>OX419728.1:20005000-24805000 GCA_948477245.1 Thumatha senex
CCTAATCATTGAATCAATCTGTTGGAATAAATTGATAACCACGGTCAAATCTCAATAGAATATTTATCGAACTTTGATTATTTTTAGGGTCCCGTAGTAAAGTTCTTTTTGTCAGTTTGTCCGTCTATCAGTACACTAACTCAAAAACCCTTAGTACTAGAAAGCAATAATTTTGGCATGGATCTACATATTTGTTACGTGATAAAACGAAAGTTTATTGTACCTCTTTGTATTTACTTTACTTTTTTTATTTATATACATATAAGATGGCTCTCAAACTTTAGAAGAAAATATACTTTCAGAAATAAAAAGAATGAAAAAAAAAGTCAGTCAGTTTTTCATGTGAGTTCAATCGACACGTGTCTTCGAATATTATGTGCACTACAATAATGAAAACATTCAAGATAAAGCATAAAATCGTGTCCAAGATGACTGATAAGTGCATGCGCCAGTAACATTATCAAGATCACTCCAGTAACTGACACATTCACATCACATTAGAATGTACATTATCGACTCGTGCAATTATACTAGGTACATTCTGTAGATATGAATCTAAGAATCAAAATCCGTTGCATCCTGATTACACATTCTATAAGCAATATGTTAATACAATGGTTTGTTTATATGATAATGAATGTTTATATTCTTCATATCAAGGAAAATAGTTGCCATATTGTTTAGTAAAATATGAATACACATATGTACAAGTACTGAAATCCAAATATTATGACCTAACTACAGCGAGATAAACTATGAAAGACACATTGTGAAGTAAAAGATGTTTGGACGATATTGATTAATTAGGTGAAAGTATTATTGAATCAGATGATATTACAATTTCACTTATTTAAAACAATCGTTTCATTCTATGATAGAGACACATATTATTTCAAATATCAAGCATGTATAATATTTTACATGCTTTTTGCAAGAAGTCCATATTACACACTACACTTTTACGGGTCTGACTCCATCATAAATTTACTCAGAGACGCAGACGCAAAAAAATTTAGTAAGTTCAGTAAAGAGACACTACAAGGTTAGCTGTGAATAATCTGTAATAGGAGTATGTGAACAGTTAAAAAGAAGTCAACAGTTGCAAAGGAAATAACTAGTAACAATGCACTAATCGAAATTAGTGGACTCACATATAAATAAAACAATGCACCGAGTATGATTACAAATCAGCTGTGTAAACAAAGTACTTTTTTACACTTTTATTGGTTTGTCTTTTGTTTTTGGAATACGAAACCATTAAAAATTGTTTTCAGAACAACAGCTCGGCATGTCTCAATTCATCAAATAAGCTTTATTGTAAATTTCTTGTGCATGGTAATTTCAGCTTCACAGTGGGCTTGTACCAAACATGCTAACTCTCTCTCGTACACACGCTCACGCAAGATTTGTAGTACTAATTTAGTCGCATTCAGTGATCGAGGTTTTTGTTGACTACATATTTCTAATAACATCTGATTTAAGTCATTCAGTAGCTAGCTGGTATTATCAACATGGTGTAGTACTTTGGTGAAAAGTGCAAGTATTTTTATAAACATCTACCTAATGACAATGAACTTACAAATTCCTATAAAGAAATTGTACATAATGGAATTTTAACTACTAACTAATGTCACTTACCAAACCGCTGTCCAAATAGGCAGGGCTCTAAAAGTATACGTATTCGTCAATCATGTCACATTAGGAGTAACATTGGCCAATATACAACAACATCAGCGTGCACAAAGCGTATCAGTATCGTCACCTCATATGCGATCACACGGCAAAGCATAATAGTCTATGTGAAAATATACTTAAGTCTATTTCAAAATTGCAACAAATATAGATTATTTCCATTATGTGAATTGATTTCAATCTACTTTAATGTTTCAAATACTTCTTCCTTGAAAATTTAAAGAAGTTAAAGTTAAAGAATTTAAAGAGCATAATAGCTCTTTAAATTCTTTAACTACATATAATAAACGCCAAAATTTATAGCCCTTTTCTATTCAAATATTATTTTTTCGATTGTGGTTTTGACAATTTTTGTATTTTGTTTATTTTTTATTTGTCAATTTCTGCATTATTACTCTATTTTAAATTTCCGCCTGTGGTAGCATAGCAATAAGTTACATTAACTAGATCCAATTATGTATTGAGTAGAATGTATAAAAACAACATTGTAGGTCATTCAATAGTTATATGTTTTGAATATAATGAAGAATGGTATTCAATTTATATCATAATCGTCATTCAATACTGTGCTCATTGCTTAGGCGGTTAGTTCACGTCCTGTAACGTGACAAATTATTCTTAATTATTTAACAATAAAGAATTATTAAAATTATAATACTCGTAGTTGACTCTTAAAATAGATGAAAATGAAAACAGTCCTCCCTATCAATAAACTGCTACTAGACTCAAAGGTAACAGTACAAAAATCTAATATTAAATTTACCCATATTAATACGATAAACTTATTTTTTTCATTAGATGAAATACTAAGTAGAACAGTTTGCTAGCTACGTAATTTTACGTAAAATTAGAACTTTTTACACAGAACACATAAATATCTACTAAGTACATCAATAAATACTGATTATCATAACATTTTATGGTATATGTAACTAAGTAAGTACTTGAAATGAAGTCGTGTGAAAACTAGAAGTTGGGGCTCATTTATACAACTATGAATTATTTTACGATTTACATATAACCTGATTTAATATTTTAACAATGAAATGTTAAATATTATTCTTTAACGATATTTACTGGTTGTGAAATAAAATAATTGCTTAAATAATGATGGATGTAAGCGAACATTAGATTTCTTGAAAATGATCAATTTGTATAAGTTAATTTAAGTTCTTATTATTGTTAATACTGTGGTCGTTAATGACCTTAGATGTTAAAAAGCGACCTTAAATAATCTAATAAAAAAAAAATTAATGTGTACAGTGAAAGCAGGTTGGTTACCTTAACCGTTTTTATTTGTTGAATTACTCCATTTTTTTTAATCTTTCGTCGTAAAACTGTCTTATACAATACGAGGACGTAAAATTATAAGGCGGCACATCCAAACATACTAACTTATTAAATATGTTTCTTTTTTTAATTTTAAACAAAATTAAAGCTTCCAAAAGGAACCACAATTTACACCTTCAAAAAATGTGTTTTCTTAAAGTAATCCTAAAAACCTAATTAATATAATTTTACTTTGCTTCGCGTTTTAAATTTCTGGGGCATAAGTATATCCCCATTTCAAAGAATTTTAATTCGTGCAATTAAAAATTTCTGTGTCTATTTCTACAAGTTGTTTGTTTTTAATTATTCTCTTTATTATTTTTATAATTAAGTAAATTTTAATTTTAATTTCTTTGTAGTGTTATCTAGCGGTAACATTACTGCAACATCAGTTTAATACTGACAATAGCATTGTTTATTGGATTTTTTTTAGTAAAAAGACTGATCTCAATCTGCTTTTTCTTAATATATCCATGCATGCCCAGTAAGTATTATTTATCCTACACGTATTCTTCAATATTTTTGAGCGACTGATCAAGGCAGTTAATATATTTACCAATGAATTCTGTTATTTTTCTGCAGTTAGGTACTACATAACTACGTATGATTGTTTCATACAAGCAACTTTTCTGGGACAGGCATTGTTACTTTGTCATAAAGAATCGGAAACACTTTAGAATTTTAGTTTAGGTACTTCTTCATTTGATCAGATTCCAAAATTTTGAGTAAATCTGAAATGGTTACCTGTTTCTCACTAACGACAAGTTATTTATATAACACGATGCCCCATGGACAGTGAGGGACGCGCTCATTCTCAGTATTATTTTAAGTGAACGTGTATCGCCTTGCCCTTAAATACATCCAAGAGTAATAAAATAAAAAATGTAACTTGTATTTACAAGTATTAATTGACGTTTGAATTGCCGAGACATTTATAAACCAAGGTCGGCCCTGGCGTAACTAACTTAGTGTGTATTTACTATAATAACTGGTAGCTGGTTATTCAGAATAAACAAGTTTAACATTACTATATTGGTTGCTACAGTACTTTTATTTCCCGATCTTTGTCTATTCGCGTGAGTTAGATATACTACCTGAAGCTCCTATGGCCTCTATTTATGATAGTTTCAGGTAGTATTACGCACCTATTTCAGTTATTCAGTGTGTATTTGACTGGCCTATAACTTAAACAAGGGCTGAATGTATAAAAAATAATGAGGTACGTGTTAATTTATTATTTTTTAAAAACCTAATGTCAATATTTTCAAAAAGTATTTTTTAAAAATATGTTAATTTTTTTTCCTTGTTCAAAACTATTATTATATTACATACAACATTACGCAGGCGTAGCTACGGGTATCAACCAGTGATGCCCGCAGCTCCGCCTGCGTAATGAAGTTTCTTGTTCCCGTTGCCATTTTTCCAATTTTTCTCTCCATAAAAACCTTGCATAAAGTTTAAAGCATAAATAAAAAAAATACTCGTACTGCTCCAACAGTTTTTAAGTTTTGCGCTTAGCAACATATTTTGCGATTCATTTTTATTCTCGTATAGATAAGACCCTTTGGAGCAGAAATAATCTATATTGAAAAAATCACCTGATTCTTTAATAGTACAATCAAACTTTGCTCATTTTACAAAGAAATTGACAATTGCCTATGTTTGGTCTCGACAAATTACAAAAATGTAAAATATTTACTCAATGACAAATCACATCAGAAATTAATATGCAATAAATATTCAAGTTTTTATTGGAGATGAAACAGAGCTCATTGAGTACGGATGTGTTCGTGACCGCAATGAAGCGTAGCTGCAGATGCGACCTGGATACCAACCGACCGTTTCAGTTAATCTGGAGTATCTTCATCATCATTGCCTCTCATCATTTATCTTGTCTTGATTTATCGTCTTCAGAGACTTTTTTTTGTTCTCTTCGTTCCACATTCTCGTAATCTTTTACTCTTGATAAGAAAGAGAACCACTATTGACTAATGTATTAATTTATTAACAAATTATACAATGAAATATAGCAAATATTGACATTGCTTAGGTGTATATTAAAAAGTTACTTTGTTATCGACACATAAGACCTTTTAGCCTTTTTGTTACCATCTCACCAAAAATGCAATGAGTTCAAAATTTCTTCCAAATTTAACATCTAAAATAGACACATTTTATTTTATTAAATTTATTCGGCCCTTTAGACCCACCCCAGTTCCGTGCTTCGGAAGGCACGTTAAGCCGTTGGTTCCAGTTGCCAATAAAATGGCAGTCGTTAAGCAAAGTTGAAGGCCTTTTGCGCGGCTTAAAAAATTTCAACAGTAGGTCGCCGCAGCCTGCACCTGTCCATTTCAACACGGCAATGGGCTCACCACCTGTTACGTGGGACAAAAATGCATACGGTGAAATGTGGGCGTTTAATATGCCTCTGCCTACCCCTTCGGGGATAAAGGCGTGGCAATATGTATGTATGTATGTTATCGACAACAAATATAACAGCTTGGCTTCTTTTTTTGTAATGTCCTTTCTGCATTGTGTTACTACTTTGAAGCCCGTGGTTGGTACATTAACGTGCTCATGAAATGGTTAAAACTTGGTGATCCAAATGTTCTTATAAATTGAAGTAATGCTTAAACTGAAACAAATCAATTTACCATTAAACCTACCTATTTGACAAATATACTGTACTTATATGTACAGTGTATTTGTTGAAAGTAAATTGTTAGTTTATAATTAATTATACTTAAATGTCAAATTACAGTGAAACAAAGAACCACTAAAAAGTACTTAGACGAAAATTAGATCTTGAATTACATTAATTAATAATTAAAACGAAAAAGCAAAAGGATTTCTAGTTTGCAAATATACTAGGAATGACTATAGATAGCAGTCACAACTGATTCAAATCAAAGGATAATAAAAGTAGTAACCCGCGTTTTTATTCTTGTTTACGGTAGAATGGGGAAGAGTTGATCGCCAATCAACCAGTAAGTTAAAATTGCACATTCAAATGGATTATTAAAATAATATGCGATGCGATGCGATATACAAGTGTTTACCAGCTTTCATAATATTATAATGTATAAGTCAGTAAACTAGAGCAAGTTTAGCATATTCAAATAAAATGAAATGGTTTTAAAGTGGAATTTTATTATATTGATTTATTTGATCATTACAATTTTATCACCAATACTAGTTATAAATCTAAGTTGCTGTAAAAGAAATACATAATTAGCTATATTAAATTAAAATACGCAAGAATTATAAAATTGTTGCATTCGCCGATAGATCGTTGAATAGAACATTATAGTTGCTAAAATGATGTAAGAAGTCGGAAGTAGCTCGCACATTTTTTCTACAAAATTAGCCAACACCTACTATATCATCTGATTAAAATTGATTTCTAATGATGGCCCACATAAATTTAGTTTATTGTTTATCAATCACGCCTTTTCCCCAAAGCGGTGGCAAAGGCATATTATGCGCCCACATTTCACCGTGTGCATTGAACCCATTGTTTTTCAAATACATGATTTTATACTGGCATAATCATTCTTGTATGAAATAATGCTATTTACGGGATATATTTACCATGTACATCCATGATGAGCATCCATCATCGAGTCCTATTTTAATTTAATTATATACACATTTTTTGATATTAGGTATTATGTTAAAGGAAAACACAAAAATAATGTCAAATACATATACTTAGATCATTTAACTAATTAGATACTATCTAGATTATTATATTAGATCGTACACGTAATTATTCTAACCCGGGATTCGTACCCGAAACCTCAACAACGGATATTATGATGACACTTTTAGTTTTAGATTTATTTTAGGGGGCGTTCATAAATTACGTCCATAAATCTCATCTAATCTTACGTTGGAGAGAGGGGGGTCTTTAAAAATCACGCAATTTTTTACTGATTTAACCAAAAAATAAATTATACTATTTTGGTCCATTTATTCCAGATTGTACAGGCTTAAGATTTAATCTTAAGCGTATATTCTAATATGATTAAGATAATTTACTAATTCGTTCGAAAGAAAATAATTTCATTCATACTTCGACGTTATACATCTACTGACTGTCAAACCACGATACTTGTTTTATACCAAATAGCTCAATTTAGTCTGAAGTTACGGTACAGTGTAGCCAATTCTTTGTTTTTGCGCCACTGTCAGCCGAAACGCGCGACTCGATGAACGAGAGCGAACGAGCTGAGTGGCAGCGACACACGGATGCCAATGGCTTCATCAGCACGCCTTATGATCTCTATTGCCCAAGTGTACGTGATGGTTTAGAGAAAAGATGCTTTAGTACATGCGGTATTTACTTTGCATCTATTACAAGAGCTGCAGAACACAGGCGAGCAGCCCACATTGCACCAGCTAAGCAAGCGCGTATGTTCCGCAAAGTGCGACCCTGACGGATTGTCACAAGACGAGCTAATGAGTTACTGTGCGCAAGCGCCTACGGCTTAGAGTGGCTAGATCAGAACCAATTTGAAGGAGCAGATGATTTTACTGAAAATCAAATGGACATGTTGGTTCCAATAGTCTCTATTGAGACCGTGCATGATTCTCCATGAACTGAATTAGATTATATATAATCTTTTTTTTAATGGCAGTAGTCACTTAAGTATTCTATTGTAAAATTTTTACTACACTTATAACTCTCAGCAATATTGATTACTAGTCTTAACTAGTCGTAAATAAAAGCACAAAGACAGTTTTTTTTCTTTTTACTCCCAACATTCCAACGCGTTTACGTAAGAAACCCACATTTTGAAAAATTTCACGTGAGATTGGGGGATGGGGGAGGGGGTTGAATAAAATCTTACGACATCTCACGTAATTTATGGACGCCCCCTTATCGGCGAATAAATATTAGTTTCTTTTTTCTATGACTACTTTGTACCTACAATATACAAGTGTCAAATTTTGTTACATTTGCGGGCTTGTGTTAAACGTCTTAACTTTGATTGTTATCAATGTCATTGAAAACTTAACTTCATAAACTAATAAATGAGTAGGTATATAACTTAATACGGAATATGAGAAAAATATAAAATAATTTATAGTGGAATTTTGAGGTACCTTATTAAAATTTTATCCTGTTATCAAAATATATTTCAAACTCTATCTTAAATTTCTACCAATGCCAATGAAGTCAACATTTTAACCTCCCACTTTTCACATGGCAAGATTGCAACAAATAAAAAGAATAGTTAATTGCACATTTATAAACAGTTACGTTTCAGAATTCACAATAAATATGATTCTTGGATATTGGGAAAAGGCTCCAAGAGACGACCGGTGACTCTCGATCCGGATCGTTTCTGGTGCAGAGGATGGCCATCGCAATCCAGCGTGGAAACGCGGCAAGTGTGATGGGCACCTTTCCACCGGGAACGGTCAGGAGCGGGTATTTAAATAGTTTGTAAGGTTGATATTATTTTTCTATCTAATAATAATTTGTGAATTGATTTTTTTATTGGACTTTATAATTGTATATAAATAAATAAATTTTAATAATTAATTGAAAATAGCTTTTGCTAATATTATTCAAAATTACTAACAAGGTAACTAAACTACTATTAAGGTTGTTAATTCATGTTTTGTGTTGCTCTGCTCCTTGAAAATGCAACAGGTCAAAAACTAATTAGGCTACTTTGAAACAAGCAACTATTTAGTTAATAATCTGCGGCTATTTATTTTTTAATAAGAATTACACTAGAATTACCATTAGTCAAATTCAATAAATATTCTTACAAAGATAAGTACAAGATGATCAGAAAGTAAATTTTATTAGTCCACGTTACAAGGGAAAAATGTAATACTTAAATGGTACTTACATTGTTGCAAAAATAATATCGCTCGAAGCGACTTCATTTTAGCAATAACTTCAGAAACTTACCCGTTAATACAATTTAAATATCGCAAAGAAAATACGAGAACGATATAACAATTTCAGAAAATGAAATTATGTTACGAATATGATAATGTTAAAAACCATTTGACTTTTATCTTAGCTACAGAAAGTATTTTCTCAGACAAAATGTTTTATGTGATATGGTAAAGCTAGTAACTTATTTTATAGTATTAATTAATTACCAGAGCAGTTATATAACATTATGCTTAATAGGCAAAATCACAGAGCGCAGAGCCATTTAAATATAATGAAAAGTGATTTTAAAAAGAAACAAATTAGTCGACTGACTGGTACGCGGCGTAACTCCGGAAGCGAACAGGTTCCACGGTTCTGAGATAACCATTAATTGGAATTGGAATTTTTACTAATTAAAGATATTTGTATGATTTGTGTTGTGCGGCTCGCAGACATGTTTGTGAATATTAATACCTGAACGTATTACGCATATTGAGTAATTTGGCTTTCACTGGATCTAACAAGTTATTACAATAAGCAGCACGCAACATGTTATGTATTACAATAGGGTAAGTAGATTATTTGGCTACGGTATAGCACATCTAACACGTTTCTTTAAAAAGATCGAATACATTTTTCACAAAAGTTGAACTACATGATTTCAAGTATATATATTATTTTCCTATAAAACTATTAACAATTAGGCTGGGCCTGGCGACTAAGACGTCAGTGGATTTAAAAAATCCACATAAATTAATTATTTACTTAGTATTATTTGTTTTACAGTCTACTTCTAGATGTAGGCCTATACTCATTTTCCCCAAAACATACTCACGGTCCTGTACTTTCTACAGTCCCTACCCGCGCCTTTTCTGACATTTCGTTAGCCATTTGCGAAACGTATTTTCACTCCATAGATCCGCCCAATGGCTATTCGATTAATATCTGTTTACTCTGCGGACTATGCATGACCAAACCTCGGCATTGTATGTTATGACTGGTAGTGTCAGTACACTACCAGTCGTAACATACTTACAAGTGATAAACTTTTATCTTCAGGTATTACAGTAAAACGAAAACTCAAGTTAGTTTGCTGAACACCGCCAGGCAAAACCATCAGATTTTTTTTAACTATATTATTTGGTATTTATCATATTTTTCAGATTTCCGTTACGAATTAATTATTCTGCAACTGTGTAGACGTCATCGCGTCGGCTATAGCGTCCAAAGCTAACCAGCGTTATTAGCAGTAAGGAATTTTGTTACCAATCCGTTTAGCAGCTTAGTACATAAGAAACAATGTAGAAATTTGCATTTAAATAAATAATATATATTGATTTCTACTATAAAGCAGTATTGCCATAATTATAATTGAATACGGAACTCAATTCATTCGTATAAAGGTGTCTATAGCAAAAAATTTATAAACTCATAAAACATTTCGCGCTGGCAATAAAACGAGATGATTCACATTCTTTTTTTAGTTTGCTATAATTATTTATTTCGTTGAAAAAGTGATACATGACCGTGAAGCATAACCAACAGCTAGAAATAATTACTCACGATAATTGGTAAATTCTATTTTGATCACACGTGGAATAAATCGCCATCACATGTTCTGTAGAAAATGTGCGATTTATTGCGATTCGATCTACTTGTTTTGTAAAGCGCCTGATCAGTATGTCATGAGATGGTAAAAATTTAAGTATGTTATTAATTAATATATTGCTGGAGTTGTAACAAGTTTTGTTAAAAAAATCTTACAAAGTTTTAATTCATAAAACTTGTGTCACTCTGGGTCACGACCACCAGGCAGACAGGAGTCATCCTGAAGATGTATGGGAAGATGTCACAGTGTGCACATCTTGGCAGAGTACATAGTGTAATTGACAGCTTTCTGTAATCACGTAATAGCCTTTAAAAATGGACTATTGATTATGATCTAAATATAATCATATTAAAACTACCCATTAGCAATACTATCCATTAAAGCTGACGTTGTGCGGTCACAGGCTGCCCCAGGAAAGTTTTGATACAACTGTGAAGATTTTTTTTATTGATGGTGTGAGTACGAATAACACAATCAAAATCTGTCGATAACTAAGTTTTTGTTTGCCAAAAGTTTAAAAAGCTAGAGGGAATAGGATGTTAATAAATAAGCATAAACAGAACATGACAGGCCTCTGTGTGATGGACATGATGATTTGTTTTATGAATGTAATTTATCTCATCATCATCATCCGAGCGTCTGTCCCAGTTGCGTCTCGCGACGCCCGGGGTCCGCTTTCCTACATTTTCTCCTCCACTTCGCACGGTCGTCGGCATCCCCTGTAGTGAGAACCATTGGCACGCATGTCATCCCTTACGACGTCAAGCCAGCACTTCTTGGGTCTTCCCCTCTTACCGGGACCCGGCGGGGCTGACATGGCCAGACATTTGTTACCTACGTAGCCCGGCGGTTGCCGCAAGACGTGACCATACCATTATGAATGTAATTTATCTATAACACAATAATATAATATCGATTTTAGAAACATTTTATAATAATATGTTTATAAATCACGCCTTATCCCCGAAGGGGTGGCAGATGCATATTATACGCCCACTTTTCACCGTGTGTATTCCTATTCAATTTTGCAACAATTCTTCGTCTAATATTCAGTTGTTATGCTTATCACTTGTATAATCATTTGTCCCATATCCGAAACTGGACATTTATCCATAAACATACACCTACATTCGCCTAATGCACAAACAATTTGTTTGACTAAAAAGAATAGCATTTTGTACTTGGATTCAAATTACGAAACAGCACCGTGCCGGCAGATGAATGCATAATAATTATTGGATTGGCCCTGAAGCATCTATTACGTCACATATGCTCAGGCCATTATAATCTGTAAGCAAATACTACATTATGCTAATACATAATCGTAAATATGTTTACTGTGAGGTAGTATGTAGTATGAATCGAAGTATATGACAGGAAACAGTCGAGTTTGTTTTATTATCAGCGATTAATGTCTCATAGGTAGACGTGTCTGATTTACTTACGTGAGGTTTACGTAATTCGAACCACTTAACTGACGATACCGTTGACGCATCACTTATCTAATCAATTAAGACGAGCGTTGACCCAAACTTATCTTTATTCACATCACTAGCGTTACCCCCGGTTGCATCCTACCTAATCCTCTGAACCTCGGAGACACAAGGTATACTTTCAACCAATAAAAATTAAAAATGTTAATATCCTAAATCAAATGATATTATACACAAGGTATGGTACATAATACAAGTATCTCGTTTTCTTTACGTGGACACAAAATTGAAGAACGCTTACTACAGAAATGGATTTGATCACAATTGTTTTGGAATGCTAGTGCGGTATTTAACTTTTTGTGTACTTACCTACAATATTGCCTGGATCTAACTAAAATGTTTATTCGTGAATTAAAATAAAAAAATCGTGATTTAATATTTTATTATATGTGTGTTTACATGTGTTATTTACATTTATTTAAACTTTATTTTGCTCTATTCCTAAAAAAGTTAATTGGTAATCAAGTCAGTTGTAAGCCTTTTGCTAATTAGAAAATATTAATTTCATTTTTCATCACAATCATGGCATAAGTCCATGCCATAATTGTGATGAATGAGAAGTTAGTTGTCGATGATGCCTGACTAAAAAATACCGTAGACTATGATCTATAGTGCAAACATAAGGACAAGTAATTCGGGCTACAAAGCGAGGGCTTCGTATACAATCAAGAATAACGATAGCTAACGGATGCTGATGATAAAAAAAGTTGTATTAGCAGTTGCGCTATTTAAAGGGTCCTCTTATTTGGCTGCTAAGAGCAGCTATAGTTTAGCTTTTGATTTTAGCATTGTTGGGAGAGAGTGTCGTCTGACCTCCCAACTCCGTTAGGGCAACTAACCATTGCCTTGTCTGTTAGTCAGCAGGCAAGGTCGATTGTATTCCGGAAACCTAGGTGGGGGTCCACACCATAGAACGTGTAAACTACTACTTTGTAAAAGATTGAGATTTCACAGAGTGGTTCAAGTGGGCAGTCAGGGCCAAATCCTAAACTTTAAGGAATATCAAAAAATGCTCAAAGGAGTATCGTTACCGATTTTGATGAAAATCAAAACTGAATCATTGGATTTTTTAAAAATCAATAATCCTAGTAGGGAATGGAAACCAATGATTTTGAAAAAGAAAACAGCCTGTATTATTATACCATTCGATGGTGTTGTTAATAAGGATCGATTTCTGGGAAGTAATGATATACGGGATATATAGGCTTATTCTGCGAACGCTTAGATTGTGGAATGAACTCCCTGCATGGGTTTTCCCGAACATCTACAGTATGGGGTTCTTTAAAAGGGTTCTTAGAAGGTTTATAAAGGCTTTTATCTGGCTTAAAACAGGATAATCAATTGTTTGTAGGTGTTTAGGTATTGGCCAATTTACCTTAGCAAACCTGATTTAAATTCGACCATCACTCAAAAGAGAGGAGATATGACCGGTCAAGGTACAACTAGGGTGTATTCTCAAAAAATCCAACAAAACACTCTAAAAGAAATCATATGAGACGGGATAATATAGAGAGATGAGAGTCATCGAGAGCGCATAACTTGGACAAAAAAGCAACAAGTATGTTAACATTAGAATGCATAGGGCCTCTACCGAGAGATCTCTTTTAAGGCGCACGATGGCTTTATTTGGTAGTAGTGTACCTACTAACAAACAGACGAGGTCATGGCTAAGACAAATAAAACTTTAAACAAAACCCTGTACCAACTTATCTGGCTGGAGCGGGGTTGACCAGTTAACCACTGTCAAGATTGCCACAGGATAATAAGTATCTAAAAAAACACAACGCGAGCGTAGCCGCGGGCAAAAGCTAGTTATGTATATATGTATAGTGTGCTAAAAGTCAATGTTCTCACGCTGAATTAGCTGAACTCAGAGGATAAATGGCCAGCAGAAACGAAACCCAACATTGCATGTGGCCCGACTTAACTCCTTGATTTTTTTCAACTTTTTATAATTATGCGTATTATCGTTAACTTTACTTTACAGTGCGTACTTTTGGATTAATCATTTTTTATAATTTCCTGCAAATAACAGCAGCAATTTTTTAACACTTCCATTACAAAAATCAGGAAGCGTAAAATTCTTATAATATTAGTAAATTATTACAACACATTGTATTCATTCTTTGCATATGTGTTTTTTAAGTTTCTGATAATAAACCCGATAAATATTTAGTTCTGTTAGTATTATATATACTATATGTAGTGATAAATATAGTTTCATTAAATTTGACTAGTTGACGCCCGCGGCTTCGCACGCGTGGTGAAGCTTTCCCGTTCCCGTTTCCCACAGGAACTTGTTCAAAGAAATAAAAATTGGTCTATGTGTTATTTTGATATGTAAGATATATTGTTGTAAAGTTTCATCAAAATCCATTCAGCAGATTTTGTGTGATTATAAACATCCATCCATACTTACAAACTACCGCGTTTACAATATAAGTAGGATTCCACATAATCACATAATTGCATTCAGAGTTGTTACTCTACTAAGTATCTACGACTGATAGTTTAATAAGTCTTGACAGACTAAAATCAAAAGATAATGTTCTTCGGGTAATTTGTCAAGCAAGGGAACAATTTAGAGGTGTGTAGGCGGAACATACCGCACGCACTTTGTAGGCGGACATATCCATTTAAGAGAAATGCCCTTTGTATCCTACAATCAAATACAGCTTTTACGACTATAACAAAACCTGGAGTATAAAATACACCTTTACGACGACAAGTTGTGTTAGACATACAAAAAACACGAACTGTGGGTTTGTAAACAAAACAAATTGCTTACAAATATCTCCTTTTGTTTTATCTCAAATCCCCGTTCAAATGTAATTTGGTAAGTGTGGGCAAAGGTCTGTTTATTGTTTAATTGTTGCTGCTTTCAGATATTAAAATACCTACATATTTATGATATTTCGGGTCTTATTCGCGACGTCGCGAATAAGACCCGAATATATTTATCTTTATCTACATATATATACTATATTTATCACTACATATAGTATATATAATACTAACAGAACTAAATATTTATCGGGTTTATTATCAGAAACTTAAAAAACACATATGCAAAGAATGAATACAATGTGTTGTAATAATTTACTAATATTATAAGAATTTTACGCTTCCTGATTTTTGTAATGGAAGTGTTAAAAAATTGCTGCTGTTATTTGCAGGAAATTATAAAAAATGATTAATCCAAAAGTACGCACTGTAAAGTAAAGTTAACGATAATACGCATAATTATAAAAAGTTGAAAAAAATCAAGGAGTTAAGTCGGGCCACATGCAATGTTGGGTTTCGTTTCTGCTGGCCATTTATCCTCTGAGTTCAGCTAATTCAGCGTGAGAACATTGACTTTTAGCACACTATACATATATACATAACTAGCTTTTGCCCGCGGCTACGCTCGCGTTGTGTTTTTTTAGATACTTATTATCCTGTGGCAATCTTGACAGTGGTTAACTGGTCAACCCCGCTCCAGCCAGATAAGTTGGTACAGGGTTTTGTTTAAAGTTTTATTTGTCTTAGCCATGACCTCGTCTGTTTGTTAGTAGGTACACTACTACCAAATAAAGCCATCGTGCGCCTTAAAAGAGATCTCTCGGTAGAGGCCCTATGCATTCTAATGTTAACATACTTGTTGCTTTTTTGTCCAAGTTATGCGTTCTCGATGACTCTCATCTCTCTATATTATCCCGTCTCATATGATTTCTTTTAGAGTGTTTTGTTGGATTTTTTGAGAATACACCCTAGTTGTACCTTGACCGGTCATATCTCCTCTCTTTTGAGTGATGGTCGAATTTAAATCAGGTTTGCTAAGGTAAATTGGCCAATACCTAAACACCTACAAACAATTGATTATCCTGTTTTAAGCCAGATAAAAGCCTTTATAAACCTTCTAAGAACCCTTTTAAAGAACCCCATACTGTAGATGTTCGGGAAAACCCATGCAGGGAGTTCATTCCACAATCTAAGCGTTCGCAGAATAAGCCTATATTGGATCTAACTGTATGCGTGTGCACCGGGCGCAAAGTGTGAGGGTGAACACCCTGTCTATGAAGAGCGGGGCGATGATAGAAGGTAGCCGCGGGCATCATATCAAACAACTCCTCAGAGCACAGACCGTTGTACAGGCGATATAACACGCATAAGGAGGCAAAGCCTCTCCTGTCGCGAAGGGGTTCGACACCGCCCGCTAGTAGAGGATCGTTGACAATCCTTATAGCACCTCATTCTAGAGTTAAAAGGTCGAAGCTGGTATTCAGGTGCACCTGCCCAAAGGTGACAGCAGTACTCCATGTGCGGCCGCACTTGCAACTTATAGAGGACCAGTGTTTGCTCTGCAGTAAAGTACTGCCGCGCCCTGTTGAGCACTCCGAGCTTTCTGGACGCAAGCTTCGCCTTGTCCTCTAAATGACTACGGTATTGGACAACACTAGAGATCTCAACACCAAGGATCCTAATACTATTGGAGATGGAGATAGGTGTGCCCAGGAATTGCGACTACGGTATTACATACAACACTAAATTATTCAAAGGATAGAAAGAGGAATATGACATAGGTATATGATAGATAACTTTAAGATCCATGCACAGTAGTAGGCAACGCGAGTGAATGATCATGTTTGGTTTTGAAAAATCAAATTTATGTTAGCTATGGTAAACATTTTTTTCAGGTAGGGCCGTATGCTTGTTTGTCACCTCAATGATACAAAAAACAGTTTGTTTAATTGAAATCCGATTCCGTTTCCCACAGGAAGTTGTTCCCGGGATAAAAAGTAGCCTATGTGTTATTCTGATGCGTAAGCTAAATTATTGTAAAGTTTCATCAAAATCCATTCAGTATATTTTGCGTGAAAGAGTAACAAACATCCATACTAACAAATTTTCAATAATAACGCTTGTACTATTCCACAATATTTATTCGGCATTCTCAAAGGCACACAATATGACAACTCGTTGTCATATTGTGTGCCTTTGAGAATGCCGTGAGGCGAAACCGGTAAGGTTTATCAAGTAAATATTGTGGAATAGTACAAGTGTTATTATTGAAAATGTGTAGCAAGTTCCACCAAGTGCCATCAATCAACAGTATAAATTATCATACTAACAAACTTTCGAATTTATAATATTATTAAGATTAATTGAAGCGCTCGTGGCCCCGCGGTCTCAGTGTTCGGTAAACGATCACAGAGGTACGCATCTTTCACTATGGCTGGTCGTCGGATGGGTGACCACTTTGTGGCATTTACATTTGCGAGCGTTTCCGTGCTTCGGAAGGCACGTTAAGCCGTTGGTCCCGGTTGCCAGTAAAATGGCAGTCGTTAAGCTTGGTTGAAGGCCTTATAGGCGGCTTAAAAAAAAATTTCAACAGCAGGTAGCCACAGCCTGCGTCTGTCTATTTCAACACGGCAATGGGCTCACCACCTATTACGTGGGACAGGAATCCACACGGTGAAAAGTGGGCATATAATATGCCTCTGCCACCCCTTCGGGGATAAGGCGTGATGGATATTTATTTAAGATTAATTAAGATATAGGCAAACTAAAATATTGACTATTGCTAACTTCAGGGGGTTTGAAAACTACTTTGAATGTTATAAGTTGTCATTGAAACACTTATCAGCTACCTTTATGGTGTCAGCGCGCATCGCAATAAATTACACTCATTATTTTTCATTAACGCGTCAAAAGAAGTATAACTTAAAAAACACTTTCTTTATTTATGATAGCAAAGATAATGTAATAGTACGGTGATAGTGCCGTAAACATCTCCACATCGCGTTGCTACAGGCAACGACACTGTCTCTAGCTGTGAATCTACACACGCACGAAATATTAACACCTTTTAATTAGTTGCACATGTTTTATGCTCGCTTGCTCAGCTGTGCTATGAGTAGTATGATATGTATACTACGACTGAATGCATAAAAACTTAAAATAACCCACTTTATTGTATTGCTTGCAGAAGGCAAGTAGACTATAAATTAATTGTGTCTGTGTGATGTTTCCTCATATCTCGAAAGCGGATTTAGGATAATAGCACAAATTATTAATCAGGTGGACCACATTAATTAAAAAGTCTAATAACGTGGTAGAAGCGTTACTGTAGCTTTCAGTAGAATTTGCGAGACAAAATGGAAAATCGTATTTACTGTGATATATCACGGTCTTTCACCAGAGCACGTGGACACAGCTTTTGTTTAAGAATCTGCCATTTTAACACATAAAATAAGGTAAATGCACTAGTTTTAGAAAATAATATATAGCAAGCGTTCGCCTTCGACTAAATTACCGTGCCATGTCCCCACTCCCTAAAGTGAAAATCCTATCCTAATACATAAAAAATAATATTCCAATCCTAAGAAAGGTGTTCTTAGCTTTTTTTTATAAGGCTACAATACAAACATAAATAGCAGTAGGCTGTTCTCTGTTTCTTTAGTTCTGTAATCGATCACATTGTTAACATCTTACGCTAAGGTAAGTTTTAAGATAAGTGATCATATGTGGCATTTCCAATTTGATTTCTGTGCTCCGGAACGCACGTTAAGGCGTTGGTCCCGGCTGCCAGTAAAGTCTTAGTCGTCAAGTTGAAGGCCTTATGGGGTCTACTTGAATAATTTCAATGCCAGGAAGCTATAACCTGCCACTGAACATTTCAATATGGCAATAGCTAGGCTCATTACGTGATAATTACATTTCGCTGATATCCATGTGCATAAGGCCGGTAGAAACTTTTAAACCCACCTGGCGCCTAAACTTAACTATTCTTTTGTTTGTTTGTTACATTAGTCTCCCTAACGAGACGCATTAATCTCTGTAATATTCAGTTTTACAACAAAAGTTATTTTTATTTATTAGGAATACTTATTCCTAATTTTTTTATATATTACCGTTGGCGCGCGCCAAAGGTACACACACACACTACCTAGGTATATGCTAATGAAATGCCGGCGTTTGGTACGCTTATGCCTATCCCTTCAGGGAATATGGTGCATTATATGTATGTATGCACGTACATACTTGCTTTACCTCACCATTGGTATTGAATAGATACGCAGGTAATACTACTACTGTACTTCCTACATCTGTTTTGTTAATTTTATTGAAATGCTTTCATCTCTGCAAATCTAACAAAAAACTAAATATAACAATAATAATATATAACAAGTACTTTGTCAAAGTAGGAATAGAACATCGTTTTTCATATCTTGTTATACATTTTTAATGAGTATGAGAGACACCTAGTTCTACGGCACCTATGCCTAATATTACACTAAAATTACTATTTATTAATTAAACTTATTCTTATGCTCTGTATTTCGACGTGTCTTCCAATATTATATTTTAAATTGCGTAAATAAATGAAATCTAAAATTTACATTTTAAGGCCTACATACACGCGACAACTTTTTCACGCGCTGTCGCTCCAGTCGACTTTAAATGCATAATGCAATAAAAACGCGCTTCACGTTTGATCATATTTCATTCATTATCACATCATGTTCCGTATTTCAACGTCCGGCAACGAACACAGACGATCAATATAACATCATCATTGTCTTTTCATAAATTCTTTTCCAAAGTTACTTCATAAGCCTGAAAGTTGGCGAGTTGCGGCTAAAAGCACAGGTACTATAAAAAGAATTAAATTTAAGAGACTTGACAGTAACTACATATTGTTTAATCTATAGTATAATCATGTGACTTCGACCTACAAAAACGTTTTTATTTTCTAAGACCCAAGAAGTAAAAAAATAGGCTTTGACGTCCTACATCTTGGAACAAACAAGTTTTAGTTGTTTTCGCCACTAATGAAGAGTTTTGTATAAATATCTAGCTATGCCTAAACACTGCTTTTCTGACAAATTTTAGCAATGATTCTAAAACTGCTAAAAAGCTCCAAGAAATGAAAGAAAGTTATGTAACTTACTATCTTCACGCTGTATCCCTGACGGGGTAGTCAGAGAGGACAGATCGCCAGGCTTCGCGATCCATGCATACCTACTTCTTTCGCTTCTTCGAGATTCATCAATCGCTTCATACACGCACGTCTGGGTATCCGAGTACTATTGACCTTTCCGTTTAAAGTTAGAAAGTTATGTGACGTAAAATAAATTGTCAGAGTTTAACTAAAAATAAAAACAATTATCGGCTCACTGGAATCCAAAACCAAAATCAAAAAAGGAACCGTCTGTCCAAAATTAGAATACAGCTCAGTGTGGATGTGGATTTACACCATTGAATGAAACCTTCATATTTAAGTTCAAGCTCTGCTTCTTTCCACATAGGTAAGTCGTTTTACGATTTTGTAAATATACTTAGGTCAGTTGTAAGAAAACGATGAGATAATGTGCAAACGTTTGGTTTAGAAGCTGGCTTACTTTCATTAACGGGACTTCGCTAATGATGTGCAAATAACAAATGTGAAATATTACTTAAATAGCGTAATGGATATTTACTCACAATGATTATGGTGTCTAGTTTTGGAATCGTACTTCCAATTTTAGTACTTAAGCAAGTACTAGCAACGGTGAAACAACGTGGTAGCGATTGCGATGCGATTGCTAATACTTTAAATCATCATCATCATCCGAGCGTCTGTCCCAGTTGCGTCTCGCGACGCCCGGGGTCCGCTTTCCTACATTTTCTTCTCCACTTCGCACGGTCTTCGGCATCCCCTGTAGTGAGACCATTGGCACGCATGTCATCCCTTACGACGTCAAGCCAGCACTTCTTGGGTCTTCCCCTCTTACCGGGACCCGGCGGGGCTGACATGGCCAGACATTTGTTACCTACGTAGCCCGGCGGTTGCCGCAAGACGTGACCATACCAACGAAGGCGACACTCTTGCAACTTGTCTGCAATGTCACGGACGTGAAGGCTGCCGCGGATGCGAGAGTTTCTCACGCGGTCCATCCGCGTGACCCCACACATCCACCGCAGCATCTTCATTTCCGTGACACGCAGCTCCTGCTGTGTCGCTCCAATATCGGCCACGTCTCACTGCCATGTAAAAGGACAGGTCTAATAATGGTTTTGTAGACCTGTCCCTTCAACCGGATCGGCATTTTAGGGTCACAAATGACACCGGTCATCTCCCGCCATTTGGCCCACGCGGCAGCAATGCGTGACTTGACATCGCAATCGATGTCACTGGACGTGTGAAAAACAGATCCCAGGTATTTAACCTGGTCCGTGCGCTCGACCAAATCACCGCCTATGCGGACGGATGTGGGATCTGTCGAGTTTGCTTCTTTGCGTCGACTTTGCGTCGATTGCTAATACTTTAAATACCAATATTATATCAGTGGTCTGCCTCGGTGGTGTAAGTAGTATTGTATGACGACGACTGCTACGCTGCTGAGGTCTCGGGTTCGAATCTTGGGCAGAAAAAATATTTGTGTGATCCCCAAATGTCTGTTTCGGAGTTTGGGTGTTTATACTATGTATGTTTATAAAAATATATAAGTATGTTTATTAGTTGTATAGAGAATGAAAATAAAAATCAAAATGAAAAATCTTTATTCATGTAGGTCACAAAGTAACACTATGAACGTCAAGATTACTGCTTCTTCATTTACATTTACTGCCAGATTCGCAAAGCAATAGGTAGAGTCAGAGGAAGACCCTGACAATAAAACTTATGTCCACTCTTTTCTAACCGCCAGTAATTACATTAGTAAGATTTACATGATATTTGACCAATTATACATTAATGAATTTATTAGAATTTATTAGATCTCATGAAATGAGAAATGTGGGCGTATAGTATACTACCTCTGACTATCCCTTCGGGGATAATATATATATAACGTAATGGCTAGTTACGGATGGGTAACAACTTTCTGGTATTTCGATTAATGAGCGTTTCCGTCCCGGTTGCCAGTAGCATAGCAGTCGTTAAGCCAAGTTGAAGACGAAAAATCTTGAAAATAAGTCAACAGCAGTTCACCACAACCTGCATCTGTCTATTTCAACACAGTAATGGACTCAGGCTTGAAAGTGGGACATGGGTATTATGCCTCTGCCACACCTTCGAAGATAAAACGTGATTGGTAAACAATTCAATTATTTATAAGTTAAAAAAAATTCAAACACTACTAAATAGTTGCAATCGTTAATGGAATTAACGTTTGATTGTTGATTATAATGGTTAAATCAACTTAATTTGTTAAAGTCAACAGTATAGCATCCTACTAATATTAGGTATAAACGCGAAAGTTTGTAAGTATGCATAGATGTTTGTTACTCTTGCACACAAAATCTACAGAATGGTTTTTGATGAAACTTTACAATAATATAGCTTACACATTAGAATAACCTTTTTATCACGGAAACAAGTTCCTCTGAGAAACGGGAACGGGAAAACTTCGCGAGTGCGTCAACTAATACTTAATATTTTCAATGTTGCCAGATATTCTTATTTTATTAGACTATATATTTATATACATATTATTAGACTGCCTCTGTGGCGCGGTGGGAGTGCATCCGACTGCTACGCAAGAGGTCGTGGGTTCGATTCGCACCCAGGATAAAACTTTGTGTGATCAGCACGATGGTTTATTCTGTGCCTGGTTGTTATTTATCTATAATATGTATGTATTTAGAAATATATAAGTATGTTTATCAGTTATCTAGATCCAATAACACAAGCTAATATTAGCTTACTTTGGGCTTGATGGCGCTGTGTGAAAAGTGTCCCACAATATTTATTTATTTATTTATTATTTATTCTACAGTTTCAAACATAATCGTGAGTGCTATAACTAGAGCACCTTGTAACAAAAAAATACAAAAATATAGACAGAAATCCAATTTAGTTTTACATTGTGAACACCTTAAGAGAATGTAACTTTATACTAATGTTCTTGGCCTCGATAAAAATACATAAAACAACTATTTGTGATAATAGTATGTGGATGGTTACCTCAGTACATATTACGTACCTGCATTTCTTACAACTGACTTCTTGCACCTTTACTTTGTTTTACTTATTACCTACATTAGAACGCCCCAGTGGCAACGCCTGCCTAAAATTCGGATTATCCGCATATTTTTCTTTCTGAAGATATTTTACCTAAACTCCTCACTAAATATCTCACAGACGACGGAATTTTCTATTTAATTATAGACTATGGATTATTCTGAAGTATAAAACTACATAAATTGTAAAGTTTCATTATAATCAATTCAGTAAATTTTGTGAGAAAGTGTATTAAACATCCAATCTCAAATCCATTTAAACATACATAGTCACAAACGGCCACATTTACTATATTAGTAGGACTAAACTTATCTTAGAATAAAATTTCATTTTATACTCTAATTAAGTTCACACTAGTTTGGGGACCAGAGGAATAATTAACTATTTACAACTATTTACGTTAATAAAGATTTAAAGTTAATTTCATGCTTAATTTAAAATATTTATATTCTACAATGACCTTGACCTACTTCGAAAACGTAGGTTTTGTAATGACTATTAATTGTTTGAGGTAAGTATATCGTTCAAAGAATATTATTGTTAAATAAATACATGTCGGTCAATTAAACAGTAAAAATAAGGTCGTAATTAAATAAAACAGTTTAATTTTATTTTAACCACTGAGGTGGCAGACAAGTATACGACCTACTTGATGCAAAGCGGTCATCTTAGCCTATGGACGTTTGCAACACCAGAGGTGCCGATCCTGTTAAAATCTTCTAAGACCCCTTTTGAAGAACACTATACTGTAGACGTTCGGAAAATCCCAGGCAGGGAGACCATACCATAACCTAAGCATACGCGAAATGAAGCCCCTATCGGACCTAACCGTATGTGAGTGATCCGGACGCAAAATGTAAGCACCCTGTCTATGGTCAGCGATGCGATGATAGAAATATCAAACAATTACTCAGAGCACAGACTGCTGAACAAGCGATAGAACAAGCAAAAGGAAGCGAAGTCTCTCCTGTCGTGAAGGGGCTCGAGCTCGACACCGCCTGCTAGTAGAGGATCGTTGATAATGCCCATAGCACGCCCTTCTACGGAGTCGAAAAGATGAAGCTGATTTTCAGGTGTACCAGCTCAAAACTGACAGCAATACTGCATATGTGGCGCACTTGCGACTTATAGAGAAGCAATGTTTGCTCTACAGTAAAGTACAGCCTTTTTGGATACCAGCTTCGCCCTATCCTCTAAATTACTACAGTATTGGACAACACAAGAGATCTCAACACCAAGGATCCCAATACTATTGGAGATAGAGATAGGTGTGCCCAGGAATTGCGGCGCTACAGTAAATGGAGCTTTTTAAGCGATGAATGCACAAACATGAGGCTTGGTAGGTTTAAACAGAACAAGATTTTGTCTTCCCCAATCGGACACTCTTGCGAGAGTAGCTTTGATTTCAGACACAGCTGTTCACGACTTTTTTCCACTGTAGACCGGGGGATATTGAAGCGACCCGTGTACTGTCATTCGCATAACAATGGATGCCGTCATGCAGCATGTATTTGATATGCAGCAAAAACACTGAGAACTGCTAGACCCCAGTATTTATGGCCATGTAGTCCAAACAGCAGCCGTCAACGACGGTTCTAATGGTTCTACCACAAATTCCCCCAGTCAGTCCATAGGAGGGCAACTACGATAGAAGACTGGGGTGCCAGACGCGGTCAAATGCCTTAGAGATATCGAGACACACCTTAGAGCCTCACCCTTACTCCCGATAGCCTTCGTCCAACAGTGTGTGAAAAGAAGAAGATCGCCCGTCGACCGATAGTGACGGAAACCGTACTGCCGGTCACTGAGCAAGTCATGTTCCTCAAGGTACTCAGGAGCTGTGTATTGATTACACGCTCCATCACCTTTGATAAAAGGTCATGGAGCGGGTAATCCTAAAAGAAAAAAATTGCCTATTAAAGTGAACCGTGATCGTTGGGCTTTTAATTTCCAAGTTGGATGCGACTGCCGTATGACCTCCCAACTCCATAAGGGCACTTGCGTCATTGCCATGCCCGTTAGCGGCGTTAGCCAACAGGTTAGGTAGTTTGGCAAGAGTAGCAAAAAATTATCAATATTAATAAAATAATGAAAAACGACGAAGCATGTGTTTACATATCAATTCATAATCCGAAATATATTAATATAGTAAAAGGAGTAATATCTTTCTATGACTTCCAAAACTCATCTTTGATCTTGAGTGTGCGAATTAGAATTATTTCACTAAAATATAACGAAAACAAAGACTTTATATAACACAGTTTAAGTTCACTATATTAAAAGACAAAAGAAACCCGAAGGAATTGCGTAATTTAGAAATCTGTTAAAATTGCAATTTAACTACACATGGAAGTAGTTTTATTTCGAAGTATAGTAAAATATGCTAAAGTAATTTTAAGTAACTTTAATATTCGCAATAAAGTTTTTCAACACACGCTATAAGCTGTCGTATAACAATTAGTGTTTCGTTGGGTTGCCGCATTGACTTTACCACTATCAGCGCGCTTATTTGAAATCTTTATTAATGCTTCCTACGGCCAACATAAACTCGAGCACAACGAATAGACGACGAATTGAAAATAATATTAAAAGTATATTTGATAGAAATTTTAAAGCTAAATTGAGACTACTTGGTTCAAAACGGGATATTTTTACCAGTGAACCTTAGAGGGTTACAGGGGGACCGGCTAAACATCACGATTCTAATGTTTCTCTTTTCACTATTTATTTAGATTTATAATGGGAAAATATAGACCGAAGCTGCAAGATCCAAGATAATTCTAGATGTGTTGAAAACATAACTCCTATTCCTAAACAATGTGAAGTTATATGTGAATATATTTTATTAACTGTAAAATACTAAATGGAATTTATATGTGTATTCATTATGCAAGCTAACCGCACGACACGTGCTTAAGATATAAGCGTTTTTTAAACTCCTACCGAGAATATCATTCGTCACTTTTGTGGTCACAAGACCTCGAATTACAAAGCCTATGTATATTGGTCCTTCAAACAATAAATACTACTTTCTGATTCAGTAACTACAAAAACTAAAGTAGAAGACCCATCAACATTGTTTCTCTCTATTTTGTTTATAACTCTTGTACACTTATAAAGTTAATCCATGAATGTAATTAATTAAATAAAGTTAGTACAGTTTAGTAATTTATTTCTATTCCATTATTTAAGAAAAATAATACCTATATGTTTATCAACATTTCATATTTTTTAAATAAATACAATATTAAATATTTTGAAGATTTATCTCATCACTTAGTGATCCTTGTTTCTGCCAAAATCCTCTTAAAAGTGTTGCGTCAATATCGATTGCTGTTGGTTGATAACGAGTCCACAAAATCCAAAATGATTCTTTTAAATCGATTTAAGTAGAGATAGAGGGACAATATTTGTCTAACTTGGCTAGTAAATAGATTAACTGTGACCTTGAACGTCTCCAGAAAGATTAAAATATTAAGCATTCAAGCCTTCATCACATCAATGAATGTTGTTTGTATCTAAAAATGGTTAAGACATAATTAAGTTTTCATAAATTGGAATAAATCTTACTACTCGTAAAAGGTCTATCTGTATCGACGAGGAGAACTATGGTTTGACATCGGAATCTCACTATGAATTTAAACAATTTTATTTCTCATAATTGGTGTAAATGTCCTACAGTACAGCCTATTCACGGCCACGATCCAACCTACATAATACTATACAATGGAAAAAAAGTAGGTGAATGTAAAATAGTCCTACATATTTTTCGGTTTAACGCGTACTATCGTATACATTGTTGTATTGTAAAATGTTAACAATGAAATTATGTAATTCCCAAAACAATGGACTTTCGTCTCACCTGTTTAGAACATTGACGTTACAAGCGACGATTGAGTACCTATTCAAATTAGTAGATAGTACCTGTCAAACTTTCATTTTAAGCAAAACTATACTTTAGTGAGTGAGCCCCACCGAGATTTTCAGCGACCAAACCAGCGTCACTTGCAAGTGGTGTACTGGTCAATGGTCACAGTGAGGCAAAACAATCTTAAAACAAAGCCATCGACCATTATATAATACAAACTCACTCTCCGAAAATTTACTTAGGAGAGGGCTCCCGCAGTAGTCTACTGTGATAGGTTGATTAATTAGTATCTAGGCGGTTTAAATAATGTATAATACTATATCATCAACCCCATGCCCTGGTCCTAATTTATCTGTTTTTTAACTACTCCTTATTCAATCCACCCATCTTTCTTTGGCTTTCCTCTGATCGTCCATACTTATACCGATTACATTCCAAAGACAAACTGCAAAAGGCTTGTGCTTGATTTCTATGGTCGCCTGCCTGACACCAACACTCCTTGGGAATGCTATTGTTTGGTGGTTTACCCGCCATCATACGGGTCTCGATCTTTACAATCCTTTCTGTAATCTGAACCAAAAACACCAAGAGTCAGGACAGATGCTACACACCTTTACAATCTCTGCAGTCTGAGTATATTTGTCCATTACTACAAATACTGTAAATCTAATTACTGACACTTCAATGATATGAAGTATCTACGAAATAAAATTCATAAATAATTGTTTGTTGGTTCAAAAGATTATTATGAGTCAGAGTCTATATTTGCATGTCACGATCAGTGGTCAGATTATACACAGTTCGCCGTTAATACTCTTCCATGTCGGCCTATTGTCCTGTAATAGATGACGATAAAACACTCTCTACGTGATGGTATTTTTATATTTCCGATCCTCAGACCCTGCTTACATTATACTATCAAAAATCTACTTTTTCTTTTTGTATGAATAATATTCTAATGTATTAAATGGGCCTATAAAATATGCTAGTATGATCTTTGTGCGATATATCAGTTTTAAAGTTGAATTTGATTAAATTTATCATGAAGGACGGTCATACTCCTGGAGCAAATATTGCATATGTTAGCAAAAAACTGTTTATTTCAAATAATTTAGTCCTACAACGCAATATCACGTTTGTCATTACAGTGGAGCATCGCGTTGTCTGCGTCAGCGCCGCCTGCATTGCTGTCTACCCCATGAACATTGGTATGAGGTGAGTCACCACTCTTAATATAATTTGCTATTTCTGCACTTCATTTACTCCCTGGCAACTTATTTATAACACAATCATGTTTAAAGTCATAGCAATCCTTGAAATAGACGTTCTTAACTTAGGCATTATTATTTCTGCCCAAGTATAAGGCTTTTGTAAAATCACAATGTATCGAATATTTTTTGTGTTAATAAACCTTGTTATTAATAGTCCTTACCTTACCACGCCGATAATGAGAAATTAGATACATAAAGTGCTGACATTTTAATGTCAAACTATCATTACAATCAAAATAGAGAGGAATCATTAAAGTCAAAAAAGATAGGAATCGTCGTCGCGTCACAAAAACGTACAACATGCTATACATATTACCGCATATTACTGAGAGCTCGTTATTAGTTAGCAACGCACACCTGCTTCGCGCGTAGATGTCAATGTCCGTCAAACGCGACTCCAGCTTACTAAGTTCTTTATCAGCCTTTCACGCTTATCAAATTTAGCTCTAAACAATATATTTGGTATCAGGCTCACAATGCTTCTTTACTTATAAATGTAGATAGAAGAACGTAACGAGTAACTTAATAAAAACAACTTGAATATTAACTTCAAATTAAAGAATTGTAGTTCAACATAAATGTGAAAATATATGGATATAAAAATTTCAATAATATGAGCAGTTTTACTGACCACTTTTTAATGTAGATCCGTGTAGAGATCTTGAAATAATTATTACCTTATATTTCAAATGTAGAACAATGAGTATATAATATTATTTAATTTATTGTATTAAACTAAATGGACTGCACTTAATTGGAGTTTAACAGAGTTAACAACTATCTGTTAAGCTAAAAAAATATTTTAAAATATCGCAGTATTTTTCGTCGATCATCAGTGTATACGTAGATCATCATAGACAATATCCCTTGAAAATATAGTTTGAATTAAAAACACATGAAATACTTGAAAATTTGAAATTATGGAAATCTACAATAAATTCAGTTCTTCCCAGATCATCAAGGTCATATTTCAATCAATAAACATAAAACATATTTAAGTCAAATTAAGCTATCCTCATTAATCGCTTTATCTATTTGTGAAACTCAGCACATTAATTCCTGCAGTAGATTTTAAGTTTAACGCTACCATAGACGCGGCAGAGTAACTTTCTTTTATACTAAGTAAGTAAAACAATTTTGCTTAATTGTTAAATTTTAATTAAATATAAATATTTGCTTTAATATTTAATAATTATATTTGCTTGTTTTCTTTTCTAAATAAAATCATACATTAACATTGTTTTAAAAGAAAATTATACAAAAAATTATAAAAATTTAATAGAAAATCCAATAAAAGTAAATCTATGGACTGGATTAGTTACGTTGCTGCAACCATGCGCACAATATACGGCTTTGTGCCGAGGTGACCGATAACCACTGCGCGTGTGGTTCACATCCGGCAGGAGCGTGCCACTTCCTCAATCCATCATACGTTTCTTCACTACCGCTCTCCAAAAATACCGTGCGTCTCACAAAACAAACAATAAAATATCGATGTGGAAAATTCTTTAATGAATAAATTATTCAATTATTTACTACATAGCTATTAAAATTACCGTACACACAAAACGTACAAATTTGCGGCCTTGGCTTTTGCCTACATTTGAGGAACATTATTGTTCTTACACCTAAGTACAAAGATACAAATGAAACAAACAAATAATAATGTACCCAGTTTATTATAATATTAACTTAACTATCTTCACGCTGTATCCCTGACGGGGTAGTCAGAGGGGACAGATCGCCAGGCTTCGCGATCCATGCATACTTCTTTCGCTTCTTCGAGATTCATCAATCGCTTCATACACGCACGTCTGGGTATCCGAGTACTTTTGACCTTTCCGTTTTTGAGCAATCTGCTCACGTGGTCTTCATATGTAAGTCTCGTCCTTCCCTGACTCCTTCTACCCTCTACTTTTGAACAATATATATTCTTCGTCAATCGTTCCTCACTCATTCGTTGGACGTGTCCAAACCAACGGAGCACGCCTTTTTCCAGCTTAACGCTGACACTTTCATTCAAACCTGCCATATTGCGTATCACTTCGTTACGTATTCGGTCGGCCAAGGTAACGCCGCACAATTTTCGAAGTGATCGCATCTCCACAGCATTCAATTTACTTTCATGCATCTGCTGACATACCCAGGTTTCACTACCGTAAAGCAAAGTTGGCACTAGCACTGCGTTATGAATCGCCAGTCGTGCTTCTTTTACGATGCTTTGTCGCTTTACTAACTGGGACAAAGCACCGTTAACTTTGTTTCCGGCAGCTACTCGCCGTTCTACATCCGAATCACATCTTCCATCCGCGCTAAACATACTTCCTAAATACACAATTTCATTCACTTGCTCTAAACGTTCCTGGTTTACTCTAATCTCGCATTTAGTTCTTACGTCACCTCTTTCAAATACTAGAACCTTAGTTTTACTTGCATTCAAGCGGAGACCCTTACTTTCACACCCCTCTTTCATATTAGTGACTAATGCCTGTAGGTCGGCTTCTGACGAGGCCATGAGCACCGCATCATCAGCGTACAACAGACAGTTTACTGTAAAGTCACCCAAATTCACACCCATATTAAAATCTTTCAACTTCTGCAGGCAACTGTCCAGATACACTATGAACAGCCAGGCGGACATGACACATCCCTGTTTGACGCCTGTACAGACATCAAAAAGAGGTGACACATCCCCCCCTACTCGCACGCAAGCCTTACAGTCCCTATAAAGCGACTGTATTGCCCGCAGTAGCGAGCCGTCCACACCATATCCTGGCAGCAAGTCCCACAGCGTTTCTCTCACAACGTTATCAAATGCTTTCTCTAGATCCACAAAAGCGCAGAAAACCTTCTGGCTAAGAGCCAGAAACTTTTCCGCGATCATGCGGAGAGAAAACACTTGATCCATGCAACCTCTTCCACGTCGGAATCCGCATTGAGCCTCCCATAAATACCTTTCAGACTTTTCTTGCATTCAAGCCGTTATAACCTTTGCATACACCTTACTAGCTAAGCTGACCAAGCTGATCGCCCTGTAGCTGGAGCAGTTTAGGCGCGAGCCTTTCCCTTTGTAAATAGGTACTACAACTGCTACTCGCCAGTCATCCGGGACCTCACCTGTCCGCCAGCACAAGTTGCATAACAGACATAGTGTGTCCCAGACACGCGACCCACCGTACTTGATCATCTCAGCAGTAACTCTGTCTTTTCCCGCAGCCTTACCACATTTCATACTTCTTATCGCTTGTTCTATTTCTTTCATACTAATGACTTCAATGACATCGGGATTCGGAGCATCGAAGTGAGCTCTACTTCCCGATGTGGCATCTCTGTCTTTTCTTGCATACATCTTTCCATAATATTCACTCCATAATATACTCCATAATACACTCCATAATATTATAATATTCATAGTCATAAAATACTTCATGCGAATCAATTTGGGTTTACGAAAGGGCGCTCAACTTCCGATGCTGGTGTTGAGTTATTAAAATGTATTCATGAAGCTTGGGAAGACAAGCACGATGCATTAGGTATATGTCGCGATCTATCAAAGGCTTTTGATTGCGTTCAACATGAAACGCTGTGCAAAAAATTACACCACTATGGAATAAGAGGCAAAGCTCTCGACTCTTCATATTTGAACAATAGAATACAGAGGGTCGATATTAATGGTACACGTTCTGTAGGATCCATGGTTACTATGGGTGTGCCGCAAGGTTCGATACTTGGGCCATTCTTGTTCCTCATTTATATTAATGATTTACCATTTTATGTAGGGGACAGGAATAGGATTGTTTTGTTTGCAGATGATACCTCATTAATTTTTAAAATTAAAAGACATTTAGATAACTATGACGATGTAAACAATGCAATTGCAAGAGTAGTTCATTGGTTAAACTCAAATAATCTTTGCCTTAATGAAAATAAAACTAAATGTATAAAATTTACTCTACCAAATGTAAAACAAATTGCGGCCAATGTTCAACTGAATGGACAAGTGTTAGAGTTTGTAGAATCAACTGTGTTCCTCGGTATAACTATTGATGCCAATTTGCAGTGGGGCCCACACATAGAAAAGACAGCCTCTAGATTAAGTTCGGCTGCATACGCTGTAAAAAAGATCAGGACTCTAACAGATGTGGATACGGCTAGAATGGTTTACTTCAGCTATTTTCATAGTATTATGTCTTACGGTATTCTCCTTTGGGGGAGTGCTGCAGATTTAAATATCATTTTTGTTCTACAAAAGCGGGCTGTACGCGCTATTTATAATTTGGGCCCCAGAGTTTCTCTCCGAGAAAAATTCAAAGAAGTAAATATTCTAACCGTACCATCACAATACATTTTTGCCAATCTTATGTATGTCCAGAAAAATCTATCACAGTTTTCTAAACTCTGTGATAAACATAATATAAACACTAGAAATAAAAATAATCTTTCAGTCCACCACAGTCGACTACATAAGATTGGCGATTCTTTCCAGGGTAACTGTATACGCTTTTACAACAGGCTTCCCTGTGACCTGAGAAATTTACCATTAAATAAATTTAAAAAGTTTATTAAAAACAAGCTTTGTGAAAAAGGTTTTTACTCCTTTACAGACTATTTGAAGGACAGGGACGCCTGGAAATGATCTGCTGGCAAAGTGAAATAATATTAAATTGTAAATAGGCCATCAAAAAAAAAGCCTTCCTAAGTTTCTTGCCGGTTCTTCTCAGGTGGGCCGCGTTCCGAACCGGTGGTCGTTTTAAATATTTTAAATAGTGTATGACATTTTGTAAGCGCCGTTAAAATGGTCTATGCAAAATAAAGATTTTTTTTTTTTTTTTTTTTTTATAACTTAGTTATTTTTTTTCTATTTCATTTTTGTTCATTGTCATAGCTCGATGGGAAGTGAGTTTAAATTCATTTGTCACAAATTCCACTCGGCCAAACATACAAGAAAGCGCATTAACGAAAACACTGTAAAATATTTCCTTTATAAATAAATAAATATCCATCACGCCTTATCCCCGAAGGGGTGGCAGAGGTATATTATATGCCCAATTTTCACCGTGTGGATTCCTGTCCCACGTAATAGGTGGTGAGCCCATTGCCGTGTTGAAATAGACAGAGGCAGGTTGTGGCTATCTGCTGTTGAAATTTTCAAGCCGCCCATAAGGCCTTCAACCAGGCTTAACAACTGCCATTTTACTGGCAACCGGGACCAACGGCTTAACGTGCTTTTCGAAGCACAGAAACACTCGCAAATGTAAATGCCACGTCACCCATCCGAGGACCAGCCATAGTGAAAGTTGCGTAACTCAGTGATCGCTTACAGAACACTGAGTCCGCGGGGCCACGAGCGCTTCTGAATATCCTAAGCTATCTATAAGCCTTTATGAATAGGTATGATTTTATTATTGATAATAATGATCTGATTTTGTGTAAGTAACGGTATCCGCCATTTAAGAATCCTTACCGATGTTTCTACTAATCAAAAATTTTGAAATAAATATATCTGTCTCGACTTGACGACGAAATATGACTGCCTCGGTGGCGAAGTGGTAGTGCGCGTGGTAGTATCCCGGGCTCGATTCGGGGTCGATATTATCGATGATAATGTCGGAGTATGGGTGTTTCCTATGTATAATAATGTATGTATGTTTATCAGTTGTCTAGATTTCATACGACAAGCTTATAATAACTTATTTTGGGCTAGATGGCGATGTGTTAAAAAAAAGTCTCACAATATTTAATAAAAAGAATTGTTATAATAGATAAGTCTATTTATTGTATTAAATAAGTTAGAATAAATAGGAAAAGCGTTCGGTTGTTACTGCATATTCACGATTTTTGGTATAGAATAAAATACGCATTATAACCTCTGTTTTTCTAATTCCAGTAATCATCATTAACGAGAACTTTACCATTTTTTTTTATTAATAATACAAAACATACCCATTTTTACTTCTATATGTTATGTATATGTTTAATTCTAAATGCTCTATTAGTGAAAATACAGTACAACATACAGTATGAACCAGCTATTTAATAGGTAAGTTTCTGTAAAAACGCTGAAAATAAATTAAAATATTAGTAGCCTGAAAGTGAAAGTCTCGTTAAAATAATCGGTGCGGAAACTTCTGTTATGGTTAACTCACGCGTACCAAAAAATTGATTTAGGAAAAATTGTATTGATTTTTAAATTCAGTTGTTTTTCAGTATTAGCAAAACTAGCTTTGTATAGTAAAAATATTAACTAATGCAGCAGTTTGTTTAGCTAACGACCTTAATCTGTAAGTTACTGTGGTAACCAGTACATTGATATAATTATTAACATTTCCTGTAAGAGTATGATAGCTCAGTTATAATTAAATATGAAGTGGAACTATATCATTTTATTTTAATTAAACTAACAACTGCAACGCTCATCTGCATCTTATAACTGTTAGAAAACATCAAGAACCGTACTAAATCAGGATGACAGAGATTAGCTAACATCTAAGAGCAGCGATTTCCTGCCATCCTGGGAATAGGTATGCCAGACCAGTTCATGACTCATTAAAGTACCACACAGGATCTATTTTGCTACGATTAGCATGTCAGACATTGGCATAATTGCGGTGTATATGTCAGTCATGTATTTCTAAAGATAGTCAATATCGGACAGTATTTTCACTAGCCTGCGGCTTAGTTTGTATATATGTAACTGACGCTGCTATAAAAGCCTTTTCGCTCGAAAAAAAAAACAAAATTCAAGGCGTTTGAAAAGTACCTTGAGTTTATTACACTATAAATTATTATTTAGGGATATTTTTTTGCCCGGTCATTACGTTCCGCCAGGTATTTTCTAGTCTAACTCCCCTACTAGAAGCGGTGGAAGTGCACCGTTTCAGATCCAGCAAAGTTAGAAAATAGTGAATAGGGGTCAGTCAAATAAATTGTCTAGAAATTCTAATATCAGTTTTTAGAATGTCTCTAGCTATTTTTAATTTCTCGTTGTCAGTCAAAGTACCAAATATTTAACTTGACACCACCTACATACTAGTAGTACTTTCGCTCGTTCTCCGGATGAGCCCTGCAGGTCTCATCTACGTACCTTACTCAAATTTCAAAATCATAAAACTGACTTCTATTCCTACTCCTTTTCCGTCCATGCAGTAAGGCTCTGGAACTCACTTCCAGCTGTGATTAGAGACTGCAAATCTATCAACAGTTTTAAACACAAACTCAGACTCTATTATCTTTCCTTACCTTTCAGTTGACTCATTTATCTATTCTTGCTTTTGGCTATTTACTTGTTTATAACTAACTATCTTCACGCTGTATGCCTGACGGGGTAGTCAGAGAGGACAGATCGCCAGGCTTCGCGATCCATGCATACTTCTTTCGCTTCTTCGAGATTCATCAATCGCTTCATACACGCACGTCTGGGTATCCGAGTACTTTTGACCTTTCCGTTTTTGAGCAATCTGCTCACGTGGTCTTCATATGTAAGTCTCGGCCTTCCCTGACTCCTTCTACCCTCTACTTTTGAACAATATATATTCTTCGTCAATCGTTCCTCACTCATTCGTTAGACGTGTCCAAACCAAAGGAGCACGCCCTTTTCCAGCTTAACGCTGACACTTTCATTCAAACCTGCCATATTGCGTATCACTTCGCTACGTATTCGGTCGGCCAAGGTAACGCCGCACAATTTTCGAAGTGATCGCATCTCCACAGCATTCAATTTACTTTCATGCATCTGCTGACATACCCAGGTTTCACTACCGTAAAGCAAAGTTGGCACTAGCACTGCGTTATGAATCGCCATTCGTGCTTCTTTTACGATGCTTTGTCGCTTTACTAACTGGGACAAAGCACCGTTAACTTTGTTTCCGGCAGCTACTCGCCGTTCTACATCCGAATCACATCTTCCATCTGCGCTAAACATACTTCCAAAATACACAATTTCATTCACTTGCTCTAGACGTTCCTGGTTTACCCTAATCTCGAATTTAGTTCTTACGTTACCTCTTTCAAATACTAGAACCTTAGTTTTACTTGCATTCAAGCGGAGACCCTTACTTTCACACCCCTCTTTCATATTAGTGACTAATGCCTGTAGGTCGGCTTCTGATGAGGCCATGAGCACTGCATCATCAGCGTACAGCAGACAGTTTACTGTACTGACTGACTTGTTTATATTTCTTTTTATATTCATATGTTTATTTATTTTAATATTTATGTGATTATGTGTTTATATATATATATATATTTATATGTATATATGTATGTTTATGTATATGTTTTTGTTTATGTATTCTATAATCTTGCAATAATATGTACGTACGTATGTTATATGTCTGATGTCGCTATTGGCCTCCTTACGCAAGTTTTGTTTTGTTACCTTTACGTACCTTTTGTTTTTCTATTTCTACTTACAACTTTCTCCTCTCTTGGGTCTGTTGGAAGAGATTTCTTTGTACTTCTTTTCTTTTACTTTTTCACTGTGTTAGATTGTATGTACAATAAATAAATAAATAAATACTTTAGTCCTTGAAACTTAATTGCAAGACTAACTTCATAAGGAAGGAAGGCACGTTAAGCCGTTGGTCCCGGTTGCCAGTAAAATGGCAGTCGTTAAGCCTGGTTGAAGGCCTTATGGGCGGCTTGAAAATTTCAACAGCAGGTAGCCACAACCTGCGTCTGTCTATTTCAACACGGCAATGGGCTCACCACCTATTACGTGGGACAGGAATCCATACGGTGAAAAGTGGGCATATAATATGCCTCTGCCACCCCTTCGGGGATAAGGCGTGATGGATATTTATTTTATTTTTTTTAACTTCATAAGTACATAGAATCTTAACACATTATTATAAATAGATTGTACTACCCCATTTGGGTATAAGCAACACTATCGAATTGGGAGAACCTGAATGACAGATGTTTGATTGTTGGCAATAAACAAAAAATATGAACCGTAAAAATGCGTTCCTTTATGGTATTTTCAGAGCAGTGGGCGCGTACAAACAGGCGCGATGGTTGCGTGATCGGTCATCATGCGCCTCTTCCGCGGGCCGAAGCGCAGGGAAGTGACCGGGCCACGAGCCGTCGCATCGCCGTCTCCGAATCGAGACGATATCTCCGCAGACGACGACACCACTACGCTAAACGATTCAGAAGATTTCGCCCTTGTTACCGCTCTGCCAGCCATGGTTATGGAAGATGATGTCAAGGAGATGAAAAGAGGTAATAGTCCTGATCATTTCCGTTTATAAACCTTTCCTATTTTATGACCACGGTGCGGCGGCCATATTGGGTTGCATTTTGAACACGAAATTTGTATTCAGAATATTAAAAACCCCATTAATTATAATTGTACCCTACATGATAATTTTATAACTACGATTTACGACGCGGCAGCCAATTTGGAAATTCTTTCTAATAAAAAGACCTATTCAAACGACATAAATACACCTTAACTTTCTTCCATGTGCGGCAATTGATAAAATAGCAGATCCTTATTTTTCCGCGATGATGACTTACAATCTCTTACAGCACAATTCGAATGCCATTTTTAATTTTTTGTAAATAAAATAATAAAATCGATACAAAATTAAAATAACCATAACAAGCGGTCGTGAATGCGTCAGCCCTGAAAGACTGTCCCAAGCTACTAACAAAATTTTATTCGCAGGTTGGGACAAGCCCTCCCCCGACTCGTTCCTTGTCCCCCGCACGATTGCTCTGTCTAGACAGAAAACCAATTCAAAAAAACGTGCGTACGTTTACTAAATTACGTGCTTTTCCGAATTAACTAACGGCCGGGAGTGTCTTCCGAATACAATATCTGCGGATAAAATATTAAAATCAAATTTATTAATTAAAATTTAATTGCTTTTAATTTTATTTGTATCTTAATATAATTTGAAAATACTTTTTCAAAATGTAAAAAGTAACAAATAAATTATGTACAATTCTCTTTTTTTTTCCAATCAAAACAAATTTGAATAGAATAAAACCCAGGATCTGGGCCGCAATTCTCATGCCTTCGAAACAGTCTCGATTTCGAGATAAATCTCGAATTCGAACTTTATTCGAGTTTTATTGACGTTTAGCTATTCTGCAAATCTCGAACTCGACTTTTCTCGAAGGGAAGCCACTCGAGTTGCTTCGAATGGTTGGTAGCAGTCGAGACGCAGATTTCGAAGTCTAATCACTATAATCTTTGGACATTTCTTCATTAACCGATCCTAAATTACATTAAATAAATATCAAAATGAGTAATGAATTAATAGTGAAATACGTGCAAAACATTTTGCAACTCGCTTCAATTTCAAACGCGTCGCCGATGTTTCAGCAATGTAGAAAATTCAGCAATTTGTGATTTTTTTTTTTGTTCTTGTGGCGATACTGTTGCTCCACCAATAACTCAGTATGGATTTGGTAGTGAATTTTGTGATTACAAATAACACAGTCTTCAATAATACAGACAAGACAACACACAGTGACAGTGACACATACAGATATTTTTAATTTTACGGGACGGTATAAGCAATTTTTAAAATATACATTAAGTACGTAAAAAAGTAACTGCATAATATACATTATGCAGTTTGCATTACTATAAAATATGTAATTATTGTTTATAACGTGTAAAATAAGCTTAAAAAATTTTAAGAACATTTTGTAAGAGTAGTCTTGTTGTAACCGTTTTAAAACCGGATGAAACGTGTCGAACGGAACGCATCGTAACGTGACATGGTTCTTAAATGGCAACATTTGACACAATAATCTCGAATTTTAGTTCGAATAGTGGTGAGAATAAGACATTCGAACCATCTCGATATACAAGATTTTATGGTAGAAAAAGGATTCGAAGAGTAAACTCGAATTCGAGATTATTTCGAAGAAAACGAGAATTGCCTCCCTGTATAGAGACTTAGATACGCATAGGGCAAAGAGCATAGGCCAAAGAACATTATCAAATCAAATCAAAGGGCATTAATTTGATTTAATATGCCCTATTCCCTCTGTCCTATTACAAAATAGGACAAAGGGAATAGGGCATCGGTCAAAGGTCCAACACAAAGATCAAAGGATATAGGTCAAAGGCCATAGGTCAAAGGACATGGGTCAAATGACATAGGTCAAAGGTCAAAGGACATAGGTCAAAGGACAAAGGACATAGGTCAAAGGACATAGGTCAAATGACATAGGTCAAAGGACAAAGGACATAGGTCAAAGGACATAGGACATAGGTCAAAGGACATAGGTCAAATGACATAGGTCAAAGGACATAGGTCAAAGGACATAGGTCAAAGGACATAGATCAAAGTACATAGGTCAAAGGACATAGGTCAAAGGACAAATGAAAAAGGACATAGGACAAAGGACAGGTCAAAGGTTAAGGTCAAAGGACATAGGTCAAAGGACATAGGTCAAAGGACATAGGTCAAAGGACATAGGACAAAGTACATAGGACAAAGGACATAGGTCAAAGGACATAGGTCAAATGACATAGGTCAAAGGACATAGGTCAAAGTACATAGGTCAAAGTACATAGGTCATATCAAAACGCTTGACATGATACATAGGTCATATCAAAACGCTTGACATTGACATAGGTCAATTTCAAGCGTGTTAGCGAGCGAGTTACCAGAATAAAAATTTTAAAGCTAGACATTGCTCATATTCTTCGTAGTTTCGCAAACCGTTCGAAACATTGTAGAATTTTGGTTACTGTAATGATAAACCGTAAACTTACTTCAGCTAGTCGTACTATCATGCTGAGCCTTATATTAATCTTACTTATCAGTAAGATTTTGTTAACAGTCAAATATTTGTAGAATAAACGAAGTGAACCTATTATAATTGATGTAAAACACTATTCTCTTATGAAAAAGGATAGTAGATACGAGTAATGATTCATAAATTTATGCCAAAAATGCAGCTGCTAATGTAAGTAACAGTGCTGGCCAGCTCATTAATATTAAAATTTACTTTCTTTCAGTGTTCGCTACGTGGGGTCGTCGCATGGGCAAAAAGCTAGAAATGCTAAAAAAAGCAGATCCAAAAGAAATAACTCAAGAAGTAACATCAAATGAAATGTTAAAGGAAGATTCTATAGTTGTTATTACAGGACAATATAAGAAAAAACATAATTGGAAAATGGGACGAAGCAGTTCTGATTCTACATCTTTAAAAAAAGATACTGACACGGAGTCTATAAAAAGTTGTTCTAGAGATCGATCTCCAAGTCCCTTTAAAACATTTTTTCATAGAATGGGGTCTACGGGGATGTTAAACTCAGCAAAATCACAATCTCTTAATATGAACAGAACACCTGATGGCAAAATGGCAAATGGCTCTACTTTATACCGTAGTTGCTCAACATCACATCTTTCTACATATGTAAAAGCTGATGATCCATCAGATGATATAGACTTGCCAAACGCAGAAAATGAATCTAAAAATTCTCCAAAAAAACAGACTACTATTCTGTCTGAAGACTCGTTGGTTACATCCGCAACTAAAGCAATTAGTTGTGACAACATTTCAAATTTAAGTGATAATCAGACTAATAATGGTGCCACTAAGAAACCTAATTTTCCATATGCATTTTTGCGGTCTAAATTATCAGTTTTACCTGAAGAAAATAGCATAGCAGCCCAACAACGAAGTAGCTGTATGCGACAAAGTTTATCCGAAAGGATAGATAGAAAGTCACCTAAACTGCGAAGAGAACGAATTCACATAGCAAATTCGCGATCCGAAGAGCGATATCAAAGTAGTGATAGTATCCACGAAAATAATTTACAAATAAATAGCATTATTAGAAAAGAATATGATTTCTCGCGCAGTTCTATGAGAAGTATAAATGAAATGCAAAGTAACTTTTATCAAACAGGACGCGTAGATACGACACCGCGAAGGGCATCGATGATTTCACAAAAAACCCCTCTTGATTATGATCCCATGCTTATACCACGAAATAGAAACAGTTTGCCGGTATATGAATATAATTCAATTCTTGGATCGTTGCGTGATCTAAAACCTGAATATGCTTCTTCTATGCAAAGTATTCATCACGGAGTTGAAAATGGAGAGGTACAAGCCCATAGATTGAGTAATTATGTCAGTTCCAATGAATCTGGATATGACAGCGATGGTCGCCCTACAGATGAACATAGCAATCATTCACCACCAGGCTACTCTTCTCATTTTGGACATGTGCCAATTCGCAGAGAACCCGTTGACTCTAAATATGGTGAAAATCAAGGAAACTTTTCTCGCCAGCTTAGTTTAAATCATAAAATCAACATGGGTCGAGTTCAAGCACCTACTCGACGAAGTTCTACACCTTGTGCACTTTTTCCAGTAGAGAAAAATATTTCATACGAATATCAAAATGAAAGTCGGGAAATTATAAGTCATTTTGCTGCTGATAGTTTAAAACCAGCAATACTTGATCATCTAGACACAAAACTTCCTCCCCTTCCAAAGAAAAATATCAACAAGAAGCCGCCGTATGTGTATAAAACCATAACATTAGACGAGCGTGTGCAAACTAGAAAAATAAAATTTCTGCATTCTCAATTGCTTCCTGCGGAGCATTCGCCAAGTTATAATCAAGACAACATTAATGTAGAAAGTCATTCCCAATCGCAACAGATTTCAGGAACTGATATTTTTGGTAGAGGACCCTGTACCAAGCGTTTTAGAAAAATTCGTCTTTTGAAGTCAAGGCTAGACGAAAGTCTTGGTGTTTATCTTGCACAGCATAGAGTAGACTTTGATAGTAGTGGTTCAAATTATGAAGTTAGATATATTGTAGTTAAGTTAGATTTTGATGGAATAGCACATAGAGATGGCAGATTGAGAATAGGCGATGAAATAGTTAATGTAAATGGAAGAGTGTTACGTGGATTGGCTTCTCTAAATGAAGTACAACATATTGTAAACTCCTGCTCAACTGAGGCTAATCTTGAAGATGGAACATTGTTTCAGAGATACCAAGTAGACCTTGTTATGGCTCATGATGAAGTAACTCCAATAACACTAAGTAGAATTATACACAGTCAATCTATAGAACAGAATAATGGGATATTACCGGCATGCAATGTCCCACCAGATATAATATCACAAACTGTTCATAAACCATCACCATTAAATCAAATAACAATAGAAACTCATTTTCCTGCTGAAAATCAGGCATTTATGCAGCCCAATGCAACCAAAGAATATTCAACTGAAAATATAAACTATGATAATAATAGAGCTGATCTTTGTCAGAACTGTGAAGTAGGAATTCATGAGAACAATTGTCATATACAAATCAATCCAAAGAGTGACGATGAAAAACTGCTTGAAAGACATTGCTACACCCAGACTTCGTCCTTGCAGAATATTACTAACATAGAAATAACGTCACGTTCTTCAACGGTAAAATCCAATAACCAAGGAAATAATTACAGACCGATATCATTGTACAGTTCTCGACCACCAACAAGTTCCCCGCCTTACACAGTCCAAAATGATAACACCACTAACGAAATTAAAGAAAATTTTTCGCATTATATAAAACACGTTCCACGGCTTTATCAGAATAGATCATTTGAAAGTATCCCTGAGCAATTAAGAAATAGTAGCCGAAGCAGGTTTTTCAACAGAATTGGATCGCAACGATGCACAACTAATCCCAACCCACACATCTCAAGGCTTCAGGAGCATACTTCTGCGTTAAGTTACCAAAACCGTAGCCAGCACCAGCATGGAGGCCACTATGCTCACAGCTCGATACACAAAGTTGACTTTTGGAAGGGTCCCGGTCACAAAAGTCTTGGATTTAGTATTGTTGGAGGAATCGATTCACCCAAAGGAAATATGGGAATTTTTGTTAAGACAGTTTTTCCAAACGGTCAGGCAGCTGATAGAAGTACTATTTTTGAAGGTATTATCTCTTTTCTCCGACGTCATGCCAAATAATATTTTTAAAATGATAACTTAAATGTCTTTTTTTTTTAAAGGTGACGAGATCTTGTCAGTAAACAATGTGCCAACACGTGGATTGAGCCATGCTGGGGCTATATCGCTTTTCAAACAAGTAAAGGAAGGAAAAATTGAACTGACGCTTTCAAGAAGAAGGTACTGTTTTAAGAACTTGCTAATTATAATTAACTTAAACTACCTAATTCTAAACCGATTATTTTGTTTTTCAGAGCACCCAGGTCAAGATCCGTGGAACCTCTAGGAAATTTTCGTGGTGAAGCTAAAAGGGAATAAGACATTGTTTCTATGAAATAGTGGTGTTTTAGAGTGCAATAATTCATTTATTTATTTATCCTTTGAACATTTATTTCAGTGTCATTTTATTTTCTGCTCATAAGAATTACTATTTCACGATATCGTTATAAGTATTGATATTGATACCACTAAGATCAAGTAGTTAATTAATGTATCAATTAAATATAGCAAAACAACTAAAATTAGCACATAAAAGGCTCTGGAAATTTTTGCATAAAAAAAGGTATGTCTCTTGAAAGCCGAATGGCGTGAGCTAAACACTTAAGAATAAATTGTTATCATTCTCATTGTTTTACGCTAAATATTTAGGTTTCGTTAAATAAGACTGTACATAATTATTGAAAGTTATTCATTAATTTGTTGTAGTTCGCTATTGTTGAAGTTAGAAATGCTAGATCTCGTTATTCGCTGTACTTGTATATATGATTAGATGTCATATAAATTTCATAAATGAACTATTATATTAAATATATTTCTCTATCAACAAATGCATGACAATTATAAATTCAATCAGACTGATATTTAATTTGAGTACCTATAATACTGCCAAAGCATTTTAGTCTTAGCCCGTCAAACTTAGATTTTCAATGTAAGACTATATAGATCTTTATTTAGAAAATGATTAGAATTCTATCTGACAACATTTTCTCTTTTGAAATGAATATTTTTCTGCTACGTCTGGTAAATTTTTCCTTCTCTTGTAGACAACGTAATTAAACATGTAAGTTGTACTTGTTTTGAGCAAAAGTGACTCTTACGCAAGTTTTTACTTTACAAAATATAAAATTTTTGTTGTAGAAATTTAAAAAAACATCATTGACAAGCATTTTATTTATATATCTCTAATGTCTCAAGATAATAAATATAACCGTAAAGTGCAGTAATTTTCTATAGGGGTCGTTAAAATGCAGAAATATTGGCATTGAATGATACTTATTTCAAAATTGGCAACTGTATTTTATGAATGAGTGTAATCTATAAATGTATTCTTTCGAATTCGTTTTATGCTTCCGTACCTATACTTGTGATAGCAGTTATATATTTTCCATCGATTCAACTCCGTCCAATAGAACTGTAACACCTGTTATCTGTATCGAAATGTTAGTTTTAGTTTGTCACACCTGTTGAAGTAGATCATATAAAACAAGACCACGATATCTGATGTATATATCACAAATCTTGATCCACGATATCTGATGTATATAAATTGTACTACTCGGATGCTTTTAAAATTATACACATTATGATAAACGTTTTGCATTTAATTTGAAATTTCTTTCAGTTTCAATTTGCTTGTAACGACTTAAAAACAATAAAAATACCAAATACTTTGTTGTGTGCGATAGCGTTCATAAGTGAACTATTAAATGTGATGGATATAAATGCTCGCAACACTGTAGTAATAAAACATACCTACTTCCAGCACGAACACTTAACAAAAAAGTATTCGTTTCGTCATAAATAATTACTGAAGCGCTCCTATCGTGCGTAAAGGTAAACCTAAATCGATAGCATGACCGATTTCATATGTATATTCATTTTTGAATCGTATTGTCAAGTATTCGATACGAGAATTATATAAACAAATTTGAGAGCATGAACGTCATTTTGACGAATGGGAATAAAAATTCAAAGGCTTGCTTTAGTCGAACCCTCATTCACGTTATATTTGCCGGTAAGATTTTGGATGTAAAGGGGCCCTACGACAAACTTCGGGCCCAAGCGACCGCAACCTGCTACCGTTGCAGATGTTAACATGTTACCGTGTCTGTACACGGTAACAAAGGGTTTGAGAGGTCAATCGACTACGGCCCAACGATTTTTGTCAAGTATAGAAAAACATTTACAATTATAGAATGCAAAAGAATTTACCAAAGTAGTCCTATGTATAACGTTCTAGCTGTATATATTTAATATGGGATATTAGAGATAATGAATCTATTTAAGTGAATTTTCATAAACAGGGTCATTTGTAAAATACCAGCAACCTGCTAGGAGTGGATAGACAAGGTCATAACAAACAACGTTTGTTCTACCACATTTGGCAATTCGTGATAAAACGAGTACTATCATACATTGAACCGTCGAGCTGCATCATAGGTTTGCGCTCCTGGGTCTCTTTTTCGTACTGCATGCCTAGTTGGACGATGGATGTGCGTGCATCAATGCGGATGAAAAAAAATACTCTGTAATTTTTACGAGTTGCGTAGTACTTGTATTTCAATTATTACAAGAAATTATAGCTAATATATATATATTATGATATTAGCTACAGAGTCCTAGCAGGATGCTGGTGTTGTAAAAATGATCCTGTATATGATATATTATATAGTTATAATAGCAACAATTTGTACTAATCGGTACTAATATTATAAAAAGTAAAGATTTGTAAGTTTGTAATGAATAGGCTCAGAAACTACTAGACAGATATTAAAAATTCTTTCACCATTAGGAAGCTACATTCATCGTGAGTAACATAGGCTATATTGGATTTTCAATTAGGGTTCTGTACGAAATCTCGAATAGGAAAACTTCACCACGCTGGCAAAGCTGCGGGCGTCAGTTAGTTATTCTATAAAACTCCGAACAGAAAATTAAAAAAAGTGATAATTTAGTTATAATATCTTCTATTATTATGTAATTAAAACAAAAAATATTACAAAATAAACGATTTTAATAAAAAAAGAACTATATTAGCAATTAATATTAATTTCATAACTTCAAAAATAATAAAACTAGAAAGTAATATTATTGTACATTTAAATATAAAGAGACATATCAAGGCGTTGGATTTGATATCCACAACCAGAAATACATGAACCTAAATAACAATATCAATAAAATATTAGTAAACTAACAGTCAAAAACCTTTTGTCTGTAAACATAGACAAGTGACTGGTATGAACTTCAAAGCATTATTTGATATCACACAACATAGCAACTCCACGTAGTGCCCAGTGGTCAGGGTTTTTGGTACTTGCCAACCACAGTGGAGTGATGAACGTCAATCCAGTGCGTACTGGCTTCTTATAGACAGGACACTACAAGTAAGAAACACACTTTATTTGATACTGTCATACTCATGTCCATTACGAGTACAATCAATAACTGTAATTTTGTAATCTGATGCATGAGACTGCTGTCTAATAACTCGGAGTTGGTAGGAACTGGAAATATGTCTGGTTCTGTCGGTATATTCAGATCTGTAGGGCGTCCATTCATTTTAGCTAATCAGGATCATACCTTATTCATATTATAATTCATCAGATACAAGGTATCCTCGTAAGATGTACCCTAGGTGTAAGGTGCTCCACCAATATCTACTAGGCCGAAGCGACATCACCTGCTAGTGGTGCACCTGCTGAATAATGGATCAGGCAACGACGCAGGTGTACCTACGGTGTTTAGAGGTCAGACAGCAGCAATAATACCGAATAATACCGAAGATCTAAATCCAAAGGATAACTGCTCCTTGGCGATAAATAAAAGTTTACCCCAGGCTCTAAATCCAGGTCGGATTTTGAAGCTAGGTATACACCAAGATGAAGAAGTACAAGGTATATCGACAGTAAGTCAGACTTACTTTTAAGAATTATTATTACATAGAAAGTAAATCATGCATACCATATAAAGTTTTGGATCTTTTGGGGCAGTCGAGTTGATTGCGTATACGTGTACGACTGGTAACTGTGTGTACAACACTTTAAGCGTCGATTCACACAATCTCACATTACGTCGATCCCATCCCGCACCGTCCATAAACAATCCGTGGACGTATACACCTTCCTGTAACACATATAGACTACTATAAACTGCATCAAGTTTTAATAAAAACTAAGTAACTATCGTCACGCTGTATCCCTGACGGGGTAGTCAGAGAGTACGGGTGGCCAGGTTCACAATCCATGCCTACTTCTTTCGCTTTTTGCGGATTCATCAATCGCTTCATACATGCACGTTTGGGTATCAGATTACTTTTAGCAAAAATTAGTAATTTTTAGTAATTCGACTGTGTCCAGTCTGTAATGGCACTTTGATAATTCCATTTGATTTCAGACAGAATGCGTACACCAATTAGTGTATCGCAAAGTCAGTAAAGTTACATACATACATACATACCTATTGTCACGCCTTTATCCCTGAAGGGGTAGGCACTTTTTTGCCACGTAACAGGCGGTGAGCCCATTGCCGTGTTGAAATGGACAGGCGCAGGAAGTTGCGACCTACTGTTGAATTTTTTTAAGCCGCCTAATAAGGCCTTCAACTTTGCTTAACGACTGCCATTTTATTGGCAACCGGGACCAACGGCTTAACGTGCCTTTCGAAGCACGTAACTGGGGTGGGTCTAAAGGGCCGAATAAATTTAATAAAACGTGTCTATTCTAGATGTTAAATTTGGAAGAACTTTTGAACCCGTTGCCTTTTTATTGAGGTGGTAACAAAAAGGCTAAAAGGTCTTATGTACTAGACACTAATTAGCACGACCAATTAAAGTCCTGGTAGTCTCGGAGTCGAGTAAAGTTACAGTAAAAGTTACTTTACTTTTACTGATGGTAACCGCTACATATTAATTCTTTCCCGGTAGTCTCGAGTATCTGTAGTAAAATGTAAAGAATCTTACTGGTGGCCCCGCCTTTATATCTTCTAATAACGACTTTGTGACATCGTTATGTAGGGAGACAGTATCGAGAGCCCAACCTTTGTGAGCGCGTGTTACCTCCTGCCGCATGGCCGTTAGAAACCCTAAGAAGAAAGTTAGTAGAAAAAATACTTATATAAACGATGACTCAATCAGGTATGTTATCATCACATGGACAGAAGTTCAAACAAAATCTGGTATCTGGTTGTTCTCTCAGTTTGAATAATATTGTGGCAACCAGCGCCATCTATCGACGAAGTGCGGTATTTTGTGATCACTATTTATCTCTATAGATTATAGGTTGAATTCTAGGCATCGCATGGCAATAATATTTTAGGGCGTTGAAAGTACTATTCATATAAGGTATTTGACAAAAATTTTTTTGAGAGTAATTCAGATTTTCATATCGCATAACGTATAATGATACCAAAGAATTGAACTATCACCTGCCTGCCTGGTCATGTCAAAATCTACAGACTTAACCAAGTAGCTAAGTTAAAACAATGAATACAATGATACTCGCGTTTATCACGGCGATGGAAGATTTTTAAACCTCTTATAGAAAGCTATGCCCCGCGGCTTCGCACACAATAAAAGACACACTTTGAACCCCCATTTAGTATATGCAGCTAGAGCAATTTTTTTTTTACAATTGTAGGTTATATTTCGTAGCCTGTTATATTGAAAGCAGAGACTTTACCTACGGACACCGCAATGCATCTTTTAACTACTTGTCTAATTTGGGCTCGATACTTATAAGGCTAGAAGCATACATAATACCTTGCGGATTGAAAAATCCTGTCATCCAGAATGAATATGGTCTGCCCTGGAAGCACCACGTAGAAAATTGTATGTTTCTCTCCAAAAACTCCGTAAACCAGAAGCCGAGTGTAGAAGATGACCATGACGACTTCAACCAAATAGCGGGCACTTTCGCATCGTAAATGCTATCCAGCGAATCACGGAGCGCCTATATTAAACTATTTGTGTAGGCAAATTAAAATTGACGACGATCATCTTGTCATCTAGAGAAATTAACTAATTTATTAGCATAAACTAATTCTACTTTATATTTCTTGTCGCTCTGTAGCAATATAATTATTTATGCACCTACAGCATCAACCCTGTGTAACTGCTAACTGTTAGCCCGGTTCGTCTCTCACAGACTCACAATTACAGAGGTCGGAGATTGTTCTAAGATATAGTGAGTAATTTACGGGACAGAAGACTGCTAATCTTCTCCCGTTTCTTTTCCAGCGTCTTCTTTGCGTAAATCACCTCCCCATAAAACATGGCGAGTTCCATGCACTATTGACCATAGCCTATGGCCTAAAGCCTGAGATACTTCACTCTTATGACCGCCACGGGGTTACGTTGTCGCTCCATCTAAGCTGGACAGGCAGCCAGCATTTCGAGCTCCTACTAACACAATTAGGTTCTATTTATCTACAAATTCTAACTATATCACTACATACAACTGCCTCGGTGGCGCAGTGGTAGTGTATGCGACTGCCGCGTCTGAGGTCCCGGGTTCGTTCGTTTCGAAGTTTGGGTGTTTCCTATGTATAATAATGTATGTATTTAGAAATATATAAGTATGTTTATCAGTCATCTAGATTCCATAACACAGGATATCCCTCAGATACTTTTATTATAGCAGGTGATTTTAATTTCGGACGCGATGTGGATTGGTACTTTAATCCAAGTAATAATTGTGAATTACTTCCTACAAATATTTCTTCTCAAAATATAATTGATTTTTTTGATACTATAAATACATGTAACCTTTTACAGTATAATGCTGAACGCAACGAAAAAATAGAATATTAGACCTTGTTTACTCAAATAGTGTAATTCAGTTGCAAGTATGTAAAGACCCGCTAATAGTACCGATTGATCCCCATCATAAACCCCTGATAATACATGCCAATTACGTAGAAATACAGACGCTTGTTGAGAGATTGAGTGTTAAACACTTGTTTCATAAAGGTGATATCCATATGATAGACTGGGAGATTTTACTGTCTGCTGGTTCCCTGGATCAGGCCCTCGATGATTTCTATGGCAAGTTGAATGAACTTCGAGACCAATATGTGCCAGTTAAGCCGTTAAAAAAGTTTTTACATCCACCGTGGTACACTAGTGCTCTCATAAAAATATTAAAATAAAATCAAAAATACCATAAAAAGTATGGCATATATCACTCCTTTACTGTGCTGCGTAATCGAGCTAAGCATTGCGAAACTGAATGTTATGAGGTTTATATGAAAAAAATGGAGTCAACTAATATAAGGAACCCCAAATGGTCCTATATAAAAAGTCAATAATCTAGTACCACATTACCTAACGTAATGAACTATTTGGATAGAACCGCTGACACGGGAAAGGGTATCGCAGAGCTCTTCGCTCCTTTTTTCTATCTACCTACCAGGAACCCAATTTGGAGTCTCAGAATGGGAGTAATATAGTCCATGAACTCCCTAGTTCTGTGAACTTGAGTAGAGTACCGTACGGTTATGTCCTAATCAAATACTCAAACTTCTTTTAGATCTGGACCCCTATAAATCTGTGGGACCAGACCTGATACCTCCTATCTTTATTATTAATTGTGCTGAAAGTCTGGTTACTCCTGTCTGTATTTTATTTGGTCGATCACTGAGAGAAGGTCAATACCTTCTCTCAGTGATAGGGACAATGTCCCGAGTATATGGAAATCGGCCTTCATTACACCGGTGCCTAAAAAGGGAAATAGATCCGAAATTGTAAACTATCGTCCCATATCCAAATTATGTTTGCTAACCAAAGTTCTAGAGCGTGTGGTTCACACCGAAGTTTATGCAGCAATGGAACACCTTTTTGGGGATGAACAGCACGGTTTTATTAAAAGGCGATCTACTGCCACTAACCTGATATTGTCTAATGAGGTTATAACTTCTGCTATGGAAGGAGGGGGACAGTTGGACGTAATATATACCGATTATAGCAAATGTTTTGATCGTATAGATCACCGAGTGTTCCTTAAAAAGTTGCTGTCGGCAGGAATACACGGTGATTTATTTCGATGGTTCTCCTCTTACATACGTAATCGAACACAGGCTGTAGTGTTGCGTGGTTATTCTGGATGGAGTTCTGTCCCTTCTGGAGTTCCGCAGGGATTAATTTTAGGGCCTTTATTGTTCACTATTTTTATAATGGATATCCGAACTTGTTTTGAATATTCCCGCATATTGTTATTTGCTGATGATATGAAGATCATTAAGTCAATTTACGATCTATCAGATGTCCAACAACTTCAATTTGACCTTGACCGCTTTACATCGTACTGTAGAACAAATAGATTGCAGTGAAATGTTTCCAAGTGTCATCACGTTCGTACCTTAAAGCCGGCAAAGATTATTTACTGTTACTACGTCCGTAGCCACCTCGAATACGTTTCACAAGTATGGAATCCTCACTATGAAGTTTACAAAGCTCGTATTGAGTCTGTTCAAAGAAAGTTCATGCGGTACTTGGACTATAAAGCTAAGCAAACATCGACAGGCTACGAGCATCGTTGCAAGCGATATCATTTCTTGCCGTTAGAAACAAGGCGCAATATTAATGATATCTGCTTCTTGGCTAGAGTAGTAAATGGCTCGATAGATTGTCCGGAATTGTTAAGTATAATTTCTATTCGTACCGTAACTTAATAACTTTCGTCAACGTTCCATCCTACATGCACCATTTGCATCTACAAATTACAGACGTAATACCTTTAGTATACGTAGTGTAAGAACCTTTAACAATATATCTGCGAATTTTGAAATAGATTTATTCTGTAGTACACCACGCAACATCAGGAGGTTGCTATGCAACGAATATTTTGGTGATGATAATGCGGCAATGGATGAGTGATTGAGTGTCTGGTGATTTCTGCCTTACTGTTTTAATTTTATTTTAATTGAATTTTTTATTGTTACTACTATACTATATCAATGATCCGTGTTTTTATATTATATGTTTACTGCATCGAACATAACCGAATTATGTATGTAAACTTTACTTATTATATGGAAGCTTTTTATCGGCAAATGTCCTCAATAATTGGTAATTTATGTTATTAGTCTGTAAACTTTCTGTAAAAACAAATAAATAAATAAAATACATATTAGCTTACTTTGGGCTAGACGGCGCTGTTTAAAAAAATGTCCCACAATATTATAACACAAAGTCCTCCGTCGCGTCTATATGTCTGTCTATTGTCTATATGTGATTAACTCAAAAACTACTGCAACAAATGTAGTGCTATTTTCACCAATGGATAAGGTGGTTCTTAAGGAATGTTTTAAAATATAATTCGTAAAGTTATTGTTTATATTATCTAAAATTTAATGATATTTGTGGAAGGTGTCGGAAAAAAATATATCGTCTGAGAGCTTTTTACGAAAACGCTGCCTAAGCCTTTTGAGATATAACAAAATAATGGATGGTGGAATTGTGAATCTTAAATAGGTCTACAGAAAATTTGCAAAGGCATATGTCTATCTCTTAAGGTTAACAATACTAGCTAACTATAACACTAGGGAAGCGGGTACGAGAAAACTTTACTATAAAAACATTACAATATTTTAAACTCGAAAGTTTGTAAGTATGGATGTTTGTTACTCTTTCACGTAAAAACTACTGAATGGATTTTAATGAAACTTTACAATAATATAGTTTATACATCAGAATAACACATAGGTTATTTTTTATCCCGTAAACAAGTTTCTGTGGGAAACGGGAAAACTTCATCAGGCGGGCGGAGCAGCGGGCGTCAACTAGAATCTAATAATATACAAATAAGTCAATACAACTGTACCTCGTTCATAACGATAGTACCATCGATAGCGAGTAGTAAATCCCTTAATGTTGTGCGCACAAGAGTTATTATTTTTTGCATGCGGTCGATTTCTTGCCGTAAAAATATAACCATTGATCCTAAAGTACCATAGAACTTCAGTCTGGAAATAACGTCATGTATGTTTTAAAATATCTTTATTAAATTAATTCATTGAATAGTTTGTAAACAATAAGCTAAATACCTCTTTTCCTCTTTCCTACTTTACGGTTAAGTAATAAAGAGGATCTGGGGTCCAATTATCGACCCTACTTCATGAAAGCGTAGACGGAAATTCGTTGGTGAAATGCGTTTTGTTTCATATTTAGAAACACGAGGCAAAAGACATACATCAGTAAATTTACGTCTTTGTATGGTGGAGAATTGGAGCCCATGACAGTCCTACGAAAACTTAACGCTTAACAGGTGTCGTGGTACAAGCGACTTTGAGTCAATCAGTGTCATCTGTGGTGCATTGTTGTGTAGCTCCAGTACATTATCAATATTCCCGGGTTCGATACCCGGTTCGGAAAAAATATTTGTGTGATCCACAAATGTTTGTTTCGGAGTTTGGGTGTTTCCTATGTGTAATATGTATGTATTTAGAAATTTATAAGTATGTTTATCAGTCGTCTAGATCCAATATCACAAGCTTATATAAGCTTACTTTGGGATAGACGGCGCTGAGTAAAAAATATCTCTTAAAGTTAACAATACAAGCTTAAAAAATGTCCCACCACATTTCCGAAGGGAATAGAGGTAGGAAATGTCAAGTATTAAAATCGTTAAAAATTACTTTTATAAATTTACTAAACATAAGTAAAACTAGATCTCAAACTTTCTAAAAATAAGTAAAATATACCTCTCTTTCACTTCATGCGGGTCAAAGTTCGGTGGAACCTTTTCTAACATTTCTTTAGATTGTCGGTACACCGACGCCTCACGTGATTCACCACCACCACCGCCAGATTCCTTTGGTTGAATGGACAATATTGTATCCAAAAGCTCCTGCACTGTGTTGCGTTGGTACCTAAAATAAATCAAAATTATTATTAGAATACATAATCTGCATCATCTGTTTCTTAATTGACTTTCGTTGTATTCAATATCCGACTTAGATGAGAGTTTTAAGTTAGGCCATTTTATTTTGTTTTCCATATTGTCGGGTGGTTATGATAAAATATGATCAAACCGGCAAAGGTCACTCTTTGGATGACACACCATCACAAGTGGCAGTAGACTGGCTACTGCCACTTAATACAAAAGTTGACGTAACTGATATCGAAGCGATTATTACTGACGATGCATCTCGTAGATTTAAACCGGTCAACGCTTACTATTGTAAAAATTTCTAATGCAAACTTACGTGATATCAGCATTACTGTGCAAACCATACGCCTGAGGTGGGTCAACAGTTTTCATTTTCTCTATTTCATCAATATATTCAGGTATATTCTTGAACTTCATAACTCCATAACCTTTATAAAACTGGTAATCATCTTGAAATAGCTGATCTGTCAACCATACTCTAGTAAAAGTACTGAGTAGACGATTGTCATAGTCGTCAGTAACACGCCCACCGTATTGTACAGCCGACACCATGTAACTAAATTAATATATATATTACATTACTTTTATGATACAAATTTGTTAAAAACTGCTTTAAGGATTTTACGCTGTTGCATTACGAACATTTTGGAAAATCTACTTTTACGTAATTAAACTTTATGCGAATTCAACTTGATGGTCCGAAAGGGCCCTGAGGTGGGTAAAACTTGAAGGCATTTCTATTTAAAAGAGTTTTTTATAGACACGCTATGCCGTTGATCCTAGCTGTCAGTGAATGGGTTTTCAAGTTAAGTCAAGTAGAAGGCCTTGTGTCTAAAAATTTTACAACAGTAGAAAGATAGCCTGTCCCTGTCCGCTTCAATACGGAAATTAAACTGGAATAGCAAGTTTTTGCTTATCATCAGGCGGACGACGCCATTTTGACGTGCCAAATATAAAAAAAAAAAATATGTTACACCCCTGGTACTGCAAACGTGCCTAGGACACGGTGACTACCTTCGTCAGGATGCGCCGTATGGATATCTGCTATTTAAGTATAAAAACAATAACCATGCTGACAGAATATGTGAAGTAAATACTGAAGACACGTACCGCACCGTGTTCCAACTAGGTGATTGTCCTGGTTCCAACGCATCCAAGTGATTTTGGACAAACAAGCAGCACGACAACCAGTCTGCAGAATTAAATTCATAAGGTATATTCCAACCTAGTGGTCCAAACTTCCTCCGCTCTTGTACAACAGTGTGCAGGAAGGATATTGTGAAAATTAGCGGCAGATAGTAAGGACTGTCGCTATAATCGAGGAAATCTTGACTCATTGAATTGTAAGTTCTCATGAGACCGGCCTTAATACCTATAAAACAAATTATTTTCCATATCAGAAGTGATCACTGAGAAGGTTTTTGCAAAATGCATTCTAAATAAAGCTTAAATAGATAGGTGGTTAGGACTAAATAAAAATACTCACCAGACGGAGGCTCACAAGTATATTTGATAGACATTTGTAACAACGTAATCGGGAATGTTGGATGGACTTCTGTGGTGATCCAAAGTCTGCAATACAATTGTGTAAAATACACAGATTTTTTATTATGAGTCATTAGAAATGATAGACAAATACATCGCATTTTTACCAAATGACTTCGCTAGATGGCGCTGGCCAATACCATACTGGCCAGCGCACCACTTGTGGAAATTCCTTTCTTTAGGTAAGAGAAGCTTCCACCTTGTTCCTTCATACTATAGTAATCTACTTTATAACATAAATCCTAATGCAAAATAAGTTAGGCTTAGATCTATTAAATGTGTGAAATTGTTCTACGAGTACCATAGATAAATTAATTTGTAAGAGCGGCAAGCGAACCAAAGGAAACAAGAAAATAATTAATGATATTGATAAATCAGATAGCAGACTTGTGATTCGACGAGTCTCCAGAGGAGTAGTATGTTGATATGTACCAATAGAAGTTCACTTGATAGTTTGATATAACTTACTTAAATGTAGCAGGGCAAATACATTTTTGCTGAATGATAACTATGCTATTACTATTTAAAGTCTTTCTTAGTTAAATCAGTTTACCTGAACAATTCATGAACCTGTCCCGGGTCTTTTTCAAGTTCGGCGAACTGTTCCAAAATTTCCACCATGTATTCGAGGCCTAAGTGACAATTTTGGAGTAGCACCCATAGTCCCTTAACAAAAATTGATTAATGAAGTCTAGTCCTGTATTTAGGGTTCCATAACTCAAACGGAACCCTTATAAGATCACTTTCTTGTCCGTCTGTCCGTGTATCATCATCGAACTTAACAAGTTGAAATTTATACCAGATACTGAGATCTATGGTCCCTTTTGGATGTATAAAAATCAAAGTCCTGTCAACACGATAAAAAGATATGCGCAAATTTAGATTTGCGTGAAAACTTTTAAGTATCAAAATTTACCTTAATTTTCAACTTTCCTATTTTTCTGAACTTTTCTATACTTGTGCTATAAAACCTTGATTTTAACCAAAATTGTCAATTTTAGGTCCACCGGAACTACCTTATAGGTTTTGGGTAGTTGGCAAAACAAGGTCTTACTGCACAAATAAAGGAAAAATCCAAAAAAATAAAGGCCCCATTGATATATTAATTGTCTGTCTGTGTTACATTTTAGTTGTATGGGAGCTCATACAATTTGGAGGTCTAGCTTAATTGGATTTACCGTTCAAATTAGGTAACCCTAGGCGCATGAGTTCCACTCGTGCTTGACCCTTTTTTTTAATTCTAGGAGTAAATTTAAATAATTGGTGCACTTCGTAAGTCCTTACCTCTTTAAGGCCACGTTCAATAAGTTTTCTAGCATGTATTTCCTGACCTTGTCCCATAGATATAGATTGGCAGATATTTTCTAATCGCTTAGCAGTTATTTCAATTGATGGAGTAGGGTCTGAACCCATGGCTAAAAAGCAAACAAGTGGCACGAGCGGTCTGGATTCCAGTACCAATTGCTGAAAAAAATTAAAATGTTAACTAGAATGAGTGGAAAATTTCAATTTAATGTACAAATGTGAAAGGCATTATTTAACAACAAAATAGATTTAAACTAATAATAAGTAATCATAATCGGACTTAGTAAATAAATTATTATTAACCTCATAATTTACTATAACAGCCTCAGAGTATCGTTGTCCCATGGAACCCCTTACATATTTCCTGTAAATAAAGAACATATTATAACCAATCTGTGTCTGTTTTCTTCCGTAGTTAGAATGCCTACTACTCAAATGATATGTAAAATGTAAACAATACAGTTGAACAAACAATCTATTTGGAATGTATTTGAGTACACTACCAAAATTGAATTTTTTTTTTTAATAATAATAATAATAAGTTCATTGAACCAAATAGTAAGTACAAACTTTAGTGGCAAGAGTTGATACATTTTTGTTTTGAATAATGGTTGAATGCTGGTTCCCAAACTAGGCTATTATTGCCTGTGTTTTGGAGAGCAGTGTTCAGATTCACAGTTATTGAAACACAGTCTAGATGAATACATTTGGCCACTACATAGTAAGAAGTAACATTATAATTATTTCTATAATTAATGTGCGCGCGCGTGCGCGCGTATGTGTGTGTGTGTGTGTGTGTGCCTATGAGTTATGAGAGGTATTTGAGTAAGTCTTCTGTTTCGTTGTAGTCTAACTGTTTTAGCCATATTGTTACTTTGTTTTGTTTGTCGTCTACTTGCTTCAGAAATTCTAAGTGTTTTATTTACTGTGTTATATATTTTGCATCTTAGACTAATGTATTGATTTCTCCCAAAAGAGGTATTACAAGGTACAACTGGAAATATAGGTTTTATACTTCGCTTCTTTGGGTCAGTTGGGGGTACACATTTATGCTTCTTCATTACAACTTTGAGAACAAATAGCTGACGAACTGTAAGCACCCCTGTATGCATGTACAATTGTCTGGAAGGGTATCGGAGTCATTACTTTTAGCACGGCTCTTTGTGCTCTCTCTAGACCCACGATGTAGGTTTTTGCCCAAACACACCGCTATGCAGTACTGGAGGACAGACTGACATAAAGCAGTATATATTGTTTTAAGTTTTGCAAATGGTGTACAGTCCCGTAGAGATTTAAATATATTTATTAAGCGCCTTGTTCTGGTATTTATTAAATCTATTTGTTTGTCCCATCTTAGGGCACTGTCAATTTGTACGCCCAAGTATTTAGCAAATTTAGTCCGAGTAAGTTGGAAGCAGGTACAAGTGGAACTAATTTCTGCGAAGCTTAAGCGCGTACTCAGTTTAGTGCGTTGGACGGGACAATTGTGGACTTTGATGGAGAAGTATGCCGGTGGGTTACCTATTTTAGTTAGTGCAAAAGGTATATAGGTGGGTTTCGTCAGGTTTAAGGTAAGTAAATTATCATTTAACCACTTCATTATTTTTGACAAGGAAAATTCAGTTCTTTCCTTGACGGAGTGCCAGTTTGGTCCAGAAACAAGAATTGCAGTATCATCTGAGTATGTATAGATCTGTGTATAAGGAAGAGACATTGTGCAGAGGTCGTTAATGTATGTTTGGAAGAGAGTAGGGCCAAGAATACTTCCCTGGGGAATGCCACATAGCACCTCTTCTTCGTTACTGTTATATTCATCTATTTTAACGATTTGTTTTCTAGAGTGCAGATAATCTTTAAATATATTATTTGATGTTCCACGTACTCCTATCTTATCGATCTTTGCCAATAGTATCGGAATAGAAACCGTATCGAAGGCCTTTGTAAGGTCGAGAAAGACGCAAAGGGATTTTACTCTTCTATCTAAGTTCTCAACGATGGCGCTTAAGTCGTGAACTGCATCTTCTGTCGAAATACCCTTTCGGAAAGCGTATTCATTTTTTGCTAAGAGTTTATATTTTTCAAGATAGTTCTGTAGTGCATTATTTAGCACTTTTTCTAATATTTTGGATAAGGTAGAGAGTACTGCTGAGACGACGAGTAGAGGACGGTAGTTATTAACAGCGTCCTTATCTCCACTCTTATAGATCGGATAAATAATTGCCTTCTTGAAGGCGTTGGGGAAGGTGCCTGTTTCTATGGCACGGTTACATATGTGAGTGATGGCTGGTAAAAGTATCTGGTGAGATTGTTTGAGTATTTGTGCAGAAATACCATCCCATCCTACAGCGCAGTTTGGGCGAAGTTGAAAGAGGATCGATTGTACATCCGATTCTGAAACACTGAGAAGGGCTATAGAATTTGATGGACTTATTTTATTTGCCGTGTTGCAAACCGGATTGTAAGGGTAATCACTAGAGAAAAGTATTTTATCTGCTAGTGTTTTTCCAATATTAGTGAAATATTTACAAACAGCATTGACCGAAGTTTGTGGGTTTGATGATATTTGCAAAAGCTCATTTGGGCTGTTGTGTTTCTGTCTGTTATGCTTTTGATTGCGCTCCACAAGGCCTTTGTATCATTGCCAGCATTATCTCAGTTTCAGGTATGTCTGCACCAACGAATATCTGATGTTTTAAAGAGCAAGTTTAAACTTATATAATTTCTTGCTTGCAGTGATATATTGATGACTAGTCGACGCTCGCGGCTTCGCCCGCCTAGGGAAGTTTTCCCGTTCCCGTTTCCCACAGGAAGTTGTTCCCGGGATAAAAAGTAGCCTATGTGTTCTTCTGATGTATAAGCTATATTACTGTAAAATTTCATTTAAATTCATTCAGTAGTTTTTACGTGAAAGAGTAACACATCCATACAAACTTTCACGTTTATAATATTATTCAGATATACTGATGTGAGAAACCTAAATGTCGATACAATGATAATAAAAAATAAGATAATAAAATAATAACTCATTCTAATATTTTAAATTTTAATGTAAGTTTGTTTGTTACGCTTTAACGCTAAAACTTCTGAACCGATAATCATGAAAATTTGTATTCTATACATATTCTTGGAGGTATTAGAAGTAACAAAGAATACTTATTATTGAAAAAAAAATACAAAAGAAAATACAATTGTTTGTCAAATGTAATGTAAATATCAGCAATATCAATCTCATTTAAACTCATGCTCTTAGTTATGCATCTGAGGTACAGCGATTGTGGTCAAGCTATAATTCTTACTTTTTATGTTCCTCGATATTGATTTGGTGTATTTACCTAATAGGGTTGAGTAATTTTAATAAGCAGGGTGCAATGAATCCCTACTGTAATCTTTGGATACTTCGGTAGCCTCACTAGTGATGCTGCGAAGAGTACCAATCCATTTGGTTAGTATGGTACAGTAAGACAAAACACTCTTCCGAAACGGTTGGAAGATTCCTACACCTAGCAAATGACTGCAATAGGTTGATTTGATTGATTGATATTTATTATTTTTACTAACAAGCTTTGCGCCAGCGTTCGATCAGGGCACCAGGCGCGCACCATTAACAATTTTCTGAATACATCCATTGTATTGTAACCATCTGGCAGTGCTTCTTCCTCTGGTGCTTCTTTATCAAACCTGAAAATTATGTTTTACCTGATTGAGCACGTGCACCGTTTGATATGCATACTGCATTAGAACTTCTAAGTACCTACCTTGACTATAAAAAAGGGGAGTAACGTTAAAGCTAAGTTGGTACAGGACGATAAGTTTATAATTTAGAATGTTTAATGTACCATAATGTTACTAACGGACTAAAAAGCACTTTTTTGTCACCTTTTCATGTATTTGTAGATCATACCACAACCTAATATTTTTTCCCCACGAGGCGAGCCACATATTGGGACATTCCCTTAGCCGGACCGCAGTGAATAGCGATAGTGTTAGAATAACGATAGTGAATAAGATATAAATATACTATTTATATCTTTACGATTTGTTTTCTAAATATACTATTTATATCTTTAAATAAACTCATTATTCGCCATAGTACCTAATTTATATCTCTTAACATACTCATAGTGTATAATACAAATTTAGTGAGATATGCCGATATATATATGAAGCATAGATCATTACTTACCAATTTTTCCATCCCTTTTCGTTATTAGCGACTTGATTGAGTATATTCGAGTACTGACGTAATACGGAAAGTTGCACCAAATTGAGCCATGACATATCAGTGATCCACTTGAAAGGCTTAGGTGGACACGCATTGAGATCCAGTGCGGCTCCACCTATAACGAGAGGACAATCATATTAGTTCACATACCTCACCATTACTAAAAACTAATTCAAAATACGTGTATTTGCAAAAACTACTTAAACTTATCACTAGGGAAGGACTGATGTATGGATTTTTTGTGTTTCAGATTAAAATAAAGGGGAATGATGCCTTATATTTGAGCAAAATGAATGTAATATATGTAATAAATTTAAAAAATTATGACGCACACAGCGCATAAAAATTCAAACAATTATATTTTTCTAAACATCAAGGCATTTGTGCTTCTAGTATGCGAAATTGAAGTTATAAATGAAGTCAAAATCGTTTAACAACAATCGTGCTCTACGAATTTGAAAATAAAAAACCTTTAATAAAATTTTGAAATTCATCGAAGGTTATATAGTTTTGCTGTAAGTCTATCTTTAACGTCAATAGCACCGTGAATAGATACTTGTGCTTCTCATAAAATCCTCGGCAGATGAATTTGAACACGTCGAAAGTCTGTCAAAATAAAATGTACACGTGAAAAGTCATCTCCTAGTTTCGCTAGGAGGCAATGTGCACTAAAATGTTGCAGAAAAAGAACGGGAGAAGCTTTCTCATTCCTGTATCGCAATAGTGTGGTGTTGGAGCCCATGTTACCATCCCTGGGGCCCAAGAGACCTCTTCTGCTAGCGCTGCCACCTGTCAATCAACGGTTATGTGACTCTGATGCTACAAGATACCCGTGTGGTACAGTATATTATTGCTGGTGTGAGTTTTATGTATCAAGCCTTATCCCCGAAGGCATGGCAGAGGCATATTTTATGCCCACTTTTCACCGTGTACATTCCTGTCCTGTGAGGTTAATAACCACATCAGGATGCTGCCCCATGAGATAATATTATTTAATAGCGATGTTCATCTTACAGGTGGGTGAAGCTCGTGTGGGTTAAAATCTGACATGGATTTGGATAAAATAAATATAGTACTATAATAGCATTCTTTACGAAGATTACTTTTTTGATGTCAAACTGTTTATTTGTTAGTGACATAAAATGAAAGGAACACGTAAAAGGAAAAGACAACGATAAGCTTTTTTACTACCAAGTAATCGATAATAGACGCAATCCTTCTGCTTGTGATTGGGCTTGGCGCCGATCGCTCCATGGAAATATCGAAACGTTCTAGGAACTGCGCCAGTGAGGTTTGATACATGTTGCACACTAGCGACATGTTGCACACCAAGAAGTATAGAACTGAACCTCGAGTTGCAACCGGGCGGAATTCCTCACGAGCCAAATTAATTTTTATCTCGGTTTCTTTTGCTACGTCTAGCTTTTCTCTCACCTAAAAAATAGATTAATGCATTTAAAATCAATATAAAAATATTGTGTTTATTATATAAAATATTGTATAAATTATTGTATAAAATTAAGCTAAAATACGTACTTCCGTGGCGGTAGCCTTCGTTACATTAAGCACTTGAATAAGTGTCACATCTTCAACAAGTGAGCCCTGTATAGTTGTAAGTTTGTGTAAGAGATTTGCCTCTAACTCCTGCATCTTACGACGGTTGGAAGTAACGTCCATTATAAGTTGAGTACGTTCTGCTTCCATCTCCGCTTTTTCCGTTAAAATTACTCTTCCAAGCAGCTGATCTTCTAAGCCTGTATTATTACAAAAACAATGTGATAACTGAGTAACGCTGGTTTCTCATGTAAAACTAACAGGTACATAAAAAAAATAGGTGCCGCAGCTGTAGTGTGTGCGGAACGACACACAACACGCCATTAACGAGGTACACCAGGTTCGAATCCCGATTTATAACAAATGTGTGTTACATGAGTTCGCTTCAGAATTTGGATGTTGTCTTTGTTTAATATGTATGACAAATATGTTCGTCAGTCGTCTAGATCCCATTGGATAAGGTTATAGCTTTACTTGTGCTAGATGGTGCTGTATAACAAAAATGTCCTTTAACATTTAATATTAAAATAAAATGTATTTTATAGTCGCCTGTATGGCTGTGACTTTCTCAGATTTCTCTTCAGCTATTTTAAATGTGAACATTTTAATAGATGATAGATTTGTTAACATTTTTATTTATATGTATGGATACCTAATATGTAAATACAGATAAAATTGATTTTAATTTTTTTTCATTAATGAACTAATCATATTAAATTTTCAGTAACTAAATAAAATGTTTTACTCAAATATCATGATTTCTATATAAAATTTATATTAAATAACAAATGCCTTTAACAAATTAGTTATTCTTACGTCTAGTTAAGAAATAATCCGTCAAAGAGGATCGTCACCTTGCTCCAACCCAAGTTTGGAAGATCAGATTTACTAGAGTTGGTCAGAGGCAGTTTCTTAAAGCGTTAGATACTATAGGAGCCGTAAATATATTTGGAAGTAGAACCTAGCACGATGGACGTCATGGTATAAGTAGCGCGGGCTACACGAGTATCCCGTATGGTACACGACAGGGATATGCCGTATTGCATAGCTATGGCTGACGTGAACGCATTGTATAGACAAGGACTACTAATACTAAAGAAGAACCTCCCCCTGTGAAAAAGCAACCTGCCCCTTGTAAAGGTTCAGAGGCACCCGTGTGATGGCGGGCAAACCACCAAACGATAGCATTCCCAAGGAGGGTTGGTGTCAGGCTGGCGGCCGACCATAAAAACCAAGCCAAAACATTTTGCAGTATGGAATTTAGACATACTGCGCCGACCCCAAGTAAATTAGGACAAGGGCAAGAAGATGATAAATGAACTAAACAAATTAAAGTAAAATAAAAACTTAACAACTATACATACTAATAATGTAATAAGGAAATATTTACAGAATAGAAATGTCCACCGTTTCTATTCTGTAAAATGTACAAGACTGTCGAAACATTGTCTAGGTGTCGAAGTATCCCTCTCTACCGAAGTCAACTGGTAATGTTCTCTTATGGCTAGCCGCATTTCCACGTTAAATGGCAATGCTTATTATCTGCCACCTTTTTTATGGTCACGAGTAGCATCGAACAGACGAAAACTTAACTCCTGCCCTCACTTTTATTCTTACAAATAAATATTGTTAAATATACTATAATATTAACAAAAAGTGAACTTACCTTGCATTGTTACAGTAAAATCGATAATGGAGGTACGAGCTGAAATTTCAGGTGTATAGGCGGGGTTGGGCAGCTTTGTTGTTATGTATATCCTATGACCAGCAGTTATATCTACCTCTTTATCACCTAATTTCACCTTAAATGTAAATAAAAAAGTCATTAACCCCGTTTCACCCACAGTGAGAGTTTGAGAGTTTTACACAGCTGGCTCTATCATCAATAGTCTGATGAAGACAATGGCCGTCAGGATGATTAGAGGGTACCGCACGATCTCCGTCGAGGTGGCATGTCTCCTAGCCGGGACCCCTCCATGGGACCTGGAAGCGAGGGCCCTTGCGTTGTTGTATCAATGGCGCTGGAGCGGAACAATAGGTCTGTGCCCCGAGAAATCGAGGCTCAGTGATCCCTGCTCCGCCAGGAGCTCATGGAGACATGGAAGGTGCGACTTGAGCAACCTAAGTGGGGACATACCACAATTGAGGCGGTGAAGCCGGTCATGGAGGAGTGGCTGGAGAGGCAACACGGCAGCCTCACCTACCGGATGTCACAGATACTTACCGTGCACGGGTGCTTCGGTAAGTTTCTGTGGCGTATACACCGGGAGGTAACACCAGAGTGCCAGCACTGTACGGACTGCAGCGAGGATACGGCTCTGCATACACTGGCAGAGTGTGCACGTCGTAGATGCAGCGCCGAAACCTCGTTGCGGGTCTGGGCGTGGACATTCTCCTGCTGGAGACCATGGTGAGAGCCATGATCTCCAGCGGGAGCAAGTGGGACGCCGCTGCGTCTTTTTGCGAGCAAGTCATGCTCGCAAAAGAGGCGGCGGAGAAAGAGCGAGAAAGAACTCTTCCTCCCGAGTTCTGCAGTCTGCGACGAGGGCGCCGCAGACTTGTCTTCGCCCAAGACTACCGGCCTCCGTGACCGGGGGCCTGAGTACGGTGGACGGGCTGCTCGCCGTGCTTACAGAAGCAGGCCAGGGAAGGTGGCGTAGCGTGAGGGTTACACGCACGTAGCTCACTCCCTCAAGGTAGTGGTATATAACCCGAACCCCCCAAAGAAGCGAGATAACACTCGAACCCCCCAAAGAGGCAGGATACACACCCGAACCCCCCCTGAAGGAGCCTGCGGTAGCGGACAAGGTCTGTCGGGAGCCCTGGGGTTATCCTTCTGAGGGCTCACCCGGGACTCCTGGCCATAGAGAGATAGAAGGGTAACGTGTGGTTTTAGTCGGTAGGAGTCCGGCATAGCATCCATGAAGATTTCACACGAAAAAAAAAAAAAAAAAGCTGCCTATCATCAGTGTGACATTAAAATTTTTTCATCCAGTTTTCTTACAAGCTGTCATCAGGACCAACTCCAATTAATATTATATTTATTTATTTATTTTACACTTTATTGTAAATAAATTTTAAGTTAAAACATTCTTTATAATTATCATTACGATGGGCGGGACCCTATCGCATTTTTTAATTACACCGTACTGGTGTATACTTACAGTTTATAATCTATATATATAAAAATGAATCCTGGACCGATTTAAATAATTATTTTTGTATTGGATAGCCCATTTATTGAGGAAGGTTCTTAGCTATATATTATCAAGCTACTACACAGGAGAGAGGAGCAGTAATCATAAATGTCAACAAATCGAGATAACTTTCATACATTTCGGGATTAAATGGGTGCCACAGGGTTGGAAGTATGTCACGGACGAAGCCGGGCAGGTCAGCTAGTTGCTTATATTTACACGCATAATGGGTGGCTTATTTATGTATTATAAGATAAACATTTATGATATCCACCCATTTACTCCAAGTAATTTTGTTCATAAAACCAAAAGATGCCAACAAATTTCACTTATAAGATGACTTATCCATACTTTTATTTAATAATACTTTTAACCTTACCTTGTACGTTGATCCTATTTTAATGTAATTCTTCTCTAGAACGTTATCAAGTACTGGGTCTAATTCCTCAGCAATATCTTCTATCAACATTGGATTGCCTAAGGAAACACAATCTTCAATGTGATTCCTAAAATAGAAATAAAACATTAAACTCATAATTTTTGATTGCCTATAAATCTATGATGTAATCTTATATTTTATAACTAACTAACTAACTATCTTCACGCTGTATCCCTGACGGGGTAGTCAGAGAGGACAGATCGCCAGGCTTCGCGATCCATGCATACTTCTTTCGCTTCTTCGAGATTCATCAATCGCTTCATACACGCACGTCTGGGTATCCGAGTACTTTTGACCTTTCCGTTTTTGAGCAATCTGCTCAAAAACAATATAATAATAATAATAATATAATATATTATATTTTATAAGAGTAACAAATATATTTATGCTAGAATAGAAGCCCTCAGACTTGACACCTATGATGATGTCTTGAAAGTGCTTAAAATAAACCCAAATTTTCGTGATTACAAAGCCCTAAAATGATAAAGATATGATAAGTTGTTAATTAGTAGCTCACCAGGACCACCAAACTTAGCCAAATTAATAACAATTAGAGATTTTCACCACAGGTTATTAACTAACAGTACAAAAGTGTTGTAAAGAAAAATATTTACGGGAGGAGAGTTATAGGTATTATTATTTAATGTAATAATAGAATGTGCCAATTTTTTAATAATATTGACATAATATAACTTATCCTTAAGTGCGACTTCATCGTACTATGACGCAATTGTTTGAGCTAAAAATAATAATGAATACGTACCTAAAATATTTATGATTGAGTGTCGTGACGATCAGATGATTATACTTCTCCATATTTTTAATCCAGTTCTTACCCTGTGTCTGCGGATCAATTAAAAGCGGAAAGCGAGAAGCTTTTGTTACAATTATACCATTTTGTATGGATAGCTCATCAGTGGGTAAACCAAACAAATTCCATTCTCCAATCTGTTGACAATTTGTGTCGATAGTAATGATATGTATAACATCAACTTTAGTAACAAGGACTATAATTTAGGTTATGTAGTGACGTTTTAAAAATACTTTTAACTTATTTTAAATTGATCATTCGTTGTACACCATTAATGGACACACTATTTTTGCACAATCGTCTACATACATCAATAAATTAATCATACATACGGTGGAAGTATCCGTAAGCTGTTCTGTTATATCTAAATTCATGGACACTGGTATTTTTCTTCTCAACAATTCACCAAGCCAGCTAGATATTAATAACGAACGGAACTCTTGATTGAAAGGTCCAGAATAGGATAAAAATCTGCAAAATTAAAATAACAATAAAGTAGAATAATAAATAAATATTTGTGGGACATTTCTTTTACACAGCGCCATTTAGTTCAAAATAAGCTTATGGTATGAGATCTAGACAACTGATAAGCCTACTTATATTTTTCTAAATGAATAAATATTTTATGTAAAAATCACTCAAAATTCGACACAAACATTTTTGAATTACGCAAATATTTGTTTCGACCCGAAACCTCATCACAGCAGTCGTAGCAACAACTTCTTGCGCCACCGAGGCAGTCTATTATAATATTTAATGATCATTTTGAAATGTGACCTGTATAGAATTGTATATTTGTACGGTCAATTTAAATGTAACAACATACCCGCAAAGTAATAACACGTCCCCAACAAGCCGTTCAATTTCAGATTTGAAGAGTGCTGACTGTTCAGTCCATCTAACACGTTCACCACTAAGGCCGTTAATCAGGGCAGTAGCGACATCCATTTTTTCCTGACATTTTGCTGCATCGTCTAACACTACTTGCTTCAACGACATCGCTTCGTCAAACTGTCGCTGCACGGCAGCTAGTTCCACCTAAAAAAAAACTTTCTAACACGTATAATAAAAGCAATACAAAGCATTGTCAACGTTTTAAAACAGTACCAAAAGTTTATACCTCTTTTGCTGCTAATTCTGCTTCTGCTGCCTCTAATTCTCTTTTGGCTCCGAGGTATTTTCCTTGCATAACTGCCAAATTCGCCTTTAGAGGTAGTACGTCTTTATTGACCGTATAAAACTGAGCCATTGCAATAGTCCACGAAATTAGACCGGCTACGTTACCACAAGCAATTTTGGCTGCTTCAAATGTATATTGGCTGTAAATACAGAATCAAAATATTACATATAATATATACAAAATATACAGAATCAATGGTCTCACCACAGGGGATGCCGACGACCGTGCGAAGTGGAGGAGAAAATGTAGGAAAGCGGACCCCGGGCGTCGCGAGACGCAACTGGGACAGACGCTCGGATGATGATGATGACAGAATCAAAATATTATAAAAGGCCTTTTTACTTCTTGTTTTACAGTAAAAAAATATCAACTGGTTATATGCTAAGTTTGTATAAATTTTATTTATAACATTTCTATTGAAGCTAAAACATCGTTATTTTTTAGAATTAATTGTAAATAATAATAAATATCCAACTATTGAAAAAAGAAGCTACTTTTCTAAAAGTGCTTTATTTCATATTTGACTGTTATAAAAATTCTGTAATTTAACTATAATTTGATAAATAACTTATTGAAATCAACAAGGGTAATTCATCGGTGACTTACGGAAAGCCAAAGTAGGGCACTAGTAAATCAATCATTTCTGCATTAATTTCATCTTTCGGAAAGTTTTTTAAATTACTTAAAAATCGGGAGTCAGCCATCACCTGTTATTTTAAACATAATATTAAATATAAACTAAATAAAATTATTGATACGAAAAACTATTACTACTATCACTGTCAATTCAGCATTATTCTCGGCTGCATCGCGAGGTCCACTTTAGGCCAAACTGGCACGTCATGTACGCGGGACGAGGGATTCGAAGCGGAAGCGTCTACAACTCAAAACTAGACGTGCTCACCTAAGCGAACACAATGCGAAAAAGTACCTCATTTCTTTAGTGAATTGTCACTAAAGCCGCATGTCTAACTTTATGACCCAGGATTTAGTAAATCTAACCAAATTGGATGCTCTCGCACTGTTTTTATAATTCATATCTGTGTTATCTTTTGTCATTCTAAACATGAAACTATTTACTGATTAAAACAATAAAAAATTGTCGTATGGCCGTTCGAACACAATCAAATGTGGTTCCCGTTTTGCGAACGCAGTGTTCCCGCGTTACGGTCGCGTAGGTGTGTAAGGTGCCATAGATAAACACGGAAAGCGTCCGTTGCGCGTCTGACGCTCTCGCTTCGCAGTCGCTTTGGTCGCGCCAGTTTGACGGGAGCTTTATGTTTGCCTTTTTCTCCGTCCTCCGTATCATCGACAGTGAGATCATACGAAACAATTAACCAAGTCGTCATTGACGACGACAAAAAAAATATTTTTGTGTTTGCATCTTTTAGCATGATTCCAAAAAGGCAGCTGTTGCACTTCTAGTTAGATGGAAGGCTAATAACGTGGCCATATCTACCAATGAAAGTGACAAAGTAAAGAGACAAGCAAAGATTCGCTTTAACTATTATTGAGTGTAAATAATAGTACCTTTAATGACTCTGCCCATGAGGCCGTTAAGAAGTTTTTCTCGTAATCTGGTTTAATTGGGTCTATTCGCTTTCTAAACAGCAAAACCACAGCGTCCATGATAAGCGTGATAAGATATGGCGGTTTGCCCAACTTTCTAACCGTTGCAATATCTGCAGCATTGATGGTCTAGAATGAAAATAGAAACGTTCATAATTTATAGTAGATAAAATTCTAATTAAATTAGACATAGTGTCAGACCTATTAACTGCTTAGCCAAATAACAGCTTTATAATCAATATCAAACAACACATTCAGTTTCTAAAAAAAAAAAGTAAAAATGTTTTCTAAAAAATGCTCTTAAGTGGAATATATGCACTACCTCTTAAGATGCGTCCGCTGCAAAACGATAGATGGCGTATTACTACCTTTACAAATGTAATCGATCGTGGATCGTGAAGCCTGGCGATCTGTCCTCTCTAACTACCCCGTCAGGAATACAGCGTGAAGATAGTTAGTTACTTAAAAGTAATGCACAGTATTGGATTGTCCGAGGTTATTAGTGTATTATTAATAATCATAATTATATTCAAATTCTAAGTGGTACATATCAATACCTGTAAAGCCGCTTCAGCAGCTTCTAGTGCGGGCTTTGCATCAGCGAGCTTTTCTTCGGCGATGGCTGTTTCTGCAGCAATTACTGTCACAAGCTTCACGGCAACATCTTTTACTTCCAATACTTCAGCCTTTACTATTTCTGCCGCTGCTTGCGTTTCTGCTACAGCTGCTAATACCTGAAAAAGACTTTTATGTAGTTTTGTTATGAATTTCGGCATACCTTAAATTTTAAGTTATCGGCGTATTAAACACCCTATAAATAATGTAATTTGCAAAATCCCAAAGGAAATATAGCTGTACGAGTTCGCTGAGAATAATTGTTGAAATAACTTAAATATTGACAAAACAGCTTCATTTATACTTTTTTAACTCAGGATTAATAAAGTTAATATGATTGTGAGGTCGAGGTATTGTATCAACTATCACGATCTTACCTCTTCAGCTTTAGCTGTGGCTGCTTTAATTTCAACCTCTTTCAAAAGCAATTCTTGTTTCAATTCATCTACGCTTGCAGCTGCTTCAACGAGTTTGTCTAAACCTGTAATCATTCTGTAGAAACAAGAGTATACAATCAGATTTCAAGGATGAACCATGCCAAATTAAGTAACTAGAAGAAAAGTAAAAAAGAATAGGAAAATATAATAATATGATATGATAATATACGTTCTATATATTGATTCGCATTATAGTTAGCTAAACATAATAGCTTCGCATGTAATTTAACAGAGCCTGATGAAGAATAAAAAACATATAAAGACCATGTGAGCAGATTGTTCAAAAACGGAAAGGTAAAAGAAAACAGACATCATGTGTTAAACGTTTAATGAATCTACAGGAAGCGAAACAAATATGCATGGGTCACGAAGCCTATCGTTCTACGCCGTCAGGGATAGAGCGTGAAGATAGCTAGTTAGTCAGTTGAAGTCTTAAACGTGGTGTATTTTTACGTATTTTGGATAGTGTAAACTGAACCTTCTTGCCATCTCTGCAATATTTTCATGTTTCTCCTTGTACAAAACTTTATATCCATCTAAAAACGACAGATATGATTTAGGAGTGACATGTGCTTGTCTTCTGAATCGCTCGTAGTACAAAGTGCATGTATCAGCCACATTATCTTGTACCATACCCATTATTTGAATTAATTGTTCTTTTGTCTCATGTGAACACACCACCTGAAACAAATAAACATTTAAATTTCAAGTAGAGTAAATAAACACAATGGGAAATGTTCCCCGTGTCCACAAACAATGACAGGCACTTATTCTAATTTTATATTTATTATGGATATTGGACGACGGGTTCCATTACAAGATTCAACCCATATACAATTAACTAAAAACTAACTATCTTCACGCTGTATCCCTGACGGGGTAGTCAGAGACGACAGATCGCCAGGCTTCGCGATCCATGCATACTTCTTTCGCTTCTTCGAGATTCATCAATCGCTTCATACACGCACGTCTGGGTATCCGAGTACTTTTGACCTTTCCGTTTTTGAGCAATCTGCTCACGTGGTCTTCATATGTAAGTCTCGGCCTTCCCTGACTCATTCTACCCTCTATTTTTGAACAATATATATTCTTCGTCAATCGTTCCTCACTCATTCGTTGGACGTGTCCAAACCAACGGAGCACGCCCTTTTCCAGTTTAACGCTGACACTTTCATTCAAACCTGCCATATTGCGTATCACTTCGTTACGTATTCGGTCGGCCAAGGTAACGCCGCACAATTTTCGAAGTGATCGCATCTCCACAGCATTCAATTTACTTTCATGCATCTGCTGACATACCCAGGTTTCACTACCGTAAAGCAAAGTTGGCACTAGCACTGCGTTATGAATCGCCATTCGTGCTTCTTTTACGATGCTTTGTCGCTTTACTAACTGGGACAAAGCACCGTTAACTTTGTTTCCGGCAGCTACTCGCCGTTCTACATCCGAATCACATCTTCCATCCGCGCTAAACATACTTCCTAAATACACAATTTCATTCACTTGCTCTAGACGTTCCTGGTTTACCCTGATCTCGCATTTAGTTCTTACGTCACCTCTTTCAAATACTAGAACCTTAGTTTTACTTGCATTCAAGCGGAGACCCTTACTTTCACACCCAACTTTCATATTAGTGACTAATGCCTGTAGGTCGGCTTCTGATGAGGCCATGAGCACCGCATCATCAGCGTACAGCAGACAGTTTACTGTAAAGTCACCCAAATTCACACCCATATTAAAATCTTTCAACTTCTGCAGGCAACTGTCCAGATACACTATGAACAGCCAGGCGGACATGACACATCCCTGTTTGACGCCTGTACAGACATCAAAAAGAGGTGACACAACTAAGGAAACAACTCAGGGAAGTATCCAAAATATAAACTTTTGCAATGTTAAGTGACACATATATTATTATGCGGCTAGTGATATTACTATCGTATTATTATCTCGTTGAGAGGCTTAGCATACTCACTCAAACTGATAAACTATAAAACAAGATTAATATTGGCACCGCTGCAATTTTAATAATTTACTCATACCTTGAAGTCCCATAAAAAGTGATGAGCTACTTCGATAAGCGCTTCTTTAGGCCATTTCTGGAACCAGTCCATGATACATCCAGATATCAGTCCCGGGAATTTCATAGCTCTGCTTCTAAACTTCTCACCAACCTATGTAGTTATCAGATAAAATATAAAAATTTCAAAGCTTAAGTCCAATAGTAAATAAAAAAAACGGTTATTAAGGATTTAACGAGTTAATAACGCCACTTTAAATATGAATGCTTACAATAAAAACATGAGGCCTGTACAAAGAAATGAAATTTCTGTGTAAAAAGGGAATAATATTCTTTTAACGCTCTAATTTATCTTCGAACCCTGAAAATATCTGAGTGAGTTTGTCATCTACACAAAGCCAGAGCAATATAATCATTTTTTTAAATTGTGTCCTACTATTTAACATTATGTTATAATATTTGTTGCGAATTTATTAAGCTCACCGGTGAAAAACACAGCACAACGTGTAAGTTTGCACGTGATCTTATTATGAAATACTCGTATAAAACATCTGGTATAGGAATCCTTCTTGGCGCATACTTCTTCATAATTGGTGTTAACTCGTTCAAAATCTCGTCTAAAAAAAAATATTATTAAAGTTGATTTGAAATATCTCTATCAAATTACCGGAATTGACCGGCTAAAACGTTTGTTAAATTTTTATGTCCCCTCCTCAGGTAAAACTTTTTTATTCTTTTTTTTTTAATTTTGGCGGTGTTTTGTGAAAGTGACTATCATATAGAAGTACATTATTGCAAAGGCCGAGAAATAGTAGTATAATAATAGCAGAAATGACAATTGCCTGTCTTGTATTAGTGAAGCCCTCGCTTGCGACTCGACCTGTAATTGCCATTTCCGCCGAGGCATTTATAGTACTTATATTATATTAGTACGAATATAATTTAATTAATATTAAAGTTACATTAGCCATATTGGGCAATTGCCTACTAAAAGAAATTATTACAGATTTCCCTTCAGTGGATTATACGCAGCAAAACAGAAAATCTAAAAAAATGAGATATACGACTGCCGCACTGAGCTCTAGGGTTCGATTCCCGGGTCAGAACAAATTTTTGTGTGATCCACATTTGTTTGTTTCGGAATTTGGGTGCTCCCTATGTTTTAAATTTCACAACAAGCCTATAACTTAGTTTGGGCTAGAATGTGCTGTGTGAAAAAGTGTCCGACAATATTTATTTATTATTTATAGCACGTTGACACAACTTTTATGTCCCAAAATCCAACATTCCCACACATTAAACAAGATAAATGCACTTATTTTAGAAAATAATATACTTGTGTAAGCGTCCGCTGAAGAAGAATTATATAAGATATCCATGGGGACTAGGGACGCCGTTTCATACAAAATTGCTGGAGCGTTGTAATGTTCCAAACTCAAAAACGCTCCAGAAATTAATTTCCTATTATTTGTCCGTAATTGCGATACTTCTCGAATTTTGTTTCGAAATTGTGACAGTATTTCCCTGCATGTATAAGACAAATAATATTCTCATCTCCTGGCTAGAGGGACGGACACGGACACTGTTGTCTCCACAGACAACCGTGTCCGTGAATTCTCTCATATTATACAAACTACTATATTTTGAAATAATACATGGCAATACTAATGGCCGGGTGGATAATGAATGGCTTTTTGAGTACGTTGAATGATGGTAGCTTTTATTTTTTAAATCTTACCCATTTCATCCTTAGGGAACAGGTTAGCTATTTCTCCAGAACTGAGGATATTGTTAAGGAATTCTAAAAACTGTTCATCTTTGATATCATTGTCAGTAAATATAAATGATACACCAGATCCTTGTAATCCGGCAATACGATACAAAATTTTAATATCTTCCATAAAGTTGCTCACATTGTAAGATCTGAAAATCAGTTAGAAAATCAGTTCAATGTTCACCGTCTCCTAATAAATTTCTAGGATAGTTAAATATTGGTAGGCTAATATCATTTTTATTATACGAGAACTCAATTTCTATGAAATTGTCATAATTATAATAAGTAAGATAATAGGTATAGGTAAAAAAACCAAAGGCAGTTTTGTATAGCATTATTACCTTGTCAAAGTGATTTGATAGAAAGTATAATTTGCTATAAACGACGCCAATTTTGTCAAACTTTGTTTGCCAGAACCTCCAACTCCCACTAGCAAAGCATTGCCGCTGTAAAATATTGAAAATTGTAAAACGAAAGTTTTCAGAAATAATATAGTTTCTAAGATACAATTAAATTTGACTAACCGTGAAGTGTTAATGATCCTAGATATTATGAACAAGTGCACCATTGCATCGAGAAAGAATACCAAATCCAAATGAGCTCCTCTAATTTGTTCATTAAATAAGTCTTGGAACGATGCTAATTTACTGAGTAAGAACTCCCAACTGTAATAAATGTTAAAAGAAAATAAAATTCTACGTCTATATTATCCATCTTAGGTATTTTACAAACCAAAGGTATGGGTGTCTACAGCATTCGTTGCAATTACCGCTACAGTATTAAAAAATGAGTCCCTTGTAACTTTAACGTATCATAGTATTTAAATAAATAAATATAAATATTGTGGGACACTTTTCACACAGCGCTATCTAGCCCAAAGTAAGCTAATATTAGCTTGTGTTATGGGATCTAGATAACTGATAAACATACTTATATATTTCTAAAAACATACATATTATAGACAAAAAATAGATAAAAAAGATTTTGGCAAGTCAAAGTCGAAAAGCCTCTGAAAATTAATTCGAAAATACGTTTAATACCAAAACGATAAAAAACTATTAATATTAATCTTACGAAGGCAGTTCTTCATATACTTTCGGTGCATCCATACTGAAGTCTTCATCTTCGTCGCCTGTTGGATCTACTGGTTCCCGTAGAAAGTTTACAAAATATGTTTCCTTTTCAGGGAAATTTTCGACATATTCTGGCAGTTCAGCAGCGGCAGTTTTCCAAAAATTCGCAACAAACCACTCCTTATCAGCAAACGTGGTAAACCTGTCATATACGAATTATTAAACAGATTTAATTAGTATCATTAGACAGAAATATAAAAAAATGCTATCAAGTAGATACATACCGATCAGAGATAATTCTCAAACACTCGTGGAACCACAGTTTCAAAGCCATGTTAATGGAGGTGAGTTCTTCTTTTTTTATAAATAATATACCCTCCCATATACGAGATAAATCTCTTAGATTGAAAATGTAGTGAAACTTGGCTGGCGTTGGCAGCATTTTTGTCTGGTTCGACAAAAAACGTGATTAACAATTTTAATTATAAACCATAATTATTGATGTGCGTTTTAATCAAATATATATGTTGAACATGTAGATTTTATGTCTTTTTCGTATCGCTAAAGTAAAACTACCACACAGTATGACTAAAAAATAATTACACTACGTAAAGTTATACCTGAAAGCTTTTTATTCACCACTCTTAGGTCCTTGGCAGTCTAAGCTTGACAGTCTAGAAAATATATCACACCATTCATACTTACTTTGGTCTGTTGCCAAATGATTCGAGTAACTGGAACCAGTTTTGGCATGAAGTCTACTATTTTTTTATCAAAGCGTGTTTTGCAGAAATAACCAGCACTTATGGTTTCTAAAATGAAAGATAAATAAAAATGTTGTGTTCACTACATTACACTTGGCAAAAATAGAGTAATTTAGTGAAGAATAAAATCGAGTAGTAAGAAATTGAAATTAAATATTTTGTTGAAAATTGTTGAAAGTATTTACCAAAAATTTTGTCCATTGAAACTGTGCTTGGGAGAGTGCAATTGTAAATACAAAACTGTCTCTTTAAACGCGGTGGAACATCATTTCTACCACCACCTGCCAAAAACAATGTTCTAGTTTGTAAAAATAATTCTATCGTAATCATTATTGCTCCTGGTTATTCCTCAAGTACCTACTTATTTCATAGTTCGCGTTTCTGCATTCGTGCGTCTTTAATTAGAAAAATCATATGCATCGTCCCTGTTAGTACGACTATTGCGGAAGATTCCTCAATAAAAACCACCCAGACGCATAAGGAACAATTGTCTAATTCATTCCAAGACATCATGCCATGATATCTAAGGACTTTTTCTGCCAAGATGAAGTGAACGCAGTACGATCAAACATAAATTATAATTAAATTTAATGTCCCTCAATATTTCTATTATAATTATTTGTTAAATAAAATATACGACGGTACTAATAAGCGTGCTTCTTTTAAATATGTTCGCTTTTCAATAACATAATAATTTCAAAGGATAATTTATTTTATGATGATCAGTAGTTAAGTTAATAGTGTAAATATTGTTTATTCACCAGGATGTATCATAGCACCAAAAATTTGAATATCAGCAATAGTGGTGAAATCACCAGGCTTTTCTAAGGAGTAGAATCCGCCACCCTCCATCATTTGTCGCACTATTTCGTTTGTTACCTTAAATGTTATAATTACTTAATTAATTAAACGATATGGTACAATTTTATGACACAAATATATATAAAAAAATATTATAATGTATATGGTCACATATGGTCTAAGTATATGATCAAATTGATCAATATCAAATACCTAAGTATTAACGAATATAATGAAAATGCTAACTCATCAAATTAATAATATGGTTATATGAAATGGCAAACTAGACTACGTCTCTTACGATAAAAGCAGTGTTTCAAAATTTAATAAATGTCAAAGGAATCTTGACTACCTGATCTCCCCAAGCGTTTACCACCGGCATGTTAATATCGTCTATAAATACCGTCATTTTTTTACCTCCTGGGGGCCCGTATGTCATGCCGACACGTTTCTCCACATATGATTCAATAATTCGCTATGATTTTAAAATAAAATATAAAGCATATAAATTATAGACAGTAAAGACGCTGAAATAGTCAATAAATTAAGTAGGCTTACTTGAAACATATTTGGAGTGGTCGCAGATGAAAAGTTTATCATCTTGAATACTTTATATTCACTGTCATAACCTTGCATGTAACTTTTCAACATAACGGTTTTCGCAGTACCTTGCTCACCAATTAAGAGCACAGCTTTATTCTGTTTGGCAGCCGTCTCAATTAAGAAATTGATGCACACGTTATCGATATTGGGCACCAAAATGGATGCATATTCCGGGACACTGTCACTAGGATAAATATAGTCCTCCACGTGCTCCGACCTAGTGATTAAAACAGATTATTAATAAACCCGCGTTACACTTACCTGCATCAATCAATAATAAAACATACTGAGTAGTATACGTACCAGTGTTGCCAAGTACCAGCAATGCTAACCATAAACTCAAAAGGCATGACCCACTCTTTGGTTTTGCCACCAGGCCAGTCAAGTTTAACAGGTAATTTCATCATAAACTCAGCCATACGCGTGCGAGCATCCAATTCCAATACCGCGCCCAAAGACCACATCATTGCAAATATAAACAATCGTTCGAGATGACGATCTGTATGTACCTCTGGCGAAAGAAGATCAGAGTTATTAATATAGACAGCATGAGATTGGTTAAATAAATATCAATATGAATTTTTCCTATGTGTTAAAAGGTAAAAACATTCTATATAAAAGGCGTTTGAGAAATGTATGAATGAAAAAATGAATTATTGCTATATTTTAGATTCACACTTTAGCGAAATGAATGATGCAAATGCGATTAAAAGGAATTACTACTTACTACCGCCTGGTACTTCAATTTCTAATAATCCAATCAAAACATCAATACATTGCCTGTAAAAAAAGTTAAAATGATCGAGTTAGAAGGAGTGGACGTTAGTAGTTCAATGCCCAAGATTCAAATCACACGTCAGCGTCAGGTTGATATATAATAAATTAATCTGGTAAGCAAATTCACCTGATGTATATCGCTTCAAGAAGCTTCATCTTTGCAGGTAATTTTTGTTGTACGTACGAATGTACTTCATCGTATACTTTATTGAAAGCGTTGCGGAAACAATCGGCCTCCTTTTGAGTGCGTTTCTTCAGCCAACCCTGTGGGAATATAATCTCTTAGAATTATGTTTCGTGATCTTTTGAGATGTCTACTGATAATCATTTAAAATAAGACTAATTGCGTTAGAGAATGATATTCCAAATAGTAACTCTGCTTAAAATAGAAAAAAGTGCTTAGGAGTTCAACATACAATTTTTTATGTGAATTGGGGACAGAACTTTAAGCTACTTTAGGACTACTGCGTGCTATTATTAACTTGTCGTTTAAAGTCACCAGCATCGGGCACTGCGTTTGTCTAGCTTAGACCTTAAAATGCACTAGTACAAAACTTATGACTACTGGCTGATAAATAAGCGTATGGAATTATAAATAGATTTTTAAAGCAAAGCAAAGTGGTCTCCTTTGAGAAACGTCTATTACCTTACTAAAGTTTTTATTTTTTTAGTGCAATGGTGAATTTAATTCACTTCATAACAGTTATAGATCATTAAAACATAAAAGAACATGTTACAGTCGGTACAATTGAGCGATATCTCAGGGTAGTTAAGTCGTATAGTTTTCTAAGAGACCAGGTGAATTCATTTGTTTCTAAAGTCATAAGCGGGCACTAGGATATGATTGATCATCATGATCATTTCACAATTTTAGATAGTGAAGTAGGTACTAAAAATATTAAGCACAAAATTTACCTCTAATATGGGTTGCCATCTCAGTACTGAAGAAGACAAAAACACCATGCCCATCCGGCTCACAGTAGCGGGCGAGGCATTATCGACATTGTCAGGTTCAAACACTAGCTTACTATTCGATGCCATTGTGATCCTATCACCATTGGCCAGTGTAAGAGTCTTATTATCATCCAGTACAGAATTCAAATTTTCTATCCATACAGCATCTACAGGACCATCTGTGAAAGTAATTATTTATTTAATCTTAAGTTTATGTAATGACCTGTAATTAATTTTGTAGTGTCTATTTTCTAGTCAATTACTCTATTTAAATTTCAATAATGTATGACCCCTTAGAGGGTAACATTAACGGGGGTTTAAAGACTCTCATATTAAACAACACTTCACACTTTCGATGGGAGTGCCTTTAAGGTTATATTTTTCAACGTTAGGTCCAAATCCGTACATACATTAGCAGTTTTTATTCTACAGAGAGATCCGACTGGTCATCTCACAACTCCCCTAGGGGAGTTGGGGGGAGACTGGACGAGGCATTGGCCTCTTTCAGTGAATGTCAGCGCCGCCTGTCGATACAGGCGGGTCGTTGGAGTGGCTAGTAATAGCCGTGGGGTCAAGTCCGGGCGTCAAGTCCGGTGGTGAAGCGTGCCGCTAGCGAGCCTTGACCCCACCGGATGATTCCGATGGGCGGTCTACAAGCCAGCGGCAGCTGAGGTCGTCATCTGGGGGTCACCCTGGGGGCGTCGGCGAGGTCGAGCCTGGCGGGAAAGGTTCCCGGCAGGCGCCCATCAGCCGGCCTCAGGGTGACGTTGTCTAGTCCGGTCGGGCTGCAGCGGGGATTAAGTCCCGCGGCAGAGGTCTGTCCGGGGGGCGCCGGTGGTACGGAGCGATCTCCCGCAGGTGGCGGAAGTTCGACTCCCCGGCGCGTGCAAACATGTTGGCGTTCAAGCGACCGATGTAGTCGTCGAGGCTCTCCATGCGTAGGTCTCGGGCGATCGTTTCGTTCCTCACGAAGCGAGGGGCGCCTACGGCGTGTCGCAGCGACAGCGACTGCTGCGCACGCGACCGTGCACGGTACGTTTCCGCTGCCAGCGCGTACCATGCAGGGGCGGCGTAAGTTAAGCGGCTGCGAATGTATGTTTTGTAGACGCCCAGCTTCGCGCGGAGCGGGAGGCACGAAGAGATCACCGGACGCAGGAGAGCTCGAGCGGCGCGAGCTTGTCCAACAATGTTCTGCACGTGGTGTCGCATGGTGAGACGACGGTCAATGGTCACTCCAAGGTACTTCACCGTCGGGGACCCGCGCCCCTTACCCTGCTCGGAAAAGCCGTCGTTTCCGAGCAGGGTAAGGGGCGCGGGTTGCCACGCACCCCCCACAACAAGCGCTTGGGTCTTTGCCACGTTGACCGTCAGTCTCCATTCATCCAGCCAAGGCGGGAGCGAATCCAGGGCACGCTGCATTTTGACCGCCGCGTGTGTAGCGGTCAAGGAGGTCGTGATGTAGGCGGCGTCGTCGGCGTATAGCGCCAACATCGCGCCGTCTGGGACTGGGATGTCGTCAGTGTACTTGGCGTAGCACACCGGCGACAGGCAGCTCCCCTGGGGCATGCCGGCTCTGATGCTGCGCTCTCCGGACAAGACGCCGTCCACGATGACTTGGAAACGTCTGTCCTGGAGGAAGGTGGCCACAGTCTTAACTATTCGTCGCGGAGTAGTAGACGTGGCCAGCTTGTAGATCAGGCCGTCGTGCCAGACGCGATCAAAGGCCTTCTCCATATCGAGGAGTACTGCAACACCGTGCTCTCTCTTGTTGAAAGCGACGGTGAGATGGTGCAGTACCCTCGCGAGCTGCAGCGTGGTGGAGTGTTCGGCTCGGAAGCCGAATTGCTCGTCGCGTGGCTGGATGTGTGGTGTCAGGTGCAGGAGTAGAAGCTTCTCGAAGACTTTCGAGAGTGTCGACAGCAGCGTAATGGGCCGATAACTTTCGGGCTTCAGTACGTTTTTCCCGGGCTTCGGCAGCATAATGACTCGGCCGAGTCTCCATGCTGCGGGAAAGTGGCTGGTGCGGAGGATGCCATTGAATAGCTGCGTCACCGATGCGATAGCTCGCGGGGGCAGGTGACGCAGGGCCTCATTCGGGATCCGGTCGGGGCCTGGGGCTTTCCGCAGTTGGGTGCGGCGAATCATACGCTGCACTTGGCCCGGGGAAAACACGACTGGGTCTTCCGTGGGGGTTATCGGCGCCTCGAAGTAAAACTTCAGATGCTTCTGGATAGCTTCTACTCGAACTGCGTCGGACGCTGGATTCGGCTGGAACTATTTCTCCAGGTGTTCCGCAAAGATCTCCGCTCGATCCTCGGCTCGGTAACGTGGGGTACCGTCACCGGCCATGAGGGGTCTAATCGGAGGCGGTTTCCCGGAGAGTTGGCGGCACAGGCGGTGGATGCCCGACCAGTCGTCCCCGGCGCGCTCAATGGTACGCTGCCAGGACTCGGTCGCTTCTGTTTCCAGGGCGCTCGAGACCCTTGCAGCCAGCGCGTTGAGCTGGCACTTCAGGGTCGGGCATCGGTTGCGCTGCCACAGTCTTCTCAGCTTCCGCTTCTTCTCGATCATCGCCAAGATGAAGGCCGGCAGTTGAGGAGGTTTCCGGGTCGACGGGGCTTCTAACCTGGAGTCTCGTAGCGCTGTGTTAATAACAGCGCTGAGATCTTCGGCGCGTCGACGTCTGACTCGGACTCAATGCGGCGGTGCGGCGAGTGCTTCGCCATAAGATCGGTAAATGCTTGCCAATCTTGGCGAAAGCGAGGCGATGGTGGCGATGACCGAGTAGGGTTGCTCGTCAGGGTCAGGAGGACTGGCTGGTGGTCCGAGAGGAGGTGGTCGTCCAGGACGTCAATCGATGGCGCAGCTGGTAGGTTGCGTACCAGCGACAGGTCGATGACGTCCGGCAGGAACGCTGCCTGGTATGGATAATGAGTCGGGACCTCTGGCCCCAGCACCTCATATCCATGCTGTTCCGCGATGCTGAAGAGTCGGCGCCCGTTGGGACAGATGCGCGTGGAGTTCCAGGCCGTGTGCTTGGCGTTGAAATCGCCCGCGACTATGACCGGGTCCGGTGAGCCCATCAGGGTGTGGACATCAGCCGTTGCCAGTCGCGCGTCCGGCGGCTTGTAGAACGCAAACACACGGATGGGGCGGCGATCGACGCAGACTTCTACGCCCAAGGCGTACGACGTCTGCAGCAAAACAGTTGGCAGCGGTTGGTGGACAACATTTCTCTTCACCAGGACTGCCAATCCCCTGAAAGCTGTCCCGGTCTGGAAGATTTGCTCCTCTCGGTACACATGGTACCCTGGTGCTCGGAGTGCTGAGCTCTTCCTGAGGCGCGTCTCGCAGATGAGGGCAATATGGACCTGCCGCTGTGCGAGCAGCTGCCTCAGGAGCCTGGTCTTCACGGGGGACATCCCGTCGGCGTTCCAGAAGATGATGCGTAGGGAGTTATCTGCCATAGGCACAGATTTTCCCTACGCATTGCAGGATGAGCTGGACGGGGTCCCGTACCTCCTGGATGGCTTGGAGCACCTCGGTCAGCACTCCGATCACCATGGTGATCAAAGGATCAGCCTTAGTCCCTTCGGCCGGCACGCTGGGTGTCGGTTTCGGGTCCCGCTTCGCCTTCGTCCCCCCCACGGGGGCAGCGACCACGGGTTTGGCCGATGTTGAAGCAGGCTGCTCCTCTGCAGCCTGCTTGCGAGGACCTCTCTTGCGCTTCTTGTTCCTGTTCCCCCCCGGAGCGGGGTTGGCAGCTGCCATCAAGGAACCTGGAGCGTTAGATTCCGCTGCTGCTGCGACGGAGGGGGCAGGCTTTGAGGATGCAGTGCGCGCGACGGTGCCGGCCTTCTTGTTCCGCGCCTCCTTGCGGAACATCGGGCAGGCAACATGGTTTGCAGTGTGGGGTCCACCGCAGTTTGCGCACGTGGGAGGTTCTTCCAGTGGGAAGCGGGCAGCTCTTGGCGGCATGTTCCCCGCCGCACCGCACACAAGCGGGCGGCCTGTGGCAGTGGTGCGAGGAGCGAAATTGTTGGCACCTGTGGCACTGCGCTGGTCCCCTTTTACCGCGCCATGCCTCAACTTTGATCCCGGGCATACAGAGCATCTCTGTGATGTCATATATGCCCGGGGTGATGTCTTTTGTGCGTTGGAGCTGCGCCAGGAACAGGCAACCCGGGCGTCCTGAGCGTGCGCGGATTGGGCGCACGAATTCCGGGGTGTATCCCAAGGTTGACAGCTCCTGCTCGATGTCTTTGGGCTCTGTGTTATGTGGCAGCCCCCTGATGGCTACCTTTAAGCTGCGTTCCTGTGGTAGTGAGTAGGAGAACCATGAGATCTTGGTCTCCTTCTCCAGGTCGTACAGGTACTTCTGTATGGTTCGGTACTCAGAGTCCGATTTTGGGATAAACCGGACCCCTTTCCCGAAGGCACGGCCGTTCGGTACAGAGAGACGCGCGTTAAATTCAGTAATATAAACGAGGGCGGGTCAAAAAGTTCGCGGAATGAGGGGCATGGAGGGGGGCAAAGGTGACTTTTTACTACCTGCACTAGTTGTGACAATCATTAACAGTATAAATACTAAGTTTAAAAAAAAAATAGGTCATAATTACCTGAGCTACACATCAATCAACAAGTCAATCCGGAAGAAAATTTGCAACATGGAGAAAATTGAGTTTCGCGCAGTCATCAAGTTCCTTACCAAACAAGGAAAATCTCCCCAGACTATTTTAAGGAGATGTGTTCTGTTTACGGGGACTCTTGCCCTGGTAAAACCATGGTTTACAAGTGGCACAACCTGTTTAAGCAAGGCAGGGATTCGATTGAAGATGATCCGAGGCCAGGGCGGCCTCTGTCGAGACAACCACGGCAGAGAACGTCGAAAAACTTGATAAAATCATATTGGAAGATGCCCGTTTAAAAAAAGAAACAGCTTGCAGAAATGATTGGAGTATCAGCTACAACCATTTTGAACATCCTACACGACCTTCTTGGCATGTCAAAGGTGTGTGCAAGATGGGTGCCGAGAATGCTCACGCCACACCAGAAGCAGCGGCGAGTTGAGTGTTGTCGCGAGTTTTTAGCGCTCCGTGGTGAACAAAAGGATGAAGTTTTGAACCGAATTGTGACTGGAGATGAAACTTGGGTTCATCATTATGAGCCTGAGTCCAAACAAGACTTAATGCAGTGGCACAAAAAGGGCACACCACCTCCGAAGAAATTCAAAGTGTCTCCGTCGGCTAGAAAACTCATGGCTACTGTTTTCTGAGATTCAGAGGGAATCCCCCTTATTGATTATAAAGAAAAGGGTGTTTCTTTCACTGGAGAGTACTACGCTGCACTAATAGAACGTCTGCGAGATGCTGTGAGCGAAAAAAGACGGGGAAAATTGACTCAAGGTGTGCTCCTTTTGCGCGACAATGCACCCGTGCACAAGGCGCAAGTTGCGATGGCTGCTGTTCAAAGAGTGGGCTTCGAAATCTTGGAACATTCTCCCTATAGCCCAGATTTAGCCCCAAGTGATTATTATTTGTTCCCAAAAATGAAAAAAAAGCTTCAAGGTAAGAAATTTTCCAGCGATGAAGAAGTGAAGAGCGCAATTTCGGCCTATTTTGACAACAAAGAGAAATCATTTTTTTCGAAGGTATTAATGAATTAATTGATAGGTCTAATAAATGTATTTGAGTTAAGGGGGAATACATTGAGAAGGAAAAATAATTTTGCGTTTTATTTCTTACTTTTTACCCTCCATTCCGCGAACTTTTTGCTCGTATATATATGTGATAGTTTGGATTACAATCTTGTCACCATCGTTCTACGTTGCAAAACATGAAAGCCATATGCTATGCCTGCTGAGAGTAGAAAATAAACTTTGGATGATATTTGGACTAAAGAAGTAAACATAAGTATTACCTAGTACGATCCAAGTTGTATCTGATTTTTTCACTTTTAACGCTCGACGCCATAGAGTAGAAAATATACCATCCGTCCAGTCATTTGTCGCTACATCCAGGCGGCCAAACATTTGAGGTGCAGTTATAGCCTAAAAATATTTTTGTTGTATTATACTGTTGAATCAAGACTCCACAAAATAGATGCTGAGACTCGCGCATCATCGTTGATGATGATGACTATAGCCTGTAGGTATAATTGTGCTACACTAGTTAATTCTAGAGTTTAAGCGTAGGGCTTCAAAATTCAATTATTATTACTGGGTTTTACAATCTGAATAATTTTATAAGGCTAAGTAAGTTATTGGGCAATTCAATTTATATCAAGGTACCAAAACTTCATAAAAACTTGATATCTCTTGATATATGGTCTGGGGAAAAATCTCAATTCAGCAGCAGATAAGGTCCATATGGCGTACACCTTATCCTTATAATACGCTCTGAAAATAATTTTAAATTGCAATATACACTTACCTTAGGATTCATTCTCATTTCTTTATGAGGTCTACCAACTATCGTAAGCGCAGCCATAAGTGTGTGTATGCAAGTCGTTTTACCAGCACCAGTCGGTCCCAGAGTCATTAAACCGTGTCTAACCAACGATGTTTCGTACAACTGAATAATTTTTAAATTCCAATCTGGATGATTTACCAAGCCTGTACGATCTGTAATAATTCCTACGGCGCGTTGCATTTCTCTGAAATTATTTATGATTTTTAACTTTTGTAATTAGTCTATATTAATTAAATGCCATTATATGCATATAACGGTAAGTTAACGGTGCTTTGTTTCAAATAGTAAAGCAACAAAGCATGGTAAAAGAAGCACGACTCGCCATTCATAACGCAGTGCTAGTGCCAATGTTCCTTTACGGTAGTGAAACCTGGGTATTTCAGAAGGTGCATGAAAGTAAGTTGAATGCTGTGGAAATGCTATTAGTTCGAAATTTGTGCGGTGTAACCTTGGCCGACCGAATACGTAACGAAGTGATACATAATATGAATTAAATGAAAAAAGAAGCGCTCGTGGCCCCGCGGACGTAGTGTTCTATAAACAATCACTGCGTTAAGCAGCTTTCACTATGGCTGGTCGTCGGATGGGTGACCACTTTGTGGCATTTACATTTGCGAGCGTTTCCGTGCTTCGAAAGGCACGTTAAGCCGTTGTTCCCAGTTGCCAGTAACATGGCAGTCGTTAAGCCAGTTGAAGGCCTTATGGGCGGCTTGAAAAATTTCAACAGCAGGTCGCCACAACCTGCACCTATCCATTTCAACACGGCAATGGGCTCACCACCTGTTACGTGGGACAAAAAGTAAAGCATGCCGTGAAACGTGTCTCTGTCTACCCCTTCAAGGATAAAGGCGTAACAGCATGTTATGTTATGAATGAAAATATCAGCGTTAAGCTGGAAAAGGGCGTGCTCAGTTGGTTTGGACACGTCCGATGAGTGAGTGAGGAACGATTGTCAAAGAATACATATTGTGTGAAAGTAGAGAGAAGAAAAAGTCATGGTAGGCCGGGATTTACATATGATGACCACGTGAGCAGATTAATCAAGAACGGAAAAGTCAAAAGTATTCGGATACCCAGACGTGCCATGTATAAAGCGCTTAATGAATATCCAGGAAGCGAAATAAAAGAAGTATGCATGGATTGCGTAGCCTAGCGATCTGTCCTGTCTGACTATCCCGTCAGGGATACAGCGTGAAGATAGTTAGTTTTAGTTTAGTTTAGTCATTATATATTATGAATTTAGTGTCCACTTCTAAAATAAGTATTCGAGTTATCAGTAATCATAGGTGTCACCCCCAAGCGAAGCCCTCACGGTGTTGGGAGGTCAGGCGATAGTCTCTCCAAACAATGCTCAAAATCAATAGCTAAACGATAGCTGTTTTACCAGCCAAGTTAAAGTGAAACCCAGGCTAAAATTCAGGTAGGGTTTGGAGGAAACTGCGAATACACACATAAATAGAAAATAAGACTATTAAAATTACTAGAAACGTCAACACTTACGAGAGTTACGTTATTTTTTAAACAGTTATGATATTATTGTTGTAATTTGTGATAGTTAACTTACCTTTGCTGAGTTTGTGTCAGTTTCATACCAGGGAACAAATCCTCAATTAGAGAAACAAACAGTGGCTCATCTTCATCTACTAGTTTTGATACATTCATTTCCCTATCGAGAGATGAGTGTTTAATTATAACACGTTATTACAAATAAACAACACCTACATTAATTAAAAATTTAAAAAAACCCCGTCTCAAAAATCTAAGATCCCATAAAATAAAAAATAATAAAAGAAACTCAATCTTAAAGGACCTAAGTATGTATTAATAATTCTAAAAAAATACGTCGCGTTGGGGGACCGCTCCAAACAAAGGAAATAAAATCATAATCGGGTCTCCTGTTCGGGAGCTACGATGCCATAGACAGATACATACACAGACACGTGAAACTTACAACACCCCGTCGTTGTTGCGTCAGGGGTTAATAAAACAGTTGAGATTATCCAGCTGATCTACGTAATATCCAAACGAGGATACCAACTTACAAGAATTACGGGACGGAAGATGGTCATAAATTATATTATATAAAGTTCAACAACCATTACATTTAAATGACATAAGCAATTATATCGAACTAAATTGAAGGGTTATCTTGATAGCTTACTTCAATACTCTCATCATAATATTCTCTTCAGTACTATCTGGATTGGCTCGTTTTTGTGCGCCCATAGTCCGTAGAACAGATAAAATATTTCGCAATCCAAAATCATAATGCACCTGCTTCGAAAGCTGTTCTTCACAAAGTTTATACAAAGTAAAGAACTTGCGTGCTGTAATAATAAATAATTTTATTCAATATTATAACACGAGAATAAGGTTATAACAAACAAGGTTAGCTGCTATTTGACAAAAATGTATGTTATGAATAAATCAGGCTACCAAAAGTTACTTTTCAAGTTATACCTACTTCTTTAGGCGCGTTATGGATAAAATTATAAGAGTAAATTTCTACGATGAGCGCGCAAACCATAACGAAAAACAGACACCATGAAGTGATAGTGTTGCCATGCAGACGTCTAAAATAGACTAATAGAAAACTATCTCTTATTATACTATCCAATTTACCAATTAGTATTGTTACAACCTCGTTACTCATGTCTAACCTGCGTGCATAGATACTTTACATATATACCGTATTGTCATGGAAGTGACAAGTGTCATTAAATTGATTTCCTATAAGAAATGCAGTTTATTTTATTGGCGACGAGGTAAAAAAAATCTATAAAATATGAACGAAGAACAATTTGCTCGGTTCCTATGTGCTCAAACAAACAACACAAATTTTACAATTACTGATACAGGTAATAAATAAGGGTGGTCACACACCAGCATCGACGAGCGAACCGTTATCAAGCAACAAAATGATGATTTGTAAGAATTTCAATATGGAAAAATATGACCCGAAGAATTGTAGGATCGAAAACTTCCTTGAATACTTTGACATTAAATGCCAAATTTTTAATGTCAAAGATATATATTTAAAAAAAGATATCTTACTTAACACATTGACGCCGGATACATTCCGAGAAGTAAAAATAGCATTAACACCGAACTTTATATCAAGCCCGTACACCGATATACCCTCAAAGCTATTAGATTTATACCGAATAAAACGGACAAGGTACCGTGCATTAACCGAATTTTGGAACTGTACCAGAGAACATAACGAAACGATGGAACACTACGCAAACAGACTCAAAAGCCTAAGCCAAGACTGCGACTATAAGGAGGAACTTTTAGAACGACAACTTCGTGACAGTTTCGCTACAGGACTAAACCACCCTGATCTCGAGACTGACCTTAAGCAAAAATGGCCTGACCTACAAGAAGCAGGCAAAGAGGTCACATTCAAAGAATTTTTTTCCGTTGCACTATCACGAGAACAGGCCGAACATGACACCACAGGCAATACAGTCAACAAGATTAAAAAGAGCCGCAACATGAAGTCGATGACAAATACTAACGCACAACGGAAACTTCATCGCGATCAATGTTTTAGATGTGGTAAGAGAGAAAAGCATGACGTCTCCGCATGTACGGCGAAGAATCACATTTGTAACGAGTGTAACTCAAAAGGACATTTCGAAAGCTGCTGCATTAAAACAGGACGGGCTTATATTATGCCAACATCTTTTTTTTTTTAAATGGGACTAATCCCACCCACATTCCCATCACTGTGACTCCTGTAAACCAGGATCTACAGCAATGACCAAAACACCAGAAAAGTTACACCGAGCTCGATCTCGGTGATGTCCCAGGAGAAGTTAGCATGTCTTGGAACCCGCAACGAAATTAATCAGAAGATAATGTGAGGAAGTAAGAAAATAACGTAATGCCTCTTCCCTCCTTTGCAAAGCGGGAGACCTGGAAAGCAACTAGGTGTAAATCCTATAGAAATAGGGAAGCACCACGGTAATAGTATATTACGGGTCCTATGTGAGCTATGTTTGATTCCAGTAATATGTATGGCAGGAACGTTTAAAAGCACGAAAATTTACCCTCGATGCCACGAGATCCGCATAGTAAACTACTCCCGACGTTACTTGTAAACAATTAAGCATATTATATCGCTCATTTTGCCAAATGGATGGGCGGTCTGATTATATTTGGCGTCAGCAGTTGAACACTGACAGAACGGTGACTTAACCAGCTTAAACGAATGTAATTTGCTCCTAAAGTTACCATGTCCCGTGAGAAATTGAGCAACACAGTGATCAACCTCCAGCCAGGACATTCCCAGGCGTTCACGAACGTCTGGTAAAGGTGGCGCCCTTTGATGGAAGTGACGAATGGCAGCCAACGCGGCTGCCATTCGTCTAAAAGTTCTTCACGTACATTATCACGATACAGTCTGGCAATTCTATGGCGATCTCTTTCTAACAAAAACCTATCATCCATGCCATCCTTAGCCGAATAGTATAAAGCCGCGCGTATCTAAATTTCGAGATCAACCGGGAGGACCCCTGCCATCATCGGCAGAGCCTCCGTGCTAACCGTCCTGTAGGCCTTGCATAAAAATATCAATGCAAGGCGTTGATTTTGCAGTAACTTTAAACGTGCAGCACCAATAGTAGCCTTATCTGCCCATACCGGCGCTCCGTAACACATACAGCCTAGATAAGTGGCCCCGTAAACGACCTTCAGTGTTTTGAACGAAAGTCCCCATGTAGCAGTAGATATTCTCGACAACGCATAGAAGCTATTTTTAGCCTTTTCACCTACAGTTTTTATGTGCTCAAGGAATGCAAAATTTCTCTCTAAAATCAATCATAAATAGCAAACGGAAGTTTATTTTTAATGTAAACGTTATTGAATTTAATGCACGGTGGTACTTTCAAACTTCCTTTCAAAAGCAACTGAAATGTTTTGTTGGGTGCAAAAATAACCTGTTTCGTACGCCCCACTCCGCAACGACGCGCAAACACGTGTGGGCCAAGTTCTCGAGTCCCGCATGAGGATTCGACTGAACGAGCAACATACCGTCGTCGGCGTATCCTGTCATTGAACAGCCCTCCGGTAATGGTAAACTGAAAAAGTCATCAAATCCTAAGTTCCACAAGTGTGGGCCTAGCACAGACCCCTGAGGACAGCCTATTGTTAACGTTTTGGTAGCAGAATAATGACCTAATTTTAAAGTTGTTGTACGTTGTGAAAAATATGAATAAATAAGAGAGTAAATATTTCTGTAGCAACCGCGAGACTTTAATTTCATTAATAGCATTGGCCACCAAGCGTTATCGAAAGCCCCGGAAATATCTAGGAAGATGGCCAGCACATATTGAGAACCCGATGAAGTGACAGTCTTTCGTACTGATATCGCTGCGTCAATAGTAGATAGTCCACTATCTACTAATTCAATAGAGATTTCCTACTGTAAATCCAAATTGATTTTCGTGAAATTTTATACCACATCGGCAGGAGCCGGGGTACTATGAGACGCTCTAAAAGCTTTCCCAAGGAGGGCAACAATGAGATCGGTCGGTACGACTTAGGGTCATCTGGCGGCTTTTCGCCTTTTTTAGGAATAATCCGAATATAGCCACATCGCCAAATACGGGGGAACACTCCCTCGTAAATACACCGGTTAAAATCATTTAATATTACTTCACCTGACAGCTTGCAAGCCTCCTTTATCATTTTTTTAGATATTTTATCTTCCCCCGACGCCTTACCTATGGACAACGACCTAACAATTTCGAGGAACTCATCAGAAGTTGGTAGGTCTGACTGGGGTGAGTATGGTGGCTCAAGAGCCCACTGTCTTATCTGTCGGTGTTAATCACTATCGTTCTCCGAGCAGTCGTCGGGTATAAGAGAATCCAAGAGGTAATCGGCGGTTCCTTCAGACCTATAGTATGCGAGTTGTTAATTTTGATATTACGTACATAGGCAAGATCAACAGAACGGTTAGCCCTAAACTCATGGTATATAGGCGACCCCGGACCCTCAGCTTCCAGTCCATGCACTAGTTTACGTAGCAAATTACCCTTTGATTTTTCAACAGCCGCCCTGTAATGGGACCTGGCAACTCTAACAGCAAGTAAAGCGCTATTGTATTCCGCACCGGCACTAATTTTATGCTTTTTAAAATAATTTGATTTTCTACGAGCTCTCCGGAAACGCCTTCGTAGCTCAGCTAAACGATCACTCCACCAATCGCATCTCCGAGTGTTGTTAATAGATCCACGACCAATGGACACGTCGGCACAGTATGTGAGTAAGTTTCTGACATTAACGAAGCACTCTCTTCGACAGACAGGTTACCACGACCAAAATCTTTAGCGTGAGCCGCAAACAGAGAACCAAAGAGCTCCCAGTTTGCGCCCCTACTTTTATATTTGAAATTACAAGTAGTACTTTGCGCCTCTCGTGCATCACCGGGTAAGAGCTTGTAAACAATAGACGAACGCCATTCGGATATCGAGACGTCGCCGCGTAAAGGCGTCACGTCAATAGAAGACTCACTCATAGGGCCGCAAAAAGCAGGTGGTGCGTTGGGACAATTGTGTATAGATAAATTCATTTCTGCAATGAATTCTTCGACGGCACAGCGCCGGTCCCTATCGAATACACGTAGTTTGCCATACCATAATGTAGAAGAGGCAGGACGTGACGAAGATGGTGTAAGTGTGGATCGATATGATGTGAATATTGAAAGTAGCAGCTCACAACAAACACCCTATAGGCCGAGGAAGTAACCACAGCAACAGCACAATGAGATGTCATGAGGTTGCTCAAAGATGTTACAGTAAAATTTGTACTAGAAACATAAATCCCAGCTCGTGCCTTGGCATGTAATTGTACCACTCTGTTACGCAGGTGGGCGCTCTGATATTGTTCCTGTAAGAGGACAATGTCTAAATTGTTCTCTATTACTAGGCGGTCCAGTTCCGCCGTGGGATCATCATTAGCCTTAGCATCATTATGCCAACATCAGCAAGACACACATCAAAACGAAAACCACATAGAATAAACGATATTCAAGCGTCAACATCTAGGTCTTCACATGATTCAATGATATTCGATAGTAGTGAAGATGATGACGAGATTGTCTGCAATGTAACTCGTCTTCAAAACAAAGACTGCAAGCAAATAGACGTCTCACTCAACGGACTTAACTGCACAATGGATTGGGATCCTGGTTCCACCTACTCAATCATTAACACCGAGATTTGGAAGAAAATTGGATCACCAGCCTTAACCAAAGGGCAAAAACTGAAACCTTATGGTAACAGCAAACTAAAGACTAAATGAATTACAGATGTTAATGTGGAAGTTAACGGTAAACGTAAAATATTACCAGTGGTAGTGATGAAAAATGCTAACCCAATGCTTTTCGGTCTGCGATGGAGTGAAATGTTTGGAATGGTATTCCCCAGGCCAGTTTACTCAATCAAAACTATAGCCCCAACAACACTCAAACAAGTGCTTAAACAATACAATGAACTATTCAATGGCAACTAGGTAAAGTGAACAACTACCAAGTTAATATTCATGTCAAACCCGGAGCAGAACCAGTGCACCTTCCTGCTCGGCCAATCAAGTTCAGCATGAAAAAAAACGTGGAACGAGGGTTAGAGCGACTAGTTGACACAGGTATTATATACAAAGTAGATCCAAACATAACTCCATTAGAGTGGGCCACACCTACTGTCAATATTTTGAAACAATCAGGCGATGTCAGAATCTGCGGAGACTACAGTACTACATTGAACCCAGTTCTAGCAAAACATTTACACCCAGTACCTATCTTTGACCAGCTACGACAAAAGTTAGCAAACGGCCATCTCTTCTCAAAAATTGACCTTAAAGATGCCTACTTACAATTTGAATTTTTTCCCCCGGATTCTAAGAAATACTTAACGATATCAACACATAAGGGATATTACCAGTACAAAAATTTAGATGAACATTTACGTACTCTCTGTACAGTGTTTAATCGGCTAATGCAAGCTGGTTTGAAGGTAAATCTAAAGAAATGTAGCTTATTAAAGGATGAAATCGAGTACCTGGGACATACAATTGATAAAAACGGAATACGTCCTACAAAGGAGAAGATATACGCAATTACCAAGGCTTCGCAACCAACCAACGCAAAATAATTACGTTCCTTCCTTGGGCTTATCAACTATTACGAGCGTTTTATCCCACACCTACACGGACTGTGTGCAGATCTCTACACTCTAACCAGCGGAAAGCTAAAGTGGAAGTGGTCCGACCACGAAAACCGAATATGGGAGGCTGCAAAGGAGTGTATTGCGACTACTAAACCCTTAGTAGCATACGACGAAAGTCGTCCTCTCTACTTAGTGTGCGATGCATCTGAAAAGGGAGTTGTAGCTGTTTCATTTCACAAAAACAAAAATACAGAACAACCAATAGCATTTGCTTCCCGGAAACTCCGCCCAGCTGAAAGCAAATATTCTGTCATTGACCGTGAGGCTCTAGCGATACTATTTGGAATAAAAAAATTCGGTCAATACTTGAGAGGGAAAAATTTACGTTGGTTACAGACCACAAACCATTAATACACTTACTAGGCCCTCAACGCAACCTACCTAAATTAGTGAATGATAGGCTTGTGAGATGGGCTCTCTTGATTGGAAGTTATCAGTACGAAATTTGCTACCAGAAAGGAGAAAAGAATATTGTAGCTGATTGCCTATCCAGATTACCAAACCCTGAAACTCAACCTTCAAAGATTGTAAGTGCTGTACATAAAACGACCTCACGTCTCCTAGTGAGTAGAATTACGGACATTAACTTAGCAGAAAATAACCTAGCCCTGGAAACTTCGAGAGACCGAATATTAACTCAAGTTTGCCAACACATAAAGACTGGTTGGAGAGAAGTAGACTACTAGCAAGAAATTAGACACTTCTACAGAAAACGTTTGGAAAACAAATTTCTCATGTAGCAAGGCAGGATGATCATACCGGAAGCACTCAGAAAGACAATCTTAGGTTATTTATATAGGGGGCACCCGGGCATATCATCGATGAAAGCTCTGGCACGTTTCTACGTGTGGTGGCCATCTTTGGATGAGGATATTGAGAACTTTGTGAAGGCGTGCACCAGGTGTCAAGAAAACAGACCATCCAGTAGCGAGCTCCCAGTGTTTTCTTGGTCCATACCTGAACACGTATGGGAGCGAGTGCACATTGACTTTTCCGGACCATTCAAGGGCAGCTAGTGTTTGGTCTTGTGTGACGCATTGTCGAAATGATGTGAATTAAGGCCAATGAAAACGACTACTACGAAAAGCCTATGTCTTGTGTTGGATGACATCTTCAGCACCTTTGGACTACTTCAAATGATTGTGTCTGACAACAGTCCCCAACTCACATCTCATGAATTTAAAGACTATTGCAGAAACCAAGGTATCATACACGTCACTTAACATCACCGTATCACCCACGTACAAACGGCCTTGCAGAACGGTTTGTAAGAACCTTCAAGAACAGATTAGCCTCGAGTGACGGAAACCAACCCAAACGCCGATTGCTGGAGTTTTTATTTAACTACCGCAACACGCCACACGCCACTACCGGCAAATCACCTGCGCAAATGATGTTTGGGAGAAAGTTAAACTGTGTACTGTCTAATATCAGGCCGAATAAGAGGAGAACATTGCAATACCAGCATGTGAAGGCCAGCATTATGTCTTCTGCACCCACGTACCAACCTGGCGATGATGTTTATATTAAAACCAAACTGGAAAAAAAATGGCAACCTGCAACAGATGCGGCCCGGAAGCACAGATATTCTTATATAGTCACTACTGCCAATGGGGAGGAGAAGATAGGGCACGCTGATCACATCAGGCCGCGACTTACCCCTTCAGATCCTGTCATTGCAACTGCAACTGCTACATCACCTCCAACCACCAGTTCAGCTGCAACACCCGCATCAATGCCCTATAACTTCGCCATACATGCCTCTTTCTGCCTCTTTAACGCCCCCCGTATCACCTGAAGCTTCAACACCTACATCTGAAGTTTCACCCCTCCACGATAACCCCAATATCATCTCCAGTTTTCGCTACACCGGCGGCAAATAATACCGCGCACCAGCCCCGCCGCAGCCAGCGCCAGACACGACCTCCACGGCGCCTTATAGATGAAATGTAATTGGATGGGGAGCGATGTTTGTTTGGGTGGGGAGAAATGTTACCACCTCGTTACTCATGTCTAACCTGCGTGCTTAGATACTTTACATATATACCGTATTATCATGGAAGTGACAAGTGTCATTAAATTGATTTCCTATAAGAAATGCAGTTTATTTTAAGTATCATAGGAGTAAAGAAATGATACGCACCAGGGACCCAGCTAACTACACCCACTAGCAATATTGAACAAAGCTAAAAAAAGATAAGACAGATGCTATTCCATCAGTAATGTTTTGTCATTGCTTTAAATCGTATAGTTTAATCGCCGCCTTAGCCCTTTATTCAACTTTAACGCGACATTACATGAGAATATAAGAGACACTCATTCATACCTAACAAAATGTTTTCTTTAAATCCACAGCTCGCCAATTTGACCCTGATGATAATTTGCCTATCAGGAACCATCATGGCGACAGATCTAAACTGAATTTTCAAATTTTCTGGCAACTCTTGTCGACCTGCGTATCCCGGGTTCATTGTGATGATGAATGCAAACTCAGGATTCAGACTCACTGTATCACCGTCACTGTTACAATTTAAGAAGGAGATTACTAAAATAATTATCACTAAACAATTTAATTGTACTCTCAAACAAATTGTATTAAATACATGCTGCAGATTAATACCTGAATATAAAGAAATCTTTCTTCTCCCTCCTGGCAGTTAGGCAAATATAAATTTGTTGTGCAGCCACGGACAGTACAGGTAATTCAATTCGGTTGAACTCATCGAAGCAACCCCAAGTACCAGACTGTGCAAGGCCTTTGTAGATACGACCCAAACCTATAAATAGGTTTATATAATTAATATTTTATTGAAACATGATTTGCAATTTAGCAAACTTATTATAATTCAAAATGTTAACCTGGCTGTTATGAATAACCGATACTAACTTAGATATAACAAAATTAACCATCTTTAATTGCGTAACCAAAGAAAATAACGGTTTTTCAACCATATTAAAAATATAAGACAAATTGATTTGTAAATTTCAGACTAATCTAGCAGTCGTAGTGAAAACGTTAGGTATAAAATCCATGCATACCTCTGAAATCCATTTGATCGGAACAATTAAAAACAATGACGAGCTTCCCAAGAGTACGGCCCATATCCTTAGTGGTTTCAGTCTTGCCGGTACCAGCAGGCCCGGCTGGGGCACCACCCATACTCATCCCTATTGCTTGTGATAGAGTGATGTAGCATCGATCCGTTAATGGTGTGATTACCAAACGTTCCGTAATTCCCAAATACTCATTCTAATAAATATTTTAAAATAAACTTTATTGATACCATAATAGGCAATAACTAATTTTAGCAGAGTAGAAAATGAAATAAAAGACAACAAAAAGGGCATCTATTGCGCCTTGAAGCTTTGCGCGTAAATATTTACACAAAAATATTTTTTACATAAATAAAATTTACCTGGTACAAGAAATCCACATCAGTTATAGATACTGTACACTCATCGGTATCTTCAAAGTAATAGAACCGAGCCTGTTTCTGCCATTCAAAATCGCCTGGTGATTTAATTCTCATTCGTACTAGGTCATCAAAAATATCTCTGTGAATTCGAATGTAAAATTATTTGGTAATCATATTTTACACATCATTTTATACATAACAAAATGTCATATGAAAGATTATTAATTGTAATAAACGTGACACATTGCGAAATCTAAATAATAAAATTTAAATAATAATTTTAAAAGTTTCATACCTCTGATGCACATGAATGGTAATCATAGTCTCCACTTGAGTTCTAGCTAAGGGTGCTAAATCTGTCACCGTCTGGTCAATTAATCCGTTTAGTAGATCGAGGAACTTTTGATTAGTGATCCTCATAATCAAACGATCAACCCTAGCTTTCTTGAGAGCATACTCTGCATCACTGGTCCACAAAATTTGCATTCCTAATAAACCAGCCTAAAAATATAAACAAGAATAATGAAAATACATCCAGTCGTTCTCACGTTATATGATTACAAACAACAAAGAAACATGTCATTTTTAGATATACCATACTACTCTCAGAATGTTTTTTTCAAACTTACTACACGCGAAATATTTACTTAAATAAACTATTCTTCGCATGAAATTCTGAATTAGTAAATGTAGTATGCATGGATCGCGAAGTCTGGCGATCTGTCCTCTCTGACTACCCCGTCAGGGATACAGCGTGAAGATAGTTAGTTAGTTAGTAAATGTAGTATCCAATTTTAGTACATTGAAACGAAATTAGGCGAACGCTTCATGCTCTGTAGGAAGAATCTTTCCTCACCCCCTTAAAATAGTCGATAAAAGCGTTTAGAAGACAGTCTGGTGACAGCAGATGGCTCTACACACCATCTCCGAGTCTGCACTCATATATGCCGGACGCCTGTCGCTCAAGGAATTACTCTATCATTGCATTCAATTTTCTTATGTCTTTTACACATGTAACCTTTGGCCTATCCTAGCTGCCTGAGAACGACACTACACTCACGGTTTGCTTACACTCAGTTGCTTTCGAAACTGTCGTTTGGGAGCAGAATTGTCGATCATGAAATCATAGGCTAGCATGTAGTCTACAACGAAAATTATTTTTTGGATAAAAGCTCTCAATTGACGTTTTATTGATATTGCAGACATTTATTGCCACATTTCAATTTATTGTGAATAATAATGTACAAACTGTAACAAAATGTGCTTCATAGTTTTAAAAGTCTTTGGAAACAAATCTGTAGGGAGAAGCGACTTCTTTTATACAAAATTTTTAATTTTAAGGATCTTTTTTGAGTTGGAAATATTAGCTATAAACATAGTTTTAAAATTATCTATTCTAATTAGAGTATCTTTACCTGACCAGGGAAATGCCAGAATCCAACCAAAAAGTCAAATTCTGGATCTCCAGACATTGTTTGTGATATATTGGCAATAAGATTTCGGACTGTTTCTTGCATTGAGTCTAATAGTACATTTATCCAAATCTGCAAAATAATACATATAAATATATAAAATGTGGGCGTATGGCCTCTGCTATCCCTTCGGGGAAAAAGACGTACCTGTAATTAGTAAGGTGTTAAAAGTTAATTCTTGTTTGTAAATATTTAAAGGGAGATAGCTAGTACAAATTAGTTTATTTAATTTGAAATGTACAAAATTTAACATATTTACAAAAAACAGTTCAAAAAAAGTGGTGTCGTAGTAATCCTCCCTATCAAAATCAACCTGTAAAGTTTCCATAAGGCTGGCTGTATTGCTTCGTTGTATGGCAATGCTTATTCTCTGAGCGAGAAAGAAGCCAGCCCTATGGACGAGTTATAATTTTTTTTGTTTGGTCGATATAAACTACATGATGTATAAAATCAAATTGCTTACCTCTACACCTCCTATACAAGCCACCGGCTTATCTAGAGGTATAGATTCTCCATTACTAGAGTTCATACCAACAATCCTCTCCTTATCGTCAAAGTCGACAGTGCTAATTGCGTCAAATAGACTGAGTAGATGAGGCTGGAAATATATTATTACATTAGTATCAGTTTCACAATGTGTGATTGAATTTCTCACACAAGCAATAGCAATTTTATTTGGTAAATTAAAATTTTTACTTCCTTGATAGCCATATTTTAAATTAATGATAATATATATTTATTCAGAATGTAAGGATCTGTAAGGAGTAGGGCGAGTAAATTTCCGCTCGTGACACTTTGCCACAGAGCTTATAAAAACATAAGGTTTCAGGCCTGTTCACTGTCGGACCCGGACGGGACAGGAATCTATTTTGTTTCTATTTAGGTACCTCCAAAATCCTGTTTTGTTTTTTTTACGTGTGGAATTTCCTGTCAGATGTTATACTGGATTCGAACCAACTAAAACTACGCGGTCCCTACCTATTTGTTTTTTGCCGGGTGCTCTGGATAACGGCTCGGAAAGACGCCCCAGTGCTCCCGGCAGTAAGTCAAGACTTGCTTAGAACAAACTATTAGGTCCATATTCCTACCTGAATAGAATGTGGATCTGATGCTTGTCCAAGTATTTCCAGTAATACTGGATCCGAGACGAAGAAGAATCTTGGGAAGATAAGACGCTTTGTTTCCAGGTAGCCTGTAAGTGACTTTTGGCAAGCTTCCAGCTGCTCATACAAGTGAGGCAGCATTTGTTTTAACGAGTCGTCTGAAGTACAGGTTTCCACGCAGTTAACGATGTCGCGTGCCCGGAACATAATCTTCACATATTGTTTGTCAATGGTCTGTATGATAAATTTCAGTATTAGAATGCTAGCCTCGTATATAATACGCTTACGTACATTTATTTGATTATTAGGAGCTATGCAATCGCCTTTCCATCCATCGGCTTTAGGCTAGCCTCAAAGTCTGTTGTGACCATTCGTAATGCTAGTGGTTCTGTGAACCGTAGACTGCGAACTTTTATTTTTTTCGTTTTGAGCGCTCTTGTCAAGCACTACGGGACCATTTCCGCGCCCCAGCCTCCATTTCCTCCCCGATCAAAAAAACCAACTCGCTAAAAGTTGTTGGCTAAATCAAGGATTGTCCATGCCAAGTTGCATGCAAATTCGATGAAAATAGCGACCTGTAGACTGAATGGACGGACGGACATCAATAGCATTTTTCCCGTACCAGTGGAGTTATACGGAGATTTTCGTCGGCTCGCTTCGCTCAAATAGGGTCCGCTGCTCCTAAACTTTTACATCAGTAACTATATTTTATGTGACTCACACAGTGATACTTTTTCTATTTTGTAATAAACGTAAAACTCAGTCATTATATAGTTAGAATTCAGTAGTGTAGTTCATGATTAATTATGTATTACGGAATGATGGTAACCAAATTATACAAACTATTCGGAATGATACAAAATAAATTAAATAGTGCAACAAACCGCGAATCGCTTTGCTTCAGCAGGCAACTGCTTTGCAATATCACCACCAACAAATACAGCTTCAAGGTACATCCACAAAGTTTGTACTTGCAACCACTTCTCTAGAATCTCACTAGTGCTCACCAGTTTGTTGATCCACAATAAAATATCTTTCTTAAACGGAGCGTTATACCTAAAGCCAGCATGGACAGATATTAAATCCTAATTTTAGTATATTTATATTATGTTTATCAATCAAGTCTTATCCCCAAAGGCATATTCTACGCCCACAGTTCACCATGTGCATTCCTGTCCCACGTAATAGGTGGTGAGTCGATTGCCGTGTCGAAATAGACAGACGCAGGTTGCGGCTACCTATTATTGAAATTTCTCAACTTGGCTTAACGACTGCCATGTTACTGGCAAACGAAACCAACGGCTAAACATGGCCTAATGGAAATACCACAACGTGGTCGCCCATCCGTAGCCAGTCATAACGAACATTGCTTAACGCAGTGATCGTTTACAGAACACTGAGTTAGCGGGTCCACGAGCGCTTCTAGTATATTTGTATTATAATGTTACTTTACCTACTAATATAGTAGGTAAAGTAAAGAAAATAGACAGACGCAGTTTAAGGCTCCCTGCTGTTAAAACTTTTCAAGCCGCCCATAAGGCCTTGAACTATTCCACGAAGTAGCATAGTAATCAAGTTTTATTAAACGAGTTGCCCGATTTACAATTGAAATTTGTTAGAGAATTCTCATATACCTACTGTATTAAATAGATAAAATAGACTGTTCCTGAGTAATACGCTAAAATACATTGTCATATATCATTATCATCGTCATTTCAGGATGTCCAATGTTAAGCACATAGTTCCCTCAGAAATCGCCACAACATTCACTAAGTAGCCCATCAGAGCATATGGCGCTCCAGAACAAAATCTTTAAGTTAAGTAATTATTGTGTAAAGTACCTGTTCGAAGCCAAAGAATTGAGAACCATCAAAGAGTCTTCCAGTAGAGTAATAATATCCAATGTTTCCTGCGGTCGGATAAGCAATTCGCCTCGATTCTTGAAGGTAGTAAATGACAGATCTACCAATGCCCAACTCGCCGCTACTTCTTTTAGTTTGGCTTCTATATCCTTTTCCTTGACGGCACCAATGCAGATATCCTAATAAAATTAGATAGATTATAGTTCCATATAATATTTGTTAAGTTTAAAGGTTCGGAAACTATAAAAAAAAATTAAACCCTTATGAAATCACTTTATGTGACTGTTTTATATTTGTGTGCAATAAAGTTTATTCTATTCTATTCTATCACTTTCTGGTCCGTCTGTTAGTCTGTCTGTCTGTCCATCTACCTGTCTGTCCATCTACCTGTCTGTCCGTCTGTCTGTCTGCCCATCTGTCATGACGTGTGTCACCGTCAATTTTCCCAGGTCTTTTTTGTTGAATTACCTGTGTACCGCATGTTGAAATTTCTACGAGATACTGAGGTTTATAGTCCCTATTAGGTGTATAAAAATTTAGGTCCTGAGACAACACGATGAAAAGATATTAGCAAGTTTAGATTTTCGCGTAATCTTGTGAGTACCAGAAATTACCTTAATTTTCATCATTTTTTTTTAACATTTTCTCTTTGCTTGTGCTATAAGACCTTCCTTTGTGCTATAAGGTTTTGTGTCCGGTTGACATAGACTCACGAAATTTGGCAAAAAGTAAGGTCTTACAGCACAATTAAAGGGAAAATTCCAAAAAATAAAAATAGTTGAAAATTAAGGAGAGTCCCCATACCTACATAGTGCTCATACAATGTCAAGGCTAGACCTTCAAATTGCACATGTTAATATGGAGAAATTTCACTACGTTTTTGGTACTATTAAAAACTCAAATAAGTTCCTATTTATTACGGAACCTTCGGCGCACGAGTTCGACTCGTGCTTGTCCGTTTTTTTATGCAACTTTCATTCTTAATCTACATTGTCAATGCCATGACACCGGAGTACGAATCCTAGACACCGAAATACGAATGCTTAATATTTTTTGAACTAATGGTGAAAATGAGCTTCATTGAAATCCTAATACCCAGTTATGATTATGTAATAATCTATATTGTAAATAATTAGCACGGCATTAGGCTCACTACCTGTTACGTGGTACAAAAATTTATACGATGAAATACGGCCGTATAGTATGCCTCCACCTACCCCTTCGGGGATAAAGGCGTGACAATGTGTATGTATGTAAATAATTAGGCACTTTTCTGTTCTTTGCACAAAACTTGATCACAACGGCTGGCCGGGTAGCGTCCCGTTGCAGTTATTTTGTACGAATTCTTACTTCAAGAACTTTTTACAGATAGGTGTATTGAATATCTTATCTATAAATGCTAAATAATCTCTTGCGTTTGTTCGCAGATATTATACATGCAGATTAGGCACTAAATATACTATGAGCAACTTGTAAAAATATAGCTACTACTGAGGAAAACAATATACCGTACTTCAATATCTTCCTTATTTTGCAGTAACGGTGCTTCCATTATATTGGCTAGCAAGAAAGAGTCAGATTCCACATCCAAAACACATTCTGCAATCAGAAAATATACAATGATGGTGACGTTATACATTTTATCCGATAGTTGCGGATCAGATACTTATATTAGGTAGCGTTTATTTGACGTTACATTAATGTGTGATGGTTTAATAAATTTAATACATAATGTAGTATTGAACAAAACGTCATACTCATTAAAGTTTCCAATCTCTTCCAATGCCTTTCCTTCATAGCTTTATCAGCCATTAATTCTAAAAGTGGGCATGTCTGGTTAAAATCGTCTATTTTTTTCTTCAATTCAATGAACGCAGGCCAATCCTTCATACCTTTTGGCAGTTTGCGACACCTGTATTCAAATGACATTATATAGTAGAAACAAATATCACGTTTTTAATTTTTTCAAACTGGAAATTATCCAATCATTATCATCATCATCTTTCGTGCCTCTCTATCAAAGGAAGACGGCTGGATTTAACTTGCTCTTTCTCTCTTTCTCTATTATCTCTCTCTCTCTCTCGCTTCGCTCTCTTTCTATTTAAAATATTTATAAAAGTAGTAAAAACACCAGGTTCAGAACGTTTTTAAACAACACAGATTGTATTAATAGCTCTTTATATATATAAATTGAATATTATCCCATCATCATATGAATTCATGTTGGTACGTTATTATACAATTTGAAATAATTTTATGAACAGGTATGCATATTTTTGGAATTAAAAGGTAATAAAGGGTCTTCAGTTTAATATTTTACGTATACTAAGCAATATTGTTTAAACGTATTGGAGTATAGTAATAATAAGTATTGTTTAAACGTTTATACGTAATGGAGTTCTTAATGACACAATAGTAGTGTATACGACTAGCAATTGTTGAAGTCTCGGGTTTGAATCTAACGTCGCGTCCAACAGTACAAATATTTGTAGTTTCCCGCAAATGTTGGTTTTAGAATTTGGTTTTCTTGTACTATGTTTTGTATGTATTCAGAATTATATAACTGTTTTTGAGATTCCATATCTTAAATTAGCTATAATTTGGACTAGATAGCGCAGTGTAAAAACGCACACCCTTACAAAAGCAAAGGTAAGTCGCTAGTAACTTGTTATAAATTTATTCAATCGTACCTAATGTCAAAGTCTGCCAACTGAGCAACTATCTGTTCAATATCTATTTCTACCCACGGAGTTTCGAAATAGCCATCGATAGAGTTCATCACTGTCAGGTATAAACTGTAACTGTTTCACAATAAAGATTATTAATACTTCTACTCTACTGTGTTATAGTACAAAGAAATAATACAATTTGATTGTTATTACAGTTTGCTTAATAAGTTGAAATCTTTTTTCCTCTGATGCAAAATAGGATAATCCTTAACCTCCATGCCGAACAATTTTTCACCATTGGAATACATTTCAAACCTCCTCCATAACTCATCAAATCTTGATTGAAACATGATTACTCTGGAATATTAATTAAAGTTTATATTATATTAATGAATAGGCTCTGGATAAGAAAACTGAGCCCAGGAGCTGGAATTCGTAAATACGTTTTTCTCTTTAAAGCTGAATAGGTTCCGAGATCTGGTTCTGTAAATTTGTAGGTTCAACGTGCCGCTTTTGTATAAACAATTCTATTTCGTAGCGCTAAAAAGACTAAATCTATACTAATATTATAAAACTGAAGAGTTTGTTTGTTTGTTTGTCTGTTTGTTTGTTCGGTTGAACGCGCTAATCTCAGGAACTACTGGTCGGATTTGAAAAGATATTTTGTGTTAGCCCATTTATTGAGGAAGGCTATAGGCTATATATCATCACGCTACTACACTGGGGAGCAGAGCAGTAGTCATAAATGTCGACAAATCAGGAATTTTTTTATGCATCATTGGAGAATTTATAAGCGACGGGATTAAATAGGTGCGGCGGGAGGTCGAAATATTCCACGGGCGAAGCTGTGGGGGTCATCTAGTTAATTCATAAGTGTAAATATTAGATAAATTAAATCATAAGTCTACTTATAACACTGTCGGAAAAGTAATCTATATATACCTGTCACTAGCTTCACGAGCAGTTAGGCCTGGTGTCAGGGGACCAAATGCAATATAATCAGCGTCAAACTTCAATACATCCTGTAAAAATGTGCTTACACCGTCAGTGAGCTCTTTCTGCAACGGACCTTGCATTTCAACTATTTTCTGTTGAACTTGCTGTGACTGTTAAAATATAAAAATAATAATATTTAAACCTCTTCTTTTCTTATATTAGTTTACTTTTTGGTTTAGTGGGTTTATTTTATTTTTTTATCTATTGACTAGTTCTAAGTACTTATAATTAACAAAAAATACTACGTTTTAAAAAACGTTGGGAACTCTGATACTGCTAGTTTTAGGAAGGAGGAGGAGGAGGAGGAGTATTAGGAAGGTATGGTCGTGTATCGAAGACTCATCCAGAATTTATATTAATATTATACGATACGAGTAATTCAAATATTCATTATGATGAGTGGCTTACAGTTAATAGCATGTTTTGAAAGGCGTATCGCAATCCGTACACCATATCAGAGTCGTCTTTTGGGATATCAATATCAAACTGTGCAAATGTGCTGTAACATTCTTCTATCAGATCTAATTCCATATCCATCCTGTAAATATTACTTTTAATTTAAATTGTTTATTGTTAAACTATACAATGACACAAACTAAAATGTTTAACAATTACATCTTAAATATATTGAAGCGCTCGAGGCCCCGCTGACTTCGTGTTCTGTAAACGATCACGGCGTTTCGCACTTTTCGCTATGGTTGGTCACGGATGGGTGACCGCTTTATGGTAATTCCATTTACGAAAATTTACGTGCTTCGGAAGGCACTTGAAGCCGTTGGTCCTGATTGCCAGTAATATAGCAGTCGTTAAGTCAAGTTGAAGGCCTTTTAGGTGGCTTTAAAAATTTCAACAGCGTCTGTCTAATTCAACACAGTAATGGACTCACGCCTTATTACGTGGGACAGGGATGAACTCGGTGAAATGTGAGCGTATAAATCCGCCTGCTCTTCGGGGATAAGACGTGATTGATAAAAAATAAATGTATTAAAATAAATCCATAAATAAAAAATAAAGCGCTCGTATATGATGTGGAGTGTACCGGCTTTCTATGCTTTCCCAAGCGTCTATAGTATTATAAGTTCATCAAATGAGGTATTGTTTAGTTATTTTGTTTCCGCAAATATACATAGGGCACGGTAACTGTCGATCACGGGGGCCGTATGCCTCTCTGCCCACTTAGCGGTATATAGAATCTAGTACTACTATACAGGGTCATTTGTAAAACACCAGCGCATAATAATACGCCAACATTTCACATTTCATTTATACTATTTTAATACGAAGATATAACCATTTATATAATGATGCTTCGGTAGCGCTGAGATCCTTAGTTAGATTCCCGGGTCGTAATAAATATTTGTGATTCACCAATGTTTATTTCGGAGTTTGGGTGTTTTCTATGTGTATTATCTATGTATTTAGAAATATATAAGTATGTTTATCAGTTTTCCTTATCTTATAGTATCCATCCCATGGTTGCCTGTAAGAAATTGCCACTGACTGCAAGTGCGATAAGGCCGCCAATTGTATCACCTGTACATTTTAAACTAATCTGTTTATTTATATTCTTGGGGTACAATAAAGCATTACTTACTTACTTACTTACTTTTGTCTAGATCCCATGAGACTAGATGGCGCTGTGTGACAAGTGGCCTACAATATTTATTTTTTAAAAAAAGAAAACTAAACTATCTTCACGATGTATCCCTAACGGGGTAGTCAAAGAGGACAGATCGCCAGGCTTCGCTATCCATGCATACTTCATTCGCTTCTTCAAGATTCATCAATTGCTTCATACACGCACGTCTGGGTATTTATTTATTTAATTTACAAATTCAGTGTTACCCGATAAAAGCATCTCTGATACGCTCCAGACACATCATTGCGAGTCTGACATCATCTAAGTCTTTGATCTTCTTAGCCATAGTCTTCATACGATCATTTATAAATTGCATAAGTTTCAGTACCCGTTCTTTATAAGCTACACAAAGTAACTTCCCTAAAATCCTCTTCCACTCAATAGATTCCAAATGTAGTGCCAATTTACAATCCTCTATAGTAGTAAAAGAGACAAATAAAAAATTAGGGATACAGCATTTTATAAAAAAAAAATGGAAAATAATGCTTTTAATTTTTATACATATTATTAAAAATTAATACACGAAATATTCAAAAACATGTGTTAACGAATATTATCAATTCAAAATATGACTGCCTCTGTGGCACAGTGGGACTGCATCCGACTGCTACGCAAGAGGTCTTGAATTCGATTCCCACACAGGATAAAACTTGGTGTGATGAGCACGATGGTTTATTCTGTATCTGGGTGTTATTTATCTATAATATGTATGTATTTAGAAATATATAAGTATGTTTATCAGTTAAACTCTGCTTAGTTTGGAATCAGATGGCGTTGTGGAAGTTGTCCCAACGATATTTATTTATTTATTAATATTTAAAACATACCGGTGTTTATTTGTATTGAGCCTATAATATGACGATCTGGTAATTGCAGTACTTCTTCAGTCTGTCTTTCATATTTGGTGAGCATATCCTTCACTATTACATTAATCGGATTTGAATCTACGAAAGCTTGCACTTGATGCACTCTATCCTCAACCCACAGATGCTCAAATCTAGTATAAGCCTGTAACATTAACGTTAGGCATAATATTTAATCATAATAAGCATAAAAAATAATTAAATCAAGTTCAAACCTTTAAAAGTGCTTCAATATCTGGCTTGTACATGTACATTATTCCTTGTAAAGCCATAACTGATCTAACAATGTCTTTGTGTTCAGATACCATTCGAAAATAAGATCTAAGGCCACCTAGGTTCGATCCAGATCGAGATCCTGTAAGTAGCAACAATGTAGTATTATAATTTATCTTTTTTATAGTTTATCTACTTGTATATCTATACTAAATATATAAATCTGAAAAGTTTGTTTGTTTGGTTGAACGCGCTCATCTCAGGAACTACTATAAATTTAAACTAATATAAAATTTAATATTATAAGTATCGTTGGGACAATTCACAATATTTATTTATTTTTATTTAAAAACTTTATGCACAAAATATGTACAGAGGTGGATTTAATGCCGTAGGCATTTTCTTCCAGTCAACCTTAGGGTGATGCAGAGATAGGTAAGTGAAGGAAGGTGCTCAAAGTTGATGTTAAGACATTAATTGGTAAATGCATTGGTAAAATACATATACAAAATATACAAATACACATTACAATACATATGACATAATTTTATAATATATAATATACATAAACAAATACATAAATATTTATAAATATATACAGACTTCATTAAATAGAGAATGTTTTCCTTAGGATTGTAAAGTTCCCGTACTTTATTTTTGAATGACAAACGGTTGGTGCATGTCCTAACTTCAGACGGAAGCGCATTTCAGAGGAGAGTTGATTGCACGAAGAATGATGAATGAATCAAACTTAAAGTGTGAGTGGGACAGAGAAGAAGGCGATTATTCGAAGAGCGCAAATTTTTATCGTGATTAGAACAGAGTAATTGAAAATGAGATTTCAAGTAAGAAGGAGCATTAGAGTAGTTAATTATTGAAAAAAGCATCGATACGGCACGCATACTACGACGCTGACGTATAGGCAACAAACCCAACTCGGAACGATAAACCGAGACATGATCGTATTTTCGAAGATTGTAAACGAATCGAATGCAATTATTGAGAAGCCGATCAAGCTTATTGAGAAGATCTGCATTCAGGTCGAGATAGCACACTTCACCATAGTCTATGATGGGAAATAAAAGGGTTTGAACAAGCATAGCTTTTGTTTTGGGCGGTAGAAAGTTCTTAAGTCGATAAAAGGCACGTAGCGTTCCAGTAACCTTCTGGCACACGTTAGTGACCTGGACTCTCCAATTAAAGGTCTAAGTTTTTTACACTAAGAGTAACTGGAATAGTTCTTGTGTTGAAGGTAATTGACGGCAAATTTAGTCCGTCCGTCCAGTCTACTCATCATACGACTGCTTCCAATTATGATACCTTGGCATTTCTCAGGACTAATAGTAAGTCCAAAGCGGTCACACCAGTGTCCCATTGCATGTAAGTCAGTGTTTATTTTAGCAATGGCTTCCGGAAGATTCTCCACCCTTGTCTGACTATACAACTGCAGGTCATCTGCATACAGGTGATACGCACACTGAAGCTCTTGGGTAAGGAGGTTAATAAACATAGTAAACAGAAGAGGAGATAGTATACCGCGCTGAGGAACACCAGCGACCAGATCGCGCCAAGTCGATGACTTCTCATCAACGCGAACTGACTGCTGACGACCACAAAGATAAGATGAGAACCATTCTAACTCGTCAGATGAAATCTTTAGGTGGGTCAGGATAGATAAGAGGATATCATGATTGACACAATTAAACGCGTTGGAAAAATCCACTAAGACAGCACTGTAACCCCTCTGTCACCCCTCTCCATTCCCACCCCGAAATCACCCGTAACTTTTAGGAGAGCTGTCGTTGTACTATGACCTGTCCTAAAACCAGATTGTAGTGGACTCAGTATGTCGTATGAATTTAGTCAACTGACTATGTGCGCAGGATTCCAGCACCTTCGATAGAAATGGGAGGATGGAGATTGGAAGATAGTGACTAGGCAAGGATGGATTGGAAATTTTTGGGAGGGGAAGGACATAGGCTTTACCCCATGTGGTAGGAATTTGACCAGAATCAAGGGAAAAGTTAATGATATATAAAATAGCAGGAAGGAGTTGGTCACGAATGGTTGTGATCATCCGACGACTAATATTGTCGCAACCTACCGCTTTTGATGTTATAGACATCACCACCTTTTTGACCTCATCCGACGTGACTGGAGAAAATTGAAAAATATCATAGTTGGGACTAGCGAGCCCAGCCACAAAGCAAACTGTCTGACGCCTGGTTAGGTTATCGATTTGGTAAGAAGTGGAGAAATGATCAGTAATAACGTCTAACTCAAGCGTCTTAGGCAGCTCCATGTTCCTTGGCCTACCAATACCCATTGACCTGAGAAACTTCCAGATATCGGCAGATGATGAGGAAGATATATTAGTGAAGATATGTCGGCATTTAGCATTGCATATCACCTAGTTACAGCGGTTCCTAGCAGTTTTATAAGCGCACCAGTCTAACTCCTAACGGTGTTTTTTGAAAACTCGAAACGCTTTATCTCTACGCCTCATAGCCATACTAACCTCTTCCGTTATCCATGGAGCTGAGGGACGTTTTAATTTAACTTTCATAACTGGGGCGTGAATATCGTCCAGCTTATGAATTATTTCATTAAAAATTAGTACTTTGTCATCAATTATATTTGCCTGAAGTAGCGGATCCCAATTAATTACAGATGCATCATTACGTAACTTAGTAACGTCCATTCGTCCAAAGCAACGCTTATAAATTGTTTTAGGCTTATGTTTAGGAGGCTTGAGGATGTAAGAGACAAAGATTAAATCATGATGAGAGAAAGCTGGAGCAAGGCATTGACCATGTGAGGAAACAAGAGATAGAGAAGACGTATGAATTAAATCAAGCAAAATGTCTGCCACATCCACATTATGGTGTGTTGCCTGGAGTGGCAAAACATGTAAACAGGCTGTTTCAACTAAGTGAAGAAGTTTAACAGCTCGCCAAGAGTCTCTAGCGAGAAGGTTAGTATTAAAATCGCCCATGATGATGTGATGCTCATAATCAGACCCCAAAGATTCTAAGACCGATTCGATATCAGTGAAATAAGCAATACACAACGCCGAGTACAACTCTGACACCTTTTATCCATACCTCCAGAAAGAGAAACTCAGTAGTAGCAGAATATTGAGAGGGGGATGAAGCAATTATTTTATAGGGAAAATCGCTGCGCAGATATATTGCAACCCCACCTTTCTCTTCACCGATGCTATCATTCCGAACAAGAGTGAAGCCAGGAAGTGGATATGAAGTGGAGAGAAGATTTGGTTTTAAAAATGTCTCAGAAATCAAGACTGCATGAATATTCGAATCAGCAAACGCTTCAACAAGATCGCTGTAATGACAAGGCACACTTTCTGCATTAATGTGACACACGTTGAGTCCCTGTTCGTGTTCAAATTTACTTCGTAGTACATCACCGAGTGTATTAGTTACTGAGGAAAAACTATCATTCTCAGATAATATAATATGAGAATGATAGTTTTTGAGTTAAATTTTTTTTTTGAGTCGCAGACAGAATTGTAAAAGGAATCATCTGATAAGCTACTCGTCATTATAGTAATAAATTAAATATTAAGTTAAAATAATCATAATTATATACAAAGAAATATACTAAAATGCAACACTTAATTTATGTGCACCACCCGCCAGCAAACTCTCACAAAACAAAAAAATAACAAAACATAAACAACTGGTTTAAAGTTGGTTGCTATAGAATAATAATAACAAAACGCAAACACAAGCAGCAACTTAAAAATAAAAAACGTTACCAGGATTAGGCTGCACGGCTAAATTCCCTTGCCTAACCATATTTTTAATGAAACAAAATGTCAAAGTGAAAGACAGCAAAACATACCGCACACTGCCGCACACAGTCATTCTTGTTTCACAAAGTATATAAAGTTCTGCTGAAAAACAATCATATTTAGATACAGTATATCTGAATTATATCGGGAAAAAGAACCTTATTAAACTTATCTAAATTATATTCGAAAAAAGAAGAAATACAACCATGCAAACAAAATCAAAACATCACAAAAAAGTGTTAAATTACGTTGCACTAGCATTCACTGAAGGTGTAGATTTGGAATACTTCTCTAAAATAGTGTTGAGTTGATCGGGAGTAGTGATTCTGTGACGATTACCGTCCCGCGTCTTTACCATTATAATGCCATCCTGAGTTCAACAGCAACGCATCCCGAAGTGTAGTCGAGCCCTAGTGAACACTGACTGTCGGGTTTTGGTCAAGAACTCCCTAATGGAACCCGAAGATCCCTTAAGTGTAGTCTTAGCCTTCCACACCGACGATCTCACGTTCATTGCGCCAAATCTACAAGAATAGGACGACTATGACCAACCTTAGCAGCTCCGAGACGATGACAGGATTGTATAGACTCAGCTGTGATCTCCTTCAAGGCCATCTTAGTCTGAAGAATTCCTACAACCGTGCCCACGCAGTTCTCTCTCTCTACTTCAGGAATCCCAGAGAACACGAGAGCTTTTCGGCGCTGCCAAGTATCCACCATATCCACAGACTAAATGCATTCAGCAATCTGCTTCCGTAGTAGTCCAAGGATGTTAAATATAAGTTCCCGGAAAGTGCGGAACTCTTCTGCTACCTTGGCCACTGTGTCCTTTGCGGAACCACCAACATGCAATTGTGCTTGCAGCTCATCCATTCTTCTGATGAAACTCTCCTCGAGACTCTTCTGGACTGTCTGGATCTCTTCAAGCTGTGACATAGTGTCTATTTTAAGAGCAAACTGTTTTATTTTTATTAAGTGATATTGCCAAATATGTGAAGTTTATATGTTTTGGCAGGTGGTGTTCAAGTATACTTCTCTTTATCACATATAGGGTCACAAACGTGAGTACACTCTATTTGCTAACTGTAGCTCACTAATAAATATATTAAATAGATAAAATCACTTATAATACAGATTAAATTAAATTCCATAATAATTTATATGTATAACTTTTTCACACCTACCGCCTTTTTTCCAATACGCCATCTTATAATCTTTCAGTCCACCACAGTCGACTACATAGGATTGGCGATTCTTTCCAGGGTAACTGTATAAGCTTTTACAACAAGTTTCCCTGTGACCTTAGATATTTACCATTAAATAAATTTACTTTTTTACTAAATGCAAGATTAGGGTAAACCAGGAACGTCTAGAGCAAGTGAATGAAATTGTGTATTTAGGAAGTATGTTTAGCGCGGATGGAAGATGTGATTCGGATGTGGAACGGCGAGTAGCTGCCGGAAACAAAGTTAACGGTGCTTTGTCCCAGTTAGTAAAGCGACAAAGCATCGTAAAAGAAGCACGACTGGCGATTCATAACGCAGTGCTAGTGCCAACTTTGCTTTACGGTAGTGAAACCTGGTTATGTCAGCAGATGCATGAAAGTAAATTGAATGCTGTGGAGATGCGATCACTTCGAAAGTTGTGCGGCGTTACCTTGGCTGGCCGAATACGTAACGAAGTGATACGCAATTTGGCAGGTTTGAATGAAAGTGTCAGCGTTAAGCTGGAAAAGGGCGTGCTCCGTTGGTTTGGACACGTCCAACGAATGAGTGAGGAACGATTGACGAAGAATATATATTGTTCAAAAGTAGAGGGTAGAAGGAGTCAGGGTAGGCCGAGACTTACATATGAAGACCACGTGAGCAGATTGCTCAAAAACGGAAAGGTCAAAAGTACTCGGATACCCAGACGTGCGTGTATGAAGCGATTGATGAATCTCGAAGAAGCGAAAGAAGTATGCATGGATCGCGAAGCCTGGCGATCTGTCCTCTCTGACTACCCCGTCAGGGATACAGCGTGAAGATAGTTAGTTAGTTAGTTAAATAAATTTAAAATGTTAATAAAATAAAAGCTTTGTGAAAAAGGTTATTACTCCGTTAAAGACTATTTGCAGGACAGGGACGATGATTTGCTGGCAAAGTGAAATAATATTAAATTGTAAATAGGCCATCAAAAAAAAGCCTTACTAAGTTTCTTGCCCTCCTCAGGTGGGCCGCGTTACGAACCGGTGGTAACTTTAAATATTTTCAATAGTGTATGACATTTTGTAAGCGCCGTGAAAATAGTCTATATTTACTTTTTTTGTATTACTCTCTTAACGCTTCACATTATCATAAACCGCAATCCTTATTTCTGTACTAAATGACCCCCATGGCTCCGCCCGTGACATATTTTGAACTCCCGTCGCACCTATTTAATCCCGTCGCTTATTAATTCTACAATAATATAGTAATATTTGCCCGATTTTTCGACGTTTATATTACTGCTCTGCTCTCCAGGGTAGTTGTGTAATGCTATATAGCCTTACAGCATTGCTCGATAAATGGGCTATCCAAACCAAACAAAAACACTAAAAAAAAAACATATTTCTCAAATCCGACTATTGGTTCCCGAGATTAGCGCTTAGCTTTATAATATTTATATACCTAGATACAATAGTCTAACATTATCAATATATTACTTATTTCATAAAGTTCCGGCTTGCTTAGGTATCAGTGCACTATTATAGAAGATTTCAAATTCAACAGCGTTATATATTAGTATAGAAGTATAGATAAGATTAGTACAGATAAACGTAACTTAATATAAGTTACCTGATGAAACAATCTGTGACATCTGGAAAGAGTCGGCATTCATTTTGTCTTTCTTGAGTTGATCTTGTTGACCCCACATGAATATATTGCGATGGATATCCATAACGCAATTCAAAACCACCTGAAATATATTTTTATAAATATTAATAGTTTATCAAGGAAATACCTAATACTAGGTGAAAGGCTTCGCCCGTGACATGCTTCGAACGCCCGTCGCATCAATTTAATCCCGTCGCTTATAAATTCTACAATAATGCTTTAAAAATTGCCCGATTTGTCAACATTTATGACTACTGCTCCTCTCTCCAAATGATATATTCCTTTACCAACTAGTCCTTATCAACTAGTACTACAATGGCCGCGCGCGCGCCCTTCTTCGCCTTCACCTCAGCGTCTCGTATCAGCAGCAAGGTAGTGTGCCCATTCCTGTTTCCATTCTTTTTCGTGCGACAACCGCGTGTAAATTTCATAATTGTCTTTCCCCGCAAATACAGTCCACTTTGAATTTATTTACCTTGCCCGCTCAACCATTTTCTGGTAATTATTAGTTCCTAGATAATTGATAGTTCCCCGCCTTCTTCGATAAATGGGCTATTTTTATTTTTTAGAAGCGCTCGTGGCCCCGCGGTCTCAGTGTTCTGTAAACGATCACTGAGGTACGCAACTTTCACTATGGCTGGTCGTCGGATGGGTGACCACTTTGTGGCATATACATTTGCGAGCGTTTCCGTGCTTCGGAAGGCACGTTAAGCCGTTGGTCCCGGTTGCCAGTAAAATGGCAGTCGTTAAGCCTGGTTGAAGGCCTTATGGGCGGCTTGAAAATTTCAACAGCAGGTAGCCACAACCTGCGTCTGTCTATTTCAACACGGCAATGGGCTCACCACCTATTTCGTGGGACAGGAATCCATACGGTGAAAAGTGGGCATATAATATGCCTCTGCCACCCCTTCGGGGATAAGGCGTGATGGATATTTATTTTATTTATTTTTTATTTTACACAAAAATATTTTTTCAAATCCGACCAGTAAGTAGTTCCTGAGATAGAGATGAGGTAGCGCGTTCAACCAAACGAACAAAAAAACTCTTCAGCGTTATAATATTAGTATAGATAATTGTTATTGTTACCTTACTAAACAGGCTTGAAGAAGGATTATCACCTAATTTCTTTTTGAACTTTATGTCAAAATATTCAGACTAACTTGAGTGTACTGAACCCCATCAAGTTCTTTGCGGACCAATCCAATCTCACTGGTCCACTGGCCAGGTGACTAAGTAGACACCTACTAATCAAAAGACGAGGCTCTGGTGTCGTTATGGGTTTGGTCGTTCAGTCGGCAGTCTTTCCGTATCCCCGAAAAATGATAAAATAAATAGCCTAATCATTTGCCTCGTAGTCAATAACCATGGACCCTTGGTCTAAATCCAGAAGATTGTAAAAATATCGATAATGAATCGGTCTGTTGAGTCACAAAAGTCATGTTGGTTATTAAACCGGACTTCAGGCAAAATTATGTGCGACTTCTTTTAGACACATTTTTCTAAATTTAAGGCAATATTGAGGACCAGCTCAGTATTAGAAATCATCTGAATTTCAGCAATCGGGTTTGATGAAATTATTATTTTTAATTTAATTTATTACCTGTGTGAAAACTGTTTGTATGTCTTCTAATGTAGGTTTTATTAATATTTTGGGTATGTGTAGATACATATTTGTTAACATCAGCGGTTTTAACTTCTTTTGTTCTTCTGGATCAGTAGTCATTGTCAGGAAACTATTTAAAACTCATAATTAATTATATACAAATATTTATTTTAAGAGAAGATGTTACTATATACAAATACTAAAAATACAACGGCTGTGACTCCCAATAAGCTTAAATTGTATTTTCCGGCGTTCAACAAAGTGTAAATAAATAAATAAATAAACAATGCTATAAACAATTTGCCAAATCATAAGTACTTGTTCTTAGCAGCAACTATTAAAAATCAGGTCGTATTTGAAAACAACTAGGAAGATACAAAGATGAAGAACTCAGACATGAAACTCTACCTCGAAACTGAAGATCGCCGTCTCAGTGTATCAAGACTTTGCCTAGTACATTTAATTAACGCTTCCAAACATTTAGTAGCAAAATAAGCAAACAATTCATTGCATTCGTTAATAATTTGTACGACAGAGAAACTATCTGGATTTTCAATCTCTAGGAATGCTGTAAAAATTAAAAACATTGGTTAATGTAGTAAGTAGACATGGTAATTAGACATGGAAAGAAACATTCAAAATCTACCTATTATAATCCGTACCATGTGACAATCTGGTCAGATACCTCCGTTCTCTTGGAAATATTAAGTCAAAGCTTGATAGATACATTGACAGGGTTGGGTTGGTATTTAAACAGCGTGAAACTAATATCTCTGATAATGGCAGTTACACACGCTCCTATTTAACTGTACACAGTACAAACAAACTGTACACTTTTATCGTACAGCCCTAGCAGAACTGTAGGTACAGTTTTTATCATACACATGTTCCAATTATCGTTTCAATTTGAATGGTACACTTAAATCGTAACGATTATTTTTATTTTTTAAAGGATTATAATTTAAGTCAAGTTCTAAGCAAGCAAGTGGAGATAATCTAAATAATATTATAAATGCGAAAGTTTGTATGGATGTTTGTTACTCGTTTACGTAAAATCTACTGAATATATTTTAATGAAACTTTATAATAATATAGCTTATACATCAGAATAACACATAGGCTATTTTTTATCCCGGGAACAAGATCCTGTGGGAAACTTCTTTACGCGGGTGAAGCCGCGGGTTTCAATAGTATATTTTAAAGTTAGTTAAGTTTACTTTTCTGTTTAATGAGGTTTTAAATTTGATCTTCATCAACAAAATGCGCCACAGACCGGCAGTGTAAGCTATTTATGATTTGGACCCAAAAGTCTCCTTCCAAGAACAATTGAAAAATAAAAAATTGTAGTATCGCAGTATACAATATGTAAAAATGACATTCATACCTGCACCTTCCGGCAATACTCTAGTAGCCGATGTAACTGGTTTCAAAGCCTTTTCTATATCCATCCTGAAATAATTTAAAACCGTGATAGGTACAATTCTTTCGTTCTAATAAGACGAATATTTGTTTTTTTTTGGGACTTATCCTACCCGCATTCCCATTACTGTGACTCCTGTAAACTAGGATCTACAGCAACGACCGAAACACCAGAAAAGTTACACCGAGCTCGATCTCGGTGAAGTCCCAGGAGAAGTTAGCATGTCTTGGAACCCGCAACGAAATTAATCAAAAGATAATGTGAGGAAGTAGGCAAATAACGTAATGCCTCTTCTCTCGTTTGAAAAGCGACCTTTGAAGGAGACCTGGAAAGCAACTAGGTGTAAATCATATAGAAAAATATTGTTATTGCTTGTGCAAATATATCTGTATATTTATTTTATTTTAGTATAACTGTTTACTCAGAAAGAAATTAAACAATTTATGTGAATTACCATTTATCTTTTAAATCTCGGATTGCATTAGAAGGTACGCTCTCTAAGAATTTATGAACTAGTTCTATCACAGCGATCTCAGCATTCGACGACTTCGTCTGGATTTCTTGAGCTATAAAAATAAAAAGTATAGATATAATGTATGGATAACATGACTACTGGCACACTTAAGTAGCTATTGAGGGAGGGATGTATGTTTACGCTATCTCAATTATAAAAAAAGGATACTTCAAAGGTTTATCTATAACTTTAACTTACCAATATTGTCACGTCTAACTAGATTTTCTTCATAGAATACATTGGGATCAACAGCTTTTTCAGGTAGGTATACAAGCATAGATTTAGTAATAGATAATAGTATGGCATCAATACGGGCTTCTTTCATATCTATCACCTGTAAAAAACACTCTTTTTTATTGTTTTTATGGTATTAAGAATAAAGTACGTAAATAAGGTTAATATTACCTCTTTAAGGAATAAATCTACTTCGTCCAGAATCCTTTCTATACTTTCGCAGTATGTAGGTATTTCAAGAGAGGTCCATGTTATGGTAGATAAGCCTGGTTCTAAAGCCTTTTCCATTTTGACTAACTGAGCGCGGAGTAAAGGCAAATAAAGTTTTGGCATATTCCTGAATAATAAAATAACATTTAAAAAAAATCCAATCTCTAATACTCTAGGTACAAATTAAATCATATGTCTAATTTACCTGCGTATTTGATTATTTCTTTCTACCAATCGTTTAATCCGTTCGTAATTTCCATATATTTTATCTTTACAAAAGGCTAATACTTGAGCACCGTCAGGTACAGCTACAATGATAATAAAATCTGTGTAAATTAGTATATAATCTAAGTATATTATTAGATGGCCGAGACTTACATATGAGGACCACGTGAGCAGATTGCTCAAAAACGGAAAAGTCAACAGTACTCGGATACCCAGACGTGCATGTATGAAGCGATTGATGAATCTGCATGGACCGCAAAGCCTGGCGATCTGTCCTCTCTGACTACCCTGTCAGGGATATAATGTAAAGATAGTTAGATAGTTATATCTTAGATATATATTTTAAGATTTATTAACGAAAATAAGTTGTTGTTTACTTACGGAGTCCCAACTGATACATATACTCAATCTCCCTGATACATTCCGGTATATAGACATTAAAGTTTACTATGAACATATTTGTTGTTGGGTGACGTACTAGGATCGGAATTATTAAACTCAAATGTACCTTCAAACCAATTAAAAGAGTTAATAAATTTGAATATAGAAGTAACTTCTTAATGTAACTTACATTTATACGAGTATATACTGCATTTATTGGGAATACAAGTTTGAAGTTCATTAGTGAGAAATTGTTTATTCTCACAAATTAACTTTCACGTTTCTCTTTATATTCATTGTTTATGGTACATATATTCAGATTAAAAAGATTAATAACGTCGTCATTACATTTACATCACTCATTGAAATATTAACTATAATTTAATGTACATTTTTATTAAATTTCACATTTAAATACGAGTATAATATGCCTCTGCCACCCCTTCGGGAATAAGGCATGAAGGAAAAAAGTAAAAATAAAATAAATGATTTATACTGTTGATTGATGGCGCTTGGTGGAACTTGCTACACATATTAAATAACACCACTTGTACTGTTCCACAACATTTACTTTGTAAACCTGACCGGTTTCGCCTCACGGCATTCTCAAAGTGTACGTCATATTGTCGACGAGAGTCGTCATATTGTGTACCTTTGAGAATCCGGTCAGGTTTACTAAGTAAATGTTGTGGAACAGTACAAGTGGTGTTATTTAATATAATAAAATAAATTATTTTTACCTGTCCAATATTTTCATACCACGCATAATGGTATATCAATTCAAACTCTGTAAATACGATAGCCATCACATTGTACAGCTTTATACAATACTGTGTATTCTGGAAAACAACAAAACAATGTAGCGACTCTTCTAAATAAAATGCGATTACGCGATCATCGCAAGAACAAAAGATTTTGACTGCCACTGTGGCGCGGTGGGAGTGTATACGACTGCTATGCAAGAGGTCGTGGGTTCGATTCCCGCCCAGGATAAAATTTTGTGCACGATGGCTTATTCTGTGGGTGTTATTTATCTTTAATATGTATGTATTTATAAATATATAAATATGTTTATAAGTTATCTGGTTACCCTATGGTAACCAGATAACTTATAAACATACTTAAGCAGACAATCAGATGGCGTTGTGCGAGTTGTTCCAACGATATTTCACATCAATTCATTCATTCATTGACTAATAGAAATTAGAAGTATATTATTTCAGTACAATATTTCACGACGACGGTCATTAGAACACCTCTTAACTATAGATTGATTGATTGAGTTTCTACGAGTAAAAATAACACAATTCTTATAATGATTTTTATCAAATTATTTTGTGCATGTGGCCCTCCCGGACCTTCGGGGCCCAAGTCAACCTAACGTGCGAGTTCATGCATCTGCTGAATAACGAACGAGGCTCTGACGTCAGGGTTGGGGTTCGGTTGTCTGAGGGCATTCGCCCTGCTAAAAGCCCATCATCTGGTAAACCAAAAATCGGGAAACCGATCAATAGGAATGCAGCAAGGAATAGGGCGCCGTTGCACAAAGCGGCGTCATGATGAATCAATCGGCAAAGTAACGTAGGAGAGCCCTACGTTACTTTGCCGACGTCCAGCCAATAAAAAGCCAATGGGCTTTGGTCACCGCTTTAGATAAGGTGGGGCCATATACTTGTCTGTCAATATATTGGTAAAAAAAACTTTTGATGAACATCTATTCACGTTTTTTACTCAGTTTTATTCATCCATCAACATAATCGACGTATTATGTTTTCACAGATATAACATACCGTGTGCGTAATAACCTCATGATGTTCCTTGAAGGTCTCCATTGATACTTTTATGTATTTATAAAGAAAACGAATCCACCAAATACGGCCAGCGACCGGGGGCATATTCCTTGGTAGTTCTGGATTTTCTCTTTCTTCATTGTATCTAAAGGGTATATCAATTGTTCTCGTGAAATATAAATTAAGAATATACAGTATGTATATAATCGGTCTGGGTTATAACAACCATGCAAGCCATGGCACCTAAGTGTTGCTGTTCTTTAAAAGTAAATTGTTGACATATCTGATCTGACAAAATCTCCCTATTTCTTTTTATTGCCACTAATACAAATTAATTTTAAGCTTTCGTGGTGTATACTCTTATATTTAATACACTACTCGAGATTTCACGCGAAATTATAGCGCCCAGTCCAGCTGCGACCACGGGCGCTGCAACGCATTCGAAACGTCGGTGAATGTGAGTAGATATTTTTTAGCGAACTTTGATAGGGAACTTACAATGTGGGTAAATTTCAGTTGTTTTAGTTGTAATTATAAAGTAACTGCGGATCCCAGGCTTGAAATCTATTGGGATATGTTGACTGTGGAAGATAAACTCTAGAAGTTGTCATGGCTTTCCATATAGTAAACGGCGTTATTTTATCATTTACTAGCTGATGCCCGCAGCTTTGCCCGCGTGTTGAAGTTTTCCTATTCAAGATTTCATACGGTGAAATTTGCAACATTCTATTGGTGAAAGATCGGCCTAGTAGTTTCTGAGCCAATTCATTACAAACAAACTTACAAATCTCTCTCTTTATAATATTAGTGTAAATATACCTAGATATAAAAAGAAATATTGAAAATATACCTATCTCTGATTGCCTCTATTTCCGATGTATAAATTTGTATTAAATCATAGTATTGATCTTCAAGGTATAAGCAATCCAAACATAGTTTTGAAAATCTTAGTAATAATTGCAAAGCTATTTCTGTTGTCGGACACTTTCTGACGCTCTGAAATGCAGAAGTGGTTTTAAACTTGCATGTGGTGCACCCTTTTACCATTAATTCTATCAAAATATAAAATATTTTACCTGAAATGTACCTAATCAACAAATCGCACGAAAAATACCTATGAACCAACTAACTAATTAACTATCTTTATGCTATATCCCTGACGGGGTAGTCAGAGAGGACAGATCGCCAGGCTTAGCGATCCATGCATACTCGCTTTCGCTTCTTGCAGATTTATCAATCGCATCATACATGCTAGTCTGGGTATCCAAGTACTTTTGACATTTCCGTTCCGAGCAATCTGCTCACGTGGTCCTCATATGTGGTACTTTCGCACAATATATCTTCTTCGTCAATCATTACTCACAAATTCATTGGACGTTTCCAATCCAACGGAGCACGCCCTTTTCCAGCTGACATACACAGGTTTCGCTACCGAAAAGCAAAGTTGGCACCGAAAAGCACTGCGTTATACCTATTAAGTATCACTTTTGTAGATTTACTTACATTGATCATAAAATTCTCCAACAATAACTCCTGGTTAGCAACAGCATCAGCATATATTTTATAATCTTTGTCAAAATCTGGACGTCTGTAAAAAAATGTTATTATTCACTCGAAATAGAAAAGACTTAAGGGGCGAGTCCTTAAAAATGCACAAAACAATACTTGGCGTTTTAGAAATGCTATGGCACTTTATATTAGGATACCAACCGCTAAAAATTCAGTGCCGTCCAGAAATTCAAGGTAAGAGCACGGCGGTCTGAAGTTTATCTCAAGTCCTTTGTTTCGCGATGTTTTGAACTTGGAACTGAATTTGGGTGGGTTGCAAGTGTCAGAAATCATGTTTGAACTAGTAGAAAATTTACGTATATGTAACTTAATTTTTTTTTCAATTTCAAATAAAATCATCGTCATCATTACTCCCTACGGCGAATTTTGAGTATTTTTTTAATGAATTTGTGGTTGCAGTAGATGCGGGTTTGAACGTTTATCACTGTCCGAGCGTTGGTCCCGATTGCAACCGATAACCACGCAACTAAGTATTTGATCAATTTATATTAGGAGTAGAGGTTCGATGTTAGAATGTTCAACGTCACCCGAGCGTTAGTCCCGGTTGCAACCGAAACCTTAACGAATTTCTGAGAATTTGATGAATTTGTGATTGGAAAAGATGCTGGTTCGACGGTTGGAATGTTAAACGTCATCCGAGCGTTAGTCCCGGTGGCAACGGAAACCTTAATGGATTTCTGAGTATTTAATGAATTTATGTTTGACATAGGTGCGGGTTCAAAGTTTGAATGTTCAACGTCGTCTAAGCGTTGGTCCCGGTTGCAAGTCAAGCCCTTACGTTACTTCTGAGTATTTGATAAATTTGTGTTTGAAATAGGTGCGGGTTTGATGTTTGAATTCGGTTGCAAGTCAAACTTTTACATTTCTTCTAAGTATTGATGAATTTGTGATTGAAATAGATGGTCGGTTCGATGTTTGAACAATCAAAGTCATCCGAGCGTTAGTCCCGGTTGCAATCGAAACCCTTGCACGTTTCCGGGAATGTGAGGATTTTGTTATTGGAAAAAATGCTGGTTCGATAGTTGAAATGTTTAACGTCATTCGAGCGTTATTCCCGGTGGCAACCGAAACCTTAACGAATTTCTGGGTATTTAATGAATGGAATTTGACATAGGTGCAGGTTCAAAGTTTGAATGTGTAACGTCATCTGAGCGTTGGTCCCGGTGGAAAGTCAAATCCTTACGTTTCTTCTGATTATTTAATAAATTTGTGATTTAGTCCAGTCATTTCAAATTTTGGATATTACGTGAGGGAGGGCTAGAAAAGCTTAAGTTCAAATTGTCGACCAAAATAAACTGAATGGATTTCCGCCATCTTGAAAAAGGTAAAATAGAAAAAAAATCGTATCTCAACGGGGAACCGAGTTATGATGAAAAAACTGAATTTAACCCTTTTTTCAAGATGGCGGAAAACCCATCAGGTTATTTTGGTCGACAATTTGAACTTAAGCTTTTGTAGCCCCCCTAGTTAATATCCAAAATTTGGCTTTCTCGGTTCATTTGCATTTCTAACCCGATTTTTCATACGTAATGACTGGACTAATTGAAATAGTCGTCGATTCGATGTTCGAATATACAAAGTCATCCGAGCGTTAGTTCCGGTTGCACCCGGGAATTTGATGAATTCGTGATTGGAATGTCTACCATCTTACTGATTGAAATATCTTCCGTTTGAATGTTCAACGTCATCAGAGCGTTAGTCCCGGTTTCAACACAAACCATTAGAATAAATTTCTTAATGTTTGATGAATTTGTGATTGGATTAGAGACGAATAGATGTTTGAATGTTCATCAAGGTCTGAGCGTTGAGTTGTTGAATTAAATGTTAGTTATTGTCGTGTTTTTTTTATAGGATGTTGCACTGCTCACACATTTGCTAACAAACTACCATGAAGTTTGGCAGACGTATGAATATATTAAGGCATTCTGAAAATGCTGAGAAAATGCTAATATTTTTTTAGCGACATTCATGAAACAAGTTTTTAATTCATGCCTTTATTTTCAAAGATGTTCCAGAAGCATATTGTACGCGCACATTTCACTGTAAATATTTTGTGGTGAGTCTATTGCCGTGTTGAAATAGACAGGCGCAGGTTGTAGCAACCTACTATTGACATTTTTCAAGCCATTTAAAAGGCCTTCAACTTGGCTTAAAAACTGCCATGTTACTGGCAACGGGGACCAACGGTTTAACTCACTTTCCAAAGCATGAAAACACTCGTGAAAAAAATGCCACAAAGTAGTCACCCATCTGAGGTTATTTATGTTATATCACGCACCGCTCGAGCCCTAACCCACCGACTGTTTTGTTGAACAACCTCTGCGTACTCAGATCTTGCCAGTAAAAACAGCAAAGCAACGCTGTTTGGGATGTAAAATAGTCGTGACAACCATCATAGTTTGCCGACGTGTCATAATCATTGCCTCCACTACACATGCAGTATATGACACACCGAACAGAAGGACCCTGTATCCCCCGAGCGTAACCGCCGGGACCCCGCATCGGTCACCATCTGGCACGACGATTCATTTCAAGATTTTGCACGACGCCGACGTGGTCGGATAGCTGCGTGAGATGGTTATTTGTGGTACGCGAAATAGTATACTTGGGTTACTTGGGTAACAGTACTATGCCGCGGGTGGCCACTGGGCACCACCTGGGCTTTGGAGACTTGGCACAGCTGTACGACGGTATCTAGTCGGACCAACCCATTGTACCACCTGGCACTGGTTAGTTAAGGGAGTTATAGCCACCCCTTGGGTATCTTAAAAGGAGCTTCGTCAACATTTTACAGGTGCGCCGCTTGTTAAGGCCCTGAACATCTTGATGACATTAAATTGTATAATATCGTTTCAATAGTTTTAATCTGAAATATACGTAAATGGTCGTCTTTAAAATCCATATTACCCATTACACGCGTTATTCAATTATATTAAACAATAGGTAAACTCTTAAAAAAAATCAATATATAATTATCATTAGGCTCAAAAAGCACACACTTTGGCCCCGCCCGTTTTAGGTACGCGATGACAGCAGTCCGCCGCCACGTAGCTAACGGTCGGAAAATAAAAACCAATTGTATAAGTTATTTTGCCGGTTTGTTGTGATATTCAAATACATTCTGTAAGGACGAACTCGCGATGTACATTATATTCGTGCGAAACACTCTCCGTTCATTTATTGGAATCCAGGGTACGTATAATATACTGCGTGATGCGTTTGTGTGAATTGAAAATATGAATGTGGGTGTACAATCACAAATTCCCACGCCCGCAAACGCGCCTCTTAAACAAAATAATTTTTCATTAAAAATGTGCGCGTCTTAAAATAAAAACGACCTCACAATTTTGGGGGAAATCCTGACAACAAACAAGATACTTGTTGTGCCTTATGTTTTGCAATAATCATCAATCAAAGTAAATGATTATTATTATTATATTTTTATTATTAAGTTAAATGATTGTTATAATGTCTTTGATAATTATGTTGTTGTAAAAAGTATCCTATGTTACTTTTAATACCTCCAAGAATAAATTTATTAACTTAAACAGAAATAAATAAAAATATATACAAGAACAATGAAACTATGATTATGGTTCTTGACTATTACCTGTGATCGAGAGCATCGTATGTCTTCGTCGAAATAGCTTTATAAAGCTTATTAAAAATTGTAGCGTATTCCTCAATACCTTCTATAGTTGTCTTGTTTAGCACGAAATACGTTATGTATGTTTGGAATAAATGGATTATCTAAAACATAGTACATATATTTTTAATTATTAACAATATTTTGTTTGATTCTAACCAATTTAAGTAACAAGAGACTTATGACTAGCTAGTACTAAAATTAAGAAAAAAAAATTATGTATGTTGTAGAATTCTGAAAGAGTTTTATTCAACACTTCCAAAACACTAATGTTACATGTACGTTATGGTTTATCATAAACTTAAGTTTAATTATAAGTAATTTAATTTAATTATTTTAATTATTTTTATTTTTATTTTAAGTTTATTTAGTTAACTTAAGTTTCAATATCTGTTCTATAAAATCTACTACACTCATTTGCAAAAAAAAACGGGCGGTTTCGATTTACATCCTGGCTGAAAAAAATAAAATACCAATAAGGTTTTAATCATTTGAACATGTTACTGGCCAGTTATAAAAGTGCCATAATGTTTATAAGAGTACATTCCAAATTCAAATTTTTTACTGAGCCTGTTTTTCGAAGAAAACAACTTTTAACTACATTTTGTGGCGCGAATTCCTTATAGTTAATATCGACTCTAATTAACTTTTTGTCAATTTTTATTAAATTATCTGATGTCCTTGACATTTAAAAGTATTGTTATTGCTGTTTAGCAATCTCGAAAATGTTAGATATAATGATAAAAGCGAGCAAAATTATTGCGCTGCTTGAAGAAGGTTGCAGCCAATACTTCGTGGCTCAGAGGCTCACATTTGAGAGTCGGTCGACAGTTCAAAGGACCTGGCAGCGCTATCAAGAGACCGGTTTCGTCAAGAGAAGGCCTGGTTCTGGCAGAAAGACATGTACCAAACCACGGGATGATCGTTTTCTAGTTAGTCAAGCGTTTAGAAATCGCAAATCTTCTTATGTGGACCTCAAGAACAGCCTCGAAGAAGTAAGAAATGTGCAAATTAGTCTATGGACGGTCAGGAGGAGGCTTCTCGCTGCTATTATACACAGTCATCGCCCGGCACGCGGCCCTAAATTACTCAATTTAAAAATTCTAAATTACTAAATTGTGTGTCATGGACTCATGAAGACTGGGATAGGGTATTGTTCTCCGATGAAGCCAGGATATCTCTGCATGGTGAAGACCGACGTCGGCGAGTGCTACGTAGACGAGGAAAACGCTTTGCAGAGGCATGTTTTGAAGAAATCACACCTTATGGAGGGGGCTCTGTTATGTTTTGGGCAGGAATATATTCTATGGATCGTACGGAGTTAGTCTTCATCGAAAACGGTACACTGACTGAACACCGATACATAACGGAAGTTCTAATTCCATATGCACAACCCGCTTTAACCGCTCTTGGCGAAAACTCAATTTTTATTGACGACAACGCTCGCGCCCACCGGTCTGGCGATGTGGAAGCGTATATGCTAGAAGTCAGAATTCGTCGTTTAGACTGGCCAGCTAGAAGTCCGGACCTCAATCCCATAGAGCATGTCTGGGACGTTCTGAAGCGACGAGTGAGATCAGTGCAGCCGGCTCCGCAGACCATCAGAGAGCTAAAGAATGTGATTACCGCGGAGTGGGAACGTATTCCCCAAGAAACCATTAAAGATATACTCGCTAGCATGCCCAGACGAACGCAAACCATGATTTCAGCAAGAGGGGGTCACACTCAATACTAAACTTTTATTTGCGTTTAATGTATTCTAGAAAAACAAAGAAATTAACGCGTTTCATTTTTATTTAGCGAGTAGGTACAATAATAGTGATTTGAGCTTAAACATTATTTCTCAATAATTTAATCAAAATGTTATGATAAGACTGATGAAAACTATTCCTTCTTAATTAATTTATAAAATTCTGAGGATAACAATACCTAAAATTGTCAAACAAACTAATAGTAACTATAAAATAGTTCTTTGCTTAAGTGCCCGTTTTTTTTGCAAAAGAGTTTATTACTATATGCCTGTGTCGACTCTCAATATCCAGTAATTATTACTTATTCATTACTACAAAATTTAAAATATATATCTATCTTTGTCTTTGCCTAATAATCACCGTAACGATGGATGAACTATTTTTTTTACAGGATACTGGTGCTAATTCTGTTGTTGAGACCACTAAACAAATTATAATATCATTTTTATTCAACACTCGGCAAAAAACACTGACGTCAGAATGTAAGAAGTAAAGATATATTACAATAATAAACAAACAAACAAACAAACAAACCTTAAAAATATGATAATTTAAAATATATTAATATAAGGAGTCCCTTTAGGCAAGGTTCCGAAAATACTGGCAGCGTTCCCCCTTTGAATAGCTAGACTAATTCTTTGTCCGAGGTAGCTGCCAGCTCTTCGGTCTCCTTTATGATATGACCTGTGATGTCGACTAACCTTTTTGCTATTTCTTTAAAAAGCCTTGTAGCCCTAGGACCCCACGGACCAAGGGTCTCGACACCAAATGGGACAAAATCATATTCGGAGCCTAGACCCCTGTATTTGCGTGCTTTAGCTTTTTCAGCCGCTTCACAAGCCGCACCAGCTCTGTTGTTGGTTACATGTAGATGGAAAGGGGCCAGCGTGTCTGAACAGGTTGCATCCCATACCAGCACCCGGCCCATCTTCCATGGAATCAAACTCATACCGTCCGGTTTCTTGCCATCGTCTCTTGCAATACCAGTCGGCTCAAGTAGACTTGGCACGTTGACAGTGGCAAGAGACTGGCGAATGATATCGTTTAGTGCGGCATGTCTCGAGAAGCGGCCTGCATTTTTTTGGCATGACAGTCCGTGATGTCCTAGCTTGTCGACATCACTGCCACAGGGACATTTATGAGGAACGCAGACCAGAACCCCAAGCCGTAGACAGGTTGCGATTCGAAGCGTGTCAGGTTCAAGAAATGTTTCTGTATTTGACAAAGGGTACGCGTGAAGCCAGTAGCCGGCCTCATGCGCACCCACAGCCAAAAGCCTAGCACGCGCTGAACCTATACTACAGCTCAAAAGATTGTTATAAATCAATTTACAATGAATGTCGTCTCAGCTCCTCAGTAAATTTGGAGAATCTGGAAAATTTTGACCTGGGCATGCAATTAAGAAAGCGTTTCTAGCTTCTTCCAAGCCAGCAATCTCAAAGTTTTAAGATAGGAAGGCTTGTAAAGCGACACTGGAAATTTTGCGAATCCCTAAACCACCATAACGGATAGGTAGGGATGCTTGGGTCCAAGAATGCTCGTTTAGTTGTATATTGAGAATCGATTCTAAGCTAATTTTGATTATGTCGTCTACTTGTGTCAAAAGATCTGGGTGATTCCAAAAAGAGCAGCAACGGAGCACATATGTAAATTTTGGGACGGAAAGACAGAATTTTAAGATGCAGAGTGCATAATGTGGACTAATTTCAAGGAGACGGTCAGCAGTATTTTGAAATTTAGTTATTGAATTATTAATATATTCAGAAATAGATCCATCAAAAATTGGAGAACCTAAAAGGTAAAGGGAAATACTGTTAACTATTTTAATATTTGGAGCCATAATATATTAAATTTTTATTCAACGTCATTAAAATTTAAGTCGCAGTTATTTATAAAAAGTTCGCATTTGCTAAACTTAAGCTCTAAACCAATGGCTTCCAATTTATTTTTGATTAAAAAAAGGTCCGAAAAAACCGTATCCACATCACCTCCTAGGGTTCCGTCATCCAGATACCAAACGTTGAATTTAGAATTAAAATTTTTGATTATCGGATTTATAGCCAAACTAAAAATTGCAGGCCCAAGGGGATCACCCTGTCGACAACCTACTTCCGAAGACAGTTCATTACAACGATATAACAATTTAGTTGGGTCAGCGTAACTGAGAAGAAGATAATTGTAAATTTCCGGTATATGTTGTTTTATTTCCGTTAGCTATTTACCGAATTGAATGCATTTTTGACATCAATTTTGAGCAACACGTCAGGCTGTCCGTAAGTTAGGAAAGAGCGTAAGGCATGGACGGCTGCCTCGCACCCTCCTTTTACACCGAAGCCTAACTGTACGGATTCAAATTCCGAAATTAATTGGTAAAATATGTCGAACAGCAATTTTGGAGGCCAGACGTCGTAGTGTTGATCCAACAGCAATTGGTCTCCTCCCCCTCCGTCCTTTTTGGTTAGGGCAATGAGGTTCGCGCCGAAAAGAATGGGAACAATTTCTGGATTGACATTACCGGAAAATTAAGTTTATTAATTTAGTGATCGAATTTACAAATTGCTCGCCTGCATCACCCACAGAATGCGATGTTAAGTCTTTCAAATGTTGGGGTGAGATTCCATCCAAACCTGCAGCCGAACCTGGTTTAAAAGATAAAATGGCATTCGTTACATCTTTGTTTTGAATTTGAAGGCATGCATGCCCTGCTGTTGGTGGGTCGAGAAAATATGGGTTTATTGGAGCTGGAGGATGTTTTGTCCGTAAGGCCTGAAGGGTGTCAAGAGTATCTGGTGATAGCACGTCGTTGGAGAACAAAAGGCGACCGGCACCTTTGATATCTCCGTCACAGATTTTGTTTTCAATGAGTTTGTTGCGATTATGAGGGGTATCATGTTTCATTTGAGGTGCGGGAGAAGGCGAGGAGCTTACAGCACAGTTATTCTTAATCTTTTGTGTCAAGGATAAATTCGGTTCATTCGTTTTTATTATATGTAGTGTGCTGTATGAAAATAAAAATAGGTTCTGCCAGACTTGAGTACAATTGCTTTTGTAACATTTCTGAATTAATTGTGACAAATGTGTAGCAACGGTTATTCGAGCTCCTCGAGGGATTCTTTTAACTATTGTTATACTATTTTTCAAATGGCTTAAATATGTGTGGAAAAGAGTTGGATCGTTGGGTACAGAAGTAGGCGCACTCGGAATAATGGGATGGAAGTCTAAAGGTGAACTGTTTTGGCTGATACATCTCCTGTGTGTTTTTATGGTGTGTATATTGAGGCCTTTCAAAGATTTGAAAGACTTGTTGCACTGTGTACATGTATGGGTCGCGTTCGACGTGCCATCACAAGATTGGGTCACGGAATGCATTCGCAACAGATAAATACATTCACAAAAAAGAATAACTTAAAACAAATTTAAAAACACAATAAAGTAACTTAAAATTTACACTGAAAACATAAAAAAGTCAATGTCAAAATATGAAGGCTGCTTGTTGTGGAAACAAGACGCATGCGTCGTTACGTAGGTGCGTCGGATGGTCTTGCATTGGAAGAGACCTAGCGACGCATGTCGTCGCTAGGACAACCGATGGCGGCCTTAGCAACAGCGTCTGAGTCCGCTTGTCACTTTTGTTATTTATTGACAGCAAATGTAAAAAGAAACATTTTTATTTTATTCACAGAATACATAATTGTGTGTGTTTATTAGTTTTATACATATTTAGTTACAGTAACAATAATATATGTTTATTTATAATATATAACTATCTTTACCCTGCTAAAGAAAAGCTGCTTTAGGAAATAACAACATTGATGGTGTTGTAAAATTTTTGAAAAACGCAAAGTTACACAGCAGCACCGGACAGGAGGAGTACATGTTTCGCAGTTCCAGCCTGAGAGCATAGTGTACAGTCATTTCCACGAGGCCATGAAAATGTTTAGCGCAATATATCCCACCACACTTGAACACATCACTGACAAACTGATGCGGAAAGCGCCGTCTGTTCTTGGAGAGTTTATCAGCGGCAACAGTTTGTAAGAGGCTGCATTATCCGTATCCCACGGTAACAACTACACGTGGCGTTACAAACAATAAGTGTATTTGTGGTGTATTTTTTATTATTTTATTTTTTTATTGATTTATACGTGTAAGTTTTAAGTTTATCCATATATGTTGCAAGACTGCGGTGATGGTGGCATTTTGAATGTAAGTAGTCAACCGACCTCGTCTCTAAATTGCTTGGTTCGCTGTCCTAATTGTTCCCAAGCTCGTTTTTTTAAGGGTCAGCGAGGTTTGAAAGTACATTTTGGGAAGGTACATAAATCCCAAAATGTACTTTCGAACATATCAACGTTTGAGGCCCAGCAGATAAAAATTTCTTTTTGGCAAACTATTTCTAAATATAAAAATTCTGTTCCGGTTTTAAAAAGGATTCCTCGTGCTGCAAGACCTGCAGTGGCACAAAACCTAGCCCACTGTATTGGCCTTGTAGTACGGGAGAATTCTACTTTTGCTTGGGAGCAACTACTTACCTTTTCTTATAGGATTCTACATATTTCTAAAAATCAGACAACCAATAAATCTTTGACTAGCCAAATTAAAGAAAACTGTAATTCGTCGCGTTTATTTGACCCCAAATTCACAACCTTCCATAAAAATTCCATTTATCATTATGTAGAATCTAAATTAAGAGAAGGTGACATAAGAGGAGCATCCAGGTTATTATTTAGTAGCGACGTGGTGGCGCCTTGCTCTCCAGATACTCTTGCTGATCTGAGGAGCAAGCATCCTGCGCCAATAGATGACTTGTCCTTTCCCGATCCTCCAAATTCTGAATCTGACTTTTTGATTGTTTCAGCCAAGGAAGTTCTGACAGCTGTTGACTCCTTCCGTAGTGGTTCTGCTGGTGGCCTTGATGGTTTGACTCCACAACATTTAAAGGACCTATTGGGTCCGGCCGCTGGGGAGGCCGGCGAGGCACTCTTGAAGGAGCTAACAGGTTTGGCTAACCTTATGTTGTCCGGCAATGTGGACGAAGGCATCATCGACATCCTTTATGGTGCCAATCTGTGTGCTCTTCGCAAGAAGGAGGGTGGAATTCGTCCCATTGCCGTGGGATGTACTTTCAGGCGTATGGTAGCCAAAATTTGCTGTCAGTTTTATAAGGAAGAACTGTCTGGCAAATTCCAACCCATACAGCTCGGTTTTGGATCAAAAGGGGGTTGTGAAGCTGCCATACATGCCCTGTCTACTTACCTTGGCTGCGGGAAAGGAGAGGTCATTCTTAAAGTTGACTTGAAGAATGCCTTTAATTCAGTAAACAGGGACACTTTGTTGACACAAGCCAAATTGGAAACACCCAAAATTTTTAATTTTCTTTGGCAGTGCTACAGAAACCCATCAAAATTAATGTATAAGGAAAATATTTTAGATTCTGCAGTGGGTTGTCAACAAGGTGACCCTCTCGGGCCACTCATTTTCAGCTTATCAATACACCCAATAATTAGCCAGCTAAATTCCAAATTTAACGTCTGGTATTTAGATGACGGCACTCTAGGAGGAGATGTAGACACAGTTTTCAGAGATTTGGCATTGATAAAAGATAAATTTAAATTAATTGGTTTGGATCTGAATCCTTCAAAGTGTGAAATTTTTCTAAATGACAATATTGATAGTGTTTCTACTATTTCAAAATTCAATGTTTTGGCTCCAAATTTGAAAATCCTTCAGAATTGTTCTCTACGCCTCCTTGGGTCTCCCGTTCTAGAAGATGCCTATGAATCTTTCATTGAGGAAAAGATCAAAAATTTTTGTGAAGTTTCGGATCGACTCCTTCAAATAAATATACAATCGGCCTTTACAATTATTCGGTATTGTCTTTTCGTCCCAAAATTAACTCATGCCCTTCGCTCATCTCAATTTTTTAAACATCCGACCCTTTTGGAAAATATGGACAAAATTATTCATACCACGCTTTCCAAAATTTTGAATGCAGATTTGGACGACCGAGCGTGGCTCCAAGCGTCTTTACCAATACGCTGGGGCGGCCTCGGTGTTCGTAACATCTCTGATATAAGTTTACCTGCATTTTTGTCTTCAGTACACGGCACTGATGAATTGACCAGGAAAATTTTAATTCCTACACTGGTCAATTCTGAAGTGCCAGGCAAGATTGAGGCCATAAATGTTTGGAAACTTAAGTGCCCAGATACTGTTTTACCGACCAACCCGTGCTCCCAGAGGCAGTGGGATAGGCCGCTCTGCAACGAGGTTAGAAAAAATTTATTGAACACGTGTTCGAATGTTGCAGAACGTGCTCGCCTATTGGCTGTGGGAGAATGGGAGTCAGGAGTTTGGCTTCAGGCTCTTCCATCGCCCAACATAGGTACTATGTTGGACGACACTACATTCAGAATTGCTGTCTGTCTTCGTTTAGGTGCTCCCTGCGTTTCTCCGCATTGCTGTCAATGTGGTGAAGTAGTCGACAGCCTTGGGCATCACGGTCTCTCATGCAGCAGGAGTGCAGGTCGCAGGTCACGTCATGCATACCTTAATGACATTATCCGTCGGGCTCTTGTCACCGCCGGTGTTCCAGCCGTTCTAGAACCTAATGGTTTGGCGCGTGACGATGGCAAGAGGCCAGACGGTATGTCATTGGTGCCATGGAAGATGGGAAAGCCTTTAGTTTGGGATGCAACTTGTGTTGACACCCTGGCTCCTTCTCATCTTCATAGCACGGCGAGTTGCGCTTGTGCTGCTGCTGCATCCGCCGAGACTCTCAAGCGGCGCAAATATAATAATTTAATAGGTAATTATATTTTTGAGCCGTTTGGGGTCGAGACACTGGGCTCGTGGGGCCCAAGTGCTCGTTCACTGTATAGTGATATCGCAAAGCGACTGGTCGATTCTTCTCGTGACCATGGGGCTGGCCTCTTTCTCGCTCAGAGAATAAGCATTGCCATACAACGTGGCAATGCGGCCAGCCTTATGGGAACCTTACCGGTTGATTTTGATGGGGAGGAATTCTTCGACACCTAGTCGGGGCATCATTGTCAGTCTTGTAATAATTCCCACCACCCGCCCCCTTCTTTTTGTATTGTTTTCTGTAAATATATTATAAATAAACATATATTATTGACAGCAAATTATTTCTTATTGATCCACTCTTTAAATTTCACTTTTGTTGACTTTATTAGGGGATCAATGAAAAGATAATAATAGTGGAGCACACACTAAAATTGCTCAACACTTCAAAAATATTTATATGAAAATTCAAACGATTTTTCCAACAAAATACAAAATAAATCGCGAATAAAAAATAATAAAAATAAAATAATAATAAATAAAAATAATAATAAACGCAATCGTAGATGTTTGACAGTTTGGACTACTTTTCAAAAAAAAAATTATTAAAAAAAACACTAAACTTAGACTTTTCACTAAAATTAGACGTCACCTATTTAGGTGTAAAAACGTCAAAATTTTGTGTGACGTTAAATTTGTATCTGACATCACTAAAATTCATTTTATGTGATAATATTCAACAAAAAGTGAAAAATGTACATAGACAGTTCAATCACTAAGTTAGTCGGCATCTAAATACATGTTTTGTTGAATTTAAAAGGAATTTTAGTGATGTCAGATATAAATTTAGTGCTGTTTATGATATCACCAAGTTTAGTTCGACATAATAACAGAATAGCATTTGGCAATCTCGCAATAAAAACAATAAATTTTAGAGAAATTTAGTATAGTGATTTCAACAACAGAATTAGCACCATTGTATTACTATACGAGTATTCAGATGAAGTACGAAGTCGCCGGTGTCGGCTTATTATTATATTATTAATATTTTACACAATAATGATGGCATTTTACCTTAACCACTCTTGTCCGGAATGTTTCAAACTTTCCAAAAATGTACATTTCTGAGCAATCAAAGGGTCTTTCATCGGGGGCCTGTTTCATTTCTTCTTGAATTTCAGCATAACATTCCCGATAGTAGTTATAGAGACTCAAACACCGCTATTGAATGAAGATGTTACGTTTGTAATAAATTACGTCTTATACTCTTAGGGGTGACAGAGGCATACTTATCAGCGTGTGTATTTCTGTCCCACGTAAAAGGTGGTGAGCCCATTGCCGTGTTAAAATAGACAGCCGCAGGTTGTTGCTTCCTGCTGTTGAAATGTTTCAAGTCGCTGTTAAGGCTTTTAACTTGTCTTAACGACTGCCGTAATGTTACTGGCAACCGGGACTAACGGCTTAACGTGCCTTCCAAAGCATGGAAACGCTCGCAAATGAAAATGCCAAAAAGTGATCCAACCGTGACCAGCCATATTGAAAGCTGTTTAACAAAGTGATCGTTTACAGAACACTAAGTCACCGGGGCCACGAGCTCTTAAGATGTTACTTATTTAAATTTAATATATATTTATATATAATTGGGAAAGAAAACTAAAAAAAATAAGTAATGTGTTTGCTGCTAAAACGGAACCACTATCGGCCATAGAGCAGCGGAGTATGTAAAAGTATGTCAATGGCTGATTCTCTTACTCACTAGTACAGGTGCTCAACAAGCACAATTGCTTCGGTGACTTTCTACATTGAATACGAAACAGCAATGTCCTTTGTAACACGCATTTTTGTGATGCTTATCTAAATACGTTAACTACAAGGAGTTAGTACTTACCTTAGCTTTTTTTATAAAATTTAACTTGTCTTGATTCCATATCGTCTTTTTTCCATAATTTGTCAGGTAATCCATACACATATTGAGAATCTGATTTGTTACTTTGACCAAGAGAGTCGATATTTGCTTCGTAGTGTTATAGTATCGAGATGTTGCAAATATCATTCGAATAGTATACAGTAGACCAGGAATATATTGCTGCATCGTCTGGGGATCACATCTGTGACAATTGGAATTTTATTAGAAGTATTTAAAGCAATCGGTCTTATTTTAGCCTTAAAGACTTACACACAGGCATACATATTGTCACGCCTATATCCCGAACCGAACCGAACCCGAAGAGGTAGGCAGTACTCATGGGCGTACCCAGGATCTGGGCGTGTGACTACTGTTAAGTGCGTAACGCGTGCCAGTATAATCGTTAAATGACAATTAATAGAAAACTTTGACCTAATGCTGCAATGAAAATGCTCACCAGAATACCCGATTCATCGAAAATTCACAGCAGAGTTTGGGTTCAATAGTACCTACTTTTTAAAGGTTATTCCTTAAAATAAGTTTATAAAACAATTATTATTTTTGAATTTTGAAATTTAATTTATGTTATAATTTTTTTTTATTTAAGTTCAAATCTATACGTATAGATAAATAAAATTAAAATGTCTGTTTGCAATTATAAATTTAAAAAAAAATGTCTTTATTTTGTAAAGACCATTTTAACGGTGCTTCCAAAATATCATACACTAGTTTTAAAGATAAATTTAATATTTTTAGGGTGACCACGGGTTCGAAACGCGGCCCACCTGAGAAGAACCGGCGAGAAACTTAGGAATGTATTTTTTGATGGCAATAATATTAAATTGTAAATAGTACAATTTAATATTATTTCACTATGCCAGCAGATAATTTCTAGGCGTCCTTGTCCCTAACAGCGTAATAACCTTTTTCATAAAACTTTTTTTTAATAATAAGAAGAAGAATTTGAAGACAGAGGGTCGAGAGCTTTGCGTCTTATTCCATAGTGATGTAATTTTCTACACAGCGTTTCATGCTGAACGCAATCAAAAGCTTTGGATAGATCGCAGAATACACCTGGTGCATCTTGCTTGTCTTCAGATTTTGATAAATCAAATATACGTTATTTACATAACAAAAAAAATATTTTTTAAATTTGTATCTCTGTCTGTGGGTTCCGGCTAATCTCTGACACAACTGAACCGGGACTTTCACTGGCAATCTTATTATATGTAGAAGAAGTAACTTAGGCTACTTTTATCCCGTTCTTTAGTTTAAACCGCTGTGCGTCTACCAGTAAATAAGAAATACATTTAAATTAAAACAGGTATTTTTTATATAATTTCTTAAATAACTATGTTTAGTACGCTGGATGACCCACTGTTTTTACAGAAGGAGGTCCAAGGCGGCGGCTTGACCTTAAAATTTAACGCTCGCTCACCGCTTCAAAAAGCGGGATCCAAACTAAACTCCAAAGAAGCTGGATAACGCCCAAACCATTAAAAGAGGCCGCGATGGTATGCAAACTCTACCGGGAACCCAGGGAGGATTTGCGAGGCGTTACTGGGGGCGCCCGGTGTTAAACTGATGGGTAGAGATCGTGAGCTGTTTAGTCGTTTCAAATCCGGCTTAACGCTGCTAATAAACAGTTAAAAGGGGCGTGCCTCACGATTTTTAAAAGATGTATAGGGTATTTTTGTACTATTATCGACAAAAGTAGGAGACCAAACCAAATCCAGGGGGGGGCAGCTGACCACAGCCCCCCCTGGGTACGCCCATCCAGTACTATACGCCCACATTTCACCGTATACATTTTGTCCCACGTAAATAAGCTGGTGAGCTCATTGCCGTGTGGAAATGGACAGGCGCAGGCTGTGGCGACTTGCTGTTGAAATTTTTAGCCATTTTACTGGCAAATCGGGAACATCTTACCTTTTCTAACCACTGAGCTAGCGAGGCCACGAGCGCTTCTATTAGACTTACTTATTATTCTTATAGACTTAGAAACTGATCAATAAACATTATTGTTATCGCAAATAGCAGATACGTTACCAATACATTTTAATAAATTTTTGAACTTTTTTATTAAACTAAAAAAACATTTATAGGTAGGTACTTACCTGTATAAAGGTTCACAGAATTTCTCCAAAGCATATAAGTACTTAACATTGTCGTAAGCTTCATTGAAATAGTCTGTGACCATGTTATCCAATTGGCGCCATTTCTGAAATCATTGGATACATAGCATTCAACAGACCTTATCTATGACAAAGTCTGTTAACTATTTACTTTTAATTAAAGTAAAATCGATTGCGAAGTCACGACTCGCACCATGTTGAAGAAATACATCTAATAAACCTATAATTAGGTCTGTCATTTTACATAGCATTGAGACGTTACCGCTATTAGAGCGACAAAAGCAGCGTATAACGTGGCTGATGATGGTGATGACTAAAAAGTACCTCCAGGTATATTTTTGTGTATGGGTCATTTGTAGGTACGACAGTGATTTAAACCTTAAGCATACTATTTCTGCGGGCGAACTACTATATGTAACTTAACTTAACTGTCTTCACGCTGTATCCCTGACGGGGTAGTCAGAGAGGACAGATCGCCAGGCATCGCGATCCATGCATACTTCTTTCGCTTCCTGTAGATTCATTAATCGCTTCATACATGCACGTCTGGGTATCCGAGTACTTTTGACTCTTCCGTTCTTGAGCAATCCGCTCACGTGGTCTTCATAAGTAAGTCTCGGTCTACCTTGACTCCTTCTGCCCTCTACTTTCGCACAATATATATTCTTCGTCAATCGTTCCTCACTCATTCGTTGAACGTGTCCAAACCAACGGAGCACGCCCTTTTCCAGCTTAACGCTGACACTTTCACTCAAACCTGCCATATTGCGTATCACTTCGTTGCGTTTTCGATCGGCCAAGGTTACGCCGCACAATTTTCGAAGTGATCGCATCTCCACAGCATTCAGCTTACTTTTATGCATCTTCTGACATACCCCGGTTTCGATGCCGTAAAGCAACGTTGGCACTAGCACTGCGTTATGAATCGCGAGTCGTGCTTCTTTTACGATGCTTTGTCGCTTTACTAATTGGGACAAAGCACCATTAACTTTGCTTCCGGCAGTTACTCGCCGTTCTACATCCGAATCACATCTTGCATTCGCGCTAAACATACTCCCTAAATACACAATTTCATTCTCTTGCTCTAGACATTCCTGATTTACCCAAATCTCGCACTTAGTTCTTACGTCTTCTCTTTCAAATACTAGAACCTTAGTTTTACTTGCATTCAAGCGAAGACCCTTTCTTTCACTCTCCTCTTTCATATTAGTGACTAATGCCTGAAGGTTGGCTTCTGATGAGGCCATTAGCACCGCATCATCAGCGTGCAACAGACAATTTACTGTTAAGTCACCCAAATTCACACCCATATCACAATCTTTCAACTTCTGCAGGCAACTGTCCAGATACACTATGAACAGCCAGGCAGACATAACACAACCCTGTTTGACACCTGTACAGACGTCGAAAAGAGGCGTCACATCCCCCCCTACTCGCACGCAAGCCTTACAGTCCCTGTATAGAGACTGTATTGCCCGCAGTAGCGAGCCGTCCACACCATATCCGGGCAGCAAGTCCCACAGAGTTTCTCTCACAACGTTATCAAATGCTTTCTCTAGATCCACAAAAGCGCAGAAAACCTTCTGGCTAAGAAACTTCTCCGCGATCATGCGGAAAGAAAACACTTGATCCATGCAACCTATTCCACGTCGGAATCCGCATTGAGCCTCCCACAAATACCTTTCAGACTTTTCTTGCTTTCTTGCCGTTATAACCTTTGCATACACCTTACTAGCTAAGCTGACAAAGCTGATCACTCTGTAGCTGGAGCAGTTTAGGCGAGAGCCTTTCCCTTTATAGATAGGTACTACAACTGCTATTCGCCAGTCATCTGGGACGTCACCCGTCCGCCAGCTTAAGTTGCATAGCAGACAAAGAGTGTCCCAAACGCGCGACCCACCGTACTTGATCATCTCAGCAGTAACTCTGTCTTTTCCCGCAGCCTTACCACATTTCATACTTCTTATCGCTTGTTCAATCTCTTTCATACTAATGACTTCAATGACACCAGGATCCGGAGCGTCACAGTGAGCTCCACTTCCCGATGCGGCATCTCTGTCCTTACTTGCATACATCCTTCCATAATATTCACTCCATCTCTGCGGGACGTCAGTTTGTTTTGTTAGAACATCGTTGTCAACACTAAGCACTTTATTCATACTGCAGATTGTCGAACAATTCCGAGTCTTGCCTACCTCTTTCCAGAAGAGCTTGGCATTATCTCGGAAATTGGAGGACAACCTTTCATCCGCTTTCATTCTGCACCTTTCACGAGCTTCCTCTATCAGTGCCTTAGTGTTAATCTTTTGCAGTTTGTATCTCTGTTTCATATTCAAATCATTCCGCGAGGCTAAGTAGTCCAACCATGCTTTCTTCTTCATTCGTACGGCTTCTTTCACTTCATCGTTCCACCATGCATCGCGCTTATTACTACGGCCTCTTTTTGTCTCTCCACACACTTCCACAGCGGCATTTACCATACTATCCCTAAGGTTCTGCCATACACATTCCGCACTCTCGCTACTAACATTGACGTCGCCAAGCTTTTCGGCCACCCTTTCTTTATATTTATCCCTAATGGATGCATCCTGCAGCTTCCAGCTTGTGATGCTATAAGTCGGCTAAGGTTCAGGACACTTGGCACGATGACGCCAACCCGCGAGCAGACCCCTTATCCTAGTTATGACTAGGTAGTGGTCTGATCCCAGCTTAGCGCCACGATAAGCCCTTGTGTCCATCACCTGTTTACGGAGCCGACTATCCATTAGGAATAGATCTATCATGCTTCTCTTTGTATTACATCTCCTCGTATACATATGAATTTGTTTGTGGTTGAACATTGTGTTCGCCACAAACAAATCCTTTTCTTTACAAAATACCAGTATAAGCTTGCCGGCGTCATTCACCCTTTTGTCCCCATACTTCCCGAGTACCGACTCAAATCCATCGCGAGCGGTACCCACCCATCCATTTAAGTCTCCACACACTATAAGTCTTTCACTTCCTTCTATCACATTAAGAGCTTCTCTCATACTCTCCCAGAAGTCCTGTAGCTCAATCGCGCTCGACGAAGACACTGGTGCGTAAGCAGCCACCAGGAAAACTTTCGTCAAGCCGAGCTTTAAACGGATCCAGCGGACTCTAGGACCAACCAATTTATACTCATACATACCGGAGACCAATCGCGAGGACAACAAAATCCCAACGCCCTGGCTGCCATGCTCGCTCTCTGGTACTCCAGACCATAGCGCGAGCATCCCACCCGGGAGCTCCAAGACAACACACAGCATCTAATTTTCTCTCTTTTATTACATCCATCAACTCATTCATCTTATCTGCCATTCCTCCCCTAACATTCCACGCAGCTACCCTGCACTCCGTCCTCCACTTCCCGCCGTGTCGGACCGCGCGTGTAGGGTGGTGGTCCCCTACGCCGCTCTGGCACACACTTTTCGCACCAGCGGGGACGAACTGGTGCGCGTCGCCTCGGGGGCACGCCCTAACATGGTTCGCCTCTGTGGCACTCGTGTTGGAGTAGAATTGCAGCCTTGGCTGGCAGGGATGGCGACGGGCACGCTTCTACTCATCATCCCCCAACTACTACACATGTATAGACATTTTAAAAGCACAGGAAATTACCTTAAGTAGTTTAGATTTGACGCGTATTAAGGTGTTTATATACATCATCGTGGGTTCACTCTTGATATGCTCAATGATTGATGTGAATGTCGTAAGCTGACGTCTCCAGTAATCTAACTCTGCTAGGGGACCTATGTTGGAAGGTTCTCGTCTTAATTGCTGACTCTGTACTAATACCTATAAAGGACACAGATGTTATTATTTTTTACTCATACGTCTCTTATGATGATGGAGTTCTAATAATTTTCTATAAAGTTGTAAAAATATTTTTTTGATGACTTTAACGACAATGTCTAGTTTTTTTAACTAACTAGGTAACCCCTAAGGCTTCACCCGTGACATACTTTGAAGTCCCGTCGCACCTTTTTAAATCCCGTCGCCAAGAATTAGCCCGATTTGTCTACATTTATGATTACTGCTCGGCTCTCCAGGGTAGTAGCGTAGAGGACATATAGCCTATAGCCTTCCTCGATAAATGGACTATGCAATACAAAATCTTACCATAGTTATCTGTTTCATCCATTGTTTAACATATGAGCATATTTCTTCTAAAACTGCAGTTTTTGTAATCGCTGCCTTCATTTTGTCTGGATCCGACAACTCATCTTCATATAAATCTAGATTGATTTTAAATCTAGTACAACAGTCCAGATCTACCTTCGTTTCTATGAGAGAAACAATTGACTAAAGTTATAATAATAAATATATATCAAATAATTAACGAGTAATTGTGTTATAATATATATGTATACATATATTGTACCTTTCCAGAAACAGCTCTATTTCGATGAAATTTGTTAAATAATTGTGGTTTAGTTTTGTCAAAATTTTAGTTATTTTTACGCCATCTCGTAGTTGGGATGTACATAAAACTGTGCTCATGCCCTAAACGTTTGCTAAATGTTGAGTTGTGTGACTTACGAACTATAAAGCGAAACCCGTTTGGGAAGCGGGACATTACTACAAAACCTACTGATAGATTTTTCATAATTATAATTTTCATATAAAAAAACACTCACTCGCTAAATAATCGACGAACAACTTAATTCTAGAAATATAATACTTGATCGCATCTTCACTTTTAGGGTTTGGAGGACCCAGATCACCCCAGGCTTTGCATTCTTTCAAGGATGCAAGGTAAACATTCTCCATTGTTTTATAAATTCCAGAGACTATGTTATCGGTTTCCTCTTTTACATCAAACATAGCTACGAAATAATCCTGAAACGAAAGCATAATTTTACAAGACTACCCATTATATTTTTGGAAATAGTCATATAGTACACAGTTATTGCAACATATTGAAAATCATACCATAAGGATGTTTAGGGTATTCATCATATCAAAACTTAAATCTTCTAAGAAACGATTTTAAAAACAATAGACTAAATAAATAAATTTAAATCTTGTAAGGTTCGAATAAAAGAGGTATCAGTTCACATATATATTCGCATATTCAATGAAAGATCTTTTATAATGATGATTTGCGATTTGCACAGCAGATTTGCAAAATTAAACTACATAGGTTTTAACACTGTTACATCTTTATAGATATGTTTACTCCCTTAACCCTCATATTACATAACATTGGTCAACTAGGTACTAACTTCAGCCACATTTTTCGAATCAATAGCTTTATTTTTTATCCTGTACATAGCAACACAGTTTCCTTCAGTACCAATCGTAGAACCGTCAGATATATATGTTCGATTCATTTTACCCTTTTGATTGGGAACATACCGACCAGATTCTAAAACCGAAAGAAAAACATTTATAAAACTAATATATATTAGTTTAGAAAATAGCACATTTTCGTGTGATAAAACCTACTAAAATGACATACAGATCAAAACGGGATAGAGTGTGATTCGTAGGTACTCAATATCTCACAGCACCTTGTGTGTTTATTATCCAAAATTTCTTTAATCAGGTTATTAATAATGTTATTATTGAGATCGTCCAATTTATATAAATAAATTTAAATATCGTTGGGACAACTCACACAACGCCATTTGATTCCAAACTAAGCAGAGCTTGTACTATGGTAACCAGATAACTGATAAACATACTTATACATTTCTAAATACATACATATTATAGATAAATAACACCCAGACACAGAATAAACCATCGTGCTCAAGTGGTCATCACACAAAGTTTTATTCTGAGGGGAATCGAACCCACGACCTCTAACGCAGCAGACGGATACACTCACACCACGCCACAGAGGCAGGCTACATAGAAGTTTTATAAAATTAAATATTCTGTTCGTGCCACACGTTGTGCGTGATGTTTATGAGACAAGTTCACCGCCCCTTAGAATAAGCGATACAAAAATAAAAAGTCATACCCTTAAAGAGAACAAGCGTCATTTAGCCAGATATCCAATAATTTCTTTTGTCTTACCATTAAAGCTGTGGGAGGCTTACTTTTGTTCGTTATGACATTTTATACCTAACATATAAACATAAATCTACACTAAACAACAGTTTTGTGATATTAACGGTGTCAAAGAAATTGTTACCCATTTTAGGAGGAGGTAGACTTGCATCACATACTACAATGCAGTTTCTTCCACCTTCAGCTACGGCGCTATCTAATAATTCTATATGATGATCAGCATCATAAACACCGTCCTAAAATAAATATTTCAATATTTATAGATGGTTGTAAAAAGCAACTTTGGAAACTGATATGCATTTTACTCACAAGCACATATTCAGTTGTCTGATTCATTAGAGTCGCTGCATTTTCTAGTAAAAACCTGTGTTGAGTTTTAATACCGCCCATACGGTTTGCGCGAGCTTCCTTTGCCTTGGCCTACAAGTAAACAGTTACTAAAAAGTTAAAGACACTTATCAATCCAGTACATAACATATGTAAGCATATTCGTGATTACATACTTGTTTGTCTTTGTAAGACTCCTGACCTAATGCTAATGTACTCATTGATATTTTGCTTTTCTTCTGTATATCGGTTAACCGAGACTGAAGATCTAGAATGGCATTTAAAGCCGTTCTGTCTACATATACACGCTCTTCAGGGAGTATAGTCATTTTCTTGCGTCCTTTTTTAACACCCCATGTAGACAATGCACTAGCTTTCATATCAGCAGCATACACAGTTTCGCTTTGTGCTGTCGTCGGCTTCTCCTCTACTTCTTCTGATTGCACCTGTTCATCTGGAGGTGGCACACCCTCAGGAACCACTTTTGCTGGGGCCCCAGCATCAGAGGTCCCGATGTCTGGGGGTGCTGCTTCACCTTCATCAGTCATTTTAAGATATATCCAAAAATAAAAAACAACACTATGAAATTCTGCTTTGAAGTTTACTCTTGTTACAAAATATTTTGATAGATTTCTATTTACTTGTCACATTCATATTCAAAATTCAAATTAACGCCAACCGTAACTAAGGTGGGAACTATTGCTGGTTTGGGTCAATAGATTTCACAATCGATGGTGATTCAACATAATACACTCCCGGACTCTTGAATCGAGCCACCTTACATTCCCGGGCCTAAAAGCCATACACAAAAAATATAAGTACAATATAACAAAAAAGTTTTTATGCATTTTTAATGATTACATATTTCATCGACTTTGCCGTATGTATTATTCGAAATTTGAATTTTAGAATTCAAAATAATGAACAAAAGCCGAGCTGGGTCACTGATTTGAAAAAAATAATAAAATAAAATAAATAAATATCCATCACGCCTTATCCCCGAAGGGGTGGCAGAGGCATATTATATGCCCACTTTTCACTTTTCAAAAAAATAATGACTGTTGAAAGTTGCTTTTGAAGCAATTTAATGTCGATTTGGTTTGAATTTTCGCAATTGTTGTTAACCAAAGTTTAGTTTAGTAATTTTTCTATAATTTGAACCGTTTTTGGCTATAAAATTATGGATACTTCACCTGAAGTAGCCGCGCAAGCAAGCCCAGCCTGAAGTAGCACTTCTTCAATCTGGGCTAAGTCAGCGAGATGCGAGTTCACAACTTCACATAAGTCGTTCCGCTGTTCAAAGAGTATACCACCGATACCTGGAGACTGGCGGCTTCGTTCGGCGAACAGGAGGACCTCGTTACCGAGTGACAACGGCGAGACAAGATCAATACATTGTCACTACTAACTTACGAAATCGACGCCTTAACTCTGTTCAGATACAAGAACAGCTCAGGGACGTTCACGGAGTGGCTGTAAGTGCTCGGACCGTTAGAAAGCGACTCAATGAACGTGGTTTAAAGCCCCATAAGCCAGCCAATGGACCCAAATTGACACGAGCACACCGAATAGCTCGTCTAGAGTTTGCGCGCGAACATCTAAATTAGACTCGACATCAATGGAGCCAGGTTCTCTTCACAGATGAGTCCAAGATAATGCTATACGGTAATGACGGAAGGAGTAAGGTGTACCGAAGACAGAACGAGCGTTTCACGTAATGCATTTTGATAGATTCAAATGCAATTTGATTCATTCAAGATGATGCAGTGATATAAGCGGCATGAGACAACCATCAATATCAATAAATACAAACAAGCAGGCAGGGTTTGGAAGGAACTAGGAATACACTAATATAAAGATTGAAATGACACTAATATAAAGAATGACAGACATGATTTATTGATTTGGTTAATAATAAGCTATAAACATAATAATAAAAAATGTAATTAAAGCAATATTATTATATATTAACACTTAAGTTTTTTAAATTGTTTTTCGGCTAATTCATGCCCTATTTAAGTAGTTTATAACTTCTATGTATTTATCTTCACGCTGTATCTTTGATGGGATAGTCAAATAGCACAGCTCATCAGGCTTTGCGATCCATACATACTTCTTTGGATGCCTACAGATTCATTAATCGTTTTGCACATGCACGTCTGGGTATCCGAGTACAACTTTCTTTTCAATATTGCCATTTCTAAAGCACGTATCTCTTTTGACATTTCCATTCTTTTTGCAAGTTCTTTTTGTTATATTCATTATGTATGTAATATTTTAAAAGCTCAGTTTTAAAGTAATCAAAAATATTTACTTAAAATAACCAAAATAAATAAATAAAATAAACTAATAAACACATTGTCCAAGGTATGTCAAGTAAATTACTTTTGACAATGTCAGATGACGTTTTGTTCAGTCAATTCTTCATTCTCTTTTAGTAATTCGTCGTATACCCCATTTAGACTCTCGCATGAGCCACGAGACGAGCCGCGAGCTTGAATAGAAATATACATAAACACGCGTTTACACTCGCGGCTCGCGGCTGGTCTCGCAGTTCTTCTCGTGGCTCGCGCGAGAGTGTAAATGGGGTATAAGATTATTTTCAGTTTAATATAGAAATGTTGCCATTACATAAGCACTAATGCTTTGTAAGTCGGATTTTACTCTCTGTTTATTAATAACGTAGTTAACACATCGTTACTCCTTGGCTAATCTAGGAGTAACTACTCAAAGAGTAAGAGTGGAGTAAAGTAAGAATAAGCAATTTTTATTAATAAGACCGTTAATTTTTACACTTGTGTAACTTTGTGTTAAGTCGTATCTGTCCTTAGAGAGTTACTATTTATACCACAAAAGCAAGCATACCTTATCGAAAGTGGTCGCAAAACCCTCATTAAGATTATTGCAACATTTAGAGCAATAAAAGCTTATGATTTAAAAATTGGAAGATTATGAGACTTATTCTCAACGACAAATAACGTCGTGCTCTGTAAATTTCCAAAGTACGATTATATTTTCATTTACGAATATAAAAAAAAAACAATTTATATTCTATTACGTTTAGGTTTCCTGACAGCAATGTGACAGGAAGTGACTCGCGCTCATAAAGGTTGGGCTCTTGACATGGTCTCTTTAAATAACGATGTCACGAGGTCCCTTTTAGAAGACATCAAGGCACCACCTCCGGTGAGGTTTAATTAATTTATAATGTGTTACATAAGCCTTAAAAATGTCTTTGGAAATACTTTTTCATTGGAGTTGATCCACTAATATGTTTAGAATCTGATGCAGTCGCTCAAACATTTGTGTTTGAGCGACTGATGACATCAGATACTTTATCTATTAGTTTTCTAGACGGCAAGGAATGCTCCCTAAACCTACTGTTTGTTCGCTAGCCCCAATTAAAATAAATTTTGATTCCCTCTATCACCTAAAACTTCCGACATTAGCACATTTACATATATAAATGGCTAACAAATTGCTTACATTTTTATTAGGAGGCCAATATTTATGATCTAGACTAAGTTAGTTCAGATCAAAAATATTGGTTATAAGCTTTGGTGTAATTTTCTAAAACTAAATGAACTATTTTCACGCTGTATCCCTGACGGGGTAGCTAGAAAGGACAGACCGCGCTTCATGCATATTTCCTTCGCTTCATGCAGATTCATTAATCGCTTCATACGTGCACGTCTGGGTATCCGGTGAGTACTTTTGACATTTTCGTTTGTGAGCAATCTGCTCAAGTGGTCTTTATATATGTAAGTCTCGCCCTAACTCTTCCTACCCTTTACTTTCGTACAATATATATATATTCTTCGTCATTCGTTCCTCAGTCATTCCTTTATCGCGGTTATTTAAATTAAAATAACAATAAGCCAAAATAAACTAAAAGTACCGCGACAAAAAATGCGTCTGAATTTTTTCATTTCAAACATAGTTAAGCAAATATCATATTCTATTTAATGTCACATAACATAGCAACGCCGCTTAAAATCCAGTGATCAGGATTTTTAATCGTTTGCAGCCACAGCGGAGTGATGAAAGTTAGTGCACTGGACTAACTTTCATCACTCCGCTGTGGCTGCACAGGCTTTTTGTAAACTGGACACTGGAAACAAAATATCAATATTAAGTATTATATTATTTCTTCAAAAGGGGTCTTAGAAGGATTATAAAGGGTTGGCAGCGCGAGTGGTGCACAGTCTGACAGTTTTTTATGACGTTTGAACGAAGTATTTCCAGAACAAAAAAAAAATTACCTCTTCAATTTTGATGGAGAGCAAGTAACTTTACATTTCTGAGTTATTGGCGGAGCAATAGTATCACCACAAGAACAAAAAAAAAACTGTACATTTGCAACCCCATTAACAATAACTATAACAAAAAGTAGGATTGTGCAACGCATCATTGTTAAATATTATTGCTACCGTTATTGTTACTGCTAAAGTTAATTTTGACGGAAACTATAACCAAAGAATTCGTGCAATTCACCCTTGTCATAGCCATGTCACTACTGTGGACATTTCAGCATCGGGTTATGCGCATTTCGTCTCATTCGCGCTTCATCCTACGTTCGCATTAGGTCCCATTCGTACTTGGTGCCATTTGCACTTAGTTCCATTCCCACTTGGTCCCATTATCACTTGGTCTCAGTCACAGTTAGGCCCATGCAAGCAGTTTGTTCGGGAAGGTAGGTTTATGGTTTTCCAAAGTTAACCTTTACCTTGTTAACTTTTCGGTTAAGACCTTGCTTTGAACCTAGCTTTGAACGAAATTGATAATTCTATGTCAACCAGAAGTATTCTATAGGTTTTGGGTCTAAAATCTATTTGGTAATTCCCGTTGACCTAGAATCACAAAATTTAGCAAATTACACACTGCAACAAAAGGACGAACTGTGAATGAGACCAATCGCGAATGGGATGGGATGAGACAAATGACCCTGTATCTTCTATCTTTATATTACCCGAAAGGATCAGATGATGCAATAAACATTGCCCATGACGACAATAAATTAATTTGCTTCACTTCAAAGATCGGTTGCCGTCTTAAATCGTTTAAGAACGATTGGTTTTCACTGTCAAAGACGAAATAAAAACAAAAAAGATTAATGAAATTTAATAAGTTTTTATATAGGTATTATCAATATAAACATAACTAATCTCATAAAATTAAGATATTGTATTCGCAGTAGTTGAATAAGCTAAAAATATTTTGATATTACACACATCTAATTGAGTAGGTACCTATAATAAATATAGGTGCTACAAGGTAGTAACATGAGTATATTAGAGTTTATAATAAGTGGTATATAATATATCGCATTAAAACTTAAATATGAACCCTCTTGTTTGCAAAGTGCACACACGGCGCTCTTTACAAAACATATTTTAACATACTAAAAATAAATTGCTTCTATATAACTTCTAGTGAGGATAGCTGTTTTGGCAAATATAGTTAAAGTTAACTATGCTAGTATTATAATAAAACAATGGATATTCTATAAATAAAATTGCATTCTTAATTAATTGAAGACATTTACTTATTCAAAAAAATCAGCATAATCACAATATACTCGTAATTATAAATAATTGTTTTTTTATCCACGCAAAAGACCTACCCTGTGGGCTCAACTCAAATCTATCTTCATTATCAGGTTTAGTGTAAGAAATCACTTTCTACTAAACTATAAGTGCTTAGATAATATGATCCTTTATCGCGGTTATTTAAATTAAAATAACAATAAGCCAAAATAAACTAAAAGTACCGCGACAAAAATTGCGTCTGAATTTTTTCATTTACAACATACTTAAGCAAAATATAATATTTTATTTAATGTCACATAACATAGCAACGCCTCTCAAAATCCAGTGATCAGGATTTTTAATCGTTTGCAGCCACAGCGGAGTGATGAAAGTTAGTCCAGTGCGTACAGGCTTTTTGTAAACTGGACACTGGAAACATAATATCAATAGTAAGTATTATATTATTTCTTCAAAGGGGTCTTAGAAGGTTTATAAAGGGTTGGCAGCGCGAGTGGTGCACCTCTGATGTTGCAAACGTCCATTGGCTACAGTGACCACATTCCATCAGGTGAGCCAAACGCTTGTCTGCCACCTCAGTTGTATAAAAAAATTACTGAAACATAATTTTTATCTTGTTGTCATAAATATACATCAATTTATAGCTAGCCATTTAATGAAGTTTTAAAAATAAGGTTAAACTAAAACTAAAGTTATGAGTTTATACGAGACAATTCACCAACTCTAGACAGTGGATTTACTTCTAAGTGATAAAGGAGCATTATGAAACGTAAAACTCTTCGTACCATATAAAGCTTGGGGTCCTTAGGTGCGGTGGAGTTGATGGCGTACACGTGCACGACGGGCAGCTGCGTGTACAGAACCTTCAGCGTCGACTCGCACAAGCGCTGGTTGCGGCGGTCCCACCCTGCGCCGTCCATGAACAATCCGTGCACGTACACACCTTCCTGTAACAATATCAATCAACATGAACATGATAGTTGATACATTAGTTAGTGATATTAAGTGAATCCTCAAAAAATCGCAATGATTAATTCATTGAGATTTAATTAGTTTCATAAGATTGAAAATTATACCAAAGCTGGTAGAGGGCGTGCTCCGTTGGTTTGCACACGTCCAACGAATGACTGAGAAACGATTGACGAAGAATATATATTGTACGAAAATAAAGGGTAGAAAGAGTTAGGGCGGGACTTACATATATAAGCAGATTGCTCAAAAGCGGAAAAGTCAAAAGTACTCACCGGATACCCAGACGTGCACGTATGAAGCGATTAATGAATCTGCAGAAAGCGAAGGAAATATGCATGAAGCGCGGTCTGTCCTTTCTAGCTACCCCGTCAGGGATATAGCGTGAAAATAGTTCATTTAGTTTTAGAAAATTATACCAAAGCTTATAACCAATATTTTTGATCTGAACTAACTTAGTCTAGATCATAAATATTGGCCTCCTAATAAAAATGTAAGCAATTTGTTAGCCATTTATATGTGTAAATGTGCTGATGTCGGAAGTTTTAGGCGATAGAGGGAATCAAAATTTATTTAAATTGGGGCAAGAGAACAAACAGTAGGTTTAGGGAGCATTCCTTGCCGTCTAGAAAACTAATAGATAAAGTATCTAAACATATTAGTGGATCAACTCCAATGAAAAAGTATTTCCAAAGACATTTTAATGCTTATGTAATACATTATAAATTAATTAAACCTCACCGGAGGTGGTGCCTTGATGTCTTCTAAAAGGGACTTCGTGACATCGTTATGCAAAGAGACCATGTCAAGAGCCCAACCTTTATGAGCGCGAGTCACTTCCTGTCGCATTGCTGTCAGGAAACCTAAAAGTAATAGAATATAAATTAGTTTTTTTTTATATTCGTAAATGAAAATATACTCGTACTTTGGAAATTTACAGAGCACGACGTTATTTGTCGTTGAGCATAATGATTCCTCATAATCTTCCAATTTTTAAATCATAAGCTTTTATTGCTCTAAATGTTGCAATAATCTTAATGATGGTTTTGCGACCTCCTTCAATAAGGTATGATTGCCTTTGTGGTATAAATAGTAACTCTCTAAGGCCGGATACGACTTAACACGAAGTTACACAAGTGTAAAAATTAACGGTCTTATTAATAAAAATTGCTTAATCTTACTTTACTCCACTCTTACTCTTTGACTAGTTACTCCTAGATTAGCCAAGGAGTAACGATGTGTTTACTACGTTATTAATAAACAGATAGTAAAATCCGGCTTACAAAGCATTCCTTACTCCTGCATTAGTGCTTATGTAATGGCAACATTTCTATATTAAACTGAAAATAATCTTATACCCCATTTACACTCTTGCGCGAGCCACGAGAAGAACTGCGAGACCAGCCGCGAGCCGCGAGTGTAAACGCGTGTTTATGTGAAAGTGAAAAATCTTTATTCATGTAGGTCACAAAGTAACACTTATAAACGTCAAGATTATTGCTTCTACATTTACATTTACTGCCAGATTCGCAACGCAATAGGTAGAGCCTGAGGAAGAACCTGACAATAAAACTCATGGCCACTCTTTTCTAACTGCCAGTAATTACATTAGTTTTATTTACATGATATTTAAACAAATTATATAGTAATGAGTCTATACAAAAGAAACAAAATCAAATCAAAATGAAAGCATTTCTAGTTGCCAGTTTTAAAGTTAGCCTACCCTGATGAGAAAGACTCCGGCAAGAAACTAAATAGCTGTTATTTTAAAATGCAGGTATAGCTTACAATATTAAACTTACATTGTTCCCTTGGAGTTACGTGAGAGCAGTCGACTAAACTTAATTTGCCTTAAATATAAATAGTATTATTTGTAATAATTGCTATAACAGCTAGGAGCTGACCAGTCCCAACAGACGGCACCCGTTCACGGGTATGACGCATATATCAGCCATCGAAGTTTGTTATAAAATCGTATACATTGCCCCATAAAAGAATTGCTGATTATTTCGAGACGAGTAGAATGTAATACAAGATTATCTTTATGCTTAGTGTTTACATTATGTATATAACTATTTTTAATAAATGTGTCTATGTTTTTGTGCACATAAAGTAAATTCTCATATGTATATTGTGATATAACTGTAAGAATATTAATTTCTTTGAATCTTTCTCTTAGAGATACCCTGGGACCAAGCTGGTATATTGCTCTCACAGCTCTCCGCTGAGTCTCCCCAGAGAAGAATTCCGTATGACATAACGCTATGGAAATAACTGAAATAAACTATTCTAGCCATTTCAACATCAGTGAGCCGTCTTATTGTTTTTACTGCATATGCAGCAGAGCTTAATTTGCCTGTCATATTTTTTACATGTGGCCCCCACTGCAACTTTGAATCAATAGTTATACCCAAAAACACAGAAGCCCCAACAGTATCCAACCCTGATCCATTAAGTTGCACATTGGTCGCCACCTGTCTCACATTAGGTGTCGAAAACTTAATTACTTTAGTTTTTTTATCATTTAAAGGAAGATTATTAACGTTAAACCAATGAATAACTTTTGAGAGTGCACTGTTAACATCGTCATAATTAATTAATTGTCTATTAATTTTAAATGTCAAAGAGGTATCATCCGCAAACAGCACAATCTCATGTGTATGCCCAACATAGTAAGGTAAGTCATTAATGTATATCAAAAAAGAAATGGACCAAGGATTGATCCCTGTGGAACACCCATTACAACTGGAGATCCTGCTGACCGTTTACCGTTTACTTCAACCCTCTGAATTCTATTGCTTAAATAAGAAGTCATAAGGTCGAGAGCTTCATTTCTGATACCGTAGTTGCGTAATTTCTTTACAAGAGTTTCGTGATGAACGCAATCGAAGGCTTTAGATAAATCGCAAAAAACACCTAATGCATCCTGCGAATCCTCCCAAGCTGCATAAATACTTTTGAGTAAAGCAACCCCTGCATCCACCGTTGAGCAACCCTTTGTAAATCCAAACTGTTTCCTGTGTAGTATATTATGTATATTAAAGTGACTAAGCAACTGTCCAAGCATTAGCTATTCAAATATTTTACTTAGTGTTGGTAGTACGGAAACAGGCCGAAAGTTAGAGGGATCTGCATTATCGCCGGCTTTAAATAAAGGAACTACTTTACTATGTTTCATTAAGTCAGGAAATACCCCAGACTTGACACAGCAATTGAACACAGCTGCCAGATGTGGAGCTATTACAGTGATAATATAAGAGACAGTTTTAACAGATAGACCCCCCAAATCTTTAATGTTTTTCATATTAATTGCCTTAAAAGTTTTTAAAATATCTCTAGGACCAACAGCTGAAAATTCAAAGTCTGTGCCACATTCCTCCACATAAGCATCGTTAGAGCAAGACGAGAGAGTTCTTGTATTTGAAATAGGAATGTTAGAAAAATATTTTTCAAATTCAGTTGCTACTTTAAAATCTTCTATAATATTTACGTTATTTATTTTTAAATGAAAATCATGACTGCGCACTTTGGATTTACCGGTTTCAATATTTATAACATTCCAAGTTTCCTTTATAACATTATTTGAATATTTAATTTTATTTTTTAAATAAATTGATTTTGCTTTCAGGCAGATTTGTCTAAATGTTTTTGAGTATTTTTTTACAAACTCTTGAAAATTTGGATTATGATTATAGGACTTCTCTTCGTATAGTTGATACAACTTCTTACGACTTTTATAGATTCCTGGAGTTGCCCAGTCACTGAAAGTTAGGCCTTCACTCTTAGATAAGTGCTTAGGAGTAAAAATTGAGCTAAACTCACCATTAATCATGTTGACTAATGAGTTGTATAAGTGATCCACATTTCCGTGACAGGGCAAAAATTTAACTTTTTTTGTAATATTACATATAAAATTTTCTATACGGTTGTCACTGAATGGTATCACATTTATTTGTCTTTTTACATTACTTTGAGAATTACAAAAGGAAACCAACTGCCCTGTGTGGTCCGAGTCAACCTTATGAATTATAGATGTATGTATTGGTTTCACACTACATATGTTATCAATACATCTTGCAGTAGTGGCCGTTATTCTAGTGGGTTCCATAAAATTGTGATATAAATTAAATGATTTTGCTTAATTCAGAAAATCTATACTTTCTGAAGACTTATCTAAAACATTTATGTTAAAGTCTCCACATACAACAATTGTTTTATGGCTATTGTATATTTTACTTAAGGCTTCCTCCATTATTTCAAAAAGAGACTTAACTGGCGCGCATGGAGGTTTGTACAGATTCAACACAATGAATCGCTCCAATTCAACACATGAAATCTCCACAACTCGCTCAACAGAGAGGCTCACAACATCCAATCTTTCTTTAAATTTAAATATTTTATTAATTAATATTAAAGAGCCACCTCGTTTATATTTCTTTCTATTGAACGAGCTTGCAACCTGGTGATTATTGAAGCTATGAGTGAATTGATGACTTTTTAGCCAGTGCTCATTTAAACATACAATATCAATACTATTACAATTCATTAACAACTCCAATTCTAGCTCTTTACCTTTTAAACCTCGAATGTGCTTACTTAGTGTTCTGTAAACGATCACTGCGTTAAGCAGCTTTCACTATAGCTGGTCCGTAGTTGGGTGACCACTTTGGTGCAATTAAATTTGCGAGCGTTTCCTTGCTTCGGAAGGCACGTTAACCGGTATTAGACCAGGCGTTAAGCGGTTCTAGAATCTATCAAAATTACAAATTGTTTGACCTCGCTTACTTAGTGTTCTAAAATAAAAAATGAAAAAAAAAAGATCTTTATTTTGCATAGACCATTTTAACGGCGCTTACAAAATGTCATACACTATTTAAAATATTTAAAGCGACCACCGGTTCGGAACGCGGCCCACCTGAGAAGAACCGGCAAGAAACTTAGGAAGGCTTTTTTTTGATGGCCAATTTACAATTTAATATTATTTCACTTTGCCAGCAGATCATTTCCAGGCGTCCCTATCCTGCAAATAGTCTTTAACGGAGTAATAACCTTTTTCACAAAGCTTGTATTTAATTAACTTTTTAAATTTATTAAATGGTAAATTTCTCAGGTCACAGGGAAGCTTGTTGTTAAAGCGTATACAGTTACCCTGGAAAGAATCGCCAATCTTATGTAGTCGACTGTGGTGGACTGAAAGATTATTTTTATTTCTAGTGTTTATATTATGTTTATCACAGAGTTTAGAAAATTGTGATAGATTTTTCTGGACATACATAAGATTGGCAAAAATGTATTGTGATGGTACGGTTAGAATATTTACTTCTTTGAATTTTTCTCGGAGAGAAACTCTGGGGCCAAATTATAAATAGCGCGTACAGCTCGCTTTTGTAGAACAAAAATAATATTTAAATCTGCAGCACTCCCCCAAAGGAGAATACCGTAAGACATAATACTATGAAAATAGCTGTAGAAAACCATTCTAGCCGTATCCAGATCTGTTAGAGTCCTGATCTTTTTTACAGCGTATGCAGCCGAACTTAACCTAGAGGCTGTCTTTTCTATGTGTGGGCCCCACTGCAAATTGGCATCAATAGTTATACCGAGGCACACAGTTGATTCTACAAACTCTAACACTTGTCCATTCAGTTGAACATTGGCCGCAACTTGTTTTACATTTGGTAGAGTAAATTTTATACATTTAGTTTTATTTTCATTAAGGCAAAGATTATTTGAGCTGAACCAATGAACTACTCTTGCAATCGCATTGTTTACATCGTCATAGTTATCTAATTGTATTTTAATTTTAAAAATTAATGAGGTGTCATCTGCAAACAAAACAATCCTATTCTTGTCCCCTACATAAAATGGTAAATCATTAATATAAATGAGGAACAAGAATGGCCCAAGTATCGAGCCTTGCGGCACACCCATTGTAACCATGGATCCTACAGAACGTGTACCATTAATATCGACCCTCTGTATTCTATTGTTCAAATATGAAGACAGAAGGTCGAGAGCTTTGCCTCTTATTCCATAGTGGTGTAATTTTTTGCACAGCGTTTCATGTTGAACGCAATCAAAAGCCTTTGATAGATCGCAAAATATACCTAATGCATCGTGCTTGTCTTCCCAAGCTTCATGAATACATTTTAATAACTCAACACCAGCATCGGAAGTTGAGCGCCCTTTCGTAAACCCAAATTGATTCGCATGAAGTATTTTATGACTATTAAAATGGGATTGCATTTGATTCAAGATCATTTTTTCAAATACTTTGCTCAAAATTGGCAGCACCGACACTGGTCGGAAATTAGACGGGTCTGTAGCGCTGCCAGCCTTGAAAAAGGGAACGACTTTGCTGTGTTTCATTAAATCAGGAAATGTACCACTAGAAACACAGTCATTAAACACAGTTGCTAGATGGGGCGCAATGACCTGAATTATACATGCTGCAGTTTTGACCGATAATCCCCAAAGGTCCGCGGTTTTCTTCTGTGAATACAAATGCATCCCTGCAACAAAGAACAGATTCTTCTAATAAATGTTCAGCGGAACTGGAAGACGCTTGGAGAGATTTTGTTGTCAATATAGGTACATTTTTGAAAACATACATTTCTGTAATCGATCACTGCGTTAAGCAGCTTTCACTATAGCTGGTCTGTGGATGGGTGACCACTTTGGGACAATTACATTTCCTTGCTTCGGAAGGCACGTTAAGCGGTATTCGCGGTGGTCCTGGTCGCCTGTAAAATAGCAGTCGTTAAGCCCTGTTGAAGGCCTTATGGGCTACTTGAAATGCTCAACAGCAGGTAGCCAGCCTGCGACTGTCCATTGTCAACACGACAATGGGTTCACCACCTGTTACTTGGGGTAAAAATGCATACAGTGAAATAAATATTAAATAAATAAATTTCCATCACGCCTTATCCCCGAAGGGGTGGCAGAGGCATATTATATGCCCACTTTTCACCGTGTGGATTCCTGTCCCACGTAATAGGTGGTGAGCCCATTGCCGTGTTGAAATAGACAGACGCAGGTTGTGGCTACCTGCTGTTGAAATTTTTTTAAGCCGCCTAAAGGGCCTTCAACCAGGCTTAACGACTGCCATTTTACTGGCAACCGGGACCAACGGCTTAACGTGCCTTCCGAAGCACGGAAACGCTCGCAAATGTAAATGCCACAAAGTGGTCACCCATCCGACGACCAGACATAGTGAAAGTTGCGTACCTCAGTAATCGTTTACCGAACACTGAGACCGCAGGGCCACGAGCGAGTGAAATGTGAGCATATAGTATGCATCTGCCTACTCCTTCGGGGATAAAGTCGTGACAATATGAAAGTATGTTAGTTTCATTGATAAATTATAAATTATTTATATAATAGTCTGTTTCCATTTTTCACTTCCTAAAATAAAATCCTAAAATGTCCTTTGGAAAAAAATAATTTAATCTTTCAATTTAATAGCTTGCTCAATAGCCTTTACACCGTTCTTACTCCGTCTAAACTAGGCAAACCCCAGGTTTAACTTTTACTCCAAAATTAGAGTCGGATTAGCTTACTCCGTCCTAACTCTGTGTTTATTAATAGTGAAATTTGTTACTCCTGTCTAAATACTCGGATTATAGTCACTCTCGGTCTTATTAATAAAAATGACTTATTCTTACTTTACTCCACTCTTACTCTTAGACTAGTTACTCCTAGATTAGCCAAGGAGTAACGATGTGTTAACTAAGTTATTAGTAAACAGAGAGTAAGGTCCGACTTACAAAGCATTCCTTACTCCTGCCTTAGTGCTTATGTAATGGCAACATTTCAATAATAAACTGAAAATAATCTTATACCCTATTTGCACTCTCGCACGAGCCACGAGACGAACTGCGAGACGAGCCGTGAGCCGCGAGTGTAGACGCATATTTAGGTATATTTTCATTCAAACTCGCGGCTCGTCTCGTGGCTCATGCGAGAGTCTAAATGGGGTATACGACGAAGTACCAAAAAATAATGAAGAATTGACCGAACAAAACGTCATTTGACATTGTCAAAAGTAATTTACTTGACATACCTTGGAAAATATGTTTATTTATTTTATATAAATGATTTTTGATTAATTTTAAACTGAGCTTTTAAAAGATTACACACATATCTAACGAATATAACAAAAAGAACTTGCAAGAAGAATGGAAATGTCAGAAGAGATAAGTGCCTCAGAAATGGCAATATTGAAAGGAAAGTTGTACTTGGATACCTGGACGTGCATGTGTAAAACGATTAATTAATAAATCTGTAGGCATCCAAATAAGTATGCATGGATCGCGAAGCCTGATGATCTGTGCTATCTGACTATTCCATCAAAGATACAGCGTGAAGATGAATACATAGAAGTTATAAACTACTCAAATAGAGAAAAATGAATTAGACGAAAAACAATTAAAAAATCTTGTGTTATAATATAATAATATTTATTAAATTACATTTTTAATTATTATGTTTATATATAGCTTATTATTAGGCACCCAACATAACTAAATCAATAAATCATGTCTGTCTCATTTCAATCTTTAAATTAGCGTATTCCTAATTCCTTACAAACCCTGCCTGCTTGTTTGTATATTTTTGATATTGATAGTTGTCCCATGCCGCTTATATCACCTGCATATCTTGAATCTGTCAAAATACATTTTTTTTGACCTCGCTTACTTAATGTTCTGTAAACGATCACTGCGCTAAGCAGCTTTCACTATAGCTGGTCCGTGGATGGGTGACCACTTTGGGGCATTTACATTTGCGAGCGTTTCCTTGCTTCGGAAGGCACGTTAAGCGGTATTGGTCCTGGTCGCCAGTAAAATGGCAGTCGTTAAGCCCTTGTTGAAGGCCTTATTGGCTAATTGAAAAGTTTAACAGCAGGTCGCTACCCTGCGACTGTCCATTTTTAACACGGCAATGGGTTCACCACCTGTGACTTCGGACAAAAATGCATACAGTGAAATGTGAGCATATAGTATGCATCTGCCTACTCCTTCGTATGTTAGTTTCATTGATAAATTATTTATATAATAGTCTCTTTCCATTTTTTACTTCCTAAAATAAAATCTAAAAATGTCTTTTGAATAAAAATAACAATTTAATATTTCAAAACATAAATATCATCTGATAGCTTGCTCAATAGCCTTTACACCGATCTTACTCCGTCGCTAAACTAGGCATACCCCAGGTTTAACTTTTACTCCAAGAGTAGAGTCAGATTAGCTTACTCCGTCCTTACTCTGTGTTTATTAATAGTAAAATTTGTTACTCCTGTCTTAATACTCGGATTATAGTTACTCTAGGTTTACTCTATGTTTATTAATAAGGGTGTCTATGTTTATTAAAAAGGGTGTCAGGGAATAATTTTAAACCTTGAATTTACCCTTAGAATAAGGTCGTATCAAACGTTTTTTAAATTACTCGAGGATATCGTTAACCCTGTTATTACCTTGTTAACCCTGGTATTCTGCGGTTTAAAAATAATGATGAACTAATGTATAACCGCACAAGAATCTATGTACTTACATATTAAATAACACCACTTGTACTGTTCCACAACATTTACTTTGTAAACCTGACCGGTTTCGCCTCACGGCATTCTCAAAGGTACACAATATTACGACTGGACCTAGAAAGTGATGTTCCTGATGTTCCTATCCGTCCAGTAAGTTGCATATACCGCAGCACCAGCGTACAAAATGGCAGCAGAGGTTAACCAACTGTTTAAGCAACATACAAGCTTTGTACCTACTAATAGTATAAAAAATAGTCTCGAACTTGTAAGAAAAGCGATGTTAATTTCTTTTCATGTAAAAAATCTTTTCCTGAGCATCCCTCTAAATGAGTGTAAAAGTGCCTTTAAGACATTTTAATAAAATCTGTAGTCGACCCACAAATATCCATAGATTTAGAACATGCCATATCTGTATGCCTAGACCAAAATTATTTTAAATTTTGTAATAAATTTTATAAACAGATAAATGGCCTTGCTATGGGTAGCCCCCTCTCACCTCTTTGTGCAAACATTTTTATGAATTACATCAAGAAGCAGATTTTAAGCAACAATGTTTACAAGCCATTTATTATTTATTGGTATAGATATGTAGATGACATTATTTGTTTGTGGACTGGAAGTGTAGATGTTTTGAATGAGTTTTTGACATTTATTAATGCAATCAATTCTAATATATTATTTACAATCTAAATAGGACATAATACAATCAATTTTCTTGACATTACCAATAATTTAATTAATCATTTTAGTTTTAAAGTTTATAGAAAGCCCACATTTGCTGATAATGTTATACATAGAAACTCTAGGCACCCGACAAGTCATAAACATGCTGCCTTTCACTCAATGGTGCATCGATTACTTTCGATCCCAATGTCGCAAAATGACTTCGAGGAGGAATTAGCATGCATAAAAACAATAGCGATAAATAATGGTTTCCCATTTCAATTAATAGACAAAATGGTGAGTAAAAAGAGAGCAAGGGCTGTCACAGATTTAGCGTATAAAGGAGGAATACCCACGACCGTGAATACACAAAGAAAACGATGGGCTCGCATACCTTACATCGGTAATATTTCATATCAATGCGCTAGGAAGCTATGTGAATGCAAACGGGCATATTATACCACTCATAACCTCAGCATTTAATTTGTAACAATAAGGATATAACTCCCGTGGAACAAAAAAGTGGTATATATGAACTGACATGTGCCAATTGCAATAAAAAATACGTTGGCCAAACTGGCAGATGTTTTCAGACTAGAGTTTCAGAGCACGTTGACTGATTCCAATTTTGCAGAACACTAGTAACAGAAAAGCATTGTATTGACCCAAAAGCGAATTTCAAGGTGCTCCATTCTTGTGACAAAGGAAGGAAAATGAATGCCCTCGAAGCGCTCGAGATAGGTAGACATATAAGTGCAGACCCAAACATTATTCTAAATCAACAGTTGGATTTAAATCGTTCACCCTTATTACATTATTACAAGTGATGACATCTATATATTTATACTATTAACACAGAATATGTAAATTTTAATTATTAGTTAACCAAAAAATGTTTGTAATTTGTGTAGTTAATGACATAGTTCTATATGGCAAATCATAGTAATTTAGTTATTTAATGGACATTTGGCGGGAAGAGTGACAAGTGCAGACGCTTGCTTTATATTATTTTCTAAAACTAGTGCATTTATCTTGTTTTATGTGCGGGAGTGGTGATTTCTTGGATATAAAAGTTGTGTTAGCTAGCTAAAAACGGTCCTGGCGAGAGAGCTACGAAAGGTGCTGTGACCTTGTCTAACGCGCTGCCAGCTCAAATAACCATTGGATTTAGTAGAATTAGTTTAATTATTTTAATTTATTTAATTTAATTTATTTTAATTATTATTTTAATTATTATTATTATGTTTCTTCTTTTTACACGAGTATCTTCTTTATTTTCTCATGAAGATACCCGGACTTTTGGTAGGCTTACATGGGGACATAGGTCCAACACGCAGAGGCCCTTTGAGAATTTTAATCTAATAGGGAATGGGACCCCCACTGCAGATAGTCCACGCCCGCCTTATGTAGAAGAACGGTAATGGACCACCTCCAATGGGAGTTAAACTATTGTACAATATGCTAACTACTAAATGGGCTATTGAGTTCAAGGTTCAATGGAGTATGTAACTAAAACTATGGTTGAAGACGGCGTCTGCCATTTTAATATATTATTATCAAAAACTGGCAGACGGTGACTTGCCAACTCACTAGATGGGCCCCCTATACAATCGCCATAGGCATGAATAGCCTGTAAGGCGACAGAGGGCAACACCGGTGTGAGCGGCTTGGAGTGTCGAGCGGTGCGGCGCCGGTTTCACCTTCGCGGGACAGGCCCGGAGCGGGCTTCTCCGTAGTTATGCCCTTGAAAATGACACTTCCACCCCCGAGCATATACTCGTAGCTCTGGCTCCGTCCCTCTGACCGGCCAATTAAGACAAGGCCATTAAATCCTAACCGGTGTAGAAGGGCAACTAAACTCTGAGGAATCGGGACCGATGTGTAGCCACGCACATTCAGCTCGCCACAAGCTGCCCTGCGGATGTGAGCTTTTCAATAACTTACTGATACATTTTTTTGTTGGTATCAGAAAATAGGTACCTCAAAAAGCGAATCTACTATGCCCTCATAGGGTTGCGTTAATCCTATAAAAGATAACGACTGTCCTCGAGGGGTTTATTATTATTATTTTATTTATTATTTATTTTAATTTATATTTTTATTATTTTAATTTATTTAATTTTAATTTTTTTAATTTTAATTAATTTAATTTTATTATTAGTGTAATTAGAATTAGTTTTTGAAGACCAATTTAACACACAAACAAATTAACAAACAAATTGATAATTTATTAAGCTAGTGTTTTGAGGTTTAATATACTCAATGTAGGTATAGATATAATACATAATAATAACAACAAACTTTCTTCAAAAATATTCAATGTTAATTTAAGAGGCTCGAATGCGTGCGTGGGAATTTGTGACTGTACACCCACATTCAAATTTTCAATTCACACAAACGCATCAAGAAGTATATTATACGTACTCTGGATTCAAATAAATAAACGGACAGTGTTTCGTACAAATATAATGTACATCGCGAGTTCGTCCTTACAGAATGTATATGAATATTGTAACATGCAGTTTTGACTAGCGATATAGTGCGGACATATTGCCGCCAGACGTCGCTAGTTATATTGATGGATATGATGTTAGTACCTAGCGTTTGCGTATAGATGGCATTACCGGGTCTGACGTTCAACAGATCCCATTTTTATTAAAAAATATAACATTAAGATTCAAATACTTGTATTTGAATCAATAATTCAACATAAATATAAAATAACTTTAATTTGGTCTATGGTGGTAGAAATTAGTATGTCGATTACTGAACGACAAAAAAAGGATATTTTTGACAGTTCTCAAGAGTGGGGTTGGTTAAGAAAAATAAGGATAAATAGGAGGAGTGTGGAAGGATCTAGATCGATTATTGACCTGCGATAGTTAAAGGATACCCGAAGTTCTCCAGATTTCTAAGATATTCTCCAAATTCGTTAATAGTGATTTTTCTTGTGCAAGTTTTGGCCAATCCAGCCAAGTTCTATAGCCGTTCATAGTTATAATCACATACGAGTGTATTAGAAACCCCGCTATCCACATGTGGGCTGTCATCGATTACTGCTGCTCTTGACGGCAATCCTGGTCCTCGGGCGGTCTTCCTCAGCGTTGGGCATCAGCGGGTCGACGCACGGAAGCTAGGCGTGAGCGGAATTGTCAGCTCGCTCCGCAAGCTTCGCACCCTAGCACAAAGCTGAGTACTTTTTTTATTTTTCTACTCCTGCATTCTGCTTCATATTTTCTTGTGTGTGTGTGAAGAATACCTATTTATGAACATTATACCCTTAGAATTGCATTAATATAATAATTGTTACTTGTGATGAACTTATATTGTTAAATATTTATATTTTTTATTGGGAGGTAGACTTTTTTCTTCCTTATAATAATCAAATTCCTTATATAATAAACCTCGTACAGAACAATTGTGCAAGCATATTATTTATCTCCCAACCACACACATTCTTCATACAAGGCGCCCTGGGATATTTCTTTTTAGAGTCTCTCTTCATTGCTCTGCACGGTGTGAAGCTGGTGGTAGCACCAAAAAAAAAGTGTTACTATATCACAACAAACCGGCAATGTAACGAATCCATTTGGTTTTTGTTTTCCGATCGTTATCTACGTAGTGGCGGACGGCTGTCACCGCGTACCTAAAAAGGGTGGAGCCAAATTGTGTGCTTTTTAAGTCTAATGATAATTATGTACTTATTTTTTTTAAGATTTTGTCTAGTGTTTTTTTAATTGAATAACGTGTGTAATGGGTAATATGGATTTTAAAGACGACCATTTACGTATATTTCAGATTAAAACTATCGAAACGATACAATTAAATATCTTCAATGGCCTTAACAAGAGGCGCACCAGCCAAATCTTGACGAGACTCCGTCGTTGTAAGATACCCACGGGGTGGCTTTAACTCCCATAACAGTGCCAGGTGAAACAATGGGTTGGTACGACTAGGTACCGTTGTACAGCTGTGTCAAGTTAACAAAGCCCAGGTTGTGCCGCTGTCCACCTATGGCATAGTACAGTTACCCAGGCATACTATTCCGCGTACCATAAATAACCATCTCACGCAGCTATCCCACCATATCATGCAAAATCTCGAAATGAATCGTCGTACCAAATGGTGAACGGTACGGGTTCCCGGCGGATATGCTCGGGGGATACAGGGTCCTTCTGTTCGGTGTGTCATATATTATATTTGTCGGCAAACTATGACGGTCTTCACGACTATTTTGCATCCCAAAGAGCGTTGCTTTGCAGAAAAGGATGGAATAGCGAAGAATAAAAAGAATTGGATAGCGCCTCTATTATTACTGGCAAAATCTGAGTACGCCGAGGTTGTTCAATAAAACAATCGGTGGGATAGGGCTCGGGCGCTGCGTGATATAACATGAATAACCTCAAGGCGGTGTTGAACAGAGCCAATAGGGCCACTGTAGGCCCTTAAGACACAGCCGTAAAACTCGCTACCTGCTTACGTAGCATCTAACGGGAGTACAGTCGTCTTGTCGCCACAGCTGCGTTACCCGGATGAATCAATTTTTCACATGGCCCAAGAAAAAGCTAACATGCTTTTAAAGCTCTTTACCTTAATGACGAATGTGGCTTGTAGCCCTCCACCATCGCTATTGGTGCCATCGCCTGAAATAGTGATCAAGCAATGCGAAGTACGGGAAATGCTACGGTTACTCGACACACGGCGCGGTGCGTGTTTTTTGGTTATAGGTCCAGGTTGGTTCCAGGTTTTGAACCTGAATTTTTAACTGGCATTAGATACAGACGCAACACATCACACGTTTATTTTGTTTACCCGCGATATATTCTGTAATACACCAACAATTCCTTGTCGATGCTTAGGTGAGGGATCAACACTCGGACCTTGTTGAACATTCAAACATCAAACCATCTTTATTCCAATCACAAATTCATTAAACACTCAGAAATTTCTTCTAAAGGTTTGTGTTGACCCGGGACTAACGCTCAGATGACGTTGAACATTCAAACATTGAAGGCGCACCTATCACCACAGAAACCATTACCATACATTAAACATTAATACCATTCAAACAGAAATTCATCAAATATTCAAAAAGTTGTTTTGTTTCATTTGCAGCCAGTACTAACGCTCGGATGACGTTAAACATTCCAACCATCGAACCAGCATCTTTTCCAATCAGAAATTCATCAAATTCCCGGAAAAGTGCAAGGGTTTCGGTTGCAAACGGGACTAACGCTCGGATGACTTTGAATATTCAAACATCGAACCCGCGCACCTATTTCAAACACAAATTTATCAAATACTCAGAAGAAACGTAAGGGTTTGACTTGCAACCGGGACCAACGCTCAGATGACGGAATGTTTAACGTCATCTGAGAGTTGGCAAACTTTGAACCCGCACCTATTTCAAACACAAATTCATTAAATACCCAAGAATTCGTTAAAATTTCGGTTGTCACCGGGACTAACGCTCGGATGACGTTAAACATTCCAACCATCGAACCACCATCTTTTCCAATCACAAATTCTCCTAAATTTCTGCTGCAACCGGGACTAACGCTAGGATGACGTTGAATATTCAAACATCGAACCTCTACTCTTAACAAAAAAATATCAAATAGGTACTTAGTTGCGTTGTTTTCGGTCGCAACCGGGACCAACGCTTGGATAGTGATAAACATTCAAACATCAAACCCGCATCTACCGCAACCACAAATTCATTAAACAATACTCAAAAAGGGGCGTGGATAATGGGCGTCTAATGATGATGATTTTTTTTAATAGAATATAATATGACATAATACACAAGGTAACATATACGTAAATTATATACTAGTTCAAAAATTACAACTATCAGATTTCTGACAGTCGCAACCCCCCCAAATTCAGTTCCAAGTTCAAAACAACTAAAAACTTCAGACCGACGTGCTCTCACCTTGAATTTCTGGACGGCACTGAAGTTTTAGCGGTCGTGTATTCTAATATAAATCCTATAAACTGGAGACTACTTTTCCATACTTAAATGTATGAACAAGCTTCCGTAAGAAAATGAGATATTTTTAGGCTTAGATTGTTGCTTTTAATTTGAATCAATAATAAAACTACTGTGGTAAATGAATTATCAATACTTTTGTCTCCAAATTTTACCAAAAATGTGTTCAATTATAACAACGATTTAGCTAACAGAGACAAAATATGAAAGGTCGATTTTGCTGATTTTATCAATGTTGTCGATTGGTTTTCTCAAGAAAATTGTATTATTTTAGGTTAAAGGCGCGTGGTGTTGTTATAGATCCATTCTTTAAAAAACTGAAAATAATAAATGTTGACATTTCAATGACACCAGCGCCATGGCATTTTTAAAACGCCAAGTAGTGTTTTGTGCATTTTTAAGGACTCGCCCCTTAAATTCCCTATTACTACCTACTTACTATTACTACTTAGCCCAGACATATAAGTATATTTGTGTGGAAACACTCATAACTACCTCCCATAGCACAGGTTAAAAAGTTTATGTTGCAATACCAGTAACTAAAACTCTAATCCCCGTCCTGAACCAATTTTTTTTTTCTTTTTGTTGTCAAAAGCAATTAAAATGATTTGAAAGTTAGCTTAATTTATCCATGGATTGAGTGGAGTCCATCGCATCAATGTCTTAAAATGGTTAAAACGCTTGATGATATCAGAGTTGTTATGTAGCTGATATAAGACTCTGATCATAACTCTTAAATGACGATTTCAATTTATTGAATAATTTTAATTTGTTTCGGTACAGTTCGGGTAGTTTAGTGGCACAGAACATTGCCCTGGTTAGGTAAAGGTTACGGTTCCAATCCCCGTCCTTCCTGTATACCACTATTGAATAGGTGTAAATACACAAAGAAAAGTAAATGTTTTTAAAACTTCTTTATAAGCTACGTTCAAATCATTGCTCACAGTACCCAAAAATTATCACCCGATAAGCCAGACTGGTGACGAAGGAGAAACCGACAAGGGTTTTGTGTCGCCAACAGCAGTCCGAACCATTGAATCGGAGTCACAGTACATGTCCCGGATAGTGTCAATATAGACCTCTGGAACCCCTTTGGACCGCAGTGCCCACCAGATCATCGCACGAGGAACACAGTCGAAGGCCTTCTGCATGTCTAGAAACAAACAGTGCAGAGGCGTGTTCTTCGACCTGTATTTCTATGCGACAACCCTCAGGGCAAAAACAGGGTCCGTGGTCCCATGACCAGGGCGAAACCCATATTGACACCCCGAGAGAGTACACTCCTGCCGGATCCGAGAGTCTATAATCCTCTCAAAGATCTTCATGGTGTGGGACATCACCTTAATACCGCGGTAGCTCCCGCACTCCTGCACTGATCCCTTACCTTTGAAGACTGGAGTAATAATACTCAGTCTCCATTGGTTTGGGATCTGCCCGCTGAGGAGTATGCGGTTGCGTCGTTCCACCACCAAGTTTCTTTGTCACATTTGCGTCACCGCTCCAAGGATGGCCGCCTGAACTTTGTCCCAGTAATCTCGAACTGGCCCGCCTTCAGTGTCGGTGCACTTGTCACCGACAGCTGAGACGAACTCCTGGGACCTAGTTTTATCAAGCAGCCACCATCTGATGCGGCGCTGGCACCGCTCGATGCGTTTGCCTTTGGGCTTCACGCAGAGGTCCATGACAAGGAGACTGTGTTGTGCAGTGAGACTCTCTCCGGGTATGACCTTGCAGTTGGCCACCTCGCCGATGCTGTGTCGCCTAGTGAGTAGGAAATCTATCTGAGTTGTACGCCTCCCGCTCTTGTAGGTGATGAGATGTACGGATTTCTTTTTGAAATACGTGTTCACAATGGCCAGATCGGCAGCCGCACACGTTCTGAGGATAGTTTCTCCTTCCGCGTTGCGGGTGCCGTATCCAAAACCACTATGGACACGCTCAAACTCCTCACACCTCTTACCCACATGACCGTTTAGGTCGCCGCCCAAAACGATTCCCTGTGACAACGGAATGCCCCGAAGCACTCCCTCGAGTTGGCCCCAAAACGACATCTTATCGGCGTCGCTACAACCGGCCTGTGGCGCGTAGGCACTTATCAGGTGGGTAATAATCCCATCGATAAGCACCCTCACGATCATAAGCCGGTCGCTACAGCGTTTCACCTCCAAGATGCCGCTCTGCAGCCCCTCGGAGAGCACCACGGCCACCCCGTTCTCCCCACCAGGCGCACCCGTGTAGTACAGTTTGTAGCCTTTCTGCAGAGGCCGGGCTCTGTTGCCCTTCTACCGAGTCTCCTGCAGGAACGCCACGTCCACCCTCCGCCTGGAGAGTACTTCGGCCAACTCTACCGCACGCCCAGTCAGCGTGCCAATGTTCCACGATGCGAAGCGGATACGGGTTGGGGCTAACTTCTTTAGCCGTGCTGGCCCGACACACGGCAGCCCTAGCCCACTTGCCACAGGAGTCGGGCGGGGCTCCTGCGCGCCGTTTTGCGGCGGCGCCCTATCCCTAGCAGCTTTCCTATTGTACTTTTCCATTTTTGTTTCGGCGGGTGGCTTTTATGGGAGCGACGCCCTCAGACCTCCCAACCCCAGTGGGGAAAGCCAGCGCCAGAGCCACGTCCGTTAATCAGCAGGTGCACGCACTAGCACGGGAGGTTGACTTGGGCCCCGAAGATCTTGGTGGGGCCCCTTACACCCAACGGCTGACTATGCCTTCAAATAATTTGAGTAGCCTTTGTGTATACCACTTTAATTTGAGAGATACTTAAATTTAAGAGCCGTTTACCTGGGTGTTGTACATGAGTGACGTTCCAGTATTCAACTTTTATTAAAAAATCAAAATAATATGGTTAAACTCCTTTTGTACCCATCAACTAAAGAAATTAAAAAGTATACTAGTCTCCAATACTTTGGGCGTATCACACATCGTGTGGCGAGGGTACTTAAGGAAAATAATGTTTTCTCAGCCTATAGACCTCAAAATACCTTAAAAACATTATGTAATAGTAAAGATAGTATTAGAAATAGCAAAATATCCGGTATTTATAAGTTGAAATGTGATGGTTGTAGCAATGTTACATAGGCCAAACAGGTCGTTCATTTCATACCAGATATAAGGAACACTTAGGAGCATTCCGAAACGGTCACACAGATAAATCACATTTCGCGAAGCATTAGCTGGACATCGGGCATGTTTTGAATGATAACAACAGTTTTGAAATTTTACATTTATATGAAAAGGGTCTAAAAATGTCCGTATTAGAGCAGTTAGAAATTATAAAACGCGACGAGTGTACTTTGCTGAACGAACAAACAGATTTCCACACTTCGGTTTTGCTTAGTTTATTCAAAAATAGACAAATCAACTAGAAGTCTACATCGCGCTATCGTTTGGTTGCGTTTGAACTACAAAAGGTTGAGGTGAACGCGTAAGTACTTTTGCTGCCAAACAGTCTTGATAATGCCTCGTGTGTAGGCGAAACACGTGTTGACACATCGTACGAAATTCTAAAAAAGCGGAATATTGCAAAAATAACATTTAAAAACAAAATAATTATAGTTTTTTAAAATGTATTTTCGCCATGTAACGCCTGATTCAATTAGTTATTTAAAATCAGCAGCCAAGAAAGTTATTGTTCTACGCCAGTGGCTGCCCTTACCCCAGAACAATCCTAATGCGAATACCACGTCATGGATAGAGGAGCAAGTGTACTAAGAAATTTGCGTAGTAATGCAAAGACGTATTCGAAGCAGGGTCTAAACTGAGTCTTAGTGAACACTTCTGGTGCTGCGTGAAGAATCTCCTCAGGATTCATAGCTTCCGTGAGGCTAGCCCACATCAACCTTTCCTGGACTATTTAAAATATTGTCATTGATCTGAGGTGTTACCACGATTGACCTCTGAAAAATTCAATAAAGAACATAACTATCGCTAACTAAGGCAGGCCTGCTGTTACACATAGGCTACGGCTCGGTATAGCCTAGCTGTTATCGCGTGATTATATGTAGACCCTATGTAGATCCAATGTCTTGTTGTCATTCGTGTAAGATTTAAACTAAATTCATTGAGTAGTTTTCGCGATTATCGCTCAGATATATATGTACCCAATAGTTCTCAACCGAGCCCCTCGGACATGTAGCGTGATAATATGTACCCTATATGTAGACCAAACGTCTTGTTAATCTTCATGAAAGATTTCAATTAAATCTAAGCAGTAGTTTTAATAATATTCTTGCAAAATTTGAATAAAATCCATTAAGTAATTTCCGAGTTTATCTCGGACATGCGTTTATAGCTAATTGTTCTCTGCAATTATGTAGCGTGATAACATATAACCTATATGTAGGCCCAACATTATGTTAATGTTGATGCAAAATTTTAAAGAAATCCAATCAATAGTTTTTGAGTTTATTTCGGACATGAATTTATAGTAAATTTTTAATAAAGTGGAATAAGACAATTCGATTCGAGACAGGGATTATTTTCCAGGGATAGGTTCCCTGTCTCGAATCAAATTGTCTTTTTCCACTTTATTAAAAATTTATGAGAAATTTAGCAAAATAATTGCTTTAAAAATTATTTATAAATTATAGTAAATTGTTTTCTGTCTAGCTCCTAGGTTATGTAGCGAGATAATATATAGCCTATGTGTTGCCCCGACCTACTGTTAATGTCCGTGCATAATTTTAATTAAATCTAATGAGTAGTTTCTGAGTTTATCCCGGACAAAGGTATTGCGGACAAACAGACACACAGACAAACAGAAAGACAAAAATTTTAAAAATTACAGTTTTGGCTTTGGTATCCTTCGGTGAACACACAGCAAGTGTTTTTTTGTAAAAATATTCAATGTACAGTTTTTACTTTGTTACTATTTTATTATATGTATAGATATATATCACAATAATAATAAATAGAAATAGCAGTAAAAAAAACTTCTTTTAGACAATTTATCAAAATTAATACAATACTGATACCTTGTGGGTTAAAAAAGCCTGTCATCCAGAATGACAATGGTCTGGCTTGGAAGCACCATGTAGAGAATTGTATATTCCTTTCCAAAAATTCTGTGAACCAGAAACCAAGCGTCGACGATGACCATGAAGATTTTAACCAAATTCCGGGCACTTTGGCATCATAGATACTATCCAAGGAATCTCGTAGAGCCTAGTAAAGGTGAAAATCGTTTAATCTTTGACGTTAACTCTACTGTATTTAGTATAATGCAAGAGTTTAAGAAGCATCAGGATTATGATGTAAATTAGAATAAGAATAACAAAAGGCAAAATATTATTAAAATAAATTACAATCGTCACAAAATGGCAATTTTTAAGAAAACATGGCTGATCGATCAAGTAATATGAAGGCATCGTTTTTAAAAAGTATAGAATAGAAAAAGTATTTTACTATTTGATTACAAGTTTAAAGTACCTCATTCATTACAATGGTACCATCAATAGCAAGCAGTAAATCTTTTAATGTAGTACGCACAAGATTTATAACTTTCTGCATTCGGTCTATTTCTTGGCGCAAAAATATAACCATAGATCCCAAACTACCATAATATTTTAGTCTGTAAATAAAAAGTTTGTTTAATAAATGTGGAGTAAAGTCAATTAGAAAGGCTAAGAAAGAAAATTACATTACCATAACGGCTACGAAACCCTCCTTTTTAGGGTTTTGTAGTAAACAAGGAACCTCAAAGCCCAAAATCCCACGACCCAGACTTTCGTAATTATATAAGTAGAAAGATTTTCTGAAGCGCTCGTGACCACTTTGTGGCATTTATATTTGCGAGCGTTTCCGTGCTTTGGAAGGCACGTTAAGCCGTTGGTCCCGGTTGCCAGTAAAATGGCAGTCGTTAAGCCTGGTTGAAGGCCTTATGGGCGGCTTGAAAAATTTCAACAGCAGGTAGCCACAAACTGCGTCTGTCTATTTCAACACGGCAATGGGCTCACCACCTATTACGTGGGACAGGAATCCACACGGTGAAAAGCCTATTATGTAAATATAATAAAGATAAATATTATAAAGATATTATGCCTCTGCCACCCCTTCATACCATAAGGCGTGATGGATATTTATTTTTATTTTTTATTTTCTGAGCATACCTCTAACATAAATAAGAACAATCAGTGACTTTATTGATGAAGATGAAGATAGCGCGCGCGCACGCGTACGCATGATTGCGTGTTCAGTGGTTGCTCTAAATTTACCTTTCTTTAACTTCATGGGGGTCGAAGTTCGAAGGCACTTTTTCCAACATTTCTCTAGATTGACGGTACACCGACGCCTCACGTGATTCACCGCCACCACCTCCCGATTCTTTCGGCTGAATTGACAGTATTGTGTCCAACAGCTCCTGAACTGTGTTGCGCTGATAGCTAAATAATATAAATAAATTTTAAATTACAATGTTTACGACAAAATTACGTTCCTCTTAAATAATTGCTTTTAAATACCTTATAACCACTCAAACGTTAAGGCGACTAGAGCACATCAAATTTAAAGGGATTAAACTTACATACAGCAATAAGTATAAGTGCGCCCATACACCCAGTACAAGTTAAATCGATACACGCTTACACGCTTTTGTAAAATTATAAAAAAAAATAGCATTACAAGCTTACAAACTTTGCTATGAATTATCGCGTAGGGGTTATGAAATAAATAAAGTAAAAACAATTTTGAAAAGCAATTGGTATGCCATGCCAACTTTTTGTAATTTTTTTTTTTTTAAGTGAAAAAAATTTTCATTCACGAGCTGGACTCGCGTCTTTTTCTACTTAAAAAAAAAAATAAATAAAGTAAAGACAATAACAATTAAACCACTTCGAATCAGACCGTGAAAATTGAAAGGGTTCTATTCCTAATTATACTGAAGCGTAATAGAAAAAAAAAGACTCGATTAGTAGAGTAATTCGGTCGTTATCGTGTTAACAAGACAATATCCGTAACATACAGACAAACGAACGTCCAAGACGGAACTTATTTAAACAGTTTTTTAACTAGTTTAAATAACAAAAATGGCATCAAAAATATCATGAGTGTTAAAAATAGTGTTTTTTCTTGATATGTGTGTGTATATATTATTTTACAAGTGCAATATATGATAAATAGAGACATTTTAAGTTTAAAAATCAGATGTTATGCGCGAAGTGACAGTAGTACCCACCTCAACGCTTCGCTTATGAGGCGTAAAAAATCGCTGGAATGCAGAGCGTGCACAAATTAAATGTTCTAAAATCACACAGAAATCAATACCTGGTACCTGGTAGTGGGGTGCAATGGTAGTTGAAAATAAGTTTCCGGCAAAGCTGCGAGGAACAGCAAGTATTTGATAAAATTACTACGTGCGTATTATAGGTACGAGTACTATACTTTCTATATACTGTGCTATTATACTTATGTCATTTACTAACGTAATATCAGCATTGGTGTGTAAACCGTAAGCCTGCGGTGGATCAACAGTTTTCATCTTTTCAATTTCCTCTATGTACTCAGGTATATTTTTAAATTTCATAACACCATAATTCTTATAAAATTGGTAGTCATCGTCGAATAGTTGGTCTGTGAACCATACTCTGGTAAAAGTGACGAGCAGGCGAGTATCAAAATCATCAGTAACACGACCACCATATTGTACAGCTGACACCATGTAACTACAAATATGCCAAATTATAGGTTAGTAGTATGTTTTACACGTTCCTTTACAGCACTAATATTATTAAAGAAACTAATTACACATACCGCACTGTATTCCAACTAGGTGTTTGACCTGGCTCTAACGCGTCCAAATGATTTTGGACAAACATGCAAGATGACAACCAGTCAGCAGAATTGAACTCGTATGGTATATTCCACCCTAGCGGTCCAAATTTCCTCCGCTCTTGCACAACAGTATGTAGAAAAGATATTGTGTAAATAAGTGGTAAATAAAACGGACTATCGCTGTAATCGAGGAAGTCTTGACTCATTGAATCGTAAGTTCGCATAAGACCAGCTTTAATACCTAAAAACATAATTTGTTTATCAGAAATATGAATACATACAGTGAAATGTGTAAAATGTAATGCTGCAACGATTGATACAACAAAATAAATCTTACCAGATGGTGGTTCGCAAGTGTACTTGATAGACATTTGTAGTAACGTAATCGGAAACACTGGATGAACTTCTGTTGTGATCCAAAGTCTGAAATAATTTTATAATCATTTATTTTATACAAATTTTGAAATATTTAATCAAAGTCTGTATTAACAAAATAAAAAACTATACCATACCTTACTGCGGGCACTCGGAACAATTACTTAAACCATACCGACACTCTGCGCCGAGCCTCCGCGCACCGTCTAAAAGTAAACCTGGAAACCTGTCTCGATACTACCATACCTAGCTACATACATACATGAGCATTATCAGGAGATCAGATTGATTATCAGGAGAAACAATACACCCAGAAAGTTACTAGTTGGCTTGTTTACCTCTCCTGTCTAAATTTCTATATTACAGCTATATGCAGCCAACTAACTACTACGAGTACTAGCCAAGTAACTAGAAACAAGCTTTCTATACTTACACTACAAAGCTTTACCCCGGGACTTTTTAACTTTTTACCGTATCATATAGTTTTCTCGCTTTAACACTCTCTTTGCCTTTGTTCTAAATAAAATTTATAGAAACAAGTATACCTGAACAACTCATGGACTTGCGTCGGATCTTTCTCTAGTTCTGAGAATTGTTCCATAATCTCTACCATGTATTCAAGACCTAAATGACAGTTTTGCAGTAGCACCCATAGTCCCTAAACATAAACTCAAGCTGTAAGTATCTCGCGGTCTAATATGCTAATATTAATATCCATAATGTAATTACCTCCTTTAGACCACGTTCTATAAGTTTCCTTGCATGTACTTCCTGACCTTGACCCATAGAAATGGATTGACAAATATTTTCCAATCGCTTTGCTGTTATTTCTATAGAAGGAGTCGGATCAGACCCCATAGCTAAAAAGCAAATAAGTGGCACAAGAGGTCGGGATTCTAAAACTAATTGCTGAAATTAAATGAAAACATTAGATCTAAGCGTGATTTTATAGTATAATCTACATTCAAGCCAATAATATCATAATTAATTATAAGTATTGTACTACTGGACTGTTTTGTTTTATTTTCACAAGTGTTAAATCCATAAGTAAGTAAATATCCAGCTGATACGAAATAGCACCGGCTACTCACTAGATTTCAGGGTAAACAAATTATTTAAAGAGTGCGGTTATTACAAATTGTCTGGGTCTTCATGTGCGTCGTGGGCAGCAAGATAAAAACAGTTTACTGGTAAAAATTAAATTTAATCTAGGAGACACGTACGTTTTACACAACATTCACAATGCCGCCATTACGCGTAAGAAAGAGAAAAAAGGCATTGTAACAAGGACAAAACATCTAAGTCTCGTTGGTGTTACCAACACAAATTACACGGAAATAAACTACTGTTATTTTGTTTTGTAAAACAATACTGTCATTACCTCGTAATTAACGATTACAGCCTCAGAGTATCTGGCTCCCATAGAACTCATAACATATTTCCTGTAAGAATATTTTGTTAAAATATTACTAGTGATTAAATAACTGAACCCCGGACTTCAGCGCGTGAGTCGCATACCCCCACTTGCGCCACCGAGGAAGTCTATCATAAAAACTACACAATGTCTTACAGAATTTCTATAAACGGTATATAAATCGTATGTCATCGTTCAGAATATAGTCTATCGACTGAATTCTGACATGGGTATGGATACATCCAATGTTTCAGGGCATTTTTACTAAACGTTATAAATGACCAGGAACTAAAGATTCATAATTTATATATAAGATCCTACACAACTTTTTTATTACAATTAGATCATTAACCTGTTTTCTAGAAGGCATACGATGGGTTTCTTGGATAAAATGACACAGTCCATATCATAAAATTATTAAACATAAATTGTGTATTTAAAAAGTCATATTAATCGGTTGCTTCCTTGTGACGTTATACAATCACATTTAGTATGGATATTTAATTAGTCTTAATAAATATTAATTACGTGTCACGTTGTTTGTCCTAAACTATGTCCTAAACGATGGACTCGTAAACTACTTAACAGATTATAATCAAATATGCACACCGTGTGCAGTTTGATCCAACTTGAAAGATAGGCTATGTCATCACGCTACAACCCTTGAGAGCGGAGCAGTAGTCATAAATGCCACGGGCGACGCCGTGAGGGTCATCTAGTATTTAATATAATAATGTAAAAAGTACCAGTTAGCCAAGAAAAGTTAGTGTTCTGTAAACGATCACTGTGTTAAACTAAACTTCTTACACCGTGACCGTTTGCAGCAGTTCCATTTACGACCAGTTGGTTTTGCAAATAACATGCCAAAGCTAATCTAAAGCCCTTGTTGTCGAGTTGAATAATTTCACCAGCAAAGAGCACGTGGCTCTTTTGTCTAGTCCGTTAAAACACGGCAATTAGGTCTGCAAGCACGAGTGTAACACCTCTGTTGCTACAAATGTGTATATATGCAGCGGTGACAGCGTTTGATTCGACAGGTGGGTTGTATGTTGTATGCCACTTTAATAGTAAAAAAAGGACTAACAAGCTTTGAGCTAGTGTTCGATCTGGACACCAGGCTCGAACCATTAATAACTTTCTAAACACATCCATGGAATTGTAACCGTCAGGCAGAGCTTCTTCTTCAGGTGACTCTTTATCAAACCTGTACAAACACCGTAGAAATTTTAAGTTCACGACATTGTTACAAATAGTAACAAGAATTACTTTTACATTTCTTTATTATAGTATGACAGAAAGTTCATTTAATGATTAAAAAAGATACTAATGATAAATGAATCACTTTATTTTCTTTCAGTATTTACCGTGTTAGAAGCTGATGTTTACAATGACCTCAAAAGCTAATGAACGATATAGCTTGTGTGCTGATAAGTCGAGTTCTAACTCAGTTTGTCTTAAGGTGATTTTGATGTTTTTGTAGCAGTGCAATCTTATACATATTTTATGCCAATGATCTGAGGTTGACAATGGGATTCCGGATTGGCTCAAGAAGACATAGAACATTTGTCTAAATACGTAGAGGATAATTCCAAGAAAATAGTTCTTTTGGACATTAAATACTTACCAATTCTTCCATCCTTTTTCGTTGTTTGAGACCTGATCCAGAATATTTGTGTATTGACGTAAGGTAGACAGTTGAACTAAATTAAGCCATGACATATCAGTAATCCATTTAAAAGGTTTAGGTGGACAAGCGTTAAGATCCAGTGCTGCTCCACCTTTTCAAACATACATTTTCGTTAGTGTCTATCTATATGTAGTAACGTAATTATTATATCATTTATATTCGATTGCTTTTAGCATATTAAATAATTGTTACAATAAGTTCATAAGTTAAAGGTTTTAGAAACCTCCAAGAACATTGTTTAAAGGGAAAATATAGGTATATAATTAAGTATTAGTATTTAGTTAATTTTGGCAGAAAAGCTTAATTTATAGATGGCACAATTTTTTTTTATTTTTAGTTTTAGATTCCTTTTTCTATCTTTTAAACTGTAAAAAGAATAAAAGGTAAGTATATTTAACTAAGACTATTAATAGAAAAAAAAAATTTAACACCTTTAATAAAATTCTGAAATTCGTCGAATGTTATGTGCTCTTTCTGTAAGTCAATCTTCAACGTCAACAATACCGTAAACAGATATTTGTGCTTCTCGTAAAATCCGCGACAGATAAATTTGAATACATCGAAAGTCTGCCAAGTATCAATAAAATTAAGTAATCTGTTTGTATTAAAAAGTAATAGTACACAAATTCCTGTAAAATTTATAAATTTCACTATCCCTATTCCTTAAGAAGCGCTCGCTACGCTGTCTCAGTGTTCTGTAAACGATCACTGCGTTAAGCAACTTTCGCTATAGGTGCTCCTTGGACGCGTGACCACTTTGTAGAATTTACATTTGTGAGCGATTCCGTGCTTCGGAAAGCACGTTAAGCCGTTGGTCCCGGTTGCCAGTAAAATGGCAGTCGTTAAGCCTGGTTGCAGGCCTTATAATGGCGGGTGGCTTGAAAAATACGGCAATAGGCTAACCACCTGTTACGTGGGACAAAAATGCATACGGTGAAATGTGGGCATTTAGTGTGCCTCTGCCTACCCTTTAGGGGAAAAAAACGTGACAAAATGTAGTGATAAGTTATTCTATTTCTTAACGCTTAGATAAAAGAATCATTACCAAATATTCTATAATGGATGCTATCCTTCTGCTTGTGATTGGGCTTGGCGCCGATCGTTCCATGGATATATCGAACCGTTCAAGGAATTGTGCTAGCGAGGTCTGGTACATGTTGCAAACGAGCGACATGTTGCACACCAAGAAATACAGCACTGAACCACGTGTAGCAACTGGACGGAACTCTTCACGGGCCAAATTGATTTTTATCTCCGTTTCTTTTGCCACATCTAACTTTTCTCTTACCTAATTGAATCAATATAAAGTAGTTATTTTTTTAAATAAGTGAAAAAAGACACTTGGTTCGAGAAGAGGATTAAACCCGTGACCTTTGCCTAACCAGGGCAATGTTTAAGCCACTGCACTACCCGAACCGTACCGAAACAAGTTGAAATTCTTTACTATATTTTAAGCGTCATTTATGAGTATGATTAGAGCCATCTATCGAGCTACTTAACAACTGATACCAATGAACAGTGTTACAACCATTTTAAACATTGATGCGATGGACTCTACTCAATCTATGGATAATTTTTTAATGCAATTAGTATGCTAACTTTCACATAAATAAAAGTAAAAAAAAACAAATCGCTTTAAAAACTTATCCATAAAGTAGTAAGTTATAAATATGTTAAACAATGCATTATTCAACACAATATTTGATACAGATTACCGCTTACCTCTGTGGCAGTGGCTTTGGTAACATTAAGCACTTGTATGAGTGACACGTCTTCAACAAGCGAGCCCTGAATAGTTGTCAGTTTGTGTAAGAGATTCGCTTCCAACTCTTGCATTTTACGACGATTTGCAGTAACGTCCATGATTAATTGTGTACGTTCTGCTTCCATTTCTGCCTTTTCCGTTAAAATTACACGACCGAGTAACTGATCTTCCAATCCTAAAGTATTAGTAGTATATTATTATAAAATAGCGTGAAGACAGTTAGTATTTTTAGTTATTATTATACATATAGAGTTACATATATATTATGTAACTCTATATGTATAAGATAGAGTTACATAATATATATGTAACTCTATATTATACATAGCTCGTGGCCTCGCGGTCTCAGTGTTCTGTAAACGATCACTGAGTTACGCAACTTTCACTATGGCTGGTCCTCGGATGGGTGACCACTTTGTGGCATTTACATTTGCGAGCGTTTCCGTGCTTCGGAAGGCACGTTAAGCCGTTGGTCCCGGTAGCCAGTAAAATGGCAGTCGTTAAGCCTGGTTGAAGGCCTTATGGGCGGCTTGAAAATTTCAACAGCAGGTAGCCACAACCTGCGTCTGTCTATTTCAACACGGCAATGGGCTCACCACCTATTACGTGGGACAGGAATCCACACGGTGAAAAGTGGGCATATAATATGCCTCTGCCACCCCTTCGGGGATAAGGCGTGATGGATATTTATTTATTTATTTATATATATTATTAATTAATTACAAAGTTATTCTATCTTAAACTAATAAGAACGCATAAAATACTTCATAATAATTTCTTAAAATACCCAAACTCTGATACAAATATTTATATATTATACAAAAAAATGACGAAGCCTACTTCCAGCAGTGAACGTTTTGATATTGTAAATCATTGTGCCGATTTTGGATTAGAACCGCGTGACTTACTAGTCGTACATAGTTGTATTCACTACGCATTACACCACCGATCATTTGAACATTCAAATAAAGTCAAATAATAAATAAATTCCACTACACTAAAAGCAAAAAACGAAGAATGAGAACACTCGCATGTTATTTGCGTATCATGCAAATGTCTTTTCTTGTTAATAGTCTATGAAACTCTCTATATCTACAACCAAGACTATTTTAATAATCATATCGATTCCTTACAAGAAACAAATCAACGCTTGCCCTTTTACAATTATGATATGGAACATAGAATTATCAAAAAAATATGTATATGACACATAAGATGTTTGGACAGTTTTCTGAGCACAATACAGCAAAAAAATATCGATAAGAATCAAATCCAAATGTTGATGTATGGATGTTGTGAGATGGCGTATACTCATCAGTGGGTGTGAATCGGTAGGATACTACCTAATTATTATTTGTTTCTGAACACTTGTTTACCTTGCATTGTTACAGTAAAATCTATAATTGAAGTTCGTGCTGAAATTTCTGGTGTATAAGCTGGATTTGGTAGCTTTGTTGTAATGTATATTTTGTGACCATAAGTTACATCAATCTCTTTATCACCCAATCTCACCTTGAATAATATAATTATTAAATTATTTTAGTCGCTGCAAGTAAAATCATTGATATCGCTATTCATATATATGTTTACCTGTTTTGTATAGTAGTGAGTCAAATACTTACTTGAAAAATGGTAACTTTTGTCATACCTTGAGATCCAACAAAATCGTACATAATAAAATTTCTATAAACAGATATATTGTAATAAAGTGTCTGTTTAAAAATTCCAAATAAACAACTTTTCCCTACATGTATTATATTATTATGTACTCTACATGTATTATAGTATTATACAGTATTATGGGTATGTATTATACCCATAGTAGTCAATACATACATATAGTAGCAATAAGAAAAAAAGGAGATATCCCAACAGTGTGGTGAAGAGAGGAGGTAGCACTAGTGCAATGCATCAAGGGGACTGAGAGGAAAAAATTTCTGCACGTGTGGTGTTTACAAAGGGATACCATGGCCCAAAGTGTAGTAAATCACGTGAAATCTATTTGTGGAATGTAAGTACCAGTCACAGTGGAAAATATCAAACATAAAACAGAAAGCGACTACACTTCCTTTATTATCGGAATACCTGAAAGTAATTATAACACCTTGTGTCAGCCTGAAAATTGGCCAGTAAATGTAGAATTTTGCGAGTGGGTGTGGTTTCGCAAAACAACCTACACAACACAAAAAACCTAGTAAATATGTGGAAATTTATTACCAAAATGTAAGCGGACTGCGCACCAAATTGGAGGACTTTTTCACTGGAGTAGCCGCCTCGGGAGCCGATTTATTGGCCATCACGGAAACAGGATGCAGTGATAAATTTTTAAAGCAATTATTTTGCTAAATTTCTCATAAATTTTTAATAAAGTGGAAAAAGACAATTCGATTCGAGACAGGGATTGAACCTGTGACCTTTGCCTAACCAGGGTTTTAGCCACCTGAACTACCCGAACCGTATCGAATCAAGTTGAAATTCTCCATCATTTTTTTAAATCGTCATTTTAAGAGTATGACTAGAGTCATCTATCGAGCTAATGAACAACTCGATACCAATGAACAGTGTTACAACTATTTTTAAACATTGATGCAATGGACCATGATTAAAATGACAATATAAATATGGTGGAGAATTTACATTAATTTAACCATTTTTAAACATTGATGCAATGGACTCCACTCAGCATATTGATACATTTTTAAATCAATTATTTTGCTAAATTTCTCATAATTTCTCAAACCAAGATGCAGAGATAATTACGCCTAGTTATACAATAATACGCTGTGACCGGACAGATGGACGCAAGCAGGGCGGCGCCGGCGCGTGTTTCGGGGCCTCACCGCGCTTCGAGATAAGACGACGGTCTGGCCAAGTTACGTCAACATTGACGATTGAGTGTTTGAACTTGTTAGTGCTACTATTTACCTGTCTAATAGACTTTTAATTTTGTTATGTGTGGTATATATTCCACCGAATAGTTGTGAAAGGGAATATATGTTATTATTCAAGACTATAGAATATTTTTGTAATAAATACAGTGATATAATAGTTATAGGTGACTTCAATTTATATTCATGTTCCGTTAAAGTAACTAATTACTTCGAATACTTTAAAACTTACTGTGAATTCACTCAGTGCAACGATATAGTTAATCGAAAAGGTCGTTGTTTGGATCTTGTGTTGCGTGCATTCGCAAAGTGTGTAAAGGTGCACGAGGCAGTGGCGCCTCTTACACGGGTGGATACTCACCATCCACTCCTCGAATTATTGGTGGAACTACGGCCGCGGGAGTGGACCTACGAATATGCTCTTAGGGAGATCAGCGTTGAGGATTTATCTTCTCAAGGTTGGCTTCTCAATTTCAATAAAGCAATTTTTTTTACATTATACTCATTAATAGCTAATACAGACTGGTCAACTATTTATTAACTAGATTTAGAAAGTAGTTTAGATTATTTTCATGAAACTATTAACGCAATTATTGATGACTGTGTTCCCAAAAAACAGGCGAAGGTGGGTAAGCTCGAAGTACAATTACCCCGAGTATCACACCGTTTAAATAATTCGCAACATACGAAAGAAGGCCGGTTTCCACAAGCGTTATAAAAAATATTCTGTCTATGCCGATAAACGAGCAGAGTTGAATGTAAGTGCGGCAATAATGGAAGCGGGCGATGCGAATGGGGCGGCGCATATTCACCTAGACGAATTGCAATTGGTTGAAGTACAGCGGGCGTTGAAACAACTTAAACAGAAGAGGTCCGCGGGCCCAGACGGCATTCCTCCTTATGTGCTAAGGGATTGTAGAAGAGTGTTGGCGGAGCCGTTACTTCATATCTGCAATCTGAGTCTCAGAGCAGTAGTGTTTCCCGACCAATGGAAGTTCACTCGTGTGGTACCAGTACCAAAAGGAGGGTTGAGGAGCAAGGTGGAAGAATACAGGCCCGTGGCCGTGCTGTCTTCAGTAGCCAAAGTGTTTGAGTCAGCCATCCACACAAGTTTGTTTCCACAAGTGGAGACGCAACTCTCGGAGGCACAGCACGGATTTCGGCCAAGGAGGAGTACCACCAGTAATCTGCTTTGTCATGTGGCTCGAGTAGTACCGGTGGTGGATGGTGGGGGGCAGGTAGACGCTGCTTACTTCGACTATAAAAAAACCTTCAACTTAGTCGACAATGACAGGTTGCTGGTAAAGTTAGCGGCTGTCGGCTTCACCCCGCACTTGCTCCGGCTATTCGCCAGCTACATGAGGGATAGGCAGCAGGATGTTACACATGAGGGGCACGTATCTGAACCATATTTTACCTGGTCTGGCGTAAGTCAGGGAAGTAACCTCGGACCTCTTCTGTTTATACATACATACATATTGTCACGCCTTTATCCCCGAAAGGGTAGGCAGAGGCATAATAAACGCCCACATTTCACCGTATACTGAAACGGTAGGACCGATTTTAACAAGACTTGACTGGCAGATAGCTGATATTTGATAGTTATAAAGAATAGCTCTAATTTTGCAAAAAAACTCTTAATTGAGAATTACAAACAGAATAATTTTTATGTCAGTATGGATAAATCCGTCGTCAACGTTCCTCTATTTTTTTTTTCGTATTTAAAATGTTGTGTAGAATAACAAAAAGTGTTGAGCATACTTTGTATGACGATCCTATTTTAATGTAATTCTTTTCAAGCACATTATCAAGTACTGGATCTAATTCTTCAGCAACGTCTTCTATCAACATTGCTCTACCCAATGATACACAATCTTCAATGTGGTTTCTGAAACAAGAATAATAATAAAAACTAAATTGGTTCAGTGACAGTCTGTGCACTCCCATTCTTGTATTTTTTTGGTTGGAATCAATTGTAAAATAATAGATCATAGTGGCACTTATTAATATAGCAAGAGTTGTGTAAATAGGACATAAATTAAATTTTAAGTGTAAATACTAAAAAGACAAACATATTTCTAAACTGACACTGTGCTCCAAAATTTACCTAAAAGTCAATTAATGGATTAAGTAGGAGACGCCTGTGATTTATTCCCGTGACCATAAGGCATTTTTTCCGTGATGAAAATATGTCTATGTCTATATCCGTTATATCAATCGATTGGTTCTTTGTGATTTGAATGAAACAAAACAAATAATTATTCCCTTATTTACAATTTCTATACAGGCATTAGAACTCATAAAACTTACCTAAAGTATTTGTGGTTTAGTGTGGTGACGATCAAGTCGTTGTACTTCTCCATGTTTTTTATCCAAATCTTACCCTGAGTCTGCGGATCAATTAAAAGCGGAAAGCGTGAAGCTTTTGTCACAATAATACCATTCTGTATCGACAATTCATCTGTGGGTAACCCAAATAAATTCCATTCTCCAATCTATAAAAGAAGTGGAAATTAATTAAAACTTCTACTGAGTATTTCATTATAAGTTAGCATAAGCAAATATCGGCACTTTAATAAACAATACTATCTACAACGCCATATCACTGATAGGGTATTAAACAAATATTAAACAAAAAACTGATTTTGAAAATATAAAGTAAAAAAATAAAGGCTTTGTCAATGCTCCTGAATAAATCTATTTGAAAAAAATTTAAATTGATAGCCCATTTATCGAGGAAGGCTATATAACATCACGCAACTACCCAGAAAGCGGAGCAGTAATCATTTATGTCGACAAATCGGGTAAATTTTCATACATTTTTTCAAAAGGATGCGACGGAGTTTCAAAAAATGTCACGGCGAAGCCGGGTCCGTATTGGGTTGCATAAATTTTAGAGGCATAACTTAAAACTGCATAACGTTTTTTGGCATACTTTTGGTTTCGCGTAACGTTCAAACAGAATAAATCATTAGGCATCCTTTATTTTCCCATAACTTTTTTATAATAATGATATACCCGCATAAAAAGTTTACACATATATTTTTTTTACAATAACGATTACTAATCATAACATTTATTGGCATATCACTCACTCTCGCATAAAGATTACAAGCCATACATATAGAATACCATAATGTTATCGAGTACATATTTTTATTGTTATATCTAAGCTTGAACTGTCTAAGATTGAAATGCCCACTGATTAAAAATGTCGATAGTCACTATACTGAAGTTCAAAATTTAAACACTTATATATGTATAGAATATATAAATAAAATACAAAAAGAAAGTAGGTAGATTAAAACGAGCGATTCTATTCTGGTACATCGCCGGCCGCTGCCGCGGCCCGCTCGCTTCGCTCGCTCGGCTCGCGCGTTGTGGTCACAAGTGACCTAACACTCCTCCTCGCTTCGCTCGTCGTCGTACCTATTTACGACTGCTCAAGACTAGTCTAAAAAAATAACACTTTTTAATATTGTTTTATATGTTACAGCTTAAAAACTTGGCTATGAGTGCGATGATTATTTACAATGGTGAACCGCTCGACCGAAAATCGGTTGAGCGGTTCATTTACGAGAGATAAAAAAATTTGGTGGCACTAACGAAGTTGCGCGGGTCAGCTAGTAACATATATAAAATATGGTTACTAAACAAAAATACATAAATTAAAGATTAAAAAATACAAAGGAAATGTACAAACTGTAGAAGTATCAGTCAGCTGATCCGTTATATTTAAATTCATCGATACCGGTATTTTTCTTTTAATCAATTCTTTGAGCCAACTGGATATTAACATCGAACGGAACTCTTGGTTAAACGGCCCAGAATAAGATAAAAAACTGAAAACGAAACATTAGGCCTTATACAATACATCTCAAAAAAATATCTTATGTTAGATAGAAACTTTTTGCACTCTACATTGATCCCTAGATAGATCGCCTAAGACTTTATGCTTATGTTCAGATTTCTATACTACGGCGTCAATTTGTGTATTAGCATTTTTAAAAGGTTGCATTCAAGTAAGAGAGGTTCATCTGTACTGCTAAATCCACCCGAAATTCCATATAAACATGTTACGTATAGTGAAACGAGGTGCGGTAGGAATACTTGCCTGGGCCAAAATCAGTATACTTATCTCAGAAAGTAGGTAGTATGACACAGGCTTTAGTCGGGGGAAAAAGCTTATAGCGCACACCATTTGACTATTAGAGAAAGTTATTGACTCTTGGCTCCAATAGTAGTTGCACTATCTGGGATTACGGGACACGGCTATGGGCTTCACCACCTATTCCGTGGGACAGGAATACACATGGTGAAAAGTGGGCAAATAATAAAGGGATAAGGCGTGATAGATAAAATATATCGTAAAGTACTGGTACAATAAGGTGATGAATACAATAACTTGAGATTTCGCCGAATCAACCAGAAGTATTTTCAGAATAAAGATTTCTCGAAATTCTAACTAAACTAAAAACATCTCGAATTTTATCGAGGTCACTGTTAGTAAGTCACAGCTTCATCCAGATTATTTATTGGATCACTGCTTGTCATCTTAGAAGTAATGACCTCATGATTTACAAAATCATCTAAATTGAAAGTGCTGCTAACAAGACTAGAATTTATAAAAATATTTACCCACAGAGCAGCAATATATCACCAACGAGCCGTTCTATCTCCGATTTGAATAATGCTGATTGTTCTGTCCATCGAACACGTTCGCCACTGAGCCCGTTTATAAGAGCAGTAGCTGCGTCCATCTTCTCCTGGCATCTGGCTGCATCGTCCAATACAGCTTGCTTTAAAGCCATAGCTTCGTCAAACTGCCGTTGCACGTCCGCTAATTCTCTCTAACGAAACGATTGAACAAATATTGGAAAGCATTCAACTTTATGAATTAAAACGAAATAATATAAAAGTTTAAGTGAAATATTTCCTTTGACAATATTAGTGTAATTAATCATTACTCTTAAAAGTTCTATGGCACATTCCGTCTAGATGCAATACGCAAAAATGGAAAAGTTAAGACGTAAAGATTGTATTTTTTTTGCTATCGGTAGTAAAATTTCGGTACGCCAAATGTTCTCTACTTCTTCTGTCTAGACTTAATCTTCACGCTGTTTCCCTGACGGGGTAGTCAGGCTATAAAACAGGTTAACTTCACAAATATCATAGAAATTGACATACGAGTAGGTATACTGTTTTGTTTAAACCAGAAGGCCAATTCTCGTAATAAAAGTACGGTCAAAGTTACGTTCCGATCTAAGCTCGGACTCTCAAATCTTAAAAAAGGTATTCTCGTAACAATGTTTTATGCATCTAACATTAACTGTAAGTCAAAATGTCAAAATACGTATTCTGCTAGTCTTATTATTTGAGACTCAATTTTGAATGAAATGCATTTGGTATTCTCGTCATAATTTATGTGTCAAATTTGACATTTATATGAGTTTGAATGTATATCGACAGTAGATCGACGGAATACTGCGGAAAACCTGTTTTTGTTCGGTTAAAACGCGATTCGTGTTAAATAGTTAAATATGAGCGGCTATTTACGATGGTGGTAATGAAATTCTATATTAATTGTCTCCGGGTGATGCTTAGATGAAGTATACTTCTTGGATTTTGCGCAAGATGTTCTCGGATAGCAGCCGCTTGCTGTATATTATTTTCAGAAACTAGTGCATTAGCCTTGTATTTAAAAGGTCTTAGTATCCAGACAATAAAATAATTACAAAAAAAAAAAAGGTTGCACTCCGAGATTGCCGACAGAAGTGAAAACTAAATTTATTTATTTAGACGCGTTCGCGGCGTACTATATGTACATTCATATATGCACATACTATAGCTGCGTATCGTAACGGTGTAGAGAGTCCAGAGATTTTATCTCATTTAAAAAATTGCGTACCGCGCTAAAAGTAGCTGTCACTTTAAAAATTGACCGGGATCGACGCTAATGATGATGATGATGAATAAAAAAATTTACACTTATAGAGTCCTAACTGATTACACAATATTATTTAATAAGACCTGTAGATGACCGGGATTAATGTTAGATGATGATGATGATTATAGTCGCGAGTCCAGAGATTTTATCTCCTCTAAAAATATGCGTACCGCGCTAAAAGAAGTCTTCACTTCAAAAAAAAGTATACTTCATCTAAGGGGTGATGGGTGCACTGTATGTTTTATTCTGTAACATGATTTTTTTCTCGCGAGATTGACACGAGTCTGAACTGAAATCATACCCATCGATTAACTAAAACCTTACCAACATGCTATTGTAATTTTGGTTAATGTTTGGTTCTGTGATGTTTATTAATTAGGAGAATTGGCCTTCTGAAGGCCAATTCTCCTAATTAATAAACATCACAGAATAAGCTGTTATTGAATCTAAACTTAATTATTATGTGAGTGAAAATCGGTATTCTACTCACCAAAATTACAATAGCATGTTGGTTAGGTTTTAGTTAAATGATAGGTATGATTTCAGTTCAGACTCGTGTCCATCTCGCGAGAAAAACATCATGTTACAGAATAAAACATACAGTGCACCCATCACCCCTTACATGAAGTATACTTTTTTTTGAAGTGAAAACTTCTTTTTGCGCGGCACGCATATTTTTAGAGATAAAATCTCTGGGCTCGCGACTATAATCATCATCATCATGTAACGTTGATCCCGGTCATCTACAGGTCTTATTAAATAATATTGTGTAATCAATTAGGACTCTTTCAGTGTAGATTTTTTTTTCATCATCCTCATTAACGTCGATCCCGGTCACTATTTTAAGTGAAAGCCTCGTTTAGCGCGGTACGCAATTTTTTAAATGAGATAAAATCTCTGGACTCGCTACACCGTTACGATACGCAGCTATAGTGTGTGCATTATGCATGTACATATAGCACACCGCAAATTCATTCACACAAATTCCATGAAGTATACTTCATCTAAGCATCACCCGGAGACAATTAATATAGAATTTCATTACCACCATCGTAAATAGCCGCTCATATTTAACTATTTAACACGAATCGCGTTTTAACCGAACAAAAACAGGTTTTCCGCAGTATTCCGTCGATCTACTGCCGATATACATTCAAACTCATATAAATGTCAAATTTGACACATAAATTATGACGAGAATACCAAATATATTTCATTCAGAATTGTGTCTCAAATAATAAGACTAGCAGAATACTGATTTTGTCATTTTCAACTTTCAGTCTCAATTCGATTTAATCAACTTACAGGTAATGTTAGATGCATAAAACTTTGTTACGAGAATACCTTTTTTAAGATTTAGGAGTCTGAGCTTAGATCGGAACTTAACTTTAACCGTGCTTTTATTACGAGAATTGGCCTTCAGATTTAAATTTAGTGACTTCTAGTTTACTGAAATATATACTAAAATATATATATTGAGACTACGTTATATTTAACGCTATATGAAACAATTTAAAAAGTAAATTAGTACCTACCTCTTTTGCTGCTAGTTCTGCCTCTGCTGCATCTAATTCTCTCTTGGCCCCTTGGTATTTACCTTGCATAACCGCTAAATTAGCTTTCAGTGGTAATACATCTTTATTCACTGAATAAAACTGAGCCATAGCAATTGTCCAAGAAATTAAACCAGCAACATTACCACACGCCAGTTTAGCTGCTTCAAATGTGTATTGTCTGTAATGTTATAAGGTTGGACGTAGGCTTCTCCCAATTTAAATTGTGAGGGTGTTAGAATTTAGTGCAAAGGGCTTTGTTCCAAGTTTACCTTCACTTTACCATATCATAGTCCGTTAGTCATAAGATCCACCAAATGCAGTTGAGGCTTACTTGGATCCCGAAGATCTCAACAGATCAAGCACACGTGATTCCCCACGAAAACAAAAGCTTTACCCTGCATAAAATTTGTCTATAGCACACCAGACCTACAACTATTTCTATTTTAATCACGACGATTTTTTACGAATGATCTTAAAAAAGGACAAATAGATAAACTAAAACCATATTTTTATTACAGCCTCATTAAAAGTCTTTTCTTTTCCATTCGGAATACATAATTTTGCGAAGGAACTTACGGAAATCGAAAGTAGGGTACTAGTAAATCAATCATTTCTGCATTAATATCATCCTTTGGATAATTCTTCAAGTTATTTAGAAATCGTGCGTCGGCCATGACCTGTTAACATAAAATGTAATTACTATAAGCAACGGTTAAATTGTTAAAATAAAGTGTATGAGCTCAAGATTATTCATTATTTCATATTACCTTGATGTTCTCATCTATTTTTAGTCAGTATTTATTACGGAACTTGGGAACATATATCTTTATAGGGCTAGTCTATTCATTTCAAGAGTGTCGAAATACACTATTTTCATAAATTTCTAAAGCTAAAGTTGCGTTCTTCAACATACTAAATACGAATAGACAAGTAGGTACCTTTAATGACTCAGCCCATGAAGGCGTTAAAAACTTTTTTTCATAATCGGGTTTGATGGGATCTATTCGCTTCCTGAAGAGCAAAACGACAGCGTCCATAATAAGTGTGATAAGATATGGTGGCTTGCCTAATTTCCTAACGGTGGCAATATCCGCTGCATTAATAGTCTACAACAAAAACAAGCCTTTAGTACAGATTAAACATAATGTAAATATTGAGCACAGAAAAATTGCAGTATATGTGTTGCCAGTATTGTCCGCTTCTGACCTGCGTATTACAATAAGGGCAATTATCCTCCCAAATTGAAATTGGTAGAGGCCTACACTTGCAACAGTGCATTGTGATAAGCTGATTACATTAATTGATTGTTTTATTATAAAAGGGTGAAATTAGAATTTGTAAAAAGTGGTCAACGCAGTTACAAATACCTGTAACGCTGCTTCAGCAGCATCTAGAGCTGGTTTTGCATCAGCAAGTTTCTCCTCGGCAATAGCTGTTTCTGCGGCAATAACTGTCACGAGTTTCACTGCAACATCCTTTACTTCCAACACTTCGGCTTTTACTATCTCAGCTGCAGCTTGAGTATCCGCGACGGCAGCTAATACCTAAAGAGTGTTGGTATCGTTTATTTTACTTTTTTGGTGTGTTGTTCGTATGTATGTAGATAATACTAGCTAGATGGGCAACATAATAAAAATTATAGGGCAATGATAAATTGAGGATAAAATAATAACAAAAATATACACAATTATAATTAAAAAATATACATATTTAAAATATTTCATTATTTTATACACTTAGTTTAAAAGTATATTATTATTGTTGGGTACTAGTGGTCCATATAAAACTAATGTAAAGTATTCAGACTTATCATATTGGTACCAAAATCTTACCTCTTCGGCTTTAGCAGTGGCTTCTTTAATTTCAGTCTCTTTAAGAACCAGTTCTTGCTTCAGTTCATCAACGCTTGCTGCCGCTTCTACTAATTTATCTAAGCCAGTGATCATTCTATAAAAACACGTTTATTTTGTAAATGAAACAAAATACACTAAAGTTGAGAGTACATAATTTGTGTAATATCACATCTAACACACCCTCTAAAAAATGGCTCAAAAGAGAGTTCAAAAGTAATCGAGTTTGCTTGAAGTAAAATGATTTAGTAATTTTCGAAAAATTTCCTGTGTCGCTTTACCAGCCTTTCTATCTTCTGTCCATAGTTCAGCAAATCTCATAAGTCAAATTTTAAGGGCATTCCCTTCAAACTTTGAGATTGCTGGCTTGGAAGAAGCTAGAAACGCTTTCTTAATTGCTTGCCCAAGCCAAAATTTTCCAGTTTCTCCAAATTCACAGAGGAGCTGGGACGACATAAACTGCAAATTGAGTTATGACAATCTATTGAGCTGTAGTACAGGTTCGGCACGTGCTAGGCTTTTGGCAATGGGTGCGCATGAGGCCGGCTACTGGCTTCACGCGTACCCTTCGTCAAATACAGGAACTTTTTTTGAGCCTGACACGCTCCGAATCGCAACCTGTCTACGGCTTGGTGTTCCGGTCTGCGCTCTTCATAAATGTCCCTGTGGCAGTGATGTCGACAAGTAAGGACATCACGGACTGTCATGCCAAAAAAGTGCGGGCCGCTTCTCGAGACATGCCGCACTAAACGATATCTTACGCCGGTCCCTTGCCACCGTCAACGTGCCAAGTCTACTTGAGCCAACTGGTATTGCAAGAGACGATGGCAAGAGACCGGACGGTATGAGTTTGATTCCATGGAAGATGGGCCGGGTGCTGGTATGGGATGCAACCTGTTCAGACACGCTGGCCCCTTCCCATCTACATGGAACCAACATCAGAGCTGGTGCGGCTTGTGAAGCGGCTGAAAAAGCTAAAACATTCAAATACAGGGGTCTTGGCTCCGAATATGATTTTGTCCCATTCGGTGTCGAGACTCTTGGTCCGTGGGCTAGGACCCCACGGACCAAGAGTCTCGACACCGACACATAACACCGAAACCGCTATAAGGCTTTTTAAGGAAATTGCGAAAAGGTTAGTCGACATCACAGGAGACCGAAGAGCTGGCAGCTACCTCGGACAAAAAATTTGTCTAGCTATTCAAAGGGGGAACGCTGCCAGTATTTTCGGAAGCTTGCCTAAGGGGACCTCTTTTAATAATATATTTAGTTATATATCATATTTTTAAGGTTATATTTAATGTTATATTTATGTATTTTGATATATATGGTATAAGTTCTCTATTTAGTAATTAGAGTTGAGGTGCAGTTTGCTTTTTCTATATCACATTTTATTTTCCTATACGAGTATCCTGATATTTAAAAAAAAAAGAATCCCTATTTCCCTTGGTCACGCCATCACGCGTGAACGGCTGGACCGATTAGAAAATATCTTTTTGTTTTGGATAGCCCATTTATTGAGGAAGGTTCTAAGCTGTATATCATCACGCCACTACGCAGGAGAGCGGAGCAGTAATCATAAATGTCAACAAATTGGGGAAACTTTCATACATATTTGGAAAAGTAATAAGCGACGGGATTAAATGGGTGAAACGGGGTTGGATGTATGTCACGGACGAAGCCGGGCAGGTTAGCTAGTATCCTGATATTTTATTAAATACTAGCGTACGCCCCGTTTTTTTATGTAGATAAATTACGAGTATGTACTTTTTTTTTACTTTTTTTTTAGGAACGATTGACGAAGAATATATATATTGTACAAAAGTAGAGGGTAGAAGGAGTCAGGTAGGTAGACGTGCGTGTATGAAGCGATTGATGAATCTCGAAGAAGCGAAAGAAGTATGCATGGATCGCGAGGCCTGGCGATCTGTCCTCTCTGACTACCCCGTCAGGGATACAGCGTGAAGGTAGTTATTTTTTTTTTTTACTTTTATATGCATTCTATTACTGAAAAACTGATGATTTGGAATAACATACATACATATTATCACGCCTGTTTCCCATCGGGGTAGGCAGAGACTATGGTTTTCCACTTGCTACGATCCTGACATACCACTTTCGCTTCTTCTACTTTTATAAGTGTTTTCGTACACGCTCGCCGGTTAAGGGTACTCTTGACCTGGCCGTTTTCCAAAAGGTCTTCGATTTGATTGACATACGTACGCCGAGGTCTACCCCTACCAGTTTGCCCATTCACTCTCGCCACATAAATCTGCTTCGTCAGTCTACTTTCATCCATCCTCTCCACGTGTCCGAACCATCTAAGCATCCCTTTTCTATCTTAGTCACAACATCTTTTGTCATACCACAATGTTCCCTTATCGCGCTGTTCCTTTCTTTATCCATCAACTTCACTCTAGCTATACTTCGCAGACTTCTTATTTCTACTGCATTTATTTTACTTTTATGCGTTTTTCGCCATACCCAACTTTCACTGCCATACATAAGTGTGGGGACCAGCACACCTCTATGTACAGCCAGTCGTGCCTTCTTCGAGACGTTCTGACTGCTCATAAAGGCGTACATGGCTCCATTTACTTTATTTCCTGCCAATACTCTTCGCTCAATGTCATTGTCATACTTTCCATCTCTCGCAAATTTTGTACCTAGATATACAAACTCTTTTACTTGTTCTACTCTTTCTCCTTCCACAACAATTGAGCAATCCGTCATACTTGCCTCTCTTTCAAAAACCATTACTTTCGATTTGTTTACATTCACTTTCATTCCTTTGTTTTTTAGCGCATCATGCATAATGTTAACCATCAACTGCAACTCCTCCGCCGATGATGCTAGTATTACCTGATCATCAGCGTATAGAAGGCATTTGACGGTCAGGCCATCCATTTTTAAACCATACGTACTCTCTTGCAGTTCTTTCAAGCAACTGTCCATGTATAGATTAAACAGCAACGGTGACGCTACACAACCCTGTCTCACACCTATTTCAATGTGAAAAAAGTCTGTGCAAGCTCCGTTGATCCTGACACAAGCACTGGAGCCCCCATAGAGAGATTTCAGTGCTCGTATCAAGTGGCTGTTTACTCCATACCTGGCCAGTATTGACCACAGTTCATTCCTCACCACTCTATCATAGGCCTTTTCCAAGTCTCAAATATGCAATAGACCTTTTGATTTTTCGCCAAAAGTTTTTCTGCTACGCATCGTAAGGAAAAGACCTGGTCCGTGCACCCCCTTCCTTTCATAAATCCTGCTTGTACATCCCACATTTTTCCTTCAGTTTCATTTGTCACTCTGTTTATCAAAACTTTTGCATACAATTTGCCGACGATGATGAGCAAGCTTATGCCGCGGTAGTTTTTGCACTCTTGCTGTGACCCTTTTCCTTTATAAAGTGGCACGATGACAGCCTTACACCAATCTTTGGTACGCTGCCATTCCTCCAACAAAGGTTAAAAAGGCAGCACAGCTGGCAAGCTACCACGCCTTGTCCCGCTTTCAGCATCTCGACAGAGATCCAACCAAGTCCCGCAGCTTTGGAATAACAGAGAGACTTCAATTTTATTTATTTGAATTAGACATGCGCAATATCATAGGATCGTAGAAAGTCAAAATGATTATAATAAGTAACATTAGAAGGAGAAATAACATTGTCACTGAAACATCTAAATAACAGAATTGATTACCTTCTTGCCATCTCTGCAATACCTTCATGTTTATCTTTATAAAGGACCTTATAACCATCCAAGAAGGATAGGTATGATTTAGGTGTAACATGTGCCTGTCTCCGGAATCGATCATAGTACAAAACACACATATCAGCTACATTATCTTGCACCATACCCATTATTTGAATCAACTGTTCTTTTGTTTCCATAGAACATACAACCTAAAAATTATACAATATTGTAATCATAGAAGGGCGTACTTCAAAATTTCCAAAAAAAAAACACTCTTACCTTAAACTCCCATAGGAAGTGGTGGGCTACTTCAATAAGGGCCTCTTTAGGCCATTTTTGAAACCAATCCATGATAGATCCAGAAATTAAACCAGGAAATTTCATGGCCCTGCTTCTGAACTTCTCGCCTACCTATTACAAAATATTTGAATCATAATTTTTCTTAACAGTCGTCACTTTAAATATGGCACTATTCATTTTGTATTAATGCTTTCCTCTCTATACTTTGAACAATAAAATTAAGACTGGGAAATAGCCTTTTGACCCTGTTATTCTTAATACCGATTTGATTTTCGTACAAAAAATAATTCTATAAAACGCTGATGTTATTATTTCTTAATAAAAAAATAGACATCACTCGTTGTATAGATTTTATTTATATTTGATATAGAAAAAATAATGTAGATGTGCAACGTACATAAATACTTACATATTGTCACGCCCTTATCCTCAAAAGGGCAGGCCCTGTACTGTACGCCTACATTTCACCGTATGCATTTTTGTTCCACGTAACAGGTGGTGAGCTCATTGTTGTGTTGAAATGGACCGGCGCAAGCTGTGGCGATCCACTATTGTAATTATTCAAGCCGCCCATAAGGCCTTCAACTGGGCTTAACGACTACCATTTTACTGGCAACCGGGACCAACGGCTTAACGTACTTTCCAAAGCACGCAAGGCACGTGCAACGTAACATTAACGAAATTTACTTAATAATAACTCACTGGAGAAAAACAAAGCACAACGTGTAAATTGGCTCGAGACCTAATAATGAAGTACTCATACAACACATCTGGTATGGGTATCCTTTTTGGTGCGTATTTTTTCATAATTGGTGTCAGTTCATTCAGAATCTCATCTAGAAGGGTGACGAAAAATTAACATTATTCATGTTATAAATTGAAATTTAGTAATTTTTTGGATGAATACCACACAGATTTTTGAAAATAATACTTTTTACATATCGAACATAAGTAATTAATGTAGACTGAATCTGTTTAAAATCACCGGAAATCATCATTCGAGCGATAGTAGTCACTGTAGGTACTTCAGTTCAAGACTTAAGCCCTTTTTGCAAATTCTGTTTGCAACTGGCACGGTTTTCAGTATTGCTCATAGCAAGAAGTCAACGGTATCACGATGCCCTATTCTGAACTAGCGCTATGTGCTGTAATGTCATTTAATATCAAACCTCTTTCGCAATAACTTTTTTGATAACCCTACTGCCAAGGTCGATTAAAATGATTACTTTTTGCAAAAAATTTACCCATTTCATCCTTAGGGAATAAATTAGCGATTTCTCCAGAGCTGAGGATATTATTAAGGAACTCCAAAAACTGTTCATCTTTGATATCATTGTCAGTAAAAATGAAAGATACGCCTTGTCCTTGTAATCCAGCAGTCCGATATAGGATTTTAATATCATCCATAAAATTGCTCACGTTATATGATCTGAAATTTTACTGCGATTTCAGTAATTAACTTACATACTGTTCTGTTGTAAAAAACTATCTATCTAATCTATCTCTCTCTTGCAGGAAAGTATGACAGATTGCTCGATTTTTGTGAAAGGAAAACGAGTGAAACAAGTGAAAGAATTTGTATACTGAGGTTAAAAATTTGTGGGAGATGGAAAGTGTGATTGTGACATTAAACGAAGAGTTTTGGCTGGAAATTAAGTGAATAGAGCAATTTACACCTTTATGAGCAGTTAGAACTTGTCTGAGAAGGCAAGACTGGCTGTGCATAGGGGAGTACTTGTTCTTACACTTATGTAAGGCAGTGAAAGTTGGGTGTGGCAGAAGCATAGAAGTAAAATTAATGCAGAAGTCTGCGGAGTATAGCTGGATTGAAATTGATGGACAAAGAAAGAAACAGTGTAATAAGGGAACATTGCAGTATGGTAGACGATGTATTGACTAAGATAGAAAATGGTATGCTTAGATGGTTCGGACATGTGGAGAGGATGGATGAAAGTAGACTAACCAAACAGATTTATCAGAAAAGAGTGAACGGGCAAACTGGTAAAGGGCGACCCCGACATACCTGTGTCAATCAAATAGAAGACATTTTGGAAAAAGGTCAGGTCAAGAGTACTTTTAACCGACGTGTGTATATGAAAACACTTTTGAAAGTTGAAGAAGCGAAAGTCGTATGCCAGGATCGTAGCAAGTGGAAATTCATAGTTTCTGCCTACCCCGATCGGAGACAGGTGTGACGATATGTATGTATGTAGTACGTTTTTAAATAGGAGGGCAATTCAAATACAAAATCGTAGTGACGTTACCAACCTTGTCAAAGTTATTTGATAGAAAGTATAATTTGCTATGAACGACGCTAATTTTGTTAAACTTTGTTTTCCAGAACCGCCAACTCCCACCAATAAAGCGTTGCCACTGTAAAATGATTATTACTAAATTATATAAAATAATTTGAAACTACCATTTTATGAATGATATTATGATTATTCATCATGGTTATATTATCATCTACTATGTTTAGGAAAAAAAAACAGGATATAAGGAGATTTCGTAACGTTTGTATTTGTTTATGATACTAACCGTGAAGTATTAATAATTCTAGAAATAATGAATAAATGCACCATGGCATCGTGGAAAAATACCAAATCCAAATGAGCTCCTCTTATTTGTTCATTGAACAGATCTTGAAATGAAGCTAATTTACTTAATAAAAATTCCCAACTGAAATATAAACAGGTATGAGTTACTGGGGAAAATAATCACAAAGTTGTAAATTGAAAGGACAACACAACAAACAAACAGTCGAACTTACGATGGCAATTCTTCATATATTTTTGGTGCTTCCATGCTAAAGTCCTCGTCTTCATCACCTGTAGGGTCGGCAGGTTCTCGCAAGAAGTTCACAAAGAATGTATCACCTTCAGGAAATTCATCTACATATTCAGATAATTCGGCGGTAGCGGTTTTCCAGAAATTTTCTACAAACCAGTCCTTGTCATCGAACGTGGTAAATCTGTTACATTTAATGCCTCATTATAAATGTTATAAGTTAGGTTTTTCAGTTGCTATATTAGTTCAGCTGCTATGAGTTAATTGCTATATTATTCATCAAGTTGATTTACTATTATGTTAAGTTGATTTTTTTATTGATACGTACAAAAATAAAGCAAATTCATTCACTTACTTACTAGATCGATCTTTGTAAGAAATTAAATTAATTAAAAATAATATAACGTTTCCAAGTTCAATATCCTATACCTGTCGGAGATAATCCTTAGACATTCATGGAACCATAACTTTAAAGCCATTTGAATGGACGGAAGCTCCTCTCTCTTTATAAACAAAATGCCTTCCCATATTCGCGATAAATCTCGAAGATTAAAAATATAGTGAAACTTGGCTGGTGTTGGTAGCATTTTAGTCTAAAATAATCGATTTAATATAAAAATATAAAATAAATAATAAAATGAAATTCAGATAGGTATAGGTACAACGTTCTCTAAGGGGGCTTGTAGAATCTTCTTGCACAATACGTGTTCTCTATCTTTATTATATTCTCTATCTATATAATCTAATTTTAATTAGAGGTTGGCACGCCATATAACCATGAAATTAGAATAATTTGCTTCAATTTGACTCTAGGGGAGTTGAGATATTCTTGTTGCGGAAGGCCAACACTAAACTTCGCCTCGACTTTTATCTACTCCTGATAGACATAAGAATTTAAATATATGAATAGTGTAGAGCACCTTACCATACCGAGTATTTAATACTTACTTTAGTCTGTTGCCATATAATTCGAGTAACTGGTACCAATTTAGGCATAAATTCCACAATCTTTTTATCAAACCGTGTTTTGCAGAAATAGCCTGCACTTATTGTTTCTAGAAAGAATATAAATCATTATTAACTTAAGCCTAAGTATGATACATTCAATTGGCGAAAAATAGAGTGCTCACTCGCTCACCACATAATGTAGGACATAGGTATGAACTTAGCAATTTTAAGATTTTCGACAAATATTAATATATTATTTATTTTAATTTAATTATTTATAATTTTTAAAATACAGAATTCTTTAATATACACACATACATAAATTTTCATTAAATAACCCACCCCTGACAGTACCAGGTGCAAAAGTGCCCATAACGCTAGCTGCGTTGCCGCGCTGAATCGCAAAGGCCATTCTTTGCACCAGGTACGAGCCGGAGTGGGAGTCCTGGATCTTCTCGCGTATTCTATGCCCTATCTCTGTAATTAGAGATTTAGCCTCATGACTCCAATAACCCATAGTCTCCACAGTCACTGGGACGACGAAGTAGTGCGATTCCAGTGCAGCATACTTTGATCGTTTCCTATTAACGGCGTCCTCTGACGCAGCAGCAGACGACTGAATGGTGCGACCCTGGTAGCTTGCTGCAATAGTGCTGACGCAAGTTGCCTCCTCTATCAGGCACTTCCCATTTTTCCACGGCATCAGGGTAAACCATCGGGATTTAATTAATTAATTGTATGTTTACCGCAGACGAAAGATGTGATTTGGATGTAGAACGGCGAGTAGCTGCCGGAAAAAGGTTAACAAAGCTTGGGTATAGCGACAAAGCATCGTAATCGCAGAGGCACGACTCGCGATTCATTACGCAGTGTTAGGTGCCAACGTTGTTGTACGGTAGCGAAACCTGGGTATGTCAGCAGATGCATGATAGTAAATTGAATGCTGTGGAGATGCGATCACTTCGAAAATTGTGCGGCGTGACTTTGGCCGACCGAATACGTAACGTAGTGATACGCAATATGGCAGGTTTGAATGAAAGTTTCAGCGTTAAGCTGGAAAAGGCCGTGCTGCGTTGGTTTGGACACATTCAATGAATAAGTGAGGAACAATTGACGGCAGAATATTTATTGTGCGAAAGTAGAGGGTAGAAGGAAACAGGTTAGGCCGAGACTATGACCGGTGAGTAGATTGCTAAAAAACGAAAAAGTTAAAAGTACACGGACGTGCCTGTATGAAGCTATTGATGAATCTGCAAGAAGCTAAAGAAGTATGCATGGACTGCGAAGCCTGGCGATCTGTCCTCTTTGTCTACCCCGTCAGGGATACAGCGTGAAAATAGTGAGTTAGACAAATTTTAAAGTATAATTTAATTATTAGTATGAGTATACTACAAAACAAAACTGGGGACTGAGAATAATCACATAAATTTTTGTGTAATTACAATAACAAATAGCATTTTTTTTGCAAACAAGGTGATATTTTGTAAAGACCTTTATATTCTCTTTTAATAAAGTGCTAATAAGTACTAATAGTATATATAGTTTTCCTAAACTTTTCATCCTAAAGAGAACCATAAAATATGATCACAAGCAGTATTTACCAAATATCTTATCCATAGAAACAATACTAGGTAGAGTGCAGTTAAATATGCAAAACTGTCTCTTAAGACGCGGTGGTACATCATTTCTGCCTCCACCTGTAGGAAAAAACAAAATTAATATAATTCTAATAAACTCTAGGTTACTAGTTAATTCAAAGATTTGGTTAGGTTTCTAAAACAATTATGACTAAATAATTAAGAAATTGCAATCGAAATGTTGAATTGTTTAGAATATAACAAGTTTCTCAGCATTTCATGGAAATATAATGTAAATAGTAATTACCAGGGTGTATCATGGCGCCAAAAATTTGAATATCTGCTATAATAGTGAACTCCCCAGGTTTTTCCAAAGAGTAAAATCCACCACCCTCCATCATTTGTCGCACTATTTCGTTTGTCACCTATTTAAAAAGAAATTCTTTAACCAAATATAAAGTACCTAATTCATATGATAAATAACAATACTTTCAGACCGGAGTTTTTTTTTTTACAGATACAGATAATCAACAAGAAGAACCATGTGTTTTGTATAATTAATTAAATGTAATGTTGTCACATTTTTCCCCTGGTTCGATTCCCGGGTCAGAACAAATATTTGTGTGATCCACAAATGTGTGTTTTGGAGTTCAGGTGTTTGTTATGTATAATATGTATGTATTTAGAAATATATAAGTATGTTCGTCAACTGTCTAGATCCCATACCACAACCTTATATTAGCTTACCTTGGGCTAGATGGCGCTTTGTGAAAAGAATCCCACAATATTTATTTATTTATGTCTTGCAGTTTTCACAGTATTTGTGAACTTAAGACGCGTGACAAAGTGTTCCTAATTTCGCTTTGGTAATAAGAATAAGCTTTATCATTTTGAACGCATCTTATCATTAGGTCGTGATACGGTGGTATTTACTCAAATTAATAGAATATTAAAATTTCATTTGTCGTTAAATATTAAACGTTTAACCAAAAAATCCAATAACAACCAGTGAGAGAGAAAGAGAGTGTTTTCAATTTTTTTAAAACGTATTTCGCGGCATATCGAGTACTGGCACTGATAATAACATTTTTCTAAATAAGAGTTAAGTCAATTTCACTATTATTTCGCATGCATTTCATATCATCGACTTCTATTTCTACAAACCTATCAAATTAGTAAAAACGGACGCATTTTACCTGATCACCCCAGGCATTCACAACTGGCATATTGATGTCATCAATGAAAACAGTCATTTTTTTACCTCCCGGAGGTCCGTACGTCATGCCGACACGTTTCTCTACGTACGATTCTATAATACGCTGCAATCAAATATAGGTATTCAGCTTAATATGGAGATGATTCCTTAAACATAAAAAACTTAAAAATTCAAATAGAATTATTTAAACTTACTTGAAACATATTTGGTGTGGTAGCAGAAGAAAAGTTGATCATCTTGAATACCTTAAATTCGCTATCATAATATGACATATAACTTTTCAGCATAACGGTCTTTGCGGTGCCTTGTTCGCCTATTAAAAGCACCGCTTTATTTTGTTTGGCAATCGTCTCTATTAAGAATGTAATACACACGTTGTCGATATTCGGTACCAAAATGGATGAGTATTCCGGAATACTGTCGCTAGGGTAAATATAATCTTCTACGTGATCAGACCTGCAAATATTGTGTTTAAGATTTGTGATATACTTAAATACAGACTTTATAATAGGCAAAAACTTGTGACTTAAATCAACAGATGTTTGATGAAGTAGCTCGTATAATAACAACTTTATTTTCAGTTAGGTATATTATATTCCAAATGTTCAAATAAATATTCATACACTTAAAGAACAAAATTCGATTTAATGTAGTTGTGAGCTTACCTAGACCTTTCGGGTCAGTGTCCCATTTCTTATATGCATTATGAGCACATGATGTTAGTCAATAGAAATTTACTTGTCAAATACAGTACCGTCAATTATAATATTATACTAACCAATGCTGCCATTGTCCATTAGTGCTAACCATAAACTCGAAAGGCATCACCCATTCTTTTGATTTACCACCAGGCCAATCCATTCTTCCGGGCAATTTCATCATAAACTCAGCCATGCGCGTACGAGCGTCTAGTTCTAGTACCGCACCCAGAGACCACATCATTGCAAATATAAAAAAACGTTCAAGGTGACGATCAGTGTGTACCTCTGCAGAAAATCGTAATCATTAAAAAATAACCATAGCTTGCTTATAAATAAAGAAGCCATTTGTATTGAGAACGAGGTATTTTGTACACTACGCTGTTAACCTCAAATCACAAATCACAACGAAATCAATAAGAAACAAAAGTAAAAGAGAATACTGAAATATAAGCGATTATCGTAACATACATAATGTTTGCATAAAGAAAAGCCCCAAAAACTACTCTGATTAACATTTTTGCATATAAATACTCACTGCCTCCAGGAACTTCTATTTCCAATAACCCAATTAATACATCGATGCATTGCCTGCAAAATGGTAAAATTTGCATCATCAGTAAAATAAAAGACTAAAAGAGAGCGAATGACACATTACAACTAAAACAAACAGCAGTCAAATGTTGTGTTTCTTACTAAATCAATTGCAATTTCTCCTAATAAAATAATATAACCTTACAAAGCCTTACAAAATTAATAATATTTTAGTATGACAGTAGTTAGTAGTCACCTAATGTATATTGCTTCAAGAAGCTTCATCTTCGCCGGCAATTTTTGCTGTACGAATGAGTGTACTTCGTCATAAACTTTGTTAAAAGCATTACGAAAAGCGTCAGCTTCCTTGGTCGTGCGTTTTCTTAACCAACCCTGTAGCAAGATACAAATCATAAACAAAATAGGATCTAATCAATCAATATCTACTACATTAGCCATGAACGCCGTTACCTATCCGACAATTGAAGCAATTGTTGAATTGGTGTTTTCACGTCCAATTTATAAACTATAGACTGCGACTAGAGTCTAAGGTTCATCGTTACATCAATAACAAGTATATAGGGTCATTTGTAAAACACCAGCAATCTGCTAGGACTAGGTAGAAAAAAATAAAAATATGTTCAATATCTTTTTTTTTTTTCAACTTAGATTTTTGTTTTGTTATAACCTTAACCCTGTATAGATGTAAATAATAGAATTTCAATATTAGTTGATCTTTAAATGTCGATAATTAGAGCCCCATGACACCGGAGTAAATCCGTAGCAGATATAACACCAACGCCTTGATTATATTAATTAAAATTTACTTTGAAGTGGTAGCTTATCATATTCAGGAATTATTGGTTTCAATTCAACCCTATCAAGAAGATGATTGAGGGTAAGAAACACCAAAATGCAACAATAGGAAATAAAAAGTAAAACTCAAAATGTAAGTTCGACTAATCAATATATGTATATAAAAATCAATGCCACTTTTCGTTGTAATATTATAACTCAAGAACGGGCTCACTTATCCAAACCAAATGTTTAGGCTTTGTTCAGACTATTTAGTAGATGGTTTATGTTAAACTTGCGCAAAATCGGTCAAGCGGATCTTCATTTTTAAGTGGCGCTAACAAAGTTGCGCGGGTCAGCTAGTTAATTATTAAAATCTTAAGTTTTCACAATACCTCCAGTATGGGTTGCCATTTTAATACCGATGAAGACAAAAACACCATGCCCATCCGGCTCACGGTTGCAGGTGAAGCGTTATCGACATTGTCAGGCTCAAACACTAGCTTACTGTTTGTAGCCATCGTGATACGGTCACCATTGGCCAATGTTAAAGTCTTGTTGTCATCCAGTACAGAATTCAAATTTTCAATCCACACAGCATCAACAGGACCATCTGAGTAAAAAAGACTTATGATATTAATACAGAGTATAAATGGATATTAATTACAAATTACTATCATACTATTATAACTACCTAAAACGATCCAAGTTGTATCAGACTTTTTAACTTTTAATGCACGACGCCAAAGAGTAGAGAATATACCATCTGTCCAATCGTTCGTAGCTACATCCAGGCGACCAAACATTTGAGGTGCAGTTATGGCCTATTATAACAAAAATAAAAATAAAATGACATGTCGTAAGAAAAAATAATATTATATACCAAGACTCGATCGAAAACCGCAAACACCTAATATTTAGGCATGTTACAAGGTACCTCAAGAATATAATGAAACAAACTCTTTCAACTAAATAAATATGCTAATATTAGGAGACATTTGTCAAAGTAAGTAAATATTATTTCGCGTGAAGTCCCAAATAGTATACCTACAAAGTACGAGTACACACCGCAAAAGAATAAATATAACAGGTGCCCATTCAGTTTTAAAAATATTAAATGTATTATAAAATATTCATTCATACCTTTGGATTCATTCTCATTTCTCGATGAGGTTTGCCAAGTAATGTTAAAGAAGCCATGAGTGTATGTATGCAAGTCGTTTTACCAGCGCCAGTTGGTCCTAAAGTCATTAAGCCGTGCCTCACCAACGATGTCTCAAATAATTGAATAATTTTCAAATTCCAGTCTGGGTGATTGACCAAACCCATGCGCTCTGTAATTATTCCAATAGCACGTTGCATATCCCTGAAAAATTACCATTTTATACATTAATACAATAAAACATGTAGGTTCTAAGTGGTCTGCTTGAGCTATGTGACCGAACAAACTATAAAGTGGCAACTAAAAGTCAGTTGCGAGTCCCATACTGCAGCAACCGCACTGGAAGATTTTAGAAAGAGACTCGACTACTTATACGAGTACGGTACATTCTGTGAAGTAATTATTTTGTTTTCACTTATATACTTATTATGTATACATATTATGTGTTATGATGTATATATATACATATTATGTGCTTACCTCCATTGGGTTTGACTAAGTTTCATACCAGGGAACAAATCTTCTATCAATGACACGAAAAGAGGCTCATCTTCGTCTACTAATTTGGACACGTTCATTTCTCTATAAAATTATAATTATTTACGGTAAAATGCCTCTGCTACCTATTCGGGGATATAGGCGTGACTGACAAGTAAAAATGCAAATTTATATTTTTATTCGGAATAATACGAATAAAAATGAATATATAATAGTTATGCTACTATAACCAACTGTTTGAAAAATTACAATGCAGAACATGTCTAAATTTTTCGGCTACAAAAGAGGTTGCCAAGCTGCTTTGCATGCTCGACTTACTTTGGTAGCGGTAAAGATTGAGTTTAGTTGCTCAAGACGATATTATCTTGAAGATTGCCTACATATATACACTTAAAACTTAACTTAACTATCTTCACGCTGTATCCCTGACGGGGTAGTCAGAGAGGACAGATCGCCAGGCTTCGCGATCCATGCATACTTCTTTCGCTTCTTCGAGATTCATCAATCGCTTCATACACGCACGTCTGGGTATCCGAGTACTTTTGACCTTTCCGTTTTTGAGCAATCTGCTCACGTGGTCTTCATATGTAAGTCTCGGCCTTCCCTGACTCCTTCTACCCTCTACTTTTGAACAATATATATTCTTCGTCAATCGTTCCTCACTCATTCGTTGAACGTGTCCAAACCAACGGAGCACGCCTTTTTCCAGCTTAACGCTGACACTTTCATTCAAACCTGCCATATTGCGTATCACTTCGTTACGTATTCGGTCGGCCAAGGTAACGCCGCACAATTTTCGAAGTGATCGCATCTCCACAGCATTCAATTTACTTTCATGCATCTGCTGACATACCCAGGTTTCACTACCGTAAAGCAAAGTTGGCACTAGCACTGCGTTATGAATCGCCAGTCGTGCTTCTTTTACGATGCTTTGTCGCTTTACTAACTGGGACAAAGCACCGTTAACTTTGTTTCCGGCAGCTACTCGCCGTTCTACATCCGAATCACATCTTCCATCCGCGCTAAACATACTTCCTAAATACACAATTTCATTCACTTGCTCTAGACGTTCCTGGTTTACTCTAATCTCGCATTTAGTTCTTACGTCACCTCTTTCAAATACTAGAACCTTAGTTTTACTTGCATTCAAGCGGAGACCCTTACTTTCACACCCCTCTTTCATATTAGTGACTAATGCCTGAAGGTCGGCTTCTTCAGCCTTACCACATTTCATACTTCTTATCGCTTGTTCTATTTCTTTCATACTAATGACTTCAATGACATCGGGATCCGGAGCATCGAAGTGAGCTCTACTTCCCGATGTGGCATCTCTGTCTTTTCTTGCATACATCTTTCCATAATATTCACTCCATCTCTGCAGGACGTCACTTTGGTCTGTTAGGACGTCATTGTTAACACTAAGCACTTTATTCATACTGCAGATTGCCGAACAACTTCGGGTCTTGCCCACCTCTTTCCAGAAGAGCTTGGCATTAGCCCGAAAATTGGACGACAACCTTTCATCCGCTTTTATTCTGCACCTTTCACGAGCTTCTTCTATCAGTGCCTTCGTGTTAACTTTCTGCAGCTTGTATCTCTCTTTTATATAAAAATCATTCCGCGAGGCTAAGTAGTCTAGCCATGCTTTCTTCTTCATTCGAACTGCTTCTTTCACTTCTTCATTCCACCATGCATCACGCTTATTACTACTGCCTCTTTTCGTTTCTCCACACACTTCCACAGCGGCATTTATCATACTGTCCCTAAGGTTCTGCCATACACTTTCCACATTCTCACTGCTTACATTGACGTCGCCAAGCTTTTCGGCTACCCTTTCATTATATTTATCCCTAATGGATGCATCCTGCAGCTTCCAGCTTTTGATGCTATAAGTCGGCTCAGGTTCAGGACACTCGGTGCGATGACGCCAACCCGCGAACAGACCCCTAATCCTAGTTATGACTAGGTAGTGGTCTGATCCCAGCTCAGCGCCTCGATAAACCCTTGTGTCCATCACCTGTTTACGGAGCCGACTATCCATTAGGAATAGATCTATCATGCTTCTCTTTGACTTACATCTCCTCGTATACATGTGAATTTGTTTGTGGTTGAACATTGTGTTCGCCACAAACAAATCCTTTTCCTTACAAAATGCCAGTATTAGCTTGCCAGCGTCGTTCACCCTTTTATCCCCATACTTCCCGAGTACCGACTCAAAACCATCGCGAGCGGTACCCACCCATCCATTCAAGTCTCCACATACTATAAGTCTTTCATTTCCTTCTATCACATTTAGAGCTTCTCTCATACTCTCCCAGAAGTCCTCTAGCTCACTCGCGTTCGACGAAGATACTGGCGCGTAAGCAGCTACCAGGAAAATCTTCGTCAAACCAAGTTTTACACGGATCCAGAGGATTCTAGGACCTACCAGTTTGTACTCATACATACCGGAGGCCAATCGCGAGGACAGCAAAATTCCAACCCCCCGACTGCCATGCTCGCTCTCTGGTACTCCAGACCAAAGCGCGAGCATCCCACCCGGGAGCTCCAAGACTTCGCTGCCCTTGCGCTTGGTCTCTGTCAAGCACACTGCATCTAACTTTCTCTCATTCATAACATCCATCAACTCATTCATCTTATCTGTCATTCCTCCCCTAACATTCCACGCAGCTACCCTGCACTCCATCCTCCACTTCCCGCCGTGTCGGGCCGCGCGTGTAAGGTGGCGGTCCCCTACGCCGCTCTGGCACACACTTTTCGCACCAGCGGGGACGAACTGGTGCGCGTCGCCTCAGGGGCACGCCCTAGCAGTAATCGCCCTGGTGGCACTCGTGTTGGAGTAGAATTGCAGCCGTAGCTGGCAGGGATGGCGACGTGCACGCTTCTACTCTTCATCCCCATCTTATAATTCTTAAAATAAATTCTAGTTCAAGATAATATGGTACCTAGATGTCGAGGCCCTAGAAGGTGATGTACAACAGTATTACAAAACCTAGAATATGAATTCTTAAGTTTAAAAAAATATTCAATCGAAATAATAATTTTCATTTTTTTCAGTGCTTACTTCAATACTCTCATCATAATGTTCTCTTCAGTACTATCTGGATTGGCTCGTTTCTGTGCACCCATAGTACGTAATACAGATAGAATATTTCTTAAACCAAAGTCATAATGCACCTGTTTAGATAGTTGTTCTTCACAAAGTTTGTACAGCGTGAAAAACTTCCGAGCTGTAAATGACAGAATATATGTTTTTGACCAAAATTATAATACTTTTACTTAGATTTGGTCTTAATTTGTAAGAATCTTGATTTATTTAATAATTATATTATTTACCTAATACAATATTTTCCTTAAAACCACAGCTAGCTAATTTTACTCGAATAATAATTTGCCTATCAGGAACCATCATAGCTACTGAACGAAACTGGATTTTCAAATTTTCTGGTAATTCTTGGCGGCCAGCATACCCAGGATTCATTGTAATAATAAATGCAAATTCTGGATTTAGACTCACTGTGTCTCCATCACTGTAACGGTGAAATTAATTTGAGCCGCGGTTTTATAGTACTACGAAAACTCGGTGCAAGAAAAATAAACACATTAGAAAGAGGGACATATAATAGTAGCTATTTAAAGTACATATTTGGGAGATAATAATTGTATGATGGTTTAATATATTTAAGTAAAGTATTTCACATAATGATAGTATTTCACATAATTTACATATTTCACATTATTCACATAATTAATGAGAAAAATACGAGTAATTGAATCGATTGATATTATGGTTATTTAAAGTATAGAAGTACTGAAAACTTAGAAGTCTTAGCTATGACAAGCAAAATAATTTAAATCATCAAAATTAATGGTTGTCCACTTTTACACGCAAATGTCCGATATTTCAGCACTGTTGCTAGTGCCATATTCACGGAGTAACTTAAAGCAATGAATGATATTTAAATTCTCTTTAGTAATCTTTAAAATTATGTTTTATACCTGAATATAAAGAAGTCTTTCTTCTCCCTCCTTGCAGTCAAACAGATATAGATTTGTTGTGCAGCTACAGACAATACAGGCAATTCAATACGATTGAACTCATCGAAACAGCCCCAAGTACCTGACTGTGCTAAGCCTTTATAAATGCGTCCCAATCCTGTTCGAAATTGTCAGAATAAGATTAGTATAAACCATTGTTTCCTTATATTTAAACGAAATTCAAATATTATACATAATTCATTTTTAAATATATATTAAAAGTAGTAACGATAAAAAAACTACAATAATACCGTTCATCGTTTATTCTTTGTTTATTTTTAAGTTAAGTTGAAGGCCTTATGGGTGGTTCTAAAAATTACAACAGTTAGAGCCACAACCTGCATCTATCCATTTCAACACGGCAATGGGCTCACCACATATTACGTGGGACAGGAATTTACATGACGAATGTGATACATACATACATATTGTTACGCCTTTATCCCCGAAAGGGTAGGCGGCAGCGGCATATTAAACGCCCACATTTCACCGTATGCATTTTCGTCCCACGTAACAGGTGGTGAGCCCATTGCCGTGTTGAAATGGACAGGCGCAGGCTGTGGTAACCTGCTGTTAAATTTTTTTAAGCCGCCCATAAGGCTTTTAACTTGGCTTAACGACTGCCATTTATTGGCAACCGGGACCCACGGCTTCAAGTGCCTTCCGAAGCACGGAACTAGCGTGGGTCTAAAGGGCCGAATAAATTTAATAAAATAAAATGTGTCTATTTTAGATGTTAAATTTGGAAGAAATTTTGAACCCGTTGCCTTTTTAGTGAGATGGTAACAAAAAAGCTAAAAGGTCTTATGTGCTCGACATTAATTAGCACAACCAATTTAAGTCCTGGTAGTCTCGGACTAATCTGATATATCTGAATCTGAATAATCAAATTTGCAGTGAAAAATACAACTGTTATGAACCAGACTAAAAACCATGGCCTTGTCTTTAGGGTCTCTGGCCAGCTGAGCAACTCGAACCAATTTGTTTACTTTAAGCAAATACGTACAAAGTATGACATAATAATAAAATCACAAACAAAAACACATTATGAGATGAATGGTATAAAATAAAATGTCGGCATGGCTGAAGTAGGTACGTTGAACTGATTAAATGAACCCATAACCTCAAACTCCTAAGATTTTCTTTCTTAAGGGATTTCTATAGGGTTCCTGCCTACTCACAGCCCACTCAATAAGAACATTGAAGTTTGAGTCTGCGCCTGACAAGTTACTGAAGTAAGTATAGCCCTTCTAGAGTTCCACACGTAATAAAGGGGATGTCTGTGACCAGAATTGAGTGTCTAATAATGTTATATAACCACAACTATCTATTTAAATTTATTAACCTCTGAAATCCATCTGATCAGAGCAATTAAATACAATGACAAGCTTTCCGAGCGTGCGGGCCATGTCCTTAGTAGTCTCAGTCTTGCCAGTGCCAGCAGGACCAGCAGGTGCTCCACCCATACTCATACCAATAGCTTGCGCAAGAGTAATATAGCAGCGATCTGTTAGAGGCGTAATTACCAGACGTTCCGTAATTCCCAAATATTCATTCTAAAAACAAAATGACAGTGAAATATGGGATTATTCCGGTCTGTCCCCCTGCTCTGTCCCCCTAGGGGACAGATAGGAAAAAAAAGTTTAATCTGTCCCCCTACCACCAATAGGGGTCCCCCTATTGGTGGTAGGGGGACAGATTAAACTTTTTCGCACTTTTTATTCCTGTTTGTCCCCCATGTAAATGTTAATTATTAGAAGTAATAAAATATGTAATAATTAATATTCTTAGATCATACATTCAGGCGTCGCGAGGCGCAACTAGGACAGACGCTCGGATGATGATGATGATACTATTCTTACATATTTTATAGATGAATATGTAAGAATTAATATATAAAACCATTTTACTTTAGATAAAAGACAAGTGGTTTGGTTATATGATCAAATATAATTTATATATGTTTGTGTGTATATCAATTTAATCACTGTTTTTATATATCACAACAGATATTGCCGGCATTACAACAGTCTTCTGCTTTATCTTACTTTAACTAAGTTACAATTAAAAATAATAACAAACTTATTTTTCTCTTATTTTTGCCTATTAATCAACATATCCTAATAAAAGTCCTTAGCCGCTTTATGCTAATGAAAATTTAGAAGTACATAACTACTTAAGTATTGTTAACTAAGTTAAGTTTTTAAAGTTGTACCTCGGCGAGCGTTCTGAAGATCTTATTTTGTTTCCGAACAACGCGTGTCGGGCTGAAGTGCCACTCTCTACAGTGGAAAGAGTTTTTCGCCAGAACGAGACGATTTAAAAGATCGTTTCTCTGTCGAACGATAGTAACCTGGAAGGCTTTGCCAGCGCACGTGTTTCCTTTCTCTTACAATCCCGGGTTCTTGCGGAACGTGAAGAGGCACGTCATTGGGTCGCCAACTTGAGGGACGCTATCAGTAGTCATGTAGACTGAGAGACTGCCCCTCAATTCGCTAGATATCGTCATGGCTTGCCATCAGGCGGACGGCGTCATTTTGGCGAGCTAAATATAAAAAAAATATCTATCGCAGTTTCTCTAACAAATGGCCAACAGTGATTTCACCAGCTACAATCTGCATTTGGCAATTGTATTTACAATATATTAAGAAAACCCTGTCCGATACGTGACGGTATTGGTAGGTATCGAGATGTGATTTTATTTGTGTAATCCTTTTTAGAATTTACCCCAAAAAATGACCCCAAAAAATTTACCCCGAATTACATAACTTCAAAATTAATATAATGTGGTAACTTACATAGCAACACAGGGAAAGGGCTATTCGTAAATGCAAGGTCAAAAGGTCAGCTTACACCTACCGGCGGCTTTTTTTTGATATCACATAAACTCGTCGCCGCATGCAAACAAAAGTGATGTCAGTTTTTGAAAATTTGCTCTCGTATTTTAAGAAAATTGGACTAATCCTGTTACTAAAAACACGCATTTTAAAAAAATGATAACTATTTCATACTTATAAATAATATGCTTTTTAATTATTTTTTTTGGTTATGTTATTGAAGTGCCTATGTGCCCCTTTTCGGGTCGGACAGGGTTTTCTTAACACATTGTATATAAATTATTCATAATACTTTGTGTGGCTATTTATGGTCGGAGGTAGCTGTTTTTGGTGTTATATTATAAAAAGCTGCATCCTTTTCTAAGATTGCTATCAACATATATATTTATTAGGTAATTTTTTTCCGACTGCAATGTTTAAGCCATGGTGCCATTCTTCTAGGAAGTTCGTTATACGATGACGTCTCGATCATGAGGTTTTATCCACTGTTTGATCATATATAAGCGATTTTTTTACTTTGATCATCATCTGGACTTTCAGGTGCGATGTATTCAAAATATGATTATCAGGGAAGTACGGGACTTAATGCCACTTGTCGTTTTAAAAGTATTTAGAATTCGGAACATTACAATACTCCAGCAATGTTGTATAAAACCGCGTGCTGGGGTTATTACTCTTTGATTGTTTTTTTTTATTCTTCCTATTATTTATATTATTTTATAAAATAAGTGCATAAATATAACTGGAACCACAAGTTACGCATTATACATACAACTCTAGTCCCTACTAAACAGTCATATACATCAGTTATACATTATAGATATGACTCGTGGTCCCACTAAACCTAACCACGAATCATTATTATATCTATATTATATATAATCTTATATATAATGATTATATTATATATAATCGATATCGTCGAAGTTTTTAGTATAGTGGGACAGCGGATATGGTGGTACCACGAGTCAGTATCCACTTTTAGATATATTGGTAGAACTTAATTTTATCTGTTGATTGCTTACATGGGTACCTGTATTTTCTCCATGAAATAAACGCAAATGTAAGCTAATTTTAGGTTTTAGTAAAATATTATAACTCTTAATAATGCATTTTTCCAGTTAGCAGATTATACAGCAGACGGGCAGCAGGAGTGTAAAGCAGCTGATCTACAGGTAATTTTTGTTCTCCAGAAGAGAGCTATACGTGCAATATATAAATTGAGTGCTAGAGTGTCTCTTAGAGAGAAATTTAAAGAAATTGGCATTTTAACGGTTGCATCACAGTATAAATTTGCAAATATCATGTTAGTTAAACAGAACATACATTTATACAATAGACACAGTGACATACATTCGATAAATAACAGAAATAAGCATAAATTAATTGGAACGCATCATCGTTTACAAAAGGTTCACGACTCTTTTGCAGGAATTGGCGTACGCCTTTATAATAAAATTCCTTTAGATATTATGAACCTGCCGTTACATAAATTTAAGGCGGAAATTAAGACGCACCTCTTGAAAAGGGCTTATTACACAATTAATGATTATTTGAATGATAAAAATAAATGGAAATGAGTTGCTTACTCTTCGCTCGAGTTATGTAGGATTCGAATGAATCTTGTGTTATATTATCTACTTGTCTTGAATCTGCATATATATGTTGTATTTTTTTACATTATTTTATTTTAAATTCTCCAGTATAAATAATTTGAAACGCCAGGCAACTAAAGGTATGGCTGCGTTTAGTCCCGGTAATAACTAATATACATAATTATATGTAATTTGACTTTGTTATTGTGTGAGCACTATGTAGACTTATTTATAATTTTGAAATTGACATGATAGTTGCTGAGTTGTTTTTGGATATGTCATGCTCGCCTAAGTGTCCTGGTAGTGGTGGCGTATGTATCGGGTCGCCTTGTTCCCTACAATACGGTTGAATAAGGCGATGGCTGATATATGCGTCATACCCGTGAACGGGTGCGGTCTGTTGGGACTGGTCAGCTCATAGCTGTTATAACAATTGTTACAAATAATATTATTTAAATTTAAGGCAAACTAAGTTTAGTCGACTGTTCTCACATAAATTCAAAGGAACTATGTAAGTGTAATTTTAATGAACACAACATTTATTTTGTTCTTATTTTTTGTATAATTTCATTACTGTATAATTGGTCAAATATCATGTTAATCAAACTGTGTCACATGGCGGTTAGAAAAGAGTGGCCATGAGTTTTATTGCCAGGTTCTTCCTCTGGCTCTTCGCGAATCTGGCAGTAAATGTAAATATAGAAGCCGTAATCTTGACGTTCATAAGTGTTACTTTGTGACCTACATGAATAAAGATTTTTGAATTTTTTTTTTGATTCGAGTAATCATAAATAAAAAATCGTAATTATAAATAAATCCTCGTTGTATGTATGTAAAATAGAGGTCAAGGGGGCCTAGGTGCGTCTATCAGTAGGAGTAATTAGTAGGAGCACGAAACTGAAATCGTTTTATTACTTCTAAGAATTAATTAATTTTCTGACTACCCCGTAAGGGATACAGCGTGAAGATAGATAGAAGAATTAATATTTACATGGGGGACAAACAAAAAAAGTTCGATCTGTCCCCCTATTGGTGGTAGGGGGACAGATCGAACTATATTCACTCATGAACGGTTTTATGTCCCCCTGCCACCAATAGGGTGACAGATCGAACTTTTTTTTCTCATCTGTCCCCTTAGGGGGCAGAGCAGGGGGGACAGATCAGAATAATCCGAAATATGGTACATTTTTGAACAGATAAAATAATACAGATTTATATGTTTTGTATAACCTCTTTACGCTGAGGTTGTAGGTTTGTATTATCCGCACTCTAATTTTAGTTGATTATGCTCCACAAGGTTTATGAGGGCATCAAATAATAAATACTAGATTGCTTAAAATGAGAGATAGTATAAAAGAAGTTAGCAAATGCTGATTTCTGTAGTTGGGTAAAAGAGTGAAGCGTCAGCACAACCTGCACCCGTCCATATCAACACTGCAACCAGGCTCACCACTAGCCTCGAGACAAAAATGCTAACGGTGAAAAGTGGGTGTATAATATGTAATTAATAATTATGTATTATGTAAATAAATTATTATTATTATTAATATGCCTCTGCCACCACTTTGCGGATAAAGGCGTGAATCATAAGTAAGTAAATGGGAAAACGTGTGGGTGAAAAATCTCGTTTGACTAAGACCATGATTAACCACAGGGAAAGCCACTTATTTAGGAGACAAGAAGTTAATTAATTAAATTTCATACAGGAAAGAAATAAATTACCTGGTAAATAAAATCTACGTCTGTTATACACACAAGACACTCATCGCTGTCTTCAAAATAATAGAAACGAGCTTGTTTCTGCCATTCGAAATCACCAGGTGATTTTATTCTCATTCTCACTAGATCATCGAAAATATCTCTGCAAATTCCATGCATAACCGTCAATTACAAGGATAACCATAATCATTTAAATGCTACATCTTACATACCATAAGTCAATCCTAAATATAATTTAAATTAGACTTAACACTTGGCCAGTCGTTGGACAATGAAACCTTGACCTTTGAAAATGCCGAAGGCGAAACCGGTCAGGTGAAAAAGCAAATACTGTGGAACAGTAAAAGAGTGCTTTTCTTTAAGACAGACTTATATATAGCTTACTTATTAACGATTTCAATAAATACATTACCCAGAAACGGAATGGTAAGAATGAAATACATTAAAATTATAAAAAAAATATAGACCTCTGATGCACGTGGATGGTGATCATAGTTTCCACTTGAGTTCTCGCTAAAGGTACAAGATCTGTCACAGTTTGATCGATCAAACCATTCAGTAGATCAAGGAACTTCTGATTAGTCATTCGCATTATAAAACGGTCAGCCCGTGCTTTCTTAAGGGCATACTCTGCATCACTCGTCCATAATATTTGCATTCCTAATAATCCGGCCTAAAAATATTTACTTATCTTTTATATATGCCATTCTAAGTATACTCGAAATATATTATAAACAGTAAGATATGTTAAATCTAAATTTTCAGAAACATGTACTTAAATGCTGATTAGTATATTTATATTATGTATATTTAAATGTGTATCTCACACATTTAAATGTTTAGGCTTGCTTTTGTTTTTTTTGTCAGGCATCATGAGAAAAAACTATGCTATGTCAAATACAGCAGTAAAGTCCAAAAGTGTTGATTTATAATCTGATCATATGTACTGTTTTGGATAATTTTTCTTGTTGATCGAATATTTGATTATAAATTAATACTTATTTTTATTTTTGAAATGGTCTTATGTAAATGACTTTGCTGGATATATTAATTACGTATTACATTTACCTGACCGGGAAAATGCCAAAATCCAACCAAAAAGTCAAATTCTGGATCACCCGCCATTGTTTGCGCTATGTTCGCAATTACATTTCTTACTGTTTCTTGCATAGAGTCTAACAGAACATTTAACCAATTCTGAAAAAGCAGGTATTTGATTATATTCTTGCATACATTTTACATGACATTTAAATTTATTAAATCCTGTATCTGTAGAATAATGTGTTTATAAGTTGTTCAGTACAAGCAAGCAAGTAACATAGTACAAGCTTATTTTAGGCTAGATAGTGCTATGAAAAAAATGTTTGATATTATTAACAATTAAAACTACAAATTGCTAATTTATTAAAAAAATATATCAACCTAAATTAAACAGTTTTGTCTAGTTATACATACTAATTGAGATTGCGCATGTAAAGATATTTTGGGACAGAAATTGTGTTTTAAATGTATGCAACTAAATAACTAATATACGTACAAACTTTTACATTATTATTTACAAGTTGAACTTTTAAGATCCATATTCATTAATTTAAATCCTCTTGTATCAAATATCTTGTTTGATTTATAGCCCAATTATAAAAATATATTACCTCTACTCCACCAATACACACTACTGGTTTATCGAGTTGTATACATTCTCCATTGTCAGAATTCATTACTACAATTCTCTCCTTATCATCAAAATCGACGGTACATAGAGCATCAAATATACTTGGCAGATGTGGCTGGAATATAAAGTATTGTTGAAACCATCACAGTCGCCAATTTTTTTAAATCACTTTTTATTATCTATTTGTGATTACATAATTTTTAAATTATGATTAATAATATTTGCCTACTTCTTCAGAGATAAAGGCGTGATATAATTAATTACATAAAGAAAAAAACCTAGCTTTTGCTTAAGGTCTAAACCCAATTTCGGGCACAATTACGTTTCTGTCAGTCTGAATGCTAATAATAATAAAAAGTAAGAAACAGATTTCAACATAATGCACGGCGGGTCTGACGATGAAGGCTTATTTCTCGAATATTATGCGAGTGAAGACGTGGACTTTTACTAGTAAAAAATAAATTAACTACCTGGATAGAATGTGGATCTGAGGCCTGTCCGAGAATTTCGAGCAACACAGGATCTGAGACAAAGAAAAACCTGGGAAAAATCAAACGTTTCGTCTCAAGGTATCCGGTCAACGATTTTTGGCACGCTTCCAACTGTTCAAACAAATGGGGTAGCATTTGTTTCAAAGTATCGTCTGAAGTACACGTTTCCACACAGTTTATGATGTCACGTGCTCGGTACATTATTTTCACGTATTGCTTGTCAATAGTCTGTAAAATAATTATCAATTTAAATAACTTTTATAACCAAATATTACTTAGCGTATCGAGTTGTTCATTAGCTCGATAGATGGCTCTGGTCATACTCTTAAAATGACGATTAGAATATGGTGGAGAATTTCAACTTGATTCGATACGGTTCGGGTAGTTCAGGTGGCTAGAACATTGCCCTGGTCAGGCAAAGGTCACGGGTTCAATCCCCGTCTTGAATCGAATTGTCTTTTTCTACTTTATTAATAATTCATAAAAGTAGTTGTTTTTGGAATTTGGCGCCCAACATCATGGTGAAAGCTTGACGTTGCTGGAATGTTTTGTCACCTTGAACAGTATGTTGATGAAAAATTATAGTGTCACACAAACAGCGTTAAGTAAATAAAATTCTAAATGAGTATTCTAGATTTATTCTCACGCAGAGTCTACTATTTGCAATTGATAACAATTTCTAAACGGTTTATTCGTCGATAGTATCGTAACTTATACTAACCCCAAAACGCTTGGCTTCTGCAGGTAATTGCTTTGCAATATCACCCCCCACAAATACTGCCTCTAGATACATCCACAAAGTTTGCACTTGTAACCATTTCTCGAGAATTTCACTAGTGCTCACCAATTTTTGAATCCACGTCAAAATATCTCTCTTGAAAGGTGCGTTATATCTGAAATGGCATTTACGACAATCTTAATACCGCCTTTCGTTTAGCATGATATACTTATTCAACGTATTAATAGAGCGCATTACAAATTGAAGTTTGAAAATGAAAAAACAGTTCCTTTCCTAAGTTGATGTATGTCCCCATAATTTGTTATAATTATCTAACTAACTAAAAACTAACTATCTTCACGCTGTATCCCTGACGGGGTAGTCAGAGAGGACAGATCGCCAGGCTTCGCGATCCATGCATACTTCTTTCGCTTCTTCAAGATTCATCAATCGCTTCATACACGCACGTCTGGGTATCCGAGTACTTTTGACCTTTCCGTTTATTTGTTATAATTCCTCTCCACAAATCAAGGTTACAGCACTCGTAAATGTTGGTAAATATAACATGTGGTCCCGAATCTCAAAATTTACGAATCTTTATAAAACATACGTATTGTCATAATTATACAGTACCTGTTAGCCCTCTGTTAGCCCCCGGCTCGTGGGGGCTGCCCGGCCCTTCCTACGTGCCTGGGTAGAGAGGGAACACGGTGCGCCTACGTTCCACCTCAGTCAGCTCCTCACAGGGCATGGCGTATTCGCCAAGTACCTGTGGGAGGTGTCTGGGGTGGAGCCGGACCCCGTGTGTCGTCACTGCCCGAGTGGCGTCGTGGACACGGCAGAGCACACACTCGCCGTGTGCGCGGCGTGGGACGGGCCGCGTATCGCCCTCCCGGGCCTTGTCGGTTTCGATTTGTCACTGCCGGCCGTGGTGGAGGCCATGGTCGGCAGCCAACAGTGCTGGGCCGCCGTCGCCTCGTTTGCTTCCGAGGTGATGGCGTCAAAACGCGAGGAATTGAGGGTGCGGGAGCGTACGGGACAGACGCTTCCGCCCCGCCGTCGTGTTCGGAGGCGTCGTCGTGTACAATTCATGCGCGCCTCCGAATAGTGTATGGCCGTGGGCGGAAGGTCGGGGGACCCCGCCCAACTGGCCACTTGGCGACGGGCACCCTTTCTGTGTTCCAGGGGGTGCCCACTTTTTGCGCAAGCCCGTACCGGCCGCTCTCACCTCCTCTGCTTACAGAGGTGCGCTCGAGAGCGGTGGAGGTGCGGGCTAGTTCTTCAGTTCTTTAGAAAGCTCTGGGGTGGTCGCTTATCGACCGCCCCGAGACGGACCCCTCCATTCTGGGGTGCCCCTTGCCGGCTCGCAGTGATTTAACCTCAGGCCTACCCTGCGAGTCGGTTTAAGGTTAGGCGGAACACCGCGGGGTTTAGTGGGTAGGACGGCCTCTCTTTCACGGGCCAGGAGCCCCACACACCGTTTTACTGCCCCCGCAGAAGGGATGACGGTGCGTAAATGCAATCCCCGCGAAAAAAAATAATAATAATAACAGTTCCTTTCCTAAGTTGATGTATTTACTATGTATTCATTTACTATTGTTGCCAATAGGCCTGATATAATGATAATAGATCGTTTAGAGCGCCTTGCAATAATAATTGATGTCACTATTCCACATGACAACGATCTCGTAAAGGCAGAAGTCGACAAACAAGCTAAGTATTTGGATTTAGCCCACGAGATTGTCGACATGTGGAGTATTGACTCAGCTATTATTGTTCCTATAGTAATCTCTGTGCACGGATTAATAGCCAAAAGCCTCGACCAACACCTTAAGAGGCTCGCGTTAGGCAGTTGGGTCAAGGGCTTGATGCAGAAATCGGTTCTTCTTAATACTGCACTTATTGGGAGGAGGTTCCTCTCTCTGAAGCCCTAACCACCGGTGAGTTGGTCCCTGTACCCGATGCCGGTGGTATACTATGTTTTATATTTTTAAATGCACTTTTTGGATATGTATATTTAAAAATATAATGGATATGTAATATATTCAAATAAAGAGAATAATAACAGCACCTGTTAGAAGCAAGAGAATTAAGGACCATCAAAGAGTCTTCCAGTAGAGTGATAATATCAAGTGTTTCCTGCGGTCGAATAAGCAATTCTCCTCTATTTTTGAACGTAGTGAACGAAAGATCCACAACTGCCCAGCTGGAAGCCACTTCTTTCAGCTTAGCTTCAATGTCTTTTTCTTTTACCGCACTTATACATATATCCTTAAAGTAATTATTATATTTAGTTATTATAGATTTATTTTATAGTTTAATAACTGTACAGAGAAAAAGAAATTGTCACAGCCCTACGACCGCCTGGATTAGCCAATTACATTCCTTGCTCCGTGAGTAATATGTGAACTTTTCTGCTTTGAATGGTAATCTATACTAATATTTGAAGCTAAAGAGTTTGTTTGGTGGGTTGAACGCGCTAATCTCAGGAATTGAATCGAATTAAAAAAAAATGTGTCCATTTATCGAGGAAGGCTATAGACTTATCACGCTTCTACCCTGGAAAGCGGATCAGTAGCCATTAAAAATCGGTCCAAATTTCACATATTATTGTAAAAGTATAAACGACAGGATTAAGTGGCTGAGACGGAGGTTCGAAGTATCTGCGAAGCCGCGTAAATAAATACTTTTACAGCTTAAACATATTTTACGAGTGTAGCTTTTAGGTGCAATTTAATATCATAGTCACACAGGATGTCATCAATTTCAAAAGGTATTATATAATACAGAACATAGTACATACTTAAATTTAAATATGAGATCGATAAACTAAATAAATAACTATGACATAAATTCCTACATACTTCAACGTCTTCTTTATTTTCTAGAAGTGGTGCTTCCATAATATTAGCTAACGTAAATGACTCAGATTCCACATCCAATACACATTCTGTAATGATAAAATTTCATTTGTGCATTTTGTAGAAATAAGTTACGCGACCATTCGATTTCAATGGGGAGGAGGTAAGTATTAGACGAAGAAGTCTATCTTGTACATACTTTTGAGGCTCACTTTTTCCTTTAATATGTTAATAATTTTAGAAAAATTAACGGCATGTTAACAACGTGACTTACTCATTAGATTTTCCAATCTTTTCCAATGCCTGTCTTTCATAGATTTATCAGCCATTAATTCCAAAAGAGGACATGTCTGGTTGAAATCATCGATTTTTTTCTTTAATTCAATGAAAGCAGGCCAATCTTTCATACCTCTTGGTAGTTTACGGCACCTACACATTTATATAACATGAACGTAATGCATCTTGCTTAAAATATCGTATTTCTTACTCAATTTATTAACCAATGAGATTAGCTTTCTTGGTAGGTTGGATTCATGAAAACCTTTAAAAACTGTAACTATTAAATTCAATATATCATACCTTATGTCAAAGTCTGCTAACTGGGAAACTATTTGTTCAATATCTATTTCTACCCACGGAGTTTCGAAATAGCCATCGATAGAGTTCATGACTGTCAGGTATAAACTGTAACTGTAAAGAAATATTGTAATAAAATAATAGTACTTCAATATTAGTTTTAAACTATCATGTGATGACTACATACTTTTTTGTTCTACATTTCTACTCGCTTGTTAATGTTGTGTTCCCGAAGTTCCGAGCTGACCGAATTAAGTAAGCTGAGGAGACTGCTATGAAATTGAGTGTTGTAGATGTCAAAGTAAACTTACAACATACCACATTAAGCATGCGTGAGTTAAGTATCGTCTTCTTATAAATCCGAAATATCAGTTCGAGACCAAGGCAAATGTAACTAAGTTGAAAAGTCAAGTAAAAAATACATTTATCATTAACTAGAGTGCAACACAAAATCTAGATGAGTATCAAATATTTCAGTAATGTAAATGTACTTATTTATAGTTACAGTTTGCTTAATAAGTTAAAATCCTTTTTCTTCTGATGTAAAATAGGATAGTCTTTAACTTCCATGCCAAATAACCTTTCACCATTGGCATACATTTCGAATCTTCGCCACAATTCATCAAACCTCGATTGAAACATGATTACTCTGCAATAAATATTATAAGACTGTTCACAAAGGGCGAAAAAATATTCCTGAACTTCTTTTTCATCGTCGGATGCATTCACAGGTAAGCATTAGATTATTGAGTTGCTTGAAGAATTACCGATCAAATATTTTTCATCTCTTAAACCTAACATCTATACTATGCTATTCGTTGGGTTCTGACCTGATTTTTTGGATATAATTAGTTAAAATATTTTAAGTATAAGTGTATTAATTTACTTCTATTGTTTAACCGATGCTTACCTATCACTGGCTTCGCGAGCAGATAAACCAGGTGTCATTGGACCGAACGCATCGTAATCAGCATCAAACTTCAACACATCTTGCAGAAATGTTCGCACGCCGTCTGTAAGCTCTTTTTGTAGTGGACCTTGCATTTCTACTATCTTTTGCTGCACTTGTTGTGACTGTTAAAATAAATAGTAGACTTTTTAATAATGTACTCTGAGTGTCAAATGTACTGTACTATGTGAAAATTAAGTAATAGTAAATCGTAAGCTGAGCAGTAAATATTAATTTCAATTTAATTGCAATTATTTAACAAAATACAGCTCCACACCCTAAAATGGCCTTTTAACCTGGATAAGTAGGTACGAGAGTACCAAATACAAATCGAGACAAGTTCCTACGTTTGACACTGGACAGCATTAATGCACACACCGCGATCCGTAACGTGGGTCTCGCAAATATCCGTACGAAAGACTTCAGTCCCGTTCTCCTACTAATTACTCCTGAAGCATTCGGGCACAGTTAAGTGCAGATCATTTTACTATAGTGAAGCAAGTTTTAAGCTGCTTGACATCAATAATATTCAGATTATTAACTAAGTAATGTACAAGTAACTAACAGTTAATAACATATTTTGAAAAGCGTAACGCAATCCATACACCATGTCTGCATCATCCTTTGGCACATCAATATCAAACTGTGCAAATGTTCCGTAACTTTCTTCAATCAGATCTAATTCCATATCCATCCTGAAAATATATGCACATATCAGTCATGAAATGAATTAAAAACTTTATTCATATAGGTCAAAAGTTCTTGGCGGCATCGTGTGCATGCACCTGTTAGTTACTAGAAGCAAGAGCAAGAGCTGTAGCATAAAAGTCGAGAATTTGCAAGAGATAGGCATAAAAGAGGAATTTAACTGTAAGCTGAGCAAGAAATTTGAAAATTCTGATGACGTATGTGAGATCGAAGAAGTATGAAAGTCATTTAAGGAAGGTCTAGTGGAAGTTGCGGTGGAAGTGTGTGGGGTAAGTAAGAGAAGCCAAGGGGGGTAAGTAAGAAATGCCTTGTCTGATAAGAAGAAAGCATGGTTGGACTGGTTGACTACAAAAGTCAATCAAAGAATGCAGAAGGCAACGGATGTGGACCTAAAAATGATAAAAGAGGAGTACAAAATGTATAAGCGTGTTGCAAAAGATGTGATGAAAAGAAAGAAAGAGAATGACAAAGATGAATTTGATAAAAGGTTATCTGATGACTTCCAACAGAATATGAAATTCTTTTGTAAGTCCATAAGAACAGTGAGGGGTCAACAGACGACATCGCATCTCAACCATATCAGAAACCATGATGGTAGTCTTGTGAAAGGAGAAGAATGTGTGCTAAAAAGATAGAAGCAATATTTTGAAAGCTTGTTTGAAAAAAAGGATATGCAAGTACAGACTAGTATCTGGGAAATGAACAAAATTGGTAAGGAAGAAGTCATTAGTATGGAAGAAATAGTGGAAGCATTGAATAGCATGAAATTGGGAAAAGCTGCGGGACTTGATAGGATCTCTGTCGACATGCTGAAAGAGGGACAAGGCGTGGTAGCTTGCCAGCTGTACTGCCTTTTCAACCTTTGTTGGAGGAATGGCAGCGTACCAAGAGATTGGTGTAAGGCTGTCATCGTGCCACTTTATAAAGGAAAAGGGTCACAGCAAGAGTGCAAAAACTACCGCGGCATAAGCTTGCTCAGCATCGTCGGCAAATTGTATGCAAAAATCTTGATAAAAAGAGTGATGAATGAAACTGAAGGAAAAATGTAGGATGTACAAGCAGGATTTATGAAAGGATGAGGATGTACGGATCAGGTCTTTTCTTACGATGCAGACAAGCTTTTGGCGAAAAGTCAAAAGGTCTATTGCGTATTTGTAGACTTTGAAAAGGCCTATGATAGAGTGGTGAGGAATAAACTGTGGTAAATACTGGCCAGGTATGGAGTAAATAGCCACTTGATACGAGCACTGAAATCTCTCTATGAGGGCTCCAGTGCTTGTGTCAGAATCAACGGAGCATGCACAGACTTTTTTCATATTGAAAAAGCTGTGAGACAGGATTGTGTAGCGTCGCCGTTGCTGTTTAACCTATACATGGACAGTTGCCTGAAAGAACTGCAAGCGAGTACGTATGGTATAAAAATGGATGAACTGACCGTCAAGTGCCTCCTATGTAATCATCATCGGCGGAGGAGTTGCAGTTGATGGTTAACATTATGTATGATGCGTTAAAAAACAAAGGAATGAAAGTGAATTTAAATAAGTCGAAAGTAATGGTTTTTGAAAGAGAGGCAAGTATGACGGATTGCTCAATTGTTGTGGAAGGAGAAAGAGTAGAACAAGTAAATTTTGTACCTAGATATACAAACTGTATATCTAGGTACAAAATTTGCGAGAAATGGAAAGTATGACTATGACATTGAGCGAAGAGTATTGGCAGGAAATAAAGTGAATAGAGCCATGTACGCCTTTATGAGCAGTCAGAACGTTTCGAAGAAGGCACGACTGGCTGTACATAGAGGTGTGCTGGTCCCCACACTTATGTATGGCAGTGAAAGTTGGGTATGGCAGAAAACGCATAAAAGTAAAATAAATGCAGTGGAAATGAGAAGTCTGCGAAGTATAGCTGGAGTGAAGTTGATGGATAAAGAAAGAATGTAGACTGACGAAGCAGATTTATGTGGCGAGAGTGAATGGGCAAACTGGTAGGGCCTCGGCTTACGTATATCAATCAAATCGAAGACTGTTCATTTAAAGTAATAAAAATAGTTATTTTACCTAATAATGCATTATTAGTATTGTTTTATTGTTAAGATTTTAGGACAGTCCCTTGAGTAAAGCATTATCAGTTAAATTCAAAACAGCAAAAGTACATTACCCGATAAATGCTTCCCTTATACGCTCGAGACACATCATGGCAAGTCTGACGTCATCCAAGTCTTTAATCCTTTTAGCCATAGTCTTCATACGATCATTGATAAATTGCATGAGTTTCACTACCCGTTCTTTGTAAGCTATACAAAGTAGTTTGCCCAAAATCCGCTTCCATTCGATAGATTCTAAATGTAAACCTAATTTGCAATTATCTGCAATTTAAAATAAACAAAAATTGAAACGATAATTAAAAACAAAAATTTACATGATTACCTTCTAACTTATATTGTACACGATACATTTAAGTTACTCACAATAATTGTTGGATAGTAATCGCTACATTAGACTCTCCACATTAAAGTGGTTAAAGAACAATGTACTTGTAAAAATATGGTCGACCTCGGGATTTCAGACAATAGGCTGGAAAAAATTTCTGCGTTGAGCAAAAGTTGAAACCGCGTCCTAGCTCAATCCGGGAGCGCTAATTTTGTCCGAGAAGCTCGACCTACGCTTGAAAATATTCCACTTGAGTCTTAGGGTGACTTAGGCAACATTTTGACCACATTTGGTTGTGATGTAGTCAGCATACCTACTAATTGTTTTTCAAAGTTATTTCGAAGCCTGCAACTTGGATATAAATATAAACATATTTCCAGCTTTTCAAATATTTCTGTAAAACTAAAACTAACTACCTTACGCTGTATCCCACAAACGCCATGGATACACTTCTAGAATGTAGGTATGGCTTACAATAATAAACTTACTTTGTTCTTTGGAGCTATGTATTGTTATTAGTAGTTATAAATTCACTATTATCTATCTATATATTTTAGTTCCTATGTGAAACGAAAGTATTTTTTACCTACCTTTTTTTAAGTTGCGCGAACGGAGTAATGTGATTTATAACACCGCTAAACTTTATTCGAAAAAGAAGTGTATGGCACAAAAGGCTCATAAAATCGCGTGTCTGAAATTATTAAAAATTAGATGCGCGAAAGACTTTTGAGAAATATGTAGAAAGCTTAAATAACGATATTAATAATTTTCCAGTTAATTTTCTCAAATCCAGAGATGAAACCACAATTTCATTGAATAAATACGTGTCTTAAATATACACAAATCATTAAAATAAACCTGTATTCATTTGAATTGAGCCAATGATGTGACGATCAGGCAAATTCAATACATCCTCTGTCTGCCTTTCATATTTTGTTAGCATATCTTTCACTATTACATTAAGTGGGTTCGAGTCTACAAAAGCTTGCACTTGTTGCACCCTATCTTCGGCCCATAAATGCTCAAATTTGCCGTAGCCCTGCAAAGGTCCAGTAAACAAACATTGGGACCAAATCTAAATATCAAGTAATTCAGTTGTTTAGATCTCGTAGCACAAACTAAAAGTTTAGTTTGGGCTAGACAGCGCTGTGTGAAATGCGTACAATATTTGAGTAGATCTTGGAATGCAATTATATGTAAAAGGATATTAAAATCTATATTCTAGGTTATGTTCACCCGTGACCACGGCTGGTGTAAAAAGGTAGAATTATCGGAAATACAAGGTAGATTTTGTAACTAATGATCCATTCGTCATGAATAAGACCCAAAAACTTGAGGACTGTCAGGTCCAGATCATTAATCTATTATAGTAATTTCTAAAAACCATTTCAATGACAGCTAAAGGAACTTTGATCTCTTAGCAAATACAACGTATGATGAGATAATTCGAACTTATATGAAACTAGATAACCCCCACAGCTTCGCCCGTGGAATATATCGACCTCCCGTCGAACTTATTTAATCCCGTCGCTTATAAATTCTACACTGATGCACAAAAATCTGTCCGATTTGTCGACATTTATGACTACTGCTCGGCTCCCCAGTGTAGTAGCGTAATGATATATAGGCTATAGCCTTCGTCGGTAAATGGGCTATCTAACACAAAAATATTTTTTCAAATCTGACCTGTAGTTCCTGAGATTAGCGCGTTCAACCGAACAAACAAACAAACAAACTCTTCAGCTTTATAATATTACTAGCTGTCCCGCCCGGCTTCGCCCGTGACATACTTCGAACCCCGTGGCACCCATTTAATCCCGTTGTTTAATAATTTCACATTCACAATAATGTATGAACATTTTCCAAATTCTTTGATAACTTCTCCGCTCTCCAGTACTTAGGTACCTACCCACCCGCACAGCGCGGTCGAATTAAATTAATTTCTTTCCGCCTAATTTTGAATTTGCGATAACGCGTAAGATATTCATTTAATTTGCAAGGTGTTAAGGGACAAAATAATCTTCATGAAATGCTGAAGCCAACTAACGTAGTAAAAATGATAAGGATTAATAGCATATTTGTGTAAATGCCTTCAAATTACCGCTTAATAATTGCTGTTTTTTTAAAGTATTAAAATGGATATAGTATGTTATTCTTTAGAAATTGACATATGTCGTCGCGGACTTTTTTGTAGACCTTTATTAGATACACAATTGCACCATACATTATTTTGTTATATCTCAAAGGGCTTAGGCAGCGTTTTTGTTGAAAGCTCCCAGACGGCTAATTTTTCCGACATCCCCTACAAATATCGTTATAATTTGGTCAATATATACAAAAACTTAACAAATTATACATAAAAACCTTCTATGAGAATCACTCTAACTATTAAAAAAAACCGTATCGTAATCCGTTGCGTAGTTTTAAAGATCAAAGCTTACATAGGGCCAGACAGAGAAAAGCGACTTTGTTTTATAATATGTAGTGATAAGAAGGAGATGTATTTCATCTTTGTTTACCTTTAAAAGAGTTTCAATATCCGGCTTGTACATATACATTATTCCTTGTAATGCCATAACTGATCTAACGATGTCTTTATGCTCTGACACCATTCTAAAATAGGACCTAATGCCTCCAATCATAGATCCAGTCCGAGAACCTGCCAAAAGAACGTGCATTAGTTAACTTGTTAGCTACTAAGTACTCTACACAATAGAAAAAGTCCTTCACATTACGTAAAAACTGTTTTAGTTCCATAATATTTACATAGGCCAGTCATACTCATATCACTACTCATAAATTTAAAGACAAATAAAATCACTCATTATTATCAATTACTCGCCTCTGCTTTCGTAATTACTACATAAAGAGACTGATTTACAAAAATCAGTCAGTAAATCTTTTGATATAAGTTGTAGCATATTATAGACGAGTTACATAGAATATAATAATATTTTAAAAAATAATTTAGATACAATAAAAGATTTGCTTCCGAATTGGCCAAACATTCAGTTATATGTTGTCTAGGTCGCCTATATGTATAAGTATTTCAATATTGTATGTTATATAATCAAACTAATTAGACTCTAAAGTCATATTATTTTGATGATCTTAACTAATACATGTGCATATTATTATATATGGCGACATAACTCATACTTTCCTAGTGTGATCCTTTGGTGTCAATTATATTCTTACCTGTCCCTGACACACTTCGTGCCGCCAACAATGACATCCTCATTGAATCAGCCATCGACTTTTCCTTCTTTATTTGATCTTGTTGACCCCACATAAACACATTGCGATGAATATCCATGACACAGTTTAAAATAACCTGAATAAACACTTTACTTATCTTATTTGTAGCTATAAAGTAGTATAATACAAGTACTACTCTAAAGCTAGATGCGCATTACTATATTGTACTAATAGCTAACAAGCTCGATAGATAGTATTAATAAACATTATTAGTACATAGCATTAATTAGCCAGAATAAATTACCTGTGTAAATGCCGTTTGTATCTCTTCCAAAGTAGGTTTTATTAAAATTCTAGGTATTTCTAGATACATTTTTGTTAACATCAGCGGTTTCAGTTTTTTTTGTTCTTCGGGGTCGGTGGTCATAGTCAGAAAACTAAAATCGCAAAAAAAAATTGCTTAAACAGAAGCAAGATCAAACGACCATGTTAATAGTTTCTGGTAAAAAATAGCAATTCTCAAGTTACTGTCATGCCTTAGAGCAAGGAATCAATGTCACTAGCGCGCGCTCTACAAAGACACCTTACTCTATACAGGTGGTCCATTTAAAGCGTTCAATATGGGCAACTCTGAAACTATAAGAGATAAAAAGATCTGTTCTAAGGAACGATGTCACCAATTTTGCTGAAAATAAAATCTGTATTCATAGATTTAAAAATAAATGGATAGTTATTTCGAACACCTACTAAATTAAACTAATGATATGAAGAACGATAACTTTTATTCATTTTAGAAATCATGATTTTTAGTAGTATCTACTGCTTAAGTTCTACACAATCGATATTCAATTAAAAATATTGCAAGTATTTTTCTTCGACACTTCCGGATTCTATTCCCGAGTTAGTAGTAAGTACAAGTATTATTTTAAATCTATCAATGAAGTTCTTCTTGTCTTAGAAGACATATTTCTATGCCTTAGTTTTAGAGTTGCCCATATTTACCGTTTTTTATATGGGCCACCCTCTGTATTTCATACATCTAAGCGATTCCATTAATTACTTTAGACGAATGGAAGGCACCTTCCAGATCCCGTGCGCGTATTCCGCATACAGTTTGACGTAAACTTGGCACATGGTATTATTATTATTTTCGGTCAATTAAGCACGAGCGACTAGTGAGTGGGTCTGTATGTTATGCTATGTACTTCGTCACAAGCAAGGGCTCATACATCCAAATAATTGACCGAATTGGCCTTGTAATAATTTGATGTAGCTATATTTATGTCTTTGTAATGTTAATGTAAATATTTATTTTGTGCATACGTCAACATGGTCAGACACAGTTCACAGCTACAGGGGATTACGTTTTTTATTTACGGAGAAAATCTATTTCACCGCAAAGTTTATTACCTAGACACTGATGCACGCCGCCTTAGAGTGTCAAGGCTCTGTCGCGTACACTTAATTAAAGATTCTAAGCATTTTGTAGCGAAATAGGCGAACAATTCATTGCATTCGTTAGTAGCGTGCAATATTTCAAATCTCTCAGGATTCTCAATCTCTGCAAAAGCTGTAAATAAAAAAGATTGAATTTTAAATCATAGCATTATTATTTTTTTACTAGTTGACGCCAGCGGCTATGTTATTCTCAGGCTACATTATACCTAGGATTAACATTACAATAGCCACGGATAATAGCATACCTATTCAAATTCAGCGTGCTATATTCGAAAGCAATTGCGATATTAGAGAGAACTGGCACGCGCTACTTCTTTCTAAATATCTTATACTAGTTGACGCCCGCGGCTTCACCCGCGTAGAGAAGTTTTTCCCGTTCCCGTTTCCTACAGGAGGTTGTTCCCGGGAAAAAAAGTAGCCTTTGTGTCATTCTAATGTATAAGCTATATTATTGTAAAATTTCATTAAAATCCATTCAGCTTTTTTAACGTGAAAGAGTAACAAACATCCATACAAACTTTCGCGTTTATAATATTATTAAGATACATACATACATACATATTGTCACGCCTTTATCCCCGAAGGGGTAGGCAGAGGCATATTAAACGCCCACATTTCACCGTATGCATTTTTGTCCCACGTAACAGGTGGTGAGCCCATTGCCGTGTTGAAATGGACAGGCGGAGGCTGCGGCGACCTGCTGTTGAAATTTTTTAAGGCCTTCAACTTGGCTTAACGACTGCCGTTTTATTGGCAACCGGGACCAACGGCTTAACCTGCCTTCCGAAGCACGGAACTGGGGTGGGTCTAAAGGGCCGAATAAATTTAATAAAATAAAATTGAATGTGTCTATTTTAGATGTTAAATTTGGAATAAATTTTGAACCCGTTGCCTTTTTAGTGAGGTGGTAACAAAAAGGCTAAAAGGTCATATTTGCAAGACACTAATTAGCACGACCAATTAAGGTCCTGGTAATCTCGGACTAATTATTAAGATAAGATGTATTATATAAAAAGCCAACAAAAAAATGCATGGAACGCGAAGCCTACAGATTTACCCACTCTGATTAGTCCCTCAATGATAAAAAAAACTATCTTCCAGACGGGGTAATCAGAGAGAACAGACCGCAAGGCTTCGCGATCATTAATCGTTTTTAAGCAGTCTGCTGACGTGGTCTTCATTTGTTATGTAAGTCTCGGTGGTCTACCCTGACTCCCTATACCCTCTGCTTTCGCACAATATATATTCTTCGTCAATCGTTCCTCACTCATTCGTTGGACAGCATGAAGAAAATACTCAGGTCTATTTATAAAGTCATGATATTTATACCTGCATCTTCAGGAATGATTCTTGTTGCTGAAGTGACTTGTTTTAAAGCCTTTTCCATGTCCAACCTACATAAATTCCATTGATTAAAATGTAATCTTTTATGCTTACTGACTTAGGTAAGATGTAGTATATCAGTTAATATGTAGGTAATTTTACTATGTCAACCAATACTCTCGAAATATTTTAAAAGGTACTGTGCCTAACTGTTAGGGAGTTCACTAAATAAATACATACATATTCGCATAACACGTATTCTAAACGTGTCATATCTATTTATATTCCTACATATTAATTTTTTTTCTTTCCTAAAATGTAACTAAGCAATCTATACTAATATTATAAAGCTGAAGAGTTTGTTTGTTTGAACGCGCTAATGTCAGGAATAGTTCCTGACATTAGCGCGTTCAAACAACCGGTCGGATTTTTTTTTCTTTATCTTGCAATCAGTCTTAACGACTATGAACAGATGTGATGTAAGGATGGCAGTGGCAGGGGAAAGTATTCCTCATTAGGAATTTTTGCCTTCTTCAATTATAGTGGCTTAGTGGTGTTGCCGAGTTCAAGGATTCTGCGTCGTTTCAACCGCTTCATGCAATCAGGCAATGTGAGCTGAACTGCCAGCCGGTTAGGATGATTTTCCAATCTGATTGTGTATTTCTTAAGACATGCCTTGATTTCCTCTTTTATCGTCAGAATGTTTAGATATTTATGAATCTCTGTGTTTCTTATGAACCAGGGTGTGTTGCCAATTTGTTTGAGTATGAAGTTTTGAGTTCTTTGAATTTTGCTTATGTTGGAGTTACATGTAGCTCCCCACAACTCCAAACCATAGGTCCAGATTGGTTTAGTTATAGTCTTGTAGATTAAGAGCTTGTTGTCAATGGACAATTTAGAGTTTCTGCCCAGCAGCCAGTATAACACTCTATATTTTAGGTTGATCTCATTTCGTTTAGTCTCGATATGTTTGCGTCATGTCAATCGTCGATCCAAGTGCAGTCCCAAGTATTTGACTGAGCCATTGTGAGGGAGCTCTTTGAAACCCAGTCTCACAGGAGGACAAGTTTCTCTTCGTAGAGTAAAGGTAACTTGGACTGATTTATTTGTGAACACTTTGATTCTCCACTTGTCAAACCATTTGTTAATGTCACTTAAACTTTTCTGCAATATATTCGAGGCTTCCATTGGACATTTACTAGAGGTTAGTATAGCCGTGTCATCAGCATACGTAGCAATTGTGACACCTGGCGTTTGTGGTAAGTATGCAGTGAAGATAGTGTACAAAACTGGGCCAAAGACTGACCCTTGGGGTACTCCAGCGTGAATGTCGTAGAAGCCTGATGTGTATTCTGCCTCTTTCACTTGGAATATTCGGTCAGTGAGATATGATTTGGGAGTTTGGTAAAGATGAGAGGTAGAAGTTGTTTAATTTTGCATAGTTAACCCTTGTGCCATACACGATCGAAGGCCTGCTGGAGATCTAGGGACACTGATAAACAGTATTTCTTTTGCTCTAGACTGTCACTTATGTGTTTACACACCCTATGTATCTGTTCAGTTGTAGCGTGTTTAGGTCTAAACCCAAATTGGTGACTTGGAGTTACAGCATTTTCATTCATAAAGTAAAAGAGCCGTAGCGATATTACCTTCTCAAGAAGCTTAGAGGTGATTGGAAGCAAGCTTATAGGTCTATTTAAAGTCAAATCGTAGGGGGGTTGTCCAGCTTTATGAATCATTATGACCTAGGAGACTTTCCAGAGCGCAGGGAAATGCCCAACCCTTAAGATACAGTTGAATAAGGTAAACAGGTAAACTATTGCCTTTCGGGGCAACTCTGTTAAGACCTTCTTTTCAATCAGATCATAGCCTTTCCATTTTCCATTTGTCTGATGAGCTTTAGTACCTCGTTAGGTGTTACAACTTTGTGAGGTGGATCAAGCTGGAAATCTTGCAGAAGTATTTCGTCTATATCTAATTCATTTGTATCTGAGTTTGTTTCATTGGGAACGAAAACTTTAGTAAGGTGTGCGGCAAATGCATTTGCTTTTTCTTGTTTTGATCTAGCCCATGCGTTTCCATCCAATCGTATACATTTTTGGCTGGGTCTTATTTTTACATACCTTTTAAAGTGAGTAGTCGGTGGCTTTAGTAGCAGTTAGCGATAATAAATTTGCCTGCACTGTCGCATTTTCAGAATCCTTTGGCATAATTATTGAAAATTCGTTTGTCCTCAGGGTGTCTACTGGTATGTCACACTCTGCGAAGCCTTCTCTTTTCTAGAATCATTTTTCTAATTTCTTGTGATACATAATTATGCCTAATGTTTTTATTGCACACTTGTGGGTAACTTTTCCAACAAGCCTTTTGAATTGTTCTTATGAAGGTCATGGCTGTATTATCGATGTCGTCCTCAGATTTTAAAGAAACACGTACTTGTAGCGAGTTGTTGACTCTGTCACGAAACAGGTTCCAGTCAGTCCGATTATTATACAGTTTTGGCTTATTTTGGTTGTCCAAGGCATTCGTACTTACAGTCAGGATGACCGGCATGTGATTTAAAGCCCCATCGAGGGAACAATCGATTTGATAAAAGAGTCGTGAGAAACCCCTCATCACGAAAAAGTCTAGCATATCTGGAAGCTTATCTGGATCGGTCGGCCAATGGGTAGGTTCTGCTGTAGCTATGGTTGTTAGGTTATTTTTATCGATACACTTTTTAAGCACTCTACCTCTTGTGGTTATCAGTCTTGATCTCCATTGGGGGTGTTTGGAGTTTCAGTCACCCCCGGCTATGAAGCGTGGACCAAGGCTTTCAATATATTCAGTGAAATGAGTCTCTGTTACTCTATGCTTTGGAGGGCAGTAGACAGATGATACATTGAAGTACCCATGTTTATCTTGAATGGTTAAAGACGTAGCCTGAAAATGTTCAGTTTTGAATTGAGGGAGTTCATGGTGCTCGATGGAAGATCTAATTAGAACTGCTGTACCTCCATGTGAGGTTCCATCGGGATGATTTGTTGTGTAAATATTATAGTTTCTAATACATAATATATATAGCTATTGTTGTTGAAGTATGTTTCAGAAATGAGTAGGATATCAAGATCATGAGTTTTTAGTAGAGCCTCTACCTCCATTTTATTAGGCGAGAGTCCATTTGTGTTCCAAGTCGCAATTTTGGTTGAATTCATTGTAAAAGTTTGTTGACTAGTGTTGTCAAGAGCCCCGTCATGTTTCTCATTTGTTGTAAGATGATGAACTGGTCGGATTTGAAAAATTCTTTTTGTGTTAGATAGCCCATTTATTGAGGAAGGCTATATATCATTACGCTATTACACTGGGGAGCAGAGCAGTAGTCATAAATGTCGACATATCGGGCAAATTTTTGTGCATCATTGTAGAATTTATAAGCGACGGGATTAAAGAGGTGCGACGGGAGGTCGAAATATTCCACGAGCGAAGCTGTGGGGGTCATCTAGTATCTAATATTAAACGATACGCACCACCCAAAAGAAATACAAAGAAAGTTTCACACTATCATGACGTGAATCAGAACCTTATTTTCCACCCTTTTTTAGATGTGTATATTTACCATTTATATTCAATTCAATATATTTACCATTTGTCCTTTAAGTCTCTTATCGGCTTTGAAGGTACACTATCTAAAAATTTATGAACAAGTTCCATCACAGCAATTTCAGCATTACATGATTTTTGCTGAATATCTTGTGCTGCAAATTAAAAGGTAATTAACTGGCGAGCGAGCAGCAATCAACAACTTTATACGTTTTATATCTGAGATTAATTATAGCTCATATTACTTCTGAACAATCGTAGCAGTAAAAGCAAATAAAGGCAGTAAATCGCATCATCATCATCCGAGCGTCTGTCCCAGTTGCGTCTCATGACGTCCGGGATCTGCCTTCCTACATTTTCTCCTCCACTTCGCACGGTCGTCGGCATCCCCTGTAGTGTGATAATTGGCACCCCCTGTAGTGACATAATTGGCACGCATATCATCCATTACATCGTCACGCCAGCACTTCATGAGTCTTCCCCTCTTACCGGGACCCGGCGGGGCTGACGTGGCCAGACATGACCTATTGACCATACCAACCAAAACGACACTCTTGCAACTTATCTGCATTGCACGGACGTAATGACTTTCCTGGATGCGAGAGTTCCTCAAGCAGGCCGCAGTGAAGATATTTAAAAATAAAGCAGTATTGATTATTTAATGAAAAAACATTATGGTTTTTCTTTAACTACATCATACAATTTGATATGAATGAGCCTCAAAGTAATCGCCTTTATATTCACGTGTGGTATCGTAGACACTTTTAACCCAATTAAATAGCTTATTCGGTAGATTTTAATGTTCAAATAACAAATCTCTTAGTTATTAATTTACACTTAAAATATAGTGGGTAGAACAATATTATTTTGAATCAATTGATTTTTTTAAGTTAATGGATATTTAAAAGATAAAATTTACATTATATCTATAAAATACAATGTCATACCAATATGATCACGACGAATTAAATTTTCTTCATAGAAAACGCTAGGATCTACAGCTGTGTCAGGTAAATAAACAAGCATCATTTTTGTAATAGATTGTAATATTGCATCAATGCGTGCTTCTTTGAGATCTACTACCTGTAATTAAAGTAGTCTTACAAATTGGTAAATCCCAGGTCTGGATAGTGAAGAGGAGTGAGATGATTAAGTCCACCTTAACTATGGAATGCCTTACGTTGCAGTCCAATAGTCAGGGGGGAGTGTATAAGTTTTATGAATTAAGCTTCTATCTTGTTTTGCATGTGATGTTTTAAATTTTTTGGCAATCTCCCGTACCACATAAGACGTTATGGCACCCTAATATTATAGAGCGATATCTAGTTTGACTACCAAGAACAAGCAGGCCTTTCATAGAGGAATACATTCTCAAAGAATGAGCAGAGATCACTATGATAGGTAGCTAACTCTGGTCAGGGTCTCAGAGATTTGTCATCGTTTATTTTATTCATTAAACAAGATTGAGTATTTTTTTTTGTTAGTACCTCTTTTACAAACAAATCAACTTCACCCAAAACTTTTGCAATATTATCGCAGTATGTAGGTATCTCAAGAGAAGTCCACGTTATAGTTGAGAAACCGGGTTCGAAGGCTTTTTCTATTTTTATCAACTGAGCTCGTAGTAATGGTAAGTATAGTTTTGGCATGCTCCTGTAAATAATGGCACAAATTATTAATACTCTCACACTAATACTATAGCATATCTCTGACTACCCTGTAGGGGGTACAGCGTGGAGGTAGACAGTTTATACTATATAGTAGGTAAAGAAGGCGTAACTTACTTGCGTATTAAATTATTTCTTTCAACCAAAAATTTTACTCGTTCATAGCTTGCAAATATTTTTTGCTTACAAAAAGCTAATACCTGTGCTCCATCAGGTACCCCTGTAATTAAAAATAACCAAATTTAAACAACCATTAAAACGGTTTAAAGAAACAAAGCATAAATTTTCTTACGGAGTCCCAATTGCCACATGTATTCGATCTCTCTAATGCATTCTGGAATGTAGATATTAAAATTCACTATGTACATATTTGTGACCGGGTGGCGAATTAGAAGAGGAGCTACCAAACTCAACCGCACCTTAAATTATATTATCATTATCATTTTCTGTTTATACTGAAAAACAATTCAAATATATTTTGTATAGTACCTGTCCAATATTTTCAGCCCACGCATAATGGTATATTAATTCGAATTCTGTAAACACGATAGCCATAACATTGTACAATTTTATGCAACGCTGTGTATTCTGCAACAACATTACTTATTGTAGTCCTGTATTTTTACTCATTAAAATATCCGGAGTAGAGCCAAAACCAATAAAACAATGATCATAAAAATTGACCTACTCTTTCTAGAGGTATAAAAAGATAGGGTGGGATCAATTTTATGATCATACCCGACATCACAAACCCGACATTTTTATATATTAAGAACGAGATAAATGCAACAAACCATGTGCGTGATGACTTCGTGGTGTTCCATAAAGACCTGCATAGGTATTTTGATATTTTTATTGTAAAATCTAATCCAATATACACGACCTGCGACAGGTGGCATATTTCTCGGTAATTCTGGGTTCTGTCTTTCTTCGTTATATCTAAAAGTAAATTATAATTTTATGTTTCCATATTCCATTAAAAGCACTGTACAAATGTAAAACTATTGAAGCGCTTTATTTTGAAGTAGGGCTACTTTAGGTTGAGTCTCTGACAGACACAGTGCTAGACTAGATTGATGTTTCTTTTTCTTCTTTTTAATCACCTTGTTTCGCCCATGCAACTAGAGCAGCTACATACATACATACATACTGTCACGCCTTTATCCCCGAAGGAGATGACTGCTGCTTTTTATTTGCTTGTCTAACAAACTAATACGACAGCGATATCTCTAACAGAGCTTGCATTATAAAATCTATTTAGCTTATAGAAATGTTTTTTGTTGTACTTTAGCTACGTAAATAATTATTTACTTGCTCCCACCCGGGAACCAGTATTTAAAATTAAAATAATTTTCTACCGATATCGATCTAGTAATTAATTAGGTAGCGTTAATTTTCACAAGGAATTTGATACCGGCTGATATTCATAACACTAATAGTTATTTATCAATACATAACAGATTTGACCGTCAGTCAGTCTGGTAGCGGTGGAACCAAAGTTATATCATGCTAATTAAGCTAGAACACCCAATTTTAAAAGCTTCCAACTTAATTGGTTGAACCATGTATGTTTGAGGTCTTTTCAACTCTTTTTTTTAATTTTTTTTTTTTGATTGTGCCCTTTTAACCAAAATTGACAATTTTAGGTCTTCATCTCCCCAATACTTGTAATGTATTTGTCCGAACTATGTGTATACATAAATATTAAATAAATAAATAGATGAAGTGGCGTATTAAGATTTTATAAAATTAACCTGTCTCGTATTGTCTCAACTTCCATTGTATAGTTTTTTATTAGATCGTAATATTGATCTTCAAGATATAAACATTCCAGTTTCAATTTTGAAAATCTTGATAAAAGATGTTGAGCTATTTCTGTCGTAGGACACTTATTTACGCTCTGAAAATTTCAAACTATGTATAGTTACTTACTTAGCTAACACTGCACACTAAACTGTTCTACTACATACAGTAAAGTATACTACGCATACGCTTAAGTTAAGGAATGTGTTTCTAGCATCAGTTTTCCCAAACGTCTAGTGTTTTATTTTTGCTTCTAAACCCTATCTAGATTTGACGCAGGGGGTTCACTTATATTTGGCTGTTAGAAGCAAGTACTATTTGGCGTTTGGATTTTCTGCAGCGTTTGGTCAATCCAAATGGATGAATAAAAATATTAGTGAAAAAAATTGATGAAATTTACTGCTTAGTTTCGTTTATGTTTTTTAAAAAGTATGAATATAATTTATAGGAATATGTTTATCCTGTTTTTTAGTTAGTTTCGCTGCCAAATGATGAAGGAGATGCACAATTATTGATAACTAGAATTAAACTATATAAATATCAAAATATTGCTGCCGAGCTCGAATCTTTGAAGCTTAAAAAAAAAACCTTACGAAAGATTATAACGGTAGTGGTTAAGTAGGTTTATATAAATAACTTGTTATAAAACTAAAATATTTACGTTGATCATAAAATTCTCCAATAATAACTCCTGATTTGCGACAGTATCAGTATATATTTTAAAATCTTTGTCAAAATCTGGACGCCTGGAAGATAAAAAAAATGATAAAACTTATATAGATGAAAATTATTCTTTATTTTATTATAAACAAGTTTTACGTTACCTATGATCCAAAGCATCATACGGTTTCGTTGAAATAGTTTTATACAGTTTATTAAAAGTCGCTGCAAATTCCTCAATACCTTCTATAGTTGTTTTGTTGAGTACGTAGTATGTTATATAGGTTTGGAATAGATGTATTATCTGCAACGCATTGTGTACCTTTATTAAAAATCATACAGTTGGCATATAAAAAAAAACTAATGTTTCTAGGCAGATTTTTTGTGTTCTTTTTCTGAGAACTGTGTTCGTTACTGAAGTCATTAGCAATTCCATTAAAATAACAAACAACTTTTAAGGCAAACCATTTGGAAAACTTGCTAGTACCTATATTACCTCGTAAGCCTAAAACTATTAAGCCTAAGCTTAACAGTATTTACGCATTTTTGGGACCTAATGACACATATATCGATTCGGTTCAAATGAAAGACGAGTCGATTTCCTATGTTTACAACTACATTAATTATGTCAAATACTTCTTATGAATTAAATTATATGCATAATATAATAATGTAAGTACACTATAGCGTAGTTTCCACTGCTTAATAATTCTTACTTTAACGACTCTCCTGCGGAATGTTTCAAATTTTCCAAAAATATACATTTCTGAACAATCAAACGGTCTCTCATCAGCCGCCTCTCTCATTTCTTGTTGCGTTTCAGCATAACACTCACGGTAAAAATTGTATAGATTCAGGCAGAGCTAAAACGTAACGTTGAATATCTTAATATATATAAATTACTTGTCAAGTTGTTTATCCGCGATGGACTCCTAAACTACTAATTTGCACCGATTTTAATCAAATTTGCACACCGTCTGCAGTTTGATCCAACTTGAAAGATAGGCTATATATCATCACGCATCTATCCTGGAGAGCGGAGCAGTAGTCATAAAAGTAGACAAATCGGGCAAATTTTCGCGACGGGATTAAATAGGTGCGACGGGAGTTCGAAATATGCTACGGGCGAAGCCGTGGGGGTCATCAAGTATATTAAAATATTAAAGGTATTTGACATAATATTGTTAACTTTTCTTGATTCATGTGTTACCTTAACAAATACATATACCTAGAATTAATTTGGTGCTACAAAATAATTGATTCATTGTGGTCAACACCTAAGCTGGTAAAGGGCATTCATATTATCTCCTATCACAAAGAATACATAAAAATCGGCGGAGTCGGAGTCGAGCATGAAGGGTTCCAAATTATAATCTATAAAAACGGCAAAAATATCATGTCTCTTGTATGGGAGCACCTATAATAATTTTTTATATTATTCCGTTTTTAGTACTTAGTTTTTGTTTAAAATGTCAACTATCTAACTATCATGGTTATAAGTAACTGGTGACGGACGGACAGATTATTTTATCCCTAATATCACAGTAATATTCGTAATAAGAACTTACTTGGCCCTTTTTTATAAAACTAAGTTTGTCTTGGTTCCAAATCGTCTTTTTGCCATTATTGGTTAGGTAATCCATACACATGTTGAGAATCTGATTGGTTACTTTAACTAGCAAAGTGGATATTTGCTTCGTAGTGTTATAATATCGCGATGTCGCAAATATCATGCGGATAGTGTACAATAACCCAGGTATGTATTGCTGCATCGTCTGTGGATCGCATCTACGAGAAAAATAGAACATTATTAGATTTTTATTTCAGGTAAATATAAGGTCCTTCTTGCTTACTCAAAAATATAGCTCAAAGTAACGGATACATTAAAGATCCTAAATAAGTTTATGTATCGGTTGATTGCGGTTCTTATTAAGACAGTTATTACATATACGTAATAGTCTAGTAATTTAAAAGTTTGTCTTCTACTCTTTGTATATTTTTCATATCATTGAGCTGGCAGACAAGAATACGTCTATTATTGATTACATTGATGATTGAGCTGTGTATTGATTACAGATGGCCCTGATACTTTGACTGGACAATTAAAGATGGTTTACCCCATTCAATCATTATTCGTAACATATAACGCTTAAAGTTTTTTTTTAAAAAACAATAGGGTTTCAATTACCTGTATAAAGGTTCACAGTACTTTTCTAAAGCATATAAATACTTGACATTATCATAAGCTTCATTAAAATAGTCCGTTACCATGTTATCTAGTTGTCTCCATTTCTGAAAATTTTATTGATTACTTTGATGATTACTATTGATGATTAATAATTAAAAATAATTGTATGATTGTAAGATTATAAAAAAATGGTAAATTTTAACACACTGAACTTTTCTAAGAATAACTCATGTTGCCGAGGGTAGTCCAGATATATTTTGAAATTTAACCTCATGTGAGGATTAAGTTCCAGTACCATGCAAAGTCGAGGAGGGCGATGAAGCGTCGGACGACTTTACTTCAGAACTCATTAATCTGTTGATCAGTTCATCATTTTTGTCGTGGTAGATTATGTCAGCATTATTGCGAGGAAAGCATGGTGGTTGTATTTATTTTCCTTCCCTGGAGAAATGCTAGGTTACCCATTAAACTGACACCGTGTTCCGCCTCCGAATTGCAGGTTACAGATAAGATTAACTCAGGTCAAACACGAAACTTTCTAGAATTCGTGCTAAAATATTGTCATTAATTGTAATTGAAATGCGTAACTTAGGAGTTACAGTTTACCTTAAGAAGTTTTGATTTCACACGTATCAAAGTAAGAATGTACATCATCGTCGGTTCACTCTTGATATGTTCAATAATGGAAGTAAACGTGGTAAGTTGACGTCTCCAGTGATCAAGTTCAGCTAAAGGACCTATATTTGATGGTTCACGCCTAAGTTGCTGACTCTGAACTAGTACCTGTTAAAAATATAATAATATTATTTGCCTATCTTTAACTAATCTCAACTTCTAGTAGACTAGAAGACTCAATAGAAATAAATACAGTAAATTTTAATAAAATATATGAGGGTGTTAATAATTTATAATCTGAAAGTGATGTATATACCTATGTCTCCAGATTCAAAAGTCTTACATGGCCTATTATGGCCTACCCTGGACCATTAAACCGTTAACGCATCCTCATTATTTGCAGGAAACAAATCTTACCATTGTTATCTGTTTCATCCACTGCTTAACGTACGAGCATATCTCTTCTAATACTGTAGTTTTAGTACAAGCGGCCTTCATTTTGTCCGGATCAGATAACTCGTCCTCATATAGGTCTACATTGATTTTAAATCTTGTGCAACAGTCCAAGTCTATTTTCGTTTCTGGTAAAAGAGCATTTTCAGTTGTGGTATAAATGTAATGGTACACAGATGTGGTATTGATTTTATGTGTGATTGACATTATTACTACGTTTTCCTCGTCGTTTTTGCAATACATAATCTAATTTACTTACTAGAAAAATCAGGAAAATAAAAAAGGAACTTTACAGTATACTGTATCTTATTCAGGCAGTGAGAGAATCCAATCAACGTTAGGCTGGATGAACTTGAAACCCGGTGGTGGTGTATCGTTATCTCAAATTTTAGTTATTTATTTATTTTTATTTACAAATAGAGGTGTACATTATATGATGTAAATTTTAAAATTATAAATATGTTCACATTTCTTATCTTTTTCCTCATTCGCAATTCACGAGTTACAGTTGTAATACATTCATACTCACTTGCTAGGTAGTCAACAAAAAGTCTTATTCTAGAAACATAATATTTTATCTTTTCTAAGCTTCTAGGATTAGGAGGGTTAAGATCTCCCCAGGCTTTGCATTCTTTAAGTGATTGCAAGTAAACACGCTCCATAGTTTTATATATGCCCGAAACTATATTGTCTGTTTCTTGGCTAACATCAAATAGAACCATATAATAATCCTGGAAGGATATAAATAAAAAAACTGTCACACGACAAAGTTGATTATCGGCTTTTGACAACTGTTTTGATGGTTTAGCAACAAAGAATTTTCAATTTTCACTCGTGTCTTTAGAAAAAAGAATTTAGAAATCATAGTATATATTCGAGTTTACAAAAGTTAACACCACTGTTAATAAAATATAAAGGAATACTCACTTCAGCAACATTTTTAGTATCTATGGCTTTATTCTTTATTCTGTACATAGCAATACAATTGCCCTCGGTACCAATAGTTGAACAGTCGGATATGTATGTGCGAAACATTTTACCCTTCTGGTTGTGAATAAATCGACCAGACTCTAAAAATCAAATAAGAATGTTACAAAAACTATTCAGTCAATCACGCATTCTAAGTATAAATTCACATTGTAGACATAAAATAATTTTTATTTATTTTTTTATTTATTAGATTAATGTCGCTTCGAGCTTTCTATTTGTACGTACGAGTAATGATGTACGCTTATATCTTTTCGAACAACACAACACAACGATTTTAATGGTTTTGTCAATAAATAGATAGTCAGGGTAGGTCGAGACTTACATATGAAGACCACGTGAGCAGATTGCTCATAAACGGAAAAGTCATAAGTACTCGGATACCCAGACGTGTGTGTATGAAGCGATTGAGGAGTCCTAAAGAAGCGAAAGAAGTATGCATGGATCGCGAAGCCTGGCGAGCTGTCCTCTCTGACTACCTCGTCAGGGATACAGCGTGAAGATAGTTTAGTTATTTTTAGTCAATAGATAGCATCTATACATACCGTATTGAATTGATTACTGCTGTAGTAATAAGTATTATAACTACCTATAACTTTTTAATGTCTTTAATAAAAGTAGGTGTAAAACATAATTTTACCCATTTTCGGAGGGGGAAGATTTGCATCACACACAACAACGCAGTTTCTTCCACCTTCAGCAACGGCGCTATCTAATAGATCTATATGAATATCAGCATCAAAAACACCTTCCTGTAATACATTATTTGCTATGTATTTTACCGTTTTGTATTTACACCAACATTTCGGATTATAATTTTTTTGTAACAAAATTAATACATATCTACATACATACATATTGTCACGCCTTTATCTCCCACATATCACCGTATGAATTTATAGTCCCACGTAACACATTAGTATAATAAACATATATTTAATATAAAGGAGGAAATGTTATAAACTATATATTTAATACAATGTAAATTGTTTTATGAAGGAATAAATGAAAAGGAAAACAGGTGGTGAAGCCCATTGTCATGTTGAAATAGACAGTTGCAGGCTGTGGCGACCTGCTGTAGTTTTTTTTCAAATCGCCCATAAGCCCTTCAACATGACTTAACGAGTGCCATGTTACTGGCAACCGGGACCAACGGCTTAACGTGCCTTCCGAAGCACGCTATAGAACACCGAGTCAGCAGGGCCACGAGTGCTCTTAATAATAATACTAATAATCCATGGTCGAGTCCGAGTCCGTGTAGAGTCGACGAGTCCTTTTAATCCGTGGTCACTTGTCACAGGCATGCTTTGCTTAAAAGATGATCACGGTCAATGTTTCTACACTGTAACTATTTATTAATGCAATAAATTATTATTATTATAATAAAATAATAGTATTACTGCAAAAACTCGGTTATCATGGTGGCGTTGTTTGTGATCGAATGGATCCGAAAGTGCTTCACCGGTTTTTATGAAATTTGGTTGATGTACATTTGGTAGATGTGAAATTTACCTACTTATATGGGAGAACAAGATTTACAGAGTCATCTACTGAAATATATTAATTGCTGACAATGAGGAGCACATCTGGATTTCTTCAAATTTAATTAAGAGTAGGTAAATATAATTATATTTATTTCATCGTATTTTTGCAAAAAATACTACTATTCATCCAAGAATTGGGAAGTCTTCTTTAATCATATTATAATTTCACTCACCAATACATAATCAGCTGACTTATTCAATAAAGTTGCCACATTCTCTAACAGAAATCTATGTTGAGTTTTAAGGCCACCCATTCGGTTTGATCGCGCTTCTTTGGCTTTTGCCTGTAAATAAAATTATTTTCTAGAGGAAGTCCTTTCCAGCATAGAGCCAGTTATCCAACCAACTAAGATATTTTTTTTGAAATGTAACAAATAACGCGCCCTTCACTATCATAACAAAGAAATCAGACGACTTCTGAACCGATTATGCAATAATTACTAAACCGGGATTAGTAGAAGCTTTAAAATCACCTATGCATATATGTATACATAGTGTCTTGAAACTATCTCTTGTGGATCCTGAGAAATAGATGCGAACAAACGGATGGACCGACAGACTGAGCCGTTTTATCAGACTTTCCAAACTTATGGTTTAGAAGTCTAAAAGTCGTGACCTATTTAACCCGCTAATTACTTAAGACGTGATAGGGCATTCAAACAATCATATATTCCCTTATATAACGTTATGGAGTATAGAAGTAAAGAAACAGAATAAAATTACCATTTACGTATGTACTTACTTGTTTGTCTTTATAAGATTCATGGCCTAATGCTAAAGTGCTCATAGATAATCTACTTTTCTTCTGAATATCTTGAATGTGAGAGCTAAGCTCCAATATAGCATTTAGAGCCGTTCTGTCTACATCAACACGCTCTTCGACGCCAACAGCCATTTTCTGGCGTCCCTTCTTTACTCCCCATTTAGATAATGCACTTATTTTCATAGCTGCAGAATATACTGCTTCAGTTTCTGCCTGTGTTGGTTCTTTACCCTCCTCGCCTTCTGTTTGAGCTGCTTTTTCATCTGAAGCCTGTGCTTCTTCAGTTGTTCCCTCAGCAGCAGAAGCTGGGGCGGCTTCTGGAGCTGCCACATCAGGCGGTGCTGCTTCACCTCCCTCAGCCATAATTAGATAAGTTTAAAACACCAATATTTACAGTACTAATTTAATTTTCTATTAAAGCTTGCAAACTCTAGACCCGACAATATCAAAGGATTAAAATAGAGTTCAATTCTGTTAGGAATGATATTATTCTGTGAGTTCTCTAAATAACATTTATATTATATTATTCGTTGAAATTGAAAGACATCAACCAACTGTCATATTTCCCAATTCAAATTTAAAATTTTCTTGATTCGTCTCTATGTCTTTGCGCAGTTCATAACACAGATTATAAATAAATAAAATAAATAAATAAATATCCATCACGCCTTATCCCCGAAGGGGTGGCAGAGGCATTATATGCCCACTTTTCACCGTGTGGATTCCTGTCCCACGTAATAGGTGGTGAGCCCATTGCCGTGTTAACGTGTAACTCAGTGATCGTTTACAAAACACTGAGGCCGCGGGGCCACGGGCGCTTCCTTATCCCTTATTCCGTTATTTCGTCATGTACGTCATAACCATGTTTAACCGCCGGGAAACTAGGGGGTTAATGGGAATAATTGAAACAAAAATAAACAGGTTTCCCACTTCGGAGCTACTCTCCGAGTCTGTTTAATGCGTCCGTTATTCCTTATCCCGTTATCTATAGAGTGTATATATATTGTCAGAATTCCTTAGCACAAACTTAATCACCTTTATTTGGATTAGATGACGCTGTGTCAAAATATTTCAATATAAAATATTGGTACTACTTACTTTATCAGTATTCATACAGCTCCCAGTAACGATAATAGCTAATTTATAGATGATAGCAAGCCTCCTCAAAAGGACAAAATAGTAAAAATATTGGTTCCATAGGGTTGATACAGGAATAAATAATATCTATTATAACAAAATAATACAGACCACAGGTCTAGTAATAGTTCCATTTTGCAACTAAAATACTGATTGCACAACTGCCTCTACCGAAGAACCGTAGCCCAACTGGTTGGACATTATAGTTGAAACACTGCTCCGAAACTTATTTGCCAGGGCAGATAGACATATTACCGGAAATCATTTCTTATCCCCTCCGCTATGTGACATAAACGCGTGCCACATCTGCTACCTAGGGATCTGCAGTTTGGATTTGTCTGAGTACTTATTTCTTTTGTATATATTTATTCAAGATTAATATCCTATAACTTATGACTGAAACTATGGTTAAAAAATAAATTTTCATTTATTGAAATAGAATCCAGTAACAAACCTGAATAAAAATAAATAAACAATAAGAAAAAAACAATAAAGTGACAATGTAGTTACAGCACAAATGATTAAAACAATGATAACATGTGTTAACATAGCCGGAAATTATAGTAAATTCACGTAAATTAAAATACAATTCATATGAAAAATAAACAAAAATAAAACAAAAAGTACTAAAAAAATACAAGTAGCAATAATTCATAGGAGCATTTATATAAAATTAGACGGTAACTCATTAAATCATTTAAATTTCTACGATCATATTCTTGAGAATATGATCTAGATTGATCTACGATTAAACTATTTAACATCACAAAGAATGGCAACTCCTCTTAGAATCCAGTGGTCTGGATTCTTAACCGTTGGCAACCAAAGCGAAGTGATGAATGTCAGTCCAGTACGGACTGGCTTCTTGTACACTGGACACTAGAAATTAATAAAGTAGGTATATTGTATAAATTCTAAAATAAAGAGTTAAGTTTTGATTTGTATGACATAGATGAGAGCATGACACCAGATACAACTAACTACACCAATTGGGTTCTTGAAAAACAAAATTTTTTTGTGATAAATGGAAAGATCATATATAAGTTTTATAACAAAACTATTTTTAGTTTGTTTTTTTCGGTATAATTAAAAAGTTATATCAAATTAAAAATATTTTTTTGAATCCAGTACCGAAAACACGCCGACTGTTCCCGAGCAAACCCGAGCGCATGTGACGTTACAATGTTAAGTTCTACTCATTGTAGCATACAGCTGATACAGTGTTTTGACGTGTAACCGATAATATCTCGTTATTATCGTCAATATATCGATAAATATATAAAAATGTCGAATTTGAAAAGTTATCGTGCTTGCTTCGTACCGTTATGTACGAATACTACAAAAACAACCCCCAAAAAATGTTTTTAAATGTTCCTCAAGATGTTAAACGTCGTAATAAATGGTTTCAAGCAGTGCGACGACCTAATCCCAAAACAACATCAATTTTTTTTTGTTGTGAAGATCATTTTGATGTAAGTATTTTATAATAATATAGCAATCAACAATTAGTTATGTAAACGAATAAATTGAATAAATAGAATTCAATAACAAAAATTTTTCAACTAAACTCCAAATCGTAACCTTAAAAGTCATAGCATAAAAAAAAATTCTATGAATAATTTCAAACGATTACATAATAAATTTGTATATTGTTTTCAAATTATTTTGGTTTCATTAGTATTTTTATATTTTTATAACGCGTTAGGTTATGTATTATACGAAATTGAAATTTCAAAAGTCTATGTAATTCTCACCACGTACCAGTCACCGTAACTCTCACGTGATACTCTAAAAATAAATTAATTATTAATTGTATGTATTAATAGAATAGATGATTTGATATTTTAATTCACTTAATTTTTTACAAACTTACCTTGATGTTTTAGCACCTCGAACTTCAGCTGAATTGAACCGAATATCATTTTTTAAAAAATCATTTATCATAAATATATCCACATCAGGTATATTAACGGAATTAGCTCTTATAAATCCTTTATCACACATGACTAAATTGAATTACTTAATATTATTAATTTTTTTGCATTAAAGTTCGGATATTTTCACATATAGAAGCCGTTGACACTGTACTATCTTCAAATTCCTTTAACAATGTGACGTCACAAGCATGGCGACCAATCGTGGCGCGTTCTTAGACACGAGGTTATTTTTAAAATTTTATCAATTTTTAATTGTTAATAATTAATTTAAAAAAAATAAATAAAAGTATTTCGCATCAGTTATAAATATAATTTATTTTAAAGTTTTGTAATAAATAAAAAAATCGATAATTTTTTTTTTTTCAAAAACCCAATTATACTGCCGTGCTGTAATTGATGACGCATCAAAGGTGCTTGTGTGTAGAAGTAGCCCATACTCTACAATCACTAAATAAATTCACATGGTCACATCCACTTTTCACCATTTGTATTTTGTCTTGCGTAATAGGTAGCTAGCTTATAGCCGTGTTGAAATGGACATGGACAGGCACATATTTAAATACAGGTAGGCCCACCAAAATGTAAAAAAAATCAAGCCACACGTCCATGTTGGACGCTGGCAACCGGGACTAACGACTCAGAAATGCCACTCATCTCATGACCAGCGATAGCTAGAAGTTTACTTTAGGGTATGTAAAGTCACTTAAGAAGCTTATTGTTGCAAAAGAACTACTGTCTCATAATGAACATAAAACAATATATTACTGTGAATTATACCATATAACGCTTGGGGTCCTTAGGTGCGGTGGAGTTGATGGCGTACACGTGTACGACGGGCAGCTGCGTGTACAGTACTACTGTCTCATAATGAACATAAAACAATATATTACTGTGTATTATACCATATAAAGCTTGGGGTCCTTAGGTGCGGTGGAGTTGATGGCGTACACGTGCACGACGGGCAGCTGCGTATACAGAACCTTCAGCGTCGACTCGCACAAGCGCTGGTTGCGTCGATCCCACCCCGCGCCGTCCATGAACAATCCGTGCACGTACACACCTTCCTGTAAATCATATCATTTTATGTTGAGCTTAAAACGCCTTAGGAATGTAAAGATAAATCTTTAAACTACTCACCAGAGGTGGAGCCTTAATGTCTTCTAATGGAAACTTAGTGACATCATTATGTAACGTCACCATGTCAAGAGCCCAGCCCTTGTGAGCGCGTGTCACTTCTTGTCTCATTGCTGTCAGGAAACCTTACAAATTATGAAATACAACAATTTTACCGATAAATGATTCATTTTAATTTATTTATCACAATATTTTTTTGTTTTATATAATTTAGTGACTAGGTTATATAAGTATTGGTCAGGGATGACAAACCAAAAATGTTACGCAAAATGTTGAGCACGCTACTTTGAAGTTTGTGGTTTGTGGGCTTGTTGAGAATAAAGAGTTTTGAGTTGATAGTACATAGTTAGTAGCTGTTGGTCTCAGTTGTCTGTAGCATGGCAGTCGTTAAGCCGTGCTTAAGGGCGGCTTGAAAATTTTCATCAACCGGTTGCCATTAATCTGTGCCTGTCCATTTCAAAATGGCAATATGGTTAACCACATGTTACGTGGTATAAAAGGTAAAATGTAGTCGTATAGAACGTCTCTGCCACCTCTTCGGGGTTAAAGGCGTGAATAATGCATATAAGTGAGAAACCCAGTGTTACCTCTATGGCTACATAAATTTCATTCGAGGTGGAGTCAAATTCAATAAATCTAGAAACAGAAAACGGTCTACCCTCTCTTGATTATTAAATGGTGTAAGTAACACGAATTTGTTTTATATAAATAATGGTCTTATATAATAGGAGATAAGAAAAAAAAACTTGTTGTCATAAATTTTAATACAAAATTTGTTTTGGAGGTGAAGTCAACATGAAAGTCCGTTCTTGAGTAACAAATGGTGTAACTACGAGTATTTGTGTGATCCACAAATGTGTGTTTCGGAGTTTGGGTGTTTCCTATGTATCATATGTATGTATTTAGAAAAATATTTGTATGTTTATCAGTTATCAAATTTGTTTCATATAAAATAGAAAAAAAATAACTAAAGAGGCAGTATAGATATACCTTGAGGGTTGAAAAAGCCTGTCATCCAAAAAGAGTTGGGTCTGGCCTGGAAACACCATGTGGAGAATTGTATATTTCTCTCCAAAAATTCAGTGAACCAAAAGCCCAGTGTAGACGAGGACCACGAAGTTTTTAACCAAATAACTGGCACTTTTGCATCGTATATATTGTCTAGTGAGTTGCGCAGCGCCTATAATAATTTCATGACTTCAATAAAAGGCACATAACAAGGCAACCTCAACTAAAGCTAATATGACTGACACAGGAAGTCAACAATGCCAAAAAGGTTCCAATTACGGTGGAACCTGGAGAATGGCAATTTAGGCTATATATAATTCAGGACTATATTCAAAACCATTAACAAATTTGTCAATATTTAAAATGGCAACAAATATATCTACTAACTATAAAATCTTTGAATCAATACCTCATTCATAATAATAGTGCCGTCAATGGCGAGTAATAAATCTTTCAACGTAGTACGAACTAGATTAATAACTCTCTGCATTCGGTCAATTTCTTGTCGTAAGAAAATCACCATGGAGCCTAATATACCGTAGTATCTCAATCTATAATTAAAGACAGGGAAAAATATTGATAGTATTTATACATGATAAAACTTATGTATATTCAAAATAGATAATCAAAATAAAGCAAAAAGAAATTAATTTCGTGTAAGACACATTTTGAAAAGCAATTAGTATTCTCACTTTTTCTAAAATTAAATTTTAACGTGGAAAAATTTTTCAGCCACGAGCTGGACTCGAACCAGTCTTCTGGGTCAACGCACCAGTCGCGTTACCAACTACACCACCGTGAGCTGCTCGTAACTGACGAATTAATCCACCTCTTTACGTCTTAAGGCGACGTAAGGCGACGTAAGGCGCCATCTACCGGCACTTAGCAAAGTTGCACGGTACGAATGTATAGAATTGCATCTATAATCATTCGATTTGTGATGACGCCTGCTTAAACATCAGAAACAATTTTGAAAAGCAATTAGTTAGCTAACTTTTTCTAAATTTAAATTTTAAAGTGGAAAAATTTCATGTCTCAGAAAAAATTCTTATTGTGTGTGCAATTTCGTGTAACCATAATTCGACCGAGCCTGTGCGGGCGTAGGTACTGGACAGCAAAGAAGTAAACAACTAATTTGGAAAATGTTTATACATTATTGTGAAATTAGTGAACGACGGGATTTAAATGGGTGCCATGGGGTTCGAAGTATGTCACAGACGAAGCCGGGCGGGTCAGCTAGTATTATATATTTTAGTGATTTCATATTAAAGTTATTTTATTGATGCCAAATACGGTATATTTACAATAATTAAAACAGGACTTAAACTTCTTTAAAATACGCTAAACAGAATATTAGGTAACACAGACAATTAAGACGATTTTTTTTTTTTACTTGATTTATAATGTGTTTATAATACAAACCTTATCTGAGGATGAATATTTTTTTTAAGCAATTATTTTGCTAAATTTCTCATATTTTTTTAATTTAGTGGATAAAGACAATTATATAAAATGACGGTTAAAATATGGTGGAGAATTTCAACTTATCTGAGGATATCTGAAGTCATATTTAAATAATCATCATTAGGCATTTATTATACCATAAACGAAATTGTTTGAAAAAGCTTCTAAGTCCTGTACTGTGATAATTTACCTACTAGAGGCAAAGTAAATATTTAATTAACCTTTCCAAAACTTCGTGGGGATCGAAGTTAGGTGGCATCTTTTCGAGCATCTCTTTAGTCTGTTTGTATACAGAGGCTACGCGGGTTTCACCTACGCCGCCGCTCGACTCCTTCGGTTGTATAGATAATATTGTATCTAACATCTCCTGCACTGTGTTCCGTTGGTAACTGAAATAATCGTTTGAAAACATTTTAACACTGTCACTACCTATGATGGATAATAAATTGTATTAGATAAATTTGTATTGGACTTGGACATCAATATCGTAATGGTTTGTTATTATAGAAAAGCAATTGAAATCGGACCACGAATATACATTCCTAGAAATGAACTTAACAGCGTAACAGGCTTTATCTGAAAATCAGCGTTGGCTATCAAGCACGCACATTGCTAGTTTATCTTTGGCATATTGAGTATTTGTGTAATTTTATTCGAAACTTTTTGTGCGCGTCACATAAATTAATAATTCATTCGTTCTTTCAACAGTACTTGCTCGATACTTTCGTCAACGTTTCGCATGTTTTAATAAAATGTACTAACGTGATGTCAGCATTAGTATGTAAACCATAAGCTTGAGGAGGATCTACGGTTTTCATCTTCTCGATTTCCTCAATGTACTCAGGAATGTTTTTGAACTTCATGATATCGTAGCTCTTATAAAATTGGAAATCGTCATTGAAAAGCTGATCCGTGAACCACACTTTAGTAAACGTGGCCAGCAAGCGGTTGTCAAGGTCGTCTGTGACGCGGCCTCCATATTGCACGGCTGATACCATGTAGCTAATAAATTAAAAATTGAATATTGTTTTCATTGAAAATTAATTGGGTACAGAGGAGTCTACCAAAAACTTAGGGATCCGATCTAATCTCATCTGTACTGTGTCTACATGATTTGACAGAACAGGATTGTCGAAAGCAAAAACAGTACGCAAGTGAAACAGAAAAGAGGACAGCAATGGGATTTCAGATATCACATGAATTTAATTTATAGAGAAATTTAAAACATACCGGGTAGTATTCCAGCTAGGTGATTGTCCTGGTTCCAAGGCATCCAAGTGATTTTGTATAAACATGCATGATGCCAACCAATCAGCAGAATTAAATTCATATGGAATGTTCCAGCCCAAAGGCCCGAATTTTCTCCGCTCTTGCACTACCGTATGCAGGAAAGATATTGTGAATATCAAGGGCAGATAATAGGGACTGTCATTATAGTCCAAAAAATCTTGACTCATTGAGTCATACGTCCGCATAAGACCTGCTTTAATACCTGCAACGACATAGTTAATATATTCTATATAAATATTAAACAAAGCAAGTTCTGCTTGGTTTATTCTGTACAATAGACTAACTAGAGCGTATGTTATGCCTGTACCCACGTCTTCCGAGTAATAGGCGTGGTCATATGTATTAATATAGAATCGAAATATGTATAATGATAAATCTCATTACCAGATGGTGGTTCACACGTATATTTAATAGACATTTGTAACAACGTGATAGGAAACTTGGGATGCACTTCTGTAGTAATCCATAGTCTGAAACGAATATCAATTTCACCGATCTATTAATTTAGGCATGCAATCTTGAATATAAACACTTGTACTTTTTCACTTATTTACTCTTCAAACCTGACCGGTTTTGCCTTACGGCATTTTCAATATTTTAACCTTTGTTACATACATACATTTTTTGTTACATTTTTAGTACATTTTTAACCTTTGAAAATGCCGTAAGGCGAAACCTGTCAGGTTTAAAAAGTAAATAATGGAAAGGTGCACGTGTTTATATTAAAAATATCTAGTAAGTTCCACCTAATGCCATCAATCAACAGCATAAACAATAAGGCATGCAACTTCGAGAACAAATACAATATCTCTAAACATGCTAATTAAATGCGATGTAGTGATGCGTGATCAAGCCGCGCCATCATACGAGTAACGCCATCTGTCGGACTGATGCGGCACTAAATTACGCCTGTATTAGCATGTAGTGGGAGTTTCGAGTACCGTTCCGTCTCCCGCGCCTCTATCCACCCCTGAGCCATATTTAAGCAGTTGACAGGAAGTTTCGGGAACAACCTAGATTTGTCAATTGCGCTACTGTGTCCTACAACACAACAGTCAGTTCCGACATTAATTGCAAACTAAATACATACCTAATTAAATTTGCTCTTCTTTAAAATACTTTTCTTAAAACTATATTCACTAATATAATATTTGTTAAAGTATTGAACCCGGAATACCCCGGTAAGTTTTTTAATTCTTAAGTTCAATCATCCTTGCTAACTTTTGTTTCCTACAGGAAGGAGTGTATAAATCGTAATTCTATCTATAGTATTCATATTTATTTCCACTTCAGTTTATGTATTACCGCAATTAATAGCTATTTTATCATTTAATTTTGGTAAAACTATGCAATTGCTAATTTCAGCTATAGCTATGAGTGGGTAGGAATACGTATAAAGCTTTAATTTTCACAAGTGTGCAAACCAACCCTTTATACTCATCTAAGCATTTAATGCAGCCCTAACTGTGCCCTGCAAATATTGCACTAGTCCTGATTTGTTAAAAACTGCTACTACATAATTGGAACACCTTACTGTGTTATTTGATACATCAAGCGCGTCTGGCGGCCTTACCCTATAACTAAATTCACTAATAACTTCAGACGAATGGTAGGCTACTGATAGGTCGCGGATGCTATTTTCGCATTATTTTTGGCGTAAACTTGGCATGCGGTATTATTACCTTTTATTTGGACTGCCTCTGTAGCGCGGTGGGAGTGCATCCGTCTGCTACGCAAGAGGTTCGATTCCCACCCAGGATAAAACTTTGTGTGATGAGCACGATGGTTTATTCTGTGTCTAGGTGTTATTTATCTATAATATGTATGTATTTAGAAATATATAAGTATGTTTATCAGTTATCTAGATCGCATAACACAAGGTAATATTAGCTTACTTTGGGCTAGATCGCGCTGTGTAAAAAGTATCCCACAATTTTTCTTTTTTTTTCGTCTTTATTAGATACAAGCGAGAGGGAGCGAGCAGCATTCCTCTTGTTCTGTCTGCCAGGGTCCTTTGTTACGGTTTAATTTTCACCGTTACCTACTACTACCTGTCGGCCTAGAGCTGCTCCGAGGCTCCTACTGGTTGCGCCTAGACCGGGAGTGGAAGCCGTCGCCAAGCCGGAGAACCTACGACTGCGAGAGAAGCAACATCCGACCTGTGGAAGATCACCTGGCACTCCCTCAGATAAGTCCAGATTCCGCGGCCTCTCGCGGCAGAGTTTACCTTACGGTTGCCTATCTAGATTCGACACCCACGACCCTGACTACTACTACTTTTGGCCCTATCGGGAAATATATCATACAAAATTCACTACTACACTTTTATTTATCTCCCGTAGGGGTCCTGTAGAACCATAAAGGTTTACAGCGACTTATATGAAGTATTATGGGGAAATTAATAAAAAAAAATATTTTTGCAAATTCAACTTTTTTTCCAAGTATCGATCATTGAGACTTTCTGAGTGTCAGTTTATATCACTTTTTATAATTAAGTATTTATCATCTATAATTCTACTAAATCAAATTGTTTCCAATGTTTACCTGAACATTTCATGAACCTGTTCGGGCTCTTTCTCCAGTTCGTTGAACTGCTCCATTATCTCGACCATATATTCAAGGCCCAAGTGACAATTTTGCAATAGCACCCATAAACCCTTAAAAACAGTTTAATAATTAACTCATAATTGTTCAGGTAGACATATGGCATACCTATATTTTTGAGTCTTACTTCCTTGAGACCGCGTTCAATAAGTTTCCTTGCATGTATCTCCTGACCTTGTCCCATAGATATGGATTGGCATATATTTTCCATACGTTTAGCGGTGATTTCAATAGAAGATGTTGGATCTGAGCCCATAGCTAAGAAGCCAATAAGGGGCACAAGAGGTCGCGATTCTATAACCATTTGCTAAAACAATTGTAATTAAACATTATTACAAATTCCTTTTATGTTTATAAATTATCTGCTTGGGAAGGCACGTTAAGCCTTTGGTCCCAGTTGCCAGTAAAATGGCAGTCGTTAACCCTGGTTGAAGGCCTTATGGGTGGTATGAAAATTTTCAACAGCAGCTTGCCACAGCCTACGCTTGTCCATTTCATAACGGCAATGGACTCACCAGCTGATACGTGGGACAAAAATGCATACGGTGAAATGTGGGCGTATTGTGTGCCTCTGCCTACCCCTTCGGGGATAAAGGCGTGACAATATGTATGTATGAATAAATAAATAAATATTGTGGGACACTTTTCACACAGCACCATCTAGCCCAAAGTAAGCTAATATTAGCTTGTGTTATGGGATCTAGATAACTGATAAACATACTTATATATTTCTAAATAATAATAAATAATAAATATTGTGGGACACTTTTCACACAGCGCCATCTAGCCCAAAGTAAGCTAATATTAGCTTGTGTTATTGGATCTAGATAACGTATTAATTTGATAACTAATGTAATAATAATTACATGGTTATTAACAAATTAAAATTTAACATATTTACAGAAAACAATACAAAAAGAAGGGGGCGGGTGGTGGGAATTATTACAAGACTGACAATGATGCCCCGACTAGGTGTCGAAGAATTCCTCCCCATCAAAATCAACCGGTAAGGTTCCCATAAGGCTGGCCGCATTGCCACGTTGTATGGCAATGCTTATTCTCTGAGCGAGAAAGAGGCCAGCACGTGGTACGAGGTCACGAGAAGAATCGACCAGTCGCTTTGCGATATCACTATACAGTGAACGAGCACTTGGGCCCCACGAGCCCAGTGTCTCGACCCCAAACGGCTCAAAAATATAATTACCTATTAAATTATTATATTTGCGCCGCTTGAGAGTCTCGGCGGATGCAGCAGCAGCACAAGCGCAACTCGCCGTGCTATGAAGCTGAGAAGGAGCCAGGGTGTCAACACAAGTTGCATCCCAAACTAAAGGCTTTCCCATCTTCCATGGCACCAATGACATACCGTCTGGCCTCTTGCCATCGTCACGCGCCAAACCATTAGGTTCTAGAACGGCTGGAACACAGCCGGTGACAAGAGCCCGACGGATAATGTCATTAAGGTATGCATGACGTGACCTGCGACCTGCACTCCTGCTGCATGAGAGACCGTGATGCCCAAGGCTGTCGACTACTTCACCACATTGACAGCAATGCGGAGAAACGCAGGGAGCACCTAAACGAAGACAGACAGCAATTCTGAATGTAGTGTCGTCCAACATAGTACCTATGTTGGGCGATGGAAGAGCCTGAAGCCAAACTCCTGACTCCCATTGATAAACATACTTATACATATATTTCTAAATACATACATATTAATAATAATTAAATAACACCCAGACACAGAATAAACCATCGCGCTCATCACACAAAGTTTTATCCTGGGTGGGAATCGAACCCACGACCTCTTGCGTAGCAGTCGGATGCACTCCCACCGCGCCACAGAGGCAGTCAGATCAGTTGTATGTTATAAATTATTGTTTGAGGAAACCATGTCGCATGTACAGTGAGCCTCATTTATATGTTTAATAACATTTGCCATCAGTAAGGCTACTAAACTCTTGCCACTGGGGCGTGGCAACCAGCTCTTGAAATTTTTCAAGCCGCCCACAAGGTTTTCAGCTTGGTACTACAACTGCCATGTTACTGGTAACCGGAACCAACGGCTTAACGTGCCTTCCGAAGCAAGGAAATTTTAATGCTTCATATACGAAGACCGTCATCCATCCATCCAGACATAGCGAAAGTTAGCTAAAGCTACGAGCGCTTCATTTGCATATTTTAGCTGAATGATATTCAAACTATCTACAGAAAGCACCACTGCGACACCATTAATTTCTTCGAAATAATTTTCTAAGCGGCTGTTCTTTATTATGGCACTAGAAATATGCTTGAAGGAGATACAAAATTAATCATACACGTCAAACACAAACAGCACTGTCCACGTAAATGCGAATCTTACCAAATCAAGTGTGATGATGAAAATAAGTGTAACATTTTATTTCTAGTTTTAATTTCTTACCTCATAATTAACCATTACAGCTTCAGAATATCGAGTTCCCATGGAGTTCACTACGTATTTCCTAAAAGCACAATATGGTTTTAATTGTTATTACTGAATAACACGAAGTACTTTTTTTTCCTTTTTCTTAATATACCTATAGTAAAACTAAATAACTGCTTCTACATAACCCTTTTGAAAAATCAAAGTAGCTACTGAGCTACTTTGTTTTTCCAAAATGTTTAAACATATTCCAATGAGCTGACGTGAAAATATTAAAGGATCTGGAATAAATTTCGTACAAGAAGTGGATGTAAATTGTGAATATCTGTGGTTTATGTGGTGATATCAAGATATTACTTACAAACTTTGTGCTAGTGTGCGGTCAGGACACCAAGCTCTCACTATTAGTAGTTTCCTAAATACATCCATAACATTGTAACCATCTGGTACAGTTTCTTCTTCAGGTGCCTCTTTTTCAAACCTTTATGGAAAATATGCGTCATAAATCATGTTTCTAAAGAGATATTTTGAGAAATGAAAATATGCATATTTATATTCTAATCGTCCCGATTTTGACGATGAATAAACTATTTTTACTTACACCATCTAAAATTTACGACCATGAACAAAGCGCATCAAATTTTTATTTCGCGTTAGGATTAGAATATAAAATATAGGCGAAAGTTAAAATTTATGATAGCACACTATTGCTTATCAAAATTTTTTTTAACCTTTTAGTTTAATGTCCTCTCTCTCTTTCTCTCTCAACTTTAGTGGAAATACATAATCTGGAAAGCACAGACGCGATCGACGTGACAGAATGATGCATATTAACATTACTTTGGATTTCACCAATCTGTGAAAATATATCTATCTATCTTCACGCTGTATCCCTGACGGACGGGGTAGTCAGAGAGGACAGATCGCGATACGGGCTTCGCTATCCATGCTTACTTCTTTCGCTTCCTGCAGATTCATTAATCGTTTCATATACCTATGTGCATATATGAAACGATTATCGTGGGTTTGGATTAGTCTGGGTATCGGAGTACTTTTGACCTTTCTGGTTTTGAGCAACCCACTTATGTAGGTGATAATCGTAAGTTTTGGTCTAACCCAACTCTTTCTCACAATTCATATTCTTTACAATCGTATAATATAAAGTCTTTTCAATTTCCTCTCCAAGTCACTTACCAAGACTTCCATCCTCTCTCATTATGAGTAACTTGATTAAGTATGTTCGTAAATTGACGTAAATTAGACAATTGCACCAAATTAAGCCAAGACATATCAGTAATCCACTTGAAAGGTTTAGGTGGACATGCGTTGAGATCTAATGCAGCACCACCTGTATATAAAATGAGAACCCAAAATATATATTTATTGAGTGATTAACTTCATACTAATTAATCACTCAATAAAATTAAAAATCTCTTTGATCTAGATTCTTTTAGATTAGATCTTTGTAGGTCTACTTTAGATTGCATATGGGTAAGTACAATAGTATAAAACACAACATAATTGATTAAAACAGAATTTGAAGATTTATTTGTATAGTCATATGTTCCTATATACACAATAAAAATAACACTACTATATAAAATTACGTAATTAAAAAGTTTACAACCTTTTATGAAATATTGAAACTCTTCGAATTTTATGTATTCTCTTTGTAGGTCTATTTTTAATGTCAGCAACACCGTAAATAGATACTTATGCTTTTCATAGAAACCTCGACTAATGAACTTGAACACGTCGTAGGTCTGAATGAAAAAATAATTGTAAAAACAATGTACCATTTATGCATGGGTAATGATAACGTTACATTTATTACCAAGTAGTCAATTATGAATCCGATTCTCCTAGCAGTTATAGGACTTGAGGCTGACCGCTCCATGGATAAATCGAATCGCTCTAGGAACTGCGCAAGCGAAGTTTGGTACATATTACACACAAGCGACATGTTGCACACTAAAAAGTATAACACTGAGCCACGTGTTGCCACCGGTCTGAATTCTTCACGAGCCAAATTGATTTTAGCCTCTGTATCTCTTGCCACATCCAATTTTTCTCTCACCTATAAATTAAAACAGAAAATATAACATGATAAAAGAGGTAATTGATAAAATGTGATGCACAAATACATAATTTGATTCTTACATCTGTAGCTGTAGCTTTAGTAACATTAAGTACTTGAATAAGAGACACATCTTCAACAAGAGAACCTTGTATAGTTGTTAGTTTATGTAGAAGATTTGCTTCTAACTCCTGCATCTTTCTGCGATTGACAGTTACTTTCTTTATCAATTGTGTACGTTCTGCTTCCATTTCTGCCTTTTCCGTTAAGATTACACGTCCGAGTAGCTGATCTTCTAACCCTATTTAATTTAAGTGGACAAAGTGCATAATTCTTATCAAATTATAATTTCACTTTTTTACTTTCTCATTAATATCTACAGTGTCGCTATGGATTGCATATCCATAAATAATGTGAAAAAGTTTTTTTACACATAGTTTTCTGTATAGATATTATGTATGCACAACTTAATCAACTTATATTTGGGGTACTTATTTACCTTGCATTGTTACAGTAAAATCTATTATGGAGGTTCGTGCTGAAATCTCAGGTGTATACGCAGGATTAGCTAGCTTTGTAGTTATGTATATCTTGTGACCTTGCATAACATCAATCTCTTTGTCGCCTAATTTTACCTAAAAGAACAATACCCATTTAAACAGATATATGTTTTTATAGTGACACAATTAAGTTTCAAAATATATTTGATGGAAATGCCAACTGAATTTGAAAAGCTAAGGCAAATGAAAAAGGGTCTAAGAACAAAATGCAAATGCCAAAATTCTGTTAGTTACATATTATGCTTGGTTGACAAGCATACAAACAAAAAAACTCTTCAGCTTTAAAAATTAAGTATAAGCCTAAATTATAATGGTGTTCATTAAATTATAAACATAAATATACTTTGAATGTAGATCCTATTTTGATATAATTCTTCTCAAGACAATTATCAAGTACTGGATCCAGTTCCTCCGCAACATCTTCTATTAACAAAGGTCGTCCTAGTGAAACACAATCTTCAATATGATTTCTGAAATAGGATCATATAGGTAATAAAAAAACGTTCTTTTATTATTTTTATTAAAAATAAGCTTTCTTTTATTTTGAATTGATAATATGCCGTGAATTTGAACAGCTGGTAAGCAAAACGTTAAAAATATTCTTAAAATCTAATCACATACCTAAAATATTTATGATTCAGTGTCGTGACAATGAGATTGTTATTCCTCTCCATGTTTTTAATCCAAATCTTGCCTTGGGTTTGTGGATCGATTAAAAGTGGAAAACGGGAGGCCTTGGTCACAATAATACCGTTTTGTATAGATAGCTCGTCAGTTGGTAATCCATATAAATTCCATTCACCTACCTGCAAAAAATAAACTTTTAATTTGTTTACATTATGACAACACATCAATTTCATCCCATCTAATAAAAAAATGTTCGACATTTACTCATAGATTTGTACCAAATAGTCTATCACACAGTGCAGTAATTAATTTTCAAAATGTTGTAGCATTCTCTGTCATGTAGGAAGACAAATATGCGCCCGAGAAAGGTTCAGCGCTGTACCTACTACCACTCCTACCATATAAATCATACTTAAGTTACAATAACATAAAACTGAGTACCTACTGGGTGTAAGGGGCCCACCAAGATCTCAAAAGATCAAGCGACCTCAACCACTACCGTTGCACCTATAGACTAACAGACGATGCTCGCCGTGTGTTAGGTACACAAGAAGATCGCTCATCGAGCGACCGTGACGGAAAACCTCAAGGTACCTTAGGAGCAATTACACGCTCCGACACCTTTGAGGAGGTGACGGCTAACTTGTACCTGGCAGAGTAGTAGCACTTTGTGTATGTTACAAACTGATATCGAGTGACACATCAAATTACCCACTGATACCGAATGACAACCACACCAAACAACAATTTAATACAAAACAGTTACTGCTTTGTTTTAAATTGTTGTGTGTCACTCGATATCATTTTTTTTTTAATTTACGGTAACGTACCTACTTTGATTCGATATTCCAATCAGGACTCTAAGTTTATTTCCCGCGCTATTTTCAGGATCCTATTCTAGGATAATTGATTGTGCCGTGAATTAAAAATATCGGCATCGTCATTTGGCCCTACCATTGTGTACCATTGTGGCACAATCTACTATAGATTCCTTGTTTAATAAAGACTAAATTAATACGTACTGTAGCAGTATCAGTGAGCTGGCCTGAAATATTTAAATTCATAGTTACTGGTATCTTTCTTTTCAGTAATTCGCTGAGCCAATTAGATATTAATAGTGACCGAAATTCTTGATTAAATGGCCCAGAATATGACAGAAATCTGGAAGTTAAAAGGATATTAAGACGGAAATATTACAAAAAGCAATAGCGTATTGTGACTAAACAGTTATACGAAAACTGTTCATCTTCATTAGGCTAAATCTGAGGATATATTCAACTTAAATATTGTTACCACCTAAGCTACTTAAACCGCCCGGTTGTTTAATAAAAAAACCTGTTCGAAGTATTTTCACAAAACAATGATAAGTAAAAGAAAAAAAAACAACAATTACAGTTAACAATAACGACAAGGAGAGATTTCTCTGAAATCAAAAATGAAAAGCCTCAACAATATTATTTTAACCTGAGAGCTGGAAACAGGGCTGTTTCATAATACACTATATTAACTCACCCACATAACAGTAATATATCTCCAACGAGCCGTTCTATTTCCGATTTGAAAAGCGCAGATTGTTCGGTCCACCGAATGCGTTCTCCACTGAGTCCTTTGATAAGAGCAGTGGCTGCGTTCATCTTCTCCTGGCATCTGGCTGCATCGTCTAATACTACTTGCTTTAATGCCATTGCATCATCGAACTCACGCTGCACAGCAGCCAGTTCTTGCTGAAATAATATAAAACATAATATACATACAAAACGGCGAGACCTTAAAAAGGAAATGTTGGAAAATTATTGTGATGCTATAATTCAAATAAGATAGTGCGAATTTTTGTTATGGAGTGTGTAACGCCGGATGCGATTGTGTAAGTCCATCTTGTCTTGATTTGCGATTCAGTTCGATAGCCGCGTGGCGAGCAGACGCAAAAGCCTAATCCTATTAAATTCTTGTAATCGCATGTAATTTTGAATGTCTACAAATAACGAGAAATAAATTCAATCTAGAAAAATACGCTTTTATATTTATTTTGGCTTCCTGCAAGTATTATGCGAAAGCAACTGTGTTATAACATCGGATCGTGACAATTAACAAGTTAATTGATAAATAATTCTTGATCACTTCACGATGATTCCAAGACGCGATCCGATCACAAACTAAATGTAATCCACTTACCTCTTTGGCAGCAAGTTCTGCCTCTGCTGCATCTAATTCTTTTCTAGCTGCTTGATACTTGCCCTGCACTACTGCAAGATTTGCTTTTAAAGGTAGTACGTCCTTATTTACACCATAAAACTGAGTCATTGCAATTGTCCATGAAATGAGTCCAGCAACATTTCCACAAGCAATTTTAGCAGCTTCAAATGTATACAAACTGCAATTGTGATTTGTAGTTATACAAAAAATATTATAAGTTGTAAGTGAAGATTGTTTCACAAGTATATGTAGACATTTGTTATTAACTAACACGCGCTGAACACATACTTTTGTTTAGAACGGGATTTCGCGCGGCACTATTGTATATTAAAGGGTGAGAATACCTTTTCACTCTAGTCTACGGCTACAGTCTACGCTCCAGCCTACGCTTTGGGACCACGACAGGTGCAACACTGTCGAAACGTTGAGGAAAAAAAGGTATTATTACCTTTTACTTAATATAATATAGTCCCGCGCGAAATCCCGTTCTATACAAAAGTAAGTATATGCTGAGCAATTAAAGATACAGTTAGTTCTTACATTCATTATGTTTGGTTGAGCGGGCGAGATAAATAAATTCGAAGTGGACTGTATTTGCGGGGAAAGACAAAATGAAATTTACACGCGGTTGTCGAAGAAAAAGAAATGGAAACAGGAATGGGTACGCTACCTTGCTGCTGCTGCGAGATGCTGAGGTAGAGGCTGCCGGGGGCGACCCTGGACTTTGATTCCTGGTTTCCTTGCACGAAAACACAACTATTGCGAAAAGTTTATGCGAGCGCGCGCGCGGCCATTGCAGTACTACGTCTTCAGTCCGTCTTCGCTGCCTGTGTGTTGACAGCGCTGCGGTGGAGTTTTCTACCGCTAGATGGCGGTAACACAGCTGTCTCGCTCTTCCCTTATGCGAGACAAGGTAGGTGCGAAAGAGAAATGGAATAAAGGGAAGAGGGGTGGGAGTGTCGACAACTAATTAATTAAAAACAAATGGAGATCGGCGATGCAACATAGAAAAAATAACGCGGCAAATTTCGAATCGTATACCGGCGCAACCAATGTTTACCTTAACGAAATTGAAAAAGGTCTAATTTATCACTATTTTTACTAACCGAAAATACTCTCTGTATTATTTGAAAATTATCTACGAGTATAACTTACGGAAACCGAAAGTAAGGTTGCAGCAAATCAACCATTTCTGCATTAATTTCATCTTTTGGATAATTTCTCAAGTTGTTTAAAAATCTTGCATCTGCCATTATCTATTATTTAAATTAAAAAAACATCGTTTAAGATTAGCATAATGGAATTAATATAAATTTCAAATGTGTAGCTTAAAGAAAATAAAATTAACAAGCTGATTTTGCCTTGGTATGCATCATTGTAATTTTATAAATCAATGTACTCGCCTTCAAAGATTCTGCCCAGGAAGCCGTCAAAAATTGTTTCTCTGGATCGGGCTTAATGGGTTCAATACGCTTTCTAAACAGTAAAATGACTGCATCCATAATAAGTGTAATTAAATATGGTGGCTTGCCCAACTTTCTGACGGTCGCAATGTCAGCAGCATTGATAGTCTGTAATTAAACAGTTAGTGGAAACAAGGGTGTAATAGGCTCCAGTAAGATCTCCAGGCTTCAAGTGCTGCTAGCTAAAGCAGAAGTGAAAGATGGCTATGGCTACCTACTGTATTTCTTTTTCAATCCGCTATTTCATTCAGTTTACCCATACTATATTAGGTATTATACAACGACAACACATTATTTGATAAACTAGTTGATCGTAACATTATTTTATCTACACCCATGCTTTAGATCTTCTGTAAAAGATTTTGAAACAATTATAACTTATATATATACTGATTATACTTAAATAACAATAAGCACTTAATGCCCATACCATAATATCATCCAAACGGATGATACTTATAATGTTGTATTTTTTTTTTTCAATCCCTTCTGCACAAAGGGTTTACTAAACAGACAGCTACATTCTTATTGCTCGATGCTCGATGGTATGTATATGTATGAATTTCAAAAAAATAATATTGTCATCACGCGGGCTTCAGTACGAAAACGCCACGCGCAGTAAAAAAAGTAAGTTGAATAAATAAATATTGTGGGACACATTCGAATCCAAGCCATTTTTCTTCGATATTTTTATCGTTTTGTTTGCTAAAGTTATGGGTAGAAATATTTTGTTTGAAGCTGTTGATAATTAGGTATTAAAACACTCATATGATACCTACTATTAAACTCATATTCGTGCTTTAATACCCTTTATTATACAGCAGAGGCTTAGATAATAATTTTATATTAACCTGTAACGCTGCTTCTGCTGCTTCTAATGCAGGTTTAGCGGCTGCAAGCTTATCCTCAGCAACTGCTGTCTCAGCTGCAATCACTGTTACGAGTTTCATCGCAACATCTTTTACTTCCATCACTTCGGCCTTCACTGTCTCGGCTGCTACTTGCGAAGCTGCTACCGCTGTTAGAACCTACATTTTCTACTTTTCAGTATAGATATGACATGTTGTTTTTTCACATTAAAACGATATGTGTAAACATATAAAGTTTCGGTGAATAAACCTTCGTACACCAAACGTTATACCTACTTATATTATCACAAAATATATATTATCACAAAACAAGACAAGCAATAAATATTCAACTATTAAATAAAAATATCTCAAATAACTTTAAATCATGGTTTCTACTTTAAAAGTACTTTGAGCTCAATTTCTATACTATTAAATGGCAAAAAAAAGGCTTAAAGACGTTTGCAACACCGGAGGTTCCACTTGCGCTTCCGACCTTATTGCCGCGTTGAAACAGACAAAGTATGCTACATGCTGCGTTTTTTTTCTAAACCACCAAAAAATTTCTTTAACTTGGCTTACTGGTGACACTACTACACACTAAAGTGCCTTCCGAAGCATGGGAATACTCCTAAATAAGATTATCAAAAACGGTCACCCATCTCCTGATTGTTTACAGAGCATTGCCCTTTATTTAAAATTAAAATGTTTATATGAAATGTAAAGTATATAGAACCTCTTCAGCCTTAGCTGTGGCTAATTTTATTTCTTGATCTTTAACTTCCAGTTCCTTTTTCAATTCGTCGACGCTTGCCGCTGCTTCTACCAACTTGTGTAAACCCGTAGTCATTCTATAATAGTATAAATTATTAATGGGAGATGAAATATTATTTGAAGAGACTTACTAGACAAACTCAACTAACCTAACTTTTATTCACAAATCAAATATTGTGTTGGTTTACTAATTTACTTTTATTTTTAAGCTATAATTACAGTAAATATGATTTTTTTGATCTAGTTGCTGCCAAAGTTTCACCTTAGAGGATGAAGCTTAAAGTGGTTCAACAGATAAACCAATGAAATAATGTGCAGATCCCCACAAACAACATTGTTCCAAATTTGATAGCGTATTAATGTCAAAAGAACCTTTGCGCCAATTCTGCAATACTGTGATGTTTCTCTTTGTATAACACCTTATACCCTTCCAAAAACGACAGGTACGATTTAGGAGTCACGTGTGCTTGTCTTCTAAAGCGTTCATGATATTCTACGCAGGTTTCAGCTACTTCATCTTGCACCATACCCATTATTTCAATCAGCTGATGTTTTGTCTCAATAGAACACACCACCTATAAATGTCACAAATATAGTCATGTCATCCCAATCCAGATTGCATTTACCTACATTTCGCACAGAGAATATATTACCCAAAAATTGCACCATCACCACAAATCTGGAGTGTAGCCTTGATGTAGTACGGTTTACAAAAAAATCCTGCCAAATACGTCTTACGCCATACGTAATGTACATTGTGGTAACAACTTTAAACGCTTATTTCTACAATACTATACTTCAAACATATCTTTATCGATTGTTGACTTCAAAAATGCATTTTTTACTAAAACTTGTATAGCCTATTAATTTTTTGATAGTTTTCCCTTCAATTTTGATTGATTACTACCGTGATTTACTTATATATATACATCGTTTGACTACTAGTAATAGGGTTAAAAGCTCGACCACGACTAGGATGTGCACTTAATATCAAATGGATCCCATAATAGATAAGCAAATAAACAATGATTTTAAGAGATATACATGTTTTTATACCTCGAAGTCCGATAAAATGTGATGGGCTACTTCTATTAACGCTTGCTTTGGCCATTTTTGAAACCAATCCATAATAGATCCAGAAATAAGTCCGGGGAATTTTAACGCTCGACTTCTAAACTTTTCACCGACCTAAAACCAAAATCAAAATTTTACAAATGACTTCGTAATGCAAGATATGATTATGTTGTAGTTGAATTAAAAATTAATAACACATGTTGAACTCTTAGTGGAAAAAAAACTTGCCTTGCCGATCTAGTAAGACTCAAATCTCAACATTGTGCGTAAATAAAATAATGGTATGGTATTTGATAAACACTTACTGGTGAGAAACAAAGCACAACGTGCAAGTTTGCTCTAGATCTAATAATAAAATATTCATATAAAACATCTGGCACTGGAATTCTCTTAGGTGCATCCTTCTTCATAATCGGCGCCAATTCAGAAAGAATCTCATCTAGTCAAAATTGCGAAAAAAAAGGTTAATTTCGATGCGAATCCATGATGAGAAAATATTTAACTTAGAAAGCTTGCCGTATTTTAAACATGAAAACGTATAATATAAGTATTGCGCACTTTAGAACTCACCCATTTCATCCTTAGGGAACAAGTTCGCTATTTCTCCAGAACTAAGAATATTATTAAGAAACTCTAAGAACTGCTCATCTTTAATATCATTATCAGTAAATATAAAGGATACCCCACGTCCTTGCAAACCAGTCATTCGGTACAATATTTTTATATCGTCCATAAAATTGTTCACGTTGTACGACCTACAAATGATGCATTCATTATGTGCGTTGGCCTAAACTACTTTAACCACAAGCTACTAAATTACCTTAAACATGGAGTAAACAAGAACCACGACAAAGCGCCGTCAGTCTGGATATAAGACGTCTATTTGAAAAAATAATTTTCTTACCTTGTCAAAGTTATTTGATAAAAAGTATAATTCGCAATGAATGACGCTAATTTAGTCAAACTTTGTTTTCCGGAACCTCCGACTCCCACTAGTAGAGCATTACCTCTGCAGGAAGATCAATGTTTATTTATCAATTCTGTTAACAATTTCAACATTACGTATTTCATTAAAAATATAAAATTAAAACATAAAATGCCAATCACCGTGAAGTATTAATTATTCTGGATATTTTGAATAGATGCACCATTGCGTCATGGAAGAATACCAAATCCAAATGATGTCCTCTAAGTTGTTCATTAAATAAGGCTTGAAATCCTACTAATTTGGACAATACGAAGTCCCAACTGTAAATAATTCAAGTTATTAGACTTTCTTTGCATGCATTATAACAAAAATGTTTTATTCCTATACTAAATTTTTTTGAGAACCAAATTCCATTATCCTATTATATAATATATAGCAGGAACTAACGATGGTAATTCCTCATATATTTTTGGAGCTTCAATGCTAAAGTCCTCATCTTCATCACCAGTTGGATCAATTGCCTCCCTCAAGAAATTTACAAAGTATGTTTCTCCTTCAGGGAAGTCTTTAATGTAGTCAGACAACTCCACTGCAGCTGTTTTCCAGAAATTAGCTACAAACCATTCTTTGTCTTCAAATGTTGTAAACCTATACATTGAGTCAAATAATGAATATCAGTGATTTCATTAGTTATGTATAAAGAAGAGTAAGTTTAATATATATACCGATCGGCGATGATTCTTAAACATTCATGAAACCACAGTTTCAGAGCGACTTGTATTGATGGTAGCTCTTCTTTCTTTATAAACAACATGCCTTCCCATATTCGAGATAAATCTCGAAGATTGAAAACATAATGGAACTTGGCAGGTGTTGGCAGCATTTTTATCTAATCAAAAGGAAAAAATGTACAACGTAGAAATGTGATCGCACCCCTCAAATTATATACATATATACTATATATATAGTACTATATATATATATATATATATATATATATATATATATATATACATATATACTAGTTGACGCCCGCGGCTTCGCCCGCGTATTGAAGATTTCCCGTTCCCGTTTCCCACAGGAACTTGTTCCCGGGATAAAAAGTAGCCTATGTGTTATTCTGATGTATAAGCTACAGGCTGTCTCAAAAGAAATTTTATTTTTATTTAGCTTACTGCGTGAACGCAACGTATCCGAGGGGCGCGGGGGTTATATCGATCGGTAGCCTGGCTCTTGGGAATTTAGTCGCTATGGAGCGTTGCTCGGGAGCAGACCGCGCGTTGTGCGTGCGAGAGTTTTACAAAAACGGTGATTCGGCTGCGATGTCGACGCGAGGAATTATCAACCCTTACGTTTTTGAAGACGAAAGGTGGCGTGCAGTAACAGCAGTCCACATAACGCTCTGATGGTTGACAACTTCTTGGTACCTGAACTGCAAAACTTTCCTGGCTATAACCAAAGAACATGGTTCCAACAGGACGGAGCAACTTCACACACGTCCAATATGTCTCTGCCACGTGTTCGATTAAATGAGTGCCGAGAACGCGAGGGTCTACATTTAGACGATATTATTTTTAAGAAATAAATACCCAAAAAGTGTATTTTAATAATTAACAAACATTTTCTCTTTATACGGCTTACTTTTTTTTAAATCGATCCACTAAATATACAATTTCTTTTGAGACACCTTGTTTATTATTGTAAAATTTTATTAAAATCTATTCAGTAGTTTTTACGTGAAAGAGTAACAAACATCCACACAAACTTTCGCATTTATAATTTTATTAAGATGTTTTTTATCAAATTTTGTATAAATTCTAACTTACTTTTGTTTGTTGCCATATTATACGAGTAACTGGTACTAGCTTCGGCATAAATTCCACTAACATTTTATCGAACCGAGACTTACAGAAGTAACCAGCACTTATGGTTTCTAAAATTAGAATTAAATTCTCATCAAATCACTGTATTATTAATATCAGTTAGTAGTATTAGTCTTGGCATAGACACAGACATATTGTCACCGAAGGGTTTTAAGTTGAAGGCTTGACTTTTTGTCTCACTTAACAGGTGGTGAGTCCATTGCCGTGTTGAATGGACAGGCGCAGATTGTGGCGACCTGCTGTTGAAATTTTTCAAGCCCATAAGGCCTTCAACTTAACGACAGACATGTTACTGGCAACCGGGACCAACGGCTTAACGTGCCTTCCAAGACGGAAACGCTCGCTAGTCTTGGCGCACGTACTTAACACTTACCAAAAATCTTATCCATGGATACTGTGCTGGGTAGTGTACAGTTGAAAATAGAAAACTGTCTCTTTAAACGCGGAGGAATATCATTTCTGCCTCCACCTGCGATGAAAATAAAAAACAACCTATATGCTCTTTTAATCACAGTAATTATAATCAACAAACAAACTTTGCCACTTAGTCCGGTTTAAGTTTATCCAGATATTAATAAACTATAATAACCAGGATGTATCATAGCACCGAACATTTGAATATCCGCAACAATAATAAATTCACCAGGCTTTTCTAAGGAATAAAACCCACCACACTCCATCATTTGTCGCACTATTTCATTTGTCACCTGGAATACAATCGATTCTGTGTAAGCAAAAAATTCTCATAATTTGATCACCCTATTCTTCTATCTATACAAATTCTTTTTTCGATAGATAATTATTTAAACCTTCATTCATATGTACCTAGTCTTCATTATGCTTAATTACATGTCTTTTTAAATCAGTCAATTCGTTACGGAGGAGATCAACGTCAAACTTTCACAATCCTTGTCAATGGGAGCTCGGCTCGCTTTGTTCGCTCTGCTGTACTAATATAGTGCTTAAATGAAACTAAATTAAATGCTGTGGAGATGCGATCACTTCGAAAACTGTGCGGTGTAAAGTTGGCTGAATGAATACGTAACAAAATGATACATGCCAGGTTTGAATTTAAAGTGACAGCATTAAGAAGGAAAATGGCGTGATCCTTTGGTTCGGTCACGTCCAACGAATGAGTGAGGAACACTTGACGAAGAATATTTATTCTACAAAGGAAGAGGATAGAAGGAGTCAGGGTAGACTGAGACTTACATACGAAGGTCACGTGAGTAGATTGCTCAAAATCGGAAAGGTTAAAATTACTCGGATACCCAGACGTATCATAGCACCAAGCTTTAAAAATAAATTATGAAACGATTAATGAATCTACAGGAAGCGAAAGAAGTATCCATGGATCGCGAAGCCTGGCGATCTGTCCTCTCTGACTACCCCATCAGAGATACAGCGTGAAGATAGATAGATTTTCACCGACTGGTCAAATCCAAAGTAATGTTAATATGAACCATTCAAAAATCCAGCGTTAAGTTATAAATATAGCATTTAAATATTTATTACCTGGTCACCCCATTCGTTTACTATCGGCATGTTGATGTCATCTATAAATACGGTCATTTTCTTGCCCCCTTGAGGTCCGTAAGTCATACCAACTCGTTTCTCTACATATGATTCGATAATCCGCTGCAAATATTGACCAAAACTTAACCAAGTAGTAGTTATAGTAAAACAGTAAAAAGACTTGAATAATTAACCAAAGCTACTATGATCACCTTAACTCATTGGGACGGAGCGGAATGCGATTCTGCCTCATTTGCATCAGGGGCGTACTCTATGAATGACGCATTATATAGATACATCTGTATCTACATAATACGTCATTAATTGAGATGAAATATTTACAAATGCTTAAATACATACTGACAATTAATTTATAATGTTGATTGATGGCACTTGGTGGAACTTGCTACACATTTTCAATAATAACACTTGTACTATTCCACAACATTTACTTGATAAACCTTACCGGTTTCGCCTCACGGCATTCTCAAAGGCACACAATATGACATTGGTCATATTGTGTGCCTTTGAGAATGCCATTGATCATATTGTGTGCCTTTGAGAATGCCGTGAGTCGAAACCGGTAAGGTTTATCAAGTAAATGTTGTGGAATAGTAAAAGTGTTATTATTGAAAAAAAAAATACTGACAATTACCTGAAACATATTTGGTGTGGTAGCAGAAGAAAAGTTGATAATTTTGAATAGTTTAAATTCACTATCATAAGCTGACATATAACTTTTCAGCATGACGGTTTTAGCGGTACCCTGTTCTCCAATTAATAGTACAGCTTTATTTTGCTTGGCAATAGTCTCGACCAGAAATGTAATGCACACGTTGTCAATATTTGGTACCAGAATCGATGAGTATTCTGGAATACTGTGACTGGGGTAAATATAATCCTCCACATGTTCTGACCTGTGGGAATATAAACAGGAAATTAAAAAATCGTTTCCTAAAAGCTTAATATTGTGCCTGTTCATAATTATAGATGTAATATTTTAGGAAAAAAAACTGTGTTTGCCACGTAACACACGGTCACTTAATAGATTACGACTGTCGTGAGACTCTGTCCCACAATTATGGTCAAAGGTTAATGTTGACGATTTAATAAGGAAAGTTTTTCATTACAATTAAAGTAAACTATAAGTAATTTAAAAAGAGGTTTGGTAACAAATGCAGCATAATTATTTACCAGTGCTGCCAACTACCATGATCATTGACCATGAATTCGAAAGGTATAATCCACTGTTTAGCTTTAGAAGGAGGCCAATCCATTTTGACAGGTAGTTTTGTCATATATTCAGCCATGCGCGTGCGAGCATCCAGTTCAAGCAGTGCTCCCAAAGACCACATCATCGCAAAGATAAACAAACGTTCCAAGTGACGATCAGTATGAGTCTCTATGTGACAAAAATGTTTAGAAATTTTAAGAAATTCATAGAGGATATTAAATTCAATTTAGGATACAAAAGACTTACTGCCACCAGGAACTTCAACTTCTAACAATCCCGTCAACACATCTATACACTGTCTGAAAAACAATTAAAAACAATTTTATAAGCATCAGACACAACAAAAACAAATGACTGACACAACAAAAACAAATGACCTGTACAATGTATACACTTTATGTAGGCTATTAAACTAAAGACACACAATATGTAGTAATACAAAATAAGCACACATCGCCTTGACATATCATACCATATCCTTTGAAAAATTAGGAGAGTTGAATTAGGAGAAAGGTAAGAAGCGTGGAGAAGTTTCTAGCTATTAGCCAGAAGGTTTTCTGCGCTTTTGTGGATCTGGAGAAAGCATTTGATAATGTTGTGAGGGAAACTCTGTGGGATTTACTGCCCGGATATGGTGTGGACGGCTCGCTACTGCGGCCAATACAGTCGCTTTATAGGGACTGTAAGGCTTGCGTGCGAGTAGGTGGGGATGTGTCATGTCCGCCTGGCTGTTCATAGTGTATCTGGACAGTTGCCTGCAGAAGTTAAAAGATTGTGATATGGGTGTGAATTTGGGTGACTTTTCAGTAAACTGTCTGCTGTACGCTGATGATGCGGTGCTCATGGCCTCATCAGAAGCCGACCTTCAGGCATTAGTCACTAATATGTAAGAGAAGTGTGAAAGTAAGGGTCTTCGTTTGAATGCAAGTTAAACTAAGGTTCTAGTATTTGAAAGAGATGACGTAAGAACTAAATGCGAGATTAGGATAAACCAGGAACGTCTAGAGCATGTGAATGAAATTGTGTATTTAGGGAGTATGTTTGTGCGGCGTTACTTTGGCCGACCGAATACGTAACGAAGGTTTGAATGAAAGTGTCAGCGTTAAGCTGGAAAAGGGCGTGCTCCGTTGGTTTGGACAAGTCCAACGAATGAGTGAGGAACGATTGACGAAGAATATAGTTTGTGCGAAAGTAGAGGGTAGAAGAAGTCAGGATAGGCCGAGACTTACATATGAAGACCACGTTAGCAGATTGCTAAAAACGGAAAGGTCAAAAGTACTCGGATATCCTGACGTGCCTGTATGGAGCGATTGATGAATCTTGAAGAAGCGAAAGAAGTATGCATGAATCGCGAAGCCTGGCGATCTGTCCTCTCTGACTATCCCGTCATGGATACAGCGTGAAGATATTTAGTTACTTAGTAAGAAGCGAACTAAAAACTAATACCCGCGACTTCGTGGCGAAGTGTTCCCATAGTACTTTCCTACAGGAACATGTTACCGGGAAAAAAAGAGTAGCCTATAGCAATCAGGTATAATACACATAACGACAGTTATATGATATTCTAAATCGGTAGTATAGATCCAGAAATTACCGCTACTACCCCATTAAATAATTTTGACTAAAAATATTACTTAGGTACTTAGTATTGATTAGAATTAAAACCTTAATTACCTTATATATATTGCTTCAAGTTGTTTCATTTTAGCGGGTAATTTCTGTTGGACGTATAGATGGACGTCGTCATATACTTTTTTGAAACTAAGCCGTAGAATTTCTGCTTCCTTTTGGGAACGTGTTTTCAGCCAACCCTATGTGCATAAACTGTTTTGTAGACACAAATTTTATTGTTATTCATATTTTCCGAGCAAGAAAAATTCGGAAATTAAATGTTATACATTTTCAAGTTGCCATAACTTGAAAATGTATAACATTTAATTTCTATTGAAATTCCTAAAACCTTCTATTGAAAATTTTTAAGTCGCCCATAAGGCCTATAACTTAGCTTAACGACTACCATGTTACTGGCAAGCGGGACCAATGGCTTAACGTGTTTTATAATGTTAGTAAAGACAAACTTTGCTCACTCATCCCGTGGCTTGTTGCATCCACAAATTTACTGGTATAAAATAATGTAGAAATAATGATGAAATTGAAATGTTGAAATTGTTGTGTAATAAACTGCAATTTGTCTAAAGTGCACTGTTATAAATAAATTATACTTACCTCTAATATAGGTTGCCATTTAAGAACGGATGACGAAAGAAACACCATGCCCATACGGCTAACAGTAGCAGGCGAGGCGTTGTCGACATTGTCAGGCTCAAATACTAGCTTACTGTTTGATGCCATCGTTATACGGTCGCCATTAGCCAATGTCAGAGACTTGTTATCATCCAATACAGAATTTAAATTTTCAATCCACACAGCATCAACTGGACCATCTGAAAAAATAATGATATAAAGATTTAAATCCATATAAATCTAAAGCAACATAATACGTATCACTTTACCTAAAACTATCCAGATGGTGTCTGTTTTTTTAACTTTTAACGCTCGACGCCAAAGAGTGGAGAATATACCATCCGTCCAATCATTTGTTGCTACATCTAAACGACCAAACATTTGTGGAGCAGTTATGGACTGGAAAAAAGATCTCGTAAGAAAAATATCAATATTTATGACGTTTTCATTAAATGAATTACTATTTTTCATAAATAAATCTCTTTCAGAATGCATTTCAAGATTTATTTCAGGTTGGATAGAGTTCCATTAAATCGAACCGTGATAGTAACAAGAAAGTATTAATCGTTCTTACCTTGGGATTCATCCTCATTTCCCTATGAGGTTTGCCGAGTTCAGTAAGTGCGGCCATAAGTGTGTGTATACAAGTCGTTTTTCCGGAACCAGTGGGACCCATAGTCATCAAACCATGTCTGACCAAAGATGTTTCAAACAACTGAATAATCTTTAGGTTCCAGTCAAGGTGGTTCACTAAGCCCATGCGATCTGTTACAATTGCAATAGCGCATTGCATATCCCTATAATTATTATAATTTTACAGAGTTCAGTTGTATATAACGTAGTAGATAACAGGTATATGGTTTAATGAAACTTACTTCCATTGCGTTTGGCTGAGTTTGAGGGCCGGGAATAAATCCTCAATCAAAGACACGAAAAGAGGTTCATCTTCATCCACCAATTTGGATACGTTCATTTCCCTATAAAAAGACTCAAGTAAAATGGCATTCGAGCTCATTGTTCTAAAGTATCACAATTATTGGAAAAATGATATTGAGCAATAGTTTAAGCATCTGTTGTGTATGAACTGTCTAATATTATACAAATTAATTAATTATTGAAACGTTCTAAATAGCTTACTTTAGAACTCTCATCATAATGTTCTCTTCAGTACTATCTGGATTGGCTCGTTTCTGTGCACCCATAGTACGTAACACAGATAAAATATTTCTCAAACCAAAGTCGTAATGCACCTGCTTAGATAGTTGTTCTTCACATAGTGTATACAATGTAAAGAACTTTCGGGCTGAAATAACACATTGAATAATCTAGGTTGATGTAAAGCTATTCATGCACGCAGCTTCGGAAATATAATTTATGTCAATATGAATAAAAGTATATTTTTATACGTATAGGGGATGAAGAGTAGAAGCGTGCACGTCTCCATCCCTGCCAGCTACGGCTGCAATTCTACTCCAACACGAGCACCGCAAGGACGAATAATGCTAGGGCGTGCCCCCAAGGCGACGCGCACCAGTTCGTCCCCGCTGGTGCGAAAAGTGCGTGCCAGAGCGGCGTAGGGGACCGCCACCCTACACGTGCGGCCCAACACGGCGGGAAGTGGAGGACGGAGTGCAGGGTAGCTGCGTGGAATGTTAGGGGAGGAATGGCAGATAAGATGAATGAGTTGATGGATGTTATGAATGAGAGAAAGTTAGATGTAGTGTGCTTGACAGAGACCAAGCGCAAGGGCAGCGAAGTCGTGGAGCTCCCAGGTGGGGTGCTCGCGCTATGGTCTGGAGTACCAGAGAGCGAGCATGGCAGTCGGGGGGTTGGAATTTTGTTGTCCTCGCGATTAGCCTCCGGTATATATGAGTATAAACTGGTAGGTCCTAGAATCCTCTGGATCCGTCTAAAACTTGGTTTGACGAAGATTTTCCTGGTAGCTGCTTACGCGCCAGTATCTTCGTCGAACGCGAGTGAGCTAGAGGACTTCTGAGAGAGTATGAGCGAAGCTCTAAATGTGATAGAAGGAAATGAAAAACTTATAGTATGTGGAGACTTGAATGGATAGGTGGGTACCACTCGCGATGGTTTTGAGTCGGTACTCGGGAAGTATGGGGATAAAAGGGTGAATGACGCTGGCAAGCTTATACTGGCATTTTGTAAGGAAAAGGATTTGTTTATGGCGAACACAATGTTCAACCACAAACAAATTCATATGTATACGAGGAGATGTAAGTCAAAGAGAAGCATGATAGATCTATTCCTAATGGGTAGTCGGCTCCGTAAACAGGTGATGGACACAAGGGTTTATCGAGGCGCTGAACTAGGATCAGACCACTACCTAGTAATAACTAGGATAAGGGGTCTGTTCGCGGGTTGGCGTCATCGCACCGAGTGTCGTGAACCTGAGCCGACTCATAGCATCAAAGCTGGAAGCTGCAGGATGCATCCATTAGGGATAAATATAAAGAAAGGGTAGCCGAAAAGCTTGGCGACGTCAATGTTAGTGGTGAGAATGTAGAAAGTGTATGGCAGAACCTTAGGGATAGTATGGTAAATGCCGCTGTGGAAGTGTGTGGAGAAACGAGAAGAGGCAGTAGTAATAAGCGTGACGCTAGGTGGAATGAGGAAGTAAAAGAAGCAGTTAGAATGAAGAAGAAAGCATAGTTAGACTACTTAGCCTTGCGGAATGATTTTAATATGAAAGAGAGATAAAAGCTGCAAAAAGTTAACACGAATGCACTGATAGAAGAAGCTCGTGAAAGGTGCAGAATGAAAGCGGATGAAAGGTTGTCGTCCAATTTCCAGGATAATGCCAGGCTCTTCTGAAAAGAGGTAGGCAAGACCCGGAGTTGTTCGGCAATCTGCAGTATGAATAAAGTGCTTAGTGTTAACAATGACGTCCTAACAGACCAAACTGACGTCCTGCAGAGATGGAGTGAATATTATGGAAAGATGTATGCAAGAAAAGACAGAGATGCCACATCGGGAAGTGGAGCTCACTTCGATGCTCCGGATCCCGATGTCATTGAAGTCATTAGTATGAAAGAAATTGAACAAGCGATAAGAAGTATGAAATGTGGTAAGGCTGAGGGAAAAGACAGAGTTACTGCTGAGATGATCAAGTACGGTGGGTCGCGCGTCTGGGACACTATATGTCTGTTATGCAACTTGTGCTGGCGGACGGGTGAGGTCCCAGATGACTGGCGAATAGCAGTTGTAGTACCTGTCTACAAAGGGAAAGGCTCGCGCCTAAACTGCTCCAGCTACAGGGCGATCAGTTTGGTCAGCTTAGCTAGTAAGGTGTATGCAAAGATTATAACGGCAAGAATGCAAGAAAAGTCTGAAAGGTATTTATGGGAGGCTCAATGCGGATTCCGACGTGGAAGAGGTTGCATGGATCAAGTGTTTTCTCTCCGCATGATCGCGGAGAAGTTTCTGGCTATTAGCCAGAGGGTTTTCTGCTCTTTTGTGGATCTGGAGAAAGCATTTGATAACGTTGTGAGGGAAACTCTGTGGTTTTTGCTGCCCGGATATGGTGTGGACGGCTTGCTGCTGCGGGCAATACAGTCGCTTTATAAGGACTGTAAGGCTTGCGTGCGAGTAGGGGGGGATGTGTCACCTGTTTTTGATGTCTGTACAGGCGTCAAACAGTGTTGTGTCATGTCCGCCCGGCTGTTCATAGTGTATCTGGACAGTTGTCTGCAGAAGTTGAAAGATTGTGATATGGGTGTGAATTTGGGTGACTTTTCAGTAAACTGTCTGCTGTACGCTGATGATGCGGTGCCTCATCAGAAGCCTACCTTCAGGCATTAGTCACTAATATGAAAGAGGAGTGTAAAAGTAAGGGTCTTCGCTTGAATGCAAGTAAGACTAAGGTTCTAGTATTTGAAAGAGATGACGTAAGAACTAAATGCGAGATTAGGGTAAACCAGGAACGTCTAGAGCAAGTGAATGAAATTGTGTATTTAGGGAGTATGTTTAGCGCGGATGGAAGATGTGATTCGGATGTAGAACGGAAAAAGAGTTAACGGTGCTTTGTCCCAATTAGTAAAGCGACAAAGCATCGTAAAAGAAGCACGACTGGCGATTCATAACGCAGTGCTAGTGCCAACTTTGCTTTACGGTAGCGACACCTGGGTATGTCAGCAGATGCATGAAAGTGAATGCTGTGGAGATGCGATCACTTCGAAAATTGTGCGGCGTTACCTTGGCCGACCGAATACGTAACGAAGTGCTATGCAATATGGCAGGTTTGAATGAAAGTGTCGGCGTTAAGCTGGAAAAGGACGTGCTCTGTTGGTTTGGACACGTACAACGAATGAGTGAGGAACGATTGACGAAGAATATATATTGTGCGAAAGCAGAGGGTAAAAGAGGTCAGGGTAGGCCGAGACTTACATATGAAGACCACGTGAGCAGATTGCTCAAAAACGGAAAGGTCAAAAGTACTCGGATACCCAGACGTGCGTGTATGAAGCGATTGATGAATCTCGAAGAAGCGAAAGAAGTATGCATGGATCGCGAGGCCTGGCGATCTGTCCTCTCTGACTACCCTGTCAGGGATACACCGTGAAGATAGTTAAGTTAAGTTATGAAATCGAAATCAAGTTATCAAAACCTTATGAATATTGTATCTTAATATACTATTTAACAATAGTATCCGATATTTTAGCTAGTGACAATATTTCGACCGCAATGGTTCCAGTTTCTCCGTGATCATGGCACTAGCAACAGTGCCGAAATATCGGATACTCGCGAATGAAAGTGGAAATGGTAAATATCCCTACAATAAATATTTTTGTGATTTTAATGACTATTATAGTATAAATTCATATTATAGGATTCTTTTCCTAACAAAAGCCAGATAATTTATGTTGGACCCCCTATTATAATCATGTATTTTCCTTTTAATACCGATCGATTATTACCGAGTAAAATGTTTTCTTTGAATCCGCAACTAGCCAACTTTACTCGTATAATGATCTGTCTATCAGGCACCATCATTGCTACAGAACGAAATTGTATCTTCAAGTTTTCTGGCAACTCTTGGCGGCCAGCATATCCCGGATTCATAGTAATAATGAATGCAAACTCTGGATTAAGACTCACTGTATCACCATCGCTGTAATAGTAACAATTAATGTGAAAAATTATCGACTACGTCTATTATGCTTTAGAAACTATTAAAAAGTTCATATTATAGTAAACTACTACCTGAATATAAAGGAATCTTTCTTTTCCCTTCTTGCAGTCAAACAGATATAGATTTGCTGTGCAGCTACAGACAATACTGGCAACTCAATACGATTGAACTCATCAAAACAGCCCCAAGTACCTGACTGTGCAAGGCCTTTATAAATTCGACCCAAACCTGCGTGACATTTATATAAAATCAACAGCCATTAATACTCATAATACAAGTCAGAGATTTTTAGAAACAACCTCGACAATCTCTGCAGTAACACAAAATGCCAACTTACATCCTACTGTAAAGTACTAAATATTATTATACCCTAAAATATAAAGTAAAGCTGGACTGTAAAACATTGTAACCAAGTAACGCTCCCTTCACTAACGTGGCAAAGGAATCAGAGGACTTCTAAACCTAAACCACTTTTAAAACTGGAAGTCGTAATATCTTCAAAATCGCCTATGCACGTATTCATGGTGTCCTGAATCAAATGCCGCAAACCATTTGTATTTAACTATTTTGGGTCCTGAGAAATAGATGGGCACAGACGGACAGACAGACAGACTGAGCCATTATATATAAGAGTTTTTGAAACTTTAGTGTTTAGAAGTCTAAAAAAGAAAATTAAAATGTCACCAAGCGATAGTTAATCTACTGAAAAGTAAGCTTTTTGGTTGATTACTTTCACAGTTAAAGTAAACTCTTCGGTGTTCAAGTGAAAAAAATGTTATAGATATCACGGTTGCCATACCTTTGAAATCCATCTGATCAGAACAATTAAACACAATAACAAGTTTTCCCAGCGTACGGCCCATATCCTTGGTGGTTTCAGTCTTGCCAGTGCCAGCAGGCCCGGCTGGGGCACCACCCATATTCATCCCGATTGCTTGCGCAAGAGTAATGTAGCAACGATCCGTTAATGGCGTTATTACTAATCGCTCCGTTATACCCAGGTATTCATTCTATAAAGATAAATCATGTTTGATTTGACCACAATTGATTTGAGCCTTTGGTTACTATTCTTGTAAGGATATGTAAATAATAATTTATGTGAGTGTTGTTTATTATAACTAACTAAACGGTTTCACTTAAGTTCGGAATAGTCCAAGTCCCACTTAAGTTCTGGACCTTTTATAATAGGAGAGTCAAGCTAAATAAGGAGCTGCACTTGCTAATGCAAAAATTTAAAGTTAATTAAAGTAAAACCGTTAAGTTTTTAATAAGAGATGTGAATTAGAATAGTGATTTTTATGCTAAAATAGAGGTATTACTTGATATGTAAAATGTACATCAGTTATGGATACGAGACATTCATCATTGTCTTCAAGATAGTAAAAACGAGCCTGTTTTTGCCATTCAAAATCACCTGGTGATTTTATTTTTAATTTTACTAGTACATCAAATATATCTCTGTGAAAAAAGTAACAAAATTATTTCATCTATTGATGAGAACTCATGTCAGGTGAATAAGTCTGTGCTTGATCCATAGGTCCTGTCCATCGACAGACACTATTACTAAAAAATAGCACGTGAAGTCTGTGACATAAATAAACATAAAAACGTTAATAAGCAACTTCTAAATATTGTGGGTGTACTAAAACCGACGACTGTAGATAGAGTAGAGAAAAGATAGAAGATATAGTACCTCATCATTTTCACATGAAATTTGTTTTAATAACGAAAACATAAATGTAATTCCTATGTACCTACCTAAATAAAATTTACTATTGATTCCACCTATTTTCATAAAAGTCTACGGGCATAAGCTTAATGAAACTTATCATATTACCTCTGATGGACATGAATTGTGATCATAGTCTCGACTTGAGTTCTAGCTAAAGGTACTAAATCTGTCACAGTCTGATCAATTAGTCCATTTAATAGATCGAGAAACTTTTGATTAGTAATTCTCATAATATAACGATCCACTCTTGCTTTCTTGAGAGCATATTCTGCATCACTCGTCCACAAAATTTGCATTCCTAATATACCAGCCTAAAAAGGTGAACAGAGAATTAAAATCAGACCAATCGTAAGGTGAAACGTTGATATTCAAATTATCAGAAAAGTTTTGTTACAAAACAACTAAAGCCTGAGTGAGATGATGACGAATGATTTTTTCTGTAATCTTTATTACAGAAAAAATCATTCGTCATTATCAGATTAAAGAAGATTATAGGAAGTTAAGCAGAAATTAACTATATGCATTTTAATTACCTGTCCAGGAAAGTGCCAAAAACCAACTAAAAATTCAAATTCCGGATCCCCAATCATGGTTTGGGCAATATTTGCAATTACATTTTTTATTGTCTCTTGCATCGATTCCAGCAAAGTGTTTAACCAGATCTATTAAATATCAAAATATTTTTATTTATGTAGACTGTATTTTGTTTACGCTCAGAGGTTACGTTAGAAAAGTATACAACATAAAATCATTACTAAAAATATTGTTTGTACAAAACTAGTTAAACCAAATACTTTATTATTATCTAAATATAAACAAATCCACTGGTAATATTATCAAGTACCTCTACGCCTCCGATACAGATCACCGGTTTTTCAAGTTGTATAGATTCCCCATTTTGAGAATTCATAACGATTATTCTGTCTTTATCATCAAATTTAACTGTGTATATAGCATCGAATATACTGGGCAGATGAGGCTAGAATAAGCAAATTGTTCTGACAAATTTATTTGGAAAATTGCATTTATAGCAAACTTTTGCAATGGCACTCTACGATTATTATTGCGCATTCTATATTATTTTAGATCGTTTCTCGTTGTGAAAGCGTAAATTGTGTTGTAGAAGCGCTCGCGGCCCCGCTGACTCAGTGTTCTGTAAACGATCACTACGTTAAGCAACATTTGCTGTAGGTGGTTCCTTGGATGGGTGACCACTTCGTGGAATTTACATTTGCGAGCGTTTCCGTGCTTCGGTTAAGTCCGAGACTACCAGGACTTTAGTTGGTCGTGCTAATTAGTGTCTAGCACATAAGACTTTTAAGCATTTTTGTTACCACCTCATTAAAAAGGCAACGGGTTCGAAAATTCTTCAAAATTTAACATCTAAAATAGACACATTCTATTTTATTAAATTTATTCGGCCCTTTAGACCCACCCCAGTTCCATGCTTCGGAAGGCACGTTAAGTCGTTGGTCCCGGTTGCCAATAGAATGGCAAGGACTCAGGGGCGGCTCAAAAAATTTCAACATCAGGTCGCTACAGCATGCGCCTGACCATTTCAACACGGCAATGGGCTCACCACCTGTTACGTGGGACAAAAATGCATACGGTGAAATGTGGGCGTATATTATGCCTCTGCCTACCCCTTCGGGGATAAAGGCGTGAAAATATGTTTGTATGTATGTATGTGCTTCGGAACGCAGGTCAAGCCGTTGGTCCCGGTTGCCAGTAAAATGGAAGTCGTTAAGCCTGGTTGAAGGCCTTATGGACGGATTGAAAATTTTCAACAGCAGATCGCCACAGCCTGCTCCAGTCCATATCAACACGGCAATTGGGTGAGCCAATGTTGGTGGGTGAGCCCTGTTACGTGGGACAAAAATGCATACTGTGAAATGTGTTTGATAAGTACGTAATGATGGTTAACTCACAGGTCATCACGACCAACTTGCCAAATATTATTTAAATTCCCATATTACCGTTTTAATTTATATCGAAGTTCTAACGTAAATGGTAGTCAAAAAGAAAGTCTTTTTAGATGAAGTAATGGAGTACCTGTATAGATTGTGGAATTGATGCTTGTCCTAAAATTTCGAGTAGGACTGGATCGGAAACGAAGAAGAATCTCGGGAATATCAGTCGCTTGGTCTCCAAGTAACCTGTTAATGACTTCTGGCAAGCTTCTAGTTGCTCAAACAAGTGCGGCAGCATTTGTTTGAGCGTGTCATCAGAAGTACACGTTTCCACGCAGTTGACTAGGTCACGTGCTCGATACATGATTTTTACGTATTGTTTATCAATAGTCTGGATAAAAGAGGTAATAAAACCATATAAGAATTACTTGAGAGAAATATTAGGTTTATCTTTTCCCTAATAAAAATAAAACTATTTTATATCATTACTAGATGAAACACAATGAGTAATAAATGTAAGTAATACTATTATTAGTATTGTGGCAAAAATGATTTCATTATAAAAGGAAAAAGAAGAAATAAAGAAATATTTACTATAAACAAGTCGTTTATACATTCATTTTGAAGAACAAACCCCGAATCGCTTTGCTTCTGCAGGAAGTTGTTTGGCGATATCGCCGCCAACGAAGACAGCCTCAAGGTACATCCATAAGTTTTGAACTTGTAACCACTTCTCAAGAATTTCACTCGTGCTTACTAATTTATTGATCCAAAGTAATATTTCTTTCTTGAATGGTGCATTATACCTAGATTAATATAACATAAACATGGTAAAATGTGTGTTTTACAAAAACGTTTTATAGAAATTTTATCCATATTTCAGAGTAGATTTTATAAGGTAAAATCTAGTCTCAAGCGTTGATTGCGTATTGAGAAACGTTGTGAAATACGGACCTTAATGTATGACAAAGTCAAAAATAAGCTGCATTATTTGATGGCAAGATATCCATCAACTTTCTAAAGAAAATACGTTTAAGTTTATATGTACAAGTTGCTCAGGTTACACATGTACAAATAATTGTAGACATTTTACACAAAACGCCGAACCTACTACTTCAGCATGAAAATTGAATGAATAAAAGTTGTTGGATTTTAGTACTCTGAAGATAATTTTCTAAATCACCTCTCAAAAATAGTCTTAGTCTATTTCTCTAAACTGCAGTCTATTTGATTCAGTTTCAGGCGTTTCTTAGGGAAATTGCAATCCACCTATCTTAGCTGCTTATCTATTTTTAAATGTGACGTAAACACCGGTTACCTATTTGAATAAAACCATCCGACCATTATAATAATATTCTTACCTATTAGAAGCCAAAGAATTTAAAACCATCAATGAGTCCTCCAATAGAGTGATGATGTCAAGCGTTTCTTGTGGTTTGATTAATAGTTCGCCTCTGTTCTTAAAGTTGGCAAATGTTAGATCTACAATCGCCCAGCTAGATGCTACTTCTTTCAGTTTAGCTTCAATGTCCTTTTCTTTCACTGCACTGATACAAATATCCTAGCAGAGGACAAAAAATATTAAAATAGATTTATGAAATTTGGCAAGAAAATTTGTTGTATAGGTTCAGATACAGGGCAATATCCGAAATTGTACGGTGGAGTTGAATACAATAAAGGCCATTTTACACATAACAAGGGATCAATATGATACATTATATGACTCTAATTTCCCACCTATAGTTGAGTCATTAAAATAGGCCACATTTGACAACTGTCAGTTTTTGATTCATAGTGAGATGACATGATTAAAAATATCGATTAATGCAAATGAACCGATACGGACTTTAAACATATATAAATAGAATCAGTTTTTAAAAAAAAATTCAAGAAGAAAGTAGTATAGTATATCAGTCGAATCCTAGTCCAGACTTTTTCTATCGTAAATTTTAGAACAATATCTGATCTGACAACTATTAAAATTACAACGAGAATATTGTCATTATCATCAGTGCACTCAGATATTATTAATTTATATCCAAAAATGGAGTCTATAATTGCATCGCGTTGCATTTTTTTTCCGTAGGACTTCATAAGTGGCGCTGAATCACAGATAAAACGGATAAAAAATAATAATATATAATTACTAATTCAATATATTGATGTTAAATGTTATTATCATTGTTATTTTCTTCAAGTACTCATGACGTTAAGACTGGCAATGTGGGCTGGCAACTTCATTTATTTAAAATATTCCTCCACAAAAACATAAAGAGAATAACAGCCAGTCAATTATTTTTTCTTAAATAAATAAATAAATAAATATCCATCACGCCTTATCCCCGAAGGGGTGGCAGAGGCATATTATATGCCCACTTTTCACCGTGTGGATTCCTGTCCCACGTAATAGGTGGTGAGCCCATTGCCGTGTTATAATAGACAGACGCAGGTTGTGGCTACCTGCTGTTGAAATTTTTAAGCCGCCCATAAGGCCCTCAACCAGGCTTAACGACTGCCATTTTACTGGCAACCGGGACCAACGGCTTAACGTGCCTTCCGAAGCACGGAAACGCTCGCAAATGTAAATGCCACAAAGTGGTCACCCATCCGAGTACCAGCCATAGTGAAAGTTGCGTAACTCAGTGATCGTTTACAGAACACTGAGACCGCGGAGCCACGAGCGCTTCTATGAATTTTTCTTGAAATGAAATAAATAAATAGGATGCGACAGTAGCAGTATTACTTTTAGAAATAATAAAAAAAACAAAAAGCAGTCTTGAGTATGTATTTAGAGAAGAAATTGATTGTTTTGCACGCCGGACCTCCATACGTCGGAGCCCTACAGCACTAGATCTTGGAAAACTGTATCACTAAGCGCTGGACGTGGAGAATAATCTTGCATGTGAATAGCGAGCTGATTTTCTAGACGGCTAAAAAAGCACTTCCTAAATTATGTTGATAGAACTGTGTATTATCATATTTTAAGTGGTCAGGAAAAATTGTGTTGAAGGGGCGATGTTGCAAGCAGATTAGACCTTAAAATAGTAAAAAACCAAATTTCGAAATAAAATCAGTAAACCCGTCAAAATTAGAGAAATATTCAAGTCAAAGAAAATTATGTTAAAGAAACGCGAAAATAATTAATATATACTACATAAGAATGACGAAATGATGTAGATTAAAACAAAACTTTAAAGTAGTGGAATATTACAAATCAGTTTCAATACATTCGATTCTGCTTAAATACTTTCAATTTTCTGGGTAACCTCCCTAGTGTTTAAAAAGGAAAAGGGTCCACTGCCGCAAAATTGTAACGATGTTCAGTTCTTTAGAACAGACATTGTTCATTATATTTACAATGGATTATTACATACATACATATTATCACGCCTGTTTCCCATCGGGGTAGGCAGAGACTATGGCTTCCCACTTGCTACGATCCTGACATACAGCTTTCGCTTCTTCAACTTTCATGAGTGATTTCATACACGCTCGCCGGTTAAGGGTACTCTTGACCTGGCCTTTTTCCAAAAGATTGTCGATTTGATTGACATAGGTACGCCGAGGTCGACCCCTACCAGTTTGCCCATTCACTCTCGCCACATATATCTGCTTCGTCAGTCTATTTTCATCCATCCTCTCCACGTGTCCGAACCATCTAAGCATCCCTTTTTCTATCTTAGTTACTACATCTTCTGTGTGCCGCAATGTTCTCTTATCACGCTGTTTCTTTCTTTATCCATCCATTTCACTCCAGCTATACTTCGCAAACTTGTCATTTCCACAGCATTTATTTTAGTTTTATGCGTCTTCTGCCATACCCAACTTTCACTGCCATACATAAGTGTGGGGACCAGCACTCCTCTATGTACAGCCAGTCTTGCCTTCTTAGACACGTTCTGACTGCTCATAAAGGTGTACATGGCTCCATTTACTTTATTTCCTGCCAAAACTCTTCGCTGAATGTCATAGTCACACTTTCCATCTCTCGTAAATTTTGTACCCAGATACACAAACTCTTTCACTTGTTCTACTCTTTCTTTTTTTTGCATACAATTTGCCGACGATGCTGAGCAAGCTTATGCCGCGGTAGTTTTTGCACTCTTGCTGTGACCCTTTTCCCTTATAAAGCGGCACGATGACAGCCTTACACCAATCTCTTGCTGCCATACCTCCAACAAAGGTAGAAAATTCAGTACAGCTGGCAAGCTACCACGCCTTGTCCCGCTTTCAGCATCTCGACAGAGATCCTATCAAGTCCCGCGGCCTTTCGCAATTTCATGATATTCAATGCTTCCACTATTTCTTCCATACTTATGACTTCTTCCTTGCCAGTTTCATTTATTTCCAAGACACTAGTATGTACTTGCATATCCTCTTTTTCAAACAAGCTTTCGAAATATTGCTTCCATCTTTTTAACACACATTCTTCTCCTTTCACAAGACTACCATCCTGGTTTCTGATATGGTTGAGATGCGATGTCGTCTGTTGACCCCTCACTGTTCTTATGGACTTCCAAAAGAATTTTATATTCTGTTGGAAGTCATCAGATAACCTTTTATCAAATTCATCTCTGTCATTCTCTTTCTTTCTTTTCATCACCTCTTTTGCAACACGCTTATACCTTTTGTACTCCTCTTTCGCCATTTTTAGGTCTACATCCGTTGCCTTCTGCATTCTTTGATTGACCTTTGTAGTCAGCCAATCCAACCATGCTTTCTTCTTATCAGACAATGCCTTTCGGACTTCTACACACATTCTCTTTTCCTTACATCCTTGGCTTCTCTTTTTTACCCCACACACTTCAATCGTAACTTCTACGAGTCCTTCCTTAAATGACTTCCATTCGTCTTCGATCTCATACACTTCATCAGAATTTTCAAAAATCTTGCTCAGCTTACTCATAAATGCCTCTTTAATACCTATCTCTTGCAAATTCTCAACTTTTATGCGTTCTAATACACTAACAGGTTCATACATACGATGCCGCCACCGTCGAAACAGACCTCTTACTCGACTAACAACCAAGAAGTGGTCTGTGTCAATCCCGGCACCGCGGTATGCCCTGGTGTCTAACACTTTCTTTCTCATCCTTGCATCTACAATCACAAAATCGATCATACTTCTCTGATTTCCTTCATGTCTCGTAAACAAGTGGATATCTTTGTGGTCAAACATGGTGTTAGTTACCACAAGATTCCTCTCCAAACATACAGTGAAAGTAAATAGTAAAAAGTGGCAATTTGATAATAAAACACATAATTGTAACTGAGAAAAGTTTAGCAATTGTGTAGTTCTAACTTCGAAAAATTAAATAATATTTTATACCCGCCGTTACAAGGATACGTTAGGGATTTTAAATGAACTGTCAAATGTGGCTTCTTAAAATGACTCGACTTTACATAGATAACGATAATATTTTATTAAATATTATATACTTAAATGATTTTTGAACACAAAATCTCTTTAAAGAGGTGAGTATCTAAAGGTAAAGAACAGAACCTATTACGTACTTCAACGTCTTCTTTGTATATTAACAGTGGTGCTTCCATAACATTTGCTAACGTGAATGCATCAGATTCTACGTTTAACACACAATCTGTAATTTTATTATCGGATTAGCGCTAAATATTCACAAGACTATTGACGAATAAAATACCAGAATTGAGGAATTTAAATAAAAATAACAGGAGAAAAAAGAGTATTTAGAATAAAGCAGGACCGTGAAATCGACTCTTAATCTTCGTAGTAAGCTTTAAACTACCCATACGGAGAAACAAAAAGTAGTGTGACTTCATTCTGTTATGCTTATTTTTATTAAAAATAACTAACCCATTAATTGTTCTAATCTCTTCCAATGTCTATCCTTCACTGCCTTATCAGCCATTAGTTCTAAAAGTGGGCACGTCTGGTTGAAATCATCAATCTTCTTCTTTAGTTCTATGAAAGCAGGCCAATCTTTCATTGCTTTAGGTAATTTACGACATCTTGATTGTGAAATAAAATAACATTAGTTTAAAATAGATATGAATTACTTAATTCGATTAAAGATTGTTAAGGTTCTTATCCCCGAAGGGGTGGCAGAAGCAAATTATATGCCTACTTTTCACCACGTAATAGGTGGTAAGCCCATTGCCGTGTCGAAATAGAGAGACGCAGGTTGTAGCTACCTGCTGTTGAAATATTTCAAGCCGCCCATAAGGCCTTCTTAAGTTGAAGGCCTGCTTAACGACTGCCATGTTACTGGCAACCGGGACCAACGCGACGGTTTCAACGTGCCTTCCGAAGCACGGAAACGCTCACAAAAGTAAATGCCACTAAGTTGTAACCCATCCGAGGATGGTAACCATAGTGAAAGTTGCGTAACTCAGTGATCGTTTACAGAACACAGTCCGTGAGGCCACGAGCGCTAGCGAGTAGTAGAGTAGTTTTATAAAAATTTAATTCTATTCTTTAAAATTTGATTCCTTACACGTGACCGAGACCTAAGCGCGACAGTCGTATACACTACCCCTTCTGAGAAAAATAACTATGATAATGATAAAATTGAATTACAAAGATAACTATGATTTTAATGTAACTCTAGATCAAGCTTTTCCTTTCAATTTATCCGATTACCACAGTTATGACTTTTGATAGTTTACGGGTACATAAAAAATAAGTCTTTACTTACCTTATGTCGAACTCTGCCAACTGGGTGACTATTTGTTCAATGTCGATATCTACCCAAGGAGTTTCGAAATAACCATCAATAGAATTCATTACGGTTAAGTACAAACTATACCTGTAAGATTGCATAATAATTTTAACAGAAGATATTATAAGTAAAAGTCAGTAGGTACTAAGTGTTAAGTCTTACAGTTTGTTCAATAAGTTGAATTCTTTTTTCTTTTGATGCAATATCGGATAATCTTTTACCTCCATACCGAATAATTTTTCACCACTGGAGTACATTTCAAATCTTCTCCACAAATCGTCAAACCTTGCTTGGTACATTATTACCCTGTAAAAAACTTAACCTAATATCAAAATCTTATTTGCTACACTACAATTATCGTCAAACTCTGTAGCTTTGCCTTATGAACCAAATTTCAATCATATTTTAAAATTTTACTTTTTATTACTGTTGTGACTTTATTCCACGTGATTTGGTAGACTCAACAAATAAAAGTAAGCAATGACAAAATTATCTTATCAATTTTCACTTAATATATATATTGAGAAATCTCTCAGACGGACATAATGTGGCAGAATGTTGATAATGGTATCAAACTACATTGTCATAAATTATACTCGTAATCAGGCTACAGAAGTTATTTATACTATAATGTATCCGCAAACCTAAACGTAAGTTATAACCATACGTGTAACCATTTAACCCTATACCTGTCACTGGCATCTCTTGCAGATAAACCTCGCGTCATAGGACCACTTTCATCATAGTCAGCTTCAAATTTCAACACATCTTGTAAGAAGGTGCTTACGCCTTCTGTTAGCTCACTTTGCAGTGGCCCTTGCATATCTACTATTTTCTGTTGTACTTGTTGAGACTGTTGGACAAAAATACCTATAAGTACTTACTTTTCATACTCTAAAATCAAGAACTAAAATTGTGATGGACAGCAGTGTTTATATAGGAGAGCAGTGACTATATGAATTTCATGACGATAATGTAACGATACCGATGGTAAGATTAACCCAATTTAAAAAAGACAATAAAGTAACCTCTTTGTTCTCTACGAGTATAGCCAAATAATTACGGAGATACCGACAATATAAATAAATAAATATTGTGGGACGCTTTTCACATAGCGCCATCTAGACCATAGTAAGCTAATATAAGCTCGTGGTATGGGGTCAGACAACTGAAAAACTTATATATAATTCTAAATACGTACATATTATACATTGGAAACAGACAAACTCCGAAGCACACATTTGTTTATCACACAAATATTTGTTCCGACCCGGGAATCAAACCCGGGACTTCAGTCGCGGCAGCCGCATGCACTACCACTGCGCCACAGAGGTAGTGAAACACACATTTGTTCATCACACAAATATTTGTTCCGACCCGGGAATCGAACCCGGGATTTCAGTCGCGGCAGCCGCATACACTACCACTGCGCCACAGAGGTAGTGCAGTGCAGCCACGCGACTTATGACTTGGCCCTCAATTTAGGCGTGGCATCCCAACAAACAATTTGGCTGCAAATAGAGCTTACCATAGAACCTTATGTTATGAAGGTAGAGTAGTAGCTGCAAAAATAGTTTGCGACGGCAAAAAAGAGTTAGTTATAAAATATTACGCTTACAGTGACAGAGCAAGTTTATAAGAGCAATGTGTAAAGGTTAAACGCGTAGAGCAGCGATTATTATCCCTACAATACAGACCAAAGCTAATAAAACGGACATGAGCTATTAAGAATATTAAATACTGCTACACTGCATTGAAAGTTTTGACGTTGATCTTAAATGACAGATTTGGATTCTAACAAAAGATCCTCAAAGTATTTTACAAACGCCAAAAAAAAATTTTAATACAAATACTAGGTGGCGATAGTGAATATTGGCATAAATAAAACACTAAGTCAGTGCGAGCATTATATGTTTTTATAAGTTAGATCATTCGTACGCTCCACATTCGATTTACAAACAAAATTATTACATCACGATCGAATAATATCTGGGTGCAATCCAGGCTGTATTGTCCTTTCTCTAATGTTCTTACTATTTTGAACGGCATTCTGAAATTGAAATATAATTGTAACAGAATCAAATAAAATATAGTAGCGTTTATGTCGTCTTGTACTCCTATTTATTTCAGCAACCCTATTACAATTTATTTACGATATTATTTAAAACTAATTTACTGAGTGACACTTTTAAAACAGCGTAATCGAAGCTACTTACGTGAACAAAGGTACGAGTATAGTAGCAGGTACATAGTTTTTACGCGGTGTCCGACCACAGCGTCAAAAACAACAAATGTCACGTCGAACGTAGTGGAGGGCAGAGACTGAATGGTTGGTACTTATTTTATTGGAGCCCGGACTTGCTCTCGCTGTGTAGGTACAAAAAAACTAATTAGTATCACAATTGCAAAGTTTAAACAATTGACGATTCGTTTATGAACGTAAGGGGTTTATGCTGCAAAGCCAAACTTCCAATAAAAAAAATAACATTCCATTGCTACAAATTTTCAAAGGCTTTAAATGGCAGTATTTTACAGTATTTAATTTTGTAGACAGAAATATGTAGGTATTTAATTCCATTTTTTTTCAATTCTGGCAAATCAAACAATAAAAACAATTTAGCACTCGTCCAACTAGGAGATACCTACGTGTAATAGTCGTGCGGAGTCTAGGTAATGGTTTTAAAAAATTACTACGGATCTCCAAATTCTAGGGTCCACCATTTTTAGATTATAAGGTTAATAAAAAACAGTAAAACTGAACTAAAAGGTAACATAATACAATGAAGGTATTTATTTTTATAGCATTCTAATAACAGGGTCACGATTCTTACGTCAATAGGCAAAGTTTTGTTACAAATTTAGTAAAAATAATGTTTTGCTCCATGTGAAGCAAAATATTTTTAGATAAATACACCGCATAGAGTGGGGGCTCAAGTATTTGCTAAAAATATATACACATATTCACAGTTTACTTACCTTCGCAATGAAAATTCCGCTTCATTTTGCACTAAAAATCAGTTAAATGTTTTGCACTCAACTCCGCCATTTATTTTCGTAAAGACAACTATGGTTTTACTGATGCCATTGAAACGAGAATATAATTCTTAATTCATTTAACATGTTATAAAATTCTATGAAAAATAAGATATCCTTAGACGTAATAATTTACTATTGTAGATTTATACTGCAACTCAAGGGGTTACAATTTGCATTATTGCCACCCTCTAACCGCTATAACAGTTAGTAAGATACACAATAGACTAACTATACCTCTAGTAGAGTTTATATTGATAAATTTACTCTATTTATAACGCTCAAGGAGTCAGTAAGCAGCATGTAGCTCTACCATATCGCTTGAGGAGTCAATGGTCCCTAAAATACCACTCTTACAGGGCTTCAGTCTCAGTTAGCGCTATTGTACCTCCATAATTGCTCTTCTATTTCTCTTAAATTCATTCTATAACTCCACGACATTGCCGTAGTGGAACCTAAGATCATAAGTGATGACCTTAGGATCTCTTTAGCTCTTTTATATATCTGTTCTGACTCTTATAGTAGCGCCTAATATTAGTTGAGATGCACCGAGATGGTGTTACCACAGCCGAAAGACATTTACTCTTTATACTGTGGTGTTACTGAGATAAGTCTCGAGTTAAGACTCGATTTATGATATGAAGGAGTTAGATCCTGTAAATTTCTGGTGACGTCGATTATTTCAACATCAAATGAAAAACTCATTCATAATACATAATAAATAAATAATGATAAATATTGTTGGGACAACTCACACAACGCCGTCTGATTCCATACTAAGCAGAGCTTTTACTATGGTAACCAGATAACATATAAACATACTTATATTTTTCTAAATACATAATATAGATAAATAACACCCAGACACAGAATAAACCATCGTGCTCATCACACAAAGTTTTATCCTGGGTGGAAATCGAACCCACGACCTCTTGCGTAGCAGTCGGATGCACTCCCACCGCGCCACAGAGGCAGTCAATACATAATTTGGAGTCAAGATTGGAGATTTACAGAAATTGCATTCATCTCTTCGGAACTATATTTTTATACTGTCATACTGAATGCATTATTTACACTTACAGTTAGCAACATGTTTTGAAAGGCGTAACGAAGTCCGTATACCATATCGTCATCTTCTTTAGGAACGTTCATATTAAATTGTGCAAACATCCCATAACTTTCTTCTATTAGATCTAATTCCATGTCCATCCTATAAACACATGTATTTAGTTTAATTATTACATTTTCTTCGAATATAAGGCACTAAATAAATATAATTGTAATGGTGGGTGCTGTGGGAAATAACTTATTAGCTTCGCACAGATTTGAAATGTTGAAATGTTAAAATAGAAACCTGTAGTTTTGGCCAGCCCCGCCGGTTCCGGTAAGAGGGGAAGACCCAAGAAGTGCTGGCTTGACGTCGTAAGGGATGACATTCGTGCCAATAGTCTCACTACAGGGGATGCCGACGACCGTGCGATGTGGAGGAGAAAATGTAGGAAAGCGGACCCAGGGCGTCGCGAGACAGATTGAAGAACCTGTAGTAATGGTATAACAAGCAAACTCACCTTTGTTAGGTGAGTAAAAATTATCTAATTATCATAAAAGTACCAATTTAACTAGCAATATAGACCTTACCCGATGTATTCTTCTCGAATAACCTGCAAGCACATCATAGCCACTCTGACGTCATCCAGGTCTTTTATCTTTTTACCCATAGTTTTCATGCGATCATTGATAAATTGCATAAGCTTTAATACTCGTTCTTTGTACGCTATACAAAGTAGCCTACACAAAACCCTCTTCCATTCAACCGACTCCAATTGTAGGGCCAATTTGCTGTGTTCTGGCATTAATTTGTTACATCTTAATATATCACAGTGAAATTATAAAAATCTAACTACTAGACATTCGTGTTTATGATAATGAAATGATGTTGATAAAATATAATTTCATAATAATAAACATTATTTTATCATTTGCTTAAAGAAATAATTTGTAGAAAGGTCTATGTTCAGGATACTCATTTTAAAAATATCATTTGCCTAAATACTATAATTGTAGTAGTAGACAAATGATAATCAGATCATAACCTCACCTCAGATTTTAATACGTTACGGTATTTTCACTACATCATTTAAAAAAAATAGTATTTAATCTGGGGGCTACCACCATCTCTCAAAGCAAACATCAGTTGATGTCCGTCAGGATATTAGTGTTCTGTATTAAGAATATCCTATCAGACTAAAACACGAACCGATTTACACTGAGAAAGCTTAACTATAATTGTAATAATATTGCTTTAAACTAAGGCAGTTGCCCCGCAGGTCACTAAATTTGTAAAAGTAAGTTTCATTTTATTTTAGTTATTGTGTGAGGTATAAAGTAAAAAAAATATATATATTGCACTACTAATATTCTAAGATTAGCATTTTGAAATCATGAGGCATTGCATAGTTAAAAAACGTAAAATCGTAAATTTAAAATACCAGTATTTATTTGAATTGAGCCAATAATGTGGCGACTGGGCAAGTTTTGCACCTCTTCTGTCTGTCTGTCGTATTTGGTGAGCATATCCTTTACAAAAACATTGAGAGGATTTGAGTCGACAAACTTTTGCACTTGTTGCACTCTATCTTCAGCCCATAGATGCTCAAATCGTCCATAGCTCTACAATATTGAAATAGCTACATTTAAAAATTAGTTTGTAGGAGCAATGGCAATAAATCCCAAGTTGGAGAACTTTTTAGCAAGTTCTCGGGTTAATAATTCATTTTACCTTCAAAAGTTTTTCAATGTCAGGTTTATACATATACATCATTCCTTGCAATGCCATTACACATCGAACAATTTCTTTATGCTCGGATACCATTCTAAAATAACTTCTTAGTCCACCAATGTTAGAGCCAGACCGCGAACCAGCTAATAAAATAATAAATAAATATCGTTGAGACAACTCACACAACGTCATCTGATTCCAAACTAAGCAGAGCTTGTACTATGGTAACCAGATAACTGATAAACATACTTATATATTACTAAATATATACTTATTATAAATAAATAACACCCAGAAACAGAATAAACCATCGTGGTTATCACACAAAGTGGTTGCGCCGGCATGCGATAAAAGAGTAACCGCGTTATTTTTTCTATGTTGCATCGCTGATCTACATTTCTTTTAATTAATTAGTTGTCGATACTCCCCCCTTTCCCTTTATTCCATTTCTCTTTCGCACCTACCTTGTCTCGCATAAAGGAGGAGCGAGACAGCTGTATTACGCGCGCGCAAGTACCTACGCTCGCGCCGCTAGCCTCACGGGCAGCGACCACGTTTGAAGGCTGGCAGTCTGTCCTACAAAAACCGCGCGCGCGCCCGCATCAAACCTTTCGCAATAATCCCGCACCAACTATCGCAACAATTGTATTTTTCATGGATAAATAGTGTTTTCGTGTAAGGAAACCAAGAATTCAAGTCCAGGGACGCCCCCGGCAGCCTCCACCTTAGCATCTCGCAGCAAGCAGCAAGGTAGTGTGCTTATTCCTGTTTTTCCATTACTTTTTCCGTCGACAATCGCGTGTAATTTTCATTTTAGTCTTTCCCCGCAAATACAGTCCATTTTGAATTTATTTATCTCGCCCGCTCAACCATTTTCTGGTCCCAACGATCCGGATTTTGATCCACCCGCTTTAGTAGTTTGCTAATAGAAACGCAATAGTTTTTATCCCATAGGGAATAAACGCATAGGTATATGTTATAGTTTTTTACTCCATTCAGAATAAACGCATAGGTATAGGTTATAGTTTTTATTCTACCACGGAATAAACGCATAGATTAGCTAATAGTTTTATTCTATAGGGAATAAACGCTTAGATAATAGTTTTTATTACATTAGGGAATAAACGCATACTTATCTACTATTTATCGTATAGGTAGGTACTAAATAGTTGGTAATTTCGAATGTACCGCATAGTAACAGGTAGACCACGCGGGTAGGTACCTTGGTCCGCGCGCACTAGTACCTACGCTCGCTCGCGTCGCGTCTCGCTGCTCGTCACCGCTTCCATTTTGATCGTTCGTTAGTTTTGCACTGTAGGTAGCTATAGTTGTTTTGTTTTAACAATGCCTCCGAAAGAGATTCCGGATCCACAGTTAAAACTATGACACGCTAAGAAGGATAGCCTTTTTAAGCGTATGCAATTTATTTGTGATTATTCATCGAGGATATCAGATGAATCAATAAAAGAATTGTTTTTATCCTCGATCGAAACCGTAGGTACTTTGCGCTTAGATTTCAAAAAAGTTCTCGATAAAATTAACTTGCTTGAATTAAAATTAAATCCCGATTTCTTATTAAGTTACGACGCCATGTCATCTTTCGAAGATTTAATTTGTCGCATAAAACGTGTCGCTAAGTCATTGCAGGCGCCCGTGCCCGTAGTAGTCACCGATTCAAAAGCCGGGCCAGCTGGTTTTGATTTGCTGAAACGGGACCGACCTAAATTACCGCCCATACAAATACCCGAATTTGATGGCGATATTAAAAATTGACCTTTGTTTTTCGCTAGTTTCGAAAATACGATCCATAATAATAATTCGTTATCGGAGTACGAAAAATTACATTACTTAGTTAGTAAACTAACCGGGAGAGCAAAAACCGTTTACGCCGGTATAACGCTTTGCGCCGAAAATTATAGTAGTAGTGTTGTAGTTGTAGTAGTAGTGTATTGTGTAGTAGATTTTGAATACTTTGAAGGTCAAATACGAAGACAAACGCTTAGTAACAACCGCTTATTTGGATCAAATATTTAATTTGAAAAATAGCTCATCGTGTAATGAACACGACTTAAAAAAATTCTTAGATATTTTTGCATCAGCTGTTCGCTCCCTAAAGAATGTCAAGGTCAATGACCTCTGTGGTTTTTTGTTTTTGGACATCGGTTTAAAGAAATTAGATTCCGAAACCGTTCGCTTATTTGAAATGGATAGACGTTGCCATCAAATACCTAAGTTCGACGATTTAGAAACTTTCGTTCGTTAACATATTCGAATTTTGCAACGAACTTCGTTAAACCACGGACTAGCGAAAAATAGTCCGACTAATCGTAGTAAGCCCACGAAGTCCACGCAGTCTTTTGTTAATGTTGAATTATGCTTATGCTTATGCGATTGCGAACTTGTAGCATGCTTGAAGTATGCTACAAGTTCGCAATCGCAAGTGTTGCATTCGAAAAATTGTTCTTTGTGTCAAGGTCACCATGACCAACTTTATAAATGTTCGGAGTTCAATAAACTCACTCCAAGCGATCGCTATAAATTTGTTCGTTCTAGTAATTTATGTATCAATTGTCTCAGTAAGAAACATCGTGTTTCATTCTGTAATTCGAATAATTTTTGTCGCAAGTGTAATGGTAAACACCATTCATTATTACACTTCGTCCCCGTCCACGCCTAGCGACGGCGGCGCCACTGCCGCGCGCGTCCAGCCGAACGATGTCGCTTTGTGCTCGCTATCAAGTTTGCACACAAGCCCTTCTACGGTACTTCTGGCAACCGCTCGAGTTGTTGTTTACGATTCGCATGGTAAGGGACATAGTGTTCGCGCACTTTTAGATAGTGCTTCTCAAAGTAATTTTATTAGTAAAAATTGTTGTAGTCGTCTTGGTTTGCATATAAATAACCGCCCCGCCTGTAATGTTGTGAAAGGTATTGGGGGTTCCACAAAAGCCGTGCAAGGTTCTGTAGGGATTAAATTCCACTCGCGTTTTGATTTTAATGTTAGTTTTTCGATGGATTCGCTAGTTGTCGATAAGGTTACCGAATTTTTACCGACTGTCGCAGTCAATACCTCATTATTGACTAATTTTAGAGATTTGCCTTTGGCCGATGATATAAATCAATATCTCCTGGAATGGCGTAAGTTCCAGGAGATATTGATTTGTAGTTGGCGCTTCGATTTTCCCGCACCTCCTATTGCAGCATAAGGTTCAAGGTCACGCATCGCACCCCGCGCCGCTCGCCTTAGAGACGGTTCTTGGGTTTGTTATTGTTGGTTCCGCACCCGCTTGTTTTTGACTCCGCTGTCCGTAAATTCTGGGAGATAGAAGAGGTGAACGTCCCTCCTATTGTCAGCCCGGATCATAAACTTTGTGAAGAGTTTTATAGTCGCACGACTACTCGCGATAGTGATGGTCGTTATGTTGTCGCACTCCCCTTTAAGGGTGGTGTTAATTCGCTTGGAGATTCGTTTCAGTCAGCCGAAAAACGCTTCTTTTGTTTAGAACGGAAAATGCAGACATCTCCAAAGTTGAAGGAGGCTTACGATAGCGTAATAGTAGAATATTTGTATAAAGGTTTCATTTCCCCCGCGCCTCCCGAAACCGAAGAGACAAAGCACGCTCCTTCGTATACCATACCGCACCATGGAGTTGTCCGCGAGGAAAAAATAACCACCAAGTTGCGCTTTGTTTTAGATGGCAACGCCAAAACTAGTTCGAATGTTTCGGTAAACGATATTTTGCACAGTGGTCAAAATCTCCAAGGTAATTTGTTCGAAATTATAGTTAACTTTCGCTTATTCGCTGTCGCGCTTTCAGCCGACATTAGACAAATGTTGCTTTGTATTGGTGTTCGCGAATTAGATCGCCGATTTCAACGCATTTTGTATAGATTTTCGCCGCAAGAACCTTTACAGGTTTACGAATTTAATCGCGTTTGTTTTGGACTTAAATCCAGTCGCTGACGCTAGTGAGAAAGCGTATGGAGGTGTTGTGTACTTCCACGTTCGTAACGGTGATGACATTTCATTTCACCTTATCAGCGCTAAATCTAAAGTGGCCCCTAGTAAGGTAGTCTCTCTCGCTCCTCGAGCTGTGCGCTATATTGGTTCTAGCCCAGCTCATTAGTTCGATTGTTAGTAGATGTCGCAACCGCATTAACAGCGCATCAATATAGATAGAATTTTCGCATTCTCGGACTCGACCGTCGCTTTGTGTTGGACACATTCTCACCCCATCGTTGGGATACATTTGTCGCAAATAGGGTGGCAAAAATTCAGTCGGAATTGGCGCCGCAAAACTTTTATCACGTCTCAGGTACGGACAACCCTGCCGATGGTTTGTCTCGTGGGTTAACACCTGCACAGATTTCGGATCATCAGTTGTGGTTCCATGGCTCTTCCTGGTGCCAAGCCCCACCTGATGAATGGCCTGTTAGCCCTTTCAACCCCGCTACTGTGTCCACGCCGCCAGAGGAAAAGAAAGCCTCTTTGGTTGCTACCGCGCCGCTCGAAAGGTCACCTATCTTAGAGTTGTTAAAATTTCTGTGATTCTACATTTCTAAACCAATAAGCACAAATCAATTAACATGGATAGCCGATTTGAGAAAAGCCTAGAAGAGCTTGAAACACTGTTTACAGCAGGTCTTCATAAACACGAGGCAAAGTTTCAGAAGGCTCTGGACACATCAGCAGCTGCCTCAGTGCATGGTGATTTGGCGGCTCTCTCCAGGGAATTTAACGAATTCAAGTCCTTTGTTATGGATTCCCTGGGTCATTTGAGGATTCAAGCACAACTCTTTTCACTGGGAGTGGATCGGCTTGAAACATCTATGCGACGTAAAACCCTGCTAATTCATGGAGTTGCGGAAGAGTCAGGTGAAAGATTGCACAACACAGTGGTCAACATATTTACCAACAAATGCAGTTACCGGACATAAACAGTAGTACCATTGAAGTGTGTCATCGTCTTGGAACCAGTCGAGGTAAGCCACGTCCTGTTGTCATTCGATTTCGCGACGTGGAACATCGTCACTAAGTGTGGGACAGCAAAACCACATTAAAAATGGATACACTATCTCAGAGTTCCTCACTAAGGTTAGACACCGTATCTTCATAAATGCGCGCAAACACTTTCAAATGAGGCACGTATGGATAATGGGCGGCATCATTAACAAAATAACTCCGGGAAAAGAGCGACATAAGATAGAAACAGCAGCCGAACTCGAAGCATTAATCGCACAATTCCCTAATAGCTCCAAAACTGATGCTCCCACGGCGGTTATGGATCCAATAGGGCCTTCTGTTTCTACGAAAGTTCCAGTTGCACCTCCACAGGCAGGATCTAATAAGCCATCAATGAGAAGCCGTCGTCGCTAAGTACCACTGACTATCCGTCAGTCTGACGTAGTTGTGAGCGTGTTGTAACCTGTCGTTATTTTATAACTCCCCGTCACAGACGGTGGTGTCCTTAAATTATTATTATTCACTTTTTGTATTAATTTTGTTACTTTTAAGTAATGTCGTTTTATGTAAAGTCGATATGGTGATGCGCAATAATGTTTGGTAGATGCTTGACAATGACAGATACGTCACATTTTTTTTTTCTGTTAACCTTCTCGTTGTTTTTATATTAATTAAATTTTTTTATACATATATTTTAATTATTATTTTTTTACCCTTACTGTAGGTATATAGCCAGTTTATATATTTGTATTTATTTTATATTTTTATATATTTCTAGAAAGTAATAACTATTGGTAATCTTGGTTGCATCATGGATGAGACTTTTATATCAGACCATGATGATACATTTTTCTCGTGTTCTTCCTCTAACTTTAGTTTTATTAGTAACGACAGTGATAACTCTCCAGCCCAAACCTTGCACGATCAGCTATCCTCCATTTTTTCAGGTTTCCCAAAAAATCTTAATCTGGCTCACATCAATGCCCAGAGTATTCCTTTCCATCACTCTGACCTTCTAGCATCCATTAACAGTGACCACCTTGACGCACTTTTCGTATCTGAATCGTTTCTGAAATCGTCTCATTCCTCTACACTCTATGCTCTTCCTGGATTTATACTTATCTGTAATGATAGAAATGGTAAGCGTTGTGGAGGTGTTGCATTTTATCTACGTGATGACATACCTTTTAAAATTATTAGCGCCTCATCACCTATTTACAGTGCGTCAGCGGAGTACCTGTTTATAGAAATTACAATCCGGCATAGTAAAGTTCTTCTTGGAGTCTTTTATAATCCTGATCTGCATGTAAACTATTTCGAAACACTTGATACTTTGCTCTATGAGCATTGTCCAAATTAAAAAAAAAATATCCATCACGCCTTATCCCCGAAGGGGTGGCAGAGGCATATTATATGCCCACTTTTCACCGTGTGGATTCCTGTCCAAATTTCAAATTACAACCATGTAGTTATAATGGGCGACTTCAATGCCTGTCTCATCAAGGATGATCACCGTACGCATTCCCTTCAATCTGTTGTCTCTTCTACTAACCTTCATATTTTGCCACTTGCTGCTACACATCATGTCCCTAATCATCGTCCATCTCTTTTTGACTTAATTATTGTCTCTTCTCCAGATCACGTTGCTATCCACGGTCAACTCACAGCCAGTTTCTCTTACCATGATTTAATTTATTTGTCTCTTTCTATCCGCTCACCTAAGCGTCGTCCAGATTTTATTATACTACGAATTTTCAAGGGTATGGACCTGAGGACTTTGGAGTGCGATGCGAGTAGCATTGACTGGGCGCCTGTAGTCGATAGTGGCAGTATGGATGAAAAGATTGCCATTTTCAACGGGATTATGACTGACTTGTACAATTGTTATGCGCCCAAACGTCGAGTAAGAGCAAAGAGTATCCCTGCTCCATGGATTACTTCTGATATTAAGGAAACGATGGGCAGAAGGGATAAAGCCTAACGGTTGTACAAGCGTAATCCTACGGATTTCAATTTCAATCACGTCAGAGTTTTGCGGAATGTCTGCGTTCGTCTGTGTAGAGATGCAAAACGTCACCACTTTCACAAATCTCTTGATACCCATGACTCCTCCAAAATTTGGAAATTTCTCAAGGCTAATGGCATCGGTAAGTCTCTCATACCGAATTGTCAAGATGTTGATTTGCGTGCTCTTAATAAGCATTTCTCTATCTCGCCTACAACACTTGACCCAGTCACGAAGTCTAGCACCTTACTAGAACTCTCAATACTGCCGGTACCATTATGTCCTCCATTCAATTTCGCGTCAGTGGACGAGGATGAGGTTAAAAAATCTCTCTTATCTATAACTTCTTCTGCTGTTGGTAACGACGAGTTAGGCTTAAAAATTTTCACTCCCATATTATCCTCTTTAATTCCCATCCTAACTCATATGTTTAATTTTTCCCTATCCTCTGGTTGTTTTCCTTGTACTTGGAAGCAAGCACTTATAATTCCGCTACGCTATGGTACCAAATCCTACACAAATGTCTCAATTTCGTCCCATATCCATTCTTCCTTTCCTGTCAAAAGTCCTTGAGCATTTAGCGCATCGTCAGCTGTCAAGTTACTTAACACTGAATAACCTCCTTAGCTCTTTCCAATCTGGTTTTAGACCTGGTCACAGTACCGTGACGGCTCTTCTTAAGGTCACGGATGATATCCGTTGGGCCATGGAGAAAAAATCGCTCACGGTCATGGTGCTACTGGATTTCAGTAGTGCTTTTAACTCCGTGGATTTTGATATACTCCTTGGAATCCTAAAATCCCTCAATTTCTACGCGGAGGCAGTGGCCTGGTTTGAATCTTATCTTCGGGGCCGATCGCAGTGTGTTCTCCTTAATGAGTCTCACTCAGAATGATGTAGCCTCAGCGCTGGCGTACCTCAGGGTGGCGTGTTATCTCTATTACTGTTCTCAGTTTTCATCAACTCTGCTGTACGAGTTATTTCCTCTAGCTTCCATCTCTATGCTGACGATCTGCAGTTGTATCGTCATTTTGCTCTGAATGAATATAGGACTGCCATTGCTGCTGTGAATCGCGACTTAGACGCTATTAGCCAGTGGGCTAAGTCGTTTGGGATTCAGATAAATCCAAGCAAATCTCAGGCCATGATTATTGGTAGCCGGCAAATGCTTAGTGGTCTAGATACGGCTTCTCTTCCACCTATTCAGCTTGATGGTTTTCCCATAGCTTACAGCAGTACCGCTAAAAATCTTGGCATCATATTAGATCAAAACTTATCCTGGAAAGCTCAAATTGAATCTGTAAGTAAAAAAGTGCATTTTACTATTCACACTTTAAGATGCCTTCAGAGTCTCCTACCTTTCAAAACCAAAATTTAACTGGCTCAAACCCTTATTCAACCCATTTTGGACTATGCGGACTCCTGCTACTTGGATGCTACTGAGGAGCTTTTAAATAAACTTGAGCGCTTGCAAAACTTGTGCATTCGTTTTGTTTTTAATCTACGTAAGTATGATCATGTCTCGCAGTTTTGCGAAAATCTCAAGTGGCTCCCAATCCGACTTCGTAGGAATACTCGGATATTGTTACTTCTATATAATATCCTACACAATCCCTCTTATCCTTCTTATCTACGGGAACGTTTCTCTTTCATGATTAAGTCTGATGTTCCATGTAGGTCACACCTCACTTTTCGCTTAAATTGTCCATCTCACAAAACGGACTTTTATTCTTAATCCTTTACTGTTCACGCGGTCAGGCTGTGGAACTCACTTCCTGCTAATATTCATAAGTGTCGTACTATTTCGACTTTCAAGAAAAGAGTGCGAGAACACTACCTATCGTCTATACTATAGAAAGTAGTACATGTGTATGTTCATTTTACAATAATATGTATTTATTTGGGTATATATATTTATATATATATATATATATATTTAGTTAGGTATTATGTATATATGTAGTTATAGCTTATGTAAGTTTATTAACCTGCACACATCATTTTTATTCTTTGTTTACTTCTCTTATCCCAGGCCTACTGCAAGAGATTTCTTTAGAAATAAGTAGTGCTATAGTACGTAATTTTCGTTGTTTATCTGTCATATTCTTTGTGTGTGTGTACATAAATAAATAAATAAAAATAAAATAAAATGTTGCTGCCTTTGACTTAAACAAGGCTGAGTTAATCGTGCTTCGTGAACTTCAGAGATTTTATTTTTCGTCTGAAATTAGAAATTTGAAATTGAATAAGCCTTGTAGTCGCGCTTTTCAGCATTTGAAACCTTTTTTAAAGGATGGCCTCATTCGAGTTGGTGGTCGTTTGAGCCAGTCCGCATTAGAGTACGATTAAATGCATCGTATAGTTCTCCAGCGCAAGGATCATATCGTTGATCTTTTAGTTGAATATCACCATAGGGTGAATTGTCACGCTGGTCCAGATTTATTAATGTCAATTCTGCGCCAGAAATACTGGATTCTCTCCGCACGCAATTTGATTCGTTCAATAGTTCATAGATGTATTCCGTGTTTCAAACTTCGACCGAAGTCAATCGCGCCCGAAATGGCCAATCATCGTCCTTGTCGTGTTGTTCAGGCTGCTAAACCGTTCGTAAACACGGGTACATATTACGCTGGCCCCTACAGGGTAACAGTTTCTCGTGGTCGTGGTATACGCTCTACGAAAGCTTATGTTTGTCTTTTTGTTTGTATGACGACTCGCGCCGTCCATATAGCTGGTGATTTGAGCACGCCATGCTTCATGGCTGCATTTAAAAGATTTTTGTCGCGTCGGGGTTCCGTATCTCGAATGTATTCGGACAACGGTACGAAATACGTCGGAGCTCGTCGTAACCTTTCCGAACTACATAATTTTTTGCGCTCTAAACACTTTAACACGGAATTTGCCTACGTCTTAGCTGAAAACCACATTGAGTGGTCGTTCAATACGCCCGCCGCAAGCCACTTTGGTGGCGACTCGGAGGCTAATATTAAAAGCTTAAAGGCGCATCTGTATCGCGTTATAGGTGAACAGACACGTATGAAGAGCTGAACACCGTGCTCGCTCAAGTCGAAGCCGTAATAAATACGCGTCCTCTTTGTAGAACTTTGTCTAGTGATCCCTCGGAGCCGCTTGCACTGACTCCAGGGCACTTTTTGAATGTTACACCGTTAAAATACTTACCCGCTTTTGAAATAGAGGAAGATCGACTTCATCTCCTCTCGCGTCATGCATTATTAGATAAACTCGTTCAATCGTTTTGAATTCGAAAATATAGTTTTTCGCTACGGTCACGTCAGAAATGGAATACTCCATCGAACCCTATTACTGTCGGTACTGTCGTAGTTATTTAAACTAAAAATATGCCTCCATTACATTGGCCTCTTGGGGTAGCAGAAGAAGTTTTCCCTGGGTCAAATGGGATCACCCGTATAGTTCGCGTTACAACCGCAACTGGTTCGTACTTGCGACCAGTTATTCGTCTTTGTCCTTTGCCTAATCAACAGTAACTTCAATAACAAATTCAATAATAAATATAGTTTGTTCGATTAGGTTTAGTTTAGTACGATAGCATCTTGTTTAGTTAGCAACTAAAGCTTAGTGGCAATTGTATAGTCAGTTGTTCCTTTTTCGAAGGTAACCCTTCAAGCCGGGGGGAAATGGTTGCGCCGACATGCGATAAAAGAGTAACCGCATTATTTTTTCTATGTTGCATCGCTGATCTACATTTCTTTTAATTAATTAGTTGTCGATACTCCCCCCTTTCCCTTTATTCCATTTTTCTTTCGCACCTACCTTGTCTCGCATAAAGGAGGAGCGAGACAGCTGTATTACGCGCGCGCAAGTACCTACGCTTGCGCCGCTAGCCTCACGGGCAGCGACCACGTTTGAAGGCTGGCAGTCTGTCCTACAAACACCGCGCGCGCGCCCGCATCAAACCTTTTACAATAATCCCGCACCAACTATCGCAATAATTGTATTTTCCATTAATAAATAGTGTTTTCGTGCAAGGAAACCAGGAATTCAAGTCCAGGGACGCCCCCGGCAGCCTCCACCTCAGCATCTCGCAGCAAGCAGCAAGGTAGTGTGCCTATTTCTGTTTTTCCATTACTTTTTCCGTCGACAATCGCGTGTAATTTTCATTTTAGTCTTTCCCCGCAAATACAGTCCATTTAGAATTTATTTATCTCGCCCGCTCAACCACAAAGTTTTATCCTGGGTGGGAATCGAACCCACGCCCCCTTGCGTAGCAGTCGAACACACTCCCACCGCGCCACAGAGGCAGTCAATAAAGTAAATGAACTGTATTTACTACGTTTTACCAGTTATACTGACTATAATATTATACTGTTCAATCAGGCAATTATTAAAAAAATTACTCAATTTTAAGTATTATCTTAATTTGAATATTTACTTGTCATGCTGCGTGTCATTGTAAATGAATTGCCATTAAATTTTTCTCTTTTAATGTGTTCTTGTTGGCCCCACATGAACACATTACGGTGAATGTCCATGATACAGTTTAGTACCACCTAAAGCATATACCAAACTATATTTTTTTTAAATAATATTTAAATTTATTATTTTTATATTATGAGTCAGGGTAGTTCGAGGCTTATATGTATAAGAAGTCCACGTGAGCAGATTGCGGAAAAACGGAAAAGCCAAAGTACTCGGATACCCAGTTCCAATCTACAAAGAGCGAAAGAAGTATGCATGGATCGCAAAGCATAGCGAACTGTCCTCTCCGACTACCCCGTCAGGGATACAGCGGGAAGATTTTTTCATGTCATGTAAAATACGCATTACTCTATGTGTTTAAACGAATTAAAAATATTTATTAAATTTTAGTAGTATGAAAGTAAAATACCAGAGTAGGGGGCCAGTGTCATTTAAAATCTTTTTATTTCACACGTTCTGCCCAATCTCGAGAAAGTATATTGTATAAAGGATCTTTTGAGGCTGTAACAGTAGCATCTCGAAAAATAATTATTCGAAATGCTCTCGCTGTTCTCAACCGTTTATTTACTGCTTACGTTAGACCACATGCTGTCATTTGGATGTAGGTTCTACATCGTATCAACTTTTACTACTTCAACATATCATAGATTTCATCATTTCATTTAACTATTTAGATACTTTAATGCAAAATATTAGGTTTAATAATCACGTCCATATTTTGGAAGACTAACCTGTGAGAATGCTGACTGTATTTCTTCTAAGGTAGGTTTTATTAAAATTCTGGGTATTTGTAAATGCATGTTGGTCAACACCAGTGGCTTCAATTTCTTTTGCTCTTCTGGATCGGTGGTCATTGTAAGAAAACTGAGTATAACATCAAAATTATAATTAATACAATTATTATTTAAATACCGAAAATGAAATTCCAAGAAAAATGTACTGCTCTGAATACTTTTTTATTTTATTCTTTTCATAGTTTTTATACATACATAATATAATAATTTTACGATTTAATTGATACACGTACGCGCTATTTGTATCACATTATTGTTATCTTACCTAGACACAGATGCTCTACGTCTTAGACTATCGAGGCTTTGCCGAGTACATTTAATTAGCGCTTCCAAGCATTTGGTAGCAAAATAAGCAAACAACTCATTACATTCGTTGAAAGTTGGCGCTATTTCATATCTATCTGGATTGTCTATCTCCATAAATGCTATAAACAGACATTTACGGTATTAGCAAGTGACTATTTTTGTCAAAAATCACAATTCATGCCATCACTATACCTGAGTCTTCGGGTATTGCTCTTGTGGTCGATGTAACTTGTTTCATAGCTTTTTCCATATCCAACCTATGTCAAAATTAAGTCTTATTATTGTATTTTCTTATACTATTAAGGAACTTGATTAAAAGTTACATATTTTTGAATTTATATACTAGAACATACCAATTGTTTTTCAAATCTTGGATTTGCTTAGAAGGTACACTATCTATAAATTTATGTATCAGTTCAATGACAGCAATTTCAGCATTCCATGATTTTGTTTGAATATCATGTGCTATAGAAACAAATATCGTTTTCGGTTAAATGTTATAGATTAAAGTTAACAATACTGAGTCATAATAGCTGATCAAATATTCTTCACTAGTTGATGCAGCGGCGCCGGTGGCGGGGCGTGGCTTTTCCGTTCCCGTATCCCACTGGAATTTGCCCCGGAATAAAATGTAATAATATATATGAATATAATGTCTTATTCTAATGTATAAATTTTATTGAATAGTTTCATTCAGTATTCAGTATTCAAAATCTATTCAGTAGTTTTAGCTTGAAAGAGTCACAAACATCCACCTCTCCATATATCCGTACAAACTTTCCCATTTATAATATTAGTAGGTAATGATCAGACAGTACCTATAATTGAATGACTTTGCACAAAAAATGATAATTTAATTGACCTGAGAAGTTTCGGACTCATAGTATATAACGCACTTTATTTTCGTCCTTATGTCGTCGATATTACGTTTACAACGTGGTTAAAGTTTTAGAGATTTCTCTACTAAAGTAAACCTTCAACTCTGTTGAAAACAAATCTTACCTATTTCATCACGTCGAACTAAACTCTCTTCATAAAATGCGTTAGGGTCAACAGCTTGTTCGGGTAAATAAACAAGCATAGTGTTAGTGATAGATGACAATATTGCATCAATTCTAGCTTCTTTCATATCCACCACCTGTAATCCACCAACCATATAAATCGTAACGTAAAGTAATTGTTGTAAAATAAAAATTATAACATTGGTCAACATGCTTTTAGAAAAATAGAGTGCGACAAAAATCCTTGAAGCGGCGAAGATGGTGCTCGGTGAGTCTAAGGGTGGCGCAAATGTGACAAGGAAACTTGGTGGTGGAACGACGCAGTCCAGAGGGAGACTAAGGAAAAGAAAGCCCTCTTTAAAAAGTGGCAAGCGACCGGCCCTCCTGAAGACCGCGACGCGTACAGGGCTGTCAAGCGCGCCACAAAGAGAGCTGTAGCCAGACCCAGACGAGACCACTTACAACCTCTGTATGATAAGCTGGAATCATCTGAGGGGCAGAAGCTCATCTATAAGCTGGCGCGCTCCAGGGTCGAAGCGGCACAGGATATATCCAAGTGTCGCTGTGTAAAAGACCCTGAGGGCAACCTGTTAAGCGAAGACCTCGCGGTAAAGGAGAGATGGCGCTCGTACTTCCATGAGCTACTTAATAAACAGCACAAAGACGTGCAGCCTCTGGACCTCCCTCCGAATCAGGGACTAGTGCCACCGGTAACGCCTGGAGAAGTCCTGACTGCGCTTCGCCGCATGAAGAATCGGAAAGCTGTCGGACCCGATGCATCCCCATCGAAGCCTGGAAGGCGATGGGTACTCGCGGTGTGGGCATCTTAGTAAACCCTTTTAACCGCATACCCCTCAGCGGGCAGATCCCAAACCAATGGAGACCGAGTATTATTACTCCAGTCTTCAAAGGTAAGGGGTCAGTGCAGGAGTGCAGGAGCTACCGCGGTATAAAGGTGACGTCCCACACCATGAAGATCTTCGAGAGGATTATAGACTCTCGGATTCGGCAGGAGTGTACTCTCTCGGAGTGTCAATATGGGTTTCGCACTGGTCATGGGACCACGGACCCTGTTTTTGCCCTGAGAGTTGTCGCAGGGAAATACAGGTCGAAGAACACACATCTGCACTGTTTGTTTCTAGACATGCAGAAGGCCTTCGACTGTGTTCCTCGTGCGAAGATCTGGTGGGCACTGCGGTCCAAAGGGGTTCCAGAGGTCTATATTGACACTATCTGGGACATGTACTGTGACTCCGATTCAATGGTTCGGACTGCTGTTGGCGACACGGAACCCTTCCCCATCACCGTCGGGGTACACCAGGGTTCGGTCCTTAGTCCGCTTCTGTTCAGTGTAATATTAGAAGAATTGTCGGACAGCATCAGGAACTCGCATGAGCAGCCTCCATGGTTGCTCATGTATGCTGACGATATTGCGCTGGCAGACGCGGACAGGGGCAGATTGGTGCGACGTGTAAAGGCGTGGAAGGAGACGCTTGAGAACGGCGGTCTAAAAGTAAATGTGGCGAAGACCGAGTACTTGGCACCAAACTCGGCGAATCCCACATCCGTCCGCATGGGCGGTGATTTGGTCGAGCGCACGGACCAGGTTAAATACCTGGGATCTGTTTTTCACACGTCGTCGATTGGCCGGTGTCATTAGTGACCCTAAAATGCTGATCCGGTTGAAGAGACAGGTCTTCAAAACCATTATTAGACCTGTGCTTTTACATGGCAGTGAGACGTGGCCGATATTGGAGCGACACAAGCAGGAGCTGCGTGTCACGGAAATGAAGATGCTGCGGTGGATGTGTGTTCCCGCGGGTGGACCGCGTGAGGAACTCTCGCATCCGCGGCAGCCTTCACGTCCGTGACATTGCAGACAAGTTGCAAGAGTGTCGCCTTCGTTGGTATGGTCACGTCTTGCGGCTACCGCCGGGCTACGTAGGTAACACATGTCATTCCCGCCGGGTCCCGGTAAGAGAGGAAGACCCAAGAAGTGCTGGCTTGACGTCGTAAGGGATGACATGCGTGCCAATGGTCTCACTACAGGGGATGCCGACGACCGTGCGAAGTGGAGGAGAAAATGTAGGAAAGCGGTCCCCGGGCGTCGCGAGACGCAACTGGGACAGACGCTCGGATGACGATGAGAGTGCGACAAAACTTCTACTCCTCTTTACCCTAGCTATGTTATTCATATATTTCAAACGTTTAACTATTGAATACGTAAGTTTATTAACCTGCATACACACATTTTTATTCTGTGGTACGAACTCCTCACTTAGGTAAAAAAACTCTCTACTGGAAGAAAGACATTTCAATCAAACAAGGAGATATGCACTACGTTACTCTCATTCTTCTTATATCTTTTCGTGTTCCCTGATGTGGCTGTATATAAAAAAAAAACATTTAGTTTGGTCACGTTGCTTAAATATACAGTCATTGACTGCCTCTTTGGCGCAGTAGGTGGGTTTGATTCCTACCCAGGATAAAACTTTGTATGATGAGCTCGATGGTTTATTTTGTATCTGGGTGTTATTTATCTATAATATGTATGTATTTAGTACGATATAAGTATGTTTATCAGTTATCTGGTTACCATAGTACAAGCTCTGCTTAGTTTGGAATCAGGTGGCGTTGTGTGAGTTGTCCTAACGACAACTTAGTCTATCGCATAATATTTTTATCATTATAATGATTTTATGAAATGAGACGATTATCTTGTCTTGATTGAAAAATGTAAGTCATTCAATTCTAGTATATTGGATTTGTTGCCTAATTACCTCTTTAACAAACAAGTCCACTTCATCCAAAACTTTCTCAATATTATCACAATATGTGGGTATTTCAAGCGAGGTCCATGTAATAGTTGACAAACCGGGTTGAAAAGCCTTCTCTATTTTTATCAACTGAGCTCTCAATAGTGGTAAGTACAGATTTGGCATACTCCTATATTTATAAGCAAACAGATTAAACATTTTCAATATATATATTATATATTCATATCTTTCCCCGAATGAGAAGGGAGAGGTTATACTATTGACCAGTTGTATTTAGTCTCACGTAATAGGTAGTCAATTCTTATTATTGAGTGTACAGGCTATAACCGAGTTTGAACTAATAGCGGCAGGTTATGTCTGCCTGCTGTTGAAATTTTTCAAGAAGCCCAAACTTTTAACTTAGCTTAACGATTAACGTGTTACTGTCAGTAGCGAGCAACGACCTTCCGAAGCACGGAAGCGCTCGTAAATGGAAATATAACAAACGGACACCCATCTCGGAGTGTTCGTATCGTAAGATGCTTAACGCAGTAGTCGTTTGAAAAACACTTTTACCAAGAGGGGCTTTAACTGATTCTAAATAATAAATTGTTAATTTACTTTCGTATTTTATTGTTCCTTTCAACCAAATACTTGACCCGCTCATAGTTTCCTAGGAGTTTTTCCTTGCAGAAAGCTAATATTTCAGCACAACATGGAACCCCTAAATTTAAAAAAAAACAAATATGCGTTACATTCAAGCTTAATAATACAAACAGCATTAAACGCTAAAACAATACAAAAAATACTTACGAAGTCCCAGCTGCCACATATATTCGGTCTCTCGTATGCATTCCGGTATATAAATACTGAAATTAACTATGAACATATTTGTTGTCGGGTGACGAATCAAAATGGGGGCGATTAAACTCAACCGCACCTAAAATCGAAGTAATTATATTATACATGTTCTCTGAGTCCAGAAACATACACCACTATAAACGTACATTACCTGTCCAACATTTTCAGTCCAAGCATGATGATATATTAGTTCGTATTCTGTGAATACGATGGCCATGACATTGTATAACTTAATGCATGGCTGTGTATTCTGGAAATAAATTCATATCTTATTAATATACAAGAACACTTAATGGCTACCCTGTATGAATTTTTCCCATTTTCAGCAAAACGGTTAGTTTTAATATAAAAATACATCAGACAACATTGTAGATCATAAAATTATCGAATAAAGAATTGAAACATTTTTTGTACATAATTTAATGGTCTACAATTTTGTCTTAAGTATTATTTGATAAAACTTACCGTTTTGCTGAAAATCGCGAAGAACTCATTTTTTTAACTTTGACCTTGAATTTTTCTTTTCCATACAGGGAAAAAATGGGGAACTTTCAAATTTTATTTTTAAACATATTTTAAACAATCTTACTGATTTTCAGCTGATGGGAATTTATGTAGCTCTTACATTTTGGTCTAATTTGACCGGACTATTAGCAGAATAAATAAAATGTAAACGAACCATATGTGTAATAACTTCATGGTGGTGTCTAAAAGTTTCCATAGGCATTTTAATATTTTTATCATAAAATCGAATCCACATTATACGCCCAGCTACTGAAGGCATATTTCTAGGGAGCTCCGGGTTTTCTCTCTCTTCATTGTATCTAAAATAAAATAGGAATTAGTTTCATACAACTAACACGCTTAGTCGGGCAAATTTTTTTCAATGTAAATGTATTGCAATTAATATTAAATTTAAAGATTAAAGTCTTGTGTGCTAAGCAAATTACAATCTTACTACATAGGTCCGGTCTGGACACTACCTACAGATATTATGATGTGTATTATATTATACCTGTCTCGTATAGATTCTATCTCAGAAGTGTATATCCGAATCAGATCGTAGTACTGGTCTTCTAAATATAAACAGTTCAGCTTAAATTTTTCAAATCTTGACAATAAGTGTAAAGCGATTTCGGTAGTTGGACACTTATTGATGCACTGAAAATATGTTAAAATCATATTAAAACGTTTTATAACGCGCATTGGTCTATGAAATTTAAACTCACGCAACTCTCAGCTGATGAAGTGCGTGATATTAATAACGCATAATTTGCCATGACATGATTAAAAATATCGATTAATGTGTATGAACCGATACGGACCTCAAACATATATGAATCGAATCAGTTATTTTGAAAAAGTAAGCCGTTCTAATTATTGTCAAACATTTTATATCGTAAATTTAGGAACAATATCTGAAAACTAAACTTTTATTGATAACAATTATTACCAATCATTATTATTGAATAATAAACATATAATGTAACTAAGATTTTAAACATTTATTTACCGCAACCATAAAATTCTCAAGTAACAGCTCCTGACTGGCGACTGCATCTTTGTACATTTTATAATCCTTGTCGAAATCTGATCGTCTGTGAAAAGAATATTATATAATTTCTTATTTATTTAGACCTCTTCTTATTCCATACCTTTCTTTTTTGGATATTTATTTGTTAGATATTAGATATATATTTTTTATATTCCATACTTCCAGTGAGTAATACAATTTTATATACCTGTGATCCAATGCGTCATACGTTTTCATCGAAATGGTTTTGAACAGTTTATTAAAGTTGTTAGCGTATTCTTCAATACCTTCCAAAGTTGTTTTATTCAAAACGTAATATGTTATAAACGTTTGAAACAATTCGATTATCTGAAAGAAATGGTAAGACTCGTGAATTCCGATTATAGTATTTGCAGAAGTAAACAAATCTATAACTACTGGGTTGTGTTATACCTACATAATTTATGCATGTTGTAAACAACATTTACCTACAGCATAGAATGAAAGAAATCACTTTCGGCTGTTATTAAACTTGATCCAATTGGATAAGCAGTTCAGTTTAGGAAGAAGTAATTTTAGGGAAACGGTCCTAAATTTTCACTCTTTATTATTAATTAGATGTCCGCAGTATCACACGAATTGATGTATAAAATAGGGAAAACGGTGGTAATTTATCTTTTCAGACTTTAGGCAGCGTTTTCGATAAATGCTCTTATTGCAAACAATTGTACCTAAGCTATGTATGTAAATGTATGAAATGGTAAATGTATGGTGGTTTGTCGTCACAAAAGCAGGACCACGAGTCATACATTTTTATTATAGTGGGACCACGAGCACCATGTGGGACAAAATTGGTGGCACCACGAGTCATTGCCCTTATCGCCACATTTCAACTACACCTTTGGTAAATTATATCCCTAAAATTTCCTGGCGAAGCACTCTATCTTAAAGACACTTAGGTATATGATTGTTCAGTAGTTTTTTTAATATAATGCGAATAGACAGACGCGGCAAATGATATTATTAATTTAGAATAAGTCATAATTAACACAGGTTGCTGTTCTTTTTGAATACTCTCGATACTTTTTAGGTGATAGTTTATTAGATGTTCTTTAGCAAGTAGCTTAGATAAAATAATAAGTAAATTAAAGTTAATTAAATTTAGTAAATTTCCCGGTAACTGTCTGTCTTTTTGCTTGTGCCTGCCTGCGTCCAATACTTATATAATTCTACTAGATGACCCCCCACGGCTTCGCCCGTGACATACTTCGAACTCCCGTCGCACCTACTTAATCCTGTCGCTTATACATTCTACAATGAAATGCCTTATGGAGCATATTAGCATTATGGAACATATAAAACCTTATGGAGCGCAATAAATGAATATTAATATGAATGAATAAGACTTTGCCCGATTTGTTTACATTTATGATTACTGCTCTTCATAGTAGTAGCATAATGATATGTAGCCTTATAGTCTTCCTTGATAAATGGGCTATCTAACACAAAAATATTTTTATATCCAACCAGTAGTTCCTGAGATTAGCGCGTTCAACCAAACAAACAAACTCTTCAGCTTTATAATATTAATATAGAACTATAGATACCTATGCTAAGATACCATATAGTAAAAGAAAGTCACATTATTGAAACCTTACCTTGTTCAATCTCTTGCGGAATGTTTCAAATTTACCAAAAATGTACATTTCAGAACAGTCAAATGGCCTTTCATCTGACGCCTCACTCATTTCCCGCTGAGTTTCAGCGTAACATTCACGGTAAAAATTATATAAATTCAGACAAAACTGAAAAACGACCAACATCTTATTTTAACTTGTAATCTAGGTAAAATTAAAATTAGCACTTAAATTAAAAATTAGCTCCAAATTTTGTCGATGTGTGAACTACTCGATAGAAAGCTACAGGGTACAGTAGGTAAATGTTCCCATTATAAACGTCGTAGAAAAAAAAACTGATCAAATTAATAGTCTCTACTGTGATATTATATTCTAGAGTATAACCCGATTAACCCTCGAATGTCGTAAAAATTTAACTGACTTATGTACCTATGAGGTACATAAGACCTCTGGGAGGTTAAAAATATCCGATTTGTGTGGTGTGGGTGAGCCATGTTAGCCCAGTGTTACACCGTATATCAGGCGAACCCTACCTAAATCTACTACTGTCGAGGCCCAAATCTACTGCAGTTAGTATACCCTACGACAGATAATGTTCTGGCACATACTTGTTGGCCAACTTAGAGGTGTAAAAAAGTTGGATAATCGAAGAAAAAGCAAGGCTCGGCTCAGAATAACCACATATTGAAAGACACATTTCTACAGTTTTTGATACAGACACTTAAAGAAGACCAATTAGTGAAATTTTGTATCCACTCTATAATGAGATATTTTTTTATACCTACTCTATGATTACTTACTTTAGCTTTACTGATAAATTTAAGCTTGTCCTGATTCCAGATTGTCTTTTTACCATGATTGGTCAAGTAATCCATGCACATGTTAAGAATTTGATTGGTCACTTTGACTAGAAGGGTCGATATTTGCTTCGTTGTATTATAATATCGAGATGTTGCGAACACCATACGAATAGTATATAACAGCCGGGGAATAAACTGTTGCATGGACTGTGGATCACATCTATACAGAAAATAAGTACATATATTTTTATGAGTTTTTGAAGGCGATTGTCTTCTGTCTCATCACACAATAATATACACGAGACTACGTAAAATTACGTATGGCGTCAGTAATTACATCATGGTCCGAAATCCGGAATTTCTCTTAGCAAAAAGCTAACCAATTGAAGTGAGAAATATATATTGACAATAGTGAATATACAACAGCTCTGTAAGTGCTTCGGAAAATTGTGATAGATAAAGTAAATGAAGCAGTCTATTTGAAAAATTTGTATGCATAAATACGTTTTTGTAAAGAATCGTAATAGGATATTTACCTGTATAAGGGTTCACAATATTGTTCTAAAGCGTATAAGTATTTAACATTATCAAAAGCCTCATTGTAATAGTCAGTCAATAGATTATCTAGTTGTCTCCATTTCTGAAAAAAATACACATTTGTGAAGTTAATCAAAAAAAAAATGGTACACATAACTCGAAAAATATGCGGACATTTTTCATTTATATTTTTACATACAATACCTTAATAAGTTTAGATTTAGCTCGTATCAAAGTATGAATATACATCATAGTGGCGTCGCTTTTGATATGCTCTATAATCGAAGTGAACGTGGTCAACTGCCGCCTCCAATGATCTAGCTCCGCCAAAGGACCAATGTTAGATGACTCGCGTCTTAGTTGCTGACTTTGCACTAACACCTGAAAATAAAATAATTTAAATCTTCCAGTATAGTTACTGCGGAGAATTTCTAGATAATAATACAATACACACAAATAATGGCGTTGTTATGTAATCAGGCGTTACATGGTGCCAGTCCAAAAACGATATAAGAGGAGAGGAAGGAGAAACTTACAACGCTTGATCCCTCTTTTCTAGTCTAACGCACAGCTGTCGATGCTAACGTGAGTGTAAGAGGCCCCACCAAGATATCCGGGACCGAAGACTAGCACTACGGTCAGCAGCGCGAGTGCCGCGCCTCTGGTGTTGCAGACGTCCATTAGGCTACGGTGACCACTTTCCATCATGTGGGGCGATTGGTGTGTGTCACCTAAGTGATATACAAAAAGCCACCCCACCTATTAGCGATACAACTGCTGAATAACAGACACAGTAACGATGCAGGCGTCCTTACGGGGTTGGGAGGTCAGACGACAGTAGCTCCTAAACACGCTGAAAATTAAATCCATGTAGATCCCTAACGCAACTGGGGAATACAATAATATGAGGCGATGCGAAGAACTGCCGAGGGTAAAGGTTAACGTCAACAAATTATAACGGAGGAATGACGAATCGAACTCGAAGAAAAAAGATTTACGCCAGGTACAAGGGTGACAATGAAGTTTTTAAAACTGGCCACTTATAAACTCTCTGCCAATGCCAATATTATTGTGTACGTACTTCATTAATTAAAAAGTAAATATATATTATTTGTAGAGCTTAATATTGTAAACATCTCACCATTGTTATCTGCCTAATCCACTGTTTTACAAAAGAACAAATTTCTTCTAAAACTGCAGTTTTTGTGATGGCTGCTTTCATTTTGTCAGGATCTGACAACTCCTCCTCATATAACGTTACGTTGATTTTGAATCTTGTACAACAATCTAAATCTGCTTTTGTTTCTAGAATAGATTTAAAATATTATAGTTATATGTACACACCAGACGGGGACGTTTTGGAAAGTTTAAACATAGAAAGATGTACTTAGTGTTATAATTTACTTAGAATCTAGGCAATATCATTATAATCTAGATCATAGTCGCTGTAGATCATAGTCTTACCCAAAGATCACGACAAACGTAGAAAATAATGTACTTAGTAAATATATTGAATTAGACGTACTTGCAAGATAATCAACGAACATCTTTATTCTCGAAATATAGTAGGAAATAATCTCTTCACTTTTAGGATTAGGAGGATTGAGGTCGCCCCAACTTTTGCATTGTTGGAGAGATGTAATGAATATACGCTCCAATGATTTATATATGCCAGATACTATATTATCAGTTTCCTTTCTCATATCAATTAAAAACATAAAGTAATCCTAAAAATCACACATTATGGTGTTGAAGTATTAAGTGAAATGGGTTCATTTTTTACATATAATTCTCATTAGGCGGTTTAACGTCGCAAAGTTCCACTTAATTGTGGAACCGTTTTTTATAAGGTAGGTAGTCAATCTTGTAGCGCATTTTTAAACGACTTCAGGAGGAAGTTCACAATTCGATTAATTTTTTTATATAGTTATTTTGGTTATATCCAGAATAAAACAAATGAAAATTAAACTCTTTATTCATATAGGTCACTAAGTCACATTTATGAACGTTAAGATTATTGCTTCTACATTTAGTGCCAGATTCGCAACGCAAAATGTAGAGCCTGAGGAAGAACCTGGCAAATAAACTCACGACCACTCTTTTCTAACCGCCAGAAATTATATTAGTTTTGTTAAGGTAGTTGATATTTGAACACATTCTATAATAATGAGTTCATACAAAAGAAACAAAATCAAAATCGAATCAAAGTGAGAGCGATTCTAGTTGCCAGCTCCAAGGGCAGCCTACCCTTTACGGAGAGTCTGGCAAGAAATCACAATGCAATAGCAGATTATAAATATTCCATATATCCCGGTTCATACCTACACAATCTAACATTTTAATAAATCTAACTAACTAACTAACTATCTATCTTCACGCTGTATCCCTGATTTTTTAAATTTTTAATAAATCTATTCTCTCAACACTAAAGTTCTATGCCACTACATTATTATTACAAGGGCAACTTACATCAGCAACGTTTTTAGTATTAACAAGATTATTATTGATCCTGTACATGACAACACAATTACCCTGTGTACCAATTGTGGAACAATCAGATAAGTAAGTTCTCTCCATTGTACCCTTTTGATTGTGTATAAACCGACCAGATTCTGAAATAAAATGCTATTTAATTAATATAGATAGAGGTAATCCCGAATTCGCTAAATACCCAGGAGTCAAAATTGAACAAAAACCTTGATTCTTATCTTTTATTTCTATTTGCCCTTATACACAAGATTCGATTAAATTAAGTTCTCGAGTTGTATCAATTGAATCGAAAAATTGCCATTCACACCATCTAAGACCCGAGTGTACCTGTTAACTCAAGTCCAACAAGTCCCAATTAAACAAAGTTACTCCGATTTGTTTCTGTGGTCCTGCATGCTGTGGCCACATGCACTCTCTATCACACAAATCATAATAACTAAATATTTAATCGAAAGACATCTTGATAGATATTATTTAGATTTAGTGGTCAGAAGATATTAAACTGGATTGAAACAGAACCCTTAATCAACCATTATCATTTTATTTCATGACGTTTCACAAATGTTTGTGATATTTTAAAAAACACACATTACCCATGTTTACTGGAGGAAGATTAGCATCACATATGACTACACAATTTCTGCCACCTTCTGCAACAGCGCTATTTAATAGATCGATATGAATATCGGCATCATAAACACCTTCCTGCAATTGATAGATAGCATAGAATAAACTATGTTGCACAAAAATATTAAACTAATACTACTAACTAAATCTATAGGATTGAGGACTTATATTTGTAAAACGACTACTAATATTTATGAAGTTAGTTTAGTTTATGAAGTAAAGCTAAGGTTAATCTTGGTAATCATAATATATAAAAGCACCACCGGTAGTGCCACGGTTAAAAAGAGGAACAAGTTAATAGTATGTTTAAAATAATGTCATGGTTCAAGCCGCAAATGGCTGGTAGACAGTGTGGCTATAGCGTAAGGTCTACCGCATCGAGCGCCTCTACCGCCAATGATGGTCCCGTATCTTAAGATGTATACTACGAGTAAGGAAGTTAAGGAGTTTTTGTATCTTGGCAGTAGGTAAAGCTCTTAGGACGGAGAAGAAAGGCCTTCATACTGTGGCACCACCATTCGGGGCTCAAACCTAACCTCTACCACTCCCGCCCTCCTACACCGTGGCACACCTGCAGTTCAACAGACCTGAGTCTACTCGTTTGGTCGGAGCTAGTTACTACAACGGGCAGAGGTCAGCACATAGTACCTAATAAGGCAGCAAAGTCCTTATCTTAACAGCTAACAGAAGGACCCCTGGCTCAAAATTTGAAAGCAACTGGAAGTAGATGAACGCTGCAAGAACAAGGATCGGAGAAAGCTGTCAAAATTGTTTTAAATAAGATACTGTTACATAGACTGCTTACCATGACATATTCATGTGGCCTATTCAATAAAATTGATGCATTCTCTAACAAGAACCTATGTTGAGATTTTATTTCACCCATACGATCTGTACGAGCTTCTTTAGCTTTAGCCTACAAATAAAATTACCGTTGTAGAAAAATCATTTATATAAAATATAAAATAAAACCATTATATTATTATTACTAAGAAGTAACTTTATTTACTTGCTTGTCTTTATAAGACTCATGAGCCAACGCCAAAGTACTCATAGATACTTTGCTTTTCTTCTGAATGCCTTGAATTCGAGAACTGACATCAAGAATGGCATTCAAAGCTGTCCTGTCTACATCAACGCGTTCATCTGCACCAACAAGCACCTTCTGACGTCCTTTCTTGGCGCCCCTCTTAGAAACTTCACTAATCTTCCTGGCAACATTGTGCACCGACGACGCAGCTTCTTCAGGCTCCGATTTTACATCTTCATCTAATTGCGTTTGAGAAGCTCTATCTTGCGGAGGTACCGCTGGATCTGGGTCAGCTGCATCTGAGAGTGCTGGTGTACGATTTTCTGACATTTAAAACGTCTATCCGTGATAATTGAATACAAAGTTATATAATTTAAATATTTCCTAAATTTCATAAATATTTAATGACATATAACTGTCACTTCCATTTTCAAAAATTAAATCTATTAAAATAATAACATACATGCCCCATTTGCCAGTATTTTATTTAGGTACCTACTTAACCAATTAACTACCAAAAAGAATTAAATTCTTATTAGAGTCTCGTCCATCAGTCAGCAGTCCAAACCTATCGTTTTCCAAATTTAATAATAACAAACTAGTTGACGCCCGCGGCTCCGCCCGCGTTATGAAGATTTCCCGTTCCCCTTTTCCCACAGGAAATTGTTCCCGGGATAAATGTGTTATTTTGATGTGTATATAATCGTTTGTTGTAGTTATAATCATTCTACAGTTTCATAAAAATACCTTCAATAGTTTTTGCGTGAAACAGCAATAAACCTACATCCATATTTTCTTAAAAACTTTCGCATCTAATCATACATACATACATATTGTCAAGCCTTTATCCTCGAAGGGATAGGCAGAGGCTTACTAGACGCCCACATTTCACCGTATGCATTTTTGTCCCACGTAACAAGTTGTGGCGACCAGCTGTTGATTTTTTTAAGCCGCACATAAGGCCAAACAGGCTTTAAGACTGCTAATTTACTGGCAACCGGGACCAACGGCGTAACATGCCTTCAGAAATACGGAAATGCTCGTAAATGTAAGTGCCACAAAGTGGTCACCCATCCAAGGATCAGCTATAGTGAAACTTGTTTAACGCTATGATCGTTTACAGAACACTAAGTTGGCGGGGTCACGAGTGCTTCATCATCACCTATATTAATGTTTTTTAATATAAAGCTGAAGACTTTGTTTATATGTTGGTATGATTGATTGAACGCGCTAATCTCAGGAACTACTGGTCCGAATTGAAAAATTGTTTTTGTCATAAATCTTAATCTTAATAATATTATAAACGTGAAAGTTTGTATGGATGTTTGTTACTCTTTCGCATAAAAACTACTAAATGGATTTTAATGAAACTTTACAATAATATAGCTTATACATCAGAATATCACATAGGCTATTATTTATCCTGGGAACAGGTTCCTGTAGGAAACGGAAACGGGAAAACTTCTCTACGAGAGCGAAGCCGCGGGCGTCAACTAGTAATATTATAAACGTGAAAGTTTGTATGAATGTTTGTTACTCTTTCACCTAAAAACTACTAAATGGATTTTAATGAAACTTTACAACAATATAGCTTATACATCAGAATAACACATAGGCTAATTTTTATCCCTGGAACAAGCTCCTGTGAAAAACGGGAACGGGAAAACTTCTCTAAGCGGGCAAAGCCGCGGGCGTCAACTAGTTTTTAATAAAGTGAAAAAAGACAATTTGATTCGAGACGGGGATTGAAACCGTGACCTTTGCCTAACCAGAGCAATGTTCTAGCCACCTGAACTACCCGAACCGTTTCGAATTAAGTTAAAATTCTTCACCATAGTTTAATCGTCATTAGGCTGAGCGCAGATTATAGTCAAGACAGTCTTAAGACAGAATTGTTTCTTATAGTCAAGTCTGTTTTAAAACTAAAACGAAACTGTTTTGTCTACAACGCGGCGCACACCATAGTCTGAGTCAGACAATCTTTAATCAGCAATTTCAGTAAAATCCATTTTGAAAGAAAGAAAAATAATTTATTCAGTGCACTGATAAAATTGTAGGTTTAAATAAAATAATTTAAAAATAAAATAATATTAATAATTTTGATACTGATCAAAATGGATTACACCGATATTGCTGTTTTAAGCATCCTAATTACACGTGCACGTACAAAACGACGCAGACGCAAATATTGGGAAAAATTTATACTAGCTGACCCGCGCAACTTCGTTAGAGTCGTCACATAAGAGAAACAGACAAAGAAAGAGAGATTTAAGGGGATTACCTCGCTCAAATCCCAAAAACAAGGTAAGTTTAAAGAAGATTGCAGATGAATCCATTTGTACATTTCCCTCATAAAAAATATATGGTATCTTTAAGGTCATCACAAATACATTGTATTGTTAAAAATTTTAATAAACTTCCCAAAAATTTGATAAAAAATCTTATTAAATAGGTCCTTTTTCAACCTAAATTGTAAATTTTCTCTGTAACGGGTAAATAGTTAGGCATGAATTTGTATCAAAAAATATGTACTAACATATTTCACAATTTTTATTGTTTTTTTTTTCTATTTTCTTTTAATATTTTTAAATTATGAATAAAAACCCGTAACCTCAGCCTGTGACGCTTACTCGGGACGCGTTACTTCAGTGTCTCGATGACTCTTGTGACGGGTGGACTATACGCGCGTTATTTTTTGCAAATAAAATCTAAAAGTCCACGTTTTTAATGTTTTATGAATGAAATCTTGTTGTAAATAGTACAAATATAATAATTTCGTAAAACAACATTAGTAATTAAGTTTTTAAATATATTTAAAGTAGTTTGTAATTTCGTTTTGTTTTTTCAACCGATCATAGAGTAAGCCTGACTATGCCTAAATATAAGAATAAAAGTAAGGTGAAGCGTGGCCGAGCTCTCCAAAACTATTGGTAAGTACCTACCCTATTGAGTACATTATTTTTATTGTGTTTATTTTTTATCGTTTTAAGCTATCTTGAGAATTTCGAATGACGGAGGATGGAGACCTTGGTGACTGATGATGTCACCTACCTGATGGTGGACTACGAAGGTGGGTATACGAACCCAGTGCCGACGCTACGTAGAACCAGTGTGTTTGGACTCATTCGAAAGGTCTCATGGAGACCTTGGTGACTAATGATGTCACCTACCTGATGGTGAATAACGAACGTGGGTATATGATCTCAGTGAACGGCACTACGTAGAACCATAGTGATTGTACTCATTTGAAAGGTATCATGGAGACCTTGGTGACTGATGATGTCATCTACCTGATGGTGGACTACGAAGGTGGGTATACGAACCCAGTGACGACGCTACGTAGAACCAGCGTGTTTGGAATCATTCGAAAGGTCTCATGGTGACCTTGTTGACTAATGATGTCACCTACCTGATGGTGGATTACGAAGTTGGGTATAGGATCTCAGTGACGGCACTACGTAGAACCATCGTGATTGTACTCATTTGAAAGGTCTCATGGAGACCTTGGTGACTGATGATGTCACCTACCTGATGGTGGACTACGAAAGTGGGTATATGATCTCAGTGACGGCGCTACGTAGACCCAGCGTGTTTAACCTCATTCGAAAGGTCTCATGGAGACCTTGGTGACTAATGATGTCACCTACCTGATGATGGACTCAAAGGTGGGTATACGATCTCAGTGACGGCACTATGTAGAACCATCGTGATAGGACTCATTTGAAAGGTCTCATGGAGACCTTGGTGACTGATGATGTCACCTACCTGATGGTGGACTACGAAGGTGGGTATAGGATCTCAGTGACGGCGCTAGGTAGAACCAGCGTGTTTGGATCCATTTAAAAGGGGTAATCTTGTTTAAAAAAAACCTATTTAAAATACCTTTTAGTTTTTTTGCGGTGTAAATACGGCTATTATCACCAAACTGTAATAGCAATAAATATTACTTTAGCTCATTTAAGTTATTATTTTTCAGGTAATTAAGAAACCAGCAAAACTCCGAATCACAAAATCAGGAACTTCAGCCATTAACAGATACACACGATCTGTCTAGTATGGCAGTTGATGAGGGGGCACAGCAAATTATGCCGGTACTTATTGTGTTTGCCGCTATACCGCAGGGTATATGTTCAATGTATTGTTAAAATGTTCGTTTTAGGTTGAAGAAGATGAAGAAGATTTACCAGATTTGATTATTGAAGAACAAGAATCACAAGCAGAAACAAAAAATATATCTGGAAGACGAATTATAGATATAGCTTACATCTTTTCCAAAATACAAGAAATAGGCGGCCATGGTGCTTTTAACTGTGGTATACAAAGTTTGAAACTTATAGGAGAGAAACGTGTTGGACTTGCTTCTAAGTTTACAGTAGAATGTTTGATGTGTAAAGAGAAGTTTTCTCTTTGTAATGTTACTGGCGACTTAGATATTAATACAGCAGCGGTCGCGGGCGCCGTTTCAGTTGGTATAGGGTATTCGCAATTAGAGGAATTGTTATCAGCATTTGACTTGCCCGTGATGTCTGAACCTGTATACCAAAAACGCCACGACATTGCTTCCAATGCCTGGGACAAAGCACTAAGCAAATCCATGAATGATGCTGCTGAAGAAGAAAAAAGAATTGCTTTAGAAAAAGGTAACGTCAGCAAAGATGGGATACCTATTATAAATATGATTGTAGACGGATGCTGGAGTAAGAGGTCTTACAAAAAGAACTACTCAGCAATGTCAGGAGCTGCTGCCATAATTGGAAGACACACAAAAAAGATTTTGTTTCTTGGCATTAAAAATAAATACTGTAGCATATGTACGCAAGACCTTAATAAAAATCAAAGCCCAGGAACTCACCAGTGCTTTAAAAATTTTACGGGATCATCAACTGCCATGGAGTCAACAATAATTGTGGAAGGGTTTAAAGCATCTATGGAAATGTATGGTCTGATTTATGGTCGCCTCATTTCTGACGGAGACTCTAGCACGTATGCGAATATTTTGGAAGCAAGACCTTATCCTCAATTTACACTTGAAAAGGTAGAATGTAGGAACCATCTTCTAAGAAACTTTTGCAACAAATTAGACAACCTAACCACTGATACGAAATATCCTATAAGTTTCAGAAAACTAATCACAAAAAAATGCATCATGAGCATTAGGTCAGCAATACGAAAATGCAGCAAAAAATACAACGACTCGTTAGAAAATTTAGATTTTAGCACACAAAAACTTTTTGAAGACATCCAGACTGTACATTTACATGCCTTTGGTAACCATACCAAATGTAAAAGCCATTTCTGTAACAGTCCACAAAATGTTGAAATCTTACCGCAAGCATTTTTTACAAGTTCCTTATGGCAGAAAATATGTTTTTTTATTAATACAATTGCGGGGCATTCCAGAAGTCTTGTTCATGATGTTGACAGTAACATCGTGGAAAGTTTTCATAGCGTGGTAGCCAAATTTGTGGGTGGTAAAAGAGTGAATTACTCGTGCAGGCGTGGATACCAAACTCGATGTTCAGCATCTGCAGTTAATTTTAATACTAAAAGAAAACCTGTTTCCATATTGTATAAAACAATTGTCGGGCAAAGTCCTAAGGGCAAAATGAGCACCTTAGATAACAAGCATCGCAGAAAAAGAAATTTGTTAAAACATATTTATTACAAAAAACGACAGACACATGGTGCCGTAAATAAAGATTATGTAGAACAAACCATAAGGCCCGATGTGAGTGATGCGATGCTAGAACAAATGAAGGAGAATTTTCTATCCAACTTGGATAAAAGTGAGGAAGAAAGAAGACAAATTGAAAGACAAACAATTTTGCAGAGCGAGTCAAGCGAATGGCTCGAACTCCGGCGCTCCTTGTTGACGGCTTCAAACTTTGGAAGAGTTATTAAAATGAGGCCCGATACTAGTTGCGCCAGCATAGTCAAACAACTGCACTACAAAATAAATATATATGCTGCGCCTATACAGCATGGAAGAGAACACGAAAAAAAAGCGCTAGATCAGCTATCTATACAAAACGATGTTGAAATTAGACCATGCGGACTTTTTATAGATCCCGAGATTCCATATTTAGGAGCTATTCCAGATGGGCGTATTGGAGAAGACGCGATAGTAGAGGTGAAATGTCCCATCTCAGCGCACAAGATAGGACTAGACGAAGCAATAGCTCAAAAAAAAGTAAATTTTTGGGTTAAAGATAACTCGGGCATTTTGCAGGTTAATAAAACCCACAATTGGTATTACCAAGTTAAAGGGCAATTGCATGTGACTCGGAAAGCAAAATGTTTATTTGGAGTATGGTTTAATGAGTCAAAGCCTCTGAAAACAGAAACAATAATTAGAGACGATGATTTTTTTGAAAATAAAATGAAAATAAAATTATGTACATTTTATTTAAATTGTATTTTGCCGGAACTTTTGGATCCGCGGCACAGTCGAAATATGGCAATTAGAAATCCGCCATATATTTTACAGGCAATAAAGAACAAGGAAGACCGGAAAAAGGTGCATAACTTACAAAAAACAGAAGACGAAAATATGTGCGTACTTCAAGAAGAAAGCCTACATGCACCACCTTCACTAACACTTATCCCAATAAATGACCAACCGACCTGTTCACATGCAAATTTCAGTGACTTTTAACGGGAAGAGTTTGAGATTTTGTCATTATTATACAATTTTCAATTTCAAAATTCAAAAAAATCAATAATTGTAATAATTGCTTGACAATGATAAAGAAAATAAAGGTGATTATTTATAGCTTATTGTTTATTTTGATAATAACCCTAACTATTTCTGTTACTGAGATCCAATAAGCACTTACCTGGTCATCATCAGACCTTCAGAATGTATCATGTAGTAGCACTAGTGCTCAATTAGATAAATGTTGAAAGCTAGGTCATCCTTACTATTTCCGTTACTGAGAACCAATATCCACTTACCTAGTCATCACCATTCCTTCAGAATGTAACATGTAGTATTGCCAGGGCTCAATTAGATAAATGTTGAAAGCTAGGTCATCCTTACTATTTCTGTTACTGAGAACCAATAAGCACTTACCTGATCATCATCAGACCTTCAGAATGTACCATGTAGTATCACCAGTGCTCAATTAGATAAATGTTGAAAGCTAGGTCATCCTAATTATTTCCGTTACTGAGAACCAATATCCACTTACCTGGTCATTATCAGACCTTCAGAATGTACCATGTAGTATCACGAGTGCTCAATTAGATAAATGTTGAAAGCTAGGTCATCCTTACTATTTCTGTTACTGAGAACCAATAAGCACTTACCTGGTCATCATCAGACCTTCAGAATGTACCATGTAGTATCACCAGTGCTCAATTAGTACCTGGTCATCATCAGACCTTCGGAATGTACAATGTAGTAGCACTAGTGCTCAATTAGATAAATGTTGAAAGCTAGGTCATCCTTACTATTTCCGTTACTGAGAACCAATATCCACTTACCTGGTCATCATCAGACCTTCAGAATGTACCATGTAGTATCACCAGTGCTCAATTAGATAAATGTTGAAAGCTAGGTCATCCTTACTATTTCTGTTACTGAGAACCAATAAGCACTTACCTGGTCATCATCAGACCTTCAGAATGTACCATATAGTATCACCAGTGCTCAATTAGATAAATGTTGAAAGCTAGGTCATCCTAATTATTTCCGTTACTGAGAACCAATATCCACTTACCTGGTCATCATCAGACCTTCAGAATGTACCATGTAGTATCACCAGTGCTCAATTAGATAAATGTTGAAAGCTAGGTCATCATAACTATTTCCGTTACTGAGAACCAATAAGCACTTGCCTGGTCATCATCAGACCTTCAGAATGTACCATATAGTATCACCAGAGCTCAATTAGATAAATGTTGAAAGCTAGGTCATCCTTACTATTTCCGTTACAGAGAACCAATAAGCACTTACCTGGTCATTATCAGACCTTCAGAATGTACCATGTAGTATCACCAGTGACCAATTAGATAAATGTTGAAAGCTAGGTCATCCTTACTATTTCTGTTACTGAGAACCAATAAGCACTTACCTGGTCATCATCAGACCTTCAGAATGTACCATGTAGTGGCACCAGTGCTCAATTAGATAAATTTTGAAAGCTAGGTCATCCTAACTATTTCCGTTACTGAGAACCAATAAGCACTTACCTGGTCATCATCAGACCTTCATTATGTATCATTTATTAGAATGAAAGCTATGTCAGCAGGCATATTGCATCGTGTAGTTAAAAATAAATTATGATGTAGACAAATAAATATAAAATACAAACTATGATAGACTAGAAAAAGACAGACTACAAAAACCAGACGAACAAAATTTATTAGACCTCTCAGAGAGCAAATGAAATAGGCAAAAACGATGACAACTCTGCGACACATCTGTGTTCTTGTATAATCTTCATTTCGTTTTTTTTTGTAGTACGGTCGTTGGTCGGTAGGTGGCGCCAAAAAACTTCGCCCGCGTAGAGCCCGTTTCCGTTCCCGTTTCGCACAGACACTTGTTCCTGGGATAAAAAGTAGCCTATGTGTTATTCTGATGTATAAGCCACATTGTAAAGTTTCATTAAAATCCGTTCAGTAATTTTTACGTGAAAGAGTAACAAACATCCATACAAACTTTCACATTTATAATTTTATTAAGATAATCATAATCTATCTAGGTACTTTCTTTTATTTTTCTTTCATTAATTATAAATTTCACGTTCGGAGGCCTGATACAATTTTTTATTATTTATCTACCTAAATTATAGAACTTAAGGGTTTATTTGACCCCTGGTTTCGGTCTCTGTAGCCTGCTCTGTAGACAATAGGTATATCTTACAACCTAAACCCCGAGATCTCGACCATAGACTTAGCTACCCCGGAGCCAGGGGCTATAGACATCCATTGACTCTAGACAGTTGACCTTGACCTCAGGATCTAAGGTCTCGGGGCCCTACCGGGTCTAAGCCCACAAACTCAGATTCTAGCCCAGAAGCCTGGACTTCGGATCTAAGACCCTGGAATCTTGACTCAGGACCCTGGACCCCGGATCTCGGGAACAGGATCATGAACCCTAGGCCATTAACCTTGGATCCTACCCCCTGTACTGTGAGGTCTCTAGAGTCTCTACTGCATACCCTCGGTGGAGAACCCAACCCTTGACTCTAAACAGAGGATCTGGAGTAGCTGACCTTGGACTCTCGATATAAGACACAGAAGCCGGAATTCAGGATCCCAGACCCCGGGTCGGGAATATGGGCTCTACGTCCTCGAACTTGGATCCTGGCCCCTGAACATTCATGACCCCTGGAATGGGTTTATCATGTCTATTTTAGAAGTTCCTATGGCCACCTTCCAATGTCCTCTACAAACGATCTCCATGCATGGAAATTACAAATGGTCACTTACAAGTACCTACGTAACTAAAAAACACCGAATGAACTAACTCTAGTTTTATAATATTAGTACCTTAGATAAAATATCCAAATAAGTAAAACCCTTATTTGTTGCATTATAACATGACCTTTATTCACCCGTACAGAATATTGATAACATCAATTAGCTAGAAAAGGCATACGGCAGAGTATTTATGTTTATAGTGACATCTAGTGTAGTGTAGTAAATGATAAGAATAGTTTGCCAAAACATTGTCGCCATCTATATACAAACTCCCGTACTGCCTGCCTGCTTGGAAAGTTAAGGCCGTGACTATTTTTTGTTCCTGTTCGTGCATCTGTATAAGAATTATATTATTTTATCTGTGGTATTAGACAGTTTTGTCTAATACACGTTTTGTTCGAAGTGTGCTCATTTTCATATGTTATGTAAAGCAATAGTCTGTCTTAAGACTGTCGTGACTGTAATCTGCGATCAGCCTAAAGAGTATTAACTTTATTAAAAATTCATGAGAAATTTAGCATAATATTTTTTTTTAACACATTATCGTCTATGCCAATGTAAGCTAATATAAGCTTGTATTATGGGATCTAGACAACCGATATAAATACTTATATATTTTTAAATACAGACATATTATACATAAATGGGAAATACCCAAACTTCGAAATAAACATTTATAGATCACACAAATATTTGTTTGATTTATTCTTTTTTTTATTAATTGCTTTATAAATTTATCCAATTCTTTATGTATTGAATAGTCCATTAAACTATATAACATCGCTACTACCCAGAAGAGCGCAGCAGTAATCATAAATGTCAAAAATAGATAATTTCTTATACATATTTTTAAAGTAATAAGCGACGGAATGAAATGGATGCGACGGAGGTTCAAAGTATGTCACGGGTAAAGCCGTGTGGGCCAGCTAGTTTCGTTTTATAAGTTTGGTGTGCGACTTCCAGTCGAACATACCATTTTCCAAATAAGAATACTGGCCCTGATGCCTGACGTATATGTATACTAATACATATAAGTCAATACAAACCTAACCTATACGTAGGTAGCTATACAAATACATGCCGATAGAGGCTTTCTTCCTTGTACGCTTAGATTGTGGAATGAGCTCCCTGCCTGGGTTTTCTCGAACGTCTGCGGTGGGGTTCTTCAGAAGGGATTTTAGAAGGTTTTTTAGAGGCGGCAGTGCGAGTGCCGCACCCTTTTTTTTTATCTTGTGGAAATCCCCTCGGTTGTCATGCCTCGTTGCACTAGAACCGGCTAAAACCATACAGTCCCCGCCTAACCGTCTGTTGCCGGACGCCCCGGGTAACTCCTCGGAAAGATGTCCTAGAGCTCCCGACAGGCTTTGGCTACCACCGCGGCCTCACCTAGGGCTCGGATGTTATCCCGCTTCTTTGGGGGGTTGGCTCGGGTACTATCCCGCTTCTTGGGGCATGAAGCAAGCGTGAGATTTTCACGTCATGCCGACGTCTTGGGCCTGCTTCTGTAAGGATGGCGAGTAGCCCACCTTCCTCAGGCGGATGCCCGGTCATGGAGGCCGGTAGTCTTGGGCAAAGACAAGTCTGCGGCGTTGTCGCCGCAGACTGCGGAACTCGGGCGGGAGAGTCCTCTCCCGTCCCCCTCCGCCGCCTCTTTCGCGAGCATGACCTGCTCGCAGAAAGACGCAGCGGCGTCCCACTTGCTCCCGCAGGAGACCATGGCTTGCACTGTGGTTCCCAACGAGAGAATGTCCACGTCCAGACTCGCCACGAGGACTTGGCGCTGCTGCAACCATGCTGAGCACTCCACCAATGTGTGAAGCGCTGTGTCTTCGCTGCGTTCTACGCAGTGCTGGCGCTCAGCTGTGGTCTCCTGGCGTATACTCCACAGATACTTACCGAAGCACCCGTGCCCGGAAAGTATCTGTGACATTGACGGTAGGAGAGGTTGCCATGGCTCCTCTAAAACCACTCATCCATGACCGGTCTGACCGCCCGGATTGTGACGTTTCCCCACCTTGGATGCTCAAGTCGCACCTTCCATGTCTCCATGAGTTACTGTCGGAGCTGGGACCGCTAAGCCTCTATTTCTCGGGGCGTAGGCCTGTGGCCCTGCTCCCGCGCCTCCTTGCGCTATTTAAATAATGACGCAAATGCTTCCGCTTCCAGGTCCCATGGATGGGTCCCAGCAAGGAGACATGCCGCCTCGACGGAGATCGTGCGATATCCTCTTATCACCCTGACGGCCATTGCCTTCAGCGGGCTATGTAATATAGCCGCATCGGGCCGTCACGGTTTTTGCCCACATGGGGGCCATGCTCCGCACGATCCCGAGGTACAGTCTCCTGCAGGGAGCGTTAGGTCCCGATAACGCAGCTGTTGCCCCCCTCAGTTTTGGGACCAAACTTCGGAAATGATGTCCGAAGTTCCATCGGCTATCGAGTACGAGCCCCAGATACTTCATCGATGGCTCGATGCCGATGCTAACGCCCCCACTGTTACGCTGGATCCTGGAGGGTGCCGCTTCCTAGGCCCGTGAAAACACAGAGCCTCGGATTTGTGCAAGGCAACCTCCAGTTCCAGCTGCCGAATTCGACCCACGACTGGAGCAACACCTGCCGTGGCCTTTAGGGCTGCGTGTCGGTGCGTTACTCCTCACGCCGTAATGAGGGTATCGTCGGCATAGCACGTCACACCGACACCTTCGAGCAACGGACCACGCAGCACCCAATCGTAGCCAATGTTCCACAGGAGCAGTCCTAGGACTGACCCCTGTGGAACACCGCACGACACCTCTCGCTGACCTAGCCCTAGTCAACTCGGGTAAGCCACCGCCCTTTCGGATAGGTATGCCCCGACAATACGATAGAGGTAGGAAGGCACTCTATGATAGATAAGTGCCTCCCTGACGCAGCTCCAGGGTAGGGTGTTAAAGGCGTTGGCGATGTCAAGAGACACCGCCACCACCACCTCACCCCTTGAAACCGCTTCTTCTGTCAGGCTCTTCACGCGCATGATCGCATCCACGGTGGAGCGCCCCTAACGGAAACCGAACTGGTTATCCGCCAGGTTTGGCCCCACGTCCGTGAGAGGCTCGACGAGGCGCTCCGCTATAATACGCTCAAAAAGCTTACATACCTCGTCGAGCAACACGATCGGCCGGTAACCGGACGGAGAGTCCGCCGGCCGCCCCGCTTTACGGACTAAGACCAGTTTCCCCGTCTTCCACTCCTTGGGAAACTGGCCCCTTTCAAGGCATGCGCTGAAGAGCCCAGCCAGTCGAGGCCCTAGTTCCTCAAGGGCCAGGACCCATGCTCGGCTTGGTATGCCGTCGGGTCCGGGAGCGGTCTTCTTGCGGGCTTTAAGCCGCAATACCGCCGCCCCTAGCTCACATTCGGTGACTTCGGGCTCGTCATCCTTACTGGGATCCGCGTTGGACGTCTGAGCAGGGAACAGGGCAGGTCAAGTTTATCTGGCTGGAGTTTCTGGGTCAGCGGAGGCGCATTAGGGCGAAGTTTGCCCCTAACCATAAGGTACGGGCGCATTGGATAGCCCATTTATTGAGGAAGGTTCTAAGCTATATATCATCACGCCACTACACAGGAGAGCGGAGCAGTAATCATAAATGTCAACAAATCGGGTAAACTTTAATATATTTTTGGAAAAGTAATAAGCGGGATGGAAGTATGTCACGGACGAAGCCGGGCAGGTCGGCTAGTATATATATAAAAATGAATCCCTTGGTCACGCCATCACGGGTGAACGGCTGGGCCGATTTGAAAAATTCTTTTTTTATTGGATAGCCCATTTATTGAGGAAGGTTATTAGCTATTTATCATCAGGCCACTACAGAGGAGAGCGGAGCAGTAATCATAAATGTCAACACATTGAGGAAACTTTCATACATTTTTGGAAAAGTAATAAGCGACGGGATTAAATGGGTGCCACGGGGTTGGAAGTATATCACGGACGAAGCCGGGCAAGTCAGCTAGTATATATATCTATATATATATATAAAAAATAATCCCTATTTCCCTTGGTCACGCCATCACGCGTGAACGGCCGGATGAAGCCGGGCAAGTCAGCTAGTTTTATAAATATAAGGATGCAGAAATGTTTTATTAAAAGATGGTATTCTTCTTTAGAGACGCCTCCGTTCCTTTGGATTCAAGCATCTTCTCACCCCAAACGCATATTTATACTCTGTCCGTTCTGTCTGTGGTAAAAATAATGATATTGCTTACCATGGCATACTCATGCGGCCTATTGAGAAAAATAGCTGCGTTTTGTTACAAGAACTTGTGTTTAGATTTTACTACCGTTACGATTACTACAGGTTTCTGCAGTTTAGCCTGCAATTAGATGCAAACCTATTCCATTTCATTGGTACCCCTCCGGTTGTAGGTAAGTTACCGTTTCCGCGACTATAATTTAAATGAACAATAAATTACCTTAGAAACATTGAAGCATAGGTATATAGGTATTTTAGAAATAAGGAAACATTTTTGTTTGATTCTTCATACTCACTTCATCATGGACGGATTTAAGTAAATTAAATAATAGTAGGCACTTCATCACACTAACCTTCCAACTTCAATTTCCCGCCCAAAATGTTTTTTTAATAATTATTTTATACAGCAAGCGTCCGCACTTGTCACTCTTCCCGCCAAAATTTCGCCCAAAATGTTGTTGTTGTTAGTTGTCTTCGCCCATCTTGAGCAAGCAAACCTACCTCATTACAAAATGACTTTTTACAAAAACTGACCCCTCCAACAGTCCCGGATAAACTTTTTCTTCCTAACCTTACTGAAATTTTTCATAATCTTTCTGACCTCAATGCTCCTTTCTCACTTTCTAACTTAAAGGCGGACTAACTAATTTAAAAGATTCTGCTCTTGGCTTGGACGGTATTCCATACTCATTTATAACAAATGCTCCTGAAGAATATCTTTCATATTACCTCAATATTGTAAATTCTATCATGATAACAGGTGAGATTCCTTCCTTAAACTAGTCAAAATTCGTCTGGAATGGTTTATTGAAAGCAATAACTTATAAAGTAATATCGATTATATATCGATAATATATCGTCAATTCGACTTTAGACGGGGTAGGAGCACATTAGATAATATCAGTATACTTATAACTGATATCCACCTGGCATTTTCTACTAATGAACATGTGGTCGCTGCATTTCTACATATTGCAGCGGCATATGATAACGTTATTTTGCCTTTATTGTATAGGAAATTAGTTACTCTAAATGTTCCTATCCTTCTTACAAATTTTATTAGGAGATCATTAGTAGAAAGACATATTCATCTAGAAGGATCGACCGGTCCACGGGTGGCTCAGAAGGGTCTTCCCCAAGGGTCGGTGTTAAGTCCCATTTTGTATAATATTTATACTTATGATTTGGAACCTTCTCTAGATCCAGTCATTAAAGTTCTTCAATATGCAGATGATTTGCTTTTATACTATCCACACCACTCTATCAGTCAAGCCTGCATTGGCCTTTCCAATTCCCTTAAACTTCTTAAATGTTGGATGGATTCTAATGGTTTGGAAATCTCCCCTGAAAAGAGTTCAGTTATTCTATTTTCTAGGATGCGCCTTCACCTCCTTTTAACGTCTATTATGACAACAAATTAATCAAAACACAAGATAGTGTTAAATACCTAGGCATTATCTTGGACTCTAAACTTGCTGGTATTGATCATTGTAATTATATTGTACAAAAGTGTGAAAAATCTCTTAATATTCTTAGATGTCTATCTGGTGTTTGGTGGGGTGCTCACCCTTACTCCTTAAAATTGCTATACAATGCTATCATCCGAAGTCAACTTGACTATGGCTCATTTCTAGAACCTAGCAATGCTGCCGCTTTAAAACGACTTGATGGTGTTCAATCGAAAGCATTAAAGATAATAGCGGGAGCAATGAGGTCCTCACCAAACAACGCATTACAGGTTGAATTATGTGAACCCCCATTGCACTTACGTCGCCAATATTTGTCTGACAAATTTTTATCGCGATGTCTTCAGTTCTCTAATCACCCATTACGTTATAAACTCCGTTTACTCCAGAATTTGGTTGAAACTTCTAATTATTGGACTTATAAAAATCACCCATGTCTTATTAGGAGCTTCCAAAAATACACTTCACTATCTCCTATATTCTGCTCCTTTTGAATCCTTACTAATACCACTAGACATTAGACTTGATTTAGGTATCCTTAAATCTGACCCTTTAGCACCATACTCTTTCACTAATGCTATAAAATCGAACTGGATTAATAGGCACCATATCCATACAGACGCTTTCAAATCCCAAACATCAGGATATGTCGGTGTAGGGGTTTACAACCATAAATTTAATATTGTTGAAAAAGTAAAATTACCACCGGAATCATCTGTTTTTACAGGAGAATGTTTTGGGATTTTTAAAGCGATTGAACATGTCTTTTTGATGAAACTTCAAAATACAGTTATTTTTTCAGACGCTAAAAGTGCTCTCCAAGCTTTGGAGAAATTTCCATTCACTAGTAAAACTGTTTTTTCTCTAATAATTGATATCAGAAAACTAATTTATAAATATGTTTCATACAAATTAAATGTTTCTTTTGTCTGGATACCAAGCCACTCCGGTATTCCTGGCAATATTAGAGCAGACGGCCTTGCTAATGATGCTGTGGAATCCGGTGACATCTATCCCTACAAAAATTATTACCACGACCTGGCATCTTTGCCAGCATTATATTTAAAGCAGTCCTGGGAAAAGTTATGATCGATTAGCTGTAAGTCTACAGGTAAACACTATTCTTTAATACAGTCGACCATCGCTTACAAACCCTGGTTCTCAAGATTCAAACTCGAGAAGCAGTCTACAACCATCTTAATTAAAATGAGACTTGGTCACGTACGCGTATGTACCCCTTCCCACATAGCCAAATTAAATATTGCTCAAACTGATAGATGTGAATGTGGGGAAGTGGGTGACATCAATCATATAATACTTTCCTGTCCCAAGCATGATCATTCTTTATTATTTTCTACCTTAATTTCAACCTCTATCCCACTGCCTACATCTGTTCCTATTTTACTAGCATCATATAATAGTGATATTTATAAATCTATTTCCTTATTTATATTTATATCTTCTAACAATATTAAAATGTAAAATATTCGTTTAGTCTATACCTATCATATATAACTATTTATATATTTATTTACTAACAAAATAAACAATAATTCCATGTCCCATCCATAATAATTTCATTTAATACGTTTCTGAATTCCTTTTTAATTTTCGCAATTTTGATTCCTTAACTTTACTATTTTAACATGAGTTTGGCAAAATACTCTAATCGAGAACGCCCAAGAAGAAAGATAAAAAAAAAAGTTGAACTTGAATTTAAATATTAACCAACTCTTATTTCATTAAATTCTAAAATAATTTTGAAACTTGTTTAATAGAGTGTTCATGTAGCAAGTATAATACATAAGTATTTATAATGCGCCGAAATTGGCGGGGCCGTTATAGAAACAATTGGTATCGTTCCCGCAATTACAATAATAATTCAGAAAGTTCGAGTGTTAATAATTCATCTAGTACTCAACATGTATCAAGCACTTGTGGTTCTTCGAGATCAAGAGCACCGGCAAACCAATTACCAATAATCGTGCCTATCGGTAGCGAGAACAATGTTTGGAAGTTGTATTTCCCAACTGATGGTGAATATTTGTTCCATTTTATTATTATTATAAGTCTAAAGCATTCTTGAATTTTATAATTTACTTCAACCGTATGGGGAAGTTTTCCCGTATCGGTTTGTCTATTATCCTCGGGAACCTGTTTCTGAGATAAAATGTAGCCTATGTATAAGTTCAGGATGTTAGTAACCTTCACACCAAATTTTATATAAATCGGTTTGGATGTTTAAGTGTATAGTAGTAACAAACAATAAACACTCACAAGCCACCTGTATAATATTAGAACTTCGGAAATTTTGTGGGGATTAAAAGCAGATACCCTGCTTTTAAACAAAATGGATTTTTTTTTGAGAATTAGCTGTCATACTGTCAGCCCACAACAAAGTGCTGTCGGAATTTTAAAGTGATTTTTTGTGTTAGGCCACAAATTAGTGCCTCAAAATGCTATAAAATCTTAGAACTTGAAGCAATATTCGTGTGTTATTGTTAGCAGTGCAAAAGTGCGCTGTAATACTACAGAAAAATAAACAAACTGTGACATTTCTGGTTTACTAAAATTATCTTATCTACCCTCAACTTTTTGACTTATGTTTTATGCATCTATGAAATGGCACCTGATATTTGGAAAAGTGTTGCCACAATAATATTTTAAATTCCCATGATGAGTACAGAAGATGATGGCAGATTCGATGAGTTGGAGGACACAACACCCAGTCGCAGTGAATTAAATGTAAATAAAGAACATATAAATGAACCACCATCTAACATCTCCTCCTATGGCAATATCAGTGCCAACGGAAAAAGAACTATGTCTCAAAAAGTCCGCTCAGGGGTGGGCGACCAAGTGGTTGCATTGGTGAATATGCCTAGCAGTAGCAGCAATAGAAAATTTATACAGCAGGCATTCCATACTGCTCTTGTTATGAATAGACCCAGATCTTCCCTACTGGGGACTACCCAGCAGCAGTCAGGAACTCCTACTAATGAAGACCACTCTTTGAGAACTGAAGTATCCAAAGAGTTAACACAAATTGGTCCCCCAACATGGCAGAGAATGTCATCCAAAGAGAGAAAACTCTCAGCAAGTCCTCCCACAGAGGCAACAACTGCAACATCAAATCGATTCTCTGGACTCCCAATTGATCTCACAGATGACTTGGCTATACCAGCGAGACCTCATAAACCACCACCAATTATACTATATGGTGTGGAAGATTTATCTAAACTAACAGAACTTATAAAAAAGTCTGAACCAAGTATCTGCTACACATATAAAATAATAAACAGAGATCAACTAAGAATAATGTCCCAGACGGCTGAAGATTACAAAAACTTAATTGATCTAATTCAAAAAAGTGGTCTTATTGGCCATACCTTCACTCAGAAAAACAAAAGGTGCCTCAGGTTAGTGATTAAAAATCTACATCAATCAACACCAAAAACAGCTATTATTGTAGAAATAGAAAAGACAGGGAACAAAGTCAGAGGTGAATTCATATGCCCAATTTCAAGAAGAAACAAGAAACCAGTGAATATGTTCTTTGTAATTGTAGAACCTGGTCCAAATAATCCAGATGCAAAACGTATAGAATATATTTATCACACTAAAGTCAAGATAGAAGACCCACTAAAAAGTAATGAAATTGCTGCCCTAAGAAAGACAGAAACACACCAGCAACATGCACATTGTGTTTCGGTGAACACCCGACGAACTACAAGGGTTGCCAAGTCTACAAAGAGAATAAAGCAAGAAAAATGACGCAATCATCGAATAAATATACGAAAAATTTACATCGCAAAATCGGTAAAGAATTTCTGACTAAAATAGATGACTTCCCAAAATTTCTGACTAAAATAGATGACACAAAAAACCGGGGTACTGGCAGGAAAAACAAAATAAAGTAATGTCCACAGAGACAATATAATCTCAGCCAACAAATTTGCTTGAACAATTGATCATAAAGCAAACAGAAAAAATGGATATCCTCATCCAACAAATAGGTACCCTAATGGGTCTCCTAACGACACTAGTTGCTCGAAATGAATAATGAAATATTTACGCATTGCAGCATGGAATGTCAATGGCTTAGCACCTAATAAGCAGGAAGTAGAATTATTCATTCATCATAATAGAATAGACATACTTCTTATCTCTGAATCACACATGACAAACAACAGAGTAGGGATATAACATATACTACACTAACCACCCAGACGAAACAGCACACGCTGGAACTGCAATTATTATAAAGGATAATATTAAACACCATGAGCTCCCCCATTTTCAACGAGCTTACTTACAATCCACTGTTGTATCAATCGATGACTGGCAGGGCACGCTCAACATCGCCGCGGTATATTCTCTGCCACGGCAACTTGAATTAACGAAAAAATGTACAGCGATTTCATGCTCACCCTTGGTGATCGATATGTCGCGAGGGGAGACTCGAATTCTAAAAACACTTTCTGGGGCTCTAGACTAACCACCACGAAAGGTAGAGAGCTTAAAAAGGTAATAGATGCAAATACACTTAACGTACTGTCAACAGGAAAACCTACACATTGGCCCTCTGACCGAGACAAAATACCGGATGTCATAGACTTCTTTATCACTAAGGGTATATCAGGTCTCTACACCAAAATTGAATTATCGTTGGACGGCTCTTCTGATCACACTCTGTTGATATCCACACTGAGTACTACAACATATGGAGAGAACCTCGCGAAACTCTATACAACAATAGAACGGATTGGAAAGCATTCCAAGAATGAGAAAAATGTCAACTTGCACTTGCGTCTAAAAACTGAACAGGACATAGAAGATGCAGCTTGGTATGCCACGAATTTCATCCAAAATGCTGCATGGCGGTCTACCCCGGACATCAAATATAGACCTGAAATCCGAGACTATACACTGGCAATACGAGAAATGATTGCTCTGAAGAGAAGGCTCAGGCGACAATGGCATACCAGTAGAAATGCAAATGATAAAAGAGCACTGAATAAGGCACAAAAAGAACTCAAGCAGATGCTTATAGAAAGTGAAAATGCTACACTTCGAGACAAATTGATGACCTTATCTCCTTCCGTTACTAATGACTATTCTCTATGGAAAATGACAAAATCACTTAAAAGGCCAAAAGTACATGATCCTCCACTGCGACAGCCAAATGGAAATTGGACGAGAACACCTGTCAATAAAGCAGAATTTTTTGCTCAATTCTTAAAAAAAGTGTTCAAACCCAACAAACCCAATTCTATACTCATGGAAGAAGAAATAGACAATATTCTTAACAGTGACCAGCAGATGTCCCTGCCACTACAATTGTGTACACCAATAGAAGTCAGAGAAACAATTAAACTGCTAAAGGATAAGAAAGCCCCAGGGTTTGATCTAATTACAGCAGAAGTCCTGAAGTATCTCCCAAAAAAAGTAATTGTCCTACTTACCATACTCTTTAATGCCGTGCTGAGACTGCAATATTTCTTCTTGATTTGGAATATCTCAATAATAAACCGGCAAAGCCGCCCAATGAGGTTGGTTCATATAGGCCAATAAGCCTGTTGCCTTTGTTGTCAAAACTATTTGAGAAGTATTGCTCCAGCGAATATTACCCATAATCAAAGAACAACATACGGTTCCAGATCATCAGTTCGGTTTCCGGATGCATGGGACTGTGGAACAAATACACCGAGTTGCGCACACAATCCGACAATCCTTGGAGAGAAAAGAATATTGCTCAGCGGTATTCCTTGACGTACAACAAGCGTTTGATCGCGTTTGGCACAAGGGCTTGCTGTGCAAACTAAAAACATGCCTACCACACCCAGCATTCATGCTCTTCAAATCTTATTTACAAGACCGCCTCTTCCAGGTAAAATAGGGAGACTCACAGTCTTCGTTTTACAAAATTAATGCAGGTGTGCCCCAGGGATCTGTACTGGGCCCAGTTCTGTACACCATTGACACTGCTGACATACCCACATCTATTCAAGTAGTCACGGCAACCTATGCAGATGACACAGCGGCCCTTGCCTGCGATAGGGATGCCGTAGCAGCATCACAAAAGCTCCAACAACACCTGGACAGAATTGAGTTATGGTTAAAAAAATGGCGAATCAAGACTAGTGCTTCAAAATAAATCCACATTACCTTCACACTGAAAAGAAATGACTGTCCATCTGTAAAAATGGCTGGAAGCATCTTGCCGCAGCAAAACACAGTTAAATACCTGGGTATGCATTTAGACAGGAGACTTACCTGGCACCAACATATAAAAATGAAAAGAGAACAGGCAAACATAAAACTGCGAGACCTATATTGGCTGATAGGTAGACAATCCTCATTAAGCCTTGAAAACAGAGTCCTTATCGACAAATGTGACATAAAACCTGTATGGGCATACGGCATAGTGCTCTGGGGTTCAGCAAGTCATTCAAATGTGGAAATTTTGCAGGTTTCAGAACAAAGCATTGAAAACTTTGAGCTGCGCACCTTGGTTCACAAAGAACACTGAATTAAATGAATACCTATACCTAATAAATTTATTAATTACCTAATAAATTCTTGGATGTCAGCGTGTGCCACATTTCTTCCAAATTGGTCCAGCAGTATGGTCATGTGGAAATGACAAACATGCTTTGGTATTTTATTGGGATTATTATTTTCCAGTAGAGGACGCCGGCACCGCCGAGCGAGCGATCCGACCGCGTATTCTGCCGCCTACTTCGCACAGTTTTATTGGGATAATAAGTAGCCTATGTTTTAATCCAGGGTGTCAGCTATCTCCACACCACATTTTATCCATAGTTCCTGTCGTTTGTGCATGTAGGAGTAACAGACATCTTCAATCACAAATTTTTGCATTTATATTTTAATAACATTTATTTATTGAACACTACACACCAAAAAGTTCATTTCTTAAAATTTTATTATTACAGATCTACAAACGAAACCAATATTAGACAAACATATTAATTGTTTTAAGGATTATATTGAGAAAAATTGTAATCTGTTTGATTTGGAGAAAATTGATCAAACACGTAGTGTTCCTTTGGATGTGACTAATCTTATTAATGATGCAAAATTTATTGATAGCTGGCCCTCTTTTAACACAGAACTATTTGAACAGCCAGATGTTACTCTACGACTCCTTGAATATTGCTTGCATGAGGTAATTATCTGCTTTATTACACAACCCCCATAATATATTTGAGTTAACAGATAAACAGCACAGAATATAACATATGATTAGTATAATAATCGATATGTACGTACACACTGCTGTTTTGGGTTTAAGTTAGCCTTTTACTCAATTCTGACGTTTGAAATAAATAAGATGTGTAAAATTACTAGGAATTATAAGCCCTCAGATAGAATTGAGACTATCCCTCTAGGGATGGTGTTAATAAAGTATTGGTGTTGGTTTCTCACTGCCAACACCAATACTTTATTGTGTTGTGTGGGCAGTGTTGGACCGCTGTTGTCCATCTGGCCTGGCCTCCCTGAAGAGTGTCCCATTTCTGGGTATCCCTTTAATGAGTTGCAGTGACTTATGCTCTGGCCTATCCAACGGCTTTCAGTAATAGGTTGAACCTGGGATTCAAATTTGAGACCTCAGCAATGGTAGTTACTATAATGCACCACTTTATGACATTTTAAAACCACACATTGGGCGTGTGGTTTTAAAATGATTAAAATATTAATTTCTTTTTTTTAATTATGTGACATAGTAGTGACACACCACGGTACGTATACGGTACATACGGTAGACAGAATTGAAATAGCTCACACCATGGAATGCGACTACTCAGAACTTCAAAAACACACGTTTTTTAATAAGAATTACTTGATAATTGTTTCACAGAACATTCGAAGCATATATTTAAATCTAGAAGTCATTGTACTTACTATATCTACATTTAAGTTTCAAGTCGATGTCATCATTCTAACTGAATGTAGACTACATGTTGACAAACCTATTCCACAGTTAAATGGTTATAACTTTTATTTCACAACTAATCTGTTGAACCAAAACGACGGGTAGTAATGTATGTCAAAAATACCCTTAAACCTAAGGTTAAGGAATTAAAACTTTTCCAGGCAACTTGTCTACCACTGGAACTATTAAACAACATAATTTTAGGCATCTATCGGTCACCTGCCAATACTGAGTCGTTTATAGATTCACTTAGTACATACATTGACACTGTTAAGTCACAGTAAAGCCTCATCTTAGCAGGAGACATAAATATTAACCTTAAGCCCAAGGCAGTAGAGTTATCCCAGGATCGCAATAATAGAAAACACTATCTCAATTCGTTATCGCAATTAGGTATTCTACCTGGTCACAACTTGGCAACAAGAGATCAAAATTGCTTAGATCATTTCATGCTCAAAATTAATAGAAATTAAATATCTGCGTCTATAGCTATTATACACACTACCATCACCCACCATTATACTACTCTGTTAGCCTTATCGAAATTAAAACAGCATCAGGACATAAAGAAATCAACAACTAAAATTAACTTCGAGATTGCTATTAAACAACTTCAAGAAGATAATCTGGCAGAATTATTTCTTTGTAACGACCCAGTCGCCCTAACCAACCTTCTCATATACAAATTAATTTCTTGCATAGATGCCAACACTACCTATATAAAAATTCAAAGTAATAGGCGCATCATTAAGCCTTGGATGACAGACGGATTATTACGCTGCATTATAAATCGAAATAAGCTACAAAAACAACTTAAAAATGATAGAAATAATGAAATTTTAAAGATAACATATACAAGGTATCGAAATTATTGTACAAACCTAATTAAAAAGCTGAAAAGGAAATATGAAAGAGATTTAATTACTAAATCAGTTACTAATAATAAACAACTTTGGAAAAACATATAAAAAAAACTTATTCTAACAAGTCACATGACGCAAACACTTTTGAATATTAAATCAACTTCTTTAGACTCAGTAAATCATGTAAACAATGTTTTTGTAAATATTGTAAAGCATCTTGCACAAAAAATTCAACTACGAAGAAACGCTCCTATTCCATCTAATGACTTACCTTCTCAACTTAACTCCTTTGTTCTATTGGGTACGGACATAGATGAAGTCAAACGCATCCTGATGAGTCTCAAATCTAATAGTGCCCCTGTATGCAATTAAGGACGTTGTTCCAATTATAACCCATTTAGCTAACCTTTGCTTTGATAAAGGTATTTTTCCTGATCCCTTAAAAATAGCTATAGTAACCCCGAAAGTAGGTGACAGAGACGATGTCAATAATTATAGACCGATATCAGTTGTACCAGTTATATCTAAAATTATTGAAAAACTAATCAACAATAGACTCTTAAATTACTTGAAAAAAATCAGTTTGCTATCGACCTCTCAATTTGGTTTTCGACAGGGCATATCCACTGAAGACGCAGTTACTGCTCTTAGTTCATTGGTAGTGAAACGCCTTGATAGTGGAAACAAGTGTCTTGCTGCGTTTATAGATCTCAAAAAAGCTTTTGACACGGTCTCTGTCCCTATTCACCTAAAAAAGCTAGAAAATATGGGCATTAGGGGTACCAATTTAAATCTATTTAAAAACTACCTTTCAAATCGCAGGTCAGGGTGGGTGATTGTATTGGTGACGACGCAGCTGTATCATACGGTGTTCAAAAACCAATAATATGTGTTTCAGTATTTATAATAGTTTACAGCCGAATGAAGATTTTAATTTACGTATACATGTATGTGACGACAGACATCAATCTTGTACATGTCGTAGTCGACCAAAGAGGATTAGAAAACTTAGCTGGGTATTTAGAACATTAAGACATGTTGTTCCCAAAACCATAACCTGCAACCATGACTCTCCAAGAAATATCCTGAACGAGATATATTTTGCCTTGGTCCAGTCAGAATTACGGTACTGCATTCCTATCTGGGGAGGCGCGGCTAAAGTCCGATTTATTGAGCTAGAGAGAGCTCAGCGTGCTCTTATTAAATCAATGTACTTTAAAAACAAAAGGTACCCAACGGACAGTCTTTACCAGATAAGCAACTTACTCTCGGTTAGGAAATTGTATATATTTCATATAATCCTAAAAAAAACAGAATCCTTTCCTTTAATCCGGCTATCCTATCCAAAAGAAGAAAAGATATTGTGGCACAAACTCCTCTGACTTTAACAATGTTTGCTTGTAGGCAATATGAAAAGCGCTCAGCGCAATTATACAATAAAATAAACAAAATCATAGATATATACACATTACATAATTACGACTGCAAAAACGAAATATTGAACTGGATAAAACCACTCACTTACCTTGAAACAGAAAATCTTCTGGAGTACATTAAATAGTAACCTACACTGCCTGACACGTAGATACAGAACACGTACGACATAATTCTTGCACACACACACACACACACACACACACACACACACACACACACACACACACACACACACACACACACACACACACACCACATACACTCACAAACACACGCGCGAACACGAGTACGCATACTCTTAACTTTTGTTTATATTCAAAATCTTTTTTAAATTGCTTTTTCCTTTTTTTTATTATTATTCCTAATATTTACATATAAAAACATACTTGCTTTAGATAACTTATCACCATGTAATGATATGATGAGAGCGATCCCTCCTAATACAAGCATCATTTGCTTAACAGGAGGTTCCTACTTCCTTTGTACATCATTGTTATTGTTAACACAAATAAATTATTATTATTATTAGTGACACACCACAGTGGTGTGACTAAGAATCCAAAGTGCAGAGCAGGTGCACTGCTTGGTTACATTCGAGGCTCCTACAGCAGTCACTTTATGGAGATCATAATTATAATGATTTGTGATGTGTATGATAAATTTTGTGCTTAAAATAATATAACTCTAAAAATGTTGCAGACATTTAAATTGGGATCAAAGATAAAAGTAAGGATTTTAAATCACCAACCAGTGATACCTCTAGCCAATTTAAAAGTCAATTATTTTGGTAAGTAAAAGCCATGTGGATCGCTCAACAATGAATCTGATCAATATTGAATAAGAATGATTATTTTAAACATAATTTGTTTATTTTTAACAAAAAAATCCTAGCCAAGGCTTGGGTAACCAAACGGTTTCGCGTGAATTTTAAATTAGTATTTTATATTTAGGATGAATTAAAGAATTTCTTCATCAACTGCTATAAAATGGTGTATATTTCAGGTAAATTGGTAACAATTAAAGGTACCGTAATAAGAGTGGGAAGTGTTGGTCTCATTTGTACTTCTATGGCATTTGAGTGTTCAAATTGCCACAACATACAAGCAGTTGTACAGCCGCAGGGGGTATTCACAGGTAAATTGCATGCCTTTCTTTTATAATATTTTCTCATGCCAAGGGTTAGAACTATTACAACAAAATCCCTCAAAAAAAGGAACTACAGATGATATGGTCACACACGGATCCATTCTGTCATGTTTAATCAGAATCATCTTATAATGATTCCAACCAGTCCAATATAGCTAATGGTTGATCGAAAAATATATACATTTGCAGTAAAAAATATCACATGATTGTGTATCATTTAAAATTTCAAAAAGTAATTAATCAGGTAGGTCTATAAATCGCGCACGGTTTGTTCAGTAAGCGGTAGTACATGGGTCTATTCAAATTTACCATCCCTGAATTAGGCTTTGTAACGCAGTTTTAGGATAATCATACATACATACATATTGTCACACCTTTATCCCCGAAGGGGTTGGCAGAGGCATACTATACGCCCACATTTCACCGTATGCACTTTTGTCCCACGTAACAGGTGGTGAGTTGCCGTGTTAAAATGGACAGGCGCAGGTTGTGGCGACCTGCTGTTGAAATTTTTCAAGGCCCATAAGGCCTTCAACTGAGCTTAACGACTGCCATTAGGATAACCAAACTGATTAAATCTCAGGCCTGATCTTTTAATTCTTCTATATTTTTCTTTAACCAATTGAACTTCAGGCAAGTTGATTTAGAGATGAAGTCTGATTATTAACGTTTTTGTGTTCTGTCACAGCTCCAGTATCGTGTTCACATTGTCATGGCGGAGCTAAATATGAACCATTACAATCATCTCCTTTCACAAATACAACAGACTGGCAAGTTGCAAAGATACAAGAGATTCAATCGCAGGTATCCATCAACTGTAGGTACCTTTGTGTTAGTTCATTTTGCGAAACAAATCTATGATAATTATTACGAAATGTTTTAGAGCCTATCAGGAACTATACCTAGAAGTGTAGAGGTAGAACTTCAAGCTGATCTAGTTGGCACAGCCTGTCCCGGAGATGTGCTGTCTGTAACGGGAATTGTACAGGTACTTTTTAGAAATCTTTTATCATCTAAGTGTTATTAGATTATTCTAACTTCCCATTTCAGCCTCTGCTGAAGAATTTCGAATTCTTGTAATACTAAAACCGCTTGTCGAGAGTTCGGTGGATTCACGGTTTATACCTACCTTTCATATAATACTATACTAAAGATTTTTTTCATTTCATTACAAATGTATGGTTTTTAGATTTTCCCTATACTTGTAGTACGGTATTCTATAAATTTTGATTCCTTGAAAGAATATAGATATTCGTTTAGTGTGGCATAATATTTCATAGCTTCACTGAGTGTGCGGACTAGGTTTAAGTACTTATTTACTTTAATTTCAAGTCGTCACCTGGACGCATTCCTGAGATAAATTGTTAACGGACAAACAGACTGACAACGAAGTTATCCTACAAGGGTAACAGTAAGTAAAAGTCTTTCCCTTTCAGATTTGGAACCTTACAAATTGTGTACTATTTCATTTCAAATTTACAGAAGTATGTAATTGAAAGATCGCACAGAGTTTCGTCCGAAAACAGTAGTTCTTACCTTAGGTCTATTCAAGTCGGCCGCCTTTGATTCTTAGGGCCGTATTCCAGAACGTTTATCAATACTCAAGAAACACTTGAGAGTAGTATTTATAAGGCAAAAGCTAGCCTCATGCGTCGATTGAGAAACGTTCTGGAATACAGCTCTTAGCCTACTAGATTCTTAATCAACACTGGTCAACTTAAGGTTATATTTTCAGGTACGCGGCGAAAGTAAAGGCGGAGAGGATGGTAAAAGAGCAGCAAGGCTTTTGCAGCTTTATATAGAAGCAGTCTCAATTCATAGTCACAGAAACCTAAGTAACCCCACACTGTCTTTCACTTTAAAAGACTACTATGCCATCCAGGTCAGAATTTCATACAAATATAATTAATTTTTATGAATCTATCTTTATTTTGGGATTTTCGTACAAATCGACGATGCCAATCCCATCGTACTTATTCTAGATAACTAGAAGATTGTAGTAGACAATAATTAATTAGTCTTAAAATTATGCAGCATTCTAGCTGCTTGCCAATTAGGTTCGGATAGAATGCTGTTAATTTCAAATAGGGATCTGTGTTATTTAGATTTTTCCACATGAACCACACGTTTTATTTTACAAGATCTTTTTACGTAAGACGACAACTTGATGCTTGATACACCGAAAATCAGCCTACCACCGAAACTAAATGGACTGCCAAAAATACACGTAACCAACGAACCATTGCGACCAATAGTAAGTCAGATTAGTTCTCCTACTCACGATTTGGCTAGGCACGTTGCAACGGTACTCCAGTCCTTGGTCCAGTCATTTTATCGAAATCTTGAAGAGCATTAAGTTGGACCCGAGTGATATAATAAGTACTTGGATATAGTGGAAAAACGATTAGAGAATATCGAGATGCCAAAACAATATATTGTCTGGCTGAAGCATTGCCTGGATGGCAACTACTTTGTAAAGGACAGTATTACCTCCAAAGTGATGGCGTTGCAATGGGTAGCCCTGTTGCAGCTTTCGTAACTAATATGTAGATGGAGCAGGTACATTGAGAAAAGGGTCCTAAGCCATAACTCAGAAGCAGTTATTCTGTGGCAAAGATATGTGGACTACATCTTGCCTATTCAGAGGCAACGAAAGCGAGGCAAGACAGTATTTAGGTTATCTAAACTCAATTCATCCAAAAACGAGTTTTACAGTTGAGATACATAAAACAGGCGGCTCCCGTTTCTTGATGTCCTCGTCGAAGCACTTCCTGGCGGTACGTCCTCGCACTCTGTTTATAGAAAGCCTCTGTTTACACGGACCGATATCTCACTGCCTCCTCGCACCATCATCCTTGACAGTTGGTATCCGTCATGAAGTCGCTTATCAACTGAGCTCGTGAACTGTGTGATCAGAACAGCTTGGAGCGGAAGGGTTCTGGAAAGGAATGGCTATAGGAGGGCCAATAAGCTGAAGAAGCGGCAGCATAAGCCCAAGGTAAAGCCGACAGGGAGTAAACCGACATCCAGCGTTTCTACCATACATAAATGGGGCTACGGATGAAACTGAAGCCGTGTTAAACAAATTGTACATTAAGAAGTTATATGTTCCAGCTACCAAAGTAGTGATACGTACTCCTAAGGATGTAGTTCCATTTCAGATGTGGTTGAGCGGGCGAGATAAATAAATTCGAAGTATATACAATACAGTATATAATACAGTCCGTATTTGCTAGGAAAGACAATAATGAAATTTACACGCGGTTGTCGACGAAAAAGAAATGGAAACAGGAATGGGTACGCTACCTTGCTGCTGCTGCGAGATGCTGAGGTGGAGGGTGTCGGGGGCGCCCCTGGACTTGAATTCCTGGTTTCCTTGCACGAAAACACTATTTATCCATGGAAAACAATTATTGCGAAAGGTTTGTGCGAGCGCGCACGTTGTCTTTGCAGAACTAATTTTCATTCCGTCGTCGCTGCTTCTGAGTGGCGTTTTAGACGGCGCGTAATACAGTTGCCTCGCTCTTCTTTTATGCGAGACAGGGTAGGTGCGAAAGAGAAATGGAATAAAGGGAAGCGGGGTGGGAGTGTCGACAACTAATTAATTAAAAAATGGAGATCGGTGATGCAACATAGAAAAAATAACGTGGCATCTTTCGAATCGTATACCGGCGCAACCTTTTTCCCCCCGGCTTGAAGGGGTTACCTTCGAAAAAGGAACAACTGACTAATCAGTTGCCACTAAACCTTAGCTGCTAACTAAACAAAATGCTATCGAACTAAACTAAACCTAATCGAACAAGCTAAATTTGTTATTGAAGTTACTGTTGATTAGGCAAAGGACAAAGACGAATAACTGGTTGTAAGTACGAACCAGTTGCGGTTTTAACGCGAACTATACGGGTGATCCCATTTGACCCAGGGAAAATTCTTCTACTACCCCAAGAGGCCAATGTAATGGAGGCATATTTTCAGTTAAAATAACTACGACATTACCGACTACAAGGTTTATTTAATTCCAAATTTCTAATTTCAGACGAAAAATAAAATGGCTAAAGTTCACGAAGCACGATTAACTCAGCCTTGTTTAAGTCGAAAGCGGTAACGTGCTTGCGACGAGGAAGAATTTTCAAAAATCGACAAATAAAAACAACACTACGCAAAAGAATCGACCACGATGAAACACGGTTAGCCAACTCCAAGACAGGCGACTTTTCGAGCGGCGCGGTAGCAACTAAAAAGGCTTTCTTTTCCTCTGGCGGCGTGGACACAGTAGCGGGGTTGAAAGGACTAACAGACCATTCATCAGGTGGGGCTTGGCACCAGGAAGAGCCATGGAACTACAACGGATGATCCAAAATCTGTGCAGGTGTTAACCCACGAGACAAACAATCGGCAGGGTTGTCCGTACCTGAGACGTGATAAAAGTTTTGCGGCGCCAATTCCGACTGAATTTTTGCCACCCTATTTGCGACAAATGTATTCCAACGATGGGGCGAAGAATGTGTCCAACACAAAGCGACAGTCGAGTCCGAGAATGCGAAAATTCTATCTATATTGATGCGCTGAAATCGGCGATCTGATTCGCGAACACCAATACAAAGAAGCATTTGTCTAATGTTGGCTGAAAGCGCGACAGCGAATAAGCGAAAGTTAACTATAATTTCGAATAAATCACCTTGGAGATTTTGACCACTGTGCAAAATATCGTTTACCGAAACATTCGAACTAGTTTTGGCGCTGCCATCTAAAACAACGCGCAACTTGGTGGTTAGTTTATCCTCGCGGACAACTCCATGGTGAGGTATGGTATACGAAGGAGCGTGCTTCGTCTCTTCGGTTTCGGGAGCCGCGGGTGAAATAAAACGTTTATCCAAATATTCTACTATTACGCTATCGTAAGCCTCCTTCAACTTTGGAGATGTCTGCATTTTCCGTTCTAAACAAAAGAAGCGTTTTTCGGCTGACCGAAACGAATCTCCAAGCGAATTAACATCACCCTTAAAGGGTAGTGCGACAACATAACGACCATCACTATCGCGAGTAGTCGTGCGACTATAAAACTCTTCACAAAGTTTATCATCCGGGCTAACAATAGGAGGGACGTTCACCTCTTCTATCTCCCAGAATTTACGGACAGCGGAGTCCAGCGGCGCAACAATATGACACTGTCGAGTTACAATCAAAACAAGCGGGTGCGGAACCAACAATGACAAACCCAAGAACTGTCTCTAAGGCGAGCGGCGCGGGGTGCGATGCGTGACCTTGAACCTTACGCTGCAATAGGAGGTGCGGGAAAATCGAAGCGCCAACTAACAAATCAATATCTCCTGAAACGGCGTAAGTATCATCGGCCAAAGGCAAATCTCTAAAATTAGTCAATAATGAGGTATTGGCTGCGACAGTCGGTAAAAGTTCGGTAACCTTATCGACGACTAGCGAATCCATCGAAAAACTAACATCAAAATCAAAACGCGAGTGGAATTTAATCCCTACAGAACCTTGAACGGCTTTAGTGGACCTTTCACAACATTACAAGCGGGGCAGTTATTTATATGCAAACCAAGACGACTACAACAATTTTTACCATGCGAATCGTAAACAACTCGAGCGGTTGCCAGAAGTACCGTAGTAGGGCTTGTGTGCAAACTTGATAGCGAGCACAAAGCGACATCGTTCGGCTGGAGGCGCGCGGCAGTGGCGCCGCCGTCGCTAGGCGCGGACGAGGACGAAAACACGCGAGAGCGCTCCCAGTCGCGACTCAACAGCGCGGGCGGCTATGACGTCACAGCGGACGGACGGTTAGGCACTGAGTTCACGCAGCCGGAATTGACGGACGAACTACCGGACATGGCGGGTGCACTGCCAACTACAAGCGAATTACTACCATTAAGGCGCGAGGCACCAACTGATTTTAAATTGGACGCGGCATTATGGTTTTCGAAGTGTAATAATGAATGGTGTCTACCATTACACTTGCGACAAAAATGATTCGAATTACAGAATGAAACACGATGCCTCCCACTGAGACAATTGATACATAAATTACTAGAACGAACAAATTTATAGCGATCGCTAGGAGTGAGTTTATTGAACTCCGAACATTTATAAAGTTGGTCATGGTGACCTTGACACAAAGAACAATTTTTCGAATGCAACACTTGCGATTACGAAGTTGTGGGTTCAATATTAACAAAAGAGTGCTTGGACTTCGTGGGCTTACTACTATTACTACTACGAGTCGGACTATTTTTCGCTAATCCGTGGTTTAACGAAGTTCGTTGCAAAATTCGAATATGTTGACGAACGAAAGTTTCTAAATCGTCGAACTTAGGTATTTGATGGCCACGTCTATCCATTTCAAATAAGCAAACGGTTTCGAAATATAATTTCTTTAAACCGATATACAAAAACAAAAAGTCACAGAGGTCATTGACCTTGACATTCTTTAGGGCGCGAACAGCTGATGCAAAAATATCTAAGAATTTTTCTAAGTCGTGTTCATTACACGATGAGCTATTTTTCAAATTAAATATTTGATCCAAATAAGCGGTTGTTACTAAGCGTTTGTCTTCGTATTTGACCTTCAAAGTATTCAAAATCAAACTATAATTTTCGGCGCAAAGCGTTATACCGGCGTAAACGGTTTTTGCTTTCCCGATTAGTTTACTAACTAAGTTATGTAATTTTTCGTAATCCGATAACGAATTATTATTAAGGATTGTATTTTCGAAACTAGCGACATACAAAGGTCAATTTTTAATATCGCCATCAAATTCGGGTATTTGTATGGGCGGTAATTTAGGTCGGTCCCGTTTCAGCAAATCAAAACCGGCTGGCCCGGGTTTCGAATCGGTGACTACTACGGGCACGGGAGCTTGCAATGACTTAGCGACACGTTTTATGCGACAAATTAAATCTTCGAAAGATGACATGGCGTCGTTACTTAAGAAGAAATCAGGATTTATTTTAATTTAAGCAAGTTAATTTTATCGAGAACATTTTCGAAATCTAAGCGCAAAGTATCGGTTTCGATCGAGGATAAAAACAATTCTTTTATTGATTAATCTGCGATCTTCGATGAAAAATCACAAATTATTTGCATACGCTTAAAAAGGCTATCCTTCTTAGCGTGTAATAGTTTTAACTGTAGATCCGGAATCTCTTTCAGAGGCATTGTTAAAACAAACAACTATAGCTACCTACAGTGCAAAACTAACGAACGATCAATATGGGAGCGGTGGTGAGCAGCGAGACTCGGCGCGAACGAGCGTAGGTACTTGCGCGCGCGGGCCTAGATACCTTACCTTACTAATTTCGACTGCACCGCATAGTAATAGGTAGACCCTATTACTATGCGGTGCAGTCGAAATTACTAACTATTCAGTACCTACCTATGCGAAAAACAGTAGGTAAGTATGCGTTTATTCCCTAATGGAATAAAACTATTATCTATGCGTTTATTCCCTATAGAATAAAACTATTACCTAATCTATGCGTTTATTCCGAATGGAGTAAAAACTATAACCTATACCTATGCGTTTATTCCGTGGTGGAATAAAAACTATAACCTATACCTATGCGTTTATTCCCTATGGAATAACAACTATTGCGTTTCTATTGGCAAACTACTAAAGCGAATGGATCAAAAATCCGGCTCGAAGGACCAGAAAATGGTTGAGCTGGCGATATAAATAAATTCGAAGTGGACTGTATTTGCAGGGAAAGACTATAATGAAATTTACACGCGGTTGTCGACGAAAAAGAAATGGAAACATGAAGTCGGGGGCGTCCCTGGACTTGAATTCCTGGTTTCCTTGCACGAAAACACTATTTATCTATGGATAACACAATTATTGCGGAAGGTTTGTGCGAGCGCGCGCGCGGTCATTGCAGAACTAATTTTCAATCCGTCCTCGCTGCTTCTGAGTGGCGTTTTAGACGGCGCGTAATACAGCTGCCTCGCTCTTCTTTTATGCGTGACAAGGTAGGTGCGAAAGAGAAATGGAATAAAGGGAAGCGGGGTGGGAGAGTCGACAACTAATTAATTAAAAAATGGAGAATGGCGATGCAACATAGAAAAAATAACGCGGCATCTTTCGAATCGTATACCGGCGCAACCAAGAGGGCTTATAAAATGGACAATAGTTGTGGAAGCTCATACATCGGCCAGACAAAAAGAATAATTGCCGAAAGAGTCAGGGAGCATAGCTGCAGTTAAAATCCTGCGAACAAATAAATCAACAAATCCGAGGGTACACCAAAAACCAGCCTACGTGCATCAGTCATCTCGGGATCACGACAGGTGCAACCCTGCCGAAATTTTGACGAACAAATTTACTTCAATTACACACAAAAAACACTTAATTCAATTACTTTCATGGACCGGAAAGCAACGTTGGCACCTAGCACTGCGTTGTGAATTGCGAGTCGTACTTCTTTTACGATGCTTTGTCGCTTTACTAATTGTTTCCGCCAGCTACGCGCCGTTGAACATCCGAATCACATCTTCCATCTGCGCTAAACATACTTTCACTTGCTCTAGACGTTCCTGGTTTACCCAAATCTCGCATTTAGTTGTTATACTTATTTATCATCTGTCAAATCATCTTTTAGGTACTTACCTACTGCGCGGCTCTAATCCACCAGACTGTGATACTAGTGGTCGTAGTTATCGTAGTTATCGTTTAGGCGCAAAATATCCAATTCTCAAAATGTCCTGTGGTCACAAAACCTCAAATTCTTAGAATGTCCAGTCTAACAATAATGTACAAAAGAAACAGCTGAATAAATATTTGTTATCTTGCAGGAAATACATGCATCAGTAGATGTCTTCAGGCTGTTGGTGCACTCACTATGTCCTACAATATTTGGTCACGAGGCTGTAAAGGCTGGACTTGTTCTAGGGCTTATTGGTGGCACAGAACATGACAATGGACCGAGATCGAACCCCCACGTGTTAGTAGTTGGAGATCCGGGTCTAGGGAAGTCACAATTATTACAAGCTGCTGCACACGCTGCACCAAGAGGTATGATTATAAAATTATGCTATACTAATAAAGAACAACGCTTGTCTATATCATCTCGTAAAATAATAAAAAAAAACTTTGAGTAATCTACCTGACGAGATTATAGATACACTCAATATTTAGATTGAAATTAAGTTTGCTAAAGACTACTCTGCAAAAAAACTCTCCAAACATTCCACTTCAACGATGACGGTGGCCGATTAGATGCGAAAGCCTAGTTGAAACCCTATACACCATATACACCTATATCCCACAGTCTGTACCGGCTGGTTGTGTGACGTTGAAATTTTCGGGCCTTCAACTTGGCTTAGCGACTGCCATTTATCTGATAACCTGGACCAACGGCTTAACATGTCTTCCGAAGTACGGTCGGATGCTCATGAATAGAAATGCCACAAAACGGTCACCCATCCGAGGACTAGCAATAGCGAAAGTAGCTTAACGCAGTGATCGTTTACAGAACACTGAGTCAGCGGGGCCACGAGCGCTTCTTTTTTTTTCGATTTATCATCGACTATATTTAAATTACTTTATCACAGGTGTGTATGTGTGTGGCGCATCTGCATCAGCGGGTGGGTTAACTGTAGCGTTAGGTCGGGAAGCCGGAGGAGACTTCGCCCTTGAAGCTGGCGCGCTTGTACTAGCAGACAAAGGTGTATGCTGTATCGATGAACTGGATAAGGTATTTGTAGTGAAAGTTACTACTATATACCTACACACTAAAAAACACTTACGTAAACTGTCGCGACGGCATTGCTTCGACGCCTGTGGTCGCAGTTAGACTATTGCAAGCAAAGAAAGTTTGCACTAAATAATTTTTGTGTGCCCTCTATTGTTATTAAAAACAGCTAAGACTTTCGACCTACCATACTCACATCTTTTTTATTGAATTGCTGAATTCTACATCCCGGAGATGTTACATCCATCTTCCCAGCCCAGCAGTGAGCCTCTATTGACTGAGATGATGACGATGATGAAGTGAAAAACTGAAGAAAATGATAGTAATGTCACTATTAGATCATTATAGATGTAACGGGACCTTACTTGCTAGGGCTCATCCAACAATGCCAATATTTAAAGCCAAATGATAGCAGCTCCTAGAATTCAATTAAAATTGGATCCATGGTCCAAATCCAGGTAGGATTTTGGTAGCAACTGGAATGAAAAAGATGATGAAGCGAAAAAGATGACAAAAGGCCGAAATGATTTAGTACTAGCTGATGCCCTCAGCTTCGCCCGTGTGATGAAGTTTTCCTATTCAAGATTTCACTTTACAATAATATAGCTAATAGCTTACATATCAGTATAACGCATAGGCTACTTTTTATCCCGGGAACAAATTCCCGTGGGAAACGGAAACGAGAAAAGTTGATCACGCGTGCGGAGCCGCGAGCGTCAACTAGTGTTGAAATAAAAGCTGGTTTGCATAACAGATGAGCTGCCACCATAGCAGTCTGTTAGAGGCCATGGAGCAAGGTCGTGTGAGCGTGGCCAAAGGCGGCGTGGTGTGCAGTCTGGCCGCTCGCGCCACCGTACTGGCCGCGGCCAACCCCGCCGGCGGCAGTTACAACAGGTATGTTCATACGCTGGAGGTTCCACGAGCCGGTCATCGTACCCTGGAGGCACTCCAGCCGGTAATTGTTGAATGGGCAGGGCGGCAACACGGAACCCTTACTTTCCGACTGACACAGGTGTTTTCCGGGCATGAATGCTCTGTAAAGTAACTGTTCTCGGTCGCCAGGAGAGAACTGAGTCCCGCCTTCCACCACTAAGACTGCGGGGACGACTCGGCGCAGCACATTCTCGAGGCTTGCTCAGCTTGGGAGTTGCAGCGACAAGCCCTTTCATAGGACACGATCTCTTGCCGCGAGCCATACTACGTTCTATGGCTCGTAACGACCGCGGTAAATCAGCAGCTTTACCGCGGTCGCTGCTTTTTGCGAGGACGTTGTCTCACAGAAGGAATCGGTGGAGCGGACCAGGGAAGCAAATCCCCTCGCTGATCCGCGCCGTCGACGGCGAAGGCGCGAATGTCCGCATGCCACCCGCAGACTAGCATTGAGTGGGTCTTTGAAGTTTTGCCACAGCCCCCGCCGACAATCACTCTTTTATGCGCAGAGCAGGCACACGGCAGGTTATTTTAGTGGGTGGAGCCCCGACACACCCCAGGAGACACTGCTCCCGGGACAGTGCGGAAGGGACATCTTTTCCTGCCATATAGCTGATAGCTAGTGTTTTGATTGATGGCTATAAAAAGGAATAGCGCGAGAAGGGAACATTGCGGTATGACAAGATGTAGTGACTAAGATAGAAAAGGGATGCTAAGATGGTTCGGACACGTGGAGAGGATGAATGAAAATAGACTGTCGAAGCAGATATATGAGATCAAAGTGCGTATATATATTAGCTGGCAGAAATATTTTGACACATTTGTGTTCTCCATTATTCTAGAACTGAGCCACATGCGTTCCCTAGTATCATTGTAAATAATATCCTATCGTTTCAGATCAAAAACAGTCGCAGAAAATTTGAAACTAAACTCAGCGCTTCTCTCAAGATTTGATTTAGTTTTCATTCTGTTGGACCAACCAGATGAGGTGATTGACATACATTATTATCTAATATTTCGGAGCCTCACTTCTTCATTTAGTTCAACCGCACCTGCATTGTTGGGAGCTAGTTACCTAAGCGTAAAATTATAGAACCCTGGAGAGACGGAAAAACTACGATGAAAAACTTAGCGAAGTTGCTCAAAAATCTAATATTGTTTCAGAAAATAGATGCCATGTTATCGGAACACGTGTTAGCTTTACACACAGGCCAAAAGGGAAAATCTACCACAAAGACGAATCTAAATGCTACTATAAACACAAGTCAATGTGACAGCGAGATTTCATTGAGGTAGATAATCAAAATTATCGCACATACGATTTAACATGGAGTTTGCAACTTAAAATTTAAAATGACTTTAAAATGTCTTGCGATTTCTAATCATGTTTGTCGAATATACCTAATTTTTAATTTTCACACTGACACATTGCATAAAAGTACATAGTCTAGAATCTCTAAGAATTGTGCATCTGGAACTAAGTTTTGAACCAATGAGGGTTTTCGATACTTTTTCTGCCGCCAGGCGGCGCTTCGTATGCGTCAGGTCCAAACAGCTGTCAGATAGCACAGAATCTTACCGAACGTATTATTATTTTAGTAAAATTTTATGTATTTGGAAGTGTTATTGATTTTATTATGGATTACGGCCAAAGAAAGGTTGCCGAACTGAAGATTGAGCTCAAAAAGAGAGGCCTCCTTTTTTATTTGCACACATAGGCACTGCACAACACTGTGGCATTTTGGAAAACAATATTCCGTTTGTAACGTTTTTAAGAATAAATAAACCAAAAAAATGATCGAAAAATATAAATCGTGTATGTGTTTTGACAGGTAGTTGGACCTGACGTTACAGCGCTGCCATCTCACGGGGAACATTTCAAAAAACCCTCATTAGACCATTTCCATTTTTAAATCGCTGAAAGTTGACTATATAATCTATTATTTTTGAAGAGAATCTTTATTGACGTTGAGAGAAATTTTATAGCTGTAAAGTGTCGTCACGTTTTTCGGTTACGCTCCATGTTGTTTTGAAGTGAAACTTTATCGACGTATGAGAGAAATTTTTAACTGTAAAACACTTCTTACCTGTGTAAAAATGGGTACACAAATCCAGCCAAATCGCAGATTCTTGATTTGGTAGATATTGTTGTTAGTTTGTTCAAGCTTCTCAGAAACTTTAACTCATTAACTCAAATCCCTTCGTACAGCAATAAAGCATACAGATTGTGGCAAAGGCACAATTTTCTGGTTTGAGAGAGGTCAAAGGGGCCGTTCAAGTATTACGTGAGCAGATTTCTTACCATTTTTTACCACCCCGCCCCCCTTGTCATCAAAAGTAAGCAAAGCACTTACCCCCTCCCCCTATGCTTACGTAAACATTTTTAGTAATAAATGTTTTTTTATATTGTTATTTTTAAAATAGGAAAATTCATGAAAATATTAGGTTTAACTGATACATATAGAGTAAATGACAAAAAAATATAATCAGAAATAAAGAACATAACTAACATAAAGAATATTTTCGGAACACATTAACAGTCTTCAATCCATGAAACCTGAATCCATGATTCTAAGTTATCGATGACATTGGATTGCTGCTCAGTGTTGTGAGTCTGCTCACTTTCATCCGATTTTGGAATGTCTACGTCACTTTCATCGAGCCATTCAACATCTTGGTGCTCTAAATTTTGAATAATGCACATCAGTTCATTAGCACGACGAGCAGCGACTCTTACAGGTCTAACTTTTCCCTCTGTGGGCGTGTTTACTTTTTTATGGATCTTCTCGATGTGACGATTTAATGATTTGACGGAAGCATGATAAAGACCACACGTTTTGCATGTTCGGCTTGAGAGCCTCAATTTTACCGTCGGACAAAAATAATCGTAGGGCATTTGCAAAAAATCTTTGAGGGTAGTACTCAAGCGTAGAGCTAAATTGACTGGAAGATCAAGAAATTGTCCTCCTTCATCCAAAACCAAGTCATCAACTGTTTGTTTTACTTTTGCAGGTGGTGGAAGAAACCTGTTGTCTAGTAATCTGAATAGGCCACTTCTTGGACGACAGCATTCTGTATTTTTACATTTTACAATTTGAAGCAAGAATTGGCTTTCACGCACATGTTCTGAGTACCATTTAATGTCTGGAAATTCAGGAACATCTTGTTCATCAGCCTCAACATATTTTGCAGTAACATTATAGCCATCAATTTCCATTGAACTCCATACTTCAGCTAATACATTTCCTGCAAATTCGAAATTATATCTTTCTAATTGTTCATCAATTGTAATGCCACGTTCATCCAAATGAGACCCAAAATGGTCATGAGGCAGTATTAAACCAGCCAGTTCCCGACTCAGAGGAGCCATTCTTCGCTCTACTCTGTTATACGCACTCCTTCCAGGAGCATTGGTAGCTATAAACAATGCATCGAGATCATGTAGTTTAAAATGTTGTCTAGCAAACCCTATGACTTTTTGATAGCGCGGATTTTCATCTGGCCCTCCATCAACCGTCATAATTACTACTGGTTTTACTAGTCCATGGTCAGTTTTTGCTAATGGTCGAAACTCTTCAAGTTCGAGAAGCGTCTCGAAATCCTGAGCATGAGTATTAGCAGTAGATGAACTATGCTTTCCACTTCGAATAGCGATGAATGTTGGCCCAGAATATCCGACGGCTTGCGGTTGTCCTAGCATATTGGAAGTAACTTTGATACCAGCATAAACAGATGGTATTAATTTATGACGCTCAGCGATTACCCAATCGTGGTCAGGTGATTTGATTCTATATTCCATATGCATTAAAAGAGGTGCTTGCTTATTTGCCGCAGTGACGCCAATAGGGACTCGAGCTTTGTCATCTTGAGATAAGAAAAATACTTGATCTGGTCCAAGTATGGATGCTATGTTCTCTAAATAATGGATTGATGTTTCAGCGAACTTGCTATCTAAGTGGCTCTTGTGGTGATCAGTTTGAGCACGAATGAGCCTATCAGGGACTGTCGATACATGTCTTCGTCCCTCTGTATAATTCGATTTTCTGGGAATCAAACGAAGATATGTCGCACTGCGACTAATGTCAAATCCTAGTTTACGCAGTTCTTGTGTGAGTTCGTCAAGAGTTTTTACGCTGCGAATAGATTCCGTTCGTCTCCTGTCATCACATGCACTCCCAAATAAAGCTATATCCGCAATTGTTTTCAATAGTAATGGTTGATCGCTTTCAAGTTTAGGATGTCCTACTGAATCCCTCAGAGATAGTCTTCTTTTTATTTCAGGATTTTCCTGACAAATATCTTCTAACTTTCTTTTCATACCATCCCTGTGTTTCTTCTGGGCAACTGCGTTTTGAATCTTCCTGTTTAAAGTATTTTTTGCTGTTTTTAGTTCCTCGCGCAACTTAATGATCTGTTTATCAACTTCAGCGCAATTTGGCATAGTATCTCTGGCAGAATACAAAGCGTTCAGATTTTTTTCGAGTAGAGTAATCTTATTTTTCAAAGCTTCTTGAGAAGGTTTTGCTCTTTGTTTATCTGCATTATTATTATTTTCGCATTGCTCTTGTGATTCATTGCCGGTTTTAATTTTATCTTCTTTCTGTTTTTCAATGTTAGAAAATGGCTGTATAATTTGTGTTTTTTCTGCTGGTTTACTGGTAGAAGACGTTGCCTAAAAATGAAAAATTTCTAAGAGTTCTGCTGGATATTCTCTTATTAAGCTACATAAATTCACCGTATTTAATAAAACCAGCGTTTAAATATTATTGAAAGCTTTTCCCCACAGAAACCCTTCACATACAGATATTGAAAACACCGTGTATTTTGTGACCAATTGCCGGAGTCGATCTTAAGAAATAAAATATCTATCATTTACCTTTTTACTTTGAGATAGGCCATCATATTTTTTACTCATAAATCGTTTTAATTGTTACAGAACGTAAAGAGAAACTTTGTACTTATATTTACTCACCTTGGAAAAAAAATGAAGCAGATTGGATTTATTTTTAGTCGCCGCTTGCAATTCTTCTTCAATTCTCTTAGATACAATAATATCTAGTTCCTTGTCTGACTTTGCTTGTAATTTATAATTTCGCCAAACTTCGTTAACTAACTTTTGTACATTTTGCACTTTCGTCCCAGTATGAGATTTTTTTAAACTTTCGAACAGTTTTTGGTATAACTTGGATTTGTCTATATGATATGACATTCTAATAAGATATTTAAATAATTAAAACGTTAAACTTTGGCTAATTGCATCAACATAAACACAAATGATAACATTCAATGCTTACAATACGTTTAGAATCCAAACAAAACAATACTGATAGATGCGCACTTGCAGCCGGCCGGCACGAGAGTGAATTATTAGACAAGTGAATAGCGCACGGTAATTTCCCTAATGCGCGGTAATTCCCCTAATCAGTTCTCAAAGCGAGTGCCTACGCATATGTATTATTTGCGGGAATCCCCGAAAAAACTTAAATAACTAACGATGACGTAATCATCATCTAGACCCCCCCACCCCCCATGTCATCCAAAATAAGCAAAACAGAGACCCCCCCACCCCCCCTTAGTGCTTACGTAATACTTGAACGGCCCCAAATGATCAATTTTCTTTTTTGAGCCAAAAAGCCAAATCAACCGAAACCAAATGTGAAACCCTTGCTCCAATTGTACGCTTTTGGAACACACTGCTGACTAATTTTTTTTAATCACTTTCTATAAATGATTAAATCCATATCTTTTCCTCTTGCAGTAAAAGATTACGACTAAAGCCTAGAGAAGTGATGGATCATTTACCATTAGTATTACTAAGAAAATATATTGCTTACGCCAGACGCTACGTGCATCCTAAGCTCAGTACAGAAGCGGCCAATGCATTGCAAAATTTTTATTTAGAGCTCCGGCACAACTGTCAAGGCGGTTCTCATGATGGTACTCCGATTACGACACGGCAGCTTGAAGCCTGTATACGATTAACACAAGTAAGATATAACATTACATTTTAATTTGATTTTTCTGGCTTCAGATTGATACCTGAAACGCAATTCTACTATTTTTCACCCCTGACGGAAAACAAGGGTTGTTATAAGTTTAATCTCTGTATATGTCTGTCTGTCTGTGGCAGCTCCCGAACGGAGTAACCAAATTAGATACGGATTTTTGTTGGCGAAATTTTTATGTCTTATTTAAATAAACTTATATACTTACTTGGCGTATGTCAATCAAATCGAAGACCTTTTGGGAAAAGGCCGTCAAGAGTACCCTTAACCGGCGAGCGTGTATGAAAACACTCATGAAAGTAGAAGAAGCGAAAGTGGTATGTCAGGATCGTAGCAAGTGGAAAACCATAGTCTCAGCCTACCCTGATGGGAACAGGCGTGACATGTATGTATATTTGAATAAAAATATAGGACCCCGGAGCCAGGATTAGCGATATCTAGACGGCTCTGATGTGTACCCACACACCACTGTGACGACACTTTACGTCCTCATAAATTCTATTGACTCATTGATTTCTATGGTATACATTTTTGTGCAGTATGCGAAGTTCTAGTACAATAGTACTTCGTATAATAACAATTAACTTTGTACATTGTTTTCTTCTTATTTGTTTTTCTTTAATTATCATTTTTGTGTACATAAATAAATAAATAAAATTAATATTTATTATTGTAGGCAAGAGCCAGAGTAGATTTAAGGGAAGAAGCGACTGCTGAAGATGCAAATGACGTCATAAGCTTAGTGAAACACAGTCTCATAGACACATACAGTGATGAATTTGGAAATATACAGTTGTCAAGGTCTATTAATGGGTCCGGCGTGAGTTCTAGAAATAAGGTTAGTGCAGTCATTTATTTATTAAACGTATTTGATATCACATAATTATATAAAACATTGCATAAGATGTACGTTTATTTGTATAATTTCATGTGATGTCGACAATTTACATAATTACTTCAAAATAAACATGTAACTTTTTCCCTGGGAATGTTCCCAGGGAATAAGTTACATGTATACAAAAATACTAAAATTTGTGTATTTACCGACCAGCTAATATCGTGTACATAAAAATCTTTTTGGTTTTTGATACTATTGTGGTTAAGAAAATGTTTAATTTTAATAATTAATGAAAAAATAGTAGCCATAGGTATGTTATATCAAAATTAGTGCAGACGTTTGAGCGTGCAGAAGTAACATTACAGCGATATATTATATTGGTAAGGGTGTTGAAATATAATACTTGGATTTTTTCTTCATTTCAACCTCACACTGTCATTTGTAGTAATATTAAAACGACAATATTTGTTCATGATGTCGCTGTCGCGTTGTAGTCCCAGCCAATGAGGCCACTTAGATTTATTAAGGCACAATATCAATATATATTAAATTTCTATATAACAATACAGCTTAAATTTAAGAATAAAATTTACATGCAAATAGGATTCACAACTAACAAGGGAGAGAGAACTTAAATTCACTATAAGTGTTATAGTAAGTCTACTCTTAAATAGGTATTGAAATACATATTGTACTAGCTGACCCGCGCAACTTCGTTAGCGCCATCCAAAACGTTATAAATGAAGAACCGCTCGACCGATTTTGTGGAAACTTGACATAAACCATCTACTAAATAGTCCGAACAAAGCCTAAACATTTGGTTTGGATAGGTGAGCCCGTTCTTGAGTTATAAAATTACAACGAAAAGTGGCATTGATTTGTATATATATTGATTGTTTCAGTTAAAGAAGTTTTTGGATGCATTGACAAGGAGATCTCATCAATTGTGCAAAGATGTGTTTAGCAGACAAGAATTGATAAACATTCACAAGGCAGCGGGTGTAGCAGGGGACCCTAATGACTTGATTGAAGCAATGCATGTACAGTCATATCTTTTATTAAAAGGGTCTAATATTTATCAATTGATAGCAATTTAATAAAAATACTTCTATATTAAATTTTCTTTTACTTTCCCTATAGATATTACCATATTAAAACAGGTACGTTAGACATATAAAATTCAGTAAACACGCTTTAACCAGAAAATCATAGGGTGATCTAATACGTAAACAATATTTGACAAGTTATTTAGCTTTAGGGGCTTACGAGTACTGGGCTCAGCGTAGAGCAAGGCAAGTTCATTTGATTGCTTACGGATTTATACGGAGTGTGCGAATTAACACGATAACAGTCCCAATACAAACGGTTTATATCAAATAAGAACTTACTACATGTAAAAATAGGTACGTTGAGTGACGATTTTTTTATGGTCACGTTCTCGTCATTGCGTGTCCTATTTATCGCGAATTATCGTTTTTCTTACACTTTTTAAATGTATTTATTATTATTTATGTATTATTTTGCCTATTGTATTGAATATTTTCTTAAAGTTGCAATTCTCTCAATCATTTTTTTGTTCATTGTTACCGATTGCTACCTACTATGTCGTTTTATTTTGTGTTGTAACAACATTAAAAAAATATGCCATGTTTTCTGATATCGTATTTATTGGAACCCTCTTCACAAGCCCAACAATAAAAAACAAACTAATATAAAAAGTTCAAGATACTAGAGCCCTTTAAGTTTGCTAGGGCTCGTGTACTACATGGTGTGCTACGGCTTGTGTACTGCATGGTGTGCACGGACTTGACGGTACCGCCCGGCGTGTACTTCTTACGGTACACTGGGCTGTTATTAACGTGTCAATAGATTTGTGTATCACCACCGCGGCACCAGTCGCGATAGAAACGATGACACCCTAGCATAAGTAAGCTTGCGCCTGGAAGATAGTAGTCTGCTGGCATGCATCTATGCCACTAAAGGTCCAGGAGCCATTTTTGCAATTGGGTGATCACTAACTCTCCCAGGAATGTCTGAATGTTTGTTTACGAGAATCCAACAACACGAGCACTGGTGGCGACAGCGTTAATTCCAACACAGGTACTATGCTGAACAGCATGCTAGACTACGTTCTGCTGCCTAAAAGAGTTGTAAGCGAGGGTACTTGAAAACTTTTTTTTCTGGTTTCTAATTATAAATTTTACGTAAGTAGATTTACATTTTTATCAAAATCTATAGGCATTAGTGTTTCAGTATAAGGTGTCAGACAAAGACTGCTCTCTGACTCGCGCTTAATAGAGACGAAAGTAGTAATAATACCGCGTGCCAAGTTTACGTCAAACTGTTTGCAAAAATTGATAAAATATATCAAATATAATGCAGTTTTGTCTATGTTTGTTGTCTATGTATGTATTTTATCTGTGTAATATTACTATGAAATAAAGAAAGTCTATGGCAACAGCTATCGTGTTTTCTATTAGGTTATGGACCAGTGCAATTTTTTCTAAATATTTCTTAGTATCAAGTGTTATTTCTCAAAAATGTCTACCGCGAGTTACATAATTAATGTGCCTAAATTGAAAGGAAGCGAAAATTACGATGATTGGTCTTTTGCCGCCAAAAAAGAATCTCGTATTAGAAGGCGTCGATGTAGAAGACATTTCGCAGGATTTAAGTAAAGCAGAACAAAGAAAAGCGAAAGCCAAACTTGTGATGACCGTAGATCCTTCGCTATATGTGCATATTAGAAATGAAAACACAATTATGAGTGGAATAAGTTAAAGCAGTTATTCGATGACAAAGGATTCTCCAGAAAAATCAGTTTACTACGGACATTGATAAATATTCGACTTGCAAACTGTAAGACTATGACAAATTATGTGTCTCAGATTGTGGAAACTGCTCAACGGTTGAAAGGCACAGGATTCGAAATCAATGAAGAATGGATCGGATCATTGCTTTCGGAGGGTCTCCCAGAAAAGTTTTCGCCCATGATAATGGCGATAGATCATTCTGGTTTAACCGTAAGCTCTGACGTCATCAAAACGAAACTTCTCGATATGACTTGTGATGTTGGTAGCAGTGGAGGTGAATCTGCATTTTGGTCGAGTAAACATAAACCAAAGAGAAATAGCAACACTGCAAGCAAGTCAAAGCAAACGTCAAATACGAATAAAACGTCAAAACTGTCAACTGCAAGTGGTAAAAAAATGAAATGTTACAAGTGCAAGCGTTTGGTCACTATAAAAACCAATGCACTGAGAAAATAAGAGAAGCAGGTGCCTTTAGTGTAGCTTTTCAGAATGGAGAATTCTGCACAGATGATTGGTACATAGACAGTGGTTCGAGTACCCATATGACGACGAATCGAAAAAGATTGTTTGAAATTCGAGAAGTTCACGAAATAAAAGAGATAGTTGTTGCAAATAAAATGTCAATGCCAGTGATGTGTACAGGTGATACACGGATTACGACGTGTGTGAAAGATTTTCAGTGTGACATACCGGTGCGAAACATTTTGTGCATTCCTAACCTCACAACAAATCTATTATCAGTTAGCCAGTTGATTGCAAATGGAAACAATGTGTCATTTAATAAAAATGCTTGTTATATTCGTAACCAACAGAATGTGCTAATAGGAATAGCAAATCTAAATAATGAAGTGTACAAATTAAACACATAGAAGTTGCTTGCAGAAACGGCAGTTCACAACACAGATGCAAGGCAATGGCATAGAAGACTGGCACATATCAACAGCTGTGACCTGGGAAAAATGAAAAATGGAGCTGTAGAGGGAGTCACCTACAAAGAAAAGGCTGATATAACAAAAGCTAACTGTGAGGTGTGTTGTGAAGCAAAACAAGTTCGTTTACCATTCCCGTCTTCAAACCACAGAAGTGAAACATTGTTAGAAGTTGTGCACTCAGATTTATGTGGTCCTATGGAGACAAAATCCATTGTCCAACCGTTATCCAATCCAAAGAAAAAAATGGGATAAGAAGGCCATTAAATCTATTTTAATAGGCTATCCAGAAAATACAAAAGGATATAGGTTGTACAATCCTGAAACAAAAGTTACTACTAGCCGAGATGTAACTATAATGGAAAAGTAAGAAAAAGATACTGAAATGGCTAAGATTGTAGTTCAAAAAGGAAATAAAGAGGAGGTTCAACTATCAGATCAAGAAGAAACAGTTGAAATGAATGATACTGTCTTGGATAAGAATGACCCTTCTTACATATGTGACACATCAAGCACTAGCTTATCATCAGATAACTCCTATTATACACTATGTGGAGAAGAAAATGATTTTGGCGCAGTTGAAATACCCATAGCAAGCAATAAGCGTGTCAGAAAACCAGTTGAGAGATATGATGTTACAAACCTCTGTGTTGTAGATGAGTTGGGCACTTGTGACGAAGAAATCACTTATGAGGAGGCGATGAATGGACTCAAAGTAAGATGTGGAGACAGGCTCTTCTTTCATAAAAGAAGAGTTAAAAGCTTTTGAAGAAAACCAAGCCTGGGAAGTGGTAAGTAACAAGGAAGCAGATAGAGTGGTTCAATGCAAGTGGGTTTTCAAAAGAAAGTTTGAAAGTGATAATAAAGTGAGATATAGGGCTCGTTTAGTTGGTAAGGGCTTCACCCAAGTAGAAGGTGTGGACTATAAAGAAACATACTCACCCCTCTTTGAGAATGTTATTTGCCTTAAGTGTAAAGTTAAATTTCGTAATTACTCATCTTGATGTAAACACTGAATTTTTAATGGCTACCTTGAAGAAACAGTATATATGCAAGTACCACCTAGTTTAGAATGTCAAAGTAACAGTGTACTCAAATTAAAACGTGCAATTTATGGTCTTAAACAATCTGCAAGGCAGTGGAATAAGAGAGTAGATGATTGTTTATTAAGCCAGGGCTATATTAAGTCTAAATTGGAACCATGTTTATATAGTAAAAAGATAAATAAGGAACAAATCTTAATAACTGTGTTTGTTGATGATTTTTTCATATTTTCCAGTAGTGAGGCATTGACAGATGAACTGAAACATAGTTTAATGTCAACTTTCAAAACTAAAGATTTAGGGCAAGTGAAAAAATGCTTAGGTATGAGAGTAAAAATATATAAAAATGGTTGTATATCATTGGATCAGGAGTATTTTGTTGAACATATTTTAAATAAGTTTAAGATGTCAAACTGTAATGTTGTTGATACTCCTATTGAATGTAATTTGAAGTTAGATAAGTCAAAGAATGTTTGTAAACAATATCCTTATCAGCAACTGATAGGAAGTCTTATGTATTTGTCCATACTTACACGCCCAGATATCGGTTACAGTGTCAGCTATTTAAGTCAATTTAACAATTGTTTTACTGCAGTTCACTGGAAACATGCAAAGAGAGTGTTAAAATATTTAAGTAAAACTAAGTCTTAAGGTTTAATGTTTACAAAAGATAATAAAAACTTAGAAGGATTTGTAGATCAGATTGGGCATCAAATACTATTGACAGGAGATCTTATACAGGTTTCTGCTTTAAATTGTCTGGTACTGTAATATCATATAAATGCAGAAAACAACCGACAGTGGCATTGTCCAGTACTGAGGCCGAGTACATGGCAATAAGTGAAGCCTGTAAGGAGGCTATATATTTAAAAAAAATATTATCTGAAATTATAAACTGTAATTACACTATTGTTTTATACAATGATAACCAAGGGGCTCAGAAGTTATCTGAAAACCCATTATACCATAAGAGATCTAAACACATAGATGTACGCCACCACTTAGTTAGGGAAACTGTTACTAATAACTTAGTAAAGATTGTACATCTGCCAACTACTGAAATACCTGCTGACTTATTAACGAAAGGATTAAGTAATTTGAAACATTAATATTATGTTAAAAAGTTAGGCATACAAAGTATTGTATAGGTGTAGTTTATATTCATTTGTTACTACATAGATATTAGATTAATTTGATAAGGGAGATGTTAAAATATATCAAATATAATGCAGTTTTGTCTATGTTTGTTGTCTATGTATGTATTTCATCTGTGTAATATTACTATGAAATAAAGAAAGTCTATGGCAACAGCTATCGTGTTTTCTATTAAAAATCGCATACGCGACTTGTCAGTTATCATTCGCCTGTAGTGATTAGTGTAATCGTAAAAGAGAGTGATGCCCCTGACACGCTTTGCTGTATGAAAGATATAGAGTAATGCGTCTCTAGTAACGAGCGCGCGAGTGACATTGATTCCTTGCTCTGTGGTGCGAGAGCACAGTAATAGTAAAGCTACAGAAGGCACATCAGTTATATAAGTAACACTCCATGCGTTAACGCACCGTTCAATTAACAGTAAACAAGATTGCTGTATCCACCAATAAGTTACCTGGGATCTTCAAAGAAAATTACATAAAATAATATGTAGTACAAACAAAAGTAGCCTCAAACTATACTACACTAGTGGCACGTTATGATGACCGTTTTGACATGTTACAATAGTGATGATATTTTACTTGTTTTACATAAGTACTCTGTTTTCTACCGTAGTATAAATACCCTCTAATGTGGTCGACTATTCATATATTTCTACATATACAATATAATTAAAATTAATACGAAACTTCATTAAAGGACAAACGTCAAAACGGCCATCATAACGAGCCGCTAGTATAAAATGCATATGAAATGTTAATGTTTCATTTCGTTTCATTTGTATATCACAGTACAATAATATCAATTTGATGACAAAATACAAATTTTCAGTCAGAATTTTAAATCTAAATCATTAATTTAAATATAAGCACTTCACAGTCTTATTTTTTTTTTTTATATCTGTTCTAGAAGGTACATCTTGAAGGGCAATACCAACATGGCAACTACAATATAAAGCTATAAAAATTATTGCACAGTTAAACAATGATGGCGATTTAAGTAATCCAAAATATAAATCACCTACATCAGAGCCGGCAAACAAATAGAAATTCGATATAGCTGATAAAGCTAGTAACGGTGTACATAACAAAGCAATGAAACGAATTTCCATTTCATCTGTCCTTAAAATCCTTTCTTTAAACTCTTGATATTTCTTTGTCTTGCCAACAGCTTTTCCTCCATATTCTAACACAATGCCAAAATAGTTTAGTACAGACCAGACAAATATGCTCCATGTAGTGCCATGCCATGTAAAAATAAACATAAATGTTATGAGTGAGGATAATAACTTGTAGCTCATCATAGACATTGTTGTATAACTTCTCAGTGTATTGTATACAGGTGTGTATATATATCTGAAATAAAGAGTTACAATGTTAATATCATAAGTATAGTTAAGAATTGTGGTGAAACTCCAGTTTTACTGTCAATGTAACATGGCTTGGGAGATCACCATTATCTTTATTGTCCAGGTTAGCAACAACACAACAAAAATGTCACGAGAGCGGCTAGTGGAAGTGAAATGCGCTCTAGATCTTATCTTGCGGCTATTGTACAAAGACAAAAGAGGTTGGTAAAACAAATAATACTGGCAGGTACAAAATATAACTAAACATGTTTATGATTTCCTGGGTGTTGGGCGCCCCACTGGCGCTGGCTTTCCCTTCTGGGGTTGGGAGGTCTCAAGGCGTCGGTGCCATTAAAGGCGGGGTATATGCGCCACAGGCCGGTTGTAGCGATGCCGATAAGATGTCGTTTTGGGGTCAACTCGAGAGAGTGCCTCGGAGCATTCCGTTGTTACAGGGAATCGTGTTCAAGATTTCTGGGACAGGATTCAGGCGGCTAATATTGGAGCGGCGAAGGTGGTGCTCGGTGAGTCTAAGGGTGGACGCAAATATGATAAGGAAACTTGGTGGTGGAACGACACAGTCTAGAGGGAAACTAGAGAGAAGAAAGCCCTCTTTAAAAAGTGGCAAGCGTAAGAGAGCTGTATCCAGGACCAGACATGACCACTAACAACCTCTATATATGAGAAGTTGGAATCGTCTGAGGGGATGGGCATAAGCTTATCTATAAGTTGGCGCGCTCCAGGGTCGTAGTGGTACAGGTTATCTCCAAATGCCGCTGTGTAAAAGATCCTGAAGGCACCATGCTATGCGAAGACCTCGCGGTGAAGGAGAGATGGCGCTCGTACTTTCACGAGCTGCTAAATAAGCAGCATAAAGAGGTGCAGCCTCCGGACCACCCTCCGAATCAAGACTGGTGCAACCGGTAACGCCTGCAGATTTTCAAATTGCTCTTCGTCGCATGATGAATCGGAAAGCTGTCGGAACCGACGGAGTCTGGAAGGCGATAGGTCCCCGCGGTGTGGGCATCTTAGTAAACCTTTTGAACCGCGTACTCCTCATCGGACAGATCCCAAATCAATGGAGGCTGAGGATTATTCGGCGACTGATCAAGAGTTCCGACCGCCCTAGGCTAATTGTAAGGTCGCGCCCCCGTCAGCCTAAAAGAGCATATTCAGCCGCAAGTCGCCACGTTCGGTAACATGCAAACGATTTCTCTTTTTAGTAAGCAGCGTTGCCACAGCACTAAATCCACGTTCACACAAATATGACGATGGGAATGCTATCAAGAATCGTTGAACGATTGACCACAATCCAGGGTGCAATTGCGGGATCGGTTTTTGTAGCCAAAATTCTTGATAGTCATTTTTGAACTTGATTTTTATTTCCTCGTTTGTTGTCAATTCTATAAGTTCTTCTTCCAGCTGAGGTGAGATTGCTGTGTTGACATTTGAAAACGGATCTAACACCCAGCCTGATATTTCCAAGTTCAAAATGTCCTAGTATCGTTCGGTGAAGTCAATGTAGAGGTTTTCCAAATGTTGGCAGTAGGCAAACAAGTCGTCGTTACTGCAGGATACTGATAAATTCGGAAAATTGTGAAACTCACGTCTGCCCATATTCTTTTTGTGTAGAAGAAGTTTGGCTGCGAAAGCAGCAACGACATTTTTTGTTTTAATTAAATTTAGTTCATCGCCTTGCAGTTGGAGATTCATGTCGTTGAACCATTTATACAGGTCTGTCATGTAAGCTATATCATTTTTTGATGTAATGAGCTTGTTGCGCAATTCTGTATCTTTAGTTTCCAAGAACTCTATCACAGAGTCAAACAGGTTGTAAAATCGAGTCAGACAATTGCCTCTTGATAGCCAACGAACCTCAGTATGAAGCAACAAACGGTTGGAATCTTCGTCATTAGTAACACAAAGCTGAGGAAATAATCTATCATTTAAAGAGCTGGTACGGATTTTATCGACTGCTTTGATGACATATTGCAGTGATTGTAATAGTCGTTGACTTAAGTTTCTAGCAACCAAATGTTGTCTATGAATAACGCAATGTACAGCAAGTACATCTGGAATTTATTTTTTAAGTACGCTATGAAGCCTTTATGGCACCCTGTCATAGCCGGAGCGCCATCCGTAGCAACTGATATAATATTTTTCAAGGGAATCTCTTTCACATCACAAAACTTTTCCAATGTATTGAATATGGTTTCACCTTTTGTATCGGTCTCTAAATTGCTAGCAAACAATAGTTCTTCACATATTTTCTCACGTTTAATTAACCTCACGTAAGACAGCAACAATGCTTAATTAGTAGGTAAAGTGGACTCATCGAGCTGAATTGAGAATTGACTAGTCTTCAGATGATTGCACAAATGATCCTTCAATGTTTTCAGCCATTTCATCAATTCGTCTTTGCACAGATTTATTACTCAAAGGAATTTTTAGGATAATATCTGCGCCCGGTTTATGAAGCACAGTAGTTATTACTTACTTTATTGCTGGCAAAATTAACTCTTCTCCGATGTTGTGTGGTTTGCCTTTTTGAGCAATTAACAAAGAGACATTGTACGAAGCTCGAAGTCCGTCGTAATCTTGCTTAGCAGCTGCCGAAAATAGTTTTGCTACACTTGGCTGAGTATTATGCTTCATCTCTAGGTCTTGAAAATATGCTACATTCTTGTCTTTCTTATCTGGATGCATTTTATTCAAATAATCTTGCAGTCTTGAAGGCTTCATTGCTTCATTCGAAAATGATTTTAGACATAGAAGGCATTGAGGCGACGATGGGTTTGTGGGATTTTCAATGAATCCGAATTTAATATATTCCACAGAGTATTGCCGTCTCTTCTTTTTTACTTCCGACATTATTTTGTTTTAAGAAATTAGTACCTAAGTAAGTGTTGAACTTAAGTACTGCTTATCTATTACGCGCGAAACCGCAAATGAAAATAAAATAAATATTCCGTTGTTTATATGGATTGCATAAGCAGCACACACCGACAGGAATAAGACAAACATGCATTAACTCGTTTATCTCATTCGACGCTCAATTGTACTCAACAAGTAAGAACAAGTATTCTATGAATCTGCCGATTGATACAGGAATGCACAAATCGGGTTATTTAACAAAAACTTGTTAAAACATGATTGCCCGCGGTCATCGACGCTCATTCGACGCTCAATTGTACTCAACAAGTAAGAACAAGTATTCTATGAATCAGCCGATTGATACAGGAATGCACAAATCGGGTTATTTAACAAAAACTTGTTAAAACATGATTGCTCGCGGTCTATTATCTACGAAAATTACCTATCTAGGAATACTAATAACTATTAAAATGCGAAAGTGTGTCTATTGCCTTTTTATTTGTTTGTTTGTGTCTACTTTCATTTCGAAACGGAGCGACCGATTGACATGATTTTTCTTCTATTTATTGAATAAAACAGGACAGATACATGAACTACGCGGAGAGAAATATCAAACCGAGTTTGAGCAATCTCTTAATTAATATTAGTTGATGTTCACTAGTTGTAGCCGAGAGTCGAGAGCTCTGTCGGTGTCGAAGAGTCCTCCTAGGTAGATGAAATTATAAATCGCCCCCCGAAGCCTACACAACGCCCCCATTTTTTTTCTGGGTCTCTTACCGCCCCCCTTTAGGCCTGCAGCGCCCACAAGGGGGCGTTATCGCCCATTTTGGGAAACGTTGATGTAAAGTATGAAAAAAATATGCTTGAAATTATGTACCAAAACTTTAGGAAGAAGGGATAACATCGCATGGAATAGAAGGCTTTCATGGCTTGAAGTGCGGAATCTATGAATAACACATCATATAACTAAATATTAAGGAAATTTAGTAACAAAACATTTTATACCTATCTAAACTTAATGAATAATTAACTATGATTAACTTACTTGAATAAAAATCTGTACAGCCCAACATCAAAATACCTCCACATCTGTGAATACACATGAATTCTAGCTATGCACCTGGGTGTGGGAGGTGCTTCAATATTATCCAGTCTTGCATAAGATGTAGTTGTTCCATAAGATATAACATATTTCAAATGAAATTCTAAGCCCATCCACAGTCCACCTCCACACAGTGCTGTGGATGACAACATAGATATCGCCTGAAATATGCAAGTCAATTTAAGATCATGTTTCATTTTTTTTTTATATCTTATAAGCAACTCAAATTATTTACCTTCAAATTACTCTGCATAGCTATAAAATATATATAGTGAAAGGCAAGATCCAGCAACAAGGTATATAATGTGTATAGCGTTATGTTCACAGCAAACTGTTCTAGCTTTACAGATAGGTTTTGGTTTCTGACATGAAAACTTTTTTCAAATTCCTCATAATCAATAATTGGTCCAACAAATAAAACTGGCAGGTACATAACATAACTAAACATATTTATAATTTCCTGGAATGTTGATAACTCATAATAATTTTCATCTCGAGAACATTCAATTGTTTCCACTTTATCAACATAATTCAAACAATAAATAATACATCTAATTTCGACCCAAGCTACTGCATATAGCATAACAAAAACTTCTTCATCATTTTCACTATCCATAAAATACCAAAAATAATATTTATACTTTAGTGAATTATATCCAGCTAATAAAATAACACCAGTCAGCCATATGCTAGTTCTTTTACCACCAAGAAGTACTATCACACAAAATATAATAGGTTGAATAGTTATAATTAACAACTGTTTCAAACCCATGTGAAGTACAATAAAAGATACACTTGAAATAATGTACCAATACTTTAGAAGGCAGGGATAACATCTTCGTATAATTTCAGATATAAAAAATTGTAACAAAAGAAAAAACCATAAAGTTTGTATCAGATATTTCCATGTACTCCATTCAACATCTGACCCATCTTTCAATCTGTTTATGAACTTCCATCCTGGATTTAAGTCGCTTATCCCATGTTTTAAACCTATGCTTTCTAATACATCTGTAACAAAAAACAATATTGTAATTCAATAATAAACATTAAATACCTTTTTATCTATTTTCGGTCGACGAAAAACAATATTTACCTGTTTGTGTCTTAACCAATTCGTATAAGGAATATACACAACCTGAGCTCCATATACTGAAATGAACAGCATTTTCGATTAAGTTTAGTTTGGTTTTCATAGCTATTAATACCTGTTCCTTAATCTAGTTTTATTGAAAACAATAGCAAGCAAAATACATCTTTGAATTTGACGGCAACTTGATGACTGACGACGTAATAGTACGTATTATTATTTTTTTATTAATATTTATTTAATGGCCTGGTTTCTAAGACCTTTTAGCCAAATCTTATTTTTTATATCATATTTCTTCAATCTTATCTTCTAATTAGTCCTGTCCAGTCGATGTCGTGTCCTCATTGTCCGTCCTGGTCCTTGCCCTCAGTATAATGGTGATTCTTATACTAAGGTTGTCAGTGGACGTTTCGCGGCAAGAGAGAAAATAGCATTTCACTGCATATATATCATTGTCTTTCACTATAGCACGTTAACACAACTTTTATGTCCAAGAAATCACCACTCCCGCACATAAAACAAGATAAATGCACTAGTTTTAGAAAATAATCTAAAGCAAGCGTCCGCAATTGTCACTCTTCCCGCCAAATAAACCTACGTATTATTATCTATGCTGACGACCATTGAGGAGGGATAATATGGAGAGAGCATGTTGTTCTTTATGAACTATCGGCTATAAAAATATTTTCTAAATCAACATTGTACTTATAAACTTATAGCCATCTTGCTTTAACTTACTTTTAATACCCCATGTAAAAAGAGTCAACAATATATTTCGAAGAATTCGACTTAGTATTGGCAACATAAAAACGTGACGTCATAGCAATGCATGATCATGTGCGGTCGCCATTTTAGTTTCTCACCGTAAACTGTCAAAGCGAGTCTTTATAGCGGTCCTTCAAATCGTTCTTCATATCGATTTTTCAAGTATGAATTGTAGTGTAATAATGATAAACCTGGCTTTTTTGATTATGGGTTGCTTAAAAATTACAGTAAATGAAAAATATGACTGAATACAATAGAAATAGGGAAGTTAAAAACTCGTGTAAAATCTATTTTTATTTTTGCTTTCTCCATTTGGTATAATCATCTTTTAATCGTACTCTAAATATTATGACATTACAAGACGATACCGTACCATCACGAACAACATTTTTAGCAAGTATTTTACTCATTTAGATTTATAGACTTTGTCCCTTTAATGGTTTCTAAGGGATTGAAATTTTGCTATTAACTATCAAGTAGTAATTAAATAAATCTGACTCTAAGTTTTATAAGACAACATACTTCAAATTAAAATCCTCTTTAAAATGTACATTTCCATAAATCCTTTTTTTTTTTTCATAATATACCTATTTTATATTTTAATAGCTTACCGGCACAACTTCGTTAGCGCCACTTTAGAGATTTGTTACAAAAAATGTGATAAATGAAGAAACGCTCGACCGATTTTGTGCAAACTTCACATAAACCATCTACTAAATAGTCCGAACAAAGCCTAAACATTTGGTTTCGATAGGTGAGCCCATTCTTGAGTTATAAAATTACAACGAAAAGTGGCATTGATTTGATATAATATGGATACTTATATTTTACTAGCTGACCCGCCCGGCTTCACCCGTGACATACTTCGAACCCCGTGGCACCCATTTAATCCTGATTAAATCCCTAACTATTTTTAAGTGACATTTCTTATAACTTCAGTTTTACATTATATGACTTTTCTCTGACATGACAGTCAATAATCTTAGGGATGCCATTGCTCATTAGAGCGGGCCGTGGGAAAGTCGGGACGTGGACGGGCCGGAGGCCGTCCGTACTGCATAATTTATATTACACCGAGTGTTAAACGGGTCATAGGCCACCACGGTTGTGGCGTAGTGATGTGAATAATTCCCAATTATTGTTATTTTTATAATAATGGAGTTTTCTTTACTGGAGATGGTTGAATTTTGGATGGATGGATTACATGGATAAAGAGGAAGCAGAAATAAGGAGAAAGGAGTAAGACCAAGAAGATAAATTCTATGGGTATTTTAGAATTTCGAAAGAAAACTTTGAAATTTTATTAAATGTGCTGAAGCCCGCCCTTCGAAGATATCAGACAAGATTAAAGACACCAATAGAACCTAAACAACGATTAGCAGTATGGCTCGAAACAAACGTGCAAGAACGTGTTCCCTCACTAAACATTCGTCGCTCACTGCCCGTACCCGTACGTACGCAACACGGAAGAGTGTTCGCATTACGAAGGGACGTGTAGAGGGTGGGGCGGGACCGTGTACCAAAACGTGGTGTAGACGAGCGTCCGATGATAATTAATAATGCATGTGTAATATAAATTGCTTCATACAAAATGTATGTAACGTTCTAAATACGTGCCCCGTCCGGACCACTTACGTGTCCCGTCCCGGGCATGGCCCGCTTTAATGAGAAACATCCCACTTGATAGATAATATTATTACCTTTCATGTAGCACTTCTACTACGTTTCTGTGTACCTATTTCTATAATGTTTAGGAACTTCAGATCCCTAGATATTCATATAATTAAATTCCTGCCATTTCAAGTGGGGGAGAGTTAGACAATTGGATGAATTAAAAACCTTAAATTATCTTCGGTCGAAACCGGGACTGTATTCTAACTTCATCTTTAAATATATCGAAATACAATATCTCAGTACTACAGAAAGGCGCCATTTTGGTTTACAGTAGTAGGTATACAAGCATTTTTTGTAGGTAGTTACTCTAGGCTGACGACCATTACTGACGAAACAGATTATTTTTATAATTATTTTATGGCCTGGTTACGAAGACCGTTTAACCAAATCTTATTTTTTAAATCCTATTAATTTAATCTTATCTACTGATTCAGTCCTGTCCAGTCCTTGTCAAAGTTGAGTCCTCAGTCCTAGGTTCTGGTCCTTGCGCTCAGTATAATGGTGGTTCTTATATTGTGGTCTTCAGCGGACTCTACGCAGCAAGATAGATAATAGCATTTCACTGCATATATATCAGTCTATCACTATACCACGTTAACACTACTTTTACGCCCAAGAAACCACCACTACCGCACATTAAACAAGATAAATGCACTAGTTTTAGAAAATAATATGCAGCAAGCGTCCGCACTGGTCAAGGTTCCCGCGTAAAGTCTCTGACGACACAGATATACACTGAAGCTCTCCAAAGCCGTAAACTGACTAGAAGACAAGAAAATACGAAGTACTAATTGTAATCTATGGAAGGAATTGAAAAACCGTAACGTAGAGACATACATATTTAGTGTTTTTGGCCCGCCCGGCCACGCTGAATTAAATGACGAGACTTACATGGAGGTATGGAGTCAAATCTATAGTTAATCGTATTTTTTTTTGTAATTAAGCATTAGAAAAATTTTGCACCGGGCATCGCTTAATATGTATTGACATGCTTCTAACCATAACACCTAGGTATTGTAAGCTTAGGTAAGCTTCATATTGAGTTTGATAAGTAAGGTATGTTGGGGTAAGAGCGGAAGGATATCAGACAAATGGGTAGACCCATTTGGGTCTGGGTCGGACATATTCTGTAAAAACTAATTTTTCTCGATATTAATGTTTTATAAACTAAACTTTTATTTTACTATATGTTATTGGGTCAGCAAATAAAAAAAAATCAGTTTTAATCTAATATTAAAATAATGAAATTCAATTCAATAATTATATTAATCGACAAATTTCTCGTGAAAGCAGAATAATCCCAAGTGACTTATCCAACTACAACAATACAATAAAGATCCTTTAAATTAATAAACCAAATATTCATGAAATTGAAATTAAAGTTTGACAATAACTTGCTCATTTGACAATCATCCGGCTTCGCCAATACGGCGAAGGCAGGATGATTGTAATCCGTGAATTGGAATCCGTGAGAGGTAACATCGAATTTTAGCACCTAGGCATAATAATATTTTTTTCAATAATTTAATTTAATATTTGTTTATTTGTTTTTTTTTCTCACCTCAATATACAAATATATCACAAATAATACAATTATTCCTTATCCATTTTAGTTTTATCTTTACATATTGCAGGAGACTGATGCCTAAGCTAGGCCAGAGGCCTGTGTTTCAGGTCACCAGGTCCCACCTCTTTCATGTTAAAAAATATTCCATTTAGTACCAATTTTACAAACAATAATGTAGTGAGAAGGTTATTACATATTTTAAATTGAAACATTGAAAATAAACTTAAAAAGTAAAATAACATAACGTAAACATACTTTACATAGTACGCCTCTGCCTACCCCTTCGGAGATAAAGGCGTATCTCCGAAGGGGTAGGCAGAGGCGTACTATACGCCCACGTAACAGGTGGTGAGCCCATTGCCGTGTTGAAATGGACAGGCGCAGGTTGTGGCGACCTGCTGTTGAAATTTTTCAACTGGCTTAACGAATGTCATGTTACTGGCAACCGGGACCAACGGCTTAACGTGCCTTCCGAAGCACGGAAACGCTCGCAAATATAAATGCCACAAAGTAGTCACCCACCCAAAAGTAAAATAAAAAGAAAAGAAAGGCAATTTAAATAAAATACGTGTGTGTGTCTGTGTGTGTGTGAGGGCGCGCGCGTGCACGCGCGTATGTAAGTTTGTCTGTGTAAGTGTTTTTATGTGGATGTGTGTCCTTAATTAATTTATATTTAAGCCAGGTGTGTAATAAGGTGTTCGGTGTCAGCATAACTTAGTTTTTCTAGCAAAACTAGTTTTGCAACTCGTGAGTTGATACTCTATGGGATTGAAACGCCTTTTTTCGCTGGGTAGAATGGGGTCAAATTCCAACAACGAATGTTGTTTTAGTAGGGTGTGTAGTATGAACAATTGACGCACAGTCAGCACCTCACACTCCTCATACAGGTGTTTAGTAGGGTACCTATACGACACTTTAAGGATAGCACGTTGCGTTCTTTCTAATTGCAACAATGTGGTATTATGTGCCCCACCCCATGCGACAATACAGTAGCCTAAAGCCGACTGTACAAGGGCATAATAGACCGACCTTATAATATCCCTACTGATTACGTGTCTTAGAGTTTTAAAGATATAGATCATCTTACGTAATCTATCATTGAAGGTGTGTATGTGTTCTTGAAATCTTAGGTTTTCGTCAATAATAAAAAACTAAACTAACTAACTAACTATCTTCACGCTGTATCCCTGACGGGGTAGTCAGAGAGGACAGATAATGTCAATAATAACCCCAAGATACTTCACTTTCTCGGTTCTGGTGAGCGGTTTGCAGGAACAGAGATTGTCAGGTGATTGTGTACAAGAATGAGCTATAATAGTGTAAATAGATGTTGTCGTTTCTATTTTTTTGGTTTTTCTTTTTTTAATGGAATAAGTTGTGTAATTTGTTTTGTCGGTATTTAGTGTCAATAGGTTACCCCGCAACCAGTCAGAGACCATATTAAACCCCAATTGTAGACCCGATAGACTTCTTCCCATGTCATTTCGTTAAATAGTAACACAGTATCATCGGCAAAACTGATTATTCTGCCTTGAGGAAGTTTGAGCATACCCAGGTCATTCATATAGATGAGGACATAAATACGGTCGGTCCGAGGACGCTACCTTGTGGTGTGCCGTATGTAAGGGTTGGCTCATCACTCAGGTATTCGACTATTTTAACTCTTTGGGTACGCCCACTCAGATAGTCACTGAAGAGATTCAGCGGAACACCCCTGATACCCATCCACTCCATCTTCGTCAGTAGAATTGGGACAGAAACCGTGTCAAATTCAAGTCAAAGTCAAATTTTAGCACCTAGGCATAATAGGCAACGAATGCTGACTGCAAAGAGAAAAGAGATTTTTTTGCAGAAATAGTCTAGTAAATGAACACGGGAAATATTAGACAGTAAAAAAAAATGAGTAAAAGTGAAACTTTTAGTGAAATTTTTAGTGGCCGTACTATGTAGTGGCCCTAATATGTAGTGGCCCTAATATGTAGTGGCCTCAATATGTAGTGGCCCTAATATGCAGTGGCCATAATATGCAGTGGCCCTAATATGTAGTGGAAAGGATTGTGTGGTTTTATAAAACCACGGTAAAAGTCAAACTATTTTTACTTACTCTTAATACCCTTTTTAATACTTCGCGGCCGACCGTCACACAACACAACACACGGACCAAAAATTTTGAGACGATGTAATAAAAGTTTCACTTTAAAAAACTTAAAACATATTGCGATTTTTTAAATTTACATTTACATCCGTTCTGTTGACGGAGCGACTGCTGGCAAATAAAGGTCGATGCAAAACAGCGTAGTACGTAATGTTGTGTACATATTTTCCAAAAGCGACCATATTTTTTAATGTATGCATATACATTTAAAAGTACGATTGCGTTTGTGGAATTATTAATGCCTACAGTCTTACCTCTCTTCCGCTCTTACTCCAACATACCTTACAACAAGATAGCGTAATTTAATTACATAAGTCTAGTATTACATACCTAAGGGATAATACTATTAATTATTAGAACATGTTTATACACAGCACCTTCTAGCCCAAAGTAAGCTAATATAAAATTGTGGTATAGGGTCTAGACAACGAGAAGCACACGTGTACACTACTATGTACGCCACCAAGGCAAGATAAGTAACTCATCTTGATACTTTTCCTTTAGACTGTTTTTTTTATGGTTTCGCGGGGAATATCTTTACGCACCGTCATCCCTCCTGCGGGGGCAGCAGGGACGGTGTGTGAGGCTCCCGGCCCGTGGGAGAGGGGCCGTCCTACCCACTAAACCCCGCGGTGTTCCACCTCACCTTAAAACCGGCTCGCAGGGTAGGCCTGAGGTTAAATCACTGCGAGAAAAGTAACTCCTTCGAGCCGGATATGAACCAGCGACCTATGGATATCAATTCATTACCATCTACAGTCCACCACTCTACCAACTGAGCTATCGAAGGCATTTCCTATAGACTGTAGTTGTAACACGTTTATTTCAAGGTGTTACCACCAGCTTCACTCCGGGCAGAGCAATGAAAAGAAACTCAAAAAAATATCCCAGGGCGCCTTATATGAAGAATGTGTGTGGTTGGGAGACAAATGATATGCTTGCACAATAATTCTTTATGAGGTTTATTACTATGGAAATATAAGGAAAAAAAATCTACCTCACAATACGAGAATAGAATTAGTAGATACAGAACAAGTTAAAACATAATACTCAGCTTTGTGCTTTGGCGCGAAGCTTGCGGAGCGAGCTGATAGTTCCGCTCACGCCAAGCTTCCGTGCGTCAATCCGCTGATGCCCAACGTTGAGGAAGATTGCCCAAGGACCAGGATTGCCCTAAAGAGCAGCAGTAAGCGGAAACCACAACGCTTCCAGCAAATATGTGGATTATGGGGTTTCTAAGACATTCGTACGTGACTATATATATATATCAAACGGCTATAGAACTTGACTTGATTGACCAGAACTTGCACAAGAAAAAAATCACGATAGACGTATTTGGAGAATATCTAAGAAAAATCTGGAGAACTTCGGGTATCTTTTAACTGTCGCAGGTCAATAATCGATCTAGATCCTTCCACACTCCTCCTATTTATCCTTTTTTTCATCTAGACCCCACTCTTGAGAAGTGTCAAAAAAATATTTTTTTGTCGTTTAATGATCGACACACATTCTACCACCATAGACCAAATTAGAGTTATTTTATATTTATGTAAAATTATTGATTTAAATACTTGTATTCCTTAAAAAAAACTGTTTATTCAATTTTAATGTTACTTTATCTTTCATTAAAATGGGATATCATGACCCGGTAATGCCATCTATACGCAAACGCTAGGTACTAACATCCCATCCATCAATATAACTAGCGACGTCTGGCGGCAATATGTCCGCACTACCTCGCTAGTCAAAACTGCATGTTACATAGTCAATAATAATAAATAATAATAATAATAAATCTTTATTTGTAGAACATAGGTATACAATGATCTTAAATAGTAATTAGTTCACTATGTTTTGCCACTTGGGCATACAAATCATAATAATTAGTTAATGTCTATGAAATTAAAATATAATGTCAAAAAAATATAAAATAAACATGCATTAATAAATCAACAACAATTAATTAATTTAAATATTGAACTATTATCAATTTGTATTAATTACCAATTTAATTATTCAGTACATAATAAGATAGGCTAGAAATAACATTATATTGTATCATCATATAGAAATTCATCCAGCGAGTAATAGCATTTATCAACTAACAATGATTGTATCGCTTTTTTAAATCTAGGTACAGACAGTGTCTTAATTTCCATTGGTATTTTATTAAAAATTTTTGGCGCCGTACCAAATATAGATTTTTCCATAAGGGCTGTGTTACATTTGGCATTACATAACTGTTCACTATATTGACTTCGGACTGGGCCTCTTCTAACATCAGCCACTCGTGTATACAGATTGGAATTAGTTTTAACAAAAATAGCTGCTTCCATTATGTATAGGCACGGCAACGTAAGCAATTTAATTTTTTTAAAGTAGGGTACACAGCTATCTGTAATTTTCAACCCCAACATGGATCTGATACATTGCTTTTGCATTCTGAATACAGACTCCCTATCTGTCGAATGCCCCCAGAATATTACACCATATCTTAAGATGGATGCCACTAACCCATGATATGCCATCAAGAGTGAATCCTGATTTACTTTTTTCGAGAGTTGTAAAAGAGCATAAGCAGACTGACTCAATCTCTTGCATAACTGTTCCGTATGTGGCTTCCAAGTTAGTTTTTTATCAATTATTATACCAAGAAATCTAGCTGTGGTAGTTTCCTCTATTTTAAAATCATTGTATATAACATTAACAGTTGGGATGACACATCTTTGATGGAAATGCATCAATTTAGTCTTTTTAAGATTTATTATTAAATTATTATTGTCTAGCCATGTAATAATACTAGACAGAGAATTGTTTATATTATTTTGGTATTCATTAAGATTAGTACATTTAATTATTGCCGTGCTATCATCTGCAAACAGCACCATATTACAATGTGTATGTTTAGGAAGGTCGTTAATGTAAATTAAAAATAACAACGGTCCCAAAACACTACCTTGGGGTACCCCATATTTGACAATTCTAGGTTCAGAGTGATGTATGGTTTCTAGATTGCGCTTTGAACATATTCTTGAAATTTCTGTGTACTGAATTCGGTTACTTAAGTAAGATTCCATTAGTTTAAGAATATTTCCTCTGATTCCGTACCCCTGCATTTTTTTTAATAATAGTTTATGATTAACATAATCAAAAGCTTTTGTCATATCTGTGTATAATGCGCAGACTGGTATTCGTTCATCAACAGAGGTTGTTACATAAGATAAAAAATCATAAATTGTCATGTTAATGTTAAAATTTTTTCGGAATCCTTTTTGTTCATGACAGAATAATTGATATTTGTTAAAGTAGTTATTAAGTGACTGTGAGATGAGCTTCTCAAAGATTTTTGAAAAGATGGGTATTTTGGCAATAGGTCTAAAGTTTTTTAAGTCCGTTTTATCTCCCTTTTTATGGACGGGTTTGATAATGATTCGTTTCAGATTGTCCGGGTAAACCCCACTTGTTACACTTAAATTGAATATGTGTTTCAGTACAGGCGCTATTATATTAATAACATATTTGACTACACTGGTCAGTACTCCATCAAAACCAACAGTTTTCGTATTTTTAAGTCCGCTAGTTACTCTAATTAAATCAATTTCCAATATTGGTAACATAAAGAATGAATGTAAAGTCAGATTCTCAAAATTCATATTCAATACATTGTTAGATTTAGAATTATTTTCAATTTCATCGATAAAGTAATTATTTAATTCATTTGCAATGTCTAGAGGTTTTGTTAGTAATAAATTATTGTTTTTTATTGACATTATTGTATCTGGGGGTACACAGAATTTTGATCTTTTGATAATTTGCCATGTGGCTTTGGATCTATTTTGAGACGTGTTTATAAAATGGTTGTTATGAGCTTTCTGTGTAAGTTTTAAAACTTTTTTATATCGAGCTGAGTAAATTTTAAAAGCCATTTTATTTTCATTGTTTGGTTTGTGCCTGTACTCCCATAGTAATTGACGCTGCTTTTTGCTACATGTTTTTATGCCTCGGGATATCCATTTACTCTTTCTACTAGTTTTTATAGTTAAGGTTTTCTGGGGAAAACACAGCTTGTACATTAATAAAAAATCATTCATGAAATTATCATAGGCTTGATTTGCATCTTTTGCCTCATAAACGTTATTGAAAGATAAGCATTTTAGATATTTTTTAAATATGTTTAAATTTTCTTTATTGATATCTTGTTTTGTTGTTTTCCAAAATTTTAATGTACATGTTTTTTTAATTGGAACGGTCAAAATTTGAGCTGTATGGTCAGACAGGATAAGATCCACAATACTTGCTTTATAATTATTATTATAACTATGAGCAAAATTATCGATGCAAGTCTGTTTCTGTAGTCTAGTTGGTTTGTTTAGTGCTAGAGTAAGATTATAACTTAAGAGAAAATTTTCAAAATCCAGTGCGTCTTTATTCCGTTTCAAAATATCTATATTAAAGTCACCACATAAGATTATATTCTTTTTTGTAAATGGTCCAATTATTTCAAAAATATTCCTAAGCTTCTCATAGAGAACAGAATACTGCCTTGAAGGGTTTCTATAAATACAAACAACTACAACATTGTATGGTACAATTTCAACACAGCAGCATTCAAAAATCCACGGAACTGATAACTTAGCTATATCCGTTAGTTCCTTGTATTGTAGGCCCGCCCTAACAAGTATACATGCTCCTCCTCGTTTTTTATTGGATCTAGAGAAAAATGCGGCTGGGCAAAAGTTTGGCAAATATAATAAATTTTCATAACCACTCTGTATAAAATGCTCAGTTATACACAGGACATCAATAATCGTTCCAGAGCTTTCGAGTTCTCCTAACCTAACCAAAAACCTATCTGACTTACTTATAAGTCCAGCCATGTTTTGGTGTAAAATAGTAAAAGTATCAGAGAAAAAACAATGACTTTTCCTCATTCGATTGAGAGGTATTGTTAGAGATTAAACTGTTCAGATCAAAAACAAGTTCCTGCAAATCTAAAATAATGCGTTTCATGCCTTTGTAGTTAAGACGTCCAGTATGCTTACTAAACATGGTACCATCACACGACAGATTAAGGTTTGAGTCTAAGAGATAAGCATATTTATGTGAATCATTATCCATGTATAGCATGCTATTAAATGCCTGTATTCTGCTGTTAAACATGATATTGTTATAACTGAATTTATAAGTTGGTATGCATATTATAAAGTTAGTATGGTTTAAGGTAATCAATCTTTGACGAATACACTTAACGAGATCTACATAATTTTGTGTTGTATTGAAATCCTCCTCGCCTATAAAAACTATACAGTAGTCAGATTTCGTAAAGTTACGAACTTTACCCTCGATTCTGTCTAAAACATATTCTAAAGGACATTTTGGTTTACGGAAGTGGCATGTGTTATAATTTTTTAAATAGGTTGTAGTATCCATTATTTTATAAATCCTGTTTGAGTTTTCACTACTTAGTAGACAGATCTTTGGTTTCGTACAGTTTTCTGGTACTTTGATATCATTCTTCACTGTATTAAGCTGGGTATTTGAGAGACCTGTACTAGTGGTTTTAGTAGTACTTTCTGGTTTTTTCAATGCATTTATAATTTGCGTGGAAGGCTGGTTGGTAAGTGACTTTCTGATGCTACCTTTTTTATGATTTGTTTTGTATTTGCTTGATCTGGGTGTAATTAAACTTTCTGTGTACATTTTCTTAAAAGTTTCTTTAGAAGCAGATAAGTTTTCTAATTCTTTTCGTAGGTGACCATTCTCAAGAGAAAGTCTGTCGATTTCAGCATGTGCACTTTCCAGTTTTTTTTCTTTTTCCTCCAAGTCCTGTTTTAGTTTCCTAATCGCATCAGACGTAATTATAGACTGTGTGGAGATTTCATCCATACTTGTTGACATCATATTGATTTCTATGTTATCCTGCGAATCATCATCGTATAGTGACTCGTACGATAACGTGCGTGTTATCTTTTGACGTACGGTAACATTTTTATCTGGTGAGCTCATATTGTAAAGAATTATTTATTTATCTTCTAAATGTAAATATAATATTATGGTGTAGTGGAGGACTCCGATAATTAATAACTCACAAAAAGTGATTAGTTGGGGACTAGGGTTTGAACGCAGCACCCTTTTATCTTCCGAAGCTGAATTTGAACCTTCGAACCAATTGTTCAGTTACTACATCAGTTGAAATTTCTTAATGTATGATAGTTCTGTACCTTTTGTAAAAAAATCGTAGGTATTAGAAGATTTAAACTTCTTTCTGCAAATGATTTTTTTACAATTTTTTATTAAACATTTCACTCAGATTTCACTGTTTTACATGACTTTTATGCATTTTTTATATCACAAGTTTTATATCACTGACGTTGTAGGCTTATAATTTCATCTTGAAGAATTCACTGCATATGTTTTCGAAATATTCACTTCCAGTTTTACTTGTGGATTTTTATCACTTTAAGCGTAAATTATAATGAGATAACATTTGTGCGTTGTAATTATAACGTATTCAATATATTTCACTTTTAACACGCTATTTTTTAGAAAAATTTACTATTTTTCAATATAAAAATACACGGATCACATTTCGCCGTGTGTACAGAACACTGACACTTTTTCAAAATTATAACTAACTGATTTTCTATTCTTTACTAACTAACTAACTAACTATCTTCACGCTGCATCCCTGACGGGGTAGTCAGAGTCTTTACTCATTGGATATACTATATCATATGAAAGATTTACAATTTTTGTCTGGTTTCCCTTCATCTGTCTGTAGCCAGGAGTCCCGGGTGAGCCCTCGGAAGGATAGTTCAGGGGGGGGATTCGGGTGTTATCCTGCCTCTTGGGCGGGTTCGAGTGTTATCTCGCTTCTTTGGGGGATGTGGGTGGTTAACCACTATTGAGAGGATAAGGGCATGCGTGTAACCCTCACGCTGCGCCACTTTCCATGGCCTGCTTCTGTAAGAACGGCAAGGAGCCCACCCGCCGTACCCCGGTCACGGAAGCCGGTAGTCTTGGGCGAAGACAAGTCTGCGGTGCCCTCGCCGCAGACTGTAATACTCGGGGGGAGAACCCACCCGCTGTTCTCAGGCCCCCGGTCACGGAGGCCGGTAGTCTTGGGTGAAGACAAGTCTGCGACGCCCTCGCCGCAGACTGCGGAACTCGGGGGGAAGACTTCTCTCTCGCTCTCTCTCCGCCACCTCTTTGGCTCTTTGACTTGCACGCAACAAGTCGCAACGGCGCCCCAATTGCTCCCTTTGGAGATCATGGCTCTCATCATGGTCTCCAGTGTGAGAATGTCCACGCCCAGACCCGCAACGCCAACACTCCGCTAGTGTATGCAGCGCCGCATCCTCGCTGCAGTCCGTACAGTGCTGGCACTCTGGTGTTACCTCCCGGTGTATACGCCACAGAAACTTACCGAAGCACTTGTGCCCAGTAAGTATCTGTGACATCCTGTAGGTGCAGCTGCCGTGTTGCCTCTCCAGCCACTCCTCCATGACCAGCTTCACCGCATCATTATGTCCCCACTTATGTTGCTCAAGTCGCACCTTCCATGTCTCCATGAGCTCCTGCCGGAGCAGGGATCGCTGAGCCTCGATTTCTCGAGGGACATGCTGTATCCCTAACGGGGTACTCAGAAAGGACAGATTGCAAAGCTTCACGATCCATGCATACTTTATTTTGCTAGAATGTAGTAAAATGTTTCATTTTAACCCCGTATTGTTGGAACGAGCATATGCGGGTGAAACCGGGGCGTCCGTTTAATAAATAATGCTGAAGTAAGATCAACCTTAAACACGGTTTTGTAGTGTTTACTTTAGAATGACGACCTTACATAACTGTACATTCTTTCTCAATGCCTTGAACAGTTACTCTCAGTTGACGCCCGTTCGCACCGTACATAAGAACAATTGCTCGTATAAGTCATAGATTGTATAAGTATTTGGTTCCGTAATTTTGATCTCTAGTCACACGTAGTATTATGTAGATAGGCTCTAAAATGAATAAGTGTCAAGTGTACCTCTGTGTGATTTTGTTTATAATAAAGAATAATTCAGGTAATTATTACCGTATGGTTGTTTTAAGTGGATCGGTATTAACTAAGTATGTAAATTTAAATCTGAGAAAATATGTCATTATTAAATTTACTTAAAGACTGAGAGAGACTAATATTCACTTTAAAAATTAGGTATTTCAAATGCTTCAATAATAACATTATATTATTACAAGCCTGATTTATTAATGTAAAACAAGTTTTTCTTGAAGTTTATGATGACTTAAGTAATCAAAATGCCGCGAAATTTGAACACGTCGCGATCTCATTATTTACTGTTATTTTATGAGTAATTTAAAATGTTGTTGTTACCGTTGGTAGCAAGTAATCTAAATAGTATTTAACTAAATAGTTTTTATACATGAACAAGTCAGCAAATGCTTTTTTTAGAAACGTTAATAATTAGATATAACTTGAAAGTGGGCTTAAATAGTACCTAACACTTATTACTTTCTTAATTGCCTATTCATTGAACCATGTGTATAGGTACTAAAGCGTGTTTGTAATAGGATTCAATATGGATATACAATCTCGATCTTAAATTTTGGTCACTATATTTAACGTGTTTAACAAAAATTTATCATAGCAAATTATTTACTGTGTGTATTATAAATACTACTACTTATATAAGCAAAATATACCTAACATATGAACTTATCTTTAACCCCGATAACACTGAATAGATAAAAGTTTTACCATTCGTCGAAGGCGCTAATTTGGTCTTATTAAGCTAAGATAATAATTAACGTACTCATTGTTTTTGTAGCTTTAGAATATAACAGACAGCGGATCAATACCAATACTGATTTCTTATTGCATGAAAGTGGAGTTCAAACGAATGTACCTAAACGAGATTACACGAACCCTGGTTTATCCGGTCAAGTCCTTAATAATAACCAGAATGGGGGTAAACGTGACTTTGTTCAAGTAACACCAAAGTCAACATCAACAACTGCTTTGAGTTCTTCTGGACCGCAACAGAAAGCTCATTCATCTAATGAAAAGAGAGATTTCGTAGCACCTCAATTCCCAACCCTTAAACCAATACAAAATAATCAGCCCCCTACTCCTAAGGTCGCTACTAGTAAGGATTCAAGTGGTAAAAGAGATTTTGTGGCGCCACAATTTCCTACACTTAAACCATTACAACCGACACGAAATCAACAGCCGCACCAAAGTAATCTAGCAAGTGGCAGTAAAGTCCAAGATCTTGTTAATTTATACGACAGCAAAAACCATAATCAAGGAACACCAAGTTATAGTTCCATCCTGCAAGGTTCTACAAATAAAAATAACCCAGTTTCATCGACAAGAGTTACCCAACTGACACCAACAGTTGCGCCTTTTCAACCGACAAAACCTATGAGTTTTAGTTCTGTTGTCTCTTTGGGACCAAAAAAAGGAAGTACAAGTGGTACTCAGATTTTTACGACTGCTAAACCTACACACAAGTCTAGTACTGCAGGATCTCGACCAAGTACTCCAGTTTTGCCCAGTTCAATTGTGAATAATAACCGTGCTACAACTACAAATAATTTAAATACTGTAACCGATGCTGAACTCCAGACACTTAGCGAAGAACTTTTAAGGAAGGATACTAATAATGCAGCTCGATACATATCTATTAACTATCAGGAAAAAACTTCGTCACAATCACAGGACGATAAAGCTCCGCTACCGTAAGTTGTAACTTTTTACACGCATTCACAATTCACAAAAAAAAAAGGAAAGATTCTCCCGCATAACTTAAAACAGTAAATACCTAAGTATTAGGTAATTACTGCTATATATATTAGTGCTAGTTGCAATGCAAATTGTGCGGCTTAAAAATGCCATTGAACGAGGATTCGTTACATTGATAATTTTTGCTCTTTTTAGCAACGAATTCGTCATGTACGTATTCTTTTGTTCATATCCTTAAAGGTTTTATAAATTTCAAATAAGTAGATAGTTACTAAAAAGTATACTAAAATGCTGCAGACAGATTCTCGTGACAATTATGCAGGTAACATTTATCGACTTACACTATAAAATTTATTATTGTGAAATATTGAAATAGGTACTTATAAAAATTAACACACTGTGCCACTGTGTTACAGTAAAAGGTAAAGTTCTACGTTACGTTTAACGTAGGGATACAGCGTGAAGATAGTTAAATTTGACTAGAATATTCTTTTTTGTACACCAATCGTGATATTAAGAAATATAAAGCACCCTTAAATAAATAAATAAATAAAGATATATGGCAAAAAAAATGAAGCAAAATATATACTTATACTATATAAAGGCATATTTTTTTAAATTAAGAACCATTGCATTATATCTTGTGTCGTGCTTGTATCCCATCAAATCTCATTGTATTCAATCTGATGTCTTTTCTCGTTGCAATTAATTTTATAAATGACCTTCAGTATAAATTTATAACTGAGGTCAGAGTTTTATATCTATTGTACCTACAAAGGAAAAATATCATAAAAATTCAAAAAATACATAATAATTTACACACGTTCACACATAGATTTATGAAAATAGGTGTGTTCCGGGCAAACCGGAAGGGATCGACCTCGAAGTAAACATGTCGATCAATGTCAAGACATGCCTAATTAAGGCCAAGTCAAAGAGGACCCACGTAGGACAACCACAGATAATATAATATAATTTATGATGACTGCCTCTGTGGCGCAGTGGGAGTGCGTCTGACTGCTTCCCACCCAGGATAAAATGCCTCATACTTGTAAAATATCGTATCTAACAGGACAATATAATATATTATACCTATCTTCTTAAGTTCTTTAATTTTACTAAAATAATTAAGTATATTTTACTCTGTATTAATAGGTAGGTAGGTACTGGTTGTAACCTTTTACAACCAGATAATGCACATTTATTTGTAAAAAAAAACATTATAATAAATTAAGTATAGAATATGATCGTGCGTTGCTTTGAGGGCATTCCGCATCAGCAATGAAGAAGTTCTCAAAGTTAACCATTACTGATTATATCTTTTATCTAAGTACGAGTAGGTAGGTATATCACGCGCTACGTGTGTCTCATGTTTGAGGCATCTCACGTAAAAAAAATTTTGAAGAATTAAAAAATTATCTTACAGATTGCTCACTGTGTCTCCTGAAGCATGGAATATTCCAACTGTGCAAAAACTCATTCCATTATTGGATAATTATGAGAAGGATTCATTGATCAATGAGCATGTTACACCACAGGTCGGTAATCACATAGTATATTTTGTTGGTACCAACATTTTAGTAAATTTGCTGGTTTTTGAATTGAATGAAATAAATTATTTATCTGTACTAATATAAATATAAAGCTTACGAGTTTTTTGTTTGCATGGTTGAATTACGGGTTCGAATTGAACAATTATTTCTGTATTGGATAGCCCATTTATTGAGGAAGGCTATTTATCATCACACTACTACCCTGGTGAGTGTAATCATAAATCAGGAAGGAGCAGCAATCATAAATGCCACCAATCGGGAAAATTTTCATACATAATAGCAAAAGTAATAAACGACAGGGTGAAATAGGTGCAACGAAGGTTCGAAGTATGGCACGGGCAAAGTTGTGATAGGTAGTATAGGTACTAAAAAAAGCAATAGACAGATGACAAAGTCTGTAATTGACCGTCAATATATTAAAGTTAGTCTTAAGATGCGGATCAATTTAAATACTTAGTTGAATTTCAAAATGGAATGCACTCAATTATTGAAAAAAATGTTTAACCTTTTTATTTTGGAGATTTTATTATTTTTCGAACACACAATTTATAGTATGTACATCTCACTGAATATGGAGTTCCTCGTAAGCATCCGATAGTAGCCCCGCTAGGTCAGTGTTCAGTAAACATTGTACAATCGGTCCTGGTTTGTGTGATCGGCGGCAGTGGCGCTTAGGTATTGTCAATTCCTGAATGACTAAAGGGATTTCAGATTATGGAAATAATAGAACTACATAATATCATAGTTGCGTGATATTACATCTTACTTTAAAAGGTGATTAGGTATACTCGTAATATGTGAAATTCAATTGATTTCAAGATTTCGGTATCGCACAAGTAGCTTAGTTGGTCAAGGTCCTTAGTAGAGAAAGGCCACGAGTTCAAGCTCTGTCCCAAATCAATTTGCCTTTTAGCACTATAAAAAAATTGCTCCGAAAAGCTTGGTCAGTGACCCTGATAACCCAAAAATATGCTGTAATGCTAAATTGGTAAAATTAGAATATGTTCAATTTTCTTTAATATGTTGCAATTAAACACCATTTCAATGAATGAGGGTAAAACGTCAACAGATCGAACGAAATTTAAAACCGCGTCCCTTTCCGTGCAGGGGAACCGCTCTAACTCTAACCCGCTAAACTACCGAGCCTTGATATTCTAACTTATACGTCTTGGTACTTTCAAAATTCTTTCGAATGTTTGGGTAGGTGTTGTAATCAGAAAGCGTGTGAGTGAGTTCCAATCCCGCATTTTGCAAAAGTACCTGTTGCGGAGAAAAAAGAAAGGAAACCTTAAAATAAAATCCTATATGCCACATCTGGCTGAGCGCTTAGGTATCTACTTAAAACCTAAAATACTCTAAATAACAGATTGTTTGATCTATGTCCAGTGTCAATTGACTGAGGTGAGATGAAGACCACGACTTCACTTAGTTTATTTTTACAGGAACGAATTGAAGAAAATAACTTTATGGATGCGCTAATGTCTACCACAGTAATGAGGCACTTGATGATTTTTTTGAAGAATAAAGGTAAGTCTCTCATTAGGTGATAGGTGAAGAATATGTGTTTCTGTGAATAGTTTTCAATACCTACACTAACAATATAATTTTACTTTATTGCAGGGTTAGTCTCGCTAGACCCAAAACAACAGAGAGATTTTGTGAAACAACTATGGTTTTCATTATATTCAAGAGGCAAAGGAAAACTCGGCAGCTCTGGTTTTGAGCACACTTTTCTTTCAGAGATTAAGAATGACGGGGTGCAAGGTAAGTATTGGTATAGAAGACTTGTAAGTTTCAAATCAGTGAAGTTATTGACGTTTTTCTCTCAATTTCGGATAAATAAACACTTACTATTTAGGGAAGTACCTACAATGGTGAGAGAAGATTCACCTGGCATGTTAAAACAAGTTTTATTAAGAGTGTCAATGTCTGTTTGATTTTCTGAAAAGTCAAAAGGCTTGTACCAATATCTTTCCGGTTAACATTATACATTTATATGCCATCGTAAGAGTACCTATTTTAAATAAACTCCTATCTACTGCTCTGTCTAATTGAGTGCGATAAAAATAAAAATACATGGAGTAATTCGCGAGGAAGGATTATGATCATAATTCCACGCAGTTGCAGCGAAGAATGATAACTTGTAGTATCTTACATGAGTCAACTTTTATACTCCTGAAAATGTAACTAATTTATTTAGAACTATTTGAACATTCACTGTACCTGTTCGGAGAGTTGAGAATTTACCAGACCCTTCGGAGTAGATAGGCAACCCTATACAGATTTCCGTGATCAATAATGTTAATGTTTACAACTTCAGGTTTACACAACTGGATATATTTCTCAAAAGAAGAAGCAGCCAATCGCGTTAACTATTTGGGATATAAGAAATACGTGACACTAAACGATGTGAGTATATATTTATCATTGGGTACGTAGGTAAGCTGCCCTTGTGGTGGCTGCACGAAAATGTCAGCACCCCACTGTATCCTGTGAGTTTCGTTAAAAGGGACAAAGGGAACACGTCTAGCCAAGCTGAACTTGTTAGCTCAAAATTTGATTTATTTTTTTAATAATAATAATTTTTATTAAGCATACTAACAATATTTGCACTTAATGCCTAAGTGACCTAAAGCTATACAAATAATGTACAATTGCCGAGTTCCAGGGCAGATCCAAAGCCAGTTCCCAGCCCCGTGCTAGGAATTAACCCATGAAAATAACCCCAAATGTAGTACTCCGGGCTGATTCCACTAGTCCTGGCTACATTATGACCACTTTGACCACTGGATGGGTGACCACTTTGTGGCATTTACATTTGCGAGCGTTTTCGTGCTTCGGTAGGCACGTTAAGCCGTTGATCCCGGTTGCCAGTATAATGGCAGCCGTTAAGCCTGGTTGAAGGCCTTATGGGCGGCTTGAAAAATTTTAACAGCAAGTAGCCACAACCTGCGTCTGTCTATTTCAACCCGGCAATGGGCTCACCACCTATTACATGGGACAGGAATCCACACAGTGAAAAGTGGTCATTTAATATGCCTCTGCCACCCCTTCGGAGATAAGGCATGATGGGTATTTTTTTTTTACGATTTTTGGGTTGAATTTGGTAAGCAGCAGTTGTTTCAACAATTTGACAAAAATCATCTTTAGAGTCGGAGTTTTACATAAATTGGCTGCCAGTAGTAGGTGTAATTTGCCTATTGTAACAATTGCGGTCTAACCGAGGTTATTATAATAGACTCCGCAAGTTTTGTACAGCGCTAGGTATACTTACTAAAGATTTAACAATTTCAATCTAAACTATGGTATGTAAGTAAAACCACTTAAGTACTTAGGTGACATATGTAGATAGAAATCTTTAGGTAGTAGTAGTAGGTTTTGGTTATAGAAGAGAAATATTACGATATATTTTCTATTTTACAATCAGGTGGGATATGTTATAAATTGCTTATTCTATTTTTTTGCAGAAAGGAGTTGTGTTAAAATTCCATTTTAATTATCAAGGCCTGGATAAGCCCGTAAACGCCATGTTTATTGGAACATCTCCGGAACTTGAAATAGCACTGTATACTCTCTGCTTTTTAACTCGTGTGGACAATGACTGTAACCTGAAGCTAGCAAATAATGACGTGAACATCATAACGTATAACTACCGCTATCGAAGCAAGAATCTCATTGGTACAGCTTATCCACAAATTTAATTGTGCTGTGTTCTTTACTTTAAAATGTTTTTGAATATTATATCGTAGAATTAAATAAAAGTATATTTTTTGTAAGCTGTTGTTAACGATTTTTTAAAAACAATTGATTGTGGGAACAATTGCACGACCTAGAGTGGGATGTGAACCCGTGTCCTTACTCAATCCCAATTTAGTCTGCCTACCTCCTCATATATAATAAAGTACTCTGTGCTGCCTACCGAGAAACGTAGTGCAGTGTTACATTTTTTTTATACCGAGCCACGCTCGAAGCTTTATGATTGATTATTTAAGATTGATATGACTTTATGAATGATTGATGAATTGATTGACATTGATGATTGAATGTAAGAGTCGAAAAGGATGCAAGTTTTCCTCATTTAATTGTGGCATAGTTAGGATACTAATTGATTTTCAAAATTATATCGCTTGTTGAAATAATTGGGTTAACTAATAATTTAGAGGACCTCGCCCGTGTTACGAGGCTTATGCCCCATAATGAGCTAATTGCTTGATGATCAGTGTATTTTTATTAACTAGGTAATATACATCAAAGATATCCTAAGTTTCTTGCCGGTTCTTCTCAGGTGGGTCGCGTTCCGAACCGGTGGTCGCTTTAAATATTTTAAATAGTGTATGACATTTTGTAAGCGCCGTTAAAATGGTCTATGCAAAATAAAGATATTTATATTTTATATTATTATATTTTAAAACTGATATTGTTTCACAACTGACGTTTATTACTTAAAACCTAAACGTATTTTATTTTTACCTCAACTCTTTTATTTAATAATAATTATAATAGTTTAAGTTCGTTTTTATAGGTAAACGACCGCTTTAATATATTTCATTGTAACTAGGATTCATAAAAAAAATATTAAGCTTTTGTTTATCATGTTAATCTTTTATTAATCTTTTCGAATTTCACTCCTTTTCCTATATTTCTTCAAAATTGGTAGTGTTGTTTCAAAGGTCTCAAACTGATACGATATTATTTTTGCAAGCACTATAATATTAATATTATTCGTTTATTTATTTATTATTCAACGTACCTACAACCATCATTGCAAAATAAGCCTAATAAAGTGGAAGTACATTTTTTTTAGCAACAGCTTAGGTACGAATGTAAAACCCGTAAATGTGAGATTCCCTCAATGGCTCAATCTGATACTCGTGTATTTGAAGGTTAAATAAGGTTTGTTCCTATTTTGCCTGAAATACTAATAATCTGTCATTTTTTTCCATTTCTAAATCGTAAGTAGCGATTAGGAGCTGTATTTCTCTAAATGAGTTTTTAATTTAAAACACATTGCATAAAAAAGCAAAAAAGTGATCTTAAAAAGTGACAAGGTGCGATGTATTGTTTATTTCACTTGTAGCCCCAGTCGAAAAAATCGGGTTAGAAACGCAAATGAACCGAGAAAGCCAAATTATGGATATTACGTTCTAGAAAAGCTTAAGTTCAAATTGTCGACCAAAATAACCGGATGGGTTTCCGCCATCTTGAAAAAAGGGTTAAATTCAGTTTTTTCATCATAACTCGGTTCCCCGTTGAGATACGAAAATTGTTTATTTGTTTTATTTTTTTTTACAATTTTGTAATTTTTTTTTCTGATTTTTTTACTTTTTTTTAGATGGCGGAAAACTCATCAGGTTATTTTGGCATTCTCGGTTCATTTGCATTTCTAAATGTATATAATGACTGGAAAAATGCTACCTAATCATTACTATTAGGTACAATGGACCACCCCATTGTAATTTTAGGTTGCTTAGTCATAAAAGGTCTAATACACCACTCGAAATTCAGACGGCCTTAATAAGCAGTGAAATGCTATTTTCTATCTTGTCCACTGAAAACCTCAGTATAAGAACTACCATTATACTGAGGGCAAGGTCCAGGACCTAGGACTGAGGACTCGACATCGACAAAGACTGGACAGGACTAAATACTAAGAAAATATAAATACTGAAGACCAGGCTGTATGGAGCAAGTTTCCTTTGCCTGCCCAATATGGGCGAAGACAACCAACAACAACTAAGTAGCATAGTCTAATAAGAGCCTGGGCGCACGAACCGGCAATTTATTTGTCTCTATCGCCGTCTCATTGCCGCGTTTTGATGGTGCACACGAGAGCGACAGCAACGAAACTTTTTCTTTAAGATGTAGTTGATTATGTGACCTACAACTTATATGTATGAATATCTGTTAATATAAGTGGGTTAAATAAATAAATATATAATGTTACGCAGTCATTAACATAGAATTCGAAGAAACGGTTGTGTTGGAAGTGACTGTGCCGATTGAACCCCGTCATTGCCTCGTCCATTGGTCGGCAGGGCCTCTTACACCCAATCTTTAGGCTATTATCGCTTGTACTGCTCTGTACCTACATATATATGTGCAATGCTCCCCTAAAAATTCCTATGGTTAATAGGAATCCTAATAATCCTGTTAATATCAGTGTTCATCATTACGACACCTTGATCCGGCTGTCGTATATAATTTAGATAAAACTATAAATATAGGTAAACAATAATCTGCTGGTAGTGACGTTAGTCCAGTAATAAGATTAGACTAACTAGTCCTGGTTTAAATTTGGTTTATATTATTTTTATTTTTATTTATATCATATGCCCACTTTTCACCGTGTTTTTTTTATACTTTTTTCATTGCTGTGCCACGTAATAGATAGTGAGCCTATTGCCGTGTTGAAATAGACAGACGCAGGTTGTGGCTACCTGCTGTTGAAATTTATCAAGCCGCCCATAAGGCGCTCAACCAGGCTTAACGACTGCCATTTTACTGGCAACCGGGACTTACTCTTTCTCTAAACTGTCTTTAGTTCTTTACTTATTGTAACACTTATGTAATTGAAAATCACAGACCCAACGTAAACAAACCAGTATTTTCTTCCACAAACAAAGGTCAACTAAAACAAACAAATAAAATAATAACAACGCGTACCTAATGCCTGCATAGGTGAGCTAGTGTTGCTGTCTATATCAATCACCCACTAGTAGCGAATCAGTGACAGAGACGGAGTCGGCGCTCTCCGACGCGACGGCGTGGTTAATTCATCTGCAGGAAGTGAAAGAAGTATGCATGTATCGTGAAGCTGTGAGGTCTAAGCCTCTGCGGCGCGGTGGGAGTGTATCCGACTGCAACGCAAGAGATCGAGGGGTTCGATTCCCACCCAGGATAAAACTTTGTGTGATGAGCACGATGGTATATTCTGTGTCTAGGTGTTATTTATCTATAATATGGATGTATTTAGAAATATATAAGAATGTTTATCAGTTGTCTAGTTACCATAGTACAAGCTCTGCTTAGTTTGCGCGCGGATAATCTTTGCATCGCCAATAGTTAGTTCGGGGCTAAGTTCTAAACCAGGGCTAAGGTCCTAAGCTTTAAACCTGTTTTTGTAATAAGGAATTTTTATTACCAGGATTAAAGCTGGTACTAAGTCAAGTATATATAATTTACTATCTTTAAACCATGTTTTGTGTAAAACTATTCAATAGCTTAGGTGCAACAGCGTTAAAAAAAACTATTACCATGTCAAGTATGTCAATTGAACACAATTGTCAGATTTGTCAGCTACTGTCAGACTGTTAATGGTTGCGTTACGAGTGCACGTCTAACGTATATTACCTACAGTCGCTGTCGAACGAAATGTTTATAAAATTGGAATTATGCAATGAATGATATTACAGTAGTTTTAGAACCGAAAAGTTAATTAATTAACACTTAAACTTGATTATGAATTTAAAAGGATTAATTGAACTTTAATTCATTGTGCCCGCTCCTTACTTCAACGTAAATAAATTATTGCAAAAGTTTAATAGTTCTTTTACGAAAATGTCTTTATTTATAAGTATAAGGTGTTGTTTTACAAATGGTGTTCGAAAATTTAATTGTGGTTTAATTCATAATAATGGCCCTAACAGCTTTGAAAATATATTACGCAGAAGATTTTCCACTCGTGATTTATTGAAGGAGGCCTATTGCCGTACAAGGCTAAAATTCAAATGTGAGTGTGTATACATTCATGATATTTTTATGTAACTATCAGGATCATCTTAAATGTAAATTTGATTGTTATAGCGAAAAAGTTGCCTCAAGATGTGAACCCAAGGGGTGTATTTGCATGTAATGAACTAGATCTCTCTGAAGTAAAGGTTTATGGATTTGATTATGATTATACATTGGCACACTACAAACCTACACTGGAAGATTTGTTGTATAATCTAGGTAGAGAAACACTTTTGGAAAAATATAAGGTTAGTGACAATTAGGTAATAGAATGATTTGAACCCACATCCTTTCCCAATCTATGGGAAACATTTTAGTTATTTTGTAGGTTTGGGAAGGTGTTAACACTGCAATTGAATGCAATGTTAACACCTTGTTAAATGCAATTGTATAAGTGTGAGTATTTGACCAATACAACATTGCCCAAAGCCTTTTAACATGGAATATTTCATTGGTTTCAAGAAATATTCCATCTTAAAAGGTTGGTAGCTAAGCAGACTTCAGTACTTTTCTGCATTGCGAAATGACACAGGTTCAAATTTCTCTTGACCGCACGAATACTAATTGCTGTTCAAAAACTTTTCTTTAATTAATAGTAGTATACAGAAACATGTCATACATTTCTATCATTTGATGAACTTTAAATATTTTATAATATTAGATTTTGAGCATGAACTGAAAAAACTAACAAGTGTCTCTTTATTATTGTCAAGAACCTATTTTACAAAAATATTCCCTTCCTTACAGTACCCCCCAGAAATATTGCAGCTAGCGTATAAACCCAACTTTGCTGTGAGAGGCTTACATTATGATATTGAAAAGGGCCTATTACTGAAGCTGGATTCCTTTCTTCAAATACAATTTGGTTCTGTATATCGAGGCCTAACACAGGTATCAACTGAGGAAGTGCTTAAGTTATACAAAAATAGGATCATACCTATTGCTTATGTCGAGGGTGATAATAGAGTACACAAGGTATGTATATTTTTCTTCAATACTACTGTGTCAAAGCCCTAAGAACCAGTTTATCTACTACTGTCTTATGTACAGCACATTCATGAGATCTTACTGTTAGTCAAATAATAACTAGAAATTGTTTTGCCTGCTGATCAAATTGTAGTGTAGAGTAATTTGCTCTAATTAATTTTATATTAAAATTAATTTTATAAGGTATTATACCTAAAACCATGACCTTTGTAGATGCCAAAAGGAATAAGGTGTGTAATGAAAATAATACAACTACAATGTTTTTGATGTACTAGAGTTGCAAACTTGCATAGAAGGCTGAAATGGAAAGGTTTAATTACTGCAATACAAACCATATCCTGCTAACAGAACAAGTAGTATTTCCATATGATTAAATCTGATATTCTATTTCATGTGTTATGTTCATTGAATTAGAGTTGAAATTTATTTGTAGAGTGTGGTAATGACTGTCACTTGTAAGCAATCATTCATTTGTGCTCCCCTTGTGTACTGTTGATGTTTACTAGAAATGATTGATATGATAGTACTTGCAGACTCAAGTGAAATAGCATATATACTGAATATAAAATAAAGCTGAAGAGTTTGTTTGTATATTTGTTTGTTTAGTGGAACACGCTTATCTCACTTTTGGTTTGAATTGAAAAATTATTTTAGTGTTGTATCGCCTATTTATCGAGGAAGGCTTTATTTATACCCAGGGGAGCAGAGCAGTAATCGTAAATGTAAACAAATCAGGCACATTTTCATACAGCATTATAAAATTATCAAACACTGGAATCTTTCAATCTGCCTCTGTGGCGCGGTGGGAGTGCATCCAACTGCTACGCAAGAGGTCTTGGGTTCGATTCCCACCCAGGATAAAACTTTATGTGATGAGCACAATGGTTTATTCTGTGTCTGGGTGTTATTTATCTATAAAATGTATGTATTTAGAAATATATAAGTATGTTTATCAGTTATCTAGACCCATAACACAAGCTAATATTAGTTTACTTGTTTTTTTTTTTGTTTTTTTTTGTTTTCGCGCAGAATGCATTTACGCACCGTCATCCCTGCTGCGGGGGCAGCAGGGACGGTGTGTGGGGCTCCCGGTCCGAGAGATAGGGCCGTCCTACCCACTAAACCCCGCGATGTTCGGCCTCACCTTAAAACCGACTCGCAGGGTAGGCCTGAGGTTAAATCACTGCGAGCCGGCAAGGGGCACCCCAGAACGGAGGGGTCCGTCTCGGGGCGGTCGATAAGCGACCACCCCGGAGCTCCCTAAGGAGCTGAAGAACTAGCCCGCACCACCACCGCTCTCGAGCGCTTCTTTGTAAGCAGAGGAGGTGAGAGCGGCCGGTACGGGCGTGCGCAAAAAGTGGGCACCCCTGGAACACAGAAAGGGTGCCCGTCGCCAAGTGGCCAGTTGGGCGGGGTCCCCCGACCTTCCGCCCACGGCCAGACGCTATTCGGGGGCGCGCATGTATTGAGCACGTCTACTTGTTATTTATGTTATTTATTTATTTAATGGGTTTGAAGTAGATCACAAGCTAAGCCGCGGGGGTCAGCTAGTACAGAATACAGAATATATATAGTTTTTCCTTGTGGCAACCCTAGGTATAACAGCTGATTTGAATTGGCTCCGTATTTTATATTGTAATATTGCAAAAATAATTATAATTTTAATTAAAAACCAATTCATCATTGCCAAATAATACCATATTGAGTGTTAAATAATCATTTTCACCATTTATTGTGCTAAAAGTAGATAAATATAAACTTAAAAATTGTACCGGTGTAGTGACAGTTAGAACATCGGAAAAATTTTAAATATTTGAAATTATTACTTGGATTTGGCAAGATTTATAAAACTAATAGTTTTTTCAATCAAGGTTTGTGAGTTTATTTACTTTTACATCCTCATATGTCCATTAATAGTGCGATTTTGTAATTTTCTATGAATAAAACATAACCTCGTTTTGTTTCGCATTTCTTTGCTCTAAGTCTACTTTGCTAATAATTACTGATTCTGTAGCACGTAATTATAACAAAATGTCGAATACTAATAACATGATAATGACGCGTAAGGCCTTGGCTCATCAACAAGAGACAAGGCTTCAATTAACGTTGAAAGAGTTACAGATTTTGAGTCAGAAGTGCGATAAACTGAACAAGGAAAGGGACGAAAATGAGTTAGAACTGCTAGGTATTTTAAGTAAGAACGGACAACTCAAAAAAGAACTGGCACAGTTCCATTCACTGTATACTGATACCTTACAGGATCGGGATAGGTTTCAACTTATAGTTGACAGTTTTGACTCATGTAGTAAACATTATGAACAAACTCTGCACCAAATTAGAATACTAAAAGAGGAGCTACAACGATCGGAAATCAAAATATCGCAACTAGAAGACGAGAAACAGAGCACAGTGGTTCAATCTAATCAGAGTTTGTTCGATGAACTGATGGCTACAAGCTTAGATACTGCTACAGCTCACCCTTCCATTGTCATAGACCTCACTTCTGATGATGAAACCGGGGGCTGTTCTAAATCATTAAAAATTATTAAGTGTAGTAAGAATAAGTTAAAGAAATATTTAAAAATTAAAAAGTTTATTACTAAATCTAAAAAAATGATACATAAATACAAGTTTTTTATAAATAGCATGTCACTCAATAGACAGAGATTGCAACTGATTGACCAGGTAAATATGTATATGTTAGAACTTGATACTGTTGCACAACAGTACAAAACTGATACACAGGCCCTTCAATGTCAGATTGACCGACTTCAAGACTCTTTGAAATCAATTTCATATAAATATGAAACAGCAGAGAAACAGAGTAGGGAACAGGTGTTAGCCATAGGTAAATTAGTAAATTCATGTCATTGTCAAAATGACTAATTGATATCCGCAGGCCATGTTCCCTCCTCACCCTTGAGTTGTGAAAGAATTAGATGCAATGATGAATTTTCACCAATTAAAACTGTGTGCAGTGTGGATAATAGTATATTAAGTTCAAGTAGTAATTGCGAGGCATCTATAATAGAAAAGTTGCAAATAAAAAGTGATGCAAAGACCATAGTCTATTGCGATGAAATAGGTAAAAATTTTGGACATTATTTATCACAGTTAAGTCATTCTGTAATAAATCATACATATCCAGGAGCTACATACTCTCAAATTATAGATTTTATATTGAATGGTACACACTGCATGCAGTCTATTATAGTGGTGCTGGTTGGCAGAAGAGGCAATATTAATAGTGACAAACTTAAAAAAAAATTTGATAAGTTATCAAGTCTGCAAGTAAAACAAGTAATTTTGCCCACCTTGCCATACAGCACTGCTATGAGCCACAAGGAAAATCACTTAAGATACAAATTAAATATGAAACTACATGGTATCATATTCCAAAAAAATTGAATTGTTCGATTGGAACATAATTTTCAATAATAATAGTTTGTTGACATTAGATAGATATTTTCTATCAAAATTTTTACAACGAAGGGTAGCTCTGTTGCTATTTAATTTTTTAATTTTTAAGCCAAATTTTTGGCAACTACAACTGCTTTTATTGAGCAGGATAGTTTTGATACTTCACATTTGGAAAATGAAATTCCAAAAAACTAGTTTATAGGACAACAGATAATAAATCTGGCCAGTTGACTTTGGCCCCTGAGAATAATCTTAGTAAAAATATTGTTTTTATAAACCTGGTGCACCATAATGTTAGAGGTTTAATAAATGGTAAAGATTTAGAGTTAGAGCTCTACATTAATGGAAATTCTATTAATATTTTTTGTGCTACAGAGCACTGGTTAAAAGATCATCAAATCACATTGTTGAACTTCGTAAATCACCAGGTTGCTAGCTCGTTCAATAGAAAACATTCTAAACGTGGAGGCTCTTTAATATTAATTAATAAAAACTTAAAATTTAAAGAACGTAAAGACTTAGTAGCCCTCTCCATTGAGCGAGTTATTGAGATTGCCAGTATTGAATATGAGCATTTCATCTTGTTAAGCGTATACAGTCCCCCTAAAGCTCCGTACATTAAATTTGAAGAAAAACTTGAAGAAGCACTGTTCAAATGCCAATGTTCTAAGAAATCTATAATAGTTTGTGGAGATTTTAATGTTGATATATTAGATACATCATTAACTCCATCAGAGAGAAATAAAATGAAAAATTTATTTAAATCCTTTAATCTGTATAGTACATTCTTAGAACCCACTCGTATTACAGCCACCAGTGCAAAATGTATTGATAATATTTTTACTGATATTAAACCTATAGATAAAGCTATTGTGGATCCTGTGGAGTCAGATCATCGTGGCCAATGGATAAAATTTCCTAAAAGTAGTAACAAAGTCAGCAAAAAACAAATTAAATATGTACCAATTAACCAAAGTAGTTTGAATAATTTTAAAGAAAATGTATTAAAGAGATTACCATATCTACCTAACTTCACTTGTGTAGACCAGTCATATAAACACTTATTTAATTTGATTAATTATGAGTTTGGCAAAGTTTTTACCTCAATAACACTACATATTGGTGGTCGTCCTGTTTTCAGTGACTGGGCAACACCAGGTATCTTTAAAAGTAGAAATAAATTATTTGAATTATATTCAGAAAAATCATATAATTTTAGGCATACCTTTCAGGAATATGTTAAAAATTATTCAAAAATATTTAAACAAACGTGTCATCTTGCTAAGTCAAACTTCATTAAAAATAAAATTTCTAATTCTGTAAATAAAATAAAAATGACTTGGAACATCATTAACTCTGAATGCGGTAGATCTTTAGTGACTGAAAGGGATTTCCACTTAAAAGTAAATGGTTGCCATGTTACAGGGGACCTGGAAGTGGCGACGGAGTTTGAAAATTTTTTTCAAAAATGTACCTATATTGACAACAAAATCTCTCCAAGCATCTTCCAGTTCCGCTGAAGTTTTATTAGAAGAATCTGTTCTTTGTTGCAGGGATGCATTTGTATTCACAGATATTTGTGCTCAGGACATTGTAAAAACATTTAAATGTATCGAAATTAAGAAAACTGCGGACCTTTGGGGATTATCGGTCAAAACTGCATCATGTATAATTGAGGTAATTGCGCCCCATCTAGCAACTGTGTTTAATTTAAATCAGGAAATGTACCACTAGAAACACAGTCAGTGTTTCTAGTGGTACATTTCCTGATTTAATGAAACACAGCAAAGTCGTTCCCTTGTTCAAGGCTGGCAGCGCTACAGAGCCGTCTAATTTTCGACCAGTGTCAGTGCTGCCAACTTTGAGCAAAGTATTTGAAAAAATAATCTTGAATCAAATGCTATCCCATTTTAATAGTCATTAAATACTTCATGCGAATCAATTTGGGTTTACGAAAGGGCGCTCAACTTCCGATGCTGGTGTTGAGTTATTAAAATGTATTCATGAAGCTTGGGAAGACAAGCACGATGCATTAGGTATATTTTGCGATCTATCAAAGGGTTTTGATTGCGTTCAACATGAAACGCTGTGCAAAAAATTACACCACTATGGAATAAGAGGCAAAGCTCTCGACCTTCTGTCTTCATATTTGAACAATAGAATACAGAGGGGGTCGATATTAATGGTACACGTTCTGTAGGATCCATGGTTACAATGGGTGTGCCGCAAGGCTCGATACTTGGGCCATTCTTGTTCCTCATTTATATTAATGATTTACCATTTTATGTAGGGGACAGGAATAGGATTGTATTGTTTGCAGATGACACCTCATTAATTTTTAAAATTAAAAGACAATTAGATAACTATGACGATGTAAACAATGCAATTGCAAGAGTAGTTCATTGGTTCAGCTCAAATAATCTTTGCCTTAATGAAAATAAAACTAAATGTATAAAATTTACTCTACCAAATGTAAAACAAGTTGCGGCCAATGTTCAACTGAATGGACAAGTGTTAGAGTTTGTAGAATCAACTGTGTTCCTCGGTATAACTATTGATGCCAATTTGCAGTGGGGCCCATACATAGAAAAGACAGCCTCTAGATTAAGTTCGGCTGCATACGCTGTAAAAAAGATCAGGACTCTAACAGATGTGGATACGGCTAGAATGGTTTACTTCAGCTATTTTCATAGTATTATGTCTTACGGTATTCTCCTTTGGGGGAGTGCTGCAGATTTAAATATTATTTTTGTTCTACAAAAGCGGGCTGTACGCGCTATTTATAATTTGGGCCCCAGAGTTTCTCTCCGAGAAAAATTCAAAGAAGTAAATATTCTAACCGTACCATCACAATACATTTTTGCCAATCTTATGTATGTCCAGAAAAATCTATCACAGTTTTCTAAACTCTGTGATAAACATAATATAAACACTAGAAATAAAAATAATCTTTCAGTCCACCACAGTCGACTACATAAGATTGGCGATTCTTTCCAGGGTAACTGTATACGCTTTTACAACAAGCTTCCCTATGACCTGAGAAATTTACCATTAAATAAATTTAAAAAGTTTATTAAAAACAAGCTTTGTGAAAAAGGTTTTTACTCTGTTACAGACTATTTGCAGGACAGGGACGCCTGGAAATGATCTGCTGGCAAAGTGAAATAATATTAAATTGTAAATAGGCCAACAAAAAAAAAGCCTTCCTAAGTTTCTTGCCGGTTCTTCTCAGGTGGGCCGCGTTCCGAACCGGTGGTCGTTTTAAATATTTTAAATAGTGTATGACATTTTGTAAGCGCCGTTAAAATGGTCTATGCAAAATAAAGATATTTTTTTTTTTTTTTTATAAATCATAGGTAGGTATTAACTTGTTTATCATGTAAATAGTAGTTGTAAAAAGTTACTTAAAGCATCAGCATTAACTTCAATAGTTCGAGATCATACCCAAAGCCATTGGTTAGCTACTATGACTTACAGATGTGACGTAAGTCTTAGATAAGCCAAGGCTTATCTTATTGAAGAACTCGTACTAATGTAGGGCATATCATTTATGGAATATAACACTCCATATCTCGTCAGTACCTAATTAAAATAACTCTTTAACCTTGTCTTCTTCTTTACCATTACATTATTGAACATTACAAGTAATTTATTTCATTAGTTTTGCAATAGATATAGATTTGATTACACACATACATCCTCACGCAAAAACCGTGACTTGATGTGGAGTTGCGGAAAACAGCCCGCCATACCATAGTATTCCGCTGTTTGTGACAATATGTATGTATGTATGGTATGCCATACCATACATACTGTCACGCCTTTATCCCCGAACGGGTAGGCAGAGGCATACTATACGCCCACATTTCACCGTATGCATTTTTGTCCCACGTAACAGGTGGTGAGCTTATTGCCGTGTTGAATGGAAAGGCGCAGGCTGTGGCGACCTGCTGTTGAAAAGTAGCTTCCCGCTGTCTGTCTGTCTGTCCCTATGTATGCATAGATCTTTAAAACTACACAACGAATTTTGATGCGGTTATTTTAATAGATATAGTGATTCAAGAAGAGATTTTAGTATGTAATTTGTTAAGTTTTTGTTTACATTGACTTCAATATAATGATATTTGCTGGCGCTGTCAGAAAAAAAATAAGCCGTCTCATAAGTCTGGGAGCTTTCAACGAAAACGCTGCCTAAACCCTTTGAGATATAACAAAATAATGTCTGGTGAAATTGTGTATCTAATATAGGTCTACAAAAAAGTCCGCGACGGTATATGTCTATCTCTTAAGAATTACATAGGTACTATATCCATTTTAATACTTAAAAAAACCAGCAATTATAAAGCGGTAGTTTGAAGGCGATTTACACGAATACTTAATTGATCCTATAATTTTTTGTAAGTTGACTTCAGCATTTCATGAAGATTATTTTGTCCCTTTACACCTTGCAAATTTAATGAATATCTTAGGAGATATAGCAAAATCAAAATAATGCGCACATAAATTAATTACTTGTAACCATAATTCGACCGGCCATGTGGATGTACTAGAGGGCAGGGAAATAAGTAATCACCTAATTTGGAAAATGTTCATACATTATTGTGGAATTAATAAATGACGGGATTAAATGGGTGCCACGGGGTTCGAAGTGTGTCACGGGCATAATATAAATTAATATTATTTAGATTAGATAGAAAGGTTTTTGGGTTTTAGAGGGTTCACTTTAAAGACTAATTCGTTTTTTTTTCAGCCAAATAGAGCAAAAATGGTGCATTTAGCTGATTTATTTTCTGTGCCAGAGATGGGTTTATTGTGTAATGTTGCTGAATATTTTATAAGAAATCACATAGACTATCATCCAGAGATATTATTTTTGGATGTAAAAAATTCAGTACAAAGCAGTCATCCCATCATGCATAAGATTGTTGCTCAAAATGTGGCAGAATACATAAGACCAAATGGATATTTGCGAAGATATTTTCAAATGTTACAGAATAATGATAAGAAGCTTTTCCTTGTTACCAACAGCCCTTATCACTTTGTGTGAGTAACTAATTGTTTATTTGTGTATCAACTATGTTATCCAACACCAAGCCCCATCTGTTGGTGTAATCTTATTATAAATTAATCTAACATTGTTATGATAAAAGTTTTCCGTATATAAATATCCTAAAAGTAGAAGGTAATCTATGTATACTCTATACTAATAGAGCTGAAGAGTTTGTTTTGATGAATGTGCTAATCTCAGAAAGTACTGGTTTGAATTGATAAATTATTTTTGAGTTAGATAGCCCATTTATCGAAGAAGGCTATAGGCTATATATAATCATGTTACTGCCCAGGAAAGCGGAGCAGTAATCATAAATGGAAAGAAATCGGGCAAATTTTGATACATTGGTATTGTAAAATTAACAAACGATGTTATTAAATTAGTGTGACTGGGTCGAAGTACGTCACGGGCTAAGCCGCGGAGGTCAGCTAGCGTTTTATAAAAACGTTCATTATCTAACTACATAACAATTTTAACACTGAACATAATGATATGTTTACTAATAAAATTCTGCGAGTTCATTCTGTATGTAATAATATGTCGGAAGAGAGGTCGAAGCGTAGGAAAAACAATGGTCACCTTGTTCTTCGAATGGACAAATAATTACGAAACAATTGTTTTAGAGGATTGAAAAACGCTAACAATTATGTTGTGGTACAATTACTTGTCTTGGAAAAAGTTCGGGAGAAACGACCTCGCAGTAGGATCATCCTTGGCGACATCAGACGCTAAGTCACTGGGTCACCCGCTTTATAGCCCTGAAATCGCGACCTTGCGATTTTATTTTTTCCCCAAAATGAGAGAAAATATTTTAGAAAAACTTTTTATGGAAGCCGAGGAAGTGAAGTGAAAGGTTTACGTTGCAGTGGCTGCGTTTCAAAAGGTCATCGAAGAGACCCCTAAGGACGAGTGAGTAAAGTGCTCGTCTGGTTCCATCGGAAGCAGCGATGCATTGATGTAAATGGGCCTTAAGGAATGGGCACTATTTTGATAAGATATAAAACCGATAATTTGCTAGTTTGATCAGTTTTTGATAGTCTAAGAACTTTCAGTGTTGCCCTTGTACTTCTATGTACAAATTTATATCCTGGCAAAGGTACCGAATCGTGAAACCGGATAGCAGCGCCACCTACTGGGGCGAATTGTGAATCAAAACTATTCAAGTCTCAGCTAAGAATTGTCCTCGGATGGGTGACCACTTTGTGGCATTTACATTTGCGAGCTTTTCCGTGCTTCGGAAGGCACGTTAAGCCGTTGGTCCCGGTTGCCAGTAAAATGGCAGTCGTTAAGCCTGGTTGAAGGCCTTATGGGCGGTTTGAAAATTTCAACAGCAGGTAGCCACAACCTGCGTCTGTCTATTTCAACACGGCAATGGGCTCACCACCTATTACGTGGGACAGGAATCCACACGGTGAAAAGTGGGCATATAATATGCCTCTGCCACCCCTTCGGAGATAAGGCGTGATGGATATTTATTAATTTATTATTTAGCTAAAAATTGCATTGAATTCCTCCTCTAAATTTTTGTCTTCAACACATTAAACTAAATTACAAAATAACATACATGGATCGCTCAAACGCTAATCATAAAAATAAACAAACAATTTGTTCTAGGGTATTGTCTATATCTAATGTCTATATCTAACATTAGTTTGTGACGCCAACTAAACAGTAAATTAAATAAGAGAATCTACTTCTGTTTTCACGTCTAATTTTAATAAACAAATTGATTGTCACCATCATCTATATGGCGCTCTGCAAAAGAAGTGTCCCAACAATATTCATTTAACCTATTTCTTATTTAAAACTATCGATTTTCCATAACTTAAAAATACTAATGACAATTTTTGATATGTTCATCAGCATTTACCTAACAAGATTTTTATTAGCAGAAAAAAGGTCCAATATACAATTATATTTTGATAAGTCTTGATGAACACTAGCGATTTTTTTAACGTGCGGAATCCTCATGGTCTTCACATCGCTGTAAGCTATTGACTGAAATAACTAAACAAGTTCATATATCTCGTACGGAGATATGAAAAATGATAATCGACGTATTTCTTTCTTTCAGGAGTGCTGGTATGGAAATGCTTGTAGGGCAAGATTGGCGGGAGTTTTTCGACGTAGTCATAGTTAACGCGAACAAACCAACCTTCTTTACGGAAGTGTCTCGTCCCATACGAGTGTTTGACAAGAATGCCAATAGTCACATATGGGAGAAAGTATCATCGTTACAAAAAGGAACCATTTATTACGAGGTCAGCTTCAATCTAATTGGCTACTTCTATTCAATCTAATTATCAGCTTCAATCTAGATATCTTCAAAATATTGTATAATTATAAATATGATCCGATAACCCCGTTTTAAGATTTTATAAGTGACATGGGCTTAACTCGAGAGATTACTTATTAGCTCCATTTATTCACATTCCAAGCTCTCTTTCTATTCAAATTGCCTTTCTTTTACTTCGCTAACTACGACACAAAAGTTGGGTGTTGTGAGTTTGACTCGTCTCTGTGTAGCTTAAAAACTATATAATAACGTACTGGTATTAAACTGTCATAAAATGCCCCCAATGCCATAGATAAGAATCCTTCATCTGCACGCACACACATATGTCCAACAAGTTAATTAGTAACGTTTTCGAAAGGTACTCAATAACGTCCGATGGATTTGAAATGTCAAGGTTTTTGCACTCAGGCTAACAAAATAAATAGTTTAAAATAGTGTCGTCATAAAAATGATCGTTTATTATAATTTGGATTGAAGCTAAAAATAAAAGTAAAATTGCATTATTTAATGCAGTGACTGTAGCGTTTCAAGGACAATGCGTGTAGCGATTGTTCTCTGAATTGCCTTAACTATATAAAAGCTAACATCTACTATTCTAAGGGGGTTCTATCTAAGTCAATCAATCAAACCAGCCACCGCCGAATGTATTATGCCATGCTGGGTCGACGGGTTTGATACTTATTTCGAGATTTTTCCTGTTCGTTATGACCTCATATAGTTAGTCAGTAGTTGCAGCTGCTCTCGGTGTCGGAAGATCCTATCTTGCTAAATATATCTGTAGCCAATATTTATTTCCAGGGTACAGTGAAGCAGCTTTAGGACCTGAGAGGATATATCGAGTTTACCTTCTCTTTCTTATGTCCTCGTCCGTTTGTCAGCAGGTGCAACACTTGAAGTGGGCTTGGGCTCGAAATATTTGGATAGGCTCATCGCACTCAATCTAAGTAGCTAATCTTGATTTCTAGGGTACAGTGAAGCAGCTTCAAGACCTGACAGGGTGGAGTGGGCATCAAGTGCTGTATTTCGGAGACCATCCCTACAGTGACCTTGCTGATGTGACATTGGAGCATGGGTGGCGCACCGGTGCTATTATTAACGAATTAACGGTATGTTCTGCAGCCAATTTATGAGAACAAAAACATTATTTAAAGTTCTTTTTCCTTTTTTCACTATGCATAGCAGTGGACATCAAATAGTTCGCTCGTATAAATTCTTATTTTTTTTTGATATAAATAATAAATTAACATAATTAAAATTAGAATTTTAAAAATAGTGTACAACTAATCATTAAATGTTGTGCGATTTGTCTTTGCCGACTAATATATAAAGAAAAGTTTGCATACATACAATTTTTATCACTATAAATATATCTTCAGTGTTATTAAGTACAACGGAAATATCTCGCTCTCTACGAAGGATATTAGTAGGATACAGAGTAACGATCTATATCCTATTAAAATTATAAATGCGAAAGTTTGCAAGAATGGATGTTTGTTACTCTTCCACGTAAAAACTACTGAATGGATTTTAATGAATCTTTACAATAATATAACTTATACATAACACATAGGATACTTTTACGAGGAAAAAGTTCCTGTGGGAATCGGGAACGGAAAAACAACTCTACGCGGGCGAAGCCGGGGGCGTCAACTAGTATTTCATAAAACCAAGCCTGTTAGGAGGCGTCACCCTTTACTCTTGTACACCATCGTGCCCAGAACCGAAAGATTCCGTAGATCTTTCTTTTGTCGCACCATAAAAGCATGGAACTCTCTGCCAGCGCACGTGTTTCCCTCCTCTTACAAACTTGGGTCCTTTAAGAGAAGCGTGAAAAGGCATATTTCCGGGCTTTGAGGTAGAGGTAGTTCCGGGTTGAGATAGCGGCCCCAATTACGGGTCGTCGTCTTTGCTTACCATCATCTTTGCCATTTTGACGTGCCAATTATAAAAATAAAACTTAAAACTCATGGCCACTTTTTTCTAACTCGCGATCTATAGCACATTGTTTTGTTTCGTTTTACATGGTATTTCATGTCTTATGTTATATTCACAGGATTTCCAGTATTATGTTTTAAATTGGTTTTGAATAAATCAAGTGCTTAGGCCTCCCGGTATTTTTATAATCTTATCGCATCGATCAATGTCGTGAAAATGTAATACATGCATACATTGCTCATAAGATTTTGAAGTATCACCGGTAGCTAGTGATAACGTTTGATTTAATGCGTTGCGTTGATAAAATATTAGGAACTTTATTCATACATTATGAACGTCAATAAATTACCTCTACATATAAATAAATTTAAGCAACTAATTAGTCTACATTGTATACATATAATCTTAAAAATAAGATACATAACTAAAATATATTGTTAAAAGGAGTCCCTTTAGGCAAGGTCCCGAAAGTACTGGCAGATAACGTCTTTTTTTTTTAACGTGTGGAAATCCCCTCGGATGTCATGCCGGACTCGAACCGGCTAAAACCACACAGTCCCCGCCTAACTGTCTATTGTAACCCCCGGGTAACTCCTCGGAAGGATGTCCCAGAGCTCCCGGCAGACTTTGGCTACCACCGCGGCCTCACCTAGGGTTCGGGTGTTATCCCGCTTCTTTGGGGGGTTGGTTCGGGTACTATCCCGCTTCTTGGGGCATGAGGCGTGCGTGAGATTTTCACGTTATGCCGACGTCTTGGGCCTGCTTCTGTAAGGACGGCGAGAAGCCCACCCGCCGTCCTCAGGCCCCTGGTCATGGAGGCCGGTAGTATTGGGCGAAGATAAGTCTGCGGCGTTGTCGCCGCTGACTGCGGAACTCGGGCGGGTGAGTCCGCCGCCTTTTTCGCGAGCATGTCCTCCTCGCAGAAAGACGCAGCGGCGTCCCACTTGCTCCCGCTGGAGACCATGGCTTGCACCATGGTTCCCAACATGAGTGTCCACGTCCAGACTTGCCACGAGGTCTTGGCGCTGCTGCACCCATGCTGAGCACTCCACCAATGTGTGGAGCGCTGTATCCTCGCTGCGTTCTACGCAGTGCTGGCACTCGGCTGTGGTCTCCCGATGTATACGCCACAGATAATTACCGAAGCACCCGTGCCCGGTAAGTATCTGTGACAACCGGTAGGAGAGGTTGCCATGGCTCCTCTCCAACCACTATCCATGACCGGTCTGACCGCCCCGATTGTGGCGTTTCCCCACCTTGGATGCTCAAGTCGCACCTTCCATGTCTCCATGAGTTCCTGTCGGAGCTGGGACCGCTGAGTTTCGATTTCTAGGAGCGTAGGCCTATGGCCCTGCTCCAGCGCCTCCTTGCGCTATTTAAATAATGACGCAAGGGCTCTCGCTTCCAGGTCCCATGGAAGGGTCCCGGCAAGGAGACATGCCGCCTCGACGGAGATCGTGCGATATCCTCTTATCACCCTGACGGCCACCGCCTTCTGCGGGCTATGTGATATAGCCGCATTGCGGGCCGTCAGGGTATCCGCCCATATGGGTGCCCCGTATAGGGCCATGCTCCGCACGATCCCGAGGTACAGTCTCCTACAGGTAGCGTTAGGTCCCCTTATGTTGGGCAGCAACCGCGATAACGCAGCTATTGCCCCCCTCAGTTTTGGGACCAAACTTCGGAAATGATGTCCGAAGTTCCATCAGCTATCGAGTACGAGCCCCAGATACTTCATCGAGGGCTCGATTGCGATGCTAACGCCCCCCACTGTTATGCTGGATCCTGGAGGAGGCCGCTTCCTAGGCCCGTGAAAACACAGAGCCTCGGATTTGTGCAGGGCAACCTCCAGTCCCAGCTGCCGAATTCGACCCACGACTTGAGCAACACCTGCCGTGGCCTTTAGGGCTGCGTGTCGGTGCGTTACTCCTCGCGCCGTAACGAAGGTATCGTCGGCGTAGCACGTCACGCCGACACCTTCGAGCAACGGGCCACGCAGCATCCAATCGTAGCCAATGTTCCACAGGAGATCTTGACTGCCTTGATTGGTTAAGTAGTAGTGTATGCGATTGTCACGCTGAGGGTCCCAGTTCGAATTTCGGGTCGGGACAAATATCTGCAAAATGATTGTTTCGGAGTTTGAGTGTTTATTATGTTCATCATCCGAGCGTCTGTCCCAGTTGCGTCTCGCAACGCCGGGGTCGGCTTTCCTACATTTTTTCCTCCACAAGGTCGTCGACATCCCTCGTAGTGAGACCATAAAAAATTGTAGTATGGTCTCACTACAGAGGATTAAAAATATATAGGCATGTTTATTAGTTGATTAGACCCCTACAAGCTTATATTGAGCTTAATTTGGACTAGGCCCGCCGTATCTCCGTCTCTGTTGACTAAAGATATGTTGTGAGTAACTAGATAATTGCAGTAATTCAAGTGTTATTCCAAATTTTCAGCATGAAATCAACACACTGAACACGCAAACGTTCAAGGAGAACGCGAATTGGCTGCAGATGCTGACACAACTCATTGAAGACCACCAAGATTACAAGGAGCCTGAGGCGTTAACAGTTCTTAGTGAATGGATGGCCGAGAGAGATTTTCTAAGGTATTAATAGTCTTTAGTACTCGGATACCCAGACGTGCATGTATGAAGCGTTTAATGAATCTACAGGAAGCGAAAGAAGTATGTATGAATCGCGATGCCTGGCGATCTGTCCTCTCTGACTACCCTGTCAGGGATACAGCGTAAAGATAGTTAAGTTAAGTTTTATTGAATAGGCTTTCTAATCTTTATCTCTACTCCTATATAGTATTTTTGTATGGCCGAGCTATATTAGTATGATAAATAAGAAAACTGATATCTTTGTTCATTCTTCTTTCACGTTACAAAAAATTAATGGATATTGATTTTGGACATAGACATGGTTGTATCTCTTTTTATCCTGAAAAAACTGCACAATAATCATATTCCAGCATAACCGCGGTCGACTTTTAGTCCTTATAATATAAAGTAATTGCTAACTTCACACTCTACTAATATTATAAACGCGAAAATGGGGATGGATGTTTGTACTCTTTCACGCAAAAACTATTGAATAGATTTTAATGAAACATTACAGTAATGTAGCTTATACATCAGAATATTATATAGACATTTTTTTATCCCCGGTAACAAGTTCCTGTGAGAAATGGGAATAGGAAAACTTCCCCACTCGCATCCACCACGGGCATCAACTAGTACTATACATTCGCTAGATGAAGTGGAATTTAGGAATCATAATATCATATAATTCCTGCTCTAGTAATTTCTTACCAATGGGTAAATAGATTCTTCATTCTTAAGCATGCGTGCTGTTGTTCTATGCGTGTTCTTGTACAATACAAAACGTCAATAGAAAACTATTTCAGTACTAATCTGTAAACTATTTATATTACCGCACCTGTTGGCTCATTCCTTGGCATGAATGTGACAAGTTAATTTGACAAAGTGGCATCACCTAGTTCGCTAATTGATATCTTCATACATTCTTGTCAAAGAAAACAATGAGTTGAAAATCTTTTGGGTGTTACAGTTTATGTAACTTGACTTGATCTTTTTGTTCATCTTAGTATATTCTGACTGCCTCGGTGGCACAGCTGCCTCGAGGTACCGGTTCGATTCCCGGGTCGGAATAAATATTTGTGTTCGGAGTTTGGGTGTTTCCTATGTATGTATTTAGAAATATATAAGTATGTTTATCAGTCGTCTAGATCCCAGAACACAAGCTTATATCAGCTTACTTTGGGCTAAAAGGCGGTGTGTAAAAAAAATGTAACACAATTTTTATTTATTGCTAGTTGACGCCCGCGGCTTCGCCCGCGTACAGCCGTTCCGTTTCCCACAGGAACTTGTTCCCGTTTCCCACAAGAACTTGTTCCCGTTTCCCACAGGAACTTGTTCCCGGAATAAAAGTAGCCTATGTGTTATTCTGATGTATAAGCTATATTATTGTAAAGTTTCATTAAAATCCAATCAGTAGTTTTTACGTGAAAGAGTAACAAACATCCATTATTACAAACTTTCGCATTTATAATAATAGTAGGATTAGTAGGATTCTCAGTTGCTTCCAAAACCTAGCTAAATTTGGAGCCTGGTGTTCAGATTTATTTGACTTCTAAAAGCAGCTATCGAATGACTTGGGATTTCGACGATCCGCCTCGTCGAGATGTCCGACCTGCCTCGGAACACTGTAAATGAAACTACGTCGTTGCCTCGTCCGTTAGTCCACAAATGCACCGCTTGCAGGTATGATCACTTGAAACCAGATTTTTTTTAAACCAAGTGGAATCAAGCATACGGCCCACCTGATGGAAAGTGGTCACGTTAACGAATGGACCTTTGCACCACCGGAGGTGCAGCAATCGTGCTGCCGACCCTTTAAAAACTTTCTATGAACCCCTTTTAGGAACACTACATTGTAGACATTCGGAAAAACCCAGGCAGTGAGCTCATTCCACTATGTAAGCGTACGCGGAATAAAGCCTATATCGGACCTAACCGTATGCTTCGGATGCAAAGTGTGAGGGTGAACACCCTGTCTATTTTGGTGGTTATGTCTGTTTTGGTAATCTTGATTTTTACACCCGGATAACGGAATAATATACAATTTGAAAGATTTTCCGTTTATCAATCGAATTCTATATTCCTAGGGTTTGTAAACGATTAATAAATACTCATCTTACAAGTGTGTGTGTGTAAGTAATTAACGCGTCGGCTTTGCTAATTTGTCTGTCCTACTATGTATCAGTAACAGTTTTATAAAGACACAAGTGAGTGTTTATGTTTCTACACGCTCAAACGACTTGAATAATTTGGATTAGGAACTGACCTGCTAAATCAACATGTTGACTAGTCTTCCGGAAAAAAATCTCAACGCAGGCGGAGCCCTGGCCGTCTGCCTCTAGTTTTACATTCTAATTTCTAAAGTTTAGCGTCCGTCCGTCCGTCTGTACGCATCTATTTCTTAGGAACCATTACATCTAAGGGACAAACGGTTTGCGGCATTCGATTCAGAACACCATGAATACGTTCATAAGCAATTTTTAAGTTTCCGAAGTTGTTTGATCCCATCACTAAGATTTTTAAGAACGCGTTACTTGTATTACATTATAAGCCTCAAATACTAATCAAAATTATAAATAAATAAATAAATATAAATATCCATCACGCCTTATCCCCGAAGGGGTGGCAGAGGCATATTATATGCCCACTTTTCACCGTGTGGATTCCTGTCCCACGTAATAGGTGGTGAGCCCATTGCCGTGTTGAAATAGACAGACGCAAGTTGTGGCTACCTGCTGTTGAAGTTTTCAAGACGGCTTAACGTGCCTTCCGAAGCACGGAAACGCTCGCAAATGTAAATGCCACAAAGTGGTCACCCATCCGAGGACCAGCCATAGTGAAAGTTGCGTAACTCAGTGATCGTTTACAGAACACTGAGACCGCTAGGCCACGAGCGCTTCTAATCAAAATTCTTGTAAATAATGTGATTGGCTGTAAATAACGCTTGTTTTTATTTTCATGCTGCCATTGTAGGAGTTGTAATATCCCTTCCAGAAACGAAACAAAGGCAGTGTTCAACCCACAATTTGGTAGCGTGTTCCGCACCTTCCACAACCCGACATACTTCTCAAGGCGACTGTTCCGTTTCGCTGATGTCTACACGTCGAATATTACAAATCTGATGAACTACTCGCTCACACACACATTCTACCCTCGCCGTGGCGTTATGCCACACGAATATGGCTCATATTTTGTCTAGATATGATCTGTATAATATACAGGGTCATTGTAACATACCAGCAAAATCTGCTTAGACTAGATAGCTAAAATATTTTTTTTTAACAATGTGGGTGAGTCGGCACGACCTAGACCTATGCAGCCGCATAGAATCTATGCGGCTGCATAGGTCAAGGTCAAAAGAGTTACCACGCATCTGATGCTTACGAGTCCATCGTTCATTGAGGGATTTAGTACGTGACAAAAAGAGACCCAAGAGTTATTTATAGCGAATCCAACAGAGAGTACCTTTGACGCTGCTTGAAAGTTCAATGTATGACAGTACTTTTGCTTTGTAACGAATTGTCTAAAGTTGTACAACAAACGTTGTTGGGTATGACCTTAGCTAACTTCTCTTGTCAGGTTGCAGGTGATTTACAAGTGACCCTGTATTTTTAAGCACTCATAAATATGTTAAAAAAAGTATACATGTATATATATTTCTTTCGAAATACACAAAAAAATCATGTTTAGATCTGTATGTAATGTTACTGGTTAGTATAAATTCTTTCATAGCCGAATAGTAATCAAAAATATTGTTTTATAAATTCCTTTTTTTAAGATATACTTGATGTTTGTACATATCGTTTTATAGATCTTTTATCTTATAATGTAAGTAACATAATTATGAAAATAAGCATACATACATACGGTCAGCAACGAAAGTAGCTTAGCATAGCAGGTCATCTCTACAAATCTAAAAATAGAATTCAGTAACTATATAACATACATATAAATAATTTGAATTTGTGTACTATTTTAAACAAGTACTGTTCTTATATAATTTGACATAAAGAGAAACATGCATTTTTTATCCTTTCGAAGCTGACTGTATGTACATTAAAGGATTTCTAGTCAGAAGTATTGAAAATGGTTTCTGATAAGTTTTAATTTTATATACCGCTTATATATAAACGCAACTATCAAATCTCACATTCTCATAAGTGAATTTCAATAGCAAATCATAGTACACCTATTTTTTCTAAAGGGAATCTAAACATTGTACCATATTCTTTTACATCTAAAATGATCTCTTAGTGACAGTATTGCCAGTTTCTTTAGATATTTTAGATTTTACCATATTCTTGACGTGAAACTTCTTTATCGACATTAAGAGAAATTTTATAGCTGTAAAAAGAATCGTCACGTTTTACAGTTACGCGCCATGTTGTTTGATGTTAAATTACTTTATCATAAGTGAAACTTCTTTATCGACGTATGAGATAAATTTTATAGCTGTAAAAAAAAGTCGTAAAGAAGTTTCACTTCTTACATGTGTAGTCTGGTACACACACATTTGTTTTTATTAACTCGCTTTCTTGTATGATTGTTCGGGTGGAGTTTTGTAATTAATTTTAAACTAATATGACTAAAAGCACTCGTGGCGCCTCTGACTCCAGTGTTCTGTAACAGGTCACTGCGCTAAGCAAATTTCGTTATGGCTGGTCACGGATGAGTGACCACTTTGTGGCATTCATATTTGTGAGCGTTTGCGTGCTCCGGAAGGCAGAAGTATGAATTAAATTAGCAGTCGTGAAGCCAAGTTGAAGAAGGTCTTATGGGTGCCTAGAAAAATTACAACAGCAGGTAGCCACAACCTGCGTCAGTTTATTTCAACACGGCAATAGGCTCACCTCTTATTAAGTGGGACAGGCATACACACGGTGAAAAATGGGTGTATAAAATGCCTCTGCCACTCTGATAAAGCGTGGTTATAAAACTTGATGACCTAGATACATGATATTTTGACCATAACTCAATAGTAGATGACAATGCATGAAAATGTGAAAAAATAAGAAATATGTTCTAGTCTGTTAATAAAAACATGGTAATTACATATTATTATTATAAGCTAGTAGTTATTTATATAAAATCACGGGGTAGGCAGAAACTATATACTTTTACATTTTTTACTATCATGAGTGATTTACTGTTGCTTTTACTTCTGACCTAATTCTTGATGATCTGGTTCAGTTGTTTTATTTTTGTACTCGTAGGTCGACCTTTACCAGTATGTCATAAATCAGTTTTGTAGTTTTGTCATCGATTCTTTCTACGTGTGCCAGACATCCATGTATAACTTTCTTTGTGGCAATATATCTTTTTCTTATCCACAACATTCTTTACTTCATCTACTAATGTTATTCCAGCTATACTTACTACTAACTATTTTACAATAATTCTTCTTAGGCCAAAGCCAGCATTCGTTCCCATACTTATGAGTATGGACATTTCAAAATACAGTTATTTGTGCCGTCCAAGACACATTTAGCTGTTCTATACAAAGCTCTAATTACACAGCTCTATTTACATCGACTGCCTCTGTGGCGCGGTGGGAGTGTATCCGACTGCTACGCAAGAGGTCGTGGGTTTGATTCCCACCCTGGATAAAACTTTGTGTGATGAGCACGTTGGTTTATTCTGTGTCTGGGTGTTATTTATCTATAATATGTATGTATTTAGAAATATATGTTTATCTGTTATCTGGTTACCATAGTACAAGCTCTGCTTAGTGTGGAATGGAGATGGCGTTGTGTGAGTTGTCCCAACAAAATTTATTTTCTTTGAAAAACTTCGCTCAATATCATACTCAACTTTTCCATCTCTATACAATATTGAACTCAAATGCATTAACTCTTTCACTTATTCCTGTTTTTCGTCTATCAGAATTCAACATTTAGTTCTTTTTTTCCATTCGAAAACCACCATCTTCACAGTTTTGCTTATTCACTTTCATTCCTTTTCATTTCAATCCGCCATGCGTTATATTTATGTATCATTGCCAGCAACTCCTCTTCTTATGACTCTGATATGATTTGATCCTCAGCATTTAGGAAACATTACGTTCTCTCAGATATTTTCATCGATATTTCATAAATAGCCCCGACTTAGCCATCACATATACGATTAAAACTATTTCTATGTTAAAAACTAAAACCTAATAACTAAAACTCATTTCTATATTACAAACTCTTTTTGAATATTACTATGAAGTTAAAATAGTTTTTTCAATTAAACGGATACGGGTTCAATGTCAGCTAGATGTGTAGTAGAAATATTCGTTTTTTTTTGTACTGTTTTATAACTCTCTAGGGCAAGTTCATTTATACGCAAAAGTCATGATAATTATATGGTTTTTAACCCACTCTCTGGTTCTCCATTAATCTATTACAAATAACTGTCTAAAACTTTATAATGTAACATGTCGTAAAAATCGTTGGTGGCACACTTACTTACATAGACTTCGAAATTGTAATGCTGTTTATTATTACATATTGTGTCATTGTTCTTTTACCTAAATAGTGTGAAAAAAGAAATAAATATAAAAAAGATTTTTTTTACACAGCGTCGTCTAGTCCAAAGTAAGCTAATATAAGCTTGTGTTATGGGATCTAGACAACTAATATACGTATGTTTTAAGAAAGAAGTCGAGTTACAGCTTAAAGACTAAAATAGCGTATTAACTTTCGTAAGCGTTGTTCTTTATTACTAAGTAAAAATTTGTACTTGCGTGTAAATTTACACACAAATTTACACGTGTAAACTAGTCGGGCGATCCCGAAATTTACACGCGAATACTACCGTTTACTTAGTAATACTAAAATAAAATGCTCATAAATCATCTATTTATATACAGGTATATAGGTAACTGTGTAAGTGAATGTGATAATGTGACGATCGCATGCAGCGGATTTTTTTACTTACTGTATATCGAGTCTCGACTATTACAGCTTGACTGTACTTGCACTATAGTAGAAATAAATTCGTTTAACAAAGACTAGAGTATTTACCCTAATACATTTTTAAACCTTATTGACTTAGTAGCTGTTTCCTTTATCCATTTTATGACCAGGGCCGAGTGCTATTTCAATCGTGTCGAAATCGTCGTTCAATAGAAAGCCACCGGTAAAATTTTAACAGTTTTTTATAGTCTACTATCACAATCTACTCCACTAGACTTCTATCGGTCCGCCGATAGAATTCTACTAACACGTACCGCGCCATGGCCGCTAGTTAGTTGCATTTTTGATAGTCCACTAACATGTTGACAGCCAAAAACAGCGATTCCGTTCTATTCTACGGTTTGTCAATAGTAGACTCGGCCCTCAGGTTACCCTGGAACATCATTTAGGTTAAAATATATATTATCTTATTTTCGTTTTACTCGTAGATAACAATTGTATTTTGCTCATGTGTTGTAATCAGGAAAGGTTAAGGTTACATTGTAAATATAATTATTTTCTCTGTGTATTTTTAAGAATAGTAAAATATAATGAAGACTAGTCTGTTATCAGTTATTATAATCTTTGTAGGCACTTTTGATGTAAAATTTATACAGGCCCCTTAACGAGGGCAGATGGAGCAAGATTTCTCCTTTATTTGTGATTTATTCTTGACCCCTGTTTGTGAAGGAGTTTAAGTTTTATCTCATAAACCACTAGAGCGATTCAAATGTAACATATTTTAAATATAAACTAGACTTTCTAATAATTTATATATTGGTTGCGCCGGTATACAATAAAAGAGTAGCCGCGTTATTTTTTTCTATGCTGCATCGCTGATCTGCATTTGCTTTTAATTAATTAGTTGTCGACACTCCCCCCGCTCCCTTTCGCACCTACCTTGTCTCGCATAAGGGAGGAGCGAGACAGCTGTATTACGCGCGCAAGTACCTACACTCGCGCCGCTAGCCTCTCACGGGCAGCGACCACGGATTGAAGGCTGGCAGTCTGTCCTACAAACACCGCGCGCGCGCCCGCATCAAACCTTTCGCAATAATCCCGCACCAACTATCGCAATAATTGTATTTGCCATGGATAAATAGTGTTTTCGTGCAAGGAAACCAGGAATTCAAGTCCAGGGACGCCCCCGGCAGCCTCCACCTCAGCATCTCGCAGCAAGCAGCAAGGTAGTGTGCCTATTCCTGTTTTTCTATTATTTTTCCGTCGAAAATCGCGTATAAATTTCATTTTAGTCTTTCCCCGCAAATACAGTCCATTTTGAATTTATTTATCTCGCCCGCTCAACCATTTTTTGGTCCTAACGATCCGGATTTTGATCCACTCGCTTTAGTAGTTTGCTAATAGAAACGCAATAGTTTTTATTCCACCACGGAATAAACGCATAGGTATAGGTTATAGCTTTTACTCCATTCGGAATAAACGCATAGGTATAGGTTATAGTTTTAATTCCACCACGGAATAAACGCATAGATTAGGTAATAGTTTTTATTCTATAGGGAATAAACGCATAGATAATAGTTTTATTCCATTAGGGAATAAACGCATACTTACCTACTGTTTTTCGCATAGGTAGGTACTAAATAGTTGGTAATTTCGACTGCACCGCATAGTAATAGGTAGACCACGCGGACAGGTACCTAGGCCCGCGCGCGCAAGTAGGTATAGGTGAATTCAAACATCTTGGTTCCTCTGAGTTGTAGCGAGTCACTTGCGCAGAACGCAATATTAGGTGTCGTAGGGAATGGACGCGGGGAGCGGGAGGAAGCTCGTGCTACGTAATCACACGAACGTTTCCGAACGCCGAGAATTCGGGGGTGTCATCGCGCCATAAGAGCGAGCGCGAAGAAAGTTGAATTAAACGTTGCTTGTTATCCTGCTCATTCGTTCCTAGAATACAGTCGGGAATAGATTAAATAATTAATGTTTCTAAAATTTAATATATTATTAGTTACATTCCGTGTTATTATTAAATATGCCAAAACGCATTAACGTTTTACGTCGGCAATCGAGAAAAATGGTGTATAACGTCTTGCAATTCATAAAAATGGAACCTGAGGAGGGAATAAAAATTGACCTTAAAGCTATTTAGAGACGAACTGCATCAGCTACCGGAGTGTCAATAATGAAAATGTTATTATAATTATTATATTATTACATTATTTTGTTATATCTCAAATGTTTTAGGCAGCGTTTTTCGTAAAAGCTACCAGAGGGCTCAATTTTTCCGACGCTGCCAACATCTATTGTTATAATTAAGTTAATGTATCCAAAAACGTAACAAATTATACAGATAAACCTTCCCTATAAATCACTCTAACTATTAAAAAAACTGCATCGAAATTCGTTGCGTAGTTTTAAAGATCTAAGTATACATAAGGACAGACAGCGAAAAACAACTTTGTTTTATAATATCACAGATAATATAATATAACTCTTATAATAATATGTAGTGATGATAAATTCGTAAGCATTGTCTACTTAACTGTACGTGCGCGAACCGAGCGCGGCTCCAACTTCAGAGGGACCAAGATGTTGGACTTAGACTGTACCTACGCTCGTTCGCGTCGCGTCTCGCTGGTAAGCAGCGAGACGCGACGCGAACATTGCCACTTTGATCGTGCGTTAGTTTTGCACTGTAGGTAGCTATAGTTGTTTTGTTTTAACAATGCCTCCGAAAGAGATTCCGGAGTTAAAACTATTACACGCTAAGAAGGATAGCCTTTTTAAGCGTATGCAATTAATTTGTGATTATTCATCGAGGATCGCAGATGAATCAATAAAAGAATTGTTTTATCCTCGATCGAAACCGTAGATACTTTGCGCTTAGATTTCGAAAATGTTCTCGATAAAATTAACTTTCTTGAATTAAAATTAAATCCCGATTTCTTATTAAGTTATGACGCCATGTCATCTTTCGAAGATTTAATTTGTCGCATAAAACGTGGAAAATTATAGTTTGTTTTTGAATACTTTGAAGGTCAAATACGAAAACAAACGCTTAGTAACAACCGCTTATTTGGATCAAATATTTAATTTAAAAAATTGCTCATCGTGTAATGAACACGACTTAGAAAAATTCTTAGATATTTTTGCATCAGCTGTTCGCGCCCTAAAGAATGTCAAGGTCAATGACCTCTGTGACTTTTTGTTTTTGTATATCGGTTTAAAGAAATTAGATTCCGAAACCGTTTACTTATTTGAAATGGATAGACGTGACCATCAAATACCTAAATTCGACGATTTAGAAACTTTCGTTCGTCAACATATTCGAATTTTGCAACGAACTTCGTTAAACCACGGGTAGCGAAAAATAGTCCGACTAATCGTAGTAAGCCCACGAAGTCCACGCAGTCGTTTGTTAATTTTGAACCCACAACTTCGCAATCGCAAGTGTTGCATTCGAAAAATTGTTCTTTGTGTCAAGGTCACCATGACCAACTTTATAAATGTTCGGAGTTCAATAAACTCACTCCTAGCGATCGCTATAAATTTGTTCGTTCTAGTAATCTATGTATCAATTGTCTCAGTAAGAAAGATCGTGTTTCATTCTGTAATTCGAATAATTTTTGTCGCAAGTGTAATGGTAAACACCATTCATTTTCCATTCCATTCGTTCGCCCGTCGATTCCAGCTGCGCGAACTCAGTGCCTAACCGTCCGTCCGCTGTGACGTCACAGCCACCCGCGACGTTGAGTCGCGGCTGGGAGCGCTCTCGCGTGGTTTCGTCCCCGTCCACGCCTAGCGACGGCGGCGCCACTGCCGCGCGCCGCCAGCCGAACGATGTCGCTCTGTGCTCGCTATCAAGTTTGCACACAAGCCCTACTACGGTACTTCTGGCAACCGCTCGAGTTGTTGTTTACGATTCGCATGGTAGGAGACATAGTGTTCGCGCACTTTTAGATAGAGCTTCTCAAAGTAATTTTATTAGTAAAAATTGTTGTAGTCGTCTTGGTTTGCATATAAATAAACCGCCCCGCCTGTAATGTTGTGAAAGGTATTGGGGGTTCCACTAAAGCCGTTCAAGGTTCTGTAGGGATTAAATTCCACTCGCGTTTTGATTTTGATGTTAGTTTTTCGATGGATTCGCTAGTCGTCGAAAAGGTTACCAAACTTTTACCGCCTGTCGTAGTCAATACCTCATTATTGACTAATTTTAGAGATTTGCCGTTGGCCGATGATACTTACGCCGTTCCAGGAGATATTGATTTGTTAGTTGGCGCTTCGATTTTCCCGCACCTGTCGCACCATAAGTTTCAAGGTCACGCATCGCACCCCGCGCCGCTCGCCTTAGAGACGGTTCTTGGTTTTGTTATTGTTGGTTCCGCACCCGCTTATTTTGATTGTAACTCGACAGTGTCATATTGTTGCACCGTCGAGCCGCTGGACTCCGCTGTCCGTAAATTCTGGGTGATAGAAGAGGTGAACGTCCCTCCTATTGTCAGCCCGGATGATAAACTTTGTGAAGAGTTTTATAGTCGCACTACTCGCGATGGTTATGTTCGTTATGTTGTCGCACTCGCCTTTAAGGGTAATGTTAATTCGCTTGGAGATTCGTTTCAGTCAGTCATCTCCAAGGTTGAAGGAGATAGCGTAATAATAGAATATTTGGATAAAGGTTTCGTTTCACCCGCGCCTCCCGAAACCGAAGAGACGAAGCACGCTCCTTCGTATACCATACCGCACCATGGAGTTGTCCGGTAGGATAAACTAACCACCAAGTTGCGCGTTGTTTTAGATGGCAGCGCCAAAACTAGTTCGAATGTTTCAGTAAACGATATTTTGCACAGTGGTCAAAATCTCCAAGGTAATTTGTTCGAAATTATAGTTAACTTTCGCTTATTCGCTGTCGCGCTTTCAGCCGACATTAGACAAATGTTTCTTTGTATTGGTGTTCGCGAATCAGATCGCCGATTTCATCACATTAATATAGATAGAATTTTCGCATTCTCAGACTCGACCGTCGCTTTGTGTTGGACACATTCTTCGCCCCATCGTTGGGATACATTTGTCGCAAATAGGGTGGCCAAAATTCAGTCGGAATTGGCGCCGCAAAACTTTTATCACGTCTCAGGTACGGACAACCCTGCCGATTGTTTGTCTCGTGGGTTAACACCTGCACAGATTTTGGATCATCCATTGTGGTACCATGGCTTTTCCTGGTGCCAAGCCCCACCTGATGAATGGCCTGTTAGTCCTTTCAACCCGCTACTGAGTCCACGCCGCCAGAGGAAAAGAAAACCTCTTTAGTTACTACCGCACCGCTCGAAAAATCGCCTATCTTAGAGTTGGCTAGCCGTGTTTCATCGTGGTCGATTCTTTTGCGTAGTGTTGTTTTTATTTGTCGATTTTTGAAAATCCTTCCTCGTCGCGAGCACGTTACCGCCGTTGACACAAGGCTGAGTTAATCGTGCTTCGTGAACTTCAAGGATTTTATTTTTCGTCTGAAATTAGAAATTTGGTATTAAATAAACCTTGTAGTCGCGCTTTTCAGCATTTGAAACCTTTTTTGAAGGATGGCCTCATTCGAGTTGGTGGTCGTTTGAGCCAGTCCGCATTAGAGTAAGATCAAATGCATCCTATAGTTCTCCCGCGCAAGGATCATATCGTTGATCTTTTAGTTGAATATCACCATAGGGTGAATTGTCACGCTGGTCCAGATTTATTAATGTCGATTTTGCGCCAGAAATACTGGATTCTCTCCGCACGCAATTTGATTCGTTCGATAGTTCACAGATGTATTCCTTGTTTCAAACTTCGCCCGAAGTCAATCGCGCCCGAATTGGCCGATCATCATCCTTGTGTTGTTCAGGCTGCTAAACCGTTCGTACACACGGGTACCGATTACGCTGGCCCCTTCAGGGTAACAGTTTCTCGTGGTCGTGGTATACGCTCCACGAAAGCTTATGTTCGTCTTTTTGTTTGTATGACGACTCGCGCCGTTCATATAGAATTAGCTGGTGATTTGAGCACGCCATGCTTCATGGCTGCATTTAAAAGATTTTTGTGACACTTTACGTTTGAAGAGCTGAGCACCGTGCTCACTCAAGTCGAGGCCGTAATGAATACGCGTCCTCTTTGTAGAAACTTGTCTAGTGATCCCTCGGAGCCGCTTGCACTGACTCCAGCGCACTTTTTGAATGTTACACCGTTAAAATACTTACCCGCTTTTGAAATAGAGGAAGATCGACTTCATCTTCTCTCGCGTCATGCATTATTGGATAAACTCGTTCAATCGTTTTGGAAGCGTTGGAGGACAGACTATTTGCATACGCTACAGTCACGTCAGAAATGGAATACTCCATCGAACCCTATTACTGTCGGTACTGTCGTAGTTGTTTTAACTGAATATATGCCTCCATTACATTGGCCCCTTGGGGTAGTAGAAGAAGTTTTCCCTGGGTCAAATATGTGACTGAATGAGATGACAATAAAAGAGTAGCCGCGTTATTTTTTTCTATGCTGCATCGCTGATCTGCATTTGCTTTTAATTAATTAGTTGTCGACACTCCCCCTGCTCCCCTTTATTCCATTTCTCTTTCGCACCTACCTTGTCTCGCATAAAGGAGGAGCAAGACAGCTGTATTACGCGCGCAAGTACCTACGCTCGCGCCGCTAGCCTCTCACGGGCAGAGACCACGAATTGAAGGCTGGCAGTCTGTCCTACAAACACCGCGCGCGCGCCCGCATCAAACCTTTCGCAATAATCCCGCACCAACTATCGCAATAATTGTATTTGCCATGGATAAATAGTGTTTTCGTGCAAGGAAACCAGGAATTCAAGTCCAGGGACGCCCCCGGCAGCCTACACCTCAGCATCTCGCAGCAAGCAGCAAGGTAGTGTGGCCCATCCCTGTTTTTCCATTACGTTTTCCGTCGACAATCGCGTGTAAATTTCATTTTAGTCTTTCCCCGCAAATACAGAAACCATATATGATAATAATTTACGTATAAGAGTTAACTTTAAATTTAAATAACGATATGCGATCACTGACTCTCAAACGGCAATAAATAATGCAACTAATGCGAGAGAAAGCCCATTGCTATTGTTTAAAAGACGAGTACTTATTAAACTCTCGCCTGGCTTGAATTCTATACTGGCGTTGGATTACCCTAATTATGTCACACGAGCGGCGTAATTTTGGCAAGCTAAATATATTGCCTCGGTGGCCCAGTGGTAGTGTATGCGACTGCCGCGATTGACGACCAGGGTTCTATTACCGGGTTGGAAAAAATATTTGTGTGATTCACAAATGTTTGTTTCGGAGTTTGGGTGTTTCCTATGTGTAATAAGTATGTATTTAGAAATATATTAGTACGTTTATCAGTCATCTAGTACCCATAACACACGCTTATATTAGCTTACTTTGGGCTAGACGGCGCTGTGTAAAAAAATATGTCCCACAATATTTATTTAATTATTATATAAAAAATAATTGTCAGTAACAACTTAAAATGGGTAATTTGATCCACATTATTATTGGTATGTAATGATCTTATTGTATTAAAATATCTACACATCTAGAGAACTAAAATAAATCTACGCTAGGAGAGATTAAAGAGTCGATAGATTATTTTTTTGAGTTTATTTCTCCTTACGAAATCAGAATACTGGAGTGAATATAGATATTAAACATACAATATTATATTAAGACATCACGTGTATTAGTATTTTAAATATTTGAAAGTGTAGTCACGCCATTTATTTTATTTTTTCTCATAATATTATTTTTATATTAAATAAAATATTCAAATTGTTTTTGTTGCGGATGTAAAGACTCATTGCTGACGAGAAAGTGAAGAAATACTTATGTATTATTTTAAAGTATTTTGTTTTGTCGCATACAGAGTCAATGTGTCATTGTTACTATTTTGTAGATCTGCGTAGCTGTGAGTTTAGATAGATATTTGTTTGTTGAAGTCTAAATTGGTTGGCATAGATAACTTTATCATATGCGTATTCTGACAATAAAACTTTAAAAAGCATTTAATCTCATCTTTAAATAATGAAATATGTAATCTGTAAAGTAGAAACATATCTATCTTAAAATTAGACGGCTCTATATCAAATCAATAAGTTGTTTGACATTGTTTCACCTTGGCAAAACAAAGTTGTTTATAACTGCTGTTTAGACAAGTATTGAAATAAAATGTTCTTTACATAATACTAAATTTGTTTTAATGCTTTATACGATGACCTCATTATAAGAACTCGTTAAAGTAAGTACAAACTTATCAAAATACGATAAACATTATATAAGGGCATGACCCGGGTCAAATCTCAGTGTATTTATACTTATCTTAAATAAATTAAACACTCGTGTGATTTTTTAATAATTTATTGTAGTAGGTACTCTTAACCGTTTGAGAGGTTTTGCCGGACGGCAAACATATCATATTATAGCAATCATAGCAACACTATAATATTTTACTGTCATATTTTCAGAGAGCATTTTTTTACAATCGTATTTGAGGTTTTTGTCGCAGTACCTATCTCAGACCGCAGTACGCGATCCCAAATTGGGTGGTAAACAATTTTTCTACAGTAGGATCCATGAGTGTACATACACGCACTAAATTAAAAAAATAAAAACTAAATAAAACATGAGTATACACCGCGAAAGTTTAAAAATAACATAAATAAAAGTAATATTGGCAGGTGGAACGAGAACGCTGGTCTATGGCATAAGTATCGTCCTAATTAAATGAGAATACGCGATCAACAAAGTTTGTGCAAATTTTACTCGATCACCAAAGGATCAAAATAAATCTAGGTCCCTATTTTTATTCGAGCTGTTGTACAACCGATGATCGTATAGTCGCGTTTAATTAGGACAACGTCTGAGTCCGATACTTCACCTACTTTGTTATATAACGGCTTATCTTCAATTAGATTTCATAAGTAAGGCAAACCTCCTCTACTACACATATCACCTATTAACTTGACCTGAAATTCTTGTTAATAAAATGGATACGCGGTATCGATAAGTTGTACATTGTCAGATTTTAGCGTTTTAGTCTGAATGCTGAAGTTAATGTTATTGTAGCGTAGTTTGCAGGGCCTGTTGGGTCTTGCCATGAAGCACAAAGTGTACAACGCAGTCTCCAGCTCGGGTGATGTACCAACGAACATGGTCACCTCTGGCGCGTCCTTAGTCTCGCTCAAGACGGAGTGTTGCTTCAGAATCATTCCTTTCTGTAATTTACAATATTGATTTCAGAGAGAAATTTCTTAGACACAAGTATACTGTCATAATTTTAAACGAGAGTAACTATTTAAATATGGGGACCACGAAAGGTAATGAAGAGTTATGCCAATCTAGTTATCAAGGACTTGTTCTGACTTTTCCGTCTTCTAGTTCTAAACTTCGGTTCGATATCAAAGCGGTGTTTCGGTCGCTTCAAAATAGCATTCCTGTTATCGCAAAAAAAAATAACTAGTCATAATTAGAACAATAGAAGAAACCACAACGAAGTCATGTACCTATTAGTGCGTCATAATAAATATTTCTTCTACTTACGCCTGATAAATCAAGTTTGTCGATGTGTCCCAGATAGTTTGCCTTGCCGTCTTGCTCGCGTTGGGAAAAGAACAGCCAGCTGTGTAGACCTGTCAATATGTTCACAAATTATCTACATGCTAATCAAGTCCTAGGATAATAAGTATAAGCTCTCTTGAAACGTATCTATAATTGTTTCTTTAGGTACTTTCGTCTGGATCTGATCTCTGGCTGCTATTGTCTTTGACTACCAAAACCCCTTTATAATATATACAATAATAGATTTGACATTTTAAGTAATCAAGTTAAGACGAATTGATAAGTTTAAGATGAAGTTTCTCGCCATATAAAGATTGAATTCTGACCTAACGGTCCTTACGGTTATCTGTGGTCCCTACGTCGAAGAAAATATCATTGTGTCTGGGGATTCGAACGATATTCCTAGTTAAATTCAATATTCGGGATTCAGTTTCTTACTGTTCTTATTACCTATATTTACACTTTCTCAGTCTTTTAGGTACATCCCTATCATGTATAATCACTGTCTTGCCAATAATCTGCGATCACTAGATATAAGTATTTTAAAAAGAACTCTTACCAAGTACATCATTAGATTTAAGCTCAGCCATGAAGATGTTCTCAAAAGCGCAACTGCACTTGCATAAGCCTGTCCAGTGGCGCGCATATTTAGTGAACCAGATCTTTTTCAGCAGCTCGACTTGTTCAGGGTACTCGTTTAATTGAGTGATACCTATAACAAAAAAATTGGTTATTATAAGATCAGTACACATTTCTTCATGAACAATGTTTTAAGATAAGTAGTAAAACTAAAAAATGTCACGGGTTCAATCCCCGTCTCGAATCAAATTGTCTTATTCCACTTTATTAAAAAATTATAAGTAGTAAAACTTCTTACAAGGCAGGTACCAGGTATTTTCAACTCGGTGCTTAGAACCTCAAAACTTTCAACTTTAGGTGCTTGGAACCTAGCGCGATTGTTCAACGTATTCCAATAGTCCTTTACTAAAACGGACGTGATGTGTTCCTACTCAGAATTCACCGAAGTACATCGCCTGCAATGAGATCTTTTGCGAAAATTTCCTTACATTTTTCAATACAGACGTTGCCACCTTCTTTAACCACAGGTGTTGGTGTCGTGAGACTTTTCACACTTAAGTTATAAAAAGGTAATTAGGCATTTATTTTTTGCCAAACTGCGTATTACTTTACCAATTCACCTATTAACATACACATGAAAATGGGCTCCCTATATGGGTGTAACCACGTTCTAATAAGCAAAAATACGATCAAAATTATTGGAAATATTCTTACCTTTGCTTACTAAGAAGTTCATAAGACTCCTAATAGGACCAGTGGCGAGTATAGTGTTGATATAAGTAGTCTGTTCCGTTTCCTCCTGCAACATGACATCATCCTCATTAGTCTCCTTGTTCGCACTGCAGGTGTCTACACTACCTGTTTATATGCGTACTAACTTGTCGAGAAAATTGTCCAATTGTTATATTATACTCACATTAGGTGTGGTGAATTCTGGCCTTATTACATTCTTGTGGTAATTGTCGAAGAGAGCTACAAAAGGTCTGATTGTGGGACCGCTCCAAACATTTTGAGGGATGCTCAGGAGGCTGCAAAAATACATGAAATGTCTATATTACCTACTATAGTACCTATTATTATTTTATTATCCATTTTAGGGTTCCGTAGGTGGTAAACAGCACAAACTAGAAAAAAACAGGCTATATATAAACAGGCTACGTCCCTCTAAACTACTCGAAAGCAGTTATTTATCATGGCTATACCTGTTTCAATTAAATACCTACACCAAATGGCAGGACATATAACAATGATAAAAGAAAAATATTTGTAAGTTTACATATTAGGTTTTATCTCTTGTCGTACTATATTCGAAGAACCGCGTATATGTAGTTTTCGAAGTAAATATCTTTAAATGTAAACATTTAGTATAAATTAACAGTTACATACAGAACTCAACATTGCACATGATCCGATATCCGTTTGACGAGATGTATTAAGTAGGTACGTTATTAGGATAGTTTTCAGTCCATTAAGTAACATATTATTAATAACATTACAAAATTGTAGGTAACACTCAAATTATATCATCAATACAGGGTGGTCCATTTAAAACCGTCAGTATGAGCTACTCTGAAACTATGAAACATAGAAAGATCTTTCCTAAGGAACCATGTCACCGATTTTGCTAAAAATAAAAACTGCTATCATCGATTTTAAATAATATTTGTACGTGTGTATCATAGATTTTAAATAGATTGTAAATATATTGTGAGACTCTTTTCACACAGCACCATCTAGCCTAAAGTAAGCTAATATAAATAAGCTTGTGGTATGACATCTAGATAACTGATTGACATTACATACTTATTATATATAGCAAACACCCAAATTCCAAAACCAACATTTGTGACTCACACAAATATTTGTTCTGACCCGGGAATCGAACCCGGGACCTAAAGCGCGGCAGTCGCGGCAGTGTACACTATTACAGTATTAAACATGATATCTAAAATGAATAGAAGGCAACGTTCTTCATATTATATAACTTAATTTATTAGGTGTTCGAATTGACCAACCAGTGTGATAGTAACATTTGCTGTTTAAAATCTACACAATCGATACCCAAATAGATGAAATATAAGTCACCCTGTATACTTATATTGATTTGTTGCTTTCATTCCGGAGCTTAAATACCTACCTACCAATTTTCGGCTTTTGTAGTTTACCATGAATTGTATGAATGGTTACGTATTAGATTTATGACGATGAGACATTTTTTGTTCTTATTTGTAATAAGTAGGTTAACCAGGTAAACTTTATGCTGATTTAAAAAGATCAATATCTTGTTGTCAATAATCTAGAATTACCTACCTGGCGTATAGGTATTATCATTTTATGTAAATCACAATAAAATTTCAGTTTGAAGAATCATACATTATTCACACATGCACTAAGAAATATAATTAATTATATGGTAGTAGGTAGGCATGTACGTACAGAATATTTTTACTAATTGTACACGACGTATAAGTAACCAGGAAATAGCAATTTCAAATTTAAATATAACATTTTGGAGTCACTGCACTAAGAACGTGCAGGAATCTGTGTTCGAATATGCACTACAATTTCCTTTATTAGTTCTATCAAAACTCTATTAATTGCAATGTATTATGACAGAGCTCTGATGAATGAATATAATATGTACTTATTATATACTTATATAATTATTGGACTCTTAAATTAAATAATCTACTACGATATCAGAAAATAACACTCACAATGATTGAGCCTCATCTGTCTTCGACATAGAACTGGTTTTCCCTTGCAGGTTAACTTGGATGTAGTTGAATGCGTTATTAATATCCGCATTGAACATCTCTTCGCTGACTCGCAGCAAATCATCATCCGTTGTACTGTCCTGCACTTGACGCAGCAGGTCATCGTAACTTTTCTTCTTAGCGTAGTCAACGACTCCACCGACCACGGTACCTATTTGCTGGATTGTGTTCCCTGCGGTGTTGCCTTGTTGACCAGTGACGTGGTTGCCGATTAGGTTAGGCAAGATGCTGTTGAAGATTTGTCCAGCGGCGTGTGCTATGTCGTCAGCGCGACATACAGCCAAGCACACCACAAGCAATAGAACAACCTTCATTTTGAATATGATTTGAATACGTTGTATCTAGCGCGATTACTGCGCACTAGTGATCTCTGAGCTTGGTGCGAGAAGGCGATACAGTGCGACCTTTGAATGATGTCATAGCCAAGTATGTATAGAGACGGCATGTTGTTGATCATCAAACGTCGGATTTACAGTTTTTGTATCGACAACGTTGATTGTCCTGTGTGCAATATGAGATATGAGTAGAGTAAGCACTTGTTGCAACCTAAACAATATGAGAATGAAGCCACTTCCACTTTGTATGCACCAATTCACTTGGTTTTCAGCATTGTTGCAAACTACTGCAACGTACAATGTAATACTCTAAATTCTACGGTGTGTGAGTGGACACTCTAGTACAGGGTACGTACCTCAGTAGAACACTTCGTGATAGAGATGATGTAAATAGGTACCTACCTACTGTCAAATAATCCTCCGTAACTTCATAGTATCTACAAGTTGTCTCTGACCAAAAGCATTTAGGAACACAAAAGAGGTACCAAAATCGTGTGTAGTTTGCAAAAAAAGAACGTCTTGGTTACACAAAGTCGACATAACATTTCTTTCCTATTAAGTACTTAGGACGGTTAACGAATCAAATTAAACAATTATACAAAGTGAATAATTTTTTCTGTTCATAAACTTTATGACTTCATACTTGTTTCGTGCTTTATAAAGAAGTAAAAGGCATATGACAACAAATTTACGTAATTCCAGGAGAAATCATAAAGTTACTCTACTGTAGAGTTTTGTGTAGGTAAGTGTCATTAATTATCTGACTTTTTGTGCCTTATTAGTTCTATAAACTGTAGCATCTATATCTAAAGAACCGTTTTAGACTAGGTTAAGATTCTAGAGTCAATTTCAAATTATTGGTGTTGTTGTCAACATTGTGTGAATTTCTTTTATCGACAAAAACACTATCTTCTAGCTATTTAAGTATATGATTTTTATGCGGTTAAGTTCTCGAAAGTGGTAGTTGCGGTCACTTCAATGGACACGCACGGTTGGCGCTCGCATGGACTAGTTATCTGAATGATTAGGTAAATCTGTGATAAATAATATACAATATATTCATTATATAACGTACGAAATTATTTCTTTAACACATCTTTCAGGCAACTCAGTAATTGGCAGTTGTCAAAATGGTATTTTTTTTTATTATATAAAATATATTTTCACGGTGTACTTGGTTGTGGGTATGATAACCGTTAGAACTAGTTAAACATTCAGCATAACGAAAAAATAATTTGTAATTTTGAACTTGAAGTAGGACTTAAGTCCGTCTGAGTTAAAAGTCTCCCAGCTTACATAAACATACATACTTTGGATTGATTGCAGTAAATAGGGCATGGATTGCGTTAAGGATATTTCAATTAGTTATATATTTATAGCCCACAAATAAAAGAAAGTTATAAGAAAAGAGACATTATCAGAAGTAAATCGCTTCGGCCGACTGCGTACACGCAATGCAACAGTAGCGTGATGTGTGCCCGAGCAGCGGGAAACTCGTATCTTACTCGATGTTTATGTATTAGCCTCTCATCAGCGGAATACATGTATGATGCTGTTAAAGAACTAGTAAGTAGAAGCAATAGTATTTTTGTTTGCAACTATAATACTGATAGACTCAAAAATAGTTTATCGAAACGTGCCAATTGTTCTTTTTTCGAAAGTGCCAATAGTAGATATTGATAGCATTCGTAGGTACCGTGGGTGGCATGGGATAACCCTACGGAGTAGAGAATACTGTCCTCCGTGGATAACCCCAAAAACTGTGGTCAAGGTCACAAGAATAATAAGGCACAAAGTCTGAAGACGAAGAAATCGGAGGACATCTATATAACTGAACATATCTATACTTAGGTACGTAGCTAATAGGTACAGAAGTAATTCTCTACTTACGAAAAGTCATATCCCAACAGCTAGATGTTGAACTTGATCTAGGTATTGAACTTGATCGAACCAAATACGAGAATGTTGAACTGTGGTGAAATGGGCTTTGGTATTTCATACCTAGGTTACAGCCATGACGTTGACTCGCCAGGCCAATCAGCTCGTTAAAGTTTTTGTCCAAATATGGATTTAGTAAATTGATTACCGTGTAATCATACTTGTATTATAGCCCCTAGATCTAATCAGAATGAGGAGGTATTGGGTGCGAGTAGCGTGGGACTTTTATGGAACCGACTCAGAATTTCGATTTAGTATCTTCTTAATTTTAGTGCAGTCGCTACTTTTTGTTTCGGAGTTTGCGTGTTTCCTAAATATAATATGTATGTATTTAAAAACATATATAAGTATTTTTTTAAATACCTTAAACCATAAATTTTAGCAGTCGTCTTAGATCCTATAACACAAGCTTATATTAGCGTACTTTGAGCTAGAAAAAATGTCCCAATATATTTATTTAAAATGTCCCACAATATTTATGCAGCGAAAAAAAAAATGAAAATAGTTTATTTCTCATTACAGACACATTATTGGCTTAAAAAATATTTATAAAATACCTATACACTTGTGATGCGTTTTGTATTTAAGCAGCTTGATAGTAGGTACCTAATCATAACGAACTTACAAGGCAAGCTTATCTGTAATTTTCTCCCAATTAACAAATATTTACTGTGAACTTATTATGCAAATGATAACGCTATCCTAGAGAGTGGAAACTACGAACTAAAATAATGTTCTACTTTAATGTCATTTATCTGCATATCCGGTAGTCGAGCGCACTATTTGCTTAACACCCACGTACTTAACCTCAATGTTGCAAATATAAACTAGTGGTTGAATGATTTACCAACGTGTTTCATTCATCATATTTACTCTGAAGTGATACTTCTTTATCCTACATTGAGGGAAAATTAATATCTAGCTGTAAAAAAATCGTCACGTTTTTCGGTTACGCACCATGTTGTTTTGAAGTGAAACTTCTTTAAGATATCATGTATGAGATAAATTTTATAGCTGTAAAAATATGTCGTAAAGAAGTTTCACTTCTTACCTGTGTACTCTGGTACACACACATATTTTATTGACTAGCGGACTCCCTGCGGTTTTACCCGCGTAGTACCCGTTCCCGTGTGAATACGGGGAAAAAATGTAGCCTACGTTACTACTTATAACATTAACTATCTGCAACGTATATCCCGTTGAAATTGGCCCTGCGTTATCAGAGAAAGAAACAGAAAGTATAAAGTCAAAAAAAAAATTAAAATTGATTTTTTATGTATGTATATTCATGTTAATTTGGAAATACAAACAGAAAGTTCCATTAATATATATCTGTATAGAAAAGTGGTTCGTGAAAAGTGAAGTAAATGACACCGTGCTTCCTCACGCCAGTACTTGGTTTACGAGCTAACGCTACGTAGCTCGAAACGAAATCCCTAGAGCCCAGATCTGTCAAAGTCACCCTCGCCATCCTCTGCCGACTTCTACCCGTTATTTTGAGGGTTAATTCCTCCATAAACAGTCAAAATAGTTCCTAGTGACACCCCTTTATACACACACTACTGATATTAACTACGACTCACAAAATAGAGACATCACAATAATGGACACATAGGTAACCATGGGTAATGGGTTTATAACTCATCTGAAAATAGTCTGCTTTATATCTGTGATACGTGATGTTATATATTGTTAAATCATCAGCTGAACAATCTGAAAACTCTGAAACAGAAGGATTGACATTTAATATACCCACTGTGCCCTACTCGAAACTAATTAATCCACCTCTTTCCGTCTTAAGATGTAAACGTCTTAACATAAAAAAACATGAAATTTGATGAACGTATTCTTTTGGTATCATAGATAAGCACCAAGAAAGGAATGCCTGGTATTCCCACGGATATGTATTTCTAATAATATTATGAATGTGGTTGTCAAGTTTATAACGAAGAAAAAAGGTTTTAGATCTTTTAAAATGGTATATCTTATAGATTCTTATGCCCCGCTCTCTTTCGCTCTCTTTATATGTGGCGCTAACGAAGTTGCGCTGGTCTGCTAGTAGTATATATAAAACAAAGTTGTTTTCGCTGTCTGTTCCTATGTATGCTTAGATCTTTAAAACTACGCAACGAATTGTCGATGCAGTTTTTTAATAGACAGAGTGATTCATAGGGAAGGTTTTTATGTATAATTTGTTAAGTTTTTGTATACATTAACTTAATTATAACGATATATGTTGGGGGCGTCGGAAAAAATGACTGAATGAATTTAACGAAAACTCTGCCTAAACCCTTAGAGATATAACATAATAATGTATCGTGGAATTGCGTACATAATATAGGTCTAAAAAAAGTCTGCGACGGTATATGTCTATCTCTTGACAACATACTATATCCATTTTAATACTTTAAAAAACAGCAATTATAAAGCGGTAATTTGGTAAGTTAAGTTACACAAATACATTATTAATCCTTATCATTTTTAATATGTTAGTTGGCTTCACCATTTTATGAAGATTGCAAATTAAATGAATATTTTAGGAGATATGGCAAAATTAAAGAAAAATGCGCAAAGAAATTAATTTCGTGTAACCATAATTCGACCGGGCGTAGGTACTTGAGAGCGGAGAAGTAATCAAGTAATTTGGAAAATGTTCGTACATTATTGTGAAATTAATAAACTACGGGATTAAATGGGTGCCACGGGGTTCGAAGTATGTCACGGGCGAAGCCGGACTGGTCATCTAGTGTATTATAAAGAGACGTACTTAGTAGAAAAGTGTACAATGAAAAATATGAAAACTGTTGTTTTTCTGATTGAATCTGATTCATTCATCTTGTCGGTGGCTTTGGCAAGTTAGTAGGTAAGGGATAGACATTATGAAAAGTGTATAAATCAAATAAATTTAAAATTAACGCGATCACCATCTAAAACTAAATTACCTTGAAATCACTTATATTTTCGACTAGGTTGCACCAGCCGTGGTCATAAGCAGACTCACTACAATTCAAGGTAAATAAACGTAATCGAGTTAATACCTGTGCTTTATATTTAACTAGATGACGCCGCGCCTTCGCTTGTGACATTTTTTGAATCCCCTCAGCACCCATTATAATCTTGTTAATAGTGTTAATTTTGATGAAATTTTACAATAGCTTACACATCAGAATAACACATAGGCTACTTTTTATCCCGGGAACAAGTTCCTGTAGGAAGCGGGAACGGGTAAACTTCACCACGTTTGCGGAGCCGCGGGCGATATATAGCCTTCCTCGATAAATAGGCTATCCAACACAAAAAGATTTTTTCAATTCAGACCAGTAGTTCCTGAGATTAAAGCGTTCAACCAAACAAACTATACAGCTTTATATACTCGTATTAATATAGATTGTATCATAAAACGCGAAATATTAAAGTTACTAAGTGTATTATTGAAAAGTTGTACTGAAATAATACAAGTAGATATCATGAAAAATCAATCGACATTATTGAACTGAAGAAGAAAAGATCCTTACCTCTACTTAACGTCCGACTGAGTAATTTAAAGGAATGCACTTATTTTTAATCTGTACCAATCCAATGTAGACTAGCAGAACAATTACGACTGCATTTCTCAAGTTACGATGTGGTGAGCATATAATTGATTGTGCTAGCATATTTGTATTTATATCTTAGTAATAAAATAATAAATAAATAAATATCCATCACGCCTTATCCCCGAAGGGGTGGCAGAGGCATATTATATGCCCACTTTTCACCGTGTGGATTCCTGTCCCACGTAATAGGTGGTGAGCCCATTGCCGTGTTGAAAATAGACAGACGCAGGTTGTGGCTACCTGCTGTTGAAATTTTTAAGCCGCCCATAAGGCCTTCAATCAGACTTAACGACAGCCATTTTACTGGCAACCGGGACCAACGGCTTAACGTGCCTTCCGAAGCACGGAAACGCTTGCAAATGTAAATGCCACAAAGTGGTTACCCATCCGAGTACCAGCCATAGTGAAAGTTGCGTAACTCAGTGATCGTTTACAGAACACTGAGACCGCGGGGCCACGAGCGCTTCATTTTTTTTATCTTTTTTCTTTATTTTAATAATGGTGTATGAGTTTAGTGAATATCGCCTAAGGAAATCCTGAATGATTTATGATGCAGGTACTTACTTTCTTTTCGCTCACTAAATTATAGCTGCAAAATACGAGTACCTACTAAATCCATATCCTAAAACATAAACATAAAAGAATTTCCTCCGCCGCGTCTGTCTGTCTGTTTGCAATAAACTAAACTACGAAACGAATTTCACTAATACTTACGAGTGAATCGTGAATAATGTGTAGGTACATAATTTATCAGGGTATTGTGTAAATTGCTTGTAATATGACATTCTAGATGTCGAAAAAAATCAAGCTGACCAGATTTTATGGAAAATGCTGCCTAAACTCTAAAAGATATAACAAAACAATTACATCGATAGTTTTCCTTTATTTACTAGACATTTTTTCCTTTATATACAAGACATTTTTCCTTTATATACAAGTCTGTAGAAAAGTCCGCGATGGCATAGATACTCGTATATGGCCTTTAAGGATAGTTTTCGGTACGGGGAAACCACCAAACGGGCGAAGCTGCGGGCATAAGCTAGTTATTCCACAAAATATTATATAAAAATACTGTTTACTGTAAAACAAAGATTAAGTAAAAAGAAGTTAAGTACTAAGTTACATTCATTAGGTAAATAATACTTTTTTTTTAGTAGTTTGCACACGTTTCGTAAACATTGCCGCTACCGAGATACGCGTTATCGATGAGGTCACAGCTCACAAGAGGTCGCTGACGGAATAACGTGTCGGTAATACTGCGCTCTGGCTTGACCCTGGCGAACCTAGATTCAACCAATCCAAACATAACTAGTCAAGTGCTTAACATTTATTCACCAAATTTGGAAACTAGTTCCGTACGGAGGCTGTGTCCATGATGAAGACTGCCACGCTGTTGTTATTATTCGCTCTGTGCTACGTTAAATGTAAGTATTTTAAAAGTATTTGTACCTACATACCTATATACATAATAAACATTTTTTTCTGCAGTTATTTTGTTAAATATTTTAAGATATTTTATTTATCAACCTGTGCGTATTGTTACTGTCATTGGTGTATCAGATTGTTAAAGCTGGGCACCGTTATTCAAATACTTAATTAACTTCGTTAATCCCTATCGAAGTTAAGAAAAAAGTACTCCTCGTTTCCTTGTTGGTTACAGAAAAAAATTTAAAAAGTTTTTTTGCCCTAAACCGAATGTAATGCAAATGCCGAATGTATTTTATTAGCTTGTATGCCGTTTAGCGGTGCACCTGTTGACTAACTGACGAGGCAACGACGCAGACAGTATTATGAAGTTGGTGTTCAGAAGGCTTAATAATACTCGTGGCCTCAAAATAAAAGTGAATCCCAGACTACAAATCCAGGGAGGGCTTAAAAGCAACTGGGGATAAACTAAGATAATACTGTTGGTTGATGGCACTTGGTGGAACTTGTAACACACTTGGTTTCGCCTTACGGCATTCTCAAAGGTACACGTGGTGCTGAGAATGCCGTGAGGCGAAACCAGTTAGGTTTATGAAGTTAATGTTGTAAAGAGTACAAGTGGTGTTATTAAAAATAAACTAAGATGAAGAAGAGAAGAATCTAGACATATTTTTGACTAACTCGGTGGCGTAAGTGGTAGTAGCCTTTCGCACTTAGATCTCGGATTCGAATCCTGGGTCGGAATATTTGTGTTATCCGCAAATGTTTGTTTTGAAGTTTACTTGATTGTTATGTATAATATGTATTTATGTATTTAAAAATCTATAAGTATATTTAAGTTTGTTTACTCTCTGACTACCTTATCAGGGATACAGCATGAAGATTGTTTAGTTACCTTTTTTTGTTTATCAGTTGTCTATATATATATCTCATAACATAAGCTTATATTAGACTAGGTGGCGTTATGTGAGAATGTCCAAAATATTTATTTATTTTTGGTTTTAGTTTTTAGGCGAAGCGCTCGTGGCCCCGCGGTCTCAGTGTTCTGCAAACGATCACTGAGTTACGCAATTTTCACTATGACTGGTCCTCGGATGGGTGACCACTTTGTGGCATTTACATTTGCGAGCGTTTCCGTGCTTCGGAAGGCACGTTAAGCCGTTGCTCCCGGTTGCCAGTAAAATGGCAGTCGTTAAGCCTGGTTGAAGGCCTTATGGGCGGCTTGAAAATTTTCAACAGCAGGTAGCCACAACCTGCGTCTGTCTATTTCAACACGGCAATGGGCTCACCACCTATTACGTGGGACGGGAATCCATACGGTGAAAAGTGGGCATATAATATGCCTCTGCCACGGGGCCCTGCCCTTCGGGGATAAGGCGTGATGGATATTTATTTATTTATTTATTTAAGTTTTTATGGAATTGAAAACCATAGACAAGGCAGACATTTTGACAAGTTTCTTAAAGATCTTGATTAAGGTCATTCAATCATTTTAAGTTTTAACTGAACTCTGTTTTTTCTTTAACAGGTCGTAAGGTGTACCCAACCATAAGCAAAAATGCCAACATTGATTTCATCAACATGGAAGGTGGAGGAGTCAAGCCTAAGCCGACAGTCGTTGAACCAGTAAAGCCGGTAGCGGCACATTCACCTACCACCAAAGCGCCAGTACAAGTTCCTGCGGTCAAGCCAGTTCAACCATTACCAACTCCGTCCAATTCTAAACCATCACCCCCACCCAAACCAGTACAGCCGGCTTCAACACCTAGTCAAATCAAACCGATTCCTAACCCTTCTCCAGTAGCTAACCCTGCCAGTACTCCTGGTCCTGGCAGTGTCAAATCTCTGATCAACTACTATGATAGTCAAGGCAAAGGTAGCCCGATTCGTCCGTACAGTTACAGCCAAGCGGTAAAACAAGGTTAATTCGAGTACTGTACGTTATAACTTTAAATAAATTATTATTTAAATTACCATTGTTTCGTTTTAGAAAATAGATTCTCAATGACTATGTATTTTCGTTTCTTGAAGTGAAACTTTTGTTATCAACGTTGAGAGTAATATTATAGCTTTTATAGTTGTAAAAAAAAGCTTTACGTTTTTCGGTTACGCGCCATGTTGTTTTCAAGTAACACTTCTTTATCAAGTAAAGTTTCTTTATCGACGTATGAGAGAAATTTTATAGCTGTAAAAATGACGTAAAGAAGTTACACTTCTTACCTGTGTACTCTGGTATACACACATATTTCTATAATATACTATACTGTACTGTACTGAGATGTACTATACTGTACTGTACTGTAATTTTATAGCTTTATAAAAAATATCGTAAAGAAGTTTAATTCTTAACTGTGTACACATACATATATTTTTTAATACATAGAATCAATTATTATGACCTTACTGACCCTTTGATAATCTTCTCCTTCTTCATCTTTAAACTTTTCCATTTGCTTCCGGTCTCTACCTGGAAGCCTAGGGTCCACTTTTAAGTTGCTACTAGGAGCAGCTATCGTTAGGCATTTAGTTTTCAGCATTGTTGGGAGCGAGTGCCGTCTGACCTCCTAATCCCTTTAGGCGCTTCCATTGTTGCCTCTTCTGTCAGTCAGCAGGTGCACCACAAGAAGATGAGGACGCTTAGGCCTCGGAGATCTTGGTAGGGCTCCTTAAACACTGATAATCTTATAAGTATTTAATTATTTTGTCCATGTGTTAATAATCTATACTAATATTATAAAGAGGATAGATTAGTAAGTTTGTTTGTAATAAATAGACTCGGAAACTTCTGGGCCGATTTCAAAAATTCTTTCAACATTAGAAAGCTACATACTTCGTGTTACTCACGAAGAATGTACGCCTATGTATATTCTTCGTGAGTAACACGAAGAATGTAGTATGTATTTATTTTGTAGTATGTATTTTGGATTTTAAAAAGTTTAGGATTCATAAATCTCGAATCAGAAAACTTTACTACGCGGGCGAACCTGCGAGCATCAGCTAGTCTTAAATAAACACAAACCCTCTCCTGTTCCCGGGGGCCTTCTAGTGCACGTTTTATTGTTCTCCACCCTCTCTGATCTCGAAGCGGGCACATGCTAATCTCCAGGAGATAGAGGGGGGCAGCACATCTGGCCCCCCAGAATATTGCCTCATATAAATCTAAGCCTCATATTGGGGCAATCCCTTAGCCGGGCCGCCGTGAATAGCCCTCAGGCCTATCCTGCCACCAGGTTAGGAAGAAGGCGGAACACCGCGGGATTTAGTGGGCAAGAGGACGGCCTTCTAGGGCCGGGAGTCAAACAAACCGTTCCTGCTGCCCATAAACGCATTCCCCACGTCAAAAAAATAAAAAACTATGCTAAGTGACTTTCGTTGCTGACCGTACTTAGTGTATTTGTGGACGTACATGGCAAATCTATAAGGACACTTTTGCTAGTAAATCCAAAAAAAATATAATATTTATTCCACGCATGTATTTACAAAATGAGTATTTATGGGACGTTATTTACTTCTCGTACATCTCTGCTTATTTGAGGTTAGATGGCGCTGTGTGTATCAAAACTGTGTGGAAGAGCGGCCGATCAAACCAGGCATTTATAGAATGAATGCTCATTGTATAAATGCCTGGGTCTTCTTTTTTCCTCGATTCGGATTTTCGCTTTGTCGTCTAACTTTTCCCAAACCACTCAACACTTTTTAATCAAATTTGACCCATAATATGATATCTAGCCATAGATGGTTTAGAAAAAATATAATAAAAAATCGGACATACCTTGGAGGCCATAATCACCGAAAGAGAAATGGACATCGACAAAAGAACTCGAAAAATGGCAAAACGCTTCGCTCCATTAGACTTACCAGTGACGGCAAGTGCGCCTAGCTAACAGTGTTATTTTTTTAATTCATTTAATAAGAAAGACTGCCTCTCTGTAGCAGTGGTAGGTAGTGTATGCGACTGCGGTGCTGTAATCCGGTCGAAGCAAATATCTACAAGTATCGATGTATATATGTATGTATTTAGAAATACCCGTAAGTACGTTAATCGGTTGTCTACAAACAATGCATATGACAAGCCTGTGTTTTGTCAACAACAAACACTGTGACACGAGATTTTTATTTATTACTAGTTAATGCCCCCGGCTCCGCCCGCGTGATATAATTTTCCGTTCCCGTTGTAATTTTGCCAATTTTTCTCTCCGTAAAAACCTTGTTTAGAATTTAAGGAATAATTAATAACAAAATTACTTGAATTGGTCCAGCTGTCTTTAAGTTTTGCGCTTATTTAGCAATATTTTGCGATTCATTTTATTTATATACCTAGATATTCAATGCGGTATATTTAACTGCCTCGGTGGCGCAGTGGTAGTGTATGCGGCGGCCGCGCTGAGGTCCCGGGTTCGATTCCCGGGTCGGAATAAATATTTGCGTGATCCACAAATGTTGGTTTCGGAGATTGGGTATTTCCTATTTATGTATTTAGAAATATATAAGTTGTAGATCAGTTGTCTAGATCTCTTAGTACAAACTTATAGTTTAGTTTGGGCTAGATGGCGCTGTGAGAAGTCCCACAATATTAATTTAAAAAAAGATGATTTACACAATTGGCTTTTAAAATTACATAACTAATATGGTTGGCGTGAATTATTCACTACAACTATTTTATACAACATTTTAACGAAAATAATTTGGATATCTATTATTATTATTTTTACATGTTTTCTACCGTTCAGAACGCGTACATACGCTTGACAGGCTTAGACGAACGATTTTTGTTGACTTATGCAAATTTCTTATGAATTTTGCAGAATATGTACTCATTATATATAGCCTATTGATAGATATTCATCTGGAATAATGAATATTTCAAATGTGAATCATATTTAACACCAGATCAGATACAATCTCTCAAAATTCAGCCTCTCTCTTTATAATATTGATATAGATTGGTATAAAACTAGAATAGCATTTGAAACTAAGTCTACAAAAGTTCATCAACTGAATTATACAGTTATCTAATTTGTTAATTAATTATAATTTATATAGCTTTCACATTATATAACCAGACATCTGATATATAAACATAATTACATTAGAATTTTTTGTCGTTCTATGCATAGTTATATAACTCTACTGGACAGTATTTATCATATATGTTACTCGATTGGCGACAACTCGATTCTATGAGAAAAAATACTACCAGTATTTGATCATTTAGTTCAATTACAACTTTTTCTTTTTTTTTTATTCGATGATTGATCCGCTTGCATACTACCCACTGCTGGCTAGGCGATGGGCTTGTGTGGGGGTCGTCCAGCACCTGCTCGTGGTGGCACTAGGAATACCCACTAAAACTCCTCGGCTACCTTATGTCCTAATAAATGTGTGGGACCTGTTAAACTCACCTAAAACTTGAAATCAGTCATAGCTTTATGTGAAAAATAAACATAGGCCATTTCTAATAGCAATATCAGTTTGGAAAGTTTCGGAATCGGTTCGGAAGTAATCGGAATATTTATTTGCTAGTACTTTTATTATTATCACAAGAGTCACGATCAAATAAAATATCAAGTTACTGATGGTCAAGGGACTGAGGGGCCTACAGCTATTATTGATTGAATATTTTAATACCATTAACATTACATCCTTAATTTATAAAATAAATAAATATTGTAGGTAGCTATATTATAATAATATAGATACGACTAGTGTAATAATTTTTATTCATCGATTAGACTGTGGAACCATCAGTACTATTCAGTTTGTAGAGTGATATAGATATTATCTGGCTGAATAATCCTTCTGTTCCATACATTTATACTTTATCAATCACGCCTTTATCCCCCACATTTCACCTTGTGTATTCCTGTCCCACGTAATGCGTGGTGAGCCCATTGCCGTGTGAAAATAGACAAACGCAGGTTGTGGCGACCAGGTGTTGAAAATTTTCAAGCCGCCCCCATAAGGAATTCAACTCGGCTTAACGACTGTCATGTTACTGGCAACCAGGAACAACGGCATAACGTGCCTATCGAAGCACGGAAACGCTCGTAAACAAAGCGGTCACCCATCCGTTACCAACCATAGCGAAAGTTGCCTAACGCAGAGATCGTTTACAGAACACTGAGTTAGCGGTGCCACGAGCGCTTCTATATTTACATACTGAAAATGAAAATCTCATTTATTCCGTTAAAACATGAAATTTGCTCGGAATTATCATCCTTTTGCCCTACCGTGCAGTGCTGGATGTGGCAACTACAGAAAAACACTGTCAAACAAACTTAGAAGGAATCATTTTTTAAAAACAACCTTAGTCGATTGTATTATATTATTTTTTATCTATTTTTATGGGTGTTACAACATAGAGCGACCTAATCTTGGGCATTTCTTGTCATAAAGAAAGTCATTGAAGACTTATTTAAGTCATCAATAAAATAAAACGGATATAATTGAGTGTCTACTGAGACTTATGAGAACATTATTATTATATATAATGGGGCAGACAAACACTAATAAATCAAGGCTAAGGTCTTAACTTTCGATTGTGACCTTTAAGCGTTTAGTTCAAGACCATTTATAGCTCTATCTCTATATTTTTACTAGGCAGGTCGGTATAGGATTGTACATCATATGGTCACATCTTAAATGCCGAAAGGGCAGACATTAGGCATATTATACGCTTACATTTCACCAGTTGTGTATTTGTCTTATGTAATAGGTGGTGAGACTTTTGCCATATTGAAATGGACAGGGGCAGGTTGTGGTTAATATTTGTCATATCGTGGGGCTCTTTACCCAAGCCCTTATGTTTTTGATCAGTAGCCGTAGTAGATATAATATACAAATACATTTTAGTCAGTTAATTCCATATTCGTTCTGGAAATATACAATTATATAAATACTTTTTAAAATATTCTAATTGGCGAAAGTAACTGGTAATTATCATAACAGAATCGTATCATAGTTGGTCTGAATAATGCAAAACAATGTGTTGAAATACATTTTTTTTAGCTTGCAGAATCCTCTGTATTGAAATCCGGTTATTATATATTTTACTTCTGGACATATCAAAGTATTAGTAGTAGTATAGTAGTAAACTATTACTAATAAAATTAAAAAAATATCTTATCATGATTTGTTTTTTTATTGTTTTTAAATTAATGATAATAAACTAAAAAAATTTCTTTATTTGGCATAGACCATTTTAACGGCGCTTACAAAATGATTAATGGTATGTGACAGATATTCACACATTACTTTATTTTCTTTCATTTAGTTACGGTTTGTTTTATATATTTGGCAAGTCAAAATTGCGCCACCCGTTCGATGAAGAGACGACGACCCGTGATCGAGGATCGCCATCATAACCAGCAGGGCTTTAACAGCGGTAACCCTCAGTTGGACTGCTCAGAAATATACTATTACATTTTTACGTCTATTAATTACTGTTTCATTTCTTTTTTTTTTATAAGGTACTTATTTTGACTTTCTTCGGAGTAAAGAGTGCCTGCATCAAAATATCGTTTAAAATATTTACTGCGACATTAATTTAACAAAAAAAGATATTGAGCTATATCAGTAGCTAGGTAATAGGCTAACATTACTTAAAGATTCTGAATGATTCTGATGAAAAATCTATATCTACCAAGAGAGATAGGGAGAGAGAGATGCGGATGATGATGTTGGATTAAACCGTATTTATAATAATACTGTACTTAAGCACAATTAGAAACGAGAGTCAACGGCCGTCACATCAGCCGGATATATCTACGAATGAGACATAAAAGGTGCATTAACAAGGTATAAACAATCGCAATGACGCCTTTTCTACCAGTGAAAGTGTATGACGGCGACGAGGCGGGCCAAGGTGGGGCGAGCCGTTTCGAGGCATTGTCGGTTCAGCTCATTCATACCAACGGGCCATTCTCGTAATCTCACAGATTTCAAACACAAAAGACAATAATACAATACACACGCAACCAACAACTCCATTAGATTTGTATGTGAAGCTGGTGTTGAAAATTTACGTAATGATTACATTGTTGATTAATTTTGGCAGTAGACAGTTAGTACATACATACATACATATTATCACGCCTGTTTCCCATCGGGGTAAGCAGTGACTATGGCTTTCCACTTGCTACGATCCTGACATACAGCTTTCGCTTCTTCTACTTTCATGAGTGTTTTCATACACGCTTGCCGGTTAAGGGTACTTTTGACTTGGCCTTTTCCCAAAAGATCGTCGATTTGATTGACATACGTGCGCCGAGGTCGACCCCTACCAGTTTGCCCATTCACTCTCGAAACATATATCTGCTTCAGTCTATTTTCATCCATTCTCTCCACGTGTCCGAACCATCTAAGCATCCCTTTTTCTATCTTAGTCACTACATCTTCTGTCATACCGCAATGTTCCCTTATCCCTTATCACAGTTAGTACATAAAGCTTTATATTATTAGAATAAACCTTCTGATATTTTAGTTAGGTTCTTATATGTGTAAGAGTTCGGATACAATCGAGACTGTACACTTTAACGAAAGTGGATTTCAAAAACATCAGTTTTTTTAAGTGTATCCTACTCTTTATGCTACGAGTATATATAGCTAACTAGAAATACTCCTTCTCCTTTCTACCTATCATCATCTACCCGAATATGTAAATAAATTTAAAATTCTTCAACACATAACTAATGCGTCGTTGATATCACACAGGTAGTACCTAAGTAGTTATACCCTTTTTTGATCCGACAAACTATGCTCATATAATATGTAAAGAATGCGAGTGATGATCAAAGAAATAGTCTTTGATCTTATGTAACTTTTATAACTATATTAGCATCGCAATTACTAAGTGAAATTTTAAAAATAGTGAAACAGTTTGTGAATCTGATTACGTACCTCCTTACTATAAATTCATTTGAAAACTCTATGTTATGTACGATAAACCCTTTGTTTTTTTATAGTGGAATGTAAAAGCGTTGCTTCTAATGGTAAGGTGAACAACTGATTGGGTAGAAATAAATGTATCCTACAATGATAATCCAGATAACTGCCTCACACTTTACAAATTTACATTTCATTCAGTTTCTGTCATGGGTTCAATCTTTGGCCAGTCCATTTTTTTGTATCATCTTTGTCACACACTACAACATCTAACAGGCAATGGTCATCTCTTCTTCCTTCATGAGCAGTTTACCAGATTCTCAATTTACCAGATTCTTAATTAACCAGATTCTCAGCTCACCAGATTCTCAGCTTACCAGATTCGCAACTAACCAGATTTTGTACTATCAAGCAGGAAATGCGTATCACTGTGATAAGCAACAATATGCCCATAATGCATGGGGAGAAGAGAAGAACAACAAATGCCTTAGAAGGATGGCATCGCCGCCTGAACACTAAAATAACAACAAAACCATCATTGCTTACATGTATTATAATATTAAAAAGAGTAGCAAAAATCCAGGACATAAATATTAAAAAAGAATTTTGCATTACAGAGACAAAAAGATAAATAAAACAAATTTGGAAAAGATAAAAAAATAAATACTATTATTGCCGATTGCTTACAGAACAAAATTAGTGTGATTGATTGTATAAGAAATCTAGCTTCTGTAAATTATAAAAACAAATTACCCACTACCGAATACTTTTTCAATTTGATTGTCCGGAACAACCACCAAAATACTACATATTTTTTCTTTATTTTTTATGTCCTGGACCCACCCATTTTATAGTTAATAAAATATAGTTTATCAGTTTTTGTTTTTAATTGTACTTTTGGTTAGTTGCGAATCTGGTTAATTAAGAATCTGGTAAATTGACAATCTGGCAAACTACTCATTTGTTTGATTGCTATTATTATATTCCTGTAAAAAATCCATACATTTATAAATTGATATAGTACCTGTAGACGGGATAAATCCTGGTGCTTCACCGAGATCTAGCTCGGTGTAACTTTTCTGGTATTGGTCATTGTTGTAAAACCTAGGAGTCGAGTCTACTATAGACAAGCCGTGGAACAGAACCAGAATTACTGTTTTGAGCTGTCAAAATGTTAGTAGACTATCAAAAATGCAACTGACTAGCGGCCACTAGCGCGTCAGTCGTAGAATTCTATCGGCCGACCGATAGAACTCTATTGGCGTGCGATAGACAACGAAAACTGACAAATATTGTACCTTTGGCTTTCTATTGTGCGAGGATTTCGATTCTATTCCGACACGAGTGAAATAGCAGACTCTACCCCCTGGTTTACAGGAGTCACATTAATGAAAATGCGGGAGAGATTAGTCGCAATAAAAAAAGATACATAAATATTTACTCGTACTCGGTGTTCTGTAAACAATCACTGCGTTAAGCAACTTTCGCTATAACTGGTCCTTGAATGGGTCACCACTTTGTGACATTTACCTTTTTGGGAGTGCATTGGAAGGCACGTTAAGCCGTTGGTCCCGGTTTCTAATAAAATGGCAGTCGTTAAGCCAAGTTGAAGGCCTTATGGGCGGCTTGAATTAAATCAACAGCAGGTCGCCGCAGCCTGCGCCTGTCCATTTCAACACGGTAATGGGCTCACTACCTGTTACGTGGGACAAAAGTGCATCCCGTGGGCGTTTAATATGCCTCTACCTACCCCTTCGGGGATAACGGCGTGACAATATGTATGTATGTCGATAAATATTTTAGTATATACCGTGTAAGATATATATACTTGGGAGGAATATTGTGCATACAAGTCTTACTGAAAAACATTTAACAAAAACCGTACGTACATGTACATGATGCATTCGTATGACGTCACGACCGGGTCCGGGTCAAGAACTGGCCTTGACACAGGCGCGGTCAGACTTAGAAGGTTCAATTATGACATAACCATTTCACGCATCGTTGAGGATCTACGGTAATGAACTTCATTAAATTGGGTACCTTTACAAAAACATACTAACGATTTGATTATCAAGATATTTGTCTGTATTTTAACTAGTTTGGAAAATAAGTTTTAAACAAAGTGCCACTGCTTTTTAGGGTTCACGATGAACATATAAAAACTCCTTTTACGTCACGTCCATCTGTCGGTAGATTCTCTTAGTGATAGGATTGAAACATATTCAAAAAAATGTTTGAAAAGAATAATAACTTCCGTTTAATTATGTATCAAAAACTAAAAAGTAGAACAAAAATTAAACAAATAAAAAAGTTACAGTTTGAACAGGAAGGTTTGATTCTAAAAGCAAGAATCAATATATTGAAATCGATAGGCTACCAGAGGACGTATAAGGGTGCTTCACTCGCGTGAGATTTGTGTGACTAACACACATACTATTTTTTACGTGGGAATAACATGTCTGGTCAGGCAAGACAATCGTAGCAGAAGAGTTTCTATGCTCCAGCATAAACTACAGTGACATGATTTCTGTGTGTCTGGCACTGGAGTGCACTCGCGTGAAATTTGTGTGACTAACACACAGAAATCATGTCACTGTGGTTTTATTAATATTATATTTGTAAAGAAATTTTAACTAAATAAATAAATGTAACTCTGTTGCTTCCTTGCGACGTGGAAAAAGAACAATTAAACGAACATCTATTTGAAAAAGGAAGTATGAATTGTAAAAGGGAAAACGCTGCAGAACCATTCAAAGCGCGACAGGAAATTGGCAGCTTTCGATTAGGTTCATTCTAATCAACCTGGGTATAAAAACTCTGCGGCTCTGTGTGCGTAATTTCTCAACACTACGTGTAAAATATCACCTAGAAAATATACAAAGAAACGTTCGTTCTACTATTAAATATGAATAATAGATGCATTATTTTGGTGTTGATTTTCTTCAGCGTATTTACCACTGCGGTTGCTAGACGCCCTCATTAACATTGTAAAAGTTTTAAACTGGGTTACTTATTATGATGTGTTTTTTATTTACTTGCTACTGGTACTGATAATCATACTTATAAATTTTAGTTTTGAAGATATAATTAGTGATTGAAGTTACTCTTAGATTTGACATATTGTGTGTAATGTTATTAGTTACAATATAATACATACAGTATGAGATCGCGCGTTGTTGTGCAGGAGCAGCGGAGACGAGCGATTGACCAATGCTGATTGGAGATGCGCCAACTTCTCCTTCATTGTGTTTAGTTCTTTACAGTACACATCTGCAGTAATGCTCACCCCGTTAGCTAAAAAAATGTGATGAATCACACCGCCGCTGGATTAACAAACAGTGACCATCACTTTTCTAGGGGTAAGTTTTCGTTTAGGGCATTGATTAGGTGCTGAACCAGGATCCAACCAACTTGCTGAGCGCTTGCGGTTATCAAACAGAATCCATTTTTCATTGCAAGTAACAATACGGTTCAAAATTCCTTCATTTGTGTGTCTGTTGAGCAGTGCAAGGCACGGCTCGACGCGTACTTCGCGCAGGCGATCATTGAGTTTGAGTTCGTGGGGCATCCATTTGGCCAGCTTTTTTACCTTGCCAATTTGACGCAAATGGACCAATATTGTTTTGACGCTAACGTCGAAAGCTGCTGCTAATTCAGCCGTAGATTGTGTATCATCAGCTTCCACAATCGCCTTTAATTCGTCATTGTCGACCAAAGTCTGCGGACGACCGCGAGGTTCATTTTTCAGGTCGAAATTTCCAGAACGGAAGCGAGCAAACCAATATCAGGTGGTGTGTTGGTTTGTAGTGTTAGCTCCATAAACGTTGTTGATGTTGGCTGCCGTTTGTGCCGCATTGCTGCCACGACGGTACTCATATTCCATAATTACTCGAATTTTTCACGTCTCCATAATGACGAAAAAGATTGAAATGCGATAAAAATGTAAGACTAATCAATAAACAAATGACTACTTTTGGAAAAAGAATTACATGTTTTACAAATAAAATTTATTTGAAATTAGAATTTTTAGCCAAACAAAAATTATTTTGATTTGAAATAGCCAGTACTGCAGAGCGGCAATTTATAATTTATTATTATAATTTATTAAAATTCAAATTTTCAAAGACACATATTACATTTTTAAATATCATATATTTTTATCATACCCGTTTCTTTTGCTACCCTATATTACCTTAAAAAATTCCAATTCACATGCCATAGATAAACTGGGACAAGAAAAGTATCTAAATAGAATAATTATCTGTAATGCTATGCTTACTAGCATTTTCATTTTACTGGTAAGTTTTATTACAAATCTGGAAAAAAGGCTTTTATGGCATTTTTGTGCTATCCGTCTACGATTGTCGTAGACGGATAGCACAAAAACGCCTTTAACCATAGAACACATAAAAGATGGAATGGCGTTGTGTATGGAACAAGCCCTTGTGAACGTAGCGTGACGCTTATACGTTTGATGAGACAAATGATATCCTACTGAAAAACTTACTTATGTCACGGGGTTTCCAGGCAAACCCGGAGCACCGTGGATATTGTATTTAGAATGGATGTGGAAAAAACTACTGATATTATTAAATTGACCAATATTTCAATTAGTGATGCAACGTTCAACATTCCCACGCAAAGAAAGACACACTGATAAGAGACAATGCTTCGAAGAGAGAAGAAGAAGAGCCGACCGAAGACGAAGACCCGTCGTTGCTGCCGCGTGGATAGCTCACAGAGTATACTGTGTTGGGTGACGTCACGGCGTAGGGCCGCGCCCTTATCTTTTATACCATGTATAGTAAAAGACGGCATCCAGCTCAGTCCTGGAAGACATCAGGTTGCCGGTTTCATACTGAAGTGCTCGTAGCCCAAATGACTCAGAGTTCTGTGAACGATCACTGCGTTAAGCAACTTTCGCTATAGGTGGTTCTTGGATGGGTGACCACTATGTGGAATTTACATTTTCGTACTTCGGAAGGCACGTTAAGCCGTTGTGGGCATATAGTATGCCTCTGCCTACCCCTTCGGGTATAAAGGCGTGACAATGTGTATGTACCCATGTATTAAAAATAACATAGCCTAACTCTACTTACTACTTCTTCATAGAGACAAAATCTGTACTTAGTTTTAAACTAATAGTGCCTCCACACTTGCTCAGCTACACAAGCACAGACAATATGTCCACAATCCGTTGTTAGATTTACAAGCAACTGGTAATACTCTAAGATAAAGAAAGCTTCGAACTCGTCTCTTCCATCGGCGGATTAACGACCATTTTCTGCGAACTATTTCAACCATTTTTGTCCCCTGACTGATAAAATCGTTTCGAAGTCTATTGTCCGTATTCCAGAACGTTTATCAATCAATATTCAAGAAACACTTGTGAGTAGATTTTATAAGGCAAAATCTAGTCTCAAGCGTTAATTGAGTATTGAGAAAGGTTCTGGAATACGGGCCTATAACTCAAAGACACTCCAAGCACACTTTGAGGGCATAAACTAGCCCCAAGGTAAATGTACACGTCTCAGCGCCACAGATCATAACCGGTAGAATTTCATCTTCAGGTATCGCAGTATATTTGAAGAGAAAACCCGACGTACCAGCCCAGCCGGATCCTTCTGGTAATTCTTTTTCCACGTTCTTGTTGCCAAGTTAGATAATTTACCCATATTTTACAAATTTAATATCAAAAGAATCGATCCTTTGACAATGATTGGTCTCGACGAGAATTTAATATAACTTTAATTTTATTAAAGTTCATGCTAAGACCAACCGTCGTTTAGTTACAAATATTTTATTTATCTATCACGCCTTATCCCCGAAGGGGTGGCAGAGGCATATTATATGCCCACTTTTCACCATGTGTATTCCTGTTCCACGTAATAGGTGGTGAGCCCATTGCCGTGTTGAAATAAACAGACGCAGGTTGCTATTGAAATTTTTTAGGCCGCCCATAAGGCCTTCAACTTGAACTTCCGAAGCACGGAAACGCTCGCAAATGTAAATGCCACAAAGTGTTCAACCAACCGTGACCAGCCATAGCGAAAGTTGCTTAACGCAGTGACCGTTTACAGAACACTGAGTCCGCGGGACAACGAGCCCGTCTCTTCGTTACAAATATATATGTTTATATACCTACCTATAAGCGCTCGTGGCCCCGCGGTCTCAGTGTTCGGTAAACGATCACTGAGGTACGCAACTTTCACTATGGCTGGTCGTCGGATGGGTGACCACTTTGTGGCATTTACATTTGCGAGCGTTTCCGTGCTTCGGAAGGCACGTTAAGCCGTTGGTCCCGGTTGCCAGTAAAATGGCGGTCGTTAAGCCTGGTTGAAGGCCTTATAGGCGGCTTAAAAAATTTCAACAGCAGATAGCCACAACCTGCGTCTGTCTATTTCAACACGGCAATGGGCTCACCACCTATTACGTGAGACAGGAATCCACACGGTGAAAAGTGGGCATATAATATGCCTCTGCCACCCCTTCGGGGATAAGGCGTGATGGATATTTATTTATATTATTTATTTATATACCTTACCTAAATTGAACAAATATACACTCTTGGACTATGTCGTCATAATACACCGTGAACAAACAAGAAACACCTCTGTGAACAAACTACCTCCGTTGTCATAAAATTTCGACTGGTTAACAACCGACACACTCATTATTCAATTAACGCGTTCATTCCAACATTTTATATGTCAATTTAATTCAATGATCAACACCAAAAAAAAGAAATTTGCTTACGCAACTCTCCGGTATGAGAGCAGTTTCAGTATAATTACGGTGCTTAAAATATATTCGACGGAGTTTATTTTTACATAACACTTACAAGCTAAGAAAAATTTCTCAAAAAGATTCCTAGGCATAGCCTCGATTTCTTTGATCAAATTCTTCTTGCCAAGCTAAAGAAGCGGCCTATAAGTTTATTGTAATCGTAAAAACGCAGTTACTTGCATCAACAGCTAAACAAAATATCATATAGCAGTTTAAATTCAGAGGATCAATAGCTTTATATTCTAACTAGTTGACACCCGCGGCTCCGCCGCAGTTGTCAAAATCAGTAGTTTTGTGTAAAAGAGTAACAAACAACTTACAAACTATCACATTTTTAATTTGTTGATGGAAAGTGGACACCGTAGTCTATGGACGTTTACAACACCAGAGGTGCAGCACTCGCGCTGCCGACCCTTTAAAAACCTTCTAAGACCCCTTTTGAAGAACCCCATACTGTAGACGTTCGGGAAAACCCAGGCAGTTAGCTCATTCCACAACCTAAGCATACGCGGAATAAAGCCTCTATCGGCCCTAACAGTATGTGAGCGCTCCGGACGCAAAGTGTGAGGGTGAACACCCTCTCTATGGCGAGTGGTGCGATGATAGAAGGTAGCCGTGGGCATCATATCAAACAATTCCTCAGAGCATAGACCGTTGTACAGGTACAGGAACACACATAAGGAGGCGAAGTCTCTACTATCACGAAGGAGCTAGACACCGCCTGCTAGTAGAGGATCGATCACAATTCTCATTGCACACTCTTCTACCGCGTCAAAATAATATTAGTAGGAAGACGAAGACAATTTATGATAATAATTTTGTTTGGGCCCTGGAGATCCTGTTAGGGTCCTTACACTCACAGGCAAAGCTAGTAAATTAATATAAATTGAGTTGTATTGTAGGAAATAGCGGACCCTTATTCGAAACAGCTTCGCCCATGACATAATTCGAACTCCCGTCGCACCTATTTAATACCATAATTTTTAATTTTATCATAATGTATACAATTTGCCCGATTTGTTGACATTTATAACTGCTCCGCTCTCCAGGTGGGTAGCAAGATGATATATATAGCCTTCCTCGATAAATAAGCTATCTTAAACAAAAATATTTTTTCATTTCGAACCAATAGTTCCTGTGATTAGCGCGTTCAACCAATGAAACAAACAAACAAACAAACTCTTCCGGTTTATATATTAGTAATAGCATAGTATAGATTATAAGGACAATGAAGGCTACTCGACGGTACGCTAGTGTGGTTATACACTATCGCAGAGATAGGTTTGCGGGCAGCCAACGAAATGTGCCACTTTCACTTTCAGCATGAATCATAAGACAGCGATTACGTCTACAGGATGCCTTTATACCTCTGTTATACGTCACTCGCGACATTATTGTGCAACCGAATCCGGATTTTGGAGCTAAATAATAACAACAGTGAGTCAACGGCCGTGCCAAATGAACCTTACCTATTTGGTTATATCCATATTCAGGCCAACGGATGCGAGTAATGGATTAAAAAAGAGATTTTTAATCTCTTTCTACTTTCGGTTTCCTAATGCGGTAATTATGGAGAGGTGGTGTGGCAGTTTAATGGCTTTTTGTTGACGTAATTCTTATGGTTTGTGAAGAATGTATAAAATTTCAAAGTTCTTAGAAATTAGATTACTTATTTTTTGATAAACTGCATGAATTTTTGTTTAAAATTAATATACCATTTATACAGACATCAATATTTTTATAATTATTGTCTATTTTTTGGTTCTGGACATTTTTATAGGTTTCATAAAGCATTGAAAAGAATATATACAACCTGTTTACACAAACACGGTTATAAGGAGAACCAGATCTCGTTTATGTCTTTTAGGTGAAGATTTAGTTTTTTTCTGTAATTAAATTATTGAGGCATTATTTATATAACATGAGATTTCGGACAATTCTTCCTAAATTTACATAAATAATTTATTTATTTTCATGAATAAGTACTATGGGTGGTGGAATGTTACTTTCCTAAGTTTTATTACTCTAGAAATTACGTCAATGTCGTGGAAATTAAATAATTTATGTTGATTTGTGTAACAAATATGAAGGCTTTCTATAAATAATTCTAATTTATGTCGTATTAAACTTTCTTATATTTGTAACAAGAAAACCAGGTGTATGTAACAATAAGCTGTGGCGCTCAACTACTTGTAAATTAGTATCTATTCTAACAATGGGTACGCTGACTTGGTTGCAGATAATACGTTCCCATCATGTGCACTTAATCAGGCTATAACAATGGAACGGTTGAGCCAGGGCTGTCACAGTCACTGCTGTGATACTGTAGCTATGATATTATTTGGTTACCTCAGTGCTTAAAGTATGAGATATGTAATTTTCATGTCTTATCTTGTGTATATGCTGCAAATATTTTTATTGGAAATTTTGTTTTTATATACGCATTCGTATTTGTAAATAGTCGTATACATGTTTGTTTATCAGTTATTTTATAAAGTCTTCCAAGTTCCTTGCAAACCCTACATGGATTTGGCACACATAAAAACACAATCAGCCAAAATAGGTTGGCAATGGATTGATTCTTGGAGCTTGAAATTATTGAAAATGCTGAAATCTTGTAATCAAATTACAAAACAATAGCTTATAAGTTGCTTAATTAAGAGTAGGTTCACGTCCGTAATAGTTTATATAATTCATTTTGGTATATTTATACCTATATAGAATCGAATGCACCGCTGGATAACTGCCACATTTTGGCAACTGCCGGACATAAAGAGACTTAAGTATCACATGAATGTCGAACTGAACGTGACGTTTGAATATCAAGCAAACGTTAAGTACCCTTCACTAGTACAGAGCATATAACAGGACTTTATTTGCACCCGCACATTCCTTAACTTTTTGAAAAATGGCCAAAAAATAGGTAAGTATGACCGCATCGAATTAATATCGGTTGTTAGTAAGGGAAATTAAATAAGATTTGATTTAACATCCGTGTGTGTACTTCGAACCACGTAGGACCTGTTTAACCTATCAAATATCTGGAAACCTGATTATTCGACATTTATCATTACTGCTCCGCTCCCTTGGGTATCAACGGCGGAGCAGTAATGGTAATTTTCCTTAAAATGAAGCTTATTTTACTGCTGAACTACTTAGCTTTCTAATGACATGGTAAAGATTTTTAAAATTGGTTCAGTAATATCAGAGTTAATCGACAACAAAACAAAAAAAAATAATAATTATATTTAGAGTAGAAGTATATAGCTTTTAATAAGAGAGAAAAAACAAACCATTTTACATAATATAACGAACAGTCTGTGAGTATTCTACTTTAATTTCAATATGCAATATTCACGTTTCTAAGAGGATAAAGGCGTGAATTATCTTACTAATATTATAAACACGAAACACGAAAGCTTATAAAGTTTTTTTTTTGGATCTAATCTATCCACTGAACGGATTATTGTGAAACTTTACAATAATATAACTTACACATCAAAATAACATATAGGCTAGTTTTTATCCCGGGAACAAGTCCCTGAGGGAAACGGGAACGGGCAAATTCCACCACACGTGCGCAGCCGCAGACTACAACTAGTAAGTGATTAATATTCACGTATACTTTCGGCAGTATAAATATGGTAATAATTTCGTGCCAATCATCTTTATGCACCGACCAGCGGTTGGTTAGCGCTACTGTTGTGGCACAAAGAATGTTCATTTATAATGGGCACCTAGAGTAAAACGTCATAATTTAAGCACGCTCTCACAAACGCGGCGGGGCTGCTCACAGCGCGGGCCAACACACAAATATGAAATTTACGGAAAGAGTGAAATCGAATAAATTGCCCATTGTCTTACTAAGGTGCACGAATTTGGCCAGTATTACTTTCTGTTTTCATCTCCACATGTGCGCGCCGCAGGTGAATGATCTCGACTAATTGTTAATTACCACCACACCACTCTTCGCCGCCATTACTGCACCAGCCTCTGTCATTATTAATATTTTTATTTTTATTATCCAGCTACGCGTTAATTTCTTTTTTCTTTAGGTAATTAGTAAGATTTAATATACACGTAACCGGTGGTAACTAAAACAATGATTGAATGTTCTCTATTTAGTACGCTCAGTTGAAAAAATATGTAATTACTTTAGTAACAACTAACTTTAATATCGATGTATAAACTACTACCATGATATCTTAATAATATTATAAATGCAAAAGTTTGTATGGATGTTTGTTACTCTTTCACGTAAAAAGCTACTAGATGTATTTTTATGAAACTTTACAATAATATAGCTTATACATCAGAATAACAAATAGGCATGACAGCAGAAGGCAGGCAGACATTTTATCCAAGTAAGGAACAAGTTCCAGTGGGAAACGGGAACGGGAAAACTTCTCTACTGGCGGGCGAAGCCGCGTGCGTCAACTAGTCTTTTATATTTCTAAAAAGCCACGTGCGTGTTCTGTTTCTATACTATATTCTATACACACATACTCGGAACAGTTTACCGCTGCACGTGTCTCTATTCTCTTACAACACCAGGTTCTTCAAACAGAGCTAGAAAATGCATATTCGTAGGATATCAAGTTGAAGACTACTGTCAATACTTTTAACCAAATGAACGATGTCATTTGATGAACCATGAAATAGCATAACCATGAATCGTTCTCCCTGTGGTCTTATCAATGGGAGAAAATAATGGAACTTCGAGAAAATGGCCAATTATAAAATAGAAAAGCGGTATATGAACTCTGAAGTCCTTACTGTCTACGTTCTATACTATAGCAATCGAGTAAAACTAAACCCCGCAAATTCTTTAAAGATTATTTTCTTAATACTTATAAAAGTCCTTATTATTATTCGTATATTCACGAGTTCTTCTGACACAATGTCGCCACAGATTCGCTTTGCATAACAAAGGAGTGTCACAACTTTCTTGCAAACGGAACACATACTGAATTCGGGTTGTCTTAGTCACTGTTCTATGTCATTAGCATTAGCTACCTATTTACATAAGCGCCTTACCTACATAGCATTAGGCTTTTGTATTGAAGGTTCATTTGTGCGCCTCGCCTCTGAATTGACGCGTGCGTTTCATCATTAATGATTGACGCGGGAGTCCTATGCATTCTGCATTTTCTGGTCGCCTCACAAACCTTTACTCTTAGCCTAATAAGTCGTTCTACTCGGCGCCGGTGATTTTTACCTTAGAAAGGTCGAGGGAGTCTGCTGAATGACGGTGGCAAAAGACCGAATGTTGTGATGATCTTTGGGAGAGGCCTAAGTCCAGCAGTTGGCGCCAATCAGTTAAGGTGATGAGTGAATGCTAATGAAAGGTTGCGTGTTGCTTTTACGACAATAGTCACATTATGAGAATGGCCGTTTCCGAGATGAGTGATAGATGCACGCACCCGACTAATGTAGTGAAATACATTTTTATACTATAACTATTGTCGCATAATCGCACGCATCAACTTCGTGCGATGAAATGATATGAAAAAAAAGGATATACTATTAGATTATTTACATTTATTTTTTATATTAGAGAAAGTAGATTTAATATTATGTTCCAGCTACGTGTGTTTACATGAATTTGCTAGAATTAAAGATTAAACTGTTATAATAAATTTTTAACCTTTAGTGGTGAATAGGGAGAATAACTGAGCAATTAATTATATGCTGTTGTTAATTTCTGTTTATGAAATTTTTGAGCTAATAGCGAATGCTTTAATTTATTTTGACGAAAAGTGACACACACACACACAGAGAGAGAGAGAGAGAGAGGGAGAGAGAGAGAGGGAGAGAGAGAGAGGGAGAGAGAGAGAGAGATATTGCAATACACATATTTGTTTTTACTCATCTTTTGCGTAATAGATGAACAACGGAACAAACTGACGTAATTAAAGATACATATTTGACTGCCTCGGTGGCGCAGTGTTGTTGTATGCTAATGCCGCGCTGAGGGCCCGGGTTCGATTCCCGGGTCGGAACTAATATTTGTGACCTATCCACAAATATTTGTTAACAAGGTTATGAAAAAAAGGGGCGACTTTAGTCAACTTTAATTTTGAGTGATTTTTTTGAATTATATATATTATATATTTTATTTCACTATTTTGTGTGTCTATCAGTATATACCACAGGTTTATAATAGCTTACTTTTTAGATGACGTTGTGTAAAAAAGAATGTCCCACAATATATATATCTTAATCTTAATAATATTATAAATGCGAAAGTTTTTATGGATGTTTGTTACTGTTTCACGTAAAAACTACTGAATGGATTTTAATGAAAATGTACAATATTATAGCTTATACATCAGAACAACACATATGCTACTTTTTATCCCGGGAACAAGTTCCTGTGGGAAACGGGAACGGGAAAACTTCTCTAACGCGCGCAGGGCAGCTCTCGGGCGCAGCCGCGTCAACTAGTTACTTATATACATTTATATATACACATATGTATTTTGAAATAATATAGGTATGTTTAGAAGTTATTTAGATCCACAGCACCAACTAGTGAAAAATACCACAGTATTTATTTATTCAATATAATCTGTTCGATCTTTAAAACTGTATGTTCATCTTTAGCTTATATTAGACAAAATAGGCATTGATGAGATAATGAGTGAGTCAGGGCTTTTTGATATAGATTTTATATCAAGTGGGCTTAAATTGCAACTTAAAATTAGTTTTTAAGGCGTGCAGTTTGTAAAGAGATGCATTAGATAGGAAAGAATTTTAATGCGCAGTCATAGTATCTAATGTTTGAGTAAGCAAGAATTTTAGAAAGTTATGTAAGATTTTTTCTTTTTTTTGTATTGTAAACTAAATTTCTAATTACGGACAGTAATACATATGCAATGAAACCACTGTTTGGGAAATAATTGACATTATAAAGAAAGGTTTGCCGACCGGGCAATGAATAAATAGGTACATATCCTATTTGTAATTGTATTAGTTTTTTTTAAACATTTGGTTTGGTTATTTTTTAAAAATTATGAATTCATTTGACAGAAATTAAAAATGCTTTAACCTTTAAGCATTTTTAATTTCTGTTGTGTATGTTCGGGAATAAAATGTAAACTTCTTTATATTACAATGTCGTAAAAAGCGGCATTCGTAAAAATTATAGGGCGCTTAGTCTATATAATATAGCTCTATAAAAATTGTTAAATGTTAATTTTGTTTGTTTGTCATAATTTTTTATTTAGTTTATTTAGTTTTTTTATTTTGTTTTTTCATTGCTTTTAAGCAACTGCACTTGTCAAGACACATCCTCTGTGCATTTTAAAATAAATCAAATTGGTTATTTTAATTTTAATTTCCCTATCCCTCTTGATAACCTAAATTGTTTGTGATAGAAATGTGAACGTCCTCCTCGGCATTCTGGCTTAAGGCTGGTTCTATTCTTCGTATAAAATATTGGTGTTCAGATTCCTTCCTGTTATTTTTATCAAAAGCCATTTTATATAAGACCAACTTGTATCAATAACATGTAATGAAAAACGAAAGTGTACAAAACTATTTAAATTACCAATCCAAATACGAATAAAACGAATCATTGGAACGCTAGATAATTATCACTTCTGATGGTAGCGTAACATTAAACGCCATTGACCTTTGTTCAAAAAAATTAGCATTGTGTAAGTGCATACGTCAAGCATTCATTGGAATGGGCCAGGCGGCTTCGATTATTCAACAGTCAATGATGCGGACGCGAAAAGAATGAGGGCGGGCCTATCCATTTCATAACATATCAGTGATGTAGGTATGGCGCGAAAGCGAGTCTCACGGATATCGGAAATTCCGAATTGTTTGCCGAATCAACCACACACGTCCAAGGTCATTGCAGTTTGTTTTTAATTTTGATCCTACTGACCCATAACGAGAGTAAAAGTTTTCGCAGGTATTACTTAAAGACAGATAGTTCTTTACTGAATATATAAAGAAGAAGAGTTTGTTTTGGATGAACTCGTAAATCTCAGGAACTACTGGTCGGATTTGACAAAATATTTTTGTGTTGGATAGGCCATATATCAAGGAAGGCTAAAGTTTATATATCACGCTACTACCCTCGAGAGCAGTGCAGTAATCATAAACATTGGCAAATCGTGTAAATTTCTATTCCTTTTTTTATAATATTTAAGAGACAGGATTAAATAAGTAGGTGCGACGGGAGTTCGAAGTATGTCAACTATCCTGAAAAATCACTGATATGTGACCCCAAAAAACTTACAGGCAGAAGGAAAAATTAAGTGACTCCTCCTGACGTATTCAAGTCTACGTTCACCAGTAGACAATTTCCCCGACAGTCGTCACATTTATATAACCTTGCAAACAAAGAAATTAATATTTTCTCACTTACACTTTACAAAATGTAAACGAGAGTTACTTGACTGAGTTACAATCGAAGACTAATGAAGAAGTGAAACATTTGATCAGTGGAGACACACACACAACACACTTCTATTGATCCATAAGCCATATTTAGCGTAATTTGTAAAACAAAAGAAATATGCTAGGAGTGGATAGCCAAGGTCATAACCAACAACGTTTGTTCTACCACTTTTGGCAATTCGTTACGTAACGACTACTATCATACATTGAACCCTCGAGCTGCGTCATCGGTTTTCGGTCTTGGATTTGCTTAAGAGCTGCCACTTCAGTGGTATAAAAAAAAAGTTACGCTGTGTAAAAGGAATAGTGGCACTACTAATATTTGATTCATAAACGCGTTGTCATGGGGAATATGATGATTTTTCGGGATCAAAGAATCAAACTATTACCATGCAGTCATAATTTGTAGCTTTCTATCAACGTGAACGAAAAATATATAACAGACAAAATTTCATTAATTACTATAGATTCCCAGCTCGAAGACGGTTCTAGTCGCCAGATGTAATACCCACGGAGAGAGAGACGAGATGACTCTATTTCTGCCTCGTTGCGCACCACATAGCACTGTAAGTAATAACTATTCATCAAAATAAGTTCCTTCTTATTTTCTTTTTAATTGTAGTAACTTAAGTAGGTACCTATCTACATAAAACATGCGTCGTAGACATCTCATTAAATCGTAGGTCATAATAAAAAGTTGTGATCTACTTATAGTTCTTTTTGTGTAACGATTGTCGGCCGATAACTGTATGAGTTTAATTTTAAATGTTCAGTGAGGCATACTAACATTTAGTATCCAAATTTTGTGAGTATATAGTATTATAAATAAAAAATAAAAAAAATCCCATACGCAATAAAATACTAATTATGAAACATTCCTTAAAAAGTATGAGTTTAATCAAGACTTGGGTTTTCTGCAGAACATTCTGGTTTCAGCACCAGGTCAACGTGACCGTTTTGCATGATCATAGCCTGCAAGGTTGAAACTCATTGAAACTAATCTATTGAACATAAATACGATATGTCTGCTATGAGGTTTCGAAGAGTCGGGTTATTTGGAGACCAGTCTGGTTGCAGTATCATGTCGAAAGGTCATTTAAAGATTGTACTGGCACGCGTTAAGCACTTAATCGAGTAATCATATACCAAAAATGCCTTACATAATTTTGGAAAACCGCTGATACTATTATACTGTTGAACCGATATTTAACAAACAAAAAACACGAAAAAACTACTTTGAAATCGGTCAGGGGTTAAAATAAAAAAATATCATGTTTAAGCATCAGTTGATACATCTTAATGTTCATCAGCAAGTAGCAAAAGATATTTTAGATTTGTAACTATCATAATTATGCAACAAAAATATTTGCTTTAAATACAAGAAAAGTTTTAAACCTCTTCTTAAATTCTGTGTTGATTCGTAGCGGTTAAACAATATACAGACTATTGTATTGGAATGGAGTAGGTGTAAGAAAAACCACTAAGAACTCCGGGTTTAAACGACCGCACCGGCTAGTGGTGCACCTGCTGATGATGTATGGAAAGACAACAATGCAGATACCCTTACGAAGCTGAGCAGTCTGACGGCAGTTTCTCCCAACAATGACAAAAATAAAAAAGGAATTCATATCATCATCATCCGAGCGTCTGTCCCAGTTGCGTCTCGCGACGCCCGGGGTCCGCTTTCCTACATTTTCTCCTCCACTTCGCACGGTCGTCGGCATCCCCTGTAGTGAGACCATTGGCACGCATGTCATCCCTTACGACGTCAAGCCAGCACTTCTTGGGTCTTCCCCTCTTACCGGGACCCGGCGGGGCTGACATGGCCAGACATTTGTTACCTACGTAGCCCGGCGGTTGCCGCAAGACGTGACCATACCAACGAAGGCGACACTCTTGCAACTTGTCTGCAATGTCACGGACGTGAAGGCTGCCGCGGATGCGAGAGTTTCTCACGCGGCCTATCCGCGTGACTCCACACATCCACCGCAGCATCTTCATTTCCGTGACACGCAGCTCCTGCTTATGTCGCTCCAATATTGGCCACGTCTCACTGCCATGTAAAAGGACAGGTCTAATAATGGTTTTGAAGACCTGTCACTTCAACCGGATCGGCATTTTAGGATCACAAATGACACCGGTCATCTCCCGCCATTTGGCCCATGCGGCAGCAATGCGTGACTTGACATCGCAATCGATGTCACTGGACGTGTGAAAAACAGATCCCAGGTATTTAACCTGGTCCGTGCGCTCGACCAAATCACCGCCTATGCGGACGGATGTGGGATCTGTCGAGTTTAGTGCAAAAAAGGAATTCATAATTTAACAGTAAATTATAAAGTAAAATAATAATTTACCAGTAAATATAAAGAAACTAATAAAAGTGAACCCCAGGACCAAATCCAGGTACGGCTTGTAAGCAACTGGAAAGTTACTTACAATCGTAATTGCTAAAAAAATAAATAAATAGCATATACTAAGATGTCTTCATCTTAGTATATGCTGAAGAGACTAAGTATGGAAAATGTGTAAGCGACAGCCCTACTTATATCGCTACTTTAGCTGTATGAAAAAGAGCTATTCTAATCCCATGGAATGGCATTTTCACATACTAAATGTACTTTCGCTTACTAAAGAATGTGTGTACTTATAAAGTCACAAAATGATATCTTGTCATTGTTTGTAGATTAGTTATGTACTGTCATGAACTAAGGCGCACGGTAATTTATTTAGGGTTGATTACAAAATGAATGTTAATATGTGTCCCACAATATTTATATTTATTTGTTACATAACGAATGTTATGGTTATGTCGATGATGGATAGAGTATAAATATACAATATAAAATTACATTAATGAGTGCAAGTTATAACTGTAAAGGCAAATACCTTAATGTTTCTGAAAGTTTACTACATTTCCCCGTACGCATTTCTGTCCCACGTAATAGGTAGTGATATGATAGTAATTATGTACTAGGTGGTAGACCCGTGTGTAGGGTCGTCTGGGTAGGTATCACCGCCTTTCTTATTTCTGCCGTGAAGCAGTCCGCTGTGTTTCGGATCGAAGGGAAAGGTAGCCAGTGTAATTACTGGGCATGGAAGGCAAATCATCTTAGGCCCCAGGATGGCAACGCACTTGCAGTGTTAACGCTAATATTGCAAGTGTCTATAGGCGACGGTAACCACTTAACACCAGGTGGGCCGTAAGCTTGTTTGCCATGTCGTAGTATAAAAAAAAATTAATATCTTCCAAATTCAGTGCACCAATGAACTTGCCTATAGAAGCAAATCCATAGCACTATGTTCATTTTAGATTGTCTGGTAGAAATCGCGCCTTGCGATAAGACCGCCGATTGTACAATCGGCAGTAATCTATAGGGTAGTTTAAGTTATATATATATATCCATCACGCCTTATCCCCGAAGGGGTGGCAGAGGCATATTATATGCCCACTTTTCACCGTGTGGATTCCTGTCCCACGTAATAGGTGTTGAGCCCATTGCCGTGTTGAAATAGACAGACGCAGGTTGTGGCTACCTGCTGTTGAAATTTTTCAAGCCGCCCATAAGGCCTTCAACCAGGCTTAACGACTGCCATTTTACTGGCAACCGGGACCAACGGCTTATCGTGCCTTCCGAAGCACGGAAACGCTCGCAAATGTAAATGCCACAAAGTGGTCACCCATCCGAGGACCAGCCATAGAGAAAGTTGCGTAACTCAGTGATCGTTTACAGAACACTGAGACCGCGGGGCCACGAGCGCTTCTGTTGCATAGTTTAAGTTATAAATATTGTAAATTCCTATTGTAAGATAATGGTGTACAATAAAGAGTATTGTGATCCCATTACCGTGTTTAAATAGTCAGACGCAGGTCGTGGCTACCTGCTGTAGAAAATTTTTAAGCCACAAGACTTCAACTTGGCTTAAAGACCGCCATGTTACTGGGAAGCGGGACCAAAAGCACCGAAGCAAAGTGTTTACAATTTTATCAATAAGCCATACGTTCCAAGTGTGAAACCAAGTAATATGTCTTTAAACATACAGTATGTAGGGCTCTAGGGTAACTGCAATGGTAAGGATATGCAACGAAAGTGACATGGTGTTTATACTCTCACGAGCTACTAAATAGGCACTATGAACATTTACATGTAATAGATGTCTGTGCTATACAAGAACTAGTGGTAATATTGTTGAAGAACCAGTGTAGGATTATAGAATCTCATCATCATCCTCTTGCCCTTGTCCCAATTTACTTGGGGTCGGGCGCAGTATGTCTAAATTCCATACTGCAAAATGTTTAGGCCTGGTTTTTATGGTCTGCCGCCAGCCTAACACCAACCCTCCTTGGGAATGCTATCGTTTGGTGGTGTGCCCGCCACCACACTGGTGCCTTTCCAAGCCTTTCAGTACTCCAAACCTTTACATGGGGCAGGTTGCTTTTTCACAGGGGGAGGTTCTTCTTTGGTATTAGTAGTCCTTGTCTATACAATGCGTTGACGTCAGCCATAGCTATGCAATACGGCATATCCCTGTCGTGTACCATACGGGCTACTTGTGCAGCCGACGCTCCTAATACCATGACGTCCATCGTGCTAGGTTCTTCTTCCATATATATTTACGGCTCCTATATTATCTGACGCTTTAAGAAACTGCCTCTGTCCATCTCTAGTAAATCTGATCTCCCAAACTTGGGTGTTGGAGCAAGGTGATGATCCACTTTGACGGATTATTTCTTAACTAGACGTAAGAATATCTAATTTGAATCTAAAAAGGAATAAAATAATATCGATAAAACGTCTTTCAAATTTTGCCTGAGACCTCGAGCCAACTTGAGAGTGAGACAGAAAGAACAATAAGCCCGTGGAGAAGACAACGCACTTTCAGCAAATTCCAGAAAACATTGTTTCTTTCATGACGGTTTAGGCTAGCTGCAATCCTAACCACCTGGAATTTAGACCAGGTCTATCCTGTCAAAGATATACCAGGTTACCTGTGTATATAAAGTGGGAAAGTATCTTTTTTAATATATTTGCTTCTAATGGGGAGCACTAACTGTAACAAGAGAGGGAATATAGGGCCTATTATGTTCCTCAGCATTTTCGAATGTTAAATCCTACAACTATGTACGCATTTAATTCCCAATAAATTGTGAATCACAATGGTGAAATTAAACTGTGGAGATACTGAAGAACGTACATATATATAGTAGGAAAGCGAGTTCCAGGGTTTCGGGTTTCGAATGCAGTCGATACTAAGACTAACAATAGATCAATTATTAGGATAGCCTAAATTTCACTTTTACTACTAATAAATTTTACTCGTAAGTCATACGTAGGTACGACTTACACCAGATTTATGGGATTCGACATTTGAGATATCAACATTATGGGAAATGATTATGCACCAAGTTGGGAGTTCAACTTTATGGGATTCAATATTCTGGGAAATCAACTTGCTGAGAATGCAACTTTATGCGATTTCAACTCAATAATAATAAATATTGTGGAACATTTTATTCAGTGGTCCTAAAAGGATTTTTTAACGTGTACAAATCTCCACGAATGTCATGTCGGACTCGAACCGACTACAACTACACAATCCCAACTTAACCCCAACTACTCGTATCTCAACTTACAATCAAATATGTGTATTCGTGGTTAGCTGCCTAACTATCTATTTACGAGTCTTCTTCTTTTTCATAGTATATTCCTAGTTGCTTTCTAACCCTGCCTAGATTTGGGGTCATACATACATATTGTTACGCCTTTTTTCCCAAAGGGGTAGGCAGAGGCATGCTATAAGCCCACTTTTCACCGTATGCATTTTTGTCCCACGTTTTCAAGCCGCCCATAAGGCATTCACCTTGGCTTAACGACTGCCATTTTACTAGCAACCGGGACCAACGGCTTAACGTGCCTTCCAGAGCACGGAAACGCTGGCAAATATAAATTCCACAAAGTGGTCACCCATCCAAGGACCACCTATAATGAATGTTGCTTAACGCAGTGATCGTTTACAGAACACTAAGTCGGCAGGACCACGAGCGCAGATTTGGGGTCAGGCGTCAATTTTAATTTGGCTGCTCGCCTAGCCCTCCAATTTCGCAAGAGCACCTGCGTCGTTGCCTCGTTTTTTAATCACCAGGTACCGCTAGCAGGTGCGATCGCTTGAGCCCCGGAGATCGTGGTTACACCCTATTCCTTATAGTTATCTACGAGTAACACTTTTGATAGGAAGTTGATCTCACAAACTATTATATTCAAATCAGCAATGACGTTTATGGATTGAATAAAATTAAAACTCAATCAAAATTCATAGAAGGAACTGTTTCATAATAAGGAGTACACCCACGAGGCTACTCACCACAGTGACATCAACAACGTAATCAAAGGATTTCAAAATCTAAATGGACGTCATTTCGGCCCGATCCGGGATAAAGGCAGCGAGCGATGCAGGCGCGGAACTTTCACGCGTATAAAACGGCTCGGTGGGCGGCCGGCGCGACCAGTGCGCTTCACACCGGCGAACCTGCGCGAGAGCATCGCGCGAACACACGCGCCCGCGAAAACGAAAGTGATCGATAACCACCCAGACTGTGACAGTGATTGTGCGAACTCTGGAACAGTGAACTGTAGCTGTCTGTGTTAGCCTGATACAGTTATATATCTGGAAATTGAGAAGATCACCTGAAAAGGTACAGGATTTTGTGGATTTCATTGACAAGTGTTTGTAAAATGTGTGTTGGAATTAAACATGATTGTGAAATATGAAAAATATTATTTCTATCTCGAGGTAGATGATATCTAATGGTTCTGCAATTAATGTCAGTTTTTGGTATTAAATTACTATTAAATAAGATAACAACCTTATAATTATACTCATTGTTTAAATAACTACAACACATTTTTTTCAAATACTAATATATTATTTTCACACGCACTGATCTGAAAAAATATATGTGATTGGGATGTAGACGGTGCTACGCCGCTACACCACACCCATAGCTACGGCGTAGCTGACGTTGCATTCCGACACATTTAAATTATGCGTAAAAATTTTATCTGCAAACAAGCACTTGTAGAAAGTTGCATAATTTTCACTTTCACTCGTCTCGAAATAATTTCTTTGAGTATCGCGAATATTTGAACACATACACTCAATTTGCAGTTCAACGATTTTTCTGTACGCAGCTGACGTTTTTTTTGTTGTTGCAATTTGTTCTTTATCACGGTACTATTAAGATCTATTTGGTGTGCGCCATGTGGTGTGCCAGTGGCGGTGTGGAAAGTAGGTCACGCGTCACACAGCTCGCATTTTATAGACGTTCCGCGGGGTTCTTCATTTAAGTTATTACTAATACGCATGTGAACGCGGAAGTAGTCGGAAGTAACTAGGTTTGATTCGAAATGCCTATACTAAGGTATTTTAGTGTTTAATTTTGTGTAAGGAAATTCTGTTGTAACTATGTTAGAAAGCTTATAATTTAGCTTCTTAAACTTAGCTTAGCTCAGACAAGGAATGCATCATTTGGTTTTGGAATAAGTATGTAATTGGATTGATAAGAATTCAAAAACGAAGAGTGCTAAAGGCAGACGTACAGATTTTTTAAATTTTGTTTCATTATTGCATATAAATTTACTATGCATTTAGTTTTTTTTTCATTTTGAAGCATAACTTCACATAAAAATGCGATAAACTGTTTACAAGCATTGAAGTGAATAGGAGGTTTTTGGAAATAAATAAGCGTATATTTTGTAAGAATTTCTAAATAATTTAAAAACAATACGGCCTCATGTCTCCTGCAATAACCACAAAGTGTAATTAAGTACGACGCCAGTGTCAAGTTTGATGGCGTCTCATTGAAGTCGATTAAATCTGGAATTAATCCGACTCAGAGAAAGCCTACATGATGTGATGTCTCTTTAATGGCTTTTATAGACCATTACTTATTTCACATACTCAACTTTGAAAGATGTGATTTTTTATTATTTAAATACTCAAAACATCTTTTTAATCATTTTATAGTGTACTTGTTAACGCCAGCGTAGAGAAAGTTTCCCGTTCCCGTTTCCCACAGGAACTTGTTCCCGGGATAAAAAGTAGCCCATGTGTTATTCTGATGTATAAGCTATATTATTGTAAAGTTTTATTATAATCCATTCAGTAGTTTATACGTGACAGAGTAACCAACATCCATACTTACAAACATAATATTAGTAGGATTCCCTATCGCTTTCAAAGCCTACTTAGATTTGAATCTAGGGGTCTAGCTTTACTTGGCTGCTAATAGCAGCTTTCGTTTAGCTTTTGATTTTCGACTTTGGATGGAAGCGACCGCCGTCTGCCATCTCAGCCCCATTCTGCCCCGATTACTTTAAACAAATTTATCGTATTAAAAGTTTTAATAAGGTTAGGTTGTACCTTACCTACTTGGGGTATTGAGTTAACCAGAAATCGAGACTTCGACTAATGGTTAAGGCATTGGACTTGAGATCAAAGGTAATGAATTTGATCTCTCGACAGTACACACTAGTGATATATTCCTAAAAGAAACCATAGTTGGGTTTAGGGCGAATACTACGAATTGCCTTTGTTAGGTTCCTATTTATGAAAATTAACATAAAAACTATATGCGAAATACTATTTAGTTATTATCTTTGTAATTTATCGATTATTAAAGTGTATTACAGAAACTTTATATAGAACAAATTATTCCACTTTGGCCCACCAATTCGCCCCACTAGTGGGGCAAAGTGGAATAATCCAAAGAGATAAATATGGATAACACAATGTTTTATATTGTGAATCCAAGCAATGTTTGCTAAACTAATCTTAAAGTATGCGCTACTTTAAGATTATCTAGCAGGCAATTTGAATACAAAACTAAATACTTTGAAAGTATTTTATAAGGGATGGGTGTGGAAATATCACTGTTGAGGAAGACTTAGAGAAAGTAAAAGCTAACGCATGAGAAATCAGATTCCTATTGAGATACTAAATTCACTAAAGTCTATTTAAAATTATTTGCATTCTGAGAGACTATAAGTAAAAAGACGCAAACATTCTCTTCACTTTGGATTATTACAAATAAAAAATATTTATTAATGCTATATTCGTAATTCTTTTGTGTATTAAATATTCATTTTACGTAGTTTTTTTTTATATCCATATTGGGTTGTTTTTAAATGTGTATATTTAAAAATAACAATTAACCACTATTAAAGCTTACTTAAGTCCCAATAACATTAATTGAAATCAAACCAACAAACTAAATATAATTTAATATAATAAAAATTTCCAATTAAATTAAGGTAAATGAAATTATGAAAATTAAGCAAATTAAATTAACAACAGTAAAATTTAATTATCTTTATTTTTTTGGAAACAGTGCCAGCTGTTGCCATAGAATAACAACATGAATAAAACAAAAATAATATATTGCACGTCTCATTTGAGTATGATGTCAAAAAAACTTTATAATGAATTTGTCAAAAAAAAAGTTTTAAATGTATACAATTATAAAGTTTATTAGATATGTTTTGGGGTTAGGCCATTCCATGATATTGCCCAACCAAACCACAGTCGATATCTGCGACTTGCCTGTGAAAACAGTTGACTTTAAGAAAGTAAAAGTATTAACTAAAGCATAAATTCAATAAGATAAGTCTGATACATCATGCTAATTAATTCTTGCAAATGCCGTTTGATGAACTTATCTTGACATGCCATTTTCATAGTCGTTAACTTTCTCAGTATCTTCACCGTTCATCCCCATGTCTTTCCGTACATATATGAAGAAGAAGCGTCAAAGCTAGTCTCTAAATAGAGAAGTCAGACGATGCGATGCTAGAAAAATATATGAAAGAAAAAAAAGACTAAAAAAATATTCAATTCAAAGCTGCCCAAGCATCTAAAGATAGCTAACTACTACATAATGAAGATTTAAAATACAAATAGGGTCCATATGCTAAAGAAAGGTGACATTTAGAAGTCTGAGAAATGGGTTTTCTGATAAATGATGAAATACTGACCACAGAGTCATAATAAATCATTATTGTCCTCGAAATGTTGCTGTCCGCCTTATAGAAATTCATGACATACAAGACAAGCCATACTACGTTATTGTATTCTTATTAATCCGAACCAAAATACCTTGCGATGCAATTGAAAAAAGAGCGGGTAACTCGCCTATTGAGGGTTCCGTGAATAAAGATTTTACGGAACCCTTACTTAGAAGTTTGATTTGTTCATGGCTTCAATTGACCCTACATCTAAGTATATATTATTAAATTTCAACTCGAAAATTTGAAAAAAAGAGTCTTGACAGACAGATGAACCGTCTGTTTGTTTTCCTTTTGAAATACGGAAACCTAAATAGCTAGTAAACTTTCGAAGTCTACACAGATACGCACATTCACACAGTTTCTAAGAGCTCCTTGCCTAGTTCTAGTAGTTAAATTTATCTACAAGACTGAGTTTATGTCTATACCAGTCTTGAAAGTTATTAAGTCTAAACACGGCGTATTTATATTCAGCCTTATCTGTAGGACAGCGGATGTGGTATAGGTCTACCAGCTATTACCGAGTACTTGAAATGATGGCTAAATGGGGTGTTACGAAATTCGCCCACATTGTGGTAACAAGTTATTCCATTGTTTGAATGAATCTAGATTTTGTAAGTGTGTATGTTTGGTTTTCGTCATGGTAAAGTGCCATCTCCTGAGAGGCTCTGACGAAATTTGCATGGCGCAAAATTGCATTAAAACGACATTGTACACGAATTCTAGATTAAAGCCTTTTAAATATTTCACAATTATTTCAAATGTTTCTTGAATGCTGTAGATGTTTTATGACTTTAGAAAATGGATTTCACTAAAAAGGACAATTATAATACTCAAATGTGGAGGATATATTATTTATTTTTGTCTAGTAAAATAGTCGACAACGTCTTAATAAGCATATTGATATTTAGGGGCTTGGCAAGCTTAGCTAAGCTTTTACTTGTATTCCATATAATTAGTGTAAAATAAAGTATATTTTTATTCTATTCTTAGATGATAAGAAAATTCTCACCATCTAAGGTCGTAAAACAAAAATCTGCTGAAAAAAGTTTAGCTATCATTCTCGCCTTTATCCCCGAAGGGGTGGCAGAGGCATATAAAAGCCCACATTTTTGTCCGTTATTTAAATTTAATATACATGGAACTTAGATCAACAAAATTTAATTTGGTAATTATACTATTTTAATGTAATTTTGTTTGGAACTAAACTTGTAAGAGTGTCTTGAAATCTGATAGTTTTTATCATGCAAGAAAATTTATTACCCTCCTCCCACAGCACACCAAAATCTTTACATATTGTTACGGTTATGTATATAAATTTGGAGAAAAATGGGCTAGATCAAGTCCTGTTGAGTCATTTGCCTTTGGCGTGTATGGATTGTATGTAAAAATAAATATTATTTTTGTTTTAAGTACTACATACTTACAGTAATATTATGAGAGGCTTTGTCACGGTCAGTGTATACATATAAATAGCTTTCTATAATCAGTTTGCTAAAGTATAACAGGTAGATATTTTTTGCAGGCACATGTAATACATTACATAACAGTTATAACTTTTACATTATGCTAAATGTTACGTTTAATTTAGTCAATATGCATTAGCGGCGACATTTTATTAATATATTAGAAATTCTTGTGTGTGACTTATGCTGCATAATTTAATGAAACTATTACATGTTAATATATTTATTAAATATAACTTTCACTTTCGCGATATAGGATTTACTTTAGAGATATAATGCTCGAATGTAACGGAAACATCTGAGTGAAAGCGTTAATGAGCATGTCCAGTTTTAATTTCCGTCAAGACGGTTTAAATCTCGAAAAAGTGGTATTGTTAATGAGATGCGCTATTATTTTTCTACACATTATAAGCAATGACAAAAAGGTTTTACGTAAATTTTTAGAGCTATTAGTATGCTAACTTCTCAAATTAAATTTTATTTATAGTACCAGTTTGCTTTTTCACTCTTAATAAAATTCATGTTTTTATATTCTTTTTTAAATGCTTTAAAACTAATTTTAAAAGTACCTAAATAATATAGATGAATAGAGACACAAGCTAAACTAAAGTTTGTTTTCAATATCAGGTCAGTTAAGACATGAGATATTTTTACAAGTAGTTTTAAACTAAAAACACACATCTCACTACATTTTTGCACATACTATGACATTAATTGGTAGCTGTAAAATACCAAACAATATATTATTTACTGGGTGTCTAATATTTTATGTGTCCCTTTTATTTACTTAAATTAGCGAAGTCACGAAAAGTGTGTTAAAAAAGTATTTTAGTACATAACGGTTGCGGCGTTTGTCAAGGCTGGTTTTACTAGTTTCTATATTTCGTAAACAACTTCAAAACATAGAAATTCGTTATCAGTGCATTCGAATGTCGAATAATCTACTATTTTGGAATTTATTAGATTTTTTATTTGGGCTTCTTAATGCTCGAATTACAGAGATTGTGTTAGTAGATGTGTAACACCGGTCCTGGCTGGCATTGGAATTTGTTTTTATTTCGGACTTCAGAATGGATATAATTTAAAAATTCTTTTATTTTTATTTTATTTATTTATTTATGTACATACTAAGTAACAGTAATAACAGTTGAAGGAGATATAGGTACAATGGTACTGCTTATTTCTATAAGAAATATCTCCCAGCAGACCGGGGACAGGAGAACGTGAAGAAGTACGAAAATAACAATTAAGTGTGTAAGTAAGAGAACAAAGACAGAACTAAAATCACACACATACAAAAGAGTGTATCTACATAAAATTATATGATATATAACAACATATAAATACAAAACAATACAAATAAATATACTTACATATATAAACAAATACAAAATAAATATACGTTACACGTATTTACACATACCTATCAATAAAATCAATTTACAGTGTATTCACGGAGTTTCCTTTTAAAAGTATTAACAGTTTTGCGGTCTCCGATAGCAGGTGGGATTAAGTTTTGTATGTATGTGAGACTAACAACACTAATAGCAAAGTTGGGGTGAGTTATTCACGTCTGCTTACTCCCTTAGGGATATAGGCGTGATAGTATGTTACATATATTTTCGTAATAAGGGTCGATAATAATAAAAGACAGCAATAAAAGTCGACTAGCATGGAGAACATTCTCTACACATTTAAATAGGTATAGAGTTCAGTGTTCTAAAACAATTTAAAATAAGAACAAATCTGTAAATTTTCATTTATATTCTTTTGGAATATAACACATTTCAAAGTTATTCATATAATTATATACTTATGGGGTTGACTGTACCAAACAAGTAACGATTTTTATCATGTACAAACAAGTACACAAATAAACATTTTTTCAAGTACTTATTTTCATTTCATCAAGATGATAATCGCTACTTGTACACACACACCTGTACTACGCTACATAGTACAAGACATTTAGTATAGCGATTGTTTGATATGTGATGCGTGTGCGAACAAGTTGAGTGAGCCAGCTAGTAATATCTAAGCTTATTTGTGTTCAACTTGTTCCCCTTGGCGCTTCACGTCACTACTGGAAAGCGAGTCAGTGTGTCACCACCACGGGGCACTCCTCAACAGTCCTCTTTACCTTCAATAGGCAATCAGAGTTTAATATGATATGCTTTATTATTGTTAATATTTATTGAACCAAAACGTATACTACCACCTGAATATCTACCATTGTATTTGACATTGCAGTGCTTACGAGTTACTATTCGAATAAAAGATGACAGTGCATAATAAACAATTGAGTTATAACGACTAACCACACACATTGTTAAGGTACAATAATATTCTTTTGAATGTGTTAAAAAAGGTCCTATAACTACTTTTAGTACGTTGAACATAGAAGATAAATAGCTCGTTCAGCCTATGACTTATTACAGGGTCTTGTTTCTATTCATTCTCAACAAGTTCAAAGGAGTCAAAAGAGACCTTTTTGTCGGCAATTGGAGGAGGAATTCGAGCGAAAATCTCGAAAAACGTTTAGGGGTTGCCAAAATTTAGAAAAGTGTTAAGAATGGAGATAGTAAACTTTGTAAACTTGCAATTTAGAACGAAGTCATTTGAATACATCTAAGGACATTAGCAATAAAAGTTGCAATAATTGATACAAAAAAGATACGAAAGCCTTGTAAAATTATAACCTTAAAATGCTACGTTTGTTAAAAACCATACGAGTTTAAAAACTTGGTATTATAAGTAGCATTAAACTTAAATGACAAAATTTTACCCCAATCTCCAAGAATTTCAATTGGTGAAATTTAAAAACCCTAGCTTTGTTACTAAAATATTATTGATGTTTACATACGAGCAGGAAATTACGTAGACACTATATGTTCTGTTTATCTTTAATAATTTCTAAGCTAATTTCCGTGAGACGAGGAACTCTGCGAAACGCCACTTAAATATTTAAATTACCCATAAGATATACGAACTCGAAGGAACTGATAGAGATAAGGGAAATTGATGTACTACTTTTAGACCAGGGAAGTGGAGCAGTTGTCAAGTAGAGGAGTGAACTAATGTGAAGTGGCGTTGTCGTCGGAGGCAGGTTAGTTAGCTAAAGGCCGGTTCCGTCAGCACTGAGTACTGGCAGCTATAAACTGATAGTAATTAAGTTTGTATATGCATTGGCAACAGTGACAAATATTATAAGTACTAACTGCACAAGACACTGTAAAGAATTTATAAGAGTTGAAATCAATTTTAATTAATACATTGTTACTAAAAATCATGTACTTAGAATGTGTATTTTTAATTCCCAAAAACTTAAAGAGTTTACTGTTTAGGAACAATCATGTTTTAGAAATACCTGCTTAACATGTTATAAGATGTTTAATAAAGCGTATCGCAATCGCCGCAAATTAGCGCACTGCGACATGACATGCCTCGGTATCGCAGTGGTAGTGTATGCGACTGCCGCGACAGAGGCCCCGGATTCGATTCCTGGGTCGAAAAAAATACTTGTGTGATCCAAAAATGTTTGTTTCGAAGTTTGGGTGTTTCCTATGTAGAATATTTATGTATTTAGAAATATATAAGTAGGTTTATCAGTCGTCTAGTTTCCATAACACAAGCTTATATTAGCATACTTTGGGCTAGACGATGGTGTGTAAAAATAATGTACCACAATATTTATATATTGGTAGTACAAGAAAAAAGTGCCACAAAACAAATTTACCTCTTCATTATTGAGATTTGATTTGTTCGTTTATCAACAATAGCAAGGAAATAATTATGCTATAGTTACTAGTATTGTCGAATCCATCTGGTCTCTTTTTGTAGGTAAATAAAATAGATTAAAAGGTAGACGTCATGTCTTGACATAGCAATAAACCATTTTTGATTGACAAACTACGAGTATACTCGACTAGCTCGGTGTGTTTCGTTGGTCTCAAAACAATCATCGTTACTAATTGCAAATCAATCAAAATTATCTTAAACGAAAACTCTTCTAAATATTCTAGTTGCAATTTAAAACCAAGTCATTTGAATACATCTAAAGAACATGGCTACATTGCCCAGTGCCCTAAAACATTACCGTTGGATAATAGTAAACTCTTGACTGCTCCACGCAAGGGGTCAATTATTGAGGATAGCCTTATTTTATTTTTGGGAATCGCGGTACTGCTTAAGACGGTATAAAGCGTTGTTCAAAATAATTGATACAAAAGATTTATTGTGAATAAAATATAAACACATGTTGGAAATAAATTGGCTCTATCCAAGTTCATATTTTTCAAATTTATATGAATGACGACGTCTATCTGTTATTCAATTGTGACTTACTCATGTTTACACATGTAATTCTTTTTAAATAAACAATATAAATTGAAATATTTACATACACTTATACTAGTTCAGTTGAGTTAAACAGTTTATGAATTTAAAATAGTTCTTATAATTTGAATATTAAGTAAGAGCTAAGAGCTGTATAAAAAGCGTTTATAACCTGTCGAGGTAGTGGTATAGCGCCAAGTTAACTATCCCTATACAATAATATATAAAAAATCTTGAACGCAAGTGGTTAAAAAGCCTTTACTAACAATGTTATGACTGAGTACGACTCGGTACCGCCCAGTATTGTTCTTGATATACACATAAGATCATAAATAAGTAGGGCTCATACATAAGATCGTAAGTAAGTAGGACTCATTTCTTTTGCCTGAGAATTAGAGTCACATCTACCTTGTTCTTCGTTAACAAGGTCACTTTACATAAATAATTTATACAGCATTGTTTCTGTTTTCTGAGACAATTTCAGTTAATCGCTTGAAAATTAAAGATTAGACCTAGAGCTTTTAGTTTCCTTAAAGAAGAAAACAGTGACTTAAATAGACTTTAAAAAATAATCTTCAGATAGTAACACAAATTTTGAAAAAATAATATTCAAAGAATGCAGTCATGGCTAATTTCTAGACTCAAAGTGTCATTTAGTAAGCATTATGGGCAATATAGCGTAAATTAACTACAACATAACTATTAAGAATCTATAAAGAACCGCATAAACCGATTCTGATGAACGCAGACTTGAGTTTAATTACGCGTTTATAGGTACTATATTTGAAGCATAATGACAAAATGTCTGTGGCACAAAGGAACTAACGGTATGTTTTATTGGGTGGAATCTTGCAACCCAATTTTGAAGCATATATTTTAAATTGAAATGTATACTACTAGTGATTCTGTGAACCGTAGACTTCAAAGATTTTTTTTTTCAATTTTTTTTCTTTCTATTTATCGATTTAAAAAAATCAATTTTGCTTTTTTTCGTTTGGAGCGCTCTTGCCAACCACTACGGGACCATTTCGCCTCCCCTGCCTCAATTTCCCCCGATCGAAAAATCCCCTCGCTAAAAGTTGTTATCTACATCAAGGATTGTCCATGCCAAGTTGCTTGCAAATCCGAGGAAAAATGCGACCTGTAGACTGAATGGACGGACGGACATTAATAGCATTTTTTCCGTACTAGTGGAGTTAAAACGCACTGGGACATCTTTCCGACGAGTACTCGGGGCGTCCGGCAATAAAAATTTGGTTTTTAAATTTAAAATAAATCTTTTTATCGAGGAAGGCTATAGGCTATATATAATTACGCTTCTACCAAGGAGAGCGGAGCAGTGATCATAAATAACAACAAATCGGGAAAGTTTCCATATATAATTGTAAAATTATTAAACGACGGGATTAAAATGGACGGAAGTTCAAATTATGTTACGGGCGAAGCTGTGGGGGTCAACTAGTTTTAAATACGAGTACATGTTAAGTTTGAATCCTAATGCATTGTTAGCTGTGTGTCGTAAAATATGGTGGAACACCTATGATGGCAGACTAATCATTTTTAATGTGTTGCTCTAATATGGATATCAAAGGATGTCGCACAAAATCCAATATGGCAGGCCACTAAAGACTTTTCCATAAAAGATATTCTTTCCTACAATATGGGTATTAAAATAAAAGACTTGCTGAGAATAACGCAATTAAGCGATTTTATAAAAAGCTGGTTTTCAATCAATCAATCACAGTCCACTGCTGAACGAAGACTTCTCCTGATTTTCGCTATATCACACGTGACTGCATTTTTTTGGGTTTGGGTTTGGCATACCATACAGGTCAGACACATTAGTACAATGTTTGTAATTCTGATTAGAGATTTCCTCGAGGATTTCTATTGCATTTAAAGCTAGATTTACATATAAGATAAAATTAAAAAGTATTTAAAATTATTCTCTGATTAAGATAATATTTCTCAACAATAATAGTGTCAAAGCTGAAATAAAACTTTTTAACCTATTCAACAATATAACAACTGATAATACCTAACAACAACGAATACAGACATTCAATTAAAGCGACTTACTGACAACCGGATGAGTTCTAATAAATAAATATCCATCACGCCTTATCCCCGAAGGGGTGGCAGAGGCATATTATATGCCCACTTTTCACCGTGTGGATTCCTGTCCCACGTAATAGGTGGTGAGTCCATTGTCGTGTTGAAATAGACAGACGCAGGTTGTGGCTACCTGCTGTTGAAATTTTCAAGCCGCCCATAAGGCCTTCAACCAGGCTTAACGACTGCCATTTTACTGGCAACCGGGACCACGGCTTAACGTGCCTTCCGAAGCACGGAAACGCTCGCAAATGTAAATGCCACAAAGTGGTCACCCAACCGAGGACCAGCCATAGTGAAAGTAGCGTAACTCAGTGATCGTTTACAGAACACACAGAGACCGCGAGCCCACGAGCGCTTCTAGCCTTTGCATTTGCCTAGAACAATACCAGGCTCGAACAAAATATGGTTTCACAAGATGCATTGGACGCAGATTTGTGAGTCAATTGTGTGACCATCCGACTGATATCAAAGACTTGAATCTTTCATCACTGTTATTCCTTCATTAGTGAGTAAATAAATAAATGTTGTGGGATTTTTTTTTACACAGTGCCTTCTAGCCCAGAGTAAGCTAATAATAAACTTGTATTATGGAATCTAGACGACTGATCAACATACTTATATATTTCTATATACATACATATTATACATAGGAAACACCCAAACTCCGCAACAACCATTTGTGGATCACACAAATATTTTTTTCTGACCCGGGTACACTGGACCTCAGTCGCGGCAGTCGCATACACTACCACTGCGCCACCGAGGCAGTCATACATACATATACATGAGTACATACTGCTAATTGAAAAATGAATATCACATCCCGATATAAGACTGTTCTCTTAAAAAGAAGTAAGCTACCACAGCTTACTGATATAGCTTAACATTACAAGCAGTAAAGCATATACGGAATACTAAAACTGCTCTTAACTCTCAGGGTTTCGATACACATATTTGTGATTAGTTCATTTTACTTCTGAATTATAAATATAGTAAATATAAATATTGTGGGACAGTTTTCACACAGCGCCATCTAGCCCAAAGTAAGCTAATATTAGCTTGTGTTATGGGATCTAGATAACTGATAAACATACTTATATATTTCTAAATACATACATATTATAGATAAATAACACCCAGACACAGAATAAACCATCGTGCTCATCACACAAAGTTTTATCCTGGGTGGGAATCGAACCCACGACCTCTTGCGTAGCAGTCGGATGCACTCCCACCGCGCCACAGAGGCAGTCAGTAGTATCTAGTCTACTAATTTGACTTACCTATAGGTTAACATATAATTCATTTGAAATTTATACTTCTCTATTCTTACATTGTAAAATAATATCCCCAGCCGCGTCTGTCCAGACTGCTATTAATTATTTTCAATGAAAAGATTTTCCGTATTTGTTCGTGTTTCCTACTATAACATTAAAAGTTTGGGAAGATGTTTGTTTATCAATGACGGTCTAAATTGTAACGCCAGAACATATGCCATGCAGACATATGGTATACAGATATCTGATACCCTTGATGGAGACAATTTTTTTATATCGGGAACAAATTCCTGTGCGAAATAGGCTACCAACTCGTAATACAAGAGCGATTTGCTAGTTAGTAACTAAATATAAAATAAATAAAAAATAAAAATAAAAATGAGGTATTTTAGATTGCTCTACTATATCAGTAGAGCATATAGTAATACAGTAGCATATTCAGATAGTTACATCTAGTTTATTAACAGTCAATATTGTCAATCAAATGCGTCCAAATGAAACGCTTAGAATAAACTAGCGATTAAAAGAAATATGATCTCGGCTGACATTCACGCGCTAAGCTGAACTCGGGTACTTTTTTGTCATCGGAAGAGATTCATAAGGAATGCGGTTATGCGAACAGTGGCTGGCTACTAACAGCTTTCCACGGATTGTTTTGATCGGAGCGAGTGTCCGCCCCGAGGCGCCGCACCATTAATACCTAACCATCCACTCATTATTATAGATACACGTTCAGATATTAGCATTTTTAAAATCACTTGTTTAAATCCGCGATTCACACCCGTCTGGTGACGCTTTCTTTAACTGTTTCCAGCAAGATCTTGTGCCAGGAATTAAACATAGGCTACGGTGACCGCTTTCCATCATCAGGTAAGCCGTTAGCTTGTCTACCACCTTAGTGGTATAAAAAAAACATAATTTATAAGTTAATCCAGAGTATCATCTATCTATATACTAAATTATAGCCAAATAACTTCAGCGGTTACTGCGTGAAATAATAACAAACATTCAAACATCTTCACAAACTTTCACAGCTATTATATTAGTAAGATACATTTCTATACGCACATATAATTTGCTATTTGGCATAATTATATCTGCCGTTTCATTTAATCTGATTCAGTGCGTTTTTTAAAGGATTCCTTATTTTATAATATCTGTTATAATATAATTAGAAAGTGCCATTATATCTTGTTAGTAAAACAGTCTATGTAATAATTATTGGTGATAAACGAGTTACACCCGTATGATATAACAAGAGCGATAGGACCCCTATAGGGCATTTACCAATCGTGTATGACATTTACTTGCAGGGATTTTCTACAAATTTCACTTTTGGTAGTAATATAAAGTTACGAAGGAAGCATAGACTATAATACTATATACTAACATACATATGGGTAGGCAGAGGCATACTAAACGTCTACATTTCATTACTCATATTTATGCCCACGTAATAAGTCGGTGAGCTTCTGTGAATTGGGTAAGGGATAGGTTGTGGCTTACTGCTTTCGAAATTTTTTATGCTATCCATTAGGCCTTTAACTTGGCATATTTACTATCATGTTACTGGCCGCTGGGAAATATAGCTTAATGTGCCATATCGAACACGGAAATGCGCGAAAATGTCCTTACCTAACCTTCACCTATCTTATGACACCATATCATAAAAAGTTTTTTTACGGTAGCGAACAAAGTCTGTCGGGTTGTTATACTGTTGTTATCCTTCCGAGGGCCCTCCCGGGACTACCGGCCACAGCGGATGGAAGGGCAACGTGTGGTTTTAGTCGGTAGGGGTCTGGAATAGCATCCATGAAGATTTTCACACGAATAAAAAAGCAGGGCTACGAGGTCTTCCAAATGACTTACTCACATAAAATAGCACCCAAATAGTTTATCCCAAATATATTCAGTTGTAGCTGTTAACATAATGTCTGATGTAAAAATTTGCAACAAGATACTCTAAAAAACATAGATATAATAAATTTTAAGAATTCGTGTAAATTAACACGAATTCTTAAAATAAGTTTTACAATAAGAGAATTTTAATTAAAGTTAAACTAACAGCTTATAACTAATAGCCGTTTTTCTAAAATCTACTTCTTAACTGAGCTTGAAATTTATTACTCAAGTTGGTTCTAATACACACTCAACAATATTCTTTTAATTTTCTAGCAGAAACTGAAAGTATTAATTATATTTTGTTTATGAAACTTCGTATGTGGAATGGTTGCATTTTATGAATTATTTACAAGTTGGATGAGAGAAAGTATATCAAATTATTGTGCTCCAATTATGATGTGAAGCTTTGTTACGGCAAATGAATTTGGTTGGTGAGCGAGACGTCGGATGTGGTATTATAGGTGACATTATGTATTTATACTAAGCACTCTTATCAAAATATCTATAAAATATATTTCTCTTAAACACATGCATACATTGGAACTAATATTGATGGTGGATAATGACACTTTAAAGTTAGACAGTAGTCCGAAATGACAGCATCTTTCGCTTCGTGTGTAAAGTGATTACAATCGCTTAATAATTCAATTCAAAGAGCAAAAATGACAGATGTGATACAAATGATAGTATAGGAAAGGCGTTTAATAGCAATTTCATTATATTCAGGATTTTGATTATTTTTTATAAAATAAAATAAATAAATATTCATCACGCCTTATCCCCGAAGGGGTGGCATAGGCATATTATATGCCCACTTTTCACCGTGTGGACTCCTGGACCACGTAATAGGTGGTGAGCCCATTGCCGTGTTGGAATAGACAGACGCAGGTTGTGGCTACCTGCTGTTGAAATTTTCAAGCCGCCCATAAGGCCTTCAACCAGGCTTAACGACTGCCATTTTACTGGCAACCGATGATTATTTTTTGTGTCATTAAGATAACTTATACGATGTAGACCTCAGGCGAAATTAAAACAAATATATTTTATAGAACCATATATATTTTACAGCTTTTCAAAATCTATGTTTTTGTATTATCAATCTCTTCCTAATCACAAAGATGTCCAGAGCTTTATAGTAAAATGATTAGGTAAGTAGAAATAATCATGCGGACTTAACAAAAAGCTTTATACCAACCAACTTCCCTCTTAAACGAACGCACTGAGTTCGTGCGGTAGAATCATTGACTTTCACGTTATTCAATACGTCTCAAAAGGTTACTAATAAATTTAATTAATATTGGTAAGAAAGATACTGTAGAATATTTAAAGATTTTATCATGTCTTGGTATATACTTATCATACCAACATCATCCCAATGATACTACTGAATGGATCACATCACAGGGCGGCGGTGACGGGTCGCAGTAAATTTACACAGCGACAAAGTCAATTCAATCCTGCTGCTTTGTTGAGTCCAAAATCTAGAAGGTTTAAGCTAGTGGAACTTTTAATGTATTTCTGGTATTGCAATGTTTTGAACAATAAATAAATAAATCGACGCTAAACAAGTTTATATTTTAGTGAGCAGGGTCTGGGAGGTATCTTGCTGCCCCCGCACAGGGTAGCGAATTGCTAAAATGCGTTCCTTAATCCAAATGTACTGAATGGCAATGTACTGAAAGTACAGGAACGTTGTGATGGGCACTCTAATGATTGGTCAAAGATAGTAATGCAGCATATTTTATGCTAATTTGAATTTTATGCTAATGTAGAATTGGCCATGGTATGCCATACTAGTTATTTTTTTTTTGTAACGCGGGGAATGCCTTTACGCACCATCATCCCTACTGCGGGGGCAGCAGGTACGGTGTGTGGGGCTCCCGGCCCGTGAGTGAAGGGCCGTCCTACCCACTAAACCCCGCTGTGTTCCGCCTCACCCTAAAACCGACTCGCAGGGTAGGCCCGAGGTTAAATCACTGCGAGCCGGCAAGGGGCACCCTAGAGTGGAGGGGTCCGTCTCCTTAGGGAGCCCCGGGGCGGCCGATAAGCGACCACCCCGGGGCTCCCTAAGGAGCTGAAGAATCTAGCCCGCACCTCCACCACTCTCGAGCGCCCCTCTGTAAGCAGCCGGTACGGGCGTGCGCTAAATGGGCACCCCGTGGAACACAGAAGGGGTGCCCTTCGTCAAGTGACCAGTTGGGTGGGGTCCCCCGACCTTCCGCTCACGGCCAGACACTATTCGGGGGCGCGCATGTACTCTGTACGTCGCCGCCCCCGAACACGACGGCGGGGCGGGAGCGTCTGTCTCGTACGCTCCGGCACCCGCAAAGCCTTTCGTTTGGCCGCCATCACCTCACTAGCAAATGAGGCGACGCCGGCCCAGCACTGTTGGCTGCCGACCATGGCTCGCACCACGGCCGACAGCGACATATCGACACCAATTATGCCCGTGAGGGCAGTACGCGGCCCGTCCCACTCCGGGCACACGGCGAGTGTGTTGGATGCCATAATAGTGCTATAAGTAGCTGATTATTAAAAGATCAGCTGTAATTTTATATCTATTGAGTCATGCTTCATTTTCTAAACCTTATTTAACATAATTACTCAAGCTTATCAAATCGATTAATCAAATGAATTATTCTTCCGGCAATTATCTAAATAGAAAGGTACTTATCGATATTTGGTTTCGCCTAAACGAGTATTGGCAATACATTCAATATTTCTTATCCAATCACTCGTGCGTTGGAACCAGTTAGTGGTTCTAAGGGCTTGTGAGACTAAACTAGTGCATTATTTATTACTGCGGCGATTTCTCGCGGCCCGTCTTAAGATTTCACCACTTTCATCTTGTATATACGAGTACTTGCAGACCACATCCATCCCACTATCCGTCCACATAGTTTGAATTGCACGATAGCTGCAACTGGGGCCCATCAAGATTTATAATATCTTTAATTCAAATGTTCAAATTCTACACAATAAACTAGTTTAAATGCTAATTTTCAAAAGTGGTCTCTTAATATTTGAGAACGGTAAAAACATTATTTATTTTAGATTGAATTCTACTGTTTAAAGAAATTTACTTTAGTTACTATTTTGGATATATTTAATTACAATTTTGATACAATGTTGGAGATCTGAGATAAAATGCAACAGTGAATAATATTCGCTGACTCTTGTTAGATTTCTAACGAGCTTTCGACACATACTTACTAGTTTCAGTTTCATTATAGACCAGTACTTTCGAACATCTTTTAAAAATAGACGAGGTAATGGACTTTAATTAACATTACGAGCAACTAGGTATTAGTATCAATTGTCTTATCCCTTTCAGTGTACTGTCCGTACGCCATTCGTTGCCTGCTTTCACTTTCAAGTATTTCCGTTGCAACGTAAGTCCCAGTACAGGAAGGTAAAATAACTTATTGTCTATGAACTACATTGTCACAAGGACGATTTCACTTCGCTCACAATGCACGACACAGATAACATACTTGAGTAATAGAATTATTATTATTATGACATCATAATGGAACAATGGTACACAGAACTTTTGTGTAAAGTAATGACTTAATGGACTTGTCCAAGTCTAGCAAGTTACGAGAGCAGACTGCCTAATTAGATGAGCATGTTCCGAATAGTGCTAATGGTTACTAACATTAAAATTACGTAACCGTAAAGGTACATGCATTCGTTACTTTTGACAGCTCAATTGAATTTCTCCGGGCGATATTGTTAAACTAGTCACATTAGTAACTATTATTTATAAGATATATAGGAATATTTTCTTGGAGTTCGAGTTATCTACACTTATTAACAAACTGTAACGGGATGACTTTTGTACATTGAACATATTTAAAAAACAATTGAGGTGTGTTATGAAATCATAGTATGCTAAGTATTTTACAACTATTTTACATTCGTGATATTGCGGAATAAGTGAGACTTTATTAATGAATCAAAATTTACTCCCAAATATTCCGTGCTTCGGAAGGCACGTTAAGCTGTTGGTCCCGGTTGCCAGTAAAATGGCAGTCGTTAAGCCTGGTTGAATGCCTTATGGGCGGCATGAAAAATTTCAACAGCAGGTAGCCACAACCTGCGTCTGTCTATTTCAACACGGCAATGGGCTCACCACCTATTACGTGAGACGGGTAAATCCACACGGTGAAAAGTGGGCATATAATATGCCTCTGCCACCCCTTCGGGGATAAGGCGTGATGGATATTTATTTTATTTTTATTTTAAATATTTTCAAAATTATCATACTTCAGTTATTGTCATTTAAAATATGAACATAGCTTAGTCCAAATTACTTAATCTACTAGCGTTTCTTAGTTGCATTTAAAAATCAAAATTTAAAAAGCGTAGTGCAAAGGCAATACAATTTTACAACCGAAGCATTTCTATTTATGCAAATTTTAAGGCACACCTAATGTTTTACTCAAATATTAGGTATGTAATGATTATGAATCGAAAGCAACCATCAGTACCTTGACTCAAACTCTTTATTTGTCATATTTTCTTCAAAAAAAGAAATCCTACCCAACTAAAAATAAAGTTCTTTACCGTCTGTCTTTCTGTTAAATCTTCATAGAGTAACCACTTGCAGACAGAGTGATCCAAGAGAAAGGTAATAAACCTTTGTATAATTATTCATGTATGTTTTGAATAAATATAATTAAATATGACAATGAATGCAAGTAGTCAGGGCAGGTGGCTAGTTTATAATTATTTCTAACTACATCTATAATAAATATTTTTTCGCCCAAATTAAGATAATGAGACCTTGGGCCATGTGATCTAGACATCGGATAAACATACTTTTACATTTTTATTTTATGCATATTATAGATACACAAAAAGTAGGAAAGCGGACCCCGGGCGTCGCGAGGTGCATATGGGACTGACGCTCGGATTATGATCACCTAGATAGGACAAAGCGTGCTCATCATACAAAGAGATTTATCCTGGGTGGGAATTGTACCCACGACCTCCGGTTTCGTGCTTAGGTAATCTAACAACTAGACCAAAAGCTCAGCAACAAAATTGAGTAAAGGGTTCTTTTATTTGTAACAAAGTTAGGCTATATGAAAGAATTATTATCAAACAATACCAGTATTACATTACTATAATCAAAAGTAAGAAGTTTTGATCCACCACTCTCCCTTGACCGCCATTGTGGTTATTGAACCTTCGATAAGTCTTGGCAATGACAGTGTATTGTTTGCAAAGTAGTACAATTTGTGTCAGTGATCGATTACGGCGTACTTGATTACGTGACCATCGATGACAAATAATGACTAATTGTCATTTAATGTCACTTTATAATCCATTATATTTTTGTTGTGTTAAATTGTACATTTTTATTTTTCCTTGTTTCAGGCTTCCTTGATTGGTTTCACTTATAAATATATGTCACCAAGATATTATTGTAAGTATGTTTTTCCTTTATAGCATATTTAGATAATTTATTTTTATAGTAATTCCGAAATTTCTCTTAACTTCAATCTAACTAGATGCGCGTTATATTCTAACACTATTTACCTTGGGTGATGGCAGTTGTGTAACACGATTTCATTGGTTAGGAAGATTTGTGCGGGAAATGTGGACGATGACGGACGTTAGCTGTATATTATTTTTTAAAATTATTGCATTAGTCTTCATGTGTAAAAATGATGGAGTTTTAGCCGTCATCGTGTCAAGGTGCTATAGTGAAAGACAGTAAAAAAATCGCAGTTAAATGCAATTTTCTCATACATTTTTCATGATAATCGCGCAAACTCGACTGAAATCCACATTATTTCATTCACCACGTTGATGGGGCTCGACTAACTTAGATTTAAGACTATACTACGCAAGAGGTCGTGGGTTCGATTCCAACCCAGGATAAAACTTTGTGTGATGAGCACGATGGTTTATTCTGTGTCTGGGTGTAATTTATCTATGATATGTATGTATTTAGAAATATATAAGTATGTTTATCATTTATTCTGGTTACCATAGTACAAGCTCTGCTTAGTGTGGAATCAGATGGCGTTGTGTGAGTTGTCCCAACAATATACAACAATATAATATATTTAGTAAATAAGAAAACTAACCCGAAATATATATAAAACAAGGTTGTATGGATAGATAAGAGCTAAGACAACAACAACAATATGTATTGACTTAGATCTAATAAACAACAGACATTTTTTGAGAGATTCTGACATTAAGATTTCAATAGAAATACTAGCAAATGTACAGGCTTATACCTCGTCCGCACGAGGGCCTGTTTCCACTTGGGTGTACCAAATAAAACACCACTTAAACACTACAATATACTCCACTTTATTATAACTTCACAACATATCATATATATTACTTGAACTTTTTGTTTCCTTAAACTTGACTATTTAATTTTGATTCTAATTTTATTCTGTAATATCAATTATATTAATTATATGAGGGTTATTAACTATTTACATTAAGGTTTACTATGACAATAAAAAGTTAGAAAAGTATATTTATGATATATCGGGTCTTATTCTCGACGTATTTTATTAGGTACGAAGCCCCGAAATATCATAAATATGAATGAAAATTGCGAAACTTCAAAAAAAAAATTTAGAAAGTAGTAGGTAAAATAACTTTTTTAAAAGCTTGACCGCTTACGTCAAGTGAAAATTATTCTAATCTTAATTTTTGTTTTTGTAAGTCTAATGTTTTTGCGTTTCCACATGTTAATGAACAATTTAAAAACATCGTTACAATTATAATGCCTCATTTATTACATAATAAAAATGGTATCAAGACTAAGCCTAGTGAATTTTGAATGTTACACAACACTTGTGAATATCAGAAAGTGAATTTAAACACACTCGATCATTTCTCACCGAAATATATCGACTTTCACCCAGAGTAATTACCTATGCAAGTACGGGTACATACACGAGAAGGCTCAGTATTATATAACATTTATACACACATTTTGTGTACAACCGAAGGTGTGAGAGTGAAAGTATGTGGCTACAGAGTATTGACATTTCAATAACCAGATATCGATGTTTGGTTGTTGAACTACTTGCAAAAAAGGCGTTTTTCATGTATGTTCTTATTTATACGGCAATGGGCTTACCTGATACGTGGGACAAAAATGCAAATGTGAAAATGGTGAAGGTGAAATGTGGGCATATAGTATGCCTCTGCCTACCTCTTCAGGGATAAAGCCGTGACAATATGTATGACTCATATAACAGGATATAATTGTAAAGAAAAAATGTCCTTTAGTAGTTATTATTTCATTTAGTCATTACATAATTAGTAAGTTATCATTACTTTTCGATTTCGATTTCAGTGTAAAGGTGTAATTGAAATGGCATAATAAGACAGCAATGCTATGGAATTGTTGAAATGATCAAGTAATGTATGGCCATAGACAAAAAAAGACATCACTAAATGGTTTAATACAGAAAATATTTATACAAAAATAAATTTAATCAAAAAGTTACAAAGTTGAGATTGATGTATTGAGAATAAAAATAAAAATCAATACATCAAATAATCAAGTACCTACATTTCCGCGTGATTGTATAAGAACAATTTTAAAAAATCAACCCATTCGTCGATAATTGTCATGGGCGTGAAAACAAATAACCCTGGCTCGACGATTCTGAATCAACCAGAAAAAGTCATTGTATTTTGATGATCATCCGCATGTTTCGTCATAAAGTCCATGCAGCATGGTTGCGCGGACGCCATTGACCGACGTAATAAATTATCTCATGAACATTACGCAAGGTTCGGGAGCGTCGCCCTCGTCCTTGGCCTGTAAAGCAAACAGACTTTCTCTTTCCAGCTATTGCACTTCACATAAATAATTCTTTCCCATTGCTTGTTTCGGCTACGTGAAGATCATTCACATTGATAAGCTTTATATTGTACAGCGTCGACAATAATCATTTTAAAATTACCTCTAGAAACGTCTAATTACTTTATTTTAATCTTGTAAGACTTTCGCACAATATCGTTAACAATACAATCGTCAGTCCAGTAGTGTACATGTGACTGCTGATAATAAGATTTCACGCGAGTTTCGTCTACGCGTTCTGCTTTTCCGATGAGAAAATGTTACTTTAAATCTTAGTTATAAGTGATAAGTATCTCATAGTGTTGTTCAAGGCCCAAACCAAACAAGGCTAATTAATATTCTGTAATGCTATCTGAAAAGAAATGCGCAATGAGCGATAGACGGGTAAATATAAACGACATTAGAGTTCTAAACATCTACTGATTGCACACGCAATAAATTAAAACATCATTGATTTAAAACCATTTAGATATCAAATATGTTTTATACTGCTAAAGCTTTATGAAAATATCCTTCAGATTGTGTGGGACCGCCTGCTTATACTCGTATTTGAAACTTGCAGTGAGCACATGCACATTCTCCTGGACTGAGTATTTTTAGTTTATACTCGTACTCAAATGCTGCCTTATAACTTTCTATGTAGCCTTGATATTGTATAGCTGTTAATGCAAAATAAAAAACTATTTTTTTAAATGAAATGAGCTATGGCTAGTGTAGATATTGCGTGATTAAGAAAGCTTTGATACCTATTTACTAAGTATATTTACTGTAAAAGGTCTACCAGTACAATTAGCATAATCTAAGGCAATTGACGTGTACAGCCTGTTTAAACATAGATAAAGATCGTCTATTGACGGCTGGTAAACATATGCGCCTACAGGCCTACTGGCTGTAATACCATTGAGTGGGTCACCTGCATTAATTGTGTTGATTTACTCATGAACTTTATTACTAGTTTTCTACAGTACTAAAGAGAGACATTTTACATTTAGATTTATAAACACGTATTGATTAGTTTCTCTATGACTAAATTGTAGTTTACCAAGCATAACATTTGAGCGTAAGTAGGTTCAAAATCGAAAAGATTTAACACTACTTAGTTACCTTTAACTTCAAGGTTGACAAACTTTAACGAAAGATTGATTAATGGATTATTTACAAATATTAGGAATACATGTACATGTGTAAAGATTGATTATGGATTATTTACAAATATTAGGAATACATGTACGCTTGACAATGTCTTTTAAAATACTGGGCATGGAAGGCATATCATCTTAGGCCCCAGGATGACAAGGCACTTGCAGTGTTAACCTTAATATTGCAAGTGTCTATAGGCGACAGTAACCACTTAACACCAGGTGGGCCGCAAGCTTGTTTGCCATGTCGTAGTATAAAAATAAGAAAAAAAAGTTGGGTGAAAAGTTAAATAGTTAAAGAATCTTCTGTCTAATGATGAAGGAGATGAAGGAAAGCCAATTCAAACATATTAAGCTAATATTAGATTGTGCTATAGGATGTAGGTACACATTTGATGAACATACTTATATATTTAATAAAATATATTTAAAATTTAATAAATACATATTAAATATATACACTTTAAACACCAGATCTCTATATATAATAAGTAAAAGTAAATTAAACAAAAGAATTAAATGAGCAAAATCATCGTAACTAGATTTCACAAACCAGTGACTGTTATACGATAGCAAGTATCGGTTGTCGTGAAAACTCTTGTATTGAAGCGTTTCTCCGCAGATCCGGTTTTACCTTTACGGAAATACTCAAAGGAAATCCCTTACAATAACGTGTCTTAAATCGTTTCAAATAACTTGTTTTGGAACACTCACTTTCCATTTCAATTCTAATCAATCATTAACAAGTACAGAAACAGGTTCAGTTGAACAGCTTTTTTAATCTGAAGCAATTTATAATTTAGATTTATTAACTTTCGTTTGACAGAGTATATCCCAGAAACAATACGCTGGTATGTTAATACTAATATCATCATCATCTCTCTCTTCATCTCCCGGTTGCTTCCATTCCCATTTGGAATTGGAACCTGAGATTTAGGCTTTATAATTTCAGCATTGTTGGAACTGTCGCCTGACTTCTAAACCTATATAGTACTTAAATGAGATAAAAGAAAACAATTTATTGCACAAAATATCTATTAAACGAGTATATAAAAATCAATACCACTTTTCGTTGTAATTTTATAACTCAAGACCGGGCTCACCTATCGAAACCAAATGTTTAGGCTATGTTCGGACTATTTAGTAGATGGTTTATGCGAAGTTTGCACAAAATCGGTCGAGCGGTTCTTCATTCATTGGCGCTAACGAGGTTGCGCGGGTCAGCTAGTATTATATACTTTACTCTTTCAAACTATGATTAAGATCGCTGGTAAGCAATTAGAAACGTAGCATGTTGCTATCACTACAGCCTTCGATGGCATTAAAGTGACATATCTGGTCCACATGCCACGCTACTGCTAATACATGATTGCCACTAAAAATATAATGAAGCTATCTAGGAGGTGTTTATCGTTGATGAGAATCAGCTATTAACTCTACGTAATCGTGGCAGAATCAGATAATAGTGAGTATAGACAGATAAACCTCGAATGACAAGATAACTGGTTTAACCATAGAATGATAAATATCTAAATGCGAAAGGCATCGCTATTAGTCGTTTAGAGGATAATTGATATTGAAAAAGGAGCACGTCTGAAAACTACGAAAAGTTTCACCACTTTGAATAATAGCAGTTTATTACAGATTCCAGAAAAATATTACGAATTTCTCTTAAATGAAAATAATTTAAAGAAGTCGTTTTAAAAAAATAACTGCCCGATACAAAACTGTAATAAACTTTTTATTCAAAAATAAGAAACCAGTTAAAATATGCACGTTCATTTATTAAATTTTGATGCTGTAATTTTAATGTTAGTTGCCACTTTCGCTTACATAATATACACGTAGGCGGTCGCAATTTAAAAATATGTGAGTGTAACATAATGTGAATATAATGGTGACACTATATGACAGTATTTCAGAGTTTACGTAACACTCACTTTGTTTCGTTTTTTTACCACGTAACTTTAAAATACTGACATCTGTTCATTTTAATTGGTTTTCACCTTTCTCTTTTGTCTGCTTTTGTTATTTTTTTCTTTCTTTTATTTTCATTTCGAATACCTACTTCAATGTAAGGCAGCTGAGGGTAACTTAAAAACTTATGTAGGTCTATGGTGGTTTTAATATCAACACTTAACTGTTTCTTATGGAGTTTCATTATCAGATTATATTGTCTTAAAGGGCTATCGTATTTGCCGTATTGGACTGTTATTTTTTGCACTTCAGGAATTTTTATAATCGATATTTTTTTTCTGATCCCTTTTTATCTTACTGCGGGTCTTACTCAGCGAATACTTCACAAACTATTGAAAGTGTTAGGTATTAGGTTTATCGAATTTAACAATATAGGTACTGGCCAGTTTGCACATAATGTCATTAATATACGTGGACATAAGTCATAAACTGTAAGATGTTAAAATAACATTAGTTTTGTGGTAATTTTTCTGTATTACCTACCTAAATTTTAAATGCAGGAATACACATGGTGAGATGTGGTAGAGGCATATTATATGCCCACTTCAGGGATAAGGCGTGATAGATAAATAAATAAAATAAAAACATAATATTTTAAATACGTTTAACATTCTTAATGAATTATTATGTTTTGCACTGCTAAATATTCAGTTAAAAAACGATGTCTATAACGTCACTAAAAGGTGCATGGGGCCACCTGGTCATAGATTAGGATCGACCTACATACATTACCTAATTTTGTTTGGAATCACCCTACATAGTCATTAAGTAGAGTAACCCACCTAAACAGCTGTTGAATATAGGTCATTAGGGGGTCCTTAATATATGTTAGGTTTAGATAGTACTTCTCAAACACTGAACGAGTACTGTGGTTAGACCAACAGGGACTAGAACGACGATTGACTAATTACGTTATTATTAAGCTCTTCACGAGCACGAAGTAAGTTGGTCAAAGCGCAAGTCATTAATCTTACAAACCATTAACGCGACTGCAACAAAAAAAGTTGCTTAAGAAGTATTGAATGGACTTTATTGCCACCTTTCAATAGATTCAGTTGTAGACTACATAATCTGAGATCAACAAATACTTTCTGTTACCGAACAGATAAAATAATCGTTACGTAACAATGTAAGACCGGCTAATTGTAACTAGACGCTGCGGCCCGACCGGCACTAATTCCCTACAGAATCTACACAACAATCGCTCGTATCTAACGAAAGTTACCGGATTTTGTACACCTCCAATGCCAAGTCAGGCCAAGTGCCGCGAAGAAAGCGAGCCCAGCTTCCCCAACAGAACGTCTTAAATACAACCGTCTCGCTCCCCGGACCGCATTCAACAAAATGAAGACAGAGACAACGTGTGCTTAAAAGAGAAAGTGGGCCACGTTACGTTTCTCGATACCATTAACACGGGCATTGAACGTAAACGTCAACGGATAGCATCTCGAAGGTGCTCCACCACATTCGAAACTGGGTGTTATGTGGATATGCTTTGAGTAGAGATTTGTTAGTGAAGTTTTGGCGAAGTCCCCTAGGTGTGAGCTCGAGCGTATCGCCATTGATACGAAGACGGTGAATTCGGAGAGCAACGAACTGCGGTCATCGGTGAAAGTGTTGCGTGGCGTAACCTTGAGCCCACGTTGGTCTTTAGCAAATCACCTAATCAATACGTCACCGCGATGTGTATTCGATACACAAATGTTCAGTTACGCATAACTGTCCAATATTTTCCATAATTTGATACGTAGTCGTGTCATATTTTATAGTATGCCGCCAGGTGTCTGCAAAGAAAAAGCATTATGACTCAATTACCTAATTAAACATTAATTTAATGAAAAATTCTATAGTTAGTTTAAATATGTGTAAGTAACTTAATGCAAATTCAACTCTATAAATACTTACAAATTGTGTGAAATTGATTTCTTCTTATTTCATTTAAAAATAAGATTTCTTTTACATATTGGTCTTCAGCATTTATCTTCTTTTTTTCTTTTTTTGCTTTAGTTTAGAAAGAAAGTTGCTTTAGTTTAGAATCTTTTATTCCCGTAATATATAGTATCTGAACCTGTCAACTTTGGTCAGGATACCCGCATATTGCCTTAGCGACTTGCAGGGCGCTCTTTCCATAGTCACGTTAATCCGTTAGAATAGCTGATTTGGGTACCGTAAGTCTTGGTTTCATCCTTTATATAATTTAAACTATAGGAAAGCTAAGTAAAAAGGCTCAATAATATGAGAAAGCTCTTATAATAATCAGCGAGGCTCTCTACATAATCTTTAGATGATGTGAAACATGATCTGCAATATAAAACAGCAAGTAAACAAATTTTAACTGAAAAAAAAAACAATATTTTATTGCAATAAAGTAAGCAATCAGAAATAATAAATAATTTCAAAAAAATATATGAAAAATTATATAAATTTAAAATGAAATTAAAACTAAAATAAAAATTTTAATTTTATTATATTAATTTAAACTTGTAAACAGAAAATTGACTATATTTTACAAAGTACATATAACTATCCTGTAACTTCATCACTAACTTCACGTAAGTGCATCAATCTCGTGTTTGGCTCTGTATTTGCACCATGCAATGGATTAAGGGTAGAAAATGTCCTACGCACTACATCCGCCAGTGTACTTTTTATGTACATAAAGTTTTAATTATTTAATTATATCATCCAGAAATATATATAAAAAAATTAAAACAATAGAATAAAAACAATAAATATAGATAAGATATAAAAAATAAAATTAATTCCAATTTATGTCATTCTTTTTTCAGTTTTGGAAAAGCTATACCTAGACAGAATTTAATTAAGAAAAAATCAATTTTTCCGTATCAGTATGTTAACTCTTAAGTGAAAATCGTAATCATCGTAAAAACGATAAATTTTACAAACGTAGTTTTTCATTACAAATGAAAGTTTGTGACACAATTTACGCTTACGCAACTTACGCTCACAGATTAATTCCAGCCTTGTATCATTGGGATTGTGCATAGATGTGTGTGTACACTAAAGTTAGCAAATCACACCTTTTATTAGAAACGCTTCCAAAAAACGGATTATGAATATTTTTAAAGATTTTGAGTACTATTAAAAGGTGCGGCTAATTTAAATCATTTTGAAATAATAACTTTTCGTTTTATCGTGACAGTAGTACCTTAACAAATGCCGTATATTACGCACTTGCTTTCTAAGTGTACTTTATATATGCTAATATTATAATTTAGAAGAAAAGTTAATGTTTTAAACGATTCTCATTCATTAAAATAACTTTCTGCTCGTTACTGGCTAATTAAAAGTCAGAGCATCGGCCCACGTAGTTAATCAGAGCCTAAAGTGACTTAGCAAACGTTTCAGTAATTGTAGGTCTACACAATGCTTCGTCTTTGGAATACGTAATTCAAATTGTGCAACATTGTATTTTATCTCCTTAAAGAAAGTGAAGAGATCCTTGTATGTATGTAGGAAAGTGGATACTAGAATGCACACTAGATAACAAAACTTGCACTTATTAAGGTACAATAGCACTTCCAGTGTCGCACAATATTGCATCAACTACATGGCGTTTTAAAATCATATTTCTTAGAAAATTATGTCTGAATTTTCTTCATATTTTTTTAAGAAATTCATAATCAAAAGAAAGGGTCCCGCCGTTCTTGAGATAATAAAGTGTAACTAAATTGACTTTGATCGCTGAGAAAATGTAATTGTAATCAAATAACAAAGTGTTTCCGTTCATTTATAGCTTTTTGTAATGGCTATGAGTACGGTGACTTTACATGCCTGCTTTCAAAGATGCTAAAACATGAATCAAAATGACAGCGCCATCGGACTTACACAAAATGCAATTATAGTTTATCCATAAAGTACATTTGGGTATTTAGATTTTATAGGGCCGTTAGTTTAGTAACTTTAGAGCTGGTAAAAGTCGGAGTTTACGTTCTTACCTTGTCTTGGCACTTCACTTCTATTTGCATTACATTTTGTGCTATTAGTATTTCAAACACTAAGTTAAATATTTAATTTAACTTAGTGTTTGATGTAAACTTTTTGCTACTTACTTTGCTCCTGAAATAATAGCAAACCTTTGGAATATAAAGGTAAAACCCTTTATATTCCAAAGGTTTGCTATTATTTTAGTGTTCAACTATTTTTTTTTTGCAAAATACTGTTCTAAATTTTGTGAAGTGGCTCGTAGTAAATTATAATATACTAATATATAAGCCATTACAAAGGAAAACTTATTTTCCTACGGTTTTGACCAATTATAGATAGAGATGATTCAGGAGAACCGGATGGTTCTTTATAAAAGTCATTATCAAAGTAATATTTCTTTAGAATCATTGTGATTTGAAATTTAGATGAAGGAAACAACGAAACAGCGACACACAAGTTTAACATAAATTATATACAGGATTTATAAATTGAGATGGATTACAATACAGTGTTTCCAGGTGTCTTTACTTTTACGTAGGTAGCTAATATGAAGCTTTCAAAAAATGCCTCATGGTCAACACGGTGTAATAGTCACATGTATTATTATTGTACATTTGCGTATTTAAAATTCATCACTTCTGCCTTGTGTGAATTATACACACAAACTTTTTGTTTTATTTTTGAAAATGTATAAAATAATGCACCCATGTGAAGCCGAGGCCGATCGGTTGTGGATATCTAGTAAAATAGAATATAAAAGAAAGAAAGTAAGTTAGTCACAAATGTAATACGGATTTTGAGCTAGAATGTAAAGAAAACGCAAGTATTTTAGAGAGAGTGCAAACCAAAACAGGCTACCGTTGCGGTTAATATTGTCGGATTGAAACTTTTATTGCTTTTATATTTTGCATGTATCTAGTTTAATCCATTTACACAAGTTGTACCGTTAAAGTATTAGGGTATTCAGTCAAAAGAGCATACTGGGACACGTCATGATCTACGTGGCCCAAATTTGGAGAGGTAGACTTCGTATCATGAACTATTTGAATACTTTGGATGAAAAAATATAATTTCGTATTGAGGGGTGCCTCATCCCACGTTAAAAAAATGCTTATTGGTCAAAAATTTAACACTGCAGAATTGTCGTAGATGGTTATCTATAGATTTAATTTTTTTTCAATGTTTCGATAGCTGTTTACCAGAATGCATTAGTTTATTAGTCAGAATGCATTAGGGTTGAAGGTAAAGAGAGTTTTGTAAATCTATTAATGTACATTTTCACTTAAACTTTTACACAAATATGTCATGTGAAGTGAAGTAAAGAAGAAAGTCACGTGGCTTTACCGTGAAACACTTATTTACTGAATGACTACGTTATACCAACTATCTAATTATAATATCAAATTAAGCAAAAATTTGTTAAACGTTGAGCAGTGCCGATAAGTAGTACCCATACCTAATAATTACTTTGTGCTAATATTGTACAAATGATCGCTACAAATCAGCCTTGTTAAAGCATTTCATTTCTATTAAATACGTAAAATAATGACAATTATTTCTAGAGATTCTTTGATCATTATTATGTACATAATATTGGCATCTAGTGGCCCTCAATTACAATCACAAGAAGATACGTAAAGATGTGACAATAAGCATAAGAAGCCGCATTGCATCACGTCTTCGTATAATTTCTTCAAGTGACTCAACAGCTTTCTTGAAGAGCATGATAGTACAATTTAGACCTCGTTTTGAAGCGCTCGTAGTCCCGCTAAACAACAAAGTCTGTAAACGATCACTGCGTTAAGCAAATATCGATATGGCTGGTCCTCAGATGGGTGACTCGGTTGATAGTTGCCAATATGGCAGGCTTAAAAATGGTTGCAACAGTAGGTCGCCACAACCTGCTCCTGTTCATTTTCAACACGTCAAAGTAGCCAAAAATACATTTTCTGCATATTAGGGGAGGAGGGGGTATAACGGGGACGCGAGGCACGACGGGGCCACTCACACATACAAATAACTACGCACTTTAGCCGTGTGTTATTTTCACCAATAAGAGGGCATTTCGCATCGGCCTTCAGTGCGGTAGTCATCGGTGACCAGATTGCATGCATTTCTTTTCGACGACCAACTCTTTTTTCCTACGACATTTCATGTAATTTTGAGTGGTGACCAAAACCCGTCTAAAAAGGTAAGTGTTTAGATTACTACTTTAGTTTTTTTAATGTGTTTTACTACTAACATCAACTTTTGATATGTTTTGAGCAAAATCACTCTGACATTAATTTCATTTTTTGGTTCGTTATTTAAAATTCTGTTAGACATGGGGGCATAACGGGGACTTGGGTATGGGGCACAATGGGGTAGCCCGCCGTTCCCCGTGGCCATTATGCCCTGAATGCTCTGTTCATTCGATATTATTACAATAATATTAGTTATTTTGTTTTAGGTATATAACATAGTACGAACTTACAAAAAAGAGAAGTTATAGAGGAAATTGGTCTGTAGAAAGTATGAAATACGCAATTGATGCAGTTTTACGAAGAAGCGTTTAAATCTGAATGCTCCCCGGTTGAAAAGAAACTCAAAAGAACAGAAGCCCCAAAAAGCTCGCTGTGATGGAGAAAATGTTAAGGAGGACGTCTCATGCATCTACTGTGCTGACTCGAAAAACACTTATTCGAAGTCTTCGGAGGGTTGGGTGGCCTGCCAGTTATGTGGACAGTGGGCCCATACAGCCTGTGCAGGAGTTGATGACGCTGATTTAGAAGAAATCCACATCTGCTTATTTTGTGACAGATAAAATAATATACCCCGTACTGCCCCGCAATGGGTACCCCATACTGCCCCTACTCCGGGGCACGATGGAGTTTTCATAAAGTTTTAGTAAAATAAAAATAAAAAATATTATTTAATTTCTTAATTCACAAAATTAAGTGTCAAATTATAATTTAATAAGTAACCAAAGGTATGTCATTTGTTTTTATTAAAAGTATGTTATGTTTATTTTTTTATTGTTAATTTCCCTTAACGTCCCCGTTATGCCCCCTCCTCCCCTACCATCCTTTAGAATGTTTATAAATAATATGATTCTTTTTTAAATAAGATTTTTTAAATATTCTTTTTCTTTATAAATAAAATGAATTTTTCTATCTCCATAGATAGAAAATAGAAAAGAAAAGTCTGAAAGGTATTTATGGGAGGCTCAATGCGGATTCCGACGTGGAAGAGGTTGCATGGATCAAGTGTTTTCTCTCCGCATGATCGCGGAAAAGTTTCTGGCTTTTAGCCAGAAGGTTTTCTGCGCTTTTGTGGATCTAGAGAAAGCATTTGATAACGTTGTGAGAGAAACGCTGTGGGACTTGCTGCCAGGATATGGTGTGGACGGCTCGCTACTGCGGGCAATACAGTCGCTTTATAGGGACTGTAAGGCTTGCGTGCGAGTAGGGGGGGATGTGTCACCTCTTTTTGATGTCTGTACAGGCGTCAAACAGGGATGTGTCATGTCCGCCTGGCTGTTCATAGTGTATCTGGACAGTTGCCTGCAGAAGTTGAAAGATTTTAATCTGGGTGTGAATTTGGGTGACTTTACAGTAAACTGTCTGCTGTACGCTGATGATGCGGTGCTCATGGCCTCATCAGAAGCCGACCTACAGGCATTAGTCACTAATATGAAAGAGGGGTGTGAAAGTAAGGGTCTCCGCTTGAATGCAAGTAAAACTAAGGTTCTAGTATTTGAAAGAGGTGACGTAAGAACTAAATGCGAGATTAGGGTAAACCAGGAACGTCTAGAGCAAATGAATGAAATTGTGTATTTAGGAAGTATGTTTAGCGCGGATGGAAGATGTGATTCGGATGTGGAACGGCGAGTAGCTGCCGGAAACAAAGTTAACGGTGCTTTGTCCCAGTTAGTAAAGCGACAAAGCATCGTAAAAGAAGCACGACTGGCGATTCATAACGCAGTGCTAGTGCCAACTTTGCTTTACGGTAGTGAAACCTGGGTATGTCAGCAGATGCATGAAAGTAAATTGAATGCTGTGGAGATGCGATCACTTCGAAAGTTGTGCGGCGTTACCTTGGCTGGCCGAATACGTAACGAAGTGATACGCAATTTGGCAGGTTTGAATGAAAGTGTCAGCGTTAAGCTGGAAAAGGGCGTGCTCCGTTGGTTTGGACACGTCCAACGAATGAGTGAGGAACGATTGACGAAGAATATATATTGTTCAAAAGTAGAGGGTAGAAGGAGTCAGGGTAGGCCGAGACTTACATATGAAGACCACGTGAGCAGATTGCTCAAAAACGGAAAGGTCAAAAGTACTCGGATACCCAGACGTGCGTGTATGAAGCGATTGATGAATCTCGAAGAAGCGAAAGAAGTATGCATGGATCGCGAAGCCTGGCGATCTGTCCTCTCTGACTACCCCGTCAGGGATACAGCGTGAAGATAGTTAGTTAGTTAGATAGCGTCAAAACTACGGAAAAATTAAAAATTTGCAGTAGATTTTTCTATTCTAGGGAGTTACCATTTTGAAATTCAAGCAAACTTGATCATAAGGTGCAATTTTGAAAACATATCCGACCATCGTGAAGGAAGCAGCTAAATATCACCGCATCGCACCTCGTTAAATCATCTAGCACCATGATTACAGTCTGCTATTAGATCCCCAATATTTTTTATTTCTTTTTTTTCTTTGGTCGAGTTGAAGTACTTGCACAATTTTTTTAGTCTATATGTAATGCTGATTTCATTAACTAAGAGATTATAGATAGAAGATATAGAAAAGGAAAGTTCTGTGTAAAGTTGCGACTCACGATACTTTTTGTCGATCATTTCGTGTGAAATCTATTCATGTCTTTTTATATATTTTTAATATGCGAGCTATCAGAGCTATAGTTGCGCTAATGGCTCAGCGTCAGCAGATGGTCACGTAGTAACTAATACGAAACATGACGAAGTTATTGCTTTATCAATATGAGTGCTCTTTTTTGTAATAACGAAGGTAGTTTAGAGATGCAAACTGACAAACTCGCATGCGCTTCAATTCACTTTACGATTGTTGAGTAGGGTTACATATTATTATTTTTAAGAACATACATCAATACTCATCTCATACTCTTAAATGACGATTATAATATAGTGAAGAATTTCAACTTAAGTGTGGCTAGAACATTGCAATGATTAGGCAAAGGTCACGGGTTTAATCCCCATCCTGAACCAACTTGTCTATTTTCACTTTAATAAGAATTAACGTATACCAACAATATTCACTAGTGAATATATTCGTAATATAGTGTTGATAAACGAAAACGAATGTAATTGTTGGCGATTAAAATAGAGTGGCCATGAGTTTTATTGCCAGGTTCTTCCTCAGGCTCTACCTGGCTCTACCTAGGCTTTGCGAATCTGGCAGTAAATGTAGAAACAATAATCTTGACGTTCAACAGAGTTTTTTTGTGACCTACATGAATAAATATATTTTCTTTTTTAATTTCAGTCCTTCAAAAACAATAATTATAGTAAGCAATCACCTTTGGTTACAAGATATAAAATAAAAAAACAAAACTTAACAACTATACTTGCTAATAATGTAATAAGGAAATATTTACAGAATAGAAAGGTTGAAGGGGGAAAGTACAAGACTGTCGAAACCTTGTCTAGGCGTCGAAGAATTTCTCCCCAAATAAGTACATACATTCATAACAGAAGCTATAACAAGATACAAACTTAAGAACTTAACCTAAATAAAATTCCTTTAACAAAACAACAATGTATATTAGACTGCCTCTGTGGCGCGGTGGGAGTGCATCCGACTGCTACGCAAGAGGTCGTGGGTTCGATTCCCACCCAGGATAAAACTTTGTGTGATGAGCACGATGGTTTATTCTGTCTGGGTGTTATTTATCTATAATATGTATGTATTTAGAAATATATAAGTATGTTTATCCGTTATCTAGATCCCATAACACAAGCTAATATTAGCTTACTTTGGGCTAGATGGCGCTGTGTGAAAAGTGTCCCACAATATTTATTATTTATTTATTATTCGTAATTATACTACTAATTTTTAAATTTTGTTAATACAAATTTGTAATATTTTGTAAAATTATCGTATTTGTATTGTATTTTAGCTTGGTACTTCATAAATCATTCAAGATGAAGGGGGGGGGAAGTTTTTTAATAGAATTCTCCATTTAGGCAGATACCAACATATATCAATACTAGTTGACGCCTGCGGCACCGTACGCATGGTGAAGTTTTCCCGTTCCCGTTTCCCACCGGAACTTGTTCCCGGGATAAGGTAGCCTATGCGTTATTCTGATGTGTAAGCTATATTATTGAAAAGTTTCATCAAAATCAATTTCGGTGAATGTAAGTAAAAAATTGTTTCGCGTGAAGTCCCGAGTAGTATATAAAATATTAAAATCAATTTAGTAGATTTTGCGTAAAAGAATTTTAAAAATCCATCCATATATACAAGCTTTTGCGTTTATAATATTTGTAAGATTTTTAGCATAAGTGTATGTCATCATACACAAGGTAAGTATTTATTTTCATCTCATAACGAAAAGAGAGAGTAAAATAAATCTAAAATGTAAAACCACATTACGAGTTTTTTGATAACGTTTCTGAAGTATGTGAGGCATCGCGCAATTCTTTACGCTTCATTGCTTATGTTTTCACATCATTGATTTCTTCTCCTGTAGATTGTTCAACTATCTAAGTAGTTTATTATTAAGTACTTGACGATATTTTATGTTCTCGAGGAACAAACATTATATTATTTTTACATTCCATCACTCGAGCTTTTGATAATGTACTTTTTATAAACCACACAAATATAGTCGACGACAAATCTCACTCTTAAATTATTTAACAGTACTCAAAATTGTACTATAAAAAGTTCCTACTCAGCAATAGAGGTAGAATATTTTCAAGAAATAATGTCTTTGAAATCTAGCAAATATTTAGCTAATATAAACGTATAGGATTTAGATATCTTTATATTAAACTAGCTGTCCCGCCCGGCTTCGCCCGTGACATACTTCGAACCCCGTGGCACCCATTTAATCCCGTTGTTTAATAATTTCACATTCACAATAATGTATGAACATTTTCCAAATTCATTGATTACTTCTCCGCTCTCCAGTACTTACGTACCTACCTAAGTACCGCCCGCACGGCTCGGTCGAATTAAATTAATTTCTTTGCGCCTAATTTTGAATTTGCGATAACTCGTAAGATATTCATTTAATTTGCAAGGTGTAAAGGGACAAAATAATTTTCATGAAATGCTGAAGCCAACTAACGTAGTAAAAATGTTAAGGATTAATAGCATATTTGTGTAAATAGCCTTCAAATTACCGCTTAATAATGGCTGTATTTTTTAATTATTAAAATGGATATAGTATGTTATTCTTAAGAGATAGACATATGTCGTCGCGGACTTTTTGTAGACCTTTAGATACACAATTGCACCATACATTATTTTGTTATATCTCAAAGGGTTTAGGCAGCGTTTTTGTTAAAAGCTCCCAAACGGCTTATTTTTTCCGTCATCCCCAACAAATATCCTTGTAATTTGGTCAGTATATACAAAAACTTAACAAATTATACATAAAAACCTTCTATGAAAATCACTCTAACTATTAAAAATAACCGTAACGTAATCCGTTGCGTAGTTTTAAAGATCTAAGCATACATAGGGACAGACAGCGAAAAACGACTTTGTTTTATAATATGTAGTGATTACTATCTTTACATTAAAATTGGTTAAAAGTTTATTATATAAACTTATTTTGTCGTGGCTTATCGTGGCAGAGGCATATTATTTGCCCACTTTTCACGAAGTGTATGCCTGTCATCATACAAACTTTATATGGTAAAGTTTAAACCAATTTTTATTCAATTTTTATTATCTTCTTATTGGATATAGATGGAGGCTTGTTATTATAAAATTTAATATAACCATAGTTAATGAAACCAATTATTAGTCTGTAAGCCTTCTTCAATAGTTAAAAAGAAATAAAATAATAATTAAATTTAAACATACTTTTATATTTCTAAATATATACATAGAAGCGCCCCAAACTTTGAAACATACATTTGCGGATCGCAAAATATTTGTTCCAACTCTGAATTCAAACCCGACACCTCACCATCCAAGTCAACGTAAGTTAATATAAAAAAATAATTCTCACGAAGACTAAAAACTCTCAAAATAATGTTACAGTACTGTGCCTACGTATGGTCTATCTGTTCATGGTCAATATAACAAAAAACCCTTAAACTCTTTCGGACAAAATCAAATCCCAGAGAAAAGCTTTATCAACTGAAAAGCACTTTATTTTATATTAAATGAGAATGAGTTTCTTGATATAACCACAGTAGGGCAGCTGCGGTTAGAATTGTTGTATAGAGCTATTATCAAGGTGGTATAATGCAGGCTGTTTAAATCGTGGCTCTGGTTGACTCTGCCTGATTGAACACTTAAAACCACTTTTATTATATGTTTAGCCGCAGATTACAGAAAATAGAAAATGCCTGAGGGCCTGCTTTCTTGCGAGTCACTAGCCCAGTTTTCTGTGACAGGTGGGCGCAGTCGCTCAACAAACATGTAATCGACTGTTTCACTCTCTCAATTCTGTATTAGTACACTGATACTAGTTTTTTACAGTTTACCAATAAGGTGATAAGGTATGCCAGAGTTGCAGTTAATGTAAAAGCATATAGAAGCATACTTACGAGTAGAGATGCCGACAATAGGCGGTACATCTTATTTGATCTCTGTTATATCCCAGTAGATTTCTGGGATATCAAAAGCCTTTTTCCACTTAAATTTTGTTTAATTCATTGTAATCATTAACATTTAAAGTGTTGGTAAATATAAAGTCCTGTTATGCTGCAAGGTGCTTGATCAAATTGCATTTATTCATAAATACACACAGTTAGGATATCTCAGAAGGTAAAGTGACTATACATTTAAGTTTGATTCTATCTTCTAATTCTGTCTAAGCAGAATATAAAATGCAAAGAATATAATCTTCCCCTATAACGTGGAAATAGATCTATCATATGTTAAATAAAAAAAAAACATTCCGAAAAATATAGATGAGCACTCCACAGACGTATTTTGACAAGAAGAGAAGATATCGATAAATTTATTTTTAATATTAGTGGTTTAAAACACGTGTAATAAATCTGTTTTTGTTATCAACGAATTGATGGTTTTGCGAGTTAAGTATATCTGTAGAATATTTAAGCGTGAAGTAAGTCTTTTTAAATTACTGTTAATGTGTATCTTCATAAAATGTATTATTACATTATTTATAAAATTATACTTAATCTAATATTAAACACTTCATAGTGTTGTTTCAAGTGTAAAACTTTTATCGATATCATCTCTTATTGTCAATATATTTTATTCTGATTCTTCAGCCTACTTCACTAAAGAGGTATCGATAACATAAAGTCAACCGTAGCTGGTCTCGGTTTATTCCTTCTCTTTCTTCTTTGGGACCCCGCCAATATCTATGGGGCCTAAGCGACGTCACCTGCTAGCGATGAACTGCTGACTAAATTTACATTATGTTCTTTTGTTCGCAACTCTGTGACTACGTCTTTACTTCAATTTCATTTTTTCATGTTTATTGCTCTAGATTTGACGGATTCTATAAAAACACAGATACGGGCTTTGAAAGCACCGTATTAGTTGTAATTAATTTGCCGTATTGAAGACGACGAAATTTCTTGATCCTTTTATTAAACTTTTCTTGGTCATCAAGTTTCGCTTCAATAAAAGCTCATTTGCCTACTTCCAAATAAAATAATAGACATTCAAACAAATTACCACATTGCTGGAGAATCTTTCTAGTTAATTGCAAATAAAAAAGTGGTCAAGCCGGTAAAATTCTCCAATAGATAAGTACAGTTTCTCGTTGGCGTATTTAGCGCCCTCATGTAGATATAGTAGGTATATTCTGAGATCGACAGATGAGAGTTTCTGTGCTTTCTAACCAGCGAGCGATTGAGTGTCTGGGGTGAAATCGCTGCTTGCGCAGCCGTCCGTCCAGACCGTGTGCGGCCACCGCGGCACCGCGAGCACATAGGTACTTAGGTACCTAACAGTTGCGAATGCAGCGCTGTTACTATTTATGTGATCGCTGATTATTCGAAGAAAATAAATAATATATCTGAATATTGAAATTAGGTTTAAATGTCAGTGCATTGGTCCTACACCTCTTACGTTAAATATGACAGAAGTCAAGTAATTTTATATTAAAGACATATAGACGATGTCTTACTCTTGTGCTCTAGACACTGCTAATGAAATATAAATATAATTACTATGTAGAGTATTCTGTAGAGAATTGACAATGAGATATGTGTGTATCCATAGCACGCTATTCACCTACATATGACAAAAAAAATTAACTACCTCTTTCACATAGACAAAAGATACGTGTCTATCGGGTCAGTGCTATATTTAAATTTAATACATTTAGAAATTGTTACAAAAATCAGTATAAAACTTTTAAGAGTTATATGTAGGGAAAAGTATACAGATAACTAAAAACTATTAATGCTTATCGGTTACACAATCCATTACGATAAAAATATATGTAGGAAATGCCACAACGTAGAATATACGACCTTATGCGGTAATAAGGTGAAGGTCGTGCGTGGTTTCCTCTCGACGCAACGGGAGCGGCGCGCGCGCTTCGCGTTATAGTGAAAGATGCAGCCGGTGCAGTTCCGGCGGCGCTCACTGCACACGGTCAGTGGGTCAGCCCCACTTGACGCACGTGGCGGGGTGATGTACCCGCGAGTGGGGCGGCACATGTGTCCGTGCCGCGGTTCCACCAGTGCGTCGGAAACAGTGGTCGCCGTCATACCTGGTGGGGCCGCGCCGCCGCGCTGCTAACACCCATGTCCTGTATCATCCGTGACTTTAGAGCCCTTGGCTAGTGTTCACCTGAACGTGTTTGGTTGCAGGGCGCTGACTAATTGTACTGTGACCATGAAGAGGATCAGGTTGCTGATGGTAGCTGCTGCGCTCTTGATACAAGTGAGTTTAATTTTTCATTTATACTAAATTAATATCCATTCCGAATTTTAGTACCTTTTTATATTTTTTGTGTGGACCATTAGGTTAAAATTGTATTTAATCAAATCTCTCTTTTTAATCAGAAATAGATACTTGCTTTTCACCGTGTTTTGCCGTAAGATACCTAGAATTGCTTTCGTTTTTCGCATTTAAACTTCATTTAGCAAATGAAAAATAAGCGTTTCACTCAGAAAGTTCCCATTTATTTCTGCAATAAAAATTCAGTTCAGTGATTAAAACCTGAAAACGTACCTACCATACAATTGACATAAGCGTATCTAGAACTGAGACAGATTATATTAGGGATTCTGTAAATATAAACGCCATTTATATTAAATAAGCTATACAGCTAATAGAAAATAATCCATTCCAAACATGTAAAAGTCAATAAAACTTAATGTAACATGTTAAATTATTCAAACCTAGTATACGTTTGCCGCTTTTGAGGATGTTTAACAAGACATAGTAACACAGAAAGCGTAATTTAAATAATAACTGTGTGCAATCAGCAGTGGCGGCGCGGTGGCGCTTTCAATCACGAGACGCGTGCGCACCGGTGATACCGTTTCAAACAATCTTTCATTAGCACTACTATATGAGAGCGACTAACCGTCAGTAACTATAGATTGCTCACAAGAACACCCACTGCTGCTCAATCTGCCATTGAACACTGCTCCTGTAACTAAAGACATTGAGACAGTAAAGTTGTTTGTAAACGAATTGGAAACGAACGAATATGTTAGAAATTTTAAACGATTAAGCACCTTGGTATTTCCATTTCATTTAAATTGTTGTACTCGAAAAGTAAATTTTACTCTTTACTTACCTTTCAACGTCTCATCACCAGCACGTAGGTTCAGTTATTCTTCTATTGATTTTGCTCCTTCCAGGCTGTGTGTAGCCAGAGAAACTAGTGTACACTTGAAAAGTAATCCCAGGAATCAGGAATCATGAAAATAAATTCAAGCCCGCCTTATGTAAAAGAACATTAGTTCTTCTCAATAAGGCGGGCGTGAATTGATGGCAGCGGAAGTCTTATATCATTTTAGATTAAAATTTTATTTGACCAATGTCCCTCTCTATCTAAGCCTACAAAATGACCTGGTAAATCTTTATAAAAAAATATTTATACTGTTGATTGATGGCGCTTGGTGGAACTTGCTACACATATTAAATAACACCACTTGTACTGTTCCACAACATTTACTTTGTAAACCTGACCGGTTTCGCCTCACGGCATTCTCAAAGGTACACAATAGGTCGTCATATTGTGTTGCACGTCACAAGTGTTGTTATTTAATATCTTTATAAAAAAATTGGAACTGTCAACGATACTGTTATATCTTCCCTTTTGTTCGGAAATGTCTGAATGAAAATCCACACAATCTATATAATCTGGTCAGCTTAAATATTTTGATAATAAACAATGATGACGATTAGTTTTTCAACGTCCATGCAAAGAATTTTGTTAATTCTCAAATATAAAATAAATATCGTTGGGATTACACAACGCCATCTGATTCCAAACTAAGCAGAGCTTGTACTATGGTAACCAGATAACTGATAAACATACTTATATATTTCTAAATACATACATATTATAGATAAATAACACCCAGACAAAGAATAAATCATCGTGCTCATCATACAAAGTTTTTCCTGGGTGGGAATCCAACCCACGACCTCTTGCGTAGCAGTCGGATACACTCCCACCACGCCACAGAGGCAGTCAAAATAAATAAATATACAACATTGTATTAATTTCTTAAACCATAAAATATTTACGCTAAATATGCTGTGCGATGCTATGTACTGTGCTCCACTCTCTTCCATTATTCAGCTTTTTCCACTGGTGTTGTCGACAACTAGGTTAATAATTCCGTTATTATACCATACACAAAACATCGGCCATTGGAAACTAACTGTGCAGATACTGGTAATTAAACGTACGTCACATAAATATTCATCTTAATTAGAATCAAGTCTTTTTAATGTATGGCAACTTATTATTTAGATCAAATAAAGAATATTATTGAACCGGATAACGAAAAAGATGTGTTCTTTAATAGCTAATTAAAAGTAGTATAAATTGTAAAACTTACTGTTAATTATATTTTCGCGCCGTATTCAGGAATTTAGGTTCTTGAGGTTTATAGTCAAAATAAATCATGAGCTTTTGATAGCTTTAAAGCTGCGAAAGCAGTTTATACAATGTCACAAAAAGCATTTATAAGAACAAGTTTCATCATATCTTTAAGAAGGGATGACGTATCTAATCTATATATATAAAAAGCAAAATCACTCACTGACTCATTGATCACGAAATCTCTGAAACTATGGGGGTTCCTTTTAACACATAGGTTCCCTCTAAGATGGGATTTTGCAAAATTGTACCCCTGATGACTTAAATAATGGGTTGTATGGATGATTGTCATTTTCAAAGTTAGTAGCATGAACTTAATAAATAAATAAATATCGTCGGGACAACTCACACAACGCCATCTGATTCCAAACTAAGCAGAACTTCTACTATGGTAACCAGATAACTGATAGACATACTTATATATTTCTAAATACATTCATATCTATATATTTAAAATAAAGTCGTGTTAGTTACACTATTTATAACAACACAATATCAACAACGGGTGTACCGATTTGACTGAACATTGGTGTGGAGGTAGCTTAGAACCAGGAGACGGACATAAGCTACTTTTTATCCCGGGAACTAGTTCCTGTCGGAAACGGGAATGGGAAAACTTTTCTACGCGGTCGAAGCCGAGGGCGTCAACTAGTTATAGATAAATAACACCCAGACACAGAATAAACTAACGTGCTCATCACACAAAGTTTAATCCTGGGTGGGAATCGAACCCACGACCTCTAGCGTAGCAGTCGGATACACTTCCACCGCGCCACAGAAGCATTTTACATACATATGTAAATCAAACAGCATAATGTGTAATGACTAACTTCTCATTAGCGTTACTCTTTCCCTAATTGTGTGTGGAAACGACCAATCAGAAAGTTGACAACAATGGAAACATAGACTTAAGTATATAATCTATATGAATGTCGCCTTAAATATAGGTGTTAATTATTAAAATTAATCGTATATCCAGACATGTGCATGTGTGAATCGATTATGAAATATGAATAATAATAATAAGTACGCATGAATACCGTTAATCTGTCAACTCTGACTATCGTGGGTAGTAGGGATAAGCGCGAAGTTAGTTAGATAACCAGTCTATGTTTAAGTCTGCCTTATACCGAAAGAAAAATTACATAGCAATAACGGCTTAAGCCTCATTATCTCTCTCATATTTCCCTACTTTTATATTTCCTATTTCTTTATCACCCCGATTCTTACGCAATTAACTAGTATATCTAACTACAATAACACGATATATTCATTATGCTCTTCTCAATAATCTCTCAAATTCATATTAGAAAGCAATTGTTATAGAAAGTGTAAACTGTCAAACGCTTTCGTTCATTTGCTGAAGTATTTCACAAGTGCCTTTATCGCAATATTGTAAAGTGTCTAATACAAATCGATTAGCTAAGCTTAAACTTATTTTTATTTATTTTATAACATAGCTCCGTAGTATTTCTCGCTTATCCTCCTGTTTTGTAAAGTCATACACACGCATGTAATCTAAAGTGCTCATTTGGCATCATATTTTATTCTACATTTATTTGTAACTAACGGAAGCGTTAGGTTTCACCCACGTAGTTCCTCTTCCCGTGAGAATAGGGGTATAAAATGGAGCCTAAGTAATTCCTTATAACAACAGCTATCTGGCAGTGAAAGTCAGGTAAAATCGGTCCAGCTGTTATAGAGATGAGATAAATTAACGGAAACAAACAGACAGACAGGCAGAGAAAAAACATTAAAATTGTTTTTTTTTATGCAAGTACCGTAAATATTTTCATATACATTTAATGAAAAGCTAAATTAGTAATTTGGAATTTCAAAATGTTAATTAAAAAATTATTTACGAGTATTTACCTAATTTTTATATTTTAGCAATCTCGTACAAAAATACAAACAATGACGTTGATAATTTACGCGATCAGTCGATAAAAACTTATATAGATCATTATTTATTCAAAAATGTAATAAGTTTTGAGCATTTAAAACATCCTTTGTAAAATTGTCAGTATTAGATGAATGGTGAAAAATTGCCATTGAATAAAGTTCTTAAAAGTTAAATTGTTTCAAAAGAACAATTTTGGTAAAAAAAATGACATATACAACCTGTAACAATTTAAAAAAAAAAAAAAAAACCATCACGCCTTATCCCCGAAGGGGTGGCAGAGGCATATTATATGCCCACTTTTCACCGTGTGGATTCCTGTTCCACGTAATAGGTGGTGAGCCCATTGCCGTGTTGAAATAGACAGACGCAGGTTGTGGCTACCTGCTGTTGAAATTTTTTTAAGCCGCCCATAATGCCTTCAACCAGGCTTAACGACTGCCATTTTACTAGCAACCGGGACCAACGGCTTGACGTGCCTTCCGAAGCACGGAAACGCTCGCAAATGTAAATGCCACAAAGTGGTCACCCATCCGAGGACCAGCCATAGTGAAAGTTGCGTAACTCAGTGATCGTTTACAGAACACTGAGACCGCGGAGCCACGAAAGAAAAACAAGAATTAATTAACAGATAAAAGCTATCTCTGCCGATCTCAAACTGAAGACACACCGCTTATTCGGTCTTTATAACGTTTTTCAACTAAAACTATATAATAAAATACATTCAATGGTAAGGTTCATTTTGTATCCCTAAAATGTGTTACTCTAATACTCAAGAGACACTTGAGAGTAGTATTTTAAGGCAAAAACTAGCCTCAAGCGTTTCTTAAGTGTTGAGTAAAGTTCTTAAATACGGCCCTTAGTCTTAAAAATGTCATCTAAACCGGAACATCTCGTAATCTGTTCTCTCATCTGATAATGTACCGAACATACTTCCCACGTGCCGACACGCTAAGTACAAACAATAACAATTGCAATGATTAGGGAGAGCTGCTAGGAAACTAGATCACCTTAGTCTGTTTAGTAATGGTTAATAGTGCAACACCGTATATTATTGCGGCCAGGATTTGTATATGGATAATTATATTTTCTATCTATGCGGCTTGAAAATTTTTAACAGCAGAGTGCACAACTTGCTACTGTCCATTGCAATACCACGACAGTAAGCTTTTAAAGTAGAACTGGTAAAATGTGAGAGTGTAGCATGCCCCTGCCTACCTTACCGGCGAAACGACGTGACTATATGTAGCCATCAACTTTCTAGAGAACAAACCTTTCTAGAAATAATAGCGATGCAATTAAAGCTATGTTTTATTTTATATTTGCATCGGTTCTAAAGTTTGTCTGCTTGTCACAACGGCGACTAAGTATAACTGGTTGAAAAATCAGGCAATTGAATGATGTGGCAGTAAAATAATAAATACCGTCAATCATTTATAAATAGGAAAAGAAATAAAGATAATCTACTAAAGATTTGAAAAAGTTTCTGACTAAATTTGATGAAATCTTACTATAAAAATATAATATCCATCAAGATCGGTACGGGGTTCTAACCACCCGTTCCTGTAAGTGGTGCACCGGCTGTACATAGACGAGATACTAGTGCAGGCGCCTTTAAGCGATTCGAAGTTAAGCCGGTAAACTGCCCACAATAAATTCGAAAACAAAAAGTCAAAATCTAGTACGGTTTGTAAGCAAAAAAGACCAAGGCAATACGAAGACTAAGCAAATTGCCTAATAACGAAAAGATCGAAGTACTCTGATACCCAGATGTTCCTTTTAACTGCAACTTTTAACTTTTAACCTTTTAACTGCGGGAAACGAAAGAAGTGTATGTATATCACGAACTCTACCGATCCGACCACTGTTCAGATCAGATCACTACCTTAGGCATAGTGTAGAGATAAAGGAAGTACTTATGTTAGTTTGAGTTAGTATGAAAGCAACTAGGAAAATGAAAAATGAGAATTACTTAACAAAAGTCAATAATCTTGTAACACACAAAAGGTGTACATGTGATTTGAATTGTATCCAAGTACTGTGGTCGCAAACAGACAAATACTGTAATTACTGTTGTTAAAGTCCACATGATCCCCAATGGGCTCACCACCTATTACGTGGGACAGGAATCCACACGGTGAAAAGTGGGCATATAATATTTCTAGGGATACCTCTGCCACCCCTTCGGGGATAAGGCGTGATGGATATTTATTTTTATCCCCCTAGACCTTTACTAGTATTAGATAGTGACCTTGTGTCATAATTATAATGTGAATTTCATGCTCAAGCTGGATTCGAACTTGCTTGCCAGGGAAGGTACTTTAACCGCTAAGCTATTGAGGCACGTTTGGAACTGAAGAAAAAGTCCTTAAATGTCTTGGAGCGACGTAAACTTAAAATTATAATAATCCAGCATTTTAATTGCGTTTCAATTTTGTTTTGAGTGACCTTATAGACGGAGTATCTCTCTTTTAGCCTAAAATAAACTCTCTCACTGCACAGGGTAATTATATTCATCCTACATTTTCTATTCAATTGGTATGACCCATAAATTGAGTAAGGATGCAATACCGGTAGTAAGTATGTTATGCAAATAACAACAAAATCATAAATAACATCGACCCTATTAGGATTCACGAACATAAACAAAATACCGGTTCTTCTCATTCTAGTTCATTTAAACAACTTTCATCACTTTTGTGTACTAATTCTGTACAGAGGTATGTAGGTAAAGTTCTTTTTATACCAAAGTCTTTATGACGACTTATGTAAGAACCTCTCAGTTTTTATTTGACACTTCATTATCTTTAGTCTGACGCTTGTCAAGTTGCATACGAGTATCAATAAAAGTTCAACATGGCAGTCGTAACAGCGCTTTAATGATGTTTATTTTAATTTGCTTTGTTTTTATCTCAACTGTTTTTGTTTTATTCATAGTCTCACGCCTCTGTACCGGATATTTTGTGCTGAGATTTGATTTGACATATTGTCGGTAAAATATTATATTCTTCTTTAATTTGACATATTGTCAGTAACATATTATATTCTCAAGGATAAATAGGTGATAATTGGCAATGACCGTATAATTTCTACTTAATTCACAGTGACCAAATTATAATCCCGCTGTTGTAGTACCAATTAGTTCAAATGTTAAAAGAAATGACACATATAATATATCTCTAATATATCATCTATAAAACCAGTTGAACTGGTTGGAACTAATTAAAAGAAAATAATTGGATTTAAGGACACGAAGTGAGTTCGTTAAATCCATATAAATTAAAGTACGAATATAAGCAAGAATTCATTACCTAAGCAGATGTATTGTAAATGTATTGATTGTGTTAAAAACGTTAAAAATTAAAACTTTCAACATTAAACTTAAAAATTTACAATAAGCTTTAACGAGTGTCCCTATAAATTTTTCTTGATTCCTCTTCCTTTCTTTATAATCAGATGGACTATCACATAAGAACTACCTAAATTGGTGGAGAGTCAGGGGTCATACACTTACAAAGTAAACTCCAGCGTAAGATAGTGACTAATTCCGAAGTCGATCAAGTTTGCAGAATCTGCCTTTACAAGTTTACCAATCTCTACCTGTTTTACAGATTTTCTTCAAAGCTATCTAAACGTTCTACAGCGTGAAAAATATTGTAAATGCCATTGTTTACATTGGGTAAAGTAAATAAAAGCAAGAAAATCTTTAACAATTTTAGTATATTCTTGAAGTAAGTTCTTAGGGAGGAAATAACCGTTACGTGTTTTATATAAAACTGAATGGGAATATAGTGTCAATGCAGATCACAAAATCGATGATAGTAAGATAGCGTTAGAGATTCTAGTAGCGATAAAAAGTTCAACGGCAATCCATGTTAAGGAAACTGAAAGTTCGATTCTCACGTCCTAATAAATATATTTACTTAACCTAGACATAAAAGTACACACTATAACCACAAAATGTATACAAGGTTGATGAATTGATTTTACATAGCGAAGCAAATTCGTTAAGTAGGTATATCGATATCACGTCTCTTTAGGTAAAATGATCTCAATTACAATAAAGATTGAACAGCAATAATTCAATAATAATTTAAATCATCAAAAGGGTATATAACACTAAAAAAGCGACCGCGACCTGAGAAAAGCATTTGACGTTTTATAAATAATTTTATATAGCGACTAGGTTTTTCCACACTAAAGTACTTACAAGGTTCTGTAAATGGGTAACCCATCTAGGGTTACAGAGATGGTGGTGACGTGACACGCACCCAAGTCTCATTTATTTTTGTATTTGCAAATACAGTAGTACATAACAAGCTGTAATTTTTAAAAATAGTTCTCAAAATATTTACTCTTTCGGCATGCGATATTAAATACTTAATATAATATTTGAGACCCGAAATATCATAATATTGCATGTAGTTCTAATACATGCAATATTATGATATTTCGGGTCTTATTCGCGACGTACAAAATCTAACTTATACTTCCCGACGTTTCGATCGGATTACACCATCCGTGGTCACGGGTTGACTTTGTACCTAATTATATAGGTACGTCACGAATAAGACCCGAAATATCATATATATGAGTGAAAATCCCGAAAGCTTAAAAACAATAACTATATGTCAATTGCCAATATTTTGCCAGTTTTATTTAGCTCTCACTTTGTATCCGACCTCACAAAAAAAAAAAAATCATTTATGACCGCTTCAAGTGGCATTTTAGTTTTGTTTACTGTTATGATTAGCTAAATACTCGTAACATTAAATTATATCAAACGCTGCAACGACTTTTCAGTCATATCAATGTCCTTAATTTTTTTTAAACATTTTTCAATACAGTTCATAGTTTAAAAAATATCACACAATTAGTGACACCTTGTTGAGCGCTTATACACATATGATAGAGATAAAAAAGCCTAAATTTGTCATAGAACATCTCTGAGCATGTACGTCTGAGTTAGTCAAATTAAGAATCCTTAGTAAACAAAGGGAGGCGGTTAGTGTTCTTAGTATTTCGGGTGGAAGCGGATGTAAGCTCGTATACGCGTACTTTCACCTGTGGCGGAGTGGCACCTGTCGCGTCGTGCGGTTCTGCGACGCTTACCCACATGCAAGTAATCGCTTTTATCAATTTCTCACAATTATTATCCACGGTAACGACTAACATGAAATAAAAGACAGTCACGTACTTTTCCTATAAACGTAATGACAGAAAGTTTTGTTTGTTATTTAGAAATATCACAAGTATGTTCTTTGTGCATGACTGCTCATATCTGATCAACGCCTTAAATCGTGCAAAGTTTAAAGTGTAATATGCTCTTTTAGACCGTCTTATATATGTCTCGAATGTTTAAAATAACTACACAAAGAAAAAAAATCCAGAGAAATGGAGAGTTTTGTGGCCTAATCCTCGTGGCCATAAGTTCGGTGGACGAATGGATTGAGAATATATGTGTCCTCGTAGTCATACTATCACTCGAATAAAAAGTTCTTATTTATTTATCTATCACGCCTTATCCCGGAAGGGATGGCAGAGGCATATCATATGCCCACTTTTCATCATGTGTATTCCAGTCCCACGTAATAGGTGGTGAGCCCATTGCCGTGTTGAAAATTTTCAAGCCGCCCATAGACTTAATGACTGCCATTTTACTAGCGACCTGGACCAATGTGCCTTAATGGACTTAATGTGCCTTCCGAAGCACGGAAACGCTCGCAAATGTAAATGCCACAACGTGGTCACCCATCCGAGGACCAGCCATAGAGAAAGTTGCGTAACTCAGTGATCGTTTACAGAACACTGCGTCCGCGGGCCACAAGCGCTTCTTAGAAGTTCTTCATCGCATTTTTTCTTTGTTTTATTCAGAAATGAGTTCTTTTGGCCAATATATATGACAATAATGCAACACTAGCCTAGTTTCTCCGTTATGAGTAGGTACTTGTCCTACGTGAAAACTACCAAAGAAAGCTCTAGTTGTCAATGTTGCACTTGTTTATAGGTCCGGTGTTTTCTTCCGCAACTCAATCTCGATCACTGGGTAATTTCTAACCGGTTTAGAAAACGTGAGTGTCGGTACGCACCGACCAGCCGTTGGTGCTCGCTGCGGTGATGTCGATAACCTGCCAATTGAGTCTAAGCTTATAAACTAGACTACCTATGTATCATACCCAACTCACCAACTCTCACGCCATATTTTTCTGTACTAATATCAAATGCAATATCGTTTTCTCATACAACAAGAGGTTATAGTGGCTAATCAGTGTTACGAACTTTACCATATTTCATTTTCTGGAAAACTTACAAACGGCTTAAATGCAAGTGTCTGATTTTTAGAAGTTCCCTGGTATATCTACGGAATTAAAGGTCCAATAGCAATGTTTATAAGTAGCTGACCCGAGCAACTTCGTTGTTCGTTGGCGCCACATAAGGGAGAAAAATAGAGAGAGAGTTTTGTTAAACATTTTTTTATGTTTTTATTTATTTTTTTCAGTACAAAGTATCCTATGTTACTTCTAATACCTCCAAGAATATGTACACAACGTTTCATTATCGCATGAAAGCGTAATAAACTCGTAATCACATTTAGGTCCGCATTCCAGAACGTTTCTCAATACTCATTCAACGCTTGAGGCTAGTTTTTGCCTTATAAATACTACTCTCAAGTGTTGATTGAATATTGAGAAACGTTCTAGAATACGGCCCTTAGAATATTAGTAGGGATTAATACGGTAATCACGTGAGCAGATTGCCGAAGCCAGAAGCCTGGCCTGGGTCTGTCTTCTCTGACTACCCCGTCAGGGACACAGCGTGGCGTTAGTAAGTTATAGGGTAAAAAATTATGAAAACATAGGTGAATATCCAAACAAAACATACATACTGACAACCAAGAAACTTTCCTCATTTTGATGATTTTAAATCGTGCATAAGCTAAAATTGTAGGCAATAATATCACAAGCAAGAATAATAGTCTCCATTACTTTTATAAACTAACATCAATTTGCTTCATGAAACCATCTATGCAATACGATCATGCTGATTAATATTATAATTGCTCGTGCGAGCTATCCATCAGTGTAGAAAGTTAGTAAGAACGCTGCGCGCGCGCCACTCTTTCAATAAAGATGTAAAGTGAGGCCGCTCGCGTGGCGCGAAATATATAGAGTGAGACGCTACTCTGGTATGTGCTGTGATTTCTGTGAACATATTATTATACTATACCCGTATCTGTGCAAAACTTTTAATTACTGTCCATTTAAACCGATTACTAATTTTACCGCCCTGTTCGTCAGAATATGTTCATGCAATTTCGACGTAGAGATAAATAATATTCGTTTTTCTCTTTTCAGGGGACAACATGCGAGCCTCCATCGGACTCATCTTCCTTGCCGCTAGAACACCGTACAGGAGCAGGCTACGGTCCACCTCTTGCACCTTCACATACGGACGACCCCTGGCCTTTAACCACACCTGATAGTCCGAAAATAAAACATTTACAAGTTCAGTGTGAGAAGACTCGTATGCGTGTCAATATAGAGTTTGACCGTCCGTTTTATGGTATGATATTTTCAAAGGGATTCTACAGTGACCCCCATTGTATGCACTTAAAACCGGGTACTGGTCACCTTAGTGCTACATTCGAAATTTTCCTGAATAGTTGTGGAATGAGCAGTTCCGCTAATCACAATGTTGCGGCTTATGGAAGTCCGACACCTAGTGGTTCCTATGTAGAAAATACGATCATTGTTCAATACGATCCTTACGTTCAAGAAGTATGGGATCAAGCAAGAAAATTGCGGTGCACTTGGTACGATTTTTATGAAAAAGCAGTCACATTTCGACCTTTCCAAGTTGACATGTTGCACGCAGTCACGGCTAACTTTCTCGGAGACAACCTTCAATGCTGGATGCAGATCCAAGTCGGAAAGGGACCTTGGGCCTCCGAAGTGTCAGGTATTGTAAAAATTGGTCAGACAATGACAATGGTTCTAGCGATCAAAGATGATGAAAACAAATTTGACATGCTAGTCCGGAACTGTGTTGCGCATGACGGAAAAAGGGCACCCATCCAGCTTGTTGACCAATATGGCTGTGTCGTAAGACCAAAAATAATGAGCAAGTTCCAAAAGATAAAGAACTTTGGTCCTTCAGCATCTGTGGTATCATTTGCTTATTTCCAAGCGTTTAAATTCCCCGATTCAATGAATGTACACTTCCAATGTGTAATACAAGTGTGCAGATATAACTGCCCTGAACCAAAGTGTGGACTTGGCGCTGATTATGGAGTACCATTGCTGGGTGGAAATACCCTTGGCGTTGAAGAATATGGTGTAGGTAACGCTCCACATGGTGAATATGGCCCGCCTCCACCTGCACCTCATGGAGAATACGGTGTGCCTCCAGCGTTCCCGGATCCGCGACACCCCGCGGACGCGGTAGGATCTTTCTCAGAAAAACGCGATGATACTGTACCACCGCCGCAAGCACAAGTTTCCTCTACACCTAATGCGCCTAGTCCATCATCTCCTGCTCCAGCAAGAGAAGAAGATGAAGTAAATTTGCCTCCACCACCACCCCCAGGCCGTAGAGGTGTCTACAACACTGTTAAGAGGAAAGACGAGGGTCATGGCAATCTAGCTATACTTGGAGGACGACCACGATCAGTAGAGGACTTGCCAGAAAGATTAGTTGGATTGAGAAGGCGCCGACATACGTCCACTCACACAAGAATTTACAAGCGTGATGCACAAGAAATGACTGATGTCAACACAAGTCGAATAATCCAGGTTGTAGCGCCAGGTGATGTGAATTTCGCCCTGAACAATGCCGCAGCTAACGAAACTGTAGTGATACAGTCTCCAGCAAACGACCCGGAGACGATATGCATGTCGGTGCCGTCATTTGTGGCGGGACTGGTGATGTTGCTACTAGTGTTAGTAGTAGCGTCCCTGGTGGCGGCGTTCTTGTTCGTGCGCGTGCGTGCGCTCGACAGGAAGGGTGCTCACGGGACTGCTGCGTACTTCGAAACGGATTATGTGAAGCACACAAATTAGTAAATATGCTAGAGTTGCGATTGTGACGCGAGGACGTTCCACAAACTTTACTTGGATCCAAAGAGCGTGCGCGCTTCGATCCCGGTCGGACGGCGGGCTACCTGTGCTGCTGTCACGGTCGCGATCGAAGCTCGGTGACTGTGTGAAATATTTATTTAGTCTTTATGAGCGTGATGTATATGTACGACTGTATTTTTGTAAATTATTTTATTTGTGTGTAAAGCACCCTGTATCTACCCTGTAGTCGATACATCTGTTGTAATTTTGTAAAGAGTCGTAAGTAAGATTTATTGTAAGTTAAATTTAATTAAACGTACCAATCAACGTGTCGTGTAAAATGGGTTGTGAATTTATTTCTTGCTTCATCGATAACTCGATGCTCCTACGAAAACATATGTTACAAAAGTTCTTGTGAGTAAAAATCCCATCTCGGGGACTCAGATGTAAACCTATAATTATACCTACTTTTTCACTCAATAATCAGAGTGGAATTTCCTAGAGCCCCTCAACGAAATCATAATCACGATGTATGTATAAGTATACACGATCCGAGGGCAAACCTTAAGGATACCACCGGTCCAAAATAAATTTAGGTTTATTGCTTAAGAGAGATATTGGTACAAACAATTTTTGATTTGAATGAATGAATGAAATATCTTTATTCATGTAGGTCACAAAGTAACACTTATGAACGTCAAGATTATTGCTTCTACATTTACATTTACTGCCAGATTCGCAAAGCAATTGGTAGAACCTGAGGAAGAACCTGGCAGTAAAAATCATGGCCACTCTTTTCTAACCGCCAGTAATTACGTTATGAATTTTTACAAAAAAAAAATACTAAATCAATGTTGTGTTTAAAATCATATCAAAATTAAAGCTATTCTAGTTGCCAGGCAGCCTACACTTTAAGAAGAAGAATCTAGCAAGAAAGTCATGCCTTAGATTTGCCTTTAAAAAGATTGCCTTAGGGGTTCATACAGTGAAGACTAAGTACAACTTATGACCGAGGCTCTGGCGTAGTTTCTATAGATGGGATGGGATGATACTCGTACTCTACTCTAACCATCACTTCACAAAATTTTGACAAAAATACATAGCCTAGTGCGAACCGCGCAACGTAATATTTTGTCCCACACATGAGGTTGTGAATCGCTTGCCGTTTTGAAATGCACAGGGGATGGTTGTGGCTAGCTGCCTATGAATTTTTTCAAGCTTGACTTGGCATAACGACTACCACTTTACTGGCACCCGGGACTAACGGCTAAACAATCGTTCCAAAGTACAGATATGACCGTAAATGGAAACACCACTAACGGTCATCTCAGAACCGACGTGTGTAGATGCTGAACATAGTAACCCTTTACAGAACGCTAAGCAGTGTGACTCGTAGCAGAAGTTCTACATCATATACATTATGGCGTACTTCGTGGTTCGCCCAGTCGATACCCTAGGGTATCAGCTGGAACCCTAGAGTATTGTCCATCACACAGCTTGAAAACATAGACGTAAATTTACTGGTGAAATGTATTTTATCTAGTGTTTCATCATTACTAAATATGCTACAAATGACATTTCACCAGCAATTCCGTCTACGCTTTTAAGTCAACCAAAAGACAAGGTTGAGAACTGGGCTCTAGAACAACCACGAAGAATAATGTTTTTAAACTCACACGACTTATACTATGCATTTTATGTTATTCGGGTCTTTTTCGCGTAATATTTTTAACTTTTTCTCACCTCTCGTCGTTTCAGCTATATTGCAATAGCCGTGGTCACGAGTAGACTGAAAATATTACGCGAAAAAGACCCGAATAACATAAAATGCAAACCACGAAGAAGATCCTATTCTTGGTGGTTCACCCCCCGTTGAGATTGAATCATTTATCGACGTTACTAACATTGACTGTTGGGTCCACTAACAGGTACATAGATTTTAAGCAAAGTTGCTGTTCTCCACCCCAGCCTTATTATGGCCGGCTGGAACAGTTTAAATAGCGGGTAGCGCCACAGCCTATCGTCGTTTCAACATGGCAATAAGTTCGGCAATAGGTACGGTAACGGTAACTATGTATTTCCGATCTGGTAGGTCGTATGCTTGCCTGGCACGTCAGTAGTATAACAAAATCTCAGCGCTAGTCCAGATTGTATCCGAAGACCTTGCTGCGGAGACGGTAGTTTGCTGTGTATCAGATGTCGCATGGAAGGAAGGTCCTTGTCAAAATGTCTGCGAGCAGGTGGGATTGATCTAAGCGGTGTTCATTTGTATTTGCGGAATATCAATAAAAGGCGTGTTTTATAATTATTATTTTATCTATACAGCTAACTGACATAAATATTAAAATAAGAAACCTACGAAATAACTACGTACAATACGTACTTACGGTCAGGTATGGTCAGATTACTATAAGGATATTATGTTCCTTTAGTCTTATCTCCAAGGAGGGTTCTTCTTCGTTCCACCGGCCTTTTTGTGATCTCTAGGCGATACTAATTCGATCACGGAGGGGTATTCAACCTTTTTATGACTCTCAGACATATTTTTTAATATAGTATCGTTTCTTTTGCCTATAATATCAATCAAGTCCTGAAACAAAAAGTGTTATTTTTTCATAAATAGCTCCCCAATACAGATACCTACTTAAATTTTATTAGTCGTACTATTTCGTAAGTATTACATACTAGTTGACACCCGCGGCTTCGCCCGCGTAGAGAAGTTTTCCCGTTACCGTTTCCCATAGGAACTCGTTCCCGGGATAAAAAGTAGCCTCTGTGTTATTCTGATGTATTAGCTATATTATTGTAAAGTTTCATTAAAATCTATTCAGTAGTTTATGCGTGAAAGAGTAACAAACATCCATACAAACTTTCGCATTTATAATATTATTAAATAAATAAATAAATAAATATCCATCACGCCTTATCCCCGAAGGGGTGGCAGAGGCATATTATATGCCCACTTTTCACCGTGTGGATTCCTGTCCCACGTAATAGGTGGTGAGCCCATTGCCGTGTTGAAATAGACAGACGCAGGTTGTGGCTACCTGCTGTTGAAATTTTTTAAGCCGCCTATAAGGCTTTCAACCAGGCTTAACGACTGCCATTTTACTGGCAACCGGGACCAACGGCTTAACGTGCCTTCCGAAGCACGGAAACGCTCGCAAATGTAAATGCCACAAAGTGGTCACCCATCCGACGACCAGCCATAGTGAAAGTTGCGTACCTCAGTGATCGTTTACCGAACACTGAGACCGCGGGGCCACGAGCGCTTAATATTATTAAGATTAAGATTATTGCTATGGTGATGTAAGATGTAAGGGGCACCATGATATCCGGGGCCCAAGCAACTTTACCTGTCAGCGGTGCACCTGATGATTAAAGGACGAGGCAACGACGTAGGTACCCTTATAAGGTTGGGAGGTCAAGCGGCAGTCGCTACCAATAATTCCGAAAGTGAAAAGCCAAACGATAGCAGCTCAACTCAGATTGGTTTTAGCAATTGAGAATACACTAAGATGAAAAAGAAGACATTATACTACGAGTATGGTAAAGGTAACAAGATATTCGGGTTTGATTCCCGGGTCGTAACAAATATTTGTGTGATCCACAAATATTGGTTTCGGAGTTTGGGTGTTTCTTGGCTATAATATGTATGTACCTATTTAGCAAATATATACCAGTTGTCTAGATCCCATAGTACAAGCTTATAACTTAGTTTGGACTAGATTAGATATTTAAAAAATAGAATGTATATAGTTAATTAAAATGGCATATTGAGGTTGCTAGCCATTAATAAACAAAAATCTTGAAATACGAACGTTAGAAAAAATATTGACAGTATATAAAAAAATATAAAATACGATGAACCCCTTAAAATAATTATTTTAACTATATTTAGGATAGTCGCTGTGTAAAATGCCCGAAAATATTTATTTAGTCGCTATACTGCCAAAATCAATGCTTCTTTATTGTAGTTCCTTCCTAAGTTCTAAAATGATACTTACATTAGGAAACAAGACCGGTGGATCGCGCCCTGACTTATGCCGCGATAAGTTCGGCATGATAGTAGAAGATGTGGTCCGGGACCGGTAGTGCATGTGAGCGCTTGGTGGGTCCGTATTTGAAGCCACGCTCACAAGTTGTTCATTAAACTTTGGTAACGCAGCGACCGGTGAAGAGGCAGGACATATTGGTACTGTAAAATTGTAATATCTCCTGCACTAAAATATATCTAAATAATAGATAATTTTATCACACTATCTCCCTGACGTGGTAGGCAGAGAGGATGTAACTTTATCATTGTCATCTAAACCAAAATTTCAGTTTCTTCCTTCACTTCGGCACTCCTAAGAACAATTTAGTTCATATGCCAATTAAGAGCTATAATTTGACGCGTCTACCTTAGGAACCTACCGGCAATTAACGAAACTGTTGCGGCTACAAACACAGATCATTTGTAAAACGGTGGCACGTAGGTACCCATTATAACCTTTTATAAAAATTGTATTATACTGTGCCACATCAATGTCAACTTTACTGTAACATTTTCGCAATTTCAAGGACACAAAGCACCTACAGCTTACAGTTACAGAAATTATAGACAATTTCACAATGTTCTTCAGCGCGAGTCCACACGTAGGTACAACGATATTGTTATAAATTATAAACTCTCGAGTAGAATTTAATATGAATCAAGTATCGATATATATATAAAAGTCCCACTATATATATCATGGACTCACCTTTATTAAAGATGGATTTAAATAAACTTCTTATATAAATGTCTTTGATGGGAGAGGTGGGCTCAATGATAGCCGCAGGTATGACACATGTCTGACACATGCGTGAAACACGCTGAGACTGAGACTTGGATTTCCTTCTGAATAGTATTTCACTGTTTTGCCGGAAATTCTGTAACGTTTAATATGCATGAGTAGTATCCGAATTGGTAAATAACTTTACATCTTAATCAATCCTAAGATATCAGGAGATTATGACAAGGCTTTTCCTACCAAACAGTCTTGAGGGCGTTTCGTGTGTAGGCGAAACATGTGACGTTGAAATGAAAGTTGTAAAGGATTCGAAGAACGTTGCAATTTTCCACAATGCATCGGAGCCATTGATGTAAAAGCATGTCATTTTGAGATGTCCAAAATGGAGTAATGCACATTACCAACAATTTGGAGAGCCCAACATCTCTTCTCTTTCCTTGAGGAATTCAATTCGTCATTCCGCCATTACAATTAATTTGTTAAGATTACCCTTGAGCCCTTGACCGTAGTGCGTTATGTTTGAAGTAACCGACGGTGTGTGGTGGGTTCATCCTTTCCCTTAATTATTATCGAATTCTCTGTACAGTAAGTATATACCCACCTCGCTAGTAGTCTTAACACATCTTATATGCTTACCTGGCGGCGAAGGAGTGGCGAGGACTGGTTTAAAGTGCGCGTTAGATTCTGGCGTATGATCGACGCCGGCGGCTTGAAAGAGTGCACTTCCGATGCTGTTGGCTGCATTGCACAGGAGACCACAGAGTATGCAGTTTTGTGCCGTGGAAGCTAGTCAACATATTTGAAATATCAATACGGGTTGACAAACTTGATCATATAGATGTAAAATATGAGATATCTAATTATATTTGTGCGAGGATTTTGGTATCCAGGTAAGTTCTACTTAGTTAAAAAAATACCACTCTTATTGTGGTTATTTTCAGCTATCCCCTTCTTATCTAAAATACGCGAGTTGTGAAAACGACATACCTATGTATTATCCTACTAATATTATAAACGTAAAAGTTTGTAAGAATAATAATACAATAAATAAATATCGTTGGAACAACTCACACAACGCCATCTAATCACAACCAGATAACTGATAAAACATACTTATATATTTCTAAATACATACATATTATAGATAAATAAGAATGGATGTTTGTTACTCTTTCATGCAAAATCTACTGATTTTGAAGAAGCTTTACAATAACGGGAACAGGAAAACTCAAAACTCAACTCGAGAAAACATCACGCGGGCGTCAACTTGTGATAGTATTAATGACTTTCAACTGGAGTGGCAATAATGAAAGAATGGTGACGAATATTGGGGAATAGTTGAAAAATAGATGTCGTGACCGTAGCGAGGCTCGTACATCGGGAGCAGCACCTGGGTCGACGTGGGTGCACGCAGCCGCATCAGACGTCCGTTGTTCAAAGTCTCCGCTGGCACAGGCCACATCTGGACCCGGTTTCGTGTTATGCACATGTAATTTAATATTGTTGCGCACTAAATGCGGTTTGATATCCTCAAACCATGCATCACAAAGCTGTAAGAAACCAAAACTCAATTGCACTTATTTCTTGTAATAAATTTGGTTCACTATGAATCAAGGCATCTGTACTAAAAATATACAGGTCTAAAGGAAAGGTCAACGATGCAGGCGAAATCGGAAGGTCAGACAGCAGTCAACAACAGCTATCAACAATGCCGAACACAAAAAGGTAAACCAAAGCTGCTGATATCAGTCAATAAAAGTGAACTCCAGGCAAGTAGGGTTTGGATGCAATTGGGAATATGCTAAGATTAATAAATAAAATAAAATAAATACCCATCACGCCTTATCCCCGAAGGGGTGGCAGAGGCATATTATATGCCCACTTTTCACCGTGTGGATTCCTGTTCCACGTAATAGGTGGTGAGGCCATTGCCGTGTTGAAATAGACAGACGCAGGTTGTGGCGACCTGCTGTTGAAGGTTTTCAAGCCGCCCATAAGGCCTTGAACTAGGCTTAACGACTGCCATTTTACTGGCAACCAGGACCAACGGCTTAACTTGCCTTCCGAAGCAAGGAAACGCTCGCAAATATAAATGCCACAAAGTGGGCACCCATCCAAGGACCAGCCATCGTGAAAGTTGCGTAACTCAGTGATCGTTTACAGAACACTGAGACCGCGGGGCCACGAGCGCTTCACACTGAGACCGCGGGGCCACGAGCGCTTCAAGTCAAGTTGGACAACAGTCGAATGTAATACCCGAATTTCAATAAAACCAGTCTCTAAAGTTAAGATATTGGAATCAAACGGAAACAGGAAAAAAAAATTCATAGTTGATTAACTATCCAGTTTCCATTTTTAAAATATAGTTAAAATTTTTGCGTCCTTGCGCCTAAGGTACGCTAAGCTGATGATTTGAGGCGTCCCGGCTCCCGGCCTTGAACGGTTTGATAATTTCCACATCAGGACGTATTACAATCTGCCCCTGTTCATTTCAACATTGCAATGAGCTTATAAAAATATTAATATAACTGTGCACCTAGCGTGAGTTTTAGCGGCGCCTACAGCGACTCACTTTGAAGCGCGTAAAGACCCTCGCAATAGAGAGGCAGAGTAATACTAAAGATCTTGAACTAAAACACTTGTACTATTCCACTTATTTATTACTTAAACCTGACCGATTTCGCCTTACGGCATTTTCAAAAATGCGTTAAGGCGAAATCGGCGACACCGGTCAGGTTAAAGTAATAAATAAGTGGAATAGTACAAGTGTTTTAGTTCAAGATGTGTAGCAAGTTCCACCAAGTGCCATCAATCACCAGTGTAAACAGTAATACTAAAGCTTCTGCCTATCTCTTTGGGGGAAATGGCGTGATTATATCAATGTACCTATGTATTTACCTGCCTATGTTTTTAAGTAGGTAAAAAGTAAAAAACTTTATCTCTCAATCGAAGGAGTGAGACTATAGAAAATATTCTAACTACCTTCACGCTGTATCCCTGACGGGATAGTCAGAGAGGACAGAAAATATTCAGCTCTCTACAATTTATTTTGAAAGTTAGCATGTGTTCCTACAAGGCGGATATATTGCGGTAGCTATTTTCTACTAGTGAACCTTAGGGTACCTAATGAAGAGATAAGATTAGGTAGACTTCAGGGGGCAAAGTCTGCCATTTCAATCGTGTCGAATTCGTCGCTGAAAAGAAAGCCACCGGTATAATTTTGACAGTGTTTCGTAGTGTACTATTACAATCGTACTTCAATAGACCTCTATCGGTCGGCTGACAGAATTCTACTAACACGTACCTATCACGCCAGTGGCCGTTAGTCATTTGCATTTTTGATAGTCTACTAACATTTTGACGGCTAAAAACAGCGATCCTGGTTCTATTCTACGCCTTGTCAATAGTAGGTATACGCGGCCCCAGGGCTACGGCAATATTATTTTTTAAATAAGAACAACAACCGCTGCTTATATAATTCGGCCTCAGGTTTCTAACCTAATATTCTGTCTAGTTTATTAATATACAATCAGAATAATAGTAAAGCAAACACATACACCAACTAAGGCAGATTCCAAATCATAACGTATACTTTTTGGTATTTTATTATTACTCTTGCTTTTTCTACGCTCCTTAGGGTGGACGGGCTGCGATTTTGAGTCCTCGGTCGTCTTGACCACGGAAGAGCGGTTTCTTGGGGCATTTTCGCCGTTTAACACAACATGCCCCGATTGTGGTGCCGCTATGCACTTCCGCGACTGTGACATTGCTAAACTCACAATAGACGTTCACAACATTGAAGCAACGATAAAAGGCTAAACTTCGCAATTCAATAATTTCTGTAAATAATTTAAAAACTAAAAATACAAATATCAAAACCAAACGTCAAATGATTCACAAAATTTTAACACAATCAGCACTTTCAACTGTTCTGTCAAAAGATTTTTTTAATGTTATATGGCTAGATAAATATAATCAATCTCCTATGTGTGTGTCTGAGAGCAAGTGGTTCTTAACTCATTCGGTCAGTCGAATTTCGACTATAGATTAATTTTATTTTAAAGTTTAAACTAATGCTAATATATATTTCTGTTAAATAAATATATCTTTTGTTTTGTTTTGTTTGGAGGATACAGACCCTGACGAGATTTAATTAACCATAAAGTCATTGAGAACAAATGCGGCTACAGGATGGGATGGTGTTTCACCTGTATTTCTAAAGCGTTACTCACGATTACTAGCACCTATACTAAGCCACATATTCAATCTTTGCTTTGCAACGGCTACTTTTCCAACTTCTCTTAAAAAGGCAATTGTACAGCCTATTTTCAAGGGTGGAAGAAGACATTCAGTGAACGACTTTCGCCCTATTGCTATTCTTAGTACTCTATCAAAAGTGCTAGAACGTTTAATAAACAAGCGATTGATTAGTTTTCTTGAACATTATAAAATATTATCACCTAATCAGTTCGGTTTTCGTAAGATGATGCACGATGATGATGTACAAAAATGAATAAGTCACATAGCAGAAAATTTGGATAACAGGAAGAAGGTTTTGACCATATTCTTGGATCTTGCGAAGGCCTTCGACACTGTACCCACTTCCACCCTTTTAACTAAGCTGGAGCGTGTCGGTGTCAGAGGTCTATCGCTCGACTTATTTAAAAGCTATCTGTCTGACCGTACTCAGTGTGTGAGAATTGAAAATCACGTGAGCGATGTGCTGCCTATTCAGTACGGCGTTCCACATTCTGGGGCCAACATTATTTCTGAAATTCATTAATGATCTGTGTAATTTAAATATATCAAAAGCCCAAATTATATCCTATGCCGATGATACTGCAGTCACCTTTAGTGGTGACTCATGGCCGGTGTTAGAATTCACCTCACAGCATGGGTTCGACTCGATACTGATCTGGCTTTCTTCTCACACTCTTACCCTAAATACTACTAAAACTAATTTTATTACTTTCTCCATTACTTCAATATCCCAACCAATAAACCCCTCATGCATAAAGGCTCATTCCTGTCCTCCTATGACTCGCTCAAATTGTCAGTGTCCATCTTTAAATACAGTGACCTCTACTAAATATCTTGGTATAATAGTTGATAGAAACTTAAATTTTAGGGAACACACCATGTCCCTCTCTGGTCGTATTCGAAAATTAATTTTTATGTTTAAAACCTTGCGACACGTAGCAAATGCAACTATAATCCACTGTGTGTATTCGGAGATGTGCCTCTCTCTAGTTAGTTATTGTGTTTCGAGCTGGGGTGGAGCTGCAAAAACCGTGCTAAAGCCTGTAGAAATCGCCCACCGAGCTTTACTCAAGGTAGCCACATCTAAACCAATTTTATTCCCAACCACCCAGCTCTACCAAGTCTGCAAAGTTCTGAATGTTCGACAAATGTTTATTTTACATACAGTTCTAATGCAACACTCCAGAACTCCGTTCCACACAATAACTAAACGTCGGAAAAACAAAATCTGTAGCATCCCACCGCCGCGTACTTCTTTCATAAAAAGGATGTCAACGTATTTAGCGCCATCCCTTTACAACAAAATCAACGCTGATTATCCGATTTTTGATCTAAATCTGTTCAATGCCAGAGAGGCTGTTCGGGGTTTTCTGCTGCAATTAGATTATGATGACACTGAAGCCTTTTTTGAAAAAAAGGCACCCACCACACACACTCACACACACACACACACACACACACTCACATGCACGCACATACAATCAATAACTATGTTTATAATATAGATTCGCATGTATTTCGTAACTTCGTCTAAGGTTATCTACATATTTGTCTCCATTGGGGAATGGCATCGCTCTTCCTTACCGCAGGCTTACTTTTAGCCTATAATTTATTTAGGCATAGCGTCGTCCACTCACTGTAGTAGATAGAACCAATGCATGTAATTTAATATTTTTTGTAGTGAACAGCTTATATTGATGTCAAATAAAGATTATTATTATTTATTTATTCTTATTTAAGTATGCACTTTTGTCAAATATCAGGTTAAAGAAAAGCTTCACGTACTATATAGTTTTTTTTACCTGTAAGTAGTCGTCTTATTTTTTATTTCTTTTTATACCACTGAGGTGACAGACAAGCATACGGCCCACCTGATGGTAAATGGTCTCCATAGCCTATGGATAATTAAACTAGTTATGAACTATAAAACATATATGATATAATCTACGAGGCCTGGTACTAAAATTAAAACTACCCGCATTCTCACTCTCGCAGCAAGCTTTGAACGACCTTTGAAAAGAGTTTGATTATCCGCCAAAAATTTAAAGTGGTGGAGCTTTCTCAGCAAGCACCCTAAAGTAGCGGAGCAGAGACCGGTATAATCCCGGCCGCGACGTTTAGACTAGATCCAGAATGCAGGAGAGCCTATGTACTGGACGACGCGTGCCTAATTGTTTGCATTGTAGTTAAATCACTCACAGCATAGGGTCACGTCTCAATTGCTATCGATGTGTCCTATTATCTAATAAAAAATACAACCCTCACGAGATTGGCAGTTCAGACCAGACAGCAGTTGCTCCTAACAATGCCGAAAACCAAAAGCCTGCTGGTCCTAGCAGCCAAATATAAGTGAACCTCAGCGTCTAAATTCAAATTCAGTTTGGGGGCAACTGGATACAAACAACATAATACACTAAGACAAAGAGATAACTCCAAACTATCTCTATTCTGGCATGTACAACTACTATGCTATTTTTGCAAGATTAGCGCTCCCTGTCTAACAAAAGATAAACTCGGAAGGTGACTGTTGTATAGGTATCTGTAGTGTATTATTACTTTAAAGGCATTTAGACGCTAAGTGCCGGAGATATGGGTGTTAGGAGCCCCACCAACATAGGTCAGACGGCAGTCGCTCCTAAAAATGCCGAAAATAAAAAGCCAAACCAAAGCAGCCAATGGGTCAACAAACGTATTTACTTTAAATGCCAAATAAATCTACAAAAAAAAATGAGAAAAATGGAGCTTTTACTTTTTTATATTTCAAAAAATGGCTAAAATATTTACGATCAAAGTGCTTATAACGCAGGTGACCGCATACATCACATTCCTGCTCATTCGACAGTCGTGCTCTCGTACGCACCCGAACGCGGTGTAGCGATTTGTCGCAGTCTGTGCGAGGCTGTGACGTCATAATGGGCACGCCTAATCTCGGAAATTCAAAGAAGGACTAAAACTTGTCGTTATAACTTCGGCACGTATTGAAGTGAAATAAAAAGTAATGTAATGTACATGTGCTACGTTTTGTGTTCTCCATTACTGAAGACCCCAGGCTTCAAATCCAAGGTGTCAGGGATAGGTAGCATAGTGGTTAACAAAAATGTTTTATGAATACACTTTCGAAGCACTGCTGGAATAGTTACCATCGCTTGATTACACGCAGCGTTTTTGGCGAATAAGTAGTTGCGGCGCCTTTAAATAACAACACCGCAAGTCTCCTTTCGACCGAAACGTACGTTTGCTATCGAGCGCAGCGTAGACCCGATACTAGCAACTCTGTTAATGATCACTGATAGATAGTGTCTCAAAGTCTCTCAATGCTTTATCTCAATGATGATACTTAAACTTATTAATGTCATCAGGCAGTGATAATGTTGCCGACCAATAGCTCATAAGATGAAATTACCAACGACTTGTAGATCCCCACCACCGATTCCTATTTTATTATTACAATATTATCCTCTCGGCACATAGGTACCTACCGAATTGCCTAAATGATATCTTGTCCACCTCCGTCAAGCTACTTGGATACTGTGGATATTTCAGTTGCATAATAATTCGATTTTTTGACTTAACATTTTGTGATATCTTGGGATATTTATGTAGGTACTAATATCAAATAGGTAGGTCCATTTATTCATAAAACGATCTTTTTCATTTGCATAACCATCATAAAATACACAGCGAAAATAAAATTACCAATTTACAGGGTTATGAGGTGCCAAACTTTAGGATAGTCGAATTAAAACCTCCTTTTTGTCTGTTGAAAGAAATATATAACTCATTATGTACTCACTTTCCATATACCTTCATTTTATTGTGATATTGATCAGAAGGCCAATATTTTTTTTATAACCTACCCACATTTTATACTGGTTCGAAGTTTATCATGTTCATATGTAGTAGTCCATAACTTCATGGTCTGTTTAATATTTGCTCAATATATCGATACCAAGATGAATACAATTAACTGGATATCAGCTATCCGTTGTGGAGGATCTTTTGTTTACGGGATAGCACTAAAAATGTTGGATTTGCAAGACGCCAGTGAGAAGAAAAATAACGGAATCAATGAAATTTTATTATATGGCGCCGACAATAAGAAGCATATGCTGGAAATCGGGTTGAACAATCTACTCTGCATTTACTACAAGATTCTTCATGCAGTAAAATCTGTGGATGTGTGTGTACCGAGCTTTAAAAGCGACACATTCGCAAAGTGTCTTATTAAAGTACAACAATACAGCAATGTGAAGATAAGAATTATCATACACAACAGCGACAATTTCAAAAATTTGCAAATACTTGCTCAAAATGGCATTGAAGTGAAGGTTATTAATCCAGATGTACGCTTAGAGCACGATTTTTTGTTGATCGATGCTCGCGACAAGTTCGAAAATGCAGTAGCTATAATGGGCTCCCTGGACTATGACACTAACAGAGTGAACTTAAATAGAGATGCCACAGTACTTACATCAGAAATAGTAGTTTTAGAGACCTTGAAGAAGGAGTTTGATCGAATTTGGAATTCTTTTGCTGACATCAAAAATTTGAAAGATGACCGGAAAATAATTGTGTAGGAAAAATAATTTTGATAATGAATAATTCTTGTGTTCTATGCTACTATTAGTTATTATTATTAATATATTGATCAACTGATTATGGTGAGTTTGTAGTTGTTTCCGAAATAAAAATGTATTTTATGTAACAAAAAATATTTTTTATTTCATCATTTGCAGATGTGACGATATTCACATTATACATTATATTACATTTTATACTTAATAAGAGCTATCACTTTGTACTCCAGTGCCGTTATTAGTCTAAGCATTGGTATCACATACATATACCGAGTTCTACGAGAAAGTGGTGAGTCGTTTATTAAAGAATGATGACAATAGTATCACAGATATATTTGTAATAATTAAGTGCGTTCTATATTCATAGAAAGATTTTCAATCATCATTTATTTACTTAATTTAATTACATTCATTCATATCTTTATTTTATTAAAACATTATTTTCTTTTTCAAATTAAGCATAGTGTAAAATTATAAAGAATTAATAATATTGAAACAATTCTAAAACGACATTTACTGGAGGAATAATGTACTTGATATGGAATAAAACTATTCAACAATTAGTCTTAGAGAAATTAATATTTACAATTTTAACAATATTTTCTGTAAACACTATCAGAAGACAATATTGTTCTTTGGGAAGGAATAGGTATTAAATATTTGGAAACCTACTCTATGTAAATTGACTTTGTATCTTTATTACACAGTATACTTCTACAGTACGACAAGAATGACATATTGTCACATCGGACCTATGGTTACCACATCATAAAGTCACTACTGTGGTATACCGGACGGTACTACCGCAATATGCATTTCTTTAAATTTCGTATATGAAACGCAATTCGTTACATACTATTGAAGTAATAACGACGCTAACCAAGTAGAAGGCATGCGGTGTCGCAGTTGCATTTTTTTTAGAAAATTTTGTATTAAAACGCATAAATCTTACACACAACTACGAAAATTTACTGCAACCGAAATCTCTCTCAATGTCCAAATCCCAATAATACTTGTCGTACTGTATGTACACCAGAATGTAGCCCACCGGGCATACATAACCCGTGCAATACTGTCACTTCGCAAGACCGACAATAGACAACATTCTAAGATCATTTCAATATAAATCTAGGCGATTTTTGTCGTAGCATTCCTCCAAATAGATACAAATCTAGGAAAATATATTACAATATAAACAATTGTAAACACTATTACGGTACAATTGTACAAGCTAGGGCATATCAGTTAGGGACTTGTCACTTTGACAGGTAAAAAGCCGGATATTAGATATCGGACTACTTTTATTATTAAATGAATTTAAATGACGTTCACCGGTTTCTTTTAATTGCGCCTAGCATGCTTACTGGTGCACCTGCTGACTGGCAGAAGGTCTGTGTCTTTAGCACAGTCTCATCTCTGGATTAACATTGGACGATCTTTGTTTAGCGGCGACTACCTGCCTATGTGTGAAACAACTGTCTGGCTATGTACCCCTCGCCAGGTCGTACAATAATGGAGTATGGCGTCTTTGGTGCAAGGGTGTCATAATTGGGGATAATGATACTGTCCAAGAAATGAGTAAATGTATCAGCAGGATGCAACCAGGAATAACGCACGAGTGATGATGAGACGCAAGTTCATACGATTGACGTGACCTTGGTAAGAAACAACTACTTGGTATGGTTTTCTGATGATATCCGAACTCGCCCCATAGCAGGGAAGTCTCCGAAAATTGTGCTAATAGGACAATATAAAATGACCTTGTTACTAAATAATATCTAATTATTATTTGAATGAAGTGGAATCAAATAAAAAATATTTTTCGAATCAGATATCCAAATATTAGGCATTTGTGTTAGAAATCCAGGAAACCTTTTTTGGCTGAGGTATAAGGTCGCTCCGTGGAAAACCTGTCATTTATTTTCGCTACATAAGTACCTGATTAAGTATTGTTAACTAAAACATTTTCATTATTTAAAGTGAAAAAAGACAACTTGGTTCAGAGGGACTTGAAACATTGAGAATCGTGTCGAAACAAGCTGAAATTCTTCATTATACAGATATACTATCTATATATCTTCTGGCTGTATTCCTGGCGGGGTAGTCTTAGCATATTTCTTTCGCAGATACAATATACAGTTTCGGAAGTCCACTATTACAATTGCGTTCATTGACCGCCTTGAGAAGAGCGATTGTGAAATATTCTCGTATAATAGAAAAAAATAAATAAAAACCAATTAGTAGGTATGCTGACTAAATATATCTTAAATGGACTTCTTTTTCAGTCTCGAGCTGGACTCGGTCTATCAGCACCTGATAGACCTGACGCTTTACCAACTACGCAATCCAGACCTACTCGAAACCGACGAATAGATACAACTCTTTCCGTCTTAAGATAGATTAAGTAGACTACATAGTTTTGGACCAATCACAATGGAATCGATATAGAATAGAAATAGGACGGCTTTTTACTGTAAAATAATAGATTCGGCCCCCTGGTTAGGCAAAGGTCACGAGTCCAAGTTCTGTCTGAACCAAGTTGCCTTTTTTTCACTTGAAATTGTACAACTAAATCTGTTCACAACATCCATACTTAATATTAGATCATATTGACACAATAGTAAAAGGTACAACCGTGCGACCAACTATTCATTTACCTCTTACAATACAATACCGTCTTAGAATAAAATAGTACAACTTACACCTAATACCAGTGAGATACGAGTGTGACTAGTACTGCGATGGGCGACAGTTTCGTGATTTAGCACAGGTGTAGGGCTCCCAGAGCCAGTGTCAATATGATTGAGTGAATCCTAGTCGATCCCGAGGGAAAGCTGATGTCATACATCGATCTCGACGTCACTGGTGACGTCATGGACAGAAGGCGACTGCGGGGAATGTTCAGGGTCGAGCATATCGCCTATTTCGTGAGGTGATGCCAGTGCGTACTCATGCGGCGAACTTAGCTCGTCATCTTCTTCACCGGGTAAGTCCTCGTCCATCATTATAGCGGCGGGTAATGAAGGTGAAACCTCTTGTAACTGGCTTGTATACACTAAAATTAAATGCATTGTAAACTTAGGAAAAAGTGATACGTTACTCTTTATTTACAACATGTAAAGGGCGATTATAAGTTCAACGTATTAACCAACTGGGTATGCCAACGAGGCAGCCATACGTAGTCTGCTGCCTCGGTGACGAGACTGTCGTATTGTGGAATCGGGTTTGAATCCCAGGTCGAAACAAATATTAGGGCCGTATTACAGAACGTTTCTCAATACTCAAGAAACACTTGAGAGTAGTATTTTACGGCGAAAGCGTTTCTTGAGTATTGAGAAACGTTCTGTAATGCGGCCCTTTGTGTGATTCACAAAATGCGTTATTTGGTGTTTGGGGTGTTTTCTAAATATATTTATGTAATTATTTCAACCTATTTTAACACAGTTATGAGCTTAATATGTGTGACGAAAATGCATACGTTGAAATTTGGGCATATAGTATGCCTTCATCGAGGGATGAATGAAGGCGTGACTGATAGCTTAGTAGCGCAAGCTTATAGGCTAGTTGACGTTTTAAAAAGGTACAATATATATTTATTTATAATATTATATTGCACTAAAATAACTTGCTGAAATACAAAGTGACATTCTACATTATAATAAAACCCGTTTCGCCAGCGTGATATGGGTTATTCACCATCTCGACACGAGAGGCTGGACACACGTGTGTAGTTGGTGAAACTCCAAATAATATTATTTATTATGTCGTCATCTGGACACGCCAGAATTTTTACACGGGTCAATTTAGTGAACCTTAATTTAAATTACTTTTATGTTATCGTCAACTGGACAGGCATAAGATTTTTGGAAAAAAAGATACAGTCATGTTAAGAATAGTTTCATTAATGAGGTGAGTTTATGATAAATATTTGAAACGTCATCATTTTCAAAGTTGGAAACATGAAATTACGCTTGTCTTTTCCTGATTTCAAATAAATGGATAAGAAGGTAAAAAAAGGGTTGACTTTATTAATAAAATTACTGAGTGACTCATTCTTTTACAAGCAACGCCCAGCCGAAGCCCTTGTTAAAATTTATAGGGTAAGCTATATTTATGATGTTCGAAATTATCAAAGTTAGAAACATCAGATTATGTGCTCGTGTTTCTGTTTACGAATAAATTTCTCCGTGTTTCATGGTTTTGAATATTTTAACTATAAGAAGGTAAAATAGGGGTTCTTATTTCAATGAGTAATTCTTCATTTTCAAAGAAACTAACATCAAAATTTGTATACCTGCTTTTAATAAACAAATAGAAATATATATTACTGAATTTTTAAAATTGTTGAATTTTTTAATGTTGTAAAATAGGGGAGCAAATGTTGTATGAAAATATGTAAAACTTTTTAGGGACATGAATTAGAAGTCTGGAGGATGCAACAGATGTTTATTCCAGGTTACAAATAAATGTACAGATGTATCGAGGTTTTACGGGGATAAAATAAAGGTTGTTAGTTTATATAGGAAATCCTTCATTTTCAAAACTAGCTAATCATATTTTGTATACCTGCTTATGAATAAAAACAAATAAACATATGTTTCTGGATTTATGATGAATGACCTATTTGAAAAAAAAAACAAAATATTTGAAAACTAATGAGGGGCATAGGTCAGAGGAATTTTAACAATAAAAGTAATATCCTATGTATGCCTGCTTCTGAAAAAAAATGAACACATGTTTCAGAATTTGCCAAAACTCGACCCTTTAGGGAGAATAGGGAATCAAGGATGGTATGAAAGTATTTGATAATAATAAATAGCATGGGTTAAAGTTGTCGGGTGCAATGGGTGTTCGAAGAATGTCACAGCCGGGATCTACGCCTAGTAATTGTGTAAAGAAAAGTAACGAATAAAGATATACATAATTGTAATTTAAATATACCTAATAACTAAAAATCATAACGTAGAACACAGTCATAGAAAAATCATTTCAGAAATACAATGTAACTCATCAAAATATATGGTTCTATTTTTAAGGTATGTCACTAATAATATTAAACATTAATTCATAGCATTTTATTGTAAAATATTTTTTTATTTAAATTTTTCTATAAGTTAAACTTTATTATACCTAATTTGAAATTTAACTTTAAACTGTACTTTGTCATTATTTTGGGTAAAATATGAACGAGTATTCAGTTGACGAAAACATTAAAGTATTTAATTTAAGTTTCACTATGTGGACACGCGTAAAAATCCTGGCGTGTCCAGATGACGAAATAATAAATATTATTTTTTGGAGTTTCACCAACTGATCACATATGTGTCCAGCCTCCCGTGTCGAGATGGTGAATAACCCCGTGATATAGTGAGATCAAAAATACCTACCAAAAATTGGGTATCAATTGGCAGGGATGACAGATATGTAATGACAAGCATAGAAAGGATACCTTTAATATTAGAAGTTTGAAGATCAGCTGAGTAGTTGAGAGATTCTTCCATAGCCTCCATTGTAAGTGTATCTGCATCGAGACTGTCCAAAGAACCTGAGCACGATGGAGATGTATCTTCATTAGCACTGAGTGTCAGTTGATAGCTGTCCAACTGTGGTATGTGAGGTCTCACCTAGAATATTTATTAGCAATTTCATGTTACATTTTACTTCATTACAATAAAAATCTCTTTCTCCTAATTGCATACAATACTGATCTAATAATTGGTTACATTATCAGAGACTAAATTAATTCCTTAATCATCAACTACATCATTGGTACACCCATATTGTGTAGGGTCTGAAGCTTTCACTAAAGGCCTGGCTCTACCTGTTGTTTGATAATAGTTATCATCTTACCCTCAAGAAGAGTGGGTTAGATCTATCAGCACGTTAAAACCTGTTAATTGGGAGTGGCACACCTGAATTTATTGCTTAGTAAATATTTTCTATTAAATCACACCGAGACACCAAAGATATGTTCTCATGTACGTCTCTGCCGGCGCACGTGTTTCCCTGCTCTTACAATCGTGGGTCCTTTACGAGAAGCGCGAAAAGGCATATTTCTGGGGGTCCAGTTGAGGCTCGCTATCGGAGCCCTGTGGGTTGAAATAGCGGCTCTCAATCACGGGTCGTCGTCTTAGCTTACCATCAGGCGGACGACTCCATTTTGACGTGCCAAATAGAAAATAAAAAAAAACGTTGTAATAATGGGAAACGATAAGAAAAAAGTTGTGGTTATGAAACATCTTAGGGTTGACTGGAAAGCAGAGGTAGCTGAGCTGTTTCAACAACTAATATGTAGTCAGAATAAGAAAAAAGTTGTGGTTATGAAACATCTTAGGGTTGACTGGTAAAGCAGAGGTAGCTGAGCTGTTTCAACAACTAATATGTAGTCGTCGGTAATCAGGCGCTTTATTAAAAAAAAATACATTTGACCTATAAATAAATAGTTTACCTTCATTCCATCAGGTCTATGGGGATTTCTGCATCCTTTACATTTGCATTCTGTACATGGCTTACTTTCCACATAACAGGGACATCTTTGTCCACAACACGTCAGCTTGCCTGGAGTTGCAGTAGCATTACCACATCTGCAACCTTTTCTTTTACTACTGGCTGAACTCCGAGATCTGTTTGACGGCTTTTTAAAGCCTAGTTGACTTGACTGCCAAATGTAAATAACAATTAGAAACAAGCAATTAATATAAATGTCTATCAATTGTTTTTGATTTAGTACTGATATAAAATGGAATGTAATTTAATCATGTGAGGTAAAAGGAATGAAGTACACAATAAAACATGTACAGCCTGATTCAAACTTTTTAGTGGCTAATAAGTTAGTAAAGGTGCTGTACAATCACAAAGTGTATGTGATCAAGTAAATCACATTAGTGTGTGGTTAAAGAGTGACTGTTGGTAAAAAAACATCATTATTTTATTATGTTTAATAAATAACAACAATTTATCCCAAATTTGAAATAAAGCCATTAAAACTTCCCGTGAGACGCACTGCTGCTCACAATTTTTTTTTGCAAATCATATGATCGTAAGCATTTGTATCATGAGATTTAGTATATTTTCTACGTAATAGTGGTAATGCACATAAAGCTTTTATTTATATGCATATACCTACCACATATCTAAGCCTTCATAGAAATACTGTTAATTTTTGTAAGTGACTTGGTATGGTTATTTGCCACTGTTTTTTAGGAGTGCCTCATCTTTTGGATGCGAACTGGGCGGTTGATGCGAAGTGGCTACATTACCCTAGATACATATCTAAAAGCATTATAAACAGCCACAGTTCTGATAATATATAAATAGAGAAAAAATACTGGGTAGAGTAATTTGAGAGCCTATGTCAGTTGAAAGGAAGATATTTATAGACACAATATGCATGTACACAGGTACTATGGATATAGGTTACGCTTTTGAAATTGTCTCCTTGAAACATGCAAGGTCAAATGGCAAAGAGTGCATAGGTAAGTTAAAACATCCCTTCATATATTAAAATATGATTTAAAATTGTTGTTAGTATTATATTAGGTATATATATTGGTGGATCACAAACAATTTTAGCTGATGAATATTTAATACCTATAATTCATTGTTTAAAGTGTTTTTTTATGTTGTGTCTGATGCTATCAGTAGTGGGTTTACTAAATTTGGTGATCAGCGGGACCTTACCATTAGGTTGTAATAACCAATCTGTTTTTATATTCAGTTTAATAATAATAATATTGTGGGAAACTTTACACACAGTGCCATCTAACCCAAAGTAGGCTAATATAAGCTTGTTGTATTGGATCTAGACAGTTGATAAACATATTTATATATTTCTAAATACATACATATCATACATAGGAAACACCTAAACTCCGAAACACACATTTGTACATCACACAAATATTTGTTCCAACCCGGGAATTGAACCTTATTTTTTTTGTATATGTATGTGTTTATATTATTTTACAAGTGCAATATATGATAAATAGAGACATTTTAAGTTTGAAAAAGCAAAGTGACAGTAGTACTCACGTCAACACTGCGTGCAATATTCTATAGGCTTTATAAATTCACTATTGTTATTATAATATCTTATAATAGATTTAAAAAAAAACTGGCTTAATCATTCAATATTTTTTCAGATACAATAGTCAACTACTTTACGATAAACAGTGAACAAAAGAATCTTAGTAAAAATAAACCAAAACCATCTCCATTATTTTCTCCACATTTGACTTTACGACTGCACTCCATCTTTGGTTCTCCAATTCACACCCGATAATCTGCCTTGAGATAAAACACTACCGACATACCACCGTGAAATCGTTTTATAAAAGCTAAATGTGATGTCACACCTAGATGTGTTAGGATTATATGAAATCAAACTAATAATAATAGTGTACTTTCAAGATCGAAAAGGACACTGGAAGTGCTGTTTATAAGTACTCATAGAATTATGTAAAAAAAAAATATGTGGTGTCGTGGGACACCAAGTAGGAATGAAGTTAACAAGTTCACGATTCAATTAATCATACAAAAAGTCATTTTGTGTATTATTACTATTCATTTACGTGTATTTTAGAGCACATAATGTATTGCAACTTTTAGTGCTTGCATAGTATTAAACTAAAAATACAAGATGTAGCAATTTAAAACTGACGTAATTTAAACTGTGGTCTAAATAGTAGTTTTTAAAACTTACTTTGCTTTCACGACTTGATGTCTCCGTTGGCGGTGAGTCAATTTCATCGATAGCTTTCCTTTTTATGGTAATCTTATTTCCAGACCCAGCGTACAACACAGAATATAAGGGTGATCCATTAGATGTAGATCTGGTGTTAGGTGAACTTTTAGAAGCTCTAGCTTCTGAATTACTTGATGTGGAGGCAGTATGTGTTTGAGTACCAGCAGAGTTTGTGTACACACATGGTAATATACTATAAGCAGATTTTGACAGCCCTGCTGTACTTTTATAATCGTCACTAAAACCAGCGCCTTCCTGTATCAAGTCTATTAATCCTGAACTCGCCACAGTACCACCATTTACTCCAGCTGCTATCTCATCCTCTTCCAATAATGTTTTATACACATCTGTGTCCATAAAATATTCACATAGTTGCTTATAACACTGTAAAAGTATACGCAACTGCAAGTTTTCAGCATAGTTTTCGTAATCTTTGCACCAACTACAGGAAGGCTTAAGCTTTTTCCTTCCACCTTTGCATTTTTTACAAACATGATGCTGGCAGCTGGAGTTCGTTGGGGTATATGGTTCCTTCAATAGATTTCCACATACGGTACAAGATAAAGATTGTCGTAAATAAGGAACCAAACGAAATAAATCTGTCCACGATGATTTGTCCGCAGCGTCAGCCAAAATAATTAATCGACATGTTGAGACATATAAACTCGTCGCATTCATTATTATTAGAGAAAAAGGTTACAAATGATCATTTACAGATATAATATTAATACTATTGAATTTGTTTACACCAGTGCGCTACGGTCGTATACAACCAAAAAGCCGCAAATTGTTTCGTCCATCAAAACTGTCATTGTCACTGTTTTTATTTTCATCACGTCACATGAAATATGCTAAAGCCAAGGACCATACTGCCTAGCCTTGAGTCTATAACTTGTTGCTTGTTGATGCCGGTGCCCGTGGCTCCGTTTGCGTGGTGACGATTCCCGAACAAGTTTTACACAGGAACTTGTTTTTGCATAAAAAAGACAATGTATGAATTATAAAAACCTGTCACTGATTATAAAAAGTTTCCCCAGAATTTGTTCTTTCTTTTTATCCTCAGACTTTTTTGGTTTGAGCAATGCTAGAGTCAAGTAGGTACCTATATAATTTGAATCTTACTTGTTTGTTACTACTTGTACCTTCATTTAGTGGTAGGTATATTCTTTTCTTTGGGTACTGCGTTCTAATTTTTTAGATTTAACATTTTAATAGAGTTAGCTTATGTAAATAAATCCAATTTAAGTATTAAAATATGATATTTTCATTGCAATATGTAGGATTGTTACAAGCTCAAAAATAAACACAGGCTGACTTACACTTTTAATTTTAGAAGTTAATTTTAAAGTAATTTTAGAAGCATTTTATTAAAAATACAAACAAAGTGACGATAGTTAGTTACAATAATTTATGTTATGGTACCTACCTATGTTCCTTCGGGTGGCATCTTGCAAATAAATTTTGAAGCAGTTAATTACAACAGATTGAGCTGTAATTTTTTACTATATAGTACACGTTAATTTTGGTTGTTAATGCATGATCAGGACTGTTACTTCATTCTGTCTGTCTGTCTGTTATGTCTCCATCAGAGGGCTTTAAAATGATAAATTTACTTTAATTTCTTTAATTTGCCTTTGGCCTGAGCCCTTTGGAAAGATAACCCCACTACTCAAGGGGTTCGGTTATTGTCCCGCTTCTTAGTGGGGGTGGGTAGGTTTGAGTGCTATCCCATTTTAGGTGAAGGGCGAAGGGCGGTGCGTGTAGCTCTCACGTAGACTACCTGCCTCCAAGACCGGTGGGTCTTGGAGACTGATAGTCTTGGGAGATCAATACTTCTACGGCGCTCTCACCGCAGACTGCGGAATTCGCGGGGAGTGTTATGTAAATGGATGTAAAAAGGGCCAGAAAAAACAAAAAAATAATTTATTCAAAGTGGTCATAAATAATTCTTATCGTAGCATAACAGTAGGTACATATTTGTTAATCTTATGTATGTTCAGAAAAATCTATTACAGTTTTCTAAACTCTGTGATAACATAATAAGTATAAACACTAGATATAAACACAATCTTTCTGTCCACCACAGTAGACTACATAAGATTGGCGATTCATTCCAGGGTAACTGTATTCGATTTAACAACAGGCTTCCCTGTGACCCTGATAAATTTACCACTAATTAAATTTTAAAAATTAATATAATAAAACTGTGAAAACGTTTATTACACTGTTAAACTAGTGTATGACATTTTGTAAGCGCCGTTAAAATGGTGTATGCAAAATAAAGACATTTTATTTTATTTTTTATTTTCTAATTCCAACATCGTAGAATACTCTATTTACTGTAACAATATAGGTAAAGTAACAACAAAGATATTTAGACTAAATTATTTATGCTCTCTTACAAGATGGGTATCAAATTAATAAATAAATTATAACAAATAAATATCGTGGGATATTTTTCACACAACGCCATCTAGCCCAAGCTAAGCGGACTATGGGAACTAGACAACGGATAAACATACTTTTTACCCAAACTACGAAACAAACGTTTGTGAACAACACAAATATTTATTAAAGAACCGGTAATCAAACCCTAGATTTCAGCGCGGCAGTCGCATACATTACCACTGCGCCACCGAGTCAGACTTCTAAGTCTGACTCGGTGGCGCAGTGGTAATGTAAATTACGTGAAAAATAAAAAATGGGGGACACTTTTTACACATCGCCATCTAGTCTACTAGATGGCGATGTGTAAAAAGTGTCCCCCATTTTTTTAAATCGTTGACGGTCAAGTTGTTTCTCTTGTATCTTGATACTGAGATTAATAAGGTGGCAGAGTAGATTGGCAGAAGTTGGATTGCATAGCTTTGACGAGTTGGTAATGTAACTAAGAAAGTCCATTTTGATTTTCCTCGACATATGTATCAATTTATTTAATTATATTTAAATTTTTTAAAATAATAAAGAATTATACGTGTCGATGTCAGGCTTTATTAAATATCAGTTGACGCCCGCGGCTTCGCCCGCGTATATAAGTTTTCCCGTTCCCGTTTCCCACAGGAACTTGTTCCCGGGATAAAAAGTAGCCTATGTGTTATTCTGATGTATAAGCTATATTATTGTAAAGTTTCATTAAAATCTATTCAGTAGTTTTTTACGTGAAAGAGTAACAAACATCCATACAAACTTTCGCATTTATAATATTGCTAGTTGACGCCCGCGGCTTCGCCCGCGTAGAGAAGTTTTCCCGTTCCCGTTCCCCACAGGAACTAGTTGCCGGGATAAAAAGTAGCCTTTGTGTTATTCTGATGTATAAACTAAATTATTGTCAAGTTTCATTAAAACCTGTTCAGTAGTTTTTACGTGAAAAAGTAACAAACATCCATACAAACTTTCGCAATTATAATATTACTAGTTGACGCCCGCGGCTTCGCCCGTGTAGAGTAGTTTTCCCGTTCCCGTTCCCCACAGAAACTTGTTTCCAGGATAAAAAGTAGCCTACGTGTTATTCTGATGTATAAGCTATATTACTGTAAAGTTTCATTAAATCTATTCTGTAGTTTTTACGTGAAAGAGTAACAAACATCCATACAAACTTTCATTTTTATAATATTATTAAGATTAAGATGGTAAAATGCATTAATACTAGATTTTAACATCTTTTTTCGTAGCTACTTACGAAAACATATGTTTATGTATTTATGTTTATCTCTCGATCAGATGGTGTCCCGCCGGCATGACGGGACAACGAAGAGCATACAAGATATCATCACGCTGCTGAAGGAGACCGATCCAGACGACGCGCAACGTGCCACCGTTTGTGGCGAAGGACTTACACAAGCTTCCTGCCGTCACCTTCGACCATGTCGACGTTACGTGCCTATTAAAGGACATAGTGTACTTAAAGTCAAGCTTAGTGGCCGTTTAGACGAAGTTGGCGGAAATCGAAGATGTCGTTGTGAATTTGCATAAAGAACTCGTTGTTTTGCTTGAGACTACAGCGGTATCTAGGTCACCTAATGCGAACATGAACACGTGTCGCGGAGCTGACCTCAACGTCAGCAAGTTTTGTCGCCGTCACCGCCACTAAGTGCAGAGCGCGTCGCTTGCGCAACTGCTGAGCCCTGCAAACCTGCACCCATCTCTGAGGCTCCTACGTGTGACGCCGTTCGAGCCCCTCGCCCCGCACCGCTGCCCGTGACTGCAGAAGAAACGGAGAAACTTCACAAAATATCTCGACGAAGTTTCGCTAGCGTTACCGAGAGAGCCCCAACCGCTTCACCGAAGCCCTTACCAGAGAAGGTATTGGACCTGGCTATTGAGTTTCGTGACGGTGCAAAGTAGGAAGCGCCGTCCGCGAACCAAAGTAAACCGTTGCGGCACTGCACCAGTTCCTGTGCAGTCCACATAGCGTTGCGTGCCGCAATACCGACCACACCGATGTACGTCTCCCGACTACATTTTACCATTCAGGCGGAGAACATCGTGGAGTACGTGGGCAAGAAACTCAACTACACGGTAAGAGTGCAGCTGTTGGAGTCGAGTCGGAACGTCAGTTTCCTGTCGTTTGTACTACGAGTGCCCAACAGCAGCTTGCACTTAGTCATGGAGGAGAGCTTACCACCACATCGCTTATTTACTAACACGGTTATATATTTTTAAATGTATTCTTAGTTTTTTAAGGTATATATCTATGGGCCGTAGAATAAGTTAATATCATCTGTAACTTTTCTTATTTTGCCTGAAATAAATGAATATTATTGTTAGGTTAAGTGAATTGTCAGTTTATTGGGGCTCCATAAAGATCTTAGTGGCCTAAACCAACCTTCCTGCAAAAAGAGCACCTACTAGCCGATGTACCTACTTTGAAGATGGAGTAGTAGTTAGTATGTTATTGAATTTAAAGGGAGTAGGTATGTTTAGGTACCAATTCCCGTTTAATTTTTAGAAGCGCTCGTAGTCCCGCTAACACAGTGATGACTGCGCTAAGCATGTTTCGCACTTTATACCGTTAGTCCCGGTTGCCAGTAACAGTGGCATTTGTTAAGCCAAGTAGAAGCACTTATTTGAAAAAATTCAACAGTAGGCCACCACAATCTGTGCCTGTCCATTTCAACACGGCAATAGCTCACCACCTGTTGCGTGGGACAAAAATGCATACTGTGAAATGTGGGCGTATGTATGCCTCTGCCACGCCATCGGGGACATAAGACATTACTGAAAAAGATGTAAGTACCTAGTCACATTAGGTATCTAACTATATCTAGTCTCATTAAATTCAATAACATCTAGGTAGTTTATAGTAGCTACCTATACAATTTTGATAAAAACAGTTACTAAACATTAGTTTGGATAAAAGTCGCTGATTATTATTTCATTATATGAATTCTTATCAACTCCCTAGAGACTATAAATCGAAACAAAGAAATCAGACAATTTAACCAGAAACTATGTACTTATTGTAGAACAAACATATTAATTGACTAACCAATCGAAATCAACAGATATCAGTAGTATCACATCGTGGTACATGTTGGACCGAACGGTCGGCCGCGATATTTCGTTATTGTGTCTACAGGCGAGGAGAGTCAGTTGTAGAGATATAATGCTGGGATACAGAAAGACGCGTTGATAAAAGATTACAGCGTCAGTAGTATCACTAGATCCACGGCCGTGGAAGGTACATCTCAATACTTAGCGGAATTCTGACTGAGTGAACATTCGACCACGTTACTCTAATTGAATCAATTCAACGACTGTCTTCCGTCGCTGATTGCAGCCCACAACGAGTATGTCATAGTGCACCACTATGTTCTTCTATATTCGTTCTGTTTGTGATGTGAACATACTTGTAGTGTGAAAACCTTTGTGAACTAAAGTGATATTGCAGGAACAAATTGTGATATAGAATCGGATGCTGAAAACACAGGATGTTCAGGTAAACAGGCCGTTTTTAATTATAATGAGAAGCGTTATGTATCTCAAGAAACTTATTTGAGTAACTTTTCTATTACTTACAGAAAATAGCTAGGGACGTATGAGAATAAAATGCCTATCATAAAATTCTTTACGTTTCGTTAACCTGGGAATCAATCCATCTCCTTATAATTTGGAGCTTATTTACACGTAAAAAATACAACATACTACAGATTCTCATAATTAAGTATAAAATAATAATTATAAGAACTTCATAGTTCATCTAATCGATTCTCTCATTTTATAAATGTCTGTTGTGAAATTAGAAAATAATTTCTTGCATTTACGTTTAATACGTAATTGCACATGTAATTTAAAACCGATAATTTTCGTGCGAATACGCTTTAATTTAGTGGTGAGTGTGCTGTAGATCAATTTTCATATCTGCTACAGAATCATGTGACAATGTCTCACAATTTGTATGTTTTTTTTTTTTTAATTTCCATAACAATAACTGAAGTATATATCTGACAGTATCTCGTGAAAGTGTGCAGTTTTCCTTATGAGTTATTTTTTTCAAAGAAATCTATCTACACACGGTTGACGAATAGTTCTACAGTCGGTACAGCATTTCTTGCTTCAATTTTCTGTAATTCAGTGTCTATTTACAAATCATTCTACAATTGATTCATCGACCAAAATAGGTAACAATCTTATCTAAGTACATTTAATACATAACATACATATCTACTTCGCAGAGACGTCGATATAAGTCCCGAAATTAGTTAAGTATCAAATTTGTTATCTTTACCAAATACGAAGGGTAATTTGAAACATGATTGTTTATTTAATAGACTATACCATCTCATCATTACCTACTCTTAATTACATATTTAGGCTCATAGACTATTATGTGGCATCAAAATATAGCTGCTAAAAAATGGGGAATACTTTATGTAGTACCTTATGCATCTGCCTGTCCCTTTTTCTTCTCTCCTTATCAGGTGTATGAAGCCAGAGAAACTGGTGTATCCTGGAAAGGCAGATACCCTCACCGACGCTGGTCGCCAACCCCTGGTGACTTCTGACCTTTGTTTTCTGGCAGTCTACTATTTCTACCAAACATACAGAAAGAACCCGCCATTGCCAATCCCTTTGAAGAAAAAGACGTGAATTCCTTCCTTACCTGCCCCTGGCTGGTAAACCGATGATAAAGCGCATTACGAATCCATGTATGACAGCCGCATTTGACTGCCTCGGTGGCGTAAGTAGTCGTGTACGCGACTGCCGCACTGAGGTCCCGGGTTCGGTTCTCGGATCATAACAAATATTATGTGATCCGCAAATGTTTGGTACGAAGTTTGAGTGGTTCCTAAGTATAATATGAATGTATTTAGAAATATATGGGTATGTTTATCAGTGGTTTAGATCCCATATCACAAGATTGTATTAGCTTACTTTAGGCTAGATGGCGTCGTGTAAAATATATCCTACAATATTTTGTTTATTTTTTGTCTCCATAAAGCAACGTGATTTATATCATCTTCAGTCATGCCTTTAACCCTCAAAGTGTGGCAGAGATATACTGTACATATGCATTTCATCGTATCAACCTCAGGCTATAAAGAAGATAACCTACATTTAGACTAGAACCAAAAGAAGCGAAGCGCTCGTGGCCCCGCGGTCTCAGTGTTCTGTAAACGATCACTGAGTTACGCAACTTTCACTATGGCTGGTCCTCGAATGGGTGACCAGTTTGTGGCATTTACATTTGCGAGCGTTTCCGTGCTTCGGTAGGCACGTTAAGCAGTTGGTCCCGGTTGCCAGTAAAATGGCAGTCGTTAAGCCTGGTTGAAGGCCTTATTGGCGACTTGAAAAAATTTGGAGATGCGATCACTTCGAAAATTGTGCGGCGTTACTTTGGCCGACCGAATACGTAACGAAGTGAAAAGGGCGTGCTCCGTTGGTTTGGACACGTCCAACGAATGAGTGAGGAACGATTGACGAAGAATATATATTGTGCGAAAGTAGAGGGTAGAAGAAGTCAGGGTAGGCCGAGACTTACATATGAAGACCACGTGAGCAGATTGCTCAAAAACGGAAAGGTCAAAAGTACTCGGATACCTAGACGTGCGTGTATGAAGCGATTGATGAATCTTGAAGAAGCAAAAGAAGTGTGCATGGATCACGAAGCCTGGCTATCTGTCCTCTCTGACTACCCCGTCAGGGATACAGCGTGAAGATAGTTAGTTAGTTAGTTAGAAAAATTTCAACAGCAGGTAGCCGCATCCTGCGTCTGTCTATTTCAACACGGCAATGGGCTCACCACCTATTACGTGGGACAGGAATCTACACGGTGAAAAGTGGGCTCTAATATGCCTCTGCCACCCCTTCGGGGATAAGGCGTGACTTTGTCTATTTTCATAGAATTCGTGAAAAAATGAGAAGTGCCATGCGGGAACATTTGTGTGTCGCTGCGAAATGCACAACGTGCTCAAGATTATTCGGCATTAAAAAAATCCCTACCGTGATGTTTGTTAAAAATAAGTCGTTGTTATTTTAAAACTGAAATTAGGACCTTTGTCAGCTATGCATAATATCGGTATGCGAATTCAGAACTAATGAAGGTTTTTGTCATTCAGGATGTTGTGGCGCCGGCGCCGCAGAAATATTCCTGCATGGCATATCTTATTTCTCTCGATCTTACGATTTTTATGTCACCCTACGTTTGAGGTCGTGGACGCGATCATGCGTGTCAGGGCCCTGTCGGAGGAAGCGATATCGCGGGGTGAGGTGGTGATGGCGATGTCTCTTGACATCGCCAACGCCTTCAACACCTTACCCTGGAACTGCGTTAGGGAGGCGCTCACTTACCACGGAGTGCCTTCCTACCTCCGTCGCATTGTCGGGGCTTATCTGTCCGAGAGAGCTATAGCTTACCCGAGTTGGTTAGGGCCGGGACGGCGAGAAGTATCGTGCGTACAGGGGTCAATTCTAGGACCGCTCCTGTGGAACATCGGCTACGATGGGTGCTGCGCGGTCCATTGCTCAGAGGTGTCGACGTGACGTGTTACGCCGTTGACACTCTCGTTACGGCGCGAGGAGCAACGCACCGAGACGCAACCCTAAGGGCCACAGCAGGTGTTGCTCAAGTCGTGGGTCGAATACGGCGGCTGGGTCGAGCCCTCAATGAAGTACCTGGGGCTCGTACTCGATAGCCGATGGAACTTCGGACACCATTTCCGAAGTTTGGTCCCTAAACTGAGGAGGGTGGCGGCAGCGCTCTCGCGACTGCTGCCCAATATAAGGGGACCCAACGCTCCCTGCAGGAGACTGAGGAGAGAGTGGCTATTTTACATAGTCCGATGAAGACAATGGCCGTCAGGATGATTAGAGGGTACCGCGCGATCTCCGTCGAGGTGGCATGTCTTCTAGCCGGGACCCCTCCATGGGACCTGGAAGCGAGGGCCCTTGCGTCGTTGTATCAATGGCGCAAGGAGGCGCTGGAGCGGAACAATAGGCCTGTGCCCCGAGAAATCGAGGCTCAGCGATCCCTGCTCCGCCAGGAGCTCATGGAGACATGGAAGGTGCGACTTGAGCAACCTAAGTGGGGACATACCACAATTGAGGCGGTGAAGCCGGTCATGGAGGAATGGCTGGAGAGGCAACACGGCAGCCTCACCAACCGGATGTCACAGATACTTACCGGGCACGGGTGCTTCGGTAAGTTTCTGTGGCGTATACACCGGGAGGTAACACCAGAGTGCCAGCACTGTACGGACTGCAGCGAGGATACGGCTCTGCGTACACTGGCAGAGTGTGCAGCGTGGGAGATGCAGCGCCGAAACCTCGTTGCGGGTCTGGGCGTGGACATTCTCACGCTGGAGACCATGGTGAGAGCCAGTATCTCCAGCGGGAGCAAGTGGGACGCCGCTGCGTCTTTTTGCAAGCAAGTCGTGCTCGCAAAAGAGGCGGCGGAGAAAGAGCGAGAAAGAACTCTCCCTCCCGAGTTCCGCAGTCTGCGACGAGGGCGCCGCAGACTTGTCTTCGCCCAAGACTACCGGCCTCCGTGACCGTGGGCGGGCTGCTCGCCGTGCTTACAAAAGCAGGCCAGGGAAGGTGGCGTAGCGTGAGGGTTACACGCACGTAGCTCACTCCCTCAAGGTAGTGGTATATAACCCGAACCCCCCAAAGAAGCGAGATAACACTCGAACCCCTAAAAGAGGCAGGATACACACCCGAACCCCCTCTGAAGGAGCCTGCGGTAGCGGACAAGGTCTGTCGGGAGCCCTGGGGTTATCCTTCCGAGGGCTCACCTGGGACTCCTGGCCATAGACAGATAGAAGGGTAACGTGTGGTTTTAGTCGGTAGGAGTCCAGCATAGCATACATTAGGATTTCCACACGAAAAAACAAAAAAAAAAAAACCCCTACCTTTGAGGTTAATTTAAACTTTCTACAACACCATGATCGGTTCCCTCTGGGAATTAATATGATATCTGTGATATTGCTCTCTTGGCTCTCTTGTGATATTTTCAAAATGTCATGGTGTTAAGTTTGAATTATCACAATTCACTAATTCACCTACCGTTAGAAAAATCAGTATTAGCAACAATTAGATCTTACAGAAACTATTGTCAAAACTGGTAGAACACTTTCTTGGTCAACTGTACTTATTGCTTATTCTATCTAACTATCTATGTAGTTCTTTAATTGAGAGTAGGTTTGTCCGGTTATCGCATTTCCTAACAAAAAAGAATCAACAGAATATTTATTTACTACATAAAAAAAAACTGTATTCAGTCTACTAGTTTCATGTATACAAACAAACGTGATCAGATCATTGGTTGCAATTCTTTCTCGAACAAATTACCAGGGGCGTTGGCGCATCATAAAGATCAATCAGACAAATTGAGGCCGCCACGCATGTTGCGCAGGAGTGTCTCTCTCAATCGCTTCCGTTGAATAAACCGATCATTCCAGGGACAATAGTCTGAAAAAGTAGACTCATCGACATGTTGAAACATAACTTAGTTAATGTACCTAATACTTCAAAGAAATAGTTCGAAAGCATATTCAAACAAATCTGTAGTATCTTCCAATTATTAGGTATCTTACTCCTAACTTTTAAACTTTCGCGTTGCATGATTAAAATAAGTGTAAAATACAGGTATTTACACTTATTTTAATCTTACTCCTACTTGTATCCAAAGACTTTTTCCGGAGCGATTTATTAAATGAGATCGATCTCACTTGCCATTCTCATATCCAATAATGCATCACTGCTTTTAACATTTTGATCGCTCTGCACGTAAAAGAGTAAATCATATTTATGACTCCTTCATCATTCAATTAATCAAATCAGCCTATGGCATTGAAATTAATACTTCTTAATCGCTAATTATTCCGTTGTAACCACGTATGCATACTATTTTGAGATAGCAAGGATATTGCATAGACTGTTATTGATTTCTCTATTCTTAGTCCTATTCTATTCTATATATATACCTATATATCTATAATATCCTATTCTTATTAATTTAGCATACACCAAGACACACAAGTTTAGGTCTACACTCAACAACGTATATTAGGTATTACTTGTTCCTCAGCAGTAACATAATTGTGTTTAAATAGTTACTGCTCCAACTCCTTGAAAGTTTTTTAATGTGTCGGACATCTATCTGCATAAACAACTTGCAAGTTCACATTGCGTACATTTCTACTATTGCGTAGTTACTAATGAACCATTTACATTATATATAAATTAAGATTTTTAAAATAGATTACATAATGTTGTGATCATATTCATCCTTTTTTTATTTTTTAACATGTGGAAATCCCCTCGGATGTCATGCCGGACTCGAACCGGCAAAACCACACAGTCCCCGCCTAACTGTCTATTGCCGGACGCCCCGGGTAACTCCTCGGAACGATGTTCCAGAGCTCCCGGCAGACTTTGGCTACCACCGCGGCCTCACCTGGGGTTCGGGTGTTATCCCGCTTCTTCGAGGGGTTTGTTCGGGTACTATCCCGCTTCTTGGGGCATGAGGCGTGCGTGAGATTTTCACGTCATGCCGACGTCTTGGGCCTGCTTCTGTAAGGACAGCGAGCAGCCCACCCGCCGTCCTCAGGCCCCCGGTCATGGAGGCTGGTAGTCTTGGGCGAAGACAAGTCTGCGGCGTTGTCGCCTGCGGAACTTGGGCGGGAGAGTCCTCTCCCGTTCCCTGTCCGCCGCCTCTTTCGCGAGCATGACCTGCTCGCAGAAAGCGGCGTCCCACTTGCTCCCGCTGGAGACCATGGCTTGCACCATGGTTCCCAACGAGAGAATGTCCACGTCCAGACTCGCCACGATGTCTTGGCGCTGCTGCACCCATGCTGAGCACTCCACCAATGTGTAGAGCGCTGTGTCTACGCAGTGCTGGCTCTCGGCTGTGGTCTCCCGGTGTATACGCCACAGATACTTACCGAAGCACCCTTGCCCGGTAAGTATCTGTGACAACCGGTAGGAGAGGTTGCCATGGCTCCTCTTCAACCACTCATCCATGACCGGTCTGACCGCCCCGATGTGATCATTTTCATCTAAAGCGCTTCAGACACAACTAATCACATTGGCACTGTATTGCGTGGAATGATGCACCAAACTCTACTCAAATCAGCTGATAAACGATAGTACAGTAAACATTCCCTCTTTTCCCTACATTATCCTACAATAATTGACGACTACAAATAAATATTATACAATAAACTGACATTTATGTCAAGTTTCATGAAAATTTCTACTTATACCTACAATAGAAAAAAGACACAAAAGACATGTTGTTCGCCTGGAAACGAAAATTGTCACTAAATACCTTCGCTCAGTCAACTAATTTGGAAACTATCATCATTGACAAAAATCCTTATCCTCGCAAAACAGCGTTTGGCAAAAATGCCAAGAATCACGAGTCAAACAATGGCTGCCAGGGTAGTTTGAAGTTAAATTTGGAAGCACCTGGAAATAGCTAAGAGGAAGAGATATCGGTACTGTTTCTATAGTTAGTCGGCTTAGTGGTTAGGGTTTCGGACGTGAATTCTCGCAGATCAAGTTCGATTCCGTTCATCACACTCGAGATGCCACCATTCGCGATGTGAAATCCACTCCTAACACAAGCAACTTAGCTTAGCTGGAGGGGTTGATGGCAATAATATTAAAACTAGCTGTACCCCCTGGCTTCGCCCGTGACATACTTCTCAAACTGCCTTGGCAGACTATACCTAACTCAAACATATTACAAGTTTTCCTTAACTTTCATATACAGAATTTAAACTAGAATAATTATTGATTGTCGGGATGTTTACCATGTCTACTTCATTTGGCAACAGTATCGAAATATCGGCTACTCGTGATTGAAAGTGGATTGGTAAATATTTAATTGTGAAAAATCAATTTTTTCGTTACGCTAATTCGTATTTCTAACTTTGAAAATGTAGTACTTCCATACAACGGCTAATCTCTTATTTTACGTCCATAGGGAGGAGTGATTTTTTATTTTATAAAGGTAAACATTAAATAACTAAACATAAACGCACTAAACATTTCAAGCCCCTAAGTGTAAGTGTAGCCCCCCGGCTGGGCGTTAATATGGGAGTGAGTCACCCATAATTTTAGTATTAAATAATATAATAATGAAATAGATCTATTGCATCGGCCGGGACATTCTTCGAACTCCTGTTGCAATCCGCCCTCCCCCCACACCTTTAACCTATGCGCCTTAATAGTTTTAAAATATTTTGATTTAAACTTTCATCCCCTATTTTACACTTTTGAGGGTAGAATTTTGGAAAATAGTAAAAATGTTATTTTTTTTTAAGTAGTCGGTATACGAAATTAGATGTTGCTACATTTAAAAAGGTATAATCTCATCATCAAAGGTATAATATCATTTATTTATAACCAGATTCATATGTACGTAATTTCTAACTTTTATTCCATTTCCCTAAAACTACTTATCCCTTATTTTACCCCTTTGGTCAAAGTATTTAAAAAAATCCTTTCTTAGTGAGAGCCTACATTATAAGAGTAACTTTCCCTAAAAAAATAAGTTTGTAGATCCAAGAGCTTGGGCTGGGCGTTGATAATAAAAATGCGTCACCCATTGATTTTATTAAAAAGACAACCTCAATTTTAACACTATAAATGTATTATTTTAGAAAACCGCGACATACGTGTCCATTATTGATTTGTAACCAGTAATGGGTATACGTAATTTCATGTAAGTATATGTTCGTGATTTTCATATTTATCCCTTATATTATCGACTTAGGGGTGGAATTTTGAATAACCCTTTCTTAGTGAAACCCTTAGACGTAGGAACTTGAAATTTTTTGGGAAGGCTACCTTTGTAATAATGCCTACATTATAAGGGTAGCCTACCCTAAAAAAATAAGGGTTTCAGCTGGGCGTTGATAGGTGAGTGAGTCACCTCGTAATTTTATTAATATAGATTACGATTGCAAATATTATTTAAAAAAAACTTAATTGTAGAATTATCAGACCTTAATTTGTGAATTCATTGTTTGATTTGTTGATGATTTAAGTATACCTACCACTACCAGACAATAGGGTACCTGGAAAAAGATAATATTATATTATTTAAAAGAAAACACGATATCTATTGCGATTTATGTTTTATATCTAACTAGTTGACGCCCGCGGCTTCGCCCGCGTAGAGAAGTTTTCCCGTTCCCGTTTCCCACAGGAACTTGTTCCCAGGATAAAAAGCCTATGTCCGTCTCCTGGCTCTAAGCTACCTCCCCACCAAATTTCAGCAAAATCAGTACAGCCGTTGTTGAGTTATAAATAGTGTAACTAACACGACTTTCTTTTATATATAGAGATTAGAGTCTATCATATCCAAATAAATAATAGATACATTGTGAAATCTTAAGTTTCCGTTCAGCTTGAGTATTGGTATAATAAAGGATTTTATACATATAGTAGGTAGGTACTTACATTTTATTTGCACTTGCATGTATATTTTTTGATTTAAGTAAGGAAGTAATATAAGTTAGAGGTAATAAATCATAGAAGAAGAATTAATAGAAAGAAATATGCATGGATGGCGAAGCTTAGCGATCTGTCCTCTCTGACTACCTCGCCAGGAATACAGCGTGAAGATAGTTAGTCAGTAAACAATACAATTTAAAAAATATACAGTTGCGAATTTTATTGGAAATGTTATCATTGAATTGGAATTAGCCGTGACTCATTTACTTCTGATGTAGTCCGTCTTGCAACAGTTGAAAGACCAAGTCAGCAATTAAAACTAATCAATTTGACCTCCGCGCAATTAAGACAGTTGACACATACCCCTTGGGTATCCCAAGATAGCGACTTGGCTTATTGCAATATCATGGGTGGATAAAATGAGATGGCACTTATTTTACTTCTCATGTGCACTAAGTTTAAACATGCGTTTGTGTGCGTGTGATCGAATTAGGTACCCAAAGGTTTACTCTGCAACCTCTTTATCTATCTTTTTTTTTTCTTCACGCTGTCTCCTTGACGGGGTAGTCAGAGAGGACAGATCGCTAGTCTTCACGATCCATGCGTTCTTCTTTCGCTCACTTCAGATTCGGTAAATGTTCCATATACGCAAGTCTGGGTATCCGAGTACCTACTTTTGATCTTTCCGTTTTTGAGCAATCTGCTCACTTGGTTATCTAGTGTTGTGTCAACTATCGATTTAGTAGATAGGTAATGCTTTCGAAGACAGTTTGGCGTTCATGTTCTTCACGTTCAATCTTCACCTTGGATGTTATCGATAACCACGCCAATTTATAAACGGTTATTATCACTGTATCTTTATAGACAAAACGTTATCAGTTTAAAGCTGGTGTACACTTTTGATGAGAAATCTCCGTTGCATATGTAGGGCATGGTCAAATATAGTGAGATTAAAAATCAGGTCATTTTGCCATGCACTCGTTGTTTTGTTGACAATACAGTACTAATTGTCATAAAATGATGGATTTCGTGAAATTAATCGTACTAGTATATATTATAAACACGAAAGTTTGTAAGTATGGGGTGATGTTTGTTACTCTTTCACGCTAAATCTACTGAATGGATTTTGATTAAACTTAACAATAATATAGCTTACACATCAGAATAACACATAAGCTACTACTTTATATCCCCGGGAACAAGTTCCTGTGGGAAACGGGAACGGGAAACTACGTTATACTACTACATTAGTCATGTTCTACTTTAAATTTTCATTCATAAATCTAGGTTATGCTTCGCGAAATTCTTTAAACCTCCGCGGTTCCCCTATGTAATGGGATATCTACAAAATGGGAAACTGTTTCCTAAAACAGTACAAAATAATTTAAAGCATTAGCTTTTAATTTTTTTCACTCTTAAAAGTTATCCAATTGGTGATTGGTCCAAAATACTAAATGACGAAGAGTATTCAGGTGTAGTTTATAAAGATTTGTGACGGTTTTCTACGCTATGTGCTGATGAGATGACCTGTCCGTGGGACGAATGAACTAGAACAATTGACAGTCTCGTGTTTCACGTTTCAGAATGTTTGGCAGTGATCTGGTTCATCATCATTTACTTTTCTTAAAAGTAGCCTTCCGTTCTTAGCGACTCGCGACGGCGACCAGACGACCACGTGACCGCGGTCGCCTGTCGCAGGACGACCACTAGCTTTCCGATGTCAGCGACCGCGACGTCATCCGCCACTCCTTACGCTGGTTTTATGAGGGCAGAGTCGCGATGGTTACTAAAAAGAAATGGTTTTCCATACTAGAGTGATAAAAAAATGTGGGATTTATTATCATCATTCTTTGTGAGTCCACCTGGCCAAGTTGTGTGGTAGAAAAATCGTATAAATAGAAGAAATTTATGTTTCAGTAAAGTAATTTCAAATTAGCGTTTTGAAAAAGTGTATATGGTAGTATATAGTAGATGTATAGAGTAGATCTCGTCGTCATGTGTTGAAAACAACGCTATTTTGATATGCTTCTCGCCTGCGTCGCGCGACGGCACTGCCTCCGACGCGGCCTGGTCGCGGTCGCCGCGTGACTCTCTAGCCACGCCCACCAGTCGCGCGACGCGGTCGCTTCATGTGTTTTGTGTTCCATACAAATTCATACGAAGCAGTAGGTCGCGCAACCCTGTCGCGGTCGCTAAGAACGGAATGCTATCTCAATACACTTCTGCTGTAATTGTTACGAAGCGCTCGTGACCTCGCTGACTCAGGGTTCTGTAAACGATCACTGTGTCAAGCAAATTTCGCTATGGCTGGTCATGGATAGATGACCACTACATTAAATTTAAAATTTTACAGGCGTTCCGTGCATCGGAAGGAACGTTAAGCCGTTGGTCCCGGTTGCCAATGAAATATCAGTCATGTGCAAAATTTCAACAGCAGGTAGCTACAAAGTGCGTCTGTCTATTTCAACACGGCAATGGGCTCACCACCTATTACCTGGGACAGGAATACACACTGTCAAAAGATATTACATGACATACACATGACAGTATGTCATGTAATGTCTTTTGACAGTATAATATGCTTCTGTCACGTCACACCTTCGGGGATTAGATGTGATTGATAAACAGTAATTGTTACGATACAATGCACCTGCACCGTGCATCCAATGGTGTGATTGACTTGAATTGACCACAACCCTTCCTTGTCATTTTAATCATAGGCTTCAATCCTATAAATGACTTTTCTCTGTTGTTATTGTAAATCACTGCCAGATAGAAGCAGTCAAATGCAATTAGAACAAAATAATTTAAAAACTGTTCCAAATTTTCCAGAGATTTCATTTAAGACGACCGTTTGTTTTAGTTATTATTCTGTTTGTTTTGGTATTATTTTTAAGTCTATTAAATGGCTGCTTTCGTCTCGGAGATAAGACACAGACAGACATAAGGGCGAATATAATACAATCTGTTTTTATCAGAAACTGCTTAAATTTAAATCATTTGTTTACCTAGTCAATATGAAGGTTGTTATTGTTTTGCATTTAAACACTATTTTACTTATTAGTAAACAATATTTTGTTACTCTGTTTTCTAGATTAGGGACTATTATTAGTCGTAGTTGTTTATTTATGAGTTAATCATATTCTCAAATTAATGGGTTAGCAATCGTATTAATAATTTGTACCAGATTGACTACTACGGGTTTTTAGTATTTTTAGCAATGTCGACAGTAGAGAACGTTCTATTTGTCCCCGGAATGGTAAGGAAATAGTAATTTTGACCTGTTTGAAGGGGAGAAGAAACCGGATTGCCAATGTGTGTATTATACCTCGTATTCATGTGACTAATATTTCAAGTTAGAGATTCCTTCAGGTTAGATTCAAGCCCTACGGTATTTTTTTCATGAATCCATAATTTTGCTATCTATCTAATAAAGTTTGGGATACCCAAAAAAGTCAACAGGACTTAACAGCTGCTATAAGTTGATTGGTCAGAACCAATCAACTTATAGCAGCCCGTTACTAGACATAGGCCTCTCCCAATTCACATCATAACGCACAGCCTGTACCTTCCACCTCCAATCCCTAGAATTTTTTCCAGGTTGTAGGTCCACATGGCGAGGGAGCGTCCATTACGTTTGCCGAGTCACTGTCAGAACTTGTCTGATCCATTGGCCATCGGTTCTACTAATCGATATCTTTGGGCCGAGTCTACTATTTACTGTTCAGAATCGCTGTTTATAGCTGTCAATAAGTTAGTAGAATATCAAACCGATAGAAGTCTTTTGGAGTAAGATTGTAATAGTAGACTACGAAAAACTGGCAAAATTGTACCGGTGGCTGTCTATTGAGCGACTATTTCGATTCTATTCCGACACGATTGAAATAGCAGACCCGGCCTCCTGTACCTAATTGTAAATTTCAAAATATTTTGATAAAGTGTATCAACAGCAGCATTTACGGAACTGTAACACGACCAGTAAAGATCAGGCGAACTATCGTCGGGTAGGTACAGTACACTTATATTTATTTCTGTCATAGTATCAGTATCAATTTGTTCAACAACAAAACAGCCTGTGAGTGGCAGACTGTAGCTACATTCCCGCGTCGACGTCACATCACGAGTGTGTGATTGTTATCCGCTGCAACACACTGCATTAGGTACTTTAATTTAAACCATCTAATCCTATATTATTTACAGTCAATTATTTTCATTATCTCCGCTGACATTAGTAAAAGATAAACTAAGGTTTACAATGTCACCATGTGACGTTAAAAATTACAGGTGTGGAGGAGGATGGACAGTAAAAATGTTTATACAGTCAACTATTTCCGCGTTTCTCATTTGTACAGTCATTGTTATATCTGTAATCAGATGAGCAATTACAAGTGCTTGATTACGGGCTTGATCCAAGTCTCCAAATTCGTAAATCTGAGTGTCTTTAGATGATTCATGTTTTTAAAAACCAAAAAAAAATTGTTTATGTGGATAAATAACATAGTTGTCTACACTCCACAGAATACAGGTAAGTATATTTATTACAATTCCAACTTTTTCTGTGACTACACTGAACGACGTCTCAGAATCTAAACGATAATTTATATTCTCCCCTTCACTAGCATCACTAGCGAAGACATCGAACTACTCTAAAAATTATAAACCCGTATCGCACTAGAAAAGCATTCACTGACGTTGGATACTATTATATCCTGGCAAATACAACTTAAATGGTATTATACTCATTCCTAAATGTTAACTTTCTTAGCTTATGCTTTTGCGGTGGGTTTAGCAAGCCTTATTCGGTGGCTTACGATGTGGGAGTTCCAGTTTCATTCCGAGACAATTTCTTATACTACAACATACTGTGCGTTACAATGTGATTGATATTATAGGTACTATTGCTCGAGTATCAGAAGTAAAGACCTGGATACTACTACTGGATATATTCTACTACTACTACTGGATATATTCTAATACGTATAATACCTATTTATTATGTACTGTTTGCATCTAAGTATGATAATCGCATGAATTTACTGCAATCGTTGTTTATACGTAACATCAAGTTAAATCTCCTATGGACATAATTCACAGAGATTAATATCATTACGATTAAATATCATGACTTATAATTTTAAACTTTATAAAATAACATAATGAACGAAACAATTTCACACTCGAGAAGGATTCGAAACTGCACTCTCATGCCGGGGAACCGCTCTGAAATATTCAGTCTTGGGGCGAAATCGCTATATATGTTGGAAAGCTCTTACATATATCACGGAATCAGTTTACTGCTAAGAGAATTATTTTCATACACGTGGAGTATGGCCTTCATGTTACGGGTGACGGTGAGATACGCGAGATGTCCGATTCGAAGACATATAATGCTTTTAGTGGGTACACATTGATATGTAACCTCAAAAGGAAATCGCTGCGTTACGCTAGCTAGCCTTGATCATTAACCCCTAGCGAACCCTACCCGATATTTGCTCATCCCCTATAGAGAAGAGGCGCGAAGAAGCAAGTCACGCCGTCATCTTGAGTCTAGCTCTGCTGGAACGACAGGTAGCCCGGACGTCAAGAGGACAGAAATCGTTCTGGCATGTATAGCACCCACTGCGGTTTTCAGCAGCACAGGCAAACTATTCCTCTCTCGTTCATTTTCTTACATATATATTGCACATAATTTTAAAAAAAAGTTGAGGGTAAGTAGTATACAAGAGTCAAGCCCGTTATTATAAAAATCATTCAACACTAAAGAGGTCTTTTTCATTTGAGTTCAGTACTCACGTCCGTAAAATAATGAATGATGTTCACTATTTCGATTACCTTTTTATGCCATTGACTATTGTTTTAATTGCACATTCTGTTTAAAAGTTAGCAGATAAATAGTACGGATGATAACGTCTATCATTCAACGTGTTTAATTCCTAAAGCACTCATAATTATTGCTAGCCTTATCAACACTATCCATATCAATGCTACATATTTTATCGCACTGTCAGTAAGATCTACATGTTTATGTATGAAAATGTTTTCGTAATAATGTGAAAACGAAAACTGGGTCATAATTTTACACTACTTGAAATGCAAATATTGAGCAATACGTTTACTTTACAAAACTATACTATAACCTCGTTTAAGTAATATTTTGACACGAAAAAAAAATTACCTTAGAAAGCGCTGTTTATTATTAGTTAAAGTAATAGGTATATTAACTAAAGTCGTTGGGAGCTGCGATCTCACTTTCATCCAGGCCCCTTTTTCCCAGTGGGCACTTTGGACTGAAGGGGGCCCCGCGATCGATAGGGGCCCCCCTCAGGTCAAATACAAAGTCCCTAGTTACTATCAGATCATCAAACAATAACCAATATTTATTACCGAAATACTTGTATATTTCCAAGAAATCGAACCTAAATTACTGACTACTATTCTAATCTCGCTAAAAAATTAGACTTTCTGACTTCAGCATGCTTAGATAAATTTCAATATAATATAGGTATATTATGCACATACACATTTTAAAGAAAAATCATCAGTAGTCCGGATGTCTATCTTTGTTTCGACCGTTAAAAATTGCTTCGGAGAGGAGTTTGTTGCCATCATGAGGTCTGTTGCCATTCATTTGCACCAAAACCAGTCCTAAATATGCATTAAAATGTGAGACACCCACATTTAATGCAAAAATCAAGAAAGAAGACAAAACTGAAGACATGGCTGTATGGGCTAGATCCCTTTGTCTTCTCGTAACAGGGAAAAATAAAAACTAAACATGAATGGGTGATTGAATGTGATCGATTCCTGCTAGTGTCCAGACGAAAAATAAATCATCTGTTAACAGTCGAATTTTCCAATAAATTGTTAATTGCACCAGCGAAGGCGACACTCTTGCAGCTTATCTGCAATGTCACGGACGTGAAGGCTGCCGCGGATGCGAAAGTTTTCACGCGGTCCTGCCGCGTGACACGCAGCTCTTGCTTGTGTTGCTCCAGTAGTGGCCACGCCTCACTGCCATTTAAAAGAAATGCAGATATGCGGACGGATGTGGGATCTGTGGAGTTTAATGCCCGGTACTCGGTCTTCGCCACATTTAGTTTCGGACCGCCGTTCTCAAGCGTCTCCTTCCACGCCTTCACACGTCGTACCAACCTACTCCTGTCCGTGTCTGCCAGCGCGATATCATCAGCATACATGAGCAACCATGGAGGCTGCTCATGTGAGTCTCTGATGTTGTCTGACATCACGTCTAATATCACGCTAAACAAGAAGGACTAAGGACAGAACCCTGGTGTACCCCGATGGTGATGGGGAAGGGTTTCGTGTCACCAACAGCGGTTCGAACCACGGAATAGCGGTATATGTCCCGGATAATGTCAATAGAAGCTTTTGGAACCCCTTTGGATCGCAGTGTCCACCAGATCATCGCTCGAGTAACACAATCGAAGGCCTTCTGCATTTCCAGGAAAAGACAGTGCAGAGGCGTATTCTTCGTCCTGTATTTTTCCGCGACAACCCTTATGGCAAAAAATGGGGTCTGTGGTTCCATGACCAGGGCGAAACCCATATTGAAAATCCGAGAGAGTACACTTCTGCCGGATCCAAGAGTCTATAATCCTCTCGAAGATCTTTATGGTGTGGGACATTATCTTTATACCGCGGTCGCTCCCTCCCGCACTCCAGTACTGACCCCTTACCTTTGAAGGCTGGAGTAATAATACTCAGCCTCCATTGGTTTGGGATCTACCCGCTGAGTAGTATGCGGTTAAAAAAATTTACTAAAATGCCCACAGCGCGAGGACCTATCGCCTTCGGCTTCACGGGCTTTGATGGGGACTCCATCGGGTCCGACAGCTTTCCGATTCTTCATGCGGCGAAGCGCAGTCAGGACTTCTCCAGGCATTACCAGTAGCACTAGTCCGTGATTCGGAGGGAGATCCGGAGGCTGCACCTCTTTATGCTGTTTATTAAGCTTCTTTGTCCTGCCCTTTTCCTATTATTTGGGGTAGGGTCTCCTCACTTTTCTGCGCCAGGACAATCTATCCTAGATTGTCTCTTCAGGCAAATGGGCTTCCCTGAAATTTTCTAATTATTTTTATTATAAATTTATTTATTTATGTACACACAGAGCTCAATTACAAAAAGAAATAACATTATGAAGAAAAAAAAACATTGTACATCTACTTATTTCAAAAGAAATCTCTTCCAGTAGGCCTGAGAGAGGAGAAATTGTAGAAAACACAGCTATGTAGTGTGCGTAGGTTAATAAACTTACATAAACTATAGTTACACATATACATAAGTTAATAAATATTAACTAACTAACTATCTTCACGCTGTATCCCTGACGGGGTAGTCAGAGAGGACACATCGCCAGGCTTCGCGATCCATGCATACTTCTTTCGCTTCTTCGAGATTCATCAATCGCTTCATACACGCAGGTCTGGGTACATACATACATACATATTATCATGCCTGTTTCCCATCGGGGTAGGCAGAGACTATGGCTTTCCACATGCTACGATCCTGACATACAGCTTTCGCTTCTTGTACTTTCATGAGTGTTTTTCATACACGCTCGCCGGTTAAGGGTACTCTTGACCTGGCCTTTTTCCAAAAGATCGTCGATCTGATTGACATACGTGTGCCGAGGTCGACCCCTACCAGTTTGCCCATTCACTCTCGCCACATATATCTTCTTCGTCAGTCTATTTTCATCCATCCTCTCCACGTGTCCGAACCATCTAAGCATCCCTTTTTCTATCTTAGTCACTACCTCTTCTGTCATACCGCAATGTTCCCTTATCACGCTGTTCCTTTCTTTATCCATCAACTTCACTCCAGCTATACTTCGCAGACTTCTCATTTCCAAACTAACTAACTAACTAACTATCTTCACGCTGTATCCCTGACGGGGTAGTCAGAGAGGACAGATCGCCAGGCTTCACGATCCATGCATACTCCTTTCGCTTCTTCGAGATTCATCAATCGCTTCATACACGCACGTCTGGGTATCCGAGTACTTTTGACCTTTCCGTTTTTGAGCAATCTGCTCACGTGGTCTTCATATGTAAGTCTCGGCCTACCCTGACTCCTTCTACCCTCTACTTTTGAACAATATATATTCTTCGTCAATCGTTCCTCACTCATTCGTTGGACGTGTCCAAACCAACGGAGCACGCCCTTTTCCAGCTTAACGCTGACACTTTCATTCAAACCTACCATATTGCGTATCACTTCGTTACGTATTCGGTCGGCCAAGGTAACGCCGCACAATTTTCGAAGTGATCGCATCTCCACAGCATTCAATTTACTTTAATGCATCTGCTGACATACCCAGGTTTCACTACCGTAAAGCAAAGTTGGCACTAGCACTGCGTTATGAATCGCCATTCGTGCTTCTTTTGCGATGCTTTGTCGCTTTACTAACTGGGATAAAGCACCGTTAACTTTGTTTCCGGCAGCTACTCGCCGTTCTACATCCGAATCACATCTTCCATCCGCGCTAAACATACTTCCTAAATACACAATTTGATTCACTTGCTCTAGACGTTCCTAATTTACCCTAATCACGTCACCTCTTTCAAATACTAGAACCTTAGTTTTACTTGCATTTAAGCGAAGACCCTTACTTTCACACTCCCCTTTCATATTAGTGACTAATGTCTGAAGGTCGGCTTCTGATGAGGCCATGAGCACCGCATCATCAGCGTACAGCAGACAGTTTACTGTAAAGTCACCCAAATTCACACCCATATTAAAATCTTTCAACTTCTGCAGGCAACTGTCCAGATACACTATGAACAGCCAGGCGGACATGACACATCCCTGTTTGACGCCTGTACAGACATCAAAAAGAGGTGACACATCCCCCCCTACTCGCACGCAAGCCTTACAGTCCCTATAAAGCGACTGTATTGCCCGCAGTAGCGAGCCGTCCACGCCATATCCGGGCAGCAAGTCCCACAGCGTTTCTCTCACAACGTTATCAAATGCTTTCTCCAGATCCACAAAAGCGCAGAAAACCTTCTGGCTAACAGCCAGAAACTTTTCCGCGATCATGCGGAGAGAAAACACTTGATCCATGCAACCTCTTCCACGTCGGAATCCGCATTGAGCCTCCCATAAATACCTTTCAGACTTTTCTTGCATTCGTGCCGTTATAACCTTTGCATACACCTTACTAGCTAAGCTGACCAAGCTGATCGCCCTGTAGCTGGAGCAGTTTAGGCGCGAGCCTTTCCCTTTGTAAATAGGTACTACAACTGCTACTCGCCAGTCATCTGGGACCTCACCCGTCCACCAGCACAAGTTGCATAACAGACATAGTGTGTCCCAGACACGCGACCCACCGTACTTGATCATCTCAGCAGTAACTCTGTCTTTTCCCGCAGCCTTACCACATTTCATACTTCTTATCGCTTGTTCAATTTCTTTCATACTAATGACTTCAATGACATTGGGATCCGGAGCATCGAAGTGAGCTCCACTTCCCGATGTGGCATCTCTGTCTTTTCTTGCATACATCTTTCCATAATATTCACTCCATCTCTGCAGGACGTCAGTTTGGTCTGTTAGGACGTCATTGTTAACACTGAGCACTTTATTCATACTGCAGATTGCCAAACAACTCCGGGTCTTGCCTACCTCTTTCCAGAAGAGCTTGGCATTATCCCGGAAATTGGACGACAACCTTTCATCCGCTTTCATTCTGCACCTTTCACGAGCTTCTTCTATTAGTGCCTTCGTGTTAACTTTCTGCAGCTTGTATCTCTCTTTCATATTAAAATCATTCCGCGAGGCTAAGTAGTCTAGCCATGCTTTCTTCTTCATTCGAACTGCTTCTTTCACTTCCTCATTCCACCATGCATCACGCTTATTACTACTGCCTCTTTTCGTTTCTCCATACACTTCCACAGCGGCATTTATCATACTATCCCTAAGGTTCTGCCATACACTTTCCACATTCTCACTACTTACATTGACGTCGCCAAGCTTTTCGGCTACCCTTTCATTATATTTATCCCTAATGGATGCATCCTGCAGCTTCCAGCTTTTGATGCTATAAGTCGGCTCAGGTTCAGGACACTCGGTACGATGACGCCAACCCGCGAACAGACCCCTAATCCTAGTTATGACTAGGTAGTGGTCTGATCCCAGCTCAGCGCCTCGATAAACCCTTGTGTCCATCACCTGTTTACGGAGCCGACTATCCATTAGGAATAGATCTATCAAGCTTCTCTTTGACTTACATCTCCTCGTATACATATGAATTTGTTTGTGGTTGAACATTGTGTTCGCCACAAAAAAATCCTTTTCCTTACAAAATGCCAGTACTAGCTTGCCAGCGTCGTTCACCCTTTTATCCCCATACTTCCCGAGTACCGACTCAAAACCATCGCGAGCGGTACCCACCCATCCATTCAAGTCTCCACATACTATAAGTCTTTCATTTCCTTCTATCACATTTAGAGCTTCACTCATACTCTCCCAGAAGTCCTCTAGCTCACTCGCGTTCGACAAAGATACTGGCGCGTAAGCAGCTAACAGGAAATCTTCGTCAAACCAAGATTTACACGGATCCAGAGGATTCTAGGACCTACCAGTTTGTACTCATACATACCGGAGGCCAATCGCGAGGACAGCAAAATTCCAACCCCCCGACTGCCATGCTCGCTCTCTGGTACTCCAGACCAAAGCGCGAGCATCCCACCCGGGAGCTCCAAGACTTCGCTGCCCTTGCGCTTGGTCTCTGTCAAGCACACTGCATCTAACTTTCTCTCATTCATAACATCCATCAACTCATTCATCTTATCTGTCATTCCTCCCCTAACATTCCACGCAGCTACCCTGCACTCCATCCTCCACTTCCCGCCGTGTCGGGCCGCGCGTGTAGGGTGGCGGTCCCCTACGCCGCTCTGGCTCACACTTTTTGCACCAGCGGGGACGAACTGGTGCGCGTCGCCTCGGGGGCACGCCCTAGCATCATTCGCCCTGGTGGCACTAGTGTTGGACACTTCTCATTTCCACGGCATTAATTTTACTTTTATGCGTCTTCTGCCATACCCAACTTTCACTGCCATACATAAGTGTGGGGACCAGCACTCCTCTATGTACAGCCAGTCTTGCCTTCTTAGACACGTTCTGACTGCTCATAAAGGCGTACATGGCTCCATTCAATTTATTTCCTGCCAAAACTCTTTGCTCATTGTCATAGTCACATTTTACATCTCTCGCAAATTTTGTACCCAGATATACAAACTCTTTCAGTTGTTCTACTCTTTCTCCTGCCACAAGAATTGAGCAATCCGTCGTAATTACCTATCTTTTAAAAACCATTACTTTCGACTTCTTTACATTCACTTTCATTCCTTTGTTTATTAACGAATCATGCATAATGTTGACCATCAACTGCAACTCCTCCGCCGATGTTGCTAGTATTACCTGATCATCGGCGTATAGGAGGCACTTGACGGTCGTCAGTTCATCCATTTTATACCATACGTACTCTCTTGCAGTTCTTTCAGGCAGCTGACCATGTACAGGTTAAACAGCAACGGCGACGCTACACAACCCTGTCTCACACCTTTTTCAATATGAAAAAAGTCTGTGCAAGCTCTGTTGATCCTGACACAAGCACTGGAGCCCTCATAGAGAGATTTCAGTGCTCGTATCAAGTGGCTGTTTACTCCATACCTGGCCAGTGTTGACCACAGTTCATTCCTCACCACTCTATCATAGGCCTTTTCCAAGTCTACAAATACGCAATAAACTTTTTGACTTTTCGCCAAAAGCTTTTCTACTACGCATCGTAAGGAAAAGACCTGATCCGTGCATCCCCTTCCTTTCATAAATCCTGCTTGTACATCCCACATTTTTCCTTCAGTTTCATTCATCACTCTTTTTATCAAAACTTTTGCATCAATTCGTCTCTCTTGCATCATCTCACATACCTCCTCAATTTTATCTTTTAATCCTCCTCTAACATTCAGTGTAGCAATATTGATAAATTATAATATACATACATATTATATACATATGTATATACTAAACATATATTTATATTTAGATATATATATATACATACCTAAGCTAAGGTAAGGAGGAAATGTAATAATCTTTCAGCTTTTTTTTAAAAAGAGATATAGTTTGACATGTTTGTATATCAAGCGGTAAACAGTTCCACAGCCTAACCGCATGAATAGTGAAAGAGTAAGAGTAGAAATCATATTTGTTAGAAGGATAATTGAGGCGGAGTTTAAGAAGCGCTCGTGGCCCCGCGGTCTCAGTGTTCTGTAAACGATCACTGAGTTACGCAACTTTCACTATGGCTGGTCCTCGGATGGGTGACCACTTTGTGGCATTTACATTTGCGAGCGTTTCCGTGCTTTGGAAGGCACGTTAAGCCGTTGGTCCCGGTTGCCAGTAAAATGGCAGTCGTTAAGCCTGGTTGAAAGCCCTATGGGCGGCTTGAAAAATTTCAACAGCAGGTAGCCACAACCTGCGTCTGTCTATTTCAACACGGCAATGGGCTCACCACCTATTACGTGGGACAGGAATCCACACAGTGAAAAGTGGGCATATAATATGCCTCTGCCACCCCTTCGGGGATAAGGCGTGATGGATATTTATTGTTTTTTATTTATAAATGAATCGAATACATAAGTTTTGTAGTCGCTCAAGTTTGTTCAATAGCTTCTCATTGGCATCCAAATAGCAGGAGTCCGCGTAGTCAATAATAGGTTGGATTAAAGTTTGAGCAAGGGAGACTTTAATTTTTATGGGCAAGAGAGTTTGTAGACACTTGAGGGTATGAAAAGTATAGTGAACCTTTTTACTGACCTCCGCAACATGAGCCTTCCATGTCAAATTACTGTCAATGATGACACCAAGATTTTTGGCGGTGCTGGTGTATTTGATTGCAATATTATCAAGCAGGATAGGAGGAAGAGAATTCCTATCGAGTCCACCACACATGTGTCTGCTACCAATGATCAATGCTTAAGACTTTTTGGGATTTATGTGAAGACCAAATGAATTTGCCCACTGACTGATAGCACTAAGGTCACGGTTCATAGCAGAAATGGCACTTCTGTATTCATTTAAAGAAAAATGACGATATACCTGCCAATCGTCTGCATAGAGATGGAAGTTAGAGGATATGATTCGAACAGCAGAGTTAATGAAAATGGAAAAGAGTAAAGGAGAAAGTACGCCACCCTGAGGGACGCCAGCACTGAGATTACACCATTCCGAAAAAGATTCGTTAAGGCGAACACACTGCGAGCGTCCCCGAAGATAAGAGTCGAACCAGGTCACAGACTCCGAGGAGAAATTTAGAGATTTAAGAATTCCTAAAAGGATATCAAAATTCACGGAGTTAAATGCGCTACTGAAATCTAGCAGCACAAGAACCGTGAGGTACTTCTTCTCCATAGCCCAACGAATATCGTCGGTCACCTTTAAAAGAGCCGTCACGGTACTGTAGCCTTGTCGAAAACCAGATTGATAGGGATTAAGAAGATTACTCGCTGTTAGGTAACTAGATAGTTGTCGATGAACTAAATGTTCAAGTACTTTGGATAAAAAGGGAAGAATGGATATGGATCGAAACAGGGACAAAAGTGTAGGGTTTGGGGACTTAGGTAGTGGAATTATATTCCAAGCTTTAGGAAAGCAGCCCTGTTGTATTGAGCAGTTGAATATATGTGTCAGGATGGGGATTAATATTGGGAGTATAGGAATAAACATTTTTGAACATAATTCATCGTTACCAACAGCAGAAGAAGTGATTGATAGGAGAGATTTTTTAACATCTACCTGATTAACTGCAATGAGATTAAACGGAGGACATGATGAAAGCGATAGAGTCGAGAGATCATGTAAAGTGCTAGACTTAACAAGCGGATCAAGAATGATAGGTGGTAGTGAGAAGTGCGTGTTAAGATCACTCAAGTCATTATCATTACAGTCAATAACATGTGACTTGTCTATACTATTGGCTTTAAGAAATTTCCAGATTTCGGAGGAATTGCGGATATCAAGAGATTGATGAAAATGGTGACGTTTAGCATCACGACACAGACGACTGCAGCGATTACGTAAGAATTTGAAGCGTTTAAAATTCTCATCTGTTGAAGTGCGTTTATACCTTCGCTTAGCCGCATTATTATTTTTTTGCTGTTTTATCTACTTTCTTTGTCTATTCAAACAAAATATTGTTCTGTCAAAGTCATAGGGGCCCCATTATCCTAATATGCCCAGGGCCCCCAACAGGTTAAAGACGGCCCTGCTTCCTTCTACCGACCTAGCTTGACCCACCTGTGAAGGAGCACCACCATTGGGTTCGAATTTAATCGGGCTATCCCGAAGTTTACGTGAGTGATGTTTTATAACAATTATGACCAAATAAAAAGTGGCATTTAGTTAGTGATTATGTTTAAAAATATCCCTTTTTCTGCATGTCAATGATATGCTGTCCATTGACGGCATTCATTGCTATGACGGGTCACTTATTAGGTACACGGGTCGCTCCAATAACCCCCGGTCTGCAATGGAAGCAAGTCGTGAACAACCTGTGTCTAAAAGCGAGGCCACCCTTGCAAGTATCCGATTGGGGTAGACAAAATATTGTTCAATTTAAACCTACCAAGACTCAAGTTTGTGCATTCACCGCAAAATAAGCCCCATTTACGTAGCGCCGCAATTCGTGGGCACTCCTCTTTCCATCTCCAATAGTATTGGGATCCTTGGTGTTGAGATTTCTAGTCATGGTCAATACCGTAGTCATTTAGAGGTCAAGGCGAAGCTGGCATTTAAAAAGCTCGGTGTGCTCAAAAGTGCTCGGCAGTCCTTTACTGCAGAACAAACACTGCTCCTCTATAAATCGCAAGTGCGGCCACACATGGAGTACTGTTGTCACCTTTGGGCTGGTGCACCTGAATACCAACTTCGACCTTTCGACTCGGTAGAACGGCGTGCTATAAGGATTGTCAACGAAATAGCTAGCGGAGTCGAACCCCTTCACGACAGAAGGGACTTTGCCTCCTTTATGCGTGTTCTATCGCCTGTACAACGGTCTGTGCTCTAAGGAGCTGTTTAATATTTGACTGCCTCTGTGGCGCGGTGGGAGTGTATCTGACTGCTACGCCCACAGTTACCTTCTATCATCGCACCGTTTGCCATAGACAGGATGTTCACCCTCACACTTTGCGTCCGGAGCGCTCGCATACGGTTAGGTGCGATAGAGGCTTTATACCGCGTATGATTAGATTATGGAATGAAGGCCCTGCCTGGGTTTTCCCGAACGTCTACAGTATGGGGTTCTTCAAAAGAGGTCTTAGAAGCTATTGCAAACGTCCAGAGGCTACGGTGACCACTTTCCATCAGGCGGGGCCGACAAGCGTCTACCACAGGGGCATATAAAAATAATTGCACCGCCACACCGAAATTTTCGAAGTTATGTAATACGGGCAATTGCAAGTCCGGGGCTGTAGAGGATCATTGCTGGTGTCGTTAATGATCTAGATCTAACTAAGCGGTAAAGTCACTGACTGGGGAGAAAAATTTAGACGTGTTAAACACCTCTGCCGTTGCATATATTTTAGCATAACTCACCTGCGTGAAAGTAATAATAAAAATAACTACATAAATTAATGCAGTTAATTGTATAGTTATTTTCGTTTTATAGTTAGGTTCGTTCTAACCTAGCGCAACATTTTCTTTAAATAGCCAATTATGAGTCCCTCAGGGTTCTTGTTTTGGGCCCAACTTTTACACATGTGTTTTTATAATCGGGTGATCTTGGTAAAGGAGTGCCTATACCAAGTTCTCTTGGACCTAGACTAACCTCATTTGCAAGCTGATACCTGTAACCTAACGAATAGACACTTGTATGTAGACAACGGTATGGAGACTCCGTACTATAACATGGAAGAAGTTTATACGCGCAACAGGAACTTCAGGCTGGCATATATTTTTATACACAGCTTTACTAATTTGACCCTCTTATTAAGCATTTAATTTCCTTCAGCAGGATTACATCCTCGAGGCATCTTGTGTCAACGCCTATCAACCTATAATAAATATTTATTAATCAGATAGGTACTCATTTTCCTAATATCTATAAATAAGTACATACAAAGATTCTTTCATACAGTTGTGTAAGGGCAAGAATTGATAACCCATACGAGGAAAATGTTAATGATTAAATAGTCCTGTCTTCAACTTGACCTGGTGAACTCGAGAGATAACTGCTGAGGGTTTATCCTGTCCAATGGGAGATGTTTGTTGATACTATGCAAGTACAGAAACGCGTCAATGGTTATTTTATCTATAGTGCAAGTAAAATTTGTTATGAGAATATCATATTATCAAAAATATTATTCCGTAAGAAACTATGTAGCACTTTTCATCTTATAGTATTCCCAGTTACTTCCAAACTCTACCTGTATTTAAAGCCGTTTGCTTTTTTTTCACTTTCATAACATTTTATGAAAAAGAAAGCATACTAATGAAGTAGTTCAAAATAAATTGTGATGATTTTTAACTAAACCTTACAATTTTGGGCGTTTTCTATGTCGGTATAATATGTATACCACGTGAGCAGATTGCTCAAAAACGGTAAAGTCAAAAGTACTCGGATAGCCAGACGTGCATGTATGAAGCTATTGACGAATCTGCAAGAAGCGAAAGAATTATGCATGGATAGCGAAACCTGGCGATCTGTCCTCTCTGACTACCCCGTCAGGGATATAGCGTGAAGATAGTTAGTTAGTATAATATGTAAATAGTTACATATTAATTATACCTACATAGAAAACATCTATAGTATTTATATATTTCTAAATATTAATACTTAGGTACAAATATATAAATAGGTTGCAAATGTAAGTAATAATACCTATATTAGCAATTCGGTTCGGGCGAAAACTTGCAAGCATTTCATAATAATTTCATATCTAACTTGACTACGAAACTAAGTAAGAGATCAGTAACACAATTCACAAATCTCGGATCCAAATCCTCTACTACGCAAATGTCATCGATATTCGAGTTCTATGATTAACGATAACATTTGCGCAATAGCGGATTTGGATCCGAGATTTGTGAATTGCGTTACTACAGAATTAAGTTCTTTCTACAGCATAATTCTAATCTCTTTTACTGCCATAGAAGCTAAAACAGGCAAGTTTGAAACTTGTTTCGGGTTTCGGCGACTCGCGGGCATCCGGGCGCAGCTACGGTATCCCGCCTCTTGGGCGCCGGTAGAGTTGTCAATCAATAGTCAAGGATATCGACGGTTTACCAATTTGAATGGTATATTTACAAATGATACATTTTAAAGTGACTACGAAACCATACATATTTGTCAATAAATATGTAGGTATAAACCTATTATTATAATCCCTTATTATATAATATTATATACCTATTATATGTACAAAATAAAGAAGAAAAATAAAAATATACAATTCAATAAAAACCAATATAATTCTGTCAATCATTTTACTAAGCAGAGTAGCTGTGCTCTCCAGCTTTGTCCATAACGTACATGGAAGCACTCTCTTGAAATCAATCCAAAATAATAGTAGCAAGAACTCTAGAAGGATTTTGGTAGTTATCACGTGGTCGGAAAACTATTTCCGGAGAAACCTTACATCTTGTATTGTACCCCCAAAATCCTACTAAGTAGTATTATAAACGTGTATGATGTATAATACATCAGAATAACACATAGGCTACTTTTATTTACGGATTTAGGCTACTTTTATTTCAGTACTTTTATAAGCTATATTTTTGTAAAGTTCTATTAAAATCCATTGTGTAGGTTTTACGTAAAAGAGTAACAAACATCCATACTTACTTTGCGTTTATAATACTACTTAGTAGGATTTTGGGGGTACAATACAAGATGTAAGGTTTCTCCGGAAATAGTTTTCCGACCACGTGATAACTACCAAAATCCTTCTAGAGTTCTTGCTACTATTATTTTGGATTGATTTCAAGAGAGTGCTTCCATGTACGTTATGGACAAAGCTAGAGAGCACAGCTAACAGTATATCTATGTATGACTCATTCCTTCTAACAAGTTATTAGGTATCTACGCATATGAAGGTACCTGAAACTATTTTATTATCTTGGCTGAATAGAAGTCATTAACTTCACCTACGTTTCAGGTTCTTTATTTTATTTGCTTGAGTATTTTTGGGAGATTTAATTTTTTTTGAAACATTCTCATTAGTATTATAAACATGACAGTTATTTTAACAGGTAATAAATAACTATTGAAAATTTCTTGATATTATTTGATTCAAGTCCTCTGCCTCCTAGAACCTACTTATCAAATGTTATTAGCTCATGAATTTAACGCGAACCAGCTGCTTCTCACTTGACAGTGAGCTGCTTAACCAACTAAGTTACCGAGGACACTCGAAACTGAAGTCTTAAGGCGACGCATAAAAAATGTCCACCTTATATTTATGATATAGTCCGCATACTAATTACTTTTCAATATTATTTCTAATGACTAGCTCATATATCATATTTGATATAGGTATAGAACAATTGTTTTATAAAGTAGTCATTCACTCTGCCTCGGATGATACGGTGTTAGGGAGCACACACAAATATTTGGGTTATGAACTACATACAATATCTATATAACTTACGGATTTCAGTTAGAGAGATTAGTTAAGGAAACTTGTTTAGGATGTGGACGTAGTAAATCAATATGTGGATTACTGGGTAGGTACTGATGGTACATACCTACTGATCCACTAATGCCTTGTGAAGTGGAGGGAAACAAATAGGAAATTGATCCCGTATGTTGAAGTACCGAATGTAATCAGGATTAACGTTTGTATAACATAATATAAACTCGTAAAAATCTATGTTTAGGGCAAGGTGGGCGAATTGCGGACGCTTAAGCGGAATCACAAATAAAACTCAAACTATTAATAATAATCAGTCTGTGTTTATTAATTATTTAACTATAGTTGTTTACCTATCAAATCAACATTAATTATTTTATGAGACCAATCAACGTTTATAAAATATTAATCAAAAACAAAAACATATATGTCCGTAATTACCCTTAGCTCCTGGGGTAATAACGGTTAATTGCGGACAACATGGGGTATTTACGGATGAGGTCCCATTTCATTTGCACAATTCACAAACATAGCCTCTTGAAGATGACCCAGCACTGCAATTCTCATGTGCCCAATTCTTACATTTTGAACACATAATCCAATCTTCGGTGGGTGGGTGACAATACTTTTCCTGGCAATAAATGCAGAAATATTCATCATTTTCTTTATCAGTTTCAAAATTGTTTAAGTTTCTTAAACCTTTTAGTCGTTTTCCGTTGGTGTTTTTTGGTATTTGTAGTTTTGGTCTTTTCTTGTTCTAGGTTCTTTCTCTTTCTTTCTATTTTCTTTTGTTCTTTTTGCTCTAGGTTTACTTTTTCCGGTGTGCTGGTGAAAATAATGGAGTGGTTTTTTTTAACTAATCGTTTTGTACGAGTATATATTTAGTTTGGTTATAAATTCTATAATTCATAATTTAAATTCAAAATTAAATATTTGGTATCTCGATGATGGGACCTTAGGTGGTGATTCACAGACTGTTCTTGCAGATTTAACTTTAATAATAGACAAATTTAACACTATTGGTTTGCATTTAAATTTTAATAAATGTGAATTATTTATTTCAGACAAAATCAACACAACCTTAGTTTCTCAAATTCATCAAAATTTTAACCAAGTTTGCCCAAATATTAAACTCTTATCTAAGAACAGCCTATATCTCCTGGGATCTCCCATTTTCGATGACGCCATTCCTCATCTCTTAGGAGAGTTGGTAACAAAATTCAATCAATATTCAGACCGCATTGTCAAAATTAGTAGTCACTGCGCTTTGTTTATCCTTAAATTCTGCTTATTTGTGCCCAAATTTACTTACTTGCTCCGTTGCTGCCCTATTTGGAAATTTCCTAATCTGATGTTACCCATTGAAAATGTTTTAAAATCCCAAATTGAAACTATTCTGAATATTCATCTCAATGAGCAAGCATGGTCCCAAGCTTCCTTACCTATAAGGTTCGGTGGTTTGGGGACCCGAAAAATTTCTAGTATAGCTTTACCAGCATTCCTGTCTTCGATTTTCAGCACTCGTGACCTCATAGGTAAAGTCTTAAAGGCTCCTACAGCCTCAAACTGTGAGATTGCGAGTCTGGACGAAGCTTTGAATGCTTGGCTAGCTGGACCAAGTCCAAATTTACCCCCGACGCTCAAAAAGCAAAGGGCCTGGGACACAATAGCTTCTTCTGCTTTTCTCAATACTCTTATTGAAAACTCTTCCGGTACTAATCGAGCAAGGCTTTTAGCTGTATCTCGATCAGAGTCTGGGCAATGGCTTCACGCCTTTCCTTCTCCGAACACTGGCACCTTCATTGATCCCACTACACTCCGCATAGCAGTTTGTCTCCGGTTGGGTGCTGATGTGTGCATTGAACACTCTTGTGTATCGTGCGGAGCTTATGTGAGCCACCTCGGACATCATGGGCTTGCCTGTTCTTTTGCAGCTGGCCGTCACTCCCGTCACGCTGCACTAAATGATATCCTGAGACGAGCCCTTGTCAGTATAAATGTCCCCGCGGTCTTAGAACCGCAAATTATACGAGATGATGGTAAGCGGCCCGACGGGATGTCTTTAGTACCCTGGAGAATGGGACGTGCACTAGTATGGGATGCCACTTGCACCGATACTCTTGCAACGTCCTATCTCCCGGCTACTAGCAAAAAAGCAAGCGCTGCGGCAAATCTTCGCGAGCGGCTGAAGGTTGGCAAGTACAGTTGTCTCGGTACCCAATATGAATTCATTCCATTTGGTGTCGAGACACTAGGTCCATGGGGTCGCGGCGCACATGGTCTTTTTACGGCTTTAAGTAAGCGTCTGAGGGAAGAAACTGGCGATCCTCGTGCAGGTAGTTTTCTCGCGCAAAGGCTTTCCATAGCTATTCAGCGTGGGAATGCTGCCTGCGTCATGGGTACCCTACCGAGGGGACCCAGTCTAAATTATAATAAATAGGTTAGGTAGTTTTTTTTTTATTTAGATATAGTTTTAATTGTTTTTTTTAACTAAGATTAATGTTAAATCATATTATTAACAATTTTAGAGTTGGTACTTGTACTACATCACTAAGTGGTACCAAGGGAGATTGATATGTTTGACTTGTTATACTTTGAATAACTCCAGCTTCACTAACATTATCCACGAATGCAGATGTAGGTATTGTTTCGTTCAAATCGTCAAAGTTAGCCTCATTATTGGAAAGTTGAAATATTTCCTGAGATTCTACTATTAGATTAGAAATATTTTTATTGGCTGCATCACAGGCAACTTGAGATTCATTCTGGGACTCAGTTTGGCTTGAATTATTGGTATTTGTTTATAGCCGTTCTTCAAGAGGAGAAACTGATGCAAAAGTATCAAAACTTTCAAAAGTGTTTTTAAATTTATCTGGGTCCATTGGACAAATCCCAGCAGACTTACAGCCATTCATAGCCTTGTCAGTATTTGTGGTTGTATTATAAGCCTTTGTATAAAGGCCTACAACATCATATGCTGTAATTTTGGTGCCTGGATGGTTGACCATGAATGATTCACATTCTCTGTTATATGTTTTTAGTGGGCCATGGAAAGTTCAGTCTAAAGGCTGCATTCTATGCGATGTGTGAGGTGGCAAAGTTAAAACATGAATATAATTCTTGCGACAAAATTCGTGAGCTCTAAAACTAACGTGGCTTTCATGGTTGTCCAGTATTAGTAAAATAGGATCATCTGCAGATGGTTTTGCAAATGCTTTGAAATGCTGAAGCCAATCAACGAAAATTGTTTCAGTTATCCAGCCTGAGTCAGAAACACAAGTCGCCATGTTACTATTACTGTCCTTCATAAGCAGTGCATTCATTCGCTTTCTTTTAAAATGAAAAATGGGGAAATGTATGTGCCTCCAGCATTAAAACAATTTATAACTGTGGTCAAAGACCCACGTTCTGCGCTGGTACATTTACCTACTTGTTTTAATCCTTTCGGTGCGAGAATCCTGGAATTTCGTTGTACAGTACTACTCCCCGTTTCATCAACGTTATAGATTGAATTCGACTTGAATTGGAATATTGCCATGAGTGTTTTTAAATTTTAAAAACATATTTCTGATTCTTCTTGATTAAAGGCTGTAATCATATTTATTGAAGTAGCTTCTGGTCTTCTAAGTGATATATTGGGGTGTCTCGCCATAAAATTATAATACCAATCTATACCTGCTATTTTGGTATCTTTATTGAAGTCATTTGCTATGTTATTAGCAACGGCAAAATCAAATGCTATTTTTCTTAGGGTAGGAATTGTTATCCCAAAGAAGGCTTTGCATGATTTTAAAATGAATTCGACCAGTTCGTTTTCTTGCGATTCATTAAATACTGACTTCTTACCTCTTTTTGGCATGGTACTTACACCGCCTTTTTTAACTTGTTCAAAAAGGGTCCCTCTGGGAATGCCAAACTTCTCTGCCGCCTGTCGAAAAGAAGTCTTTTTTCTCTTTAATCTCTTGCACAGCTCTTTGTAATGTTTCAATAGTGTAAGCTGGGTCTTTTTTCTTAATATATCTTCGAGGCATCTGTAATATAGAAATATTTCTATAGGTTTTGATAGATAATAGAGTCATTACAAAAATCATATAAATAATATTATAATAATAGGTTTTGATAAATAATGGGGTAATTACGGACGTCCGTATTTACCCCAGGCTATTTGTCCGCAATTGACCCAAACGAGTTAGAAAAAGTACAACAACAAAATTTTTAGGTTAACAAAATTCTATCACGGCAAACGGTTGTATTATTTTATCATCATTAACATCACAATCGACAGAAATAATGACTTTTTTACTGACACTTATTCTTTTTGAATAACACTCAAAATAGTTAATACCAAATATTACATCATAATCACAAAAATAATAAAATTTTAATTACCTTGAAACGTGTGCGCAGCCGTCTGTCGGAAATGTTTGGTGGGCACTAAAGATGGCGGAAAGTAACGCGTGATCGCGGCAGCGGGACATGGGCGGCAGGGATTGAGTAGATATATGTTAGTCCGTATTTACCCCGCGTCCGCAATTCCCCCATCGTCCCCTACTTTTCAAAGGGCCTAATATCTTAGCAAACTTTCCCGACCAGTGTTTACTATGATACAACCGAAACTTAATGCAAGAATTAATAAGATTTTTAAACCAAACTAATTTTAACATGATGTTTTTATTCTTAATTTCAGATTATACGTGATATTGTTTGTGATGTCGGTCCAGCTTGTGTCGGACACATGGACGAAAGAGTTGATAGAGATGGAGGCTCTAGGTGCGCGATCAACTCATTGCACTTATGAGTATGCATTCGACATGTACGGAGCACACTGCGCTGGACTTCGTCTCACGAAACTACCTAAATTGAGGAGTGGAATTGAGGTACCTAGTATCGCTTAATTTATGAATAAATAATGTGGGACTTTTTTTACACAGTGCTATCACTGAATATATATTATAGCATTAAGGAAACAAAGCCTAAATATAATATTATAGGTACATACTATAAATTAATATTATTTTTTTTTTTTTTTACATACTATAAATTCTCCACTGAAGCGTTGGGGTCTAGGTATGTGGAATTAATGTAAAATTGTGGTTGTTTTTGTAAGAAGTGCGCATACAGGTCATATACTTAGGTACTGTAGCGATATCTAGCCCAAATTAAGCTAATACAAGCTTGTGCTTGTGATCTAGACAACTGATAACCATATCTACTTAGTTATATAGGTATGTTGAAAATGGCAGGAGCAGGTTGTCCTGGTTGAAATTTTTCCAGCTGGGCGGCTTGAAAATTTTGTCATGTCGCCCGTAAAGCCTTTAACTTGACTTAACGACTGCCATGTTACTTGGCAATCGGAACCATCGGCCTAACGCGCCTTCCGAAGTACGGTAACGCTCGCAAATATAAATGCCATAAAATACCATAGCGAAAGATGTTGTAAATTTTAAACGGAGTCAAGGCCCGTCTGAACCATGTTCTCTTATTTCACGTTAGTAAAAAAAATATCCTACTATTATTATAAACGCGAAAGTTAGTAAGAATGGATGTTTAACAAACATCCAATCTCTTTCACGCAAAAACTACTGAATGGATTTTAATGAAACTTTACAATAATATAGCTTATACATCAGAATAACACATAGGCTACTTTTTATCCTGGGAACAAGTTCCAGTGGAAAACGGCAACGGGAAAACTTTTCTACGCGGGCAAAGCTGCGGGCGTCAACTAGTACTTTTATATTTCTAAATGCATACGTATTATACATAGGAAACACCTAAACCCAAAACATACATGTACTGTTAATATAAATATTTGTTTCATTCAAATCCCAAACCACCTAACCCGAGCGAGCACAGCAGTCGCAAAAAACGCAGTCGCGAATATCAGCTACTAAGTATAGATACGTAATGTAAAATTATAATTTGTTCTGTTTCAGATTCTCGATTTTAGCGATAACAAACTTCAAGCTCTACATTCAGACACACTATCTGGTTACACGAGCATTAAGTTTCTGTATTTGGCCGATAACCGAATCTATGTCATAGACGAGGATGCCTTCGAAGGGTTCAATTACTTACAATCACTCGATCTCTCAAACAACGTATTATTGAACATGCCAAATTCTATGCTTCAACTGCCGTCACTAAGGAAGCTATATCTCAGAGGAAATCCTATACTCTATACGACAACTAACCTCGCTATAAGCAGACCTATCAAAGCCCCATTGGAACTCTTGGACATTTCAGACTGTAAAATTAGGGAGTTACCGAACTGGGGCACACTTCCCCAGTTAATTTTTTATAACATTTCACACAACTCTCTGATTTCGCTGAACACGTCTCATTTTGCGCCTATGTGCAACTTGGAGAAAGTGGATCTGACAGAATCAGTAAGCGACATGAAGCTATGCAATATGAGAACTGCTGTCCTATGGTTTCAAGCAAAAGGAATATCCTTCCAATTGGAAGACTATTCGAAACTAAATACTAAAGGTACATATTTGTATGTATATTGAATAATAGATTATTACACTAGGTGCTAAAATAACCAAGTATAGGTAATTGGGTAGTAGTGAGGGAGTAGATAGAAACCCAATAATAATTAGGAAAAAAAAAAGTACCAATGGAATACAGAACCATTTGTTTTTTTCATATTACCTATGCACTATGCATTGAGTACTTATAAAGTGATTACATTCTCTTTTATACAGAGTAGGTAATTTTCGGGTTCTATTTTCAAAAATAAAATTATCTATTTTTTTTCTTAGTCGTAGTTTTAATCATTAACAAGTAGGTACCTACCTGCTCCTGACAAAATAATTACTTCTCTTCCCTAGAAGTTTAAATGTCAATCCTTCTGTTTCAGAGTTTTCAAATTGTCCAGCTGATGATTTAACAATATATAACATCACGTATCACAGATGTAAAGCAGACTATTTTCAGGTGAGTTATAAACCCATAGTTACCTATGTGTCCATTATTGTGATGTCTCTATTATGCGTCTTATCCATGATTACAAGCCGACGGGTCGCGAAGTGGTGGAATACTGTAGTTATACAGTACAGATTAGTGTGAGTATAAAGGGGTGTTACTAGGAACTATAGTAATAATAATAATAATATAATAAATCTTTATTCATTTAGGTCACAAAGTAACACTTATGAACGTCAAGAATAAGTAACAGATAATGGGAGATTTAACCCTCAAAATAAAGGGTAGAAGTCGCAAAAGGATGGCGAGGTCGACTTAGACAGATCTGGGCTCTAGGAATTTCTTTTTAACCGTTTACCAAGTAGGTACTGGCTATTATGGTCATAAAGATGATTAGCTTATAGTGCCGTACCTACAAAAATAAATGGGTATCACTAATTTCTTCCAATTCGCCTTATAGTAATATGGTCGGAAGACTCTTTCAGGCGTAGGAAGTCAGTTGGAAGTATAAGATTCACTATCTATTAATACTAGTACTTACGATAAAGTACCTATCTCTAATCCATTATACTAGGTACCTATTTTCTAATTTGAACAGCAGAATTTTATATCGAGATTTTCGATCAATTGTCAACCCCGCCGGGTCCCGGTAAGAGGGGAAGACCCAAGAAGTGCTGGCTTGACGTCGTAAGGGATGACATGCGTGCCAATGGTCTTAGTAGGTACAGGGGACGCCGACGACCGTGCGAAGTCAAGGAGAAAATGTAGGAAATCGGACCCCGGGCGTCACGAGACGCAACTGGGACAGACGCTCGAATGATGATGATGATTTTCGATGCAATTCTGATTATTTCTCTGTACAACAGTATGAATCTAAATACCTATCTTATATTCAAGGGCATATGTGTTCCAGGTACAAAGTATTAAAACTTCGCGACGCACTTGGCTGACAGTAAGCGGCGGGCTCGCAGGCTTTCTCATAGGTTTTATCCTGCTCCTGTATTTGATGCATAGACACAACGTTACACAAACCAAGACGAAAGCTGAAAAGCTAAAACAAGCAGCGTCAGCTAACGATCCAGATAAGGTTGCCACAGCAAATCTTCTTAGAAATGTTTCATAGTCATAAGGTGATATTTCTTGTGTGTAGCCTCTTCTCTGTGCGCTGCACTGAGTTTCGGCATTTAACCGCTCGGCACATGTGATTTTATAATATTCTAGATAGGAATATGCACTATAAATTTAAAATGGAAAATTTTTAATCTTGAGCTAAACCCGAACCAGCGTCTTCTCACTTGCGAGGTGAGACGCTTATCCAGCTAAGCTACCGAGACTCGAAACTGACGCATTTATCCATCTCTTCCGTCGTGCTAGATGCCGGTAGATGGCGCCGCGTTACGTCGCCTGGATTATGATATGAGGGGTATACAGATACAATATATCATGTATATTAGATAGAGGTGAAGAATTGATGTCTTATTACATCGTAAGAATAATTTTAAGGATTTTAGTTAAGTATGATCCAGACATGTGGGTAGATAGTAGAACGTAGGTAAACAATGAATTCGTGCCATGAATGGTCCCATAAAGGAGTCAATTCTAATGCTAGAATAGGCTGAAGCGTTATTTTTGTAGAGTCGGGTGCTACATTAATTTAACAGCTAGAAAACCAAAATACTGAAATAAATTGTGTGTGTATAAATTTTGATAGAAGCTAAATATAGGATTAGGTGTTTTATAATATCTCAAGTTTTACCTACGAGTATATAAATTATGTATTTTATTATCATTTATTACTATAAATAGTTCCCATAATTTTATTGTCAGTTGTGAAGCACAGGTCGTTCGATAGTTGTTCTAATTTTATGGGTAAAATTAAAGGGAAACAGAATCAGTTCTAGAAGCGCGACTGGTTTTGTAGTAAACTGTACCTATCACTGGTCTACCAGAGGTTTTCTCTACATACTACTTGAAAATTAGTACTTGAAGTATGAGAACACTTTTAGATCCAGGACCCTTTGCTAGGACATTATGATTATGCGAGTATGCGAGACTTAATTGTACCGACTTTTATACCACATCAGTATGACTAGTGAATGTATCTCATTATGATAATAATCACTGAATATCCTACAGGCTACTCTTTATCCCGGGAACGAGTTCCTGTGGGAAACAGGAACGGGAAAACTTAACCACGCGTACAGAGTCGCGGGCGTCAACTAGTAATAAAAATAATAATTAAAATAAGTGTAAAATACAGGTATTAACGCGATCATGCTTATTTACCTTAAATAGCTTGACGTTTCGACTGGGTTGCACCAGCCGTGGTCACAAGCAGACTCATAATTTTGACCCGGCACAGTACAGACCTAAACTAAAGTAGTAAAGAAACTATGCCTAAATGTAAAATAGCGTAAATGTAAAATTAAACGATTTTTTTATATAATTATTTACACTTTATCTGAGATAGATTTAACTTATTATGTCTTTTAAATTACCAAGTTTTCCAAGTTAAAAATATAACTTACTAGATGACCCACGCAACTTCGATACAGCTACTTAAATGAGGAACCGCTCGAACGATTTTGTGCAAACTTGAGTCTGCTTGTGACCACGGCTGGTTCAACCCAGTCGAAACGTCAAGCTATTTAAGGTAAATAAGCATGATCGCGTTAATACCTGTATTTTACACTTATTTTAATCAGTCTGCTTGTGACCACGGCTGGTGCAACCCAGTCGAAACGTCAAGCTATTTAAGGTAAATAAGCATGATCGCGTTAATACCTGTATTTTACACTTATTTTAATCATGCACGGCGAAAGTTTATAAGTTAAAAATAATAATTGTACCAAAATCAGCCGATATGTAGTAATATTATACTTAGCAGCGCGACAGATGGCTCTGGCATCAGCTTGTATGGTTCTGTAGCTGAGGGGTCAGAGCGTTGTTAGGTATGTCGCGGCTTAATTCTTGTCTGGACCAAGTTTTCTTGGTCACGATATATAAAACTTTTAGTTATAATAATGTAGTACCTATATGCAAGTTAGCTGGTGCTAGAAATGACCCATGAAGTCTTGTAAGGCTGACTAGTTATAATCTTGTGCTGTTCTAAAAATTCTGTTTAGGATTATATTATATTTTTCTAATGGATAATAATCGAAGCTATTATTTATATCGAATCGACTACGTTCCCATCAGCCGGTATTATAGTACTGCCAGATAAAGTTTGGGCATCGGATATCATCAGCACTCGTATCTTCAACCGTGCAATGTCATAATTTTGACCCGGCACAGTACAGGCCTGAACTAAAGCAGTAAAGAAACTATGCCTAAATGTAAAATAGCGTAAATGTAAAATTAAACGATTTTTTTATATAATTATTTACACTTTATCTGAGATAGATTTAACTTATTGTGTCTTTAAAATTACCAAGTTTTCCAAGTTAAAAATATAACTTACTAGATGACCCACGCAACTTCTATACAGCTACTTAAATGAGGAACCGCTCGAACGATTTTGTGCAAACTTCACATAAACTACTAAATAGTCCAAACAAAGCCTACATTTGATTTGGATAGGTGAGCCCGTTCTTGAGTCTTAAAATTACAACGAAAAGTGGCATTGACTTTTAAATATATTGATTGTACCAGTACAATAAGTTATATTTTTAAATAAGGGATAGGATCACATTGAATATATAAATAATAATAGTTTAATGTATAACGTGAACAATGCAACAACCGCGACTGGTCGCTTACGCTGTAGATGCGTGCGCCTGTTGAGTAACCAGTTTCGCATGTTCTATGAAGTTTCCTTACTGTACATTATACTGTGGCCTAGGGTGGTGAAGTGGTAGTGTATGGGATTGCCATTGCTAAGGGCTCGGGTCCAAATTAAACAAATATTTGTGTTATTCACCAACATTAGTTTCTGAATTTGGATGTTTTCTATAATTTATTTGTTGTCTAGCAATCATACAGCTGATGAGCTGATGCAGAAACGTTATCTGGTTGTACACTGTATGTCATAATATAACTGCTAAAGTAGCAATATTAGCGTAATTTATATTAAGTTACATTATAATGTGAAAATCGAACTGCATGTACTTTTCTATGCAAATTATAATATCAGCTTTAGGGCCTTTTTAAGACCGCACTTAATAATGATTTACACAATCTAACCATTAAACGACATTTTAGTGGCCCAGCTTCTCATAAAACCATTTTAGTAAATAAGGATGCAATTTTTTTAACATTTTCTTGTATTTAATAATTTAAGTTAATTCACTGTGATAGTAATAAATTTGTTGGTAATAATTAATGACGTTCTTTTTTTTTGAATGGCCTTGGAATCAGTATAATAATGCGCTAAGTGTTTTTAAGAAAATTACGCTAATAGATTAAATGAAATTTGACAAAGTTAAAATTTTGTGGAGATGTGCACAAAGCATTTTTATAAATTTGGTTGAGTAGTTTAAATAAAAAGGCAATATCCCATTTTATCCAAAAATGAACTATATTTATATGAAATTAACAAACTGAATTAAATCGTCACAAGCTAAAAATACGATGCGTTAATGCTATGTTGATTTCTTTAGCGTTAAAACATCTCCAATTGTATTGTAATGTATGTAAACTAAATCAAATCAATAAAAACAACAGCTGAATAAACACGAACAATGGTTCCTTCAGTTGGTACATTCAAATGTCCTCGTCCAAGTCTGCCAAGACATGTATTGAATGCCAGCTTTAGGGTAATTCCGTTGAATGTTGTCCAAGTATTGAGTAATATGACATTTTTTTCAGGTGTCTTTCTTTTCACTATCACTAACAGATTTAGTTGGCGGTGAATCTTTCTCCTTCGCCAGGCGTTGTTTACTGAACTTACCCATGCCAGGCTGGTAAATTACAAGGCTTGGGCGGTCCTGAAAAGATAAGTTACAGCTAAGTATGTACATAATAAAAATCTAAAAGGAAATCTGCTTATTAGCAGACCATACACTGACTATTACAGTGATCCCTTCAGTCCATCTGCCACATTGTCTATAGCAAGGGTGGCCAACAAGTCTATCGGCCATTTTCCTGCGTCCCAATGGTAAAGTTTTACAACTAAACTGTTAAAAGCGGGCGGGACTCCGGTGTCTAAGAGATAGCAAGTCTATTTAATTCAAAAAAGTTACAAGACCTAGCTGAACAACTATAGAGCCAGCTTATTTCTGAGATACATATACAAGTTATTCTCGAGAGTTGTCGCAGCAAGAGGGGTGCAACAGGCAGATGTAAAATTCTCTAAACCCTCCACCTACGACTACAAGAAAGTTTTTGACTGTCGAAACGCGGGCCATCCTGGATGCTCTGCAGCGATGTCATATTGATTGCAATATATCGAGCTATTGAGATGCTTGTACGACACCGCTACCATGACAGTTCAGCTTCAAAACCAAAAGATAAACCACATTGAGCCGCGTGGAGGGGCTGTAGACTGGGCGATGATGATGATCTCCCAACCAATAGCTTTTCACCAACCCGCTTGAGGACGTCTTTAAAGACGTTTTGGGGGGATGGGTCGAGAATATACAAGAAAGAATGCATTTTCCGGAGAATAACGCTGGAACATTGGGCAGCATGAACTTGGTAACAACCTAGGTAGTGTTCATTGAGCCGTGTTCACTACGGGACCAATACACGTCTAGCCTTGGAATAGTCCAAGGATATATCTACCTATGGATAATCTACCTTGGGCAGGTTATCCAACTTGGCAGAAATAGTGTTGTTAAGGAAATCGCCAAAATCTCCGGTTTGGCTGGGTAGCACAATGAGCTATGGAGAGAGCTATGCTTGTAATGTCTTTAAGGGGTAACCTTTAAAACAGGGTTATCCGTCAGAGAAATAATAGTCGACATAGCTAGCGTTGAAAACGCGTTAAAGTGACTGTGGGCTTGCAATATATGTAAAAGTATAGTATAGCTAGTCGATAGAGCAAATGAGTTCAGGAGTTGAGGCCGTCACTAAGCATACGTTAGGTTAGATGACCACCCGCCAGTTAGACTGACATCCTGAATTTAATATGCTACATATAGTGTATGGAAACATTTTGATGATGCAGTGTAAAAGTCAAAATTAGCTTTCCTAATCAAAGAAGTTTACCTAAGATAAGAATTGTGTATGGCTATGTATAATTTCTTTGGTGGCGCATTGGTAGTATATGCAACTGCCGCGTTGAGGTCCCGGGTTCGATTTCCGGGTCGGAACAAATATTTGAACATACATACATACATACATATTGTCACGCCTTTATCCCCGAAGGGGTAGGCAGAGGCATAAATAACGCCCCCATTTCACCGTATGCATTTTTGTCCCACGTAACAGGTGGTGAGTCCATTGCCGTGTTGAAATGGACAGGCACAGGCTGTGGCGACCTGCTGTTGAAATTTTTTAAGCCGCCTATTAGGCTATCAACTTGGCTTAACGACTGCCATTTTATTGGCAACCGGGAACAACGGCTTAACGTGCCTTCCGAAGCACGGAACTGGGGTGGGTCTAAAGGACGAATAAATTTAATAAAATAAAAATAAAAATGTGTCTATTTTAGATGTAAAATTTGGAAGAAATTTTGAACTCCTACATCGTACAAATATTTGTGTAATTCACAAATGTGTGTTTCGGATTGGAACTTGGGTGTTTCCTATGGATAATATGTATGTAGTTAGAAATTTATAAGAATGTTTATTAGCTTACTTTGGGATAGATGGCGCTCTGTGAGTTGTCCCACAATATTATTATTATTAGCTATCAAAATATATTACCTTATTTCTAATTCTCCGTTCTGTGCGACGGTCACTGTCACTTTTATCTTTTTCTTCTGATTCTTCTCTTTCGCTAGACGGACCCCTGACATCCAGTGACTTCTGCCTTTTCAACAGATACTCGTCTTTAATCGTAACTACTTCAGACTCTAAACTGCTCCTTCTCACCTTTGAAATACTAACAGAAGTCATTTTAGTAAAAGTTTCATCATCTGTGTCCTTAAATTTTTCATCATTCATTTCTTCAACTTTCTTTTTATCCAGACTATCTATAATTTTGGAGTAATCGTCAGTTTTAACATGCGGCAACTGCGTGAAAGGTTTAATATCATCGTGACTGATTGCTTTCACTTTATTCTCTGAAGATACAATTTTGTTCAGCACTGACGGCTTCTCTGATTTTTCAAAATCGCTTTGCTTAATTCTCTCTTTCCTAGTATCACTATATTTTTTACTTTTAGACTCCCGAGGCAACTCCTTTATTTTATCACGTTTATCCTTTTTATACCCCTTATCAGAATCCTCACCTTGTTCGTCATCTCTGATAGAATTTTCTTTTTTATCGTTATCAAATTTTTTCTTCTTGTCACCTAACATATTAATACCAGTCTTGCGTTGCTCCCTATAAGTTTTAGATTCAAAAACAGATCCATCTTTACTATCCGACTTTACTTGATCGTCTTTACCATCTACGGCCTTCTCTTTTTCCCATTCTCTAGCTTTAATTTTTTTTACTTCACCATCTCCTGTCTCTTCCTCCTGAAATTAATAAACTATAACATAAGTATTCTGATTACGATTATATGATTGATAATACGTTACAAGATGCGTTGGTCTACTATTGGATGTCTATCGAAATATAATTACACACTACCTATAATGAAACCAATATGAAATACGCACGAAGACCATTAGCTACAAATGATGTGACATCAACAAAGAGAACCTTGAAGCAAGTATCGCCACCACTTTTCTGACTACCTTCTTGAGATTCTTTTTTGTCACAGAATTTACCCGAAGTTAATGTGAAAGTATTGTGTGTTTTTGTTGATAGAGCAGGGAAATGACTATCCCAGTCGGAATCTGTACTGATGAACTCATCGGACCCGTGAGTAGTTTTCAGTTCTGTTTTAACAATGCCACACTTCCCTTTGCTCTTATGGTATATTCTTTGTTCTCCATACCAAAAACTATGATGGTTATATTTGTGGTTACAGTAATCAGTATTGTCATTACAGTTTTCATCTTCTGATATATCACCAGGTCTCTAAATAAATATAAAAAAATTAACTGATATATTCATTATGTATGTACAAAAAAAACTAAAAGAGAATGGGAAGGATCTTAGGTCCGTATTCCAGAACTATACTCAATCAACGCTTGAGGCTTTTGCCTTATAAAATCTACTCTCAAGCGTCGATTGAGTATTGAGAAACGTTCTGGAATACGGCCCTTAGTGTCAAGAAATCTTATCGTAGAACTATGACTCATGATCATTTATTGTTGGAAGGCTGTAAGAGTAAATCGAATTGATTTACAATATTCAGCAATGTACGCGACTTTTTCTCTACTGTGTGCAACCAGTGCATTCTAACAGATTATGAACTATGCCGCCAAGACATGGAAACTGTAACTGACTTGGTGGCGCAGTGAAAGTGTTCACAACTGCTGATGCAGAAGTCATAGGCTTGAATTCGTAAATATCGTATTTGGAGTTTGGGTGATTTTTACAGTATAATTTTAGAACACTGGTATTTTCACTTGATTAGACCTCCACAAGCTTATGTTAACTTCATTTTAAATAGAAGAAGCTGTAAATCGACATTCGGCTCCGTCAAGTCCCAACAGGAGGAAGTTTCAGAAAGACCAGAGAGTCCTTACATGGGTGGTGAAGATTGCGAAGAAAAATAAGGAAAGTGGACCTCAGGCATGTAACTTGGCTTTGCAATCAAGTGATGATGGTGATCCATTCTGAAGTCAGATGCCTCTGTTGGCACTTGTGCCAGATAGTCGTCGTAGTCCACATGTAGTGAAGAAACTAGAGGTAGATGAAGATAGAGTGTAGACAAGGTGTCTACATCCACAATTGTTCACAGTAATAGCTCCTGTATAAACCCCTAATTTGTGTTCTCTGTGATGGGCAGGCTTCTGACTTTTTGGAAGTTATTGCTGGAGGGCTAGAGAGGTATACTTTGGGGCCCCATTAAATAAAAAAAAGCAAAGTAACAAACTTAAAAAAGATTGCATAATATTATGTAATATTATTGTAAAAAAAGCAATCATATATTAGTAAACAAGTACATTATATAACTCATAGTAATAAGCAAAATAAACTTCACAAATTAGAATAACTATTCAGATTCTAAATCCAAGAGTCCGACTCAGACCTCGCAGGTAAGGTAAAGGAAAATATTTTATGCATAAAAATTAAATAATCTCCTGTAAAGACCTCTTGTCCATTGCTATCTTTCAGGTAGAGTTCATCATCAAGGTAACATGGGAAGAGTGAACAACCTTCAAGGGGAATTACCAAATAGTGTAAAATAATATATAATAGTGTATAATGTGGACCACATTCTCACTACTAACATTGACGTTGCCAAGCTGTTCGGCTGGTATTTATTATTTTACACTATTTGGTAATTCCCCTTGAAGGTTGTTCACTCTTCCCATGTTACCTTGATGATGAACTCTACCTGAAAGTGTATGGCAGAACCTTAGGGATAGTATGGTAAATGCCGCTGTAGAAGTGTGTGGAGAAACGAGAAGAGGCAGTAGTAATAAGCGCATGGTGGAATGAGGAAGTGAAAGAAGCAGTTCGAATGAAGAAGAAAGCATGGTTAGACTACTTAGCCTCGCGGAATGATTTTAATATGAAAGAGAGATACAAGCTGCAAAAAGTTAACACGAAGGCACTGATAGAAGAAGCTCGTGAAAGGTGCAGAATGAAAGCGGATGAAAGGTTGTCGTCCAATTTCCGGGATAATGCCAGGCTCTTCTGGAAAGAGGTAGGCAAGACCCGGAGTTGTTCGGCAATCTGCAGTATGAATAAAGTGCTTAGTGTTAACAATGACGTCCTAACAGACCAAACTGACGTCCTGCAGAGATGGAGTGAATATTATGGAAAGATGTCTGCAAGAAAAGACAGAGATGCCACATCGGGAAGTGGAGCTCACTTCGATGCTCCGGATCCCGATGTCATTGAAGTCATTAGTATGAAAGAAATTGAACCAGCGATAAGAAGTATGAAATGTGGTAAGGCTGAGGGAAAAGACAGAGTTACTGCTGAGATGATCAAGTACGGTGGGTCGCGCGTCTGGGACACTCTATATCTGTTATGCAACTTGTGCTGGCGGACGGGTGAGGTCCCAGACGACTGGCGAATAGCAGTTGTAGTACCTATCTACAAAGGGAAAGGCTCGCGCCTAAACTGCTCCAGCTACAGGGCGATCAGCTTGGTCAGCTTAGCTAGTAAGGTGTATGCAAAGATTATAACGGCAAAAATGCAAGAAAAGTCTGAAAGGTATTTATGGGAGGGTCAATGCGGGAATCCGCATTGACCCTCCCATAGTGGAAGGATGTGGAAGAGGTTGCATGGATCAAGTGTTTGCCGCATGATCGCGGAGAAGTTTCTGGCTATTAACCAGAAGGTTTTCTGCGCTTTTGTGGATCTGGAGAAAGCATTTGATAACGTTGTGAGGGAAACTCTGTGGGATTTGCTGCCCGGATATGGTGTGGACGACTCGCTGCTGCGGGCACTACAGTCGCTTTATAAGGACTGTAAGGCTTGCGTGCGAGTAGGGGGGGATGTGTCACCTCTTTTGGATGTCTGTACAGGCGTCAAACAGGGTTGTGTCATGTCCGCCTGGCTGTTCATAGTGTATCTGGACAGTTGCCTGCAGAAGTTGAAAGATTGTGATATGGGTGTGAATTTGGGTGACTTTTCAGTAAACTGTCTGCTGTACGCTGATGATGCGGTGCTCATGGCCTCATCAGAAGCCGACCTTCAGGCATTAGTCACTAATATGAAAGAGGAGTGTGAAAGTAAGGGTCTTCGCTTGAATGCAAGAAAGACTAAGGTTCTAGTATTTGAAAGAGATGACGTAAGAACTAAATGCGAGATTAGGGTAAACCAGGAACGTCTAGAGCAAGTGAATGAAATTGTGTATTTAGGGAGTATGTTTAGCGCGGATGGAAGATGTGATTCGGATGTAGAACGGCGAGTAGCTGCCGGAAACAAAGTTAACGGTGCTTTGTCCCAGTTAGTAAAGCGACAAAGCATCGTAAAAGAAGCACGACTAGCGATTCATAACGCAGTGCTAGTGCCAACTTTGCTTTACGGTAGTGAAACCTGGGTATGTCAGCAGATGCATGAAAGTAAATTGAATGCTGTGGAGATGCGATCACTTCGAAAATTGTGCGGCGTTACCTTGGCCGACCGAATACGTAACGAAGTGATACGCAATATGACAGGTTTGAACGAAAGTGTCAGCTGTCTGAAACTAAATGTGGCGAAGACCGAGTACTTGGCACTAAACTCGACAGATCCCACATCCGTCCGCATAGGCGGTGATTTGGTCGAGCGCACGGACCAGGTTAAATACCTGGGATCTATTTTTCACACGTCCAGTGACATCGATTGCGACGTCAAGTCACGCATTGCTGCCGCGTGGGCCAAATGGCGGGAGATGACCGGTGTCATTTGTGACCCTAAAATGCCGATCCGGTTGAAGGGACAGGTCTACAAAACCATTATTAGACCTGTCCTTTTACATGGCAGTGAGACGTGGCCGATATTGGAGCGACACAAGCAGGAGCTGCGTGTCACGGAAATGAAGATGCTGCGGTGGATGTGTGGGGTCAAGCGGATGGACCGCGTGAGAAACTCTCGCATCCGCGGCAGCCTTCACGTCCGTGACATTGCAGACAAGTTGCAAGAGTGTCGCCTTCGTTGGTATGGTCACGTCTTGCGGCAACCGCCGGGCTACTTAGGTAACAAATGTCTGGCCATGTCAGCTCCGCCGGGTCCCGGTAAGAGGGGAAGACCCAAGAAGTGCTGGCTTGACGTCGTAAGGGATGACATGCGTGCCAATGGTCTCACTACAGGGGATGCCGAAGACCGTGCGAAGTGGAGGAGAAAATGTAGGAAAGCGGACCCCGGGCGTCGCGAGACGCAACTGGGACAGACGCTCGGATGATGATGATGAATGAAAGTGTCAGCGTTAAGCTGGAGAAGGGCGTGCTCCATTGGTTTGGACACGTCCAACGAATGAGTGAGGAACGATTGACGAAGAATATATATTGTGCGAAAGCAGAGGGTAGAAGAAGTCAGGGTAGGCCGAGATTTACATATGAAGACCACGTGAGCAGATTGCTCAAAACGGAAAGGTCAAAAGTACTCGGATACCCAGACGTGCGTGTATGAAACGATTGATGAATCTCGAAGAAGCAAAAGAAGTATGCATGGATCGCGAAGCCTGGCGATCTGTCCTCTCTGACTACCCCGTCAGGGATACAGCGTGAAGATAGTTAAGTTAGTTAAGTTAATAAATACCATGAGACTAAACAAATATACACTTTACCTTTATTGACATTTCTTTGGTTTTCCGCTCAATTCTCATTTTTCTTTTGTCATTATCTCGCCTACGGCGCTCATCCCTCCCTCTTTTCTCCTGTCTACGAGCAGCTAGATACTCCAGTAAAGGTGTTGATTGCACTTTCTTGTCATTTACTGCAAAAATATTGTACAAAATAAAATGCTAAAAACTGCTGTTCAGCATCTTCTGCTATGGCTAGTCTTGAGACGGGTGAATTTCATTATAAAATAAAAATAAATAAATTCTCTTTATTTCAAGCAGTAACCCATAGAAAAATTACACTGCATATAATCATTATTATGTGAAAAAAGTGTGAGTCTACAAATGTAAAATTGCAGAAGACAGTTACATCAATTATTTAAAAAATATTGCAAAATAAATTATTCAACTTGGTAAACATAATATTAAGCCTCTTGGGCCAATGTTGTGTATAGAATTACATAATTTTTTAGCAAAACATTATCTCATAGTGTGTAGGAAACCTACAAGATGTCAGTTGCAACCTACAACATTGCAATCAGTATGTTGCAACTAGTTCTAGACATGTTCAAGGCATTTGATTGTGTATTTGGTGGGTTCTGAAGTTCAAAGAAGGTCCAAAAACTTATAGGTATTGACAATCATTGTAACTCTAAAATCAGTTGGCTTGGCAGAAAATATAGACCCCAAGATATCCTTGCCTGGCTTTATATATTGGAAAGTAATGAGTGCAGGTTGTGTAAAACAGTCTCTAATAAGAAAACACAACCCATGTGACACACAGTCTATAAATGATAGCCAAAAAGGTTTATTATAAGTTTAAACACTAATTTCCTAAATATTCTCAGTGAAATAGTATCAAAATGTGCTTCATCATCAGTGGCTTTATCACATCGCAAAACAATATTATAAACATGAAAGAGTTTCTATGGATATTTGTTACTTCTTCACACAATAAGTATTCAACAAATTATAATGAAACTTTTTATGTGGAGTACAAGTGTCTGTAAATAAGGAAGCCCTTTCGATCGCATAACCTTTTTAGCATAATGTACTTTGGCATAACAGGTACTGGTACTGTGTAAAAGACTGGTACTGTGTAAAAGACCCTGAGGGCAACCTGTTAAGCGAAGACCTCGCGGTAAAGGAGATATGGCGCTCGTACTTCCACGAGCTGCTTAATAAACAGCACAAAGAGGTGCAGCCTCCGGACCTCCCTCCGAATCAGGGACTAGTGCCACCGGTAACGCCTGGAGAAGTCCTGACTGCGCTTCGCCGCATGAAGAATCGGAAAGCTGTCGGACCCGATGGAGTCCCCATCGAAGCCTGGAAGGCGATGGGTCCTCGCGGTGTGGGCATCTTAGTAAACCTTTTTAACCGCATACTCCTCAGCGGGCAGATCCCAAACCAATGGAGACTGAGTATTATTACTCCAGTCTTCAAAGGTAAGGGGTCAGTGCAGGAGTGCGGGAGCTACCGCGGTATTAAGGTGATGTCCCACACCATGAAGATCTTCGAGAGGATTATAGACTCTCGGATCCGGCAGGAGTGTACTCTCTCGGAGTGTCAATATGGGTTTCGCCCTGGTTATGGGACCACGGACCCTGTTTTTGCCTTGAGGGTTGTGGCAGAGAAATACAGGTCGAAGAACACGCCTCTGCACTGTTTGTTTCTAGACATGCAGAAGGCCTTCGACTGTGTTCCTCGTGCGATGATCTGTTGGGCACTGCGGTCCAAAGGGGTTCCAGAGGTCTATATTGACACTATCCGGGACATGTACTGTGACTCCGATTCAATGGTTCGGACTGCTGTTGGCGACACGAAACCCTTCCCCATCACCGTCGGGGTACACCAGGGTTCGGTCCTTAGTCCGCTTATGTTCAGTGTAATATTAGACGAATTGTCGGACAGCATCAGAAACCCACATGAGCAGTCTCCATGGTTGCTCATGTATGCTGACGATATTGCGCTGGCAGACGCGGACAGGGGCAGATTGGTGCGACGTGTAAAGGCGTGGATGGAGACGCTTGAGAACGGCGGTCTGAAACTAAATATGCGAAGACCGAGTACTTGGCACTAAACTCGACAGATCCCACATCCGTCCGCATAGGCGGTGATTTGGTCGAGCGCACGGACCAGGTTAAATACCTGGGATCTGTTTTTCACACGTCCAGTGACATCGATCGCGTGGGCCAAATGGCGGGAGATGACCGGTGTCATTTGTGACCCTAAATTGCCGATCCGGTTGAAGGGACAGGTCTACAAAACCATTATTAGACCTGTCCTTTTACATGGCAGTGAGACGTGGCCGATATTGGAGCGACACAAGCAGGAGCTGCGTGTCACGGAAATGAAGATGCTGCGGTGGATGTGTGGGGTAGAAACTCTCGCATCCGCGGCGGCCTTCACGTCCGTGACATTGCAGACAAGTTGCAAGAGTGTCGCCTTCGTTGGTATGGTCACGTCTTGCGGCAACCGCCGGGCTACGTAGGTAACAAATGTCTGGCCATGTCAGCCGCGTCGGGTCCCGGTAAGAGGGGAAGACCCAAGAAGTGCTGGCTTGACGTCGTAAGGGATGACATGCGTGCCAATGGTCTCACTACAGGGGATGCCGAAGACCGTGCGAAGTGGAGGAGAAAATGTAGGAAAGCGGACCCCGGGCGTCGCGAGACGCAACTGGGACAGACGCTCGGATGATGATGAACTAACTAACTATCTTCACGCTGTATCCCTGACGGGGTAGTCAGAGAGGACAGTTCGCCAGGCTTCGCGATCCATGCATACTTCTTTCGCTTCTTCGAGATACATCAATCTTCATACACGCACGTCTGGGTATCCGAGTACTTTTGACCTTTCCGTTTTTGAGCAATCTGCTCACGTGGTCTTCATATGTAAGTCTCGGCCTACCCTGACTCCTTCTACCCTCTACTTTTGAACAATATATATTCTTCGTCAATCGTTCCTCACTCATTCGTTGGACGTGTCCAAACCAACGGAGCACGCCCTTTTCCAGCTTAACGCTGACACTTTTATTCAAACCTGCCATATTGCGTATCCCTTCGTTACGTATTCGGTCGGCCAAGGTAACGCCGCACAATTTTCGAAGTGATCGTATCTCCACAGCATTCAATTTACTTTCATGCATCTGCTGACATACCCAGGTTTCACTACCGTAAAGCAAAGTTGGCACTAGCACTGCGTTATGAATCGCCATTCGTGCTTCTTTTACGATGCTTTGTCGTTTTACTAACTGGGACAAAGCACCGTTAACTTTGTTTCCGGCAGCTACTCGCCGTTCTACATCCGAATCACATCTTCCATCCGCGCTAAACATACTTCCTAAATACACAATTTCATTCACTTGCTCTAGACGTTCCTGGTTTACCCTAATCTCGCATTTAGTTCTTACGTCACCTCTTTCAAATACTAGAACCTTAGTTTTACTTGCATTCAAGCGGAGACCCTTACTTTCACACCCTCTTTCATATTAGTGACTAATGCCTGAAGGTCGGCTTCTGATGAGGCCATGAGCACCGCATCATCAGCGTACAGCAGACAGTTTACTGTAAAGTCACCCAAATTCACACCCATATTAAAATCTTTCAACTTCTGCAGGCAACTGTCCAGATACACTATGAACAGCCAGGCGGACATGACACATCCCTGTTTGACGCCTGTACAGACATAAAAAGAGGTGACACATCCCCCCCTACACGCACGCAAGCCTTACAGTCCCTATAAAGCGACTGTATTGCCCGCAGTAGCGAGCCGTCCACACCAAACACTTGATCCATGCAACCTCTTCCACGTCGGAATCCGCATTGAGCCTCCCATAAATACCTTTCAGACTTTTCTTGACTCACCCGTCCGCCAGCACAAGTTGCATAACAGACATAGTGTGTCCCAGACACGCGACCCACCGTACTTGATCATCTCAGCAGTAACTCTGTCTTTTCCCGCAGCCTTTCCACATTTCATACTTCTTATCGCTTGTTCTATTTCTTTCATACTAATGACTTCAATGACATCGGGATCCGGAGCATCCAAGTGAGCTCCACTTCCCGATGTGGCATCTCTGTCTTTTCTTGCATACATCTTTCCATAATATTCACTCCATCTCTGCAAGACGTCACTTTCGTCTGTTAGGACGTCATTGTTAACACTAAGCACTTTATTCATACTGCAGATTGCCGAACAACTCCGGGTCTTGCCTACCTCCTTCCAGAAGAGCTTGGCATTATCCCGGAAATTGGACGACAACCTTTGATCCGCTTTCATTCTGCACCTTTCACGAGCTTCTTCTATCAGTGCCTTCGTGTTAACTTTCTGCAGCTTGTATCTCTCTTTCATATTAAAATCATTCCGCGAGGCTAAGTAGTCTAGCCATGCTTTCTTCTTCATTCGAACTGCTTCTTTCACTTCCTCATTCCACCATGCATCACGCTTATTACTACTGCCTCTTTTCGTTTCTCCACACACTTCCACAGCGGCATTTATCATACTATCCCTAAGGTTCTGCCATACACTTTCCACATTCTCACTGCTTACATTGACGTCGCCAAGCTTTTCGGCTACCCTTTCATTATATTTATCCCTAATGGATGCATCCTGCAGCTTCCAGCTTTTGATGCTATAAGTCGGCTCAGGTTCAGGACACTCGGTACAACAAAATGCCAGTATTAGCTTGCCAGCGTCGTTCACCCTTTTATCCCCATACTTCCCGAGTACCGACTCAAAACCATCGCGAGCGGTACCCACCCATCCATTCAAGTCTCCACATACTATAAGTCTTTCATTTTCTTCTATCACATTTAGAGCTTCTCTCATACTCTCCCAGAAGTCCTCTAGCTCACTCGCGTTCGACGAAGATACTGGCGCGTAAGCATCTACCAGGAAAATCTTCGTCAAACCAAGTTTTACACGGATCCAGAGGATTCTAGGACCTACCAGTTTGTACTCATACATACCGGAGGCCAATCGTGAGGACAGCAAAATTCCAACCCCCCGACTGCCATGCTCGCTCTCTGGTACTCCAGACCAAAGCATGAGCATCCCACCCGGGAGCTCCAAGACCTCGCTTGGCATGCTTAATCAGCATACATGTAAAGGGTATAATTCTTTTACGCCTAAAGATAATTTATTATAAAATACAAAAAGCATAATGGAGGTATGCATAACAGTTTAAATCATAAATGAATAATAGATTTAACTAAGAATATTTAAGAAATGATAAGACACCATTGTTAATCATCTCACTCATAGCCAAGTTTGTAAGCTGTAACATATGAAATGATATTTTAAGTGTTGTAACTTTTAGACTACTCTTGAGCAAAGTAGTAAATAGGTACGACGACGAGCGAAACGACGACGAGCGAAACGGCGATGCGCCAGAACTGAATCGCGTGTTTTAATCTACCTACTTTTTTTTTGCATTTTATTTATATATTCTATATATAAGTGTTGATATTTTGAACTTCAGTATAGTGACTATCTACATTTTTAATCAGTGGGCATTTCAATCTTAGACAGTTCAAGCTTAGATATAAAAATAAAAATATGTACTCATTAACATTATGGTATTCTATATATATATTTATATATATATTTGACTTGTAATCTTTATGCCATAGAGTGTGATGCCAATAAATGTAATGATTAGTAAACATTATTGTAAAAAAAATATGCGTAAACATTTTATGTATGTCAAATGATTTATTCTGTTTGAACGTTATGCGAAACGAAGAGTATGCAAAAAAATGTTATGCAGTTTTAAGTTATGCCTTTTAAATTTATGCAATCCAATACGGACCCTGTAGATAATGGGTGTGGAGAAACTGCACCACATGGTTGGAACTGCAGGCATCAGCTAGTTAAAAATAACAGCTAAAATCTATGAAGTGAAAGTAGTATGATTTAATGTAAAAGTTTAGAAGTTGGTCTATATCTACTTACCCTCATTAATAGGGTATGAATACTCAAGTTTGGGTTGATTTTCAGTTTCAGGTTCTTTATTGAGAATTTCAACAAATTCTTGAAAAATGGGATCACTCTCAATAGTACCACATTTTGGATCCTTCTTCTTTTTCTTTTTTGGTATCCTTTGGAACGGGGCATACTCCACAATACCAACATATTCTACTCCTGTAATAGAAAGATATACTTTTTAGGCTCTTCTTATCACAATAATGCATAGAAATTATATTTCATGCATTAAAACCACAATGCATCAATAATTTATGTATCTATTAAAAGAAGGTATGTAAAAAAGTTTTTGAAAAACCTCACAATTTAAGATAGTATTTTAAATGTAAAACCGTCACATTCTCAAATCTCAAAGTAATTAAAGAATTTACCTTTTTCATCTAAAAAGACATAACCATCAAATTTATCTCTAAATAGGTAAATATCGTCAACATTAACAAAGTTTATGTAAGCTCTGGAATATAAATTGTTGCCAAGAGAAGAATCGGGCTTAGCAAAATAAAAATGATCATGATCAGGTATGGGCGAAACCTGCTCTAAGAACGCTTCTTCTGTCATGGTAGGTGGAAGGCGCCGCAAAATAATCTGAAATTAACATAACTTCGTTTAAATCAATCGACCTCATATGCTATATTTACAGTCAACAATTTGTGCAAACAGTCACTTTCGTCAGTGGTCGCTGAGTTTTGGTTTTCTTATCCTTGTTCTTGTTTATAAAGGTTTTACTGCCCGAGTCCGACTGTGAGTCCTTTGCATCTTGATCTTCAGTCATTATACAATTTTAATAATATCCGTTAGTTTATATTTCAATCACCCAACATTATCAAAAAACCGTGGTGTCGTGTGTTATTTTTTTGACATTTAAATAAATGGCAGTGGCAGCTGTAGACAGCAGCTGTGGCAGTTACCAGTGCTGCCAACTCTAAATTATGTTGTTATTGTTGTTGTTGTTTTTTTAGTCCTCTACAGAACAGGCAAAGGTATTCAAACCATACTAAAAGTCATGCAATTATTTACTACTTTACAATTTTTTTTTTGTTAAAAGCAAATAATTGCCAAATTTCTTCTTCATGTCTACTTTTATAGGCAAGCATGCCAAATCTTAGTACTTTTCTCCAGTATGATTTTTCTATTTTCGTCTTATCCTTGTCTTATTTCTATAGGTCTTTACCTATGAAATTGCTGTTATGTATGAAAAAAATTAACTAACTAACTAACTATCTTCACGCTGTATCCCTGACGGGGTAGTCAGAGAGGACAAATCGCCAGGCTTCGCGATCCATGTATACTTCTTTCGCTTCTTCGAGATTCATCAATCGCTTCATACATGTACGTCTGGGTATCCGAGTACTTTTGACCTTTCCGTTTTTGAGCAATCTGCTCACGTGGTCTTCATATGTAAGTCTCGGCCTACCCTGACTCTTTCTACCCTCTACTTTTGAACAATATATATTCTTCGTCAATCGTTCCTCACTCATTCGTTGGACGTGTCCAAACCAACGGAGCACGGCCTTTTCCAGCTTAACGCTGACACTTTCATTCAAACCTGCCATATTGCGTATCACTTCGTTACGTATTCGGTCGGCCAAGGTAACGTCGCACAATTTTCGAAGTGATCGCATCTCCACAGCATTCAATTTACTTTCATGCATCTGCTGACATACCCAGGTTTCACTACCGTAAAGCAAAGTTGGCACTAGCACTGCGTTATGAATCGCCATTCGTGCTTCTTTTACGATGCTTTGTCGCTTTACTAACTGGGACAAAGCTCGCTGTTCTACATCCGAATCACATCTTCCATCCGCGCTAAACATACTTCGTAAATACACAATTTCATTCACTTGCTCTAGACGTTCCTGGTTTACCCTAATCTCGCATTTAGTTCTTACGTCACCTCTTTCAAATACTATAACCTTAGTTTTACTTGCATTCAAGCGAAGACCCTTACTTTCACACCCCTCTTCATATTAATGACTAATGCCTGAAGGTCAGCTTCTGATGAGGCCATGAGCACCGCATCATCAGCGTACAGCAGACAGTTTACTGTAAAGTCACCCAAATTCACACCCATATTAAAATCTTTCAACTTCTGCAGGCAACTGTCCAGATACACTATGAACAGCCAGGCGGACATGACACATCCCTGTTTGACGCCTGTACAGACATCAAAAAGAGGTGACACATCCCCCCCCCTACTCGCACGCAAGCCTTACAGTCCCTATAAAGCGACTGTATTGCCCGCAGTAGCGAGCCGTCCACACCATATCCGGGCAGCAAGTCCCACAGCGTTTCTCTCACAACGTTATCAAATGCTTTCTCTAGATCCACAAAAGCGCAGAAAACCTTCTGGTTAAGAGCTAGAAACTTTTCCGCGATCATGCGGAGAGAAAACACTTGATCCATGCAACCTCTTCCACGTCGGAATCCGCATTGAGCCTCCCATAAATACATTTCAGACTTTTCTTGCATTCGTGCCGTTATAACCTTTGCATACACCTTACTAGCTAAGCTGACCAAGCTGATCGCCCTGTAGCTGGAGCAGTTTAGGCGCGAGCCTTTCCCTTTGTAAATAGGTACTACAACTGCTACTCGCCAGTCATCTGGGACTTCACCCGTCCGCCAGCACAAGTTGCATAACAGACATAGTGTGTCCCAGACACGCGACCCACCGTACTTGATCATCTCAGCAGTAACTCTGTCTTTTCCCGCAGCCTTACCACATTTCATACTTCTTATCGCTTGTTCTATTTCTTTCATACTAATGACTTCAATGACATCGGGATCCGGAGCATCGAAGTGAGCTCCACTTCCCGATGTGGCATCTCTGTCTTTTCTTGCATACATCTTTCCGTAATATTCACTCCATCTCTGCAGGACATCAGTTTGGTCTGTTAGGACGTCATTGTTAATACTAAGCACTTTATTCATACTGCAGATTGCCGAACAACTCCGGGTCTTGCCTACCTCTTTCCAGAAGAGCTTGGCATTATCCCGGAAATTGGTCGACAACCTTTCATCCACTTTCATTCTGCACCTTTCACGATCTTCTTCTATCAGTGCCTTCGTGTTAACTTTCTGCAGCTTGTATCTCTCTTTCATATTAAAATCATTCCGCGAGGCTAAGTAGTCTAGCCATGCTTTCTTCTTCATTCGAACTGCTTCTTTCACTTCCTCATTCCACCATGCATCACGCTTATTACTACTGCCTCTTTTCGTTACTCCACACACTTCCACAGCGGCATTTATCATACTATCCCTAAGGTTCTGCCATACACTTTCCACATTCTCACTACTTACATTGACGTCGCCAAGCTTTTCGGCTACCCTTTCATTATATTTATCCCTAATGGATGCATCCTGCAGCTTCCAGCTTTTGATGCTATAAGTCGGCCCAGGTTCAGGACACTCGGTACGATGACGCCAACCCGCTAACAGACCCCTAATCCTAGTTATGACTAGGTAGTGGTCTGATCCCAGTTCAGCGCCTCGATAAACCCTTGTGTCCATCACCTGTTTACGGAGCCGACTATCCATTAGGAATAGATCTATCATGCTTCTCTTTGACTTACATCTCCTCGTATACATATGAATTTGTTTGTGGTTGAACATTGTGTTCGCCACAAACAAATCCTTTTCCTTACAAAATGCCAGTATTAGCTTGCCAGCGTCGTTCACCCTTTTATCCCCATACTTCCCGAGTACCGACTCAAAACCATCGCGAGCGGTACCCACCCATCCATTCAAGTCTCCATATACTATAAGTCTTTCATTTCCTTCTATCACATTTAGAGCTTCTCTCATACTCTCCCAGAAGTCCTCTAGCTCACTCGCGTTCGACGAAGATACTGGCGCGTAAGCAGCTACCAGGAAAATCTTCGTCAAACCAAGCTTTACACAGATCCAGAGGATTCTAGGACTTACCAGTTTGTACTCATACATACCGGAGGCCAATCGCGATGACAGCAAAATTTCAACCCCCCGACTGCCATGCTCGCTCTCTGATACTCCAGACCAAAGCGCGAGCATCCCACCCGGGAGCTCCAAGACTTCGCTGCCCTTGCGCTTGGTCTCTGTCAAGCACACTGCATCTAACTTTCTCTCATTCATAACATCCATCAACTCATTCATCTTATCTGTCATTCCTCCCCTAACATTCCACGCAGCTACCCTGCACTCCATCCTCCACTTCCCGCCGTGTCGGGCCGCGCGTGTAGGGTGGCGGTCCCCTACGCCGCTCTGGCACACACTTTTCGCACCAGCGGGGACGAACTGGTGCGCGTCGCCTCGGGGGCACGCCCTAACATAATTCGTTCTGGTGGCACTCTTGTTGGAGTAGAATTGCAGCCGTAGCTGGCAGGGATGGCGACGTGCACGCTTCTACTCTTCATCCCCATGCAATCAATGCATCTTTGCCAACGCAGTGGCAGTTTATTAATGCCCTTCTTAAAGAAATCAGCTGGACGGGATTACGAGAGGCAACAAATTCTTCAAAGGCATTTTGTACCTCTTGGGTATTGCATTTTTTTCCCGCCAAGAAGTTATCCATAATCTGGAAAAAGTAGTAGTCTGTATGTAGGCGCAAGGTCTGGTGGGGTCCGTATTGGGTTGCATAAATTTTCGAGGCATAACTTAAAACTGCATAACGTTTTTTGGCATACTCTTCGTTTCGCATAACGTTCAAACAGAATAAATCATTAGGCATACTGTAATTTCCCATAACTTTTTTATAATAATGATATACCTTTGATATATTTTTATAAAATGTTTACGCATGTTTTTTTTACAATAACGATTACTAATCATAACATTTATTGGCATATCGCTCACTCTCGCATAAAGATTACAAGCCATACATATAGAATACCATAATGTTAACGAGTAAATATTTTTATTAAGCTATTGCATAGTTTTTATCGCGTGCTTTGAGTGGGCTTTAATCAAGAAATTCCGTCTGGAAAAAAACCTAAGACGAAGGTCGAGACGAGGTCACACGAAGTTCACCGAGCACGGCCGAGCGTTGGCTTAACGTGTATATAGATATATTATATGGTACGATTGTACGAAGCTCGCACGGATCGAGACGTGATGATAGTAAGTGTGAGTGTGAGGCTGAGGATGAGGGTGACTGTGAGAGTGAGGGTGAGGGTTATTATTTTGTTTTTTTTTGTTTTTTTTAGTGTAACTTGAATTAATATCAAAGAAAAACAAAGGTATGCTATGCAATGGCTTTACCGCGGCAGTCTTCGAGTGCCACACGTCTTTTTTTATATCTAAGCTTGAACTGTCTAAGATTTAAATGCCCACTGATTAAAAATGTCGATAATCACTTTACTGAAGTTCAAAATTTAAACAATTATATATAGAATATATAAATAAAATTCAAAAAACTTAAAAAAACTTAACTCAAAAAAATTAAAACGAGCGATTCTATTCTGAGTCACAAGTGACCTAACACTCCTCCTCGCTTCGCTTGTCGTTGTACCTATTTACGACTTTGCTCAAGACTAGTCTAAAAAAAATAACACTTAAAATATCGTTTTATAAGTTACAGCTTAAAAACTTGGCTATGAGTGAGATGAATATTTACAATGGTGTCTTATCATTTCTTAAATATTCTTAGTCAAATTATTATTCATTTATGATTTAAACGGTTATCCATACCTCCATTATGCTATTTGTATTTTATGATAAATTATCTTTAGGCGTATAACATTTATACCCTTTACATTTATGCTGATTAAAATTATGATAAAAAAATTAGAGTAAGTTAATGTTATGCCAATAAAACCATTATGCGTTTATAACACTCTGCTTATCATAATTTATGCGAGAAAACTTTATGCTGAAACTGTTATGCCAAACTACATTATGCTGAAAAAAAATATGCGATCGAAAGGGCACCCGGTCTGGTGAGTAGGGCGGATGACGGAGACCTTCCCACCCCAGTTCTTGCAACTTGGAGACTGTCTGCTGTGCAGTATGTGGTCGCGCGTTGTCATGCAGGAGCAGCGAAGACGAGCGATCGACCAATGCTGGTTGAAGATGTGCCAGCTTCTCTATCATTGTGGTCAGTTCTTCACAGTACACATCTGCAATAATGCTCACCCAATTAAATAAGAAGCTGTGATGAATCACACCGGCGCTAGACCACCAAACAGTGACCATCCCTTTTCTATGGGTAAGTTTTCGTTTAGGGCGTTGTTTAGGTGCTGAACCAGGATCCAACCAACTTGCTGAGCGCTTGCGGTTATATAACAGAATCCATTTTTCATCGTAGGTAACAATACTTGCACTGCCTCAACGACCAAAGTCGACCAAAGTCTTCGGACGACCGCGAGGTTCATTTTTCAGGTCGAAATTTTCAAAACGGAAGTGAGCAAACCAATAACAGGTGGTGCGTTGGTTTGTAGTGTTAGCTCCATAAACGTCGTTGATGTTGCGTGCCGCTTGTGCCGCGTTGCTGCCACGACGGTACTCATATGCCATAATTTCTCGATTTTTTAACGTATCCATGATAACGAAAAAGATTAAATGCGATGAAAATGTAACTCTAATCAATAAACAAATGACTACTTTTGGAAAAGAATTCTATGTTTTTAAAATATAATTAATTTAATATCATAATTCTTAGCCAATCAAAAAATGTAAATATTTCCAAATCCACATAAAGCGGAGCAATAGTATCGCAACAAGACTTAGAGTAACTAGAGGTGGCATACCTACGAAAATCGCGTGTATACTGTTTTCTAACCCTAAGGTAAGCACCATTTTTGTTTCTCAATTTGAGTAGGGTACTCAAATTGAGAAACAAAAATGGTGCCTTTCCATAGTATTTAAAGATGAAGTTAGAAAACAATATTTTCGGGTTTCGACAGGAGATAATGTAAGGGCTTTTAATTCAGCCAGTTGTCTAACTCTCTCCTTCTTAAAATGGCAGGTATTTAATAATTTTAAGATTTTTTGGTATAGTATGCAATAAGTACTATTTCTGAGTCCTAAATATTATGGAAAAAGGTTTATTTTAAAGGTATTTAAGATTTCGGTATCGCCTATCCATTAAATACAAATCAATTAAAAAATTATTACCTATCATAGAGAAAAAAAAAATTACAAGAAATTTCCTTGAAAAATAGCTAAATTAACCAGATTTTTTAACTCTTTACAGAAGTGTGCATATTATTGTATTAGTGCTTTATTTTTATATTAAGTGATACATTTTGACACTATCTACAAAACAATGCCAAAAATTACTATTTTGATGGCACCCAAGATTGTGTCCAATTAACCAATTTCACTAACTAACTAACTAACTATCTTCACGCTGTATCCCTGACGGGGTAGTCAGAGAGGACAGATCGCCAGGCTTCGCGATCCATGCATACTTCTTTCGCTTCTTCGAGATTCATCAATCGCTTCATACACGCACGTCTGGGTATCCGAGTACTTTTGACCTTTCCGTTTTTGAGCAATCTGCTCACGTGGTCTTCATATGTAAGTCTCGGCCTTCCCTGACTCCTTCTACCCTCTACTTTTGAACAATATATATTCTTCGTCAATCGTTCCTCACTCATTCGTTGGACGTGTCCAAACCAACGGAGCACGCCCTTTTCCAGCTTAACGCTGACACTTTCATTCAAACCTGCCATATTGCGTATCACTTCGTTACGTATTCGGTCGGCCAAGGTAACGCCGCACAATTTTCGAAGTGATCGCATCTCCACAGCATTCAATTTACTTTCATGCATCTGCTGACATACCCAGGTTTCACTACCGTAAAGCAAAGTTGGCACTAGCACTGCGTTATGAATCGCCATTCGTGCTTCTTTTACGATGCTTTGTCGCTTTATTAACTGGGACAAAGCACCGTTAACTTTGTTTCCGGCAGCTACTCGCCGTTCTACATCCGAATCACATCTTCCATCCGCGCTAAACATACTTCCTAAATACACAATTTCATTCACTTGCTCTAGACGTTCCTGGTTTACCCTAATCTCGCATTTAGTTCTTACGTCACCTCTTTCAAATACTAGAACCTTAGTTTTACTTGCATTCATGCGGAGACCCTTACTTTCACACCCCTCTTTCATATTAGTGACTAATGCCTGTAGGTCGGCTTCTGATGAGGCCATGAGCACCGCATCATCAGCGTACAGCAGACAGTTTACTGTAAAGTCACCCAAATTCACACCCATATTAAAATCTTTCAACTTCTGCAGGCAACTGTCCAGATACACTATGAACAGCCAGGCGGACATGACACATCCCTGTTTGACGCCTGTACAGACATCAAAAAGAGGTGACACATCCCCCCCTACTCGCACGCAAGCCTTACAGTCCCTATAAAGCGACTGTATTGCCCGCAGTAGCGAGCCGTCCACACCATATCCTGGCAGCAAGTCCCACAGCGTTTCTCTCACAACGTTATCAAATGCTTTCTCTAGATCCACAAAAGCGCAGAAAACCTTCTGGCTAAGAGCCAGAAACTTTTCCGCGATCATGCGGAGAGAAAACACTTGATCCATGCAACCTCTTCCACGTCGGAATCCGCATTGAGCCTCCCATAAATACCTTTCAGACTTTTCTTGCATTCGTGCCGTTATAACCTTTGCATACACCTTACTAGCTAAGCTGACCAAGCTGATCGCCCTGTAGCTGGAGCAGTTTAGGCGCGAGCCTTTCCCTTTGTAAAGAGGTACTACAACTGCTACTCGCCAGTCATCTGGGACCTCACCCGTCCGCCAGCACAAGTTGCATAACAGACAAAGTGTGTCCCAGACACGCGACCCACCGTACTTGATCATCTCAGCAGTAACTCTGTCTTTTCCCGCAGCCTTACCACATTTCATACTTCTTATCGCTTGTTCTATTTCTTTCATACTAATGACTTCAATGACATCGGGATCCGGAGCATCGAAGTGAGCTCCACTTCCCGATGTGGCATCTCTGTCTTTTCTTGCATACATCTTTCCATAATATTCACTCCATCTCTGCAGGACGTCACTTTGGTCTGTTAGGACGTCATTGTTAACACTAAGCACTTTATTCATACTGCAGATTGCCGAACAACTCCGGGTCTTGCCTACCTCTTTCCAGAAGAGCTTGGCATTATCCCGGAAATTGGACGACAACCTTTCATCCGCTTTCATTCTGCACCTTTCACGAGCTTCTTCTATCAGTGCCTTCGTGTTAACTTTCTGCAGCTTGTATCTCTCTTTCATATTAAAATCATTCCGCGAGGCTAAGTAGTCTAGCCATGCTTTCTTCTTCATTCGAACTGCTTCTTTCACTTCCTCATTCCACCATGCATCACGCTTATTACTACTGCCTCTTTTCGTTTCTCCACACACTTCCACAGCGGCATTTATCATACTGTCCCTAAGGTTCTGCCATACACTTTCCCATTTCATACACCAATTTCATATTTAAAGTACAGTAGCTCCTGAAGTTTGGCACACAAAATGGTACTTTTGGTATAATTTTATTATTATCTCAAGGTTAAGAAAATCAAAGGTAACTAAAACAAAAATACCCATTTTGCTAAAACATATTATTTTCATACATCAAACATTAGCATGATATTCCTGTTATTTTTACACATCACAATATAAATTACAAAGGAGAATATCCTGTTTCTATCATTAAATTTGTAGGGACACACTGCTGACGCAGGAGTTTTATATACCGAGGCGCAAGCACTCGTTATGCGCAGCAGTCGTCTCCCCGTACACTACGGGTTAGGTCGTTTCATATTGTATCGTATAGTTATTAATGTATGTTGTAACTGGTATCAGTCAGTAAATTATATATTTAATCAAGAAGATGACCTTCATTTATATTTCCTGCCATATAAGCAAACCCCACACAATAAACCCCTACAATTGGTGACCCCGACGTGATTCCTGCTGACATAAGAAGAACCCACTTATAGTAACCCCAACATGGGTGACCCCAGACAATGGACACGGAACCATACTATACAATGTGGTGTGTTAGCACGCGCACACTATCGCAGCAACGTGACCGGCGGATGCGACGCGTGGCGACCAAGAATGTACCTGGAGGTGAGTCCATGGGAGACGACTCGCCCTGTTCATCGTGAGTAACAGGGCCACCACCTGCCTAACCCAGTGACCTAACCTAAGATGTAAGAATCTTTTTGCGTGATTATCTGCCAATAAGAGTGAATATCAAGTGACTACTCATTATGGCTGCATTTTTAGCAAAATTCTTGAGCGACCAAAGCAACCACAGGAGACGAATACGAGTGACATGGAATTTCCGGGACGGCGCATAAAGTGTTACTACTTGGCAGCTTGATTTTCTCCACCCAAGACGAACATGGCAGCATACCCGAGGATGAACACGGATGACTGGAGGACACGACGGTGGCACTCTATAGTATAGTGCACGCGTTGTAATGGTACATCACACGTGGACGTGACGGCATTATACCGCTTCAGTGTTGGATAGCGCAACCTACAGCATCCAAAGAAATATAGTTCATTGCTCATTGATAACTATTGGTGAACTTCGCTAGCAGATACTCGATCGATACTAGAAAATATGTTTCTTCGTATATAACGCATCAACAGCGTCTTATGAAGAACAAACAGTGAAATTGTGAAACGAGTTTATTCACTTGTGTACCCTAATATAACTCTAGTGTTTTGTACCCTTAATTTAAGAAGCGTAATGATACAAATAATCAGATTTCATTTAATGTTTTAAGTTCAACATAGTAACAGTCTGTTGGTATATCGTTTGTGTCGATTCAACAGTCTTGAAACCAGACAAGGAATACGATACTGAATGACTCTTTCTAACGTATGAACAGCGTTTTATTTTATTCCTTGTAATGTTTGTGAACTGTAAACCGAACTTTATTTTTTTTTGTATTCTTATTTGGTGAAATGTTTTTCTTTTTAAAGGGGGGGAATGATGTAGGGACACACTGCTGACGCAGGAGTTTTATATACCGAGGCGCAAGCACTCGTTATGCGCAGCAGTCGTCTCCCCGTACACTATGGGTTAGGTCGTTTCATATTGTATCGTATAGTTATTTATGTATTATGTGTTACTGGTACCAGAGAATTATTATATTTATCAAGAAGATGACCTGCATATTATTTCCTGCCAACATGAAGAAGAATCCCACTATGTACAAATTCATTCCGAAAAATACATAAGGAACATGAGTAGCTGCAATATGACTGCCTCGGTGGCGCAGTATTAGTGGATGCGACTGCCGCGTCTGAGGTACAGTGGTTCGATTTCCGGGTCGGAAAAAGTATTACCTATGTATATATTTCGAATTAGTCTAGGTATTAGAGTTTTTTTTAGTATCACACGAGTGTTATAAGACCAAGTTATGTACAGTGTCATACACTACTTTATCTACTCTCATTCTATAATACGTAAAACAATATTGCAAATATAATGATGAATATAACAACAAATTTATTTTTTATATGTCAAAAGTTGGCGCCAAAGCACAAACATTGATTGCGCATGCGCGCTTGCGTCGCGGACTCGTTCATTGAAACCAATGATTGAAATCTTTTTTTTAAGTAGAGGTTCTACCTTCTTGGTCCAGCTGGAGGTTGTATAGGTGTATCGTTATGATTAAAAAGTTATATTATGATACAGGTGTCCATACAAGACCTGTATCGTAATTAAACTTTTTTTTAATTATTTTTGTCCTGTACGTAATGTTTGTCATAAGAATTTTGTTTTTAGTTTTATAATCTTTGTATTATAGTATCAGAGTAGATAAAGATATTTAACTACATTATATTTCAATAACCTAAAGAGTCAAGTCGTCTAGATCCCATAACACATGTCTTATATTAACCTACTTTGGGCTAGACGACGCTTGTATAAAATAAAATGTCTCACAATATTTAAAAAAAATGTAATCCTCAAAACTTCAAAACTTTTCAAAATAAAATATTCATCCAAGTAATAAAGATATTTTACATCATCTGTAGTCAGATTATGTAAAATAGATTTATTTTGCAAAAAAAAGATGTATGTATATTTTAAAAAGGATTTAAATTAGAAGTATGTATCTTGGGTAAGTTTGGGTCAGATTTATTTACTTAAAACGTAAAATTAATTAATAAAAAATTTCAATACCTTTGGTGCAATTATAGAGGCAAAGTATATAAATTATAAACAATACGCTCGCTCCATATTATCCCTCTTCAACGCAACAAGAGCAAAAAAAAGTGTCAAGGGGTTTACGCGGGAAACTCGACAGGTGCGGACGCTTGCTGTATTTTATTTTCTAAAACTAGTGCATTTACCTTCTTTTATGTGCGGAAGTGGTGGTTTCTTGGACATAAAAGTTGTGTCAATGTGCTATAAAAATAGACAATGATATATATGCAGTGAAATGCTATTTTCTATTGCTGCCACGTAAATCCACTGAAAACTTAATATAACAACCACTATTATACTGGGGTGAGACTGACCTTGACTTAAGACTAGACTTGACTAAGACGTAGAGGACTGGGACATTTTAGATATTAAGAAATAAGATTAAACAAATATGAGAAAGATATGGCTAAAAGGTTTTAGTAACCTAACCAGCGCTCGTGGCCCCGCGGTCTTAGTGTTCTGTAAACGATCACTGAGTTACGCAATTTTTACTATGGCTGGTCCTCGGATGGGTGACCACTTTGTGGCATTTACATTTGCGAGTGTTTTCGTGCTTCGAAAGGCACGTTAAGCCGTTGGTCCCGGTTGCCTGTAAAATGGCATTCGTTAAGCCTGGTTGAAGGCCATATGGGCGGCTTGAAAAATTTCAACAGCAGGTAGCCACAACCTGCGTCTGTCTATTTCAAGACGGCAATGGGCTCACCACCTATTACGTGGGAGAGGAATCCACACGGTGAAAAGTGAGTGTATAATATGCCTCTGCCACCCCTTCGGGGATAAGGCGTGATGGATATTTTTTTTTTATTTTATAACTCATCCAGGCCATAAAATAATTACAAAAAAAGTGACTATTTGACATTTGACAGTTTTGACATTGGCGATATTATGATAAATGGGCAGAGGGGTATAAAAAAAATATACATATTTCAAAATATTATTAATAATAACAGTAATATTCGTTGGGCTTTCTGAAATAAAGACATCGCAGCAGAAAATAATACTTTTGTAATTTCCAAAATGATACCCACATGCCGTTTCACGAAACAAATAAGAACAAAAATTGCGTTAACCTCACGTACATTTTGTACTGCTACTGGATCTACAACTATCATAAAAGAGGAGTCAGTTGTCGTCGCTTCAGAGGAAAAAAATAACAAAGTTACTGGATTTGCTAAAGCATTTGAGAAGCAATCACAAATATCAGAAATTCAAGAAACGGAGCGCAATTACACCTTTTCTTCTCTACTGAGAAATTCTAAGCTAATGGACGTAAGTGCCTGAAATTGTTTTTGCCATTTATTTGTTGGATGTGTCCAAACCAACGGAGCACACCATTTTCCAGATTAACGCTGACACTTTCATTCAAACCTACCATATTTCGTATCATTTCGTTACGTATTTGGTCGGCCAAGGTTACCCTGCACAATTTTCAAAGTGATCGCATCTCCACAGTATTCAACTTACTTTCATACATCTTTTGACATACCCAGGTTTCGCTACCAAAAAGCAATGTTAGCACTGCGCTATGAATTACCAATAAGGACAAAGCACCGTAAAATAATAAAAATAATAATTAAATATATACTAATAGTAGTAGTTAAAAATGTTTTTATCAAAACAAAATACAAAAATAGTTACTGTAACTTTGAATGGTAATAAAAATAAGCTTTTAAGCTTGTTTTTGTGATCCAGAATATAAATTGAACTTAAATATTTATAGCTGTGTTTACTTAGTACATTAGCACTAGTAATTTCAACTGGTTTCCTGACAATATTAAATAAGGACTCCCGGCTCGATAGTAGGACCCATTCTGCCCACTAAACATTTAACCTACTTTGGGCTAGACGACGCTTGTGTAAAATAAAATGTCTCACAATATTAAAAAAAAATGTAATCCTCAAAACTTCAAAACTTTTCAAAATAAAATATTCACTGTGTTCTGCCTTGCTATGAATCGAGCGGCAGAGTAGACAAGAGATTAAGGCACTGCGAAATTAGATAGAGGTCCTACAAGCCACCCATGACTAGGGGAAAATAGCAAATGATGATTTTAAGATGGGCAGAAACAAACAAAATAACTTTTCTCAATCTTTCTCCTTGCATTTGAAGGGGTTATTATCTAGTTATAAAAGTATGGTAACCAGTTATGTGGACTGTATAAGTGGTATAACAAAATCACTACTGTATTATGTACAGACAGCTCCAGCGAAATCTCACCCCCAGTAGTTTACATTTACATCCAAAGAGGTGTGATTTCTTTGGAGCTGACAATACCACTAATGATTGACAAAATTTCATTTTAGCTTGGAAATCCCAGTGGTAAAGTAGTTATTGGTAAAATATTCCATGTGGTGGAAGATGACCTCTACATTGACTTTGGTTGGAAATTTCACTGCGTCTGTACCCGACCATCAACAAGAGGAGATGAATATGTCAGAGGAGCAAGAGTAAGGATACAGATCAAAGACTTAGAGCTATCATCCCGTTTCCTTGGCTCAAATACAGACCTAACACTTCTTGAAGCAGATTGTAAACTGCTAGGAGTTATATCCAGCCCTGTTAGAGCCACAGTGAGTTAGTGCAAGTTTTATATCTAGTAATAAATTATAGAAACAATAAATTGTATTAATTTGAATGTTATAATATCTTTCATTTTTGTAAAGTTACTATTAACATTGAAATCTAAATGCCAAGTGAATAATGTGCCTTGTCACTTGACAAACATTTCAATTGTTTAGGTTCCTGTGATAAAGCTTATGTCGGGTTGGAGTGGTTAAAGGATTATATATTATTATTACAGCTAGTTAAAAAAAGAGCCTGTAATGTAAAAAAATGTTAACAGTGATAGAGGAATATGTAAATAAAACATTAAACCTTTTGCATACAATTGTGTGTCTAGTTTTCAGGGCAAAACGTCATGCTATATAACATATCACATTTCATTTAAAGCGCTCGTGGCACCGCGGATTCAGTGTTTTGTAAACGATCACTAAATGACGCAACTTTCACTATGGGTGGTGCTCGGATAGGGTGACCACTTTGTGGCATTTACATTTGCGAGCTTTTCCGTGCTTAGGAAGGCACGTTAAGCCGTTGGTCCCAGTTGCCAGTAACATTCGTTAAGTCAAGTTGAAGGCCTTATGAGCAAAAATTTCAACATCAGGTAGCCACAACCTGCGTCTGTCTATTTCAACACGGCAATGGGCTCACCACCTATTACGTGGGACAGGACTACACATGGTGAAAAGTGCTGCAAATGCTGCCACCGCTTCGGGGATAAGGCGTGATAGATAAATAAATAAGATAAGAGTATTAAGATTGTCTCTGGTGAATTGACCATCATATGGAGTTTCCGTATGTGATGACTTGAAAACCATAGACCGGCTTGTGTTCTCGAGTTCGACTCCTTGTACTTAGGTAGGTACGCTTTAAACCAGGAAGCTAATGGAGATAATAATATAAATGTGCATTTGATCAACAGTTTATTTAATTGACGTACACTTGAACAACATCAATAAAGAATGACATATAGTAGCATCTATTTATTGTCAGAATATAAGCAAGTAATCACATGTATTAGGTAATAGGAATTATACTTACTTACATTTTTAACATTCCGTTTTTAAAATTCAGTCAATATTAGTTAGGAAAACGTATTTTTGAGTAGGTACCCTAGACTTTTGAAATTCAACTGTGTTACTTATAATGCGTAATATTTTGAATGCCCGTAATACCTAATTATGACATACCATAACAACTAACCTGTCCAGAATTTCTTTCAATAGGTATCTTCCTAAATCTCAAAAAGGCCTGGTAAAGAAAAATTGCACACCTAATTCTAAATGGAATGTTAAAAATACGATGTTTTAAACGACAGCCAAGAACCTGAGGTTTAACCATTAATCTAAATAGAGAGATTACCTACCTAACACCAACACTCCTTGTAATATTGTAATTATTAAGGTCTACGTTTCAGCTAGTAAAATTGTCTAAAGTTAACAGCTCAGCTACACACTACCTAACAATATGATACAAGAATTTCAAAGATGTCCTATGTAGGTTTAAACTACAACATTCTACGTTTGTATAGTTCCAGTAGGTTTGTGTTCAAAATTCTTCTTTTTCTATTGGTTTTAGGAATTTTGTTTTTTTTTTATATTTCGATTTTATAACCAGGACGTTATTCGACTTATTCTATTATATTTGAAATTGTCCTTGGTTGGACAACGTTTGTTTTTCGAATTTGTAAATGTATTTGTATGTTAAGGTGAAATTTTCATCTCAAAGTAAAAATTTAAATAGCGTATTCGCGTCTTTTCTTTCTATCTCACGTTCCAGTTCCAGTAATTCTCTAAAAGAGATTTAACTCATTCTTCTCAATTACTTTAATATCACATTAGTAAGCTCAGTAGGTACTGAAGATACTTGCAAACCCCATCAAAACCTAAGTACCTAAGTAAGTAAAGAAATTTAGTATAGTCTGTAGTATGTATTAGGAGGGTTTTAACGGTATAAACCTTCTTGTTGAATACCAATATTATTCCAAAATTATTATCTACGACATCTAGATATAGATATAAATATTTTTTTACGATGTAAACGCTCACAAGATATAAGTAGACATCCAAAGCTAAAATGCAAATAATTAGTTGTGCTGTCATATTTGTGCTACCTTGGTGCAGGTGCAGTAGGTGCTGGCATAGGTATGCCTTAGGCACCCTGCACATATATCATAATAGGTCATTATAACTGTGCAAGTTAAAGAGGATTGGGTTTGGTACTGAAGACTGATTGTTTATAGATATAGTAATTAGATACCTAGTCTGGTATATTTCTACGGATTAAATGAGAGAATTTCATTTCATAACCCACTCCCAATATTTCAAAACCATCAAACCCAAAAGCAACGTAAGCAATTTATTTGATGCAAATTAAAACAAAATAGAATATTTTTAAATTTTAATAAAAGAAATAATCTAGAAGCCTCAAATTTGTCTTTAATAATAAGTATTTGACACACTTCTAAGTATTCCCTATTTGATTACCGATCTAATTATTATGCAACCATCATTATGTGTCTGCATAATAATTAGATCGGTAATCTTTGGTGTCTCTTTCGTCTAATAATTGGTGTTGTTTTTGTAAGGAAGCGTGCATCAACAGTTTAAAGGTATTACTTCATTTTATAGGGTAACTAATTTTTGCCGTAACCATGTAGACTATTTCTAGATTGTCATTCAATTACTTTGTGCCCATAATGTCTGTACTGTTATTCTAGTTATACATTGATTGCTTAGTAATCAAAAGATAATGTACTTATTTTGAACTTCATTAGATGATATTTCTATCACTATTTTAAGTATCTTAGGATTACAGACAAGCGTACGGTCCGCCTGATGGAAAGTGATCACCGTAGCTAATAAAGTAAGTAGTGTACCTAATTAAGTACTTATATTGACTCCTACTTGATGCAGACGCATTTAATAAATATTTTTCCTAAAAGAAGCTGTTTATTCGGTTAAATATTTGAATATTTATATTAGTGTATCTTACTCTTGCTTGTCTTTGTACTATAGGAACACATAAACGAGTTAAATATATATAAAATGGTATTTATTTAATGTGCCTTGAGAATTGAGATCGTTAATTCTATCGATGTAGTAATTGAGATTCTACTTTACTTTATCACCATTTCTAGATACTATTTCTTGAATGCTAGTATCTTTCACGGCATCGTTAGATTCCGGCTTAACTTCTAGAATCATCTCGTCGACCGTAGAAGGGCTTGCGTCGTTAGAAGGCACATTCGGATGCGTACGTTCCCATTCTTTCAAGTAATTGACTACGGCAGTATGGCCAAAGGTCTCTGCTTCGTTAAGAGGCCGACTTCCCCAGCGGTCTCGAGGATCGTAAGGAACTCCACACTGAGCAAGAAGGAAGTCCACACAACCAAGATGACCTTCAGCCGCAGCCAAGTGTAGAGCTGTACGACCATCGTAATCGGAGAGAGTCATGTCCATACCGGAGAGGTGGTGCCTGCCGAATAGAAAAATGTCAATGCACTGCCCATACTCCATTATTCAAAGACAACAAAATACTTGTAACATATAAATGTATCTGGTGATAATGATAAACCTATAGCAATTTAAAACGATGTGCTGCCAACTATGTACTGAATAAAACAAAAAAAAAAATCGACCCATTAAGCGTTACAGCAAGCCTACGTGAATTTCAGGGCCGAATTTAAAACGTTCCTCAATACTCAAGAAACGCTTGAGGCTAGTTTTTGCCTTAAAATACTACTCTCAAGTGTTTCTTGAGTATTGAGTAACGTTCTAAAATACGGCCCTCAGTGTGTTTTGAATATCTAAAAAAGCAGATATATGTACTTTGAAAGTACTTGTTGAAAGCAATTTTATTAATTGTGATGATTTCACCAGAACGGGAAGAAGATTCGGGTCAGACCTTTGGCTGTTAAAAATAACAAATTTATCATCATTTTCTCGAACTTATTAATATGATAAACATAATCTTATTGTTGTCAGTTGCTTTGTCGTTAATGATATTGTGTTGTAATTACCGTCTCAAAGCACTGATGTCTCCACTGGCAGCAGAGAATAACAGGTTCACTATATTCAAGCCAGTCGACTCAAATTTGTAACGTCGTGGGTCCTTCTTGTGACTGGCATAGCGAATGTTGTCGTACTTGTGGAAATTAAATCTCTTGATCAGATCCTGCAATATCAACAAAAATATTAAATGCCTCAGTTTTTATACAATCAGTCTAATTGCAGCATGACTAGCTAATTCGTTGCATTTCGAAAGCGTGATGCAATGTTTAAATGGAAATTCGTGAAGTTATTTACAAAGTATAAAACTTACGTCACAAAATTGTAGCCCTCGGCAACTATTGCCTAGAGGATCCAGTGGTGGAGACCACGTGCAAATTCCCATAACATTAGGTACGACTATAAGCATCGCTCCAGAAACTCCTGATTTGGCGGGTAATCCCACTTTGAAAGCAAATTGTCCTGAATAGTCGTACATTCCGCAGCTATGCATCAGAGATAGAACGTTGCGCACTGAGTCAGGACGAAGTACCTTTTCATCTGTTATTGGACAAATGCCACCGTTTGCTAAAGTAGCAGCCATAATAGACATTATGTCACAGTTAGCTTCCATAGAACAACACTGAAAATGAAAATAGGGAATTTGTAAAATATTACAAGTTAATTGTCACTAGCAAAGCTGCCGCTACAAAAGAATTGCAACCTTGCAAATTATCAACATTGCTTTTCATTTATTTAACAATTTATGTACACAAATTATAATATAAAATTGAAAATAGCAGGAAAATTGTACAACGGTACTTCTATTACGGTCATTCTATTATTTACTTAATTATTAGATAATAAGACGACAAATTAGGCTGTTAATCAATAAATTTGAAGATCGATTGATTAAACAATTTGTAACATGACAAAATATGACAAAATAAGTACCTGAAAATAAAAGTCCATACATTCGCGTAGATTAGTTTTTTCTGGGAAACATTTATATTCTCTCATGTAAAAGCCAAGTGCATAATTTCTGTCGGCTGCTTCACGTTCGGACAAAAATATTGCGTTATTGAAACCCAGGACTTCGTTGCCAGCTAGCCGACTAAAGAATGACATGACGTAATCAAACTTTTCAGCGAGTGTCATTTCTGGTTTGTCCAAAGCTTTTAGCAAAGAGCACACTAAAATTGCTCCTGCGTTGATCATTGGATTGTGTGGTTTCACTGCAAAATATTGATATAATTAATATCTCCCAGTATCTGATATTACCTGCGTAAATATATTTGCAGTTGGCAGCTCCAACTGATTGATGTTTATAAGTGTAAATAGTTTTAAAAGTGTGTAATCACGTACTATCTTCAGTGGAGTTGATACTCACTATTGTGGTCTAGTACAAGTTCATTGAAGTTTCGGCCGCTGGGCTCCGTGCCAACGTATTGGTGAACTACGTCTGGCCCCAAGGTTTCAAGACCCATTGCGTATGTGAGAGGTTTGCTGCACGATTGTAGAGTAAATGGTACGGTAACATCACCTGTAAATGAACGGTATTCGCATAGTTACAAAATGATACTAGCACTTATTTTTATAATTTATTTTATGTACACATGTGCCCAGTACTGAAAGATTCCGTAGGTCTTTCTTATGTCACACCATAAAAGCATGGAACTCAGTCGGCGCACGTGTTTCCCTCCTCTTACAATCCTGGGTCCTTTAAGAGAAGTTTGAAAAGTGGTGGCCGTCAAAATGAGAGTCGATATTGTAGCCCCGCGGACTGAGATAGCGGCCCTCAATCACAGATCTTCGTCTTTGTGTACGATCAGGCGAGAGACGCCATTTTGACGTGGCAAATATAAAAAAATGCCAGCATAATAAAAAATTGGATACGCTGTAGCAAAAAGTAAATCTACTTACCAATAGAAAATCGTTGGCCATCTATTGTGCATATGCTGATACCCCAGCTGTCGCAGCTAGCCCGGGCAAGCTGAGGTATATAACTGGCAACTTTACCATCTGTGTTACTTTTTGCTGCCCAGTACATTTCTTCTATATCTTTAATGAAGTCTTGAAAATCCGGGATTACAAATTGACTACGAAATGCTCTTGTTATTAAAACAATATTGGGTGCAATTACTTCTTTGAACGTTTTCCTGTCCAGTTTTAATGTTTCTGGCGAACCTCCTTCAAAATTTGAATCTTTGTGAACTTTGTATAAGTTATGCATTACTTCTTTTACACGTGAATCATTTTTTCTAATTCCTGTAGTTCTCAGGGCCTGAAATATAGTAGTTTTCATTCAATAATGAAGGTGTCTCGTTAGGTCATCGTGCGGGTTGGTACAATACTTGTTGAATTTGAAAAAGATAATGAATGAAGTTTACATATCGATGATTCAAATCTATGCCATTAAAATTGATCATTAACTTCTGCAGAAACACTTCTGGTTGGGCCCTCGTCTGATACTTACTATACTCTTTGCGTCTGATTCAGACTTTGAATCAGACGTCATCAATCATCTAGTATCTACCTATCAAGGTCATTCCAAGATCATAAATGCAATGAGGTAATATACATAAAAAAGCCGTTTCGGAGAAGTTTGATTAAAAACACTGCTGTGAACGAGAATTTTATCTACATAAGAGACAGTATTTGAAAAAATTGGTATTTAAAAAATGTGATATATAGGAAAACATACGTACGGCCAAAAATTTCCCAACGGGTAGCAATCCTGTCTCTTCATTTTTGAACATATCAAACAGAACGTCGTCAGCATTTTTGTGTGGACCTTCGCGTACCCTGCTGGACAAGCGTTATTGTAGGTACATTAGTACAAGTTTACTCACAATGTGAACACTCTCAAAGCTTGCAACAGTTTTGAGCAATAGTTATACGGATTTCTGAATCGCTATATCGTTGGGACAACTGACACAGCGCCATCTGAATCCAAACTAAAACGAGCTTGTACTATGGTAACCAGATAACTGATAAACATACTTATATATTTCTAAATACATACATATCATAGATCTAAATATAACACAGAATACACCATCGTGTTGATCACACAAAGTTTTATCCTGGGTGGGAATCGAACCCACTGCGATACACTCCCACCGCGCCACAGAGGCAGTCGAATTTGCTTTACTATGTTTCTTGGGATCACGTACAATAACTGCATTATAAATTGTGATGGAAAAATATATACCTAAGCATTGGGTGATCGTTGCTGCATTGCCTATTTCTTTGGTTTCTACTGTTTATAAGAATTCCGGAATCAACAGTGGCCAGGACTTGTTTCTGATTACGTACTTTTTCCTTCCGGATAGTATCGGAGACATTAAGAAAAATTTTCCTAGTTACTCATGTACTCTGACAACATTGTGTTGAGAAGTAGTGCTGGATTGATGTAACGCGTGTACCAGATAAAGGACATTGCCTAAGAACAATGGTACACAGGTGATGTTTAGCACAAAAACCTAAAACTTAGGAACGTCTATTGACATAAAAAGTACATTTTGTTATATCACCCTTCTAATTACTGTCTATGTACTTGGTTCATCGACATGGAGCATGTGTTCACAAATGGTACAAGTAACTTGGAGGAATTCTACTCACGCGCAAGAGGTCCCGGGTCGAAACAAATATTTAAGTGATCCACAAATGTGTGTTTCGGAGTTTGGGTGTTACCTATATATAATAAGTATGTATTTAAAAATATATAAGTATGTATATCAATTATCTAGATCGCATAACACAAGCTAATATTAGCTTACTTTGGGCTAGATGGCGCTGTGTGAAAAGTGTCCAACAAAATCAATATCATTAACACCTATTCTTGTGCTTTCGTTCTTTGACTGCCTCGGTGGCGCATACGTAGTGCTGCCGTTACTGAGGTCCCGGGGTCGATTCCCGGGTCGGAAAATGGTTATCAGTCGTCTAGATCCCATAAAACAAGCTTATATTAGCATACTTTGGGCTAGACGGCGCTGTGTAAAACATGTCCTACAATAATAATATCTAGGTGGCGCCACGGCTTCGCCTGTGACATATTTCGAACTCCCGTCGCACCTATTTTATCCCGTCGCTTATAAATTCTACAATAATGCATAAAAAATGTCCGATTTGTCGACATTTATGACTACTGCTCCGCTCTCCAGGGTAGTAGCGTGATGGTATATAGCCACACAAAAATAATTTTTCAAATCCGACCTGTAGTTCCTGAGATTAGCGCGTTCAATCAAACAAACAAACAAACTCTTCAGCTTTATAATATTAGTAGGTTATATATACCGACATAACCGCAATAATTAGTGCTGCACACAAAATAACTATTTTGGCACGTGTATTTAAATTGGAGAAGTTATAAATATAAATGCTGGCAGACGAGTAAAGTAAAACAACGAAAATTCTCATAATTTAGTGAAGCACTATGAACATGGCAATCTAGTCTAGTAATTCCACAGAACATAATTATAATAATAGGAATTACCTATTATCATATGTTCTGGGAGTAATTCGCTGGTTTTAAGAGATCCGCCTAGATAGGTGGGTATCTGCCTCTCCTCATGCAACTATTCAATCTTACCATTCAACTAAATTGAAGTGTCTGTGTATCTGCAGATTTATTAATTTGTGTCTGTCTGTTTTTCTTTAAGCAACCTATAAAACTTTTGGACCCATTTTGACAGTCTGTACAGTACCTAACGGGAAACATAAGTATATTGTGTTAATCAGATATATTCACGCTTGGTAGAAGTCATAAGATAAAGAGTAGGTAAGGACTGTTTTGTTACCGTTTATTTGTCAACGTGAGTAAATAATTTGGCAAATAATAGTAATTGTGGTACTCGGTATTGTATACAATCTTCGTCAAGTCAAGCTTGGTCTAATTTTATCTCAAAACATAGCGCTCTACGTATCACGGGTGTGTCTCAATCGCTACACCGACGCACGAACTTGTCTGTATGTAGACAATATCATCACCTGATCATATTATATTTAGCTGCTACAAGAATGCCAAGTTTTTTAAAATACACGAAGGCAGAATGTACGCATATAATTTGATAAATAACACAAGTGCCAAAGGAACTTAGACAAATGTCTTTAGTAGGAGATGCTTTATTATAGAAAAACTTTCTACTCCGACTATCTAACTATATTCACGCTGTGTCCCTGACGGGGTACTCAGAGAGGACAGATCGCCAGGCTTAGCGATCCATACATACCTACTTCTTTCGCTTTTTGAAGATTCATCTATCGCTTCATACACGCACGTCTGGGTATCCGAGTATTTTTAACTTTTCCGTTTTTTCTACTCTAAGATATAAGCTATCAAGACGGTATTATATTAAGATATTAATTACTGCTGTCATTATAATTCAGTGTGTAAATAGACTATTAGCACCGAATAATTAATACTTCGTACGAACTATTAGCGAGGGACACACAATTACCGTATAATAACTTTAATGTAAAGTTTTTACAGAAAACGCAAACACAGATGTATCTAGATAAAGGAGAAAAAAAAAACTAAGATGCCAAGGTAACTATTTGAATTTGAAGACTTCATTATAGAAAAAAACTGTGAGAAAATGACGTATACTGGATACTAGATTATACCCGCGTCTTTGCCCGCAAGAACGAGTTTTCCCGTTTCCGTTTCCCACAGAAACTTGTTCCTGAAATAAAAAGTAGCCTATGCCCTATTCTCTTAGGTAATTTACTAAAAAAATCTTTCATTTCCTTTTAGTAGTTTTTGCGTGAGAGTGTAACAAACATCCATAAAAACTTACACATTCATAATATTAGTTGGATGTTTTTACGCGTGGAAATTTTCATTGATACTGGGCGGGATTAATACCGGCTAAAAAATCACACGGTGCCCTTTTATCTAACTATCGCCGGGAATCTCGGGTGAGCCCTTGGAGGGATAATCCCTGGGCTCACGATATATTAGTAGAATTAGTTAATGTTTTTAGTCGAATACAACTCTTAGCACTCAAGCGAACATACATGTGCACAAATACCTTTGAACACGATTAAAACAATATTGTCAAAGTTTACACTTGTATATAAAGCCTAATAGGAAGCGAAAACAAAATCAGTCATGCATTACGTTTGAAACCTAACCAGAAAAGTAATTACAAAAAACATGATAATTTACGTGAAACATATACATTATAAGTTGAAACACAAAATATAAACCTCAATATGTGTAAAAACAAAAATAAGACAAGCGAGTTGTATCCATCGGTACTCACATAGGATCCACGTTATGCACGAAGGAATATCGCCTGCTGCATGGAACGTGAACAAACACAACATAAAGTTTATTGATTAAATATTATCAGTGGCAATTGAACCTGACCAAAATGCAGATATTAAAAAGATTTCATAATACAATAATGACTCAGTCTGAGCTAGATAAGCGAAATTATAATTAGTAGATACTGCATCTTTACTGCAAATCTGAATAAACGGAGATTTTGTTTGACACATATCACAAGATTATTGATAGTAGGTGCTTACTTGGATGTCACGTTTGCCACAAAATGTTGCTTTATTACTATAACTTTATAGAAAATTGTTTATACAACTGTTATTTTTATTGTCATCGGCCATCATATGTAACTGAATATTTTTTAATGTCAAGGGTGAATTGAACAAGTACCGGCGTCGACAAGTTTCATTTAGCTCAATAGAAATCAATTTATTTCTAATAAATGTGTGATATTGACAGATACTGCATTGATTTGGATTGATATAGTGCATAGATACCTCATATCGATGGTCTGGACAGCGTAGAAGTGCGGTGCTGAATTTCTCCATTTCTGAAAGAAAATGTTTTAATATGTTATTTTGTATCTAAATTAGTAGATATTCAGCTAGACACATAAAAGATCCCGTGACACAGCAGACGTGGAAAATGCGTAGACACTCACTTCAGGCTTGCTTATTATATAGACGGGTCTAACTTGGCTATATCGACGAGAGCCGGTGCATATCTTTGGTTTGACAAGGGGACGCGAGGCAACCACGAGTCGGCACAGCTGACCAGAGTTCATGGCGATGGACCTTCGAAGGCTATTTGCCGACTCCCCTGTCGGTCAGAGGCACCGGCGAATCGCGACTGCGTACTACGAGTTTCATCTGGCACGCAGGCGCCAACTGAGGGCCCCGCTTTGCGCACCTCTCACATTTATCTATGTTTACTTTCTGTGTTTGCATGGCCGATGCATGACGCGTTATGAAAAAGCCGAAACATAGGTATTACACCATAGATGAATATTTACTAATCCTACATAATACAGCAGATCCTACATATTACACTAATCTAAGATATTTGTTGTCGATTGTCAAGATGTTATTTTAGTTCACAATTTTTAACGTTTGTTGGGTCGCTATCTTTAGTTTAAGTACACAGTACTAGCGCTGGCAGCGCTAGATAAATATTTTTGACACATTCTTAATGCCGCGCCGCGCTGCATAAAGAATGTGTCAAAAATATTAATTTAGACTACCTATCGCATTATGAAAAGTATATTAACACGTAAAACTTTTCTATTTTACTTGCGTAGACGGACTCAACTTTCCCACGTGCTGCTATCATTATAGTTATATCACGTTAAATAAAATGGTTACGTTAAGTGACATCTTAATGTGATAATGTTTATTTGGTACCTACATCCATTGTTTATTTCAAGGTCTACCTAAATCATGATGATTTTGGCGTTAAGCCAGGGCTGCATATAAAACTCCAGCTGTGGCTTGTTCTGTTGCACTTGACTTGTGTAAATTCTGTCTGAATAAATATGAATGAAGCGCTCGTGGCCCCGCGGTCTCAGTGTTCTATAAAAGATCACTGAATTACGCAACTTTCACTATGGCTGGTTCTCGGATGGGTGACCACTTTGTGGCATTTACATTTGCGAGCGTTTCCGTGCTTCGGAAGGCAGTCGTAAAGCCTGATTGAAGGCCTAATGGCTTGAAAAAATTCAACAGCAGGTAGCCACAACCTGCGTCTGCAATGGGCTCACCACCTATTACGTGGGACAGGAATCCACACGGTGAAAAGTGGGCATATTATATTCCTGCCACCCCTTCGGGAATAAGGCGTGATGGATATTTATTTATTTAATAAATGTGTCTTGTTGCGACTGTCTTTACATGCTGAACACAGAGGTCTTTCTCTAGAAAGCGAGGTTAAAACGGCGAATAAATATACCTCAGTTGGGTCAGATCCTGGAACGAGTCGGTAAAGTCGATGTAAGTTAGTACAGTACATACATACCCAGATGATGGGATGGGGTAGGGTGACCATTAGATTTCGATAGGAATATCGTAGCTCATCCTTCCAAACGAAAGAAATTTCAAGTAAATTCCCTTGCTGTTGTTCTTACTGTATTGATAGATTAGCTTGCGAAAATAAAGGTGCGTCACAGTTTCGAAAGTCTAGTATATTGTCGTATTAAATACCTTTTTGGCACGCCACCATACAACTAAATGTAAATAATAAATATAGATCATCACCACTCGTACCCGAACAACTATACCTAGGTAATTACAATGGAGGCACAAAATAAAAACAAGTGACTACGTGCAAGTGTTTGACTCTGTAGATTACCTATGTAGATAATAACACCGAGTGAACACAAGATCAATCAGGTATAAAAAGTTGAAATTGATGGTAGGTATATACTATGGCCTCTATGGCTTTTTGCCTTTTAAAATTGCCCGAACAAAGGTTAAATAAGTCGCTTGAAACCTATTAGCAATTATCTATTAGCACTATTAGCGTTAAAAATTAAGTTAACGATGAAAATATCTGCGAATGCGAAAATAACACCATGTTGTTTATACTTTCAATTGTTTATTTTACAGACAATTTTGAAGGCCAAAGGTACATAAAGAACCTTCTAAAATGTAACACACTCAATATAACATTTACAGTCAAGCAAAGTGTTGCACTGAAGAATTGCAGCTTGTTTTGGTTAGGTTCTAAAGCTTAGTTATCAGAGTGGTGTTAGGCAAAGACCATGGGTTCAAGTCCAGTCTGAATAAAGCCTTTTTACACTTTAATTTAAAAATAATTACTTTTTAAGTTTTGAGTTTTATGATACGAATAAATACATACTACAGATCATGCTTATATACCTACCTTGATTTCGCTAGACGTTCCTGAATTCAAGGTAAATTAGCATGATCGCATTAATACCTATATTTCATATTTATTTTGAATTAATATGAAAAAGTTCACGGTATATCCCTGACGGGGTAGTCAGAGAGGACAGATCACCAGGATTCGCGATCCATGCATACTTGTTTCGCTTCTTGCAGATTCATCAATCGCTTCATACATGCACGTCTGGGTATCTGATTACTTACTTACATAAAGTTAGCATACTAATTTTGCTCTTTAAATATTAACATTATAGAAAATGACCTGCTCATCGATCCAATGTAGGGTTTTATGAAAATTTTACTTCTAAAAGCACATTTTATCAACCCATCGCGCCGCTTGTCTCTTTGAATTTGGATCTACAAGGGTAAAAGCTAACTGGAACTGACGCCCTCAGGCCCATGCTTTTCTGATTAAATGTATAAATAGCTCAGTTTAATGTACTCAATATAAGGAATGAATAAAAAATATTAAGTTATTCAAAAATATTCTTACTTTAAAAGTAAATAAGAGTATTTTTGCGAACGTGTTCCCTCGGACGCCTCATATGACACCCGGTGGTGACATTTGTACTCATTCCAGTCGCAACGGATATTAGGTAGGTTTCTGACGGCCATCCGGAGAATGAATCCTGTGTCTGAGTGTTAACATAATATACACCCGAGTGCTGTTCTACCACATCTCGTGTTGTGCGATTATGAGAAGAAAATGTACCTACCGTTTTGTACCATGTAACTGCTTAAAATGTTTTATCTTAACTGAAATAATGACGTGACTAAAAACTTATATAGCCTGTTAATACTGTTGATTGATGGCACTTGGTGGAACCTGCTACACATCTTTATTGAAAACACTTGTAATGACCCTCTTATTTCAATAAGTGGACGAGTACAAGTGTTTTCGTTCAAGACTTATTTAGCCAGTTTATTCAGAAAGCAATAATGAAATTGAAAATACTCTCTTCACATTTTTTCTAAATTTCAAGTACGTACCTATCATAGATATGCTCATCGATAATTTAGTTTAAATTCAGTTACAAAATTACATCCGAATATTATACAAGAAAGCGAGTTAATAAAAGCATAGTATGGGCTACTAAAACTAAAACTTGCCGTCCCCGGTAAGTCTAAATGGAGCGAAGCGTTTTGCTGTCACCGTTTCCGAACACGAACTTACGGTGGTAATTCCTCCATGGTATGTCCGATTTTCGATATTATATTTTCTAAACGATCTATGGCTAGATGTCGTATTATGGGTCAAATTTGATCAAAAAGTGTTGAGTAATTTGAGAGGAGTTCTAGGAAAAAGCCAAAAACTGTATCGGGGAATAATTGAGCTACGCTCCAATAACACAACACCTTTCAAAACCAAGTACTATGAATTTCGCCAATGTATTTTGTTTCTTCTTTTGTTTTTCGAAATTTTAATACAAAATAAAACAGGTTTCAGATTCGTACCTATATTACCGATTTACCGAAACTGATTATTATTTGCGGAATAATGTTTCCCAAGATTCCGTACCTAAATAAATGTATATTTTACAAATTAGAAAAAATCGTCTCGTATCGATCGACATATATAAAAAAAATGTATTGTATCGTTTATAGTGGGCGTTTACCAAAATACTTTTTAGAAGAGACCAAATCTTAATCTTATATATGAAAAAGAATTGATGTGCGTTAGTCTCGCTAAAACTCGATTTGGGCGATTTTCATATTGAAAGGTTTGTAAAGGTTCAGGGTAGGTTTAAACGGTAGAAACAAACATAATAAATAAAACAAAACCTAAATATGACCGTTAAATTTTTTAATACAAAATGTTCCTGCCTGTGAAATTAGATGTTCCTTGAGTCTCTTTTGTTTTTTGTGCAGAAATTTAAAAATAGAGTCACTTGGTTGTCAAATATTGATCGGTGCGTTGAGAAACTTGTATATTTCATAGCTGTAGTTTGAGGTCCCGATCTATTTGGTCTATTTTGTTGGAATACATAAGAGTTCTGTTTCAGTAATAAATAAATTAAAAATTATAGTGTCAGTTGACTGTCGAAAACAGAAAATCTATAATTCCTTAATAATTATATAATTCTCCTGCACGTGTGTTTGCCATCTAAGTCTTCCTAAACGGCCGGACCGATTTGTATGAAATGTTGTATGCATATTTCAATGGGTTTTAAATTATTTGAACAAAAAAAATAAAAAAAAATTGAAGAATCCCTTACTAGGCCGGGAGTTTATAGCACAATCGAAGAGTATGCTGCAAAAACGCCCTTATCCGACCTTACCGTATGTGTACAAAGTGTTAGGATGAACACTCTGTCTGTGGCGAGCGGTGTGATGATAGAAAGTAGCCGTGGGCATCGAGTCAAAAAATTCCTCAGTTAGAGCATAAACCATTGTATAGGCTATATGCTGAGTGAAAAGGTCAAAAACTGATCTGGTGCACCAGCCTTTAGGTGACAACAGTACTCCAGGTGTGGCCGCACTTTGGCCCTGTTGGGTACTCCGAGATTTTTTGACTCCAGTTTTTACCTTATCCCGTAAATGACTACGGTATCGGGCGTCAGTAGAGATCTCTACACCGAGGATCTCAATACTATTAGAGATGTAGAGAGGTGTTAATATTTAAAGTGAAACTGTTTTGACGGGTATTTACTTTAATGTAATATAACTTGGCTACTACTTAACTGAGATTATAAATGCGAAACTTTGTATGGATGTTTGTTACTCTTTCACGTAAAAACTACTGATTAGATTTTAATGAACACATACATACATATTGACACGCCTCTATCCCCGAAGGGGTAGGCAGAGGCATACTAAACGCCCACATTTCACCGTATGCATTTTTGTCCCACGTGACAGTTGGGTGAGCCCATTACCGTTTTAATGAAACTCTACATTAATATAGCTTATACATCAGAATAACACATAGGCTAATTTTTATCCCGGTAACAAGTTCCTGTGGGAAACGGGAACGGGAAAACTTCTCTACGCTGTTAAGCAGTTGTACAATGATAGATCAGATTACTCATGGTTGCTTTATATTATATTTATTAATAATCTTCTCAAAATATATTGTTTGCTACATTCAATGGTGGTCTGTATGCCTGCGCGCGACGAGCTAACTAATGGTAATTCCAAATTACCGCTAGTTAAGTTATTATTATAATTACTTCGAATATTTTCCCGTTGGTGATACAGAATATAAGGAAACCTATAGTAAATTAACAAAATAAAATTAGTAAATTTCACATGGGTACATTTGCGATGCACATACAGGTTCATAAAGAGTTCTCAAAGGCTACGAGTAAGATGCACCAAAAATCACGAAAAACGGATAGGTCAAAAGTACTCGGTTACCTAGAAGTGCACGTATGAAGCGGTTAATGAATCTGCAGGAAGCGAAAAAAGAAAGAATGGGTCATCAAGGCTGGCGGTCTGCCTTCTCTGACTACCCCGTCAGGGATACAGCATGAAGTTAGTTAAGTTATAAAATGTCAAAAGTATAAGCCGTGGCTAGTGATATTTAATAATTTTATCCAGATCCCTCTATCCCTCCTCTGGATAATATTATATATATTTTTTTTAATATAAATGAATATTGTGGGACACTTGTCACACAGCGTCATCTAGCCCAAAGTAAGCTAATATTAGCTTGTGTTATGGGATCTAGATAACTGATAAACATACTTATATATTTCTAAATACATACTTTATAGATAAATAACACCCAGACACAGAATAAACCATCGTGCTCATCACACAAAGTTTTATCCTGGCTGGGAATCGAACCCACGACCTCTTGCGTAGCAGTCGGATGCACTCCCACCGCGCCACAGAGGCAGTCAAAAGTATTATATATCACTAGCCACGGCTTATACTTTTAATTACATGGATCAATTAGAAAATAATAATAATAATAAATCTTTATTCATTTAGGTCACAAAGTAACACTTATGAACGTCAAGAATAATGCTTCTACATTTACATTTACTGCCAGATTCGCAAAGCAATAGGTAGAGCCTTAGGAAGAACCTGGCAATAAAACTCATGGCCACTCTTTTGTAAACGCCAGTAATTACATTAGTTTGATTAACATGATATTAGACCAATTATATAGTAATGAATTTATACAAACAAAAAAATAATCAATGTTGTGTTTAAAATCATATCAAAATTAGAGCGATTATAGTTGCCGGTTCTAAGGGCAGCCTACCCTTGAAGAAGAAGAATCTGGCAAGAAAGTCAATGGATGCCAATTTAAAAATGTAGGAATGGCTTACAACATTAAAATTACACTTACATTGTTCCTTTGGATTTATGTGAGAACAGTCGACTAAACTTAAGTTTACCTTAAATATAAATAAGATTATTTGTAATAATTGCTATAACAGCTATGAGCTGACCAGTCCCAACAGACGGCACCCGTTCACGGGTATGACGCATTATATCAGCCATCGCCCTACTCAACCGTATTATAGGGAATAAGGCGACCCGATACATACGCCACCACTGCCAGGACACTTAGGCGAGCATGACATACTCAAAACCTGCACAGCAACTATCATGTCAATTTCAAAATAATAAATAAGTCTACATGGTACTCACACAACAACAAAGTCAAATTACATATAATTATGTAGTTATTACCGGGACTAAACGCAGCCATACCTTTATTTGCCTGGCGTTTCAAATTATTTATACTGTAGAATGCAAAAAGAAAAAAAAATACAACATATATATGCAGATTCAAGACAAGTAGAATATAACACAAGATTCATTCGAATATTAAATATCTCGAGCGAAGAGCAAGCTACTCATTTCCATTTATTTTTATCATTCAAATAATCATTAATTGTGTAATAGGCCCTTTTCAAGAGGTGCGTCTTAATTTCCGCCTTAAATTTATGTAACGGCAGGTTCATAATGTTTAAAGGAATTTTATTATATAGGCGTACGCCAATTCCTGCAAAAGAGTCGTGAACCTTCTGTAAACGATGATGCGTTCCAATTAATTTATGCTTATTTCTAGTATTTATCGAATGTATGTCACTGTGTCGATTGTATAAATGTATGTTCTGTTTAACTAACATAATATTTGCAAATATATACTGTGATGCAACCGTTAAAAAGCCAACTTCTTAAAATTTTTCTCTAAGAGACACTCTAGCACTCAATTTATATATTGCACGTATAGCTCTCTTCTGGAGTACAAAAATTACTTGTAGATCAGTTGCTTTGCCCCACAGCAAAATGCCGTAAGACATGACACTATGAAAATAACTAAAGTATACCAGCCTGGCAGTTGCCACATCAGTAAGCTGCCTGACTTTACTAACGGCAAAGGCTGCCGAGCTGAGTTTACCTACATGTTGTATTCGATCATTTAGGTAGGAGGCAACAAGGTTCAGTGCTGAGTCTTTGATACCATAATAAAAGACTTTTCCCAACAGTGTTTTATGGTCAACGCAATCAAATGCTTTGGAGAGATCGCAGAATACACCAATAGCATCTTGTCTATTCTCCCAGGCGTCATATATATGATTCAGAAGTGTCACACCTGCATGAATGGTAGAACGACCCCTTGTGAACCCATACTGCTCCTTATGTAATAGCATATTTAAATTAAAATGAGCTTGTAATTGTTGCAATATATTTTTTTCAAAAATTTTGCTTATAGCTGGTAAATTTGAAATTGGTCTGAAATTACCAGGGTCGGTTTTGGATCCAGATTTAAATAGAAGTATTACTTTACTGTGTTTCATTAAATCTGGAAACACTCCTTTATTAAATATTTCAGCTAGATGTGGTGATATATTAACAATTATAGACTCAATCAATTTTACAGAAATACCCCACAAGTCAGCTGTCTTTTTTGAGTTAAGTGACATGAATACTTTAACGATATCGTTGGGGTTTACATATTTAAAGCCAAATAAGACACTACACTGATCCACGCTGCCCCCAAGCATGCGCTGAGCTTTTATTGGACAAGAATTTAAGGAGCTAGTTGTTTTCGCGGGTATGTCAATAAAATAGTTGTTAAAAGTTTGTGCTATATCTAATTTATTATTACACACTTCGTTATTTATAATTAACTCAATGTTATTATAACGGGGTAGTAATCGACCGGTTTCAGTATTGATTACATTCCAAGTCATTTTTGCCTTGTTTTTTGACTCTTTGATTTTATTACTTATTGTAGCGACTTGGCAGCAGCACAGTCCTTTTTAAAGATCTTAGAATAAATTTTAACATATTGAATAAAGGCAGGATCAAAATTAAATTGCTTCATACCATATAGTTCGTACAACTTAGCCCTACTTTTGTAAATTCCTGCAGTTACCCACTCACAAAATTGCAAGGTATTGTTTTTATAAAATGTTTTTGATTTAAATATGTTGTTGTACTCAGCTTTAATTGTATTAAATAAGGAGTCATAAAAGCCGTTCGGATCTTCCTGATTAAAGTCAATATGAGTGGCTTTTGCTGAAACATTAACATTAAATTGTTTAAGTCGATGTGCACTCATTGGCCTACATACAATTTTATTCTTTTTAGAAGTGACATTAATAGGAAATGCTGCTTTCTGACCAAGATGATCTGATGGAAAGTTACTTAGTATCTCCCTTGTTGTTGATACACAGTTGCAGAATATATTATCTATACATTTTCTAGAATGTGAGGTGATTCTAGTTGGCTCACAAAATAAATTTTGTAAGCCAAAAGAGTTAAACAAATTTATAAATCTAATACATTTCGAAGACTGCACAAGTAAATCAACATTAAAATCCTCACACACCACAACATGTTTTCTATTAGTGAACAAACGCTTGAATACATTTTCCATTACAGTTTCTAATAAATTATAATCTCTATCTGGAGGACTGTAGGCACAAAGGATAATGAGTTGCTCAAGCTCAACACAGGACAATTCTGCAGTACGCTCAATAGAAAGGGCCACAATATCTTTACGTTCTTTACATTTTAAATTATTAGATACAAATATAAGAGAGCCACCACGAATAGCTTTCTTTCTAGAGAACGCACTGCTAAGTGAATAGAATTCATTGTTGAACAATAGTTCATGACTTTTTAACCAATGTTCTGTAATACAAAAAATGTGAACATTGTGTTCTTTTATATAAAGTTCTATTTGTAGTAGTTTTTCAGATATGCCTTCAATATTTTGGTGAACTAAGTTTAAACAACTAGAAGTTTTGTTAATATACTCAGAATTATTACAACAAATATTATTTTCAGTGTCTTTAAAAAAAAATGACTCAATGGGCTCAAAATCCTATAACCTTGGCCAGAGTTTTTACCTGCTGTCTTACAAACTAGTTTTTTGAGATAATTTCCCAAGTTAGTAAGTCATTCCTAATACGCTCAAAAGGAGCTGGTTTATAAGCCAATAATTTGGCTTGATTCAATAAAAAATTGGATAACAATACAGCTATCTGACGTCGTAAAAACTTTGAAAGTAAACATCTATCTAATGTCAAAAAATAATAATTCTGTAATAAAGGATAACAGTCAATTAATTCTAAATTCCTACAATATGTGGTCAAGGTATGTAACTTTCTATTTATATTGTATCTAATGTTATTTTCAATTTGTGTAAAAGATTTGCTATATGACAGTATAACCTGTTTAACTTGCATGTTTGACAACTGTTCATAAAACTTTATGATAGTTTTAATATTCACATTATCTCCAATAAGTATCACTATTGTTGTTTGTGGGCAATGTGTACTGGTTAATACCTTATTATTTATTTGAGAGAATAATTATCTCTCTCTCGCTCTCTCTCTCTCTTTCTCTCTCTCTCTCTCTCTCTGGTTACCTGAACAAAATAATGTTAATAGTAGAAATCTAGACAATTCTTTAGCACCAATCGGAGCTTAATATACCAAATATTGAAGATGGTTGTTATTTGGAAATGAATCCGTTATTCGTGAATCAGATTAAATTATTAAAAGCATCAGAAGTATTAATTAAAATGAATATGATTGAGAATAAAATTAAGAAGTGTTATTTCTTAGACATTTGTGACTAATTGAAACTAAATATTGTACAAATTTAATTAAGAACATTTCTACAAATGTACAGCAGCACACATATATGTACTGAAAATTGGGACACCTACTTTAGAATGCGTGGATATAGGTAAATAGTTTAACAAATTAGTAATGTAAATTTACATAAGTATATATTAGCAATAGGTGTCACTAAAGAAGCAAGGAGTTTTGTGGCTGACCTAGTGAGCTGTAGATAGTATAAATTGACCGAAAACAACCAGGATAATTTAACAAATCGATCGATCACTTATATTTTGGGTGTAAGTAAAGAAAGACTATTATTACCATATTTAACAAATAAAACCAAACCAAATGTAAACACATACATACATGCATGTATGACACTTCAGCTCACTATATTTAATGTTTAAAACAATCTACTGGTGAAAATCTCTTGGACTACTTTCAAAATTAGTTCTATCTGATATAAATGAAACACACAACTTAACTACGAATACCTAAATATTGTGTCTCCGTTTTTTGACTACATTTATGATCAGACATTTTCCGAATGTCTTCAGTGATTCGTGTAGGCGCCAATAGTGAATTTTCTTTATTCATTAATGTAAGATTGCGTCTTTCACACTATCGTTCTCATTATTCGTGAAACAAATCAATTTCATAGTTGGACCATGTAGTGAGCTAAGCAAGAAAACACTATTATTGAAATATTTTTTCGTTTAGTACCAATGAATAAAATAAGTTCCACAATAATAAATTCAATATTGATTTCAGTAAGTATACTTACTCAGAAGCAGTTCAGCAAAACGACATTAATTTTTACTTAAGCTAAAATCAATTTATTCACCTCAAAACCATTATCACATTCCATCATGAACTCTTCAAAACCAGCGTTGTTACTCAAAGTTCGCATAACAAAACTATAGGGCGGCTGCGAAGGGTGCGCATACGCCGGGACCCGCGCAAACTGAAGCGACAATTGCACGAGATGAACGGTATTTCCGCGCACGCCACACTGAGCCATACTCCTTCAGTCTGCCGTTTATAAATATACTATCTGGGAGCGCCAAATTAGTTTACAAGCAACTGTGTTCCACTATATTTAGTAGAGTATTATGTCGCTACGTATCTGAAATGCTTCTGCTCAAAAAATGTTTTATACGAAATAAATAAATGACGTAGTGTGACGTGAATGCCTTGAACTTACCTAGCACATGATGATGTAATTGTGTTCTTCTTTTAAAGTTACCTCGATATTAAAATTTTAGAGCTGCCACACTAGGTTTGTAATTTTTAGAGGCCATAAGCTTCTTATCCCCAGATGTTTACTAAGCTTTATCGACTAGGAGTAAACTATTCAGATTTCACCGTTTCAAACAATAATGAACATTAGAAACATATATATTGAGTAGCAACTATAAAAGGGCTAACACTTGTGAAGCTAGCGTATCGAAGGTGTGTTCTTAACTGAGGCACGATTATACCAAAGTGTAAATTGGAAGCCGTTCAAACTTCCTTCCTGTAACTCTTATTTATTCAAGGGCTCTATTAATAGAACAACATTGGCTTATTTCGTTCAGTGGTCATATAACATAATTATATTCATGTGCCATTTTTAGCAATATTTAATATAAATTAAATGCATTTTAACACATTCGATCCTTAAGTTACTATAAACTTGTGCTATGGGATTGGTTTGCATAAAGGCTTTTCTATATTTGGTAGTTCTTGAAGACCTTTATTATGGGCGGCTTGAAAAATTTCAACAGCGAGTCGCCTTAGCCTGTGCCAGTTCATTTCAAAACAGCAATAGGCTCACCACCTGTTACGTCGGATAAAAATGCATACGGTGTAATGAAGGCGTATAGTATGCCTCTGCCTACCACTTCGGGGATAAAGGCGTGACAAAATATATGTATGTATAGTAGTTCTTACAGTTTGACGTATTTATACTTAGATTTATTCCAGATTACGCGTTTCTGAATTTTGGTGCTATTATACAATTTTAAATTATTATTTTTGAACAAAAATCGTACAGAGGATGTACTACTCATACATGCCTTTGGACATACAGTAAAGTATAATATACAAAAATATTTATATTCTTACTATACTAGATACTTGATATTCACATATATATGTATAATAAATGTTTCAGCTCGTAAACAACGTCAGACACTATAATAATTTATATTGAAGACTGTAAATAAGATATTGTGACAAATAGCGTTTTAACCATACCCTTGAAGTCTGCTAGTGATTGGGTACATACGAGTATAATTGACAGATTCTACAGCTCTTGTCGCACAGCCTGTTCTTTAAAATAATTATTATAAAAGCTAGTGAAATTAGAAAGTACCACCTATTCCGGAGAAAAAAAATTGAAGTAAATAAGAAATAAAATCAACAGCTCGACTAGTGTTTTTTAAGTACTAGAATTTTTGAAGCATCTTTAACTTGGAGAACTTATCTTCTACACTTGTTATTAGGTTCCAATCAGACCGGGGCGTGTTCAGTTTGACAAGCGTTCAAAATATTTTCCTCGTGAGCTCCGAAATGTGGATACCTTAAATTTCTAAAAGGTTTTTGTTTCTTAACGCTTTCACTGGTTTAAAGCTTTTTTTTATAGGGTTCTTCCTTCCTCATACTTTGTAGAGACAGGAAGAGTATAGAGAGCTCTGGCTCACAGGATTCTTCAAGCGGAATACGCACTTAATTAGCATTTTTGCAGTGGTTTCCGTGGCTATCAGATAAATTGGTAATATGGAATCATTTATACATAATACATACAAAAATGTCGGACTGTGTACAACTTACTATCTTAAGCTAGACTGCAGTTAGACGAACGGACATGGTGTAAATAGGGTTCCTTATTCAATATTGCCCTAAAAAGTAAGAACCTAATAATATTTAATTATAAAGTCTCACGTCTAATGCTGATTCAGTTATTATTTCGACATAACCGTTGTTTCTTAATACGAAACTGGTAAGCAGAAACTGGTAAGATGAATATCTTAGCCCATGTGATAGGCACGTAGCACTTGCAACAGCAATTCCACCTCGGTCATAGTGAACTTATGACCCGAACAGAACTGTAAACAATTGATATGTATATACGTTGAATTTATAGTCGTTTTGGAGCGAAATATTTCGAATTTGCTATCAATAATAGACTCGATTAATATTATTTATTTGAAAAATAGTGATATTAAGTTTTAAAAATATTATGCCTTGCATCGCTAAAAGAGTCAAAAAAGACATGGTAAATTTTTACAATTGTTACAATTCAACAAGTGAAAATTATTATTATTATTTAAGCATTATTCTTCACTCATTCGAGTTCAAACAATAAAAATATAAGTATTTTTATTTCCAATCTAAACAAATTTGATTTCCTTTCTAAATAATATTGCAATATTTTTTATTGTGTTATTGATCCCGAATTCAAAATCGTTCACTCCAAAACAACTATAAATTCGACGTGTATAATAACTCAACATACATACATATTGTCACGCCTTTATCCTCGACGGGATAGGCAGAGGCATATTAAACGACCACATTTTACCGTATGCATTTTTGTCCCACGTAACAGGTGGTGAGTCCATTGCCGTGTTGAAATGGACAGGCGCAGGCTGTGGCGACGTGCTGTTGAAATTTTTTTAGCCGCATATTAGGTTATCAACTTGGCTTAACGACTGCCATTTTATTGGCAACCGAGAACAACGGCTTAACGTGCGTTTCGAAGCACGGAACTGGGGTGGGTCTAAAGGGCCGAATAAATTTAATAAAATGTGTCAATTTTACAGTAGTACAGAGTAACATAGATTATATTAGATTTTCAAAAAAGTTTCGTGTTCGGTTTATACATAATAACATATTATACAATCACGCTTATGTCACTAAAGGTTGAATTACACACCCAGACTTTGCAAATAATTGGTCCTACATAATAGCTGGCAAGACTAGTCCCACATAATAAAGGCCGTCACCAGGCACTTAAAGCTAATAAAATCTGTGACCATACTGTAATCAGAACCAAAATTATAACCGCCATATGTTTACACATCCACAAATATACTAATCTCAGTAGCCCGAGTTAGTATAGTAGTATAGTATAGTGAAATATGCTGATGATATCGCGCTGGCAGACACGGACAGGAGAAGGTTGGTGCGACGTATGAAGACATGGACGGAGACGCTTGAGAACGGCGGTCTGAAACTTAATATGGTTAAAATCGAGTACTTGGCATTAAGCTCCACAAATCCCACATCCGTCCACATAGGTAGGCGTTAATTTCGTCGAGCGCACGGACCAGGTTAAGTACCTGAGATCCGTATTTCAGGCTCCCCAGTGACATCGATTGCGACGTCGAGTCACGCATTACATTGCTGCCGAGTGGTCCAAGTGGAGGGAGATGACTAATTTATAGCCCAAAAAAGTTCAACGTGTGTGAATAAAACCACACATTTATCTGTCTAGAGCCGGACGCTCCGGTTTTGGTCTGGAGGGATATCCAAGGAGATGTGTCAAAACTAACTTCACATTTTGAGGTATCAGTAAAAGCGTTTTAACCGCCAGCAAGAAAAGTGTTGTAAGTATAATACTTTGCTTTAATACTTTGAAAAGCGGCATTTGTCTGTATGTACTTATAATGTACGTAGTACCACAGATAATATAATATAATTCTTATAGTAGTACGTACTCAGAATAACGTGCATAAAACGGTAAACTTTCACTTCCTCCATCTACTTGAGTCCCATGACATCTCTTCCAATGGATCTATACATTTTTTTTTGCCTGTTAACTCCCGAGGGTTTCTTGGGATCGTCAGATAAAATTTTGCACTCTTCCTGGCTCCCATGGGGAAAAATCCTGCAAAGAATGTTTAATTCCTTCGCTTCCTTTTCTGCACCTTTTGCTTTCACAGCCCGTTATTATGATCTATTTAATAAATCTAATTAATTTTTCCTTACAAGTACTGGCCCACTGTGTTACAAAATATAATGACAATTGACAAAAAGAAAACTCACCGACACAGCAAATGTTTTAAAATAATACGCTCGTATTTCAAATATCAAATATGGTAGAATTAAGTTAAGCATATTGCCGTGTTGAAGTGGACAGGCGCCGTTGCGGCAACCTGCTATTGAAATTATTCAAACCAGCTTTCAACTTGACGACTGCCATGGGACAACGACAACAACTCGTGCCGTCCGAAGCACGGAAATGCCATAAAGCGGCACCCCATCTCCGGACCAGCTACGGCAAAAGATGCGTAACGCAGTGATAGTTTACTGAAAAGTCAAGTTACCGCTGCTATGAGCACTTCACTTCGCTTGACTTTCTTTATTTGACGGACCCACTTTAGCACCGGCCTCCTAGCCTATAATATGACTCTGGGCGTGACAGTGGCAGTTCGATAATTAAAAAAAAAATCTCCGGATCCCATAAAATGGTCATGGCATCGAAATTGTTACAGATGTGTAAGAAAAATATTTGTAGGTTTTTAATTCTATATTAAAGTAGTCAATAGGCTAAAATTATTACACAAATAACATCAGGAAGGAGGTATCAATTACGAAGGCGTCTAGATCTCAGTTGATTTTTGTTCGTTGATTAAATTTTAGAAGGAATGGGAAATTGATATTATAGTGAGACGCTATCGTATTATGACGAGTTCTGACTTACACACAGGTTCTAAACGATGAATTGTGATCTGTTGTGTAAAGCTCCGCTTAGTTCTAGCCGCTTTCACCGTCTAGAGTGTTCAAAACACTTAGAATGTATGGGAAATTGGTATTTTGGTGAGATGCAATCGTATTATGACGAGTTCTGGCTTACTCGGTGGTTCTACACGATGGATTTTGATCTGTTGTGTGAAGTTCCGCAGAGTTCCAGCCACTATCACCGTCCAGAGTGTGCAAAACACTTAGAATGTATGGGAAATTAGTATTATGACGAGTTTTGGCTTATTCGAAGGTTCTAAACGATGGATTTAGATCTGTTGTGTAAAGTTCTGTAGAGTTCTAGCTACTATCACCGTCGAGAGTGTAAAAATAAAATATTAGAATATATGAAAAATTGGGAATTTAGTGAGACGCAATCGTATTATGACGAGTTCTGGCTTACACCGGTTCTAAACGATGGATTTTGATCTGTTGTGTATAGTTCCGCTTAGTTCTAGCACAGATAATATAATATAATTCTTATGTTCTAGCCACTATCACCGACGAGAGTGTTCAAAAGACTCAGAATGTATGGGGAATTGGGAATTTGGTGAGACGCAATCGTATTATGACGAGTTCTGGTTTAGTCGATGGTTCTAAACGATGGATTTAGATCTGCTGTGTAAAGTGTCGCTTAGTTCTAGCCACTATCACCGTCCAGAGTATTCAAAACACTTAGAATGTATGGGAAATTTGTATTTTGGTGAGACGCAATCGTATTATGACGAGTTCTGGCTTACTCGATGGTTTTAAACGATGGATTTTGATCTGTTGTGTGAAGTTCCGCGGTCCAAAGGGGTTCCCGAGGTCTATATTGACACTATCCGGGACATGTACTGTGACTCCGATTCCATGGTTCGAACTGCTATTGGCGACACGAAATCCTTCCTCATCACCGTCGGTGTACACCAGGGTTCGGTCCTTAGTCCGCTTCTGTTCAGCGTAGCATTAGACGAATTGTCGGACAGCATCAGGAACTCGCATGACCAGCCCCCATGGTTGCTCATGTATGCTGACGATATTGCGCTGGCAGACGCGGACAGGACCAGATTGGTGCGACGTGTGAAGGTGTGGAAGGAAACGCTTGAGAACGGCGGTCTGAAACTAAATGTGGCGAAGACCGAGTGCTTGGCACTAAACTCGACAGATCCCACATCCGTCCGTATTGGCGGTGATTTGGTCGAGCGGACGGACCAGGTTAAATACCTGGGATCTGTTTTTCACACGTCCAGTGACATCGATTGCGATGTCAAGTCACGCATTGCTGCCGCGTGGACCAAATGGCGGAAGATGACCGGTGTCATTTGTGATCCTAAAATGCCGATCCGGTTGAAGGGACAGGTTTACAAAACCATCATTAGACCTGTCCTTTTACATGGCAGTGAGACGAGGCCAATATTGGAGTGACACAAGCAGGAGCTGCGTGTTACGGAAATGAAAATGCTGCGATGGATGTGTGGAGTCACGCGGTTGGATCGCGTGAGGAACTCTCGCATCCGTGGCAGCCTTCATGTCCGTGACATTGCAGACAAGTTGCAAGACTGTTGCCTTCGTTGGTATGGTCACGTCTTGCGGCAACCGCCGGGCTACGTAGGAAACAAATGTCTGGCCATGTCAGCGCCGCCGGGTCCCGGTAAGAGGGGCAGACCCAAGAAGTGCTGGCTTGACGTCGTAAGGGATGACATGCGTGCCAATGGTCTCACTACAGGGGATGCCCACGACCGTGTGAAGTGGAGGAGAAAATGTAGGAAAGCGGACCCCGGGCGTCGCGAGACGCAACTGGGACAGACGCTCGGATGATGATGATGATGTGAAGTTCCGCAGAGTTCCAGCCACTATTACTGTCAAGAGTGTTAAAAAATCTTAGAATGTATGGGAAATTGGGATTTTAATGAGACACTATCGTATTATGACGAGTTCTGGCTTACTCGAAGGTTCTAAGCGATGGATTTAGATCTGCTGTGTAAAGTTCCACAGAGTTCTAGCCACTATTACCATTGAGAGTATTCAAAACACTTACAATGTACGGAAAATTGGGATTATAGTGATAAAGTGATTTCGAGAGAATTTTATTTTGATATTTAATTTTATTTTTATAGGTTAACTGACCAGAACTCAAGAACTATTTCATTATAGAACGAATTCTCTAAAAGTATGTAGGTTTCAGTATATGAGACGCTATAGTTTTCGTTTAATAGCGTCTCATTTTTAAAAATGCGGTTTTATGTATTTAATTCAACAGTTGAAGCGCTCGTGGCCCCGCGGTCTCAGTGTTCGGTAAACGATCACTGAGGTACGCAACTTTCACTATTGCTGGTCGTCGGATGGGTAACCACTTTGTGGCATTTACATTTGCGAGCGTTTCCGTGCTTCGGAAGGCACGTTAAGCCGTTGGTCCCGGTTGTCAGTAAAATGGCAGTCGTTAAGCCTGGTTGAAAGCCTTATAGGCGGCTTAAAAAATTTCAACAGCAGGTAGCCACAACCTGCGTCTGTCTATTTCAACACGGCAATGGGCTCACCACCTATTACGTGGGACAGGAATCCACACGGTGAAAAGTGGGCATATAATATGCCTCTGCCACCCCTTCGGGGATAAGGCGTGATGGATATTTATTTATTTATTTATTAATTCAACAGTACTGTCGATACAAAGTATCAGGAACGTTAGAACTATGCTGGACGCTTTCAGAACTCCTTCCAAACTATGAGACGCAAACATATGAGACGCTAACTTCACGTACGTAACCCCTTATAACAACAATAATAATTGTACTAATTATTAGAAGATACCCGAGAAAAAGAGAGGTACTAATGTATATTTGCAAAGGTTTTTAAAATGTATGTATAATTTTTTTTTAAATGTATGTAGGAATTTTTATTTTTATTTTACCATCTACACTCTCATTTTATCTCTCCCTCTCTCTCTCTCTCTATCCATCCTAAGGTTGCCTGGAAGAAATTGCTGTTTTGCAATAAGGCCGCACTTTGTACAATATTATATGAAATTTATTGTATAATTGTAATAATCGTGATGCAAGGTGGAATGAAGAAGTGAAAGAAGCAGTTTGAATGAAGAAGAAAGCATGGCTAGACTACTTAGCCTCGCGGAATGATTTTAATATGAAAGAGAGATACAAGCTGCAGAAAGTTAACATGAAGGCACTGATAGAAGAAGCTCGTGAAAGGTGCAGAATGAAAGCGGATGAAAGGTTGTCGTCCAATTTCCGGGATAATGCCAAGCTCTTCTGGAAAGAGGTAGGCAAGACCCGGAGTTGCTCGGAAATCTGCAGTATGAATAAAGTGCTCAGTGTTAACAATGACGTCCTAACAGACCAAACTGACGTCCTGCAGAGATGGAGTGAATATTATGGAAAGATGTATGCAAGAAAAGACAGAGATGCCACATCGGGAAGTGAAGTTCACTTCGATGCTCCGGATCCCGATGTCATTGAAGTCATTAGTATGAAAGAAATAGAACAAGCGATACGAAGTATGAAATGTGGTAAGGCTGCGGGAAAAGACAGAGTTACTGCTGAGATGATCAAGTACGGTGGGTCGCGTGTCTGGGACACACTATGTCTGTTATGCAACTTGTGCTGGCGGACGGGTGAGGTCCCAGATGACTGGCGAGTAGCAGTTGTAGTACCTATTTACAAAGGGAAAGGCTCGCGCCTAAACTGCTCCAGCTACAGGGCGATCAGCTTTGTCAGCTTAGCTAGTAAGGTGTATGCAAAGGTTATAACGGCACGAATGCAAAAAAAGTCTGAAAGGTATTTATGGGAGGCTCAAAGCGGATTCCGACGTGGAAGAGGTTGCATGGATCAAGTGTTTTGTGTGAGGTGTCATGATCGCGGAATAGTTTCTGGCTGTTAGCCAGATGGTTTTCTGCGCTTTTGTGGATCTAGAGAAAGCATTTAATAACATTGTGAGAGAAACGCTGTGGGACTTGCTGCCCGGATATGGTGTGGACGGCTCGCTACTGCGGGCAATACAGTCGCTTTATAGGGAGTGTAAGGCTTGCATGCGAGTAGGGGGGGATGTGTCACCTCTTTTTGATGTCTGTACTGGCGTCAAACAGGGATGTGTCATGTCCGCCTGGCTGTTCATAGTGTATCTGGACAGTTGCCTGCAGAAGTTGAAAGATTGTGATATGGGTGTGAATTTGGGTGACTTTACAGTAAACTGTCTGCTGTACGCTGATGATGCGGTGCTCATGGCCTCATCAGAAGCCGACCTTCAGGCATTAGTCACTAATATGAAAGAGGAGTGTGAAAGTAAGGGTCTTCGCTTGAATGCAATGGATGTAAAACTAAGGTTCTAGTATTTGAAAGAGGTGAAGTAAGAACTAAATGCGAGATTAGGGTAAACCAGGAACGTTTAGAGCAAGTGAATGAAATTGTGTATTTAGGAAGTATGTTTAGCGCGGATGGAAGATCTGATTCGGATGAAGAACGGCAAGTAGCTGCCGGAAACAAAGTTAACGGTGCTTTGTCCCAGTTAGTAAAGCGACAAAGCATCGTAAAAGAAGCACGAATGGCGATTCATAACGCAGTGCTAGTGCCAACTTTGCTTTACGGTAGTGAAACCTGGGTATGTCAGCAGATGCATGAAAGTAAATTGAATGCTGTGGAGATGCGATCACTTCGAAAATTCTGCGGCGTAACTTTGGCCGACCGAATACGTAACGAAGTGATACGCAATATGGCAGGTTTGACTGAAAGTGTCAGCCTTAAGCTGGAAAAGGACGTGCTCCGTTGGTTTAGACACGTCCAACGAATGAGTGAGGAACGATTGACGAAGAATATATATTGTTCAAAAGTAGAGGGTAGTAGGAGTCAGGGTAGGCCGAGACTTACATATGAAGACCACGTGAGCAGATTACTCAAAAACGGAAAGGTCAAAAGTACTCGGATACCCAGACGTGCGTGTATGAAGCGATTGATGAATCTCGAAGAAGCGAAAGAAGTATGCATGGATCGCAAAGCCTGGCGATCTGTCCTCTGTGACTACCCCGTCAGGGATACAGCGTGAAGATAGATAGTTAGTTAGTTAGTTATTGTAAATTAACTTTAACTCGGTGTACAATAAAAAAAATTATATGCTATTCTACACAAGTTACTATGAGCACTGTTCGGAATCATTATCAAACACTGGTCAAGCAACCATAAAGTATAGTTTATGTCAAGATAATTCAAACGAACTCAAACACAACGGAACTGTCATGTTTAGTTGTAATTAACTACATACAGTAGATAATGAGAACAGCCCCCAAAAATATTGTCAGTTACATAGTTTACGAACTAATCTCTGCCTGCCTGCCTGAGCAAGTTACAGTTGTAACATTTTTCGTTCCTGTTCATGCATCTGTATGACAATTATATTATGATATAAAGATATCATAATATAATTGTCATACAGATGCATAAACAGGAACGAAAAATGTTCAAGTTCAATCAATTCAATCAAAGAATTGATTGAACTTGAAGAAAATATAGATTATTGTCGCTTAACAAAATTGACATAAACTGGTCCGTCATTCCTTAAAACTAAATCAGCTGTAAAGCGAAGGTCCTCTGGGCGAGTGACTGGCTCTAAATTGAAGTCTCGTAATACTTTCGCAACAGCTATCTTCATTTCCATCATGGCGAACTTTTGACCTGTAATAGATTAGAAACAATTACATACAGTGAAAATTGTGATCATTCTTGCAGATTGATAGAGCTCCATCTTCCGGGTTCAATATGGTGTCATCTGCAAGCAGTGCACAGGTGACTAACACAAGAGGTCATGTCGAAGATCCCTGACTAGAAATCCAATTCCCCCTCATCTTATATTATTCAAATGATTGGGAGAGACCTATGTTCAGCAATGGTGGCTGATTTGATTGATTGAATAAAAAGAACTGGTACTTATTATAGAATGCTTAAACTAAGTTCTGGTTATGGAAAAGATACCACACAGTTTACATATGACATTGAGAACAACGTGACATTGACTTTTCTTGACATCAAGTTAATGATGGAAACTGATGGGATTTCGGTATATATTTCGGATTAAGGCCACTATATGTACCGAAATCCTACTCACACAGATAGATGTGCACACCTCATTGCATCATTATCCACATTATTTAAAATCAGTAACCGTGAAGCCCAATAAGTGAGCCAATGACCTCAGCAACAATGAACATCGAGAGTTGAGAGAACTACAACAGTTAGAGTTGTATTATGTTCAGGAGGTACCAAGAATGAATAGACTGATGGCTTCGAGTATGTAGTAAGAAAATGCGACGTGCAGCGAGAGATGCAAACCGTGTTGACCGCCGCAGTGAGTAGGTTACTAACAATTCTTTGAAGTTATTAATACTGTTGATTGATGTCATTTGATCATTTGAACACTTGTGAATTAATTTCATTTTCCTTTGAAAATGCCGTAAGGCGAAACCGCTCAGGTTAAAAAGTAGTTAAGATTCGTTTTAAAGACAAAGTACACCGAAAAGAAAACTAGATATACTAAACAGTGAGTATACCTATGCAGTTCCTGGGTCCAGCGCTGAATGGAATATAAGCGTAAGGATGCCGACCCTTGCAATTTTCTGGTAGAAATCTGTCAGGGTCAAATCGTTCTGGGCTTGGAAAATACTTCTGCTGGTAGTGGAGATATAATATGAAGATATGACACATCGTTCCCGCTTGAATAGTGTAGTTGCCTGAAAATGTACAAAAGGTAAATAAATTATTTGCTACTTGTTAAAATAAAATTTGCTTTATTGAATAAATGTTGAGGTATATTAAAAGACATATCTTTATCTGACTTTAAAAATCGCTGTATATTTGAACACAATTGCTTGAGTAGAAGTAATGGGATTAATACTACCTGCACTCTCATTGTTGTAACTCCTGTAACCCACGGTTTTGCCTACGGCTACCTTCTATTAGAGCACCACTCGCCATAGACAGGTCCCTCACACTTTGCATCCGGAATGCTTGTACACGGTTAGGTCCGATAGAGGCTTTATTCCGCGTAGGCTTTGATTGTGGAATGAGCTCCCTGTATGGGTTTTCCTGAACATCTACAGTATGGGGTTTTTCAAAAGGGGTCTTAGAAGGTTTTGAAACGGTCGGCAGCGAGAGTCCTAATGTTGCAAACGTCCATAGGCTACGGTGACCGCTTTCCGTCAGGTGGGCCGTATGTTTGTCTGCCGCCTCAGTGGTATAAAAAAAACGATCTACAGCAATGACCAAAATATGTTGAATGGCAAGTTACACCACAACTCTTAGCTCAATCGTATCATTGTAATAATACGAGCATGAGAAGAACTGTAGATAGGAAAAAACTGTTGAAACTTCATGAAACTTGCCAACGAGATGAAATACCACTCGTAGACTTGATTCCCCCTTGATGGAGACAAGGTGATTTTTCTTGATGATCCAATGGTGCTTTGTCTCCCTATCTTGGAAAGTCAAAGTCACAACCAAAATCGCCTTGTCTCCATCAAGGGAACCACTCGCGGGAGGGCAAGTCTTCCAAGGGATATATTCCAGAAAAGGTCATTATTTTATTCGAGCTTTAAATGGAAACCGGTTACTTTTAATGTAACTCTTGCAATATACTTACCTAATTTTATTGTTTCATTAATGGTGCGACTAATAAAATGCACAGGAGGAAACATGCGTAACGACTCCTTTATACAACAATCTAAATATTTCATTTTGTTCAAATCATCCAGTTTGATAGGACGCTTCGAATCTCCAAATATTTCAGCCAACTCGGCTTGAATATTTTCCTGTAATGTATTTTTTTTAAATATTACGTATGTTTCTTTGTTGCATTTTCTTTTTGGAAGTGAAACTTCTTTTGCGACGTTGATAAAAAATTTATAGCAGTAAAAACATCGTCATGTTTTTCGGTTACGCGCCATGTTGACTTGAACGGAAACTTTTTTAACTTAAGTGAAACTTCTTTATCTACGTATGAGAAAAAAATTATAACTGTAATAAATTGTCGTAAAGAAGTTTCAGTTCTTACCTGTGTACTCTGGTACACACACATATATTTTTATTTAGCTCGCCAAAATGACCATGGCGACATCTAGCGATTTGAGGGTCAATATCATAGAGTGCAAGACTATTGACAGTGACTTTCAAGTTGGTGGTTAAATGTGACTCTTCACGCTCCGCTTGAAGAACCTATCGATGTAAGGGAATCGGATTTTATGCAAAATTTTTAAAACGATTTTGATACAGGGCTTATAAACATGGAATCTAGAGATGGTCACAGACGAACTTGTTTCAATAACAAGAATTAGTTATGTATGTTCATGATTTCCGTATATTCAGTATATAATTAATTATGTTCAGACGCTAAATAACCTTGAGCAAACGTTGATTCATATTTATGACAAAGTACTTACTATGTCATATTATTTTATCTGCTCGACCTAATCACAACACTTTACGTAACGTGTTTTGTACTAATATACATTTTTATTCGAAACAAGCGATGTCTCGGCTTCATACAGATGCAATAATACTTAATACTTATCTTTGTTAGGTGGTAAAAAAAATTTTATGACAACACACAACTTCGTTTCGACCTCCCGTCGCACCTATTTAATCCCGTCGCTTATAAATTCACCAATGATGCATAAAAATTTGCCCGATTTGTCGACATTTATGACTACTGCTCTGCTCCCCAGTGTAGTAGCGTAATGATATATAGCCTATGGCCTATCTAACACAAAAATATTTTTTCAAATCCGACCAGTAGTTCCTGAGATTAGCGCGTACAACCAAACAAACAAACAATCTCTTCAGCTTTATAATATTAGTATAGATTTCATATCTTTTCATAAGAACTTTGCATTTTCACTCACTTCAATTCAACCGATAAAATTGTGCTCTTAGTGGCAAAAGGCAACAATTTGTTTTGATCTATTAGTATCTGCATTAACTTAAACATTTTGGAAATAACAAATTTGTCAGATACTTAAATAATACTTGCCTGTATTTTTCTATGATTCGCTAATAACATCAAACAAAATGTCAATCCAGAAGCTGTAGTATCATGTCCCTGTAAATAAATATATTTTTAAACATTAAATTTTATAACATTTTCTATTTCTGACTATATCTGCCTATTGGTTTTGCGGCTAGGATATTTGACTACGAAACTAGAGGTCGTACGTAGGTTTTATTTTAGCCCAGAAAAAGAGAACTGTGTGACAATCGGGATAAAATATCCTGAATCTGAATGAAAATAATGTAATAGTACATCTGGGTATAATTTATCTACAACTATTGAACGGCAGCCAGAAGTGACCCATCTCCGTTTGTGACAAGGGCACTCTCCTCACAGACACACCTGAACTCCAACTTTGAGATGTTGGGGAGTAGGTTTCAGGCTTATCAAATATGTCACTTCGTAGGAGACATTACAGACATTTTGAACGCAGAAACCGTTTATTCCAACATATGTATTTATTTATTTAAAGTGTATATTTATTGTAAAATTGTTATATGTAAGCATCGGCCTACCCTGACTTCTACCCTATCCTTTCGCACAATAAATATTCTTCGTCAATAATTCGTCACTCATTCGTTGGACGTGTCCAAACTAACGGAGCACGCTCTTTTCCAGCTTAACGCTGACACTTTCATTCAAAAAAGCCATATTGCGTATCACTTCATTACAGCATTCAATTTACTTTCATGAATCTGCTGACATACCCAGGTTTGCTACCGTAAAGCAAAGTTGGCACTAGCACTGCGTTATGAATCGCGAGTCCTGCTTCTTTTACGATGCTTTGTCGCATTACTAATTGGGACAAAGTACCGTTAACTTTGTTTCCGGAAGCTACTCGACGTTCTACATCCGAAACATACTCGCTAAATACACAAAACTTAAAATAACAACTTAACGTACTTCAAACATAAAAGTGTCAACTTCTTCTTGAATTCCAGTTTTATCTATGAGTCCCTCTTTCTCTGCTGCTATAAGTAAATCTAACATTGCAGTTTTCTTGTTATTCTTGTACACATACATATCTTCATCTTGTTCATCATCTAGTGCTCCCATATTAATTTTATTATTTTCCACGTATTCTTTTCTCTGTTCTATAACAGACTCAGTAAAATTGTGAACTGTCTTTAAATGTGATTTTTGCTTTCTCCCCCATGATGTTAAATTAAACATAAATTCTGGATATAAATATACTCTAACAAATCTCTGGATTAGTAGATATCCAAGTTGATATATAGCTTGTTTATAAGACCTGGCTGCTCCTGTAATATCAGCATTGAGCTGAGTTCCCATTGCAGTTTCTGAAATTAGAACAGTTAAGTTAAGAATATACATATCTACAAATTATATAAAATTTGTGTGAAAACTTTAGTTATAATTTTCTTTTATATAATAAGTTGTCCAAGAACAACAAATAATGTAAATAAAAATGAGAAATATAAACGCTGTCTTCTTACAAAATGTAAAATTTTAAGTCATAAAAATCGTCACAGGCGTTTCAAAAACAACAAACCCTTTCATAGACACTTGTCGGCCTCTCTACACGACGAAAATTTAATGACAGTTTGCATTATTTTTTAAATATTTCAACCCAATGGAAATTGTTCAGGAAATCCTTCAAAAAACCAAAGCATTTAGGCATTGAAGTCAAATCCTTGATTCAACCACGCAAGTACTTAGTACGCAAAACTACATTCACTACGTCTCGACTAAGAAGCTTATGTTCAAAATGTCTCAGATTAAGATCGGGATCCACTACCGAATGGTGTAAAGCACACGGAGTCATGCATGTTTTAGCTATTTATTGTTTAATAGACTTTAATATATGATTCTGATTTTTAGATTTACTTTATTAGCCGATCAGACAATATCAATAATAATATTATATTAGTAATGAGTGGTAATAGATAATACATAATTATGTTATCTATCGATAGGAATGTTAATATTACCAACGTTTCTTATTTGTTTTTTGGTAATGGTGGTTCGATACCACCATACTATCAGTAGTTATAAATGTAACAAGGAAGTAAGCGTCTCAACCAAGACCTTCAGGGCCACAATGACATCATCTACCAGAGGTGCATCTGCAGTCTAACGGGCAGGCAACAGCACAGGTGCTCTTACGGAGATGGGAGGTCAGATGGAAGATAAAACAATAGAATAGAATAAACTTTATTGCATACAAATATGAAACACTCACATAAAGAGATTACAGATTCATAAATGTACAAAGAGCGGCTATATCGCTAAAGAGCAATTTCTTACAGGCAACCTTGAACCAACCAAATATTGACAAAAATCAAAAGCCAAACGATAGCTGATCCTAGCAGTCGAATAATAGACCCCAAGCTTCAAATCCAGGTAGGCCTTAGAAATAGTTGAGGATACAATAAGATGAACAAGAAATAAAAGAAACATACCACAAATGGAGTTCAGCGTAAATTCTGACAATACAGGTGTAACATCAATAGGTTTTCCGGCAGTTTTTTTAAGACATTCCACAAAATGCTCACTATTTTGATCCAATATTTCGCAGAACTGTTTCAATATGTTATAGTGAAAGGTGGGTGTAAGTATCTTTCTTCGCGTTTGCCATTTTGAACCTGTAAACATAAAGCAAACACAATATCACTTATTAGCTCAAAGCACCCGTAGACTATCATTTAAATTATTAGAATCGGTAATTTAAAAGATATCGTAAATTAGAAAAATTAACAACACAACGTACTATTGTCGACAGAAAGAATACCTAATATCAGCTTACAGTTTTATATTCAAAACTCATCTTCGGCGGTGTGAGGTGTCCCGCCGATACACCGCATGAGGAATACCCGCATCCATGTTATGGAGTAGCGTTAGAGTCACGTTTTGTGTACACACCGATACGTGGAGAATAAGTGTCCGACTGTACCGCCTTCACAAAGATCCAATAGGAGAGGCAAAACCCACATGGATTGAAGTGGTAGAAGATGACATCTATGTTTATCGTCTATATTATGTTTCATTTAAAGTTATACCGTGAAAATATATTACTGAGAACACAAAAGTTATTTAATAAAGTGTTTATTAAATTAATAATTACACATTCAAAGGAGAGTCAGGTCGCTAGTTTTTAATAACGACGAATTAATATTAAATTTATATATTATTTGCGGTTTAAGGTTGAGAATCCCTTGCTTATTGTAATCTAAAGCAACAATGACTCTTTTGACTAAGTCCTAGTGAAGCTTTGGCCTATTCTGTGTATGTAGAAAAGCCTGACTCTTTTATGTGAATAATTCCTATCCATCCATTTAGATTTTAATCATCAGTAGTAACTGTCCACAGGAATATATAAATAATTTTATTTGCATATAAAAATAACCGCTGATCTTGTAATAAAAGCATTAAATTGTATCACTAGATTATATAAAATTTTGATGTGATAGAAAATGTGTGGAATACCTCGCTTGACGTGTTGAAACAATTTTCAGCCTTCCCATCATACCCTAAATTGAAATAAGTTATGCCAGTATATGCCTGTACCCACAGCAGTTTGTACCCGGGATAAAAAGTAGCATATTTTCACACATAGGCTACTTTTTATTACTGTTAGGAATGTCAACTACCTGTATACCAAGTTTCAGAAAATATGTTCAGGGGTTAGTGCGTGATTGAGTAACAAACATCCAAACATGCAAACATCTTCACAAACTCTCACATTTATAGTTTTAGTAAAATAAAATATTGTATTACCGTTACTAACTAGTAATCCGTCCCTCAGCCAAGGTTTTAGGAACGAGTACACTATGCTCTTATCTGAATGCTTCATACTCGATACAATTGTCTGAAAATTACAATATCCAAATCTTTAAACTCTACAAAACACTCGCAATAATATAGAATGTTCCATAAATTTAAAGTAGAAAATTCAATAGCAGTTCGCCACAAACTTTTCTTATCCTGACCACCAATTACGTGAGGCATTGCGCAATGGCCATGCATACTATTAAATTTGGGTGTATAATGTGCCTCTGAAAACCCCTTAGGAAATAAAATCCAGGAATATATAACAGAAACTTTTGTCAAAATTAGTAGACCACTTTATTGGCTGACTTTACCTAGATAAAGTATTCCCACAATTGGGGCGAAATGGTGGGACCACGTTTAAAAGTAGTTTAGAGACTTGGTATATAAAACGATAGTTAAGACTTATTAATATTATTGATATAAAGTAGTGATTACAATGATATTATATCGCTACTTTACTGAAAGGTACATTATAACTGATAAGTCGGTATATTTAATTTGTTGTCAGGGAATTCAAATTCAAATTCATTTATTTGGACAGAAACATATTTTACATATTTGACAATTGAACGACGATATCTGCTATAGTAATAAACTGTGACGCAGATGAATGGAAATATCGATAGTATTATTTTTGGATAAAAAACTAACTTGTCTATGATTATGAGCTTAAATGAAAAAGTAATGTCCATCAACATCATCCTCATGAGAGCTCCAGGGCACATTGTATCCAAAATCCGAACTTATTCTTTCTATCTTGCCGTAACTTCTGAATTGGTATTTATTGATAAATGGGTCAATCACTCTAATTTTCATTGCTTGCGCTTCGCTCGCCAGTAGTCAGTAAGTTTTTTTAATTTAAGCGTTGCTATAAGTAAAATATGATTTACTCAAATTGTATTGTGATCAAATTGCGTGTGAAGCGCTCGTGGCCCCGCTGACTCTGTGTGACGTGTTCTGTAAACGATCACAGTGTTCGGCAACATTTGCTATAGGTGGTCCTTGGGTGGGTGACCACTTTGTGGCATTTACATTTGCAAGCTTTCCCGTGCTTCGGATGGCAAGTTAAGCGTACGTACCTCAAAAGGACGCGTCGGGTAACTCGTCGGAAATATGTCCCAGAGCTCACGGCAGACTTTGGCTTCCACCACGGCCTTACCTAAGGGTTCGGGTGTTATTCCGCTTCTTTGGGGGTTGGTTCAGGTACTAACCCGAAAATTGATAATTTCACTCGAGATGGTTCTTGGGCCTGCTTCTGTAAGGACGGCGAGCAGCCCACTCGCCGTCCTTGGGCCCCATGGGTTGTACGTTAACTTAATCCTGCACTGCTATTTTTTTCCACGTAGTTGTCTCGGACCGGTAGCGTCCTTAGTTTACATTCGGGGCGCGCATATAATAAATTTGTGCGATTTTTTGGGCGGTTCGGAGCGTTACAGGTTTGCGACGGTGTTGTCGCGCGGCGGGGGATCGTAGTGCGCGCAGGGCCTTAGTGCACTAATTTCGTGTTAGTAAATATAAAGCAAAAAAAAAAAGAAAAATATGCTAGTAACCCTACTTTATACTTAGCATAGACATATTTTAGACGATCTTACCTACACTTAAAAAAATATTTAATTTGCAATTTACGATTAGCAAAAAGGAGGCAAGAATATACAAAAATGTCATTTTAGTTCTCTCGATAATTGTTAGTACAACATTGTACTTTGTAGTAGATTGGTAACATAGTATGGCGTTTAAGGACATTTATTCGGGTATCGGTTTAACATAAAAATGTTAGAAAACCCTACCTCAATATACTCAGGACTGTATATAGCAATCGTACCATATGGGTATATCCAAGTACTATAAATTCCATCCCACGTTTCAGCAAATTCCTTGGAGATTTTCATAAGTTCAACTGTAGAGAAATAAAAACAATCTTAAATTAGAACTTCACTTTATTGATTTTGAACTATATTGATAAGAAGTGGATAAGCATGCACTGTATTTAAATAGTAAATATCGAAAACACAGATAAAAAACACACAAAATATGTACAAGGCTTAAACAGAAAGACAACTGAACTTGAAAATCATTCATAAATAGAAAGTATACAATTTGAATATCCTGTACAAAAATAGGTCGTCCCTAGTTCAAGATCGACCTTCATTCAGTAACCAACAGGAATTTTTCGGGAATAACCCCTTTCCGTATTCTCATTACTGTGACTCTTGTAAAACAGCATAAACAGCAATGACCAAGATCAGAAATGTTCCTCCGAGCTCAAACTCGGTAAAATCCCGGGAGAAGTTAGAGTACTTACCTTGAAACCAACGTCGATATTGATCAGAAGATAAATTAAAGTAATTGGAAAGAAAGTAAGTAGGTATATCGGTTTATTTCATTCTATATTCTATTCGTAGTATTACAACTTATATAAAATAAGTATTTCAAATTACATCAAATATTAAGGGACATTTTTTACACAGCGCCATCTAACCCAAGAGGAAGTACTACTCGTAGCACGGCTAACTCAGTGTTCTGTAAACGATCACTGCTATATTTTTTTATGAGTAGTCGCAGATGGGTGTCTACTTCGTGGCATTTCCATTCACGAGGGTTTTCGTGCTTCAGAAGGTCACATGGTAGTCGTTCAGTCAATTTGCAGGCTTTAAAAATTTAAACAGCAGGTCGCCAAAACCTTTGCCTGTCCATTTCTACACGGCAATGGGCCACCTATTACGTGGGACGAAAATGCATACGGTGAAATGTGGGCTTATAATTTACCCTTTGGGAAAAAGGCATGTACAAACTAAAATAAGCTTGTGGTATGGGATTTAAACAACTGATAAACGTATCTACCTAATCACATATTTGTAAATCCATGGACTGCAGTTGCATACTTACTCTATCAATGCACATCGAATAAAATTATTGAATAACCTAAAACAACGTATAAAAACATAATAATATTGATAGATAGGATTTACCTGGAGACTTGATAAACGTCAATCCATTTCCTACTAAAAAGTTCATTTTTGGTCCAGGTATTTTCTTTATTATCCGAGCTCGTTCATTGTGGTTAATTAAAATATGAAAAACCACCAAAATTACCAAAATGGCTAATAATATATAAAAGAACATTTTATATCGCTTACACGTTTGTTTATCACAGCTAATTGAACACCACTGATATTGTATGGTATGTAATTACAGTTCAGTGTTTATAATCTCTTATAATAATATTGTACATAATTAAAGTGTTTACTATCTCTTACGATTATATTAATCAGTCAATTGAAGCGCTTCTAGCCCCGCAGACTTAGTGTTCTGTAAACAATCACTGCGTTAAGCCACTTTCGCTATGGATCTGATCGGATGGGTGTCCGCTTTGTGGCATTTCTATTTTACGAGAGTTTCCGTGCTTCGGAAGGTCCGTTAAGCTGTTTGTTCCGATTACCAGTAAGATGGCAGTTTTTAAGCCAAAGCGAAGGCGTTGAGGCTTGAAAATTGCAACAGCAGATCACCACAACTGCAAGACGGCAATGGACTCAGGATGTGTTACGTGAAATGTGAGCGTAAAGTAGCACCCCTTCGGTGACGAAGTCATGTCTGAGATATAAAAAATAATAATTTCATTCTTATTGACCTTTAATATTATTACCATTCTTCACAAAAAATAATTAGTTATGACCAGCCTTCTGCGATTTTCTTAATGTTAGAATTATGCACGCTGGCGCTGTCTTATGCAAAATTAAATTATTTACATAAATACTATCATATCGTTAGGGTTCTATACCCAAAGGGTAAAACGGTCAGTCCGTCTGTCTGTCCCTCTGTCACCTAGCTGTGTGTCATGAACAGTGGTAGTTAGATAGTTATATAAACTAAATCTAATTAACTAAATCTTATTAACTAAATATAATTAACTAAATCTAATTAACTAAATATAACTGAAAACTAAATATAATTAAATAATTAAATACTAGTTAACGCCCACGGCTTCGCCCGCGTAGAGAAGTTTTTCCCGTTCCCGTTTCCCACAGGAACTTGTTCCCGGAATAAAAAGTAGCCTATGTGTTATTCTGATGTATAAGCAATTTTATTGTAAAGTTTCATAAAAATCCATTTAGTAGTTTTTACGGGAAATAGTAACAAACATCCATACAAACATTCGCATTTATAATATTATTAAGATTAAGATTTAAGTGGGTTCCCAAAACACAAACGTAATTTTTTTGCCGTTTTGATACGAAACCTTCGCTCGCGAGTGCTACTCGCACTTGGCCTCGGGTTATTTACTTTTTTTGAACTTTATCCTACCTTATATTTCTCTAAATTCTTTATAATAATAAACATGATTATGAATAAGAACCAGTCACGATAAATACCATATAATGAAGTGAAAAGCTCAACCGTTCAAAGACCGACTCACACTTATATTCTTAACTCACTACTTCATCTTTGTATATTCCCACTTGCTTAAAAACTTAACCTGGATTTGAAACCAGGGATCCACTTTTATTTGACTTGGAAAGGCAGGTACAATAAGACACTTCTTTCACGTTCAGCAGATGACGAGCCGCCTTGTAAAGAAATATGCCTGGATGAAGAATGAGAGAATCCTAGTAAGGCAGGCCGAAGGGAGGTAAACCTACAGTATTCGAAATGAGGATGACCTGCGACATATTTTTGGTCCTGATACGAACAAAGACGTTACTGTGTAGGAAAAGTCAAATAATAGCAATAATATCACAGCGAAAGAAGTATGCATGGATCGCGAAGCCTGGCGATCTGTCCTCTCTGACTACCCCGTCAGGGATACAGCGTGAAGATAGTTAGTTAGTTAGTTAGTTATATCACAGACTATGGGCCGTATTCCAGAACGTTTCTCAATACTCAATCGACGCTTGAGGCTAGTTTTTGCCTTATAAATACTAATCTCAAGTGTTTCTTGAGTATTGATAAACGTTATGGAATGGAATACCGCAATGGTCCTATGACGCATAAAAAATTCTTATAATTAAAAAGCTTTATATCACCAAATTACTTTATATCGCCTCCTTTATTTCTTTTGTAGACAATATTAATAAAATCGATTATTATGCTTGTAAATGTACCTTACTTTCTCCTTCACCAGTTAAAATAATCAAAACAGCTTATAACCTACCAACAACTTAATTGATATAATGTAGGTATATTATCATTTGTTTGTTTGACATGTTTTTGTTGTATTTCTGTATGTATCTTTTCTTATACTAGACAAAACAATTAAAACAGCTTATTCTACGACATTTTTTCTTGTACACTCTCACAAATTCTGTTTACTCTTGTACAAATTGACGTTGGACAAATTGAACTCGTACTGGTCCATCATTCCGCAGCACTAGATCGGCCATGAACACAATATCTGAAGGTTTTGTAATAGGCTGTAGTTCAAAATTTCTTAATACTTCTGCAATTGTAATTTTCATCTCCATCATAGCAAATTTTTGACCTAAAATAAATCACATTTATGTCAAAATAAAGTAAATAATGGCGCTGCATGATGCACACAACATTAATTTGAAATTAACCGAAACCGAAACATTGTTATATAACTTAAATTTGACAAAAAATTGTCAAAAACTACTGTAGGTTTCTGTCTTTTAAACATTTCGGTTATATGTACATAGTATTATACATTAATTCGTGATTTAATTTGTGTAACTATAGGAACAAATAGCGAGTACTTAAATATGAATATATATATCTAGTATATTAATAAAATTTTGTGTGTGCATTTTCTTTTATCAAGATTTCTAACACACTTCTACCTTTGATCTACTTCTTTAAGCTATCCTCTCACTAGACTGCTGGAAGAAATTTCTTTTTTAGAAATAAGCAGTACCTTTGTACTCTTCTTATTCTAAATTTTTATTAATTATTTCAATAAGCTATGTGTGTACATAAATGTTAAATAAATATAAATAAATAAATAAATTAATTCCAAATTAACCGATACCTTGTAATAAAACTTAAATTTCACAAAATATAGTCAAAACCTACTGTAGGTAGTAAACATTCGGCCTTCGCTACCATTATGCCGCGTAAATCTCTTGTTATTATTTTTTTTTTCGATTCATAAAAGGTTATAAAATAAGCTTTGTTCAAAAGAATTTAACACGGGCTAGTATTTTTTGTGTTTTAGATCTTTATAAAAAATACCCTAGATGGTGTTGATGTGTGTAGTATAAAGTAAGAGTCAGATTCATGCCGCTGAAAAGTAAAGCAAACCCGCAGTATCGACAGCGTGGTGAAGTAATACTTTAACTATTTCCCACAAGAACTTATTACCAGGATAAAACTCTATGTAGGTATTAATAATACTAAAGGTAATTTCAATCAAATCGTTTCAGGGGCTAGAGCGTGATAGAGTGAGATACATCTTTACAAACGTCCATACTTATAATAATTAGTAGGAAATTTATTTTTCTGAATATACCTGCGGAGGACTGCACTGCACATTAGATTATGGACTTCCGTATGCAACATAGATTGCATAATACCTGTTTTTAGTACATATTTTTTAATGTCTTTAAAATTTCAATTCAATAATAATTAACTTAATTTTGAATCAAGATTATACAAATTCTAAACGATTTTACCTACACTTAAAAAAAATCGCATAAATTTGCAATTAGGAGGCAAAGAAACAAAAAAAAAAGGCATTTTAAGTATTAAATCCACCACGAAGTCATATCGACGTCAGCCTGTAACCTGTATTTACAATCACCTCCGCAAGTCAATGATTTCGACCCCACATAGTTCAAATATATTAAGTTTCTGCAAAATTGGTGTATTTAAGCAGTTTGAAGACCTAGGTGGACGTGGTTACGCAGGCGCGGCTGCGAAGTACCAAGAAGAAAGCGCAATGACATTATGTCGGCTTCAACGCGCCATCGCCACGCCCAGACACACACGTTCCAGAACGGGGCCATTGATGATATCGTGTATAAGTTTCGGAAAATGAATTCTATCAAACAAGGTAAATATGTACCTACCAAAATTATGATAAATCATTAGGTACTTACCTATACAATTTCTTGGACCAGCGCTGAACGGTATATATGAGTAAGGATGACGTCCAATGCTATTCTCTGTTGAAAATCTATCAGGATCAAACTTCTTTGGGTTCTCAAAAAGATCCGCTCGGTGATGAAGGTCTAGGATAGGAATATGGCATAAAGTGCCTGCTGGAACTGTGTAGTTACCTGAAACAGAATAAAATGTTCTCTACATCAACATTCTGCGGGATAGACTTTTATAATAGTTCGAAAAGACTTCAAAGTTGAGGTAATTTGATTAAATACCTTTATTTTGAACTGTGTTTAATGTATTATAATTTTTTGTCTTATCTTTTAAATACTATTTTCATAGAAGAAAACAAAAAGAAAGTCCATTATATTTCGTCTCTCAATAGCTTAATTGCATCTGCAAAATAGTCAAATTTGCTTTTATAAAATGTATGATTATTAAGGGGTTCCTAATCATACCTGATGTATAAAATATTGATACATAGGTAGACCTTACTTATGTTTGGAACATTATCCATGTTCCGTCTTGTCTAAACAAAGTTATAAACTTGTGCTTTGGGATTTAGACAACTGATGGTCACAGAAAATCAAAAATTTGTATGATGCTCAAATAATTGTTGCCCAGTTTGGGCTCCACAACAATTATTTGGGTAGTACACAAACATTTGGTACGAACCCAATAATTCAGCTACGGCAGTTGTTAGAACTCAAAAATGTCATACTTAATACTGTGGTGTCATTCAGTTGACGACTTATAAAATGCACTGGTGGATAAATTCGCAAACTTTCCTTAATGCAACATTCCATATATTTCATCTTCGGTAAATCGTTCATAGTGACAGTACGCTTAGAATCACCAAATATTTCATTCAATTCAGACACGATTTTGACCTGAAAATTATTTAAAATTGTAAGCCTAGGTTAAACAAAAGTTTATTTTACTACTAGTGGTTCAGTGGTTTTGAACACTTACTTGTATATCTTTATGGTTGGCGAGTAACATAAAGCAAAATGTAAGCCCTGATGCAGTGGTATCATGTCCCTGTAAAAAAGTCGTAAAGTTCATTATGGCTCAATTAAATCATCATTGAATTCAGTACATATTGATATCTACTATCTACTACAAGTATAATGCTCCTATATACTGTCCTTGAACACTTTAACATTATATTTGACATTATGAATGATATTGCTTTTGATATTCAAATGTCCTTGGTCATGACACTGCGCAGGCGACAAATGTCATTGAATTGAAATTCAATATCATGCAATTTTTTACTTAATTAAAGAAACGAGGGTATTTGAGTCTGGACTGCAATTTCCTGTTGTAAATTCAATATCTTCGCTACGAACGAAAGCATGTTACCTGGCAGCGATATACACAGACTCCTGTTTCTCAAATATCCAAGCAGTCTCTACAAAATGTGACGGTGTCGAAATTCACGACATATTTTATATTTTGAACTAAAGACTGCGGTGGACGCTACCATATACGAGTACATATTTTTTTTATCTATAAACATATCGTACTCTACTCGTACGCTAGTGACCTCGTAAGTCAACTATAATGAGAGCTAACTTAATGCATAACGTATAATAAAATATAACTTACTTCGAACATAAATGTGTCCACTTCTGCTTGAATACCCTTCTTGTCTATCAAACCTTCCTTCTCTGCTGATAGCAGCAAATCAAGCATAGCTGTCTTTTTCTGTTTTTTATACACATAAATCTCATCATCTATGTTATCTGCAGGTATATTAAGTCCATACTTCTCTACGTATTCTTTCCTTCCTTGTATTACTTTTGCAGTGAAACTATGCACTTGTTTTATTATTTGTTTTTGTTCTTTTCCGTAACTTGTCCGGTTGAAAATAAAATCTGGATATAAATACAGTCTGACGAACCTTTGCATGAATATATTACCGAGCCTGTATATAGCTTTTTTGTAAGACTTTCCTGCTCCTGAAGAGTCCTCGTTAAGTTGGGTGCCCATTGCAGTTTCTGTAAGATGTAGGTTAAACTTTTAGTTAAATTTTAATTAAGCTAAGCTTGTGTCTACCTATTCGTCTTCACCGGCATGCTCATATTCACTTTTTGTTATATAGTATACCGTTCAACCCTTCTAAATCTATCTTTCTCAAAGGACGATTTGAATTCCTTTATGAAGTTAATTTGCTTTTTTCTAGAATGCAATATTCCATATGATGTCTCATACCAACCATGCACACGCACAGATAATATATAAAATTCCTTAAACCCCAAAACAACTCACAACATCCTTACACATCATCTACCCATAATAACACAACCCAAAACCATTGAAGGCACATTGTCGGACGTATAAAATCGCGTTACTTTGTACCTCTCAAAGTAAAATTTAAAAAAAAAAATCTTTATGATGCTTGATCATCGAAGAATTTGAGACTTTCTTTGGCAATATGATTGTGGAATGCGCTGCCGTTAGATATAGGTAGACGTATAAGTAGCGTTAAAAACCATTTTCTGTCTCTGTAACTAAGTAATATATATACCTACCATTGTTATTATAATTATCTATCGTTATACATAAGTTGTATATAAGTGCCATCAACTATCTTTTTCGTTCCATATTAAGGCTATTTGCTTTTACTCTCATCCATAGTTCGTAAGTCTTAATAATACCGTATGTTATGGTTTACATTAAAACGTTAAAGAGTTCTCTATCTATTCTCTATTTAATTTCTTTTTCACCTGAACCACTCCAGCTCTTTGTTAGCGTGTATCTCTATCAAGCAAATTCCAAACTAAATAAATAGAACCTTTCAAGCTATTTTAGTCTTGTCACCATACTTTTCTTTCATCACACGGATACCTTAATACTAGCAGTGTGTGTGAGTGATAGCCTTTAAACTAATGAGTGATGCTTGTCCTTGGGAATTGAAATTCTGAGTGATTTATGCTAATAAATCAATTTGAATGCCAAATCGAAAGTCGCTTAGCATAGCAGAATATTATCAGAATTCCAAAAAATAAATACTTATAGGATTCAGTACATATTGATATCTACTATCTACTACAACAAGTATAATGCTCCTATATACTGTCCTTAAACACTTTAACATTATATTTGACATTATGAATGAAATTGCTTTTGATATTCAAATGTCCTTGGTCATGACACTGCGCAGGCGACAAAAGTCATTTGTCGGCGTTACACGGCCATTGCCAATAACGCGGCAGAGTTCCTGTCTGTACAGTTGGGCGTTCATATCATCAGTACCGCACTTTCGTTCTGGTGGGCCTTAGGATTATCTGCCTCATAGGCTTTTTATATGAGGTAGGTATTGATATAAAGAAAACTATGAGACCTGTGTCCTACCATACCATCTATGGTTCCTGGTAACTACCATATATTGTTAATTTTGATATCTAAATATAGGTATAAACACGACGTACCAACTCTCTAAATTTCAACATGAATCACTTCAACAGCACTTACCACATATAGAATTTAGAGTGAATTCCGATAGCACAGGCACAATATCAATAGGCTTGCCATCACTTGTCTTGAGGTTGTCTAATAAGCGCTGACTGTTATCATGAATTATTTCGCAAAATTGACGTAAAATGTTGAAATGGAAGGCAGGTGTTAGAATCTTTCGACGTTCCTGCCACTTTGTGCCTGTAAGTTGAAGAAGGATTAAACTTATTAAGTTTAAAACAAGTACAAATAGTATGTTGGAGCACGCGCATGGTGCATGACATGGCTAGTTGACGCTGCCTATCGATGATCTAATGGGCAATGCTCTCTGCATTCTGGGGGATACCCCAAAACGCAGAGGTGGAAAGTAAACAATCTAGCGTAAGGGATATCCTACGCTCGCTCGTTTACTTTCCACTCCCTCTTCTTTCAGAAAGCGACAGAAGCGGCACGAGGCACACACACTAACTAACACTAAACTTAGGAGGTAGTAAATCTCGATTCAAACCTCTGGTTTACTTTGCAGGTCAGTAGCGTCGCCCATCTCATCTCATCATCAAGGCTGGGAGTCACACACTAAATCTCTTCACTACCTCCGCAGTATAGTAGTAAATTGTCTAAATTTAACCTTACGGTTGCCTCGGAAAATATATTTTGTAAAAGAAACCTACCCCTTTTATCTCACGCAGGGTCTTGTAAAACTCATAGGCTTACAGTTTTCCGCTATGTACAAAAATAAATGATACGGCTATCAACTTTTATTAAAGCAGAACGTTATAATAAATATCCATCTGTTTAAGCGCCGTGTTCCTGCTTAATTAGATAAGTTTCTGTGGTTTAAATCTAGCGTTATAGAGATTCTGTACCTCTCTCCTGCGAATCTATATACTACAAATTGTCGTTGGAGATGTGCAGAAATTTTTTACTAAATTACTTTTACTAAATTAATGTAAAATAAATAAATAAATATCCATCACGCCTTATCCCCGAAGGGGTGGCAGAGGCATATTATATGCCCACTTTTCACCGTGTGGATTCCTGTCCCACGTAATAGGTGGTGAGCCCATTGCCGTGTTGAAATAGACAGACGCAGGTTGTGGCTACCTGCTGTTGAAATTTTTAAGCCGCCCATAAGGCCTTCAACCAGGCTTAACGACTGCCATTTTACTGGCAACCGGGACAAACGGCTTAACGTGCCTTCCGAAGCACGGAAACGCTCGCAAATGTAAATGCCACAAAGTGGTCACCCATCCGACGACCAGCCATAGTGAAAGTTGCGTACCTCAGTGATCGTTTACCGAACACAGAGACCGCGGGGCCACGAGCGCGTTAAATTAATGTGGGTTTCTTTGAACGTTTCTATATTAATTTCGATGCCAGATAAGTAATTATCTATAGAAATGATACCTTCGTATGCAAAATCTTTGTTTTTCGAAGCATAAGGATTCGTAATTTCACAACAGATATTTAAAGTTGATAAGTACTAGATAGGTACCTTTCGTAAATAATAACTTATGTTAAAACTATTCAAAACTTTGTACTATTGCACTTACCATTACTAACCAGTAAACCGTCTTGCAGCCATGGGACCAATAACTTGTAAACTAAGCTTTTGTCATTGTATTTTACGTCGGATATAACAGTCTAAAAATGAGAGATTAACCTTAGTTTACAATAGATGCATCGTTCATAATATATCAATCAACCAATGAATCAAAACAGCCTATAGGAGTCCCCTAATCATTTTGGGAGGGTTAATTAATTACTTTTGCTTTGTTGATGGTAATGATTTCGTCGGCCTGGCCTGCTACCACTGCAAATAAACATCCATGTTTGTTTCACCATGAACAAATTCAGAAACAATTTAAAAAAACTCAGCACCATACTCGCTCCGCTCACTCGGTGTTAGCGTTGCAGTTCTAAACTTACGTTTCGTGTGAAATTTAATTTCACTTAAAATATTTAAACTGTAATATAATTGTATTTGACTGTTAGGAGCAGTTATGATATAACATTTTATTTGCGGCAGTCGAGACTCCGGAGCTACTGCCGTCAGACTTGCTAAACCTGTAAGCCTCACCTAAGATAGTCTTAGGTCCCGAAAATTTTGATTCAAACAATTCAATCTACTAATACATTAGAAAGTGAATATTGTAAGCCTTTTTACAAAACGCTACGTAACCCAAATGAAATAATTACGAATAATTGTGGGTCACATAAATAATGGTTTGGACCCGGGATTGGAACCTCAGTAACAGCAGTAGCATACCACTGTGTTCCTAAGGCTCGGAAAGAATTCAAATATCAAGCATAGTAGTTCAAAGGTGAATAAATGATAAGGATAACGATAGCCTTGACATGTTATTACAAAGTCCAAACTTGGATAGAATATACAAATAGACATTAATTATCAGTATTATGTTAAAGATGGTTAAGTTTACCATTTTTGTTTCCCACAGAATCTTGTTCCCAGAAAAAAATATTAACTGGACAGGGACGCCTGGAAATTCCTCCTGGCTCGATCGTGAAGTGATATTAGTTTGTAATAGCCCATCAAAAAGCCCTCCGAGTTTCTTGCCGGTTCTTCTTCGGTGGGCTGCGTTCCGAACTAAGGTGGTCATGATAGTAATATACTTAATATTATTTTTAGGCAACGTATGACATTTTGTAAGCGCCGTTGAAATGGTCTATGCAAAACAAAGACAATTTTTATGTATGTCTTATTCGAATGTTTAAGCTATATTCCTGAGTTATTAAAATCCATTCATCGTTTTAACGCGATGGAGTTACAAATATCTACACAGTCACGCAAACTTATACATTTATAATGAATTCTCCCCTGTAGTTACATCATATAATTATTAATTGTAAACCAACCTCAACGTCATTGGGGTTAAATATGATCACAGCACCAAAAGGCGGTACCCAAATCCTGTAGATCCCGTCCCACGTGGCGGCAAATTTTCTCCCCATTTTCATCAATTCAGCTGTAATTACATATACATTATTAACAATATGTTTATAAAGGATCGCAAAATTTGAAACCATAGAAATCTAAGAATTGCATCCATTATTCTTTCATCTCGGTCGACCCGCAGGTGAGGTTTTCAGGTTTTTATAGAATTATCTGACACAAGTGCGAGCATCGGGGGTAATCGATACGGCTTTTCAAGATATGAGTCAAATTTTTTTCTAGCGTATGTGCTTCTATATTATGGATGTTGAGCGACTGGTATCATTATCGGGGTAAGGCATTGTTGAGCAGTCTTTGGGAGTTCCGGACATGAAGACTACCGGAGTTATCCAGACTGAAGGCAATTGGGGCGAGGCAGACAGCATCCAGCCGGGCATACACGCACGCCCACATTTCACCGTATGTATTTTTGTTCCACATAACAGGTAGTGAGACCATCATTGTATTGAAATGGGCAAACGCAGATTGCAGCCACCTGCGGTATATAACAGTTTTTCAACTGTAACTGTCATGTTACTGGCCACCGGGACCAACAGCTTAACACTTAACGTGCTTGCCGAAGCACGGAAACGTTCGTAAATGGAAATACCACAAAGTATATGATCTCAGAGGACCAGCATATCAAAATATGCTTAACTCAGTGATCATTTACAGAACGCTGAGTTAGCGGGGCTACGAGTGCAAAAACGCACTATTGATCAAATATAGATAGAAATAACCAGTTATGCAGTGGTTATACTCGTAAGTGGTGTAGCTATCAATAAAATTATAATCTTGGTTGACATTTTGTAACCAGTTCATCTATATTTGTCAAGGCTAACAACAGTTACAAGTAAATATATTATTATTGAACTAACGAGTGCGATATTTTCGAAAAGAGACCATAGAAATCTGTACTATATAAATGTTAAGAGTTTGTTTGTTTGTTTAAACGCGTTTATCTCTGGAACTACAGCTTCAAATTGAAAAAAATATTATTGTACTGGATAGCCCCTTTATCGAGGACGGTCGTAGTCTATATATCATCACGCTTTTACCCAGGAGATCGGAGCAGTAATCAGTGTCAATAAATCGGGAAAAAAACATACATGATTGTAAAATTAATTAGCGACGGGATAAATTCAGCTAGTGGTGATTTAAACTATCGATTTATTCAGATATCGAACCCAAATCACTATACAAAACAAAATATATTTTAATGTGTGGAAATCATCATATCAATGACGCTATGCCGGCTTCCTACCGACTAAAACTCTACGGACCAAACCTAGGAAGAATAACTCCAGGGCTCCAGACAGATTTTATCCACCAACGCGGCATCATCTTCGGATAAAATTATGTTTGGCATTTTTATTCAACACCACCTAGTTAAATAAAAGCATCAAAGCTTTAAGTATTCGACAGCGTGCCGCGGGATGCTTTGTGGATCGTGCTGACCAAGCTGGGTTGTCCGGACAAATTCATTCGGATGATTAGACTCCTTCATGACTCTATGACATGTTGAGTCACCGTCAATGGTGAACAAACAGATTATTTCCCTGTTACCTGTGGAGAGAAGCAAGGATGTGTGCTGGCACCCACTCTTTTTGCCTTGCACTTTTCTGTTGTTGTGAAGGAGTCCCTTAAGTTAAACAGCGAAGGTGTGCGAATACGTTATCGTACAGATGGCAGTATATTCAATCTATCTAAATTGAAAGCTCATACAAAGGTATCATATGACCTTATCACTGAGCTGATGTACGCCGACGATCTCTGTTTTGTCGCCGAAACAATAGAGGGACTTCAGAACTTGATAACGAGGCTCGATACAGCATCACCTGTATACGATACAGAAACACCTAAACCCCAAAACAAACATTGCAGAATCACACAAATATTAGTTGAGACCCGAGATTTACACAAGGGACGTCTGCATGCTCAACGCATACATTACCACTGCGCCACCGGAGGCAGTTACATCAAGTATTGTTGGGTGTAACTGCCTTACAACTTCGATGAAACCTTCCTTGTAATCTCAAAACCTCTTTTTATTTGATTACGGGTATGACGCATATATTAGCCATCGCCCTACTCAACCGTATTTTAGGGAATAAGGCGCCCCGAAACATACGCCACCACTGCCAGGACACTTAAGGGAGCATGACATACTCAAACTGCACAGCAATCATCATCACCATTTTGAAAAATAATAAATTACAGTTCACAGGGTGCTCACACAATAACAAACTCAAATTACATATAAGTATATTCGTTATTGCCGGGACTAAACGCAAATGTTTCATACGCTTAGTTTCCTGATGTTTCACATTACTTATTGTATTGATGGCGAAAATAATAAAGCTTTTTAAGATTAATATTAGTTTTATAACTTTATGTTTTACAAACAGTGATCAGTCCGAGTCCATGAATGTTAAAAACAACCACAGATCCTACCTCCCTAGCCCATCTCGAGGTGTACGAAAACCACAGATTATGTCATGCTCCATAGCACCTCTATACTACTCTATTACATCATCCCCTTTTTATATAAAACAAAACTGAAAAAAAAAATACATTTACAAGTACCATGACATGACATAACACTAGAGATTCTCTAAACATTAGTATTTTCTTACTATATATCTACTTATCATAATATCTAATTAAAACATAATTTGAAAACATATATAAATATCATTAATAAATTAACTTAATGTTAACATTAAATTTAACCTTAAAAATATGATACATAGCTAAAATATATTATTAAAAAAGGTCCCTTTAGGCAAGGTTCCGAAGATACTGGCAGCGTTCCCCCTTTGAATAGCTAGACTAATTCTTTGTCCGAGGTAGCTGCCAGCTCTTCGGTCTCCTGTGATGTCGACTAGCCTTTTCGCAATTTCCTTAAAAAGCCTTATAGCGCTAGGACCCCACGGACCAAGAGTCTCGACGCCGAATGGGACAAAATCATATTCGGAGCCAAGACCCATGTATTTGAATGCTTTAGCTTTTTCAGCCGCTTCACAAATCTAATTATTTATAACTTTTACAAGTACCGTGGCTCTACATAACATAATACTAGAGATTCTCTAAACATTAGTATTTTCTTATTATACATCTACTTAACATAATATCTAACTGAAACTCGCATCCAGCCCTGCATTGAGAACAACAAATTATTGAGATCTAATATGATATGAAGTCCTATTGTATATACATTGTTCAATATCATCTAGAATATCATAAGATAAAAACATCTAAAGGGCGTGCTAAATGTACATAGCTTTGATGAATTTTCTGTTAATCTTATATTATAAAATCCATCCGAGAAATCCAATACTGAAAATACTGACTTATTGGCAATTTTTGTTACAATTTCCTCCAAAGTTGGAATTGGATGCCATTCTCTTACCAGGACATTATTAAGTTCTTTTGGATCCAGACATACTCTTAGACTCTTATCAGCTTTTTCAACAATAACTAAATGACTTACAAAACTTTCCGGATGTTCGACTTTCTCAATAATTTGCTGTTCTACTAACTGTTGTAATTTTGCTGACAATCTGTCACTCAACGCATGGGGAACCCTGCGAGGAGGTCTCACAATTGGTTTGGCGTCAGGCTGAGTGCGTAGTTCCAGCGGCATCTTAAATTGCCCCACACCCTGAAAAAGTTCAGAATATTTATGAATAATGCAAGTAAGACTAAGGTTCTAGTATTTGAAAGAGATGACGTAAGAACTAAATGCGAGATTAGGGTAAACCAGGAACGTCTAGAGCATGTGAATGAAATTGTGTATTTAGGGAGTATGTTTAGCGCGGATGGAAGATGTGATTCGGATGTAGAACGGCGAGTAGCTGCCGGAAACAGAGTTAACGGTGGTTTGTCCCAATTAGTAAAGCGACAAAGCATCGTAAAAGAAGCACGACTGGCGATTCATAACGCATTGCTAGTGCCAAATTTGCTTTACGGTAGCGAAACCTGGGTATGTCAGCAGATGCATGAAAGTAAATTGAATGCTGTGGAGATGCGATCACTTCGAAAATTGTGCGGCGTTACCTTGGCCGACCGAATACGTAACGAAGTGATACGCAATATGGCAGGTTTGAATTAAAGTGTCAGCGTTAAGCTGGAAAAGGGCGTGCTCCGTTGGTTTGGACACGTCCAACGAATGAGTGAGGAACGATTGACAAAGAATATATATTGTGCGAAGGCAGAAGGTAGAAGAAGTCAGGGTAGGCCGAGACTTACATATGAAGACCAAGTGAGCAGATTGCTCAAAAACGAAAAGGTCAAAAGTACTCGGATACCCAGACGTGCGTGTATGAAGCGATTGATGAATCTCGAAGAAGCGAAAGAAGTATGCATGGATCGCGAAGCCTGGCGATCTGTCCTCTCTGACTACCCCGTCAGGGATACAGCGTGAAGATAGTTAAGTTAAGTTAAGTTGTTCAATATCATCTAGAATATCATAAGATCTAAAGTTATTGTTACTAACAATTTTACCTTTCAACCATTTATTAATGTTAGGATCTTTTTTATACCATTTGCCTTGCCCGACTGCAAAGTTTTGTTTAAATCTTACATTTTGGTTATACCTTTTCTCATTTCTATTCTTTATATAATTAAATTGTGTGTCAACATTTACATTTACTCTCGGTTTCAAATATTCATATGTTACAGGTATCTTAGTTCTTAAGTTTCTATTCATCAATAATTGAGAAGGTGAAAAATTGGTTCCTGACACAGGATAAGACCTATATTGAAGTAATGCTATTCTAAAATCTGTTTTATCCTCAAAGCATTTAGTTCACATTTTCTTTGGAATTTGTACGCCCCGTTCAGCCATCCCATTTGATTGAGGATATATAGGGCTAGAATAAATGAACTGGGATCCCCACTCTTCTGCAAACTTCTTACATTCTCTCGAGTCAAATGGCACATGGTCTGATATTATCACAGGTGGGACTCCCATTTGTGAAAATACATCTATTAAGCAATTTATGACACTATTAGCTATTTGATAGTGTTATAACACTATTTATTAGACAACAATTTTATGTCCAACCATTTTGTTGTGTAATCATATACAATTAAATAACATTTCCTTTTAAAGTCCATTATATGTACTCCTATCTTACAGAATGAACAATCTTTTCCGGCCAACCATTTTAACAATATTTCAGATCATACAACTCACTATCTTTCTTGGTTGCAGTTCTTAATTCTTCTTTTACTTTATCAGTACATTGCAAATAGGATGATAAGCCTACACAGTGAACAACTTCATACATGTAATTGTCATCATTGTCAGTCTCATCAAGAAAAGACCGGAATAGATAATCTGCCACATGCATCAATCTACCTTTAAGATACTTAAAATCAATATCATACTTTAATAATTTTAATTTTAATCTTTGTAATCGAGTAGATGGTATGATGGTATCTCATGAAGGCCTTTTTTTAACAATGTTTCTAAAGGCTTATGATCATTCAAAATTTTACATTTTCTTCCATAGATATAATAATGAAATTTTTTTGATGGACAAACAACACTTTACAACTCCTTTTCGATTTGTGCAAAGTTTTTCTCTGCTGAAGTTTCTTGATGCATAACTGACCGGCATACCATTTTGCATCAAACAACAACCTAATCCATCCTTAGAAGCATCACACTGAATTTTTATGGGTAATTTACTATTAAAATTCTGTAATACTGGTGCCCGACTAACACATTTTTTTATATTATTAAATGCCTTTTCATGCACAACAGTCCATAACCATTCAACATCCTTTTTTAGCAGAATTTGCAACGGTGTTGCCATGTCCGCTAGCCCTGCTACAAACCTACGTAGATAATTTACCATTCCTAGTACAATTTGCAACTCTTTTTTATTTTTGGGACTTTTTAATTCTACAAATGCTTTTATCCTATCTGAATCAATTCTCATGCCGTCCTTCGAAAAGACATGTCCAAAATATTTAACTTCATTTAACTTATATTGAAATTTCTTCTTATTAAATCTGATATTACATTTTCTAGCACGTTCTAATACCTGTGCTAAGATTTTATCATGTTCTATTTCATTATTAGCACATATTAGTAAATCGTCGCAGTATATCACAACTCCTGGAATGTCCTCATAAGGTCATTTCACTATATTTTTGAAAAACCTCAGATGCTACACATAATCCAAATGGTAATCTTAAAAATTTAAAACATCCAAAGGGCGTGCTAAATGTACATAGCTTTGATGAATTTTCTGTTAATCTTATATAATAGAGAAATCCAATACTGAAAATACTGACTTATTGGCAATTTTTGTTAAAATTTCCTCCAAAGTTGGAATTGGATGCCATTCTCTTACCAGGACATTATTAAGTTCTTTTGGATCCAGACATACTCTTAGACTCTTATCAGCTTTTTCAACCATAACTAAATGACTTTCAAAACTTTCCGGATGTTCGACTTTCTCAATAATTTGCTGTTCTACTAACTGTTGTTATTTTGCTGCCAATCTGTCCCTCAACGCATGGGGACCCCTGCGAGGAGGTCTCACAATTGGTTTGGCGTCAGGCTGAGTGCGTAGTTCCAGCGGCATCTTAAATTGCCCCACACCCTGAAAAAGTTCATAATATTTATGAATAATCATATCTTTAGTTTTGATGCTCCATACATTTTTTAAAATTTCTAAATCCCTTAATGAAGGTAATCCCAGTATCGGTCTTACATTTTCTTTTATTATTAAGAATTCTGTATTATTTGTTTTATCATTACATGTGACATCTAAGTAAACTATTCCTAATGGGAATATATGTTCTCCCCCGAAAGCTTCTAAAACTATTTTTGTCTCAGACCACTTAGGTGTATCATCACTGACAATTTTCTTAAAATCTTTTAATGAAATTGCATTTACTTGAGCTCCTGTATCACATTTGAAATCTACCTTATTCTTTTCTGTTTGCAATGTTAAAATCCAGTCATTGTTATTACTTTTAACATTATTAATACTGTGACACACCTTTACTAGTCACAAATCATGAACATGGTTATCATCTATGCTATCATGATTAATGTTAACCGAGCTAACATCCTTTAAGAATTTACATCCCACTTTAAAATAGTTTGGCTTGTTACAATTACTGCATAGCTTACCAAAAGCTGGACAGCTCCTTGGCCCATGTGTTGTGTTACATTTATATAAGTTCCTACTATTTGCAAAATACTTAGCTTTTGTCTGCTGTTCCTGGACATGTTTCTGCTGAATATTATTTGATGAAGATGCATCCCGTACTACATCGACTGCTAAAGTCGGTCGTTGCATCAGCACACACATGTTTCTTGATAATTCAGATGCTCTGCACATGTTCACTGCAGTTTCCAACGTCAAATCTTTAATTTCTAGCAGCTTCCGTTGCAGTTTTTTATCTTCCACGCCAAGAACGATTCGATCTCTTAACATTCTGTCTTCTTGCTCCTTGAAATTGCAATTTTTTACAAGTTTCCTTATATCTGTGTAAAATAAGTCAAAAATTGCGCCATCTTCTTGTATTCGTTGATTAAAATTAAACATGTTAATAACCTCATTCTGCTTGGGAGCGAAATACTTATCGAAGAGGTCAATTATTTGTTCATATTTTGTAGTATCCTCACGTTTTAGTATGTTGAAATATAATTCTTGCGCTTCATGCCCCACGCTATTCAACAAAATGGCAGCTTTTCGTACCTCGGATATTTTGTCAAAACCCGCCGCTGTCAAAAATATTTGGAAGCGCTGTTTAAACTTTGCCCATTCAGGCAACAATTCTAAGCCCGAGCTCAGCTTTAGGGGCTCCGGCATCCGGAATTCGATAGATCCTGGTCCCATAGTGTCTTCTTCTCCTTCTTCCTTGTTCATATCATAAAAAATCTACGGCAATCTATGATATTTTCTTTGCAATTCTCTCTTTATGCTATTAGTTTTTTGTTCTTCTGTCGGCTGCGCATGTGTTGATGGCGAAAATAATAAAGCTTTTTAAGATTAATATTAGTTTTATTTTTATAACTTTATGTTTTACAAACAGTAATCAGTCCGAGTCCATGAATGTTTAAAAACATCCACAGATCCTACCTCCCTAGCCCATCTCGAGGTGTACGAAAACCACAGATTATGTCATGCTCCATAGCACCTCTATACTACTCTATTACACTTATATTGAAGAAATGTAAAAAAATACATAATGTAGATTCGAGACGAGTACAATGTAAAACAAGATTATCATAATTTCGAATCCTAAATAGCTCGAGCGAAGAGCAAGCAACTTAGAGTCAGGGTAAGCTTACGTATAATATAAAGACCACGTGAGCAGATTCCTCAAAAACGGAAAAGTCATAAGTACTCGGATACCCAGACATACACGTATGAAGCGATTAATAAATCTGCAGGAAGCGGATGAAGTATTCATGGATACAACTTATTTCCATTTATTTTTATCATTTAAATAATAAATTATGCGAGGTGTTTCTTAATTTTCTATTATTTATCAATAGAATGTCATGTATAAATGTATGTTCGGACATGATATTTGCAAATATATACTGTGATGCAACCGTTTCAATAACAATTTGTTTGAATTTATCTCTAAAAGACACTCGAGCACTCAATTTAAAGTTTTACTTCGTAATTAAGTAATATTTTGCGTGAATTTATTAACAACAAAGCATCTTACCTCCTGAAGCGAATATTCTCACAGTATTTCCTAAAAGGAAGTCATACTTGGGTCCAGGTATCTTTCTGAGCATTCTAGCTTGTTCATTGTGGTTGAGTAAAACATGTAAAATACATAAAACTAATACCACTATAATCAAATACATCCACATGTTTACAACTGACCGAGTCGATAAATAGCAAGCAACTGATAATAAAATTATACTTAGTAGAAATAATAAACTGGTGATAAAACAAGCTCACCTTATTAATGAGTAAGTAGGTATGTTATCTCATTTCTAAGTTGTGAGTTTTGATTGAAGCGCTCGTGGCCCCGCGGACTCAGTGTTCTGTAAACGATCACTGAGTTTTGCAACTTTCAGTATGGTTGGTCCGCGGATGGGTGACCACTTTGTGACATTTATATTTGCGAGCGTTTCCGTGCTTCGGAAGGCACTTTAAGCCGTTGGTCCCGGTTGCCAGTAACATGGCAGTCGTTAAGCCCAGTTGAAGGCCGGCTTGAAGATTTTCAACAGCAGGTCACAACCTGCGCCTGTCGCTTGTTACGTGGGACAAAAATGCATACGGTGAAATGTGGGCGCATAATATGCCTTTGCCTATCCCTTCGGGGATAAAGAAGTGACAATATGTATGTATGTATGAGTTTTGATTGAGCGATCAACATAGGTAGGTATGTTACCTTGTCACAGGAACTAAATTAGGAGGAGCATGTCCAGCATTCGGCATCGATAGGCTGATTATAACATTTAATATAACTATTAGCTAAAGCTCTGCGATTTCACCCGCGTAGTACCCGATCCCGTGGGAAAATGGGGAATGGGAAGAATAATATTTAAATTGTTTTGAAATGAGTTGGAATAGACAGACGCAGGTTGTGGCCCTCTGCTGTTGAATTTTTTCAAGCCACCTATAAGGCCTTCAACTTGACTTAACGGCTGCCATGTTACTGGCAACCGGGATCAATGGCTTAACGTGCCTTACGTATTACGGAAACGCTCGCAAATGTAAATGCTACAAAGTGGTCACCCATCCAAGGACCAGCCATAGTGAAAGTTGCGTAAAGCAGTGATCGTTTACAGAACTGAGTCCACGGGGCCACAAGCGCGTCATTTTTTTTATACAAGTACCATATTAATCTCTATATGCATTTAGTGAAAAGCTGTTCATGTGGAATTACAAACAGATACTTAAATTTTATTTATCTGTATAGTTGTAAAGATTGATTTAAAGTTCATTTTACTATTTTATTTTATTATTTTACTTACAGAAATCTTACAGCTAATACATAAGATAGGCTTACTGTTGTGCTTGAAGGCTTGACTAGCAATAAATAAATAAAAAGGACAGACAGCTCACAAGAGTTCTAAATACAAAGTAAATACATAGTTACAGGACACTTTACTTACATTCTATCTCTCAAAGAAAGCATCACTAAGTACTTTTTTTAGTTTCCGAGAATTGGTAGTAAATAGGTAAATGTCACTAAACTTCCTACTTATTGAATTAAATTCCCTACTGGTTCTAATAAGAAATTAAGTTGTTCCGAACAGTCAATAGAGCCACTTGCGATGCCGAAAAGAAAAACCTGATCAGCCACTTGTCTCCGTATGTATAATGGCAACAAATGAAATTTCTTGCACCGGAGAGTATATTTTTTTAGGCGTAATTTACATCGGTATTGAATATACCTTACACATTTCTTCTGAACACCTTCTATCAGATCAATATAGACCTGGTACATGGGATTCCAAACCTGAGAACAATATTCGAGGTGACTGCGAACCAAGAAACAATACAGTATTTTGATCGTTTTGATGTTTTTAAAATCAGCTGACAATCGCATGACAAATCCAATTGCCCTAGAAGCCCTCTTGATAATATTCTCAACATGTTCAGCAAAAGTTAATTTCGAATCGAATGTTATACCTAAGTCTCTAACTGAGTTCATCCTTTTGATGCTGATTCCGTTTACTTCGTAATTGAAAAGAATAGGTGTTAGTTTTCGCGTAAATGTACATGTATAGCATGGATATGTTAAGATCTAATTTGTTAAGTCTGCAATAATCTTAAAAACTATCAATATCCGCCTGAAGTGCCATAGCGTCTTCTGCCGTAGAGATGGGACATAAGATTTTCATATCGTCGGCATACAGAAGAATCTTTGAGTAAACAAAACTTTCAGAGATGTCGTTTACTAAGATGGTAAACAATAACGGCGCTAATAAGGAACCATGTGTAATAGCAGATGGAGCAACGGACGCTCTTGATTTGAACCCATTAAGAACGACGATTTGGAATCTATTCCATATATAGGAAGAGAACCATCTAAAAAGATTACCCCTGATGCCAGCCGCTAACAGCTTACGTAGAAGAAGTTCGTGATCAATTCGATCAAACGCCTTGCTGTAATCCGTGTATATAACGTCCACCTGATGTCTCTTATCCATATATCTAGAAATATAATCACTGCAGGCAAGAAGGTTTGTAGTAGTGGATCGACCACTTAAAAAGCCGTGTTGGTTTTCACTCAAACTATGTTTGAGAGAGCTATATAACTGTCTGTAAATTATTCTTTCAAATTTTTTTGCAAATATTCACAGTTTTTAAATTGTTCTATAATTTTCAACCATGTTCTTGGGACCCTTTTTGTGAATTGGTGTAATAAAAGCTGATTTCCATATTTTAGGCATTACACCCATACTAAAAGGGATCGTTTGTATAATAAAGAAAGTGGTACGACAAGACTGGCTGCACATCTCACTACTAAGATCGGGGGTATATTGTCCGGACCAGCACTCTTATCAAGATTGATGTTTTTCAGCAGTTTAAGAACTTCATCCTGCCGTATTTCTATGGACCCTCCATAGAAATACGGCTGAAAGTGAGAGTGCTGGTCCGGACAATATACCCCCGATCTTAGTAGTGAGATGTGCAGCCAGTCTTGTCGTACCACTTTCTTTATTATACAAACGATATCTGATATGGTATTTGTACTAGGTGAAGGGAGCGGTGGACGCAGAGACACTACCAGACGGCTGTCGAAAATTAGAGTAAAAGTAATCATTGAAATAATTGCATATATCATCACCCGAAGAACTCTGCCCATAACTCATAACCGATGGATAGCTGTTAGATTGTTTTTTACTTTTTACATAAGACCAGAACGCTTTGGGATTTAAATGGATGCTATTTTCATTCCGTGAAATATAGTCTGAAAACATATCCCGTTGCAGATCTTTAGCTCGTTCTCTAAGTAAAATAAAGCATTGATAATCCGATATATTATTTTTAATTTTTTTAATTTTGAATGAAATTTATACTTTTCATTTAAATTTTTTATGAGTGGTGTCTTGTACCAGGGAGGATATTTAGATTGTGTGACAGCTATTTTGGAGGGAATATATTTAGTACGTAAGTTATTCAGAGTATCATAAAAGACAGTTAAAGCTTCCTCCAGCGATCTGCTACGAAATTCAACACCCCAGTCCAAGCAGTCCAGCTGGGCTGAGACCGCATCGAAATCACCCTAACTGTATATGAACTTTGTGTAGGGCACAGATGACAGTACATGGAGTTGAATAAACTCCGCCGATATGCATACTGACTTATGATTGGGGTCTTCTGGCACCAGAGGATCACTACAAGTCGTCACTAATAACTCACCAGTTGAATAAATTAAATCAAGCAGTACATTATTGTAGTTTAAGTGATAGTTTTATTGTGACAAGTTGCAACAATCCATATCATTGAAAAATGTTATTTCTGTTTCTCCAACTATACCTCCAGGGCAAAAGGAGTGCCCATCGTTTGACGAGGATCATGTAATTTTTGGTAAGTTAAAGCCTCCCAAGACTAGAAAATGGTCAGTGGGATTCTTCATAACTATATTGACAAGGTTATTAGAGAAGTTTAATAATTGTGTCGACATTGAGTTTCCTAAATTTTGATTACAGATATAAGCTACACCAATATGCATTTTGTAAGAAATTCTAGGTCTTTTATTACAAAGTGTGATCGTGATCCACATATCTTCGGCGGACGAGCACCAGTCGTCTCGTATTTCGGATAGTTCTTGTCTGACATCCAATAATACACCGCCCCCGTATATTTGATCAGTATTCTTATAATCTCTATCTCTCCGCCATACATGATATCGATCATCAAATAATTCAGTGTGTACTTTATTTTAACACACTTGTGGTCAATACCACAAGTGTGTTAAAATAAAGTACACTTTTGTAACATAGGTAAATTCCAATCGAACAAAGAACACTAGGATTCGACGATTTGAATAGATAGAAAAAAATGTGAATTTGTTTCTCAAACTTTGAACGTGAAGGTTAGTACTAAAAGGTAAACAGACATAACCACTGTAAGTTGAGTCTATAATGTGAGCTTTTGAAGGTCTTGTTCTGATTTTATAAAAACCGTAGGTGAGGTTGGACTCTTTCTTATAAGTATTTTGCAGCTTTTCACCCATACGTAAGTAAACCCCCTCTCCTTGGCGAATAATTTGGTTTTGTTTAATAATATTTTGTTGTTCATTGTTAGGTGATCGTTTATAAAAACCTGATTATCTCCCTTAAGTTCAAGATCAAATGGCCTGATTTTATACTTTTTTGCAGCGGTATTAAAATTCTCCTTTAAATATAGGTTATGAATTGAGCAAACAATGGTCTTGTTACGCGGATCACTTCTCATTGGGACTCGCGGGATATAACTTATTTGATCTTTGGGTATTCTAGTATCTGTTATCTTAATAATATTACCTATTTTCGACAAGATTGTAAACAGGTTTTCAAAATCCGACGTAGGGACACCTTTGATTTCTATATTCAACCTACGCTGTCTTTGTTCATTCTCCTGATGCATGATATCGTACAAGATATCATGCATCAGGATATCTTGTACGATATAAAAATGGTTTAGATTGTTAATTTGTTCACGCAGGGATTCAACATCTATCTTTGTTTTCTTCAAGGAGGCCACCTCATCATGAAGAGAAGAAACTTTCAATTCCAGATTTTTTATAGATTGATGGGCGAATTCAACAGATGCTTTAACATTTATCAGCTCTTTTTGTATAGATTTCTGTTCCGATAATTCTGTTTGAATACTTGTCATCATATTCATTAGATCCGGTATAGCAGCGGTCTGTACCTTTAACCGATTTAACTCACCAAGTACACCTTCCATGTCGGCAGTTGTAGGTACAGCAGGTGGACTGAGAGGTACACGTGGACTGTTAGACTTGCACTTAGGACACTTCCACGATGCTTGCTTTGCTTCCAATCGCCCCATCCCGCCTTGGTGATTCCCGCGCAAAAGAAGTCTAGGTGACTCAAGCACAGGGAGCAATGGCTACAATCCAAGAATTCCACTCCACAGTGATTTCAAGTAAACATTTTGCAACTTAACTACAACAACACCCGTCGCGAAACTTTGAATAACACAGGCGGACTGGTCTATCGACGGAAAAAGTGTATGCTTTATACGATCTCGCTGTCTGCCGACTGACTGACCTATCGTACACAAGTTTTTTCATAATCATCCGAGCGTCTGTCCCAGTTGTGTCGCATTGTCATCAGCATCCCGTGTAGTAAGACTATTGGCACGAATATCATCCTTTCGTCTTACTGGGACCTGGTGGAGACGGCATGGCCAGACATTTGTTCATCACGTAGGCCGGCGGTTGCTGCAAGACATGATCATACTAACAAAGGTGTCTCTCTTGCAACTTATCTGCTATGTACCGACATGAAGGCCAGCGCCGATGCGAGAGTTAGCAAACGTATATTTTGTAAATCTGTCAACTATCGTTAGAATATAATTATTAACAACGATGCTCCTAACAAATGATCCTAAGTGATCTAGGTGTAAAGTGTGAAATAGTAGTTCCACCTTCTCTATTGGATGCAGAAATCCGGAGCGTGTTTTAGCGGCATTGTCTTTATTGTAGGCGCAATCGACATATGCATTTACGTATTTCTTAACAAAGCGTCACAATTTAGTGAACCAGTAACGACTCTGAATACTTTCTAGCGTTTTCGCGTAACCAAAGTGACCCACGTCATTGTGGTTTGCCTTTTTTTTTTCGTGTGGATGTCCTCATGGATGCTATGCCGGACTCCTACCTCTGGGTCTGTCGGGAGCCCTGGGGCTATCCCCAGGGCTCCCGATAGACCTTGTCCGCTACCGCAGTCTCCTTCAGGGGGGGGTTCGGGTGTGTTTCCGGCCTCTATGGGGGGTTCGAGTGTTATCTCGCTTCTTTGGGGGGTTCGGGTTATACACCACTTCCTTGAGGGAGTGAACTACGTGTGTATAACCCTCACGCTACGCCACCTTCCCTGGCCTGCTTCTGTAAGCACGGCGAGCAGCCCGCCCACCGTACTCAGGCCCCCGGTCACGGAGGCCGGTAGTCTTGGGCGAAGACAAGTCTGCGGCGCCCTCGTCGCAGACTGCGGAACTCGGGAGGGAGAGTTCTTTCTCGCTCTTTCTCCGCCGCCTCTTTATAGCAGTACAGCATAGCTTGCTCGCAAAAAGACGCAGCAGCCGCACTTGCTCCCGCTGGAGATCATGGCTCTCACCATGATCTCCAGCGTGAGAATGTCCACGCCCAGACCCGCAACGACGTTTCGGCGCTGCATCTCTCACGCTGGACACTCTACCAGTGTATGCAGAGCCGTATCCTCGCTGCAGTCCGTTCCGTGCTGGTTCTCTGGTGTTGCCTCCCGATGTATACGCCACAGAAACTTACCGAAGCACCCGTGCCCGGTAAGTATCTGTGACATCCGGTAGGTGAGGCTGCCGTGTTGTTTCTCCAGCCACTCCTCCACGACCGGCTTCACCGCCTCACTACAAATTTGCCACATTGCATCTTTAGGTACTATAGTTTGACCAATACCGCTGTACCGGTCTTGGTCAAACTATACCAACCATTATTTTTCGCCAACCTTTCTATATAAAATATTACGAGTATTAGGTCTTTACATATGAAATTGCTGTTTTGTATAAAAAATTTAAACGCATTTTTTTCATGTATTTTTTATCTGTATTAATCTAAGTAGTCACTCATGCAATCAATGCATCTTTGCCAACGCAGTGGCAGTTTATTGAAGAAATCAGCTTCTTAAAGGCAAATTCTTCAAAGGCATTTTGTACTGCCTCTCGGGTATTTAATTTTTTTCCCGAAGTTATCCAAATTCTGGAATAAGTAGTAGTCTGTAGGCGCAAGGTTTGGTGAGTAGGGCGGATAACGGAGAGCTTCCAACCCCAGTTCTTGCAACTTGGTGACCGTCTGCTGTGCAGTATGAGGCCGCGCGTTGTCGTGCAGGAGCAGCAGAGACGAGCGATTGACCAATGCTGGTTGGAGATGTGCCAGCTTCTCCATCATTGTGTTCAGTTCTTCACAGTACACATCTGCAGTAATGCTCACCCCGTTAAGTAAGAAGCTGTGATGAATCACACCGGCGCTAGACCACCAAACAGTGACCATCACTTTTACAGGGGTAAGTTTTCGTTTAGGGCATTGTTTAGGTGCTGAACCAGGATCCAACCAACTTGCTGAGCGCTTGCGGTTATCAAACAGAATCCATTTAACATACGTTCCAAGTATACATATACATACCTTTTAATATAAGTTCCAAGTAACAATGCGGTTCAAAATGCCTTCATTTGTGTGTCTGTTGAGCAGTGCAAGGTACGTCTCGACGCGTACTTCGCGCTGGCGATCATTGAGTTCGTGGGGCAAATTCCAATTTGTCAAGCTTTATTACCTTGCCAATTTGACGCAAATAGACCAATATTGTTTTGACGCTAACGTCAAAAGCTGCTGCTAATTCAGCCGTAGATTGTGTATCATCAGCTTCCACAATCGCCTTTAATTCGTCATTGTCGACCAAAGTCTTCAGACGACCGCGAGGTTAGTTTTTCAGGTCGAAATTTCCAGGACGGAAGCGAGCAAACCAATAAGGTGGTGCGTTGGTTTGTAGTGTTAGCTCCGTAAACGTCGTTTTTCGGTATTCATATTCCATAATTACTCGAATTTTTAACGCATCTATGATGACGAAAAAGATTTAAATGCGATGAAAATGAAACACTAATCAATAAACAAATGAATTCTTTTGGAAAAAGGATTCTATGTATTTAAAATAAAAATCATTTGAAATTAGAATTCTTAGCCAAAGAAAAATTAATTTAATTTGAGATGGCCAGTACTGCAGAGCGGCAATTTCATAGGTAAAGACCTATTATTTTTGAAGATATAATGCCTTATTTATTTATTTATTTATTTTTATTTATTTATTTATGTACACACTGGGCATCTGTAGTAACAGTTGAAAGAGATATAAGTACAATGGTACTGCTTATTTCTATAAAGAAATATCTCCCAGCAGACCGGCGACAGAAGAGCGTGAAGAAGTACGAAAATAACAAGTAAAAGTGTGTAAGAGAGCAAAGATAGAACTAAAATAACACGCATACAAAGACTGTATCTAGATAAAATTATATAATATATATCAACATATAAATACCAATAAAAATACTTACATTTTAAACAAATACGAAATAAATATATATTTACACATACAAATAAAATAAATTTACAGTATAGAGAGATAGTGTTCACGTATTTTCCTTTTAAAAGTATTAACGGTTTTGCTGTCTCTGTGTATATATATATATATATATACATATATATATACATACACATACAAATTAATGGATCTAATGTTTCTGTCCTAATGGTTTATATCTATAGTATAAGTAGTATAAGATATAACATTCAAATAAAGTTGCTTAAACCGAAAGCCGAAACCGCCAGCAATTACAACTCCGGCCTTCGAGTCTAGAGGGTCCAACAGCAAACTCGACGATATGCTTCATAAACAGTCGGTCAATTTCAAAGCGTTTTTTAGAGCAGTAGACAATATTGATATTGAAGCTATGGTTGACAAGTGGGAATTCGAAGATTCACTTCGAACCCTACAAAACCGATGGACAACTATTGATAATCTACATTGGGAGATTGTTGGTGAGTCGGGGGAAGATCTAGCGGAAGACTATGAGCGTCACTTCGGCAGGCACGAACATACTTTTAATGGCCTGAAAAAAGCTATTAACTCCAAAATGTGGTCAACATCTTATCGGGAGAAATCCACTCCTCGAATGGATATTCCCGCATTTACCGGTCATTACCAGCAATGGGTGCCTTTCAAAGATTTATTTAGCGAAGCAATCCACAAGAACAGCTCCTTATCAAACGCTCAAAAAATGCAGTACTTGAAAGGCAAGCTAAAAGGTGAAGCCGAGCGTTTGATTCAGCACCTTCCAATTAGTTCAGATAACTATAACGTTTGTTGGGAGATTCTAAATCACCGATTTGATAATAAGAAGCTTATCTTTACAGCACACGCTAATTTATTTCTGAATTTACCCAATATACAGCATCAATCATTTACAGTTTTTAAAAAATTGCATGACGTCACGTTAGAAAGTCTTCACGCCATTAAAAACCTAGGCGTAGACACTAGCACGTGGGACCCTTTACTTGTGCATATTTTGTCCCAAAAGTTAGATAGCGAATCTCATTCCGAGTACATAGAGTCGTTAAAGAATGCTAGAGAGCTACCAACCCTGCAAGATTTTTAGATTTTCTAGAAAATAAGTTCACTAGCCTAGAAACATCTCGTCGGCGACAAGATATCATGCAAAAATCCCAGCAATTTCAACCGCAAGCAGATTTTTCAAAATCATTTCCTAGCAGTAGCAATCGAAAATATGATAACCACAAATCAAAATATTATAAATTGAATAACTCCAAAACAATGCATGTGCAGGAAATAAAATGCCCTCATTGTTTTGCTGAACATAAGTTATACAATTGCGAAAGGTTTCATCAAATGTCAAAGGAAATGAAACTCAAAACCATCAAACAACTGAAATGTTGCATTAATTGTGTTTTTAATCATAATGGTAATAAATGCCATTCCAAGAAACGCTGTTTCAAGTGTTCCGGCAGGCATCATACCGTATTGCATGATTGTTTTGCTGATGGCAAACAAAATAATTATGAAAATATTAAGCAAGAAGAGAACTTAATGCAAAATAGCAGCAATGTTATTCACACATCTCAGCAAAATCTTAACCAGATTCTATTAGCTACAGCGTTAGTGAAGGTGACAGCAGCAGATAGTACGCAGCTTGTCCTGAGAGCTCTCATCGATCAAGGCTCACAAGTTTCCTTGATTACTGAGAAGGCAGCTCAACAGTTGGGTTTAAAGAGACAGCAATTTGATGGGGCAGTTTCCGGAATTGCAGAAAAGGAATCTAATTGTACGGGCAAGCTAAGCATTATGTGCCAGTCTATGTATACTGGATTCACATTTCATACGGAAGTTTTAATTATAAAAAATTTAATCAAAAATCTACCTAATCGATCTTTCGAAAACCCTTCGTGGTCGCATTTGAAACATATCAATTTAGCGGATCCAGAGTTCAATACAAGTCGTCCGGTAGACTTATTGCTCGGAGCAGATGCGTATGCTCTTATCATGCTGGATGGTTTAATAAGAGGACCAGATTCGTCTTCGCCCTTAGCTCAGCAGACCCAACTAGGATGGTTACTCTGCGGAAACGCAAAGTCACTATTTCATTGTAACGTAATCTTAAATAATATAGCGGATATCCATCAATTTTGGCAAATTGAGGATATTCACGAGCAAAATGAAATATCAGCGGAAGAACAGCAGTGCGTCGAGTACTATTTATCAACGACAAAACGTCTTGATGGAGGTCGTTATGAAGTTAGATTGCCGATGAAGCAGCAAGCAAAGGAAAAGTTGGGATCGTCGAAGGAAATAGCTTTAGCGCAATTAAGGAAACTAGAAAATAAACTTAGTAAGCAAGAATATTTTGCTCTACAATATAGGCAGTTTTTAAGCGATTATGAAGAGTTGGGGCATATGAAATTAGCAACTCTTAACGGCGAAGGAATAGAGTGTTTTTTGCCTCACCATGGGATTCAGCGAGCAGAATCATCCACTACGAAGTTGCGTGTTGTGTTTAATGCGTCCGCAAAGACCTCTTCGGGACTTAGTCTCAATGATGTCATGCATCGAGGACCTAACTTGCAACAAGATTTACAGACACTATTACTTAAGTGGAGACGATATCGATATGTATTCACTGCCGATATTGAAAAAATGTATCGGCAGATACTATTAAGCGAAAAAGATCAAAAAATGCAGCAAATATTTTGGAGAGCTAAACCTGGACAGCCTATTAAAGCATACCAATTAACGACTGTCACATATGGCACGAATTCAGCTCCTTTTTTAGCAATGATGACGCTACGAAAATTAGCAGCGGACGAGAAGCATAATTATCCTACAGCAGCAAGAATAATACTAGATGATTTTTATATGGATGATCTACTATCCGGGGCTCATACTATAAACGAAGGGAAAATCAATATAACAAAATTAAATTCGTGCTTAAGCAGCGGTGGATTTATTTTGAGAAAGTGGTCAGCGAATGAGATGAAGCTCTTGGAAGATATAAGTTCATCACAACAAAACGACAAGGAATTTATTTTCAAAACTGAAAAAAGCACAGAAAAAACTTTGGGACTGAGATGGAACCCAAAAACAGATGAATTCACTTTCCAATATACTACTTCAGTGGACACTACAAAACTTACAAAAAGATTGCTTCTATCCGAAATATCTAGGTTATTTGATCCCTTAGGTTGGCTAGCACCACTGACTACCAAATTCAAATTGTTATTTCAAAAGGTCTGGCAAGATCAAATTCAATGGAACGATGAAGTTTCTACAGAGATAAAGAACGAGTGGCTCAAATTAACTGAAAATATGGAAAGTATCTCCAAATTTAAAATTCCACGATGGTTGCATAGCAAGCGAAATGACGTTGTTCAATTTCACGGATTTTGTGACGCATCTCTTAAAGCTTACGCATGTGTTGTATATGCCAGAATTGTAACAAAAAATGAAGTATCGGTAGTACTAGTCACAGCTAAAACGAGATTAGTGCCGAATAGCAAAACAGTATCGCTTCCAAGGTTAGAACTATGTGCAGCGGAGCTATTATCGAGATTATTAACTAAAGTAGTCACTAGCTTAAGCGGCATAGATTACGAAATCTATGCTTGGAGCGACTCTCAGGTCACACTTAGCTGGATACAAGGCTATCCAGAACGTTGGAAGCCTTTTGTAGCGAATAGAGTAAAGAAAATTATTAGCGTAGCGTCACCTGACGTCTGGTATTACGTATCAACTAAGGAAAATCCTGCCGATTCAGCGAGTAGAGGACTATCGATTGTACAATTGGCGGAGAATACGTTATGGTGGCGAGGACCAGCCTGGTTATCGACAACCGAGTTTAAGCCAAAGCGAGAGCAAGGGGAGTATATGACGGAGGCAGAAATCAAAAGGCAAGTTATAACCATCCAAAACAGCAATCCTGAAAATAGCATAGTTGAAGATTTATTAAATCGTCATAGCTCATTCATAAAAGTAAATCGTATTATTGCATGGTTATTACGCGTACTTATACGAACAAGTAAACAAAGGCCGTCGTATCTCACATTACAAGAGCTAAGGAAAGCAAAATTAGTTATAATTAAATGCATCCAACGTAGTGAATTTGTATCCGATATCGAAAGATTGATGCATAATAAAATTAATTTAAGTAGCAAATTGTTAAATCTACAGCCATTTCTAGATGAAAACGGCATATTAAGAGTCGGGGGACGTCTTAAAAATGCCAACGTTAGCCCTGATATGAAACATCCAATAATAATTCCGTATAGCGGGAGATTAACAGAGCTTCTTATTCAGCAAGCACATGAGCACACCTTCCATGGAGGCGCTCGGCTTACCTTGTCGCTATTAAGAAACCAATACTGGATAATTCAGGGAAACAGAGCTACCAAAAAGCAACTTCGAAATTGCGTGACCTGCAGAAAACAAGAACCCAGAAAACTACAACAAATAATGGGAGACCTGCCTGATTGCAGATCTAACCCAGCTCCTCCATTTTATCATACTGGAATAGACTATACGGGGTTTATTCGTATAAAATCGAACAAAGGGAGAGGTATCAAAACAACTAAAGGGTACATTGCCTTGTTCATTTGCATGGTTACAAAAGCGGTCCATATAGAACTGGTCTCCGATCTTAGCAGTTCGTCATTCATTGCAGCATTGCGTCGCATGTCGGCTCGACGTGGAACTCCAAAACATATCTATTCAGATAACGGTACTAATTTTGTAGGTGCTAATAATATTCTTCAGGAGGAACAGCAACACTTGGAGCGTATTTTTAGTGACATATTTTACAAATACATAGCGGAGATGAGCATAGAATGGCATTGGAACTGCCCTTCCTGGCCCAGTGCGGCAGGAATTTGGGAAAGAAATATTAGAAGTTTAAAGCAACATATGAAAAGAGTAATAGGGGAACAAATTTTAACGTTCGAAGAATACAGCACAATCTTGTCCCAAATTGAAGCGTGCCTTAACTCAAGACCACTGTGTGCCATATCTGAGGACATCGACGACATCGATTTTCTAACTCCAGCGCATTTTCTAACTACGCGTGCTGGTCTGACTGTCATAGAGACGGCACAAGATGCAAGGACAAGATGGTATTTAGTTAATAAAACTTTCCAAGATATATGGAAACGATGGAAGTCAGAGTATCTTAGCCAATTATCTATACGTAGCAAGTGGTTAAAAGCGCAGAAGAATATAGAGATAGGAGAAATGGTAACCATTCATGACGACAACTTACCCCCTGGAAAATGGCCCGTTGGTCGGGTTGCAGACATCCATCCAGGAAAAGATGGAGCTGTCCGAGTGGTGACTCTAAAAACGAAGAATGGTTACATAAAGCGTCCGATTATCAAGCTTTCTATACTACCTATAGCAGAAAAGGAAGCCAGTAAGCAAAATACAGAAAAATGCAAAGCTAGAAAGCTGTCTAAAGGCTGTCCCACAATCTATAGCATAGCTTTATCATTACTATTTTTTATGAGCCTTATATGCACTACTAAAGCATCTTATAAACTTACCGCGTTCGATAGCAATCAAACGTTGTATTTTGATCCTTTGGGACAGATGCATCTAATTCGTGATAATTGGAAAATCGTTACTTATTATAATATGTCTCCTTATTGGCAAGCAGACAAAGCTGTCAGACAATATTCGGAATATCTCGAACAAACATGTGAAAAAATTCAAGAGCAGAGTCATTGCAAAATTATCAACCTACAAATACGACACGAGTACAATGAACTACAATACTATAATCAGCTGTTGCTCAATCAGCACTTCGTAGTGCGCTCGCGAACTCGACGCGGGCTTATCAACGCTGTCGGCTCCTTAGCTAATTCATTGTTCGGAGTATTGGATCAGGAATTCGCGGAAAAATATAAGCGTGACATTGACCTCGTACGTAGTAATATAAATCATCTTAGTCAGCTATACAGGAATCAGACATCGGTCATAGAAGCGGAGTATAATATCTTAAAAAGAACAGAGGAGACGATTGAAAGGCAGCATAAGATAATTAATAAACATTTAAATTATTTAGACACCGTCTCCAACACATTGCAGAAGGAGATTGACATCATATCTATTCAGCTTGATTTCTCCTTAGCAGCGTTAGCGACTGCTAATATGATTCAAAATCTAAAGCGAATTCAGGATACCTTCCTTGACACGATGACTGAAATCTATCATGGTCAAATAAATCTGCATCTTTTAACGCCACAACAGCTCCGTGGGGAGCTACAGATTGTATCCAGTCAAATATCTAAGGAGTTAGCATTACCCGTTGATGACATTCAGTTTAATCTGTATAAGATCTACAAATTGTTAAAGGTTAAGGCAAGGATGACGGAGAAATATTTCATATTTGAAATCACGTTACCGTTAATTAGCAGAGATACGTTCCAGCTATACTATTTGATACCAGTGCCGATTCAAATTAATAATAGTATGCTCAGCGTTAAACCAGCTTCCGAGTATATCGCGATCAACTTGAGAAGAGATTCATACTTAACAGCCAGCGTCAGTGATCTTCAAAGTTGTGAATATGAAGCAGAAACCTACCTTTGTCGTCTTCGAGAACCTGTTCAGAGTTTACGTCCTGGTGAACAATTCTGTGAAAAAGAGGAGCTATCTACTTGCAGGTTTATAAAATCTAGCTGTGAAAACAAATGGGTTCCATTACACGACTTATCTACCTATTTGTATTTCTGCTGTAACTCATACTCTGTGAGAATCATATGCGACGACGACCTACAAACGAGCGAAGTCAGCAAGGCTGGACTTATTCAACTAACTAAGCAATGCATTGTAAAGGGTAATGACGTGACTCTTTATTCTCATCAGCAACTAGAGAACACACTCAATCTTAAGCCAAATATAATCGAAACTAAATTAAGCCCAATAAATCGTTTGATCAGTAATCTTACGCTACCTATCCAAAATTTCCAAGACTATAAGGTCAACGAGGATATTACACCGATTAACGATTCGCTAAACCATCTCGGTGAACAAATAATATCTCTGAAAGCAGCAACCCAACAAACAGGGAACTTAACGACACATGACGTACATCAGTATGCGTTGTCGTATAGTCTATTAACAGCAGCTATCGCAGCGGTCCTGTGGTTTCTGAGAAGAAGGTGTCAGCGAAACCGTGGTTCGTCCATCCAAGGGCGAAACGAGAACGTTCCAGCAAGTGTGAGTGTGTGCATAAATCGATCTGAGCAAGAGCAAGGCTCTAGTTCTAGTGCAAGTGCGCGAATTCAACCCCTGTCCGAGCAGGGGCCAAGTGTAAGTGACAGTGCGCGCGTATCTTATTTTTCTACAAAGTGGTCTAGTTTACGTTTAAAGAGGCGAGACATGTCAACGTCTCCCTTAGCCAAAAGGAAATCGGTGTTCTCCGTTGATGATTCACCCGTTTAAACAAATATCATAGATGTATTTTAGATATACTTAATTGTTTTATCATCTTGTCAATCATCGATCATCAAACTTTGTCCTAACTCTTTAGCGTTTAAGTCCACACTCACGTAACTCTTTATTTTATATAGCTTATCTCAGCATCTCTTCTCTTCCGGTCGGGAGCATGTTCGAGGCAATAATTGCCATCGATCACGTTTTTGCTGACCCAGCGATACAATACGGCCGCACTAAGTGCGCCGCGAGCTCAGTGCATAACGGAAAGCGACCGGGTGCATTCATTTCCATCTTTTACTAGTTTTAGCAATAGCTTAGCATATCCTTTACTGTAAACTTAGCAATAAATCTTTAAAGTTACTAAAGTGGTTTTAAATTAGTAGCGTAACGAACCCCATTAGGTACCACGCAGGTCGCACCCCCTACAACAATTGTACCTAGAAAAGTCAGTCACAAATAAAATTTTCAAATTGTATATAAATATAAATTTATAGAAAGAAAAGATACAAAATTACTACTAAATACGTTTATAATATTTTTCATAATAGTTATAACACATTAACTCATTTAGGTACTCATAGATCAACATTGCGTAGTATTATAGTACGATTATTAAATGAATTACCTATTTAATAAATAGTATTAAAAAAAAAAAAAAGAATTCAGATCACGCTGTAGTTGGTTCGTGCGTTATTGCTATATAGCTATGCGCATTCAAACAGGCGAATGTGCCCTTTATTATAGCTTAATACTGCACTTTCGCTGTTTTCAATACCAAGTTTCAGATGTTCTGTTTTTTATCTAATTACCCACATAAGATGTTGTAATTTAATTTAACAATGTATAATGATTTTTCGTAGATAATAAGTAGTTTTTAGTATTTTTTTTAGATTGGGAAAATGTGTTTCTTTAGATTCGTAAGTAATTACTTTTATAAAATGGAATAATAGTGTCGAATGAATGTGGTTGTCAGGATAGACCTGTAAAGGATTTTTGATAACTGTTGTACTGGCTAGGCTAGTAATTTGTATATGAAAATTAAATAAATAAAAAAAAAATCCCGCCTGCTATCAGAGACAGCAAAACCGTTAATACTTTTAAAAGGAAATTCCGTGAACACTATCTCTCTATACTGTAAATTTATTTTATTTGTATGTGTAAATATATATTTATTTCGTATTTGTTTAAAATGTAAGTATTTTTATTTGTATTTATATGTTGATATATATTATATAATTTTATCTAGATACAGTCTTTGTATGCGTGTTATTTTAGTTCTATCTTTGCTCTCTTACACACTTTTACTTGTTATTTTCGTACTTCTTCACGCTCTTCTGTCGCCGGTCTGCTGGGAGATATTTCTTTATAGAAATAAGCAGTACCATTGTACTTATATCTCTTTCAACTGTTACTACAGATGCCCAGTGTGTACATAAATAAATAAATAAAAATAAATAAATAAAAAAGGCATTATATCTTCAAAAATAATAGGTCTTTACCTATGAAATTGCCGCTCTGCAGTACTGGCCATCTCAAATTAAATTAATTTTTCTTTGGCTAAGAATTCTAATTTCAAATGAATTTTATTTTAAAAACATAGAATCCTTTTTCCAAAAGAATTCATTTGTTTATTGATTAGTGTTTCATTTTCATCGCATTTAAATCTTTTTCGTCATCATAGATGCGTTAAAAATTCGGGTAATTATGGAATATGAATACCGAAAAACGACGTTTACGGAACTAACACTACTTTTGCTCGCTTCCGTTCTGGAAATTTCGACCTGAAAAACTAACCTCGCGGTCGTCTGAAGACTTTGGTCGACAATGACGAATTAAAGGCGATTGTGGAAGCTGATGATACACAATCTACGGCTGAATTAGCAGCAGCTTTTGACGTTAGCGTCAAAACAATATTGGTCTATTTGCGTCAAATTGGCAAGGTAATAAAGCTCGATAAATTGGAATTTGCCCCACGAACTCAATGATCGCCAGCGCGAAGTACGCGTCGAGACGTACCTTGCACTGCTCAACAGACACACAAATGAAGGAATTTTGAACCTCATTGTTACTTGGAACTTATATTAAAAGGTATGTATATGTATACTTGGAATGTATGTTAAATGGATTCTGTTTGATAACCGCAAGCGCTCAGCAAGTTGGTTGGATCCTGGTTCAGCACCTAAACAATGCCCTAAATGAAAACTTACCCCTATAAAATGGTGATGGTCACTGTTTGGTGGTCTAGCGCCGGTGTGATTCATCACAGCTTCTTACTTAACGGGGTGAGCATTACTGCAGATGTGTACTGTGAAGAACTGAACACAATGATGGAGAAGCTGGCACATCTCCAACCAGCATTGGTCAATCGCTCGTCTCTGCTGCTCCTGCACGACAACGCGCGGCCTCATACTGCACAGCAGACGGTCCGAGTACCTAAATGAGTTAATGTGTTATAACTATTATGAAAAATTTTATAAACGTATTTAGTAGTAATTTTGTATCTTTTCTTTCTATAAATTTATATTTATATACAATTTGAAAATTTTATTTCCTTTTTTATAATTTGTAAATAGTATTTCTTCAATTTTCGTTTACAATTTTTTTCATTGAGAGTTTCCCTAAACTCAACAGGTAACTGGTTGTACAGTCTAGGCGTAAGGTATTGACAAGTTCGTCTGCCATAACAATTAGTACTCCGGTACGTTGTGGTAACATTTTTCCTACTTATTTACCTCGTTATGATTTTTCCTTCCATGGGAACCAGAAATTGTTGCGGACGTATAAAATGTTCACTGAGCAAAGCGCATTTTACAAGCTCCTGTACCGGCAACACCTCGCTTCCATTAATTTGTATGTATATATATAAACACCTCGCTTCCATTAATTTGTATGTATATATATATATATATATATATATATATATATATATATATATATATATATATATATATATATATATAGATATAAACCATTAGGACACTCATATTAAAACGAAATCCGAACATTTTATCACGTACAGAGGCAAAAAGAGAGCATCTCATCTCAATTACGTAGGAAATATAAATTTACCGCCTAGTGAGTAGTCGCTAAACCTAGACAAAGCATGGGCAAAGTACGCAGCTGAACGTCAGAGAGCAGTAGAAGTAAAAAGAGTCTCACTGTACAACACCATGTCCGTGTCATGGTAATCTGTATGAAGCCAAAAGACAAAAATGACGAGCAGTGCCAGCACCGCATAAGATGGCGACTGCTAGATGAAGCCATGGCTCAAGCATTTTCCTCAGTTGCTAGTGACAAGATAACGTATAATTGTCTGAGGGACAGAACCATATCAATAAGTTAGCGTACTTCACGTTCACAGCGGCACAGGATATCTCGAAGTATTGTTCTCTTCTTTGCCAATAAACTCTTGACAGAGCGGTCGTGGACATCTCGTAGTCAGGTTTCGCGCAGCCGTAATCCGCTGCACTATGCCACGACATCCTTCCCTGCTGATCGTGATACAAGTGAATTGGTGCACTGGGCCGCCTGCTGCTGATTTATTTCGGTTGGTCCATCGCATGGGCGTCCTGCCAAGCTGCTTCGTCCTTCCCCTGTACGACAAGACACTCTATGGAGGTGTTGTCACGTTGTGACACGTGCCCAAAGAACTAATAATTTCGAGCCAAAACTATGCTTGTTAAGCTCTGCCCGATACCAAGTGCTTGCTTTGGTGTGAGACTCTGTGCACGCCACTTCAAGTATTTTCCTCCAGTACCGCATTTCCAATGCATCTAGTTTCTTTTTCTCAATTTCTTGCAACGTCCAGGTCTCGGCGGCGTACAGAAATATGGGAAATACTAGTATCCGAATAAGTCAAATGTCCCCAAGTGCTACTGTGTATTAAACAATCCTGAGGGTAACCTGCTATGCAATGACCTCGCGGTGAAAGAGTGATGGCACTCGATCGTAATGCTGAATAAGCAAAACTAAGAGGTGCAGTCTCCGAACTTTTCTTCAGGGACTAATGCCAACGGTAAAGTATGCAGAAGTCCAGACTATTCTTCACTGTATGTTGATTTGGAAACCTATCGAAGGCGATAGAGGCCCTATCGAATATATCAAGTTAAAACACGTACTCTTCACCGACGAGATTCTAAGCCAATGATGGCTGAGTATTATTACTCCAGTCTTCAAAATGAAATTCGTTGGTGTAGAAGTGCGGTAGGTAGCTACCGCACCATAAAGATTTCAAGGAGATTATTAACTTCCGTATCTAGCAGAAGTGTACCCTCTTGGAATATCATTATGGGTTTCACCTTGGTAATAAAACCATGGATCCTGTTTTTGTTGTAAGGATCCTATCTTGTGATGCTAAGGATATCATTAGAACAAAAACAGGATCCATGTTCTCGCTACCGGAGAAATACAGGATGAAGAGACGAAGAAATACAGGATGAAGAGTCTCTGAACTTTCTGTTCTTAGACATAAAGAATATCTTCGACTGTGTTCTTGGAACGATGATCTGGTAGGCACTGATATCCAAAGATTCTAGACGCTTGCACCACAATTCTGTGGTTAAAATCGCTTTGACACACGGCTTAAACACTCTTTCCCACACGGACGGAGTGCACCAGGGCACACTTAGTCCATTTCTATTTAAAAGATTTAAATATGCAGCAGCATCCATGACTGACCATATTCTAACGATATAGCGATTGAAGGGAGATGTCTATTTAAGCATCATTAAGCATGTTACATTGGCTTGCCAGTGAGATGTAATCATTATTGAAGCAAACAAGCAGGAGCTAAGTATTACGGAATGATAATGCTGGGGAGTATGTGTGGAATCTTGTGGCTGGACCGCTTAAGGAACTTTCGCATCCGCAGCCTTCATGTCCGTAACAACGCAGATAAGTCCTAATTCAAACGCAAGGTATTATGGGGAATAAATGTTTGGCCATGCCATCCTCTCCGGGTCCCGGTAAGTGGGGATATCAAGTCAAGGCTTGATACACCCAAGCACTGGCTTGATATCGTAAAGTTGGTACGTGTGACAATGGTGTCTGCATGGGATACCGAAGATCCTACTACTAAATTATTGAATTGAAAAGAAAAGAGTAAAAAAGTGGACCTCAGTTAATAGTCGACACAAGTTGTGACGTCGTTTCCTACTACGCCATATTGGGTGGTAATGCTTACCTGTAATTATGTTATAAATAGCGTATGCACATGTTTCTCTATTCATTCTGTCGTTGTAACTCCAGCAATAAACAATCTACGTTGACATACTCGTCGTTATATCATTTCTCTATACTGCGCTATTACCTCGTTGTAATAATTCAGAAGTGAAGTGGGATCCACGTCTTCAAGAAAAAAAAATAGAAGACTGCTGCTGATTTTGAAGAAGAAAATTCAAATTTCAAGATAAGCTGACGGTTCTAGTAGGAAAATACCATCACTACACCACCATCTGGTCGGACGCCTTATGCGCCGAACCAATCCCGCTGCTGCGACGTCCGCAGCGGTCGATTGTGCAGAGGGCGGCGCGGGCGTACTGCACTGCGGACACTACGAGGCGGCATGCCTAATCGCAGGGAGCCTCCCCTGGGATCTCGAGGCTTGAGTCCTGAAGAAGGTTTATGAAGAGAGCGCCCTGGTGCGAAGAAACGGTGGACGGCCGCTTTCGGACGAGATCGACCGCTGGAAGTGGGCCGATAGGTTGGTAGGCCTCTCGGTTAGCCCCCGGCTCGTGGGGGCTGTCCGGCCTGTTCTACGTGCTTGGGTGGAGAGGGCACACGAAGCGCCGACGTTTTACCTCAGTCAGCTCATCACAGGGCATGGCGTATTCGCCAAGTACCTGTGGGAGGTGGCGGGGGTGGGGCCGCGGACCCCGTCAATGCCCAAGTGGCGTAGTGGACACGGCAGAGCACACACTCACGGTGTGTTCGGCGTGGGACGGGCCGCGTATCGCCCTCACGGGCCTCATTGGAGTTGATTTATCGCTGCCGGACGTGGTGCGAGCCATGGCCAACAGTGTTGGGCCGCCGTCGCCTCGTTTACTAGCGAGGTGATGGTAGCTAAACGTGAGGAATTGCGACGTGCTGAATACATGCGCGCCCGATGCGTATCTGGCCGTGGGCGGATGGTCGGGGGACCCCCCCCCCCCAACTGGCCACATGGCGACGGGCACCCTTTCTGTGTTCCAGGGGGTGCCCCTATTCCCAGCAAAAACAAAAAAAAATCACTACACCACCAGGTCCTTGTTATTACAAGAACAATAGAAGCAGATTGCACTGCTTTGATGTCAAGATGGAATCACCGGAATGTTCGCCAACGGGCGTTTCGGTCGTCAACGTCTGCATTGTAGAATTCTTACAACACCAGTACGACTCAACACCTGCCAAGGCGCTCGACGGAGACCGCCACCACGACCCGTCTCGTCGTGAATGACAGATGCTGTTACGACCCACATTCTGCATAGACCTTATTCAGGTGGGTGTTATCAATTGCCTTTTGCCTACCCCAAATAGCCACACTCCATGCCACTCATTGCTTTTCGCCTAGCCAACATAAGCCATGACTGCTATGCCAGCCAAAGCAAATGTTTACAGCTTAGTATAATAGCAATTTAATTGTAGGTGGGTTAAATCTATGATCGAGCTAGTTGTTGAAGATAGATATTTATATTGTTGGTAGCTGATTGAAATCTTCGTTTCGCTTGTGAAAGCAATAGACTTATTAAACTAGAATTAAAATTTAGTTAAAAACTAAAGTAATACTACAATAATTTAGGTGTACTAGAAGCCGTTGCCGTTTAGTGCACCTAAATAATAATATATGGAATAAGAACCTAGCCCAAGTAGCCCGTATGGTAAACGACAGGGATATATGCCGTATTGCATAGCTATGGCTGACGTCAACGCATTGTATAGACAAGGACTACCAATACCAAAGAAGAACCTCCCCCTGTGAAAAAGCAACCTGCCCCTTGTTAAGGTTCGGAGTACTGAAAGGCTTGGAAAGGCACCCGTGTGGTGGCGGGCAAACCACCAAACAATAGCTTAACATTCCCAAGGAGGGTTGGTGTCAGGCAGGCGGCCGACCATAAAAACCAAGCCAAAAACATTTTGCAGTATGGAATTTAGACATACTACCGACCCCAAGAAATTGGAACAAGGGCAAGAGGATGAAAAGCCGTTGCCGTTTAAAAGTGGCCGTTCGTGATCGATACCTGCTAGTATTTGTTTTGTTTATTACACTTAGGTTCCGCTCCGAAACATCCTAATCGTTCTGCGTGTCTATTGGTTATTAGCGAATACAAAGTTTCTATAACAATTGAGATTACAAAATATAACGCCTTTACAATGTAATGTAGTACGAGTAGCTCTTTCATTTACGTCTATTGTAGGATGACGATAAGGTAAATGCTGCATGACCTTTAACACTGCACGTTGTGCTCTTTCTACTGGGATGAGGTGTGTTTGGGATGCTCCACCCCATGCACATATGCAGACCCTTACTACACATTCACACAAAGCAAGGTATGTGTGTATTAGTGTGTGGAGATCAGCTACTTTCCGAAGATTTTTAAAGACAGTTCAGCTCTTCATCTACTATAGTGCCCAAGTATACACCAGAAATAATGTTGGTTAGAGAGCGCTGCCTTCGGGAATACCGAAAGTGCAAACATTGCCTTCACTTTGAAACCCATCCACGCGAACAGTCTGTGCTCGATCTGTTAGGTAGTTTTTAAACCAATCCAGAGTTACACCACGTATACCCGCATTCTCTAGCCTAGTTAGGAGGATGTTTATAGATACTGTGTCGAACGCCTTTTGGAGGTCCAGAAAAACACCAAAACAACTCTTTCTATTCTCTAGGTGTGGTTGAGCGGGCGCGATAAATAAATTCAAAGTGGACTGTATCTGCGGGGAAAGACAAAAAGGAAATTTACACGCGATTGTCGACGGAAAAAGTAATGGAAAAACAGGAATATGCACACTACCTTGCTGCTTGCTGCGAGATACTGAGGTGGAGGCTGCCGGGGGCGTCCCTGGACTTGAATTCCTGGTTTCCTTGCACGAAAACACTATTTATCCATGGAAAATACAATTATTGCGATAGTTGATGCGATCATCAAAGTACCGACAGTAATAGGGTTCGATGGAGTATTCCATTTCTGACGTGACTGTAGCGTATGGAAATAGTCTGTCCTCCAACGCTTCCAAAACGATTGAACGAGTTTATCCAATAATGCATGACGCGAGAGGAGATGAAGTCGATCTTCCTCTATTTCAAAAGCGGGTAAGTATTTTAACGGTGCAACATTCAAAAGGTGCACTGGAGTCAGTGCAAGTGGCTCCGAGGGATCACTAGACAAGGTTCTACAAAGAGGACGCGTATTCATTACGGCCTCGACTTGAGTGAGCACGGTGCTCAGCTCTTCAAACGTAAAGTGTTTGGAACGCAAAAAATTATGTAGTTCGGAAAGGTTACGACGAGCTCCGACGTAATTCGTACCGTTGTCCGAATACATTCGAGATACGGAACCCCGACGCGACAAAAATCTTTTAAATGCAGCCATGAAGCATGGCGTGCTCAAATCACCACCTAATTCTATATGAACGGCGCGAGTCGTCATACAAACAAAAAGACAAACATAAGCTTTCGTGGAGAGTATACCACGACCACGAGAAACTGTTACCATGAAGGGGCCAGCGTAATCTGTACCCGTGTGTACGAACGGTTTAGCAGCCCGAATAACACGACAAGGACGATGATCGGCCATTTCGGGCGCGATTGACTTCGGGCGAAGTTTGAAACACGGAACACATCTATGAACTATCGAACGAATCAAATTGCGTGCGAGAGAATCCAGTATTTCTGGCGCAGAATTGACATTAATAAATCTGGACCAGAGTGACAATTCACCCTATGGTGAAATTCAACTAAAAGATCAACGATATGATCCTTGCGTGGGAGAACTATAGGATGCATTTGATCGTACTCTAATGCGGACTGGCTCAAACGACCACCAACTCGAATGAGGCCATCCTTCAAAAAAGGTTTCAAATGCTGAAAAGCGCGACTACAAGGCTTATTCAATTCCAAATTTCTAATTTCAGACGAAAAATAAAATCTCTGAAGTTCACGAAGCACGATTAACTCAGCCTTGTTTAAGTTAAAGGCGGTAACATGCTCGCGACGAGGAAGGATTTTCAAAAATCTACAAATAAAAACAACACTACGTAAAAGAATCGACCACGATGAAACACTGCTATCCAACTCTAAGATAGGCGACTTTTCGAGCGGCGCGGTTGCAACCAAAGAGGCTTTCTTTTCCTCTGGCGGCGTGGACACAGTGGCGGAGTTGAAAGGGCTAACAGGCCATTCATCAGGTGGGGCTTGGCACCAGGAAGAGCCATGGAACCACAACGGATGATCCAAAATCTGTGCAGGTGTTAACCCACGAGACAAATAATCGGCAGGGTTGTCCGTACCTAAGACGTGATAAAAGTTTTGCGGCGCCAATTCCGACTGAATTTTTGCCACCGTATTTGCGACAAATGTATCCCAGCGATGGGGCGAAGAATGTGTCCAACACAAAGCGACGGTCGACTCCGACAATGCGAAAATTCTATCTATATTAATGCGTTGAAATCGGCGATCTGATTCGCGAACACAAATACAAAGCATTTGTCTAATGTCGGCTGAAAGCGCGACAGCGAATAAGCGAAAATTAACTATAATTTCGTACAAATTATCTTGGTGATTTTGACCACTGTGCAAAATATCGTTTACCGAAACATTCGAACTAGTGTTGGCGCTGCCATCTAAAACAACGCGCAACCCGGCGGTTAGTTTATCCTCGCGGACAACTCCATGGCGCGGTATGGCATACGAAGGAGCTTGCTTCGTCTCTTCGGTTTCGGGAGGCGCGGGTGAAATGAAACCTTTATCCAAATATTTTACTATTACGCCATCGTAAGCCTCCTTGAACCTTAGAGATGTCTGCACTATCCGTTCTAAACAAAAGAAGCGTTTTTCGGTTGACTGAAACGAATCTCCAAGCGAATTAACATCACCCTTAAAGAGGAGTGCGACAACATACCGACCATCACTATCGCGAGTAGTCGTGCGACTATAAAACTCTTCACAACGTTTATCATCCGGGCTGACAATAGGAGGTACGTTCACCTCTTCTATTTCCTAGAATTTACGGACAGCGAAGTCCAGCGGCTCGACGGCGCAACAATATGACACTGTCGAGTTACAATCAAAACAAGCGGGTGCGGAACCAACAATAACAAACCCAAGAACCGTCTCTAAGGTGAGCGGCGCGTGGTGCGATGCGTGACTTTGAACCTTATGCTGCGAGAGGGGGTGCGGGAAAATGGAAGCGCCAACTAACAAATAAATATCTCCTGGAACGGCGTAAGTATCATCGGCCAAAGGCAAATCTCTAAAATTAGTCAATAATGAGGTATTGACTGCGACAGTCTGTAAAAGTTCGGTAACCTTATCGACGACTAGCGAATCCATCGAAAAACTAACATTAAAATCAAAACGCGAGTGGAATTTAATCCCTACAGAACCCTGAACGGCTTTAGTGGAACCCCCAATACCTTTCACAACATTACAGGCGGGGCGGTTATTTATATGCAAACCAAGACGACTACAACAATTTTTACTAATAAAATTACATTGAGAAGCACTATCTAAAAGTGCGCGAACACTATGTCCCCTACCATGCGAATCGTAAACAACAACTCGAGCGGTTGCCAGAAGTACCGTAGTAGGGTTTGTGCGCAAACTTGATAGCGAGCACAAAGCGACATCGTTCGTGGCAGTGGCGCCGCTGCCGCTAGGCGCGGACGGCGACGAAAACACGCGAGAGCGCTCCCCGTCGCGATTCAACGGCGCGGGTGGCCGTGACGTCACAGCGGACGGACGGTTAGGCACTGAGTTCGCGCATCTGGAATCGACGGGCGAAGTACCGGACATGGCGTTATTGTTTTCGAAGTGTAATAATGAATGGTGTCTACCATTACACTTGCGACAAAAATGATTCGAATTATAGGATGAAACACGAAGTTTCTTACTGAGACAATTGATACATAAATTACTAGAACGAACAAATTTATAGCGATCGCCCGGAGTGAGCTTATTGTGCCCCGAACACTTATAAAGTTGGTCATGGTGACCTTTACACAAAGAACCATTTTTCGAATGCAACACTTGCGATTGCGAAGTTGTGGGTTCAAAATTAACAAAAGAATGCGTGGACTTCGTGGGCTTACTACGATTAGTCGGACTATTTTTCGCTACGCCGTGGTTTAACGAAGTTCGTTGCAAAATTCGAATATGTTGACGAACGAAAGTTTCTAAATCGTCGAACTTAGGTATTTGATGGCCACGTCTATCCATTTCAAATAAGCGAACGGGTTCGGAATCAAATTTCTTTACATTTTCGAAATCTAAGCTCAAAGTATATACGGTTTCGATCGAGGATAAAAACAATTCTTTTATTGATTCATCTGCGATCCTCGATGAATAATCACAAATTGATTGCATACGCTTAAAAAGGCTATCCTTCTTAGCGTGTAATAGTTTTAACTCCGGAATCTCTACTATAGCTACCTACAGTGCAAAACTAACGAACGATCAAAATGGCAGCGGTTACAGCAGCGAGACGCGACGCGAACGAGCGTAGGTCACGAGTCTAGACAATACGAGCGATCAGTCTCGCGCAACTTATTAACCACAAAAAATACCATTTCACCCTCTTTTTTAATATGGTAATTAAAAAGTGTATAAAATGCAAAAAAAAATATAACCAAAAAAAGTGCCGGGACTGGAGTGTAGTAGGTGTGACAAAATAGTGCATGCCGACCCTGCTTGCTCCGAACTGTCTAACAAGCAGTTAAACACCGTCAAGAACCTTTCCGGGATTGAGTCGAGCTGTGGAGACTGTGTGAAAAATGTTTCACGCAGATCTTCATTCGTGATACCTGAGGAAGATGATGACAGGGATGACTACGATACCGATGGATTCCAAACGGCCCCAATAGTCGACGCAAAAAAATTAGTGCAGGACATCAACCGAGAGGTGAAAAAAACCATTCGTGAGGAAATCAGTGGTCTCGAACATTCACTTGAATTCCTTAGTGATCAGCTCACAACAATGGAACAAGCTCTCAAAAAGCAAGATACGAAAATTAAGGAACTTGAAAATAAAAACTACGATTTACAAAATAAAAACAAAAACTTGGAGCTGAGGATAAACATTCTGGAATTAGGAGTAAAAGAGTATGAACAACAATCTCTTTCAACGTCCCTTGAAATAGCCGGACTTCCTGAAATACCATCTACTGAGGTAGGGAAAATAATAAATTCTGTGGCTCTTAAGATTGGGATAGAGGACAAAGAAATCCAGTCGTCGAGGAGATTACCAGGAAATAAGGATAATCCAGGCCCCTTCCTAGTGGAGCTCAAGTCAAAAATGATCCAGCGGCAATGGATAGAAGCTAGTAAAGAACACTGCCTCACCGTGGGACAATTAATACCAAATGCACCGAAAGAGAAGGCTGAGAGACGTGTTTACATAAGGGAACCTCTAAGCAAGTTCCAAAAATCATTATTATATAACGCTAAAATGAATTTATTAAATAAGTTATGTAAGTATGTGTGGTGTAAAAATGGAAAAATATATGCCAGACAGACCAACACTAGTAAAACTTATTATATTCGTTCATTGTGTTAGCCTCGGGGACTAATAAAACCAGTACTTACCCGTGGCACTACCGGTGGTACTACTGGTGGTACCACGGGAAATATTTTTTGCCCGTGGTACTACTATGACGTATAGTAGTACCACGGGAGATTTTATATTACCCCTGGTACTACTTAATAAATAATATAAAATACTTTATGTTTTATGTATCTACATAATCGCAATCGAGAGCGGATACCCAGCGCATAAATCGCAACTAAACAGGAGAAAAAAATAGGAGAGTAAAACTAAAAAAAATATTTTAATGGATTATAATATAAGATAGCAGGAGGTTTTTCTTGTACGTATGAAATGTAGAGTGAGGGTATTGAGCTTATAAACTCTTTGAGCTCGCAACCCATCAATATGAATTGACCGGTAAGAAGACTATTTTGTGCAGCTGAGCGCGTCAGTTTGTGGCTAGGTTAATCCAAATTTGTGAAGAATACACACAACGGCGAAATGTGTATTCTTCACAAATTAAATTATTATTTATTAAGTAGTACCAGGGGTAATATAAAATCTCCCGTGGTACTACTATACGTCATAGTAGTACCACGGGCAAAAAATATTTACCGTGGTACCACCGGTAGTACCACGGGTAAGTACTGAATAAAACACGCCAAGTATGAAATCACCTTGTATTCAACTCTAACATATTATCACTATAACACTTTATTACTTTTATTACTGTACACCTCGAGTACTGAACGAAGACTGACTAATATTTTAAAAGACTACAGCTCATCGCCTTCTAGGGTAAAGCAGTATGGCTCACTAGCGCCATCTACCATTGATTTTATACACTATTCAGTATTCATGACTAATCACGTGTTTATACTGCTTTACCCTAGAGATCAAATATTAAATTAAATTACAAAGTCTTCACCATAAATTCACAAATAATTAGTTATTAATTACCACCTCAATACTTTTTATTCTAGTTTCTTACTTCCTTAAATCAACCAACTGACTTATTTGCTTACATTCGGCCATCCGACTTTTGTAACACGTCCTCGTGTGATAGCAAAAAAAAAATTATACATGCAAACTTTTGTAACAACTAGCTATAAGTAGGTTATAAGTTATAAGTTTAAACATCTAAATATTACAAAATGTAGGTATAACATAATATATATCAATCATGGTAACAGGCCGCTTCTGCCCAGAATACCACTTATTGAACATTGAACAAAGGTCGCTTCTACCTTTGTTGTGTAGTAGAACAGGCCGCTTCTGCCTTACTAAATAAATTGCTAATGGTTACAGGCTGATCTGCACTGACTCCCATTTTAACAAGGCCGCTTCTGACTTACTATACAAATTGCTAATGGTTACAGGCTGATCTGCACTGGCCGCATTTGGCCGTGAGTGAATCAAGTAGAGTGCGATTATAGCGCTCTACTTTTCCATTTGCTCGTGGTGTAGCCACGGCGTTCAACACATGCTTGACACCTAGTCCATTAAGAAAATCTTTAAACTTTGTGCTAGTAAACGACGAACCCCTGTCAGAAATAATCCTCTTTCGGACTCCAAAGATGCTAAAATATTCTTTCAACTTATCAATAGCAATTGATGTTTTTGTGCTCCTAACCGGTTTCAAGATTATGAATTTAGTATACGCGTCAATGATCACTAACATGTGAGTATTACTTTTAGAACTCTTTACGAAAGGACCTACATGGTCTATATGCAATGTAGCGAAAGGGGAGTCAATTTTTGGTATAGGATGTAACGGAACCTTTCTTTTCGACGACGACTTGGTATAGGCACATTCGAGACAAGACGCAACATATTTCTTCACGAAACGTCTCATTTTGCTGAACCAGTAGGTTTCTTTCACTTTAGCAAGTGTCTTATCGAAAGCGAAGTGCCCTATATCATCGTGGCATTGTATGATAATCTGCCATCGCACACCTTTAGGTACTACCCACCTTTCCCCTTCATCTGTCATACGGTATAATTTACCGTTTTTAACTATGTAATTTTCCTTTCAGTCCAGAATGTCAAATTCCCAAAATGTCAAGCGGTTTCTAAATGTCAAGTTCCCGGAAAGTCAAGTTCCCAAATTTGCTAGTGTCTATTACGTTGGCAGACTCGGGATCTTGTAAAATGGATATTTTGCGCTGTATCTCAGAATCAACCTGTTGAACAGTACTCAGCCAGTTATTATCAGCAATAATCAACACGTCATCAACTTTGCTTGCACTGTGATCCTGTTGGTCGCCGGTTGGTGGATTTCGACTCAATGCATCAACATAAGTCATGGCTTTCCCGGGACGGTAGTCAATAGTGAAATTAAATTCTTGCATCGAAATCCACCACCTGGCGACCCTCGGGATTAGGTCCTTCTTTAAAAACGTTGCACGAAGCGAATTGCAATCGGTGAATACTTTGAAGTCGATGCCTATCAGATATACACGAAATCGCTGCAGAGACGCTATATGGGCGAGAGTCTCAAGCTCGTATGCTGTCATATGCTGCTCGTCGGCTGTTGTTTGTCTGCTGTAATATGCCACTGGCCTAAGGACACCAGCTTTATTTCTCTGCATAAGTATACCAGCAATACCTATCTTACATGCATCAGTATGTAACTCGGTCAAGGCACTTGGGTCGTATAACGCCAGAGTGGGCTTTCGTAACAATCTCTCAATCAAATCGTCTTTTAGGGTAGTAAAAGCTTTCCCCTGCTCTGCGCTCCACGACCACTGTGCATCCTTTTTGAGAAGAGAAGTCAACGGTTTTGCGATCATAGAAAAATCTTTAACAAATCTGCGAAAGAAACTACACAACCCGATAAACTGCCTAACCGCATGCTGGTTAGTTGGCTCTGGGAAGTCACGAACTGCTTCAATTTTTCGAGATCCTGGCTTGATACCCTTACCATTAAGTTCAAACCCTAAGTAATCAATGGTCCTACTAAAGAAACAGCACTTGCTGAGCTTCAGCGTCAAACCGGCATCCTGCAAAAGAATCAGAACTTTCCGCAACTTGTCCAGCCCCTCTTCAATTGTTTTGGAAGGTATAATGATATCGTCCATGTAAGCCGAAGCGATATCTTTTGCGTTCTCAAGGACCAAATTGATCATTCGCATAAAATTAGAGGGAGCATTAGCTAAACCAAACGGCATTCGATTAAACTCGAATTGCCCGTCTGGCGTGACAAATGAAGTTTTGTAACGGTCTTCGTCCCTGATCGCAATTTGGTAGTATCCAGATGCCAAATCGAGAGTGGTATAGTACTCGTACCCCGCAAGATCGTCCAACTGGTCATCAATCCTCGGCAAAGGAAAATTCTCCCTAAATGTTTTACGATTCAAGGCCCTATAGTCAACGCACAACCTAACATCGCCAGTTTTCTTTTTATCGACAACAATGGGGCTAGCATACGGTGACGTTGATGGTCTTACTATTTCATAGTCGATCAATTCCTGTACCATATCTCGAACCCTAGTTCTTTCAGTCACTGGCAACCTAAAAGGTCTATAAACCACTGGTTCGTCATCTTTTAGATTAATAGACATTTCTACTACATCAATTTTACCTAACTCCTGCATGTTAAAAGCAAAACAATTACGATATTCGTTTAACAAGTCGACCAACGATTCAGTTGTATTGTTGTCTAAACCTCCGTCAGAATGTACGTCGTCTTTTGATATAGCCTGTCGAGACCCTGAAACATCAATTCGCAAAACATCACAAGCGTTCACGCTCTCATATGCTCATAATCAGCTTGATGACATCTAGCTATCGTAGTGCCCTTATTTATGAGAAAGGGATGGGACGACAAACCTTTAATCAACGCTGCTCCGGATCCGCTAACGACAGAGAACAATCCTTGAACCAGATAGTGTTCTTTTCCTAACTGAAACCTATTGCTTCCTTCGACATAAACCTCACCAGTGTAGTTCGGCTCAGTTTCAAACTGTACTAGGGTAAGTCCATCAACTTTAGTATCTTCGGAGCAACCTATTTTTTTTTTCGACCTAACCGAAGTAGTCGTACGTATGTGCAAAAAGACGCTGTCCTTTTCAATTAGGATGTGAGGTTGTTCAGTAAAGGACCTACCGATTAACAACGGTTCCTGTAAGAAATGGTCAGGTACGACGAGGACATCAACGCTGGCCTCAGCACCGTCAATCTGAATCTCAACTGTACATTTCCCTAGTGGTTGAACAGAAGAATTACCGAAGCCTCGAAGCGTTGGCAGCCAAGTGTCAGTCTCCCACTGGGTATCTACGCTAGAGACTTCGGAAACTTTGATGAGCGTCGCAGAACTACCGAAGTCAATGAAGCAAGTTTTCGGAACACCATTAACGAGTGCCTGCTTATGGTATTTGGAAACGCTAGAGTCTGTACCTGCCACCAACAAAACTGGCTTAGATGGATTACTGCTACTATTATTACCTGCGCTGTTTTTCGTTTCATTACATTTATCAGCTATATGTCCGAAACGAGAGCATTTGTCACACTTAATAATTGGTTTGGTACACTGTGATTTGTAATGGCCAAATTGTGAACAGTTAAAGCATTGAATTGAACGTTCCCTAACTTCTTTAGTAACGGAGTCCCTGTCCATCTTAGGATCATTTGGAAGGCTTTGCTTCCTATCGACGTTGTTCAAATTGAAAACATTTCGAGCACTTTTTAAGTAGGGTAACAGCTGATCTGAAGTACTAAAGCGAGCTGCCTCTGCGCCCAAACGAACACTACGATCATCGATACCAAATATTATACAGTCTACTGCTTTCTTGCCTTCAATTCCGCAACGATTCAATAGCACTACCTTGTCATAGAAGTATTCCTCGTAAGGAGTCATTGAATTTTGCACGTTCGCCTAACATTGTTGTGAGCAACTGGCCATAATTATCATCACTAGGAAATGCCAACTTTAATTTTTCCTGCCACTCTGGTCAAGTATACATTACAGTAGTAAGACCTTCATACCACTTTTGTGCATGGCCCTTCAACTTAGGTAAAGCAAAGTGTATAGTCTGTCTTTCTGTCCAATTATAGATTAACGCGCACTCATTTACCTTATGAAGCCATATATCTATTGTTTGTTCTTTATGACCGGGATCAAATTCAGGGATCGTATTTCGATACGACAGTTTATCATTAACCGCGTTGCTACCTATCGATTGAAGGGCCTGCACAAGTTGTGTTAAAATAACATTATCTGTCAACTGAACATCGGTACCTGACGTAGTTTCTCCGGTGTTTGCTACCTCTGCAACCTCGATGCGATGACCGGGCGAGCGCACACTTGACCTGCTGCGGGCATGCTGGCTGGTGGGGCTGCGTCGCTGACGGCTGACACGGCTGCGCGCTCTCCGGCTTGACGGGCTAGCAGATAGGTGCACGGCTGCGTTTCACACCCCCTTCTCTTCTACGTTGCTGCGTACCCTCGGGTAGGGTCGGTGGCTGGGTCGCTGCGGAGTCGGGCTTCGTCGACACTGGCTGTGTCGGCTCCCAGACCGCTGCAAAGTCCGGCTTCGCTGACGACGGCTGGGTCGGCTCCTAGACCGCTGCGAAGTCGGGCTTCGCTGACGACGGCTGGGTCGGCTCCCAGACCGCTGCGAAGTCAGGCTTCGCTGACGACGGCTGGCTGGTAGCTCTAGTCGACTGGCTCGCGCTACCCGATCCAAAACAGGGCTGCGGGAGCGAACGTTGCTACCCCTGGAGTCATGAGGCCGACGCTTACGGCCACGTGACGGTCTTACTGTAGTACCGTCCTCGGTATCCATTTTCTGTACAACAAAAGAAAAAGCCACAGAATTTTGCACAGCAATTCTAGATAGTTAAAATTAAAACTTGAAACTACCCACTCAAAAGAAAAATACAATGAAATACTAACAGTAGATACTTCAAAAAAATAATAATATATAAGCTTGTCATCCAAAATAAAACTTATCGAATTTAGGTTCAAGTTATAGAAACAATCACTGCTCTAAAACATGCTTTTTAGATGTCATTACTCTAGTCTAAAGACGTGTCATAAGCACGTTTTAACCGTCTTCGATTATCAAAAACTCATAGCTTTACACGTGATCACTATGTGGGCGAAGTAAAGTAAGTAGACAAATGTAACTTACCAATTCGCACTTCTGATTTGTTAGCCTCAGGGACTAATAAAACACGCCAAGTATGAAATCACCTTGTATTCAACTCTTACATATTATCACTATAACACTTTATTACTTTTATTACTGTACACCTCGAGTACTGAACGAAGACTGACTAATATTTTAAAAGACTACAGCTCATCGCCTTCTAGGGTAAAGCAGTATGGCTCACTAGCGCCATCTACCATTGATTTTAAACACTATTCAGTATTCATGACTAATCACGTGTTTATACTGCTTTACCCTAGAGATCAAATATTAAATTAAATTACAAAGTCTTCACCATAAATTCACAAATAATTAGTTATTAATTACCAACTCAATACTTTTTATTCTAGTTACATTTTACAAAAACAATCATAATCTTACTTCCTTAAATCAACCAACTGACTTATTTGCTTACAATTGCTTGACATCAAACAAATTGAAAAGTTATGTTCACCTCCTGTGAAACAAACAAAAGCGTTTACACCGCATAAAAGCCCAGTTGTTTAGATAAGTTTGTTGTATTGCCTATATTGTGTCTATTTATCAATTTTTTTTTGTATTGTAGTGGATATAGAAGTCAATGAAATATTTCAATGCAGTACCACTAATATGTTTTTCGGAAAACTACCGCCAAAAGCAAGCTCTGTTCTTTCAAGTCTTTCTTGTTTACACTTCAACATCAGATCACTTAAAAAAAGCTTTGTGAAATTACAACAAACTATTCATGATTGTGTTTATCCATTAGATATCATAGTTTTAACAGAAGTAGTGTAAGGCCTATCATTTATGATCATTATAAAACCACTTATATAATATTGTCAATTGCAATTGTCAATGTGTAGAACGTGCAATCTTCACTCTGCCAATTTATTTTATTCGTGTGGCAACACTGTCAACGAAGGATAGTAGGGAGGCACAAAATGTCAGCCATTACGTTTATGAACATAGACTGTGAAAGTGTGTGACAAGTAAATCTGTGGAAATCCAAATAATCGTGGTTTCTTTTCTGAAATATTAAATTGACTTTATATCTCAGAAGTGGGATATACTAAATAGGCCCACAATTTTGAAGAAATATTATAAGTGAAAAGAAAATTCACCTACCTACGAGTTTTAACAAAAAGTTTCGTAGTGTTACTTTTGAAAATGGAGGCTTCTAGTGGTGATGAAGGTACGCGAAAAAGTCGCAGCAGGCATCGGGCGTCACCGGAAATAGGAAACAAAAGAAAACGACGTCGTGATCACAGCAAAACTAATTCACGAAGTTCTGCTAGAGAAAAACGTAAGAGGCAGCGGTCTATCGCAACATTTCTGGAGTCACCGGAGAGAGCAAGTAGCAGTCGCAGGCACAGGCGTAGACGTGACAGCGATTGTTTTTCGGCGAGGAGGCGAAGTACCAGGAACCACAGCTGTCGGCGGACGTCAAGCAACAGCGACAAAGAATCTCCACGTCGCCGAGGCAGGCGAGTTAGCAGCATGAGAGACAGCAGCGCACGCCGTGATTCTTCTGGTCACGTGAGTACCTTCAATGCCCTCAGCAATGACACACAAGCATTTTTGTCAACATTAGTAGAGGCATTGAGTAGTCGTAACCAAGGTAATAAATTCCCCATGTTAGGAAACGTTGTACCGGAGTTCGACCCTATGGTAAAGGGTCAAACGATTCATACGTGGCTTAATAAAGTTGACGAGTGTGCAAAGTTATATAACTGGGGTGATGATCAGATCATTCATTACGCCTTGCCGAAATTGACAGGCGTCGCGAAAACGTGTACCAGGCCCTTCCAACCATGTCGTTTACATGGTCAGAATGGAAGGTCAAGTTAGAAGAGTCCTTCCCAAGTAGCGATGATTACGCGGAACTGCTCTCAGAAATGTTGTCAAAACGCGTGAAGTTTAACGAGTCGCTAGAACATTACTATTATGAAAAGTTAAACCTACTCAATCGTTACGAAATACGAGGTAAACGGGCCGTTGATTGCATACTGTACGGTATAGACGATCGGTCCTTGAGATTAGGCGCTAAGGCGGTAAAATGCCAAGAACCAGAGCAGGTATTAAAATATTTTCAATCTATCAAGCAGCAATCTCGCGAGCCAGATAAATCAAAAGTTTACAATGTAAAACGGAACTATACTAGTACGTCATTACCCGCGACAAGTATTAAACAAACTTTTAATAACAACGAATCGCGGGTCACGAGGCCCCAGGGTGGTCGAACACCCCTATGTTATAATTGCAATGAACCTGGGCATCTTAGTTTCAAATGTACAAAAAAGATATTAAAATGCAACATTTGTCACAGAATAGGCCACATTGCTACTACTTGTCCTAAATTGCCAAGTGAATCAGTTAGTAACGCAGGTACTGTTAAAAATAAAGATGTAATGTGTATAGAGACAAATAATTGCGGCAATGCTAAGTATTTAATACAATTAAAACTTAATGGTGAAACTATCCAGGGTTATATAGACTTAGGTAGTCAATGTACCTTGATACGTCTTAGTGAAGCTGTTAAGATGGGGATTAGCTGGACTGATAGTTATTTACCAACAATGAGAGGTATAGGAAATAATATAGTTATACCAGTGGGTGTTGCAAAGGTGCAAATTGGAATACAAAATATTTCCGAGGAGGTAACTGCCTATATCGTAGAAGATAGTGTTATTAAATATTCCATTTTAATCGGTCATAGTTTCACCGAAAAACCAGGAATCGTAGTAACGAAAACCACAGACTCTTTAATTTTTTCACGGGACTATCCGTCAAAATTACAGTTAGTACTCGGGATTGACGTTATTGTTCCACCTAAAGATATGGCTCTGATATCAGTTCATTGTTCTAACAATTATTCAGGACCAATACGCGTAAGGGGTTCTTTAAGGAGGACTTTGCCAGATACGGAGTATTATTTAATGCCGGGTGAATATGAATTGGAAAATGGTGCAGGCCAATTACTAGTACAAAGTTTTAGAGAAAAATCTATTCTTTTGAAGGAGAATAGCCTAATTACACGAGCTATTTGTATCAGGGATTGTTTATCTATAAATAAGTTTAATTTTGATGATGTTAAAACAATGGATTCTCTTAATTACGGAAAGCAACTTAGTGAGGACGAGGTTATTAAACTAAAGCGGCTGCTTAAGGAATATGACACGTGTTTTTCGGACAACCTGAAAGATTTAGGATTAACCAATATAGTCGAATTAACAATTGATTTAACTGATTCACAGCCAGTAGTATACCGCCCATACAGACTCTCGTTTCCAGAGCGTGAACAAGTTAGGTCTATGGTTAAGGAAATGCTCGATGCAGACATTATTTGTGAGTCAAACTCATCTTATGCGAGTCCAGTTATACTAGTCAAAAAGAAAACAGGGGAAAGTAGGTTATGTGTTGACTATCGTGCCTTAAATAATAAAACAAAGAAAGAACACTACCCCCTACCCTTGATTGACGATCAGCTGGATAGGCTTGCTGGTAATTCATTATTTATCAGTTTAGACCTGGCTTCCGGTTATTATCAGATTAACGTTGAGTTGAAATCCCAAGATAAGACAGCGTTCGTGACCCCAGACGGGCAGTATCACTTTAAACGCATGCCATTTGGACTCGCTAACGCGCCGTCTGTCTTTCAACGAGCAATAAATAAAGTATTGTCAAAAATAAGCTATGCCATAGTGTATATGGACGATGTACTAATTCCATCACGAAACTTTGATGAAGGTATCGAGCGCTTAGAAGAGGTACTAAACCTCTTAAGAGAAGCAGGGTTAACGCTGAAATTGAAAAAGTGTCATTTCTTTTGTACTGAGCTCGAATTTCTTGGATTCCATGTAAGCGGCGAAGGGATACGTCCTGGGACACGCAAAACGTTAGCTATTAGGGATTTTCCGGTCCCGCAAAACGTTCACGACATCAGGCGGTTCATTGGATTAGCCAGCTTTTTCCGCAAATTCGTAAAGGGTTTCGCTCTGTTAGCGCGTCCGTTAACCGACCTATTGAGATCGAAATTCGAGTGGAAGTGGACAAGTAAGGAACAAGAGGCGTTTGACATTCTGAAATACAAATTAGTAGAGCGTCCTATTTTGGCACTATACGATTCAAGTTGCGAGACAGAATTGCACACGGATGCTTCAAAAGTGGGTGTTGCAGGCATCCTCTTGCATCGGGGTTTAGACGGCTTACTAAGGCCAATAGCTTATTACAGCCGTAAAACTACTGTAGATGAACAAAAGTTACACTCGTTTGAGTTGGAAACCCTAGAAGTAATCGCATCCTTGAACCGATTCCGAGTTTATTTGTTAGGATTGAAATTCAAAATCGTTACTGATTGTAATGCACTTCGTACCACTCTAACCAAAAGGAATCTCATACACCGAATTTCTCGGTGGTGGGTGCAGCTTCAGGAATACGATTGCGAGATTGAGTACAGACCAGGTAAACGTATGGCTCACGTAGATGCGCTCAGTCGTGGTCCTGTTGCTGAACCTGCCAGCGAAAATGGCGATCAAGTTCTTGATGTTTTGAAAGTGGACGTTCGAGACTGGATTGCCACTGTACAGAGTGATGATAGCGAGATAAAAAGGGATATTTTAGAGGATGATGGGACGAAGTTCGTAGCTGATGTTCGTAAAAATTACCAGATGAAGGGCAATCATGTTTATAGGATCTTAGATGAGGGATTGCGATGGGTAGTACCGAGGGGTTGTAGGTGGCAAGTACTGCGTATGAACCATGATGACGTTGGGCATTTCGGATATGAAAAAACTTTAAATAGAATCCGGGGTACATTTTGGTTTCACAAAATGCGAAGGCTTACAAAAAAATATGTTGCGGCCTGTTTAGAATGCGCGCATCACAAGGCACCTGGTGGCCCTAAGGAAGGATCACTTCATCCTATCCCTAAAATAGAGAAACCGTTCCACACGTTACATGCCGACCACTTAGGCCCGTTCATTCGCTCAAGAAGAGGAAATACGTACCTGCTAGTCATTATAGACGCGTTTACAAAATTTGTTAATATAAAAGCTGTGAAGGATACTAAAACGGTTACAGCGATTAAGGTATTTAAAGAACATTTTAGCTACTTTGGTGTACCTGCTCGTCTTATAACCGACCGCGGTTCATGCTTCACAAGTGGAAATTTTAAAAACTTTATGACTAAATCCAAAATAAAACACATTTTGAACGCCGTTGCTACCCCAAGAGCGAATGGACAGGTTGAGAGATTTAACCGTACTATATCCGACGCCTTAAGCGTTAAATGCCACGGGGAAAATGATAATTTGTGGGACGACCACATAGGCGATATTCAATTAGGCATTAATACCACCATAAATAAAACTACTGGGAAAAGCCCTTCAGAACTCTTATTTGGTTGCAAACTAGTAAACGCGTCAGAAAATTTGCTAGCTGATGTTACTACGGAAACATCGATACGTTTAGACAGTAATGATTTAGCTCAATTAAGGTCAGATGCTAGGAAGAAGATAGAGAAACAGCAAGAATATGCAAAGGCACGGTACGATAAACAAAGGAAGAGTAAGACTAAGTACAGCGAAGGTGATCTTGTTAGAATAGAACGGACTATAATTGACAAGGATCACTTAGGGAAATCTAAGAAACTTCTCCCCAAATTCCAAGGTCCTTATCGAATCGTTAAAATTTTACCTAACGATAGGTTCCTTGTTGAAGATACTCCATTGACAAGAAAAGGGAATAAAAAGTACGAGAACGTTGTTGCATTAGACAAAATTCACCCTTGGCTTAACTTTAGGGGGTACTCTAGTGAACACTCAGATAGCGACCAGGACGATAACACTGATGAAGCCCAAGAGTAGGTTTATATGGGACGCAGTTATGCCCTACGAATTTACATAAATTAACGAATTAATTTGATTTCTTTTGTATTTATAAGGCAGAAACAATGTGTCATTGTTAAGAGTTTTGATATGATTTATGAGCAATCAATCAGTGCAGATAGCGAATAGCATTGTGTAATTAATGTGGCACAGATGATTGCAGGATTGTGAATGCGAAATTGATTATGATTATGATGGGAGCACAGTTGTCATGAGCGGTCAGTGACGATACCAGTCCAGATGACCGTAGATTGTGATAAACTGTGCAAGATTTTCAGATTGTGAATATGGCGATATGGTGAAATAGAATGCGAAACCAGATAATGAATAATGAAAAGACCGATTACAAGTAATTAATATTTGATAAGAAAGTATTATTTATATGTAATTAGTTACTGAAATATGATACATACTAGAGTCAAAATAATTTAATAGGGTTTTGTTATGTACACTTGTATTGTGACAATTTTACTAACTATTTTACTTAATTCCTTCATGTGCTTATTTTTACTATTAGTATTGTTACAATTTTATAACGTAGTGATTGCAGATTAATATGTTATAATTAACTCTTCAAACATGCTTATATGTAATTATCATAGTTTATACTATTAGAATTGTACAAGTGGGAGGACCCACTTAGCAAGGATGGCCGAACTGTAAGGCCTATCATTTATGATCATTATAAAACCACTTATATAATATTGTCAATTGCAATTGTCAATGTGTAGAACGTGCAATCTTCACTCTGCCAAGTTATTTTATTCGTGTGGCAACACTGTCAACGAAGGATAGTAGGGAGGCACAAAATGTCAGCCATTACGTTTAAGAACATAGACTGTGAAAGTGTGTGACAAGTAAATCTGTGGAAATCCAAATAATCGTGGTTTCTTTTCTGAAATATTAAATTGACTTTATATCAGGTATCTCTAATAGCATAGTAAATCTTTTTAACCTACCAGGTTATAGATTGCATTCACAACTACGTCGTAAACAAAAAGGTGGGGGAATTATTATTTATGCACGAAATGACATCAAGTTTACACCGGTAGAATTGAAAACTAGAACATTTGAAAATCTCACAGTCAACCTCAAATTAGATAAACATCGCGACGATGTTGTTTGTGCAATTTATAAACCTCCATCTTCAAATAAAAAGTTATTTATTAGACAACTGCGTAATCACATCACTAAATTTAATGTTAAACGAAACCTCCTACTTATTGGGGATACAAACATTAATCTAAAAGCAATATCGACATACAAAGATTCATACTTAGAAACACTTAGCGAACAGGGACTAATGTGTGGAATAACAGATTACACCCGTCTAGAATTAAAAAAAAATCATGTCACAAAATCTTGTATAGATCACGTATTTGTACGTATTCCCACATTGATACCGTTCGCAGCGGTGCTTGATACTGTACTGGCTGATCATCGAGGCATAGTATTTGCTTGCGTCGATGAATCATTGCAAGCTCGAAAGCATGAACAGGATGTTTCAAAAACTTATATTAATTACAATATTTTTTGTGAGGAGCTCAAGACTGTTGATTGGTCAAAAACGAAACATGAATACACCTAACGAAATCTTACAATTTATTTATAAATCTTTTGATAATGCAAATAATATTGCCAGTATTAATAGAAAATGTAAAGTACCTACTAAATCATTGAAAAAATTTTCAGACTTTGTAATGAAAGAGTTATTTAGTAAGTGGAAACATAATTTAAGCGACGTAGAAACAAAATTAAAATACAATAAAATTCGTAATAAAATACACAAAATTCTTGAAACTAAGAGAAATAAATATTACACAGAGTATATTACAAATAATTTTAAAAATGTCAAAAAAATTTACCATATCGTCAATCAGATGCTGGGGAGAATTACTCTGTCTATTGATGCAGCAATATTGAGGGCCTTCGACGCACAGGGAATTACCACGAAAGCAATAGTCGATAACTTTGCGAACAATTTTGATAAAGTTGTAAAAGACTTAATCCCTAAATGTAATGTCAAACTATCAAATACTTCAATGACATGTAAACCTCTTAACTCGAGTATTTTATTTAAACGTGCATTTGGAAGCACGGTTTACAATATAATTTAAAAACTTAGCTCATCGAAAGTGCCTGGTGCCGATAAAATCAGAGTAGCAGATATTAAAATGATAGACGAGAAAATAGCATATTCAATTGCAGACTTAATTAATCGAAGTGTTAAGAGTGGTCAGTATCCGGATGTTCTAAAAGTGGGTTGCATTAGACCGATCCATAAAAGTGGTAAGCGTAGTGATTACTTAAATTATCGTCCAATAACATTACTTTCATCAATTAATAAGATAGTGGAAAAGTATGTGTGTGAACAAATACACGAGTTCTACAGGAAGAACGATGTAATTAACTCACACCAATTTGGCTTCCAGTCTGGTAAAAGCACCACAACATTGTTGTCAGGTTTCACGGATGAGGTCAGCAATCATCTAAATGAGAAAAAATATATCTTGGCTCTCTTTATTGACTTCTCACGGGCTTTTGACACATTGGTACACAGTGAGTTAATTGAAAGACTGGTTAACTGTGGAGTGCGTGGTCCACTCCTAGCCTGGTGTACGAATTACCTCAAGAACAGAACATTCACGGTAAAAGTAGATAACATTTGTAGTGAGCTCATGTCGGTGACGGGGGGCACGGCGCAGGGATCAGTGTTGAGGCCCCTGCACTTTATATCTTATGTTAACGACATGAGAAATTGCATATCAAACAGCACATGCTATCAGTTCGCGGATGATACTTGTCTTGTGATAGCTGATAAAAATCCTCAAACAGCATGTGAACGCTTACAAGCAGATCTGGATGCTCTTGCAAGATGGTGTCATGATGCGGGACTGGTACTCAATGCACGCAAAACAAAATTATTAATTATAAAATCTCCCTATATAAAAGAACTTGCTGTGCAGAACTTGATAGCCCACGAACACAACTGTCTACATGCTACCAGGGTACTGATCTGTAATTGCCCATCTATAGAAATTGTCAGTAAACACACATATCTTGGAATAATTATAGATAACAAACTTAATTAGGGACATCACATCGTGCGAGTATGCGAAAAGTTACGACAATTTTACGCGAATATCACAATACTAAATAACCGCATTCCGTTCAAAGTGAAAATTATGCTCTATAACTCATTGGCAGAATCCTTCATTCAATATGGTCTCAGCAGCTATGGTCGTACCTATAAAACCTATCTGGACGCGATATATAAACTGCAACTCCGTATTCTAAAATCTCTAGTATCACCAAAGATACGAAATAAATACTATGATAATGAACACGAGCTCTTCAAGCATTGCAACATTTTACCTATTCATACACAAATACAGCTTACAATTAAAAGAACAATATTTCAAAATTACTAGAAAATATATTGAACATCCTGTATGTACACGCGCAGTTTCGAAGAACAGACTTCAAACAATCCGTGCTAGTAATATCTACGGTGAGAGAACTACCGCATATATTGTGCCTTGATTAATTAATAATCTACCCTCAAAATTATGTAAGATGATGACTGCAAACAATATCAAATACAAATTCAAAGCATATCTTTTGAATTCGTTGTAACTATTTTATTTTTATTATTATATCTGCGGGGAAAGACTAAAATGAAATTTACACGCGATTGTCGACGGAAAAAGTAATGGAAAAACAGGAATATGCACACTACCTTGCTGCTTGCTGCGAGATGCTGAGGTGGAGGCTGCCGGGGGCGTCCCTGGACTTGAATTCCTGGTTTCCTTGCACGAAAACACTATTTATCCATGGAAAATACAATTATTGCGATAGTTGATGCGATGCGGCCGCGCGCGCGCGTGGTGTAGGACAGAATCATCATCATCATCCGAGCGTATGTCCCAGTTGTGGTATAGGACAGAGCCAGCCCTCAAACGTGGCCGCCGACGTGAGGATAGCGGCGCGCGCGTAGGTACTTGCGCGCTCGTAAAACAGCTGTCTCGCTCCTCCTTTATGCGAGACTACCTTGTCTCGCATAAAGGAGGAGCGAAAGAGAAATGGAATAAAGGGGAGCGGGGGGAGTGTCGACAACTAATTAATTAAAAACAAATACAGATCAGCGATGCAACATAGAAAAAATAACGCGGCTATTCTTTTATCATATACCGGCGCAACCAAGGTGGTTGTAGATAAGAGTTGTTAGCCTCAGAACTGCGTCTTCCGTGGACTTACCCTCTCTAACTCCGAACTGGTTTCTGTGGAGTTTAGAATTTTTCTCCAGAAATAAAACTAATGTTTTATTTACAATTTTTTCTAATACCTTGGACAGGGTTGATGGAAGGGAAATAGGTCTGTAGTTTGCAGGATTATTTTTGTCCCCCGCTTTATAAATTGGGCATACTATGGCTCTTTTAAAAATTGCAAGGAAGGTTCCTGACTCAAAACTGAGATTACAAATATGCGCGACGAGGCTAAGCAAATGATATTGTTTTAAAAGACTCGTCGTTATGTTGTCTACACCTGGTGCGCTATGCGTCCTCAGGCTATACACAACACTGGTCACTTCTACAGGGTCTGTTAAATAAAAAGACTTGTCACTTAATAATATATAATAATAATTCCTGAATAACCTACATGTATTGTAAGATAATAAAAATATTTTGAACAATATTAACTTCTCCTTTATTTAATAAAAGAAAAAAAAATGTTTTCTTATCGGTCACCACGCTCAAAAAGTGTAACTTGAATTAATATCAAAGAAAAATAAAGGAAAAAAATACTGCATAAATAAAATAAATAAATAATTATATTTCCATAAGTTGATAAAAAATGCTATGCAATAGCATTACCGCGGCAGTCTCCGAGTGCCACACGTCTTTTTTTTTAGTTTGATGTGGTTCGAAGCCTGTTTTAAAGTTTATCTAAATAATATTATAAATGCGAAAGTGTGTGGGGTGTTTGTTACCCAGAAACTTTACAATAATATAGCTTATAAATCAGAATAATACATAGGCTACTTTTTATCTTGGGAACAAGTTCCTGTGGGAAACGGGAACGGGAAAACTTCTCTACGCGGGCGAAGCCGCGGGCGTTACATATAGTAATTAAATCTTCTGTAGTATAGTAGTCAGTTTTCTCGTCTATCACGCGGTGGACCTGGGTTCGATTGCCCGCCGGAGAGATTCTTTCTGTGTTTTTTTTTTGCTGAGAATTCTCTCTATTTATTATTTTCGTATATTATTAAACGTCAAGTACTTCGTTCTTGACGGGGGTCCCCCGAACGCATATACAGGATGGAATTTTGTAATGCCACCTGAAGGGAAAGTATTCTTAATGCTGTAGACAGAAAATTTTACCCAAGGGAAACTTTTCTTTATTTTTGAAAAGAAAGAAAACTGCATTCAAAATTTTAAATTAGGTATTATTTAGATAACACGATTGCAATTTGTTAGTGTTTGTAATGCATACTTCTTTCTTAGATGCGACATAACTGCGTGTAGTTGCGGTAGTTTAAATTTGGAATGTTACATTTCAAAATAGATTGTCATTTGTTATTCACATTTGATTGTTTAATAATTACAAATCATTTCATATTTGTAAAAATGGCTTATCAAGAACAATTTGATTTAATGGAAACTTATTTTTTTAAATAACAAAATGTGAATCAAGCTCTGCGGTGGTATGGAGAGAGGTATCGAGACCGACTGGCACCAACTCGGTTCGTATTGAAAAGAATGGTGGAAAATTTAATGAATATGGGTAATTTCGATAAGCGACGGCAAACTCTTCAGCAGAACCATTTCGATTTTTATCTAGATATTTTAACATATTTCGAAGCATTTCCAAAGGCTCAGAGTTGCTGCAGAAGTAATTGGGACAACCCACACTCGCGTACTTAAAGTGCTGAAAAAGTATAAGTACAAATGTTATCGTCATGGTAGGTTAGTGCAAAAATTGCATCCTGGGGATTGTGGGAGACGACTACAATTTTGTCAAAACATGCTAAGAGAAATTAACCTTAACCATAATTTTTGAGTAACATTGTATGTTCTGATGAAACCAACTTCAGCAATAACGGCATGTACAATCGCCGCAATAACCATTATTGGTCTCGAGTGAATTCGGTTCGGGTTCGTGAAACTAACAATCAAGTAAGATTTTCTTTTAACGTTTGGTGCGGAATCATGAGAAATATGGTTGTGTTAGTCTACGTGTACGAAGGACATTTAAACACTGTCAAGTATCTAGAATTAATGGATCTCTTAAGAAATGAGTTAAATGGTTTCCCCGAGGAAGAGCGAAACCAAATTATTCTACCGCAAGATGGTGCTCCAGCCCATAACAGCAGAATCACTACTGCCTACATAAATAACCATTTTAATACCTGGATAGGTACAAACGGCACAATCAGATGGCCTGTGAGATCACCAGATCTCACCCCTTTAGATTTTTTCTTATGGGGATATGTAAAAAATCAAATTTACCTTAAATCTTATGCTAATGTAAATGAGTTGAGGGTTGAAGTTCAGAATACGATTCATAATATTCACCACAACACGTTATTAAAGGTTACTAGAAATGAATTTGTTAGAAGAATATATTTGTGTAGTCAAGAGAATGGAGCCCATTTCGAGCAACTAATTAGTTAGTTTACCATTTTATGTAAATAAATAAAATAATTAAGGGTTTCATGGCTTTCCTTTCATTCTCTTATGGGGATATGTAAAAAATCAAATTTACCTTAAATCTTATGCTAATGTAAATGAGTTGAGGGTTGAAGTTCAGAATACGATTCATAATATTCACCACAACACGTTATTAAAGGTTACTAGAAATGAATTTGTTAGAAGAATATATTTGTGTAGTCAAGAGAATGGAGCCCATTTCGAGCAACTAATTAGTTAGTTTACCATTTTATGTAAATAAATAAAATAATTAAGGGTTTCATGGCTTTCCTTTCATTTAATTTATCAAGTTTAATACAGAGATTTCGACTTAATAATTGACCCTAACGATCGATGCAATAAAAGTACAGGATGTAATTTTTACAGATTTTAGTTGGTTCGACTCCCGGGTGTGGCATGCGAATTTTCGAAAACCTTTGAAAGCAGTTTACTTTCTTTTCAAAAATAAAGGAATGTTTCCTTTGAGTAAAATTTTCTATCTACAGTATTAAGAGTACTTTCCCTTCAGGTGGCATTACGAAATTCCACCCTGTATATGCATATTTTTTATTACTCTTTCGTAGAGAACTGTGAATCTTACGTTTCTGCACACAAAACTAGTTAACAGGATAAATTTCATTCTTACTCCAGTTGTCTACAGAAGTAGTTGAATTATCAAAGTCAGCTAAAACTTGTTGTCTATGGCATTTGTAAAAAAGTTACTATAGGTCCTTCAATGTCGTATTTCCTAAGGACTCAACTGAACTCAATTCTTAACACAAGTCAATGTAAGTCAATAATATTCTTTATTTCAAGAACATTTCAACGACATTTACAAAATGTTAAAACTTTAAGAACACTATGTAGTACAAGCTGCTATAATGAAGTGTGTGTTTTGTTTAGTACCTACTAGCAAGCAGTAATTGGACACGGATTCGATCGTCCAACTCCTTCTTTATCTTGTAGTGTATTCCTAGTTGCTTCTAAACCCTATCTGAATTTGGGCATGGGGTTCTCATTTACTATATAGGATAACATTTTCTTATTGTTTATTTTACATAAGCAGACTTATTCCATCGAATACAGAAAAACCTTATTTTCAATTATCACTGCTCCAAATACGTGGTACGAGAAAGAGAGATTCGTCCAGAAGTGGACTCCCATGGACTGAATTGATTAATATAAATACCCTATCTTGCGTTGGTCCAATTCTAGCTACTTAACATGAAAGTTTGCAAACCTTAATTTAAATAGAAGAAAAGCGCGTGGCCCTGTTGACTCAGTGTACTGTTAATGATCACAGCGTTAAACAACTTTCGTTATGGCTGGTTACGGATATGGGACCGCTTTGTGATATTACCATTTATAAACGAGCGCTTCTGTGCTTCGGAACGCACCACCTTAAGCCGTTGGTCTTGGTTGCCAGTATTACGGCGGTCATTAAGCTAAGTAGAAGGTCTAATTGGCTAGAAAATTTTTAACAGCAGGTAGCCACAACTGCGTATGTCTATTCCAAAACGGCAATGGCCTCACCATCTATTCCGTGGTACAGAAATACACACTTAACTGTCGAAAATTTTCAACAGTAAGTCGCCACAGCGTGCGCCTGTCCATTTCAACACGGCAATGTGCTCACCACCTGTTACGTGGGACAAAAATACATACGGTGAAATATTGCGGGATCGATTCCCACCCAGGATAAAACTTTGTGTGATGAGCACGATGGTTTATTCTATGTCTGGGTATTATTTATCTATAATATGTATGCATTTAAAAATATATAAGTATGTTTATCAGTTATCTGGTTACCATAGTACAAGCTCTGCTTAGTTTGGAATCAGATGGCGTTGTGTAAGTTGTCCCAACTATATTTATTTATTTATAGTATGCCTCAGCCTACCCCTTCGGACATAAAGGGGTGACAATATGTATGTATGTACTTAGGGGTTTCACACTCAAGCGTGTACAAGAGATTTGAGACTTAGGTATTATACACGATGCAAAACTCACGTATGCGAATCACATTGACCATATTACATTAAAAGCCTATAAAATGCTAGTCTTCGTTAAGAGGTTAAGTTCACAGTTTTCTAATATAAAAGTATTCTAAGTTCTATACAGTGCACTTGTTCGTAGCGTATTAGAATACAGTTCATTAATTTGGAATCTACAGTATGATGTTCAAATACTCAATCAATTCAAATAATCCATTCAACACAAATTAACTAGATTTCTGTAGTATAAGTGCGGTATAAAGGACAGAAAGTATGAAGCGAGTTGTAAGAGACACCTCTTGCTTTCCCTTCACTTTAGACGGAAAATCGCGTTAAAAAACTTCGCATTTCTGTTGAAGGTCCAATTCACCAAATTTCAGATTCACATCTTCTCTCGATGTTATACCTTAAGGTTCCTATAAGATTAATAAGAATACCGATTCCTTTATGTGGCTTTCGTTTTCACCCTTTTCCTTGAACAACTTATTTTATAAATAAGCTAGTGGAGTTTCCTAAGACTCAACAAGACAACACGTGGGACAAAAAAATGCTTATGGTGAAATGAGACCGTAAAGTCTGCCTCTGCCACCCCTTTGTTACCATAATTTTATTTTCAAATTATTGTATTATTACCGAATTTACATAAGTTTGCCAAATTCCAGCTCAATCGGATTAGATTTGAAAGTGCGTTGATGTCAGTCAAAATAGACCTCATCACTCGTTAAAATGTAAAGCTTACTTGTCTTTGATAGGTATTCTTTTGTCTAGGTTACGAACAGATACACGTACTGACGAACTTAATTAAAACTATTAAGGGTTCTCTGTTACTACGGATCGAATGAAGTGGAGATTTACATAAACCGAGTCAAGTCACTAAAGGAGTCTGAATGGGCTGGGCAGGCTTAATAGAATTAGACTGGTCTGAGTGCCGGAGCATGCGGGCATCGAAAGGGCAGACCAAACAGCATCGCAAGAAAGGATCAGAAAAACAGTTTACTGGACCTGAGTCATCGGTTGGACTCGATTATGGAGTCTAAGATAACGCCACAGTGGTGACTACCCTCAGTGACCATCGAAACCAGTAGCAGTCGACAGTTACTCAGTAAAAATGTTTCTGGCAAACATCAAAGAAGGGTGGTCCAGAAAAATGTGAGCACAAAGCAGGGAGCAACTACGGAGAGTCGCCAGAGTACTCACAGAGCATTACGCAACAAGCTCCATAAGTTGGGACTCATGGCAAACCCGCCGTGCAACACGTGTGAGGATGGTAGAGCAAACATACACCACTTGGAATGCGAATTCGTGGTACTTTGGTGCAAGAAGATTGAGTCTACTGAGGCAGACATATCCAGCACCGGAGAACTACAGCCTCATTCCCCCAAAAAACATTACTGAAGTTCATGGAGGTGTTATATAGGCGTTGCGGGTATGAGTAATGAGAAGGGGCGTACTCTGTCCAAAAGAACATAATAATGCTTTTCAAGACCTATTGTACTTTTTCCACGGTAGTTGGTGATAACTCAATATTTTGGAAGTGAAATCCTAGTGGTCTGGCTAGAAGCGCATCGAGAAGATATTTACTATAAATTTCCATAGCTTGTGGGATTGAGTTGTACAGGTAATGAATCTATCCATATAAACCAAGTCAAAATTCAGTGTTGAGCATTATTTAATTCCCAAATCTCTAGTAATTAATACATAGCACACTTTGATACAGGTAGTTATTTCAGTCTTGATGAGATGACAGATGCAGTCTCAATCAACATTATCAGATTTTTAATAAAGAATGATGTAACGAATAGTCAGTCAAGTGTTCTCAACTAATTTCAATCAAAGGAGGGCCGACAGACTAACATAGTTTTGGCCTATTATTGCCATTCTGGTGGTACTGCTTGGAGAACATCATTTGGATAATTAAAGTCTATATCAGATGTACAGTCGGCGTCAGGGAAGGATTAACACAATAAAAGATTAAAGAGTAGATTTAGCAATGAAGATTTGTAGGTTTGTTCTTCGTTATGTCAGTAATTGTTTATGAACAGTATATACTTGTTTAAATTAGGCAAACCATCTTATACTAAATCCTAATTTTAGTTCATGTTCTGCTATGCTAAGCTGCTTTTGTTGCTGACCATGCATTATCAATTTACTGTGTCACATCCGTAAGTCACTATTTGTAATTTTTTTGTCTTCTGTTAATTTAAGTATTTAGTTTTATGTTAGCTTTTTTTTTTCTTTTGGTTGTTACTCAATTTCCGAATAAATAATTTTCTTTCTTAAACGACGTTAACGGCTTAGAATCGCATTAAAGTTATTGGTCACTAAGCTAATTTGCAAGTCCTGCTTTAATGAAAATTTTATACTTAAAGTTGTTGGTAACTAACAAATCCCAAATTAACTTGTAAATGAAAATTACTCTCTGGTTTAAAAGAACACCAGATAAAATAATCAAAGCGTTATCAAATTAATATTTGAAAGAGGTGACGTAAGAACTAAATGCGAGATTAGGGTAAAACAGGAACGTCTAGAGCATTGAATGAAATTGTGTATTTAGGAAGTATGTTTAGCGCGGATGGAAGATGTGATTCGGATGTAGAACGGCGAGTAGCTGCCGGAAACAAAGTTAACGGTGCTTTGTCCCAGTTAGTAAAGCGACAAAGCATCGTAAAAGAAGCACGAATGGCGATTCATAACGCAGTGCTAGTGCCAACTTTGCTTTACGGTAGTGAAACCTGGGTATGTCAGCAGATGCATGAAAGTAAATTGAATGCTGTGGAGATGCGATCACTTCGAAAATTGTGCGGCGTTACCTTGGCCGACCGAATACGTAACGAAGTGATACGCAATATGGCAGGTTTGAATGAAAGTGTCAGCGTTAAGCTGGAAAAGGGCGTGCTCCGTTGGTTTGAACACGTCCAACGAATGAGTGAGGAACGATTGACGAAGAATATATATTGTTCAAAAGTAGAGGGTAGAAGGAGTCAGGATAGGCCGAGACTTACATATGAAGACCACGTGAGCAGATTGCTTAAAAACGGAAAGGGCAAAAGTACTCGGATACTCAGACGTGCGTGTATAAGCGATTGATGAATCTCGAAGAAGCGAAAGAAGTATGCATGGATCGCGAAGCCTGGCGATCTGTCCTCTCTGACTACCCCATCAGGGATACAGCGTGAAGATAGTTAGTTAGTTTAGTTATCAAATTAGTATAAATTAGGTACTTAATCGATTTAATGTATATTTTCATTTGTTGTTACTTATGTATGTGTTTTATTTCTGTATTATCTTTTCTTATACTAGACAAAACATCCGCTACCTAATGAACGATTTATCTTGTTACATTCTCACAAATTCTATTTACTCTTGTACATTTACAAGAGTAAATAGAATTTGTTGACGTTGGACAAAATGAACTCGTACTGGCCCATCATTTCGCAGCACAAGATTGGCCAGGAGCACAATATCTGACGGTTTTGTTACAGGCTGTAGTTCAAAATTTCTTAATACTTCTGCAATTGTAATTTTCATCTCCATCATGGCAAATTTTTGACCTGAAATTAATCATATTTATGTCAAAACAAGGTAAGTAGTACAGAATCAAAATCATATTACTTAAAAGTACCGCGCGTGAATTTATACGGAAAACATTTCCCACAAGAACTTATTACCAGGATAAAACTGTGCGTGTTAATAATAATGTAATTTCAACCAAATGGTTCAGGCGTTAGAGCGTGATAGAGTGACAAACATCTTCACAAACGTTCATACTTATAATAATAAGCAGGAAGTAATTTATTTTCCTGACCGCACCTGAGATTTCGGACTTACGTACGCAAGATAGATTGCATAGTAACTGTTACTTTTTTGTACTTATTTTGTAATCTCTTTAAAATATCATTATAATAATAAATAAAAAGTTTCACTTCAATTATAAATCAAGTTTATTCAATTATATTCTAGACGAAATTACCAATCTACTTAAAAAAAGTATTTTAAGGTAGGTTTTACAGTCTTGATATGTCTCGTGTGTTTGAATTATACCACGAGTACATATCGCTGTCAGATACAAATGTGACTTTAGGCACGACCGCAAGTCCAAGAGTTACCTAACTAACTTACTATCTTCACGCTGTATCCCTGACGGGATAAGCAGAAGAAAAAGAAAAGAAGATCAAGAAAAAAGAGAAGTCCAAGAGTTCGACCCCAAAAAATTCAAATACATTAAGTTGCTGCAGAATTTGTATATTTGAGCAGTTTGAAGACCTTAGACGACGTTGCAGCGAATCCTGCGTAACCAGTACTACCAGGAAAGACGATCTATTAAATAACGTGCGTCGGCCTCAATGTCTCGCACCACGCCCTCATGTTCAAGAACAGCTGGCGTTTCAGGTTCCAGAAGGGTGCGATTGATGTAATATCATTTATGTAAGTTGCGGAAAATTATAATGTATAACTTACGAGTATATGTACCAAAATTCTAATAAGTTATTAGGTACTTACCTATACAATTTCTTGGACCAGCGCTGAACGGTATATATGAGTAAGGATGACGTCCAATGCTATTCTCTGGTGAAAATCTATCAGGATCAAACTTCATTGGGTTCTCAAAGAGATCTGCTCGGTGATGTAGGTCTAGGATAAGAATATGGCATAAAGTACCTGCTGGAACTGTGTAGTTACCTGAAACAGAATAAATTTTACTGTACATCAAAATTCTGCAAAATAGACTAGATATATATTATACTTAGAAAGTGAGGTAAGTGATTTAATAACCCTATTTTGAATCTAATAAGTAAACATTTTTGTCTTATCTTTTAAATATTATTTTCTTAAAGAAAACACAGCGAAGGTCTAGTTCGCTTTTATATTTATGATAATTAATTATAAACTTTGTATTATAATTTAACTTAAGTTCAGTTATAATTAAGGTATTATTGTATGTTCATGTTCTGTAACAAGAAAAACGTGTGCGACACACTCAAGTTTAAATAAAAATGTCATACTTAAAACTGTGGTGTCATTCAATTGACGACTTATAAAATGCACTGGTGGATAAAGTCGCAAGCTTTCCTTAATGCAACATTCCATATATTTCATCTTCGGTAAATCGTTCATAGTGATAGCACGCTTAGAATCACCAAATATTTCGTTCAATTCAGACACGATTTTGTCCTGAAAATTATATTAAAAATTTTAAGCCTAGGTTAAACAAAGGTTTATTTTACAACTAGTGGTTTATTGGTTTTGGACACTTACTTGTATATCTTTATGGTTAGCGAGTAACATAAAGCAAAATGTAAGCCCTGATGCAGTGGTATCATGTCCCTGTAAAAAGGTCGTAGAGGTCAATTTGGCTCAATTCAATCAGCATTCAATTTAAATTTATTATCATGTAATTATTTGCAACTAATAAAAGAAGCAAGGGTATCGAAGTTTTATTTGCTACTGTGAATTCAGTGCCTTCGATAGTAACGAAAGCATGTCGCCTGTCAGCGATATTGAGAGACTACTGTTTCTCTAATATACGAGCGGTTTGTACAAAATGTGAATGTGTGACAGAATGTGCGATATATTTGGAACTCAAGACTGCGGTGGACACTACCTTTCTTACATGATTATTTCTCTAAATATACCGTTCATTACACGAGTGAGCTTCTAAGTCAACTGTAATGAGCTCTAACTTAATGCATGTAATCACTCTACCAAGACGCGTCTTAACGCATGATATGAGTTCACCGATTGGTGAACACTTACGCCTAATACAACTTACTTCGAACATAAATGTGTCCACTTCTGCTTGGATACCCTTCTTGTCTATCAAACCTTCCTTCTCTGCTGATAGCAGCAAATCAAGCATAGCTGTCTTTTTCTGTTTTTTATACACAAAAATCTCATCATCTATGTTATCTGAAGGTATATTAAGTCCATGCTTCTCTACGTATTCTTTTCTTCCTTGTATTACTTTTGCAGTGAAACTATGCACTTGTTTTAGAAGTTGTTTTTGTTCTTTTGCATAACTTGTCCAGTTGAAAATAAAATCAGGATATAAATATACTCTGACGAATCTTTGCATAAACAAATTGCCGAGCCTGTACACAGCTTCCCTGTATGACTTTCCTGTCCCTGAAGAGGCATCGTTAAGATGGGTGCCCATTGCAGTTTCTGCAAAATGTAGTTGAAACCATTTTTGTTTACATTAAAAAAGTCGTGGTCAAACTATAAGCTAATCTTATTTCTATGAAATTACATATTGAAAAGTTAATAACCCTTAATTAGCGTGCATCTCTGTCAAGCATATTCTAGCTCAAGCAGAATATAAAGAACCTCACTCAAGCTATTTTAGTCTTGTAAATATACTTTTCTTCATCACACACAAACCTTTAAACTAAGGATGAGTGGTAGGCTTTAATCTAACAAGTGATGCTTATTCTTAGGAAATGAACTTCTGCTGCTCTTTAATTTTTAACGTTAATCTCTCGAACAGCACTTACCACATATAGAATTAAGAGTAAATTCCGATAGAACAGGCACAATATCAATAGTATTGCCGTCATTTGCCTTAAGGTTGTCTAATAATCGCTGACTGTTATCTTGAATGATTTCAAAAAACTGACGCAAAATATTGAAATGGAAAGCAGGTGTTAGAATCTTTCGACGTTCCTGCCATTTCGTGCCTGTAAATTTAAAAAAAATTGGAAAACCCAAAAGTGCCAACCTCACACGCTTTTATAATATTATAAAAAAATTGCATTACAAGCTTACAAAATTTGCTATGAATTATCGCGTAGGGGTTATGAAATAAATAAAGTAAAGTTAATAACAATTAAACCACATCGAATCAGATCTTGAAAATTAAAAGAGTTCTATTCCTAATTATACTGAAGCGTAAGAGAAAAAAAAGACTCGATTAGTAAAGTATTTCGGTCGTTATCGTCTTAACAAGAAAATAAAAAAATAACAAACGGACGTCCAAGACGGAACTTTTTTAAACAGTTTTTTAACTAGTTTAAATAACAAAAATGGCATCAAAAATATCATGAGTGTTAAAAATAGTGTTTTTTCTTGATATGTGTGTATATATTATTTTACAAGTGCAATATATGAAAGGATTAAACTTATTGCGGTTAAAACGAGTACAAGTATTATTAGATTGAAATAATTAAAACTACAGGTAACTGAGCCAAGCTGTGCAAGTATACATAGGCCGCTGCATGATCCGTGCGCGCGTCCCCTGTGCTATTAAGGAGCCCTTGACGCGAGCCACCCACGAAGCGAGCACATATTTGATGTTGTGGTGGGTTGTTCATCTAGACTCAAACCTCTGGCCTACTCTGCGGCTCGGTAGTATGGTCCATCTGCAAGGCTGGAAATCCCACACAAAATCTCCTTACTACCCCTGCAGCAAAATAGTAATTTGTCTTTATCGTTTACCCGAGACCCTGATTTCTATTACTTTGTCCCTATCGGACAATATATTTTTCAAAGAAATCTTCTTTCGGGATATAAATAAAATGAGGTTTGTTTATCTCCCGCAGGGTCCTATAGAATCCAAAGGTATGCAGTATTCCACCATGAACAAAAAGAAATCAAATTTCTGTTTGATTTCTTTTTTTATTGTGTTGTTCTTAGTTTTTTAAGCCACCGGGTGCAGAAAGCTTGAATATATATCACACAGAGATCCTGTACATCTCTTCAGCGAATTTTCATAGGTGATACAAATTGACAATTATGTTTAAGTATAATCTATATACAACTTGTCATTGGGGATACGTAGCAAAATGAATTTTTTCGCTGCATAATAATGTTTTACTATTAATCTATTAAAATTGGCAACTAGTAGTACCTCCCGTAAATAATTAAGTAAAAAGTATTATAATCTTTGTACTTCTGCACTTACCATTACTAACCAGTAAACCGTCTTGCAGCCATGGAACCAATAACTTGTAAACTTTGCTTTTGTCATTGTATTTTACGTTGGACATAATAGTCTAAAAATAAGAGGTTAACCACAGTTTACAATAGATAGTCAGTTCATTATATTTCATTCAACCAGTGAATCAAAACAGCTTGTCACAGTCCTTTTATTATTTTGGGAGGGTTAATTAAGTTCAAACCTAATGCTTTTAGTAAAATTAAATTTGACTAAAAGGTAGGCCCAGGTTTTCCTTTTACTGATTGTTAGAAGCATTGCTAGAAGCAGTTATGATTAAACATTATATTTTCGGCATTGTGTGTGTGAGTTGTCCCAACGATATTTATTTATTTGTCGTTGGAACTCGGAAGATACTGCCGTCATACCTTCCAATCCCGTAAGCCTCACCGCGGTAAGCTTTGGGGCCCGGAAATCTTGTTGGTGCCCCATTCACCCAAACTATCTACTACTTATTATATTATATTATATATATTAGGAAATCTTAGTCTGGTCATAAAATAATAATTTGAAGTCCCCGAAACAATCCATTAGATTGGCAGTGAAGAATTTCCACATGGATGGTGCGTTTTTCCATTGATAACTGGCCTCAACGTTTAACGGACTGTATTAAAGCCAATGGCGATCATTTTGAATGAGCTTCATATATTTTTATTGTTATTATAATAATGTATAAACTAGTGGTTCTGAGAACCGTAGACTTCAGAGTACTTCTTTTAATCAATTAAAAAAAATACCACATTGTTTTTTTTTTTCGTTTTGAGCGCTCTTGCCAACCACTACGGGCCCATTTCCCCTCCCCTGCCTCCATTTCCCCCCGATCAAAAACCCCTCGCTAGAAGTTGTTGTCTACATCAAGGATTGTCCATGCCAAGTTGCATGCAAATCCGATGAAAAATGCGACCTGTAGACTGAATGGACGGACGGTTGGACATCAATAAATTTTTTCCCGTACCAGTGGAGTTAAAACGGAGATTTTCGTCGGCTCGCTCGCTCGCCTCTTCAGTCAACTATCACTCATTACAGTAATACATGATTTATGCAATAGAAAAATAAACTTTTACCTTGTAACAATATTTATTGCAAGACTAGGTAAATATGTATGGGGTTCTTCAAAAGGGTTCTTAGAAGGTTTATAAAGGGTCGGCAGCGCGAGTGTTGCAAACGTCCATAGGCTACGGTGACCACTTTCCATCAGGTGGGCCGTACGATGGTCTGCCACCTCAATGATATAAAATAAAAAAAAATTGTGAGTCATTTTTACAGAACGCTACGTAGCCCCAATCAAATATTTGTTCCGACTCGGGGTTCAAACCCGAAAACTCAGCAATAGCAGTAGCATACCACTGTGTCGCTGATGCAGTTTAAGAATTCGAATACCAACTATAGTAGTTCAAAGGTGAATGAATGATAATGATAACGACAATACATCATTACAAAGTTCAAACTTGGATAAAATATACAAAGAGATATTAATTATTACAATTATATAAACATCTATAATCCACACAAACTTTCACATTTATAAATGAGTCCCCTTAGTAGGTTATTATGATAGTTACCTATATTATTATTTTTAAATAGTATAATATTTTCCAACTTAAATATTTATTAAACCAACCTCAACGTCATTCGGATTAAATATTAACACAAATCCGATAGGCGGTACCCAAATCCTGTAGATCCCATCCCACGTGGCGGCAAATTTTCTCCCCATTTTCATCAATTCAGCTGTAATAACAAATACATTATATTAGGTCTTTACCTATGAAATTGTCGTATTTTATGAAAAAATGAAAACGTTTTTTTTCATGATTTTTTTAATTGTGGTTGCGCCGATATACGATTCAAACGTTGCCGCGTTATTTTTTCTATGTTGCATCGGCGATCTCCATTTGTTTTTAATTAATTAGTTGTCGACACTCCCACCCCGCTTCCCTTTATTCCATTTCTCTTTCGCACCTACCTTGTCTCGCATAAGGGAAGAGCGAGACAGCTGTGCTACCGCCATCTATCGGTAGAAAACTCCACCGCAGCGCTGCCCACTCACAGGACGGACTGAAGACTCTCTGTAATAGTACTGCAATGGCCGCGCGCGCGTTCGCATAAACTTTTCGCAATAGTTGTGTTTTCCATGGATAAATAGTGTGTTCGTGCAAGGAAACCAAGAATCCAAGTCCAGGGACGTCCCCGGCGGCCTCCACCTCAGCATCTCGCAGCAGTAGCAAGGTAGTGTGCCCATTTCTGTTTCCATTTCTTTTTCGTCGACAACCGCGTGTAAATTTCATTTTGTCTTTCCCCGCAAATACAGTCCACTTCGAATTTATTTATCTCGCCCGCTCAACCAAATTGTTTTAATCGAAGTAATCACTCATGCAATCAATGCATCTTTGCCAACGCAGTGGCAGTTTATTGATGCCCTTCTTAAAGAAATCAGCTGGACGGGAGGCAACAAATTCTTCAAAGGCATTTTGTACTGCCTCTCGGATATTGAATTTTTTCCCGCCAAGAAGTTATCCAAATTCTGGAAGAAGTAATAGTCTGTAGCCGCAAGGTCTGGTGAGTAGGGCGGATGACGGAGAGCTTCCAACCCCAGTTCTTGGAACTTGTAGACCGTCTGCTGTGCAGTATGAGGTCGCACGTTGTCGTGCAGGAGCAGCGGGCGAGACGAGCAATTGACCAATGCTGGTGGGAGATGTGCCAGCTTCTCAGATTGTGTTCAGTTCTTCACAGTACACATCTGCAGTAATGCTCACCCTGTTAGGTAATATGTATGCTGACGATATTGCGCTGGCAGACGCGGACAGGGCAGAATGGTGCGACGTGTAAAGGCGTGAAAGGAGACGCTTGAGAACGGCGGTCTGAAACTAAATGTGGCGAAGACCGAGTACTTGGCACTAAACTCGACAGATCTCACATCCCCCCATTAAATACCTGGGATCTGTTTTTCACACGTCCAGTGACATCGATTGCGATGTCAAGTCACGCATTGCTGCCGCATGAGCCAAATGGCGTGAGATGACCGGTGTCAATTGCGACCCTAAAATGCCGATCCGGTTGAAGGGACAGGTCTACAAAACCATTATTAGACCTGTCCTTTTACATGGCAGTGAGACGTTGCCGATATTGGAGCGACACAAGCAGGAGCTGCGTGTCACGGAAATGAAGATGCTGCTGTGGATGTGTGGAGTCACGCGGATGGACCGCGTGAGGAACTCTCGCATCCGCGGCAGCCTTCACGTCCGTGACATTGCAGACAAGTTGCAAGAGTGTCGCCTTCGTTGGTATGGTCACATCTTGGCTACGTAGGTAACAAATGTCTGGCCATGTCAGCCCCGCCGGGTCCCGGTAAAAGGGGAAGACCCAAGAAGTGCTGGCTTGACGTCGTAAGGGATGACATGCGTGCCAATGGTCGCACTAAAGGGGATGCCGACGACCGTGCGAAGTGGAGGAGAAAATGTAGGAAAGCGGACCCCGGGCGTCGCGAGACGCAACTGGGACAGACGCTCGGATGATGATGATGATGACGAAAAAGATTGAAATGCCATGAAAATGTAACACTAATCAATAAACAAATGACTACTTTTGGAAAAAGAATTCCATGTTTTTAAAATAAAATTAATTTTTAGTTAGAATTCTTTGCTTAATTTTTAATTAAAATAAATTTAATTGAAATGGCCAGTACTGCAGAACGGCAATTTCATAGGTAAAGACCTATTATATAAAATGTTTCGCGGACGTGCTGCTAAAGGATTTTTCGGAGTTAACTAGCTCAAGTGCAAGTATCAGGTTGGTTCAATGCGGTTTTATACTACGAGTCTATTCTTCTTAGGTGACTCGTATAAGGACCATGAACGTTTTTCTAATATGTTAGGTCAGTCGCGTGAGAATACACAGTAAAAACTCGAGGAACTTTTCCAAGAACTTTAATTTGTATATCGCAATGCTATCCTCCTTACATTTCGTAAAAACATAACAATCTTATGTACTACTACAACATTATGTTTGCGCGATGTAAACAATATGCACAACCCGTGAGCTTTGCCTAACCAGGGCAATGTAGCTAATATTAATGATTGAAATGTTTTAACCAAATATTACAACTTGGTTCAAGACGGGGATTACCCCGTCTCGAACCTAGTTGTAACTTTAATAAGTTATGTTAAAGTTAGCATACTAATTGCTTTAAAAATTTATTACCATGCACAACGTCTATTTATAGCACTTACATCCACCGCGGGCTAGGCAAATGTACCACGACATCTGTCGAGCCCAATGTAATTGTATCCCACAGTTAATAAACTTGTTCAGCGACAAGTTTTTAATTTTTATTTTCTGACAAATTTTATCCTATGACTGCCTACATAAAATTTCAAATTGTAATAAAAAAAAATATTTTGATTGCTTTATGTGACTAGTCAGTACTATATTTCATTTGTCTTACTTGTATTTATGTGGTAATGTCTATTAATTTGTATTGTATAGTTTTAAATATTATAATGATTAATTAAGTCTCATGAAGATTGAAAGTACCTATATTATGTGTGTTTGATCACTTAAAATGTGACCTAACTGATTTTTTACTGGATTTTTGGTGAGTTTAATTATATTGTGTATCTATAGTTATTTGCAGGCCTTAAGGTAGAATGTACTGGAACATACTTTATTTATTTATAAAACATCTGTATTCTTAGCAATAAAAGTTGAGTAATGAGTAACATAAAGAAAGAAACTAAACTATCGAAAGAGGAGTAAGACATAATCTTTTCATTACTGTACTTGACAACATAATCCGGAATTAAGATATGACAAACAAGGGCATAAAAATAATTTGATCTTACCTTAATCATCTCAAATTTGCTGACGATATGGTCGAAAGCCAAAAGACCTAGAGGCCTAGAGAATTTGATGCGACGATCACCCGACCGAAGAAAGCTCTAAAATTGGCCTAGAAAGATGGTGACACACGAACGTGATCTTATAAGGGTTTCTTTTTTACCTTTGAGTTACAGAACTCGTAGAAATGATAATTCGGAATCTGCACCCAAGAGCTCAGCGCGCCAGACACACACATTACCACTGTGCCAACGGAGTTAAATAAGGTATTGCTATCTTATAACTTTCGATGAGACCTTCTTTTTAATCTCAAAACTAATATTATTTGTTCTCAGGTTGTAATATAATAAATATAACAAACAAATTTAGTAAGACTTCATGTAAATTAACCAACAACAAAATATCTTACCCCCTGAAGCGAATGTTCTCAAAATAAAAAGGAAGTCATACTTGGGTCCAGGTATCTTTCTAAGCATTCTAGCTTGTTCGTTGTGGTTGAGTAAAACATGTAAAATACATAAAACTATCACCACTACAATCAAATATATCAGCATGTTTACAACTAACCGCGTCGATAAATAGCAAGTAACTGATAATATTCGCTTTGAATTCACCATTTTACCTACTACACTTTAATAAGTACTACAATTTTAATAAGTACTTAGTAGAATTAATAAGATAGCGGTAAAACAAGCTCACCTTTATATTATCTCATTTCTGAGTTGTTAGTTTTGATTGAGCGATCAATATACGTATCTTCCACAGCAAGTAAATTGAGAGTGGCCATGTTGCCACGATGCATATATTTTTTCTTTGTAAATCAAGGTTTGGATTGCATGAGAATTTTCAATTAGTGACCATCAGTGTCAAAATCTCTTTACATGGTTACATGTACTTCGGCTTGATTGTTGTACGTTGTGCAGGTAGCGTTCGCACTGTTTTTCTTTATTGAAATATTCTTATAATATTTCATATGCGTATAACTTCCTTACGGATAAGACATTCACTAGTTCAAAGAGAGTATTTGTGGGGTGTCTATAAGGTAGACGGAGAAGCATCTTCAGAATTGCACGTAGTAGCCTCCAGATCTAACATTAGAGATTTCGCCGCTCCACCCCATGCATATACAGTATCTGAGAAGGCATTCGCATAATGCACGGTATGTTTAAATAAGTAGTGTAGTGTCGGTTATAGAGCGAAGGTTCTTAAGAATGAATATCAGCCTTCTAATCCTACCTATTGTGGTCTCTAGAAGTGTGTTCCATCTCAGATGTCTATCAATTGTAACATCAAGGTAATTTATCGATTCTGCCTGCAGCAGAGCATCACAATCACAGGTGGTATGGTCAGCTCTGTGGTTGCACGCAAAGGTATGAATTTGTAGGACATCGGGTCTTCCAGCTGCTGTTTTAAAGCAGACTTATTTTGATTTTGTGGTATTTAGAGTCAGCATGCTATTTTCCAGTCAGGCAGCTACTCTAGAGAGTATACTTCCACCCAAATCAAATACAGCATCCCATGTATAACCCATATAATAAAACATAAATAATGTTGCAGTCCTGGCAGATTAACAGGACTGCAACTATTAATGTATGCTGATGACACAGTCCTCATATCACATGGTTATACATGGGATGCTGTATTATATTTGGCTGGAAGTGGACTCGCTAGAGTAGCTGCCTGGCTGGAAATAGCCTGCTGACTCTGAATACCACAAAATTGCTGATGATGTGCTACTAGTGATAAAGCTGCAAAATAACAAAGAATGTTTACAATACTTTTGGATATAATTTCAAATGGAATGTTTTCACTCCATTGTCAGTGTGAATGTTTTCCATTAACTTGAAGACGCCTCAAACGATTTGTTAATTATTTATTTTGTTTCAAAGGATATAACTTCCCAGATGGTCTCATTTAAATTTTACCAAAGTTGGTAAAGGAGTTTTTGAGAAATCAACAAATACTAAAAAATGTATCCATCGATTCTTAATCTGTAATTTTCAGTCAATTGGAATAAAACCTACAATGCGTTCCATACTTAAAACTTTTTCATGAACCACGCTGTTCATTGGTAAAAACTATTTGAAAAACCGTTCGTTAGTGTTTGAATTTATCGCAATCATCGAAACTGACAGATTTCTCCCCCAATTGACGACAAATTTTCAAAATTCCTTTTTTATTAAAATATTACAATCCTGAGGCGGTTCCATTGGCTTCATGCCAGTATTTGGTGATGGAATCCTGTGGAAATCTAGGTTAACGCTCAGCTGATGCTGATGCTGCACTGATGATGGAAGGCACAACTGTAAAACTTTTAGGAGTTAGGTGATTTTTTGTTCGAGATATTATAAATTGTTGATATCGATAATAAATTTCTCAGAATACAGTATAGACTGAGTACTATAAACTATCAGTATTAATTATTCTAACTGATTCAACGTGTATTTTTACAATGAAATTGAAAAATAAATAAACTTTAAAAAAAGTTAAAACACACTTCAAACATAAAACAACAGCACTGAATACAAAAAGGCTAAAAATAAACTATTACAATTTGAAAATTGTGTAAAAAAATTGTAACATTGTAATAGTTTATTTTTCGCCATTTAGTGCTGTTGTTTCTAGTTTGATGTGGTTTGAAACCTGTTTTAACCTTTTTTAAAGTTTATTTATGTATATAGGAATCGTCCCGTAACGAAGTACAGTATGCTATGTAAGTATGTGTGAGTGTATCGAGCCTACTACAAGCCAATTTTATTTATTTTTTTACTAGCTGACCTGCCCGGCTTCGTCCGTGACATACTTCCAACACCGTGGCACCCATTTAATCCCGTCGCTTATTACTTTTCCAAAAATGTATAACAGTTTCCCCGATTTGTTAACACTTATAATTACTGCTCCGCTCTCCTGTGTAGTGGCGTGATGATATATAGCTAAGAACCTTCCTCAATAAATGGGCTATCCAATACAAAAATAATTTTTCAAATCGGTCCAGCCGTTCACGCGTGATGGCGTGACCAAGGGAAATAGGGATTCATTTTTATATATATACTAGTTGACCTGCCGGGCTTCGTCCGTGACATACTTCCAACCCCGTGGCACCCATTTAATCCCGTAGCTTATTACTTTTCCAAAAAAGTATGGAAGTTACCCCCGATTTGTTGACATTTATGATGACTGCTCCGCTCTCCTGTGTAGTGGCGTGATGATATATAGCTAAGAACCATCCTCAATAAATGGGCTATCTAATACAAAAGGAATTTTTCAAATCGGTCCTGCCGTTCACGCGTGATGGCGTGACCAAGGCAAATAGGGATTCTTCTGTAGTAGGTATAGTAGTCAGTTTTCTCGTCTATCACGCGATGGACCTGGGTTCGATTCCCCGCCGGAAAAAATCTTTGTGTTTTTTTTCACTGAGAATTCTCTCGATTTATTATTTATTTAATTATTATTGTTAAACGTAAATAACTTAGTTCTTGACGAAGGGGTCCCCTGATCGCATATATACATTTTCGTAGAGAATTTTGTATCTTACGTTTCTGTACACAAAACTAGTTAAAATGTTAAATTTCATTCTCAGTAATTCTGTGAATTAAGCTACTAAAAATATAATTCTGTGGGTAGTCCAGTTGTCTACAGAATTAGGGGAATTATCAAAGTCAACTAAAACTTGTTGTCTATGGCATTTGTAGCAAAGTTACCATAGTCCCTCAATGTCGAATGACCTAAGGACTCAACTGAACTAAATTCTTAACACAAGTCAATGTAAGTCAATAATATTCTTTTCAATACACTTACTCATAATATGACTCTAATCTCACCGCAATTAGGCACATAATGAAACCTCGATCAAAATGTGGTTTTTTGATTTTTATTAAATCACGAGTGGGATAATAGATTTTTAAACGATATAGTGAAAGTAACGTTATTCTTAAAAAAAAATCGATTCAAAAAAGATCGCGGTCAAAAGAACAAATAAATTTATATACCCACCTATTGCTTCTTCATTTCATGCAACGATGTAAATAGAAAATTTCATCTTAACAACATATCATACTTTGTTATGTTTTTAAAATTTCATCTTGTACGTGTATAATAAACAAAACTTTCACTCAAACATAACTTTAGTTTTCTCTCTGTTTAAAACTTTTAACAATAACTTGAACAAATAGAACAAACAAACACAAAGAAACCTCATTCTTTACTCTGTGGTCAAAGCGCGCTCATAAAAAAAAACTAATAACTTGTTCCCGCCAGGACCAAAAAGTTCATTTTCCCTGTTGAAATTAAAGTTATATAAATATAAAAATAAATATCCATCACGCCTTATCCCCGAAGGGGTGGCAGAGGCATATTATATGCCCACTTTTCACCGTGTGGATTCCTGTCCATTAAATTTTAATTAAGATTAAAGTTATATATTAATTCAAATGTCTACAAGTACTAGTTATGAAGAAAACGATTTATGTAGTACACCGCCCAATATAAGATGTGATGCCCTTAACATTATAGAAAGTTTACTATCTGAAAACTCCAAGGAAAAAAATATATTTGTTTTATTTAGTATTATATTATTCATAAGTGTATTGTAAGTGTATTGAAAAACGTCGTATGATACACGTGTGTATTGTTGATTACCCTCTTCGGCTTTCAATAGCACCTCAGCGGTAATCACCAACTTTACACACTTGTACCATAATCTACTATTATTTCAAGAACACTATGTAGTGCAAGCTGCTATATTGATGTGTGTGTTTTGTTTAGTATGAGAAAGCTGTAATTGGACACGGATTCGATCGTCCAACTCCTACATATTGTAGTGTTTTCCTAGTGGCTTCCAAACCCTATCTGAATTTGGGCATGGGGTCCTTATTTAAATGCATGTTAGGCGCAGCTTTCGTTTTAATAATATTTTGCGGCATCGTCGTCTGTGTCGTCAACTCGTCCGTTGTTCAGCAATTGAGATTGCTAGACCCCCAGAGATCTGATTGAGGCGTTACACCCCTCGAATTAGTAACTCCAACTAAAAGTATAACATTTTCTTATTGTTTATTTATGTTATTTTATGTACGTCGCCACAGCCTGCGCCTGTGTATTTCAACACGGCAATGTGCTCACCACGTATGCGAATCACATTTTTCATTTTACACTAAAAGCCTATAAAATGCTAGGCTTCGTTAAGAAGTCAAGTTCACAGTTTACTAATATAAAAGTATTCAAAGTTCTATACAGTGCACTTGTTCGTAGCGTATTACGAGTAGAATACCGTTGATTAATTTGGAATCTACAGTATGATGTTCAAATACTCCATCAATTCAAAAAATCCATACAACACAAATTTACTAGATTTTTGTAGTATAAGTGCGGTATAACGAATAGAAAGTATAAAGCGAGTTGTAAGAGACGTCACTTGCCTTCCCTTCACTTTAGACGAAAAATCGCGGACATCGCATTTCTGATGAAGGTCCAATGTAGATTCACCAAAATTTCAGATTCACATCTTCTCACGATGGTATACCTTTATGTGGCCCTCGTTGTTACCCTTTTCCTCGAACAACTTATTTTATAAATAAGCTAGTGGAGTTTCCTAAGATGGACTTATTTAATACTAGTACTGGTAAATTTAAATGGTATATGACTGATTTCTGGTTAGAATATAATATTTGAATATACTGAATACCTTTGTGTTTAGGTTCTCCATAGGAGTAATCTGATTAAAAGTAGGCTTGTTGTGTGTACTAATATGTTATTATATGTACTATGTATGTAGCAACTAATTTCGTCAATTACTCTATACTTTTATGCAAAAACGTATCAATATATAGAAATTTTAAATTTCAGTCCATTTCTTGTACAAAAAGTCCTTTAATCCATTATAAATTCTTCGTTTTCAGTGTATACTATTAATTTCTAGATTTTTTGTTTCCATTGCGCAATCTCAAAAAAGTATTCAGTAAACCACTGATACATACTCATACATAGGTCCAATAATGCCTGTTTCACTGAAGAAGCAAGCAGCAAGCCAACTCTTCACCAGTTGCGTTTGGTGCCATATAGAGATTAGTTAACCAGGGATTCAATGCCATCAGATAAGGTACAGCCGATGCTATGAGATAAGCCGTTGAACAGTCTGTATTGTTACCATTTCTGGATATTAGGTCAAATTTACAAAAAATTACACACACACAACACGGCTAAGCACTTTTCACGTAGAACAAAAAAATGCTTATGGTGAAATGAGACCGTAAAGTCTGCCTATGCCACCCCTTTGTTACCATAATTTAACTTTCAAATTATTATATTATCACCGAATTTACAAAAGTTTGCCAAATTCCAGTTCAATCGGATTAGATTAGAAAGTGCAAAATGCAGTAAGACTTGATACCAATAAAGATAATATTGACTGGGTTGAAGCGTTGGGCAAAGCAGGAACAAAGCAGGGAGCAACTGCGAAGAATCGCCAGAGTACTCACAAAGCATTACGCAACAAGCTCCATAAGTTGGGACTCATGGCAAACCCGACGTGCAACACGTGTGAGGATGCTAGGGCAACCATACACCACTTGGAATGCGAATTCGTGGTACTTTGGTGTAAGAAGATTGAGTCTACTGAGGCAGACATATCAGCACCGGAGAATTAAAAAAACGTACTGAAGTTCATGGAGGTGTTATATAGGCGTTGCGGGTATGAGTAATAAGAAGGGGCGTACTCTGTCCAAAAGAACATAATAATGCTTTTCAAGACGTACTTTTTCTACGGTAGTTGGTGATATCTCAATATTTTGAAATTGAAATCATAGTGGTCTGGCTAGAAGCGCATTGAAAGATATTTACCATAAGTTTCCATAGCTTGTGGGATTGAGTTGTACAGGTAATGAATCTATTCATATAGACCAAGTCAAAATACAGTGATGAGCATTTTTTTATTCCCAAACCTCTGGTAAATAATACATAACACACATTGATTCAGGTAGTTATTTCAGTCTTGATGAGATGACAGATGCAGTCTCCAGATTTTAATAAAAAATGATGTAACGGATAGTCAGTCAAATGTTCTCAACTAATTTTAATCAAAGGAACAAAGTAGGGAGCAACTGCGAAGAATCGTCAGAGTACTCACAAAGCATTACGCAACAAGTTCCATAAGTTGGGACTCATGGCAAAGCCGACGTGTGAGGATGCTAGGACAACCATACACCACTTGGAATGCGAATTCGCGGTACAGACATTATTTATTATTATTCGACAAACTAACATAGTCTTGGCCTATTATTGCCATTCTGGTGGGACTGTTTGGGGTACATTATTTGGATGGTTGAGATCTATATCAGATGTACCGTCGGCCTCAGAGAAGGATAAACACAATAAAAGATTAAAGAGTATATTTGTCAATGAAGATTTGTAGGTTTGTTCTTCGTTATATACTGATATAGTGTATACTTGTTTAAATTAGGCGAACCATCTTAAATTAAATCTTAATTTTAGGTTTTTACACAATGTTCTGCTATGCTAAGCTGCTTTTTTTGCTGACCATGCACCGTCATTCATAGTGTCATATCCGTGAGTCACATAAGGGCCGATTGAAAACCAGCGCTAGGCTTCTTTGTGCCATTATGCTGAACCAGGTCCTGTTCGTCTGGTTGTCAAAAAATAAGTTAAGCTATTTGTAATTTTTCTGTCTTCAGTTAATTTAAGTATTTAGTTTTTGTTAGCTTTTCTTTTTGTATTGGTTGTTACTCAATTTCCGAATAAATAACTTTCTTTCTTTCTATTGGCCAACGACGATAACGGCTTAGAGTCGCATTCAAATTATTGGTCACTAAGCTAATTTACAAGTCCTGCTTTAATGTTAATTGCTGCTGTTAATGTTAGGTATAACCTTAAAAAGTACATCGGAGACCCCTTTAGAGTGACATCGTTTTTAAAACCAAATGCACCTATGAGGTGTTAGCTACATGTGCATCTTCATGTAAAGATTTTAGAGACTCTGATTTTATTATAATACTGGCAGGCGCCAAAGGTGTTACGCCGGTGGACTAGTGAACAACTTCAAACGTCATTTTCTGGGCCTTAGAAGCGTGTTCAGCAGGCTGAAAAGCGGTTTCAGACCGTTTCCGAGGAGGCTCTATCACATACCAATTTATCCGAATTTCACCCCAGTTGCCGTTGTTTTCAGGCGCCTGAAACATGTTTTCAGTTCGTTTCAGGCCACCCCCTATCACATGCCATCATAACCTGAAAACCCTTTTTCAGACGTTTTAAAGACCCACTATGGGCCTTTTAAGCCCACTTCAGTATATGGCGAAATTTTAAGAAAGAGTGACAAGTATAGCAGTATAAGAAAGAGAGAGCTACACTTCGAACATTCCAGAGCTATTGGACAGGGATAGCACTATTAAAAAAAAAGATATCTACACTCAGAACATTCTAGAACTATGTGATAGAGATAGCACCAGAAGGGACAGTAAATTAATTAGTTCGAGAACTTTCCGGCACATACCGAAGGAGTAACTAGTATCTTGTGGAACTTACTAGAGAATGCACCCGAGTATAGGTACGGAAGGAATTCTTCAGAATATTCCGGAACATTATTAGGCGTATATAAAGGGCCGAGCTCGCGGCTACAGGACAGTCTCCTTTGAGGAAGCGAACAGTGCGAATCAATGCGAATCGAAGCGATCGAAGCTAAGTATTGCGGTATTGTTACAGTGCGATTATCTAAGCGAAGAGTTTGTGTTTAGTATGTTAAGTAGCGATTATTAATTGTGGTGTTATTGTTTTTATTTCGAGTAATTAAAGTGGTTCTTTTAAATTTGTGATATCAGTGCTATTCCTATTAGTACCCACCCTAAGAACGTAACAATAGTAATCCACTTAATGTTATGACGTATCTATATCAGAAATTATTTCAATTGAAACACGAATATTATTGTCTGTAATGTATATTTTAATAAATATCTCAATGTATCGAAACTCAATAACACTATAAAATTTATATACATGTAGCAATTGTAAAAATTTAGCTTTTCTGTCTTTGGATAACAATTACTTTCCAGTTACAATCTACCGAAGGCATGTCGTTTATTGCACAAAAAAATACTAAATTTAAATTATAAATGTAATTTTAATAGATATTTAAATAAATTAAAAATTAAATCAAATGGATATTACAATGTACAGAATGACCTAGGAAATGAATGCCTAACATTGGATCAAAGTTCTGGACTGCAAACGTTTTTTCGTCATTAATAATCCAAATTTACTAGATAATAATCATGATAATAACATTAATTTAACAACATCTTGCCGTTCTGTGCAGTTAGTGCAGAACGAAATTAGTATTAAAATTGTCCATCAAAATATTTGTGGTATTAGTAATAAGACATTAGAATTAGAATTATATAATACTAGCTGACCCGCCCGGCTTCGCCCGTGTCATACTTCGAACCCCGTGGCACCCATTTAATCCCGTCGATTATTAATTTCACGATAATATATGAACATTTTCCAAATTACTTGATTACTTCTCCGCTCTCAAGTACTACGCCCGCGCCCGCACTGCCCGGTCGAATTATTGTTACACGAAATTAATTTCTTTGCGCATTTTTTTGATATTGCCATATCGCCTAAGATATTCATTTAATTTGCAAATTGTAAAGGGAAAAAATAATCTTCATAAAATGCTGAAACCAACTGTCATAAGTCTGACTGAAGACTGTCAAAATTATAAGGATTAATAATGTATTTGTGTAAATAGCCTTTAAATTACCGCTTTATATATATACGGACTTTAGATATAGTACAGTATTCTTAAGAGATAAACATATACCGTCGCGGACTTTTTTGTAGACCTATATTAGATACATAATTCCATAATACATTATTTTGTTATATCTTAAAGGGTTTAGGCAGCGTTTTCGTTAAAAGCTCCCAGACGGCTTATTTTTTCCGACACCGCCAACATATCCATCACGCCTTATCCCCAAAGGGGTGGCAGAGGCATATTATATGCCCACTTTTCACCGTGTGGTTTCCTGACCCACGTAATTGGTGGTGAGCCCATTGCCATGTTGAAACAGACAGAAGCAAGTTGTGGCTACCTGCTGTTGAAATTTTTCAAGCCGCCCAGATGGCCTTCAACCAGACTTAACGACTGCCATTTTACTGGCAACCGGGACCAACGGCTTAACGAGCCTTCCAAAGAACGGAAACGCTCGCAAATGTAAATGCCACAAAGTAGTCACCCATCCGACGATTAGCCATAGTGAAAGTTGCGTAACTCAGTGATCGTTTACAGAACACTAAGACCGCGGGGCCACGAGCGCTTCAACCGCCAACATATTATATCGATATAATTAAGTTAATGTATACAAAAACTTTATTTTTTAAATATAAAAACCTTCTCTATGAATCACTCTATCTATTTAAAAAAAACTGCATCGAAATTCGTTGCGTAGTTTTAAAGATCTAAGTATACATAGGGACACGGTGGTCACTTTAAATATACATTTTTTATCTTTAGTGTATGACGTTTTAGTGTATGACATTTTGTAAGCGCCGTTGAAACGGTCTATGCAAAATAAAGACATTTTTATTTTTTATTTTACAGCCAAATACGACTTTTTTTCTTAAGTACCTACAACCGCGCCCACACGGCCCGGTCGAATTATTGTCTAATTTGTATAATTACATGCCAATTACAAGCTTCCACATATGGGCAAAAAACAAAGTAGTACATGTTTGATAACTATAGGTATATAAAATAAAGAAGCTCAGATTTAAACTATAATGAGGCAACTAAAGCAGCAAGTCTGTATTATTGCACAATAATCTTTTAATTTTTGTAATTAAAAGATTATTGTGTAATAATACAGTCATTAAATACTGCCATATCGCCTAAGATATTAATTTTATTTGCAAAGTGCAAAGGGACAAAATAATCTTCATAAAATGCTGAAGCCAACTAACATATTTAAATGATAAGGATTAATAATGTATTTGTGTAAATAATTAAGTATAAAAATAAAATTAAGTCCGATACTACCAGGACTTTAATTGGTCGTGCTAATAAGTGTCTAGCACATAAGACCTTTTAGCCTTTTTGTTACCACATCACTAAAAAGGCAACGGGTTCAAAATTTCTTCCAAATTTAACATCTAAAATTTAAAAAAAGAACTTAACTTATTTTATTAAATTTATTCGGCCCTTTAGACCCACCCAGTTTCGTGCTTTGGAAGGCACTTTAAGCCGTTGGTCCCGGTTGCCAGTAAAATGGCAGTCGTTAAGCCAAGTTGAAGGCCTTATGGGCGGCATAAAAAGTTTCAACAGCAGGTCGCAACAGCCTGCGCCTGTCCATTTCAACACGGCAATGGGCACCTGTTTCGTGGGACATAAATGTGGGCATAAGGTGAAATGTGGGTGTTTATTATGCCTCTGCCTACCCCTTCGGGGATAAAGGCGTGACAATATGTATGTATGTATGTGTAAATAGCCTTTAAATTGCCGCTTTATTATTGCTGATTTTTTAAAGTATTAAAATGGATTTAGTACGGTATCCTTAAGAGATAAACATATGCCGTCGCGAACATATTTGTAGACTTATATTAGATACACAATTCCACCATACATTATTTTGTTATATCTCAAAGGGTTTAGGCAGCGTTTTCGTTAAAAGCTCCCAGACGGCTCATTTTTTCCGAAACCGCCAACATATATCATTATAATTAAGTTAATGTATACAAAAACTTAACAGAATATACATAAAAACCTTCTATAAAAATCACTCTATCTATTTAAATAAAACTGCATCGAAATTCGTTGCATAGCTTTAATGATCTAAGCATACATAGGGACAGACAGCGAAAAACGACTTTGTTTTATAATATGAAGTCATCAGTCCCTAGATAAAGTGTTGGACTACATTATGTACTCGTTTAAAAGAACATGTCTTAAATAAGACTTTAATGGGAGCGTTTAGTTTCAGTCATTATAACTTAGCGTCGTACAATACAAGAACTAAGAAAAATCAGGGAAGGAAGCCTAATCTTATGTCATAATAGTAGGAAGTTTGAATTGATGCTGTAAATGTTTTTCATAAGTCTGAATATTTTGAAATATGTTGTGTAAAGGATGTGGAAACAGGATTGTATTTGTGTTGCTGTTATAGAACTCCATTTAAGACTAACTTGGATGGGTTTATGCAACAATTAGAAAAACTATTAGAGTATTTGTTGAACAAGAAGAGTATAATATGTGGCTATTATAACATAGATCTATTAAAAAACAGTAAAAATGTATCAGCATTTCTCAGTTTATTAAAGTGTTACAATTTCGGACACCTGATTAACATGGTGTTAATCAGGTGTCTGAAATTGTAACACTGACTTTTATAAGAGATGACCCCCACAGCTTCGCCCGTGGTATATTTCGACCTCCCGTCGCACATATTGAATCCCGTCGCTTATAAATTCTACAATGATGCATAAAAATTTGCCCGATTTGTCGACATTTATGACTACTGCTCTGCTCCCCAGTGTAGTAGCGTAATGATATATAGCCTATAGCCTTCCTCGATAAATGGGCTATTTAACACAAAAAGAATTTTTCAAATCCGACCATTAGTTCCTGAGATTAGCGCGTTCAACCAAACAAACAAACAAACTCTTCAGCTTTATAATATTAGTATAGATGACAAATTTTCATGCATCGAGTATTTTTTAACAAGTATTCCAGACGACTGCATATTGCAGTATATTGTGGATCACAATGGTCTTGGAGATGGACACAGTGGGTTGTTCTGTGACATGTTGTAAGGCAAAGTCAATGGTAACACTAAAATAATAAATCCTATAATTATGATGGAAAAACGAATATTCAATAAAAAACGGTGCTGTGTTTAAAACAGCTCTATTAAACACGAGATAAACCGAGGTATAAATTCTTATTTGACAAAATTTAGTAGATTTTTTTGAAAATGTTATAAGAAAAAAATTATTCAAATAAAGCGTTTTAAACGCCATGCAATAAAGTGGATTACAAGAGGTATTATTGTCTCTAGTAAAATGAAAAGAGTATTATCTACGTACGCTCACAAGGAGCCTAGTTTAATGAACTACAGAGCCAACTACATACGTATCTTTAGAAAAGTAATTAAACATGCGAAAAGGTTAGCTGTAGAGGAACATTTGACCAAAGCTAAAAACATTAGCAAGGAAACTTGGAAACTGGTAAATAAGTATACAAATAAGAAAGGAAAAGAACTAGACAAAAACATAATTTCAATGCTTGACAATAAAACTATGAGTGCTCCATAGGAAGTTGCTAATCAGCTAACTGAAAGCTATGTGTTTAAATCACAATTCATATACAATGAAAAAGAGAAAGCACTAAACTATTTAAAGAATTTTACTACCAAGGTTGAAGATATCTTAAATTTTGAACTTATTGATGCTAATGAAATCACTAAGATAGTACAACAAATGAGTAACACAGTGGCATGTGGCTATGACGAAATGCCAATATCAATTATTAAAGAGAACATCAAATTACTCGCATATCCACTTTCCTTGTTTTTTAACAAATGTATAAATTAATCTGTCTTTAAAATAAGTAGGCAAAAGTTGTTTCCGGTGTACAAAAAGGGCTCTAAAAGTCATCCGAAAAACTACAGATCAATCTCTCTGTTACCTATCTTGTCAAAATTTTTGAGAAAGTCCTAAAATCACGACTTGTGACTCACTTTAATTTTATAAAAAGTATTTAACAGAAGACAGTTTGGATATCAGAAAGGTGTACAGCAGATGCTATAAACACGTTAGTTGACGTATAGTCTGCAAAATGAATGCTAATATGAAAGTAGCGGCTCTGTTCATTGACCTAAGTTCCGCCTTTGATGCCATTGCATGATCTACTTCTGTCTAAATTAGAGTATTACGGTATAAAAGGTCCTGCTTTAAAACTAATGACCACTTATAAAACAGACGAATGGATGTGTAATTAAAAAAAGTTCAAGAAAGTACACGGCGAACAACTATAACAAACAAAATAGTACAGAAATTAAATATAATAAAACACTGTGTAAGGTATCAATCAGTGGAGTTATTTAATAGCCTGCCAGCTGAATTAAAGGAAGTTATTTATAACACAACGGTGTTCAGATCGCGGTTGAAGGCATTCTTGTTGGACAAATGTCTCTATTTTTTAGCGAATTTAAAAGGTGGGTGACGGCTGTCTACTCTATCTTTACCTCTATAACTATATTTTATACTGACTGTTTCAGAAATCTAATTTTAATATTATATTTATTTGACTTTATATTTTTATTTTTCAATCTGTTATTATTGTATAATTGGGCTGTGTATATCTTAATATCTTATTTGTAATGTTTGTATGGTTGTGTTTTTGATATTCTCTATTTATTGATTTGTAAGAATTTTCAACACAATATAAATTGTTCAGAAAAATAAACTAATGAAATTTGATACTTAAAGTTATTGGTAACTAACAGATCCCAAATTAACTTGTAAATGAAAATTACTTTCTGGTGTAAAAGAACACCAGATATAATAATCAAAGCATTCTCAAATTAATATAAAGTAGGAACTTATTACATGGTTTTGTTTTATTTCTGTATTATCTTTTCTTATACTACACAAAACAACTGCTAGCTAATGAACGACTTATCCATTTACTCTCGTAAATGACGTTTGACAAAATGAACTCGTACTGGCCCATCATTGCGCAGCACAAGATCGGCCAGGAGCACAATATCTGACGGTTTTGTTACAGGCTGTAGTTCAAAATTTCTTAATACTTCCGCAATTGTAATTTTCATCTCCATCATGGCAAATTTTTGACCTGAAATTAATCATATTTATGTCAAAACAAGGTAAGTAGTACAGAATCAGAATCATATTACTTAAAAGTACCGCGTGGTGAATTTATACGGAAAACATTTCCCACAAGAACTTATTACCAGGATAAAACTGTGCGTGTTAATAATAATGTAATTTCAACCAAATGGTTCAGGCGTTAGAGCGTGATAGAGTGACAAACATCTTCACAAACGTTCATACTTATAATAATAAGCAGGAAGTAATTTATTTTCCTGAATATACTGACCGCACCTTAGATTTCGGACTTACGTACGCAAGATAGATTATATAGTAACTGTTATTTTTTTGTACTTATTTTGTAATCTCTTTAAAATATCATTATAATAATAAATTAAAAGTTTCACTTCAATTATATTTCAATTATATTTCAATTATAAATCAAGTTTTTTCGATTATATTCTAGACGAAATTACCAAACTACTTAAAAAAAAGTATTTTAAGGTAGGTTTTACAGTCTTGATATGTCTCGTGTGTTTGAATTATACCACGAATTCATATCGCTGTCAGCTACAACTGTGACTTTAGGCACCGACCGCAAGTCCAAGAGTTGCCTAACTAACTGTCATCACGCTGTATCCCTGACGGGGTATTTAAAAGAAAAAGAAGATCAAGAAAACAGAGAAGTCCAAGAGTTCGACCCCAAAAAATTCAAATACATTAAGTTCCTGCAAAATTTGTATATTTGAGCAGTTTGAAGTTGCAGACGACGTTGCAGCCAGTGTTGCCAGGTGTTCGGTTTTTTACCGAACTGTTCGGTATTTCAGCCCCATGTTCGGTGTTCGGTATGACAAAAATACCGAAGTATGAGTGGTTCGGTATTTTTGCTAAAGTCATACTTTAAGTTATCTGTCTGACCCTCGAAACAATCTGGGTGTCGATACGGTGCAACCAGAACTATGTATTCGTTGTAATTTAAATTTAAAACACTGACTTATTTATTTTATTATAAAATAAGAAATTGACGAAAAACATATATTGTGCGAATGAAGAGGGTAAAATGAGTCAAGGCTTATATATGAAGACCACGTGAGCAGATTGCTCAAAAACGGAAAAGTCAAAAGTATTCGGCGTGCATACGTGCATGTATGAAGTGATTAATGAATCTGAAGGAAGCGGAAGAAATATGCAGGAATCGCGAAGCCTGGCGATCTTTGCTCTATAGGAAATATTCGTTTTTTTATAAATGGACCACCTGGCAACCCTGGTTGCAGCAGATCCTGCGTAACCAGTACTACCAGGAAAGGCGATCTATGACATAACGTGAGTCGGCCTCAATGTATCGCGCCACGCCCTCATGTTCAAAAACAGTTGGCGTTCCAGAAGGGCGCGATTGATGAAGTATCATTTATGTAAGTTGCGGAAAAGTATTATGTATAATTTATATGTACCAAAATTCAAATAAGTTATTAGGTACTTACCTATACAATTTCTTGGACCAGCGCTGAACGGTATATATGAGTAAGGATGACGTCCAATGCTATTCTCTGGTGAAAATCTATCAGGATCAAACTTCATTGGGTTCTCAAAAAGATCCGCTCGGTGATGAAGGTCTAGGATAAGTATATGGCATAAAGTGCCTGCTGGAACTGTGTAGTTACCTGAAACAGAATATTTTTTTCTGTTCATCAAAATTCTGCGAAATAGACTAGATATATATTAATACAAAAATACTTAGAAAGTGAGGTAAGTGATTTTATAACTTTATTTTGAATCTAGTAAGTATACATTTTTGTCTTATCTTTTAAATATTATTGTCTTAAAGAAAATAAAACGAAGGTTAGTTCGCTTTTATATTTATGATAATTAATCATAAACTTTAATTATAATTTAACTGAAGTTCAGTTATAATTAAGGTAGTATTAATCATAATTGATGTTTAAAACATTAATACAGAGGTAAACATTACTAATGTTCGGGACATTATACATGTTCCAGGTTGCCAAAACAACCGATGATCATAGAAAACAACATTTGAGCTCCACAACTTAAATTTGGTTCAAACCACGTTCAAACCCAGAACTTAGCCACGGCAGTCGCTACACCTCCGCACTGCACCACCAAGTCAGTTAAGTAACAAGAAAAACGTGTGCGACACACTGACGTTTAAAGAAAAATTTCATACTTAAAACTGTTGTGTCATTCAATTGACGACTTATAAAATGCACTGGTGGATAAAGTCGCAAGCTTTCCTTAATGCAACATTCCATATATTTCATCTTCGGTAAATCGTTCATAGTGATAGCACGCTTTGAATCACCAAATATTTCGTTCAATTCAGACACGATTTTGTCCTAAAAATTATATTTAAAATTTTAAGCCTAGGTTAAACGAAAGTTTATTTTACAACTAGTGGTTTATTGGTTTTGAACACTTACTTGTATATCTTTATGGTTAGCGAGTAACATAAAGCAAAATGTAAGCCCTGATGCAGTGGTATCATGTCCCTGTAAAAAGGTCGTAGAGGTCAATTTGGCTCAATTCAATCATCATTCAATTTAAATTTATTATCATGCAATTATTTGCAACTAATAAAAGAAGCAAGGGTATCGAAGTTTTATTTGCTACTGTGAATTCAGTGCCTTCGATAGTAACGAAAGCATGTCGCCTGCCAGCGATATTGAGAGACTACTGTTTCTCTAATATACGAGCGGTTTGTACAAAATGTGAATGTGTGACAGAATGTGCGATATATTTGGAACTCAAGACTGCGGTGGACGCTACCTTTCTTACATGATTATTTCTCTAAATATACCGTTCATTACACGAGTGAGCTTCTAAGTCAACTGTAATCACTCTACCAAGACGCGTCTTAACGCATGATATGAGTTCACCGATTGGTGAACACTTACGCCTAATACAACTTACTTCGAACATAAATGTGTCCACTTCTGCTTGGATACCCTTCTTGTCTATCAAACCTTCCTTCTCTGCTGATAGCAGCAAATCAAGCATAGCTGTCTTTTTCTGTTTTTTATACACATAAATCTCATCATCTATGTTATCTAAAGGTATATTAAGTCCATGCTTCTCTACGTATTCTTTTCTTCCTTGTATTACTTTTGCAGTGAAACTATGCACTTGTTTTAGAAGTTGTTTTTGTTCTTTTGCATAACTTGTCCAGTTGAAAATAAAATCAGGATATAAATATACTCTGACGAATCTTTGCATAAACAAATTGCCGAGCCTGTACACAGCTTCCTTGTATGACTTTCCTGCCCCTGAAGAGGCATCGTTAAGATGGGTGCCCATTGCAGTTTCTGCAAAATGTAGTTGAAACCTTATTTGTTTACATTGAAAAAGTCGTGGTCAAACTATAAGCTAATCTTATTTCTATGAAATTACATATTGAAAAGTTAATTACCCTTTATTAGCGTGCATCTCTGTCAAGCAAATTCCAGCTCAAGCAGAATATAAAGAACCTCACTCAAGCTATTTTAGTCTTGTAAATATACTTTTCTTCATCACACACAAACCTTTAAATTAAGGATGAGTGGTAGGCTTTAATCTAACAAGTGATGCTTATTCTTAGGAAATGAACTTCTGCTGCTCTTTCATTTTTAACCTTAATCTCTCGAACAGCACTTACCACATATAGAATTCAGAGTAAATTCCGATAGAACAGGCACAATATCAATAGTATTGCCGTCATTTGCCTTGAGGTTGTCTAATAATCGCTGACTGTTATCTTGAATGATTTCAAAAAACTGACGCAAAATATTGAAATGGAAGGCAGGTGTTAGAATCTTTCGACGTTCCTGCCATTTAGTGCCTGAAAAAAATTAAAAAGGATTCAACTTATTGCGTTTGAAACGAGTACAAATAGTTATTAGATTGAAATAATAAAAACTACAGGTAACTGAGCCAAGCTGTGCAAGTAGGCCGCTGCTAGATGCATGCGCCCGTCCCCTGTGCTATAAAGGAGCCCTTGACGCGAGCCACCCACAAAGCGAGCACATATTTGATGTTGTGGTGGGTTGTTCATCTAGACTCAAACCTCTGGCCTACTCTGCGGCTCGGTAGTATGGCCCATCTCCAAGGCTGGATAGTAAGCAGCAGCATTCGCAGCAGAATAGTAATTTGTCTTTATTGTTTACCCGAGACCCTGATTTCTATTACTTTGTCCCTGTCGGGAAATATATTTTTCATAGAAATCATCAAACTTCTGTTTGATTTCTTTTTGATTGTGTTCTTCTGAGCTTTTTAAACCATCAGGTAGCAGAAAGCTTTAATTTATATCACACAGAGAGCCGTATCTCTCTCCAGCGAATCTACATAGGTAATACAAATTGACAATTTTTTCTATAATTTATATATACAACTTGTCATTGGGAATACGTAGAAAAATTGTTTTTTTGCTGAATAATATTTTTTACCATTTATCTATTAAAATTTGCAACTAGTAGTACCTCTCGTAAATAATTAAGTAAAAACTATTATAAACTTTGTACTTCTGCACTTACCATTACTAACCAGTAAACCGTCTTGCAGCCATGGGACCAATAGTTTGTAAACTACGCTTTTGTCATTGTATTTTACGTTGGACATAACAGTCTGAAAATAAGAGGTTAACCATAGTTTATAATAGATACAAAGTTCATTCAATCAGAGAATCAATGCAGCTTGTTACAATCCCCATATCATTTTGGAAGGGTTAATTAAGTTCAATCCTAATGCTTTTAGTTAAGTTGGCCCGGGTTTCCTTTTTATTTTAGAAGGTTTAGAAGCAGTTATGATTTGACTTTATATTTTCGGCATTGTTGTGACTCGGGAGATACTGCCGTCATACCTTCCGATCCCGGAAGCCTCATCTGAGGGAAGCTTTGGGACCCGGAAATATTGTTGGTGCCCATTTACTCAAACTATCTACTACTTATTATATTACATACATTAGAAAAAACTTAGTCTACTCATAAATACTTGTACAATAAAAAAAAAACATAATACTAGAATTTGAAATCTGTTATTCTTATATGGATATTTATTGTTTTCTTATTTTCGTGCCAATCGCTACTAAATATTTTTGTGATATTAAAATGTCCATGTCCGTCCACGTATATTCGTACAAAAAAAGCGATCCAAGCAGTAAGGGAAGGAATTCGAAGAAATCCTGTCTAAAAGCAAAAGATTAAATGAATATAGCACCCAGAACCATGTCGCGAATTTTAAAAGATGACTTGCAGCTTATAAGAGACGCACTAGTCATTGTTTAACTGATAATTTAAAAAATAATAGGGAAGTACAATAAATAGAACTTCTTAAGCGGTAAGCAAATGGACGTCATAAAAAATAAATACTGACATGAACATTTTTACTATTGAGCTATGTAAACAAGCAGACTAACTGAGTTTATACTCGAAGCTCTACAGAAGCTTCCCAATTAGTCAGCAGAGTACAACGTGGATTTTATCCGAATTCAGTGATGATTTGGTGAGGTATTAGCTAACACGGAGTGACTGAGTGTTCTATAACCAAAAATGGACCTTTCAGCAAAAATCAGCACCGGGTCATGTTTCATGTCAACGTTTCGGACTTCATTAGAGCTGAAGACTGGCCGTCATCTAGTCCCGACCTTAATCCGCTGGATTTTAATTATATAGATAGATAATTTGGAGTCCCCAAAACAATCAAATATCGAAAATTTTCACTGCCTGATTGGCAGTGAAAATTTTCGATATCGAAAAAGTGCGTGGTTCCATTGATAACTGGCCTCAACGTTTAACTGACTGTATTAAAGCCAATGGCGATCATTTTGAATGAGCTTCATAAATTTTTACTGTTATTATATTTACCTATGTATAAACTAACACTCATTACTGTAATTAATGAATTATACTTTATAAAAAAAAGTTTTACCTTGTAATAATATTTATGGTAAGACTTGGTAAATAGCTGTGTGAAAAGTGTCCCACAATATTTATTTATATTGTAAGTCATTTTTACAGAATGCTACGTAGCCCCAATTACATATAATGGTGATCACACAAATATTAGTTCCGACTCGGGGTTTAAACCCGAAACCTCAGCAATAGCAGTAGCATACCACTAAGTCGCTGATGCAGGGTAAGAATTCGAATACTAACCATAGTAGTTTAAAGGTGAATGAATGATAAGGATAACGACAATACGTCATTACAAAGTTCTAACTTGGATAGAATATACAATAAGATATTAATTATTACTTTTATAGAAACATCTATACATCCACGCGAACTTTCACATTTACAATAAATCCTCTTAATCTATATATGTATATAGTATTTATATGATATGTAGTTATTAAAATAGTTACATATCATATAAATATTATCCAACTCATTTTTTATTAAACCAACCTCAACGTCATTCGGATTGAATATGAACACAAATCCGATGGGCGGTAACCAAATCCTGTAGATCCCAGCCCACGTGGCGGCAAATTTTCTCCCCATTTTCATCAATTCAGCTGTAAAAACAAATACATTATAAGTAAATATAAAATGTTTAGTAAAGATCGCAACGTCCGTCCGGAATAAGACCATTATTTTGATTTCCGCCGAACGCGCGGTTATTCGAAACGCCTTTATTTTTATTTATACGTCGTCGCACGAGGGTTTTTCTAAGTTAACTGGACTTGGAGACTTCCAGAGTTATCCAGGCTGAACGCAATTAGCGTAAAACTAACGGCATCCAGCCGTAGCATACTCACAAACAAATAAGTATTGCTAATTTTATCGGACACGCCTTAATCCCTGAAAGTGTTATACTATACGCCTACATTTCAACGTGTACATTTTTATCCCACGCCCATTTTCGTGTTAAAATGGTTGTGGCGACACCAGGTGTTGACATTTTCAAGCCGCCCTTGCCCAGAAGGTCTTCAACTAGGATTAGCGCAGTGATCCTTTACAGGACACTAAGGTAGTGGGGCTACGGGCGCAAAGGTACTCTTTAGATAGGGAAACAATACCACTGGGTTGTAAGGGGCCTTATCGAAATCACCTGCTAGTGGTATACCTGCTGACAAAACGGACGGAGTAACGACGCAGTCAACCTTACGGGGTCAGGAGGTTAGATGGCAGTTGCTCCCAACAATGCTGAAAATCAAAAGTTCTAGCAGTCAAATAGAAGTAAACCCCAGGTTCGAAATCCAGATAGGGTTGGGAAGCTACAGATTTTACACTAAGATCAAACGTGATTGATGATGACTACACTAATACAGGGAGCATTGGGGGGTGAGACCGTCGGATTCGGGTAAAATTAACTATTGATTATAGCCCGGTAACCCATTTGCCTGCATCAACCGGTCGCACTAGTTACCGCAGGCAAATGTGAGGGAGGAAGGAAAAGTAGTGTAGCTATTAAAAATAATAATATTGGTGGACATCAAGTAACCCGCAAAATTAAAAACAGTAACAAGTAAATATATTATTATTAAGCTGATTGTGTGAAGATATTATTCAGCCCATGGGCTTACAAACTTAAAATGTTTAAGAGTATGCTACTTTTATAATGTAGACACCCGCAAAAAAAAAAGGATTTTTCAAAATACCATCCATAAGGGAGTAAATTAAGGGAAATTGACACGTGTATCGCAGTTCTGCAAAATATACTTATAAAGGTGTAAAATAGCAGTTGTAAGTTCATATGTGAAATTCTTCATTTTCAAAGATAGCACCACCAAATTTCACATATATACTTCGAATAAAAAATAAAAAAACACGTGTTAGTAGTGGAACACATAGAGGTATGTCCTACTAAAGCGGGCACAGCTAGTTCTATTATAAATTTGTAAAAATAGTAGCGACGGTAATACATTTAAGATCAACAAAAAAATAATTATAATTGACTAATTAAGGGATTCTGAGTCCGAAACTGTGATTTTTTTCTTCCTGTCTGTTTGTTTGTTTGTATGTTTCTTTGGGGTTGAAGCAAAATACAGGCGGCAGATCACAACTTTTTTTTAAGCCACCTATGCGGCAAAGAAGGATACGGCCCCACCCGACATAATAGCTCATCGTAGTCACATACATTAGATTTTTTTACAACCAAAGATCATATTCTATCACACCTTATCCCCAAAGGGGTGGCAGAGGCATATTATATGCCCACTTTTCACCGTGTGTGTGAGCCCATTGCCGTATTAAAGTAGACAGACGCAGGTTGTGGCTACATGCTTTTGAATTTTTTCAAGCCGCCCATAAGGCCTTCAACCAGGCTTAACGACTGCCATTTTACTGTCAACCGGGACCAATGGCTTAACGTGCCTTCCGAAGCACGGAAACGCTCACAAATGTAAATGCCACAAAGTGGTCACCCACCCGAGGACCAGCCATTGTGAAAGTTGCGTAACTCAATGATCGTTTACAGAAAACTGTGACCGCGAGGCCACGAGAGAATATTCACTCGCATTGCTGACCACGGGCCCCTTAGAAACAGATTTAAAATTATAGTTTTCTATCTTTATGATTGTCCTTATATATAACCTTGTTTGACCTTGTTTATCCCTTGAATAATCAGTCGTGATTATATGTATCGTAGGTGCGTATCTATAGATTGCAGTGAAACGATTTTTTTTCAAATTCATTTATATTGATTAGGATTTAGGTATAAATATCGTTTCGTTGTCACTGCTTTATCTTCTGATACTTATTACCTTCAATTCTGTTTAAGTTCCATTTTCGATTGAAGTCCTAGCTTAGGTAGAAGTTGAGAATTTTTAAATTTATTTTTTGTGCGTGAGTTTCGTTACACCAACCTGCTGCAGGGAGCAGCAGAGCTTATTTGTAGGGAACTCCCAGTTTCGGAAAGTCGACTAACCAATAAACCACTAAGTTGTCCCGCCTCGCCTCTATGGAGACGCAGGATAGGCCAGAAGTTAGGTTACTGCTATCCAAGGAAGTCGATAAATTTCGAACGTGCAACAAACTGCCCGCCCGTAACACGTGGCCATGATATGGCCCCATCCACCGAAAGGCATATAGGGCCCATATACACCCATATACCCCATAGCCACAAGGCTGCACCCTCATATCAGACAGAGGGGAGGAAGCACTGCGCCTGTAGTCTTGTTCTTCTCGCTGCCATCACCTCGCCGGTGAACGAAGGCATGGCCAACAATTTCGCAAACACTTTCGATATTGCGCTTCTACCAGTCAAGCCGAGAGCGCTGCACTTACGCAGGCCGTGCAGTCCCGCTATACTATGATGCTCTCATGCAATGGGGTCAGCTGCCGGGAATTTGTATGACAACTTTTAGGGGCATCGTTAAGCTCTACACCTGTTAGCCACCGCTTCAGAGAGCATCAGTGGTCCTGCTTTCGCTGACCACGAGCAAGCCCGTAAGTGATAAGAAACATGGAGGTATTTCGATTCACATACTCGTACATACAACGTTTAGAGCTTTGCACCAGCCTAATGCTTGGAAAAATTTTGTACCCACCCATTCTTGAGTTATAAGTGTTCGAACAAACCCTTCTACTTTGTTATATATACCTATTAAGATTATCTAGTAACGAATTTTGACGGAAGAGTTGTGATCAATAGAAATGAAATCATGTCACAACGAGAAGAACAGTTGGCATCTTAAAGAGATCAAAAACCATATCTTAGAGATGTTGAGTTTACCGTTAGAACGCAGAAACACTCAATACTAAAAAGATCATTAATCTTTTGAGATGTCTTGATCAGAGGTCAGCGAGCAGAAAGAGTAAAATCTGAAAATGACCATCAATCATCCTTAAGAGCAGCTGTGACCAGTCTGCGAACAACGAGGTCCTACTCTAAAAATAACCTACAAATCACTCTAAAAGAAACCATGTGAAATAAACGGAGTGATGTAGAGAGATGCAAAAGATAGAGGACGCCGTACTTGAATCAAAGAACAAACTTGAAATAAAGGAATAAATAGGATTTATGTTATATGATGAGTTTTGATTCGAGGTTAGGCCTGATACTAGACAGTTAACATTGAGGCCCTACCTAGAATTTTCTTGCCCAAGCCAGCCTTATGTGCAAGTAGTGCTGCTACTGACTCAAAGACGAGGCTAAGAATATGAAAACTCTAAACAAAACCGTTTACGGCGTGAAGCTGGAACGTCAAATATCCTCGAGATTGCCACAGGATAATAAGTATAAGCGAACTCATTTTTTACAAGTTTTGAACTTTATTTTAGTCACATACAAAACATCACGCAACGTAGCTAGTATATATATTTAAATAAACTTTAACTTTTGTTCGTTCTGCATTTTAAAGTCTTACCAGTTGCTTTCAAACCCTACCTGGATTCATTTGTAGGAGTAGCTATGGTATGGTTTTTCATACAGCACCATTTCCAATTTAAGCTAATTATAACCTTGTGTTATGGGCAATAGAAAAAAGTTAAACGTACGATTCAGAAAACACCTAAAAACTAATAAAAAACATTGCTGTATCATACAAATGATAGTTTAAACCCGGGATTTGCACCCAAGACCTCAGCACGACAGACACATACATTACCACTGCGCCACCGGAGGCAGTTAAATAAGGTATTGGTTTAAGTGACTGCCTTATAACTTCCGATCAGACCTTTCTTGTAATCTCAAAACCTATTATTATTTGTTCTCAGGTTGTAATATAGTAAAATTTACAAACGAATTTAGTAAGACTTCATGTAAATTTATTAACAACACAACATCTTACCTCCTGTAGCGAATGTTCTTACAATATTTCCTAAAAGGAAGTCATACTTGGGTCCAGGTATCTTTCTGAGCATTCTAGCTTGCTCATTGTGGTTGAGTAAAACATGTAAAATACATAAAGCTATCACCACTACAATCAAATACATCCACATGTTTACAACTGACCGATTCGATAAATAGCGAGCAACTGATAATAAATTTGCATTGCATCTATGTATGTACTTAGTATAATTACCTAATAGGATAACGATAAAACAAGCTCACTTTTATATTATCTCATTTCTGAGTTGTTAGTTATGATTGAGCGATCAATATACCTACCTTTCCACAGCAATAACATTTGTGGGTGCCACTGTACCACTTTGTGACATTTACATTGCGACCGTTTCCGTGCGAAAGGCACGTTAAGACGTCGGTCCTGGTTGCCAGTAAAATGGCAGTCATTAAGCCAAGTTGAAGGCCTTGGTGTGAAAATTTTTAACAGCAGGTCGCCACAGCCTGCGCCTGTCCATTTCACCAAGGCAATGGGCTCACCACCGTGGGACAAAAATGCATACGGTGAAATGTGGGTGCATAGTATGCCTCTGCCTACTCCGTCGGGGATAAAGATGTGACAATATGTATGTGTATAACAATTAATATACTAACTAGCGCCGGATCCCGTGAGAAAATAGGGATGACATGTAGCCAGAGTTTCTCCTTATAACATCAGCTATCTGTTAGTGAAAGTCCCGTTACGGGAAACAAACAGACTGACAGACAGACAGAAAGAAAGCAAAGAAAGACGTGTGGCACTCGGAGACTGCCGCGGTAAAGCTATTGCATGGCATACCTTTGTTTTTCTTTGCTCACTCTCACTCTCACCCTCACACTTACTATCATCACGTCTCGATCCGTGCGAGCTTCGTACAATCGTACCATATAATATATTATGTACATACACGTTAAGCCAACGCTCGGCCGTGCTCGGTGAACTTCGTGTGACCTCGTCTCGACCTTCGTCTTAGGTTTTTTTTCCTTACGGAATTTATTGATTAAAGCCCACTCAAAGCCCGCGATAAAAACTATGCAATAGCTTAAAAACAAACTTGCTGGCTGCATCCAAACCAACGATGCCACAAACACTTTCGGTATTCCAGTCAGGCTCCCGAGCCGCAGTTTTACAGACCGTGCAGGTACCACGATGCTCTTATGCGATGGGGTCAGCTGCCGGGAATTTGTACTACAACTTTTGTTTACTGTGCCATATTTATGCTATAACACATAGCATAACCCATAACATGTCAAGTTCACTTCAAATTGCATTCCAATATTAAATGACGCAACATCAAATTCTCATTTTCCCCTCAATTTATGATTGATTCTGACGACGAATAACCAATTTTTAAACCCGTTAGGCCCTTAAGACGTTACCCTTCCAGAGGTAACGATGAGATGTCGGGCTCAAAATAACTAAAATCACATAACACGTAAAAATAAGAAAAATGTCCTTGATACATAACCACCTATTGTTATTGAAATGCTGGAGATGTAAACATGTTATTGAGAATTTAACCTTATTTCATAAGCTTGTCACCCTAGAAGCATCCCAACAGTCAAATCTGCTTTAAAGAAAAAGTGTCCTCCTATATCAAAGAGACTAAAATGCTGCCTACAGACTCATACCGAGATTTAGCGCGAGAACAGAGAAGGTATCTACACATACATATTTCTCATTTTTAATTTCGATATTTACAAGGAAGGGCCGTGGAGAGCCTTTGTGAAAATTGTTGTTTTTACAACGTACTCTACTTGCTATTTTATTGATTTTCTCACCATTATACTCGTAATATCCTTGGACTTCTTCAAATATTTCAAAACCAAATTTAGCCAGTAATACTTTTTGGAGCAAAATGCCACATCGCACTGAGCCCAAACAAGAGTGTGATATCGTACTCTTTTCTCGCCCGAGAAACCCTATATTACCGGAAAAAGGACCGACACCGATCGGAGAATAGGTGAGCCCGAGAAGGAGACGGTGAGAAACCGATCACACTTACGCTTCGCGGGTGTTCTCGGCGTGAGTCTGTAGCGGCTATAAGAAAAGTGTCACTGAACATATTCATAAATTCGAACTAAAAAATGGCGATTGTGAGGTCTAAATTCTGCCGTAACCGTTTTGATACCTAGGTAAAATAAATAAAATAAATAAATATCCATCACGCCTTATCCCCGAAGGGGTGGCAGAGGCTATTATATTCCCACTTTTCACCGTGTGGATTCCTGTCCCACGTAATAGGTGGAGAGCCCATTGCCGTGTCGAAATAGACAGACGCAGGTTGTGGCTACCTGCTGTTGAAATTTTTCAAGCCGCCCATAAGGCCTTCAACCAGGCTCAACGACTGCCATTTTTATGGTAAAAAGTAATAATTAAAATTCCCACCACATATAGAGTTAATAGTACATAAATTCTGATAACAGTGTTCGCACTTCTACAGTTTTCCCAACCTTAACTTTGATATTATCCACAAATATGTCACTGTTCTTTAAAATTATGTCAAAAAATTGTTTCAATACGAGTATGTTGAAGTGAAGGCGAAGGCTGGTGTCAGAATATTCCTGCGGCAAGAACGCATTCGCAAAATTCTTACACCTTATAGTTCAACATATTGAAACAATATTTTCCACACTTTGCACCAAATTAATAAACAATTATGATTATTATATTCATTTATGGCACCACATTATATTATATTATTTGTGCTACGACAATAACTAATCTTTGCCTTACTTATTGAGGACTTTATTTAACACGGTCGATGCATAAATATTTTCGTGTTAAATGTCTTGAAAAATTAAAACTGCTATCTCTAGACTATCCAGTCTAGAGATAGCAGTTTTTATTTTTCAAGACTTTTAACACGAATGTGTTAAGACTATCCAGTCTAGAGATAGCAGTTTTTATTTTTGGAGCAAAATGCCACATCTATCTAGTCTAGAGATAGCAGTTTTTATTTTTGGAGCAAAATGCCACATCTATCTAGTCTAGAGATAGCAGTTTTTATTTTTCAAGACTGTTGAAATTAAGGAAATATAAAATAAAAAGAATGACTAATTTATTCTTAATGTTACACTTTATTCACTTCCTCTTTATAAATTTAACTAACATCGGTCCATCGTGTTGTAGAACAATGTCCATTATAAGACGTATATCCTCAGGACGAGTTACAGGTTCCAAGTCAAACTCCTGTAACATCTTTGCAATAGCTATCTTCATCTCCATCATAGCAAACTTTTGACCTGAAACATATCAAAACCTGATCTGTATCATCAACATGACGACACTTTGATTTTTATTTTATATTCAGGTCATTGGAATGGAACAACAGTGTCTATATAATTATTTTTAATTAAAAGTCGCTTAGTATAACAGAACATTATTCACAAATCTAAAATCTAACTATCAAAATATAGAATACCACTGCATCCTAAATTTAGTTTCTTTGTTTTACAAACCTCAGAATTACTAAAGTGCTGCACTAAACACAACCACTTCTACACACCGGTTGACTAACGAGGTCATGGCGAAGAGAACGAAAACCCGAAAAAAACCCAGTATCAACTCATATGATCAGGGTGGTAAATTAATGTCAAATACCCTTCTTCTAAAGTTCCTACCTTCTAAAATCCTTTTAAAAAAAGTTCCAACATATGAATTGAAGTCTCAGGATCGTTTGTGATTCTAAAGATCTCCCTGAACTGACAGGGAGTTTACCAATTGTACTTACATACATACATATTATCACGCCTTTATTCAGAGGCATACTATACGCCCACATTCCACCGTAAGCATTTTTGTCCGACGTAACAGGTAGTGAGCCCATTGCGGGTTTTGAATGAACAGCCGCAGGCTGTGGCGACCTACTGTTGAAATTTTTCGAGCCGCCCATAAGACCTTCAAATGGGTTTAACAACTGCCATTTTACTGGAAAACGAGACCAACGTGACCAACAGGCTGTACAGAATACTCGCCATGGTAGATACGTAAATAAGCCATTTTTCTATGCTGCGCCAGCGACGTTAATAGTTACCTACGTTAGGACAATCTATATACTAGTATCACGTCATTGCATAGCGTCCAGTGTGTCTTGTTTACTTAATTAAATTTGAGATGACTGGGATCTATCCGTGAAGTACAATTAGTACTTCATGGATTGATCCCAAAAGTGAGAGCAGTATTCGACGCTAGGACGAATCTGTATCGACTGCATCTTGTACAACTCTAGTGCGGTATGAAGAATAGCTTTATCTTATTCTGGACTCCTAGTTTCCCTGAATCTATCCCAAAACTCTTGGTAGTAATTATTATTGTGCTCACGACGTAGGTACGTCAATAACAAAGATCTCAAATGCTGTTTAAGATTGTTCTCTCTATAAACTACCGAAAAGTCATTAATAGTGTAGTTTTCGGCGTAGGCACATATTTATCTTACCTATACAGTTTCTGGGCCCAGCGCTGAACGGTATGTAAGCGTAAGAATTTAGACCCACAGAGTTCTCTGGTAGAAACCTATCAGGATCAAACTGTTCTGGGTTTTTGTATATATCGCTGCGGTAATGAAGACTAAGCATATCAGCCATAATCATAGTGCCAGCTGGAATTTTGTAGCCACCTGAGAATTTAGAGATCCTGTAAGTGCACACATGTTATCAACGGCAACAGCAGTAGGGATGAATACACCGTAAGGGTGTACCTATTCATCCTTACCGCTGTGTACATATAAAATGATAATGATGATGAGCATTAATTTTCCCAAAAAAGCTTTGTCAAAAATAGAACTATTGCTTACTAAGATAGTCTCTTTCTATCATAGGTGGTTTACTTATGTTTCCAAATCTAAGGTAAAATCATTCTGTATGAGTCCTTATAAATCTATTCCCCCATGTTTCTGGAGAAATAAATTTAAGCGTTTCGCCTCCCTGTTGCGGCGGATATTAGTTTGGACAGGGTTAAATTACCTACTCAGCCACCTCAATAGCCACCACGGTGTTCCGCCTCGCCTATACCGAGTCGTAAGATAGGCCAGGGGTTTAGTCACTGCAAATCAGGGTACAGGCATATAGTTTTAGTTCGTTAAAATACCACTTATTAGGTAATTGTGGTAATTTAAAAAGTGGTAATTTAACGAACTAAAATTTAGATTTGCACTGACTAAACCCCTGGCCTATCTTACGACTCGGTATAGGCGAGGCGGAACACCGTGGTGGCTATTGAGGTGGCTGAGTAGGTAATTTAACCCTGTCCAAACTAATATCCACCGCATCAGGGAGGCGAAACACTTAAATTTATTTCTTCAGAAACATGGGGGAATAGATTTATAAAGACTCATACAGAATGATTTTACCTTAGATTTGGAAACATAAGTAAACCACCTATGATAGAAAGAGACTATCTTAGTAAGCAATAGTTCTATTTTTGACAAAGCTTTTTTGGCAAAACTAATGCTCAGGTCAAACCTTGTCCACAGAAATTAGTCAAACTGATAAAATTTTACAAAATTCAAGTTGATCAATTCGTATCGGGATCATTTCATCAATAAATGAGAAATTTTGTTCTGATAACTGGAAATACTACTTAATGCAGGTTTCAAAAGACGTCTAGTAGCCTTAGACAAAAATGAGCGAAAAATTTCCATAAATTATATGTATGACCTTCCCTACTCATGACCAAAACATATAACATAACTGTTTAACAAAACAATTTTGGCAAAAAGGTCATATTATTTGGACTCATTCTTGTCAAGTCTATCTGCTTTTAAATACGAGTCTATTCGTGCATGAACACTTAAAGAAAATATTATAATTCACTTACTGGTAGGCGAAATATAATATATATTTTGGGGCTAATATATATTTGTGGACTTACTTAGCATCGTATCTTCGCCTAATGTCCGACCAAGAAAAGGTACAGGAGGATACATCCGTAGCGATTCTTTAATGCAGCATTCCATATATTTCATTTTATTTAGGTCACCCATTTCAATTGGCCGCTTTGTATCGCCGAAAATTTCGTATAGTTCTTCTTGGATCTTCTTCTGCGATAGCAAGTCTTGAATTATTCATTATTTTATGTATAACATCATTCCTTCATCTTAGTATTTTCCAAGTTGTTTTCAAGCCCTATATGAATTTGGAGTGTGTGGACTTATTTTGACTCCTAGAAGCAACAATTACGTTTGGTTTTCGGCATTATTGTTTGTGGGCTGACCTCCCAACTCCGTAAGGACTCCAGAGTCGTTGCCACGTCTATTAGTCAGCAGATGAACTGCTAGCAGGTGACATGGGTCCAAAAAATAGGGCTCCTTACTCTATGTCCCAGGCAAGCTGTGGCAATGATTTTGTAAAATGGGACCGAAGTAATAAGAAGTACAGAGAAGTAGTTAATAATAATTTTAAAACATGACTCACCTGAGCACTTTTATAATTAGCAATTAAAATCACAAAAAATGCCAATCCACAAGCTGTGGTATCGTGACCCTGAAAATATGTTAAAGACAAGCATTACATAATATATATATAATATATACCTTTTTTACCCAAAAGCTAGTCATGGGCCCATATATTTCACCTATTTGTATTTTGTTCCACCCACATGGTGGTGAGTCTATTACAGTTTTACTCATATTTGATGCTAATACTTTCATTATGCAACGAAACGAAATAGAATCACAACAAACACACAAACAGAAAACTAACTTCGCTCATTTTGCGACTCACATAGCAGCAAATAGTGACTCACTTCAAACATAAATGTATCTACTTCCTCCTGAATGCCCACGTTATCAATGGCTCCCTCCTTTTCTGCTAATAAGAGCAAGTCTAACATTGCAGTTTTCTTTTTTTTCTTATACACATAAGAATCGTCGTCATCATGGCCCGCGTCATTCAAGTTAACTCCAAACTTTTCAACTTCATGTCTTCTCTTTTTTATCACAGACTCTGTAAAACTGTGAACAGTCTTCACGTGTCTGTTGTGTTCTCTGCCAACTGACGATAAATTGAATATGAAATCGCCATATAAATGTAGCTTTTGAATTCTTTCAGAGACTAGAAGCCCAAGATGATGCAAACTTTGCTTATAAGACTTGGCTTCCCCTGTAGTCGCTTTGTCCAGCTGAGTTCCCATGGCTGTTTCTAGAAGTAAAACAATACTTTAATGCAACTGACTGAAAAATAAATAGATCTTTACATCTAATTTACATCGTTTGTTTATGTTTGTTTATCAATTTCGCCTTATCCCGGAAGCCGTGTTGAAATGGACAGACGCAGGCTGTATCGACTTGCTGTTGAATTTTTTTAAGCCATTTAACTTGGCTTAACAACTGCTATTTTATTGGCAACCGGGACCAACGGCTTAACGTGCCTTCCGAAGCACGGAACTGGGGTGGACCTAACGGGCCGAATAAATTTAATAAAATGTGTCTATTTTAGATGTTAAATTTGAAAGAAATTCTGAACCCGTTGCATTTTTAGTGAGGTGGTAACAATAAGGCTAAAAGGTCTTATGTGCTAGACACTAATTAGCACGACCAATAAAAGTCCTGGTCCAGGTATACTCGACTCGTGTGTCTTTTATGCACACATACACATATTTTCACTTGTATGCATGATTATTGTATAAACTTATAATATTGTGTTATAATTAGTCTCTTAATCAACTTCAGTTGATGAACATGTCATCCTTTAAAAAAGCGTAAGTTCCTAACCACCAAATTTGCTTAAACGAACACAGTGTGAACTTAATAAACTACAAAATAACAATTATTTTACAACATATCATTAATATGCAATTGTGAAGTCGATTAACAATTAAATTCGGTCTAACCTTTTTGGTACCGGTAATAAGAAAAATATACCTACCACATATAGAGTGGAGTGTAAAATCTGATAACAATGTTCGCACATCCACAGATTTCCCACAATTTCCTTCGATATTATCCACAAAAACGTCACTGTTCTTTAAGATTATTTCAAAAAATTGTTTCAATATGTTGAAGTGGAAGGCTGGTGTAAGAATTTTTCTTCGTTCTTGCCATTTTGCACCTAATTAAGAATTAGTTATGATTAATATTTATTTTTGTACCACATATACATATACTCACACAATATAATAAAAAATTAAAAAGATTTACCTTTGCTTACCAGTAGTCCATCACCTAACCAGGGTTTGATAAATTTATATATGTAGCCTTTTTCTGAATATTTCATATTGGACAGAATTTTCTGAAAATGTGTCTAATGTTATTAAAATCCTTTATCGGAGAGAGACAGCTTAGTATATCAAATTAACGTTATATCAACATGTAACAAAAAAAAAAACCAGTAACACTCTGCCTCTTTTGCGACTGCTACGAAAGAGGTCGTGGATTCGATCCCCACTCAGGAAACTTTGTGTGATGAGCACGATGGTTTATTCTGTGTCTGTGTGTTATTTTCTATAATATTTATGTATTTAGAAATATATAAGTATGTTAATCAGTTATTTCGTTACCATAGTACAAGCTCTACTTAGTTTGGAATCAGATGGCGTTGTGTGAGTTGTCCTTACGATATTTATTTATCAGAAGAGAAAATTGACAATTATATGAAAAGAACGTTAATACTAAATGGTATTAGAGCAAATTATACATGTGATTATTTATAAAACTAGGTCACCCCCACGGCTTTGTCAGTGACATACTTCAAACTCGCGTCCCACCTATATAATCCTGTCGCTTATAATTTTTACGACAATACATAAAAAATTGCCGGATTTGTCGACATTTATGATTACTGCTCCGCTCTCCAGGATAGTAGTGTGATGATATACAGCTTATAGCCTTCCTGGATAAATGGGCTATCCAACACAAAAAGATTTTTTTTCAAATCAGGCCTCCAAACATACAAACTCTTCAGCTTTATAAATTAACTATAGATATAACAAAATCCTGGCGCTCCAATGGCTTGACATTTTAGATAATATTTGGTGTAATTGACACCCTAGACAAGCACATAGGCTTATTTTTATTCCACGCAATACTACAGTTCTAATTTGTGAGTGTTTGTCGTAACTTCCTCACCATCAAACTACTGGAACAATTTGCATAATAAAAAACTATAATTATTTTTGTTTTTAAATGTTATTTCTGCAATATTCTTAAAAACAAAAATAATTATAGTTTTTAAAATGGATTTCCGCCATGTAACGCCTGATTCAATTAGTTAATTTGCATAATATTTGATGTGGAGGTTGCTGACATATTAAACTAGGTAGCCGCAGTCGCAAAGGTGTAACCTATGCTAGCAGCATAAATTTGAGCGAAGCGTTAAATCAAACTAAGTATTTTCCCATAGACAACATGATTTTCGCGGATAACTTTTTTATTAGATCGAATTTTGAAATTCGGGTTTCGTCACGACCTGCATAATTTGAATAGATTTCCGTAACAGAAAAAAAAATCCGAAAACGGATAAGAAATGGCGAAGTTCTGCCCGGTGTTACAAACGCCATTGAAGTCGCTCCATAGGAGCTTCGCTTCGCTTCGCTCAATTAACACATAAGCTTCTTCGGAATAGGAGTACGGGAAAACTGCACAATCCGGGCGTCCAATAGTTTTACCTTATATTACACACATGGGGTGCGTAAGAAAGTAAGAAAGTGGTTGAGCGGGCGATATAAATAAATTCAAAGTAGACTGTATTTGCGGGGAAAGACAAAAATGAAATTTACACGCGGTTGTCGACGGAAAAAATAATGGAAAAACAGGAATGGGCACACTACCCTGCTTTTGCTGCGAGATGCTGAGGTGGAGGCTGCCGGGGATGTCCCTGGACTTGAATCCCTGGTTCCATTGCACGAAAACACTATTTATCCATGGAAAACACAATTATTGCGAAAGTTTTATGCGGGCGCGCGCGCGGTCATTGTAGGACTAAATACAGCGAGCCTTCAATCCGTGAATCTGTGAGCGGCGCTTTAGATCGCGAGTAATACAGCAGTCTCGCTCTCCTTTAATGCGAGACAAGGTAGGTGCGAAAGAGAAATGGAATAAATGGATTTTAATAACACACATGTGGTGCGTAATATATGGTAAAAGGTGCCTTGACCTTTCACTGAATATCGAACTGCTGCTCTCACATTATTATTATTATTTGACCGCAACAGCAATACCGCTCCTTTGGAATAAAATCATACGCAATGGGCAGACTCTATGGTACTATGTAGTCGTACAGCACGTAGGTCAGGAGGAACCCGCCGCACATCTGGGATCTGACAATCTTATCGCACAAGAGTCGAGGATTCGTTTCGAGCTCCTCAAGAAAAGTAATATAGGCCAAGTAGTAGGTATCATCCCATTGGTAGTATTTTGTCTGCTTTTACGTTCGATTATCCCTGCTATGGGCACAGCAAGGCAGTCCTTGCTGTGCCTAGGGTCCCACACCAGTGTGTGGGACTGCCGAGCCGTTAGGAGCCGTTTACCCGCTTACCGTTTATTTTTTCTAACCGGATTGCATGGTGGGCTCGAGGGCTAGTCACAGCGACCCGATTAAAACAACATGACATTATTTCAACACGTGTTTACCGTACCAAATGAACTCGGCATTATTTGTCATTATATAACGTGACCGAGAGGTAATGGGGACACAAACCACACTCATCACCACCGAATTATGTTAAATTTAATATTGGCTTCCCCATTTTTTATGGATGGATTGGATGGATTATGGATGGATCCTTATGGATGATATGCCTGACCATTACCGCTTTACTAAATTTAAAAAGACTGAATGTTGTTCTTTTCCAAGTCTGGGTGTTATTTATCTATAATATGTAAGATTTAGAAATATATAAGTATGTTTATCAGTTATCTGGTTACAATAGTACAAGCTCTGCTTAGTTTGAAATCAGATGGCGTTGTGTGAGTTGTCCCAACGATATTTATTATTTATTTTTTATTACTTTATTTACTTTATGGTAATTTTACTTAAATACGAACACATTAAAAACACTTACCTCCAGATCGTCAGGGTTATATACCACTACAACTCCAACTGGCCAAGCCCAGATGCCATAAATGCCATCGTAGGTATTTCCGAAATCTTTTACCAATTTCATAATTTCCACTGCAAAGGAAATGCCAATATGAAAATAAGTGATTATGTGTAACAGACATTAAGGATAAGGAAGACATGTCATCATAGCGCACACACACAATATCTACAGAACTTACAATTACCGGTGGTAGAACTCAGAGTTATACACACAGCTATTGATCACCTATACCCAAGCTACCCTATCAAACCAACGATGCCGAGACGCAGATACTTACGAGTACATTGGGGATTGTCTTTACTTTCAAAGCTGAGCAAAGAGCTATAGAGCGAGCTATGTTTGGAAACTCCGGCTCCGGAATGAGGTTATCCGTCAGAGAAGCAGTGTGGTCGACATAGCCCACAGGTTAAGCGCGTTAAAGTGGCAATGGGCTGGCCACATCTTAAGAAGACAGACGGCCTATGGTGTGAACGAGTTCTGGAGTGGAGACCGCTACGTGGCAAACGTAAGTGAAAAGGTCGCAAGGAGGGACTCGACGTGGAAGACGCAGTAGCAGCGTATGCTATGAACTGGAAGAGGCATTCTTACCGCAGTGGACTGCCATTTGCTGATTTGAGAAATGTAGCTAGTTTTGGATGATTTATAATAAAATAGAAAACTTTGCGGTTACCTGGTGACTTAAGTCCTATTGTTACTGCATCGCCCACTATAAACTGAAGTTTAGGACTGGGTATTTTCTTTATCAAACGAGCTCGTTCATTATAGTTGAGTAGAACGTGAAGAATACACAAAAATAGCACAACACCTAACAAATAAAATAACATTTCTATGTTGACACGTTTGTGCTAGTGCTACTACATTAGTGATAGTGGATAAGGTAATTGTGATTTAGTATAATTTCATATCCCTGTTGTAGGCATAATCATAATTTATCATTATTAATAAATAAGTTTATCGGCTTAACTACCGATATACAGACTTAGTGGGACGTGCAATAGTAGCCGATAAGCCATTTTCTTCTCCACTTCGCACGGTCTTCGGCATCCCCTGGTCTCACTACAGGGGATGCCGAAGACCGTGCGAAGTGGAGAAGAAAATGTAGGAAAGCGGACCCCGGGCGTCGCGAGACGCAACTGGGACAGACGCTCGGATGATGATGATGCAATAGTAGCCGATAAATGCGATCTACTGTCTCCTTTCAATTCCCAGATTAAAAATGTAGTGTAATGTATGTATATATTATATGAAAAGTTACAAGAGTAACGGTGAAGAGGGGTTCAACAGCCGGTTATTGAGAACTGAACTGACCGAGCATTGCGTGGAAAAAAGATAACGCTTTCTTATATTAAATTCTAACTTTAGCAAAAAGGCCGCAAAACGTTTTAATAAAGCATACGAGTACATCTATGCAAAGTGAGAAAGCAGATTAGAAAAAGTAAGCTTGTAGTAAAACTAAGGATCTAGTATTTGAAAAAGATGACGTAAGAATTAAATGCGATATTAGGGTAAACCAGGAATGTCTAGAGCAAGTAAATGAAATTGTGTATTTACGCACTAAACATACTCCCTGTATGTTTAGTGCGGATGGAAGATGTGACTCAGATGTAGAACGGCGAGTAGCTGCCGGAAGTTAATGGTGCTTTGTCCCAATTAGTAAAGCGATAAAGCATCGTAAAAGAAGCACGACTGGCGATTCATAACGCAGTGCTAGTGCCAACTTTGCTTTACGGTAGTGAAACCTGGGTATGTCAGCAGATGCATGACAGTAAATTAAATGCTGTGGAGATGCGATCACTTCGAAAATTGTGCGGCATAACTTTGGTCGATCGAATACGTAACGAAGTGATACGCAATATGGCAGGTTGGAAAGAACGTCTCAGCGTTAAGCTGAAAAAGGGGGTGCTCCGTTGGTTTGGACACGTCCAACGAATGAGTGAGGAAGGATTGACGAAGAATATATATTGTGCGAAAGTAGAGGGTAGAAGGAGTCAGGGTAGGCCGATGAAGACTACGTGAGCAGATTGCTCAAAAATGGAAAAGTTAAAAGTACTCGGATACCCAGAAGTGTGTGTATGAAGCGATTGATGAATCTAGAAGAAGCAAAAGAAGTATGCATGGATCGCGAAGCCTGGCGATCTGTCCTCTCTGACTAGTTAGCTTGTAGATATGCGTACATCGCAGAGCCCTCTTGCGAAGTAGAGCAGTAATTTTTTCGATACTACGAATCATGTTTCGTGCTAGTAGTAAAGATAATAATGGTACGACATCCTATAGACAAGCGCTGTAAGTTCAGTTCACGAAAAATTTGTAAAACCCAAAAGTGCACGCCTCACACGCTTTTATTAAATTATAAAAAAACAAATAGAATTACAAGCTTACAAACTTTGCTATGAATTATCGCGTAGGGGTTATGAAATAAATAAAGTAAAGCTAATAACAATTAAACCACATCGAATCAGACCGTGAAAAGTGAAAGGGTTGTATTCCTAATTATACTGAAGCGTAAGAGAAATAAAAAGACTCGATTAGTACAGTATCGTCGTTATCGTGTTAACAAGAAAATAATCTGTAACATACAGACACATGGACGTCTAAGACGGAACTTTTTTAAACAGTTTTTTTACTAGTTTAAATAACAAAAATGGCATCATATATATCATGAGTGTTAAAAATAGTGTTTTTTTTTTATATGTGTGTGTATATATTATTTTACAAGTGCAATATATGATAAATAGAGACATTTTAAGTTTGAAAATCAGATGTTTTGAGCGAAGTGACAGTAATACCCACCTCAACGCTTCTCTTATGAGGCGTGCAATACATTGTAACCTTTGAACTGTAAAAAGAATTTAAAATCTTATGTGCTAAATTTGTAGTGAGATGTCCTTGGCAGCCGACTGTCTATGGATGGACATAAATCCAACGTCCATGCAGAGATTTATCATCTGCCTATAACAAAATCAGTTCATAATAAAGGGCCCAGCCGGTATTATTTTTTTAGCAATTACGTATTTTTAAGAGAATAGAGGGTATGGCGAGTGCCATTCCTACTACTATCGATATGGGCTGGATTTATCCCAGCAATACTTAATTTTTCAACAAAAATACATGTTGTACCTTTATTTACGTATATAGGTTGTGTAACTAAAGGTAGGTATCCTCTTGTTTTAGATTTCTAAACCCTAAAGTTTTGAAAAGTCTTATAAGACGGCTTAATAATTAATAATTTGTCGCTGTCCGTCCGTCTGCAGCATCTATTTCTCAGGAACCAAAAGAGATCAAGACAAACGGCATTCTATTCAGGACACCTTGAATACGTGCATAGTCGATTTTGAAGTTTCTATCACTTTCGGTTTTAAAACTGAATTCGGTTTAGCAGTCTGATTGCTTCGCTATGGTAGTGAAGGGCGCGTTACTTGTTATAAAATACTAGAGGACGTCCCACGGTTTCACTCACGTTGTGCCCATTTCCATGGGAATACTGGGATAAAATGTTACTCCTAAGTTACTCCTCATACTATCAGCTATTAGCCAGTAATAGTTCCTATCCAGCCGTTTCAAAGATTACCTGTCAGTCATGGGTCGCACCAAGGCTGCCAGCCGATAATGTTTAGCGCCACCTCCGTCGCCAGAAAGGTTATGGCGGCAAAAGACAGGAGTTACGGTCGCGGGAGCGAGCAGGAAAACATTATAATTAAACGTCACAGTATGCTGAAGGTGGTAGATGGCTATTTTGTACATAGGGATCATCATGGACGTGTTGCTGACAAACGTACCAGATAATGTTGGGTTTTAGACATATTTTTTAGATTACAAAAGATATCAGATTTATTTTTTTGTTTGATAAATTATATCTAAGATAAACCTTACTATTGTAGTGTAAAGTATTGAATTACATAACGATTATTATATAGCAATAATGGCTCTGTAGTTGCAGTTATAGTGAATAACATTTGTATGTTATTCACTATAACTGCAACTACGTAGGTATTGTTACCTACGTTATTAGTTATTACATTTTTTATTTGTTGCCTGACGTTTCGACCAGGTTGCACCGGCCGTGGTCACAGACTGACTGGCTTTCGCCCACACCCTCCGCCGTCGAGTACGTGTGGTACCACACAATAGTCTAATGAGTGAAGAACGATTGACGATGAATATATAAATTGTGTGAAAGTAGAGGGCTGAAGGAGACAGGGTATTAATATGAAGACTAAGTGAGCAAATTAATAAGGTAATACTTACTTTACTGGAGTTGGAGCAACTTTGGCTATTCACTTGCAGGACTTGTAGAGCAATTCGGAACATGAACTGGCACGTCTATCTAAACGGGATACTGCTCTTCTTAACTCTATTATGAGGGATATTGTCCTGGGACTTAAACCTCGTAGTGCCCCGGGATGGGATAAAATTCTAGCGATATTCTAAAGCAGAACAAAAGATATTCTAATGCAGATGGGATAAAATTACTAGCGATATTCTGAAGCACAACAACTCTATTATGAGGGAAATTAATCTGGGACTTAAACCTCGTAGTGCCCCGGGATGGGATAAAATTACTAGCGATATTCAAAAGCAGAACAAAAGAAATTCTAAAACAGATGGGATAAAATTACTACCTATATTCTGAAGCAGTACAACTCTATTATGAGGGATATTAGGTACTCTGGGACTTAAACCTCGTAGTGCCCCGGGATGGTATAAAATTACTAGCGATATTCTAAATTAGAACATCTCTATTATGAGGGATATTGTTCTGGGACTTAAACCTCGTAGTGCCCTGGGATGGGATTAAATTACTAGTGATATTCTAAGGCAGAACAACTCTATTATGAGGGATATTACCCTGGGACTTATAACTCGTAGTGCCCCGGGAAGGGATAAAATTACTAGCGATATTCAAAAACAGAAGAAGCGATATTCTAAAGCAGATGGGATAAAATTACTAGCGATATTCTAAAGCAGAACATCTCTAGAGTCCGAGACTACCACGACTTTAATTGGTCGTGCGAATGAGTGTCTAGCACATGATATTAGCCTACCTTACCGTTGATAATACCTTTTAGCCTTTTTGTTACCACCTCACTAAAAATGCAATGGGTTCAAAATTTCTTCCAAATTTAACATCTAAAATAGACACATTTTATTAAATTTATTTGGCCCTTTAGACCCACCCCAGTTCCGTGCTTTGGAAGGCACGTTAAGCCTTATGGGCGGCTTAAAAATTTCAACAGCCGGTAGCAACAACCTGCGTCTGTCTAGTTCAACACCTCTGCCACCCCTTCGGGGATAAGGCGTGATAGATAAATAGAACATCTCTATTATGAGGGATATTGTCCTGGGACTTAAACCTCGTAGTGCCCGGGATGGGATTAAATTACTAGCGATATTCTAAAGCAGAACAAGTCTATTATAAAGGATATTGTCCTGGGACTTAAACCTCGTAGTTCCCCGGGATGGGATAAAATTACTAGCGGAACATCTTATCCCATGCCCCACCTATTACACATTACATGTGTAATATGAGCATAGAAATGGGCGTTTTTCCGGTCAATTTCAATTCAATTTTTCTTGAATGGCAAACGGTATCGGTAGTGATGTCCACCGACATTTTCAAATCAGCTTTATTATGTCCAATCTTTAAATCTGGAGATAAAAATGAACCCACAGACTATCGACCCTTATCTCTCTTGTCTATTCTATCTAAGGTATTAGAGAAGGCTATTATTAAAAGGTTGATTGCTTATCTTGAGCAAAATAGTATGCATATATATCACGATGGTCATACAACATGATCCAATATAGCCTATATATCACGAAGAATGTAGCTTACTAACGGTAAAAGATTTTTTCTAATCGGCCCAGTAGTTTTTGAGCCTATTCATTACAAACAAACTTACAAACCTTTCCTCTTTAAAATATTAAGTATAGACACAGAACTTCCAGACTGCCTATCGCCTTACTGACCGGACTAATTTGGGACTACAGAGCGTGATGATATATAGCCTATAGCCTTCCTCGGTAAATGGACTATCCAACTCAAAAAGAATTTATCAAATCCGACCAGTAGTTCCTGAGATTAGCGCGTTCAACCAATCAACCAAACAAACAAAAAAGCTTTTCAGCTTTATAACATCAGTTTAGATACGAAATAACATTTTACGAACTCTCCCAAGCCTGTCCTAGATGTTTTCCGTGTGATAACCGTGTAAATTTTAGCGTGCAAAGCAGTATTATCTAACATCTTTACACAAAAATCTCGTGTCACGTATTTGTTAGCGAACTCCTCTGGATATCGCATAACATTATTTTAGTGAATTATGAATGATTTTAAGAAGCGCTCGTGGCCCCGCGGTCTCAGTTTTCTGTAAACGATCACTGAGTTACGCAACTTTCACTATGGCTGGTCCTCGGATGGGTGACCACTTTGTGGCATTTACATTTGCGAGCGTTTCCGTGCTTCGGAAGGCACGTTAAGCCGTTGGTCCCGGTTGCCAGTAAAATGGCAGTCGTTAAGCCTGGTTGAATGCCTTATAGGCGGCTTGAAAAATTTCAACAGCAGGTAGTCACATCCTGCGTCTGGCTATTTCAACACGGCAATGGGCTCACCACCTATTATGTGGGACAGGAATCCACACGGTGAAAAGTGGGCATATAATATGCCTCTGCCACCCCTTCGGGGATAAGGCGTGATAGATATTTATTTATTTATGAATGATTTTAGGAAGCGCTCGTGGTCCCGCGGACGCAGTGTTCTGTAAACGATCACTACGTTAAGCAAGTTTCGCTCTGGCTGGTCACGGATGGGTGACCACTTTGTGGTATTTACATTTGCGAGCGTTTCCGCGCTTCGGAAGGCACGTTAAGCTGTATGGCTATTTAAGGCTGGTTGCAGGCGGCTTATAAAAAAATATATTATACAAGGTAGCCGCAACCTGCGTTTGTCTATTTCAAGACGGCAATGGGCTCACAACCTATACTTGCAATGGGACAGGAATACACATGGTAAAAGTGGGCATATAAATACCTCTACCACACCTTCGGGGACAAGGCGTGATAGATAAATAAATAAAATTATAATATTTTAGTACCTCCATATATAGCTTTATTTAAAATGTGATATGCTTATCGGCCTAGACTATTTTAATTACTTTTTAAAGTAAAACTTCTTTACGCAAACTTGATTGATGAGTAAACAGGTATATTCTAAGGGTCTATGTCACTGGCCTCCATACATACAATGTGTTACCAAAAGTGTGGTCGGGCGAAGCCTGGCGAGACAAAGGAAAGTTGAAAGGGGGAAATAAGTTAAGGAAGGTAGAAAGAAAGAGAATTACTTAGCTATAACAAGGCTATAACGGCCAACATAGCGTGCCGCTAGTTTTTTTTTTGTAGTAGGTATATTCGTAAATTTTCATAAAATTTATTCATTATACTATAGCCATTTACAGATATGTTTCTCTATGATAATATGAAATATGTCAAATTTTATTGACAAATAGATTGTTTGATAACATTTTACATCAAAATGTTCATTATAATATCGTCCTAGAAAATAATAAAAAAATAAATAAATAATTAAAACATGGGCATTTTAAAATGGACAATGTATATATAAATCAAAATACAAACATTGTACAGTCACAAACAAAACCTGCAGCACAGAATATTATGAAACCTTACCGTCGATCTAACAAAGTATTTATGGTAGAGGTATGATGAAATATTTTGCTTCTCAAATTAGATTTGTAAATTCTGTAGACACCTTAGCACCGTTACATCCCCGTCCCATCTCTAGAGAAATTTTTGAAAGTCAACGCAGCAGCGGAGGCCACGGAACATAAAAATTAAGGGCCTCGAATCTGCACTTCCTTCCAAGGGCTGTTACAATAATTCTTAAATCAAAACTAGTAATAACTAATTTACAAATATCTTCTAATTAATATCTTTTTGAACAGCTTCGTACTGCGACAAGACTGGGCCGAGTTCGTGTATTGGTAAGGGAGTTTGCGGGGGACATCCGATCTTTGTGGAAATATGGCGCACCATTCCCGACCTTCCTTAAACTTATTGGAACTTTGATTTTGTGCCTAATCGTTCTTCTACCACTTATTTATCCAATATTTATATTCATAATCACCTACTTCACATATGAGAGCCTTTACCTAAGGTAAGAACTTATTACTTACTTCTCACCTACCTTAAAAAGAAAAAAAACGATACCCTTATAAGATCACTTTCTTGTCCGTCTGGACGTCTGTCCGTCCGTCTGCCCGTGTGTCAGTATCGATTTCTCGGAAACTGGTGAACCTAGTAAGTCTATAGTTCCTATTAACGTAATTATCAAAATTCATTTTTTTTTATTTCGGATTTTTTCCTTTACTTGTGCTTACCTTTAATATGTAGTTTTACCTTGCTTCTAACCAAAATTTACAAAGTTAACTGGGAGTATCCTATAGGTTTTGGATCGAAAACCTATATGGTTGACCTATAATCACGAAATTTGTCAAAAAGGAAGGGTTTTACAGCAAAAAGAAAAAATAAAATTCTTAAAAGTTATTAAGTGTAGCTCTCACGCAACGCTACCCTCTAGGGTAACACTGGCTATAATCTAAATAAAGCGTATTGCATCATTTTTACAGCTGGTCTCAAGATCAACCGTGGAGGTTTCTTCCAAGACCCATCATCCGTAGAGCTCTTTCCGCTGCGTTTCGGCCGTCTGGTGTCCAGGATATATGGAAAGTGCGAGAGGTCCTCACAAGAGCAATTCTCCTCGCACACTCATTGGCCACTTCTGTCGACTACTTGTGTGTGATGCAAGGACTCTTGGATGAAACTTGAAATATGGAAGAAACACTCATCTGAAAATTATTAAAATACCTACTAATAAAGTAGTAATATCTACTGATTACAATAAAAAAATCTGACATCAAAAACTATAGTTACGATCTTATTATTTCGTATTATTTATTTTCTTACCTATCAATATAGATATATATAATTAAATACTATATTTATCTGTATGTCAGATAGCTGACGTTATAAGGAGTAACTTAGGCGGCAACTTAGTTTGCTCTAAAACCATTTTCATTCAGTCGTCGTCTGTTCTGAACTATGTATGTGAAGGTGGAACTGATCATTTAACAATTCATTTCCTCCTTGGTGGGAAATACAATTTTTCCGTTCCAGTGCTCTTCCAATCCCAGGTACGAAAGCTGAACACAGGAATTTCTATCAATTCGTTGAACACTTTTCAAAAAACTTGTGTGTTGGTTTTTGCATCTAGATTGTTAATGAGTGCAGCAAGAGTGCTCTATTACTTAGAAGAGAAGTTTGACAAGAGCTAGCTAATACAGATAGTCATATGTTCGCCCAAAGACATCCACAGCTTAAAATAGTATAACCTTGTATATCTTTCATTGTATATGGTAGGTACAACTAGTGAGTGACCCTCTAGACCTTTGCGTAGGTAATTACAATACCGCTTCTTTCCTTCCTTGTGTTGATAGATCTGATTGCGTGCATTTTTTTAGATAGCCTTACCTAGGATAATAATAGAATTCAAATTATAGTTTGTTATTAAATGTAAATTCTGACCTACTTAGCTAAGTCTAAATGGTAATCACGTTATATTTGTTTAAATTGTTTACGAAGGTAAGACTGTGCTTCCTTCTCCTCGTTTTGGTATGTTCCCAGATGCCTCTGAACCCAACCTAGATTTGGAGCTTGTGACGTCATGGCTACCTTCGGCCCCGCACGCGAGCCAGGATCGGTGCCTTGCCCCCGCGACCTTTCGTCCTCCGCAGCGCCTTATATGTATAACGGGCCGCACTGGCGGTCCTCGCCCCTTCTCTGCTGCAGTTTCCCAACAAGGTGACGTCCCACACCCCTATGCTTGGAGACTGGGGTTCACTTTTATTTGGCTGCTAGGATCGGCTATCGTTTGGTTTATGATTTCCCCGGAGATCTCAGTGAGGCTCCTTACATCCAAGGCTAAACTGTGCATATTGAGCACTACAGTTCTTACTGTCAATTCACTGAAGACTCAGTGGTAGTTGACTGGTTACTTCTTCCCAAAATGATTTTGAATGATTTATAATACATTTCAAATTTTCTTCTTCATCTTTATTATTTTTCCAGTTGCTTCCAAACCGTTGGATTCCACCTTTATCAGCAGCTGTCGTGTGGCTTTTGTTACGTCATAATGGTGGGCCACTTAAACTCTATTTGAAATTCATTTGTGTACAGATAATAATTTTGCAGATAGTAGTCAACGCGGTACGACAGGTAATAATCCTTGACCATTTTTAAATATATCTAATGACTTTTTTGCTGAATTCTTTAACGCAACGCTTTCCACAAGCAACGCTTTCTACAAACAAACTGCCTTTACTTTTTCTACTTACTTCTTTCCTTTTTTTGGTTTTTCGCCAGATTCAATATAAATGTTTGTATAATTTGGCAAAGTGTTGCAATGTGCCTACACTTTCAGATTCACCGACTATTTCAGACGTCTTAAGAACTAAAAAGGTTTCTTAAGATACATAGATGTAGATGGATAAAATTGGATATTATACAACAGGAATATAATTTGACAACGTCGAAGTCAAGTGTGAGGTACTAGAGCTTAGTGCGAAAGACGAACACATTGCCATATCACACCAGTTAACACGTAGATCGCCAAATAATAACGACCCATTGTTATTATAAGTCATTGTTTGTCGGTCGGTCACCATGTGTCCGTGACAGCGTTCAATGTAAAGACATGTTTAAAAAATTGTAAGCATTGAGCGCTTTAAAATGTTTGCAGTTAAATTTTTTTTCTTACCGCCACCTTGGCCAGAGAGAGAGAGAGATATAATTCTCGTAATAGGCGAATTCAATTGTTTTTGTTCATCAATCACGCCTTATCCCAGAAGGGGTGGCTGAAGCATATTATATGCCCACTTTTCACCGTTTGTATTCCTCACGCAGGTGGAGAGCCCATTGCCGTGTTGAAATTGACAGACGCAGGTTGTGGCTACCCGCTATTTAAATTTTTCAAGTCGCCTATAATGTCCCTCAACCTAGCTTAACGACTGCCATGTTACCGGGACCAACGGCTTAACGTGTCTTCTGAAGCACGGAAACGCTTCCAAATTTATATGCCACAACGTGGGCACAGCGACAGTTGTTTGACGCTCAGAAATAGAAGCGCTCGTGACCCCGCGGACTCAGTGTTCTGTAAAATATACACAACATATTCCGCGGGGCCACGAGCCAGGGTGTTTAGACAGGTGTCATCACAAATCGAATGATTATAGGTGCTATATAAATAAATAATAAATAAATACCCATCACGCCTTATCCCCGAAGGGGTGGCAGAGGCATATTATATGCCCACTTTTCACCGTGTGGATTCCTGTCCCACGTAATAGGTGGTTTCAAGCCGCCCATAAGGCCTTCAACCAGGCTTAACGACTGCCATTTTACTGGCAACCGGGACCAACGGCTTAACGTGCCTTCCGAAACACAGAAACGCTCGCAAATGTAAATGCCACAAAGTGGTCACCCATCCGAGTACCAGCCATAGTGAAATTTGCGTAAATCAGTGATCGTTTAAAGAACACTAAGACCGCGGGGCCACGAGCGCTTGTTATATGCCAATAGATTGCGCCTGACGTCGCCTTAAGGCGGAAAAAGGTGGATAAGTTCTTCATTTTAGAGTGAGTCTATTAAGACTCACTCTAAAATGAAGAACTTATCCACCTTTTTCCGTCTTATATGGTAAAAGCGTCTGATGCGTTGAGCCAGACGACGCTGGTTCGAATCCATCTCGAGACTGATAATTTTTTTTCATTTTAAATTAGGATTTTGGTAACATATTAACAATTTTTCAAAATTGTTTCTAATGTATTTATTCTTCTTCTATTGGTTGCATGTACGAGCAAGTACATAATACTTTGTCATCAAAATCGTAGTATTATAACGTTTGTATTGCAATAAATTAAACAACCATTATGCCTTTTCAAAAGCGTCGCTGAATCCGTACGTTCAATGGGTTTGATTGTGTTGCCCAACCATCGCAGTATTCTAATTTAGATTTTAATAGTTTGTATGCGGGGCAAATTCTCCCGAAATCGTATCCATTTATTATATTATGGTTTTAGGTAGAGCCGTATTCAATCATCATCCGAGCGTCTGTCCCAGTTGCGTCTCGCGACGCCCGGGGTCCGCTTTCCTACATTTTCTCCTCCACTTCGCACGGTCGTCGGCATCCCCTGTAGTGGGACCCGGCGGGGCTGACATGGCCAGACATTTGTTACCTACGTAGCCCGGCGGTTGCCGCAAGACGTGACCATACCAACGAAGGCGACACTCTTGCAACTTGTCTGCAATGTCACGGACGTGAAGGCTGCCGCGGATGCGAGAGTTCCTCACGCGGTCCAACCGCGTGACCCCACACATCCACCGCAGCATCTTCATTTCCGTGACACGCAGCTCCTGCTTGTGTCGCTCCAATATCGGCCACGTCTCACTGCCATGTAAAAGGACAGGTCTAATAATGGTTTTGTAGACCTGTCCCTTCAACCGGATCGGCATTTTAGGGTCACAAATGACAACGGTCATCTCCCGCCATTTGGCTCACGCGGCAGCAATGCGTGACTTGACATAGCAATCGATGTCACTGGACGTGTGAAAAACAGATCCCAAGTATTTAACCTGGTCCGTGCGCTCGACCAAATCACCGCCTATGCGGACGGATGTGGGATCTGTCGAGTTTAGTGCCAAGTACTCGGTCTTCGCCACATTTAGTTTCAGACCGCCGTTCTCAAGCGTCTCCTTCCACGCCTTCACACGTCGCACCAATCTGCCCCTGTCCGCGTCTGCCAGCGCAATATCGTCAGCATACATGAGCAACCATGGAGGCTGCTCATGTGGGTTTCTGATGCTGTCCGACAATTCGTCTAATATTACACTGAACAGAAGCGGACTAAGGACCGAACCCTGGTATACCCCGACGGTGATGGGGAAGGGTTCCGTGTCGCCAACAGCAGTCCGAACCATTGAATCGGAGTCACAGTACATGTCCTGGATAGTGTCAATATAGACCTCTGGAACCCCTTTGGACCGCAGTGCCCACCAGATCATCGCACGAGGAACACAGTCGAAGGCCTTCTGCATGTCTAGAAACAAACAGTGCAGAGGCTTGTTCTTCGACCTGTATTTCCCTGCGACAACCCTCAGGGCAAAAACAGGGTCCGTGGTCCCATAACCAGGGCGAAACCCATATTGACACTCCGAGAGAGTACACTTCTGCCGGATCCGAGAGTCTATAATCCTCTCGAAGATCTTCATGGTGTGGGACATCACCTTAATACCGCGGTAGCTCCCGCACTCCTGCACTGACCCCTTACCTTTGAAGACTGGAGTAATAATACTCAGTCTCCATTGGTTTGGGATCTGCCCGCTGAGGAGTATGCGGTTAAAAAGGTTTACTAAGATGCCCACACCGCGAGGACCCATTGCCTTCCAGGCTTCGATGGGGACTCCATCGGGTCCGACAGCTTTCCGATTCTTCATGCGGCGAAGCGCAGTCAGGACTTCTCCAGGCGTTACCGGTGGCACTAGTCCCTGATTCGGAGGGAGGTCCGGAGGCTGCACCTCTTTGTGCTGTTTATTAAGCAGCTCGTGGAAGTACGAGCGCCATCTCTCCTTTACCGCGAGGTCTTCGCTTAACAGGTTGCCCTCAGGGTCTTTTACACAGCGACACTTGGATATATCCTGTGCCGCTTTGGCCCTGGAGCGCGCCAGGTTATAGATGAGCTTCTGCCACTCAGACGATTCCAGCTTATCATACAGAGGTTGTAAGTGGTCACGTCTGGCTCTGGCTACAGATCTCTTTGTGGCGCGCTTGGCAGCCCTGTACGCGTCGCGGTCTTCAGGAGATCCGGTCGCTTGCCACTTTTTAAAGAGCGCTTTCTTCTCCCTAGTCTCCCTCTGGACTGCGTCGTTCCACCACCAAGTTTCCTTGTCACATTTGCGTCCACCCTTAGACTCACCGAGCACCACCTTCGCCGCTCCAAGGATGGCCGCCTGAACTTTGTCCCAGTAATCTTGAACTGGTTCGCCTTCAGTGTCAGTGCACTTGTCACCGACAGCTGAGACGAACTCCTGGGACCTAGTTTCATCAAGCAGCCACCATCTGATGCGGCGCTGGCACCGCTCGATGCGTTTGCCTTTGGCCAGAGGTCCATGACAAGGAGACGGTGTTGTGCAGTAAGACTCTCACCGGGTATGACCTTGCAGTTGGCCACCTTGCCGATGCTGTGTCGCAAAGTGAGTAGGAAATCGATCTGAGTTGTACGCCTCCCGCTCTTGTAGGTGATGAGATGTTCGGGTTTCTTTTTGAAATACGTGTTCACAATGGCCAGATCGGCAGCCGCACACGTTCTGAGGATAGTTTCTCCTTCAGCGTTGCGGGTGCCGTATCCAAAACCACCATGAACACGCTCAAACTCCTCACACCCCTCACCCACATGACCGTTTAGGTCGCCGCCCAAAACGATTCCCTGTGACAACGGAATGCTCCGAAGCACTCCCTCGAGTTGACCCCAAAACGACATCTTATCGGCGTCGCTACAACCGGCCTGTGGCGCGTAGGCACTTATCAGGTGGGTAATAATCCCATCGATAAGCACCCTCACGATCATAAGCCGGTCGCTACAGCGTTTCACCTCCAAGATGTCGCTCTGCAGCCCCTCGGAGAGCACCACGGCCACCCCGTTCTCCCCACCAGGCGCACCCGTGTAATACAGCTTGTAGCCGTTCTGCAAAGGCCGGGCTCTGTTGCCCTTCCACCGAGTCTCCTGCAGGAACGCCACGTCCACCCTCCGCCTGGAGAGTACTTAGACCAAAATTTCCCAATTCGGGTTGGGGCTAACTTCTTTAGCCGTGCTGGCCCGACACACGGCAGCCCTAGCCCACTTGCCACAGGAGTCGGGCGGGGCTCCTGCGCGTCGTTTTGCGGCGGCGCCCTATCCCTAGCAGCATTCCTTTTCTGACTGTTCATTTTTTTTTTTGTTTCGGCGGGTGGCTTTTGTGGGAGCGACGCCCTCAGACCTCCCAACCCCAGAGGGGAAAGCCAGCGCCAGAGCCTCGTCCATTAGTCAGCAGGTGCACGCACTAGCACGGGAGGTTGACTTGGGCCCCGAAGATCTTGGTGGGGCCCCTTACACCCCCGTAGAGCCGTAGAGGTAGAGCCGTATTCCAATTAACATTTTTACAATTAACATTGTTGAAATATTACTTTCGATTTTATTGTTATTATCCAGCAAATTGGGTCGTATAATTTCGATATATCCAGTAGTAATCAGCGTTTATGATGTTATTCAGTAATGTTGTCACTTTTGTTAATGGTGTCATTGACTTGGTGGAACGTGAAGTGATCACTAAGCTGATTGCAATTAATATATCAAGTACCTACTTGCCTTATTTGACTCAGCGTATTTGAAGTCTATCGTGTTCTGGCTTCCAAGATTTTTTCCAGTTTCAAGTCTATCAAATACTGTGCCAAATGTTGATGTGAACTGCCTGATTTTTGGCGTGGCGATAATACGGCTGTGGCGCTTATATATGTACTTAACGTAGTAACTAAACGTAATATTGTTTAAAATATATACAAACATACATATTATGACCATTGTTTATCCCACGTAACAGGTGGTGAGCCCATTGCCGTTTTTCATTGAATTTATACATATATAATATTATATATATCCCATATTATATCATATCATATTGCCGTGTTGAATTGGACAGGCACAGGCTGTGGCGACCTGCTGTTGAAATTTTTCAAGCCGCTCATAAGGCCTTCAACTGGGCTTATCGACTACCATTTTACTGGCAACTGGGACCAGCGGCTTAACGTGCCTTCTGAAGCACGGAAACGCACAAAGCGGTCACCCATCTAGGGACCACCTTCAGCGAAAGTTGCTTAACGCAGTACTCGTTTACAGGACACTGAATAGGCGGGGCCTTGCTGTTTAACCTATACATTTACAGTTGCCTGAAAGAACTGCAAAAGAGTACTAAGGTCTAAAAATGGATGAACTGACCGTCAAATGCCTCGTATACGCTGATGATCAGGTAATACTAGCATCATCGGGGGAGGAGTTGCGGTTGATGGTTAGCATGATGCGCTAAAAAGCAAAGGAATCGAAGTGAATGTAAACAAGTCGAAAGTAATGGTTTTTGAAAGAGAAACAACTATGACAGATTGCTCAATTCTTGTAAAAGGAGAAAGAGAGGAACAAGTAAAATAATTCGTATATCTACACGACATTGAGCGAAAAGTTTGGCGGAAATAAAATAAATTGCGCCATGTACACCTTTATGAGCAGTCAGAAAAAAATACGTAACTTTGTACTGTAAGATTTCATATCAGACCTTATTACGTGTATCGTGCAAAGAATGTATTAATATAATATACATTTTATGATTGTTTTAAGTACGCACTAATTATAACATTTTTTTATACCAATAGGCTAACTAGCATGTAAACATTTTGTACTATGTTTTTATGAAATAAATTTATTATTAGTATAGAACGTGTCTAAGAAGGCATAATTGACTGTACATAGAATAGACCTGGTCCCAACTGAAGTGAAGTTGATGGATAAATCAAGGAACAGCGCGATAAGGGAACATTGCGGTATGACAGAAGATGTAGTGACTAAGATAAAAATAGGATGCTTAGATGGTTCGGACACGTGGAGAGGATGGATGAAAATAGACTGACGAAGCAGATTTATGTGGCAAGAGTGAATGGGCAAACTGGTAGGAGTCGACCTCGGCGTACGTATGTGAATCAAAAAGAAAACCTTTTGAAAAAAGGCCTGGTCAAGAGTACCCTTAACCGGCGAGCGTGTATAAAAACACTAAAAAAGTAGAAGAAGCAAAAGGTTTATGTCAGGATCGTAGCAAGTGGAAAGCCATAGTCTCTGCCTACCCCGTTGGGAGACGGGCCTGATAATATGTATGTATGTATTTTTTTATATTATGAATTTATTTATAATCAACAAAAATATAATTTAATTAACGATTATTTACAAAAAAAAAAAATATCAACCATTTTGACGTTTGCCAGGTGTCCTCTTTGGCGCAATTTGAACCCACCTCATTACAGCATCTTGAACCACGGGCGTAGCCAAGAGGGGGGGTTTAGGGGGTTCAAACCCCCCCCCCCCCATGTTGACGAAATTAACAATCATCATCCGAGCGTCTTGTGTTTACGGCGACCGGTGTCTGCATTCCTACTTTTTCTCCTCCACTTCGCACGGTCATCGACATTCCTAGTAGCGAGACCACGGGTGTGAGAGTTCCTTTACAAACCCACCACTGTATTTTCATTGTCGCGATACGCAGCTCCTGCTTGTGTGGCTACGAGTATAACAGAAACGAAAGGTTTTATAGACCTGTCCCTTCTAACCGGCATTTTTGGTTAACAAATTACGCCAGACGTCTCTCGCAACTTTGCTTACGCAGCAGCAATGTGTGTCTTGCCTATGCCGAGAGCTGTGAGACCTGTTGAGTCTCATGTCAAGTAGCTACTGGCTTTTGCCCACAATAAATAACCATGGAGTCTGCTCATGTGACTACCTAAAACTTAACTTAAAAAAAAAACGGTTTAAAGATCAATTGGGTACAGCAGCAAATCGAAACGATTTTAAAGTTCCGAGTAAAACTTTTCAGACCCCAAATCTATTTGGAGTGCGGTAGGTCAGAAAGTATCCTATATAGCTTCATCATGTGTGCACTTTTGATGCGAAAATTAAAACTTAGAGATGCTCGGTCAAGTCGTTGATCACTTACGGTATTAAACCTCTTTATCACGCAAACATCTCTATATACACTTACTGTCCAATATCAATCTCGTTCCTAATAATTATCCTGTCCTTATCGGGGCTTCGCTTAGTTCATTTTCTGTGGGGCTTTTTATTAAAGTAAAAATTCAATAAGAAGAGCCTCTGCGACTCGAGACCGTTAATAAGACGCCATGACATAAAGACCCATTTTTACCTCATTTTTGTAGTCGCACTTTGGCGGTAAATACCCCCATAACAACGTTGTAGTCACCCTTAGTAGTACCGTATAATGCTGCCGCTATGTTCTCATACACGGTCTCAAATGCCTCGTCAGTGCTTCCCGAGGTTGGAGCATACATTGGAGGTGTTCAGGAATACCTATCGATGCGCTTCAGTTGTATGCTTTTCTAACCGACACACTGCTGCTTCCACAACGCTGCTAACAAGGTCATTCATCACCAGTACCTTCCTTCACTTTTCCGAAAGTGGTAAAGGTCTAAAAGGTGGAGACAAGGGTTAGTGTGTCCTTGCCCTTTCTTCGCAGCTTGCATAAACTCAATATGGGCCAGTTTATGCTACCAAGTTATACCTCAATTTCGGTGAGCCGCTCGTCCAGTCGTAGACTATTTCCATAGGTTGCCAGAATCAATCTTTTATTGCAGCCTTCTGTAGCTCACAGATTCTTGGCATCCCCTCTTCCGCCGTTACCCTGATCTCTACCGTAATCGAGAACAAAGGAAGTGACGAGAACTGGAGCCCGTTTCTTGTTTGTGCCTTCATATTGGGAGGGTTTGTCCTTACTATACCACACTGGCCAGACGAGTTGGTACAGGGCTTTGTCTCGAATTCTCCTGTTCTTCGCTATGACCCTCGTCTTTTAGTCAGCAGATGCACTACTCAAAGGTGAGGCTGGCATGGACCCAAAAGATGTAGGTTGGGCCCTCTCGCATCTAAAATCTCCTTTAGAATGCTTAAATTACTGTACAATCTATCAAAAACTTACACATTATTAAGTATTGGAATCCCTCAACTAAAAACTGGCTACGCCCGTGTCTTGACCAATTGTTTTTGCGTAGTACGCGCTTCTAGAAGATGATTACTCCCTCTCAATATATCGGCTACGTATAGGTGATGACTGTGCTTTGGCAGCAAATGGATACAGGTGATCAAGCCATCGTCTTGTACTAAGTGTTTGAATTTTTTTGCCAAAAATGTTTAAAAATTGGTACTTGATAGGATAATGTTGCTGCCATTTTGCCAAATGTAAGCCCTGATCTTCCTCGTGGACACGGAGTTGCCAATACAATTTTTAATATCTGCTGAGTAGACAAATTTATATGTACGCCATCGTAAAATTATAGCTTGAAGATCTTGAGGCAGATTCAGGTCCCGCTTCATTTGTTCTGTAACCAGATTTTGTTTGTTGAGCAGTTGCGTTAAATACTACGCGCAGTTTTGTTGTTGTGGGATCATGTTTGAAATCCCCGCGCCGTAGCATCTTGGTGTTGTGTTTGTGTTTACATAGTTTAATGTGACTGAGCTATAAATATTCCTGAATAAAATTCTGGCATGGCATTTTGTAAGGAAAAGGATTTGTTTGCGGCGAACACAATGTTCAACCACAAACAAATTCATATGTATACGAGGAGATGGGAGTCAAAGAGAAGCATGATAGATCTATTCCTAATGGATAGTCGGCTCCGTAAACAGTTGATGGACATAAGGGTTTTTCGAGGCGCTGAGCTGGGCTCAGACCACTACCTAGTCATAACTAGGATTAGGGGTCTGTTCGCGGGTTGGCGTCATCGTACCGAGTGTTCTGAACCTGAGCCGACTTATAGCATCAAAAGCTAGAAGCTGCAGGATGCATCCATTAGGGATAAATATAAAGAAAGGGTAGCCGAAAATCTTGGCGACGTCAATGTTAATAGTGAGAATGTGGAAAGTGTATGGCAGAACCTTAGAGATAGTATGGTAAATGCCGCTGTGGAAGTGTGTGGAGAAACGAAAAGAGGCAGTAGTAATGAGCGCGATGCATGGTGGAATGAGGAAGTGAAAGAAGCAGTTCGAATTAAGAAGAAGGCATGGTTAGACTACTTAGCCTCGCCGAATGATTATAATATGAAAGAGAGATACAAGCTGCAAAAAGTTAACACGAAGGCACTGATAGAAGAAGCTCGTGAAAGGTGCAGAATGAAAGCGGATGAAAGGTTGTCGTCCAATTTCCGGGATAATGCCAAGCTCTTCTGGAAAGAGGTAGGCAAGACCCGGAGTTGTTTGGCAATCTGCAGTATGAATAAAGTGCTTAGTGTTAACAATGACGTCCTAACAGACCAAACTGGCGTCCTGCAGAGATGGAGTGAATATTATGGAAAGATGTATGCAAGAAAAGACAGAGATGCCACATCGGGAAGTGGAGCTCACTTCGATGCTCCGGATCCCGATGTCATTGAAGTCATTAGTATGAAAGAAATTGAACAAACGAAAAGAAGTATGAAATGTGGTAAGGCTGCGGGAAAAGACAGAGTTACTGCTGAGATGATCAAGTACGGTGGGTCGCGCGTCTGGGACACACTATGTCTGTTATGCAACTTGTGCTGGCGGACGGGTGAGGTCCCAGATGACTGGCGAATAGCAGTTGTAGTACCTATTTACAAAGGGAAAGACTCGCGCCTAAACTGCTCCAGCTACAGGGCGATCAGCTTGGTCAGCTTAGCTAGTAAGGTGTATGCAAAGGTTATAACGGCAAGAATGCAAGAAAAGTCTGAAAGGTATTTATGGGAGGCTCAATGCGGATTCCGACGTGGAAGAGGTTGCATGGATCAAGTGTTTTCTCTCCGCATGATCGCGGAGAAGTTTCTGACTATTAACCAGAAGGTTTTCTGCGCTTTTGTGGATCTGGAGAATCCTTTGATAACGTTGTGAGGGAAACTCGGACGGCTCGCTACTGCGGGCAATACAGTCGCTTTATAGGGACTGTAAGGCTTGCGTGTGAGTAGGCGGGAGTGTCACCTCTTTTTGATGTCTGTACAGGCGTCAAGCAGGGTTGTGTCATGTCCGCCTGGCTGATCATAGTGTATCTGGACAGTTGCCTGCAGAAGTTGAAAGATTGTGATATGGGTGTAAATTTGGGTGACTTTTCAGTAAACTGTCTGCTGTAAGCTGATGATGCGGTGCTCATGGACTCATCAGAAGACCTTGAGGCATTAGTCACTAATATGAAAGAGGAGTGTGAAAGTAAGGGTCTTCGCTTGAATGCAAGTATAACTAAGGTTCTAGTATTTAAAAGAGATGACGTAAGAACTAAATGCGAGATTAGGGTAAACCAGGAACGTCTAGAGCAAGTGAATGAAATTGTGTATTTAGGGAGTATTTTTAGCGCGGATGGAAGATGTGATTCGGATGTAGAACGGCGAGTAGCTGCCGGAAACAGAGTTAACGGTGCTTTGTCCCAATTAGTAAAGCGACAAAGCATCGTAAAAGAAGCACGACTTGCAATTCATAACGCAGTGCTAGAGCCAACTTTGCTTTACGGTAGCGAAACCTGGGTATGTCAGTAGATGCAAGAAAGTAAATTGAATGCTGTGGAGATGCGATCACTTCGAAAATTGTGCGGCGTTACTTTGGCCGACCGAATACGTAAGGAAGTGATACGCAATATGGCAGGTTTGAATAAAAGTGTCAGCGTTAAGCTAGAAAAGGGCGTGCTCCGTTGGTTTGAACACGTCCAACGAATAAGGGAGGAAGGATTGACGAAGAATATATATTGTGCGAAAGTAGAGGGTAGAAGAAGTCAGGGTAGGTCGAGACTTACATATGAAGGCTACGTGAGCAAATTGCTCAAAAACGGATAGATCAAAAGTACTCGGATACCCAGACGTGCGTGTATGAAGCGATTGATGAATCTTGAAGAAGCGAAAGAAGTATGCATGGACCGCGAAGCCTGGCGATCTGTCCTCTCTGACTACCCCGTCAGGGATACAGCGTGAAGATAGAGAGTTATAAAATTCCTGTAGCCATCTAAGTCGTTTTTATAATTGTCGGAATGGAGCAATTGCTTGCGACATCGTTGCACCTAAACTTTTAGCAAATTGTTTTTCATGGAAATTTTATATGGAACTGAAATTCATATGAAATTTCAAAACTTCATATTTGCCGTCCGGCAACCTTCTTGTTGTGTTCGGGTATATGACTATATTCCAATTCCTAAAGCAGCTGCCTGTTGTTTACGCCGGCGTCATCCCAGGCGTTGAGCCGCTGACTCAGTTATTAGACTGTTTTGAGTCCCTTGATCACACATTGACATCGTTTCACAACGTATCATCAACTGCCATGATCTTCAGTTGTGCCGTAGAAGTAGTACTTCGCTGTGATATTCAGCTGCGTGGTTGAATTTTTTTTTCTAAAGAGTCCGTCGTAGCCTCAATGTTCGATGTAGGCGCGATATGGGTTATTCGAGTCGGTGCCTGAGCGACAATATCCTCGTGTAACATAGTATGGTGCATATTATCACATATTTTGCATTATTCGAAGTGCATTCTTGAATATTGTATGTAAACATGCAGTTCTAGCAAATTTGCAATTGTTTCATTGTTTCTAATTTATTCTGCAATGCCCTAGTAAGTGGTGCGTATTGCAAATAGGGCAGCTTCTTTCCGCTTGTGCAATACGCGTTTTTGACAAAAATTCTTTCGTTGGCGTACTGTTTTGTTTGGGAGGTGTTGGTCTCTCTATTGGCTACAACACTGTAAATTAAGTTTCATGAAACCACATCAACTTATCAAGGGATGTTAACTTGTGCGTAGGTTTTCTACTCAACATATACATGATTGGCTTAACGACTCCCCATTTTACTGGCAACCGGGGCCAACGGCTAAACGTGCCATCCGACGGAAACGCTCGATAACTGTTAAAAACAATAGAAAACTGTAACAAACTTTCAAAATTTACGAAATTATCACAATACTGATTTTAAGTACGTGATCATAATAATTTAAAAAAGTTTTAGAATTCACTTAGCGGATTCTGAAAAGAAAAGGGTTTGCTGAACACATAATATTCGAGGGCTAGTTTATGTAGCATTTTTGTGAGTTTGGTGGGAAATGATTGTAAAAGCTGGTGAAGAACACGTATATTGGCGTCATTTGAAAGGTGTATGTAAACATATATTGTATGCGGAAGCATTTTAGCAGACTTTAAAACTAGACGTATCAATTCTTCGACTCTATCCAGTCTGCTCTTGATGCTCGTCGACTCCTTTTTTAAGTTGATCAAAATCTCCTAATAGACTTAGCTACGATTTGTTGGTTTTGTTTCCATAGCTAGTATGTTACTCACTCTAGTTCTTCAAGATGCTCCATGAAATGTGAATTAGCAATTTATCACCGCGCACGATGAGTCCCCGGGCCAGCTAACCGATTTGCTACCAACACTTACACAGTACGAAACACTTCACAAAACACGTCGAAGGACTATTATGTTGGGGCTGTTAGCTATCCCAATATTATAATGTTGAGAATATTAAGTATTAAGTTAAAAATACTAATATTGTTGTTGTGAGTGTTTATTGAATTAAAACAATATAAATCAAACCTTATATACTACGATTTTGATGACAAGGTATTATTGCTTACTTGTACACATACCCATTCATATACACACATTGAAGAAGTCGTTTCAAAATTCACTTTATAAGACTTTGGCAATCCAACCGCTCATTACTAGGTCAGAATTCTCGCAACAATCTTACACGAGTATTATTATTTATTCTACATCCTAAATCCCTTGTCAATAAAAATGATACCATAAAATATTATCTCTAACAATCCAAAGTACTCGAGCACTTTTAAGCGACTTTTGTAAGACGCGAGCAGCTCTGAGAGTGCAGTGCGGCTAAGAAGGTTGACGACGCGACACGGAATTATGGCGAAGGCGGATTGTATTATTATCGGGCTGCTGGCGTTGTGCCACTTGTAAGTTTATTTGTTTATATTTCTTTGTAACAACACCCGATTGTGTAGGCACGAGTAACCAAAAATTTAAATCGTTTTAGAGAATTCACATTACCAGTGAGTGCACTTTAGGGTCAATGACACTCTTTATGATGTGATGACCTTACAAGATACGTAAGTAGTTACGTTAAAATACAGTTTAATTATTAAAATAACAAACGGTTTAGCGCTTGTTTATTTGATGGACAGTTTGATCAATAAATATTACTCGGCCAAACATAATCTATACTAATATTATAAAAAAAAGAAATATTTGTAAGTTTGTTTGTAATGAATAGATACGCTCAGAAACAACAAGGCCGATTTAAAAAAAATATTATTCTTTCATAATTAGAAATCTACATTGTTCATAAGTAACATAGGCTAAATCTTTCATATTGGAAAAGTTTAGGGTTCCGTACGAAATCTCTAATAGGAAAACTAGTAATAAATACAAATTATCTTATTTCCCAATAAGTACTAATAAACACTATAATAAATGACATAAATTGATTTTTAGATAACTTTATCTGATGAGGTAGAGGTAATGGTAACATCCTTACCAATCTTTTGTTGAAACTTTTGGTCTACCATCTCAATTGTCTTATGTTCAGCTTTCTTCACGAACCCCGTATTCGAGCCTTCGGCGATGTTCAGACTTCTGGCATTTTGAAAAGAGAATTCTTTCATAATCAGTGACATATGCCATGTAGTCAAGGCATTACTTTGATTTGTACTCTAGGTACTAAATTTCGGTACTCAGAGGACGTCAGAGGATCTGTACAATATTTTTCTTTGACTGCCAATAACTTATACGGAAAATTTAGTACGTATAATATGCCATCTGCCTATCCATATGGGAATATAAAGGCGTGACTAACTGACAGATTACGGCAAATATTGGTGACTTCATAACAAACAAATGTACAACTGAATTGGCATTCGTTGCCCCATGAGCTCGCTTCAGGGCTTGCTGATACAATACTAGTTAATTAATGACTTGCGGACGCCAGTTATCTGCCCGTGAAAGTCCCGTTAAAATCGGCCCAGCCGTTTTAGAAATTAGCCAAAACATATTGACAGAAATAGACGATGTTTAATTTATTTTTTATGTAGTACCGCATATCTATACTATTTTACTAATTTAATATTTAAAGCTAAAGAGTTTGTTTGTTTGCTTGAACGCGCTAATCTCAGGAACCACTGGGTCAAATTGAAAAATTAATTTTGTGTTAGATAGCCCAAAAAATCCATATTTATAGGGTTCCGTACCTCAAAAGGAAAAAACGGAAGCCTTATAAGATCACTTTGTCGTCCGTCCGTGTGTCTGTCTGTCACGACCCTTTTTCTCAAGAACGTGTGGAGTCATCAAGCTGAATGTGTATCAATCAAGTGTATCAAGCTGAAATTTATATCAAATACTCAAATCTACTTTCCCTTTGAGCTGTAAAAAAAATCTAACTTCTAAACCACCGCAATCATAAGATACAGCCGTATATGCTGCAAATTTCGACACTCGCAAGGGAATCAAAACCTACAGGGTACTTCCGGTGAATTCTGAATCTTGAAATTTGGTACGAAGCAACGTCTAGGATAAGGAAAAAAACTTTCAAAATTTTAAATAGTTGAAATTAAGTGGTGTCCCCATACATACATAGATCACCAATTAACATTAAATATTGAGTTGTATGGGCGCTTATATAATTCGGAGGTCTAGCTTAATTGGCCTTTAACTCACGTTTGCTTTTAACAACGGTTTGCGCGTGATGTTTATAACCAATCACAATATGAAAAAAAAAGTTTTAAAAAACCGGACTGTTAATAAATTCTTTTGCGCTCTGGAACATGAACGATCCAAATTTGTCAATTAAATTGCAACAGAAATGCTGCTACGAAGTACACTAAGTTCCCAGAAGGATTCACATTTGGAGTAGCTACCGCTGCACATCAAATTGAAGGAGCATGGAATATCGACGGTAAGTCCACAGTTATCCTACCACACATTACCACACTCGTGCCGGTACTCTTACCGGCCTTGGCCTTCTCTATGCATAATATTAGTAGGTATGCTATTGTTATTGTTACCCTAAAATGCCGGTCAGGTTGAAGGGACGGGCCTAAAACCATCATTAGACCTGTCCTTTTACATGGCAGTGAGGCGTGGCCACTACTGGAGCGACACAAGCAGCAGCTACGTGTCACGGAAATGAAGATGCTGCGGTGGATATGTGGAGTCACGCGATAGTTAAGGTTTTATTTATTCGATGCGGTCTGAATTAAGTAAACCATTTTATCCTTTACTAAAGTCTTAAATGGTCTACTTATCACTATGCATGATAGATATTATTGACTGCCTCTGTGGCGCGGTGGGAGTGCATCCGACTGCTACGCAAGAGGTCGTGGGTTCGATTCCCACCCAGGATGAAACTTTGTGTGATGAGCACGATGGTTTATTCTCTGTCTGGGTGTTATTTATCTATAATATGTATGTATTTAGAAATATATAAGTATATTTATCAGTTATCTAGATCCCATAACACAAGCTAATATTAGCTTACTTTGGGCTAGATGGCGCTATGTGAAAAGTGTCCCACAATATTATCTGGGTTGCCCTGGAGCTATCCTTCCGAGGGCTCGCCTGGAACTCGCAGCCATATAGACAGACGGAAGGGAAACGTGTGGTTTTAGTCCGTTGGAGTCCGGCATAGCATCTATGAGGATTTCCACAGGAAAAAAAAAACGTTAATAAGATTATGATTACGAAATAACAATAATTATGTATTTTGGAGCGTGTCGGAGGCCTGGAATGATGCGAACGTACAACTCATCGATCTGGGACAGATGACACTACTTATTCCCACTTGTCTCTTCTATTCTGTATCTATCTATCTATACCCAATTCCCAATTTCGAATTTGGGGACAAATAACACAAAAATCCTCAATCACATCGGACACGCACATCGTCGCACATATTAATTTTTTTCTATCGTCATATTTCGACCAATTTACATAAAATTTTGAAAAATTAAATATAGGTACCTGAACCTTTCTTAAGAATAACATCAGTGTACCGTGTACCACAAGTAGTTGCGCGTACAAGAAAATCATTGAGTGAAATGATTTTGTAAATTGAGTACTCTAGTGATCAATTTCGCAACATATTTTGGATAAATGTTTTGAAGTATCGTGGCTATAATTTCCTCTTTTGACATATTGATTGATGTAGGTAGGTAGGTTAACCAATCTCTTATCTGTACATTTCAAGTGGGAGCTAAACAGAAACCTTTCAAAAACCGGTAACATTATCTTTTTTATCAAGTTGTATCCATGAGGATAAGTTATGTAACTATCTAGATAGAAAAGATTGAAGATTGTGAATATTATCTCAAATTAATATACGATCTGTACATTTTGAGGTTTTTTAACAGAACTTAAACTTATCGTTAACTTATCTCGGCAAAACACTACGATTTGAATCTATAGCACTTCCAGTATTCGATTTCTACAGGACTAGTACCTAGCCAGGTATTGGTCCTATTCGACTGATTCATCAATGCAGAACTCTGAACAGAGATCAAATTTGGATCAAAGTTTCATACAAATAAGAAAATGTAGAGAAGCATTTCAATTCTAACTTAATACGTTCGCTGTGGGACTGTTTTTGTATGATGCGTTAGAAGTTGATGGTCGATAGATAGGCTGTTATGTCAGCTCATTATTTATGCTTTATGGGGCTCATTAGCCACCGTCTAGTTAGGTATTCACACATTTTAATGACTGTGCGAAGGCGATAAATTTTGGATACCCACCTATTGATATTGCTAGAAGAGGAGTAAGTAGTCATAGTATTCGCTTCGCCTCGGGTTCCTACTTTATAATTATGTAAAAGTAACTCGTCACTGCAGTAAGTTATAGGTTTATTTGAGGCATTATCAGTGATGGGAAATAAGTTATCGACTTCATCTCAATACGTTATGGTCATCTATACTAATATGCATCTTCGGGTCTATCCGAGTTTTGGCACGCGAAGCACTTTTTCTCCTCCACTGCATGTCTAGGAAAAGATAGTGCAGAGGCGTATTCTTCGACCTGTATTTCTCTGCGACCACCCTCAGGCTCCGTAATCTCATGACAAGGGCAAAACCCGAGAGAGTATACTCCTCCGCCGGATCCTGGAGTCAATAATCCTCTTGAAGATCGTCATGGTGTAGGACATAATCTTTATACCGCCGTGGCTCCCGCACTCCTGCACCGACCCCTTATCTTTGAAGAATGGAGTAATAATACTTAGCCTCCATTGGTTCGGGACCAGCCCACTGAGGAGTACGCGGTTAAAAGGTATGCTAAGATCCCCACACCGCGAGGACCTATACGTACGAGCGCTATCTCTCCATTTTAGTTTTGGCAGATATTATGATGTAAAGTTCAAAAGATTGTTATGTTGTGTGTTGTCAGGTTGCATGGGCTTATGGGGGTAATCACTGGATCTATTTATCTATTTATTTATTTGTATATTAATTTATTTATATTTATTTATTTAAATTTGTATTTATTGAAAATTCTTTCAATGTTTGATGGCGATCCATGCTTACATGTATCACACTTGCACGTCTGGGTATTCGTGTACTTTTGAACTTTCCTTTTTTAAGCAAACTGCTCACATGGTCTTCATTTAATGTAAGTCTTGGTCTACCCTGACTCCTTCTACACTACATTACCACAATTTGATTTTTCATCATGACAACGTTACGCTAATTTCATCGCAATGCTATTTGGAAGTAAACAATGCAATTACCTTTGTCTGTCGTATCAGAAATACTCATAGTACGGCTGAGAAAACTCACCGTTTCTCGCCTCTTCATAGAGAGAGCACATGCATCGGATGTTTAAACCTTATATCGCTGCGAAAGTGTAGTGCTGAGGGAAAACTCGCGGGTTCGAGCCCAGTTGGAGGGTGAAAATATTTACCTTAAAATGTATCCATAACATACAGTCAGCATCAGCATGCGATGATTTTCAAAATTATTTTACTTAAATTTTTTTACTGAATGTAGCGTTATATCTACATTCCAGGTAAATCAGAAAATATATGGGACCATTTGACTCATACAAGACCAGAGTTGATCGCAGATGGCACCAATGGCGATATTGCTTGCGACTCGTACAACAGGTATAGAGAAGATGTTGAAAGCATGGTCAGTCTCGGCGTGGACTTCTACCGCTTTTCCCTGTCTTGGTCACGAATTCTTCCTACGGGAAGAGCGGACTTCGTCAACCCTGAGGGCCTTCGTTACTACCACAACCTTCTAGACCTTCTAGCCGAGAACAATATTGAACCTCTCGTAAGTATACTACTCCATACCGTAAATTTATTTGTTGGTTTGTCTTTCAAACACGCTTTAACCACTTAACCGCTTTGACTGAAAGTTGGTATAAAGATAGCCGACATCTTAGAAAGATTTTATCTCGGAAACATGTTCCTGTAGGAACCAGGTATGGAACAAAGTATACACCACGCGGGTGCAGCCGCGGGTTATTATCTTCTTCTAGTTACTTACATGTTGAACACAGATTCTAAAAGCTCTCGCTTTACGCTTCTGCTATGGGCTCAAGGCAAGTGGATATTTGCATGCTGAAATTAGTATGCAAAGTATGGCTTATAAAAAGTATTGTTATTTCATGAAAATAAAATTTATATCTATCTATAACATAGTTCTAGGCTCATCACCTATTATGTAGTATTAGATACAACAAATAAAAAGTAGGTTGACGTATTTACGTAGACTCAATTGAAGCATGTTCATACACAGTTTGAGTCAAGCACTAGGGCAGTTTTTCTCGTGTTGATTTCACAGACGATACAGATCATCTAATGATTTTATAACCCATGAATATTATTTTCATAGACTTATTCAATGATACATTTAATTAATAATAATTTAGATGAGACAAACATAGCACCTCACTTGACGTGACGAGGACTCTATGTGTTATTACTTTATCGGCGTAGATCTTTCTAGTAGGTATTCGATTCGTTCTTAGCAACGGAGACAGCGTTGAATGTTGATGATAAGTTTTCTGAAGATTACTCATGAAATTCTTTTCTCAGAGTTTTCAGTACTTCTCTGATCGAAATTTATATTAACGATCGGCAATTATTTGATGTAGGTTAATACACTAAAGTCGAAAAATATCCCATATTTTAGATAATAGCTTTGCAGTGTTTTTTTTCCTATTACCTTTGTTAAACATTAAGATGATTTATCATTTCAGGTTACACTGTTCCACTGGGACTTGCCTCAAAGTCTTCAAGATCTAGGTGGATGGGCTAACCCTAAGATGGTTGATTATTTCCGGGACTACTCCGATGTATGCTTCAGAGAGTTTGGTGACAAAATTAAATCTTGGATCACTCTTAATGAACCTTATGAAATCTGCGAAGATGGATACGGTGACGACAAAAAGGCCCCCGCTATTAATAGTCACGGAGTAGGTAACTACTTGTGTAGCGACACGCTATTGAAAGCACATGCTGAAGCTTACCATTTGTACAATGAGACATACCGTCCAACCCAGAATGGAAGAATTATGATATCTATTAATTCCATATGGTATGAACCCAGTGACCCAGAAAATACCGAGCAAGTCGCGTTAGCTGAAGTCGCTAACCAGTTCAAGGTATATTTATTTAATTTACATTTGTGTATTTACACACATAGCTTACACAAATAAATTACAAATAAGTATTAACGACAAGAATTGTATAATTTTATTTATTTATAAGTATAGTAGTATATATCATGTAGTATAGTAGTAGTTCTAGAAATAGTAGCTATGGTAGCTTCTTGCGTTTTCCTCCTTGCCAGTTTTATGCTTGCCACTTTTTTTATGTATCTATAACACAGATTTTTAAGCAGACTCTCAAACGATGTCGGTCAGATATCTCTAATAACCTCAAATGCATAATCTAATATTACTACGAGTATTTTATACTTGAACTTCCTGTTTTATACTTATTACTACTATTTAATACTTTAACTATATTATACTTAAACGTTTAAGTTGCACCTAACTAACTTGGTTTTAAAATTTAATATGGTTTTCAGTTCGGTTGGTTTGCGCACCCCATCTTCACCGCAGAAGGCGGTTACCCACAAGTAATGGTAGAGAATGTTGCTCGTCAGAGCGCGGCGGAAGGTCTTTCCAAGCCACGCCTTGAACAATTTGATTCATACTGGATAGAAAGGATCAGGGGTACTTCTGACTTCCTGGGCATCAACCACTACACAACATTTTTAATTACGGGACCTGGTGTAGATCCCACTGCTAAATCACCGTCATGGCTCAAGGATATTGGTGCAGTCACTACAATGGAAGTTGGTGGCGAATCTGCTTCAGAATGGTTAAGGGTAAGTAAACTTTTTATTCTTGAACTAAAACACTTGTACTGTTCCACTTATTTATTACTTAAACCTGACCGGTTTCGCCTTACGGCATTTTCAAAGGTTAGCACATATTGTATGTATTTCAGATGTCATTGAATACAATATGATAAGTCACAAATTTATTTGTGTTTTAGTTCAAATGTGTAGCAAGTTCCACCAAGTGCCATCAATCAACAGTGTAAACAAACTTTTTATTTATTATAAATGGTCCTATGTTTATGTCCTAATTACGAGTATAATTGTAAAAGTTTTTGAAGATGTTTAGATGTTTGACTATTTGTTACACAATGATGCGCTGAACACTGAACCAATATGGCTTAAATTTTGTATAGGTATCTACATAACATAACTAACGCCCTAAATTAACACATAGCATCTTTTTATTTGGGGAACAAATTCCTGTGGAAAACGGTCACGGATAACTGCAACACGCGAATGACGTTGCGGCATCAAGTAGTGTTTTGATAAGTACATAGAAGCTCTCTGATATCCAGAGGGTAATGAAGAGAGCTACGTTGGTGTGTTACTTATGTTTGTATCCGTAACAAAGAAATCCTAAGGAGGGCTCGTGTCACCGCCATAGCAGAACGAATTGCGCGGCTACGAGGGCCACGAGACCCATTTCTCGCAGAACTGACAGCCGATGGGTTCGAATGGATTTTATTTGCACTCAGCTTGGGTGCTACCCTTGCAGCATTTTCCGGTCCCATAAGATGAATAGACGACCCAATAAAGTCTGCTGCATGAGGCCAGCACGAAACCGAACATTGTAATCCAGCAATGATATCTCATTATAAATAATGATATTTTTCTGTTACAACTTTCAGGTGGTGCCAACTGGTTTTGCCAATCTGTTACGCTGGTGCAAGAGTACATACAATAACCCACCCATTTACATAACTGAAAATGGATTTTCTGATCGCGGTACTTTGGAAGACTACGGTCGCATCAACTATTTTAATGTAAGTAATATAAAATCTTCGTCTAAATCTTACCTGGATTTGGATTCAAGGATTTGATTTTATTTCAGCGCTAGGAATAGCTATTATTAGACTTTTATTTTGGGATTGTTGGGAGTGACTCTCGTCTGATCTTTTAAATCCGTGTAATAGCGCCTGCGTCGTTGGCTCGTCTATCGGTCAGCAGAGGCAGCTAGCAACTAGCAGGTTGGTTCGCTTGGGCCCAGGGACCATAGAAATCGTAAAAATAGGAGTGAAATGGCATGCGGAATTATTTGTGTCTGCCACGACAACATACTCAACGTGAGCAAGATTACTTACTAGTATTCGCAGACGCCGCGTCGAATAAACAGTGTTATTTTAAGCCAAACCGCGAAGTTTACTTAAAACACAGCGTTTTCGTGTCAAAACAAAATTTAAAACCTTCGCAAGCCATGGATATTACTGGTATCTATGCTACGAATCCAGGACTAGTGAAGGTTTAATCGTAGTTGATACGTACTTGATTTTTGAGTATTATTGCGGCGACATGTGGAAGTACCGCCATGCCACTTCTCCTAAATTTTCCAATTTCTATAGTGGAGCACCTTACATGCATGAAATAAAATATACTTAAGTTTTAATGGTGGTACTCGTAGCAGTGACTGGGACTTAGGTATGCAACGCAAGTCTGGTTTAAAAGTAGTAATGTATCTTACAGTCTATGAACTTTGCGTATTCGATTCTTACAGGAATATCTATCCGTGATTCTGAATGTGATGAATGACGACGGTGTCAATATTCTCGGCTACACAGCGTGGACTCTTATGGATAACTTCGAGTGGAGGGCAGGGTTCTCGTAAGCATTTCTTTTTTCTATACACATGTACTTACATATTTAACTATGACACGACAACATTAGGTATATACGAGTATATTTATACTAATATTGTAAAGATTAAGGACTTGTCAACAAGTCATTCATAATCAGTTAATTTAAAAAATAAAACGTTCTTTCACGATTAGAAACCCAAGATATTCAGAAGAAAGCGGAGCAGTACCTAGTAAAATAAATTAAAAAATGGGACAAGTTTTCTTACATTATTGTAAAATTAATAAACATTAAATGCAAATGGTGAAATTTGGGCGTATAGCATGCTCAACTGCCTCTTCGAGGATAAAGGCGTAACTGATAAATGGATACCACTAGGTTCGAAATATGCCGTGAGCCGTGCGCTCAGCTAATCTATACTAATATTATAAAGCTGAAAAGTTTGTTTGTTTGGTTGCGCGCTAATCTCAGGAACTACTGGTTGGATTTGAATAATTGTTTTTGTGTATGATAGCCCATTTATCGAGAAAGGCTATATACCATCACGCTGCTACCCTGGAGAGCGGAACGGTAATAAATGTCGACAAATCGTGAATTTTTTTATGCAATATCGTAGAATATATAAGCCACGGGATTAAATAGGTGCGGAGTTCGAAGTATGTCGATATTTGCGAATTTTCATTTGGAGCCTACCTACTGTATTCCGATGATTTCCGTCAGATGTAAATCCAGTCTCCACATAACATAAAAAATATGTTTTGCTCTGTCACAGCGAACGATTTGGTTTATACTACGTGAACATCACTGACCCGGCACGACCACGCACGCCCAAGTTGTCGGCAGAATACTATCGCCAGCTGGTCAACACTCGGGAACTGCCGCAAGATGAACGCTTCAAGGACCCTTCAGTAAGATCATGCCCATATGATAAATAGCCAACTGCTGTACCTTTGCTTGTAATATGATGCAGTCAATACAAATTTCTGTCTTGTGTAAATTATATAACCTACAAAGACTAATTTCCCTTTTAAATTAAAAGCATGTTATCCAAAGCTCTGACTTATCTCTCTACCCTACCTTCTGCTGCTTGAAAACTTATTACAATATAAATTATAGAAACAATATACATAAAACACTTAATTTTCGACATTTTTTTCAATTCGCCAAAGGTCAGGGTTTATTTACTAAACGTTTTAACTTGGTTTAGAGTTTTAGGGCCGTATTCTAGAACGTTTCTCAATACTCAAGAAACACTTGAAAGTAGTATTTATAAGGCAAAAACTAACCTCGAGCGTCGATTGAGTTTGGTGGACTCATATTTTATTAAGTACCTAATACATATTATTATAATGTACGGATCTGTTACGCTGAGGAATATAATGTGAAGATTAGAGAAATTGGTGGACACAGTGGGTCCAGCTCACTAGATAATGATTCCTGAATTCTATTTTGACATCATCTAGGTCACATACCGTTATTCTGATTTTAAACTAATGTTACGAGTTAGGAAAAAAGTTTGAGGTAGAAGTTGAAGAGAGGGAATTTTTGAGGCGCAAAAATATTGAAAGACAAAAAAACAAGGTGAAGTTAAATAATAATTGTTACAAAGAAAGTTTGTTGAAAACGGATATGCTGCGAAAAGTTATAAATACATATAAAGCAGTTTCTCAAATATTGATGTCTACAACATGTGTTCTATATCAGTGAAGTTAAAAAAATATAAATATACTTAATGTGTGATTTTATGTAATCAATGGTGTCGAATTATAGGCCATTGTAAAAATTCATGGTATAAGTGATTCTTACGCTAAAAAACTATTTAAATGGTTTTATAGATTTGAGGTTAATTATCGGTATGTATTCTTTTTGTTTTCATTATAAATTATCATAATTGCTTTATTATTTAAAAAATATTTTTATTCTACTTTTAAAATATTTATAAAAAAAAGTTGTATTTATATTTTTACACAAAAATGTTATGAAGCTTTTTATATTTGTCATTTATAAAATAACAAAATATTAAATTTATGCTACATGCCTGATGGAAAGTTGTGAGGATCGCAACTGGAAAGACTATCAAAAGTGGCCCTCAAGTTTATGATCTACTAATATTTTTCGCTTCGCAAGAAGAACCCGCGGTTGGAGCTCAGAATAACATCAAGAAATCACGTTGTAATAGAATGTTAAAGATATCGCGCTAGATACTCTAACAAGGGTATATCAATGCTGTGGTTAAATGCGTAGAAAAATCGAAACGATATCTAAAACGATTTGTAAAGACCACCCAAAAAGGTATGAAATATTTTTCTACAGACAATAGGAGGCAATATACCTACCTACCGTTGTTTAGTCACCCAGTTGTCCTCAAACATAACTACTAATAATAAAATAATACTTTATGAACAGTATATAAATTACTTACAAATTAACTAAAACAATTTTACATCGGCACAAAATTTAGGAATAACTCAAGAACGCTTAGGTCGCGAGAAGCGTATGAATAAAAAAATACAGATAAAGTCATGCAAAAAAAAATATAAAAAGAATGTCATATCATGGGTACATTTTCTATGGAACAGAATTTTACTTTATTTTTAAAAAAGCAAATATTGCGGTTATAGAAAATAAAACTTCACTATTTGCATGTATTACACATGAGATATAACCCAACTGTAATGTACAAAACTTTCTTCTATCTACTGCTTGGCTTTCGTATTTTCTTCGATGTTCCTCTAAGTCTAGGTACTTGATCCTGGTGGCTTAATGGTAGAGTATGCGACGGTCGCGATGAGGTGTCGGGTTCGATTCCCGTGTTGGAACAAGTATTTATGTAATCCACAATATACAACACATATTAGTTTCGAAGTTTTGGTGTTTACTATATAAAATAAATAAATAAAAATAAAAAGTGTTTATTCACATTTACAATTTATGAATACAGTTATCTGTACTTCTAACACACTACAAAGCAGTTTCTTGGTATATGTGTATTTAGATTATTGTGTATTTAGATTGTATGTGTGTATTTGGATATATATAAGTATATTAATCAGCTGTCTAGATCTTTAGCACAAACCTAGCTTAATTAGGGCTAGACAGAGTTGTGCGAGTGTTCCAAAATATGTATTTTAATATATTTATCATAGTGCTAGTAGTTTATGTAATATATGTTACAATGTTAAGCTAATGTTTTAAACCTATAACTATCTGACTATGTATATCTGACAAATCCAAAATGACTGCCTCGGTGGTGTGGTAGTGTATGCGACTGCCGTGACCGAGGTCCAGGGTTCGATTCCCGGGTCGGAAAAGATATTTGTGTGATCTACAAATGCTTGTTTCGGAGTTTGGGTGTTTCCTATATATAATATGTATGTATTTAGAAATGTTGTGTGTTATGGGAACACAAGCTTATTAAGCTTACTTTGGGTCAGACGGCGGTGTGTAAAAAAATGACCCACTATATTTATTTATTAATATATTAATCAGCGGTCTAGATCTTATAGCACAAGCCTAGCTTAATTTGGATTTGACGGAGTTGTGCGAGTGTTTATTTATTTAAAATATTTATTATAGTGCTAGTATGTAGTTACATAGTTAATGCTAATGTTATAAACCTATAATAATGCTTACTTACCTACATTTAACAGATGCGCAACTGATGAAGGCGGTGTTGGAAGCATAACTTGCAGTGTACATAAATAATTATTGCAATATTTGGGCATGTTTGGGCAGCTTCTAAACGAATAAATAAGTTATTGCAAATTTTACTCAGACTTGTTTTTTCTTTTCCAACAGACAAGAATCATCAAGAGTGAACTTTAAATTCCTATAACTATGTAAATTAATTCCAATAAAATATTCTAAATCAATATTGTGTTGCTTTTTATGAGCGTATTGTTGACTAAAGTCATTACAGGTGTGTTAACAGCTAGGTATACAAGATCAGCTGCTGTCCCGTTAGCTGACAGAAGATTTTTTTGAAGTGAAAACTTATTTTAGCGCGGTACGCATATTTTTAGATGAGATAAAATCTCTGGACTCGCGACACCGTTACGAGACGCAGCTATAGTGTATGCATATTTGCATGTACAGATACACACATGACAGAACGCAGACCGCGAACGCGTCTAGACAAACAAATTATTAATAAATTTAGTCCCACGGATAAATTTAGTCGGCCCTCCCACGGAGAGCAACACGTAATTTTTTTTATGCCCAAATGTTGGATATCAGTTTTCTTCGAGTCAGCCATAAGGAGACCCAAAGATAAATCTAAGGTACGTACTCAATATTTATATCGAGTTTTGTAAAGAAATTGGTATTCAAAAGTAGTAAGTTAGTAAGCCAATCTTACTGGTCAGATTTGAAATTGTATTTCTTGTTGTGTCAGATAGCCCAGTTATTAAGGAAGGCTATAGGCTATATATCCTGCAGTAATAATAATGTCTAATTGAAACGGGCGTTACATGGCGGAAATCGAAAGGAATGACGAACCAAACTCCTCAAAGAAAGGGATGTAGGATAGGAATAAGGAAACCTTACCCTCCAGGTTGTAAAGATTTAGCAATACTCCGCTTTACAAGGTGACAAAAGGAAAATGAAATAAATAATGGGTATTAAAACAATATTTATTTAATTCATATAAGAATATTGAATTATTTACAATGAAATTATAGTAAATTAATAAGTTTGACACGTAATTTCATTGTTATAACATTGATACATGTAGTTACAATACACTACATAGAAAACTTGCATCTGATATCAGACTGAAAAGATATGTTTATCATCAAGGCTATACCTACTTAAGAAATAATTGATTACAGTTTACACTTGGGATATTGTTCAGGATGCTATTTCGGCTGCTAGGGGACGCCAGTGGCAATACGAGAGTACAGTGTTAGAAGTCTACATCACAGCGTGCGACGGATGTTTTTCAAAGTAGGTACTTTGCGGTAGGTACTCAGACAAAAATATGGTCTTCAATACTACGGTTACATTCATTTGAACGTCCTGAAATAGCAAGATCGATTTTCCATTGCAATAATACGATGAGTCATTTCAAGTGAAATAGGTTTAACAACTAAATAAATTCTCTTTTTTTTTTATTATATTAATTAATTCGAAAATGGCTTAAGGTACTGTGAGTTTCAAAGTCAATTTTGTTGTTATTGCTTTGACAATTAATAACATAACGAACCTATGATCAAATATTACGTCAATATGGAGCTCTAATTAGCTATTTTAAAAAAAAACATCAATTGCTTTAGAAAAATCGACCTTGCGATTAGGTCCTTTTATCTAAACTAGTAGTACACCGTCTTTGCAGAATGTACAGCGTGAAGAAACGTCACACACTGTGACTCTCGGCCAATGGCGGACTGTTACATTATGGAATGTTTCTCAATATGATAGGTACTTAAGTTAAAACCGACACTTGAACGCTACTTGAAATAATTGTCTTCGGTAATAGTTCGATTCTTCTCCAACCGACTTTATGAACAGGAAAGTGAGTGATTTACAAATAGTGACCCGAACAATATAAAAAGCATTAACACTTACAGAATCTTAGAAATAATACACGACAAATACAAAAGTATACAACAAATGGATCAACAGAATACAAAGTGAAATGTATCATAAACCCAGCACCGTAATGTCTAATTACAATAGTTACACAGATGCTATTTATTGCTATTCGTCATAATAACTGATGATTACATTAGTCTTATAAGGATAATAGTACTTTTACTAATATGGCAAAGTTTTCAATGTAGCATTTGCTAGTAAAGGCCTAATATCATATTATTCAATCAAGCTAGTTGAATTCATAACACTAATACAAAAAAAAATTAAAGACTAGGTGGGCTTACAAAAATTTTGAAATATTGTTGATGAAAGTGAATGTATAATAAAGATTCAATTACTCCTAAAATAATATAGTAATACTAATAATGCGAAAGAAATGAAAGAAAATAGATTTACATTTCATTGGCACCATATCATAATAATTCGCTCTAGCTAATAACATTGTCAGGAAGCACGTTGTGACATCATGTCATATAATCTGACAAACATTATAATAACAGTAAGGCACTTGTGGCGAAATTCCAAACTCCAACATTACTCCCTAAAATATTTAGCTAGCTGCACTCACACTTTAATATTGCGTAGGCAGTCACATTGTTCACTTTCAACACAACGTTAATTTACAAAAGTAAACAAAATAGTTGCCAACAATTACCTAGTTCATGATTATCTATTAAACTTAACGCCTATGCATAATCTCCAAAATTCACAAGGACGGTGTAAGTCGACAAACAATATTTAAAAAATATTTATAAGTAGGAAGTTTATAGTTTATTAACTGTCATAAATATCGATAATTCGACGATAGAAAAATTTAAAAAATATTTCAACATTTTCTAATATTATTACAACAATAAATATTTTCATCAAAGGCACAATAAGGCACTGTCACATCAAGATGTTATATCACAATCTTAGTACAAAGTTATTTTTATAAAATATTGTATTATTTATATCGCAATACACTACCTATAGATTTAGATTACCGATAGTCTCAATTGAAAAGAATATAGGAACCAAGTACACGGATGATTACTTTGCAACGCGACTACTTTCAGTTACGAAAGAAGGCTTGCAGTCATAGCCATCCACATTCTGAAGAGCCGTCAGCTAACGTTCATGACTAGCCACGGCACGGTGATAGGTAGACACGCATCCTCTATCGCAACACGACACTTGTTAGTTGTTTCTGTAGCTTCTCTTTGTGTTCAACTAGTTCAATTAAACGATGAAATGTCAAAATTTTAATATGACAGCTAAACAATACGGTACTATGAAAAGTTTCTAGACGTCAGAAAATAAAATGTAATTATAGCGAACATGGTAACACTTAAACGTCAGCCGTTTTTTTGAACCACAAATCGTTGATTTTTTAGCGCAAGTGTAATTATAATTAAAATATATAAGTAATACAACTATTTAGGTGTGTTATTTATGTAAATTTTAACTGAAATATAGTTAAGTTATGTATCTTTGTCTAGAAGTATGTTTCCAATAATGCTTTTATTATAAATACAAGTAAAATAAAATTGGTAGTTCTATAAAGTGCTGATGTTTAAGTGATACAACAGATATCGCTATGACTCTCTAAGTAATAATACTTATCAATACTTATAATGCCAAGTACAATTCAGGAATTGCTATGAATTAATTGCTATGTTAATAAAACTCAGACATACAAAGATTTCACACAACCTGTCGAAATGAAGAACCAATATTGTAGCTACTCACTGGGGTTTTATTTTTCTATCTCATTCGAATAAATGCCGAGACAGAAATATTACCAGTTCTGAAAAGCGAGCAGTTACAAAGAGAGGATAGTAATACCGATTAAGGGAACGTAACCGGCAAATATATGTTACGTGTTACACCGTACTGAGTAGCACGGTCCCATCGGTTAGACTATTCTCGCGGAAGCTATCGTACCGGTACTGAAATGTTCTATATCTAATAAGCACACATGATATCCCACTTCAGTCAATACACGTTATGCTAACAAATTGTCATTTTCCAAGTGAAATTTACACCAACATTACCGTTTTTTCACCGACACTGTTATAGAAGTCGACGTTATAGAGCGGTAAGTACGCTAACTTATATTGTATAATACCTATTTTGAAAGTAAGTCACGCGTGGCGCGTAATGGCCTTGCAGTGCCTACAGCCAGGTAAGCACGTTGTCCGGCTTGCTAGGAGTCGAGTTTATCAGTGATTGCACGTCGTCCAGGAGTATGTCGTTTGTAAACTCGTTCAACTGAAAATATATATGTTTTACATAAGATTCTTGTTCAAACAGTTTGTGTAGAATTGGAGATAATTTATAGGTTCAAGATTTCCCGTGTTCAATTCAACTTTTTTACTATTGCATTTTCATCGACGGACGAGGAACCAATGCATGCGCCCACAAACATTTCAATAATAGCCAACATATAAGGAACAAGTAAAATTTTTGAACAAGTGCAAATGTACCTCATGCCTAGCCCTGGACGTGATGAGAACGTCATTGGTGCCGGTGATTAAAAACAAATCTGAATGTTTCTGATGTCTTATAACAATTTCTTTCGCTACGACATTGCCTAAGGTGATGGATTCATTACAGATGAATAAGACTAGTGGTTCTGTGAACCGTAGACTTCGGAGTAAATTGAGGAAAAAGGCTTAACATTTTTTGGTTAATGTGTTAATTATTATTAGTAGAAAGCATGCATGGCTTTCCTGCTGCGCACCCATGAGGTACCATGTACATTTTTTTGTACTTCTAGTGGTTTTAAAATAAAAATAAAAAACGCTTGGCTCAGCAGCACTCTTCAAGCCTATATCACCCCATACCGTTTTGAGCGCTCTTACCAACCACTAAGGGACCATTCTCCTCTGCCTCAATTTCCTCACCTATCGAAAAACTCCTTCACTAAAAGTTTTTGGCTATATCAAGGATTGTCCATGCCAAGTTGAATACAAATCCGATGAAAAATGCGACCTGTAGACTGAATGGACGGACGAACGGTCCTCAATCAAATATAGAATCACACTATGTGAGATGATGCACAGTTTGGTTTCAGGTTTAGCCTATCAACTGAAAGCGCTTGTAAATAAGTGCAATAAATACTATATGCCTAAGCCAAGGTTTGAGTTACTTTTTAGCTGACGATGGCAAATGATAGAAATAGGTATGACACCAAAATAAATTATATGAAGTAACCGGATGTTTCTCTGGCCCGGCTGAAATACGGGCTGAAATAGGGAGAAATGTTCCTACCCAGTGGTTTCAACCTCTACGTAGATAGACTGGTCAGTGATCGGTAACAATATCGTCGATTGTTATATTGGTGAAAGTAATAAACTATAGGTTATATCGATGCCGTAGTCCATGATCATTTATTTACATTTAAATATATAGTTGAAATTACGATTTAAGACACGATTGTTACCGAGATTTAGCGATGTGCTAACTTTATCTGGTAATGTCTATTTTTAGTGTTATTATCACTTCATTATGTTGAAATCCATCAACCTTACTTAACCTTAACCTTGGTTTAACCTTACACACTATATTATACTATTCTATATTCATCTGTATCGCTGACAGAGTATACAGAGCTTGCCAGGTTTCGCGATCCAAGCATAAATCTTTGGCTTTCTGCAGATTCATTAATCTTGTCATACGAGTACGTCTGGGTAACCGAGTACCTACTTTTAACCTTTCAGTTTTTAAGCAATCTGCTCACATGGTCTTCATAGGTAAGCTAGATACTTTAAAAACGTTACACTCCTCAGGGTAGATACAAAATGCCTATAACCTAGATGGCCGTGACTCATGTCAATCTTCATTGTTATTTTTGTAGTCGTAATTGCTGTTGCATATTGTAGTGTAACTACATTGACAATGTTGGTTAGTTTGCATAATAAACAGTTTCCATTGTTTACTAGAATTTTTAGTCACCGTTACATAATATTTTAAAACGTGATTGGAACAGCAAAACTTGTCTTAATGTTTGTCGTTCGATGTGGAGCGGGTTCAAACCCACTTCTGACACAAACAAGTTTAGTTTATTTTTAGAAGTTTACGAAAGTACTAGAAATGTCAGCTGCCTACTACAGTAGCCATATTAAAATTTATTTCTCTCACCCAGTTCAGACAGTAGCAGAGAAATGAATTTGTTAAACTACCTAATTCATTCTTGAAACAACGATGTACGGGAAAACAGTGTTCTGTAGATATAAATAAAACATTAGGTATTATATAACTATCAAAAACGCTTAATCATTTTCATTAGGTAATTAGAATACAATAAACAAGACGATTACGTAATTTTACATTGAGTATCGTACTCCGCAGATACCTACACTTATTGGGCATCTACAGAGGTCCAAGAACTATTAAAAACTTTAAGATTTGTCGTTTTTGCGACATTTGCGGCATACCAGTAGAGATTGGAATTATTTACTCTTTGGGTGTTTACTCTCGATATTCTTTGGGTCAACAAGACATATCAACCCTTAACTTTGTAATTGATATGAACGAATACAACTCCAGAGTTGAATTAAGCCTTTATTCAAATGAACTTAGTTTGGTTTAGCACATAATGATAGAAAACTATGAATTGCCTTGCATCAAGTCGAATCCGTTGAATTTGATAAGGAAATATGAATCGTTGAATATATTGAGTACCTAATGGGTAGAAGGAGTCAGAGACCACGTGAGCAGATTGCTCAAAAACGGAAACGTGAAAAGTACTCGGATACAAAGACGTGCGTTTAGGAAGCGATTGATGAATCTACAAGAAGCTAAAGAAGTTTGCATGGATCGCGAAGCGTGGCGATCTGTCCTTTTTTCCGTCGGAGATACAACGTGAAGTTTGTTAGTTAAATATGAATCCTAAACTTTTCTTATTTTGTAGAAAATTTATAGATACCTGTAAAGACGGCACCAAATCGTCGGTGGAGTCGAGGTTGTCGCCTAGCGTCATGTCGTTGGATTCCATAGCGCCCGCCTCGCTAGTGCAGTCCATGCGATCATCCATTCCAGCGAGAAAGCCTTCGGGCGTGTGTGGCATAGAGTATGAATGTGTCACAGCCATGCCGAGTCCGCTGTCAGCAGATTCTTGCCTCTGGTGATCTGACAGCCCCGACAGGAACGGATCTAATGGCAGGTCTGTGCTAGATACTCCGGTACTGTTCGCCAACGTCGAGACCAGTGATGATGACTGCCGCGCCAGTATTATTTCTTGCTGGAAATGTTTAAGAATACAATCAATCCTCTTGCTTCTGGTGTCAGATCGAAATTATTAGATAATTTAAATTTAATATAAAATAAAAGCAAAGCAAATTAATCGATTATTTAATATTCTAGTATATAATCGATTATTTAATATTCTAGTATATATTCTACTTATAACAAAACAGAGACTTTTAAAACTGCTCTGTCCTTAATTATTCATTTGGTATGCTACACACTGAATAATTAATGACCTTTGTGCTCAGGCTAGGAAATACTTCCGAAAGATGCTTTTACTGTATAGTAGAATGTTTGAACCTTAAATTCAACATTCTACTAATATTATAAATCCTAGTTTGTTTGGATGTGCGGAAAACTACTGAATGGTTTTTAATGAAACTTTACAGTAATATACATATACACCAAAATACGACATAGGCTACTTTTTTCTTAGAAACAAGTTTCTGTGGGAAACAGGAACGGGAAAAAATCACTACGCAGTTCAAGCCGCGGATATCAATTAGTTTTTTTTTACATGTAGAAATTCTTATCGATGCTATGCCAGGCTCCTACCTATTGAAACCACACGGTGCCCTTTATCTGTCTATGACCTAGAGTCACGGGTGAGCCCTCGGAAGAATGGCCCCAGGGCTCCCGAAAGGTATTTCAACTGGTAGTAAAATATTTGCAGGGAATTCAAAACATAATTTCAACAAAGAATTAAAACTTTAGGCAATTTTATTTACATACTCTATTGAATCCCGACTTGTGTACAATAAGGAAACAGAATTTTATCCAAAAATGGAAACACTAATTAATTTAGTCAAACTGAATTGTACTTATTATGCTGTTACGAATCATTTCCGTGAACTGGTGTGAGCATATTAATGACAAAAACTATTTCTGCTCTTGATATGCCATTAATAAAATACAGGAAATAACCATGACATTAGTTGCCAATTACTTCAATATATGGTAAATGAGATATAGTTGAACTCATAATCGATAATAAGGTGGAAGGTGGATATGCGGGGTCTGTCAGTTCCGTTGGTTTCGCTGCCCAATGAACGAAGTTATAGAGAGAAGCATATTATTATTCTTACTGAAGTGAAACTTTTTTATCGTCGTATGAGAGAAATTTTATAGCTGTAAAAAAATGTCGTAAAGAAGTTTCACTTCTCACCTGTGTACTCTGGGTACACATATTTTTTTTTATTGGTAGGCCTGTTTGTTAAGGAAGACTGCTTCTAATCATCTTAGTGTATTCCCAGTTTCTTCCAAGCCCTACCAGGATTCTGGTGCTTAGTTATTTTTGCTTGCTATGAGCAGCTATCGTTTGGCTTTGCTGGAAGCGACTGCCGTCTGACTTCTCAACCCTGTAAGGACGCTCCGTTGCTGCCTAGTTGTTTTGCTAGTTACTTAAGCTCTGGAGATCTCAGTGGGGCCAAAGTGACCTCACATTGCAGACCTTAGGTTTTAGACTACTATCCAAATGAGAGGAGTAATAATATTAAATCGGTAGACTTTCATGCATTATTGTAAAACTAGTTGACACCCGCGGCTCCACTTGGTAAAATTTCCCGTTCCCGTTTCCCAGAGGAACGTGCTCCCGGGATAAAAACTAGACTATGTATTATTCTAATGTGTAAACTATATTATTGTAATGTGTCATCAAAATCCATTCAGCAGTTTTTAGAAACTTTCGCATTTATAGTACCTATTAGTATTACGCATTTTTGGGGAAAATAGATCGCAACGTGGGTTTGAAGAATGTTGCGGACAAAGAAGTCGAGCAATCAAATCAATCAAATTAGCCTATCACAGTCCACAGCTGGACGTAGACATTTCATTTTCCAACTTCATTTCGGAAGTGTGTTTGACCTTATTGTTCAGTTGGTCAAAAGTGTTGTTGTTACAGGGCTTATTATCATTTGTTCTAAGGGATTTTGTTTTAAGTTCTCTTTCAGTTCGATCGTCATGACCTCGTCCGTTAGACGCCACCACGTGCAAGTGAGGCTGGCTAGGGCCCTACAATACCTCGATAGGGCCCTATAGCATTCTTCTTGCCACTGTCGAATTCGGGCACAGCTAGTAAATTTATATTGCTGTATCACCTGGAGTCTAATCTCGTGCTGGCGTTGTTTGAGGCGCTCTCGCTCGAGCTGCAGTGACTGTAGTCGTTTCTGCTGGCTCACCACGTTTGCCCACCCACCGTCCGGACCTCCCGTACCTGCCACAGGCGACCGCTGCAAGTGTTGAGCTGAAAACAGATACACATAAACGATCAAACACTGTAATAAAATACAGAGTTGATTATAACCTACCTACACGTGTAGAGTTGGTAGTTTAGTACCAAGTATGCTACTAAATAAACTAATGAAAACACCTTAATATACTTACTCTGCTGTGATTCTCTACCGTTTATTTTGCTCGTGTGCTCATGGTGTGTGTGGACTAATATCAGTAACGTTTAGAGAAGAAATCAAACTGACTGAAACAATTATATCCAGGCAAGGCATTCGTGACGCGCCGTAATATTAGTACGTCATCATCATCCAAGCACTAATCCCGATGGCTTCTGAAACCTTAGCTTCGCAACCCGAGCTCGATTCTTTCATGATAGCAGCAAGTACAGCATACTTACGTATCCTTGGATCGAACCATGACGTTGTACGTGTCGCATGATTTATGAAGTATATCTCTCCTTCCGGCGTCGCAGCTTGCTCCCAACCTTCTGGCAGAGCCCCTAGTGGGTCCGTCGTTGTGTTACTACTTGTACTCTTCGCTGCTGAAATCAATCAAATGTACGTAATCAGTACCTTTAGAAATGTTACGCTTGGAAAAACAACAACTAATGATTCTCTCAACAGCGACTAGTTACAAGCTAGCACAATTTGAACTAGGACACAACTACAAAACAGGAAGGTCGCCGAGTGTTCGTTCCAAGAATCAACGGCGCCAGACGACCGCGCTCCGCTTTGGCACATACATTCAAAAGTGAGTCAGAATTATAGCGCAACGTCGCCGTCGCCTTCGTCGGCGACGCGTGGTGTGGACACCTCACCCACCCTCGTGCTTACACACTCATATACCTACCACCAGCCAATGCCACAAACACCTGATCATTCATAAACAATTCACAGGTAGAAGGCTAATTAATCATCAATAACATACCTAATTATTAACGTAGCATGACTCTACCAAGCTAAAAAATATATGTTAGGTGGAGCCAATGGGCCCCTTTAAACAATACATATATTTTCATTACACTTATAATGTACTAGCTGTCCCGCCCGGCTTCGCCCGTGACATACTTCGAACCCCGTGGCACCCATTTAATCCCGTTGTTTATTAATTTCACATTCACAATAATGTTTGAACATTTTCCAAATTCATTGATTACTTCTCTGCTCTCCAGTACCTACCTACTTACGCCCGCACGGCCCGGTCGAGATGGTTACACGAAATTATTTTCTTTTCGTTTTATTTTTAATGTGAGATAACTCGTAAGATATTCATTTAATTTGCAAGGTGCAAAGGGACAAAATAATCTTCATAAAATGCTGAAGCCAACTAACGTAGTAAAAATGATAAGGATTAATAGCATATTTGTATAAATAGCCTTCAAATTATCGCTTAATAATTGATGGTTTTTTAAAGTATTAAAATGGATATAGTATGTTATTCTCATGAGATAGACATATATAGTCGCGGACTTTTTGTAGACCTACATAAGATACACAATTGCTCCATACATTATTTTGTTATAACTTAAAGGGTTTAGGCAGCGTTTTTGTTGGAAGCTCCTTCTAACGACCCTAACATATGCCCTGATATGTACCTAACCGGATTCTTCACGTCAAGTTTTTTGATATGATTGTAATATACGTATGCTGGTAGATGGTTCCTAGTTTTTATTATACAGCAAAAAAATAAAGCGGGTTAATTGCCCAACGGTTAAATTTTGAGCAATTATGTTAATTTTGTACTATAGACCCGAAGATGTACACACACAAGGTCTTACTTATGACCTTTAACTATTTTATGTCATAATGATTAAAATAACGGCATTGTTACACATTCCTTAAGTAATGACCAAACAGAATAAATATCCTGGACTCTCACACATGCAACGGCGATTGTAGGTTGACTAGGTTGAGGTAGGAGTAGGTACTTATGTGGTACTTTCCTGTACTGCAATTTAACCATCTTTTAAACTTTCCTATATTAAGAATATTACCTACAAAAAATCCTACTAATATGCACTAGAAAATCGTACTCTTTCCTAAGTCGGTCAAGTAAAACCAACTTCATTTTATTTTAACTAATGGAGAACGGCATGTTTTTAAGTAGAAATCATTCATTACACACTGATTTTATTGATATATTTTGGGTGCGTTGGGCCATACTGTGATCTTCGTGGTCCAAACAAGCTATCCGCAAATCGTGCACCCGCTTACTAACGGAGAAAGTCATAGCAAATAGAAGAAAAACCCAAAAACAAAATCAAGTTCTATCCCGTCTGGTCAGTAAAGTAAGGCCATGTAACCTTCAATATGGCGAATATTGGGAGAGCCCAAAGTCCAACAGTGGACTGTGATATGCTGACTTTATTGATATATCGTGAAATTAACCCCCTCGCAGTATCAATTACTCAACAGTCGTCGTCGGCAGGGTGATCACGAGTACGTATAATAGTCGGCGACTAACCACGACGTTACGTATAACATTACACCATCATACCGCTATCTTGTAGTTTTACCTTATACCTACAGTGAAATAGGGTGAATAATTATAGTTATTTTGACCGTTGTTACCCACGATTTAGTCTGTGAATCTGGTCGCATTTCACATTTCAATTTCAATTTAGCAATAATAAAAAGCCACAGAGCGTGACAGACTATTGAAAATAATGAATTTCTTTCACACCTTTTAGTTATTAACATAAGAAGAACAGGCAGTTGTGTTATCAACAGCGATGACGTAAGATTAAGGAGGAACGCGCAATGAAAACACAATTATTTGTATTGTCACCTGATCTACATAGGTGTTTGTAGTGTCTTAGCGATAAAGAAGGTAACTGTGAAGTGTCATTTGCCTCTGCATCTACGCGTGCGTGGCATCTTGTATACAAGACATGCTACCGTGTTGGCGTACACCTATAGAACGTGATATCACGTGTGAATAGGTCACGTACTAAATAAACTACTATTAAATCTTCAAAAATGAACTCAACAGTAAGCACGCGTCTCCTATGAGACATGTAGAGCACAGGTAAGCATTTTATGGTGACGACACAAATACGAATTATAACAAAATGTCGACAGGAAAATCGCTCGTTTATAAAACAAAGGATAGTGATAAAATAAAGGAGTAACACAGTAAATCTAGTTACTGTTTGTGGTGCGTAATAGCACAGTAAATATATTTATGTACTTTGGTAAAAGTCAGACGGTTATTGTGTAGTGTGGAGTAAGGCGAATATGTCGCAAGACGCTGAAAGGCGCAAGCCGCGGGCGCCATGGCCACAATGATCACTGGCGCCGCGGCACCGATGTATTTTCCGAACACCTTTCAACGCTCGTCTCACATCGACCGACGGAAACAACGCGTTAATTCCCGTCATAAAATCTGTTTTAGAATTCGGGTTATTTACTTGTTTTTATTTTAGTTCCATGATAATTTTAAACTCGCCCGCTGTGGCCAATTAAATCAGGGGGAACTGGAACCTCGAATCTATGAAGACAACAGTCTGACTAGCATTCTACTTTTCTTAGAAAATTGAATAGATCTATATAATTTACAATTACGTATCATTTATTATTTTATTTTTACGAATAATATAAATATATATCTTGGTAGTTTTTAGATCTTAGCTATAAAGATCTCACAGTTAAGGTTAACTAGAATTAAGTAAATAAATTAAGCATTCAGTAACATTTAAAGAAGGTATATCAAATATGAAACCTTTCGTGTATTTCAGCGTTTAATGTGTTGAAATTTCGAAAGGTATCAATCAATTTAAACTAAACATACCTACCTACTAAACACAGACATAAAATGTTTATATGGTTTTGTAATGTCATTCAGCACTAAGAATGTATGGAGCACAAGAGTCACAAGTCACAAGTCCACAACAGTTCCCGCTTTTAATGTTATTTTATTTGAGTCTGTAAACATTATGGCTTCTTTCTTGTGCGTTGTGTTCCGTTTGTAAGTCCTTTCCACAATTTGAGCGGTTGTGCAATGGCAGTCACTTTGTACCACTACACCACAAAATCAAAGTTAGATGTTGGTACCTAATGTGACTTTGAAACTTTTCAGGCAAATACTATTGACCCTGTAAAATACTTCTAGGTCCATTTTAAAGAACCCCATTCGTAACGACTGCACCTAACTTTGACCACCTGATTATCAATTTGTTGATAAAGACGTCGTTTAATTAGGCTGAAAGATGATGATTATTAGAAATAAAAACCTAATACCTAACACTGCAATTGGTATATTAGCTTAAATCAAGCTCAAATAATAATAGTTATCCTTAAATACTGTAACTTAGGTAGTTACTATAATAATAAGTTAAGTTATGGAAATACCACGCACGTCATTGTACTTCATGAATTGGCTTAGTTACGTGATAAAGTGAGCTCCGAAGTATTTCTTATTCATGCGTATAGTTAATAATAACTAAACTAACTAACTAACTATCTTCACGCTGTATCCCTGACGGGGTAGTCAGAGAGGACAGATTCACAGAGAGGCTTCGCGATCCATACATACTTCTTTCGCTTCTTCGAGATTCATCAATCGCTTCATACACGCGCACGTCTGGGTATCCGAGTACTTTTGACCTTTCCGTTTTTGAGCAATCTGCTCACGTGGTCTTCATATGTAAGTCTCGGCCTACCCTGACATAATCATTTTATATAACTTTATATATAATCAATAAATCAATTCAGCCTATCACGGTCCACTGTGGGACGTAGGCCTGTCATCGGTGGGAAGGTATTTGGCCTTACTGTGCCACGGTGACCAGACGGATTGGTACAGAGCATTTTCTACACCTTAATCTCGTCCTCATCAGGTGTCGGTATGACCCCATTGAACCTATAAGTGCAATAACATAGTAACAATATATAATTTAAAATACCTGGTGTGGGTGCGGTGTTGGTGATGGGTGGGGAAGCTGTCTGTGTTAGCAGTGTGTCATTGCTTTGATGCTGTACAGCGTTAGCAACCGCTTGTGCTGCCAGCGTCTTGCGAGGGTCATCCCATGTCGTCGTCTTCGTTATATGACTGGAAATAACAAACATACTTTTTAGAAATGAGCAAATTGTTTTAGAATCTTCTTACAACATTATCTTCATGTAGGTATAAAAACTGCCAGGAAATGCTCTGTTTGATACTTTATTATATTAAAAGGTTGTTTGGAATACACGCCACGTCAGCCGTAAAAAAGTTAGGTGAAAAAGAATCCTGAGTATGAAAATCAAATGGCACACAAATTATTACTAGAAAATATTTGACGTTTGTATGCTGTGTGTAACGACTACCATGCTACTGGCAACCAGGACCAACAGCTTCACTTCACGTGGCTCTCGTAGCACATAAAGGGTCGTAAATGAAAGCACCTTGAACGGTAGCCAGTACTGATCTTGTCGTTGTGAAAGATGCTTAAATCAGAGATAATTTGTTACTGTAGAACACTAATCAAGAAAGGCATCATCACATAATTGTACACATCAGAGGAAAATATTGTAATGGTGATCGTAACTTTGGTAATAATGATGGGCCTTGATTTTCAATTTATATAAGAATTAAAAAAAGCTCCACAGTCCATTTCTCATTGACTAAAATAAATGTTTGAAGTCATAAGGAAGCACTAGCAGAAGTTAGAAATAATAACACTAAGATTATGTATTATTCTTATGGTAGTCGGTAGGTATACTTATATATCCATACCTCCAGACTGCCAAAACAACATCAACGTCAAGATTTCGAAGGTCTTATTTAAATACGAACAAAAGTTAGTGGTTATAGATACAAAACAATATTACGAACTAAAACTTTGTTTTTTCTCAATAGTATATTCGATAAAAAACCGTTAGCAAAGTTGGCAATCGGCATCGTGTGAGTCAAATCTTCCCACTTAGCGGTCGATGTGACCAATTTGTTGACAAAACCGGACACGCGGACTGTCCGAGTGCGAACGAATGAATAGCCACCGCCCGCCATGATGAATGATTATTTTACTTTCTTTATACTGAAAGTAGGCACTCATCATACAGATCACTTCAACTTTTGGCGGCTTTAAAGTACCTAATATTTCGTGTAAGAATATTGCTAATAATATTTCTCACGATAATTTAGTAGCGAACGTACCTAGCTGGATAAAATATTTATTACTTAGAGCCAAAGTTAAAGAAAAAAAAATAGCAAATACATTGGAAAGTGGATGGGGCATTACCACAACTAATCGATTTGCACGGCGCGGTAATGAACTTGGCCGCTCTATCAGCTGTTTGCGATGTCACGCCAAGCAGCTGTAGGTATAATACCTACCATGGCTTTAGCATCAGCATCATTTAAATTCTATAATTTAGCTATTTAATAAATTAATATTTAATAAAGCTGAAATGATTACATTTGATAAAAATGATTACAGAACAGGAGAAGAGAACAAGAATTCTATTTCTATGGCAGTTCACTACCGGCCGCTTTTTCAATTATTACAATACCTAATACACGGTCCTCAAACTAGTTAATTCTGTGTGGCGACATTATATTAAGGGCAATAAGAATTTCAACACTATACTAATAATAATAAAAGCGCTCGTGGCCCCGCGGTCTCAGTGTTCTGTAAACGATCACTGAGTTACGCAACTTTCACTATGGCTGGTACTCGGATGGGTGACCACTTTGTGGCATTTACATTTGCGAGCGTTTCCGTGCTTCGGAAGGCACGTTAAGCTGTTGGTCCCGGTTGACAGTAAAATGGCAGTCGTTAAGCCTGGTTGAAGGCCTTATGGGAGGCTTAAAAATTTCAACAGCAGGTAGCCACAACCTGCGTCTGTCTATTTCAACACGGCAATGGGCTCACCACCTATTACGTGGGACAGGAATCCACACGGTGAAAAGTGGGCATATAATATGCCTCTGCCACCCCTTCGGGGATAAGGCGTGATGGATATTTATTTACTAATAATAAAAAAAGGCTCCCTACCCAATCTATACCAATATTATAAAGCTGAATAGTTTGTTTGTTTGATGGAACGCGCTAATTTCAGGAACTACTGGTCGGATATGAAAAATTCTTTTTGTGTTAGTTAGCCTATATATCAAGCTACTACCCTGGAGAGCGGAGCAGTAGCCATAAATGTCTACAAATCGGGCAAATTTTTGGTAGGCCGAGACTTACATATGAAGACCACGTGAGCAGATTGCTCAAAAACGGAAAGTCAAAAGTACTCGAATACCCAGACGTGCGTGTAGGAAGCGATTGATGAATCTTGAAGAAGCGAAAGAAGTATGCATGGATCGCGAAGCCTGGCGATCTGTCCTCTCTGACTACCCCGTCAGGGATACAGCGTGAAGATAGTTAGTTAGTTAGTAGAATTTATAAGCAACGGGATTAAATAGGTGCGACGGGAGTTCGAAGTATGTCACGGGCAAAGCCAGGGGGGTCACCTAGTCTACTTATAAGAATGTTAATCTCATAAGCAGAGAAACGAGAAAATCGTCACATTGTGAAGTTTCGTTCAGCACAGTCTTTATACTCTTAGGTGGCGTTTAGTCCCAGTACATGTATATGTGAGAGAACTCATATTATAAGGTACTCTCATATGTTAGGTGTTTACCTATGAAATTGCCGTTTTGTATGACTGCCGCGGTAAAGCTATTGCATAGCAATATTCGTAATTGATGGTAAAAAAAAATGGAATTATTATTAATTTATTTATCTAGACGCGTTGGAGGTCTGCTATATGTACCTACATGCATATATGCACATGCACACTATACCGCGCTAAAAGAAGTTTACACTTCAAAAATTGACCGGGATCGACGTTAATGATGGTGATGAAAAATAAATCTACACTGAAAGAGTCCTAATTGATTACACAGCATTATTTAAAAAGACCTGTAGATGACCGGAATCAACATTAGATGATGATGATGATGATTATGGTCGCAAGTCCAGACATTTTATCTCATCTATAAATTTTCGTACCGCGCTAAAAGAAGTTTTCACTTCAAAAATTGACCGGGATCGACGTTAATTATGATGATGATATTGAAAATCCGTGCGAGCTTCGTACAGTCGTATTTTATACATACATGTTAAGCCAACGCTCGGCCGTGCTCGGTGAAGTTCGTGTGAGCTCGGGTGTTGGGTTTTTTTTCGTTACAGAATTTCTTGATTGGGTCGCAAGGCTCAAGGCCAAGAATAGAAGGATAGAAGCTATGAAATAGCTTAAAATTTAAACGAATTTGTTTAATGTATTTTTTATTTGTATTAATCTAAGTAATCACCCATGCAATCATGCATTGATTGCATGGGTGATTCTTTGCCAACGCCGTGGCAGTTTAATGATGCCCTTCAGAAAATCAACTGGACGGGAGGCAACAAATTCTTTAAAGGCATTTTGTACTGCCTCTCGGGTATTTAATCTTTTTCCCGCCAAGAAGTTTTTCAAATTTTGGAAAAAAAATTATTCTTTAGACGCTAGGAGAGGCGCTCGAAGAGCTTCCAACACTAGTTCTGGCAACTTGGAGACCGTCTGCTGTGCAGTATGAGGTCACGCGTTGTCGTGTAGGAGCTGCGGAGACGAGCGATTGACCAATGCTGGTTGGAGATGTGCCAGCTACTCCATCATTGTGTTGTGTGAGCAAACCAATAACAGGTGGTGCATTGGTTTGTAGTGTTAGCTCCGTAAACGTCGTTAATGTTGCGTGCCGCTTGTGCCGCGTTGCTGCCACGACGGTAGTCATCTATATATATAAAAATATATATATAAAAATGAAACCCGTTTTCCGTTGTCACGACATAGCATGAAAACGGCTTGACCGATTTGAAAAAATATTTTTGTATTGGATAGCCCATTTATTGAGGAAGGTTCATAGCTGTATATCATCACGCTACTACACAGGAGAGCGGAGCAGTAATCATAAATATCAACAAATCGGGGAAACTCTCATACATTTTTAGAAAAGTAATAAGCGACGGGATTAAATGGGTGCCACGGGGTTGGAAGTATGTCCCGGACGAAGCCGGGCAGGTCAGCTAGTCTATATATTTAAAAATGAAACCCGTTTTCCGTTGTCACGACATAGCATGAAAACGGCTTGACCGATTTGAAAAATTCTTTTTGTATTGGATAGCCCATTTATTGAGGAAGGTTCTTAGCTGTATATCATCACGCTACTACACAGGAGAGCGGAGCAGTAATCATAAATATCAACAAATCGGGGAAACTCTCATACATTTTTAGAAAAGTAATAAGCGACGGGATTAAATGGGTGCCACGGGGTTGGAAGTATGTCCCGGACGAAGCCGGGCAGTTCAGCTAGTCTATATATATAAAAATGAAACCCGTTTTCCGTTGTCACGACATAGCATGAAAACGGCTTGACCGATTTGAAAAATCCTTTTTGTAATGGATAGCCCATTTATTGAGGAAGGTTCTTAGCTGTATATCATCACGCTACTACACAGGAGAGCGGAGCAGTAATCATAAATATCAACAAATCGGGGAAACTCTCATACATTTTTAGAAAATTAATAAGCGACGGGATTAAATGGGTGCCACGGTGTTGGAAGTATGTCCCGGACGAAGCCGGGCAGGTCAGCTAGTATTTCATAATTACTCGAATTTTTAACGTATCCATGATGACTAAACAGATTGAAATGCGATGAAAATGTAACACTAATCAATAAAGAAATGACTACTTTTGGAAAAAGAATTCCATGTTTTTAAAATAAAATTATAAATATTTAAATATTAAATATATAATATTTAAATATTTTTGTATTAAATTTCTACATCATAATACTGTCTCGGCGTACAATAAAGTGTATAATAAATAAATAAATAAATAAAATTAATTTGAAATTAAAATTCTGAGCCAAACAAAAATTATTTTGATTTGAAATGGCCAGTACTGCAGCACGGCAATTTCATACGTAAAGACCTATTATTTACTGTGGTTTAGTAGACGAAGCACTTATTATTTTAAACTAGAAGCCAAGGCGAGCTCGGCAGTCCTAGACTTTTTCTTTTAATAATTAAAAATGAGCTTTAAAAGTAAGTTGCGATATTCCACCCGAATCATTGAATCATTTCATTCTATTGACCGATAACTTCAAAATATTAGATTTATGATAGCACACTACACACAGGTTGATGTGTGTATGTTATTTGTTTATTTTTTACATAGGTGAAATTTGGGTGAGAGACTACTGTCTAACCTCCCAATCTTGAAATGGTACCTGCGTCGTAGCCTTGTCCGTTTGCAAAGCGGTGCTATCAGAGGATGTCACTTTGGCCCCGATGATTTTACGTATTTCAATAAAACGGTTACTAAACAGTAAACAGTACTACCCTAAACACAGAATACTTAATAGTTACTTGGTTCTTAGTACTATGAACATAGATACATATTGTCACGCCTTTATCCCCGAAAGGGTAGGCAGAGGTATATAACAGCCATATTTCTCCGTATGAATTTTTGTCCTTCGTAATAGGTAGTGAGCCCATTATCGTGTTAAAATGGACAAGCGCAGGCTGTGGTTTTTCAATTTTTCAAGCCGACCTTCTAGGCTTTCAACTGGGTTAAACGACTGCCATTTTACTGGCAAACGGGACAAACGGCTTAACGTCCCTTCCGAAGCACGGAAACGCTAAGTGTTCACCCATCAAAGGACCAGCTATAGCGAAAGTTGCTTTACGCAGTTATCGTTTACAGAACACTGAGTTAGCGGGGCCACGAGAGGTACTATGAAATAGTTTATAATAACGGATAGTTGCGTACCTGTAGGTAGCTAATATATGACAATAATATACAATTATAATATAATAAAGAACGTTTTGTTATAGAAACTCTATAATAATTGTTGTTAGAGTTAACTTGGCATTGCGTAAGACACGGTTTATCTATCAATGGTAATATTAAATGAGTCATTATGGTAAGTTATATGATAAGTACAGCCATTGTTTTCTGTGACATTATATACAATATTTACGTAAATTTTGATAAAGACTGTAAGAGATATGTTGTTCTTGGTGTATTAAAAATCTAACATCTATATACAAAGACTAATTCTTATAGGTAAATATATTTATAGTGAAGGCGATAACTTGGTTCGAAGCGGGAGTTGTACCAGTGACCCTTACCTTTCCGAGGCAATGCTCTGCTATGTGACCAACTGAGAAATGAAGAACTGAGAAAACGAAAAATACATCATATACTCATATATATCGAATTTATATATAACTATACAGTTATAGTAAATAAGTAACAAACTGTATCTGAGAACGACCTACTGCTGTTCACATGACTATGGCTTGCTTTGTAAAAAAAAACGTGTGGCACTCGGGGATTGCCGCGGTAAAGCAATCGCATAGTATTTTTTATCAACTTATGCAATTATAATAATTTATTTATACTTGTACTAGCTGACCCGCACAACTTCAAGATTTGTTACAAATAAATGTGGAACCGCTCGGCTTAAAAAGCTAAGGACAATCTCTACTTTGGACTTTATAATTAACAGTGTCATAATTCTAAACATATTATTAACCCGTATTCGAGATATGAGGGTACGGTACGGACGCAATTAGTTAATTTATAATTCACTTGCCTTCTGCAAGCAACAATTACATAATGAACTGATTTTCTAAAGAATAATTATATCACGACAAAAAATAGTTATCATCCATGACAACTACACATTTAAGTGAATTTAAAAAAAATCTTGTGTGCATGTGTGTGGTAGATCTCAGGTGAACATGAACACATAGGCTATACGAAGTGCGGTGCGGGCAAGTGTGTAATTACAGCACAGTCGGAGTTTTGCGTGATGATGGAGGGGTGGTGCGGTAAATGAAGCGGGAGGTACATAGAATTGTATAACAACACCCTGACAGTACTCAGCAACCAAATTTTTTACACTGTTCGAAATATTATCTTTTCAAAAGCGTCCGAAGTAAATTTATTAAACTAATATTAATAGCACTCCATATTGATGTTATTCTGTAGAAGCTCAGTCACAAAATAAGCCTTCTTCATTAGAGCATATTATCAAAAGCTACAAACCCTACCCAGATTTGGGGCCACGGGTCTGGTGTTTTTAGACGCTAGGAGCAGATGTGGTTTGGCTTTTTATTTTTTGACGTTTTTGGGAGTGACTGCCATCTGTCCTCGGAACCCCGTACCTAAAGGCGTCAAAGTCGTTGCCTCGTTTCTTGGTCAGCAGGTGCACCGCTAGCATGTGAGGAGAAATCTTGATTGTGCCCCAGTCACAAAAGTATAAATTAATGAACTAACAATCTATACTAATATTATTAAAGTTTTATGAAGGGTCGGCAGCGGGAGTGCTGCACCTCTAGTGTTGCAAATGTCCATAGGCTTCGGTGACCACTTTCCATCATGTGGGCCGTACGCTTGTCTGCCACCTCAGCGGTATAAGAAAAAGCTGAAGAGTTTGTTTGTTTGTTTGATTGTTTGGTTGAAAGCGCTAATCTCAGGAACTACTGATCTGATTTGAAAGATTATTTTTGTATTCGATAGTCCATTTATCGAGGAAGGCTACAGGCTATATATCATAACGCTACTACCCTGTAGAGCGGAGCAGTACTCATGAATGTCGGCAAATCGGGCAATTTTTTATGCATTATTAAAGAATTTATAAGCGACGGTAGGGGAATTTATAAGCGGTAGGTTCACCTAGTTCTGAAATAAAATTCCGTAAAAGAAAAGCCTACGCACAATATTACATTATAATATTTGACAATATTTGACCGTTAACAATACATTATAATAAAACATAACATAATTATAAAAGCAAATTCGATGTGAGAAAGTGTTTTGGTTACGAGTTACGACTTATTATTCGTTGCTGAAGTCGCAAACTATTCAGAATTATAATTAAATTTATGAAATAACGAAGAGAAAGTATTACCAGTACACAGCAGTTATGTCACACATTAATAATTATCATCCCTCAAGTAATTACCTTTCATAATAGAGGTAGTAATAGTTCCTACATAACTGACCATAGCGGTGTAATCTTATATTCGTAGATATGAGTTGAATTATATTTTTTCATTAGAAATGTACCTACATACCTATTTTTTATATTTCTAAAGATCCCTATTCTTGATCTTAGTGTAATGCCAGTCTTCTAAACTCTACTCGGCTTCTAAGGGCGCTTTACGTAACATAAGAATTAATTTTTTGTCCATTTACACAATAAGATATAAAGGAAATTATTTCCATGCACATCTCTGTATTAATTAACTTACTACTAAATTAATTATATTTATTACTAACTAACTACGTTCATGCTGTATCCCTGACGAGGTAAGCAGAGAGGACATTTGCCAGGCTTTGCGATCTATGAATATTTCTTTCGCTTCCTGCAGATTCATTTATCGTTTCAAACATGCACGTCTGGGGTAAAAAAGAACTTTTGATCTTTCCGTTTTTGAGCAATCTGGTGGCTAGTAGACTCGCTACTATTGACAAGCCGTAGAATAGAGAATAGAACCAGAATAGCTGTTTTTAGCTGTCAAATTGTTAGTAGACTATCATAAATGCAACTGACAAGCGGCCACTGGCGCGGTAAGTGTTAGTAGAATTCCATCAGCCGAGCGATAGAAGTCTATTGGAATACGATTGTAATAGTAGACTCTGCCCCCTGCTGTCTTTATTATGCAAGTCTCGGTCTACCCTGACTCCTTCTACCGTCTACTATAACCATATTAAAAAAAAATGTTTGTAAAGTATATTATAAGTAGTAGTAATAAATATTTGATAACCGTGATGAATAATATTAGATAACTGTGTAAAAGCTCTTCATCAGTACCTAAAAATTTCGCACACACACATATATATAATTATATATGTAGGTACAACAGAGTGACAACATACCTACCCACAAAAGTAGATCAAAAATACATACGACCTAGTCGTAAACGTATAATCGGCATGTGACAAGGAGATTGTAAAATATAGAGTGGGCCATTTTTCTCGCTCGAAGGCCTCCTACACTTGCACAATACAAACGGTGTTGGTCTGTCATGATAATACGTCACCGATGCCTGTTGACTAGCTCTCCAATTTAATTTTACCCTAATACTTTGTTAAGGTACTAGTTTTAAGAAGCACTTAAAAACAGACAGTACATGTCCTATAAAAATTACGATTAGGTGATGCGATAATGAGTAAATTTCTAAATAGTCCAACGACAGAGATTTCTCTTTTAAGAGGTGCGTCGTACCACGTCAGAAGTTGCACCCTCAATTTTCTAAAAAGCGAAGCACATCTTGAAGTCCGAAAACAGACGGGCTATCCCGAAATTTAATAATAATGAACACAGCTCACAAGTTATTATTCTAGAACATCTATACTAATATTATAAAGCTGAAGAGTTTGTTTGTCTGGTTGAACGCGGTAATCTCAGGAACTAATGGTCGGATTTGAAAAATTCTATTTGTGTTTGATAGCCCATTTATCGAGGAAGGCTATAGGCTATATATCATTACGCCACTACACTGGAGAGCAGAGCAGTAGGCATAAATGTCGACAAATCGGGCAAATTTTTATGCATCATTGTAGAATTTACAAGCGACGGGATTAAATAGGTGCGACGGGAGGTAGAAATATTCCACGGGCGAAGCTGTGGGAGTCATCTAGTATAGGATATAGGTACAGCAATTCTTATTTAGGAATGTAAATGGTACAGATGATTGAACGTTACGTTATACTAGAAGCAAAATAATAATGTTTTATCACCGCGACTTATATAAATATACCTACCATTAAATAGGTATGTACTTATATTGCAAACGCAGTAAGTATGAATCGTAAACAGATTCACTAGCACAACATGACGAATTCAGTGAAATGCCTCGTGTTTCATTTAAACGGAAAATAAAGTTAGCGTATCATAAACATTAAAATAAGAAGGTATGTCCACAGTCTTACCCTTACTATATTTCGCCTACTCTGTCGCCCACTTCCCTGCGTCCCTCTAATCATTGCCCCTTGCAAGTACACCTACATTACTCTTGTCACTGTTGTAGTATGATTGTTTGAGTAGCACAGTGCATAATCGCATTCAAATGCAGTATGTTACTGCATATTCTAAGGATAGAGTAACTCGAAGTTGATTTATTATTATAGTGGTAGTGTAAAGTCTGTCGCGATCCCTGGTAACTCCTTTCGAGGAATTACTGTAGCGCGCGGCATTAGACAACAGTAAGCAGAAAGTAAAAAATAAATATCAACTTACAAATAGAGGCGTATAACAATACATTGTTACACATATAGGTACGATATTCAAAAATAACTAAGACCATAGAATTATTAAAGAGTTATGACGAAAACTTCGCAATTGAAATCAAAATTAAATATCCATCACGCCTTATCCCCGAAGGGGTGGCAGAGGCATATTGTATGCCCACTTTTCACCGTATGGATTCCTGTCCCACGTAATAGGTGGTGAGCCCATTGCCGTGTTGAAATAGACAGACGCAGGTTGTGGCTACCTGCTGTTGAATTTTTTCAAGCCGCCCATATGGCCTTCAACCAGGCTTAACGACTGCCATTTTACTGGCAACCGGGACCAACGGCTTAACGTGCCTTCCGAAGCACGGAAACGCTCGCAAATGTAAATGCCACAAAGTGGTCACCCATCGGAGGACCAGCCATAGTGAAAGTTGCGTAACTCAGTGATCGTTTACAGAACACTGAGACCGCGGGGCCACGAGCGCAATTGAAATCATAACCACAAAAGCTAACTAGGTAAATCGATAACAAATATAGCAGGGATTATTTTACACAGAGTACCATCTAGCTCAAATTTAGCTAATAAGCTTATATTAGCTACGGGTTCTAGCCAGTTCATAAAAATACTGACGTTTCTAAATAAATACATAAGAAACACTAAAACTCTGGAAAAAACATTCGCTGATCACACCACTATTTATTCCTACCATTACAGAGACCTCGAGACAGGCAGTCGTATACAGATTACAGATATACTAGCACTACACCAGCGAGGCACTCTAATAACAACATTACATTCAAGTAATGTATTAAAGTAATTAATGTAGATCATAAGCGGTTTGTGTATCACTGTAAGACAGTGCTCTGCTTGCACCGGAAATGCGTCACATCGGACGTACATCCTCGTCTGATGCGCAATTTTGCCCTTTCCTTACACACACACGACAGTAGCACGGTCGTTTAATAACAACGACCTTATTATTAGCAATGGACAATCAATCAAATTAAGTTTTTATCAGCTCGTCATTTTTAAAAATATGGGATGTTTGTTGATGACACTTTGATCACTAGTTTAAAAAGTATCGTATTTTTACCTTGGTAACATGTCTACACTATGAAGGTTTTACATGAAAATTGCTGATTTAGTATAGATTGATAACATAATGAATGAATGATGTGGTGATCTGTGATTAATAAGAGGTATTTTACCAGTATCCTACTAATATTATAAACGCGAAGGTTTGTAAGAAGGGATGTTTGTTACTCTTTCACGCAAAATCTACGCAATGGATTTTGATGAAACTTTACAATATATAGCTTACACTTCAGAATAACACATAGGCTACTTTTTATCCCGGTAACAAGTTTCTGTGGAAAACTGGAACGGGAAAACTTCACCACGCCTGCAGAGCCGCGGGTGTCAACTAGTACTACTATAAAATAATAGAAATATCAATTACGACTCCCAAAAAGGTTACGTAAACAAATGAAATTTAGTCTATCGCGGTTTTTATACTTATACGAGTATACATATTGCTCACCGACACTTAAATTCAATTCAATTTATTTATTTGTGGAGCATTGGTTAGTTTACAGGTCTTAAATCTATACTTAATATATCACTTGTGTACAAATTACGAATACAAGATAAGTTCAACAATCGGCACCTTTACTCGTATGTAGAAATCGTGGAATATCGGCATAATATTGACATGCAAATGGGTTCTTTGTAGTGATAATGCAATAGATGGTAGCATGAACAGAAGGCAGGTACGCGTAATGTACCGTTAACCGCAGTGTGTCGTTTCATCAACAAAGCGTGTGTTGGCTTGTTGTTGTAATGACTAATGTCACTGATCTGAGATCAGTACATGATACCTATGTTTATCAGCCAGGCCTTTATCAGCGGAGAGGATCCCCTTCGGGGATACGGGCACTTTTCGCCGTGTGTATCTCTGTCCCACGTAATAGTTGGTGAGCCCATTGCCGTGATAAAATAGACAGACGCAGGTTGTGGTGACCTGCTGTTGGAATTTTTCATGCCAATAAGGGCTACAACTTGACTTAATGACTGTCATGTTACTAGCAACCGGGATCAACGGCTTAAAGTGCCTTCCGAAGCACGGAAACGCTCGTAAATTTAAATACCACAAAGCGGTTACCCATCTATAACCAACTATAGCGAAAGTTGCTATACGCAGGGATCGTTTCAAGATCACCGAGTTAGAGGGGCCACGAGTGCTTCTATATTTATGTTGATACCCTCTATCTATGTGAAGTGACTTTACGTAATAAAATACAATCTACTTCATTATTTACAGACTTATATAGAGTCACGCTTTTTCTGCAAAGGGGTAGCCAGAGTTATTGAACGGTGATTAGTCCTGAAATGCCGCGTGGGTCAAATGGCGACAGATGACTGGTGTCATTAGTGACCCAAAAATGCCGATCAGGTTGAAGGGACTGGTCTACAAAACCATTATAAGACCTGTCCTTTTACATGGCAGTGAGACGTGCCCAATATTGGAGCGACACAAGCAGGAACTGCGTGTCACGGAAATGAAGATGCTGTTGTGGATGCCTTCATGTCCGTGTCGTTGCCGATAAGTTGCAAGAATGTCGCCTTCGTGGGTATGGTCATGTCTTGCGTCCACCGCCGGGCTACGTGGGAAACAAATGTCTGGCCATGTCACATGTCAGCCCCGCCGGGTCCCGGTAAGAAAGGAAGACCTAAGAAGTGCTGTCTTGACGTCGTAAGGGATGACATGCGTGGCAATGGTCTTACTACAAAAAGTAGGAAGGCGGACCCCGGGCGTCGCGAGACGCAACTGGGACAGTGGCTCGGATGATGATGAGTGTCAGCCAAGACTAAAGACTTAGCTCGCCTTCTGAAACAGGCGCATCTGAGTGTAAGTCATTTAAAATTGATCGACATGTAACAGAAGACAGAGTAAGCGGGGTTAAAGTACCAACATTGGGTAGAGAGGTAAAAATACCCAAACGAGGTCACATTACAAATATACAGAATACAGTGAATTTTAAACTTAAGTTAGTACACGGGTACCTTATATGTAATCACTTACTTACACTTGAGCTTACACTTGAGCTATAGCTTCAAAAAATATGACTAGAAGTTTTTAAAATGAATTGCTGTTCATTTGTGACAATTGTACATCAGGTTCTTCATTCGAAGACATAGCATCGCTAGAACTAGGTACAAGATTAAAAATTTGTTTGGAATTTAAAGTTTTACAGTCATAAATAGGCCACATTTTCCTTGACCTCAAAATTAATTTTTCTATCCAACTTCGAACTACACCGATGTGAACTAATCGATCATTCTGAATCTACGTTGGACTTAACAAAATTATCCTATTCAACATACAGAAGAGACTAGCCAAAGTATATCTAAAATGGTAAATTCGAAAGAAAAAAACAGGGCGCTCGACTTACTAATACCTAAATCTGAACGTATCTAGCATAAGATCACTCCGTGGAACAGTGCACCAAACTAAATCTGAACGTGACTCATTCATTCACATGAACGCGATTTAGTAACCAACAATTATTTATTTTACGTCGAATGAACTTTACCAAGGCCTGAAAGAACTACACGTGCCCATATTTTTTATACTTACAATGTTGTTTTAAGCACCAGTTTAACAATAATCATAGATGATATGTTGGCTGCAGTCTTTGTCATATTGTTTCTGGTATACTGGTAAGGGTACTAAGGTACCAACTAAGGTAACTTGCATATTTGTAGAGGACTATGATCATCATTATTCAACGGTGAACGTCCATTGAGGTGATTTATAAAGAGGATGATCTTTTTAGTAAAAAAATAGTAATTGGTTGTGAAGTGACTGTTTTGCTAGTTACAAATAGCACAAATACAAATTGCAGGAAGCATTATCTGAACAGGTTTTTAGACCTGTCTAGATATGATGCAAAATATTAGCCCATTCCATATTATAGGTTCGTCGCGTTCGATAAGATAAGAGATATCTCTCAAATAGATTTACCACCACAGTGTTCGTAAGAACACACTCATCAGATCTACAGCTTTCTCAAGATGGATCGTAGGTTTTTCAGTGAGAACAACATGGCGGAGACGGCATTCTAAATTTGAATCTCGGACGAGTCGGCGCTCGCGTACGTAAATAAACGCACACACGAATAATCAGTAACACTATACAAGCGTTAAACCATCATGTTACATCTACACCACACAAAAGAACTGGACTACACGTAGTACACGTCAGTTATTGATTCCATTTGTCGTTCTTATATCAAATCTGAGGCACAAGTATACCACAAAAAAAAAACAAATCTCGGAGAGATGGCAGGCATTGCGTGCACTAGACAATCAACAGTGATAATCTGATAATATTAAACTGTCTAGCCGCACTACCTACAGTCAACGCACATTATACTCACACTAACAGAAGTGGACGAAAACGCACTAGTGACGCATCGACTTCCGGCCGATGATTTTATTACGGGATCTACCTACTTGGATATTCCATTCCATCTACAGTATCTTCCTTAACTGAAAGTGATCATGGATTTTCAGCGTCGTCGCTTTTTCCTCTATACTCGTATGCAGAATTAGGACCAGATATATCAACTGTATATTCATTCGTACTTAGTTTCGTACCCACCCACCTAGTAACTACATGAGTCTTATTATGAGACATTTTTGAGAAATTCAAACAATTTAAAATATATAATGCTTTTAACATGGATTAAATATATATTATAATAATTTATTCCAACAATGAAATCGTTCCGCTGTTAGTATATAAGTAGTGCATGATAGGAACACTTTCTATACAAATTTTAAATAGGTAATTTTATTATACTCCCCTCTTCGTCGCCAGATTTCACGAAATCTGGTGAAACGAATTTGTTTCTTTTAGATTTCTTTAACTTTGCCGGAATTTTAATAGTTAAAGAAGAAATTAGTCACACAGAGAGACACTTAAATAATTCAACAAATTTCATTATCTATGTTATGCAATCATAAAAAAATTATCCGTAGGTGGCGCCCAGCATACAAATATTGTCGATTGGATAAAAATAGATTATGTAGGTGCTTAGGCCTTTAAGGAATATTAACTTACTAGTTGACGCCCGCGGCTTCGCCCGCGTAGAGAAGTTTTCCCGTTCCCGTTTCTCACAGGAACTTGTTCCCGGGATAAAAAGTACCCTATGTGTTATTCTGATGTATAAGCTACATTGTTGTAAATTTTCATTAAAATCCGTTCAGTAGTTTTTACGTGAAAGAATAACAAACATCCATACAAACTTAAGCGTTTATAATATTATTAAGATTAAGATATAAACGTAGGCGTGCACATAAGATAGAAGAGCTCCTACAAAGATCTACAGGACCCAATGAATAAACTACACTTGCAAGTGATGCACTTGCTAGCTGACTGACGACGATATGATGTAAACGCCCGGTAAGGATTTGATAGGGAGGGATCAGGCAAAAGTCAACAACGAAATGCCAAAAAATGCTGACAATCAAAGTGTGTCTCTGTTCCAATGCTGCACTGTTGAATACAATCGAGATCCCAGTCTCAGAATAACCGATGGTAGTTTATCGTCATTGTGCTATGTTTATAATCATCGCGCGAGTGCAACGAATGGGTTAAACACCAAACCAAGTTTTATCGCAATAAGATGAACGGTATGGCAACGCGCTGACATTGATTGACACGCGGATGTGCTGGGGCAATGTGCCGAAGAAATAGATTTATACATATCAAAATTAAAAATCACTTCAAAATCGATCGTAAATCTTTAAGTACCTACTAGCTACTGTCGATTTGTCGACTACTCCAAATTGAAAGGACTTCTTCCAGAATCGTTCATAGGAATGGAAATCGTCCATGTTTGGATTTCCAAACGGAATTAAAACCATGCATCCAATCCTACTGAACGTCACTAATAATATCAAAAACGGGGGCTACATATGAATGGTATGTTGGCAATCAACGTCCATGCTTTTGTAAGTTTTGTCTGTTTATGCTAACATACATTATTCTTGTATTATCTATGGTACACTACTAGCAGTGACTGCGCTACAATATATTGGACCATAGGAGCTCAGGTCTAAGTGTATTTATTAAACAAAATGATAGCGTGAATAATCAAAACCTCTTAGTATGCGCTTACGGCATAAAATAAACTTCTAAATGTCAGTTTAGGACCTAATTCGTCAGTGCTTTGATCGGTGAGTCTGCAGGGCAATCTATGTAGGTTTTATCTTTAAGTTACCTATGTTTACATCTGCAAATATGTCCTTGTTTATTGTTGTGGTTGTATTATACATTCAGTTAGGATAGGTAAGCTGTTGCTATTCGAACCTCGGAAATAAAATGTGTACTCAGTTAATTTATCCAAGCTATCCTACAGGATCCTTGGCAAACACGATATTTAAAAAAAAAACTGCGTGACAGCGTAATCTCGTAGAGTTAGACATCTGCGTTGTTTCATTTAACTATAGACACAGGTCGCAAAGAAAAGTCGTTTAAAGCCTAGTCAGCTAGGTAGTTAGGTATAACTGCCTAAGCTGGCACAATATGAAAATTATCTACCTGGTATCATAAACCTCTTAATATAAAAATCTGTATCCTTGTGTGTGATTATCATATGATTCGAATCATGTGTTTAGTAGGCGTTGATGTAGTAATAGACATTTAGTGTCGGTGCGTATGCACTCACGAACGTCGACGCACGGTAGTACAAGCGAGGCGGCTGGGCGCGGCGCGGCGGCAACCGGACCGGACCCGTCGGCCTTGTCGCTCAGTGGCCTGCCTCTCGCTTGCAGAGGTTAACGTGGTTTTTTTATCTAGATTTAGAAAGTAAGGAGTTCTTATACACCACATACCTACACCTATCTCTACCGGAACTACTATTAACAAAGTTTATATTATACACTTAAAAAATATAGAAGAATCTTTTAATACGTTACTATGCTGCATTAAAAGTCAACACTTACTCGTAAGTATTGTTGTTAATTTAAATTATTCAAAGTACCTACTTGCCGAAAAAATGAGGTAACAGGAGGTAACGTTAAATACTTAGTTGCACAGGTAAATCGTTGCCTATGCCTAACGGATCTAAAGACAATAGATACGTTTATATTTAGTAAATAAAACCACATACCTACACCTATCTCTACCGGAACTACTATTAACAAAGTTTATATTATACACTTAAAAAATATAGAAGAATCTTTTAATACGTTACTATGCTGCATTAAAAATCAACACTTACTCGTAAGTATTGTTTTTAATTTAAATTATTCAAAGCACCTACTTGCCGAAAAAATGAGGTAACAGGAGGTAACGTTAAATACTTAGTTGCACAGGTAAATCGTTGCCTATGCCTAACGGATCTAAAGACAATAGATACGCTTATATTTAGTAAATAAAATAGGTAACAACAGTCATTTTCATACATAAAAGAAGGATAGCAGCATCGTGACGACGTGACCTGACTACGATTCAAGTTGTTGTGTTGGTTAGCTTATGGCCACCGGTCACTAGGTATTAAGACCACATCCGTATTGGTCCAACTTAATACAAGTAATTAATAAATTTACCAAATATTTAATAAATTGGCTTCTATCTACCACATCTTCCACACAGGTAGATTATAGTCGATTATAAATAGTTCGGAAGGAACTTACTATAATAGGTAATACCCATGTATCTACATTTCATGATCTCACTTTCCATAAAAAATTAAAAGGTTACCAAGCTATTAATAGAAATAATATTAGAAAACTACGTATAAGTGTGTAATGAAATTATTTCCAAAACTCATAAAATATTTCACAAAATTGCTCATAAAAGGCACTTTTAGAAACTTGTAAAGGGAGTTTGTGTAGCAATCTACGTCAACCATTCCGGTCCAGAATAACTACGCCTTCTAAACGGAAAAATAGTTATCTTCTTTAAGATTAAGTACACAAGACTGCAGATAATCTTTTAGTAATAGGTAAGTAGGCACTCTGTTCCATTCAGTTATCTAGGTAAAACTCAATATCTAAATAGTACCTGTACTAAAACCAAAAATATAGCTTTCCTCCTTGATCTGAATCATTTTAACACAATCACTATCAATAATAACTTGACCATAGTTTGGCTAAACCATAATATTGGTTAGTAAGTAGTTACCTAAATGTAAAATGCTGCCAAACTGGAACTTATATTGTCCCGAATGCTAATTGTGTAGCTATCGAAGTGAGTCACTAGGAGTCATGTGTTGGAGAGCTGTAACCCTATAATTAGACGTTAATCAGCGAAAAAGGCAGAACACGGAGCATGTGTCCGTCCGGCGCCAACGGAAGCTAGTCTGGCACGAATAATTAATTGTGCACTACACGCAGCCCATTCATATGGCGAACACTAGCCAGGTCGGAGATAGGGCGCCCATTCAACAGTGTGAACGCGCAGGAAGCTCTAATGGTCGCGGTCGACATTTGTTCGAGACTGCTGCACCGGAACTTCAAGTAGACTGGGCATTAACATAAAACTGTAAACGTACCAACAGCTCAATCACAACACTTGGACTGGAAATTTTAACGCAGTGATCTGAACTAAGTTGCCTCCTAACGTAACACACTGACTTCATTAACGTGTAATGAGTACTTAAGCAAATTTAATTACGTATTTAACTACATAAATATAGTGATCATGACAGATTAGGTATGATGTTCGTCTTTTACATACGAGTATTCTAAGTATACCTAGTTCTCTCTTTAAAAAGCGCCAACAAAACTACTAGCCTGGGCATGTGGTACTGTACCTAGTGGCGATCACTGTACTGTTTGGATCAAATTACGACCTATGTATCTTACCTATACATCCTTTTCCCTTTCAGATTTGTGAGCATCTCCCTCGCGAGTCATCATTGCCGCCCATAGCATATACCATCGTTGGGTTACCTAATCAATCGATTTGACATGCAATTCGAATTACAACATTCATTTGCCATTCTTAGATTTCGCTTCTACTTGTTCCTGTTGATTCAAAAGTTTCATAAAACCTTAACGTACTTCTTTTGTATTGAATTTTACGGCGTTATTGATGAATATACAAATACACGTAAATTTTGCTAAATCAAAATTTATATCAGATAGCTATACAATAGTGCTATTGTCGATGATAGAACGAAAGAGTACTATTTCTCATAAATGCAAACCAAGTTTTATCGCAAGTTACAGCGCGGATCGCGGCGGGGCCTGACTGGAAGCAAGTAGCTTGAAGGTACCTGGCTCCTAAATGAGTTAGCGGTCTTTGAACCCTCCTGCATATGTAGTCATTGATACAACAGGATAATGCCACCCTGTAGGCAGCAGGTAGATCATTCATCATTAGGAAATAACGATATTTTTTTAAGTATCATGTAAATAGTAGAATGTAAATATTTAGATAGGTAGACACCGAAGTGTTAATAGGTGAGCCAAAAATAAATAAGATAAGTTTTCTATCTCTCAATAATATGTCAAACATAACTTATTCATCCTGTTAAAATTTGATTAAGTAGTTATTTAATATTTGTTTCGTATCTTACAAACTTCTTGTACAATGTGCGACTTAGGTACACAGCCGAACGTCTTAACTTAAAGGAGATAAATCCATTTTTTTATGTTTTCCATTCTGAACAAATTTCATTATACCCGAATTTATGCTATATACCTAGTAGCTAATGTTAGAAATTGAGAATTAAGTAGTTAGATGGTAACTTTTTTCCATCGTAACAATTCCTGCATTTTTGAAAAAACAATTCAGTACTAGGCTAAGTGCGAACAAAACATTTACTACCAATATGACTAAAACACGGTGTACAAAAAAATTAAGACAATTGCTACGCGTGACATATGGTGTTTCTTTTAGTTCCGATCGTAAACGATTAGATATAGGTAGGTAAGTATTTTAACAATCAGTCGACATAATAAGTTAGCAGTTACACTTATAACATACTTCCATGTAAGATATATGTTTATTTGTCCTTTCAAGTCGTGAGTTTATATCATGGATATCTTAAACTTTAGTTAAGATATCTATACCTTAAATGGAGATAGTTTCACGGACCTTATTCAACTAGGGACAGTGTGTGTGCACTAAAGTGACATGAATTTCACATTCACATTATCATTCGTCTAACAAAAACTGCACACAAACCGTGTCATATTGTTGATTATATTTTTTTTGGTTGCCGAGCCCATATTGGTCAGGCAAAGGAAACTTTGTCCATACAGCCTAGTCTTCGGTATTTATATTTTCTTGGTATTTAGTCCTGTCCAGTCTTTGTCGATGTCGAGTCCTCAGCCCTAGGTCCTTGTCCTTGCCCTCAGTATAATGGTATTTCTTATACTGAGGTTTTCAGTGGCCTTTTCGCGTCAAGAGAGAAAATAGCATTTCACTGCATAATGCATTGTCTATCACTATAGCACGTTAACACAATTTTATGTCCAAGAAACCACCACTCCACACATAAAACAAGATAAATGCACTAGTTTTAGAAAATAATATAGGTACAGCAAGCGTCCGAACTTGTCACTCTCCCGCCAAAAGTCCTTGTTGATTATATAAATTACACCTAATAGTGAAGGTGACAGAGTCATACACCGTTACTTGTCATAATTCTAGTTTACATTCATACTTTTTTAATCCGTGGATGCTACAAACTACAAAGGCCATAATCTTGTGCGTTCCATATATAAATTCAACGAAATTGGTTACAATATAATAAAGGTTATCCAACTTCCACCCGTAGGTATGAAAATATTTTCAGTCTACAAAAGACTACCTACTGTTCATAAAAAATCAAGTTGGTAAAATGAAACATTATAATAATTTACAAGGGTAAAAACTTAAATTCAACATACTTGACGACATTGGAGAAGGAAACGCCGATTACATTAGATACATGCCCCCAAAATACAAAATGTCATATTGATTTACATAAGACTAGCGAGTCCCAGTTACGACTGCCTGACAGGTCAAGGTTGAAAATGAAACTGCAATAATAGATGAGTGACTTTAAGAAAGAATAAGAATGCCCGAGGGCGTTGCTTTTAAATAGGTATATTAGACATACCTACTGGCATCTATACCTATCTATGAATCAATGTAATGTTTCGACATTATCAGCATAACATTTGAATTTCTTACAGAGGGTTTTATTTTAATAATTACAATTAATTTATATGTAGGTACAGTATAACTCTCAACAAACACAAATACCTGTATACTTACATATCATGCCACTGATAAAAAAATGGGAATTTCATAAATCGTACTAGTATAAATTACACAACCAAAACAATGAAGAGCAAGCTGCATGTATTGCAGTTAGGAATTTATGATAAAGTTGTTTATGACTAGGCACCACGGTCTCTGAGCTGTTAACTCTTAGCCTGTTCCGTGTGGAACGAATAATTCAAATAATTAAAATAGGTAGAGAAGGAGTTTAGACGGCAATATGGCTAAAACCATTTGCTTGCTGTATATTATTTTCTAAAACTAGTGCATTTATCTTGTTATATGGGCGGATTTAGTTTATTCTTGGACATAAACGTTGTGTTAAAGCGCTATACCTATATAATTGACTCTTTGAAATCAATTTCATATAAATATGAAACAGCAGAGAAACAGAGTAGGGAACAGGTGTTAGCCATAGGTAAATTAGTAAATTCATGTCATTGTCAAAATGACCAATTGACATCCGCAGGCCATGTTCCCTCCTCACCCTTAAGTTGTGAAAGAATTAGATGCAATGATGAATTTTCACCAATTAAAACTGTGTGCAGTGTGGATAATAGTATATTAAGTTCAAGTAGTAATTGCGAGGCATCTACGAGTATAATAGAAAAGTTGCAAATAAAAAGTGATGCAAAGACCATAGTCTATTGCGATGAAATAGGTAAAAATTTTGGACATTATTTATCACAGTTAAGTCATTCTGTAATAAATCATACATATCCAGGAGCTTCATACTCTCAAATTATAGATTTTATATTGACTGGTACACACTGCATGCAGTCTACTATAGTGGTGCTAGTTGGCAGAAGAGGCAATATTAATAGTGACAAACTTTTAAAAAATTTTGATAAGTTATCAAGTCTGCAAGTAAAACAAGTAATTTTGTCCACCTTGCCATACAGCACTGCTATGAGCCACAAGGAAAATCACTTAAGATACAAATTAAATATGAAACTACATACCATGGTATCATATTCCAAAAAAATTGAATTGTTCGATTGGAACATAATTTTCAATAATAATAGATTGTTGACATTAGATAGATATTTTCTATCAAAATTTTTACAACGAAAGGTAGTTCTGTTGCTATCTAATTTTTTAATTTTTCAAGCCAAATTATTGGCAAGTACAACTGCTTTTATTGAGCAGGATAGTTTAGATACTTCACATTTGGAAAATGAAATTCCAAAAAACTAGTTTATAGGACAACAGATAATAAATCTGGCCAGTTGACTTTGGCCCCTGAGAATAATCTTAGTAAAAATATTGTTTTTATAAACCTGGTGCACCATAATGTTAGAGGTTTAATAAATGGTAAAGATTTAGAGTTAGAGCTATACATTAATGCAAATTCTATTAATATATTGTGTGCTACAGAGCACTGGTTAAAAGATCATCAAATCACATTGTTGAACTTCGTAAATCACCAGGTTGCTAGCTCGTTCAATAGAAAACATTCTAAACGTGGAGGCTCTTTAATATTAATAAATAAAAACTTAAAATTTAAAGAACGTAAGGATTTAGTAGCCCTCTCCATTGAGCGAGTTATTGAGATTGCCAGTATTGAGTTTGAGCATTTCATCTTGTTAAGCGTATACAGTCCCCCTGATGCTTCTTACATTAAATTTGAAGAAAAGCTTGAAGAAGCACTGTTCAAATGCCAATGTTCTAAGAAATCTATAATAGTTTGTGGAGATTTTAATGTTGATATATTAGATACATCATTAACTCCATCAGAGAGAAATAAAATGAAAAATTTATTTAAATCCTTTAATCGGCATAGTACATTCTTAGAACCAACTCGTATTACAGCCACCAGTGCAAAATGTATTGATAATATTTTCACTGATATTAAACCTATAGATAAAGGTATTGTGGATCCTGTGGAGTCAGATCATCGTGGCCAATGGATAAAATTTCTTAAAAGTAGTAACAAAGTCAGCAAAAAACAAATTAAATATGTACCAATTAACCAAAGTCGTTTGAATAATTTTAAAGAAAATGTATTAAAGAGATTACCATATCTACCTAACTTCACTTGTGTAGACCAGTCATATAAACACTTATTTAATTTGATTAATGATGAGTTTGGCAAAGTTTTTACCTCAAAAACTCTACAGATTGGTGGTCGTCCTGTTTTCAGTGACTGGGCAACACCAGGTATCTTTAAAAGTAGAAATAAATTATTTGAATTATATTCAGAAAAATCATATAATTTTAGGCAAACCTTTCAGGAATATGTTAAAAATTATTCAAAGATATTTAAACAAACGTGTCATCTTGCTAAGTCAAACTTCATTAAAAATAAAATTTCTAATTCTGTAAATAAAATAAAAATGACTTGGAACATCATTAACTCTGAATGCGGTAGATCTTTAGTGACTGAAAGGGATTTCCACTTAAAAGTAAATGGTTGCCATGTTACAGGGGACCTGGAAGTGGCTACGGAGTTTGAACATTTTTTCAAAAATGTACCTATATTGATAACAAAATCTCTCCAAGCATCTTCCAGTTCCGCTGAACTTTTATTAGAAGAATCTGTTCTTTGTTGCAGGGATGCATTTGTATTCACAGATATTTGTGCTCAGGACATTGTAAAGACATTTAAATGTATCGAAATTAAGAAAACCGCGGACATTTGGGGATTATCGGTCAAAACTGCATCATGTATAATTGAGGTAATTGCGCCCCATCTAGCAACTGTGTTTAATGACTATGTTTCTAGTGGTACATTTCCTGATTTAATGAAACACAGCAAAGTCGTTCCCTTGTTCAAGGCTGGCAGCGCTACAGAGCCGTCTAATTTTCGACCAGTGTCAGTGCTGCCAACTTTGAGCAAAGTATTTGAAAAAATAATCTTGAATCAAATGCTATCCCATTTTAATAGTCATAAAATACTCCATGCGAATCAATTTGGGTTTACGAAAGGGCGCTCAACTTCCGATGCTGGTGTTGAGTTATTAAAATGTATTCATGAAGCTTGGGAAGACAAGCACGATGCATTAGGTATATTTTGCGATCTATCAAAGGCTTTTGATTACGTTCAACATGAAACGCTGTGCAAAAAATTACACCACTATGGAATAAGAGGCAAAGCTCTCGACCTTCTGTCTTCATATTTGAACAATAGAATACAGAGGGTCGATATTAATGGTACACGTTCTGTAGGATCCATGGTTACAATGGGTGTGCCGCAAGGCTCGATACTTGGGCCATTCTTGTTCCTCATTTATATTAATGATTTACCATTTTATGTAGGGGACAGGAATAGGATTGTTTTGTTTGCAGATGACACCTCATTAATTTTTAAAATTAAAAGACAATTAGATAACTATGACGATGTAAACAATGCAATTGCAAGAGTAGTTCATTGGTTCAGCTCAAATAATCTTTGCCTTAATGAAAATAAAACTAAATGTATAAAATTTACTCTACCAAATGTAAAACAAGTTGCGGCCAATGTTCAACTGAATGGACAAGTGTTAGAGTTTGTAGAATCAACTGTGTTCCTAGGTATAACTATTGATGCCAATTTGCAGTGGGGCCCACACATAGAAAAGACAGCCTCTAGATTAAGTTCGGCTGCATACGCTGTAAAAAAGATCAGGACTCTAACAGATGTGGATACGGCTAGAATGGTTTACTTCAGCTATTTTCATAGTATTATGTCTTACGGTATTCTCCTTTGGGGGAGTGCTGCAGATTTAAATATTATTTTTGTTCTACAAAAGCGGGCTGTACGCGCGATTTATAATTTGGGCCCCAGAGTTTCTCTCCGAGAAAAATTCAAAGAAGTAAATATTCTAACCGTACCATCACAATACATTTTGCCAATCTTATGTATGTCCAGAAAAATCTATCACAGTTTTCTAAACTCTGTGATAAACATAATATAAACACTAGAAATAAAAATAATCTTTCAGTCCACCACAGTCGACTACATAAGATTGGCGATTCTTTCCAGGTAAACTGTATACGCTTTTACAACAAGCTTCCCTGTGACCTGAGAAATTTACCTTTAAATAAATTTAAAAAGTTTATTAAAAACAAGCTTTGTGAAAAAGGTTTTTACTCCGTTACAGACTATTTGCAGGACAGGGACGCCTGGAAATGATCTGCTGGCAAAGTGAAATAATATTAAATTGTAAATAGGCCATCAAAAAAAAGCCTTCCTAAGTTTCTTGCCGGTTCTTCTCAGGTGGACCGCGTACCGAACCGGTGGTCGCTTTAAATATTTTAAATAGTGTATGACATTTTGTAAGCGCCGTTAAAATGGTTTATGCAAAATAAAGATATTTTTATTTTTTTTTTATACATGAAAGACAGTGCGATTTCCCATCTTACCGCGTACACTCCACTGCAAACCTCAGTCCCTATAACAACCACTATTTTACTGGAGTGAGACTGACCTTGACTTAAGACTACACTTGACTAAAACGTAGAGGACGGGGACATTTTAGATAATAAGAATATTGAAGAAATATGTAATAATTAAGATTTGGCTAAAAGGTCTTAGTAACCAGAAAATAAAATAATTACAAAAAAAAGAAATGGTAGACCGTAATACTTTATTTCAATTTTTCTTTTATACAAAGCGCTCTGGGACATTACTAACGACTCTGGGCTTACTTTTAAATACAATTTTGAGAAATTCACATTATTCGTCATAATGGCCGTCAGGAGATTAAATTATGCGAAATACTTTATATTTTTGACATTATATTTCTTCTGTTTACACACGTGTTTTGGTAGCGTACCTATGTAATTTCCTAGAATCTCCACACACCAAAGCGGTCACTATTTGTAGCAGCGTATTATTTGACTTGGTTGGAGAAAGAAACCAGCTGAATATTGTTATCCAGCTAGCTCCTTTCTCCACCAAATCAACTGGTTTCGTAGTAATATGTAGTTGTTTATCTGCGTTTGTTGTAGCTTTGCTAAGTTTCAGTCATTAAAGTCATTACACCGTTAATATTTGCATGCTTACTTATGAAGGCTGGAATATGGAACAGTGGATGTGTTTTAGGTGTACCTTACTTTTGCAATATTTGCACTTGTGATTTTGTTTTTTTTAGAAACTAAGGAAATCAATAAAATCAAAATAACAATGCTAGAAATTCGATTTGTAAGCGTATTCGTTATACTTATGGCAATTTTCATTTTTAAAATCCAACATGTTTATTATTTTTCTATCTTGTCGGCTTATGAAAATGTATTGATTATTGAAGATCAAAAGATTAGGCAGAGAAACGCGGCGAGAGGCGCAAAACATTCAAAAGCCGGGCGGAGTCCAAAAAAAATGAACGCTTTTGTTACTAACAACTTGGGTGTACAGAAATAAACGAAAAAACTTGAAACTGATAGTCGCTAGTGACGTGCAAAGTTTATCGACAGTTCTTTTTGTTATATTTAGTTAGTGACCTGTCTCTAATGTGACTTTGAATCATAAATCTGCCTAATACTGTAACATATAATAGAATTTAAAATAGTTGTAGTACTTAACATAAATTAATCATTTACATTATTTTTCAAATAAAAAAATAAAATAAAAAAATAAAAAATACTGATAAATATTTTAAACTTAAGTTTTGTAACAATTAGGTAAACTAGGACATGAACATCAGGACACGTGAGCTGTGCTTGTAGCTACAATAACATATCTGGGTACTTTAAATCAGTATTTTGCTAAGAGGTAGACTGCGCATAACTTATCCATACCCTTGGTTACAATTAAGGGGAAACTAGTCAGTCAAACTTCTTTTGACGATGAGTGAGATGAGTTATTTACGTTAATGACTATGTTTGTATGGTTCCGATATTACAATAATTAAAATATTTCAAAAGTTAGGAATAACAAAACTTTAAATATTTTCATGAAACTTCGCGCGTAAAAAACGTGCATTTAGAATAAGAAACATTCAAAACTACTGCCATACATAGTTTATTTGTTTAAAACATAAGATAACTTTATTTGGTTACCCAAATATACCCAGTTATGTAAAATCTACCAAAAGCCGAAAGACTATAATAAAATTTGCATCGGTTGTAATGAACTAAATGACATCTTGCATGTCATTTAATACTACGGACTATCTTTTTACTGCTAATTACTGACACTACCACGTTTTCACACTATGCCGAGTGAGATTATTAATGTATTATTAATCTCACTATAATGATAGTACTAAGTTAGCATGACCCACCAAGCGTTTTATACTCGCGACTAGTGCAACCTTAATAAGACTAGTATGAGTATTAGATACCTAAGAAGTCTCATATTAATAATTCATAATTTAAATCAAGAATAAAACACATGCACACAAATAAATTTTTAAAAGACTTATGTTTAGCTACAGGTATCGATATCGAGACGACTGTGCACCTTTATTGCACAGGTAAAGGTAACACAGCTATATGCGTCTCCTGACAGGAAAGGCGATTACAAGAGATGGCGGGGCGGTCTGAGAACGATTCCACGAAGTGGCGTTCAAGACTAGTCGCGGTAACATCACAGAGCACGGGCTCGTTATCTCTGCAAAGTGCAAATCAGGCTACGGCCATGGAACCATTAATTTATAAATAAATATCCATCACGCCTTATCCCCGAAGGGGTGGCAGAGGCATATTATATGCCCACTTTTCACCGTGTGGATTCCTGTCCCACGTAATAGGTGGTGAGCCCATTGCCGTGTTGAAATAGACAGACGCAGGTTGTGGCTACCTGCTGTTGAAATTTTTAAGCCGCCCATAAGGCCTTCAACCAGGCTTAACGACTACCATTTTACTGGCAACCGGGACCAACGGCTTAACGTGCCTTCCGAAGCACGGAAACGCCCGAGTACCAGCCATAGTGAAAGTTGCATAACTCAGTGATCGTTTACAGAACACTGAGACCGCGGGGCCACGAGCGCTTCAATTCATTCATTAATTTATTTATTCCCGTATATTAAAATCTTATTACAAATTTTGAAAAAATAACAAATATTAACCCGTGGGCAATAATACTAGATGCACTTGCCGTCCCCGGTAAGTCTAAATGGAGGGAAGCTCATTGCAATTTTTAGAGTTCTTTTGTCGATGTCTATTTTCCTTTCGGTGATTATTCCTCCATGGTATGTCCTAAAACTATCTATGGCTAGATGTCGTATTAAGGGTCAAATTTGATCAAAAAGTGTTGAGTGGTTTGGGAGGTGTTCGGGGACAAAGTGAAAATCGGGAAAGAATAGAGATCCAATTATGGATAACAAAGCAGAAGATAACTCTTCTGCTTTGTTAAGAAGAAATTACGTATAGATAAAATAGGTGACTGTGATGTCTTTCTTGACCTATTAAAGCCTAAAAAATCTGTAATTGAATTTTAGAACTTAGCCAGCTTTTGTCTATTATCACCTACCTGGTGGCCGTTATGCGAACACAGCAGTGCTTACAGCATGGACATCGCTTAAATATTTCAAGATTGCAATTCCGATATAGCAGCAGACGATATTTTAACACACACAGTTAATCTGCAAGTTCGGGTCTGGGGGCGACAGATACCTACCTATCTACTCTTCTAGTATAGTTAATGTAACACCAATCTAGAGTTTCGTGCTCCCTGTCAATTAGGAGTGTTTTCATCACAGCGCCACTTTTCCCTAGGACGGCAAGGACTACGCAATCTTGTCCGCAAAAATTAAAATTTTATTGCAATATGTACTTATATTGGTTTTTATTTGCATCGTAAGGATCTTAGCGAAATTATTTCATTTAGACATTTGTGTATGTAATTAAGAAGTTTCCTTGCTGCTTATGAGCAGCAAGGAAAGCATAATTATGTATTGTGCCTATATTAAAGCAAAAGAGGGTATTCCGTGGCGTCGCCGTGACGCCTTCTTCAAGCCGAAATAACCACGCGCGTATCGGCATGTTCAATGGACAGAGCGCGGGAGACGCGGGGGCGTACGTCGCGGCGCTCGCGCCAAAATTAGACGTAAACACGGCGGGGCACGAGGCGCCGCCGCCGTCTTCGTCACTCACTTAGCTTACCAACATTCACGCCTTAAGCCATCCAGCTAGGAAGCTCCTGCTGCTTTCCTCGAAAAGAACTTTCTTCTCGGCATATCGACCTAATAATAACCAGCGTTGTTGCACTTACTTTTTTTTATTTACGTACATATGTAACAAAAAGAAAGCGACATCTCATAATTATATCGATTTTGAGTAGTACCACTAATCATACATACATATTGTCACGCCTTTATCCCCGAAGGGGTAGGCAGAGGCATATTAAACGACTACATTTCACCGTATGCATTTTTGTCCCACGTAACAGGTGGTGAGCCCATTGCTGTGTTGAAATGGACAATCGCAGGCTGAGGCGACCAGCTGTTGAATTTTTTTAAGCCACCCAGACGGCCTTCGACTTGGCTTAACGACTGTCACTGGCAACCGGGACCAACGGCTTAACGTGCCTTCCGAAGCACGGAACTGGGGTGGGTCTAAAGGGCCGAGTAAATTTAATAAAATGTGTCTATTTTAGATGTTAAATTGGAAGAAATTTTGAACCCGTTGCCTTTTTAGTGAGATGATAACAAAAAGGCTAAAAGGTCTTATGTGCTAGACACTAATTAGCACGACCAATTTAAGTCCCGGGAAATTTATGTTTAGTAAGCGTATATAATAAGACTTGTCTATTACATTGAGATGTACAAACGTACTCTTTGCACAGGATATTATATAAAAAATAGCTTAATCAGCATCGGAACTGAAGAAACAGGGATATGAAGCAACGACTCATTCTGAAACGTAAAAAGATGAGAAGAGAACTCTTCCTCACCTTGCGTCTTTTCTCTCTGTCCACCTTAAATTGAAAGTGGGCTTCCATTTCTGAAAGTGATTTTAATGAACTGATTTTAAGCATGCCTAAACGCTGTGATTGTTTGATAAGTATCTTTATGGTGGTAACACTGATTGAGTACAAAAACATTTTTTCTAATTACATAGTGAATAATAAGGACTGAAGTTGCTTATAGGGCTTTAAATTATTTCGACAAAGAGAGTTCAGATTTCAAGCAAAGGAAGTTCATTCATTGTTAGTGATAAAGTATAAAAATAAAGTATAGTTTATGGTTGAAAAATTATTAGGTACACTCGTAAGTAGTTGAAGTATACCACCAATTTACCTCATAAAATGATTACTGTAAAACGTAACTTGAATCATGGAGTGTCGGTGAAAAGTTAGAAATGCCCGTAGTTTTACAAAAAAATGCTGACTTTTTCAAATAAATTTAAGTACATATTTAATTTTGCTTATTTTTAAGTGAAAACTTCTTTTAGCGCGGTACGCATATTTTTAGATGGGATAAAATCTCTGGACTCGCGACACCGTTACGAGATGCAGCTATAGTGTGTGCATATGCATTGTACATACTTATAGCAGACCGCGAACGCGTCTAGAATTTTTTTTTGTATTAAATTGGTAGATTAAATTCCTTGCTACTAAATAATATAATCATCATCATCATCATTAACGTCGATCCCGGACAACTTTCGAAGTGAAAACGTCTTTTAACGCGGTACCCATAATTTATAATTAATTTAGTTATCACTTGTGTAGGCACTTCCGGAGTGTAACCCGTATTTTTTTATATTTTCTACCTTAAGTAGTATCGACATGGTTAATTGTAGTAAGTAAATTTTGTTAGGATTCATTGGACTTGTAGAGTTACAAGTCAAATGATTCCTAACAAAATTAAGTCAAAATCATCTTTAAGTTGTAAACTCTATAAATGGAATTTCTTGGCGTCTACCCTATCCCGCCATGTTTGACTTTACAGATCTTCTACTGTATTTTAGAACAACAGCAGGGCAAAAAAAATTAACGCGACATCATGTAAAAATATATTTGTAATATCCACAGTTTTAGTTATAAACTTATATCTAATCTTATTTATATGGAAAGATACCTTATCGTATCTATTGTAGGTTCTTTCAAAGACTAGTCGAGGAGAATCTTTTAAATAAAATGCTAGTAAAAGTAAATTTATATTAATAGTAGTCATTATACAAAACAAACTCCAACCTAGGTTCTGCTAAAACCTAACCCATAGTGTATGTGGTAGGTATGATGACTAAACTTATTAGTATTCAATAAAGGCACATACAGTAGCAAAACAACCAACAGAGAACATCGGTACGAATATACTAACTCGTATGAGATTCCTACAATGACAATTGAAAATAGTGACTTTAAATTGTCTTTTAGTATGTCTAGGTAACGAGCTTGGCTCGTAACTTTCCACATAACGTTGGAAAGTTGTGGTACCTATAACCTGAGTGTTTCGGTTGAGAATTTATACTTAATTAATCCCCAACCATTGACAAAAAATGAGCTATGATGCAAACTTCGATAGTAAAAAAACATTACAAATGTGATTTCAGTGAAAGCAAAAGTACTTAATTTAAAAAAAAAATCTTAAAATAAAACTGGTCGTACGTACCTACCAACCTTTAGATTAATTAGTACAAACAGTATCCAATACTGGGCTCCAAATCTCTATGAGAATAAGGTACAATAACAACACAGCCAATAACTACTTTTTGGGAGGAAACCACAGAGGTTCAGCTAAAGTTAAAAAAAATTAGATTAGGATTACGTCTTTTATTTAAACTCTGTCCTCCAAATATTAATTTAATTCAAGTGTATTTTATTTTGCTAGGTTCGTTATGGACTCATGTTTAGTTACATTTTAGGATAATAATAACAGGCTAAACCTTGAAGCTTTATGTGAAATTAAAATTAATAAAGAAATCAGAGGTATAGGTGATGTATTTCGCTTGTCAAGCATTAGTTAGTAATAGGTACCTATCTTGTTACATATCGGTACGATGGCAAAACAGGTGGCTAGATCGTCCGTAAAGCTATATAGAAAACTATAGGATGCCGTCCAAGTTCTACATAATTTGACTGCCTCTGTGGCGCGGTGGGAGTGTATCCGAATTTAGAAATATATAAGTATGTTTATCAGTTATCTGGTTACCAGAGTGCAAGCTATGCTTAGTTTGGAATCAGATGGCGTTGTGTGAGTTGTCCCAACGATATTTATATTTATAATTCTCTTGAATTCCCTATAATGAAGTAGTAAAACGCTGACGCGGTAACCCGTGCCTTCCCTTCCCAGGCATGACGTCGGCCCTAAGACGGTTGTCAATATACACACTTGACCCCTTTTGATCCTACAATTAACCATGACGATACTCTATGCTCGTTCATGGAGCAAGCTATGACCAATATTTGAAACATATTGTTAAAATGCAGCTTGTAAACAATACAGCTGTAGATTTAATCTAGTTGGAATTAATAAAAGTAATTGATTAGATATTATCTCTGAGCTATCATCTCCAACAACCGCGATAAATTTGCTTGCATACTAACCAACGAATTGGATAAATTATTTTAAAAGACTCAGCTATTCGTAGGAAGGCAGTGTCGAAGGATTATTTTATCACATAAAATAAACTTCAAACTAATGCTGTCACTATCATAACAAAATTCGGTGAGGTACCTACTCTACTGTTTGTGTCTAAATAAAGTTTTAGATTAGGTACCTACTTGTAAAGTAGCTATAATCATAAAAAAATATATTACATAGCGTAAGTACGATTTTTATGATTTTATTATAATACTAGCTGTGCCGCCCGCCCCGCTTCGCCCGTGACATACTTCCACGTGTTCCATTACTAATACGTGTTTTTTTTATATCCAATAAGAATTGCATATACGAAATTTATAAGATCTACAATTCATTAGAACATTTTATGGATCTATCTTTTATAGTTTAGGCAGCGTACGCAAAATAAGTAACTTTTCTGGTTGATTTTTTACACCTTGTGTCCGAAAAACCCTAATATCTTACGGAACCCTATTTTTTTCTAAAATAAAATATTGCCTATGTTACTCGTGGATAATGTAGCTTACAAATGGTGAAAGAATTTTAAAATCGGTCTAGTAGTTTTTGAGCCTATTCATTACAAATAAAAACAAACAAAGTTTTCCTCCTTATAATATTAGTGTAGATTAGTCTGTTATTTCAAAACGGTCTTACCACCTGTTTGACAAACATGCATACGGGGAAATGTGGACCGTACAGTATGCCTCTGCCTACCCCTTCGGGGACAAAGGCGTGCGTGACTGATAAGTCTACAATCGTTGATAGTAACAAAATGTCTTCCAGTAGAATACAACGTAGGTAAAGTCATGATATAAACGACAAGGCCAGTAGCATAAATTACCAATTTTTAAAATTAAAAGAAAAAGAGGAAGTGAAAAAAAAATGGTTGCATTCTAATTCTTACTTTAGATTTTAATTACTTAATTATTTTTAATTTTTATCAGACTAGATATATTAAAAAAAGATGTTCCATTCCATTTACTCTTATTAAAATTATAGCTGCTTATTAGGTAGGTACGTTAAGGTCAAAAGTTAAAACAGCGCGGTGGCCCACCCGGTGTGGTCTACGTATTTATCGCAACAACCAGCTTTGTTAACCGTGGCAAGTATTATTGGAAGCACATTAATACCGATGACACAAGACGATGAGAGCCAACTGTGTCTACAATGCTTGATAATGCAACTCAACTCGAACAAAGATATGCCCTTGAAGGAACTACAGGCAGTGTGTGTTAACAATTCACTCTACGATGCCACAAGGTGTATAGTCACAAACTAGTACTTTCATACTTAACAAACAGGTAAATTTGAAACTAGATACGCTTGTAAAAATGTTTACTATTGTTTTCACTTTTGAGGTAGTACCACAAAAGTAATTTTTAACATTCTCTGAGAATTGTTAATTTATGGGACGATAAGATGTTATTGTGCTTTATGTGAACAGGTTTAAGACTCGGGCAAGATTTTTTTTGGGATGTAGATGTTCATGTGATAAGTAGTGAGTCAACTCTCAGTTCATCCAAGTTATTATGACTCAGTGAATTAAGTAGGAATAGATTTTTAAAGCTAATAATCAAATAGGATTTCGACCTTAAAATTTAAAATATTGAATGAATGCAAAACTATATTAACTGAAGGTAGGAAGAGATTTCTATTCAGAAATAAGCAGACCCTTTGTACTTCTTTTCTTTTACTTTATCAATGTGTTATATCATATGTACAATAAATAAATAAATAAGGTAGGTACTAAACTTATTAAACGTTTACCTAGAATTTTGCACTGGACTGGATAGATGTCTCTAACGTCCGAGCTCAGTTTCTGATCGGTGTCGATAAAGACGATGTCTAGAGGCAACATCCAGTAATCAGAGCGTGGAAACTAAGTAAGTATCTTGCTGCCACTACTGTGCATTGAATAACAATCTCTGTAGATTTAAGCTTAGCGTCCATATCACTTTTGTTACACGATATTTAACGCTTCTGTCATTCGAACATGGAAGTAAAATTGTCACCACACGTCATACGTACCTACAACTAATCCTAATATCTTCGAGGGTTACGCATTAAAATTTGGTTAAGGTATATGCTGCTACTAATTAAATTTGACCGCATACAGGTAGGTTACGTTCTAGGTAGGTAAGTACCACCAAACCAGGTATACCAAAAATATAGACGTAGTTCGCTAATATAAGTATATGAAATCAATGCGAATCATTATGAAAAGAGAAAGTAAATTAACGGCATTTGTTCTAAAATAAAAATTGTACTCTCAGAAGAGTGCCGTTATACGGTAGAGCTACCTGTCGTGTGGCCATTGCCACGGTGCGCTGCGACTCAGCCGACGACGACCGCCACGGGCGACTTCTCAGAAGGCGATAGTGAGCTGTATTTTAATGTTATCGCTATGAATACTCCACTCCGATAAGTCCACTTGTTGTGCATGTAACTACACTACCATGTTCTTCTCGGAAATGATTATGCTTTATCTAATTACCTAGCTTAGTTTATTTTCCTATATTACACGATAGGTAAAAGTTTCTTGTGATGTCTATTGTCTTATATGTAGTGAATTGTTAATTATTATATACCTATTGGGGAATGTTCCATAGGTTCAGATTAGGGATTGGGATAAATGATACCTAATGAGATTGCGTACCCACATAACGATTCAAAACTAGTAAAAATGAACTGCCATCGTCTTAGTTACAATGATTACAGCAGAAAGAACTTATAACTTTATAAATAGGACTAAATTATCGTCGTCGAACCCACTCAGCTTGTTTACGCGGACAAGAACGACGGCCTTGCCAAAGATGTCTAAAAGGTTATTCCTTTCGCCATGCTTATATTATTGTCTATGTACGAATGCTACAAACTAAAATGGAAGTGAGACATCGGTAGTATTATACCACCGATGTCTCTCCGATTTATATTACATTAATTATTATACATTGCTTCTATTCTATGGAAGATAAGTTTCCAAGTCAGATTACAGAATATTCTTTAGTTTCTGTGTCAGTGATTGTACGAAAGTGAGAAACAATATTTCTCATACATTTTTAAAAAAGTGGAAAAAGACAATTCGATTCGAGACAGGGATTGAACCTGTCACCTTTGTCTAACCAGGGCAATGTTCTAGCCACCTGAACTACCCGAACCGTATCGAATCAAGTTGAAATTCTCCACCATATTTATATCGTCATTTTAAGAGTATGACCAGAGCCATCTATTGAGCTAATGAAATGACGATATAAATATGGTGGAGAATTTCAACTTGATTCGATACGGTTCGGGTAGTTCAGGTGGCTAGAACATTGCCCTGGTTAGGCAAAGGTCACAGGTTCAATCCCTGTCTATTGTCTTTTTCCACTTTATTAAAAATTTATGAGAAATTTAGCAAATAAATGCTTTAAAAAAATTATCAATATACTGAGTGGAGTCCATTGCATCAATGTTTAAAAATAGTTGTAACACTGTTCATTGGTATCGAGTTGTTCATTAGCTCTATAGATGGCTCTGGTCATACTCTTAAAATGACGATATAAATATGGTGGAGAATTTCAACTTGATTCGATACGGTTCGGGTAGTTCAGGTGGCTAGAACATTGACCTGGTTAGGCAAAGGTCACAGGTTCAATCCCTGTCTCGAATCGAATTGTCTTTTTCCACTTTATTAAAAATTTATGAGAAATTTAGCAAATAATTGCTTTAAAAAAATTATCAATATACTGAGTGGAGTCCATTGCATCAATGTTTAAAAATAGTTGTAACACTGTTCATTGGTATCGAGTTGTTCATTAGCTCGATAGATGGCTCTGGTCATACTCTTAAAATGACGATATAAATATGGTGGAGAATTTCAACTTGATTCGATACGGTTCGGGTAGTTCAGGTGGCTAGAACATTGCCCTGGTTAGGCAAAGGTCACAGGTTCAATCCCTGTCTCGAATCGAATTGTCTTTTTCCACTTTATTAAAAATTTATGAGAAATTAAGAAAAAAATTGTTTTAAAAAATTTATCATGATAAATATTATTTACCTATGCAACAGATTCACCGCTTTTGAATTTCAATAAAATTCGCATTATTTAATACTTGGCAAATGTAAATGAAGGTAATCTACCATCTTGGCAGAGAAGCGTCATCTTCGGGGAGGTATTTCTTAATCATAGGACCAAACATGTATAAAAAATATATATAAATAGAAAAATAAAAACAAACTATTCATGCAAGAAAATGACACAGGTACTTATCGCCCCGAGCAAATCATCGATTGAAGAGATTTCAGAAGTGGCGTCAAATACATCAAACTAGCTGTTGGTCTTTACACAATTTTTATACAACGCAGGCATATGACCCGCCTGATCAAATCTCGACTAGGTACCACTACCGTAGTCTACCAACCACTGTAGACTACGCACGTTTGCAGCATGTGAGGTACTGCGCTACACTAGTGCTGCTGACCTGTTGAAACCTTGTAAACCCTGTTGTGAGGAACTCCACTTTATATTCAATAGTAAAAGTTCGCTACTTCTTCTCTTCTCAATGTCGTTCACATTAGAGTGTGTGTATGTGTTTTGGTTTCAAAAACCAGCAGTTAGTTTAGTCATTGATTATGCAGATAAACAGATCAGTACTAAACATAAATATCAAAAAATATCCGGTAAATAATTACGAACTCGGTATATAAGTTAAAGGGGTAGGTGTAAAATATTTTTCAGTAATTCCACTATATCTTGTTTAGGGTACTAATCACTAATGGCGATCTTTATTTAGGGTTTAAACTGTTATGTTTTGGCTGGTAATTTATTCAATTTACCAAAAATCCCAGATTAAAAAATCACTTAAACGACCAGGATGTGACAATCGTTAAGACCGTTTTGATAATATCGCCATGAATTTTATGTTGACGTCACATACACTCGGTTTTGATACTCCGAAGAATACGAATCCAATAAATGACGTATATTGTACGTAGTTGTTTAAGCTATAGGAAGTCACAATACCTACCTATATACAAACAAAGTCATATACAAACAGAAAAATTTCTTTATGATAACTTTAATTTCTTTAAGTTTTACCTATCAAAATGCAGCTTAAAAGTTGAATGAACTTCAATTGTATTTTCATTACTTGGTACTGCCTATTACAAAGTTATTTCACTCTTTGTATTCAGTAGCAGTTTCTCTTATTACGTATTCAAAGGACGACACATAAAAGGAAATATATTTTTTACTTAACCGAAGTCATGTTAATTTGTGTTCGTGTGTGAATACTCACAGTTAGTAAATTATGAAGACTATTATTGCACGGAATATTAATTAAATGGACAATACTTAACGAATCTCTAGTGCAGTTTGTAAGGGTTTCAAGCGAAAAGTCAGTAAAAAAAGGTAAGACTCACTGAAGGCACTGAGCCTGATAGCGCCGTATTGGGCGTTAGCCAAAGCAATTTGCATCGCTACCCGTTTCGGAACATCGCCAAGTCTAGCCGAACAAAACCACAGAGAATTACCCTCCATTCCAATAATAATTAAAGCAAACATTTCGCAGTCGAGACGCACGTCGACGGACGTTATGGAGCTTATAAAGCATCGGCCCCAGCTCGCAATTAAGAAACGACGCCGCACGTCTATTTACCGACACGGAAGAGACGCACCGTTTGCAATGGTCCATCGTGGCGTGTTCTTGTAGCCGGCGTCGCAGAGAGCAGCGCCAACCACTCGACCGTCTAAATTACTACCTTTGATATTCGAAATATCAATATTTTAAAGGAGCTTATGAAGTGCGTCTCTGCAGATGTAACGCGCAGGCCTTCCGCATTGGCAATCTTAAAGTGCACCAACGTGAACTGACTGGAACGGAATACATTATAAATCTTATGAACTATTTATGCCATATGCAACAATATAAGCACCTAATACCTGCCGGTTCAAATTCTCCTCTGTAATCCTACTACTGATATTCCAAGTGTATTTTTATGTCCGTTTATAAGGCACAGTCACGCACAAAAAGCCGGATGAAAATTGATAAAATTTGGCACATTCATACATAGTAGATAAATAAGACTAAAAATCCTGAAGCCACAATCAAGACAAATGTCAGTGTCCTAATTTTGGCTTCATTAAGGTTATAGGACCGGATCAGTATTACACGGACGAGAAGCTGCGGGACAGTAAAGCTTGACTGAGTCAAATCTATATTTTGTAGTATGTACAACAGTACTTTATCATGTGGTAAAAACTTTGAAGTGATGCATGGCGTTAGTTAAACTTCGAAGTAAGTAACTAACGACAAGTATTGAATCCCTAGTAAGTGGGTACCCTAACACCTAACGTTTTGACGGAGTGAATCTCCATTTTAGGACAGTCAAGTTTTCTTTGTGTTGTTCTTCTTCGCATGTAGGCTCGGAATAGGAACTTGTTGGTGAGTTTAGAGATTCTGAGCGAAACAGGTGGATGAAGAAAAGTCTATCACAGGATCTCGACGTCAGTAAATCACTGCCGGTAAAATGTGGTCGAAACATTAGTCAACACAATAAAAATATTCCGTTAGGCAACAAAGACATGTTACAAATATTATATTAAAAAATATAAAGCAAGTGAATCCCTCTAAAAGTAAAATTATTTATAGTTTTAAATGGATTATTTTGTGTCGTCGTCGATTTTTGATTACTAGGAATGGGTTGAAGATAGTTGCAGTGCCATTTATCAATCGATTGAATCAAATTTGAAAGGATTTAAGTCTACACAAGCTGTCCTAAACAGTTTAAAAAAAACAGTAAGGCCACAAAATATTGTAATAAACTATGTTACAACATTTTAAGTCAGCAGGTACAGATAAAACAGGCCTAGATATATACTATTCTCAGTATGGCCACAATGCACCCTAATGTAAATCTTCTTGTATCAGGCCTTATCTCGAATCAAAACTCATCACGTGACAAAGTTATGCGTTCTCGATCATCATCATCATCGATCATCGATCTCGATCTTACACAGTCATCATCTTCATATCACACCCTCGATTTCACACGGTTTCTTTTAGAGTGGTTATTTGGATACTTTGAAAGTAGAACCTCGTAGTTAGTTAAGTAGGCTCAGCTCCTCCTAAAGACGATTGTTGAATGGTTTCAAACATCTCACAAAAAGGAATGATGATCTCTTTGAGAATAATATGAAATTCGAATCGGGATACTTCCACGTTGGCCAGTCATTTACAGCAGGGATAGCGGAAGCAGGACCACTGATGCACCCTTGAGCGACTGTTAACAGTTAAACGTTGTCCCCGTATATCGTCGTACAAATTCGACGGCAAAGGATTCCATTGCTTGAGAGCATCTTGGTTTGGCGGGCCTGAAAGGCCTACGGAACTGCAGCGCTCCTGGCTTGACTGGTCGAAGCGAAAATTCGAAAATATTTGCATCATCGTTGATTTGGATGTATCGCAGCTGGCGAGTTTGGTCGCCGTCCCTCGTTCGCGGGCGAAGTGATAGAAGCGAGGAGAAAATGACTACAGGAGTGGCGCTAGCTCCCCGCACTCTGGTCTGAAGGAATCGCTTCGCGGCTGTCATGCGCGACCACGACTGGAGAAGCCGTGGTACCCCGTCGGCTAATAGTCATATGGAGCCCCGTTTTACGGGCGTGCATTCTAGCGCACGCTCGACCGCTTTTCACTTTCTAGGATCGCAGTGATTTAACTTCTCGCCTATCCTGCGCCTCGATAGTGGCAGTAGTGGCGAGGCAGAAAAAGGTGGTGGTTTGTTGGTTAGTCCGCTCTCCAGCACTGGGAGTCGCAGCAAGCTGCTCTGCTGTTCTTTGCAGTAGGTTAGTGAAGCGCCCTCATGCATTCCATCACTTACAAAAATAAACTTATCAAATCTGAAACTACTTAAGCTAGGACTTCAAGTGAAAATAAAGCTTTACAAGAGTTGAAGTAAATAAGTATCAGAAGATGAAGTTCCTACCTAATGCCAACTATATTTATAACTCTTTAATCAATTTATAATGAATTCTAAACATTTGCCTTTTACTACAATCTATAGATACGCACATACAATACATACAATCACGACTGGTTATTCAAGGGGTAGACAAAGGCATAAACCAGAAAAAGATAACCATAATTTTAGCTGAGGGGCATCATCATCTTTGCTTACTTATCACCTCAGTAGTACAAAATTAGTTTGTATAATTTTAAATAGTTCGCTAGTAGTGCTAATTCTGTTGTTGAGATCACTAAACTAAATTTCTCTAAAATTTTCTAATTTTTGTTAAGAGATTGCCAAATGCTATTCTGTTATTAAGTCGAACTACAGTTGGTGATATCATAAATAGCACTTAATTTGTATCTGATGTAACTAAAATTCATTTTATGTGATAAAATTGAACAAGACGTAAAAAATGTACATAGACAGTCGAATGTACATACATGCCGACTAACTTGGTGATTGTACTGCCTATGTACATTTTTCACGTTACAACGTTTTAAAAGTTTTCACTTTTCAAACGGTTACTAAAATTAATAAATGTCCCACTAAAATTAGACTTTTCACTAAAATTAGACGTCACATTAATAGGTGACGACTAATTTTAGTGAAAACGTCTAAATATTGTGTGTCGTTACATTTATATCTGACATCACTAAAATTCATTTTATGTGATAAAATTGAACAATAAGTGAAAAATGTACATAGACAGTTCAATCACTAAGTTAGTCGGAATCTAAATACATGTTTTGTTGAATTTCATCACATAAAAGGAATTTTAGTGATGTCAGATACAAATTTAGTGCTGTTTATAATATCACCAAGTTTAGTTAGACGTAATAACAGAATAGCATTTTGCGATCTCTTAAATATTAAGAGATCGCAAAATGCTATTCTGTTAAGAATAAGAAAATTAAATAAGAAAATTTTAGAGAAATTTAGTTTAGTGGTTCCAACAACAGAATTAGCACCAGTATTTGTATAATTTTAAGTAATCCGCTGATTTTCATTCATATAATATATAGCTGTACGCCGATGATGCAGTGCTCATGGCCTCATCAGAAGCTGACCTTCAGGCATTAGTCACTAGTATGAAACCTCTTTGAGTATGAAAGTAAGGGTTTTCGCTTGAATGCAAGTAAAACTAAGGTTCTAGTACTTGAAAGAGATGACGTAAGAACTAAATGCGAGATTAGGGTAAACAAGGAACTGGAAGGAACTGATTCAGATGAAGAACGGCGAGTAGCTGCCGGAAACAGAGTTAAAGGTGCTTTGTCCCAATTAGTAAAGCGACAAAGCATCATAAAAGAAGCACGACTGGCGATTCATAACGCAGTGCTAGTGCCAACTTTGCTTTACGGTAGCGAAACCTGGGTATGTCAGCAGATGCATGAAAGTAAATTGAATGCTGTGGAGATCACACACTTCGAAAATTGTGCGGCGTTACTTTGGCCGACCGAATACGTAACGAAGTGATACGCAATATGGCAGGTTTGAATGAAAGTGTCAGCGTTAAGCTGGAAAAGGGCGTGCTCCGTTGGTTTGGACACGTCTAACGAATGAGTGAGGAACGATTGACGATGAATATATATTGTGCGAAAGTAGAGGGTAAAAGTAGTCAGGGTAGGTCGAGACTTACATATGAGGACCACGTGAGCAGACTGCTCAAAAACGGAAAGGTCAAAAGTACTCGTATATACTTATAGTTATCCTTAGAAGCTTAGAAGCAAATGCCTCTGGCCTACCGACTTCCTAATTGCTATGTACCTAAATGCAAAGCGTTTGCTGAAATGTGTTCACTTTCTTTCAAAGTGGTCCCTACTAGTGATGGAAATTAATGCTATTTTTTGATAATTTCACTAGCGTGCTAATTTTTATCTCTTAGCATGCGACGTACTATTGCTATGCTAATATGAACATCAATGAAGTAAACATCAACTTGCTAGGTCCTTCCGTTCCTGAGAAAATTTAATAATTACCAAAAAACGAAAAATTTACCGGGATCGACGTTAATGATGATGATGATGATGAAAAAAAATTCTACACCGAAAGAGTCTTAATTGATTACACAATATTTTTTAATAAGAACTGAAGATGACCGGGATTAACGTTAGATGATAATGATGATGATTCTATTATTTAGTAGCAAGATATTGAATCTACAAATTAACTGTCAAGAATAAATATTTTTCTATACGCGATCGCGGTCTGCTATATATACATGCATATGCCTAACGGTGTCGTGGGTCCAGATATTTATATCATCTAAAAATAAGCGTACCGCTCTAAAAGAAGTTTTCAATTCAATAAAAAAAAAAAAAACTTTAGTTCCGTTGTTTTCCTTTCGAGAGATGGAACCCAAAAAATACATCTTGTATTACATTATTTATTCCACAATAAAGTACAATCACACGATTTTAGGGTTTATATATTCAAAATAAAAGAATAATACATAAAAACCAAAGTATCTACAACTCGTAAAAAGTACGTACGAATTTCGACTTCTTACTCAACTCAATGGCATTCACAGAATGTCAAAAAATTTATACAAAAATGGAATAAATAACCCCAAACACAAGCATTTAATAGTTAAAAATAATGGGCTAAATATCAACCGTGCACTTTTTCATTCACACACTCCGTATTTCGCAATAGCACAATGACACGATCCATTCATGAATTAGACGTGAAAATTCATTTTAGCAATCGCAGCGACGCATCATTCGCAGCTCGCCTGCCTCATGATTTAGTCGTCGCAGCGTCACAGCTCGCCTGCTTTATGAATTTGTCGTGAATTATAATTATGAGTTTTGGCAATTTAATTTAGCATTCACAACTCGCCACTCAGTAGCGGCGCGAACGTCGATGCGCTTAGTCATGTTTTGGAGGGAGATTGTGGGTTCGTGACGAATTGTCAATTATTGCGTAATCGATGTCTCTTAGCAATAATTAATTTTACCAAGTACTGTTCATTAAATTAATACGAATTGAGTCTTAGCAATTAAATATGATTGCTAACGCTAATATTTCCTACACTAGTCCCTACCATATAAAGTTAACCACGTCTACATAGTTCGTTTCAGCATTAGCGACTTTAACTTTTAACTCGATTTACGAGTATTTAAGGGTAATTTAAGCTAATCAATGACGCCTTTATCGCAGAGACAAATTATACACCCACATTTTATCATGTACATATATGTCCCACGTAATAGGTGTACTAACTACCGATATATGATGCACCTACTTACAGAGCGGTCACCCATTTAAAAATAGACCTGGCGTAGGGTCCTTAACTAACTGAACAATATTCATAATACTGTATAAGTTACAGTATTATAAATACACTGTTTCTGCTGAAATGTGATGCACCCTTGAAGTGGTACCCATCCAAAATTTGATCGCACCTAGATAACTTAACTACACTCATCGTTTAGTCTTCAGTGAAGGCAACTTGATTACATGAGTACCTATGTACATAACTGAAAACCCGTAAGAATGTGAAAATACTTTGTAACGTACAAAGAACTTTGTAACCAAAATACTTTGACCTATTTGATGTAATAGCGTGTCTAGTAAAATGTAGTTCAAGCTGTATTATTACTTCTGCTGAACCGATTTTGATGAAATATAGCGCAGTTTTTAAGCTGGAAAAGTGACCATAATATTCTAATAGTATAGACGTGATTAACCACCTGGATTTTGCTAAAACCCCGAACAAACAAACAGACAGATACGAAGAAAAAAACCCACAGTTTAGGACTCGGAATCCCTTTTTTAGTCGATTATTTTTTTTTTATTTGAATTTATCGTCACTGTTATTTGTACAATTTTATAATAAAAGAAAAAAAAATGTATTGCGGCACAATTAACTCCCGTCTCAGAGCGCATTTGTAGAAGGCGTTAGCGGTCAATAGTTCCTACTCGTGGAATACTGAAGAGGAGAAGTATGGACATGAGATGAGTAAAATTTACATCCTAACTTCTACCCTCTCTTCGTAGTAGGATAATTTTGACGTCCTCGGCATAGAGAGTGAGCTCAACAACAAAAACTATCCATATAGAAAGAGGTATTTTTGGTTAAATAGAGGATACTAGAAATCTTCTTGAATATGGTAAGGCAATTTTTTACTGTTTGAAAAAGGTAAGGATTCCTAACTAGCACCTATTAGGTCAATTAAAAATGATAAGAGCTATCCTACCAAAGTGTGAGCATGTCCCGTCCCGACACGCTAACTTTTTTCTATTCGCCTATACCACAATACCTAAAGACGAAGGTGTACAACCAGTGCGTTCTACCGGTTATGACTTACCTACTACGGTGCCGAGACGTCGACACTTACGGCGGGGCTAGTCCATGCCCTGAAGGTTGCACAGCGGGCTATGCTCGGGGTGTTTTTGAGTGATAAACTCCGAAATGAGATTATCCGTCAGAGAACCAGGGTGGTCGACGTAGCTCGTAGAGTATACACGCTAAAGTGGCAAGGGGCTGGCCACATTTGTATAGGAACCGATGGCCGATGGAATAAACGAGTTCTGGAATGGAGACCGTGACTCGACAAACGTACGGTAGGACGACCCCTGCCAGTTGGACCAACGACCTGGAAAAGGTCGCAGGGAGGGACTGGCCGCGGAAGGCGCAGGGCCGTGTATTGTGGTGTAAATTGGGAGAGGCCGACGTCCAGCACTGAACTGATTTAGGCTGATTTGATTGGGCTAAACTTTAACAAGAACCAACTAGGTATATTTTTATGATCGTTGTGCTTGTTGGTAATGTTTTGTTACACGCCCTGTGTTACAAAACAGACGTCAAGACGTTATCTGTCATCTTTGTTAAACAAAATAATTAACATATAGTATATTATGTTACCTTTGTGTTTGATATTGGCATTATGATGAGCATCAAAAATTTTATGCAATCAGAATCACCGTATACACTATATTGATCCACTTGCAGCAAATCGATAACATAAAACAACTTAAAAATTAATACCACATTATTTGACCTGGATGGCGCAGCGCGTCTTGAAGCCTTTCCTTGTCAAACAGGTACTGACAATAGGAGTAATGACAGAGCGGTCACTTCATTCTCTAGTTCACTTTAGCTTCGGTCAAGCAATAACAGCAGATGTTTATGTGCAGAACTCTGAACAATGATGAATAAACTCTTCTCTCCTCTCATTGATTTCCAGCATTACTGCTCCACACAAGAACTTTAATAGTCGAGAAACAGTTTTAACACTTCTTTGTCAAAGAGAGCACTTAATGCCATTACACAGTTAGTGAAGTCTCTTTTATCTCGTTTCCGCACTGATGGTAGTGGAGTCTTAAACTTATCAAGACTAAAAGCTCGCACCAAGGTGTCTCTCGTGACTATTACTGAGCTGATGTATGCGGATGATTTGTGTTTTGTGGCGGAGTCCCCAGAGGGTCTACAAATGCTTATGTCGAGACTAGATGACTCATGTCGCAGGTTTGGCCTTAAAATAAACGTTAAAGACTGAAGTAATGGCCCAAACCTTGAATAGTGCTCCAGTTGACATAAAGCTCGGCGACGTCTCACTCAAGCAGGTAGACCAGTTCAGGTATCTGGGCAGCACCATTACATCGAAAGGATTGCTTGATAACGAAGTCAACAGTAGAATTTGAGCAGCTGCTGCAGCTTTTGGCAGGCTTCGTTCAAAGGTATTTCGTTCACACGACATAAAGCTCCCTACGAAAGTAGCTGTGTACATGGCGATCGTTTTGCCAAACCTCTTGTATGCGTCAGAAACGTTGTGTCTGTACCGCAAACATATCCGTACATTAGATAAATTCCACCTCAACCGCCTACGCGACATTATGAACATACACTGGTCGGACCGTGTTCGAAACACGGAAGTTCTACGAAAAGCAAATGTTGGTGGAATCGAAGCCTATCTAATGAGACGGCAGCTACAGTGGTGCGGTCATGTCTCCCGAATGTCAGACGACCGAGTGACGAAGCGTATTTTCTACTCTGAACTGCAGGATGGCAAGCGCAAACAAGGTGGCTAACTCCTGCGGTACAAAGATGTGCTTAAAAGACACATGAAGCGATGTGATCTCGATCCGTCACAGTGGGAGGCAATCGCAGCGGAACAGCCACGATGGAGGCACACCGTACACACTAAGGTGTTTGAGTTTGAGACGTTGCGGAGAGAAGAGCTTGATGCTAAACGAGACGAGCTCAAGGCCCGACCACCCGCGGCCGTAGATTATAATTATATTGGAGGGGTGCTGACTTAGATTAGATTGAATAGCAGAAATGTATTGACAACGAGGGTACTGAAACTTAAAAAAAAGTATTTTGATTAAATAAAATGTTTTAAATTTACGGAACGGCAATTTCGTACTTTAGTCCCTAATATTAGAATTTACCAAAATGAACCGGTAAATTATCAAAATAATGGATGAACTAAATAAATAATGCTAACTCTAGGAAACAAAAAAGTACTTTTATGTTAAGGTTATATTTTTTATTTCCTACAGTATTATTTATATCGATCATAAAATTTACCTACTTGTAAATGAAGGATATTAGAGGTCCATTGTTATTTGTTTTCCCAAAAACTATTAAACTATTGACACTAGGCTATACATCTTGGCCACGTCCGGTATTTTAGATTTTGATGCCCCAGAAGGCAATTTTGTAATGATTTACCGCGGGGGAAAGTAATCTAACCACCTAATTATAAGACTATGCCTTCGAAATCTTCCATGTAATTTAACTTCCTTATAATATTATAAACGCAAAAGTTTGTAAAAATGTATGGCGCCGTGAACACGGCTGAGTATGTTCTGCTTGTGATTAGCCCCATTGATTGTCGCTGCCGGTCATGGTGCAAGTCATGGCCAGCAACCGACAATTTTGGGCCGCCGTCGCCTCCTCCGCCAGCGAGGTGATGACGGCCAAAACAAACGGTCTATCTTGACATCTAGTTGGTAAGAAGGCGGAACAACGAAGGGTAATATTAAAGTTCAGGCATTTCAATAAAGACGATTCCAATTTATAGCCTCTAGTACGGTCTATCTTGACATCCGGTTGGGAAGAAGGCGGAACAACGAAGGGTAATATTAAAGTTCAGGCATTTCAATAACGACGATTCCAATTTATAGCCTCTAGTACTACTCATTATTTTTTAACTTACATATATATAAATTCTTTCATTGCGCTATGCGAATATTTTTAGAAATGGCCAAAATGCCATTAAATATTTATTTTCTTAAATGTATTACGTTTATTAATTTAACCACATTGGGTAAACAATTCTTTTTATTGAATGTCAAAAAGGTACCCACCCAAGTAACGTAATGAATTTTATTTCCACGTGTACGTAACTAAGAACGAGTACATACTATATGCGTGTACTTGTTTGTTTTTAAATGGTTGTATTAACTTGATTTGATTACCCTTTATTTATACCTATACTTCCAATATTACAACTAACAACTAAAAAGGCACCTAAGAGTGATAGTAAGTGAAAAATGAATCCAGAAAGCAAAACTAACAACACTGAACTGGAATGCCAAGTTTGTACCTAAGCAAATTAAATTAAATTGACTCTAACAAAACAGCTATCAAGTAAATCAGGACTAGTCTCTTCTACAATAATTATCGCACATTCATGAAATCTCACTTCACTCACGAATTATAGGTATAGGTAGCTCAGCACAACTCTGGTACGGCGAAGTTCGTGGGAGTTCCTTACATAAAGGTATGAAATATTAGTAGGTTTAAGTGTTATCTTAATGCATATATCTATTACTTGTATTTGTTATCTATCCGTTAAGTTGGTATTATTTATATAATTCATATATTTACAAAGTCATAAAGACGGTTCAAAATAGTATGATGAGAAAAAAAAACAAAAAAGAAAGCCATGATTGAACTCGGGTATTTGATGAAAATAATAACTTAAAGTGCTATTTAAATATCCATCAACCAATTGTTACATTTAGTGTAACAACAACCCTGACAATGAGAATTTCAATAATAACCAACATATTGTGTACTTTTAAATTTAATCACCAATTTAATATTATGTCTAAATTATCTATAACAATATTTGGCGTTATCAACCTTATCATTATGTACTGCCGGCAGGTATACTAAGATAAGATAGTAAATGACGACAATGTGTCAACAAAAGCATTACGTCTCGCTCATGTCTCAGGTAAAAAGATTTATCTATAAAATACACAGTTACTTTGAATTTGTAAACAGGAATATTTTGCTCTCTATAATCTATATCAATAACATTTCAATTAGGAGTTCGTCAAACAAACATGATGTTTAAAATTCTGTTTTAGTAAGGAATTAATTGTAAATCTAAATTATTGTCACCCTGTGCCTGGATGACAAGTTGTCAAAGGTCACGATTGAACGGATTTTTGAAAATAACATGTAATTTCTTTTTTATTACATAAAATATTTCATTTTAGACTTTCCTCCATTCATAAATCATTAATAATTGTAAATTTTATAATATAAAATAAATTCAGACTTACTTTAAGTAATATATTTGTCCTTCTGGTGTACGAGCTTGTTCCCATCCAGGAGGAAGTGGTCCAAGATCGTCAGGAATGTGTGACCCAACATCGTAAGACCTCTGTTTTGTATGCTGATGATGTAACGGGGGCTGTTGATTTTGTTGACCAGCAGCATAAGTTTGTTGCAAACTTGCGGGTGACGAATGTGCTCGGGAGTGCGACACCGGTGAGGCGCCAGTGGCGGACGACGATCCGAACGCCGAGTCAGCCGAGTTTTCTCGCGAGTGAGACACAGATGGCGACTTGGAACCGGTTGACGGCGGGTTAAAGAACGACTTTGGAAGCTGTCGCATTCGGAGAGGCACCTGTAGCGGTCGTTTCGAGTCCGGCTTGAGCACTGTGTCGAACAATGACTGTAGAACGGAGTCTGAATCCTGGTCCACGCGGAGGACCAGGTTCGATTTCTGTTCAGCGTCCGAATTGAGAGCCATGATTTGTGTCGGAACGAAGAAACCTCGAAACCGACCTGGCCCACCGCTGTGACACAACACTACCACGCGACGGGCTGGCGCGGCGCCACCCAACGTACTTGCGATATAGCGTTCGCTACGCGACTGACGCGAGCCCCGCCCGCCCCGCTGAGTATCCCTCCCTGCCCACGCGCACCCGCCGCACAACCCGCGCTGTGCTGCGCATAGTATGTACGGTGCACAGCACAGACCGGTCTTCGAGAATGGTGCCCCCTCACCCCGCTCACCCACTATCTTCCTTGGCTTTTAACATTAAACTATTAAAATACAGTCTGCCAGAGATGTACAAAGACATTCATAGATCTTAAGAACTCTAATACAATTTGTTTATTAGTCGGTGTTTACCTAATTTTTTTATTATAAATTTTCGTTTAATATAAACCTAAAATATACATTAGAATGATTACATGTGTTTAAATATGCATACATAATTTAATACCTTAAACTTCCAATTTCAGAACAACCTTTCTAATCTATACTCGTAAAGCTGAAAAGTTTGTTTGTTTGGTTGAATGCACTAATCTCAGAAACTACTGGTTCGAATTTAAAAAATCTTTTTGTGTTGGATAGCCCATTTATCGAGGAAAGTTATAGGCTATACAATATGTTTAGAAATGTCCGTGTCACTGTCCTATCCGTGAAGGTATTAGTAGGTATCGAGATGTGATTTTATTCGTGTAATCCTTTTTAGAAATTACCCCATAAAATTACCCCGATTAAAATTAATTAAAAATTAATATGTGTTAGCTTAAATGGCAACACAGGGAATGGGCTATTTGGAAATGCAAGGTCAAAAGGTCAGCTTACACCTGCCAGTGGCTTCTTTTGATATCACATACACTCGTCGCCGCATGTCTACAAAGGCGTTATCAGTTTTTGAAAATTTGCTATATTTTAAGGAAATTAGACTAATTCTGACACTAATAACACGCATTTTAAAAAATTATAACTATTTTATACTTATAAATAATATGATTTTATTATGTTATCGAAGTGCCTATGTGCACTTTTATTATTATTACTTTGTCTCTTCTTCTCGGGTATCTCCTTTTTTTTTCTTACGAAGATACCCGGTCTTTTGGTAGGCTTACATGGGGACATAGTGGTCCAACACGCAGAGGCCCTTTGAGAATTTTAATGTAACAGGGAATGGGACTCCCACTGCAGACAATCCACGTCCGCCTTATGTAGAAGAACGGTAATGGACCATCTCCAATGGGAGTTAAACTATTGTACAATATGCTAACTACTATTGGGCTATTGAGTTGGAGGTTAAATGTACTGGGTGACTCGCCAACTCACTAGATGGGCCCCCTATACAATCGCCATAGGCAAGATAAGCCTGTAAGGCGACAGGAGGCAACACCGGTGTGAGCGGCTTGGGGTGTCGAGCGGTGCGGCGCCGGTTTCACCTTCGCGGGCCAGGCCCGGAGCGGGCTTCCCCGTAGTTATGCCCTTGAAAATGACACTTCCACCCCCGAGAATATAGCTCTGGCTCCCTCCCTCTGACCGGCCAATTAAGGCAAGCCAGAGTTGAGATTTGCTGCACTCCCGGGAGTAGCACTCTCACTGCTCTCCCGTTAGGCCATTAAATTCTAACCGGTGCAGAAGAGCAGCAAAACTCTGAGGAATCAAGACCGATGTGTAGCCACACACATTCAGCTCGCCACAAGCTGCCCTGCGGATGTGAGCTTTTTAATAACTTTCTGATACATTTATATTTATTTATTTTTTTATTATTTTTTTTATTTTTTCATTATTACTTTTATTATTACTATTGTGCACCCTTTCGGGTCGGACAGGGTTTTCTTAAAACATTGTATATCGTTACGCTACTACCTAGGAGAGCGGAGGAGTGACAATAAATGTAAACAAATCGGGAAAATTTTCATACAAATGTGTAAAAGTAAAAGCAACGGGATTAAATAGCTGCGACGGGGGTTCATAATAGTCACAGGCGAAGCTGCGTGGTCAGCTAGTACTTATTATAAATGCGAAAGTAACGCCGTCTGTCTGTAGCGTTTTCAAAATTGCTGAACCGATTTAAATGAATTTTGGGCTCTAGACTATCTCTGAATCTGTACAGATTCAGAGATAGTCTAGAGCCCGATAAAGGACATACCTACGCTAGTATATCTTAGATATCCACACCTTTTTCAAAGAAATCGTATTGCAGAGGCCATCTATACACTTAAATTTCACTAGTGCTATTTAGTTCCCCCTAGTGAGCCTTTTACTCAGTAGGTGCCTTGTTGTATTTTGAAGATTTCAATAACATGGCAGTGGTTAAAGCAAGTTGAAGACATTGTCGTCTTGACAATTCTAACAGCAGGTCAGGTCAATTCCAACTTGCAGATTAATGAATAAAAAAGTGTGTGCGTTTCGATTGCTCCGCCACGGTGTCCAATCAAAAAAAGCACTCCGTCAAAAATTTGTCACAACCGAATGCAACAAACCAAAAATTTGTCAAAGTAGAAATAAAGAAGATATTAGGGTTTAAAGTTGGCCGCGCGAACGAAACGTGGAGGATTGCGCGGCCACGGAGATCTCAGCAACTACATGGGTTAGAGATCTAATTCTTTTTGTCAATTGAAGATTGAATTTGTCAAAAACTGTCGAAAAAAGAAATATAAGCTCTAGAACAATATTTAACGAAATTTTCGCCTTTGAAGTTTTGGCCGCGCAATTCTCCACTCGTTGTTTCTTAAATGTTAATTATTTTTTAAACCTTACGATTACTTATAGTAAAATTAACACAAGAAAAATGACCTTAATTTGTCGAAACTAATAAAAGCAATAAATACTACTAAAGTTTAGTTAAATAGGAGATATCGGTACAACACAAAATATCCGTGGCCGCGCGAACGAAACGCTGCTTTGTAGGCTCATATCTATAATTGCTAGGATTTTGGTGTAAACTTCCATTTATTCAGCATATAAACCTTATTATAATGACGTATTGTTTTACCCTCAAAACAGTTTAAAACTCGTGTTAAATCAAAAATAATGATGTCTCATATGATGTTCTACCAGGGTGACAATAATTTAATTTTATTTGGGATTACATTTACATTTAATAACTGGAGGATAGTTATGAAATTAAATTACATCTTGAGGATGAATTAAATAACATCGTGGGGATGAAGAGTAGAAGCGTGCACGTCGCCATCCCTGCCAGCTACGGCTGCAATTCTACTCCAACACGAGCACCTCAAGGGTGAACAATGTTAGGGCGGGCCCCCGAGGCGACGTGCACCAGTTCGTCCCCGCTGGTGCGAAAAGTGTGACCCAGAGCGGCGTAGGGGACCGCCACCCTACATGCGCGGCCCGACACGGCGGGAAGTGGAGGATGGAGTGCAGGGTAGCTGCGTGGAATGTTAGGGGAGGAATGGCAGATAAGATGAATGAGTTGATGGATGTTATGAATGAGAGAAAGTTAGATGTAGTGTGCTTGACAGAGACCAAGCGCAAGGGCAGCGAAGTCTTGGAGCTATCGGGTGGGGTGCTCGCGCTATGGTCTGGAGTACCAGAGAGCGAGCATGGCAGTCGAGGGGTTGGAATTTTGTTGTCCTCGCGATTGCATGCATCCGGTATGCTCCTGTATGCATGGTACTGGTAGGTCCTAGAATCCTCTGGATCCGTCTAAAACTTGGTTTGACGAAGATTTTCCTGGTAGCTGCTTACGCGCCAGTATCTTCGTCGAACGCGAGTGAGCTAGAGGACTTCTGGGAGAGTATGAGAGAAGCTCTAAATGTGATAGAAGGAAATGAAAGACTTATAGTATGTGGAGACTTGAATGGATTGGTGGGTACCGCTCGCGATGGTTTTGAGTCGGTACTCGGGAAGTATAGGGATAAAAGGGTGAACGGGATAAAAGTGTGAACGACGCTGGCAGGCTTATACTGGCATTTAGTAAGGAAAAGGATTTGTTTGTAACGAACACAATGTTCAACCACAAACAAATTCATATGTATACGAGGAGATGTAAGTCAAAGAGAAGCATGATAGATCTATTCCTAATGGATAGTCGGCTCCGTAAACAGATGATGGGATGAAGGGTTTATCGAGGCGCTGAGCTAGGATCAGACCACTACCTAGTAATAACTAGGATTAGGAGTCTGTTCGCGGGTTGGCGTCATCGTACCGAGTGTCCTGAACCTGAGCCAACTTATAGCATCAAAAGCTGGAAGCTGCAGGATGCATCCATTAGGGATAAATATAATGAAAGGGTAGCCGAAAAGCTTGGCGACGTCAATGTTAGTAGTGAGAATGTGGAAAGTGTATGGCAGAACCTTAGGGATAGTATGGTAAATGCCGCTGTGGAAGTGTGTGGAGAAACGAGAAGAGGCAGTAGTAATAAGCGTGACAAATGGTGGAATGAGGAAGTGAAAGAAGCAGTTCGAATGAAGAAGAAAGCATGGTTAGACTACTTAGCATCGCGGAATGATTTTAATATGAAAGAGAGAAACAAGCTGCAAAAAGTTAACACGAAGGCACTGATAGAAGAAGCTCGTGAAGGTGCAGAATGAAAGCGGATGAAAGGTTGTCGTCCAATTTCCGGGATAATGCCAGGCTCTTCTACAAAGAGGTAGACAAGACCCGGAGTTGTTCGGCAATCTGCAGTATGAATAAAGTGCTTAGTGATAACAATGACGTCCTAACAGACCAAACTGAAGTCCTGCAGAGATGGAGTGAATATTGTGGAAAGATGTATGCAAGAAAAGACAGAGAACCACATCGGGAAGTGGAGCTCACTTCGATGCTCCGGATCCCGATGTCATTGAAGTCATTAGTATGAAAGAAATTGAATAAGCGATAAGAAGTATGAAATGTGGTAAGGCTGAGGGAAAAGACAGATTTACTGCTGAGATGATCAAGTACGGTGGGTCGCGCGTCTGGGACACTCTATGTCTGTTATGCAACTTGTGCTGGCGGACGGGTCAGGTCCCAAATGACTGGCGAATAGCAGTTGTAGTACCTATTGACAAAGGGAAAGCCTCGCGCCTGAACTGCTCCAGCTACAGGGCGATCAGCTTGGTCAGCTTAGCTAGTAAGGTGTATGCAAAGATTATAACGGCAAGAATGCAAGAAAAGTCTGAAAGGTATTTATGGGAGGTTCAATGCGGATTCCGACGTGGAAGAGGTTGCATGGATCAAATGTTTTCTCTCCGCATGATCGCGGAGAAGTTTCTGGCTATTAGCCAGAAGGTTTTCTGCGCTTTTGTGGATCTGGAGAAAGCATTTGATAACGTTGTGAGGGAAACTCTGTGGGATTTGCTGCCCGGATATGGTGTGGACGGCTCGCTACTGCGGGCAATACAGTCGCTTTATAAGGACTGTAAGGCTTGCGTAGGGGTAGGAACCCGAGTAGGGCGGGATGTGTCACCTCTTTTTGATGTCTGTACAGGCGTCGAACAGGGTTGTGTCATCTCCGCCTGGCTGTTCATAGTGTATCTGGACAGTTGCCTGCAGAAGTTGAAAGATTGTGATATGAGTGTGAATTTGAGTGACTTTTCAGTAAACTATCTGCTGTACGCTGATGATGCGGTGCTCATGGCCTCATCAGAAGCCGACCTTCAGGCATTAGTCACTAATATGAAAGAGGAGTATGAAAGTAAGGGTCTTCGCTTGAATGCAAGTAAGACTAAGGCTCTGTTATTTGAAAGAAATGACGTAAGAACTAAATGCGAGATTAGAGTAAACCAGGAACGTCTAGAGTAAGTGCATGAAATTGTGTATTTAGGGAGTATGTTTAGCGCGGATGGAAGATGTGATTCGGATGTAGAACGGCGAGTAGCTGCCGGAAAAAGAGTTAACGGTGCTTTGTCCCAATTAGTAAAGCGACAAAGCATCGTAAAAGAAGCACGACTGGCGATTCATAACGCAGTGCTAGTGCCAACTTTGCTTTACGGTAGCGAAACCTGGGTATGTCAGCAGATGCATGAAAGTAAATTGAATGCTGTGGAGATGCGATCACTTCGAAAATTGTGCGGCGTTACCTTGGCCGACCGAATACGTAACGAAGTGATACGCAATAAGGCAGGTTTAAATGAAAGTGTCAGCGTTAAGCTGGAAAAGGGCGTGCTCCGTTGGTTTGGACACGTCTAACGAATGAGTGAGGAACGATTGACGAAGAATATATATTGTGCGAAAGCAGAGGGTAGAAGAAGTCAGGGTAGGCCGAGACTTACATATGAAGACCACGTGAGCAGATTGTTCAAAAACGGAAAGGTCAAAAGTACTCGGATACCCAGACGTGCGTGTATGAAGCGATTGATGAATCTTAAAGAAGCGAAAGAAGTATGCATGGATCGCGAAGCCTGGCGATCTGTCCTCTCTGACTACCCCGTCAGGGATACAGCGTGAAGATAGTTAGTTAAATAACATCTAGATCGATCATGATGGTGTGGCATGCAACGTCCCTAGCTCAGTTAGTTCCAGCTTTAGTAATATGATACAATATCTTAGTGGCGTCACTTGCTTACGCTTATTGCATTTGTATGTGTTCTAACTCTATGATATAGGATGGTTAGCGAAAACTACTGCAAATTGACCTGGGTCTGCAGTATCCACATAGATAGCCTCAGGTTGCTGATTCTTGTGATGATTGTTTTAACTCATTCTATAAAATTCCATGACTATCAAATTACAACAAAACAAAAAGTTTACAAGCTGAAGATTTTACTTTTAGTTATGATATAAATTATTTATTCCTAATAGATGCATTTAGTGTAGTAGAAAAGGTGTATGTCCAAATTATATTGAAATTATTGTCACCCTGGTAGAACATCATATGAGACATGATTATTTTTGATTTAACTCGAGTTGTAAACTGTTTTGAGAGTAAAACAATACGTCATTACAATAAGGGTTAATATGAAGAATAAATGGAAGTTCACACCAAAAACCAAGCAATTAAAGGTAGTGAGATATGAGCCTACAAAGTAGCGCTTCGTTCGCGCTGCCATGGACTTTTTGTTTTGGACCGATATCTCCTATTTAACTAAACTTTAGTAGTATTTATTGCTTTCATTAGTTTCGACAAATTAAGATCTTTCTTCTTGTGTTAATTTTACTGTAAGAAATCGTAAGGTTTAAGAAATAATCAACATTTAAGAAACAACGAGTGGAGGATTGCGCAGCCATAACTTCAAAGGCGAATATTTCGTAAAATATTGCTCTAGAGCTTATACTTCTCTTTTCGACAATTTTTGACAAATTCAATCTTTAATTGACAAAAAGAATTAGATCTCTAACCCATGTAGTTGCTGAGATCTCCGTGGCCGCGCAATCCTCCACGTTTCGTTCGCGCGGCCAACTTTAAACCCTAATATCTTCTTTATTTCTACTTTGACAAATTTTTGGTTTGTTGCATTCGGTTTTGACAAATTTCGACGGAGAAATTGAAATTTTTGACGTAGTGCTTTTTTTGATTGGACACCTTGGCGGAGCAATCGAAACGCACACAAAAAAGTAGGTATACCAAAAGATTTAAGTATAAACGTGTTAATATACAGAGAAAATTAAAAGTAAACTCTAGTCAACTACACTGATGAAGTGCGCTTATCAAGTGTGTACAGTTTCTTAAATACATTTTTACGTGTTAGGGACGTATTTCACAAAATTTCTCGTGTTTGAACGTTTCTCAATACTCAAGAAACACTTGAGAGTAGTATTTAAAAGGCAAAAATTAGCCTCAAGCGTTTCTTGAGTATTGAGAAACGTTCTGGAATATGGTCCTTCGAATGCTTTTCGGCACTTTACTACCCCTACGGCGATAGTTAGCACAGGAGCTTATCGTGGGACTCTTCCCTTGAGAGAGGCCATACTAACAAAGGTTTTTCACTCAATGACGGCCGCCTTTTTCTACAGTCCCGATCTAGAGTACCGACTCTACAGGATGTGGAATGAGCTTTTGGTCATAAAAATTGCAAACATTCTCAAAAATAAAACATTTTGGAATTTGAATATTTTGAGAACTGGACAATTAGACCCTGTGATCGGCGGTGTCACGGGGGTGCTTTCTAACGCTCGCATGCCTACTCTCTACTCAGTGCATATTAGACGAAAGCATAATTTTCAGAATACAGGACCCTCGAGAGCGGTACGCAAACAAAATGCAGAGCTTGATCGCGGGCGACCATTTGCCGGGACGCAGTGAATTAACCTCGGACATATAAAGTGGCTCGGTTGAGGCCAGGTGGAACTAATTAGGGCCGATAGTCTCGGACAAAGCCGCCCTGCTGCCGCCGCAGCAGGCAGGATATGAATGACCAATGTTGTCACTAAGATCTGCATCGTAAAATTTCCTACAACACCAGCCACGGCTGCAGTCTGCTCTGTGTGTTTAAAGTACGATGTCCTTGAAAGTAGCCCGAGCAACTGCGGTGGCATTCAGGCTTTGGCTGAATATCGTCGAATCCAATAGGCTATCAGAAAATAAAAAGCCTTCCTAAGTTTCTTGACGGTTCTTTTCAGGTGGGCCGCGTTCGGACCGGTGCACGATGTTCACTTTAAAAATATTAAATTTATATTTACTTCTAGTGTATGACATTTTGTAAACGCCGCTAAAATGGTCTATGCAAAATAAAGACAATTTTTTTTTAATACATCCATTCCCGATATCTGCGTCAATAGCAAAGGCTACCGTAGTGTCTCTTTCCTCCATAATAGTCTTAATGCCTCAACGCCTGCGTTGTTGCCTCGTCCGTTGCTCGCAGGTTTAATGAAATTCGTTGTTTAGATAATTTAATTAGGTAAGATAAACTTGAAAAACAAATTAATATCAACAGAAAGAGAATCGTCAGTAAATAGAAATTGGTACTCGTGGCGACTTTAATTCTGTTCTCGTTGTACAAGTTTACCATCTACATACCAGTTGTAAGTACAGGGTACCTACACAAGACAATATATTACTTAGGTATATCGAGATCTTATAGCTGCCTGAGCTTGAACAGGGTCGGAGTTTGCGCACTCCCCCACCTAATTGCGTTCACTATTCACTATTATACCTCGTGGAAAAATATCAATAACAGCGAATCGCTATCTCGGAACGCGCATGCGTAGTTAAGCGTTAGAGGAGAAACTGGGAAAATCATTACGTTAGTATACTAGTATACCTTCATAGCGATGGGCAAGGCGCGATAGTAAGTGCGGCTTGTCAGTTCATCATGACGGAAACATTAAAAGATAATTTTGAAAGATGCTGCCGCCTATGCGCAAAGGACAAAGATGTTACTGTGATGATATTTAGTCAAGAAGCAGAAGCAATGCTTCTGCAAAACAAGCTCAACAAATATTTACTAATTGAGGCAAGTATATTCATAATTTTATTCTTTTATTCATTGTTGTTTAATAACTTTTAATGACCCGAATTTAAAAAAAGTGTGTCAATTCTTTTTTTTATGTGGTTACCTCATTTTTTTTCTGGTTAAACCGATATAGGTGATTTCTTTTTATTCCAAGACAATTCCTCTCGACTAAAATTTTATCAAAATCGGACTAGTAGTTTTAAAATTATCCTGAGCTAAGGGGCGCCCCGCGGTTTCACCCACGTAGTGATCGTTTCCGTGGGAATACGGGTACAAAATCTACTCTAATTTACTCCTTATTATATTAATACTAATTGACGCCCGCGGCTTCGCCCGCGTAGAGAAATTTTCCCGTTCCCGTTTCCCACAGGAACTTTTTCCCGGGATAATAAGTACCTAGCCTATGTGTTATTTTCATGTATAAGCTATATTATTGTAAAGTTTCATTAAAATCTATTTAGAAGTTTTTACGTGAAAGAGTAACAAATATTCATACAAACTTTCACATTTATAATATTACTGGTTGACGCCCGCGGCTTCGCCCGCGTTTGGAAGTTTCCTGTTCCCGTTTCCCACAGGAACTTGTTCCCGGGATAAAAAGTAGCCTATGTATTATTCTGATGTATAAGTTATAATATCGTAAAGTTTCATTAAAATCAATTCAGTAGTTTTTACGTGAAAGAGTAACAAAGATTCATACAAACTTTCGCATTTATAATATTATTAAGATTAAGATATAAACATTTTTTGTTATATCCCAAAGGATACGGATTATTTTTTTCGACACTTCCAAGAAATATCGTTATAGTTTTACAAATGTATACAAAAACATAAGAAATTATATACTAAAACATTTATCGAGAACCACTCTGTCCATTGGTGTAAACAGCAGGAAAATCGGTGCAGTATTTTTTGCGTTTCATGCGAACAGACTAGCAGACGCAGCAGAGCACTTTGTTTTAAAATACGTAGTGACAGTAGTCGCTTCAGTATAGGGTGATTTGGAACGGCATTGTATTTTAACATACATATTGTCACGCCTTTATCCGCGAAGGGGTAGGCAGAGGCATACTTTACGCCCACATATCTCCGTGTGTATTTGTGTCCCACGAAGGTGATCCGTGTTGAAATGGACAGGTGCAGGCTTGTGAAATTTTTCAAGCCGTCCATATGGCCTTCAACCAGGCTTAACGACTGCGATTTTACTGGCAACCGGGACCAACGGCTTTATTAATTCCACAAAGTGGTCATCCATCCAAGGATCACCTATAGCGAATGTTGCTTTACGCAGTGATCGTTTATAGAACACTGAGTCAGCGGGCTATTGAATTTTAAAGTGGTCACGTTATAATCAGGTGATGTTCTGATGAAGATCTACGGACTCTTCAATAACAAAGAGTAAAATAATCACGATTGCAGTGAGCGTACATGTATTATTACTAGATATATACAGCTTCGCCCGTGGAATATTTTGACCTCCCGTCGCACCTATTTAATCCCGTCGCTTATAAATTCTACAATGATGCATAAAACTTTGCCCGATTTGTCGACATTTATGACTACTGCTCTGCTCCCCAGTGTAGTAGCGTAATGATATATAGCCTATAGCCTTCCTCGATAAATGCGCTATCTAACACAAAAAGATTTTTTTAAATCCGACCAGTAGTTCCTGAGATTAGCGTGTTCAACCAAACAAACTCTTTAGCTTTATAATATTAGTATATAGATATTCACCATTAAATAAAATAACATCAAGCCTGTTCAGTTTCAGGGGATGAACAGCTGTAGTATCTACAGTCTGTTACTGTACCCATTTACGCATTAACCTAAAAATTAGGACATTTTAGGTATAATTTTGAAGTAGATCATGTTTTTTTAGAAAAAGCGTGTTTAATTATTCAATGTTAACATGAAATGTTTTTCAGGTTGAAGAAGATGATAAATTGCCAAAAAATATTTGTTTACAATGTTGTACAACATTACAAACAGTGTGTGAATTTATAGATATTGCGCGAAAATCACAGGATCTGCTTCTAGAGCGCAGTTTAATATTCGACGATGTACTGTCTGCAAATTGTATGATTTCTTCAATTAAAAGTGAGGTGAAGTCTGAACCTGAGAATGAACATGATGATAATGATAAATTCACAGAATTGGAAGTTAGTGTGGATCCTATGATGGTTTTACAAAACTCGGAAGAAACTTTATCACCTAGCAATGATATTATTTCTATAGAAGATGTTACTTATATGCATAGTGTTGATGAAGAAAATGTTACAATTAAATTAATAAAAAAAAGAGATAAGACAAGTAAAAAATCTGGTGATGAAGCAGATAATTCTGAACCTGTTAAACCTTTTCCATGTATCACATGTAAGCGGGGTTTCTTTACAGAACTAGCCCTAAAAAGTCATTCATGGCAACATACTGGTGAAAATAAGCCAATTCCAAAGTACACATGCACTACATGCTCAGACGCCTTTAACTTTAAGAATGATTTAATAACGCATTTGAAACAACATCGAACAAATCGTTTATGCCAACTCTGTGGACGAATGTAAGTAGACCACATACTAGTATTTAGCTCTAGTAATTTAATGGGTAGTAAAGCCTGGCAATCTTTCCTTTCTGATTCGGGATCTCAGGGATACAGTGTGAAACATAACTTTGATTAAAATGACAAAATCATAATTGTATTATATATATAATTGCAAATTCACTTGTAAATGGTGAACCTGTTACCAGTCTGAGAGCAGGCAGCATATAACGGTGAAGTTGCTTAAAGTTGGATTGGGAGGTAAGAAAAGCTGATTATGAGATGAACAAGTCAAGTCACACCTAAATTTAGCAATCAAACAAAGCAGACATAAAATAAAAGATTGAGATGCAGATATTACACAAAGATGAAAGAGAGGCATATCTTTAATAACATCATGTTTGATGACTTACTATACATAATTTGGTACTTTTTTAAATAAAAATGTTTTTGGGCTTACAGGTTTAGAACAGAAAAGACGTATTTGGCTCACATGTCACTGCATTCAGCATCCAAGAAAAATTACACATGCAAAGTTTGCGGCCGATCATACAATACGTGGGGTAGTTTGAACACACACAGTGTTACACATAGTAGTGAAAGACCATATCAATGCCACTTTTGCAAACGAAGCTTTAAAAGGAATCAAGATCTAAAGGTGAGAAAGCAAGTAATATGTCTTCATTAGGTACATACAAATAGAGACCTATATAAATATACCCATTTTCATTTTGGAACTTTCTATATATAGGGATTTAATAGGTGACTATTCTATTACATTTCCACTGCACTTACACATAAGTTGCATTAAGCTGTGTCTGGTTACCAGTGGTAGTTGTTAAGCTTTATTGCAAGGCCTTATAGTTTTAAAAATAGAAACATCAGAGTGCCACAACCTGTCTTGTTTAACACAGCAAAAGGTGAAGAATAGGCACAATATACAACTGATATTTATAGAAGTAAAAAATGCTTTTTAGATAAAAGCTGTATAAGCAATATACAAAGTACTTATACTGAAACCATTTCGTGATCATAAAGATACAAGTTCCCAGCGAATTTTATTTAAGAACAGACCTTCAATATATAACAGTACCAAAGGTAATGAAATAGTACTAGCAGTACTACCTGAAATCTGCTGAAATGATTTCAGCACAATATAATATTTACCTAGATTTCAGAGTTATATCATCACAATATGGTTGCTTACTACCAATTACAGATGAACAATAACTGTCTAATCAGTGTATTTATTCATAAATGTTACTTCTGTGCTTACAAATAACCATAGATGTAAGTCATGATCATATAAAGACACCATATTTTTATTATCAAAACCTGTAAGCCTTGTATTACAAGCAATTTTCCTGTAAAAAAGTTAATTATTACGAATGTGTTTATCAAAACGATACGTGTAAATTACGAGATACAAGGATCATTTTCTATTTCACAAGTATGTTTTTACACATGTATTCGTGATTTAGTTTATCAAAAAATCCCTTGAAAGTTACAACTTGTAGAAAATCATGGCACAGGTGGTAAATACTCTCTTACTTCTACTGCTCTAATATTTTTTTACTGAGACCTGCTATTATTTAATTTACTGAAATATTTAATTTACTCAGCTCTTACCTCAAGGAAAGGTAGCATGCGTCAAAATTTAGATTCTTAATTTGTAAGCTTTCTTTTTGTATCAATATGTTATTTATGATGCTCTCTTTTTGGATAATAGATATTGGTATGTAAGATTTCTACAATTTATCATAAAAAAATCTGTGAAAAAACAATTAACGATATTTTATAATTTTAAACCATATATTTCCGTATTATTATAAGTATTTTGCAAAAAAATAAATAACGCGCGAAAAACATTTTTTGGCCTAGTTACAAAGACCTTTTAGCAAATCTTATTTTTTATATCATATTTCTTCAATCTTATCTTCCATTTAGTCCTGTCCAGTCTTTGTCGATGTCGTGTCCTCAGTCCTAAAGATCCTGGTCCTGGCCCTCAGTATAATGGTGATTCTTATACCGAGGTTTTCAGTGGACTTTTCGCGACAAGAGAAAATAGCATTTCCCTGCATCGCCTTTTCCCATTGCCTTTGCCTTTCACTATAGCACGTTAACACTACTTTTATGTCCAAGAAACCACCACTCCCGCACATAAAACAAGATAAATGCACTAGTTTTAGAAAATAATATACATCAAGCTTCAGCATTTGACACTTTTCCCGCCAAAAGTCGCGAAAAATAAATTGTTTTTGTTAGTTGACTTCGCCCATCTTGGGCAGCCAAAGAAAAGTTAGCCAATACAGTAACGCTGTATGGACTAAGTTTGCTTTAGTTTTTTCTTCAGGTTAAATTTTCCTATTGTTTAATTGTCATGTCTAGTCACTTTAACGATGTCGAGTCCCTCAGTAAAATGATGATTCTTTTACTGAGGTTTTCAGTGAATTTTACGCGGTAAAATAGGAAATATCATTTTACTGCACATATATCATCGTCTTTCGCTATAGCACGTTAACACAACTTTTATGTACAAGAAACCACCTCTCCCCCACATTAAACAAGGTAAATGCACTAGTTTGAGAAAATAATATACATCAAGCGCACTTGACAATGTTCCCGTGTAAAGACCCCCGAAAAAAAAAATACAACACTCATTAATTGTTGTTAGTTGTCTTCGCCCATCTTGGGCAGGCAAAGCAAACTTGGTTCATACAGCCTTGTCTTCAATATTTATATTTTCTTATTATTTGACTTGACACCGACAAAGGAAAAGACGTCATGTCTTTTCCTCCTCAGCCCTGTATACACATTTTTGAGCACTTTATGTATCATAATCCACTATTATTAAACGCAAAATCACGAATTATACACTGGTGCTAATTCTGTTGTTGAAACCACAAAACTAAATTTTTCTAAAATTTATATATTTTTATTGAGAGATTGCCAAATGCTATTCTGTTATTATGTCGAACTAAACTTGGTGATATCATAAACAGCACTAAATTTGTATTTGACATTACTAAAATTCTATTTATGTGATAAAATTCAACAAAACATGTATTTAGATGCCGACTAACTTAGTGATTGAACTGTCTATGTACATTTTTCACTTTTTGTTGAATTTTATCACATAAAATAAATTTTAGTGATGTTAGATACAAATTTAACGTCACACAACATTTAGACGTTTTCACTAAAATTAGACGTTTTTGAGAAATTTAGTCTAGTAGTCTCAACAACAGAAATAGCACCACTAGTTTTGGAAAATAAAATACAGCAACTCAACTATGCGTTATGTTCATGAATTGGCGCCTAACTCCACTCAAAACTAGCTCAAAGCTTTTTGTTATGTACCAACTCCGAACAAGTAAACTTTTTTTATATGGCCTGCTTGCCATGCCTGCTGCTGCTGCAACTTTTCATTTATTTAAAAGTTATTATCTAGGCATTGGGCATTGCTCGTTGAAAGAGACGGTACCTAATCACTACAAAGGTGCGTTACTACAAAATGCGTTAAGTTGGAATCATTGTTTGTATTTTTTTTAAATTATTTTTATGGCATGGCTACTGGAACCTTTGTGCCAAATGGTAACTCACGCGGGTAATAAAACCATAGCTATTGGTGCTAATTCTGTTGTTGAGATAACTAAACTTAATTTATCTAAAATTTTCAAATTTTTTTTTGTTGAGATTTCCAAATGCTGTTTTTTTATTAATTCGAGCTAAAGTTGGTGATACTATAAATAGTACTTAATTTGTATCTGATGTCACTAAAATTCATTTTATGTAATAAAAAATGAACAAGACGTGAAAAACGTACATAGACAGTCGAATGTACATACATGCCGACTAACTTGGTGATTGAACTGCCTATGTACATTTTTCACTTTACAACGTTTTACACGTTTTCACGTTTCAAACGGTTACTAAAATTAAAAAAACGTCCCACTAAAATTAGACTCTTCTCTAAAATTAGACGTCACCTAATTAGGTGACGTCTAATTTTAGTGAAAACGTCTAAATTTTGTGTGACGTTAAATTTGTATCTGACATCACTAAAATTCATTTTATGTGATAAAATTCAACAAAAAGTGAAAAATGTACATAGACAGTTCAATCACTAAGTTAGTCGGCATCTAAATACATGTTTTGTTGAATGTTATCACATAAAAGAAATTTTAGTGATGTCAGATACAAATTTAGTGCTATTTATAATATCACCAAGTTTAGTTAGACGTAATAACAGAATAGCATTTGGCAATCTCTTAATAAAAATAATAAAGTTTTAGAGAAATTTAGTTTAGTGGTTTCAACAACAGAATTAGCACCATTGTAGTTATATACGTTATTGAAGTGAAAATATACCAATTTTATGTGACATGAGACGTACACCAAATTAATTAGGACTTAATAAATGTTTAACCAAACTAACTTATACCGCACGTCTTTGGTTGTTGCAAAAGCTTTGTTAGGCCTGTTTGAAGTGAATGCTTGCGTCGATAATATTATATCTATATGCCAAATTTCAGTCAAATCCGTTCAGTGGTTTGAACTGTGTTCATGGTTTATATTTTTATGCTCTTTTGCATGAATACCGGCAAAGATGTTTGACCATTGAAGTTAATTCTTAATTATTTTTAATTAATATATGTTTGTATTTTGTTGTTCCAGTTTCACATTAATCAACATACAGGAGCCAAACCTTACAAGTGTCCGTTCTGTGAGAAGTGCTTTGCAAGCTCAGGCAATTGTTATTCACATAGAAACCGTATGCATCCCGGAAAACGTGTTGAAAGCAAAATTCGAAAAAGTACAGCACCAGTTAAAGGAGAATTAGTGCCACCTAGACCTATAGCACCGAAATGTCCTTTAACAGTTGTCAAAGGCATTTACAAATATCTCTGCACAATGTGTAATGCCAGTTTTGTCAAAAGAGATAATTTCACAGTAAGTTTAATATTTATAATTTGTTTCCTTGCAGTATAATTTATGAGATATTTTTATATTTTTTATGCATTTTTAGTATCATATGTATCAGCATACCGGTGAAAAGCCATTCCAGTGTTCATTCTGTACTGAAAAGTTTTTGACAAGAAGAGGATTACTATTACATCACGACAAGGCACACCCTGGAAATAATCGACCACTAGGTCTAGTATCAAAAAATGTTTTACTCAAGTAATATTGTATTCTTTTTCAAATCACTCGACTAACGAATTTTCGAACTTTGCCAATAAAAGCAATTTGTGAAATAAAATTTATATAACGCAATCACTTATAATTAATATAGAAATCTAAATAACAAGTAATAAGAAAAGTTATGTGCCATTCAAAATATAGAAGACGCGTGTCTCCATTGTTTTAGTAATCGAATGGCCCGCCCGCCCGATGGAAGGCAGATACAACGACGAAGTGCTATCACTTCGAAAATATGTAGTGTAACGTTGGCTGATAATATAGTAAAACCAAGTTGATGCACTCCTCTATGTATTTTTTATTTAAAGCACTCAAAGAACATCTAACCCCAAAATGCTGTAATAGTTTTGCAGCAGTATTGGTGTATTCTTTAGCGAAGAAAGGGGCTGCAAAGAGGATATTTTAGCAGTAGAATTTAAATGCACACGCCTGCATTTTCTTAGCATTGAACTCGACCACCAAAAAACCTTGCCAAGGCACATGATACGGATTTTATACGTCTATTGTTACTGTAGCACTTTAGCCTTTAACCAAAATTTTGACAGTTTTATCCCCACGTTCGAGAACTTCCTATGGGCCGGAGTAAGGTAGTTGCAAAGAACCTCGGGATGCATCGACTGGTAAAAATACGTGACTCGAGGATGAGAGACCTTTATAAACAAATATTTTGTTTTTATTATGGCGAGAAGCTGGGACAGAACGAAGCATGTGGTCGAACTGGAGTAGACGATTTATTGAATTCCGATAAATCAATTAATTCAGGCGAACAAGCCTGGAAAAATTCGCCTGGAAGTCGTAAAGGCTCCCCGTAAACTAATTCAGCAGAAGAAGCCTTTAAGGTCTTTATAGGATGCCCTGATTCCCAGTAGAACCAGGGGTAAAGTATCAACTCAATTGGCATTGGCATGACACATCAGGGCTGCTTTAATCTGTCTGTGGACTCTCTCGACCAAGCTGTTGCATTGTGGCCGGTAAGCGGTTGAGCGGCGACGTTTGAATCCTATCACTTTTCCAAGGTACTGGAAAAGAGTGGATTCGAATTGCCAACGGCGGTCAGTGACGATATCCATAGGACATCCATACCTGGATATCCACCATATCAGTGCCCTGCCTACGGTTTCCGCTGTGATGTCCGGCATGGGTGTAGCTTAAGGTCAACGTGTAAAGCGATCCATGACAGTTGGACGTGCTTCTACGTGTAATAGAACGTGCCTAATGGTGCGGACACATGGCGGTTCACCTTAGCCCGTTGGCATGCTAAGCACTTACGCGACCACTCCCGAAAGACCTTTCTCATACCAGGACAAACGAACCGATCCGCCACCAACCTTGTGGTAGCCATCGAACCTGGATGGCAAAGGTTGTGAAGGCTGTCGAACAGTGGTTTTCTTAATACCTGGGTAACAAAGAGATGAGGTTGTAGTGTGTTGACATCACAATGCAGTTCCTTTGTGCTACCGGGAATCATAAGCTTTTCCAAACGGACTGAATATCCACCGTCAATCTGTGGCGTTTCTGAACTTACTTTGTCTATCGCACCTTACTTTGTCTATCTGTCAGTGCTTTTGATATAGACACTGCTTCGCGCCTTTACGAGAGTTTAGACTAGACTATGAACGGTCATAACGAGTCTATGAGTTTGCTACGGATAATCTGTAAATAATATTCTTGATAAGTAGTCTGTGGAGCTTAAACAGTATACTGGTTGTTTATCTCTGTACCTTTATTCGCCAACGCTTTGCACTATGTTGTTTACTTGCAATTTATGTACATAAAGCAAACCACACCAAGACCGGACATTTCATTTACCAACCCACTCGCCTCATAAGAAGACTCGCAGTTTGGCGCTAGCTGGAGCGTGACACAAGAACAAAACGGGAGGAAGGAAGAAGCCAAGGTCCTTCCCCCAAACTGGTGACCACCGACACTGCATACAAACAAGAATCCACTCATAACAACTTGCCCTGTCAAGGTTGTCGCGGCAATCTTTGTCAAGTTCTGTCATACTAAACGTGCCGTGCCTACCGACACGAGTTACACGAGCCGCCTAGTAGTGCTATCCTTCTGTCTTCCCTGCGAGTCAACGCACAGCTTACAGCTACAAGGAAAGTGCAAGTACCATCTTCACAATCTATTTTCTCTCTTTTTCATTAAAACTTTTTTGTGTTTACCTCTACTAACTTCAGTGTGCATCCCAAGTTTGGACAAAGAACATTTCTTGAAAACTTCAAACACCTATTTTGTACTTCATTATTACAAACCTATGTTATACTAGTAACTTATAAAAATAATATATAACTTGTAGGTGATAAGTACTAACAATTGTGACCATTAATCACTAACAGTTTTGCATGTAATTGTATGTTTTTTATTATTATTATATTGTGTTTTGTGTTTTATCTGTTTGTCAGTGTCTTGTGTCTTGTGTTTTATCAGTAATTTTCGTTTGGGTTGGTGTTTGCATGTGGCTTACTATAGGTACATCTTGCATAATTTTTGTCTGCATTGTTCTCTATACCTACTAATAATATTTGTTTGCTTTATTAAATAACTAATATTAAATAAATAATATGGATGGTCTTTATTAAATTAATAATATGGATGGACATTACCCTTGAAAGAAAAGCAGACATAGCTGACAAAATTATGGAGGCTCAACCTGGCCCCTCTAACGTGTACTCTGCTCAAGCCACTGACTCACCGCTCACGGCCATGATGGAAAGGTTAGATGACCTCACCAAACAAGTTGCTGCTTTGACTTCGGCCACAAGGAGATCCCAATCAAGAACCCGATTCTCTTCGAACAGGGAAAGTCTTCTAGTACCACCACTTCTGATACCACTAACAGACTGTGTTGGTACCACAAGAAGTTTGGTGCAAAGGCCAGTCCGGCATCGCTCGCCCTTCTCAAAGTACCTGGTCGTCGCCACTCCACATGACGCTAAAAAAAGTTAGCACATGGCGTCTCTGCGGTGATTACCACGCACTTAATGCCAGAACTATACCAGACAGGTACCCAGTCAGGCACATTAATGATTTCGCCCATAACCATACAGGCGCCAAAATTTTTAGCACTATTGATCTTGTGAAGGCCCACCACCAGATACTACTTTTAAGACGGCCATCATTACCCCGTTTGGCTTCTTCGAATTCCCTTTCATGAGCTTCGGGCTCCGCAATGCTGGTCAATCCTTTCAGCTGTTTATTGATGAGGTCACACGGGGTCTCGAATTCTGCTTTCCGTATGTAGATGTCATTCTCGTTTATTCCGCAAATGAGACTCTCTACTGCGAACACTTATGGATTCTCTTCGGATGCCTATGGTGAGACTATGGTGTCGTACTAAACCCTTCCAAGTGCGTTTTAGGAGCACAGGAAGTCACATTCCTAGGCTATCACATCAGTCCCAAAGGCACACAACCTCCACAAGATCGCATTTAAGCCATTATGGATTTTCCCGCTCCAAAAACTGTTCAAGGTGTGCGACGCTTCCTCGGCATGCTTAATTATTATCCCCGTTTTATACCGCACGCTGCACAGTTCCAAGCCCCGTTAATCCAAGCCGTAGTTGCTTACAATGGTAAGGGTTCTAAACCATTCATATGGTCACCCGAACTGCTGGAGAATTTTGAAACAAGCAAAAAGAGTCTGTCCAACGCCACATTACTACAGCACCCTGTAGGCGACGTACCCCTTGGACCGTTTACTGATGCTTCCAGTGTCCACATTGGGTCCTGTCTCCAACAAAAAATCGGTGAAGAATGGTTTCCCCTCGCTTTCGTTAGCAAAAAGCTCACTGACAAACAAAACCAGTGGCCTGCCTATTATCGCGAGTTGCTGGCGGTGTACGAAAGTGTACAACATTTTCGCCATGTCCTCGAGATCCAGCATGTCACGATTTTTACGGACCATAAGCCGCTTCTGTACGCTTTTGTACAACGCCGGGACAAGCTGCCACCCGCACTGTTAAACCAGCTGTCTTTCATCAGTCAGTTCACCACTGATATAGTCTATATAAAATGTGAAGACAACGTCGTTACCGACGCTATGTCGCGCGTCGACGCCATTGCCCTCGAACAAGATTACGAAGCTTTGGCCAAGTCACAGGACACCAACCAGGAACTTCGTTATGTAAAACTCCAAGGTTGCAGCCTGAAGTTAAGCAAGGTTCTGATACCTGGCACAAATACATACGTGACCTGCGACATCTCCACGGGTAAACCTCGACTCTATTTGACCCCTCCTTTCAGAAGACCAATCTTCAATAAACTGCATAATCTCAGCCACCCCATCGCACGAGCTAGCACCCGCCTGGTAACCAAACGTTACGTTTGGCCTTCCGTCAACAAGGACTGCAAACAGTGGGCGCGCACCTGTGAGGCGTGCCAGCGTGCCAAAGTTTCGCGCCACAATTCCGCTCCTCTCGGCAATTTCGACCTACCATCTGGTCGATTTAGACACGTCCACATAGATATTGTTGGCCCAATCTGCAACGATTTCCGATACTGCCTTACAGCCATCGACAGAGCAACTTGATGGCTGAGGTTAGGCCAATGAAATCAATGAACGCGGAGGAGGTAGCAGACACTTTCACACGAGAGTGGGTCCCTCGTTTCGGCATACCTTCTATCATCACGACAGATCAAGGTGCCCAATTCGAGTCTGACCTGTTCCGTCGTCTTATGATGCAATGCGCTGCCAGAAGGACCAGAACTACGGCGTATCATCCATGCGCAAACGGCATGATAGAACGTGTCCACCGCCAGCTCAAAGCGGCTCTCATATGCCACCAAGGCACGTGGGTCCGCGCGCTTCCTCTCGTTCTTCTTGGTATGCGATCCGCATTCAAGGAGGACATTAAGGCTACTGCGGCGGAAATGGTTTACGGCAAACTCCTTCGGTTGCCCGGCGAAATGCTCTCTTCAACTCCAGGACTGCGGATAAACTAGACGATCCCAAAGACTTCGTAGTACAGTTCCGACATAAAATGTCGACTTTACGACCTACCCCAGCGTCCCCTCATTCACAGCCATCTACATTCATCTTCAAAAATATAACCACGGCAACACACGTTTTTCTCCGCGATGACACAGTGAGGCGCCCTCTACAACCTCCTTACACTGGTCCCTACCAAGTCATTGCTCGCGCCAGCGATGGCCAAACAATGACTTTGGTCATTAAAGGCAAAAATGTGCCTTTGTGGCCGCTTTTGTGGATCATACTGACCAACCGAGCGACCCCCAGCGTCCTGCAACACCCTCACAAACCGCGCAGCCGAATTGCTTTTTCACCATCGCAACCAATAGAAACCACACGCACAGATGCAGACACCATCCCAACTACCAAACTTTCGTACACTACGCGTTCCGGAAGAAATGTTAAGTTTAAGGATTTCGCAGACTTTTATACCTGAAATCGCTTCACCCCTCTCCGTGGGGGGGAGAGGGGGTGGCGTTTCTGAACGCACCTTACTTTGTCTATCTGTCAGTGCTTTTAACATAGACACTGCTTCGCGCCTTTACGAGAGATTAGACTAGACTGTGAACGGTCATAACGAGGCTATGAGTTTGCCACTGATAATCTGTAAATAATATTCTTGATAGTAGTCTGTGAAGTTTAAACAGTATACTGGTTGTTTATCTCTGTACCTTTATTCGCCAACGCTTTGCACTATGATGTTTACTTGCATTTTATGTACATAAAGCAAACCACACCAAGACCGGACATTTCATTTACCAACCCACTCGCCCCATAAGAAGACTCGCAGTTTGGCGCTAGCTGGAGCGTGACACAAGAACAAAACGGGAGGAAGGAAGAGGCCAAGGTCCATCCCCCCAAAAATCTACTGGGGAAGCTCAAGGTCATTAGTCTGGGAGTGAGCCAATTTATCTATGTCAATAGACTTCTGGAATTCATCGAACCTTGACAGCGTGTCGGCTACGACATTATCTTTGCCGGCAATGTAACGAATGTCAGTCGTGAATTGCGAGATGAAGTCTTAATGACGGTGCTGACGAGGCTAACAATTGACTATCTTTTCACTGAAAGCGTAACTGAGCGGCTTGTGGTCAGTGTATATAACAAAATGTCTTGCTATCAACAAGTGGCGGAAATATTTGACACTTTCGTAAATGGATAATAACTCACGGTCGTACGGAAAATACTTTTGTTGAGAAGGACTCACCTTTCGCGAGAAAAATGCCAAAGGCTCCCACATCTCAACATTTACGAGTTGCTGCAAAACTGCGCCCATTGCCATTGCATAAGTGGAGAATGGCTTTAACATCTTTGCCAGCCAAATTGTCAACCTCACCTGCTCGCGTCAGTGGTTCGTTATAAATAGCTGACGACGGCCACTATGGCTGCGGTGCACCCTGCTAGACAACAGACGAGGCTGGCGACCGAGTCAATGGCGGTATAACCATTCACCAAAGTATTAATAGTATTTTGATAAATTAATTCTAAACTAACTAAAAATAACTAAGAAACAAAGACCTAACATGCGTCATAAAATTTCTCCGCATCGCCGTCCTCACGTGGTAGCGTTCCCAGAAGACTGGCAGCATTGCCACGTTGAATGGCAATGCTTAGCCTTTGTGCGAAAAAGAAACCAGCCTTCTGGTCACGAGTAGTGTCAATTAGGCGCTTTACAATCTCTTTAAATAGATTATGAACACTTGGACCCCAGGACCCTAACGTCTCGACCCCAAACGGCTCAAAAACGTAATCACTTACGAGTTGCAAATATTTCTGCCGTTTAAGGGTCTCCGCAGAAGCAGCGGCGGCACCGGCACAACCAGCAGTACCTGGAAGATGAGTAGGAGCAAGAGTGTCGACACACGTAGCGTCCCACACCAAACACCAACCCATCCTCCACGGCATTAACGACATACCGTCCGGTCTCTTGCCGTCGTCGCGCGCCAAACCATTCGGTTCAAGTTTAGCTGGCACACCGCCGGCGACAAGAGCACGTCAGATTAAGTCGTTAAGGCTCGCGTGCCGTGGTAATCGCCCAGCACTTCTGCAGCAAGACAAGCCATGATGTCCAAGGCGATCGACGACTATTCTACAATGGGACTGGTGCGGAGAAACACATGGCGCAGGAAACGAAGGCAGGAAGCAATGCGAAAGGTAGTATCGTCTAACATGGTCCCTATGTTAGAAGAAGGAAGAGCTTGTAGCCACAGACCCGATTCCCACGTGCCCACTGCCAGTAAACGGGCTCGCTCAGCAGCTGTCGTACTGGAGCTTAATAAATTGTTTCTTACTAAATTGCAAAGCTGCCCGTCCCACTGACGCTAATTGTATTCTAAATATTATGACATTACGAAACGATACCTTACTATCACGAACATTTTAGTAAGTATTTTACTCATGTAAATTCATAGACTTTGCCCCTGTAATGGTTGTAAAGGGATTGAAATTTAGCTATTAACTAACTATCAAGTTTCAATTAAATAAATCTGACTCAAAGTTATATGTATAAGAGAACATGCTTCTATTTCAAATTCTCTTTCAAATGTACATACATACATATTTTCACGCCTTTATGCCCAAAGGGGTAATAATAATAATCTGTAAATGGGTGTAAGGGGCCCCACCAAGATCTTCGGGGCCCAAGTCAACCTCCCGTGCACCTGCTGATTAACGGACGAGGCTCTGGCGCTGGCTTTCCCCTCTGGGGTTGGGAGGTCTGAGGGCGTCGCTCCCATAAAAGCCACCCGCCGAAACAAAAATGAAAAGAAATAAAAGGAATGCTGCTAGGGATAGGGCGCCGCCGCAAAACGGCGCGCAGGAGCCCCGACCGACTCCTGTGGCAAGTGGGCTAGGGCTGCCGTGTGTCGGGCCAGCACGGCTAAAGAAGTTAGCCCCAACCCGAATCCACTTCGCATCTTGGAACATTGGCACGCTGACTGGGCGTGCGGTAGAGTTGGCCGAAGTACTCTCCAGGCGGAGGGTGGACGTGGCGTTCCTGCAGGAGACTCGGTGGAAGGGCAACAGAGCCCGGCCTTTGCAGAAAGGCTACAAGCTGTACTACACGGGTGCGCCTGGTGGGGAGAATGGGGTGGCCGTGGTGCTCTCCGAAGGGCTGCAGAGCGGCATCTTGGAGGTGAAACGCTGTAGCGACCGGCTTATGATCGTGAGGGTGCTTATCGATGGGATTGTTACCCACCTGATAAGTGCCTACGCGCCACAGGCCGGTTGTAGCGACGCCGATAAGATTTCGTTTTGGGGCCAACTCGAGGGAGTGCTTCGGAGCATTCCGTTGTCACAGGGAATCGTTTTGGGCGGCGACCTAAACGGTCATGTGGGTGAGAGGTGTGAGGAGTTTGAACGTGTTCATGGTGGTTTTGAATACGGCACCCGCAACACTGAAGGAGAAACTATTCTCAGAACGTGTGCGGCTGCCGATCTGGCCATTGTGAACACATATTTCAAAAAGAAATCCCAACATCTCATCACCTACAAGAGCGGGAGTCGTACAACTCAGATCGATTTCCTACTCACTAGGCGACACAGCATCGACAAGAAACTAGGTCCCAGGAGTTCGTCTCAGCTGTCGGTGACAAGTGCACCGACACTGAAGGCGAACCAGTTCAAGATTACTGGGACAAAGTTCAGGCGGCCATCCTTGGAGCGGATAAGCGGATAAGGTGGTGCTCGGTGAGTCTAAGGGTGGACGCAAATGTGACAAGGAAACTTGGTGGTGGAACGACGCAGTCCTGAGGGAGACTAGGGAGAAGAAAGCCCTATTTAAAAAGTGGCAAGCGACCGGATCTCCCGAAGACCGCGACGCGTACAGGGCTGCCAAGCGCGCCACAAAGAGAGCTGTAGCCAGAGCCAGACGAGACCACTTACAACCTTTGTATGATAAGCTGGAATCGTCTGAGGGGCAGAAGCTCATCTATAAGCTGGCGCGCTCCAGGGTCAAAGCGGCACAGGATATATCCAAGTGTCGCTGTGTAAAAGATCCTGAGGGCAACCTGTTAAGCGAAGACCTCGCGGTAAAGCAGAGATGGCGCTCGTACTTCTACGAGCTGCTTAATAAACAGCATAAAGAGGTGCAGCCTCCGGACCTCCCTCCGAATCAGGGACTAGTGCCACCAGTAACCCCTGGAGAAGTCCTGTCTGCGCTTCGCCACATGAAGAATCGGAAAGCTGTCGGACCCGATGGAGTCCCCATCGAAGCCTGGAAGGCGATGGGTCCTCGCGGTGTGGGCATCTCAGTAAACCTTTTTAACCGCATACTCCTCAGCGGGCAGATCCCAAACCAATGGAGACTGAGTATTATTACTCCAGTCTTCAAAGGTAAGGGGTCAGTGCAGGAGTGCGGGAGCTACCGCGGTATTAAGGTGATGTCCCACACCATGAAGATCTTCGAGAGGATTATAGACTCTCGGATCCGGCAGGAGTGTACTCTCTCGGAGTGTCAATATGGGTTTCGCCCTGGTCATGGGACCACGGACCCTGTTTTTGCCCTGAGGGTTGTCTCAGAGAAATACAGGTCGAAGAACACGCCTCTGCACTGTTTGTTTCTAGATATGCAGAAAGCCTTCGACTGTGTTCCTCGTGCAATGATCTGGTGGGCACTGCGGTCCAAAGGGGTTCCAGAGGTCTATATTGACAATATCAGGGACATGTACTGTGACTCCGATTCAATGGTTCGGACTGCTGTTGGCGACACGAAACCCTTCCCCATCACCGTCGGGGTACACCAGGGTTCTGTCCTTAGTCCGCTTCTGTTCAGTGTAATATTAGACGAATTGTCGGACAGCATCAGAAACCCGCATGAGCAGCCTCCATGGTTGCTCATGTATGCTGACGATATTGCGCTGGCAGACGCGGACAGGGGCAGATTGGTGCGACGTGTAAAGGCGTGGAAGGAGACGCTTGAGAACGGCGGTCTGAAACTAAATGTGGCGAAGACCGAGTACTTGGCACTAAACTCGACAGATCCCACATCCGTCCGCATAGGCGGTGATATGGTCGAGCGCACGGACCAGGTTAAATACCTGGGATCTGATTTTCACACGTCCAGTGACATCGATTGCGATGTCAAGTCACGCATTGCTGCTGCTTGGGCCAAATGGCGGGAGATGACCGGTGTCATTTGTGACCCTAAAATGCCGATCCGGTTGAAGGGACAGGTCTACAAAACCATTATTAGACCTGTCCTTTTACATGGCAGTGAGACGTGGCCGATATTGGAGCGACACAAGCAGGAGCTGCGTGTCACGGAAATGAAGATGCAGCGGTGGATGTGTGGAGTCACGCGGATGGACCGCGTGAGGAACTCTCGCATCCGCGGCAGCCTTCACGTCCGTGACATTGCAGACAAGTTGCAAGAGTGTCGCCTTCGTTGGTATGGTCACGTCTTGCGGCAACCGCCGGGCTACGTAGGTAACAAATGTCTGGCCAAGTCAGCCCCGCCGGGTCCCGGTAAGAGGGGAAGACCCAAGAAGTGCTGGCTTGACGTCGTAAGGGATGACATGCGTGCCAATGGTCTCACTACAGGGGATGCCGACGACCGTGCGAAGTGGAGGAGAAAATGTAGCGGACCCCGGGCGTCGCGAGACGCAACTGGGACAGACGCTCGGATGATGATGAGTAATTACAGATAAAGTAGAATATTCACATTTCTTAAGTGAAATTTAAATTATTTTTTTATATTAATTTTAATTTTTGTTCATTTCTTAATTTCATTTCGAACATTTTTGAAGTTTTGAGGAATAATTAAATTAATGCACCTACTCATGTACCTTATATATTTTTCGGAATGAATTTAATAAAAAAATAATTAATTAAACAGGATACCAATTCTCCTTTGTCATTTATAATGTAATGTGTATAAAAAACAGGAATATCATGCGGTGTATGAAACATCCTTGGTGTATGAAAATAATATGTTTTTGCAATATAGGTATTTTTGTTTTAGTTACCTTTGATTTTCTTAACTCTGAGATACCTAATAATAAAGCGATACCAAAATTACTATTTTGGGTGTCAAACTTCAGAAGCTACTTGCTAGTACTTTAATTGGTAACATCTTGGGTGCCATCAAAATAGTATTTTACTGCAGTTATATGTGGATTTTGGAAGGCAACAGAAAATACCGCGTTCTATTAAGTTATCCAATTTCACAACACTTGTGCACATTGTCGAAGCTTTTATGTTTAAAAAATTTACCCCAAGTTACCCCAAATTACACTAGTTTGAAAAATTGATAACGAGTGGCGGCGGCGTTATTCGCCGTTTCCCGCCAAAAAAAACATTTAGCTATTTATCAGCGAAATTTTTTTGTAGCTATTTGTTTTTTCTCTGTGCAGGCAGTAATTTTTGAATTGATCTGTATTTAATAGATAGGCGATATCGAAATCTTAAATACCTTTAAAATAAACCTTTTTTCATAATGTGTAGGACCTTCAGGCCCCCAGAAATAGTACTTACTGCATGCTATACCAAAAAATCTTTAAATTATTAAATACCTGCCATTTCAAGAAGGAGAGAGTTAGACAACTGGATGAATTAAAAGCCCTTAAATTATCTTCGGTCGAAACCCGAAAACACTGTATTCTAACTTCATCTTTAAATAAATCGATATACAATATGGCGGCACTACAAAAAGGCGCCATTTTTGTTTCTAAAGGAAAGTGACCGAAACTGGCCTGAGCGCGGACAGCAGCTTTGGAAAGTTATAAAACTTGTAATAAATTTAATTTATTATACAATAAATATTAATGACAATTTGGTTGTAGCCACTTACCTAATATTCTAGACGATTTAAAAAAAAAATCTCCTGAACTGTAACTATGAAGAGCCAAAACCCCTCTATGGGGTCACTGTGTGTTTCACGTTTGTCGTATATTATTTTTCAAAACTAGTGTAAAATTCGTGTTTTTGTGTTTAATAATGGTGGAATATTATGCATAAACAGTCCGGAAAAGTGCATTAGTGATGGAAAGTGATATATTTAAATGAATATCGGTGTTGTTTGTGTTAGTGCCAAATTTGCATAGAAAGCCGCACTAAGGGATCCACTGCCTTATTGAGGTAAGGACCAGGACCTAGGACTGAGGACTTGACATCGACAAAGGACTAGACATGACTAAATACTAAGAAAATATAAATTCTGAAGACCAGGCTGTATGGACCAACTTTCCTTTGCCTGCCCAAGATGGGCAAGGACGACCAACAACAGTTATGTCAAATGTCAGGGACTTTTGGCGGGAAGAGTGACAAGTGCGGTCGCTTGCTGTATATTATTTTAGTGCATTTATCCTGTTTTATGTGTGGGAGTGGTGGTTTATTGGACATAAAAGTTGTGTTAACGTGCTATAGTGAAAGACAATGATATATACGCAGTGAAATGCTATTTTCTCTCTTGCTGCGAAAAGTTCACTGAAAACCTCAGTATATGAATTACCATTATACTGAGGGCGAGGAAGGACCTAGGACTGAGGACACGAGATCGGCAAAGACTGGACAGGACTAATTAGAAGATAAGATTGAAGAAATATGATTTAAAAATATGATTTTACTTAAAGGTCTTTGTAACCAGGCCATAAAATAATTAAAAAAAATGTCAAATGTCAACATAATATTATACGACCTTCAGACTTTTGGCGCGAAGATGAGCAGTGACGCACGGTTGTCGTATATTATTTTCAAAAACTAGTGTAAGGTTCGTATTTTTGTGTTTATTAATGGTGGAATATTATACATAAAGTGTTCGGAAGTGCATTAGTTAAAGAAAGTGATATATTACAATGAATAGCGGTGTTGTTTGTGTTAGTGCCAAATTTCCATATAGAGCTGCTATAAGGGCTCTACTGCCTTATTGGGCACGGACTTGGACCTAGGACTGAGGACTTGACATCGACAAACGACTAGACAGGACTAAAACAAAATAACAAGAAAATATTAAATACTGAAGACTAGGCTGTATGGACTAAGTTTCCTTTTCCTGCCCAAGATGGGCGAAGACAACAAAAATAAATTATACGACCTTCAAATGTGACCTTTACTTGCCGTAGACAGACAAGCCGTCACGTCAACGTCAAAATTTGTTTGGCGCGCTGATTAACTACGTACAGTTTCTCGTATTCACAATGAAATTACTTATTTTAGTCGTACGGCAGATACCATCTATAACTGACGTTCGCTATATTTTAAGCATTAATTTTATTTCCAAGGATAATGTCTTGTGAAGAGTTAAATAAAGTTAGAAAAATGGCACGGCAGAATGGTATTGTGCAACCTTTACTAACTGGTGAGTAAAGATTTTGTAAATGTATTTTGGAGCGAAGTTTAAAAGTACAAGTACACGGCCGTAGTATAATGTTTAGACCTAGATAACAACAGACAAATTACATGTTTATTATTTGTTTATTTCATTGAAATTTTAATATAATTAATTATGTAAACTCCAATTTTATTTTATTATATTTTTAAAAGTAGATAAATAATGGATTACCGCCTAGTAGACCTATTAATGTCGTAATACTTTACAGTACGATAGCACAAACCCACTCTAATTATTGTTTTTGTTTTAATACCGCAGTTTTTGTAAAAAATTAATTAGATAAGATGACATCAATGTACCTTACAGCATTTTTTTGCAGATCTTTATCAAATTACAATGGCATATGCCTACTGGAAAGCTGGCAAAGTCAATGATGTAGCTGTGTTTGACTTATTTTTTCGAACAAATCCATTCCAAGGGGAATTCACTATTTTTGCAGGCCTTGAAGAGTGTTTGAAGTTCCTTGACAACTTTTACTACTCTGAAAGTGGTATGTACTTGAGTTATTTTCCTTTGCATTATTTCCAACTATCTTTTGAATCATTTTTGCATTACAGATATTGAATATTTGAAGCAAACTTTACCAGAAAATATTGAACCTGAGTTTTTTTCATATTTAAAAGACTTATCCTGTATGGATATTAAACTTAGTGCCATTGAAGAAGGTTCCGTTGTGTTCCCTCGGTAAGTTATTATAATTTTTATGTTTTTATTCATGATTGTGAGTACCTTTGCATATTATTTTAACTCATCAAAATTACACTTCTGACAACGGCAACATAGATTGGGAGCCAATATCACAGTGGAAAAGCTTCCAGATGATGAAAAGCAATGACAATATCCTAAATTGAGTACAACTATCACAGTTGAAAAGCAGTTCGAGCAGTGCTAAGAACTGTTTGTTAGTGTCCCGAAAATATTAAACTATAGGTGCTATATCAACAGTAGACTGTACCATCTTAAAATTATTGTGATTAGCCCTCGGATCTAAAAATTAACAAAAATTTGAGAAATGATAAAATTTTAAGAGATTTAAAACAGTTGTATAGAAATACAAAGCCAAATAAAATGATTACAAGTTCAAATTGTTGTTACATTTCCATTACCGGAAAACAAAATGCATATGCTGTTGTCTGATTTGTTCATATTCTAAACAATTTTATATATTCTTTTGTATCTGTAGAGTTATACCACTTGACTATGTATTGAAAATGTATTGATGACTAGAAGCAAGTAGGACTAGTATCAAGATAAATTATATACTTTGAGCAATCTGTAACTAACTGACTATCTTCACGCTCCCTGATGGGGTAGTCAAAGAGGACAGATCGCCAGACTGTGCGATCCATGCATACTTCTTTCGCTTCTTGCAGATTCATCAATTGCTTCATACTTACATGCACATCTAGGTATCCAAGTACTTTTAAATTTTCCGTTTTTGAGCAATCTGCTCACATGGTCTTCAAATGTAAGTCTTGGCCTACCCTGACTCCTACCCTCTACATTCGCATAATACATATATGTATATATATTCTTTGTCAATCGGTCCTCATTCATTCGACGTGTCCAAACCAACGGAGTACGCCCTTTTCCAGCTTAATTCTGACACTTCATCCAAACCTGCCATATTGCGCATCACTTCGTTACGTATTCGGCCGGCCGGCCAAGGCACAGTCTAGAAGAGATCGCATCTCCACAGCATTCAACTTACTTTCATGCAACTTCTTACATACCGAGGTTTTGCTGCCGAAAAGCCATGTTGGCAACTAGCACTGCGTTATGAAATAAATAAATTGCGCCTGCTTATTTAAGCACTGGCTTATTGCTTTATGGTTTTGTAGTTGGGTTTTATGCTTTTAATTATTTATTATTAATAACTTTAGATATGGATAAAGTTGCATACTTCTAGTATCTTAAATATAAATATTAGTATCAGTAAAATGAGCAAGCTAAATGTTTATGGAAATTTTGTAAAAATCTAGTATTGGCATTATAATTAAGGAAAAGCAAAACAATCAAACAATTGATTGCCGCGATGGCGCAGTGGTAGTGTATGCGACTGCCGCGACAGAGGTCCCGGGTCGGAAAATATATTTGTGTATTCCGGAGTTTGTGTGTACTTTGTTTACCAGTTCTTTAGATCCCATAAAACAATCATGTTAACTTATTTAAGGCTAGATAACGCTGTGTAAAAAAAATGAATGTCCCACAATTAGAGATAAATAGTGTATAAGTTAAACTCAACCATCAAAAAACTAACTAATCTTAAGTTTAAGATTTTTGTAGAAGACTTTTATAAAAATTTACTCCACATATAGTGTAATAAGCAGGGGAATATTACCGGGAGAAATTCAAAGACATACAATTGGATATGGATAAACGAAGTGGTAGTAAAATCTTGTAACATTGCGATAGTGGTACGAAAGGCAAGAGTGCGATTTCTGACCGTAACACTATCGGATCCCACTCAGTTGGAATGAAAACAACAGAGCTGAATGTTGCTCGCTCCCTCTAGCTCGCGCCTAATAGAGACGAAAGTAATAATAATACCGCGTGCCAATTTTACGACTATGCGAAAATGCAAACGCGACCTGTTAGTTGCCTAATGTTCTAGTAATTTTACACTAATTACTATAGACGAACTATGAAAAAAGGGTGACACCCCCTGACACACGTGGTTGTATGAAATATAACTAATCAGGTCATACATTCTGTCACATGTTTAATATAAAATAATTGAAACAAGTTTATTCATTATGTAACCATTTATATACCAAAATAAACTTAACAAAACATAGATTCTTATGACAATAAAGTTTATTCAAAATGACCTCCGTGATTTTGAATACAGTCCTTTAATCTGCGCGGCCAGTCGTCTATCGCAGCACGAACGAGGTCCATGTCAATATCAGCGGCTGCCTTAATCAAGGATGTCTTGAGTGACTCCAAATTGGGATGAGGCTTTGAGCACGCCTTTTCCTCCAAGTGTTGCCATATCTTGTAATCTAACGGACTCAAATCTGGACTGGAGGAGGACCAGTCTTCGTGCCGGATGAAGTCGATTTCACGCGCCGCCAGTCAGTCTTGTGTGCTCTTCGCTCTATGAGCTGGCGCCGAATCTTGTTGGAATACCCAGTGCCTGTTATTGAAGATGGTATGAGAAACAGGTTCCACAAGGTTCGTCAGGACTGTATTTTGATACACAACTGCATTCGTTTTTACACCTTTCTCACAAAAGTGTACCTCTGTTAAGCCCCAATAAGAAACTCCCAACCATACCATGAGCGAGGGTGGAAAATGACCTCGTTGGACACGCGGAATACGGTTGCTCGCTTCTTCACTACTGTGTGCGTACACCTTATCATTTTGTTTGTTGTAGCTCTCTTCTACTGTAAAAATGTTTTCATCCAAAAAAAAGAATTTTCCGATATTTTTTTCCCGCGTACCGCTTCAACAAAGCGCGGCATCTCTTCAGTCTCAGGTCCATTAGACGAGCATTTAAACGATGTCCTGTTTTTTTTTCGATATGACCGAAGCCCTAAGTCTTCATTTAACACCCTTTTCACCGTGGTTCTGCTTAACCTCATCGTTTGGGATTTCTTTGAAATCGCGCCTTCACAGCTTTTATCACTGCTGGAGTCCTAACAGACCGAGGGCGAACACTTCTTGACCTGTCATCTACACTAGAGTCTTCATTGTATATCGTTTGATGGTACGATAAACGAATCTTTTGGTTATATTCAAATTTTTCAGTATGTCAAAAATTTGAATTTGCGCGTAACCGCAACGATGCAACGCAATAACTGCAACACGGTCTTCTCCATATTTAAAAATGAGCGTCCACTACATATTTAAAAATGAGTAAAATTCTAAAAAGTATACATTTTTATTTTCATGAACAATTCGAAATTCGAATTCAATAAACTTTTTTGTGGCCAGCATTCTAAAAGTTTTTACTGTGTGACAATACATATGACCTGACTAGGTATACTGTAAGGTGTCTCTAGTAGAGAGCGTGCTAGTGACATTGATTCCTTGCTCTGTGTTTCGAACAAGTGTTAAAGACAAACAAAAGATCTTGAGGGAAACATAACAAAACTACGAGTAGAAAAATTACTCCAGCAGAAGCAACCTCTGTTTTACACGGCATAATCGAAAGTACAAAAAGTACGAAAACGGAATGGCTAATTAACTAATTTTAACACGCAACTCATGGAAGAGAAAAGAGAGTTTGAAAACCAAAGAATTAATATTATGTCAGATATCCTGTTTTTACATTAGAGAAAACTATTAAAAAAATGTTGTCTAGAATAGACATACGAGTACGTAGAGACATAAGACGAGAGGGAAAACGCTAACTATGTAGTTATATTATATGTACGAAAAATTCATCAAAGACAATTACAAAAGAAGATACCAACATTGTCAATGAAAAAAAGATTGGAAGAAATATCGGCAATAAACCAAAACACTCAAAACAATCTTCTTATACCAAACGCAGAAAAAAAACGTTATCTTACACGCACTCGACCCTCGGGTTCAGGACGAACAACTACTAATAGAATATTAAATTAAATTAATTATATATAATTCAGTAAACAAAAAAATAAAGTTACAACACATAAGACATTTCCTATTCCGTTTACATCATGGGGTTTCAGACTATACACCCTTTCAGAGTAGTCTTGTGTCCAGACTATACACCCTTTCAGAGTAGTCTTGTGTCGATCGCAATTGATCGAATCAATATAATCGTGTCACGTGTGTGGGACACAACTGGTACAATCATCGATCTTTTTTTTTATGTTTGTCACGTCAAAATGGCGTCTTGATGGAAATCAGAGACGACGATCCGTGACTGAGGGCCGCTATCCCATTCGGTAGGGCCCCGATAGCGACCCTCAGGTTGACGGCCCAGTAATATGCCTTTTCATGCTTCTTTTAAAGGACCCAGGATTTTAAGGGGAGGAAAACACGTGCGTTGACAGAGAGTTCTCACAAAAATTCGACCATTTCGTTTCATATCGATTGATGAGTCTTAGCAGTATTGAGCTAAGCGAATCACGATCGGTTTAGATTAGCAATAGAACGAGACGGGTTGTTATATCAGCCATGAACCATTTGTCTAGTCATATAAGGCAAAAAATGTAGTCAACCTCGGAGTTTGATCATATATAAACTGGAAACTTGCATGTATCCAAAAAGATGATTTCAGAGAAAAAGATTTGGTCTAAAATTTGTTGCAAATGTTATTTTGTACAGCTAAGACAACATACGACTATTGTTAAAAGCATACAAATATTTACATAAAAAATATCATATCTTAAATAACTCGAGAGTATATATTGTAAATTGTGAAAAAAAAATCCACATTGCAACTTAATCTTTAGAGTGAAATATCTGAGATGTAGGTATATAACGATTTAATGACTGTGGTCCAAATTAACACTCGTAGCAAAATATCTATGCTGGTTGCGTAATGGTAAACACACGCTCCGAGAATACGTAACTTTAAAATAAAAAATCTACTATAGTTTTATCGTACAGCCCTATAGCCAGAACTGTATAGTTTTTATTAAGCACGTTCCGATTATCGGTTCAGTTTGAACGGTACAGTTAAATCGTTACGATTTTTCGTAGCATGTGTGGCCATTGTTGTTTGTTAAGCAGCAGGCCGTGGCAGTAAGAGAAGCCTCTTTTAGTGTTAACTTCCTCGCATCGCAAACTGTTCTCGGAGTAGCAGTGACATGAATGTCCTATGTACCACTCAGGCACGGTAATCTTTCGCCCCCTAAACCATTCCAGTTTAGTACGGACCGGTTGTATGCAAGTGGCCCTGGCCGTTGATATTATGTACGTTTCCATATTGCGTAATAAGTACGATTTCTGCGCAACGCACATACTGCTGAATGTACCTAACTTGCAATCATTTTTGTAAAATCTGCAGTGTACTTCTGGAGCAATGTTCATTAGGAAACTATTACCTAGGTCCCAGATACCTAGGTATTTTTCTTATAATTATTAAATATTCAAAAATGGAAAATCATTGGCGGACAACCATTCCTTATGGGCTATCAGTAGTTACAATGCTCATGTCAAGCTCGGACTAAGTGAAACCACACATTCTAGTGGTAGTTTTATCATATGAATAAATGTGGTTTTAGATGATCGTACATTTGTATTGACTTGTTATTTAGGTTAAAAATTCTACCTAAACAAATTTATTTTCAAAATTGTACCATGCTCATAGGTATCTACTGAAAAAGTTGGTACCACCAATCAATTTAAGGTTAAGGTCAAACACATTCAATATATTCTTGTTACAATCTTTGAAATTTAAAAGATTATGATTTTTTTGCACCTAAACGATTCCCTCAACGTTACTTCATAACACGAGAATGTGACTCTTCCTGTGCCTTTTATTTATTCAAGCTTCGTTTTATTGTTTATGATCTTATTTATCTTACAGAGTGCCCTTACTGAGAGTTGAAGGACCATTAATTGTAGCACAATTACTGGAGACAACATTATTAACCCTCGTTAACTTTGCGAGGTAAGTCATTTTTAATTTAGTTATTTAGGTGAAGGTATGTTGTTATTTGTATGTTTACATCCTACTTCCTGCTAAAGTTTGGACTAGGTGACCCTCCCGCTTCGCCCGTGACATATTTCGAACTCCCGTCGCACCTATTTAATCCCGTCGCTCATAAATTCTACAATAATGCATAAATATTTGCACGATTTGTCGACATTTATGATTACTTCTCCGCTCTCCAGGGTAGTAGCGTGATGGTACTTAGCCTATAGCCTTCCTCGATAAAGGGGCTATCCAACAGAAAAATAATTGCTCAAATCCGACCAGTAGTTCCTGAGATTAGCGCGTTCAACCAAACAAACAAACAAACTCTTCAGTTTTATAATATTAGTATAGATTCTAAATAAGTAGGTAAACAGATTTAGATATCATGAATTGCTTCAATTAAGCATAAAACTCTGCAATTATTTAAATTTTATCTAAAATTGACTTAACTGATCCTACCTACGCTTTGATTTCGGCTACGTTGAGAGATTTGTTGACATTCAGATTCCATAGATATATATATAAATAAAAAGGTCCCTGGAGAGCGGAGTAGTCATAAATGTCGACAAATTGGGCAAATTTTTATGCATTATTGTAGAATTTATAAGCGACGGGATTAAATAGGTACGACGGGAGTTCGAACGGGGTCATCTAGTAAAATTATATTTTTCTATCACAAAGGGTCTCTCATCTAGACTGAGGACAGATATGGCGAAAAAAATAAGTTTTCTGCTTTACAATGGATCTTTAAAAAGTAGATAATGCTTTTATCTACCTTTAAATCTTACCTCGCATTTACATAGATATTTACATGAGTGATGATTCAAACCCGCACAGATATGAGCGTTTATCTAAGCGGTTCATATACTATGTGCGTAATTACTAGCGAGTCTGGCGTTAGGCTTGAATAGTTAAGTTAATTGGAAATGTGTTCAATGCGTCAACAATAGGGTTTGTCACCCTTTGTGCTTCTATAAGTACTTACGATAATAATAAAAAGTTGTATTAATAAAATGCTTGTTCTTTTGAAAATGAATCTATGTTCGTTTTTTGTATCTAATATACCATTATATAGGTCTAACGGTATAATTATATAAAAATGAACCAATTGTCACCTAACTATGCCACTATCCAACTTACATTTTTTGGTTTTCGCATGAAATAGAAAATATGTTTACCAGATTATGTTCCGTGAAGTAATATTTGGAACTGTTACGAGATATCATGATTTCACGATTTTCACGAATCCATGCTCTCGATGTATTTACCTGCGATACAGAAATCTCAGACCTTCGGTTCGAAGAAATCTAGAATGGAGGAGGATAAATGCTGAACTAGTTAAACGGAATGCAGCAACTCGTATGATTGGTCTCAGTATGAACTTGGATATGCCAAGTTATGTTCAATAAACAAGTCATGAATTTACACATAGTTCTTAAGAGCCGCACGGAATAAACGAAAAACTCCTTAATCATTATTTGCTGTACAATCTCATAAACAGTAATGATGTAGTTCATAATGCTGAAACCGTTTTGAAACTTGGTTTGCACTTTCGTAGGCTGAAACTCGTGCGGTTAGCGATGCGAGCTTTCCCCAATTCACCTTTTCGGGCAACGAAGTGATGTGTATCAAAGGTAAAGATCTACACACTTTTACTGTCCACCACAACAACATGGTCCATAGTGTGAAACTTCAGCTACAAAACATGGGCAAAACAACATATATTGAGTTTGTGATGATAAAAGCTTGGCTTTAAATGAGATCTGATAATCATAATATAGATTTTAATAAACTAATTTCAAGTGTACCTTTAAAGTGGTTTGATAACCGTCAAAATATTGTTTTATATCGTTTACGAATTACGATATTGTAACAAATGACAATGACAATTTACACCGCACTCATAATGTTATAACTTATTAAATCTATATAATAATTATTTTAGAAGAAGAAATTATGTAAAATACCATAGTTTAAAGAATGATATATGAAATAAATTTACTGTACTAACAAATATTTTTTGTTTTCGCATGAAATCAATCTTTTGAAATGTGATGTGATCGATATAATTCTTAACTTCTTAACTACAATTTATGACGATCTTCTCCAGGTACTAAAAATTCTCAGATCATTTGCTATAGTTTTCTACTTAACTTCAATAGATACTATTGATTTCATTATCTGGGATGATTTTTTAAATACTATTTTTACCACTTACAGAACTGACTTTTGAATTATTTTTAAAGTGAAATTTAAACAAATTTGTACAGATGGAACATGAGCCCGTTACCATTGCATAGCTAAGGAAATTCGGGATCAAGTGTCAACAAGTTTTGTAAAAAAATAGTTACTTTAATACTTTCTATCAAAATAACCTGGATACCACATCAAAAAAACCTGGTTCTAAAATATATCATGCAACTGTGAAAAATATTTCTGTATTGATACATATTGTCCACAGTTTGATGGCAACGAATGCCGCAAGATACAGAATGTTCGCCGGCAAAAATGTTTCTTTGCTTGAATTTGGTTTGCGAAGAGCACAAGGCCCCGATGGTGGACTATCAGCATCTAAATACGCTTACATAGGTAAGATTTTATTTCTTAACACTTATCCATTCATCGCATACGCCTTTTATTTTACGCGTTATATTTTAGCTGTATTATATTACCATAGAGAAATTAACATGTTTTATTATTGATTGTATTAGCATGTTTCCGCAGCCTGCGCGGCAAACAAAGCTGGTGCCTGGTACGAAGTTCACCAGTAGATACTATTCAAACTTGTGCAATATAAAACACCCTGCCGTGCCATTGAATTATAAGAATCCAGCGACTATACTTTTGGTTAATAGGTTTAATCAGGCAAGTTTCGCGAACTTTGCCCTTGAATGTCCCACCCGTTTGGTATTCGCGTACCGACTTCCACCTAACTTTAAAGTTGCTAAAAGTTTGCCATGGTTATTTACTGGTTTTTGTTCCACGTGTAAAGAACCTTAGTGACTTGCATGCCAAAACATCATAACGTAATGTGGTTTGAGATTTGTTACTACATTATTTTTATTTTAGGTGGATTCGATGGTACAAGTAATGTATTGGCAGGGAAAATGTTTAATATACCCGTCAAAGGCACGCACGCACATTCTTTTGTGACGTCCTTCAGCACACTGGATGAATTAAAATCGGTCACAATAAGGCACAAAGACACACAGGAATCCTGCAACCTTCTTCAAATGGCGATGGAGTGGCGCAAACGAGTGTCTGCTATCATAGACATATCTCCAGATGAAGCGAATGACGGTGAACTTGCTGCCCTCATAACATATGCCCTAGCGTTTCCCAGTGGATTCTTGGCTCTAGTGGATACGTACGATGTCAAGAGGTATAATTTTCAAGGCTTACCGTCACGTCACAAGCGGCATAATAGGAATGGGCATATCAACTACAATAGCAACTGTGGAACCAATGGTACTGCAGTACTAAACTCACCGAGTATACATAGTACATTTGGATTTAGCACGGTCGAACGCACACTGAGGTAAAAATGGACAACTCATATTGACATTTGGTGTCTTATAAACTTGTATTGTGTTGCATTTTCATTTATACATTATATTGTATGTTATGTGAAGTTTATTATTATATATAGATTATTTAATGTGACGACTGACTTGGAGACCAGTCATTGCAATTCACTTACATTACTCATTTTACTAAGGGGGGGCATGACAAACTCATAACACCTGGTAAAATTACATAATGTCAAGCACACCTAACAACACCGTGCCACCGGGATAATCTATTGGGATACATTTACAGTATTTGTTCATGGCAGTAGTTTACCATTTATTTTTATTTCGCTTTTTCAGTGAAGCGCATGTGGACGGCGCATCATATACAACCGAATGTAAATACATGAGACCATAATGAACCAAAATCTTATATTTGCTTCAGTGTGACGTATTGTCGTGATCCTATGAGCAAAATTAGGGGCTGTCTTAATTCATTGGGCACAGTTGCGTTGTATAGGGATATGCACTCATTCACAGTATTTAACGCAATTTATATGCATGTATGCCATTATGCACCTCGATTTGATTATTAAGTATGATTTTTATATTATTATTATAACATTTAAAATCTTTGTAATGAACGTCAGTTATAATAAGTATTGGTCAACAAGTACTGTATACGTAAATACTAATGACATCATACTGCACTACCGTCAACTTGCACACGAGATTCTCGTCGTTTATAAGTCTAATAATTACATTGCTCGAGACATTTGAGTAATTAGAACAATCATTAAAAATAGTTGTGTTTGATACCATCCTAGTGTGAATGTGGTACCTATTTTGATAATATTTTTAACAGGAGTGGCTTACTAAACTTCTGTGCCGTGGCCCTTGCGCTCAATGATTGTGGATACAAAGCTGTCGGTATCCGAATCGACAGTGGTGACCTGGCTTACTTATCTGTACTAGCACGGGAGACCTTTGAGAACATTGCCGAAGCGCTCAAACTGCCTTGGTTCGCCAAGCTCACAATTGTAGCCTCTAATGACATAAACGAAGAAACTATACTCAGTTTGAACGAACAGGGCCATAAAATCGACTGTTTCGGGATTGGAACACATTTAGGTAGGTACTAATCGTTTAATATTTAGTTATGTTCTGTACAGTTAAACCACACGTAATTATGTCAAGGTACTAGTCACTACTAATCACTCTTGGTAAAAGCAACTTAGATAAGTGTCACTGTTTGACACTGAATGTGTTTTGTCATGCAACTTGTAATGGGTTACTTTATCATCAAAGCGAGTTGGTGTGATGAAGGTTTTATTTATGTAACTAGCTATACCTGCGACTTCGTTTGCGTGCAAGTCGATATTAGCTTCAATGTCTTTGTTAGATTACTTTACAAGACATAAATAATTTTTAAGTATTTATATTTTTCTTCAAAGCATTTTCATGACAATGAAATTGAATTGCTATACTTACCGGGTTGTCTTACACTCAACAACGCTGTGTTACAGTGAGGCACTTATCGAAAAAGATACTTTGTACTTCAGATTTGATATCTTACATGTTGTCATTTTCTTGCGGTACAAGAAAGTTCGCCGTTCGTGCAATACATTTTCCAGTAAAGTTCTACATAAGCGTGTTTTGAATTTCGACTATTCTTTTGCCAAATTACTTTTGTAGCGCCGCGAAGATGGGAATGTTAGATTAGCTTTTTTAGTGCAATCCTTAAAATACCTATTTCAATAGTAGGTACAAAAGATGGAGAGTTTAAAATCCAGTAACAGATAATCGTTTAGAATCTGCAGTCAACTGTCAGTTTAGCATCTGATAAAAGACATGACTAATTGCGGCGATGTTTCAGATTTAGTGGTTTTTATCGGCAAGGTAAGTTAATCACCACATCATCCTCACCCGATTGTTGCAATTGGCTGGATGCGCTCGTTTGAGTATCATGCGAATACCCAGGTGGGTATTATGATGGTACGATACCAAGAGATTTTACAATCTCCTTGTACGGGATCGCTCTAGACATATAGTAGGGATCAGTTCCCAGAACAAGCAAAAGAAAGACTTAAACGAATTCAAAAATGCGTTGATTTCATTTGCCCCTATTCCTCGTCGGATCACAGGTTGTGTTCGCCAAAAGTCAACATAAAACAGAACCTGTCAGCACAAATGTCTCTAATTGTATTATAATTTTAAACGCGGTGTGGGCTGGCTGGTTTTTTTTTATTTACACCCGGATATAAAGAAGTAACAATGCCAGACGACAATACTGCCAGAGCAAACTGCCCCCATCCCGATCTTCACTTTTGTTTAGTACGCGGCCTTATGTCGAGAGCCCTGGGGCTATCCTTCCGAGGGCTTACCCGGGACTCTGGCTATAGACCGATGGAAGGTATACGTGTGGTTTTAGTCGGTAAGAATCCGGCATAGCATCCATGAGGATTTCCATACCAAAAAGAAAAGTACGCGGCCTTATAGGTAAGGGTTTCTTATGACCCACCGCGGTCCTAACCTAGTAATCCGAGTTACAGTACATATTGCGGACTTTTTTATCTGTTAAACTTGTACTGCATTAGGCCTAATAAGTTCCTATTGACTCTAGTAGAACGTTTTTTAAAATTAGTATACATTTGGTAAAATCTCCTCTCGCTGGCCTGCTGGAAGAGACTTCTGTTAGAAATAAGCAGTGCCGTACTATATTTCTGTATAATACATGTGTGTACATCAATTGTTACATACATGAAAAATAAAAAAGTAAGAGTGGCCTCCCTGTAATCAGAATTAATATATATATATATATTAAGGTGTCGTTTTAGTAATACGTAACCTAGCTTAATTGTTTGACTGCGTCTGTAGCGCGGTGGGAGTGTATCCGACTGCTACGCAAGAGGTCCCGGGTTCGATTCCCGGGTCGGAACAAATATTTGTGTGATCCACAAATGTGTGTTTGGAAGTTTGGGTGTTTGAAAATTTCAACAGCAGGTAGCCACAACCTGCGTCTGTCTATTTTCAACGGCAATGGGCTCACCACCTATTACGTGGGACAGGAATCCACACGGTGAAAAGTGGGCATATAATATGCCTCTGAGACCCCTTCGGGGATAAGGCGTGATGGATATTATATTATATTTATATTATTTTATTTATATTTTATTTATATTTAATGAACAGTGAGTCTGTAAGTCAAGTCAAGTCTTTTATTTTGTTAAATACTAGCGGACGCCCCGCGGTGTCACCCGCGTGGTTCCCTTCCTGTGGAAATAAGGAGATAAAATATAGCTTAAGTTACTCCTTATAATATCAACTACGTATCTCCAAATGAAACTCCAAAGGAGTTTCGTACTCAAAGTGTAAAATGGGACCCTATTACTCCGCTGTCCTTCTGACACCAGGCTGTATCTCATAAACTGTGATATACAATGTGTTAAGAAAACCCTGTCCGACCCGAAAGGGGCACATAGGCACTTCAATAACATAACCAAAAAAAAATAAAAATCATATTATTTATGTATAAAATATTTATATTTTTTTAAATGCGTGTTTTTAGTGAATTAGTCCAATTTCCTTAAAATTTAGCAAATTTTCAAAAAACTGACAACACCTTTGTTGGCATGCGGCGACGAGTGTATGTGATATCAAAAAGACGCCGCCGGCAGGTGTAAGCTGACCTTTTGACCTTGCATTTCCAAATAGCCCTTTCCCTGTGTTGCCATGTGAGCTACGTTATTATATTACTTTTTAATTAATTTTATTCGGGGTAAATTTTTGGGGTAATTTCTAACAAGATTACACAAATAGAATCACAGCTCGATACCTACCAATACCATCACGGATTACAGGTTTTTCTTAACATATTGTATAGACAGTTGATTTTTTCACAGATGATGCATCTCTGTTGCCATTATAACAACAAATAGGTATTAAAATGAGGAAAAATAAATATTAAAGCAACATAAAACAAGCAATAAAAATAATTTATTTTGCTTGTTTTATGCCCCCTTAAATTTTTTGCCTGATATTGATAATGGCAACTTGACTTATTCAAAGAATATGTTATTTACTTATAAAAAATAAGTAATTTAATTAAAGTAGAACAAGTATTTAAAGAGGCTCTAATGCAACAAACGTCATGTTTCGCAGTTTTATAAGATGGCACAGAGCCCGTCATGCGCTAGTCCGACTCGCACTTGGCTGGTATTTTTTATAAAAGTATCGTATTTTTTTTATATGCATTTAGTGAAATGCTGTTGATTTGGAATTACAAACACACTTCAATTTTATTTACTTGTATAGATATGAGGGGTACAGGGAAAGAAAGATAATTTGTTTTGAGAAAATTGATAAAACTTATTTAACTTTGTCAAAGTATTTATTTAAAAACATTGTGAAGTATCTTTAATACTACAATATATGGAATATAAAGTTACACAAACAATAACTTTTTTATTAAAGCTACATTAAAATAATAAAAATTCTAAGCTTTTTCACCACGTCGTTGGCACGAAAAGTTTTCGGTCTTTTTTTAGGATTATCGGTAATCTGGCATTTAGTCATTTCACTTTCACTATCAAACACTTCAGACATCTTCAATATTCTAACTAGAAACGTATTATTTATCAAAACACACGCACAACTCAATAATTTAATTTAAAAGATTCGTTGACTTCATATTTACAGCTGTCAAAGAAACGCGGTAAAAGGGTTCATAGTCCAAAGACAATGATCTTTTTAAATACGAGAGTGGAGACAATGATCTTTTATGCACGTTTTTTTAATCGCATTGACACTGATTCGTTTTGACGGTTTTGGGTTTCAGAACCAAATAGCTTGATGAATTTTGTACTAGATGGCATTGTTAACTCAAAATCGGAAAAAATGGACAATGATCTTTCTTTCCCTGCATCCTTCATATATCAACTAATATAAACTGTATATTTATCAACATTCGAGTTTAACATGATAATCATTTAGGATAAGAGATTATGCGCATCGCGGTTGATAACGTTCGCAATTACAAAATGCCAAGCAGAACAGTGAGCGGGCCGAGTCTGGTATTTCAATCGTATCGAAATCGTCGCTCAATAGAAAGCCACCGGTATAATTATGACAGTTTTCGTAGTCTACTATTACCATCGTACTCCAATAGACTTCTATCGGTCGGCCGATAGAATTATACTAACACGTACAGCGCCAGTGGCCTCTAGTGACAGCTAAAAACAGCGATTCTAGTTCTATTCTACGGCTTGTCAATAGTAGACTCGGCCCCCAGATCGTTTGTTCTGTTCTGCTTTTCAGTTTTACTCTTAAGTTTCGTCTTCATTACGGTGTTTCGTAAAGATATTGTGGGGACTCGCTTGCTGCCGTATGCGTTGCGATTTGAAGGGACTTTTAAGGGATAACATTTGTGTCTTATTAAATACTAGATGACCCCCACAGCTTCGCCCGTGGAATATTTCGACCTCCCGTCGCACCTATTTAATCCCGTCGCTTATAAATTCTACAATGATGCATAAAAATTTGCCCGATTTGTCGACATTTATGACTACTGTTTTGCTCCCCAGTGTAGTAGCGTAATGATATATATACTTATAGCCTTCCTCGACAAATGGGCTATCTAACACAAAAATAATTTTTCAAATCCGACCAGTAGTTCCTGAGATTATCGCGTTCAACCAAACAAACAAACACTTCAGCTTTATAATATTAGTATAGATTGCAATTTTCACGTTTCCAAGTGCTGCTGACGAGATTAAATATCGGCCACGCATAAAGTAGGACTCTAAAGTGCTAATTTGTATGATTTATTTATTTCAGAGACTATCCCATAAAGCTTACCATCTGTGATAGTTTTTCTTGTAATTTTGTTCGTCTAACTACCGTGATTTTTTTACATAGCCAGAAACAACTGTTTTGCTGGTTGAGGTAAAGACTTTCATAAAAATAATCATTTAAATTATTACTAAGAAAGTCGCAGTCGCTTGCAGCATAAAATTAGAGTGGAGCATTTAACAGATACTATTTTTTCTTCCGTAGCTGGGTTAAAGGTATATCCTTGATTTACTCTTGAACCGTTGAATTGATGAGATGCTGAGGAACGCTCCCTGGATGATATATCTACACAATTAAATCAGGCAGCCGTGCCAACCCTGCCGTTTTGTAAAACAATTGAACTAGTGTTGAAAAATAGGTTCCGGACATCCCAAGAATTAAATGACCGCCAGTACGGCTTTCGCCAAAACCGTGGTTTACTGCACATTCTGCTGCGAGACCATTCAGAAACACTGCAAGCATTTACTGTTTTTCTCAACAATTCAATTTTGATACGTATATTTAAACTAAAGCCTAAGTACCCTCAAAAAATTAGGATGTGCGAACCAAGCGTTATTCATTTACCTACATTCTGCGCATAGCTAAAGAATGGAATGAATTACCCGACTAAATGTTGCCTGATTCTTACATTCATGGTTTGCAATTCGCGAGTGAATAAGTTTTTTCTAGGTAAGAGAGCACGTAAACGATTAGAGCTCAAACGCAAGCCTATAACGTGAATAGATGGCGCGGCCACCGTGTATTTAACAATATACAAAAAATCATAACTAGAGTCGCTGTAAATAAAATATTGACGAACACAATAAGTCTATTATGCCAAAAGCAAGGTCGTTGAATATGTTATTTTTTGAAGGTAAACAAATAACTAAAATACATAATTCATGTATCATAAACTTGAGAATTTCATAATTGATTCAATTTTTGAGTTGACAGAGGAAGTGTAACGCAGTACAAACTGTCCTATGCTACGGTGACCTCTTTTCGTCGCCTAGACCTTTGTAATGTTTCTTTATTAACATGAAAAAATATTTTTTACTATTTTACAATCCTATCAGTATATGTTGGATATTTGGCTCGGTGAAGTCGTAGCGTCGATGTTGTTTAGTACTTGTATTCTTTGACACCAACTTACTCAAGCTAAAAGAAGTGAGCCTACTGTTTTGTCAATCCTACGCTAGGGGAACATACATATACGATAGTCGTTCGAACCTCATTTTATGTTGCTTTTTTTAAGCCACTGCCCATTAACACTTTAAGTCTTCAAAGCGAGCTTTCTACGTAGCGATACATTTTTTTACCGACTTCATTAGTAATCAGAACAATCGTGTGTTGCCATTGGCAATAAAAATAAATGACACGAAATTGAAAAAATCCTTATTTTGGGAACGGGGTCTTAACACTTCCTGCAGGAATCTCTCTCAATTTACGCCACAACACACGGTCCTGTGCCTGACGCATCCAGTCCCTCCCTGTGTCCAGGTCCTCGGTTCATCTGGTAGGGGTCGTCCCTATCGTACGTTTACCGAGTTGTTAATTTTAAGACGTTAATTCACGTTAAGTATATTTTATTCTAGTGACATGTCAACGTCAACCGGCTTTGGGATGTGTGTACAAATTAGTGGAGATAAATGGTCACCCTAGGATTAAACTTAGCCAAGATGTTGGAAAAGTCACAATACCCGGTCACAAAGAGGTATGTATAACGACCTTATAAACTTTTTAAATTGTAAAACTTCGATAAAGTTATAATTTTATAAAGTCAAGTGACACTCCAAGGATTTTCTCACGTTTTATTGTGTGAAAAATATACAGGGCCGTCCTTTGTACTTTCGTACTTTGTATTTATCACAACTGTAATAATTTTATTCAGGTTGTTTGTAAATCCATACTTCCATTTCTATCCAGCTTTATGGGAACCTTACCGTTTAATTTTGATGGGGAGGAATTCTTCGACACCTAGTCGGGGCATCATTGTCAGTCTTGTAATAATCCCCACCACCTCTTTATTTTGTACTGGGTACTGTAAATATGTTAAATTTCAATAAGTTAAATATCTAAGTATTATGAATAAATATAATCGTATTTTAAAATACAGTTTGGAATATCCATAATATATATATAAAGCTAAAGAGTTTGTTTGTTTGTTTGGTTGAGACGTTAATCTCGGGAACTTCTGGTCGGATCTGAAAAAATATTTATTTGTTGGAAAGACTATAGGCTATATATTATAATCACGCTAAACCTAGAGAACGGAGCAGTAACCATAAATGTCGATAAATTTGGCAATTTTTATGCATATTTTATAAAAGTGTAGAATTTATAAGCAACGGGATTAAATATGTAGGTGCGACGAGAGTTCGAACTATGCCACGGGCGAAGCCGTGGGGGGTCATCTAGTTATAAATGAAAACTAGTCATAGCTTGATTAACCGTTATGAGAGCACTTAGTTAATGTGATAATGAAAATATGCAAATTGTATTGGACTTTGATTCTGAAATATTTTTTTAATTTACCTAATACACTACATAATTAAGTATGTCAAGTTACATTAAACCAACGAACTATTATTGACGTTTCGATAAAACAACGATTTATGTTACAAGATTAGGCAAAATATAAGACCCGATAGTGGAATACCGTATAATGTACGACCCTGAACCGATGCGAGTTATCCTTCAAAGAGAAAAATATACGGATGACATGAATAAGTAAATAGTTATACAGTATCGTTGAACAAGGCAAGGTCTTGTGAATTTCAAATGTACTTACCTATTGAACTTTAGGTATTGATTACTCTTTATACTGTTCAAGTTTAAATTTAGTTTGATAAAATGTTATAGTTGTACTTTGAAGCGCTCGTGGCTAACTCAGTGTTGTGTAAACGATCACTGCGTTAAGCAACTTTCGCTAAAGCTGGTCTTTGGATGGGTGACCACTTTGTGGCATATACATTTGAGAGCGTTTGCGTGCTTCGCAAGGCACGTTAAGCTGTTGGTCCCGGTTGCCAGTAAAATGGCAGTCGTTAAGCCCAGTTGAAGGCCTTATGGGCAGCTTAAAAATTTTCAACATCAGGTCGTCACAGCCAGCGCCTGTCTTTTTTTCAACAAGCAGCTTCGCCCGCGTTGTGAAATTTTCCCTTACCCTGTTTCCCCATTGTTATCCTTAAGAGATATACATATGCCATCGTGGACTTTTCTGTAGACCTATATATGATACACAATTCCTTCATTATTTTGCTATATCTCAAATGGTTTAGGCAGCGTGTTCGTTAAAAGCTCCCAGACGGTTTATTTTTTCCTACACCTTCAACAAATATCGTTATATTTTAGCCAATGTTTACAAAACTTAACTAATTATATACTAAATCATTTATCGAGAACCACTGGTGGAAACAGTATGAAAATCGGTACAGTAGTTTTGTTTATCGCGAACAGACAGACGCGGCGAATGACTTAATGTTATAATATTTAGTGAAAGACCGTTATAAAAACATGGTAATTCATTTATTTTTATAAGATGTAATTTTGATAAGTACGAGTACAACATACCACCAGCATCAACTATGGGAATTTGATAATTTGTATCTTCCGACAATATTCAAAGTCACAGTTTCAATTGTTTTAGTTTTTACTAGCCGATTGAGTTAGTGGGATCTACCTTCACCTAAAATCCCTATCACAAGGTCTTTCTTAAATGGCACAGATAAAATGAAGTCGGCGTGTTCGTCGGCTGATTAAATTAAGTGTAAATCTATTTAAATTTCATATTAAACTTTACAGCTCCAGTGTTTTTATGACCGGAGATTTTGTCCATTGTTTTATTGTAAGTCTTCGATAAATTTAAAGTGGAAAAATTGACAGCATTGAGCAGAACACGGCAATGGACTGTTACGTGGCCTCTGCCTACCCCTTCGTCATTCCTTCTGCATTGAGCAGAAAAAAATCCTTTTTCAATTTACGACGAAGTTAGCATTATAATTAATTAATTAATAATTGCTTTTCAAATTGTGTCTAGTTTACCAAAAACTAGATAAAAATTACACTGTCAGACTTGGAAGTACAACACTTATAAATCACAACTCTATCTATTTCAGGCATACAGATTGTTTGGCGCAGACGGACATGCACTGATCGACCTACTACAGCGGTCTTCCGAGCCCGCCCCAGAAGTCGGACAAAAGGTTCTTTGCAGGCATCCTTTCCAAGAGTCCAAGAGGGCTTATGTGTGTCCAAGCAAAGTTGAACATCTTTATAAGGTACTCTCTTTTCTTAATGAGTCCTTATTCTATAGACTGACAACATACAGTCTCTCTGTCGAATCCTGTATATGAATGGAGTCTTCAAATGGTAAAATTTTACAAACCAATTTTTACGTTTCCATTTTTATTTATACACCCAGGCATCACATTCCTTTCGTTCCTTCCACGCGATTCTTAAGGGCTGTGAGTGCCCAGAGGGCCCGTTCTTTACACCTTGAAAGGTCATTAAGTTTTTATTAAAAAAAATGTTTAAACTGAACGAAAATGTTTAGTATTGCCATTAACCTCTCCAGACGAGCGCTTAAATATTCTCGTTCGATATGGAAGCATGTTCATATTTATTACACGCACTCCTTTATGCCAAGAATAAAGACTATTTCATAGCACTTTCCCATCGAGGCGAAAAGTGGACTGGCGATAGCCACTTTGCTACTTTGAATGTTAGACGAGGAATGAAAGACAAAATTGAAGAGGTATGCGAGGTGATGCGAGAGAGACGAATTGATGTTTTGTGCGTGCATACTGGTCAGGTGTCACTACTACCAGTCCAGCGTGCCAGGGTGTCGGTGTACTACTTTCTGCAAGAATGAATAAATGTGTGACTGAATATGAATGTGTAAGCCCAAGACTCCTTTGGTTGAGGTTGAAGGTTGGACTCACCCGCATCTTTGTTGTAGGAGTTTATGCTCCGCAAGATGCGCGTTGGCGTCGATCACCAAAAGACCAAAGTGAGCGACAGGCATTTTGGGAGAGTGTGAGTGATGTTTTGAGTAGATGCAAACAAAATGAGAGGATTGTAATGTTAGATGACTTTAATGCTTGGTTTGGAGTGAAGCGTGACAGATGTGAAAGTGTATTGGGAAAATTTGGTGACAAACGAGTGAATGAAAATGGAGAAAGTCTGCTTGAAGTATGTTTGGAGAGGAATCTTGTGGTAACACCATGTTTGACCACAAAGATATCCACTTGTTTACGAGACATAAGGGAAATCATAGAAGTATGATCGACTTTGTGATTGTAGATGCAAGGATAAGAAAGAAAGTATTAGACACCAAGGCATACCGCGGTGCCGGGATTGACACAGACCACTTCTTGGCTGTTAGTCGAGTAAGAGGTCTTTTTCGACGTTGGCGGCATCGTATGTATGAACCTGTTAGTGTATTAGAGCGCATAAAAGTCGAGAATTTGCAAGAGATAGGCATTAAAGAGGAATTTGTGAGTAAGCTGAACAAGAAATTTGAAAATTTTGATTAAGTGTGTGAGATCGAAGACGTATGGAAATCATTTAAGGAAGGACTCGTAGAAGTTGCGATTGAAGTGTGTGGGGTAAACAAGAGAAGCCAACGATGTAAGGGAAAGAGAATGAGTAGAAGTCCTGAAATGATGTAGAAGTCCGAAAGGCATTGTCTGATAAGAAGAAAGCATGGTTGGATTGGCTGACTACAACAGTCAATCAAAGAATGCAGAAGGCAACGGATGTGGACCTAAAAATGGCGAAAGAAGAGTACAAAAGGTATAAGCGTGTTGCAAAAGAGGTGATGAAAAGAAAGAAAGAGAATGACAGAGATGAATTTGATAAAAGGTTATCTGATGACTGCCAACAGAATATAAAATTTTTTTGGAAGTCCATAAGAACAGTGAAGGGTCAACAGCCGACATCGCATCTCAACCATATCAGAAACCATGATGATAGTCTTGTGAAAGGAGAAGAATGTGTGTTAAAAAGATGGAAGCAATATTTTGAAAGCTTGTTTGAAAAAGAGGAAATGCAAGCACAGACTAGTTTCTGGGAAATGAATGAAATTGGCAAGGAAGGAGTCATAAGTATGGAAGAAATAGTGGAAGCATTGAATAGCATGAAATTGAAAAAGGCCGCGGGACTTGATAGGATCTCTGTCGAGATGCTGAAAGCGGGACAAGGCGTGGTGGCTTGCCAGCTGTACTGCCTTTTCAACCTTTGTTGGAGGAATGGCAGCGTACCAAGAGATTGGTGTAAGGCTGTCATCGTGCCGCTTTATAAGGGAAGAGGGTCACAGCAAGAGTGCAAAAACTACCGCGGCATAAGCTTGCTCAGCATCGTCGGCAAATTGAATGCAAAAATTTTGATAAAAAGACTGATGAATGAAACTGAACGAAAAATGTGGGATGTACAAGCAGGATTTATGAATGGAAGAGGATGTACGGATCAGGTCTTTTCCTTACGAAGCGTAGCAGAAAAGCTTTTGGCAAAAAGTCAAAAGGTCTATTGCGTATTTGTAGACTTGGAAAAGGCCTATGATAGAGTGGTGAGGAATGAACTGTGGTCAACACTGGCCAGGTATGGAGTAAACAGCCACTTGATACGAGCACTGAAATCTCTCTATGAGGGCTCCAATGCTTGTGTCAGGATCAACGGAGCTTGCACAGACTTTTTTCATATTGAAAAATGTGTGAGACAGGGTTGTGTAGCGTCGCCGTTGCTGTTTAACCTATACATGGACAGCTGCCTGAAAGAACTGCAAGAGAGTACGTATGGTATAAAAATGGATGAACTTACCATCAAGTGCCTCCTATACGCCGATGATCAGGTAATACTAGCATCATCGGCGGAGGAGTTGCAGTTGATGGTTAACATTATGTATGATGCGTTAAAAAACAAAGGAATGAAAGTGAATGTAAACAAGTCGAAAGTTTGGCATGGTTTTTGAAAGAGAGGCAAGTATGACGGATTGCTCAATTCTTGTGGAAGGAGAAAGAGTAGAACAAGTGAAAGAGTTTGTATATCTGGGTACAAAATTAACGAGAGATGGAAAGTGTGACTATGACATTGAGCGAAGAGTTTTGGCAGGAAATAAAGTGAATGGAGCCATGTACACCTTTATGAGCAGTCAGAACGTGTCTAAGAAGGCAAGACTGGCTGTACATATCGGAGTACTGGTCCCCACACTTATGTAAGGCAGTGAAAGTTGGGTATGGCAGAAGACGCATAAAAGTAAAATAAATGCTGTGGAAATGAGAAGTCTGCGAAGTATAGCTGGAGTGAAGTTGATGGATAAAGAAAGGAACAGCGTGAAAAGGGAACATTGTGGTATGACGGATGATGAAAATAGACTGATGAAGCATATGGAGAGCGATATGGAGAGGATGGATGAAAATAGACTGACGAAGCAGATATATGTGGCAAGAGTGAATGGGCAAACTGGTAGGGGTCGACCTCGGCGTACCTATGTCAATCAAATTGACGATCTTTTGGAAAAAGGCCAGGTCAAAAGTACCCTTAACCGGCGAGCGTGTATGAAAGCACTCATGAAAGTAGAAGAAGCGAAAGCTGTATGTCGGGATCGTAGCAAATGGAAAGCCATAGTTCTGTCTACCCCGATGGGAAACAGGCGTGATAATATGTATGTATGTATGTATGTTCATAGCACTGATCTAATCACTACGTGTTTTTGTACAGAATCGTTTTTATAAACTGGTGCAGAGTCTGCTTATCGCCATTCAGTTTATTATCTTGCAAGCGATTTAGTCGTTCATGGTTGCTTCAAGATTTTCAATTAAGTATTCCTTGCTTCTAATGATGACGTGCCAACCTATGCGGGTCATGGTTATGTACGAAATCATCTTGCTATAGACATTTTCCAATATTATTTTGTTCAACCGGTTCTATATTTTCTCGAAGTATTTAATAAATAATAAATAACTAAATATCGTTGGGACAACTCACACAACACCATCTGATTCCAAACTAAGCAGAGCTTGTACTATGGTAACTAGATAATAAACATACTTCTATATTTACATACATATTATAGATAATAACACCCAGACACAATAAACCATCGTGGTCATCACACAAAGTTTTATCCTGGGTAGGAATCGAACCCACGACCTCTTGCTTAGCAGTCGGATACACTCCCACTGCGTCACAGAGACAGTCAAGTTGAACATTTTGTTCTAATTATTACACACTAACGTAATTGTTTTCAACATATTTACAGGTATATTGGAAAGATGGTTATATTAATACGCTGCCAAAACCCTTGAATGAAGTACGCGAACGAGTGCAATCATCGTTAAAGACATTACGTCAAGATATCAAGAGGAATCTAAATCCCACTCCGTACAAGGTAAACTGTGACAAAGTAGTTTTTGGCAAAGAGAGAAGGGTAATTTAGCAGATGCAACGCTCGAAATGTGATTGCATTTTTCTCTCATCGTCTATTATTCTTAACGTTTGTTGTAGTTTTAAAAGAAATTGTAAGAACATTTGACTTGACGTATGGTCCTATGTCAATACAATTTTGACAGTGAACCAGAAATTTGTGTTACTTTCCTTTATGGTAAACGGGTCGATGATGCGCGAAGGTTTCTCTAGTTTTGGTGACCCTGGAAGTGCAATCCCTATCTCTGAGGATATATATTAAGTTGTGCATTGGGATTACGATATTGATACGGCTGAGCATCTTCCCGCGGGCAGTGTTCACTTACTCTCTCTTTCTCTGTCTTCATCTTATATTCCCAGTTGCTTCCAAAACCTACCTGGATAGTGTCAGGGGTTCACTTTTATTTAACTGCAAGGTGCAACTGTTGTTTCGCTTCATGTTTTTGGCGTTGTTAGAAGCGACTGCTGTCTCACCTTCCAACCTTGCAACAGCGTCTGCGTAGTTGCCTCGTCCGTTAATCAGCAACTGCACTACTTGCTGGTGAGGTCACTTGGTTTTCTGGTGATCTTGGTGGGCACCCTACACTCAGTGCAGCGATCGGGGTAGGCAAGAGACTATGGCTGTCTACTTGCTACGATCCTGACATTCAACTTTTGCTCTTCTACTCTGTAAGGGTTACAAAAACCTAGAAATAATTGTAATTTTTCAATCCTGACGTGGCCTTTTTCGTAAAGTTCTTCGATTTGATTGAAATACGTATGCCGAGGTCGATTCCTACCAGTTTGCCAATAACTCTCGAAATGTGGACTAATCAGAGCGGCGCAGGCTTTTAAAGTCAATGTCCAAATGTCCAAATACTTCGTAACAAAGGAACTTAATGATTTAATATTAAATAATGAAGAGTTCTCGAATTTTGATCATATATTGTTGTTTACAGGTGGCTGTCAGTGATGATTTGTACAACTTTATACATGATCTGTGGCTTCAGAATGCCCCCATCGGTGAATTGTCATGAAAGCAGTGAGACTTATATATAATCCAAAGAAAATATGAAAAAGACCGTATTACAGGAAAAACGGACTTTAAATTTACACCAGTGTGTAACTATATTCTCGTCCACAAATAAAGCTTAATTTATATTTTTAAAAGCAAAAATAGTGGAAGCAGTCTAAAAGAAAATTGTCTTAAAACTGTTACTAGTTGTAACATTAAATTAATTACTTAAAACTATTTATATTTAAATCTATAGAAAATAAGATTTAATACAGCGCTATTAGGTTTAAGATATAAGATTAGTCACGCATTATAATATTATTTTATATGATTGTTTTTATATTTATAAGTATTAAAAGAAGTTTATATACCTATTACTATATATAATCACGTTATTTCTTGTCAATCTTAAAGCTGATTCAAAAGTCAATGCACGTAGTGATTGAATTTCTAGATACAAGAATCAAGATTAGTTAGTTTTATCATATCATTCATATCTTTATTGATATTTATGTCAGTGTATTTGACTTACGAGCATTGTATCTTCGGCCTGATAAGATTTAACAATATTATACAAATAATTTGGTAAGTAGGTTAGGCGCACGCTTTTGCGTTCAATTTGCACACGTTGTAGTGATAGTTCGTGGTATTTAAATGTGAATCAGAATTTAATCGTGTGACCTGTGACATCGCTCTAAACGTCATGGAATAAAAAATGTACATCGTAATGATCTCTTGTTAATAATGACTAAAAAACAACATAAATTAGTGCCATAAAGCCCATATTAAGACTAAGTTTTTTGAGTGGATATACTGATTAAGTCCTGGTATCCACCAAAGCAGAGACGAGAGAACATGTGTTTTGAATAAACCAATCAGAATTCGTTATTTCAACATTTCTTTGTTTGGCGTTGGTATACATGAATCCTGCAGTAGCAAGTATTTTTGCATTCCTTAACTATCAGACATTTATAACGTAAAATAGTGTTTAATAGATTATTGTTAATTCTTATCTGAAACTGCCATTCTGTTCTGTACTTAAATATTCATTAAAACAAATCATGTTCAGAAGTATGATTTTATATTTGTTTGTAATAGAAATGCAGCTACCGAACTTTCTTAAACTCTTATTTCAAAACTAAGCAGTTTCAACGGCTTGTAGAAATGGATCCAATAAATTTCCAAATTATTATTATTAGTAATGCCTGAAATACTTGAATTCCAAGTACAAAAGTAATCATTTCTAAATTCTGAGGAATTTTCATTAAGTCCAATAAAAAAATATACCACATTATATTTCTTTATCTAGTTTAAAATAGGACTAAAATATAGGTAAAATAATAATAATAAAATGAAATAACCGCAATATTGTAAGTGTGTAGTACAGTATTGTAAACGGAAAGCGATTACTGCAGTCGTACTGTAATTTATATAGTAAAACTATGTATTTGATAAGCCACATGCTTGCTTATATTACTATTAGGCCCGAAGAATCTTGTTATTATTACTATAGTTGGGATATTTAGCGATAACTAGCGTTTGGATGACATTGCATGGTTCGTTAAGCGACTTCATTTTAGAGAAAGAGGATTCTTTTTAAAGATCTGTTTGCCTAAAGTGGACGAAAAACAGTAGGTATTAGTGAAAAAACACGACATTTATGTAATAATCGAAAAATGCTTTACATTAAAGTTCAGTAAATGGAATAATGTCATTTATTCCGTCCTGTATTATGTATTCCTGAAAAAGTAGGCATTTAGCGCATGTTGGCATTTAGTCCTTTACGTCAATAAGAGCCAGCGCGCGTCTGTTCGGACCGCAGCGGCTCGAATTTGGTAATATTTAAACATAACTGAAAATCATTTTAAATGGTAATTTTTTGCAATATTTAGTAGATTTAGTTGGGTATAAAAATTTAAGGTGAAATATCAATAGTTTCATAGTCATAATATTGAAAAAAAAAAAGACATTTCGAGGAGGGGAAAAATTGTGGGATTATTTTCTATTAAGTTTAGTAGATCATGTAATTGACTTCGAATATCACTAGCCTAGATTATGAAATATCTATCGACTATCGATTCTACGACTAAGATGATTTTAAAAAAACTTAAAAGCGCTGCGTCTTCTGTAATACCTGGCCTTAATAAACCGACTAAAACAATCAGCATCAATTTTAAAAATAAATCTTAACGTCTAACGTGAATCTAAGAAAACAACCTTATACTTAGTTGTTATTATTCTCTAATATATATATAGAATAAATATATTTATAAATATGTAACGAATAGTAACCGGTAATGTATTTTTTTTAATATTGAGATGTTGCAAAAATACCGATACCCTTCTACTAAATGACTCACTAAAGAGTTGTTTTTTTTATTTCTGTTAAATTGCGACAGTATATCCGCAAGGTTAAAATAAAATATAAATTAATTGAAGTCAGCTTGTGAAATGTGATACACAAGCGTGTCGTTTTATAAACAATATACTATATATAATATAATATATACTTTAATAACAATAACTTAATTCGTCTGTAGCCTAGTGGTAAAAGTGCCGGTCTTGCATTCTCGCAGTCTAAGTTCTATTCCCGGCCATTAAACTACCGACGTGAACAGCTATTTATTCAAATTAATAATATTAATCGATTCCATTATTGATACCAAATTTAAAATATTTCGCTCCATAACGACTATAAATACAACGCGTATAACCAAATGCTTCTATGTCTATAATTTTTTGTTTTGAATCTTTTAAGTTTCATATGTTAAGTTAGCGAAAGAAAAATAGTGTAACATGTACAAATTGTGTATTTAATAGAAATAATAGAGCATTTAGTGTTGTTATACATAATTATAGGACTTTAAAGTATGTATCAATACAATTACAATGACAGAAACATGTTGTGATTCAGATAAGATAAATATCCAATATACCTATTGTTTTAAATAGTGCATATAAGTTAAATAATCGATTTATATGTATATTTATACACTTCTCGATGTCATAATTTCACAAACTTCACCTCTTTGTAATATTAGTAAGTATAGATGAAGGAAGCGCTCGTGGTCTCGCGGTCTCAGTGTTCTGTAAACGATCACTGAGTTACGCAACTTTCACTATGACTGGTCCTCGGATGGGTGACCACTTTGTGGCATTTACATTTGCGAGCGTTTCCGTGCTTCGGAAGGCACGTTAAGCCGTTGGTCCCGGTTACCAGTAAAATGGCAGTCGTTAAGCCTGGTTGAAGGCCTTATGGGCGGCTTAAAAATTTCAACAGCAGGTAGCCACAACCTGCGTCTGTCTATTTCAACACAACAATGGGCTCACCACCTATTACGTGGGACAGGAATCCATACGGTGAAAAGTGGGCATATAATATGCCTCTGCCACCCCTTCGGGGATAAGGCGTGATAGATATTTATTTTAGTAAGTATAGATATAAAATGTTTCACATAAGTTTAATAAATATTAGTGTTTAAATGAAAATAGTGCTGTTGTTAATTGCACTATTATAAACATCGAGTTATAAATAAAGTAAATTATAACCCTACGCGTGGGCTTTGACAATTTTATAAATTTGAAAATCTTTGTTTATTAAAATGTTGCATGTAGAATAAAAGATTACAATCAAAAATGGAGTACCTACTTCATGTAGCTTTAAAATGTAGACATGCCCTTTATATGCCTTTATACTTCGCCCGTTATATACTTTGAACTCCCGTTACAACCACATCAAACCCACCCCGGAACTCTTGCCTTTAATTAGTTCTCAAATATTTTCATTAAAATTTTCATCCCCTATTTTACACCGTTATGAGTAGAATTTTGGAAAATCCTGAATCATTTGTTTATTTTTTAAATAAATAAATATCCATCACGCCTTATTCCCGAAGGGGTGGCAGAGGCATATTATATGTCCACTTTTCACCGTGTGGATTCCTGTCCCACGTAATAGGTGGTGAGCCCATTGCCGTGTTGAAATAGACAGACGCAGGTTGTGGCTACCTGCTGTTGAATTTTTCAACCGGCCAATAAGGCCTTCAACCAGGCTTAACGACTGCCATTTTACTGGCAACCGGGACCAACGGCTTAACGTGCCTTCCGAAGCACGGAAACGCTCGCAAATGTAAATGCCACAAAGTGGTCACCCATCCGAGAACCACCCATAGTGAAAGTTGCGTAACTCAGTGATCGTTTACAGAACACTGAGACCGCGGGGCCACGAGCGCTTTTGTTTGTGTTGTGTGTTTACTTTTTATATATATCGAATAGATATTTCATGACAATCCGATAAGCATTGAAATGGTTGTAAGTTTTATTTTTTGCTAAAGTATTAATAACCAAGTGACTAGTATTCAACTATCCCACATGGTGTTGTTTTTCAACATATAAATTGAGCGAGACGCATAGCAGTTATTATCTACATTGTATAAATGTTCAAGATATCTTAATTTCTTTTGAAATTTTCAACCACTTTTTTTATTACTTAATTAAATTCCAAAAAGCGTATATTTATTTTCATTATCCATTACGTTATGAATGTCAAGTACAATGCAAGTGTAAGACTTTGAGATCTTGTATAATCACCGTAATATTTAATTGTATAAGAATCGATTTATTAATGTTAGTCACAAATTTAATCTTCAAAGTCAAAATTTCTTTGCCTTGTTATTTAAGAAAATAAAATAAGGTTCAGTGGCATATTCCAATAATTTCTGTATATAATTATTACTGGGTTTATCAGTCAACCATTTTTAGGCACTTCTTTAACTACGTTATTAACTACTTACGTTCTTATCGTTGGAAAGACACATTCATTCTTTGTTATTTTTGTATCAAACGGTAAATACAATTGTTGAGTACATTTCTTTTAAGTTACTTCAAGCATTAAATAGAAATGTAGTGGAAATATTCAATAGAAATGTAGGGGGAATATTAAATAGAAAAGTAGGGGGAATATTTATCTAGTAATAGATTCATATATAGGTATAGCAGGTAGTATAATCACCGGCCTGTTCACGGTGTTAGTGAGTCGACCCACAATTGACAGCTCATAGGAATAGCATTTTAAAAACCCCATCTATCTTTTCGCGTCGCTCATGATAAGTATCTTTCACTTGATCAAGAAAAAAAAAGCTTTTTCGCTAGACACCTTCCTTTACCTTCTTTAACGACGCAGCAGATAGAATGCGACTCCAAGTCATCAAATATGGATCGACTCTTACGTGCCTTCTAGCAGAAAATAAATTAATAAACACACATAAATATTGGATGTTTTTCATTTCTTACTATACATACATACATATCATCACGCCTGTTTCCCATTAGGGTAGGTAGAAACTATGGATTTCCACTTACTACGATCCTGGCATACAACTTTCGCATCTCCTACTTTCATAAGTGTTTTCATACACGCCCGCCGGTTAAGGGTACTCTTGACCTGGCCTTTTTCCAAAAGGTCATCGATTTGATTGACATACGTACCCCCAGTTGGTCTTTTAGAAAAATATACTCTGTGTCATAACCTTCATACAAATCTTGGTGTTTAATAGCGATGACTCGCATAACGCCTTTTCTAAAAGAACTGATTAAGTGACCTGCACTTGATAAGGAGCTTAGTTTATCAAGTGCAGATTACTCCGCACGGAGATTTCGACTACAATGCTATGAGAAGCATAATTCAAAACGATAAAGAAATATGCGTGCAATTTGAAACCCTATAAAAACAGATACAAGGTGGCCGACCGAGAACGTTACGAAGTGATACGCAATATGGCAGATTTGAATGAAAGTTTCAGCGTTAAGCTATAAAAGGGCGTGCCTCGTTGGTTTAGACACGTCCAACGAATGAGTGAGGAACGATTGAAGAAGAATCTGTACTAATATATCAAGCTGAAGAATTTGTTTGATTGGTTGAATGCGCTAATCTCAGGAACTACTGGGTCGAATTGAAAAATTCTTTATAGTTCATTTATCGAGGAAGGCTATATAACATCACGCTACTACCCAGGAGAGCGGAGCTGTAATCATAAGTGTCAGCAAATTTTCATACATTCTATAAAATTAATAAGCGAAGGGATTAAATAGATGCGACGGGTATTCAAAGTATGTCACGGGCGAAGCCGCGGGGGTCAACTAGAATAATATAAATTGTGCGAAAGTTGATGGTAGGAGTCAGGGTAGAGTGTATGTATGCATAAACTATTACAGACGTATACTTTTTTTTTTGTCGCGGTAATGCGATTACACGCCGACATTCCTACTGCGGGGGCAGCAGGACTGGTGTGTGGGACTCGCGGTCCTTTGGGGGCCGCCCTACCCACTAAACCCCGCGGTGTTCCGTCTTCTTCCCAACCGGGTCGCAGGATAGGCCTGAGGGCTATTCGCTGCGACCCGGCTAAGGCAATGCCCCAAGAAGAGGCTCTCCTCGGGGGGCCAGATGTGCTGCCCACCACGATCTCCAGGTGGAGATTAGTTTGTGCCCGCTTCGAGCCGTCACCAAACCACCCTTAGAGAACAGAGGGGGGTGGAGAGCGATCGAGCGGGCACTTGAAGGCACCCCGGAACACGAAGTGTGCCAGCCGCCTGAAGGCCATTGTGTACGGGGTCCCCTGACCTTCCGCCCTCGGCCATAAACTAGTCGGCGGCGAGCCGGGACTCCACCTTGCGCCGCCCTCGCGATTGCCGGCAGGACGGGAGCGTGCGTCCTGCTCTCTCCCGAACCCGCAGCTCCTCTCTTTTTGCCGCCATCACCTCGCTGGCGAAGGAGGCGACGGAGGCCCATTACGAGGCCCGTCCCAAGCCGCACACACGGCAAGCGTATGCTCCGCCGTGTCCACGACCCCACTTGACAGACTGGTATCTCATTAACTTAATGTCGAGAAAAAATAATGATCTGTTGTTCTCAATCTCATACGTAAACTGTGTTTTCACATGTAATGAGTTGAGATACTCAGTAAAACAAATCACCTGCTCTCTGTTGCCTTTAAATATGCAGAAAATGTCATCTACATACCTTTTCCACAACCTGATCTGGCTTTGGGCATCCTGGAATACCATGTCTTCTATATGCTCCATCCAAATATTCGCAACCACTGGTGCCAATGGACTTCCCATAGCAACGCCGTCTATCTGGAGGTAGTGTTGGTTGTGGTAAAGGAAGTAGTTTCCTTCTATGCAACTTCGCAATAGTGTTGTGTAACTGTTCCGCAGATCATTCTCCCTCACTTTAGTCTCAGTAATCAGTAGACACTCTTCTAATGGAACATTAGTAAATAAAGATTCCACATCAAAACTTACCAAAATCTCATCCGGTTCCAACTTAATGTCTCTAACTATGTCCACAAAATGGCGAGAATCTTTGACAAAAGCCGGTGTTTTTCCCACCAATGGCTGCAGTGCTTTGGCAATGTGTTTTGCTAGATCGTAAGTGGGAGAGTTAATTTGACTTACGATAGGTCGCAGTGGCACATTGGGTTTATGCACTTTTGGTAAGCCATATAATTTGGGTAATATTTGCTCGGTACAAATGGTTGAACTCGTATTCTGTGAAATCTTCTTTGTGCTCCTTGATCCTTAAAGTGCATAAACCCAATGTGCCACTGCGACCTATCGTAAGTCAAATTAACTCTCCCACTTACGATCTAGCAAAACACATTGCCAAAGCACTGCAGCCATTGGTGGGAAAAACACCGGCTTTTGTCAATGATTCTCGCCATTTTGTGGACATAGTGCAGCTGCGGTCGTTCATATATAGGCCAAACAAAACGAACCATCGCAGAAAGGGTCAAAGAACACATCGCAGCTGTGAAAAACCGTCAGTTCAACAAATCGGCGACAGCGGAACACCTCGAGTCGGGTAGTAATCACTGGATCGAACTCCATCAACCCAAAGTCCTCTCTACTGATCGCCACTATTATCCTCGTGTTGTGCGTGAAGCTATTGAAATTAGAAGATACAATAATTTCAATAGGGAAGATGGATTCAAGCTATCCGGGATGTGGAATTCAGTGATGAAAAAACTTGACCGTATAAACCTGTGCCAAACAAAACTGACGTAGTGAGTGCAGTGTGTCGCCGGCCTTATCCTGCATTATAATAATAATGGAGGGTACTCTCGGCCCTCACCATCAGTCCAGCAGCGACCACGGGCGCTGCAACGCGCTCGAAACGTCGGTGAATGTAAGTACAAAATTGTTTCGCGTGAAGTCCCGAATAGTATATAAAATATGAGACTGTTATACTGTTGATTGATGTAACTTAATATTCACTTGGTGGAAATTGAATAAAATCACTTTAACTCCACATTATTCAAATAATATGTGAAATACTATATTATATTTTTATTCTACATACATGTTACAATATAAATCAGTAATATGGCTATGGCCTGGTGGCACCGTAAGGGCGCTTGTGTCGTTGTCTCCTCCGTTAGTCAGCAGATGAGGTCGCTTAGGCCCCGGGATCTTGGTACGGCCCCTTTCCCATTTAATAAACTCTTGGCCCCGCGGACTCAGTGTTCTGTAAACGATCACTGAGTTACGCAACTTTCACTATAGCTGGTCCTCGCATAAGTGACCACTTTGTGGCATTTACATTTGCGAGCGTTGCTAGTAACTTGGCAGTCGTTAAGTCAAGTTGAAGGCTTGAAAAATTTCAACAGCAGGTAGCCACAATCTGCGTATTTCAACACGGCAATGGGCTCACCACCTATTAAGTGGGACAGGAATACACATGGTGAAAAGTGGGCATACAATATGTGTGCCTCTGCCACCCCTTCGGGCAGTGGCGTAACTGTAGGGTGGCAGGGCTGGCAAAATGCCACGGGCCCCCGACCCGAGAGGGCCCGGCCCAAGCGGCTGATAGTTCAGAAATAATCTAACATTTTTAACAAAATTTATTTAGTTATAATTTTTTCAAGTAATTAAAATAAAAGCGACAAGCAACTTAGGACCAAAACATACAAATTCAATTTAAAAAGATGTTAACAAAAATATCGATCAATTTCAGAACGTATCCATTGGTGGTTGCTTCATTTTTAGCAGGAGCCCTTTCGATCGCATAATCTTTTTCAGCATAATGTAGTTTGGCATAACAGTTTCAGCATGAAGTTTTCTCGCATAAATTATGTTAAGCAGAGTGTTATAAACGCAGAATGGTTTTATTGGCATAACTTTAACTTACTCTAATTTTTTATCATAATTTTAATCGGCATACATGTAAAGGGTATAATTATTATACGCCTAAAGATAATTTACCATAAAATTCAAAACGCCTAATGGAGGTACGCATAACCGTTTAAGTCATAAATGAATAATGAATTTGACTAAGAATATTTAAGAAAGGATAAGACACAATTGTAAATAATCATGTCACTCATAGCCAAGTTTGTAAGCTGTAACATATGAAATGATATTTTAAAAGGGTTTTTAATTTTAGACTAGTCTTGAGCAAATTACGTCTTTGCTCAAGACTAGTACAAGACATAGGTACGACGACGAGCGAAGCGAGGAGGAGTGTTAGGTTACTTATGACCACCATGCGCGAGCCGAGCGAGCGTGTCGCGGTAGCGACCGGCGATGCTCCAGAACTGAATCGCTCGTTTTATTATAGTTACCTACTTCTTTTTGTATTTTATTTATATGTTCTATATATAAGTGTTGACATTGTGAACTTCAGTATTGTGACTATTGACATTTTTATTCAGTGGCATTTCAATAGACATTTCAAGCTTAGATATAAAAATAAAAAATATGTAATTGTTACTATTATGGTATTCTATATGTACGATCTTTATGCCACAGAGTGAGATGCCAATAAATGTTGTAATTAGTACAAGTTATTGTATAAAAAAAAAAATTCGTAAGCATTTTATGCGGGAATATCATTATAATAAAGAAGTTATGGGAAAAAAAAGTATGCCTAGATTTATTCTGTTTGAACGTTATGCGAAACGATAAGTATGGCAAAAAACGTTATGCAGTTTTAAGTTATGCCTCTAAAATTTATGCAACCCAATACGGAGCCATTTTTAGTGAGCTAGTGGCGATGTCCCTCGGGGAATTCCCTTATTCCTTTTTCCCTATTGTCTAAGAAACACCCAAGAAAGTTTCTTTATGGCACTGCCGGCGCGCCCGGGCAAAAAAACGCAATGACATGAATTTTTGAATTTAACAATGGAAGCAAATCCTGTAGCAGTAAAATGGTCCATTACCCTGAAATTCTCAGTTTTCGGTCCACTTAAAAAGTAGAAATTTAAAGTATTCACATATTAAAGGACTTGCTGATTTATTAATTGAAGCGCTCGTGGCCCCCCTAACTCAGTGTTCTATAAACGATCACTGCAATAAGCACTTTTTGCAATGGCTGGTCCTCGGATAGGTGACCACTTTGTGGCAGGTCCATTTGCGAGCGTTTCCGTGGTGGAAAAGCCAGTTTAGCTGTTGGTCCCGGTTTTCAGTATCATGGCAGTCTTTAAACCAAGTTGAAGGCCTTCCGGGCGGCTTGAAAAATTTCAACAGTAGGCCGCCACAACCTGCGATTGTCCATTTCCACATTTTGATGAACTACCACCTGTTCCGTGGGACAAAAATGCACACGATGAAATGTGTAAACGCTTGCCACAAGCTTTCTTTGATATGTGCGCAAAAAACTGAAACACGATCGGATCGACGACAAGCACTCGCAAGCTTACGCAAGTCAAGCCAACGCTGGATCTAGATGCTTGAACTTGTGGAAGCTTGTGAGTGCTTGTTGCGTGACTGAACTTGAAGCGTGTAGACTTAGCATACGGAATAACTTTAATGCAGTACAATACTTCAGGAAAGGTGCACGACATAAAATTTAAAAGATTCCTAATTTTTAATAAGTCACGCCTCCATTCCCGAAGGGGTGGCAGAGGCATATACATATTCCCCCACACATTTTACCGAAAGCATTTGTCACACGTAAGAAATGGTGAGATTATTACTGTACTGAATGAAGAGGTGCTAGTTGCAGCGACCTGCCTTAACGACTGCCATGTTACTGGCAACCGGGACCAACGGCTTTATGTACCTAGAGAAGCACGAAAACGCTCATAAATAGAAGTACAACAAAGCGGTCACCCGTCTAATGACCAGCCATAGCTAAAGTTACTTAACTCAATGATCGTTTACAGAACACTGAGATAGCAGGCTACGAGCGCTTCGTCATTCTTTTTACTAATAGTGTTTGGTAACTACTTGTGGCTCATTAAAAATAAATTACAATGTGAAAATTTATACTGGGAGGGCCCCATCTAAAAATTTTGCCACGGGCCTCAGATGGTATAGTTACGCCACTGCCTTCGGGGATAAGGCGTGATAGATAAATAAATAATAAAAAAGTGGCGCACTCAGTACCTACATAACATAACATCTTTGGGTCTTTGATTCTTCAATTTCTTTTGTGATTAATCGTATTGAAAGTTAAACAATCCTTCAACACGGCAATGGGCTCACCACCTATTACGTGGTACAGGAATCCACACGGTGAAAAGTGGGCATATAATATGCCTCTGCCACCCCTTCGGGGATAAGGCGTGATGGATATTTATTTATTTAACAATCCTTCACATTTTACCTGAAATACTAATAATAATTCTTTTTTATTTTCCAGTTCAAGTCATAAGCAGTAAACAGTAACCATATTGCTTGGAATGTTTTTGATTTACAACACAAAAAAAAAAGAAGAATGTCCATTCTCGTGGTCCTAAGGACAGCGTTTCTATAAATCCAAAGGGGACCGAAAATTTCTATCATTTGGAGTTTGGAATGCAGCATGGCATTACGTATTCTATTCTATGGTGGCATTTTAATAGAATTTTGAGTATAGAGGGGAATTCAAATAAAAATATTTTATTTAAACTTTAGTCGATAGAGAAAGGAAAAACAAACCACAGATTTAGAAGAGAAACAAACAAAGCAGGCCTTAGCTTGAACCGGGTAATTAAATATCCAAGGTCATAGGACTCTGTAACCAGGCCATAAACTAACTCTTAAAAAATAGTTTCCGATTTGCTTTGCCTTTGACTTGACAAATCTAAATAACCTATCTATTTGTACAAGACTGATTTTATAGTGTTTTTATATAAATAACTAGTGATTTATTAATTTGAAGTTCATATCAGACACTGCCGTATTTGGTGACACCCATTCTGTGAGTATTTATTTTTCTGCTTGTATTTTAGGTACGAAAACATTAATGTTTTCATTTACGCCTACGATTATGCTTCGCCTTATTTATATAGGACGCTTCGTGTATCTTATCAATATTACATTCAATAATGATACAATAATATTTATCTAACAGCCATTTATCAAACCAAATGATGTCACCACTACCATTTAGAGTCAAATACCTACCGGTTGGAAATAATTCTTATTATTATCACAAAAGTATCTATTACTGAACAGATATAAATATTTCTCAAATAGGTATACCAACTGTTGTCACAATTAAACAAGTATGCATCTGCTGTTAATAATAATAATAAATAACCGACATCAAATGTGTGACAAGTTTTACGTAAAGAAATTTATTTTTATTAGCAAAATTCAGTGGAACCGGGCCCTAAATTATGTTATTCTAATACACAATTCAGAAATCGATTTTGCTGAGATACATATAATTAGACCAAAGAAAATTATATTTCTCGTCTGCTTTTATAAGCTGTTAGGAACAATGCTGCCATCTGACAACTTAACTCCCTATAGTCATCTGTGCCAGGAGCCTATTATATTTGTTGTGTGCCTCACTAAGATCTTCAATCTATACTAATATTTTAAAGCTGAAGAGTTTGTTTGTTTGGTTGAACGCTCTAATCTCAGTAACTTATTGTCGGATTTGAAAGAGCTTATTACATTTGTTATGTGCTCCACCAAGATCTTCAATCTATACTAATATTATAAAGCTAAAGAGTTTGGTTGGTTTAAAGCGGTAATCTCAAGAACTAAGGTCGGATTTTTTTTTTTGTGTTGGATAGCCCAGTTATTGAGGAAGGCTATAGCCTATATATATATATATATATCATCACGCTACTACCTTGGAAAGCAGAGCAGTAGTCATGAATGTGAACAAAATGGGTAATTTTTATGCATTATTGTAGAATTTATAAGCGACGGGATTAAATAGTGCGACGGGAGTTCAAAGTATGTCACAGTTGAAGCCAAGGGGTCACCTATATTTAATGTTACCAATGCAATTAGGCATTAGATGGTACCTTGCCCTACTTTAATATCTTTGAGACTTAGTCAATCTCACCTGCAAGTGATGCACTTGCTGAGTACTAGGGCCTCATGATGCACCTGCTGTGTACTAGGGCCTCATCAAGATATTCAATATAACCAATGCTTAAAGCAAATCAGCCTCAAAATCACCATGAATGCATTTTTATAATTTAAGTTGAGGCCTAAATTAAGTTGTAAGATTCCCCTTAAATAAACATACAGGACAAACTAATTAAAAGCTTGAAAAGGAAATATTGGGGGTCCACCAATATTTCATTGTCACATTGAGTGGGCTTATAGGGCTCAAGATGTGCATTCCACTTATGGCTATCGCCCACAACACCCAGGGCCTTTTAACAATTGTGGAACGCAAATACAGTGGTTGCGGTCATGGAAGTTGTAGGCGTAAAGTGGAATGCATCCATTATCATCCAAACTATGTATGTATACAAAATTTCAGCTCAATCAGTAGAATGGGCAACTTAACACTGAATTAAAAGCTCTCCCTCCTAGTTGCTCTCATACCCTATTTGGATTTAGAGCCTGGTCTACTTTATTCAAGTAGACCAATAATAGAAAAAAAAAGTGTAGTTAATACTACCATTAACTACACTTTTTTTTTCTTCAAGTGCAATTCAGTGCCTCCGCCACGGCTACTTTTCTAAGATATGGAAGGAAGCCGTGGTGGTGGTGCTGAAAAAAGTTTGGTAAGGACTCGTACACTGTTCCCAAATCGTACTGACCAATTGGTCTGCTACCGGTTCTGGGAAAGGTGTAAGAGAGGATGTTGGTCACTCGACTCAAGTAACATTTACTGCCGCGGATGAGTACTAGCCAGTACAGCTTTATGCTCCAGAAGAGCACCGAAGATGCCCTCTATGACCTCATGGGGCACATAGTGGCTAAACTCAAACAAAAGAGGATAGTCACTATGGTGTTCCTGGACATAGAGGGGGGCTGAGGAAAGGTGTCCGGCAAACTTGAGGCGAGTGATCAGCAGCTACCTTGGCGACAGGAGGGTGAGGGTAAGGTATGCGGGCGAGGAGTACACCCGCCCCACGGATAAAGGGTTCGTCCAGGGGTCTATCGGCGGTCCCTTACTGTGGAACTTACTTCTGGATCCGTTGCAGAAGTCAGTTTTTGAAATAAGCTAGTAAAATAATAAAAATAGTCAATTTAAGAAACAGAACATAAAATATGTTGTCAACAATATAGTTATATATTGGCATCGAACAATATATTTAAAATATATATTTAAAAGCAAAGTTAAGGAACTGCAATTATAAATATTAGGAATACAAATATGGAAATCTTCAAAAAATAGAATAATAAATAAAAATATGTAAACAGTGAAACAAACAGACAATTTATGTATACAAACCGAATGGCTAAAAATGTGCAGTCCAAACCTAAGATTGGGACTGTATATTTTTAACTAAACTTTCCTGTACGGGAATTATCCCTTCCCTTCCCACAAGTGTGAAAGGTTAGTATGAAAGTGCGAGCAGTATATAAGCGAGACGGATAAGACAGTAATGGAATATAAGACGATAGTATAAATTCAATTAAATTACCAAAGAATAATTAAGGAAGAATGAAATATAGAAGAAAAAGTGCACGTATTAGAAAATAGAAAAACCTGTAATTGTTGAATTAAACAAGATAAGATAGATTAAGTATTTATACGCCCTACGAGGCAAGAACTAAACAATGTTTATCCAGTACTATGTAGTGTTAAGCAGGCTTTGCCAACGGCAGAGATAAGAGAATTTAAAAAAAGAAAACAAAAAAAAACTAGCAAATTTTGACATTTTTTTTACATTACATTACATACAAAATTGTCATTTTTTGTACACAGCTCTGTCTAGCCCAAAGTAAGCTAAATATGAGCCCGTATGAACTAGATGATTGATAAACATACTTTATATTTCTAATTACATACTTATTATACATAGGAAACCCCCAAACTCCGAAACAAACATTTGTGGATCACACAAATATTTTTTCCGACCCGGGAATTGAACCCGAGACCTCAGTCGCGGCAGTCGCATACACTACCACTGCACCACCGAGCAGTCAATGGCAATGTATCATAGTGGTCCTTAGTATTATTATTTTAACGTTCATAGTCCTAAAAAGTAGATCAGTAATATTAATCATCGTAAAGACTTTGCGACTTTGTGACGATTGCTCCGAAACCCTACATGAATTTGGAACTTGAGGTCCAAAATTATTTGACTGCTATTGTTTGGATTTTGATTATCTTCATTGTTCGAAGCGACTGCCGTCTGACCTCCCAACCCGTTAAGGGCGGCGCCTGTATCGTTGCCTCGTCCGTACGTCAGCAGGTGCACCTCTAGCACATGAGTTTGTTTGCCCCCCGAAGTTTTGGTTGGAGTACCTTGCACACAAAGCACAGTAATATTAACTAACTAAGCTCTGCGATCCATGCATTTTTCTTTCGCTTCTTGCAGATTCATCAATCGCTTCATAGCTGAGTAGCCAATTACTTTTGACCTTCCGTTTTTGTGCAATCTGCTGCATCTTCTGACATACCCAAGTTTCGCTACCGAAAGGCAAAGTTTGTTTATTTATTCTTGTTGGAGGATCAACAGCAAATAAACAGGATAACAAACATCAAATAAACAACATGAAGCCAATAACAGGTCCTCACTAATAAACAACAGTTTTAAATTTAGATAGTGAACTAAGACTAATGACCATAAGTACATAATATATCAAAATAGATACCTTTTATTTGTCATAAAGTGCTCAAAAAATTCCAGACTAAGTAATTTCTTAACAGATGTTATACTAACATTAAATATATCAAATCCGTGCTATTTACTTAATAAATTAATGGAATTACATGTTTTACACAAGAAAGTATTTTGTCGGTAGTTGGTCGACGCAAATGGTACACTTAAGGGCAGTTGGCACTAGATCTGCGTTATGAATCGCTAGTAGTGCTTCTTTTACGATGCTTTGTCGCTTTATAGTAATATCACAGTATAAAGAGTAAACCTATCAGTAGCGTTACGCCTTTGAAGTTGACAAAAATGCCGACAACGTCTAGACAGTGATGCTTGTAGGGTTGTCACAAGTATACAAGCCTGATGTTATTTATAATTTTTTTATTAACTCGTACTCGCAATCAACTATCAACATTATAATATAATATCTTAATAATATTATAAATGTGAAGGTTTGTAGAGATGTTTAATACTCTTTCACGTAAAAAGTACTGAATAGATTTTAATGAAACTTTACAATAATAGCTACATAATTACTAATATAATAATACAAAAACTAGCTTTACAATAAGCTTATACATCGGAATAACACATATACTTTTTATCCCGGGAACAAGTTCTTATGGGAAACGGGAACGGGAAAACTTCTCTACGCGGGCGCAGCCGCGGGCGTCAACTTGTATGTAAATATAATAAATAAATAATATAAATACCGGTTTAAAAAAAGGATCTGAGATTTCATCAATTGCCGCACACGGAAGTAAATAAGGTTCATTTCATGTCAAATCGATAGTTTTTTTTTATGAGAATGCGTTTACGAAATGGTTGCCGCGTAGTAGATATAAAATTATGGGGTTTCTAGCAATCAATATGGCCGCCGAACTATTCTTATAAAATTTCATGTTGGGTATCGTATAAGGGGTTTTTTGGTATGCTGAGTACGAATTTAGTGTTAATTTTGCAATCCAATATGGCCGCCGCGCTATGGTTATAAAATTACACGTTGGGTATCGTATAAGGGGCTTTTTGGTATGCTGAGCACGAATTTCGTATTAATTTGGCAATCCATAATGGCCACCGTGTCGTTATAAAAAAAATCAAGGGAATGGGAGCATGAACCAGGAATGAGAATTGACGATGAGAACTAGGGATGAGAAATGGGAACTGGAAGCTGGGGATGAGAACTGGGAATTCAAACAAGGGTGAGCTGATATGTGATCTCATATTATTATGTTTCTTCTTCTCACTTTTTTTTTATGAAGGGCTTTTGGTAGGCGTACATGGAAACATAATGGTCCAACATGCAGAGGCCCTTTGAGAATTTTAATCTAATAGGAAATGGGACCCCTGCTGCAGACAGTCCACGCCCGCCTTATGTAGAAGAACGATAATGGACCACCTCCAATGGGAGTTAAACTATTGTAAAATATGCTAACTAAGAAATGGGCTATTGGGTTGGGGGTTTGATGAACTAGGTGATTATAACTATGGATAAAGGCGGCGTCTGCCATTTTAATATCTGATTATCCTAATTTTGGCAGACGGTGACTCGCCAACTCACTAGATGGGCCCCCTATACAATCGCCATAGGCATGATAAGCCTGTAAGGCGACAGAGGGCAACACTGGTGTGAGCGGCTTGGGGTGTCGAGCGGTGCGGCGCCGGTTTCACGGCAGGCCCGGAGCGGGCTTCCCCGTAGTTATGCCCTTGAAAATGACACTTCCACCCCCGAGCACATAGCTCTGGCTCCCTCCCTCTGACCGGCCAATTAAGGCAAGCTAGAGTTGAGATTTGCTGCACTCTCGGGAGTAGCACTCTCACTGCTCTCCCGTTAGGCCATTAAATCCTAACCGGTGCAGAAGGGCAGCAAAACTCTGAGGAATCGGGACCGATGTGTAGCCACGCACATTCAGCTCGCCACAAGCTGCCCTGCGGATGTGAGCTTTTCAATAACTTACTGATAATTTTTTTATTATTACTGTCTCTTCTTCACGGGTATCTTCTATTTTTTTCTTATGAAGATACCCGGTCTTTTGTCAGGCTTACATGGGGACATATTATTATTATTAATTTGTTCAATTTGTCTACGCCCCGATGAGCACTCTAAGAAAAAAAAACCAAATTCTATGGAGATACGAAGTTCGCCGGGTACATTAGGTATGTTTACACTGTTGATTGATGGCACTTGGTGGAACTTGCTACACATCTTGAACAAAAACACTTGTACTGTACTGTTCCACTTATTTATTATTTTACCTGACCGGTTTCGCCTTACGGCATTTTCAAAGGTTATCACATATTTAATGTATTTCGGATGTCATTGAATACAATATATGAAGTTATAACAACAATGGTTTGACTGAGGGTAAATAATAATTTCATGATACCACTTAATAAATGTTCCCTAAAATTAGGGAGAATCTCAAGAAATGAAATAATACATTTAAACATCAATTCAATATTACAATTTTCCTTACAATTAAATTTTATCATAAATAATGTCAATTTTCAAATATTAATAAAAATAATACAATAATAAAAAAAAATATAAATATAAGAAATGTCATGAGGTATTGATTAAATGTCAAAGGCATTAATGTCAACTACGTAATTGTCAATATGATGTCAGAATATAAACTATTATAAATTACAATTTACATATGTCAATGTCATGTGAATTAAAATTAAAGAAATAAAAATATGTAGATGTCATCACTTTACTGCAATAAAGGTGAACGGCTTATGTCTAACTGTTGATTCAGGATCATGTTTCTATCAGTATTAATTAATATATTTATTTCAAGAGCTTCAAGGGCATTCATTTTGCTACCTTTTTCACATGCATGTAAAACTAAAATTTATTTTCGGGTCAAATGAATATTTCTCTGTTATGAGATGTTCCGCGAAATTGGACTGTGTTTTATTGAGTCTCCAGCCACAGGTATGTTCAGCAACTCTGATTTTGAAAGATCTTCCAGTTTGACCTTATACAAGGTCAAAATGATGAACCCTCAACCACCAAAATTTCATGCCTACTATAAACTTCATAAACCTGAAGTTCCCATCTGTCCAGTGGTGGCATACATCGGAGCACCGGCATACAAGTTGGCAGCAGAAATTAACTTATTGTTTAAGAAACACACAAAATTTGTACCAAATAATACCATTAAAAATAGTCTTGATTTAGTGAAAAAACTTATAAACACACATGTACCGGATAAGGCTATTATAGTTTCTTTGGATGTCAAGAATCTATTTCCTAGTATACCTTTACAGGAATGCAAGATAGCAATTAAGGAGGTTCTGTTGAAGGCTATAATAGACCCACAAATTTCTATAGATTTAGAACACACCATATGGGTATGCCTGGAACAAAATTATTTCAGGTTTGGTAATAAGTTTTATAAACAAGTTAATGGCCTAGCAATGGGCAGTCCACTATCTCCACTTTGTGCGGACATTTTTATGGAGTTTATAGAAAATCAAATTCTAGGAAACTTAATTTACAAACATATTGGTACAGATATGTAGATGATATCATTTGCTTATGGACCGGAAATGTAGGCGAATTAAATATTTTTTTGACATTTATTAATACAATTAATTCCAATATACAATTTACAATAGAAATTGGTTATGATAAAATAAATTTTCTTGACATCTCCATAAGCTTAATTAATAATAGACATAAATTTAAAATATATAGAAAGCCTACATTCACGGATAATGTTATAGCTGAGAGTTCTAGACATCCTTTAAACCATAAACATGCTGCGTTTCACTCAATGGTACACCGATTAATTTCGATTCCAATGTCGCAGAATGATTATGACGAAGAACTATCAGTAATAAAGACCATAGCACTCAATAATGGCTTCTCACATAAGTTAATAGACAATATTATTTCACGAAAGAGATCAAGGGCAGTCATAGATCTAATTTATAAAGGAGGCACCGCTACTACTCCAGATATAAATAAAAAACGTTGGGCACGCATACCTTATATTGATAAAATATCATATAAGTGTACTAGACATCTTACAGGGTGTAAGCCTGCGTTTTATACAACGCACAATTTATACAAATTTCTGTGCAGTAACAAGGATAAGACACCGAGCGACCAAAAAAGTGGTGTATATGAATTGACATGCTCTAATTGTAATAAAAAATATATAGGTCAAACTGGAAGATCTTTCAAAATCAGAGTTGCTGAACATACCTGTGGCTGGAGACTCAATAAAACAGAGTCCAATTTCGCGGAACATCTCATAACAGAGAAACATTCATTTGACCCGAAAATAAATTTTAGAGTTTTATATGCATGTGAAAAAGGTAGAAAAATGAATGCCCTTGAAGCTCTTGAAATAAATAAATTAATAAATACTGATAGAAACATGATCCTGAATCAACAGCTAGACATAAGCCGTTTACCTTTATTGCAGTAAAGTGATGTCATCTACATATTTTTATTTCTTTAATTTTAATTCACATGACATTGACATATGTAAATTGTAATTTATAATAGTTTATATTCTGACATCATATTGACAATTACGTAGTTGACATTAATGCCTTTGACATTTAATCAATACCTCATGACATTTCTTATATATTTTTTTATTTTTTATTATTTTTATTATTTTTTATTAATATTTGAATATTTACATTATTTATGATAAAATTTAATTGTAAGGAAAATTGTAATATTGAATTGATGTTTAAATGTATTATTTCATTTCTTGAGATTCTCCCTAATTTTAGGGAACATTTATTAAGTGGTATCATGAAATTATTATTTACCCTCAGTCAAACCATTGTTGTTATAACTTCATATATTGTATTCAATGACATCCGAAATACATTAAATATGTGATAACCTTTGAAAATGCCGTAAGGCGAAACCGGTCAGGTAAAATAATAAACAAGTGGCACAGTACAAGTGTTTTTGTTCAAGATATATTATTTATATTATTAGTAGTAAATGAGTTAATGATAAATATTTTCGGTTTTTGACTAACTGGACTTAATGCTATTGTTGTTTTCAACAAAAAAAAAATACGCTAAGTTAAGCTTTGAACAAGTTTAAATATTAATTATGACATAAAACTTGAACACAGGATAACATAGTATAGAGTACAGTTATAATCCCACATGTGTGGCTCCGCATACCATAATACTCTTATGCGATACCCAACATGAAATTTATAACAGTTGGCGCGGCGGTCATATTGGATTGCAAAATTAACACGAAATTCGTACTCAGCATACCAAAAAACCATTTATACGATACCCAACACTAAATTTTATAACCACGGCGCAGCAGCCATATTGGATTGCAATATTAACATGAAATTCGTACTCTGCATACCAAAAACCCCTTATACGATATCCAACATGAAATTTTATATCCACGGAGCTGCGGCCAAATTGGATTGCAAAATTAACACGAAATTCGTACTCAGTATACCAAAAAACCCCTTATACGATACCCAGCATGAAATTTTAAATCCACGGCGCGGGGGCCATTTTGAATTGCAAAATTAACACTAAATTCGTACTCAGCATACCAAAAAAACCCCTTATATGATACCCAAGATACCCAACATGAAATTTTATATCCACGGCGCGGCGGCCATATTGGATTGCAAAATGAACACGAAATTTGTATTTAGAATATTATAAACCCCATGAATTTAAGAAATCTATACAAAAATCATAGCAAGCGGTCGTGAATGCGTCAGCCCTGAAAGACTGTCCCGAGCTACTAACAACATTTTGTTCGCAGCTCGGGACAAACCCTCCCGCGTCTCGTCCCTTGTCCCCCGCACGATTGCTCTGTCTAGACAGCTTCGTCGACCGACAGTATGTCTTTTGGCTGTGGTAATATTATGTACATATTTATCAGAGCGTAATGTCAACCAACACTTGTCACTAGAAGAAAAAGTCAATTTGATTAAACAAACGACAAATTTCATGTCGGTGTTAAAATCTGTATTAGGTACTTCGTAAGCACCCGTGGCCCCGCTGACTCAATGTTCGGTAAACGATCACTGCGTTAACCAACATTCGCTATAGGTGGTCCTTGGTTGGGTGACCACTTTATGGAATTTACATTTGCAAGCGTTTCCGTGCATCGGAAGGCACGTTAAGCCGTTGGTCGCGGTTGCCAGTAAAATGGCAGTCGTTAAGCCTGGGTGGAGGACATATTAGCAACTTGAAAAATTTCAACAGTAGATCGCCTGTTCATTTCAACACGGAAATGAGCTCAAAATCTGTTATTTGGGACAAAAATGCATACGGTGAAATGTGGGCGTATAGTATGCCTCTGCCTACCCCTTCGGGGATTAAGGCATGACAATATGTATGTATGTCGCCAAAAGTCGCTTGTACACTTAAGCAGACAAAATATTCTGAACATTAAACTTACCATAAGTCGGTGCTGTAACACAATATCAAAATAAACTTAACATCACAGATTTCTATAAAGCGATGACCATCTTACACATCATAAGTCACTGATAGACATTTACTACAAAATTAAATTAACAAATTGTATTTTTAATGTTCTTGCGTGCGAATCTACTTTAGGCGATTCTGGTTTCATTATATTTTTGTATTTTAAAAGTGTTATTTTCTAAGTGGCTTGGTGGCAGTCCGAGACTTCCAGGACTTTAATTGGACACCATGAACACCATGAACACGCTCAAACTCCTCACACCTCTCACCCACATGACCGTTTAGGTCGCCGCCCAAAACGATTCCCTGTGACAACGGAATGCTCCGAAGCACTCCCTCGAGTTGACCCCAAAACGACATCTTATCGGCGTCGCTACAACCGGCCTGTGGCGCGTAGGCACTTATCAGGTGGGTAATAATCCCATCGATAAGCACCCTCACGATCATAAGCCGGTCGCTACAGCGTTTCACCTCTAAGATGCCACTCTGCAGCCCCTCGGAGAGCACAACGGCCACCCCGTTCTCCCCACCAGGCGCACCCGTGTAATACATCTTGTAGCCGTTCTGCAAGGGCCGGGCTCTGTTGTCCTCTGGGTAAACCATTTCGATCTAAGTATTTGTTAATAATATTTTAATAATAACTTCTTCTCTACATAACATTACCATATTTGACTTAGTTAACGTTCTTCCTTGTGTACTTTTTATTATTTAAAATTGGATTCTCAACCGACAGTATTCCGACCCGCAACGTAAACGCGTTACGTAAACATTTGAACACAATTCTCGTATTTTTTTGTGTTTCAATTTGTTTAATGTGTACCAATCAACCGTTCAACCAAAGGGGTGGCAGAGGCATATCATAAGCCCACTTTTCACCATATGTATTCCTGTCTCACGTAATAATAGGTAGTGAGTAAATAGACAGACGCAGATTGCTGCCACCTGCTGTTATTAATTTTTAAGCCGCTACGCACTACTTAGCTTAACGACTGTTATTTTACTGGCAACCGGGACCAACGGCTTAACGTGCTTTCCGAAGCACGGAAACACTCGAAAATAAAATGAACAAATAAATTACAAGTGACAAAGTGGTCACCTATCCGTCACAAGTCATTGCGAAATTTGCTTCACGCAGTGATCGTTTAATGTGTTCGTCGTCGCCACGAGCGTTTAATTTGTTACAAAATGTTACATATTATTTTTGGTTGAAAATTACATGGAAAACTATAAAGTAAAACTAGTTGAAGGCAAACTTAAACTCAAGAAAGGCAGTGCCTTATAGTTTGCTTGTCAAAAACAACAATCATTGCCACCTCGTATGGCAAGGCCTTTACGTGAAATAGCCTTTGTGTGAAAAAGATACCATCCATCTGGTCACGAGTAGTGTCAATAAGACGCTTTACAATCGCTTGAAATAGGTTATGAGCGCTTGGTAAAGGTCTCGACCTCAAACGGCTCAAAAATGTAATCACTTACGAGTTGCAAATATTTACACACATAGCGTCCCACACTAAACAACTACCTATCCTCCACGGCATTAAAGACATATCGTGGTCTCGCGCCAAAAAATTCGGTTCAAGTTTAGCTGGCACACTGGTGGCGACAAGAGCATATCGGGATAAGTCGTTAAAGCTCGCGTACCGTAGTAATCACCCACCGATCCTGCAGCTAGACAAAGCATGATGTCCAACGCGATCGACGACTACTCTACAATGGCACTGGTGCCCTGGCACCCAACTGCTCTTTTAGAAAATTTGCTTACTTCTTGGTCACGCCATCACGCGTGAACGGCTGGACCGATTTGAAAAATTCTTTTTGTATTTGATAGCCCATTTATTGAGGATGGTTATTAGCTATATATCGTCACGCCACTACACAGGAGAGCGGAGCAGTAATCATAAATGTCAACAAATCGGGGAAACTTTCATACATTTTTGGAAAAGTAATAAGCGACGGGATAAAATGGGTGCCACGAGGTTGGAAGTATGTCACAGACTAAGCCGGGCAAGTCAGCTAGTCGGATATAAAGGATACTATATAATATTATTAATAAGAAAACGAAGAAAATTGAAACAAAATGAAACGAAACGCGCGTAATGTAGTAGGGTCAACCCACCGGGCCGAACGCCGTGTCGCACTGTGACGTCATAATAAGCGCGCCTAATCTCGGAAATTCAAAAACCGGGCTAAAACTTCTCACCGTTATAACTTTGGAAATACTGCATGTATTGAAGTGAAATAAAAACTAATGTAATGTACATGAGCTACGCTCCAATTTTAGCTATATTTGATAGTAATATACTAATACTAATATACTAATACTACAATTAAAAAACCCTTTTGTGTTCTCCATTCATGACATGGTGATAGTTACACCGCGTGGACAATGTACATCGACGAAGAGCAGCGCCCGCTTTTGTCATTGTTCATCATATTATTGTGATATATGTACCGGTAATCACTACATTTACTGTTCCACACAAATTGATTAATACCATGTCGTATTCCTTGTTTTCGCCGCGCGCGATATATAAAATTTGTCATTTTTTACCGCGCTTTCAAACACAGACATTGACTGGTTCGTCGCCAATGTTTGATGGTTTGCCGCGCAAAGTCGATACGCCACTTAACACTACTACTACTAGTAACGTGATATTTACCATGCAGTAATTTTATTCTATCTTCGAGTATCCGATGTTTCGGTTCTGTTACAAACGCCATGACCACGAATCTACTAAATCTCGCATTTATTTTCATTTGTTAATTTTTTTATATTATTCTTGACTTTTACAATTTTTACATTACTACATTTTTAAAGATATTTAATGTTAATGATGAATAAATATATTAAGTTATTTATTTACTCGTATTTTTTTTTTCAAAATGATCTAGATGTTATTCAATTTCATAGCTGTCCTCCAATTATTGAATGTAAATGCATTCCCAAATAAAATTAAACTATTGTCACCCTGGTAGAACATCATATGAGACATCATTATTTTTGATTTAACTCGAGTTGTAAACTGTTTTGAGGGTAAAACAATACTTCATTATAATGAGGCTAATATGCCGAATAAATGGAAGTTCACACTAAAATCCAAGCAATTATAGGTAGTGAGATATGAGCCTTCAAAGAAGCGTTTTGTTCGCGCGGCCACGGACTTTTATTTTGGATCGATATCTCCTGTTTAACTAAACTTTTGTAGTATTTATTGCTTTCATTAGTTTCGACAAATTAAGATCCTTCTTCTTGTGTCAATTTTACTATAAGAAATCGTAAGGTTCAAAAAATAATCAACATTAAAGAAACAACGAGTGGAGGATTGCGCGGCCATAACTTCAAAGGCGAATATTTCGTAAAACATTGCTCTAGAGCTTATTTACTTCAAAGGCGAATATTTCGTAAAATATTGCTCTAGAGCTTATTCTTCCTTTTTCGTAAATTTTTGACAAATTCAATCTTTAATTGACAAAAAGAATTAGATCTCTAACCCATGTAGTTGCTGAGATCTCCGTGGCCGCGCAATCCTCTACGTTTCGTTCGCGCGGCCAACTTTAAATCCTAATATCTTCTTTATTTATACTTTGGAAAATGTTTGGTTTGTTGCATTCGGTTTTGACAAATTTCGACACATTTTTGACGGAGTGATTTTTTTGATTGGACATTGGAGCAATCGAAACGCTCACTTTATTTATACGTCGAGGTACATATGGTACCAGAGATCCATGCTGCAACTACTTGGATAATAATAATGGTCGACACGTATAACATTTATAAATTCCAGAGGGTGTAATGAGCCTGATAGTTTAGTACTAAAGCAGCAGAAACACCTAACGCGTCTCAAGGTTTACTACCCCACGTCATCTAGGTCGCAAAGGTACGATAACATATCATGGACTAATAGAGTAATGCAAAATAATGAAATTTTATGGTAATTTCGACACGTTTTAAACTATATCTTTCATTTCTTAAATTATTACCGTTGTTGGTTTATTCACGGGACGCTGACGAGTTTAGGTACGAGTATTTACGTTTTGGGATCCTAAATCTTTCAACTTGTGAGGTGAACTGGAGCGGGGCCAGGATGGCTGGGTGGCAAGATGCGCCCGGACGGGCGGCGCATCCACCCTGCGCCAGTGCCGTCAGTCGCCCGCCGCCGCGCGTTCGGCTGGCCGCCGACCCCTGTATTTTGTCCCCTGCAGTCACTATTATGATATGCGATTTCCCTGAATTGCAAATCTCGACAGTATATTAAAATTTTCTATTTATACATTGTCATGAAGAAAAGTTAAAGAAAGTTACATCGTTTTCAAAGTTTATTCTCTTGTTTGCCAATGAAATCTTTATATACAGTTATTCAACTTTATAATTATGTTTAAAAGTTGCTGTGCACGACCGACAAAAAAGTTGAGTAAAAGTAAATCAAAATCTGAAAACATGGATTCCATGTCTGAATCTGAAGTAGTGCAGGATAAAAAGAATTTATCAGAAAGCGAAGTTATTAACACCCAAGTATTAGACGTATTATCACAATCTAATCAGGCATCTGTGACGGAACATATGAACATGCGACATGAAGAGAAGGGAAATATTAAAGAACTCCCACATTCCACTGTACCCAAATATGAAGAAAATATAGACAAGATAAAAGAAGAGACGCATAACGATTCTGTCAGCGAATCTGGGGACGACACCTTAGATCTTGCGCTTCCTAAAAGAGAATTATCCGGAAAAAGATATTCAGTTGATTATAAGAGAACCCGACTAGCTTTTAAACGATTTTCTGTGGACTGCCGCCATGATTCTGCTACTTTAGAAGAATTAGAACGTCTCGAACAGGAACTTGCGCGTACCAAAGTCGACGTGCGACCTTGTGCACGTCGTCGATCCACCGGCATTTTAAAATCAAGAACTCCTAGTATTAATGAAGTTTCAGAACCCCAGTGCAGTTTTAAACAGGAATCAGACACTGATGACGACGATGTCTTTGAGAAAGATGTCCCTAAAAGTAAAGAAACTGAGGGACCTGGGGAGCCTCCGGCGACTCCAGTAGGGCGTGATGAGTTAGCGTTACGAAGACACAGATTTTTTTCGGATCTCGTGTGTGCTGCTCGAGCAGCTGTTGAACATCGTGTACGTTTCGATCCTCTTGGCCCGGTAGTTGCAGATTTAGGTAAGGTTTGACATAAAATAGTTACGAAATACTTTTGATAATTTATTTAATTAAAATGATTTTAGAAATTACTATAGAACCGCGATAGGATAAATCTTAAAACATATTATACGATTTATTAGACACATTATCCTCCTTAGCGTCACTCAGTTGTGTAAGAAGTCACTTTATACGTAACGTTCAAAACGATTTTTTTTTGTATTAATTATCATTGAAAACGAAATAGAAAGTTACCTTTACTTTAAAACTGCTCGATTAACTACAAAATAGATACGCCTATTGTAATAAAAAACAAAGTATGTCTCTGGGCTTTATAACGTGTGTTTAAATAATAATATTTCTCTTAAAACTGTAGAAACCGTTCATCACAGAGCTGTATGTTATGACGTAGCCAAATGGTGAAATCTAGATTTAGTCAGATCTAGAAAAGGACATCATAAGCCTTAACCGCTTAATAATTTTAAAGTTATTACGCTTTTTTGTTTGATGTGATCTGATTTGACAAGGTATCCTTTTAAAAAGCTAACTTTTATAAACTAAGATTTTAGCGTTGTCTTTTACTACTATATATATTAAATACTAATATAAATAGTAGTAAATGTCAAGAATATATATAGTACTAGAAGCGCTTGTGGCCCCGCTGACTCAGTGTTCTGTAAACGATTACTGAGTTAAGCAACATTCGCTATAAGTCCTTGGAGGGGTGACCACTTTGTGGAATTTACATTTGCGAGCGTTTCCGTGCTTCGGAAGGCACGTTAAGCCTAGTCCTGGTTGCCAGTTAAATGGCTTGAAAAATTTCAACAGCAGGTCTCCACAGCCTGCGCCTGTCCATTTCATCACGGCAATGGGGTCACCAGTAGGACAAAAATGCATACGGTTAAATGTGGGCGTATAGTATGCCTCTGCCTACCCCTTTGGGGATAAGGCGTGACATAAATAAATAAATAAATATTCCTGATAAATAAGTAGCGCCCATCGCTAGCATAAGCAACCCGACTCTGAATCGCAATATCGACCGTAAGTACACCTGCTAGTACGAGTAAAGTCTCTGTTTACTGTTCTTATAATATATCTATGAATTTACACCAAACCCATGTTATGTTAGCTAGATAAGTTCTATACATAGCTAGCTGACCCCCACAACTTCGTTAGCGTCACTTAAGAGAAACAGACAAAGAGAGAGATAAGTTAAAGAGGGTGACTTTTGAAGTATCCCCTTTCTAACAACAAAGAACTGAAGGAAATCGGAATACTTGATGATGAGTTAGAACTGAATAATATACACGCGAGCGAAGCTGCGGGAACTGAATATACATTTTGTCTTTCATCCTCTCTCCCAAAGTAACTCCCGTGGTTCCCGTTGCCAAGGAAATATTGAGAATTCCGTTTTTATTGCCTATCCAAAGACTTAAAGTATATATTTACCAAATTTTAGGTTTCTAAGTTCAATGTTTAGGCTGTGCTTTTCTTTTTCTGGTTCAATCAGCTTTTGTAATCGTGTAGCAAATACATTTTCCTAATGAAATACCTAACCTTTTTTAATGAAGTACTAAGACTTTTTATACTATCTGTACAATCATTCATTATCCTAAAAGTATAAAAAAATAAAATACAATGGATAAAAATTTCGAAGTGGACACAATTGGATATATCACATTTATTATTTAGCGTCGAAATTTTGAAGACAAAAGTAGACAACATACACACATACATATTATCACGCCTGTTTCCCATCGGGGTAGGCAGAGACTATGGCTTTCCACATGCTACGATCCTGACATACAGCTTTCGCTTCTTCTACTTTCATGAGTGTTTTCATACACGCTCGCCGGTTAAGGGTACTCTTGACCTGGCCTTTTTCCAAAAGATCGTCGATTTGATTGACATACGTGCGCCAAGGTCGACCCCTACCAGTTTGCCCATTCACTCTCGCCACATATATCTGCTTCGTCAGTCTATTTTCATCCATCCTTTCCACATGTCCGAACCATCTAAGCATCCATTTTTCTATCTTAGTCACTACCTCTTCTGTCATACCGCAATGTTCCCTTATCACGCTGTTCCTTTCTTTATCCATCAACTTCACTCCAGCTATACTTCCCAGACTTCTCATTTCCACGGCATTATTTTACTTTTATGCGTCTTCTGCCATACCCAACTTTCACTGCCATACATAAGTGTGGGGACCAGCACTCCTCTATGTACAGCCAGTCTTGCCTTCTTAGACACGTTCTGACCACTCATAAAGGCATGTACGCCTTTATGAGTGGTCAGAACGTGTCTAAGGCTCCATTCACTTTATTTCCTGCCAAAACTCTTTGCTCAATGTCATAGTCACACTTTCCATCTCTCATAAATTTTGTACCCAGATATACAAACTCTTTCACTTGTTCTACTCTTTCTCCTGCTACAAGAATTGAGCAATCCGTCGTACTTACCTCTCTTTCAAAAACCATTACTTTCGACTTGTTTACATTCACTTTCATTCCTTTGTTTATTAACGAATCATGCATAATGTTTACCATCAACTGCAACTCCTCCGCCGATGTTGCTAGTATTACCTGATCATCGGCGTATAGGAGGCACTTGACGGTCAGTTCATCCATTTTTATACCATACGTACTCTCTTGCAGTTCTTTCAGGCAGCTGTCCATATATAGGTTAAACAGCAACGGCGACGCTACACAACCCTGTCTCACACCTTTTTCAATGTGAAAAAAGTCTGTGCAAGCTCCGTTGATCCTGACACAAGCACTGGAGCCCTCATAGAGAGATTTCAGTGCTCGTATCAAGTGGCTGTTTACTCCATACCTGGCCAGTGTTGACCAAAGTTCATTCCTCACCACTCCACTCCACGCCCTCTATCATAGGCCTTTTCCAAGTCTACAAATACGCAATAGACTTTTTGACTTTTCGCCAAAAGCTTTTCTACTACGCATCGTAAGGAAAAGACCATATCCGTGCATCCCCTTCTTTTCATAAATCCTGCTTGTAAATCCCACATTTTTCCTTCAGTTTCATTCATCACTCTCTTTATCAAAACTTTTGCATACAATTTGCCGACGATGCTGAGCAAGCTTATGCCGCGGTAGTTTTTGCACTCTTGCTGTGACCCTTTTCCCTTATAAAGCGGCACGATGACAGCCTTACACCAATCTCTTGGTACGCTGCCATTCCTCCAACAAAGGTTGAAAAGGCAGTACAGCTGGCAAGCTACCACGCAAAAGTAGACAAAATGTTCTAAATTCAAATTGACAAGTCGTAAAATCTTTCCCTGCAAACTAAAACTTTCCCTGGAGTAGAATTTCGCATAATCCCTTAGGGGGCACCTACGTGTTAAAAGGAAATTTAGAGAAAATTACGTGCCATTTATTTGTAACCAAAAACAGGTGTACGTAAATTCATGTTTCTAACATTGAAAAAGACGAACTTCATTACAACCGTTTATCACATATTACACGTTGCCCTTCTTTCTGCCTATGGCCAGGATTCCCAGGTGTGCCCTCGTTCCACTTTTTCAAACCACTAAGGTATCAGATAAGCATATGAGCCCACCTGTTTAAAAGCGGTTTCTACGGTAACAGCCTATGGACATAAATATGCAAACACCAAATGTGCTAAACTCGCGTTGCCGAAAAACTATTGACGGTCCCTCTCCCCCTATTAAATATTTAGAGGGATTGACCTTTCTGTAACATGCTGGCCAGAGGAATTCGTATATGGTTTTCTTCTTTTCGCCATGAGCTCCTCCGTTAAATAGGAAGTGTACCACTAGCAGGTGAGGCTAGTTTTGGTTGTATCACATGTGTGTCTTTAGTTCGCTTCAGCTATAGAAGACAAGGCACACCATAATATAGAAGAAAAAATCTTTTCTGACTAGATGATCTACAATTTTTTTATAGTAACGAATTAAATCAAGGGGTACAGTAGTAGTAAAATCGTATCTGTTGATATTAGTTGTTGTATAGCGTATATATTGGGCACATCGCAAGGAAAATCAATGCAGTTGGTTAATGTCCAAGTAAAACAGTATCTGATTGGTGAATTCGTATCATCTTGGGAGTTCAATGTATAACATTATAACATAACAATTCACAAACATTCTTAAGTAGTACCAGTAGAAGTGGAACCCATGTGCGTCGACAGTGTTAGCACTGCATTGAGTCATTGCCTGGTTTTCGTTTAAACACTTGTATAATAAATCAGGTTACGACACTGATGTCGGAATGTTGGTAAACCTCAGCTTACGCTAATCAGAGCTATTCAGATGTGGGTAATTACTTAAATACTAACATTTTTGTAACTTAAATTTCAGTAGTCACTACGAATAACTGAGATTCTATATAATAATAAAAGTATGTGGCAATTCAATTAAACTCTGAATCAATTTATTGCAACCAGTCCAGAATGCGTAAACGGTTTTATGTTATCAACAAGTCGCAAATTATAATGCCTCTTGGAATTTATTGGTACCCAAGAGCTTTATGCCTATAATACAGTGAGGCGTAGTGAACTAAAATGAGGCAATATTCCAGATCATTTCTATAAAAAAGTTTGTATTGTACCGACAATGGTTTGGTACTTGTGAGATTCCACAACGGAGTCAAGGATATATATATATATATATCTGATATCAACTTAGTTCTGAGTTAACATATCGCTTTGAAAACGTTTAGCCTGTGAATCAGTTATATTATAAAAGAAATTTCCTGAAAGCTTGTCGTCTTGGCCTTATAATTGAGGACTGCATAGAGAGACAACATTATGCCAACTTGGACCTACTTCTACTAACGCATTATTAAAGGGCCCTAGCCCTTTGCCTCCTAAACTAGCTCCAGTTTATTATCCATGCTAACTCGAAAACGAATCAAAATCATTGAAATCTTAGATCTTTACTTATTTATCGTCCCGTTCGACTCCGGGATTTCGGTCCAATATTAGTGTTCATTGGTTTCTGCCCAGACAAGATGATAAAATGCCAATTAGGTTCTCAACTTTTCACGGATGTGTCCATTAACCCTGTCATTGGCCTATAGAAGTCTTTGATTAATTATGAAACGAAACAGTAATCACCAATAGCAACTAAGTAATACTTTATTGAGCTGATGAATAGGGTCATAGAGGTCCTGGATCAGGGCGTAGTTATACGCTGAGAAAGGAGCTTGTGGACCTTTTTGACCACTAGGTCTTGATTTAGCGGAGCCCAATACCCTACTCCCAGGAGTGCTGCAATGCTCAACTCTGGCTTGCCTTAATTGATCTGTCAGAGGAAGGGAGAAAGCCAGAGTCACGATCTTGGCCTGACCCACGATAGTGAAATCGGTGCTATTACGCTAGATATCCCTTGCCGCTTACACTGGTAGTGTCCTAACCTAACCTAACAGGCTTAAAATGTTATCATATTTTACAATGGCTTATATTCCAGGCGGTCTATTTCCGGTCTTCTACATAAAAGGAGGACTTTGATTATAGTGGACTAGCTGATCCGCCCGGCTCCGCCTGTGACATACTGTAACCCCGTGGCACTCATTTAATCCCGTCGTTAATTAATTTCACAATAATGTATAAACAATTTCCAAATATGTTGATTATTTTTCCGCTCTCCAGTACGCCCGCACGCGCACGTCGCGGTTGAATTATGTTTACACATAATTCATTTTTGCGCATTATTTTGATTCTGCTATATCTCCTAAGATATTTATTTAATTTGCAAGGTGTAAAAGGACCAAAGAATCTTCATGAAATGCTGAAGCCAACTAACGTATTAAAAATGATAATGATTAATAACGTATTTGTGTAAATAGACTTTAAATTTCCGCTTTAGTATTGCTGATTTTTTTAGTATTAAAATATATGTTATCCTTAAGAGAAAGACATATACCATCGCGGAATTTTTTTAGACCTAATTTAGATACATAATGGTGTTAATTCTGTTGTTGAAACCACTAAACTAAATTTCTCTAAATTTATTTTTATTAAGAGATTGCCAAATGCTATTCTGTTATTATGTCGAACTAAACTTGGTGATAATATAAACTGCACTAAATTTGTATCTGACATCATTTAGACATGTATTTAGATGCCGACTAACTTAGTGATTGAACTGTCTATGTATATTTTTCACATTTGTTCAATTTTATCACATAAAATTAATTTGTGATGTCAGTTACAAATTTAACTTCACACAAAATTTAGACGTTTTCACTAAAATTAGACGTCACCTATTTAGGTGACGTCTAATTAATAATAAAATTAGACGTCACCTATTTAGGTGACGTCTAATTTAAGAAAAAAGATTAATTTAGGACTTTTATTAATTTTAGTAGCCGCCCGTTTGAAACGTGAAAACTTTTAAAACGTTGTAACGTGAAAAATGTACATAGGCAGTTCAATCACCAAGTTAGTCGGCATGTATTTACATTCGACTGTCTATGTACATTTTTCATGTCTTGTTCAATTTTATCACATAAAATGAATTTTAGTGACATCAGATACAAATTAAGTGCTATTTATGATATCACCAACTTTAGTTCGAAATAATAACAGAATAGCATTTGGCAATCTCTTAACAAAAATTAGAAAATTTTTGATAAATTTAGTTTAGTGATCTCAACAACAGAATCAGCACCAATATCTTCGAACATTATTTTGTTATATCTCAAAGGGTTTATGCAGCGTTTTCGTTGAAAGTTCCTAGACAATAATTTTTCCGACACCCTCAACAAATATCGTTAAAATTTAGTCAATGTATACAAAAACTTAACAAATTATACATAAAAACCTTTCTTATAAATCACTCTATCTTTTATAAAAAAACGCATCAATATTTAAAGATCTGAGCATACATAGGGACAGAAAGCGGGAAACGACCTTTTTTTATAATATGTAGTGAAGTTGCATGTTGATTGAGATTACAATTTTCTAGGAATCTCTGTATGTTGGACCTCTGTATATTTGAGAGTAGGTATGTCCCCATGAAAGTCTGCCAAAAGACCGGGTGTCATGTCGTAAGAAACAAACACGCAGTCAAGAGACAATATGTTCTTGTTACAAAATATAATTAGGGACCGTTGTAGAGACGTTTCTGTGATTAATAGGTTCAACACAGGCAGTAATAACGGACCTATCCCGGCCTCTCTAAACAAAATTATTATATTTATAACCAAGATCGATAGTTATCTCGTGAGCAGGTTGGCCTTCAAAATACCGACACGATCGGTGCGTATCCCACAACTATTTGTCGTGCCTACTAGCAACAACAATGTATCCAAAAATAGTCCGCTTTTTAGAATGTGTAAGCTGTATAATTCACAATTAGATATCGAATTTGTATTTTCTTTTGATGTATAATTAAAATTCAATTTATTGTATTTATAAGTACCTAATTAGACAAAACCGAATGTCTCAAAAAAGCTGTGGTACTTATGTTATTGGACTTCAGGTTTAGCATGATAAGCGATGGAAAGAAGTTTATGTTATACTTAATCTGTTGTCTGCTATTGTACCCTGCGAAATAAAAAAATAAATAAAAAAAAAGATAAAATTTTGCTCAGTTCTATTTCGTATATCTCCTTCATTAATATTACTGGGTTTCGTGACGCTATGATTTAAGATCGTTAGCTTCTGATGATGTATGGTTGATATTACTCTAGCAACTGAATTACATTGTTAAATTTTATGATACGTAATTAGTTACGTATAATGAAGTATCTTAACGAAGAAAAATATGAATTATCATTTATCCGAAAAAATTGCCGTAGGTAGTTAGGTACTAAACTTAGATTCGCGGATGATGAACTATGGTGGTAATCACTATCAGGACTTCCAACCAAATTCAAAACAATAAAATCTGATTTCACACCTCTTTTTGATACTATCTATTATAATTTATGAATAAAAATAATAAATAAATATCCATCACGCCTTATCCCCGAAGGGGTGGCAAAGGCATATTATATGCCCACTTTTCACCGTGTGGATTCCTGTCCCACGTAATAGGTGGTGAGCCCATTGCCGTGTTGAAATAGACAGACGCAGGTTGTGGCTACCTGCCGTTGAAAATTTTAAGCCGCCCATTAGGCCTTCAACCAGGCTTAACGACTGCCATTTTCTGGCAACCGGGACCAACGGCTTAACGTGCCTTCCGAAGCACGGAAACGCTCGCAAATGTAAATGCCACAAAGTGGTCACCCATCCGAGGACCAGCCATAGTGAAAGTTGCGTAACTCAGTGATCGTTTACAGAACACTGAGACCGCGGGGCCACGAGCGCTTCTCGCATTCGCATAAGGCATTCGCATAATTTATGAATAAATGTAAAGAGACTTATTCAAAAACAGATTAGAGGTAATGAGATAGACAATTAAGACGTTGCGAAGAACGGTGTGAAAGATGTATTACGTCTCACAATTAAGACGTTGCGACTTCTCACGAATCAGCCCGGCGTGTATCCCAGATTGGGAACAGCAAGGAGGGCTGCAGACGCCGCTGATATGTTAAGGATCCCCAAGGCTTCTCGTCCTTAACATGTAAATTCGGGGATAGACTATGACGTCCGGTAGTCTCATATACGCCCTTTAATGCAGAATGTAGGAGTCTACATTTTGAAATTAAAAATAAATGATGAAAAATAATCCAACATACTTAAATTCTCTAAATTAATTCAATACCCCTGATATTTTAGGTGATCATACATAAGTACAGGGCAAGCTTTGTGCACAAAGTAATTAATTCGGTGCGGTTTAGATGTACCGCTCAAAGAGATTAAATTAATATTAAAGTCGCAAACTTTGTATATTAAAGAACAGGGCCGCAATTCTCATGCCTTCGAAACAGTCTCGATTTCGAGATAAATCTCGAATTCGAACTTTATTCGAGTTTTATTGACGTTTAGCTATTCTGCAAATCTCGAACTCGACTGTTCTCGAAGGGAAGCCACTCGAGTTGCTTCGAATGGTTGGTTCGAATGGTTGAGTCGAGACGCAGATTTCGAAGTCGAATCACTATAATCTTTGGACATTTCTTCAGTGACCGACCCTAAATTAGCATTATATTACATTTTACATTAAATAAATATTAAAATCAGTGATGAATTAACAGTTTAATACGTGCAAAACATATTGTAACTCGCTTCAATTTCAAACACGTCGTCGCCGATGTTTCAGCAATGTGGAAATTTCAGCAATTTGATTTGTCATTACAAATAACACAGTCTATAATATAGACAACACACAGTGACAGTGACACATTCAGATGTTTTTTCAGATTATTTTGCATAATAAATGTTACTTAATATACATTAAGTAACATTTATTATGCAGTTTACAAAATTTTTCCTTTAATAATTACTATAAAATACGTAATTATTGTTTATAACGTGTAAAATAAGCTTAAAAACTTTTAGAACATTTTGTAAGAGTAGTCTTGTTGTAACCGTTTTAAAACTGGATGAAACGTGTCGAACGGAACGCATCGTAATGTGACATGGTTCTTAAATGGCAACATTTCACACAATAATCTCGAACTTTAGTTCGAATGGTGGTGAGAATAAGACATTCGAAAAAACCAACTCGATTTACGGGATTATATGATCGAAAAAGGATTCGAAGAGTGAACTCGAATTCGAGATTATTTCGAAGAAAACGAGAATTGCCTCCCAGTATCTGTGTTCGTCATCGCTTTCATTCTTGTTAGGTTTTAATTTCCACGAGCATTTTTTTTATTTGATGGAAAGCTGGTAGCAAAACTGATTCTTTGACATAGATATAGAGAAAATGTATTGAAAGGATTTGACCTACTTCTCATGCCACAACCCGCGTCTACCGGTTTAAGCAATGGTGTCACCACCTGTTACTTGGGACAAAAATACAGACAGATACCCCTTCGGCGATAAAGGCGTGACTGATAATGCTATTATATAAAAAAGACATGTTATGGACGTACAGTCTTGCTATACTGAAACATGATCTTTGAGACTTTGCGAAGTGCAGTAAAATAGAGCGAAACGTTTTCTGCAAAAATAAGTATGATAAATGTTTCAACGCCACCTCGTAGATGGATTTTTTTTCTGCTTTGCCATTTTATAGACGGTATTCTCTTCTCGATATTGCGCAGCAATACTCAACCACACTCATATAATTAATAATTTATTAACAATCTTCACGCTATATCCATGACGGGGTAGTCAAAGATATGTAAATACGCGCTTGCTGTGTAAGTACTGCAATTGGTTGCTATTATCACAAGTGATATTATGCGGCCAGTTTGTTATGCGAATGGGATAGGCGTTGTCTATAAATTCTTGTGATCGTTTCTAGTGAGAAAGGGTCCTTTCAAAATATTGACTTGTTTAATTTGATATAATTAGTACCGAATTAAGTAATAGGTATTTTGTTGCATCCATAGTCTTTGTATATGAGATAATTGGGCTACAAACATACGCTGGTTAAATGCTTAATCAATCAATCTTCTATATATATAAAAGAAAGTCGTGTTAGTTACACTATTTATAACTCACCAACGGCTGTATCGATTTGGCTGAAAATTGGTGGGGAGGTAGCTTAGAGCTATAGGCTAATTTTTATCCCGGGAACAAGTTCCTGTGGGAAACGGGAAAGGGAAAACTTCTCTACGCGGGTGAAGCCGCGGGCGTCAACTAGTCATTTATAAACGAAATAATGTAGGTTACATACGTGTAGGCTGTACAGACAAATTTCATGATTGAATTTTTACGTCTGCAACTCCCTCTGTTCTAACACTGTTAATGGGTATAACATTTTACGATTTCAACAATCCAGAGTAGTTCATGCCACTTCACCACTACCTATTCTGTAAGTAGTTAAGTGGCACGGTATCTTAAAATCAATAGTGCCAGTCGACCAGTAGCAATTCCAAAAGAGGTAAACTCGCCCGTGGGCCACTTTTTTATCGTGCCAGTCGCCTACTCCATAAATTTACGCATTCAAAATCTTTCGTTTTCTTTCTATATTTGTCCAAATATGGTAACAATTAATTTATCAATGAATGATTGGTCACAATTGAACACTAGCACAAATTATCACTAATTAGTTTTAAATTTTGTTTATCAGAGTTCAACGTCACTATAATGAGTCATCATATGCCATAATTCTCGTGATGGTCGAGCATTAGGTTGCATAGCATTATAATGTAATCTGTCTAGTTTGAAGCTCTTAGTTTTTAAAGTGCGTTGGGCCAGTCACTAGCAACCGCTGTTTCTGAATCATCGTCATACATCCGTCTGTGCTGATCTCAGCGGTCGTCCCTCAGTATACTCAGTAGCCAACGACGCACGCGCATGTTTACACGGATTGTGCACTTATTATCAGTGCATGAAAAACAACGGTTTAGTGCTCTTGAAGTGTTGTGTGCAATAATTTTCCGTACGGATCTTTTTGCTCTATAACCGGTAAGTTATAATTATAGTTTTTGTTTCGGTTCATAAATTATTATAGTTTTGCGAATAAAATGTAACTCTATCTGCTTCTCCTATTCTGAGCCAGTGTAATATTATCGGCGCATTACAAACAATCCGTGTATTGATATAGATTAGTGGCACAACAGGCACCGATGATGGTGATGATCGGTATGCCGTCCAAAACTAAACTAACTAACTCTAAACTTTGAACGACTCCTCTAAATTAATACAGGAATAACATCTCTGCAATTTCAAAGTATCTTTATTATGTAAACTTTATTAAAACTTTGACGTTCGTTACATAATTGGCCGGATATTACGCCAATCCAGGCCATGTCATTGAACTTGAATACTGGCTGCAAACAATACATGAGAAGAATATATTTGATCAAACTTTTAGCCATATTAGTCGGGTCATATATATATTATGGTCATGACAACCATAATATGTCATTATTATTATTATCACCATCAAACAATGTTGTGCGACAACTTAAAACCGACAATCGACACAGATAATGCATTAGCGTACCTATTGCTGATAATATTAGCCGCATATTTATCAATTGCAATCTGTCAATTGAAAATAAATTAAGTACCCAATTAATATATAATACAATAAATAAATAATTCATTATTATTATTATTCTCTTTATTAATTAAATACACATATAAATTACATTTCTAAATCACTACATATTATAAAACAAAGTCGTTTCCCGCTGTCTGTCCTTATGTATGCTTAGATCTTTAAAACTACGCAACGAATTTCGATGCGGTTTTCTTAATAGATAGAGTTTTTATACAGAAGGTATCGGAACAATATTAGCTGAATCCACATCCCACATATCGACAACCTGAGCGTTAGCAAGGTCCAATTTTAATTATTATTATGTATTAAAAAAAACGTTCTTATTTATTGTATACACGTCATCTGAATACTTGTAAGAACAAAGTCCTTAAATTTAGCCCCATAAATAGAGATTTTAATTCTGCCAGGGACAGTTATCGTTTGGCTTTTAATTTTCGGAATAGTTGGGAGCGATTTTCGTTGCCTCGTTTGTTAGCAAGTGAGGCGATGTCGCTTCGAAGATCTTAGTAGGGCCTCCTACACCATCAATGTAGATACAGTCAGCGTCTCTGATATACCGGCGACCATCCCATTCGAAATAATCCTAGTAAATATGTAAATCAAACCGACATGATGAATGACAACGGCCGTAACTTCCATTGCTTTTTTATATTTAGAAGGATAATTTTGAATCGTCTGCTCGCCTTTACATTCTTGACGCTGACTATAACATGATGTAACTTTCTATCACCATCAGATAGAATAAATGTAACCACAACTTACGCAGTCACAATTCACATTGATAAAAGAGTAAATCGCATGACATCATCAAAATTTCTACCAGGAAATGCTTTCATGCTTCAACAAGCGATTCTATTCAACCTTTGTTAGCAGCGATTCATGTCTTTACTTATGTGGAAAATTTATATTAGTTTATCTCTCTTTTGTAGGTAGCACAAAAATCGTGTTGTGATACAAGTACCACTGTAAATTACAAATAAAATAGTTTCTATCTCAATATCTTTACTTTTTTAACTGATATTCTTTTATATAAGGTAGGGTGTGTTGGAAGAGATTTTTATTCAAAAATAAGCAGACCCTTTGTTCTTCTTTTCTTTAAATGGCTCATGATGATGAATGGATCATATGTGTGTACCATATATAAATAAATAAATATGGCAGATGATACCGAAAAGAAAATAAATAAAAAACTGAAAGCAATAAAGTAATCTAATTATGGAAGCTATGTACATTGCCACCAATTTTGTTTCTTGATTAAATTAACTAAACTTAGGTAATGTAGGTACATAACATGCTACTTACTTAAACCACTGCAGTTTTTGAAAAAAAAAATTTGTTAAAATACTTATTACGTAAGTAATTGATCATTTATGCTCATTATACTTGATGATGAGAATAGTTGCCAAACAATTTCAAACTCCATAAAATTTAATATGAGATGGATATTAAAAATTAGACAAAACACTTCGAGTTCGACGTCTGAGGAAAAAACGGTGTTCGGTGTAGTTAGAGTTACCTACTTATTATTGCCAGAAACGACATGTTCAGGAACTCGACAGTGATGAATGAAGAAAGTGATCAATAAAGTGACTTTTTAAGATAGGTAACTACTGTTATTTTCATTAAATTAGTTATGCAAGTAAATAGTAATGTAACTAAAAGGGGTCATAAATTATGTTAAGATTTTATAAAATTTAACGAAAAATTAAAATCTAAATGTTGCTGTGGAGTAAGAATGTTTAATTTAATTATTATGTTTAAGGGGAATATTGGTTGCAATCTAATTTTTGTTTTTTTGTGAAAAAAGAAATGTAAAATATTCTGTAGTAGGACTCAAATGATATTATTTCATGCCTCACTCTGCCTGAAAATTTACTCTATAATTAAATATGAATACTAGCAAATTTTTGTGTTGTTGAACTGAATCAAAACGTAAACAGCTGGCACCTATCCCAAGCATTATGTAAATTTAGATCCGAGAATGTTACGGGTAGGTATATGACATCACAGCTTGTAACATTTTTGTTAGTTCATAGCACTTATTGAATAAAAGGTGTAAGATAATTATAATTTTCGACTGTGCCTACTCATAATTTTGTTTGGTTGTTAGTACCTAATTTCTAGTAAGTTACTACAAGGAGATTGTGCTAGTTAAAAATGTATATGGCTTGGCTTCACTTAGCATGGCGGCCGGGAATGTAGAGCGTCTTAAAAGTTGCCGATTTTGCTTTTACCTTCATCTTTACATCTGAAAATCTGATCTCACTCCTATTAGTACGAAGGAGCAGGTGTTACACTACCTATATAATACAGCCGTATAGTATTAAATTACGTGACATGGAAAATTTTAGTATGAACATTGTAATTATTCGTAATATTTTGAATTGCATAATTTAAGTCGGTAAATACCACATCTGCATCGACTAAACATGAATTAATATGCAATTCGAGTTTATTTTCTAACAAAATGTGAATATGAAGTGAAATACGTTTAATATATTAATGAGTTTAGACAACTAGATTATTCGAGTTTAAATGAACCAGTAAGGTTTAAATTAAAATTTAGCTTCCTCTTATTTCCTCACCTTAATAGCTTCTAATTGTACTAGTTAAATTCAAATGCTATTCAGACCAAAAGAATTTACGTTTCTAATGACTTCCTCATTGCTATCTGCCATTAAAGTAAGGGTCTGGTAAATCTGTACTTTACTGATTATATTAACGAATACCAGGATTTTTGAATAATTTTTTACCATCAACTCTATGTACTTACTTCAAAGAACAATTATCATCATCTTCTTACCCTTGTCCTAATTTACCCAAGTAAATTGGGACAAGGGCAAGAAGATGACGGGCAGTATGTATAAATTCCATATTACAAAATGTATTGGCTTGGTTTTTATGGTCGGCCGCCAGCCTAACACCAACCCTCCTTGGGAATGCTATCGTTTGGTGGTTTGCCCGCCACCACACGGGTGCCTTTCCAAGCCTTTCAGTACTCCAAACCTTTACAAGGGGCAGATTGCTTTTTCACAGGGGATGTCCTTCTTTGGTATTAGTAGTCCTTGTCTATACAATGCGTTGACGTCAGCCATAGCTATGCAATACGGCATATCCCTGTCGTGTACCATACGGGCTACTTGTGCAATCCGCGCTCCTTATACCATGACGTCCATCGTGCTACGAGGGGAGTTCAATGTATTCTCGGTATCGGCATGAAAGAATAAGCAGTAAATTCTGATTAAAATTTATTTTTCAATGTAGTCCCCTAGGATCTGAACACACTTATTTGTCCTGGAAAATAACTTTTCAATTCCCTCCAAAAAATATTTTTCTTCCTGGTCTGAAAAATGATCGTTAATTGCTGCCTTTAACTCTTCATCGTCGGAAAAATGCTTGCCTCGAAGTTCTTTTTTGAGATTTGGGATCAGAAAGTAATCAATAGGGGCTAGGTCCGGGCTGTAGGGTGGATGATTGATTTCTTCAAATCCGCAATCCCGCACAGCAGCATTGGCAATGCGCGCCTTGTGAACAGGCGCGTTGTCGTGCAGAAGCAATACACCTGCGGTCAATTTTCCCCGTCTTTTTTCTTTTATTGCCTCCTTTAAATTGCGCAGGGTGTTAGCGTAAGTTGCGCTAGTAATACTCTCTCCTTTTTTTGTGTACTCAATTAATAAGATTCCCTTGGAATCCCAAAACACTGTGGCCATGAGCTTTCCGGCGGATGGGCTGACTTTGAACTTCTTCGGTGGGGCTGTTCCTTTTTTATGCCACTGCATAGACTCCTGCTTGCTCTCAGGATCATAGTGATGAACCCACGTTTCATCACCAGTAACAATCCGATCATAAATACTTTGTGGATTTTCACCACAGAGCTCTAAAAACTCCTTGCAACAGTCAACTCGCACTTGTTTCTGAAGCGCTGTGAGCATTCGCGGCACCCATCTTGCACTGACCTTTGACAAATTCAGATGGTCATGAAGGATAGTGTGAATGGTACCCACAGATAGCTTGGTTCTTTCTGCTAATATTTTCACTCTCACACGGGCATCTTTGAGTACAAGTTTCTCAACAATTTTTACGTTTTCTTCAGTAGCGGCACTAACCTGCCCACCGGCACCAGGATCGTCTTCAATACTCTCTCTATCCCGTTTAAATTCACTTGACCACTTCTGAATTGTAGATAATGAAGGGGCAGAATCTTGGTAAACAGCCATCATTTCTTCGTGAATTACTTTTTGAGTCTTTCCTTGTTTTGTGAGGAATTTTATCACAGCGCAATGCTCGATTTTTTTCAACATTGTCGTATCAGTCATCGTAGTTGCCTTTCCGAAATGATATTTTGAATACTAATGGCGACAATCAAATAACATTTTGTATTTAAACCCTCAATAAACTAATGAGATAATTTAATTACCGTCATCATTAGTATATTACCCCGATACCGAGAATACATTGTACGCCCCTTGTAGGTTCTTCTTCCATATATTTTTACGTCTCCTATAGTATGGAGCAAGGTGTTTGGAGTAAGGTGACGATCCACTTTGACGAATTATTTCTTAACTAGACGTAAGAATATCTAATTTGTTAAAGGCATTTGTTATTTAATATAAATTTTATATAAAAATCATGATATTTTAGTAAAAAAAACCGTTGTGTTACTGAAAATTTTGATTTCAAAGAACAATTATAAAAATACAAATACAAAGCAGAAATATTATTTACATTGATAAACGTATCCCTATCCCCTCAACCTGGTTTGTGAGAGCAGAGCTATTCCAGCAGAAGGATATATATAAAGTAAGATATTCTTAGTGCTTTATTAAGATAAACAAGCGCTAAATCAGCACTGACGCTCATTAACCTGACGAGTAATTTTGGTGCATTTTATATCCTATTTATATCTGAATAGATATTACAGATACTAGCAAATGTGCAGACACATACTAAATTGCCAAGGTATCGAGCTTTAACCTTATAAAACCATCTGGTTCGCGATTTACTCTTGAATCGCCATACGAATACAGTCCAATTACATTGCTGTCTATATTAGGTGCAGAACGACTGGTATAATCAATAATAGTCTTCCTTTCTTGGCGGAATTATTCACTTTGAAACTTACTTGACAGATTTATGGAAAAATTTTATAGGTAACTCCGTAAATATGTTTAGAATTTATATGCACTAACTGTTTTATATTATCAGACGTTACGACCAAGTCTTACTGACTGTGGTCAGAGGCTGACTAGCGAAACACGTCTTAAATTTCCATGGTAAATTTTTCCTGTACAAAACTTCGACACAAAGGCGAAAGATTGCAGTCGAAACAGTGAAAACAATGCGGTTCTGCCGGATTTTTTACTTATTGACTGGAGAATCATTTTTGGCCGTTCTTCTATTAGTTTTGTTTATCAATTGTAGTTGTAGAAGAAGAGGCTTCTTTTGTGGTGCTCAAATTATTTTCAAATAACATAAATGACCGACATAGTCAAATTGTGGCCAAGCTCCGCAAATAAAGATAAAAAAAAATGAGTTCCCGGGTGATAGAGTATCATCCTTAGAGTCAGAAATGTGTTACGTTAGTAAACTTTCTTTTTGTTACGTAACAAGCTTTTCACCTATAGTTTAGGTAAAGAGAAGCCCGTGAGAATTTCCACACATAAAAAAGCTATAATGTATGCCATTATTGATTGATCGCTTTGTTCTGAGAACCTTTCAACGACCCCATTTACAATGATATGTCCCTAGAAATATATGTGAATTTAATTATGTCTATCATTTTCTAAGTTTTACAAATAAAACGGTAAAACACAGATGTTTTTAATACCATTCAACAATCATTACGTTACTATATTAATCAGTTTAAGTGGTTAGATAGAGAATCTATACATAAATACATTTGTGACTGGTTTGTGGTTTCTTGACTCTTATTGGGATGCTGAATACCTGAGCTGTCCGAGGCAAGGTAACGGTAGCTTCTTTGACGTCATATCTAAATTGTAACCGTATTACAATAACGGCCGGTCTCAATGACCTATCTTTCTTTTCATTTCATTTCCTGTACATATAGTGCAACTGTGTAAGTTACCATATTTTTTTAACTCCCTTCTATGTATGTCTTTCCGGATGGAACCATATAATAGGTCAGAAGTGGATGGCAATGCATGAAAAAATATAAATACTGCTCATAGGGATGTAATCCTATCACCCACACATCACACAATCATTCTGTTAGAATATAATCTGGACTGTAGATCATAGTTACGATTATATTCTGTAATCGTAAAGATTTGCCATTTATAATCCAATTTGTAATCTATAATTCTATATTAATATTATAAAGCTAAAGAATTTGTTTGTTTGGTTGAACGCGCTAATCTCAGGTACTACTGATCAGATTAAAAAAAAATGTGTCCGATAGCCCATTTATCGAGGAAGGCTATAGGCTATATAGCCTACTACACAGGGAGAGCGGAGCAGTAGTTATTAATGTCGACAAATCGGGCAATTTTTTATGCATTTTTGTAGAATTTATTAGCGACGGGTTTAAATAGGAGTTCGAAGTATGTCGCGGGCGAAGCCGGCGGGGTCACCTAGTATCGAATATTATCTATTCAAAAATTCAGATGTTAATTAAATCTAAATTAACCGAATCTTATAACGAAAGGTCGGGAATAGAGGCATAATTTCCTTCCACCCACATTAGTAACCGGCGTATTGGGGAGATACATTTCTCCACCCTATAAAAAGAGACGTTCAAATTACCCTTGTGTACTGAGAGTAGGGTTGTCTCTTTGTTCTTTTGTTTGTTTGTCGTCAAGGGAGCAACTTATAGTTTTGTAATTTTAGGGTTCAGTTGTTTATTAAACATAAAATACTGAACCCTAAAATGACAAATCTCCATCATGTTTAGTATTTCGCCGTATTGCAATTAGAGTGACGTCACTATATTTTTATTCTCAGCAAGCCTTTTCAGTTGATACCCATATCGTAGTACTGCATTATAAATAATAACTCCGCCTTCTTGGGTTTCCACCATGTTGGATTTGGGATGACGTCACATAGGTAACCATGCATTGTCTAAACTAAATGTGTATACAAAATTACAGTTCAATTGGTTGAAGATTATTATTTTGCTTCAAAATTTTGTTGCAAGATTTCACCCGAACATCTATAAATACACTGCAAGTTAGTAAAAAAACTTGTTAATTTTTTTATGAAATTACCACCTATGGAACCCGTCGCACATGACTTAACACAAACTTGGCCGTTTTTGTGCTTCTGTTATTAGCAATTCACATTTGTGCTAAGAATTACTGGTTCTCGTGTTTGGGGCTCGCAATATAGTCTGTTGAGCTTAGAGGTCTACTACGAGTACAATAGTAATAGTGAAAGGCTCACATGAGTACAGATTTATCTCTACCTGTATACTTTTCGTGACCGGGAAAAGAGCTGATCAAGAGCCTACATAATATATAACGATACTTTTTTTGTTAGAACGCGGGCACGAGCTTCCCTTTAAATACACATGTCCATACAAAACCTGGGTTCACACTATAAACTCAGGACTTATATTGGAGTTAAACCTTAAAAAGAGTTGATCATAAGCCTACATAATATATAACGATACTTTTTTTGTTAGAACGCGGGCACGAGCTTCACTTGAAATACACATGTCCAGACAAACCCTGGGTTCACACTATACACTCAGGACTTATACTGGAGCTAAACCAAATAGGACGCACTAACAATATAACCTTGCAATGGATGCAGCGGATGAACTATATATACCCAGATAAAATATTATAGACATTCACACTCTTTCAATGAATAGCGACTTATTACGGAACATATTAACGAACCACTTGTATTCTGTTGCCTATGGGTTTCTCGTCCCATAGTTCGTTAATAGATTTATGTTTTCAGTCAACCAAATACTATATGCCACACCTTTTTATTTGCTTTCGTTATATATACGTTACGTATTAACGTCAAGTATTTACTACATTATAGTTTTGCAGTTACATGCGTGATGGCATCGCCGCATCGTTAGTAACACTGTTGACTCATAACGTAAATGACTACAAAACCGGTCTTTCTACTTATAGTCGGGCGACAGATAAAAACCTTATTAGTAATTTAATTACAGTATAAAAGTAATAAATGGGGTTAATAATGTTAATACATAGGGCCGTTGGTGACTGTCATAGGTCGGATTTGTAGTTCAAGCGCATAACGCTTTAGATTAATCCTCTGTAAGAAAAACGGTCGATAAGTAATTTGTCCCTTTTTGTTTCAAGTACAACTGAATTCAGTCAACAATTTACTAGACTGTCTTGAAATTATTTCTATATCGAAAACTGTATATATTTCATTAAGTGTTATCCATTACATGCATATTCTTTCTTTTAATTGAAATTTTAAAGACCTTATGACATGTTAATATGCATCTCCAAAACACAGTTTTTCAATCTTAGCAATGAAGAGCAAAACTGGTTTATCCGAAATCGCAAACAAGAACAAAAAAAGTACCTATTATCTTTGTTACACTTCCAAGTTCGTAGAATGTATTATTAATGAATAAGTGCTCTGCTGAATGGAATAATGAAATCAGTGAAAGCTCCCTAATATGTAACTTGTGTTGTAGAGTGTGGTTTATATATAACCACGATGTAACAAAGAGCTAAATCGGATTTAAGCCGGCCTTGTACAAATGACATCCGAAATAAACACTACACTAGGTTAGGAATTTAGGACGAAGCAAATATTATTTATGAAGTTACACACTACATCAACGAACTTGTGTTTCTAAACGTAAGCTTTGCTGTGATATGTACGTTGCTTGTAATTATTTATTTAACATATTCATTAGCTTTAAACATTATTAAGCTTATTAAAAACCTAACCACTCCGGGAGTGCCGACAGAAGTGAAAACTCAATTTATTAATAATTTATTTATCTAGACGCGTTGGTACATGCATATATGCACACACTATAGCTGCGTATCGTAACGGGGTGTAGCGAGTCCAGAGATTTATCTCATCTAAAAAATTGCGTACCGCGCTAAAAGAAGTTTTTCCTTCAAAAATTGACCGGGATCGACGTTAATGATGATGATGATGAAAAATAAATCTACACTGAAAGACTCCTAATTGATTACACAGCATTATTTAATAAGACCTGTAGATGACCGGAATCAACGTTAGATGATGATGATGATAAAGGTCGCGAGTCCAGAGATTTTATCTCATCTAAAAATAAGCGTACCGCGCTAAAAGAATATTCACTTCAAAAATTGACCGGGATGGACGTTAATGATGATGATGAAAAAAAAATTATACTCTGAAAGAGTTAATTGATTACACAATATTATTTAATAAGACCTGTAGATGACCGGGTTTAACATTAGATGATGATGATGATTATAGTCGCAAATCCAGAGATTTTATCTCCTCTAAAAATATGTGTACCACGCTAAGAGGCGTTTTCACTTAAAAACTCCATCCGTCTTACGCTTTTTCGATCAGGTCACGTGTCCTGACGCGAGTTTAAGATTTTATACCCATTACAGAAAAAGTGCTCAACGCCGCTAAAGAAGTTTTCACTTCAAAAATTGCGTACCGCGCTAAAAGAAGTTTTTCCTTCAAAAATTGACCGGGATCGACGTAAAGATGATGATGATGAAAAATAAATCTACACTGAAAGAGTCCTAATTGATTACACAGCTTTATTTAATAAGACCTGTAGATGACCGGAATCAGCGTTAGATGATGATGATGATTATGGTCGCGAGTCCAGAGATTTTATCTCATACCGCGCCAAAAGAAGTTTTTCCTTCGAAAATTGACCGGGATCGACGTAAAGATGATGATGATGAAAAATAAATCTACACTGAAAGAGTCCTAATTGATTACACAGCATTATTTAATAAGACCTGTAGATGACCGGAATCAACGTTAGATGATGATGATGATTATGGTCGCGAGTCCAGAGATTTTATCTCATCTAAAAATATGCGTACCGCGCTAAAAGAATATTCACTTCAAAAATTGACCGGGATGGACGTTAATGATGATGATAAAAAACCGTCTTACGCTTTTTCGATCAGGTCACGTGTCCTGACGCGAGTTTAAGATTTTATACCCATTACAGAAAAAGTGCTCAACGCCGCTAAAGAAGTTTTCACTTCAAAAAATATCACAGTCTCTGGGATGACGTTAAACAATTCTGAAGTATAGATTGTCTAGAGGGTCAATATTTGTCTCTCAGACCGCCTTCGTGACCATAATTATCCGACTACTTTATACGTTCATCTTCATATTTACATAAATACAGACATACTTATTGCCACGCTTTTATCCCCGAAGGGGTAGACAGAGGCGTACTACACGCCCACATATTATTGTCCCACAAAACATGTGGTGAGCTCATTGCAGTATTGAAATGACAGGCGCAGGTTGTGGGGACATGCTATTGAAATTTTCGAACTGTTTATTAGGTCTTCAACTTAGCTTAACAACTGGCCATGTTAGTAGCAACCGGGACAACGACTTAACGTGCCTTCCGAAGCACGGAATCGCTCGTAAAATACCACACAGCGGTTACCCGTGAGGACTAGCCATAACGAAAGATGCTTAAAAGTTGATTTTTTAGCTTCTTATTATGATTAGATTTTTAGCTTCTTATTATGATTTCAGAACATTGAATACCTAATGTTGTTACTAGGTGTTACAAAACAGATGATTGTGTTTCTTGTAAACAGACTTTATGCCTAGCTTTTACACTCGACTTTGAGTGCGTTAATAAAGATTTCCACTTTATTTAAGAATGTTCTTGGTAAAGTTTGCTTGAAATTAGTTAATTTGACGTTTGCCTTTTATAACATTAGTTAGTATTACTTTTATCCCTTTAACAATTTACTTCGCTATAATTCCCTTAGTCCTTTATTTTGAGACATAGGCTGCACTAAAAGTATCGGGAATGGAACATTTCCACTGTTCCTGTCATATTAAAATCTTTTTAATTGAAAACTCCTTGGTTTTAAAAATCGAATACAATTTATTTATTTAAAAAAAAGATTCTCGGTCTTGTCACAAGTTTTGTCAAACTTGTTTAGTCGTTGAGAAAATGGAATTGACTCGAGAAAATTCAAGAGCAATGATTTATTATGACTTTCGAAGTGGTTTAACACAAAAACAGTGTTGACCGGATGATTTCTGCATTTGGTGATGAAGCCCCATCCAAAACCACAATTTATAGCTGGTTTGCTGAATTTCAACGTGGACGTGTCAAGCTCAGTGATGATCCCCGTCAAGGTCGTCCAAAAACTGCAGTCACCCAAGAAAACGTTGATGCTGTGCGTAAGCTGATTGAGGAAGATCGACATGTGACATACCGCGAAATTCAGGCAACTTTAGACATTGGCATGAGTCAAATACAAATAATCTTGCATTAACAATTAGGTGTAAAAAAGTTGTTTTCCGATGGATACCGCATTCGCTCTGTGAAGAGCAAAAAGCGGCTCGCGTTACTTGGTGCGTCAGAACTCTCGAAAGATACCACGCAGGATCTTCAAATGCTGTATACAACATCGTATCAGGTGACGAATCCTGAATATATGCGTACGAACCCGAAACAAAAAACCAGTCACGAGTTTGGGTGTTCGAAAATGAGTTAAAGCCAACAAAAATTCTTCTTTCACGGAGTGTTAAAAAAATGGTGGCCACGTTTGTCTCCAAAACCGGCCATGTTGCGACTATTCCTCTTGAGGGACAAAGAACGGTTAAAGCAGAATGGTATGCTAGCATTTGTTTGCCACAGGTCGTTTCTGAACTCCGTAAAGAGAACTGCAACCGCCGCATCATCCTCCATCACGACAATGCGAGTTCTCACACCGCGCACTGAACAAAAGAGTTTTTAGAGCAAGAAAACATAGAATTATTAGACCATCCGCCGTACAGCCCCGACCTAAGCCCTAATGATTTCTATACTTTCCCTAAAATAAAGAATAAATTGCGTGGTCAGAGATTTTCATCACCTGAAGAAGTTGTGGACGCCTACAAAACGGCCATTTTGGATACCCCAAATTCCGAATGGAATGGTTGCTTCAATGATTGGTTCCATCGTATGGAAAAATGTGTCAAATTTCGCGGCGAATACATCGAAAAGCAATAAATACATTTTTTAATAGTAATGTTGTGTCATTTTCTTGATTCCCGAAATTTTCAGTGCCGCACTCTTAGCAGCCAAAAGCGATTTTTTTTTGTACTTGAGGCTATAAGTATTAATATTTCGGCCTACAAAAACGGGCCTCTAACTGTTAACTACAATTTATGGCCTAGCTACTTCATTGTAGATCTTTAAATCTTCATAACTGTCAGCTTTAAAAATTATAATTACCGTCGTTATTTCAAAATTTTTTCCACAAATAACCTTCACTATACCACACCTACGTATATGTCTGCAAATTCGTATGTGTGAAAGTTTATCGAAAGTACAGGCCGTTTGAAGAGCAACCTTACCTTCGTAATGACGTCATTATAATCATCGCCCAAATTTCTCGTGTCTCACCTTCGTATCCTGTATTCGCCAGGTTTGCTGCGCCACATATCCACACTTTTGTTCATCACATCCAGTAAGGTTTCTCTTGATATTGACACGACACTACTACGATCCCTACGATCTTTACCGCAGAAAGTGACATTGCTAAATACTTATTCTACATGTATTCGCCTGGTTTCCGTAATACCAGTCCAGTGTAAGTAGCCCTATTACTATACATATATGCACACAAATCTATTTACCTACCTATACCGCTCTACCTAAGATAAAGGCATGTTATTTACTAACTATCATGTTTACGTTTAGAAGTGCAACACTTCTTACCCTATTCAATTCGTAGTAAAATAACTCAAAAGAAGTAAATATAAATGTACCGTACCGATAATGCTTTGGAATTTATCTTATTCCTTAAACGTCTACCATTACCACTCAACGGCGACACCAAGGGGAGAGACGCAAATTATAATTCTTATGGCGTCGACAAATTCCTTGTAATTCCTTGTTAATGGATTTTGGGTACAGTCATTCAACATAATTTATGAAATAACAAGTGTGATTCAAATGTTTGGCGACTGAGCGAACATAGAGAGTGGGAGGGAGTCGGCATTTCTAGATGACAAAATATTTTTTTTGTTTCAGTGTATGATATGTGAGTGTGAGTCTCCCTCTCTCTCTGTGTGTGTCAGACACTTATGTTTGTTTTGCTCTGCAGGTCGCAGTTTGCCAAAGATTTTCGTGAAAAATTTTAGTTGACCTTTTGGGAAATTTGATATTAATCGTATATAAGTTCTGTGGCACACTGAGAAGATACAGATACCTGCAAGTTGTTCTGGGGTTTTAATATCAATACGGCAGTCCAAACTGTCCGATGTGCAATTTAAATATCAAGATTCTTGGCACAACTGATGCCCAAGTAAGCACACACTTTGCTATCTGATTTTGCATTTTAGAGTCTGATTTCGGTTGTTCAGCGCTAGGAAAAAAATCAATAATAATTTTTCATTCCGCGACATGTATTATACGAGTAATCTACTTTGTATTATTTACTAACTAAAAAAACTAACTATCTTCACGCTGTATCCCTGACGGGGTAGTCAGAGAGGACAGATCGCCAGGCTTCGCGATCCATGCATACTTCTTTCGCTTCTTCGAGATTCATCAATCGCTTCATACACGCACGTCTGGGTATCCGAGTACTTTTGACCTTTCCGTTTTTGAGCAATCTGCTCACGTGGTCTTCATATGTAAGTCTCGGTCTTCCCTGACTCCTTCTACCCTCTACTTTTGAACAATATATATTCTTCGTCAATCGTTCCTCACTCATTCGTTGGACGTGTCCAAACCAACGGAGCACGCCCTTTTCCAGCTTAACGCTGACACTTTCATTCAAACCTGCCATATTGCGTATCACTTCGTTACGTATTCGGTCGGCCAAGGTAACGCCGCACAATTTTCGAAGTGATCGCATCTCCACTGCATTCAATTTACTTTCATGCATCTGCTGACATACCCAGGTTTCACTACCGTAAAGCAAAGTTGGCACTAGCACTGCGTTATGAATCGCCATTCGTGCTTCTTTTACGATGCTTTGTCGCTTTACTAACTGGGACATAGCACCGTTAACTTTGTTTCCGGCAGCTACTCGCCGTTCTACATCCGAATCACATCTTCCATCCGCGCTAAACATACTTCCTAAATACACAATTTCATTCACTTGCTCTAGACGTTCCTGGTTAACTCTAATCTCGCATTTAGTTCTTACGTCACCTCTTTCAAATACTAGAACCTTAGTTTTACTTGCATTCAAGCGGAGACCCTTACTTTCACACCCCTCTTTCATAGTATTATTTACAATACAATGATTTTGCGTACTATGGATCATATAATATATTATTGTGCTGTGATGACGTAAAATTGAGCATTATAAAAACGTTACGTTTTGCGAGCTTACTTCAAGCGTTAGTAACACAGCAAAATATCAATGTCACACGCAGAGTCTCTATGATGATGTAGAAAGGTTATTATAAAACACAGCTTCTAAATATTTAGCCATTGTTCACTGAACTAACTAGTCCCTTATTCTTCTGTTATTAATTAAATTTAAAGCTCCAGGCCTTAAACAAACAAAGCTTTGTGGGATCAAGCAGAGCGTTGTGACGTCGTTTAAGGTTTAAATTAATCTGATCCAAAGTATAATGAGACTTTTTGTTTTTGCTTTGTACAACCACACAGTAAAGCCCGGAGTCCCGCCCGCGCTGTGTTTTCCCTACCTGTTTCCCACAGGGACTGGATTCCAGGTTAAAAAATAGCCAATTAGATAAAATATATTCCTTAGTTTTTTTTTTTGGGAAAGAGTTAAACTTTCGCCTTTACAATATTAGTGTAACTACTGACTACTGCTACTTCGCTTTACATTATTTTGCATGTATGTTTAACTTTAAATATATATATGTTCTGGTATTGAATCCCTCCAAGACTCAGATCATAGTAGTCCTTGGATGACTACCAATAACAATATCTGAGTCTACAAATATTCCGTTTTAAGGCTGTTTATAATTTTGAATAGTTTTCGTGTCTTTAGAATTATTTATTAAAAAGTATCTGTTTGGTGTAAAGAACCCAAGAGGACCTCACAAGCGACCTCGCCTGCTAGTAGTGCACCTACTCACTAACGGAAAACGTGTGAGACCCTTACGGAATTGAGATGTCAGACGGCATTGCTCGTAACAATGACGAAGTAAAGAGCCAATCAAAAGCTACTCTCTAAAGCCTAACTACAGTGGATCCCAATCTGCAATGCTAATATTAGCAAGTATGTAGTTACTACGAGGGCGGGACTGAAAATTTCGGGAATCAAGGAAGTGACACAACATTACTATTTAAAAATGTATTTATTGCTTTTCGAAGTATTCTCCGCGAAATTTGACACATTTTTCCATACGATGGAACCAATCATGGAAGCAACCATTCCATTAGGAAGTTGGGGTATCCAAAATGGCCGTTTTGTAGGTGTCCACAGCTTCTTCAGGTGATGAAAATCTCTGACCACGCAATTTATTCTTTATTTTAGGGAAAGTATAGAAATCATTAGGGCTTAGGTCGGGGTTGTACGGCGGATGGTCTAATAATTCTATGTTTTCTTGCTCTAAAAACTCTTTTGTTCTGTGCGCGGTGTGAGAACTCGCATTGTCGTGCTGGAGGATGATGCGGCGGTTGCTCTTTACGGAGTTCAGAAACGACCTGTGGCAAACAAATGCTAGCATACCATTCTGCATTAACCGTTCTTTGTCCCTCAAGAAAAATAGTCGCAACATGGCCGGTTTTGGAGACAAACGTGGCCACCATTTTTTTTGCAACACTCCGTGAACGAATAATTTTTGTTCGCTTTAACTCATTTTCGAACACCCAAACTCGTGCTTGTTTTTTTGTTTCGGGTTCGTATGCGTATATCCAGGATTCGTCACCTGATACGATGTTGTATACAGCATTTGAGGATCCTGCGTGGAATCTTTCTAAAGTTCTGTCGCACCAAGTAACGCGAGCCGCTTTTTGCTCTTCACAGAGCGAATGCGGTATCCATCGGGAAAACAACTATTTCACACCTAATTGTTCATGCAAGATTATTTGTATTTGACTCATGCCAATGTCTAAAGTTGCCTGAATTTCGCGGTATGTCACATGTCGATCTTCCTCAATCAGCTTACGCACAGCATCAACGTTTTCTTGGGTGACTGCAGTTTTTGGACGACCTTGACGGGGATCATCACTGAGCTTGACACGTCCACGTTGAAATTCAGCAAACCAGCGATAAATTGTGGTTTTGAAGGGGGCTTCATCACCAAATGCAGAAATCATCCGGTCAACACACTGTTTTTTGTGTTAAACCACTTCGAAAGTCATAATAAATCATTGCTCTTGAATTTTCTCGAGTCAATTCCATTTTCTCAACGACTAAACAAGTTTGACAAAACTTGTGACAAGACCGAGAATCTTTTTTTAAATAAATAAATTCGATTTTTAAAACCAAGGAGTATTCAATTAAAAAGATTTTAATATGACAGGAACAGTGGAAATGTTCAATTCCCGATACTTTTATTGCAGCCCTCGTACTTTTTTGCAATGGGTAGCAGCTATTCAATATGTTAATTTTATCGATGATGGAATAAGAAAGCTCTGATTGGGAAAAATGAATATTGATGTTTAAATTTCTACTTTTTAGTATTTTAAAATAAATTATTCTAATTCGTGGATTCATTGAAAATATTCTATTTTCATATTTCTGACAACGAAAGACAAATTTAAATTATTGATTAACGTGTTTGTCTTGAAACACAATCGTCAGTGTAGCTGAGGAGCACAACCTGGCAAGAGTGTAACAATGACAGTAAAAAAGTAGGTATGTTGAGTGGGCAAACCTAGTAGATTAGTATCATTTTGTTTTAATCTAAGGTATCATTATATCTTGTCCTATTTTTACGGTTATGCAAATAACATTCTATTCTTTCATGATGAAAAATTATATTTATTTTTTCCAATTTTTTTTAATAATCAGTCAATTTGTATAACGAATTGCAATTGCGACAAGGTTGCAAAAATACATTTCATTTTAATCGTTATATGGGGTTTAACTACATATTTCCGCCACAAGAAGAGTTTTGCAGTTTGTCCGCTATAACGAAAACGAATGCTCCGCGGAAATTAAATGAGGTACACTTAACGGAATTTCTACAGGTTATTCAGACCAAACGTCGCCTTTCCTATGTATGTGCGACGTACCATGACCCTTTAAAGAGACAGCGAATATTTTTTAAAATCAGGTCCATTAGTTTAACCCGGCTGTGACCCCAAAGTTTACGGCGTCACAAGTGACCCTCAATTTACTTGACCTAAGTGGCACGTGATGTCGTAGTCAATGTTACAGGACGTGTCCGGTGCTCATCCCAGGTAACTTACTACTAAAGTCACAGAATAAACCTTTTAAGATTATCTTCTATCTATTTACATTGATTTGGAGATAAATGGGCAAAAGCAAAGTGTCCAGTGGTGCGGACCAATATTGTAGTAGCTTTACTTTATGATAATGAATAGCAGAATAACAACGAACGGGTTATCCAAAATTACGTGACGTTATCCGTGTAGGTTACTAATTTGGTCGGTCCCTGAGGAACAAAAGAATTACCGGAATTAAAAAATACCCTACCTATATGTTAATCCCATAAGGTATAAGCTAATTTCATTCAGTTGTTTTTGCGTGAAAGTAACACACATTTTTATATTTGATTAATAAAGGACAGTGACCACTCTCTATAGGGTTTTGGCCTCGATGCGGATTAATTTTGTAGCGCCTTAAAAATACTGCTATTACATAGCTGAGACGATGTAGAAACCCATGATATAGATAATTTTTGTAGCCAGGTAGTTTAAAAAATAAATAAATATAAAATGAAACGGCAGGTTTGATTCTCAATTTAATTTGCAAATGTGATCATTATCAACTTCATATGTTAGTAAAACAATGTCTAGGATTGAGCTGGAGGAGTAATATTTTCATCATACCTTGCCCAACTTGAGTACCACATCACAAACATGATATGAACAAACAACCAATAGGTGATTTGCCGACAATGCTGTAATAATAATAATGTTTTATAGTGTCTAGGTTGCCAATGTTATTTTCATATATAAACAAAATATGTTTTTTTCTTGCTTATATGGCATATATAAGCAAAAAAAAAACATTATGTTTGCTTTGTATTTTACCTCTTAATAATATGCACTTGACGGCTAAAATAAATCATGCCCAAAATGTTGCTAGTTCTATCTGTGCACATTTCAATAATAAATATGTACCATTATTTCTTATGTGTTTACCATATTATGATCCTGGTTGTTTTATTTAGTATAACTTAATCTAAACTCTAACTACATCAATATTATATAGAAAATAAAAAATAAATGCATTATTTTTTGTCACCAAGTATAAGGAAATTATAATGGAATTGGCAAATCAGACATTGGTGTAGCATATATCATATATACTTTGTTTATATGTGTACTCCGGATAACCTAGAAACTTAATATCTCACTTCATAGTCACAGTTCAGGAAAAAAACAATGTAAAAGAGTATCAGCGGCTCTCTTCAAATCTGGCAAAAAGATGGTTCCTTCTGGGTTCTGTTATTTGACTTGAAAATTATTATGTCCTTACAGATTACAAGTACCTTGCCCATAGGGCAAATCCAACAAGTATGACAGGTTCTGTCAGATGCTCTTAACTGAAACATAACAGGCAATGAAAAGTACTTGAATAGGTATATGTAACAAACCTGTTGGTAAATGTTCATTTAAGAGGTTCCAAAATAATCTATGGCCATATCATCTGCAGGTAATCAGCTAGTAGTAGCTTGGTAGTGGGCATAAAATATGCCTCTGTCACTACTTCGGGGATAATGCGTGATGATCTGTTAGCAGCTACTGGCTAGCCCACTGAACCAATTAAAAACAATTCATTTAACATTTAAAAGCTATGTTGTGTAAAAGTAAAACAGTAGTTATTATCAATATCAAAAATTGGGCAGAGTTTACGAGTAATACATTAATATGCTGAATACATTATATTCAATAAATGGGAAGTCAGGAGTGAGGCACAGCTAGTCTATGTATATGTATATTGGTCACTTTAATAATACATGATGATGTGCAGCTATACCGACATTTTTCGGCTACAGACGGGATATCATCTATAAACAGGGATTTGGATAGACTTAGCGACTGGGCCAAATCGGTCGGATTGCGCATTAACCCGACGAAGTCACAAGCTATAGTTATTGGAAGTAAATACCAATGTAGTAATCTTCCGGTGTCTGGACTGAATCCTGTACTTTTGGCTGGTACTCAGATACCATACTCAGACACCGTGAGGAATTTAGGGGTGATTATGGACACCACGCTATCTTGGAGCGCCCATATCAACAATGTCAGCAAGAAGGTGCATTTTTCCTTTCATTCTTTGAGATGCCTCCAGGGCTTCTTGCCTTTACGGACGAAAATCAATCTTGCTCAAGCCATTATTCAACCCACAGACGCCACTGAGGAGCTTCTAGATAAACTTGAGAGGTTGCAAAATTTATGTATACGCTTTATTTTCAATCTTAGAAAGTATGATCACGTTTCTCATCTTCGCAAAGAACTCAAGTGGCTCCCGATCCGTCTTCGCCGGAACACTCGAATTCTCAGCCTCCTTTTTAATATACTTTACAACCCATCTTCACCTTCGTATCTGAGGGAGCGGTTCTCGTTTGTTCGTTCTCCTGACGCTCCCTGCAGATCAAACCTACGCACGAATCTCAAATTTCCTAAACACAAAACCGATTTCTACTCCTACTCCTTCACAGTACATGCGGTCAGATTGTGGAACTCTCTTCCGCCTGCTATCAGAGACAGTAAAACTATTACTACGTTTAAAAGGAAAGTCCGTGAACACTATATCTCTTCACTGTAAACATAATTATTTATATATGTAAGTTTATTGATTTTTTATATATTTGTAAGTATGTAATTTTATTGATATTTTATGTTGTTGTAAGTATGTAAGTTTATTGATAAATTATTTTTTTATACTACGCTCTTAGGTATGTGTGTTAATTAAATCCTATCCTACTCTTCTATTTACACACTTTTACTTGACTTTTTTTATATTTTCACGTTCTCCTCTCGCCGGTCTGCTGGGAGATATTTCTTTTAGAAATAAGCAGTACCATTGTACTTATGTCTCCTCATACTGTTATTTTCTTTATTATTAGTGTGTACATGAACAAATAAATAAAAATAAAATAATAAAGAAAATCCTTCAAAATCAATAAAAATGAAAAGGAAAAAAGTACCTTAAGTGAGATAATACTTTTCATTGTTAATCTACACACTGTAGGTATCCGCCAGGTTTTGCGACAATATTATTTCGGTTTCTGTAGATTCATTAGTCGTCTCATACATGTACATATGGGTCTCCAAGTTCTAATAGTAAGTAAGTGACCATTTTTAACAACCTACTTGAAATTAAAAATAACTTACTACTCTAGGTACAATCCACTGAAGAATTACATGCGGCACTTCCATCAGGTTAAGAGTTATGACGACTTCTGTGTATAATACTATTACCACAACAGATTCAACAATCAAAAATATGTCATTGTCTTTATTACAGGACCCTCAAAGCCATGGTGGTCGTGAAAAGTTGAATTAGTTATTATGATACAAAAGACTCGATAAATACAAACGCGAACTCTATAATTATATAGTTAAAAATATAATTTTAATAAGGCCCTTTGTTCATAAATATACAACAGAGTTTATTTGTTTAAATTCGTGACGTTCGTCATTCAAGGTCGTTCGACTTCGATGACAGGTTTAATCAGTGTTGCTAAAAGATGAAAACTAAAATATCCAATCGTTTTATGTTTTATAAAAATATACATTTATTTAAACATATTTAGTATTTTAAAAATATATAAGTATTTTAAAGGATTTTAAATAAACAATAAAATAATTACACAAAACATTTAGCACAGTTTCAGTTACTAAATGAAATAGTAGTGACTAATAACTAAGGAGTTTCGACTCATTTCTCCCTACTCTTGTCATTACTTTTATTTTATGCAACACTAGGGTGACAATCAAAATAATATCCGTTTGTAAGCCAAGACAAATATTTTTTTAATTCGTTTTGAATGTTAGATAAGTGGCTACAACCAAATTGTCATTAATATTTATTGAATAATAAATAAAAATTATTACAAGTTTTATAACTTTCCAAAGCTGCTGTCCGCGCTCAGGCCAGATTCGGTCACTGTCCTTTAAGCATTTGTAAGATTTTTAGGATGTATTTCTTCGCCATGAGTGATATATCGTGTTCATCATTTTGGCTCTTTGCCAACATGAAACCCAAAAGTGGTTTGTTGATTCCAGTTATCGGGCAACTTTGAGTATTAATGGTGGCAGAATTTGAGTAGTGTTGAGTGTGTAAAAAACTTTATTACAATTTCGTAATTACAAATTATAACAATTTCGTAATTACAATAGCTATATTAAAAACACATATTATACTATAAAAAAAATAAGTACGTAGTTCTGATTAACTCCTTTAGAATAAGCAAGAAAATCACATCACGATTATCTGCGTTATAGTCCACACAGTCAGAGTTGTTCTGACAGTTTTTATGTAATAAAGTAATAATTAATGATACTACTTACAATAATGATTCCTCTATCAGAGGATTTCCGAGACTACCAGGACTTTAATTGGTCGTGCTAATTAGTGTTAAGCACATAAAACCTTTTAGCCTTTTTGTTACCACCTCACTAAAAAGGCAAAGAGGTTCAAAATTTCTTCCAAATTTAACATCTAAATTAGACACATTTTATTAAATTTATTCGACCCTTTAGACCCACCCAAGTTCCGTGCTTCGGAAGGCAGTCGTTAAGCCAAGTTGAAGGCCATATGGGCGGCTTAAAAAATTTCAACAGCAGGTCGCCGCAGCCTGCGCCTGTCCATTTCAACACGGCTATGGGCTCACCACCTGTTACGTGGGACAAAAATGCATACGGTGAAATGTGGGCGTTTAATTTGCCTCTGCCTACCCCTTTGGGGATAAAGGCGTGACAATATGTATGTATGTATGTATCAGAGGATTTCTTTACACAAATACGGGACCAACACCAACCTACGGAAAAAAATTAAACGTTAAAAATGTACACGGTAGTGAGATATTGTTGTAACGAACCTGAAAGGAAAACTATCACCGATAAGCCGGCTTTACAAGTTTTCGAATAATATAGTCTACCTAGTGATGATAATATGTACTTATCAACGTTTCGAAGTAAACATTTTATATACATTAGCAACTATGGAACCCTTCATTGCGCGATGCCTGTGATACGCACTGTGTCTATGCATATCAGCGTTTTGTGAAAATACTGTTATTATAAAAAAAATAAAAAAAAGCGGTCTCAGTGTTCTGTAAACGATCACTGAGTTACGCAACTTTCACTATGGCTGGTCCTCGGATGGGTGACCACTTTGTGGCATTTACATTTGCGAGCGTTTCCGTGCTTCGGAAGGCACGTTAAGCCGTTGGTCCCGGTTGCCAGTAAAATGGCAGTCGTTAAGCCTGGTTGAAGGCCTTATGGGCGGCTTGAAAACTTCAACAGCAGGTAGCCACAACTTGCGTCTGTCTATTTCAACACGGCAATGGGCTCACCACCTATTACGTGGGACAGGAATCCACACGGTGAAAAGTGGGCATATAATATGCCTCTGCCACCCCTTCGGGGATAAGGCGTGATGGATATTTATTTATTTTTTTTTTATTATAGTTATGACATAGCTTTTAATAAATAGTAATAACGGTACACACAGTAATACTAAAACAACAAACAAACGAACAAAAGAAGCTCCTCCTTCTTTGGAAAAATGTATTGTCGTTGTTTTTATAACCTTTTTTGGATGTATCGTCTGTTTATCGTTCTGTCAGTAATTTGTATGATTACAGTTATTTAAAGACGGTCTGTTATCATATCATATCTCAATGAGTCAGTCGATAGCAAGCCGTCGAAACCAGTATTTCACCTGTATTCATAGACTGTGGTGTCGTATCGAATTTGTAAAATTCGTCCCTAGTGGCCTGACGAAAAATGGATCCTAATATGCGGAGAGACATGAAACACCTCATCGAAATGTTCGAATCGCGTATGTATGTAGGGGAGGAACAGGACGCGACGGAAGTTGATGGCATACTGAAGGAGACTCGGGAGGCGTTCAATTTGGCGTTAGGTATTTACTTATTGCATATTATATCATAATTGTACAGCTGTGGATAGCGATAGGCTGATATGATTGATAGGCTCCAGACAACAAAATCGTGTATAATAATAAACAAGAATAGCTTCATAATTACTTTGAACACTTCTAGAGCAAGATACCGACAGATGTCACTTTTTATCAAATGGATCATATAAAATATACGAATAGATAATTTGTTTTTATGTATCTACTAAATTGGCGTGAATACTGCCCATCTTATTAAAATTTTGCATACTGGCTTAATTTATTTTGTCCTATTCTAATACGTTACTACTTTTTTAAAATAAGTAAATTAATTTAAACACTCAACAATGTTCCTGAGTATATATCCCTATTTAAAATGTACTAGCTGTACCCACGGCTTCTCTTGTGAAGTATTTGCAACAAGCTAAATCTAAATACAGTAAAGTTAAGAACATTCACTGGATTTATATGTGCCATAATCTTACAGCTGTTAACCCATTTTCGAGATATGAGGGAATATCACGGACATATCTTATTCATAGTCTGCCTTCTGCAAGCAAAATATAATGTATGAGTCTGCCTCATTTGTTGGCATTTATTATTACTGCTTCCGCTCCCTTGGGTAGTAACAACATGTTACAAAGATAAATGAAAGAAAGATACATGTACATAGCCTATGTTACTGCAAGAATAATTTAGCTTTGTAATGGTGCACGAATTTTCAAAATTGGTTCAGTAGTTCCAGAGTTTATCCACTACAAACAAACAAATATTTCCTCTTCATAATATTATTTAGTATAGATCAAAAGTTAGCATTTTGTAACATTTATTATATTTTACCTTTCACCCCGCTAGGGATGTGTATAATATTTTCAGTTCAACATAATGTTGAACCCACATAAGTAATTTAAATGAGGGTAAAGTTAATGAAATGAATACTACTTAGGCTGTCCGAACGCCCTTAGCAATTCAATCATTAGTAGGTACTTCTCTTCTTTTGTACGGGTCATAAACAACAGTAGCCGAGGCACAATAATGGGTATCACACGTTATGTTTTACAAGTGTCGTTTGATATTTTATTGGACGAGTGTCGGAAGTATTAATCAGAGGTGTGGTTTTACTTACGTTGAGCAAAGATGACTAATAGAAAAACAACGATTACTCATGTATGCGCAATGACAACGTATTTATGTATTCAAGCGAAGGATCGGCTAGCAACTGTGATCTGCGGTTAACGGCATAACTTAGATTTTAATTAGGTACTTGCAGAATCGATATTGTTGTTTATTCCGTTTTATATTAAATAAGCGCATTATCTACATTATGTTTCATCGCGGTTCTAAATACTAGTCTCGTGACCCAGACAGTAACTTTCGTCGGATTATCAAAACAACCCCGATCCAGTCCGACCTCACATAAGAATAATGCAATAAAATAGATTTATGTACGACATACGTAATTCTCGAGGATGTTTTAGCGGAAACGGATACCGTTTTGACATATCGGGATAGGTACTCACAAAAAACCGTTGGAAATAGTACATACATTCGATCTAGTTGCACAAAGCTCATTATACAGAGCAGAACGTTTATCAGATAATCGGTGTAAAACCTTACAAACTTGTCGCTTGACCCGCATTCTCGAATAACCTTTACATTTTTTAAATATACTGAGAGAAAAAATCCTCAGTTACTACTAAGGATTTTTTAATAGTAAATAAAAGTTTTTTCTCTTAAAAACCACCTTATCCGTACTTACAAACCGACCAAAATAAAAAGGAATCTATTATGGTTGGTTCAAAAAGTGAACCCACCCGGGACCAATATTTCCCTGAAGTGACAGATAAATGGGACGATCATGAAAGTAGTTCTAGAACAGGCGTATTACTTACTTATCTATCACGCCTTATCCCCGAAGGGATTGCAGAGGCATACATATAGTAGGCCCACTTTTCACCATGTGTATTCCTGCCCCGCGTAATAGGTGAAGAGCCCATTGCCATGTTGAAATAGACAGACGAAAGCCGCCCATAAGGCCTTCAATATGACTTAACGATTGCCATGTTAATGGCAACCGGGACCAACGGCTTAACGTGCCTTCCGAAGCACGGAAACGCTCGCAAATGTAAATGCCACAAAGTGGTCACCCATCCGAGGACCAGCCATAGTGAAAGTTGTGTAACTCAGTGATCGTTTACAGAACACTTAGTCCGTGGGGCCACGAGCGCTTCTAAGGAATATTAACGAACAATGGTGCTAATTCTGTTGTTGCAATCACTAAACTAAATTTCTCTAAAATTTTCTTATTTTTATTAAGAGATTGCCAAATGCTATTCTGTTATTACGTCGAACTAAACTTGGTGATATTATAAACAGCACTAAATTTGTATCTGACATCACTAAAATTGCTTTTATGTGATAAAATTAACAAAACATGTATTTCGATGCCGACTAACTTAGTGATTAAACTGCAGCATGTTCACATTCGACTGTCTATGTGCATTTTTCACGTCTTGTTCAATTTTATCACATAAAATGAATTTTAGTGACATCAGAAGTGATATTTATGATATCACCAACTTTAGTTCGACTTAATAACGGAATAGCATTTGGCAATCTCCTAATAAAAATTAGAAAATTTTAGAGAAATTTATTTTAGTGATCTCAACAACAGAATTGGCACCATTATATATTATAGATATAACATTTTAATATACGAAGGAAACGACATATATTCACACTCGCTGTAAGTGTTAATTATGCACACATAATAAATGTTTTTTCCTCCTTGTTTGTAGGTAGTGAGGTCGAGCCAGTAGCAGATACTCAGAGCCCGGCGTCAGATTTCGAAGCATTAATCGCTCGGTTGGAGAGTGTCACCTCACGGTTAGAGTCTCTGACGATACTGCGAGGTAGCTCGCCGGTCCCGCCACGATCGCCTGCCCCATCACCAGTCTCTGCTTCGCTAACACCACCACCACAGTTCGAACCAACTGACAACATGAGTGTTAATGGCTACCAGGATATTGTGCAGGTAAAACATAAGGTTTATTAAAATATATTTACACTAATAACAATAAACTAAAAATAATAATAATAATTCCCATTCCCTATAAGATTAAAATTCTCAGAGGGCCTCTGTGTGTTGAACCTATGTCCCCATGTAAGCCTACCAAAAGTCCGGGTATCTTCATGACAAAATAAAAAGAAGATACCCGTGTATAAAAGGAGATACATAATAATAATGATTGACGTCATCGTCGAAAGATATTTTTATCACGGAGGTATGTTTTTTCAGTTAGTTTAGGCCTTCTAGGAGATTTTACATTGGTTATAAATAGTGCTGTTGAACATGTTATAATATTTTCTGTTTTCTTGTATTGTATGTTTGTAACCCCCCCGGCTTCGTCCGTAACTTACTTCAAACTGCCGTCGCACCTATTTAATGCCGTCGCTTATAAATTCTACAATTTGAATAAATTTGCCTGATTTTTTGACATTTATGGCTACTGCCCCGCCCTCCAGGGTAGTACCGTGATGATATATCGCCTTTAGCCTTCCTGGATAAATAGGCTATCTAACACTAAAAGAATTTATCAATTCCAGCAGTAGTTCCTGAGATTACCGCGTTCAACCAAATAAACAAAATCTTCAGCTTTATATTATTTTGTATGAATGAATATAAACTAAAAAAATAAATAAATAGTTTAAGATTGATGCAGGTTAACTGTACCTATAAGCTGATACTAATAAAAATAATAAAAATACAGTCGTTTATGTATTGTACAACGTAATGCTCATCTGTGCAATTAGATAATCACATAACTGAACATAGTTGCAGTTAATCAAATGGGTAACTTATGCTGACCATACACGATCCTTCCTATCGTCCAATCGGCATGACACTGCAGGCTTGAATTAATCTGCAGTTCGTCCATATACACCACACACCATCAGTTTAAACTGTCCAAACGGCAGCGACTTTCAGTTGAAGCCATGGCGTCACCGGTGACAGACGACGATGTTATAGACGTTTTGGGCATTTTACACGTAAAAAAATAAGCAAAAAAAAAGAAAAGATCGCGCAGAGTAGTACAAGCAGTGGTTAATGAAAAGAAAACAGTTTGCTCATACAAATTTATTAAAAGAATTGAGAATTACCCCAAAAGATTATTGTAATTATTTACGAATGAATGAAGAAACTTACATAAAACTTCTAACGTTAGTTACTTCTTTAATTGAGAAGCAAGATACTGTTATGAGAAGCGCTATCTGGGCGCACGAGAGGTTAGCAGTGACTTTACGATTTCTAGCAACAGGGAGATCATATGAGTGCCTAAAATTTTCGGCCATAATATCACCTTAATCTACATCTATCACCGGCAAAATTATTGACTTGACTGACCGAACTGAACTGACGATCACCAACCGCCATACACGGTCTAATCGGCATTATCCAATCGATACGATCAAGCCAAAATAATCTAAATTCGATTATGCCATAAATCATAACTGTCATGCCAATCCACTCGCACACACGGTCAATTCTAAGGGTCGTATTACAGAAACTAACTCAAGTCACACATAAACGGAATTTAGCAGATTGACACTTGAGTGCTAAATCTAGACATAAGCATGTGGTTTATTATAGAACTATCCCCATGCTCAGATCGGTGAAAAGTAACCTTGAGTAAATATCCAAATCTCCAATCGCCAGAATACGCATTGGAATGTTGCAAGCCTAAAAACAGTCTGTTTTCTATTACATTTTTATTCCTTACATATTTTGTTTTCATTCCACGCAGCTTACTTTTTGATATTTATGTTTCAAAAGCTTATTTTTTATTTACTTTTTTCATTGAAATGATTTAATCACCTCTGTGATTGCTTTAAAGTATCCTTACTTCAAAATACTAAACAAAAAACTGCTGTAGAGGAAGTCCCGGACTCATAAAATGAACCTTTTCTCTGCGTTAAATGGATCGCGAGTTTAATAAACTTTGCTTGACTGACATTTGATATTATGGTGCCAGTGTTATGTTTACATTGTAAATTAATTGAAATTCTTCTAATTCTGTACATATCTGAAAAAAGAAGAATTTTACGATCGTCCAAAGGAATCTATTACTAGAAATATTGACATCTTTCAAGAATATTAGATATACAAAATAAAAAACGATGCCATACAACGTCTTGGGCCAATATTTCAGAAAAGTATATTTACTACAAAAACTATGGAAACAGTAAGTGTTGGAGGTTTATGGTCTTATATATTTGTGCAGATATACACCATCTAGTAATTCATGATAACTGTTTAATAAGATTCATTCTATTTTTGTTCTAGGCATCCGGAGAGCAGTTGAACCGCTTTGTGGTAAAATTTCAGAGCAAGACAGCGTGATGAACTTACGTGTGAAAGGCAGTACCATATAGCCACTGTCTGTAGAGGTCTTTATCCTGATGCCGATATGGATCCAGATATCTAATGTAACATATGCACTGAATTTAAATACCAGAGAGTATTGACACATACCGGGTAATTACCTATTATTTGTTGAAAATATTATAGTTTTGTACACTTTGTAACATTGGTTGCATAGGGTTCGGGGCTCTGTCATAAACAACCTTGAGAGGATAGAATGATAGAGCTTAAAGTCACATGTAGAACAGAAGCTTTAACACCGTGAATCAAAGTTGTAAGTTGGTAATGAGTTTATAAATAAACATTGTAGGACACTTTTCACACAGCGCCATCTAACCCTTTAAGCTTGGGTTATGAGAACTACTCACCTGATAAACATACTTATGTATATCTAAATATATACATTGTTATAGAGCAAACACCCAAACTTCTAAACAAACATTTGGGGATCTCACAAATATTTATTCCAATATGGGACCTTCACATGAGTAGCAGTCACATACACTATCACCTACACCACCGAGCCAGTAAGATACCTGAAGATTTTTTTTGTTACAGTGATATTGTAAGCTGAAACAGATACTGTGGAAATAATAGTATCTCAGAGAACAGAAGTTGAAACTCTTGTCCTTTTGTTATTAATGAGATTGTCGACTGTGACACAAGCGTCCAAAAACTTGCCGAGCCTGTCGTGCACAATATTCACCACAAGAAAGTACCAAAGAATCTGTCATCAAATCATTATCTTAAGAAATAATAATAATAATGATTAATTATTTTTAGGTTCTTTATTTAAATTAAATAAAATAAAATATAATTGTATTTTTTAATATGAAAATTTAATTAATATAGTATAAAAAATCATTAAAATAAATATTTTATCTATTGATGATGGTTGTTATAAGTTGTAGTGTACACACCTCTCATTCAAATAAATGTTATTACAGTGATAAAGATAACTCGGTTCAAGATGGGGCTTGAACGAGTGACAATGAAAATATAGTAAATAATTTCAACTTATTTTGGTATGGTTATGATACCTCAGTGGCATAGAACATTGCCCTGGTTAGACATAGGTTACGGGTCAAACCCCATCCTAAACCAAGTCATGTTTTTTTTACTTTAATAACAATTATATGAAAGTCAGCATCTACAAATTGCTTTGAAAATTTATCCAAACCTCTCCTTTATCTATTCCTATTCCTCCTACATATTGAATGATCATGTTCTTATTATATGGAGTACTCTCTTAGGGGGTAAAGTGTATTGGAAGTCAATAGGGATATTAATATAATAGGCACAATAGTGCAGTACAGCACAAGCTACAGTACTATCCTGAAAGGACGCTGTGGCATAAAAAGGATGTCCACGCTGGTATTGCTTTAACAAATGTTCCATCATTTAAGGTATTATCTTGTGTTTAATGTTATGTGTTTGATGGTACATAGCTACACTACTCGTAAGCGACATTGACTCTACAACACAACCATAATAATGACATTATTTTTTAATATCCACATATCTCATTATTATCATAGGTATTATTTTATTATCACATTTCTATTAAAAGTGTGGTAGTTGAAATAAAAGAATGAAGCAATACGATCCACACTGCCACACAATACAAGATCACACTGTCTTCGGTATTAATATAATACTGAATTAATATCTTTGTAAAGTAATTGTTATTGATTGGTACGGGTCTGCTGTTTGGTAGAATGTGCTGGCACTGAAATAGGGGCGTAAATATGACTCTGCCACCCTTTCGGGGATAAACACGTGAATGATAAGTAAGTAATAGTCTATTTATCTTCAAAAATATCAATTTTAGAAAGATAAAGGAGGCCATCTTTCATTTTTGTTAACTAAAATCTCTGCTTGAGCGTGGTGTCGACTAAACTTACGAAAACTGCTCGCAAATCTCGAATCAAGTGGCGAATCTGAGCTGAATATGGTTTAAAAATAAAGGATTACTGAAATGACACTTGAGCACTGTTCTATAATATGAATCAAACGTCATTTCACTGTGACAGCTCTCAGGTGATTCTAGATTGACGTTTCACGAATCGAGTAAGGTTCTATAATAAAAGCTCAGCTTGAAACTAGTTCTAAGTAATACTTGAGGCTTGAGTAAGGTTCTATAATACGACCCTAACTGACCCAATCGGTAGCGTCATGCCGATTGGACGATAGGAAGGATCGTGTATGGCCAGCATTGGTTGTACAAAATTGTACCGTAGCTACGACTTAATTGCATAAACAACCACGGCTGCCGCATCACCGCAGCGAGCACTCAGGCAGGTTCTTTTTTTACTGGAATATATATATAAAGTACTCCAATGTTACTCCATAGAGAAACACGGAAAAGGAGGTTTGCGCCATTAACCAACCCATCTAATTATTGTATTTGTAAGTTCATTGCGTTCGGGGCCGTGAGTGTAAGGATTCGCGCACACGTGTTGCTATATGGCAGATGTTCTGGTCCTGTCACTATCAGTTATGCCTATAGCAGAGTGGAACTGTACTTTATGTATTATCATAACCCCAGTTTTAAACAAATTCCACACATAGTGTTAATGAATTGCGGTATTAATCAGCAACATTTTATCATAACATGTTTTGCTGGTATACCAACGGTATATTATGGCACTGCCATTGTCCTTATCACTTGTCATTTAAGTTCTAAATAACGGTGAGACTGCAAGTGTTGCCATAGCTGTTGTGCTATTTATGCTAGGTTAGCATGGCCCTGCCACCATTAAACTGTATAATGTATGCTACGCACGCATGTTTATATTGGGTAAAGAGACGTGCACACACTAGAGTAGAGCATATATATTATTGACTACACGTTTTTGCCAGAACTATTTGACCAATAGTTGGTTCATTATTAATGGATCCATTAATATGTGTACGTGGAAGACATAACCGCAGTTATCACCGTGAATATTGTGATCTCTACAAAGAACGCTACATTAATAAGTTACCGCTTAGGGATTCGAACCCGAGAATTTCTTAATGGTAGTTGTATAACACTACCACTGCGCTACCGAGGCAAATATAAAAAGACTCAAAATGCTCTAAGTTAGACAGTCACGATTTGGAGTTTTTGACCAAATAACAAAAATATAACGACGATGACTCAGACTATAGTCACATGAGTGACCTAATGTTTAAATCATATTAAAATAATCATTTCGAATAATCTGTGAGTTAGTCTGAATGACACACTCAACCAACAGGTCATCTAGAGTATGTAAAGTAACTCTTAAAGGCGAAAACCTTGAAACTAAAGTCTGCAATGTTAAACCCAAGTGAAAATATTAAGTCCGGTCTAAACCCAGTTGACTTTTTTCAATTAAATATTTTTTTTATGAACCAATTAACCTTTAAGCTACGAGTACAAACTTCAACTATTATTTGCCGCCGCCGCTGCTCGTCTGCGGTCATTAGTACTAACTTTATACTATTATGTAAATTTATTGATATTGCTACATAGCCACAGTTATTTTACATATGCTAGTTTTATTTTATATTTTTATTCTTAAGGTGAATATTTTCTTATTTTTTAGTTGTTTACTTACTAACAAAGAATAATATTAAATCTTGTTGGACGTATTATTAAAAATAATTTGGACAAAAATCAAAAACTATTTTATAATGTATGGAATGTAATATTCTCTTCTTTTAAAATAAACTTGAAGTGGCCAATCTATCTAAACTAATATAATACACACGAAAGGGTGTCAGATTGCCGTTTACTTTAATAATAATTCTAGAAAACTCAAATTTACGCGACCAGATTTTCGGGCGTCCTCCAGTGTGTTAAATATCAACACTAATCATTTGATTTCTATTAAAATTTCTTTTTTTATTTTAAAAGTTGATCTTGTGGAGATGTGGTCAGTGGCTAAATTCGATTAGTTTTAAAATTAATATAAATCTTGTAAGGTGTGTGAACATCGTATATGCACCTGCGGTTCCATGGTGGAAGCAGATGACCATCACGCTTTGAGTTGTCGGCGGTGCACTGGAAGGTTTCCGGGACATCACGCCCTCAACGATATCATCCGTAGGGCCCTTATCTCGGCGAAAGTCCCTTATGTGCTTGAGCCTCCAGGTCTGAGCAGGTCGGACGGTAAGAGGCCGGATGGGGCTGACTTTCATTCCCTGGAACAACTGCAGGTGCCTAATATGGGACGCAACTTGCGTCAGCATGATCACTACCAGCCACCTTAATCTCACTCCCTATCTGCCACGGCGGAAGCTGCTGGGGTCTCCACCACACTCCGCACTTATGCGCCGAGAGCGGTTCGGGGCGGGCTTTTATTATTAGTTTTGTAAAAACAATTTGTTAAATTATTTAGTTTAAAGTAATTACAAAAAAAAAATATTTTTTTTTGGGTATATATTACACATAGGTCATTTATTATTTACATAAACGTTTTATAATAAATACCCTTTTAGTATCTAAATAAAGACGTGTAATTCTCGAGGGTTGGTTTTTGTTATCGGAGAATTCACGTAGACAAGGAATTTCACTCTGCGTATCTTGTGAATAGTTTAATGGATATTGTGGGTGTAACTTAAACGGACGAATTATGCGAACATACGAGTTATATATATATATATATATATATATTGGTTAGCTAGCGTTTTAGTGCTATTAAAGAAATTAGGTTTTAGTCCACCCCAGATTAGCTACTTTTAGCGTTCGCAACCGGCAATTTTAATACCGTCTCGATGTAATTAGCTACTAAGAAGCAATATTGCCAGTTGCGGATACTAAAAGTAGCTAGTCTAAGGTGGACTAAAACCTAATTATCTTAATTGCACTTAATAAATATTACTTAATGTAACAAATTGAAAATATACGTTGAATAAAACTATATTTATTTATATACGGCTCTTGTTTAGGTATGGTATTGCAAAACATATTGCTAACTTTTCTTTTAACATTGATCCGCTTTTACAAAGTCACAAAAAACCTTAGTATGAGGTTAAATGTTCATTTCGTTGTAGATATTTGACTTTGTGAGGAGTATTAATTTATTTGGTGTAGAAGTTCTTATAGTAAGAATTAATTCGAGATAGAATACAAGCACCTACATAATATTGAAATGTTGGTTTGTCAAATAATAAATCTTAAACAAAAGTAGGCAAGCAAAATCGTCTCAAAATATTAACCAAAGTTCAAAATATAGAAACTCTCATTAATTATGAGTTGTTATAATTAATACAGCACATTAATACTTTGTACATAAGCTTTTTAATTATATGCTGTTTGTGTTATTCAATGTCGAAATTCTTTATATCATATAGGCCATAACCAAGGACATGTACAATATCCACCTTTTTACCGGTTCTAAAGAGTCCGCATTTAGAACTGTTCAGCCCTGAATTATATTCAGTTAGTAATGAGAAATTGTGGTTAGTATATTTAGTTAGTAATGAGAAGAATTGTATTTATTTAGTACTGAAAAGAAGTGGCAAGATTCTTATACTTATTTTTTATGACCTATTTACAAAAGTAATATCTAAAATTTGTAACAATACGTTTGTGTAGGTGCTCAGTAAAGCAAATACATTATTTCCAGACCTCCCTTGTCCTGCAAATATTCGTTTTCCTCTTAATACCCTTTTTAGCAAAGCACCTACTCCTTTGATTAATCTTTCAAATTTATGTACTGGTAAATCCCTAATGTCACAGGAAAGTTTGTTATAAAAGCGTATAAAGCTACCTGCCTACATACAGGACTTTCATATCTAATGTGTCCTTTGAGTTTCCAATCTAATGTAGTCTAGTCACAATTTATGGATTATGTTTGCCCTTATTTTTTAGGTTAATTGACCGAGGAAGTGTGGGTGTATGGAACTGAACTGTTTATGAATAATACTTAGATGTAATAACTGTGGGTACGTAGATTTTAGAGATCAAAACTAAATTTTTAGAGAGTCCAAAACGCTAACATAGCATTTGCATAAGTTTGCGTTAAAAGTGAACAATGGGCGGCTTTTTTGGACAATGGGAAAAGGAAGGAAAGGGCCTTCCGTGCAAATCGGGTTGCTTAAAACTGTTGTACTTATCAGTATTTTTGTAGTATAGAGTGCTGCACCTCCGGTGTTGCAAACGTCTATAGGCTACTGTGACCACTTTCCATCAGGTGGGCCGTATGCTTGTTTGCCACCTAGTAGTATAAAAAAAAATTATAACATCTGTAAGCCAATTTGTTGGGAAAAGTTCTACCAAGATATGTACCAAAAATATTGTCAAGAGCCTATCCTCTACATTTTACTATGCTGTTGATTTTTAAAATATTCGTTCTTTTACAGGGTCCACTGCAGACGTACCTACAGCTGTCGCAGCAAATTGGTGGTGATGTGGCCAATCATGCCAGTCTTGTCAAAGCGGCTTTTCAGTATGTTCTACAGTATCTTTGTACACATAATCTTTTGCACCAACGACCCTTGTTTATTTTCGGAGAGGTTTTTAACTTTTTAAATCACCAAAGTTCCTCGAGTAATGACCGTAGTTCAGTAGTTGATTATAAATATAACTTATGCCATTTTTTGTGTTCTCCATTAAATTTCCTTTCTTATCTCACTGCTTTTAAGAGTTTCTCAAAGAGCTAGTACGCAACTTGGTATGTATGTCAAAGAATTTGATGTTTAATAATTTTGAATGTTCATGATTTGCTAGCATTGAATATTACGAGCATTGGTTATTTTAAAAGTAAGGTTAAATTTACTTAATTTGGGAAAAATTACTACATAACCCGTGCACGAATTTAAACTTTGATTTTGTTGGAACTGCAGTTAGCTCAAAGCCTGGTAATATTGTGAAAAAGGAAGGGATACTTACTATGTGCACAGAAACTGTGCTTGACTATTATTTCTTTTTATGCTTAGAGCACAACTCCGCTACATACAGCTGGCTACAACCAGAAGCAAGCCATCTCAACCTGAAGAGGTTAAGCTCCTCGCACCAACTAGCGACCAGATCTCATCTATACAACAATTCCGCGAGAAGAATCGAACGTCAACTTTATTCAATCACCTGTCGGCTATATCCGAGAGCATCCCAGCTCTTGGATGGGTGGCTATAGCGCCAACACCTGCACCTTATGTGAAGGAAATGAATGATGCGGGACAGTTCTATACTAATCGAGTTCTGAAGGAATGGAAGGAGAAAGACAAGAAGCATGTGGAGTGGTGCCGCGCTTGGGTGCAGTTGCTGTCTGACCTCCAAGCTTACGTCAAGCAGTATCACACTACTGGGCTCGTTTGGTCTGGTAAGTTAATTTAATATCTTTGTCTTTACACTCTAGTTTTAAGATTTATATACCGTGCCTATGGTTTCTAAATCAAGCTTACACCGTCCAATTCGTCACCGTCATTAAATGTAAGAATGTGCGCGATTAGATCTGAAATAGTACCTACTTTGTGTTAATAATTATTTAAAACTATTTAGTTGACGCTCTCGGCTTCGCTCGCGTAGAGAAGTTTTCCCGTTTCCGTTTCACACAGGAACTTGATCCCAGGTTAAAAAGTAGCCTATGTGGTATTCTGCTCATGTAGCTTAAAATTTCATCAAAATCCATTCAGTAGTTTTTGTGTTAAAGAGTAACAAACCTACATCCATAAATAATTACAAAATTTCATGTTGGTTTTTATATATAACCATCGAGTAATAATCTCAACTCAACTTTATAATTTTAATACATCTTCACAGTAATGTCTCCTCAGAGAATTTCAGATGAAATGTGCGTATAAATATCGTAATAGGTATATAAATTTCCTCATTTACATTCATTGTCAGTTTTATTTCCATTTTATGAGGTAGTCTTGAAATATTTGGGTAAAAGAGGCACCCCCATTAAGTGGGTCATAGTCCGTTGTTTAAATAAAGTCGGGCGCATCTGTGGATCTGAATAATTCAGCATGCGGTTCAGTGAACAATGTAGTAAGCCCACCATTAATCTGTTGGGGACATGCATGTTTCACATTATTCTATATCATGCGACGTACATTTGATGGTCTTAGCCTTTGTGAATTGTGTATGTGACAACATTAATGTACACAATTCATAAGTTGGGCTACTTCGAACCATCGAGTTACGCAAAATCCGTGATCATTTTTTTTATACCACTGAGGTGGCAGTCGCATATGGCTCACCTGATGGAAAGTGGTCAGTACAGTAGCCTATGAACGTTTGCAACACCAGAGGTGCGACACTCGCTCTGTCGACCCTAAACAAAAGCAAAGGTAGAGAGCGGGATTGAACGTGGCTCTATGTGGTGGCAGGCCACGCCTATAATAATAATAATAATCTTTATTCACACACACCAAGTACAATAATTACAATATTTCCGCTTATGTAAATAACATATAGTAGGTACGTGCTAAGTTTACAATACATTATGATACAACATATTCATAGTTCTTGTAATAGTGTCGAATTTTGGAAACTCAAGTGTTCAGTCAGAGTATTGTTATTGTAATTTTGTAGCTTAGTTTTGACCTGGAGATAAAACCAGCAATACTTTGTTTTTAGTGTAGAAAACTGTTTATAACTAACTGCTAAAAAGTTACATATGCAAGTGTCAATTAATACACAAGTGGGCACTTAGCATTATTATAGCAATCGCTGTAGCAAAATTGTAGCATACTTTTTATATTGGGAGATTCTGCCTTCATCTATCTGAATGGAAACTATTGTAGTAAGTGCAGTGACGCTTTTGGATCGAACAGCTATATATCTTCCAGGCAGCAGTAAGCGCGAGAATTATGCTAAAAAATTTTTAGCATACTGAAGTAGTAATAAATATCTGCTCTTTATGCATATAACATTATGAGTAAAAGCAAAACCAGTCGGTTCTATCATTCAAAATACAAACTTTTCTTATTTGATTTATTGTTTACATAATGTAACATAAACTCTTATAAGAACGACAAAATATTAATAAAATAATTTGAAGCGGTATTCATGGTATCAAGTTTGAACTGAATATTATGATACCAACTGAGTTCTTTCTCAACTCGCTCAACTTTTAAATGTGTTTTGCAGATGTTACGCAAACTTTCCTACATATTTTGTACATAATGTTTTACTTCTGACCGAAATATGTGAGTTTAGTCTGCTCATTGTTCAATTGGTTAATGTTTTTACTGATGTACTTAAAATCTAGACATTAAACTCTTTAGTGTCCTTTCTTCGGTTAAAAATTCCCCAGATTATAAGAGGGTGTCTGATGTCCGTGTGACATGTTACGCGTGACTTACTACGTGAATGTTTCTACATCTAATACCTAAAACCGTGTAAAATGTTTGTTAGTACTGTTACTGGAAAGCTCAGGTACTCGAAAGTTGAACTTTACATTTTGGGATGTACAAGTGTAAATTTCTTTCTTTTTAAAAGACTAGAGAACATTGCTGTTATTATTCAGTAATAAATACTAATCTAATCTAATGAATTATATCATTCCACATCACCTTAACGTAGGATTTGATCCGATTATATATTTATCTCATAATTTTACAAAACTTTTACCGATAACCATAAAATAATAGACATCACCGTACATCATTCTGTAAAGAAAATAAAAACAAAATAAGTATATTATTGCGATCCCAACGGGGGAGCCTGGGGTTATTGAAGTCACGCTGGGGATCCCGATTGATTACTAGTCAAACTTTGTTTATCACATTCACCCGTCGTTTTTAGTTTTAGCTCGCGACTTCGCTGTAACAAATATTCCTCAAGATTTCGCAAATGAATAATCAATCAGTAACGGTTTTTAGGATTCTAGATGTCTACATCTGTACCAAAATTCATAACGACATATACATGATTAGAGACCTATTACAAAACTCGTATTTTAAAGCTAAGAATTAGGATCTCATATTTTGTTTGACACATACATATACATATAGTCACACCTTTTTCGGAGATCTTAGTAGGGCCCCTTACATGCCTAAAAATATTGCCTAATAAGTGTACCAGGTCAGTGAACAGGTCAGTCATTAGGTTTAAAAAGGGGAGTTAGGTTTATTACAAATATGTTTTACCTGAAAATAGGGTCGTGAATTTTGAAAACGTAAATTTGTAGGTCTCTTTTCGACATTCAACGTAACTCGCCGCGTCGCACTGTTTTTAAACGATATCTCTTTTCCAATTCGTTCTACGACAAAAACATTTTAATGTAAAATTAAACTACAGAAAATATCATATAATTTATGTTCAAACAATATATTTCTTTAAATTAATGGTTTCAACGCACGAGTGCCGTTTTAGCGTAATGACTTGTTTATTTAAGTATAGTAAGTACGTATAGCTACAGGCCTTCTACACGAACACATGTTTTTCATCTATTTACGAAAAATATTCTATTACTAGTAGATATCGAAGTTACTAGAATGGTAAACTTGGTAGGTATAAGAGAATATATCGCTTTTGTTTTAGGTTCTCCACAGACGAACAATTACATTACATTAATTTAACAATATTGTCTTAAATACTGCAATTCGTATCTATTACATCAGAATTCAATTTCGTAGATGTTGATGGTGAAGATTTTGGTCATAAATATCGCCAAATCAAGAAAAGGAAATATTTCGCAGCGAATATATTCGACTGCCAGTATCATAGATAAACAAGCCGCATATCACATTTTATTTATGCATACCTTCAGTGACTGTGATACAACGTAGGGTAGATGTGTCAATAAAGAGAAAACGAAATATATTAATCGACTAAGAAATAATCCAAATTTAAGGGAGGTTGTCAAGGTTTTAAAAAATCCTAACTGATCTAGAGATAATTGCTGAAGCTCGAGAAGTTTTGAGTTAAACAGTTACAGAAATGTAAAAATAAGATAAGTAAGAACAACGTACCTTTTAACGTCTATAGGAATAAATGCTTTATTTAATAAAACTTAACTATCTTCCCGTATATCTGACGGGTTAGTCAGAGAGGACAGATCGTCAGGCATCGCGATCCATGCATACTTCTTTCGCTTCCTGTAGATTCATTAATAGCTTCATACATGCACGTCTGGGTATCCGAGTACTTTTGAGTTTTCCGTTTTTGAGCAATCTGCTCACGTGGTCTTCATATGTAGATAAGTCTCGGCCTACCCCGACTTCTTCTGCCCTCTACTTTCGCACAACATTTATTCTTCTTCACTTTATATAATCAAAAATATTTAGTATTGCGTCGTTACCTCGTCGTTACAAAAGCAGCAAGAAACCATTCATTTCGAACTTGTCACCAGATTCAGCAGTTGTGTGTAACCGATTTGGCAAAACCTGGCGCATCAAAAATATGTAAACATAAAAGATTGTGGTAGATTTCCGAATAATGAACTTATATCTAGTTTTATCTAGTTCAATTTTGTAATTATTTTTTTGATCGTAGCTTAAGTCGGAAATGAGATATCGTAGAAACTTCCTCTAAGTCTCTTCTTTTCCATTATGGCGGCGCGAGCGGCAAAGATAGCAGAGTTGAAATTCGAAAGAGCTCATCAATGTATGAAATTACCAATTTTATAAACTCCTGGAATCATTTCCAGGTAAAACTACAACATGATTGTACTAGAAAATATTTTAATTATACGACAAACATTAGCGTCCGTAATCAAACGCTTTAGACGCGCCATAATTTATTGCGACGACTTAATCCAGCTTTCGGCCTTCGGGTTTAACAGCCTGTACTGTGAAGACCGTACCGGTAAATTAAACAGCACTGTCTTAATTTGTATTTTCTTGTTCCTCATTTAGAGTACATCGTAATAGTATTGAGTCGATTTGTGCAGTGAATAGAAAAACTAAATTTTGCCTCGCGACATATACTGCTATACGTAAATATATATAAAATCTCCATTGAGTGTGGTTAATTCCATACATGGTATATAATACTAACGGATGCCTCGTAGTTTTACTTACTTAGTTCCCGTTTCCATAAGTTACTCCTAACATCAGCTATCTACTAGAGAAAGTTTCGTTAAAGTTGATCCAGCCGTTTCAGAGATTAGCCGGAACAGACAGACAGAAAACATAAAAAGTAGTTTTTTATATATAAAGTACCGAATATACCTTCGTTCATACTTTGTGGACGCTGTTATTTCGGAATTACAAACACACTTAAATTTAATTGTATAGATTCAAATTAAATGACCTTGCAATGTTCAATCTGCCATATGTAAAAACAATAATTTAAAAACATCATAATCGAATCAGCAGTTTCGGTAATTACCACTTATTAAACTCGGTCACAAATGTTTTCTTTTTATTCTGATTTATTTAATAGGCCTTATACCTTACTTACTTCGCCCGTGACATACTTAGAACTACGTCGCACCTATTTAATATATTTTTATAAATTCTACAAAAATGCATAAACAAATCTCTGATTTGTCGACATTTATAATTACTGCTTCGCTCTCCAGGGTAGTAGCGTGATGATATATAGCCTATAGCCTTCATCGATAAATTTTCTTTCCATCAGGTGCGCCGTATGCTTGCTTGCCACTTCAGTGGTATAAAAAAAATGGACTATCCAACAAAAACATATTGTTTCGAAACTGACCAGAAGTTCTTGAGATTAGCGCGTTCAAACAAACAAACTCTTCAGTATAGATGATAAAAAATCAGACGTTTTCTTTTTACAATCCTTTGATTTTTAAATTACGTTTACCATGCAGGCCCGGGTTACTGCTGCGTATTCTTCTAACCAAGTTTTAAAATTCGTACATACATACATATTGTCACACCTTTATCCCCGAAGGGATAGGGAGAGGCATACTATACGCTCACATTCACCGCAAGCATTTTTTAACCCACGTAACAGATGGTGATGAGCCCATTGCCGTGTTGAAATGGGCAGGCGATGGCGATCTGCTGTTGACATTTTTCAAGCCGCTCCAAGGCCTTTAACCAGGCTTAACGACTGCCTTTTTACTGGCAACTGGGACCACCGGCTTAACGTGCCTTCCGAATAAGGGAAACTCTCGCAAATGTAAATATCACAAAGTGGTCACCCATCCAAGGACCAGCTATAGCGAAACTTGCTTAACGAAGTGATCGCTTACAGAACACTGAGCAAGTTAATTTCAACTGTAGAATTTGTCAGTGTCTAATAGGGCAAAGTAATCGGTGAGGAGTAGAGGGCTATAAAAGAACATAACCTTAATGACACCCAATATCTGCCTCATTACGTCAATACATCCTCTGTCTATAACTTGGATTCAACTTTCAATTATTGCTGACGAAGAGTGGGTCTTGGGTATACTTCTGCCAACCGCTTTGTTGAAATAGATGTGCATGTATGTATTTAATATGCGGACCACAGGTGCCTTGAGACACAACTGGGATAGATGATCGGATGATGATGTATGTATTCAACGTAAAAATATCTGAAAATGTTATATAATATTTATTATCTTAATATATTTACATATCATAAGACTTTAAGAAATTCGATCGCTGTATAATAGAATACTTAGCGCGGAACCCAACGTAACCCAACACTTATGTACTATAAAAGGTCTATCATTTATACAATATCACGTGGAAAGAACTTTCTGAAATATTAAAACGCGTAATATTATTTGCTTTAAACGTAAAATGAATCCGTTGGAACCCGATCAAATTGCCACAAACCGTATGGCGACATTGCTTTCTAGTAAAGTCAACATCACTTAATCATTTTAATTACCTAACCTTGATACCACGGCCTCGTCACTTCAGGCTGTCCTCATAAATTATGCCATGCCACTCCTTGAGCTCATCTTTTAATCAGAGCACTCCCACAACATGTGGTAGTTATTAATTTATGGAGGAACTTATTGGCGAGTTCCTGATGTGAAAACGGTGCTATAATGTCTTAAATATTTTATGTATAAAATATATGATAAAGTTGAGTAGAAATAGGAGGTTTGTATGTTAATTTTATAGCTTACAAGGCAAAGGGTTTTATCTTCCTCACAGGGTTCTTAAATAAACTCGCCTCGTTGGTAAAGGGGGAATTCACGCCATAAATTCAGGGCTCGCCAGAGTTAATCCTACATGCCAACCTCATTGCAAGTTTACTTGTGATTATTATATTAGTACGTGTAGAGACGTGCCATTGATTGTATTTGTAATTCAGATTTTCACCACATTAACAACTTAAGTTATTGACCATTTACTTTAGTAGGTGTTGTAGAATTACCTCTTACGACATTATTCTATTCAACAATTCCCGCAAGTTTAACTCTGCAGTCGTCTATTTGACCGACCGATGGGTCTACTGTAAGATAGATTCTGTGGTCTCAAAGAACTTCGTTCAGTTTTCTATGCGGCCTATCTAAAGGAGTTTTTAAATCACTTTGATATTGAGTTTCCAGTTTTTTTTTAAATTCACCTTTCATTATTTTCCTTTTTCTTTGTTACAGGCACAGGTGCAGGAGCGCCTCCGCCACCACCCCCCGGCGGAATGCCGCCCCCACCACCCATGATGCTAGAAAGCGACTTCGACAACCTGTCGATTGATGACCGTAGCGCGCTCTTCGCACAGATCAACCAGGGCGAGCAGATCACTAGCAGTTCGTATAATTCTATAATTTCTTATGTATACTAATATTACTAGGTAGCCGCAGTCGCAAAGGTGACCTATGCTAGCAGCATAAATTTGAGCGAAGCGTTAAATCAAACTAAGTATTTTCCCATAGACAACATGATATTTGCGGATAACTTTTTTATTAGATCGAATTTTGAAATTCGGGCTTCGTCACGACCTGCATAATTGGAATAGATTTCCGTAGCAGAAACAAATCCGAAAACGGATAACAAATGGCAAAGTTCTGCCCGGTGTTACAAACGCCATTGAAGTCGCTCCATGGGAGCTTCGCTTCGCTTTGCTCAATAAAGCTGAAGAGTTTATTTGTTTGGTTGAACTCCTGGTTCAACTTGAAAAAATATTTTTGTTATTGATATACACGCTACTATAGTTTAACCACGACCGCTGTACCGCTCACTGCGTAAAATTTTGTAGCGGTACAGCTGTCGTGGTCAAACTATACTTCAGTACACAGAGCAGAAAAAAATCATAGAGTACATATAACATACTCTCTATGAATTTTTCTAGTCTTGTATTAAGCGTATGTGGTAAAAGTATCATTTAATTGACCTTCTCAGATTCTTCTGAGAAAGTCGATTAAATGACTACTGATCCACCATCATAATACATCATACATATTCATACATCATCGGCGTGTATTTATACACGCTACTATAGTTTGACCACGACCACTGTACAGCTCACTGCGTAAAATTTTGTAGCGGTACAGCTGTCGTGTTTAAACTATACCTCAGTACATAGAGCAGAAAAAATCATAGAGTACATATAACATACTCTCTATGAATTTTTCTAGTCTTGTATTAAGCGTATGTGGTAAAAGTATCATTTAATTGACCTTCTCAGATTCTTCTGAGAAAGTCGATTAAATGACTACTGATCATCCATCATAATACATCATACATATTCATACATCATGCATCGGTGTGTATTTATAAACCTATATAATTTCTATATTACTATCATAAAACAAGACTTATTACTTTGACTATTAACCTATTCAGGCACATTAAGAACACATTTGCTTACTTTATTTTTAATGGTATCATTAATGTTTTTTAATAGCAAGTTCTAAATAGCATTTAGCAGGCACATTGAATATTGATTTTTACTTTCAGAGAAGCTTACCGAAGATTAAGAGATTACAATTTTTCTCTATTAAGGAAATAAGGAAAAGCTGATGTTTTCTTAGAAGTTTAGATTACTTTGTAAATACCAATATTATTCGAAAAAGTAATATCCTAAAAATATCAGTTCGTCCAACATTCCGCTTGTTTGCTATTAAATCAGATCAGAGTCGTTTAATAAATGACTAAATAGAAAGTCTCTATGAAATAGCTGTGACATGAAAAAAATGACTATGGCAATTTTTTTTTAAATTTACATATTACCAATGCTTCTTTTTTACTGAACCTCGATTTCTTGGGGCATAGTGGACGCACTCCAGTCCCTTCTTTGCGTCATGATATACCACATTTATATATTTATCTACTCTGATACTATAATACAAAGATTATAAAACTGATAACAAAATTCTTATGACAAACATTACGTACAGGCCAAAAATAATAAAAAAAAGTTTAATTACGATACAGGGCTTGTATGGACACCTGTATCATAATATAACTTTTTAATCATAATGATACACCTATACAACCTCCAGCTGGACCAAGGAGGTAGAACCTCTACTTAAAAAAAAAAGGTTTCAATCATTGGTTTCAATGAACGAGTCCGCGACGCAAGCGCGCATGCGCAATCAATGTTTGCGCCTTGGCGCTAACATTTGACATTTAAAAAATAGATTTAAACTTGTGTCTAAAAATATAATCCGTCCTTATCTCTAATGCTCCTCTGAAATATATGATACTTAGCGACCTATAATATCAGATGGTATAATATATTATTTGGCATGCAGGTCTCCGTAAGGTGACCCCAGACATGCAGACGCACAAGAACCCGCAGCTTCGTACAGGACCTGCTCCTTTCAAGGCATCACCTGTATCTCAAGTGGGTGCTAAGAAGCTGCCCCAACCAGGCGCCGGCACGCTGCCCGATAAGCCGCCCGTCTTCACGCGCGATGGCAAGAAGTGGCTTATTGTACGTATAATTTGTGTAACTTAGAAGAGGCTTTTTAAGGGCAGGTAGGCCAAGTCGCGTAGGCACCAAAACGCTTCCTCAGCCCCCGCCAAGATAGATTGACGATGTATTTTCCGCTGGCACGCCACAGTAAAAATGATTGGCAATAGCAATCGAAATGGAACATCTCTGTTATTGTGTTGGATTTTATTATAGGTTTATGATATACTAGTTGATGCCCGCGACTCCGCCCGCGTGATGATGTTTTCTGGTTCCTGTTATCTAAAGGAACTTGTTCCCGAGGTAAAAAGTAGCCTATACGTTATTCTGATAGATAAGCTATATTATTGTAAAGTTTATTTAAATTACATTCATTAGTTTTTATATGTAAGTATCATCAAACATTCATACTTACAAACTTTCGCGTTTATAATATTAGTAGGAGTTAATGATGATATATTTAATAACAAATTTATGCTTTATGTACAAGTAATAAATAAAATGTACCGTACTCATTATAGTCAGCTTTTTTTTAATAATATTAAAATCAAAAAATGTTAATGTTATGTCCCTGTATCAGGCAGCTGGGCACCGTTGTACTTCAGAACACATCTTCCGTTCGCTAAACATTCGTCCTAAGTATATAACTTCATTTAATTGCTCTAAACGTTTTGAGCTAAAAATTTTGCTATTAGTTCCTACTTTTTCTCTTTCAAATACCCTATTCTTAGTTTAACATGCAGCGAAGACTTCTACTTTCATATTAGTGACTAATGCCTGAAGGTCGGCTTCTGATGAGACCATCACTACCGCATCATCAGCGTACAGCAGACAGTGTACTGTAAAGTTTCCAATTTTACAACATATCATAATCTTTTAACTTTTGCAGCCAACTATTAGATACACTATGAAAAACACAACCAAGGCGGACATAACACAACCCCGTTTGACGCCCGAACAGACGTCAAAAAGAGGCGCCAGGTGAACATCCCTCTTGGTCGCACGCAAGCTTTACAGTCCGTATAAAGGGACTGTACCGCCCGCAGCCGCTGGCCGTCCACACTATATCCTGCCCGGAGATGGTGTGGACGGCCAGCGCACGGACGAGTACCACAGAATTTCTCTCACAACGTTATCAAATGCTTTCTCCAGATACACATATACGCAGAAAACCTTCGGGTTAAAATGTTGGGATTATTACTTATTAGTTACATGAAATGTTATACATTTTTTAAGGCTACCAACATAAAGTAAAAATATCTCTGTAAAATATCACTGATTTATGAAACTCTCTCGGACTTTGGATGGATTTTCGTTATACAGAAAAAAAAATGAAATTCGTCAATATTTAGCGGAAAAATAGGTAAACATACATTGAACAGCCCACTGGCTCAGTTAATTATATAACTGCCTTCTAACCTGTGGGTACCGAGTTCAATTTTATACTACTTACAAGGATAATTCTAACGTTTCTGTGAAATTTACGTAGCTCATTTTATATTAAAACTCTCATATACACTATACAAAGCGAACTCCAGGGGTCGCGAGACATTGAACAGCCCACTGGCTCAGTTAATTATTTAACTGCCTTCTAACCTGTGGGTACCGGGTTCAGTTTTATACTACTTACAAGGATAATTCTAACGTTTCTGTGAAATTTACGTAGCTCATTTTATATTAAAACTCTCAAATACACTATACAAAGCGAACTCCAGGGGTCGCGAGATGCAGCTGGGACATATGCTCGGATGATGATGGAATGCTTACTGCTCTGATAAATATACTGTGCCATTGCGAAGAAATAACAAGGGGAGCGCAACGAAAAAACCTGACACAGGTCCTACCTAAGTAAGCGCCAGGGCGCGACTGATCAGGCGTCAGCGGCGCGAATCTGGTATTATTTAAACATTTGTCCTATAAAAATCACTGTATATAGTCAAAGTAAGCGATTATGTCTATAAATATTTAGTAGCTATAGTTGGGTATAAAAAATTCATGAAAATTAAAATTAAATCAATTTTGATTTAGATATTTTGATTAGAAAGCCGATGTGATCGAGATTTTTTTAAACTATAAATTCTTGGCAACTCGAAAAATTTCAACAGTAGTTAGCGACAACCTGCGTCTGTCTATTTCAACACTGCAATGGGCTCACCACCTATTATGTAGGACAGAAATACACATGGTGAAAAGTGGGCATACAATATGTATGGCTCCGCCACACCTAGTGTGATGAAGGCATCTCACAAAAATCCACTAGTCGGATTGATCTAAATTTTAGTATACTGTTACTTGGATAGTATTTCCACAATATGATAATCTGGAACTTACCGCTGCATCGAATAGTTTGCGGGATATCTAACTGCCCTGAAGATGAGTAATGAGTAAATCAAGTTCTTTATTATTTATTAATTTGTTTTTTTACACCCTAGAAATGTAAAAATGACGCTAGAAAATAGTCTCATTCATCAAAAATGAACTATTTTTCCACAGTTATGTTATTTGAGGCGATTGGCTCGTTTCCAAAAGCATAGTGATTTTCATTTAGCAGCATTCATTACATTTTTACATACTTTATGGGACGCTATTAACAATTGTCAATTGTCCTCACAGGAATACCAGAAAGGCAACCAAAACCTAGTGGTGGAAAACGCGGATATGAACAACGTGGTATACATGTACCGTTGCCGCGACTCAGCACTGACTGTGCGCGGCAAGATCAACGGCGTAGTACTAGACTCTTGTACCAAGTGCGCCGTGGTCTTCGACAACTTGGTGTCGAGCATTGAATTCGTCAACTGCCAGTCTATGCAGATGCAGGTGAGTAACTAATTTCCCTTTTCTATAGGTTGCACACCTAGTTGCCTTCCTGGGGGCCCCGAGTCGACTATTTTACAATAAAAAGTGTTAATTTTTTTATTCTATATCGATTCTATCGTGATTGGAAACTATCAGTTTAACTATCAGTATGTAGTCAATATCAATATACATATATAAAAATCAATGCCACTTTTCGTTGTAATTTTATAACTCACGAACGGGCTCACCTATCCAAACCAAATGTTTAGGCTTTGGTCGAACTATTTTGTAGATGGTTTCTGGGAAATTTGCACAAAATCGGTCGAGCGGTTCTTCATTTATCTCATTTTTGGCGGCGCTAGTGCAGGTCAGCTAGTTAAATATATAAAATTCTTGTGTCGCGGTGTTTGTTGCCAAATTCCTCCGAAAATGCTTGACCGATTTTATGAAATTTTATATGTATACTAGCTGTCCCGCCCGGCTTCGCCCGTGACATACTTCGAAACCCGTGGCACCCATTTAATTTCTTTGTTTATTAATTTCACATTTACAATAATGTATGAACATTTTCCAAATTCATTGATTAGGTAGGTACTTGATGAAGCGCTCGTGGCCCCGCGGTCTCAGTGTTCTGTAAAAACGATCACTGAGTTACGCAACTTTCACTATGGCTGGTCCTCGGATGGGTGACCACTTTGTGGCATTTACATTTGCGAGCGTTTCCGTGGAAGGCACGTTAAGCCGTTGGTCCCGGTTGCCAGTAAAATGGCAGTCGTTAAGCCTGGTTGAAGGCCTTATGGGCGGCTTGAAAATTTCAACAGCAGGTAGCCACAACCTGCGTCTGTCTATTTCAACACGGCAATGGGCTCACCACCTATTACGTGGGACAGGAATCCACACGGTGAAAAGTGGGCATATAATATGCCTCTGCCACCCCTTCGGGGATAAGGCGTGATGGATATATTTAGGTAGGTACTTCACCCCTCTCCAGTACCTACCTACCTACGCCCGCACGTGCCGGTCGAATTATGGTTACACGAAATTAATTTCTTTGCGCTTTATTTTGAATCTGCGATAAATCGGTGTAAAAGGACAAAATAATCGCCATGAAATGCTGAAGCCAACAAACGTAGTAAAAATGATAAGGATTAATAGCATATATGTGTAAATAGCCTTCAAAAAACCGCTTTATAATTGATTAATTTTTGAAGTATTAAAATGGATATAGTATGTTATTCTTATGAGATACACATATATCGTCGCGGACTTTTTTGTAGACCTACATTAGATACACAATTGCACCATACATTATTTTGTTATATCTCAAAGGGTTTAGGCAGCGTTTTTGTTGAAAGCTCCCAGATGGCTTATTTTTCCGACATCCCCAACAAATATCGTTATAGTTTGATCAATATATACAAAAACTTAACAAATTATACATAAAAACCTTCTATAAGAATCACACTAACTATTAAAAAAAACCACATCGTAATTCGTTTCGTAGTTTTTAAGATCTAAGCATACATAGGGACAGACAGCGAAAAGCGATGTTGTTTGCTTTATAATATGTAGTGATTTGGTAGGTCTAAGAATCGGTCGTAATCTATTTTTCATACTCCTTAGTGGTAAGGGGGTCCACTCCAATTGTTTATTTATATTTTAACGGATAAACTTAACTATCTTCACGCTGTATCCCTGACGGGGTAATCAGAGAGGACAGATCGCCAGGCTTCGCGATCCATGCATACTTCTTTCGCTTCTTCGAGATTCATCAAACGCTTTATACACGCACGTCTGGGTATTCGAGTACTTTTGACCTTTCCGTTTTTGAGCAATCTGCTCACGTGGTCTTCATATGTCAGTCTCGGCCTACCTGACCTATTCTACCCTCTGCTTTCGCACAATATATATTCTTCGTCAATCGTTCCTCACTCATTCGTTGGACGTGTCCAAACCAACGGAGCTCGCCCTTTTCCAGCTTAACGCTGACACTTTCATTCAAACCTGCCATATTGCGTATCACTTCGTTACGTATTCGGTCAGCCAAGGTAACGCCGCACAATTTTCGAAGTGATCGCATCTCCACAGCATTCAATTTACTTTCATGCATCTGTTGACATACCCAGGTTTCGCTACCGTAAAGCAAAGTTGGCACTAGCACTGCGTTATGAATCGCCAGTCGTGCTTCTTTTACGATGCTTTGTCGCTTTACTAATTGGGACAAAGCACCGTTAACTCTGTTTCCGACAGCTACTCGCCGTTCTACATCCGAATCACATCTTCCATCCGCGCTAAACATACTCCCTAAATACAGAATTTCATTCACTTGCTCTAGACGTTCCTGTTTTGCCCTAATCTCGCATTTAGTTCTTACGTCATCTCTTTCAAATACTAGAACCTTAGTCTTACTTGCATTCAAGCAAAGACCCTTACTTTCACACTTCTCTTTCATATTAGTGACTAATGCCTGAAGGTCGGCTTCTGATGAGGCCATGAGCACCGCATCATCAGCGTACAGCAGACAGTTTACTGAAAAGACACCCAAATTCACACCCATATCACAATCTTTCAAATTCTGCAGGCAACTGTCCAGATACACTATGAACAGCCAGGCGGACATGACACAACCCTGTTTGACGCCTGTACAGACATCAAAAAGAGGTGACACATCCCGCCCTACTCGCACGCAAGCCTTACAGTCCCTATAAAGCGACTGTATTGCTCGCAGCAGCGAGCCGTCCACACCATATCCGGGCAGCAAATCCCACAGAGTTTCCCTCACAACGTTATCAAATGCTTTCTCCAGATCCACAAAAGCGCAGAAAACCCTCTGGCTAATAGCCAGAAACTTCTCCGCGATCATGCGGAGAGAAAACACTTGATCCATGCAACCTCTTCCACGTCGGAATCCGCATTGAGCCTCCCATAAATACCTTTCAGACTTTTCCTGCATTCTTGCCGTTATAATCTTTGCATACACCTTACTAGCTAAGCTGACCAAGCTGATCGCCCTGTAGCTGGAGCAGTTTAGGCGCGAGTCTTTCCCTTTGTAGATAGGTACTACAACTGCTATTCGCCAGTCATCTGGGACCTCACCCGTCCGCCAGCACAAGTTGCATAACAGACATAGAGAGTCCCAGACGCGCGACCCACCGTACTTGATCATCTCAGCAGTAACTCTGTCTTTTCCCTCAGCCTTACCACGTGAAAATTTCCCGGGATAAAAAGTAGCATATAATTAACCCTTAACCGGCCAGCGTGTATGAAAACACTCATGAAAGTAAAGAAGCCAAAGTTGTATGTCAGAGTCATAGCAAGTGGAAAGCCATAGTCTCTGCCTGGGGTAGGCATGGGAGACAGGCGTGATAATATGTATGTATGTAAAATGTCAATCCATACCACATTTTATCCAAATTGTTCAGATGTTTGAGCGTGAAGAACTAAAAAAGACCTTTCTCCTTTATAATATTATTAGAATTTTATCCATCTTTATTGGAAGCAGTCTGACCTGACATAATAAAATAATAAATAAAAATGAAAAAACATAAAAAATATTTATTTTCAGACATCAAGTCCATAGAATTAATACAATTACATTACATTTAACCAAATTAAAATAACAATCAGAATATCAAATCTAAAAATCTAAATAAAATTAAAATAAGTTGAAAATGAAATAATAATAATATTAAAATAGATAATTAAAATCACATTTCAAATCAAAAAGTTAATAAATTAAAATATAAAAGTTAAAATAAATTAAATATTAATAAACTACATTCAATTTGTTTATTTATTAGTGTGGCTTAACTGACTCGCCACACATGAAGCTCAGTAAACCTACTCAGCAGCACTGAGTCTATTCTTTGGCCTATCATTGCCAGTATACTGTTATGGCTCCCTCGAACCCGCCGCACCACTGAAGTTACCTTTTTCCGCATCATTGCGTAGAAATCATCCAGCAAACATGCCGGAAGCACTGCAGTACCGAGGGAGCCGAAACAGTGTCCTGAACACATTATAGTATTGGACTCGCAAGGCGTTGTAAGCTCTCCGCGTAAAGCTGGCCCACAGACCGCTAGTGTAAAAAGTTTGGCAATACGATTTAAATAATGTTATTTTTACATCTGCTGTACACCGAGCGAATCTGTGTGCCAACATGTTGCCGCGAACCGACAACGCCCTGCGCTCCCTTTCAATATCCAAATTGTCACATAATTTCGTCTCTATATGCCCTAGATACTTAAACTGCGACACACGACCTAAAGGTATACCGTCAAGTAACAAGGGTGGTATGAAGTTAGATTCTTTGTTATTACCTTTAAAAACCATGAACTCACTCTTGTTTACGTTATATTTCAGCCCGTGTTCCGCAGCGTAGCGCTTACATACACCCACCAGCCGCCTTAACCCCCCAATTGAGGGTCCCAGCAGCACCATGTCATCAGCATAACTCAAATTATTGACACATACGTCATCTATATGACATCTAATATGAGTGCTGCTGAGCTCCTCAGTCAGTTGGTTAACGTAGATGTTAAACAACCTCGGTGATGTTAACCCCCCCCTGCCTCACTCCACACTGCAAAGCATACTCATCGGAGTATACGCCACCCCACCTAACCAAGTTCAGCTGATTTTTATACCAGTATGCAAAAATGTCCACAAGGTCTATAGGGACACCAGAGTCTCTAAGCTTTGTCCAGAGCTTGTCATATGACATCCGATCGAACGCCCTGGACAAATCCAGGAAGCAGGTATAAATAGGTGTCTTCCTCTTCAGATAACACGCTTTCTGTCGACAATCCGGACCTAAAGCCAAACTGGGCCTCATGTAAATGCGTAAATAAAATATCTCTGACCATTTTCAAGAGAAATCAATCAAAAAGCATTTGCCCGCGATATCCCGCCCGTTCAAAGAGTATTTTCGAATAAAAAGTTGGTAATGTATAGGTACACATTTTAAGTTAAAATTAGATAATACAGGCAATATATTCAGTAAAAATCAAAGCGTTAGAAAGTTAAAGCGCGTCGATCTGGTACATCGTACTCATCATCTATGTCGCTTTTATCCTCCTCAACGGCTATCTGACTATTGGTCTCCTCGATAATAGACATCATATTCGGAGGTTTGCCTCCTCGCTCGCAGTACAAAGACGTGTATAGCCCATCACCATAGTCTTGAGACTCGCAAAACTCGTTCGTTGGTGCAGTATCGAGAATACCCTTAAATAGAAAATTAATGATTACATTCCCGTAGAACGTAACGAAATGCGCGAAAAATATTTATATAACAATATTAAGTTAAAATTACACAGGACAGGAATACACATGGTATAAAGTGGGCATATAATATGCCTCTGCCACCCCTTCGGGGATAAAACGTGATAAGAGTATATATAAATTAAAATTAAAGTATAATATGGAAATAAAAATAATTATACTGACATCATAGTTATACGAATAGGGTTTGTACTGGTTTGGCAACCAGCTCTGATTATACTCATCGTAGCATGTATCAGAGAAGCTGTTTCTCAGGTCACTATCGGAGTCAGATAATCCTTGAGGTTTAGAGTAGTCTCCCATGGCTTCTTGTGAGGCGACGTCCATGGGGTGTGAATCGTAATTCAATATAGTCATTTTACTATTGATAACCATGTTTAGAGTTCTTTGCCAGTCTTCTAATAGGTTTTTTATATTTTCCATCTATGATAAAACAATAAATATTTATAATTTAACGTAAAATATGTTAATTTTTAATAATTATTGTGCTAATATGATGAAGTACGCTCACTTTCTTTTTCAATAGTGCCTGCTTATTAGCTCTTCGCAACTTTTTCTGTTTCATGTAATTCTTAAGATAAGCCACCTTATACACGTTGGTGACTTTGACAATCTTTACGCGGTAGTCCTGCCGGAGGTCGACATCACTGAGGGAGGAGTACACGCTGTTTACAGATGAATGTGAATCGGTCTTTGAGTTTTCTTTGTACACTTTCTGTGGTACGTCAATATTTGACGCACCGCTCTCATTATGTATTTTTCCTATTAATTCCACCATAAATTGATCTAAAGTAAAACAATTTAGAAAATAAGTGTTGTATAAATTGAGGGCCGTAGTTTTGACTATTAGAAATGGAAGTGACCTGGGTCTTTCGATGAATAATGAAAATGCGCGTCATGTTCAGCGTTCCATTGAGTTGCGGTTTGGAGCGTTTCTCGGACACTCTCATTATTTGCGATGAGTTCACGCACACGTTCCCGCAATACTCGAAGCCTTTGTGTACTGCGACGCAGCTGCTCTGACCGCTCATTAAACTCCGCGTCCCGAAAGCACAACTTCGTTTTCACTATCTTTATCTAATCAAACCAAAACACGTTACTTGTATTTCTATCGGCATGTATAACACATTTACATAGGCATTGATCAAATACACAACCTGCAGTTGAATATCTTCTATCTCCGACTGCCTGTCCTTTATTCTGTGCCGAGAGTTTGAGTAAACATCTTTTATCAATTTGAATACATAGTATCCTGTTGGTAAATATTTAACGGAGAATATAATCTGAGGAAATGAGTATAAAATATTAGGTTCATTATATTCACATACTAAAAAAGTAGGTTAAAAATCGAACTAACCAAATTGACAAGTGTAAGTCGAACATACAAGAAATAAGTTACACCAATAACATATTCTACAAATAGGTGAACATATTCGTAAAAAGCATCAGCCCATTCTTTAGCCAGGATGAACTCCTCTAAATTTACCGTACACAAATTTTCCGCATGTATAAACATTGTTATTTATTTTTCTATAATCGTCGACAAATTATAATTAAATCAAAATGAAATGTATATAAAATTAACGTATTCTAATATTTGGTCCATCAAAATAAGCACAAATTTGCGTAAATAAAAAAATCTGTATTTTAAACATTGACATTGATTTTTCTTTGACATATCTTAAAAAAGTTTCGCATAGAGGTTACTAAAAAGCAGAGTTTTATGCAATATAAAAAATAAAAAACCGAGCATACAAAATTATCATCTCTAATTTATACAACAGCTGAAATTCGTTTAAAAACAATGATATATACATCAACTTCGTGAGCTTATAAGGATCAATTCTTTTGTTTTCTTCACAATATTATTAGAATTTGTATAATTATACCTAGGACGATTTAACCACTTATACCTTCGGCATTACACCCTCCACCTATAATAAAATGAGAGTAGGTATCATTTATATAATCTATCACACCTTATCCCCGAAGGGGTGGCAGAGGCATACATATTGTATGCCCAGTTTTCACCATGTGTAATCTTGTCCCACGTAATAGGTGGTGAACCTATTGCCGTGTTGAAATAGACAGATGCAGGTTGTGGCTACCTGCTGTTAAAAATTTTCAAGCCTGCCGTAAGGCCTTCAACTTGACTTAACGACTGCCATGTTACTGGCAACCGGGACCAACGGCTTAACGTGCCTTCCGAAGCACGGAAACGCTTGCAAATGTAAATGCCACAAAGTGGTCACCCATCCGGGGACCAGCCATAGTGAAAGTTGCGTAACTCAGTGATCGTTTACAGAACATAGAGTCCGCGGGGCCACGAGCGAATCTATAACAATCTTATATACCTTTAGAAAAACGGGGGTCTTGGCGTTTGTGATGAAACTCCTTCGAAATGATATATATTTATATTTGAATACCTCGAGATGATTGACTGACTCGCTTTATTTTTTTTTGTTGTTTAAAAATGACTATCACGGCAGGTGCGCTTATCATATTTAATTTAATATGCAAGTGAATTTTTATTTACCCCTAAATGATAAAAATGGTCCTTTATATAGTAAAATAACGCAATCTTCGCGGCATCCATGCGAAGTATTTTTAGCTTCTAAACCTAATCGTATATGTAGAACTGCGAGACTAAACTGGGACAATGTGCATAAAAAACTATTAGACGAAAAGTGTTGCCAGATTGCGTCGGAACACTTTCATCACAATACATTTTTGCCAATCTTATGTATGTCCAGAAAAATCTATCACAGTTCTCTAAACTCTGTGATCAACATAATGTAAACACTAGAAATAAAAATAATCTTTCAGTCCACCACAGTCGACTACATAAGATTGGCGATTCTTTCCAGGGTAACTGTATACGCTTTTACAACAAGCTTCCCTGTGACCTGTGAATTTACCATTAAATAAATTTAAAAAGTTTATTAAAAACAAGCTTTGTGAAAAAGGTTTTTACTCCGTTACAGACTATTTGCAGGACAGGGACGCCTGGAAATGATCTGCTGGCAAAGTGAAATAATATTAAATTGTAAATAGGCCATCAAAAAAAAAGCCTTCCTAAGTTTCTTGCCGGTTCTTCTCAGGTGGGCCGCGTTCCGAACCGGTGGTCGCTTTAAATATTTTAAATAGTGTATGACATTTTGTAAGCGCCGTTAAAATGGTCTATGCAAAATAAAGATTTTTTTTTTAATTGTATTGCTAAAGGAGAATTTTTTTTTTGCCCATCTCCCATACATCGTTGGGACCAAAAAATGATGAACCAGTACAGGATCCAAACTAGTATCATTAGTTAGGGAAAAATATGAAATTCAAATTGCCAAAGTTTCAGTTTTATTGACAATGGCATTCTCAAGAAATATGACCCCGAATATTTTTAGGTTATGTTGTTAGTGATATATTTTTTATTTACCTTTTAATCCAGATCTTATCGGATGACGAATAATAGCACTTCATATAAACTCTCACTTATATACTCGATGAAAAATACAAGAAAAATATTTACCTACATAGAGAGAGTCACAGAGCGAATGACATTAAGGGACGCGAAAAAGTATCGATACTTTGTGGTATCGATACTTTTCCTTTTGATATTTTTGTACTCGATACTTTGTGTTCGATACTTTTACTCAATGAGTACTTTTTGACAGGTATCGAATTGACGAATCTTACAAATTTCCTTTCTTTTCATTTTATCTTCTGATTAATGTCGATGGGGTTACAAGACACTAAAACTTCTCCTGGGATTTTACCGAGTTTTAGCTCGGTGTAAATATTTTGGTCTTGGTCATTGTTGTTGCTTGATCGTGGATGACAGGAGTCAAAGTAATGGAACTTAGGGTAGGGATAGACACGTCTGGGTATCCGAGTACTTTTGTCTTTTCCGTTTTTGAGCAATCAGCCCAATGGATTCATATGTGAGTCTCGGCCTACCCTGACTCCTTCTACCCTCTACTATCGCACAATATATATTCTAAATATACTGTTTATTTTTAAGCAGTATAAATTATTCATATGATACTATTTACGAAACGATTAGGTAGACCCTTACTAAGCTTTATATCTATTGCTTTATTGATAAGAAAACACATTTTCGATCAATATTTAGTATGTTTAGTACCTAATGTGATGAGTTTCTGTTTACTCTGTATTAGCTCTCACCGTCCGTGTACGGCGGGACCGTTTTCATCAATAACAATTGCTGCATAAAATGTTTCATCGTAAAGACAAGTTTGTTATTTAAATAGTTGTTCGACTGCGTAAATTATAAGAACGTGCTCGGGGAACGCGACTTTTTTGCTACTTTCCAAAATCCACAGATAACTTAGTAAAGTTTCCATCATTTTACTAATATAGAATTTTGAACTAATGTATATGAATACGCTGCTATCTAGGTATAAGAATGCATTTCTTATAAACGGTAGTCGGGGAACAAAAGGGACGCGGACGCTTCTTGTATAATTTTTAAACTAGTATATTTTCAAGTGTGGATTATAAAAGAAAAGCTTCGACAACGTGCACAAATAATTATATAATTCAGGAGAACGCATTTGGTACTTTCTAAACTCCACAGATAGCGATAAAGTTTCCACCATGTAACTAAAGTAGAACTTTAAACAAACTGATACTTAAATACGCTACGCTGCTATGTACAATAATAATACACTTCTTAAAAATAAAGAAGAATCATATTTTAGATTTAAGACTTGAATATTTGAACTTTGAAATTTGAATACAACAAAAATAAGGAAGATTCAACAATATTATTGTTGTTCGCATTCGCATTACCGAGCGCAGCCAAATCATAACAAAAGTAGACACTCTAGTACCTATTTGTTTGTTTGTTGTCAGGTTTTGGGCAAGGTGCCAACAATATCGATCGATAAGACGGACGGTTGTCAGATCTACCTATCTCCGCAGTCCCTCGATGTTGAGATCATCAGCTCCAAGTCCTCCGAGATGAACGTACTTATGCCTAAAGGCAATGGTGATTATGTGAGTATACTATTTGTTTATTTGCGATTATGTATTTTAGAATAATTAGCATGAGTATCAAACAATCGTCTACTTTCTGAACCTTTCACGCGAGAAAGAGAGAAATCCTCTATGGATTTACAAAAGTATATATGAAAAATATTAGTAATTTTTACTATATCTCTTCTATATCCATTTTAGTATATTTTTATTTGCTTCCAAACCCTTCTGGGATTTGGAACCTGGGATCAATTTTATTTGTTTAATAGGAGCAGTTATCGTTTGACTTTTAGTTTTTGATATTGTTGGGGGCCACTGCCCTCTGATTTCCAAATCTTTGCCTCGTCCGTTAGTTGTAGCACGGCTAGTAGGTGAGGCGCTAGGCACCGCAGATTTTGTGGGACAGGAGATTTTCCTCACTTTTATCTATATTGAAATAATATTCAGTTGATGACAGCAAGAAAGTGGACCCCGAACTTGGGAGTGATGATGATGATGGTTTAATTTATTTATTTTTTTAATTTGTGCAGACTTTCGACACTGTGCCTGTGCCCTATGGGATCTAGACAACTGATATACATATATATTTCTAAATACATACACATTATACATAGGAAACACCTAAACTCCTAAACTAACATTTATGGATCACACAAATATTTGTTCAGACACAGAAATCGAACCCGGGACATTGAGTCCCGGCAGTCGCATACACTACCACCGCGCCACCAAGGCGGTCTAAATTGTAAATTATTAGCATAAATATCAATAGACATCTCACAATGTGAATTGTACAGGCCGAACAACCGATTCCGGAGCAATTCAAGACACTGCTGAACAAGTCTGGAGGTCTCACTACCACTCCCGTCGAGAGCACGGGCTAGGTGCCACGTCACGACATTATGACACTCGGGAACGGAACCTCGTACACTTTATAACCATAGCTGTGTTTACTTAAGAGCGCTTATGCCGCTACAAACTCACATCGTCGCTTTCTTTATACTGCATTTATACAGAAATTTGTTAATATTCCCTTCCTCTTATCTTTCTAATAAACACTTCGAATTGTGTAAAATGTTCGATGTATATAAATTTTTATTGATATATTTATATGATAAAAATACTTTTTAAACACATAAACAGTGCATTTTTATAATGTAATTTTAAATGTTTTTGCATAACACATACATACGTTCATAAGTCATACCCCTTTTCTGGAAGGTATAAGCAGGAATATTGGAAAATAGGTATTTTTATAGCAAAGAAAAACTCATATTTTATATACTACTCGGGACTTCACGCGAAACAATTATGTACTTACATTCACCGACGTTTCGCGTGTGGTCGCAGCTGGACTCGGGGTGAATGACTGGGTCGGTGAATGTAAGTACAAAATTGTTTCGCGTGAAGTCCCGAGTAGTATATAAAATAAAAGAAAAATCAGTTGATTTTAACCTTTTTAAAATATTGAAATATACACATATTTCTTTTGAACAGATATCGAATCGGCATAAGCTCTCTTAATATGAGGCGTTTTCAAATATACTTACCTAAGATACTTCTGCACGGTCTAGTTCGATATTAGCTCACTTACCTCGATTCGCCTCGATGCGTTATAAAAAGCACAATACCACCCATAGACTTACGAGATACGTTCTCGAGTTTGAAGTGCGATAAGTGCATCTTGCATCGGTCATGTTAATATCATTTCTTGCTCATTGCGCTCGATTGTAGTAGATATTTAATTATTATAATTATAATACGACTTAGAAATAACTGTATAACACAAGTATTTACTGGCCTTTGTGTGTATTGTAAAGATGTTCCTTACACTAATACTTTGAGATTTTGACGTTGAAGAGACATAAGTTTGGAGTACCGCTCGGTACGGGATTTAGTTAAGGATTAGTTTAAGGTGTGTGACTGTCTCGAGTAAAATTCTAGAATTTTCATCTTAATATTTGGGCGATGAATAAACCCCAAACGCTTGACGGATAAGGTCTAAGTTTATAATCGTATTACTTTGTATGTGATCAATCATTTATATGTATTTTTATTTTATTTTAAATTGATGTCTGCGTATTGGGAAAATACCCATAAAGTATTTTTAACTTAGGACTTTGTAATTTTAATTATTACATCTTAAATTTTAATGTTTCTTATTTGTAGTATCCTGTAATTTGTATTGTAATTGATGATAATTTGGTGATTATGGTGAATATGTAAAAACTGCAATTATTTATTGTAATCGTTCTCATTTTCAAGAATATAATGCTGTAATGATCATTTGCATTTTGTTAATTTATTTTTCGAGAGATTAAAATTATTTTAAGATCATTTGATTTTTTATTACAAATTTTATTTTGGACGAAACCTTAATAAGAACTCGCTATACAATGGAATAAATAAAAAATAAATAAGTATTTGTTACATTTTTATTTCATTTTAATCATGGCTTACGTCGTCCATTTGAAACATGGAGTTTCAAACGGAAAAGGTAACCCATGTGTTCAATAAATAATATCAATTAAGAAACATAATTGCGCACTGGTAAACAAACTATTTGGGCACATATTTACAACTATATGTACAAAACTGCCCAAACTATATTAAATTAATTATGGCGTAGCAATTTAGCATTATAATAATTTTGAAATCAGAAATTTCTATTACAATCTGAAACCATCTAACAGAGATATGATTACTTATATGTATGCTTATAAATATCAGTCGAATTTAGAAAATTTACCTTACTCTAAGTACTGGCTTATGAGTAATACAATTTTCTTATACAAATTAGTCTGGGTCTAAGCTGGAATTTGGTGTGGGCTTACTGCATCCCCACTCGTCGCTTCCATCGGAACATTCCAGAAACCCGTTGCAAACACTGGTGGCAGGCAAGCATTCGCCGAGCGGACACCTAAATCCTTTACACGTGTCTATTCTACTGGCGCGTCTGTTCTCAGAGGTTTCGAGATCCGCATAGAAATCCTCATCGGACTCTTGATCCTCGTCGGTGGTACTAGCATTCTGTGCTGGGGTGTAAAGCGCTATTGTGTTGTCAATCCAGTCGATGTAGTGAGACACTTTGGTGTAAACGCCGGGACGATTCGCTCTGGCGCAGCCATATCCATTGCTCGTAACTCCGTACACATACCATTTGTCTGACTCCTGGTAAATAAAATAATTATAAATAAATATCGTTGGGACAACTCACACAACGCCATCTGATTTCAAACTAAGCAGAGCTCGTACTAAGGTAACCAGATATATGATAAACATACTTATATATTTCTGAATACATAAATTAATATCATGTAACGATTTGGAATAAAAACGCAGTCTCGACGATGTGACGAACATTTTGATTTGGTTAAGGTTGCGATGGGTACGATGGGGTTCTACAGAGATCTTAGAGCCTCAAACAGCCGTATCTACACCGTGATGCACCTGCTAAGTAGCGCATGAAGTCATGGTGAACATAAGGGAAAATCGAATCAAAACCCTATACCAACTCGTCTAGCCAGTGTGGCTATACCACGCTAATCATCCAAATATAAATGAATTGAAAAATCTTTATTCATGTAGGTCATTAAGTAACTCTTATGTTATGAACGTCAAGGATATTGCTTCTACATTTACTGCCAGATTCGCAAAGCAATAGGTAGAGCCTGAGTAAGAACCTGGCAATAAAACTCGTGGTCACTATTTTCTTAAAAAGAAATTGTGAGAGAGTTCTACGTCCAGGAGTGTATTGTGATCGGGTGATTCAATTCATTGATTGATATATTGGAAAGATCGGAGCTACTAGTACTACCAATTTCAGGTCATTGGGATCGCAGTCATCATTGTAAATATTATCAATATCGTTCGTTTTAGTGAACATAGGGTGGGAGGCAACATAAGGAAGCAATGGTAAATCATGTCCAAAGAACAAGTGTGTACCTGACACACGAGTGGTCCGCCAGAGTCTCCCAGACAGGCGTCGCGACCGCCTCTCTCGTAGCCCGCGCAGAACATGTCGTCCGTGATGCGGTACAAAGGCAGCAGGCGCGTGCGGCGCCGGCACTCCGACGTCGAGATAACCGGCAACTCTACCTCTTGTAAAGTGTCAGCTGGAATGAGATAAGTAAGATATTCATAGATATTTAGGACTATTAGTTTATGATGCAGGATCTGCAGCAGCAGTGGTATAAGGTGGTGTTAGCCCGTATCTTACTGTCTTTGGTCAAAGGGCTTTTGCGCCTTGTACAACCTACATACTGCCAGTTACTCTTCTGCATAAGATTTGTCTTAATAGGTCCTTGTCTTAATGTGATACAAACAAAGTACATTATAATTAACTATCTTCACGCTGTATTCTTGACGGTCAGAGTCTAGTCAGAGAGGACAGATCGCCAGGCTACGCGATCCATGCATACTTCTTTTCCTACTAAAAAGTAAAGAAGTGGTTAGGCGTCGTTACCTCGTCTATTCGTCACCAAGTGCTCCGCTAGCATGTAAGATGTTGGTAGGCCTTTACACCTACTAAATCACTTAAATAATGCTGATACAAAAATCCACATCTCTTACGTGAGAGTCAAACTTACGGAAGACTCGTTCGTGCTCGTAGAGCTGACCCCAGCCAACGACAGTGCAGTGAAGTCCAGCTGGAGGTTGAGCCCTGGGCTGCGGCAGACAAGCGGGGCGGAGACGCGCGTGGAGCGGCAGCGCGTCCAGCCGGAGCAGTGCGATATCGTTGCGGAATCCGCGCGGAGCGTACTTGGGGTGAAGTACGATCTGACGCACGCGGGCCACGCGCTCCCACGGACCGCGGGGCCAAGCTCCTCGTCGCAGGGCACCCAGGCGAGCTACCCAGTGAGCTTCCGTCGCTCTGCACCATTTATAAAGAGACTTATATTTTCTTATATTAACGTGTTTTGAACTGCAAAGTCGTTAAGGAGCTTCGTGGCTCTCGTCGGTTCTATGTAAAAGGTTGGTCCCGTAGGGACGTCTACGCTTATGAAAATATTACAAGCCATATCATCCCTACTAAAGTTATCGGCCACATCTTATTCCCCGGTAGTTTATTTGTTTTAGTGCGAATCGAAATTAGTAGGTGCTGTTGAAATAATTCCCAAGATATAGAGAATCTCATGGCTTTGGTAAATACCTGTGTACCACTTTACAATTTAAGCAACATTCTATAATCGGAATTTGGTAAGGACGCGACAGACACACCACTTGTTAAGTTTAACGTTCGAGCAGTTAAAACTACTTGGGGTAGTGCTTAGCTAAAATGATTACAAGAATCTACAACTTGAGAGTGTGTGATGAGTTTGTTTATTTTATTTCGAATTGCTTCCAAGCCTTTAATGGATTTGGAGTTTTGGGTCCACTCTTATTTGGCTGCTAGGAGCAGTTCGTACAGTTTTGCATTGTTGTTGTCTGATCTTCCAACACTGTAAGGGCGTCTCGTCCATTAATCAGCAGGTGTACCTGCGTACCGCTAGCAAATGATGTTGCTTGAACTCCGGAGATCTTGATTGGACCTCTTACATCTAACAATTTACCTTCTTATATCATACTACTTAGATGACGGCTGCGTCTCCGCTCGCGTGATGAACTTTCTTGTTCCCGTTTCCCACAGGAACTTGTTCCCGGGATAAAAAGTAACCTAAGTGTTATTCTGATGTATAAGCTATATTATAGTAAAGTTTCATCAAAATCTATTCAGTAGTTTTTACGTGAAAGCGTAACAAACAAACTTACATACAAATATTTCCTCTTTATAATATTAATACCTATAGATAATTGTGCATATAAATTACCTACGCTTTATCATTGATCAAGTCTACAAAATTTTGAGAGCAAGAGAAAGGTAGGTAGGTAGTACTGACTGGTAGAAACAGTGGCTGGCGGAGAGCAGCCAGTGCGCGTGCACGAGCGTGGCGCCGCACTGGAAGTCGCCGTCGCGGTACAGCGCCGCCTGCCACGGCCACGCGCCCGCCGCCGCGCCGCCGCCGCCCACCACCCTGCCGCGACGCACCCACTCAGTATCGTTCGCCCTACCGCACACCGCACACTTGGCACTCGGCACGACCCACGCACCACTCACCACACCGCTGTGCCGTGCACACACATACTACACGCCACTCCCCTATGTTCTGTGCCGTACACATAACGCACTAGGCACAGAACAGAACGGTGCTCTGTCCTGAGCCATACATTCGTAAAAGTATAACACACTCTTCACACGGCACCTTCTCCATATTGGTACCGTACAGACTACCACTGGGACGATCTGATTCCACGAATATCTTTGAGGTTCAAACCAACTTACGTCTGCCTCTTGATAATTAACTTTGGCACTGTTATACAAAAAAAGTTTAATTGTAATCGCTTACATAATGCATCTGCATCTTGATTTCCACACGAAAAAAAAAATGCTTCTGCATCTCTTCATCATCAAGTCATACACACATACCTACATACATATCGTCACGATTTTATCCCGAAGATGCAGAGATATGTATACGCCCACATTTCACCGTATGTATTATTGTCCCAAGTAACAGGTGGTGAGTCATTGTGAAAGTCGTGTTGAAAGGAACAGGCGCAGGCTGTGGCCAACTGCTGTTGAAATTTTTAGAGCCGCTATAAGGCCTTCAGCTTGGCTTAACGACTGTCATGTTACTGGCGACCGATATCGACGGGGTAACTTGCCACGAAAATGCTAATAAATGGAAATGCCACTAAGCGGTCATCCACCTGAGGACCAGCCATAGCGAAAATTGCTTGACACAGCGATCGTTTACAGAACACTACACCAAATTAGCGGAGCTAGCCAGTGCTTCAATATCAAAAAGGTCAAACCAAATAAATGGACTGTGGAATCGAAAATTTGACATTGTCAAGTTAGAACATTTCTGTTATGCATCTCATAGTTTCAGTCCATTATTCTCTTTATACTGTGGTAGTGTTAGTGAGTGCGAGAGTGAGAGCAAATGCCGTTTTCGCGCACCCAAATTCATCTAGAATTTGAATGCGCTTAATATTCGTTACTTTAAGCACCAAAATGATGACCATAGGCTGTCTAGTAAGCACCTGGGCTGCTGAGCATCAGCGTGTGGTCGTATGCCGCAGTCGAGTCCAGTACATCGCACTCGCAAGGCTCGTTTCCTGGCACACGAAGCTCTCCTGAAGGTGAGGCGGGTGTCGTGTGCCCGCGCCGCCGCGTTATGCCACACCTCCCAGTAGCCAGACGAGCTCGACTTGCGTCCTTCGCGAGCTTCTCTCGCCCATCCAGCCTCACTGTATCACGAAGATATTTCAAATTTCAAAATTATTTACTGGGAAATAAAATGATAATTAAGTCAACGTAAATGTTAATGAACGTAATGTTTTAGGCGCTTTTGAAAGATAGGAGTTCTGTGTGAATCTGTTAACCTGGGCATGTGAAAAGATTGAGAAAATGAATCTAAACTATAATTCGTGTCTAATTAAATAGATAGATACTAAAACAGGATTTATGTTTTTAAGGTTTCATTTCTCTCCCATTTTTCTGACATGTGCAACCTGTATTCCAAGAAAATGAAAAAAATATATAAAATGCTTACTGGAACGTCATAGCTCGGCACACAGCTCTACCGAGGTCGGGGAGTTTAAGAGAGCTGTGGGCTTGTTCCACAACATCTTCAAAACTCTCCACACAGAGGCGGCCCCATACACCTCTCTTGCGGACCATCACGTATCCTGAAAAAAGTCCATAATAAAGAAAAATATGTTTTATGTTGTAACTAAAGGGTGCAACAGAGTTACGTTACGAAGAATGTCACGAGCAAAGCTGCAGGGCATCTTTGTTAATTGTCGAAATAACACCAATTAAAGTATGCATAAAACATTGATTATTAATGAAAAGGGGAATGTCCCGTTTCTTATACGCTGTATATCTGATGGGGACGGCCGAATAATGAGCACTTTCATTATGTCCTCTGGTTTATATACAAGTGAACCAACCAACTTCACCTCATCAGAGTTAATACAGAGAGATAAATGTGTACAATTGAATTATTATAGAATTGAGTGATTGAGTGAATTGAGTGAGATTATAGAATTGAGTGTATTATAGAATTGAGTTTACTAAATCCTTATTTTGCTTCTAAACCAAATTTCATTTCCTTTCGTAAAGATTTCCCTTCCCTGGTATGTTGAATAAACTTTAGCGGCTAATCCTTGCGACCCATTAACCGCCGGGGTCCTTGCCTAACCGGGAGTTATTACAGCGTAAACAAATTAATAATAATTTAATATGAACGTAAACCTTCTTCATTGTAGGGTATAATCTCGTTGTCCTCTAATTGATCAGCCAGCGCGACACAGCTCTTTTCGTCATCACCGAGCGGACAATCCGGATTTCCATCACATACCCGTACCGGGTCAATACATTGGCGAGCATTTGCGCACACATATTGACCCTCTTTACACCAATCTGCAATGTTATTCACAAAATAGATTAGGTACATGAAATTTATCTAAGTATATACCTACAGTATTTAAATTATGTATATCACTTTATTTTTAAGAAATGTGTCTGTACTTATTTCTATTTACCTTTGCTACCTGAAGTCCTAATGAGTTCAACATTTTGGGACTACATTTGCATGTTATTTGTTGTCACGTTGAACATATTAGGAAGTATTATTTTGGGCAACTTACCACACTTGATTTCATCAGAGTAGTCCCAACAATCCACAACGCCGTCACAAATTTTGGATTGTGAAAAGTCGGCACGCAAGTAGTCCGCACAAGAACATGCACGCTCGTCCTCTCCGCTTGGACAGTCTATTAAACGGTTGCAGCGGGATGTGAGTGGTAAACATGCACCCCCCAAACAGCGGAACGAAGTCGTATTATTACACTCATCTGAAACATAAAAAGAATGCTAAAATAGAATCCATATTTACAAAATTTAATCCAGATGTGTTACCTGGAATTATTTTAACCTTTTTTAATATTTATATTTGTAAAAGTCCGTCCGATGGATGTAGATCAACCCTTACAATATTTTCAATTCATATTTGAAATCGTATTCAGTGCTTTTTAATAAGGTGTACCTACCTCTCCATACCTCTTGAAAAGGTCACCAATGAAATGTAGCACATGTGGCCTCGTAAAATTTTTGATGGGAGCGATATGAGCTCACAAGTGCTGATAGCGTAAACAGATAATATTTATCTATTTTTATTATGTTATGAAATAATATATGAAATTAGTCTAGAATGAAAAATCAACGATTTTTTTGAATGAAATGCATTTCGTTAATACCTCATTTATAAGAATGCTAGAGATGGGAAACGAAAATCTCTTAAATGCCGCTGCCCCGAACAGAAGAGGAAACAAATTAAGAAAATAAATTATCAAATCTTAAAATATTTTGCAATTAGTAAATTTGGTATTGCAGTCAGTATTTAAAACGATATAATGCATCTCAGTATCCCTATGTATGTATCCTTCAATTAAATTATTTTTTTAAACGATGCTATGCACCTCAGTAGTTCCTTAAAGAGTGTAATCATTCTAGAAGGTATCATTAAATCTGCAAAAGGAATACTATCGCTTACCTTCAGTTTTAACTTCTTTACGGATCTCATTCTTTTCATTTTTCTTTGCAGGCTCAATGGGTTTGCCATAAAATTCTTTATGGGAAGATTGCAAATTGTTTAAACTATTTTCATCTTTCTTATTTGGACTTTGAACTTTATTGTAGGTTTTAGTTAATATTTTAAATCCCGCTTGATTTAGGGTGTAGCTGGATGGAATTGCCTTTGTTGAAATTACACCACCCGGTGCTCGAAACAATGTGTTATTATTAGAATCGGATATCGTGGCTAAACTAGCAAGTTGTCGAAGTTTATCGATCGTCAACGTGCTTGTTTGATTATGGGGTATTTCTAATACAACGTCTGGATCCAAGGCCAATTCATAGGCTGGTAGATTTTGTGTTTTATTTGCACGCTTGCTGCTGACGCTGCCAGTGACATGATATGATACTCTGTATGTGCCCTGTGGGACATTAGAATCTACCACAAGTTCTTCAGTCTCTTTACTTTCCTTTGAAAATTTAAAATGCTCGTTTGATTTTGGAAATCTGTTTTTTGTAGGGCTGTTATCAGATATATTAATAACTTTTATGCTTTCTGTTACTGATAACTGGGAGGCATCTTGTGGTTCAATATGTGTTACTAGCTCTGAACTATCTGTCAGTTGGATTTCTTCACTGTTACCATCATTTTGTAGTGAATTTTCAGTACTTAATATATTGATAGCCTTTAGTGCCTCAGAGCTAGAAAAAAAACTGCGTAAATCTTCTTTTTGTGGATCATTCGATTCTATTTTAATCTTCGGTCGTGGTCTTAAAGGTCTGTTTACACCCAGGTTTGACTTAGCTGGTAATAAGGTGATCACTGCAGCAGTTGTTAATTCTAACTCGTCATCTGGTACTACTTCTACAGATCCGGTAATTTTTTCAATATCTCGTGGCTCCTCGATCTCTATGTTAATTATTTCCTTTTGAGGTTCCTCACTTGTATTTTGTGTATATTTCTTTATAATATCTGTTAAATTTTTCAAAATATATATTTTGCCTGAAAATTTAGGTGTAGTATTTGGAAACATTTCATCGTTTTTTGTTATTATAGCCTGCAATGTATCATTGTAATATTTTTCTGGAGAATTTTTATTAAAAGTATCATTATCATTAGTTGATGTATTTATTAATTCCCATGTTAGGAGTGGAGGGGCACCTGTACTTGGTATAATAGATACTTTGTTGTTAGGCCGTCGCGTCGAATTCTCTTTGACTGTGGTTATAGTTTCGATATCTGGTACTTGGTTCGTTATATTTCCTGCTTCCTCTGAAGAAGTGGCAGGAGAACTTATAGTAGTATTGTTGGTATTAATAGTAACTGGTACACTAATAGGTTCAGCAGTGGATTGAGTAGTTCGCAATGTAGTTGTAGTGCTCGATGTCATTGAAGAATTATACTTTTTTAATATAGATGCCCCGTCGAAAGTTAACTTTTCAGTATCATTATCTGCATTATCTATTCCCAAAACGTTTATAGTAACGCTCGTTTGCTTTTCTTTGGGAGGGCGCTCCATTGGTTTTCCGTGATCTTCCTCTTTAAACTCTGAATCACCAAAATCTTCCACTACACTACTTATTTTATCAACGGGTATAGGATGTGGTTTTGGGTAATGTGCTCCCAAAGTCTCCATATTCTGCAGTGGTGGTGTAAAAGTGGGTAATGTAAAACTTGTGTAAACTGGACTGGGTACATAAACATCAGCTGCTAATGATGGATCTACGTTATGTACCTTTACGGGCCTGGGTGTCATTTTATCTTTATGTTTTGCTGGTGGTATGGGACTTAAAAAACTCTCTACTAATGATGCATCATCAATTACTTCTGCAACACCCATTCTGTCTTCAGCATTTAAGTCACTACTAATATCCATAGGTGTTGACGACTTGCTTGTTTGTTCATAATATGGGCGTGTTATAGGGCGCCACGGCTCGTTATCTATATCCACATGAGGGACAGTAAACAGTGTATCAATTTTAGGCAAGTCTTTGTAATGATTTTCATTTGTTAATAGATCAAATAGTAGTTGCGAGACATTGCTTGTACTCGATAAAACTGTAGTAGTTGAAGACGTTGTGGAAGTCATTGTACTTTTTGGAATTTCTATTTTCGGTGTTGAATCTGTTCGAGGTTTAACATTGATCGTGGATTTTATGGTAAACGGACGAGGTTTTGGTGTACTAGTTAGAACTCTTTTAGTAGTAGTTGACCGCGAAGTAGGTTTTGTGGTAGTTGATGTTGTTTTGACAGGTGCTGGCTTATAACTTGATTTGTCATCATGATGTGGTGGACTGGAATTAATTTTTTTGTTTTCCGTTATATCCGCCTCAGTTTTTGTGATCTGAAATGATCCTTGGACTACTGGTATGTTTTCTGTGTCAATATCTGGTTCATCTGGATCTTTTTTCTGGTTTGGTTTAATAGTAGTCTTTCGAACAACACCAACTCGTGTTTGAAGTGTTTTATCCAATCCAGATGGTGGTGGATTCCCTTTTGGACTCGTTGTTGCCATAGACTCATTCATTGCTTCTTTAACATATGATTCGGAATGATAGGTATGCTCAAGATCTCTTTTAAATACTATACTGGATGTGTCTATTTTAATGGTTTGCCCAACAGCTGGGTGCTTTGAATTCAAGTCCTGAATAAGAATTGTTTTCAGCGTTTCTTCTATGTTCGATACAGTACTGAAAAAAAAAATTTATAATGTTACGTGTTAAGTATAATTATTCGACTTGGGGTTTTCGTAATAACAAACAGAATAAGGAATATTGTTTTGTGTATAATATATACTTACTAGAGCTCTTCCTTTAATCTTAATCTTAATAATATTATAAATGCGAAAGTTTGTATGGATGTTTGTTACTCTTTCACGTAAAAACTACTGAACGGATTTTAATGAAACATTACAACAATGTAGCTTATACGAGTACATCAGAATAACACATTGGCTACTTTTTATCCCGGGAACAAGTTCCTGTGGATAGCGGTAATGGGAAAACTTCTAGACGCGGGCGAAGCCGCGCTCGCCAACTAGTAAAAATATATTTAGATAATAAATTACCCAGGTATTTTTCTTCTATCAAGATAAAGTCTGAAGTTAACATCTAATCTTCGGTCACCAAAGCCCGTAACAATGGCTCCGGAGAAAGCTGCTCTCAAGGGTGATGGGTTAGCATATACTTGACGTAGTGCAGCAGTATAACGACGGGCACGTTCTCTGTATGAAGGACTGCTTGGCACACCACCGTAAACGTCACCTCGGGTAACCCGAAATGTACCATCAAAAGCGATGATAGCTGAAAATAAAAAATAAAAAACTGTAGATAGCGCAAGAGTACCTACACTGTTTTAATATTTCTGGTTTCAAAACTACGTAAATTCTAAAAATAAAAAACATACACTAAAACACAATTCCTCTGCTCTTTATACCAACCAGAATTTAATTTTTAAATGACATGGGAAAGTTTGTGAAGATGGGTGTGTGGATAATTGTTACTCTTTCTCCAAAAACAACTTCATATAAATATATGAAGTGGTTGGTTGAATGAAACATATGAAGTTTACATGAAAACAAGATATATAGATTTTAATGTAATACATACATACATATTGTTACGCTTTTATCCCCGAAGGGGTAGGCAGAGGCATACTATACGCCCACATTTCACCGTATGCATTTTTGTCCCACGTAACAGGCGGTGAGCCCGTTGCCGTGTTAATTTAATAATAAATTTTGTAAATTAGCCCAATTAAAACAAACATGTTAATAACTTCTAACTCCAAAATACTATTAATTATTCTGTGATAAAGGTTCCTAGTTTGGAATTCAGAGTACCTTAACCTTATGTACATTCCTAATAAATTGCTACCAACTTATAACTTGGAATTTCTTGGAGGGATGTTTTCGCGTCCCTTGCGATAACCATGGTTAGATAATTACGTTTGTTATTATATAGTACAATAGGTTTCTTTAACCCGGAAAACATGACAAATATTCTACATTACCTATGCACCATGTTTTTATTTCCTAACTAGCTAAGCCCATGTGGCAGCCATTTAATTTAATTTATCACAAGTATTTTTTTTTCCGATTTGTTAACATTTATTATTACTGCTCCGCTCTACTGGGCAGTAGCGTGATGATATATAGCCCATAACCTTCCTCAATAGATGGACTATCAAAGACTAAAAAAACTCAATTCATACCAGTAGTTTCACCAAATATTGTGGGACACTTGTCACACAGCGTCATCTAGCCCAAAGTAAGCTAGTATTAGCTTGTGTTATGGGATCTAGATAACTGATAAACATACTTATATATTTCTAAATACATACATATAATAGATAAATAACACCCAGACAGAGAATAAACCATCGTGCTCATCACACAAATTTTTATCCTGGGTGGGAATCGAACCCACGACCTCTTGCGTAGCAGTCGGATGCACTCCCACCGCGCCACAGAGGCAGTCAAAAAAATATCCACTACTAATATAAAAAAATATTAGGATATACAAGTACACATATATGTATACCTGTTTATACAATTTTTTGTCCTGTACGACAGACTCTGAAAGAAGTGTTCTAGGAATATAATCTGTCCAGTCTCTATATATTACAATCTTGAATGTTACAGAAACCATGGGCAACATAATCTCAAAAAATATTTATCAACTGTATCTCTGGCATTTCTTATGCCTACCGTGTACTATTGCCAAGGGTATACAAGAAACGTACTGAGTGAATACTTCATAATCAATCACGCATGTTTTCTGATCGTCCTCTTAGATGAGTGGCCGGGGAGATTTGGAAATCGTATTAGCTAAACCCTTCGTTATTCAGACTTGTGACGAAGGTAGACGTGTTAGAAAAGTAAATATTCTCATACACCGTATCTTCAGGTAGAGGGTTCAGGCAGTGATTGAGCATTGCTAGTTCGGTTCCTGTGACTACCTTGCTGTTGGGAGATAAGCACTCGTTACTCTTCTAAAACCTTTAATTATATTTATTCACTAGGTGACCCCACTGGCGTCGCACCTATTTAATCCCGTCGGTTATATATTCTACAATAATGCAGGGGTGGCAGAGGCATATTATATGCCCACTTTTCACCGTGTAGATTCCTGTCCCACGTAATAGGTGGTGAGCCCATTGCCGTGTTGAAATAGACAGACGCAGGTTGTGGCTACCTTCTGTTGAAATTGATCAAGCCGCCAATAAGGCCTTCAACTTGGCTTAACGACTGCCATTTTACTGGCAACCGGGACCAATGGCTTAACGTGCCTTACGAAGAACGGAAACGCTCGCAAATATAAATGCCACAAAGTGGTCACCCATCCGAGGACTAGCCATAGTGAAAGTTGCGTAACTCAGTGATCGTTTACAGCTAGAACACTGAGACCGCGAGGCCACGAGCGCTTCATATATTAGTAAAGATAGGTGATTTATCTTTTATTTATTCTGTATTATAATTTAGACTAACATTATAAAGCTGAAGAGTTTGTTTGTTTGAACGCACTGATCTCAGAAATGTTGTCTTGAATAACCTATTTTTCGAGGAATGTAATAGGCTATATATCATCACGCTACTACCCTGGAGAGTGGAGCAGTAATCATAAATGTCGACAACTTAGGTAATTTTTATACATTTTTTTAGAAATTATAAGCGACGGGATTAAATAGGTGCGACAGAATCTAAGAGAAGTTCAAAGTATGTCAAGGGTCGGGTCTCAAGGGTCGAATAAATTTAATAAAATGTGTCTATTTGAGATGTTAAATTTGGAAGAAATTTTAAACCCGATGCCGTTTTATTAAGGTGGTAACAAAAAGACCTTATACACACTAATTAGCACGACGAATTAAAGTCCTGGTAGTCTCGGACTGCCAGTTCAGAAGTCGCTGACTATACATGAAAATGTGAAAAAGAAGTACTATTTAGTCCGTTATAAAAACCTGTTACTTAATTTGATATATTATATGCTTGTTTTTTTTCTAGACCCAGAGTAAGACGTAAATACTCATTAAATTTCACGATTCGATAATCGTTCTTCTTTGAAACTCACTTTGATATCGAATACTAAGGTATATATCAGGTAACATACTGAATCTAAAAAATTAATTCTAAAAAAGTGGTGGGACCTAGCTACTAAAAATATCATGTTTATTCCTGCGGCGCGGCGCTAGATATAATATAGGTCTAATATCATTGAATAATGTAATCTTACTCACGTTCTGAACTGTCGGGCCTCAGCGCCCCCATGTAGAAAGCTAGGGCCGCGACAGCTAGTACTGCCACAGCTGCCAATAAAGCACCGCCCACGAGAGCCGCTGAGCACATACCTCCACTACGACTGCTGCTTTTTACACTGGCTCGAGGATACCCTCCGCCCGCAAACCGATATTCACTCTGAAGACAAAGAGAAAAACGTTCAGCGAAATCAATTCAACATAATATCCTAAATCTACTAAGATTTTCCTAGCATTGTAGAAAAAAAATTGTAAAGGCTGCGTCAGAAATAACTTCTAATCACATAATGCAAAGTGTGTGAGGATTTTCCCACGTAAATAATCAGTCTCACATCCTACGTTAACAAATATTTATCTTACTGTCATGACACACTAACAAATGTGTGGTCATACCGCTGAGCCTTAGCAGTGGGAGATAGCTTAGAATGAGTTAGTTTGATTGCTGTGGATGCTGAAGAAATAAGAAAGAATAGGAAAGAAATGGTATCTGACGAAACGCCAGCCGAATACTGAATACTAAGGAACCTTTGACCTTCAGTACCTAAATATCAGTCTCATACTCAAACACGATGTATTAAGGTTTCTTTAAACTCTTAAAGAACACTTACTTATTCACACATATGACCAAACCAGGCTATTTTGCTGTCAAATTGAGTTACCATCAATCTTTATTAAATAGGTCATTCCAAATAATGTGTTCTGAATTTGACTGAGTAAGTAAATTTTAGGACATTGCGAATTCACAATCGTAATTCGCTGTCGAACGATGGGAACGTTAAGTGTATGGGAAACGCCTGCGGAGGGCCATCCATCTGCACCCCACCTTGATTCAACTGTCAGTACGCGCCGTTAATCATCTTTTCATAAAACCAATCACATCGATACGCTTGGGAATGCTACATCGTATCGGTACTGAAATATTTTGCAGTCTTTATGGAAAATATATTATTGATATTATATGTGATATTTGATTAATATTTTAGAAGAAAGGTAGGGGTCAGTGATTTATATTATTCAATTCAAAGATAAAATGTTGGTATACAAGACCAGTAATCAGTCACGCCTTTGTCCCTGAAGGGTTGGCAGGGGCATGACTGGCACATTTCACCGTAAGCATAAAATATTGTAAATACTGAAAATAATTGTAGGTTACACTTCAATTAGCATTTTTGTTAAGCTTATGGGCTTTAAACCACTGATCGGTAAATATACTTGCCTATATCTATATCTTTTTAGATATCAGACACTGCAAACACCCAAACTATACCTAACAGCAAAGAGTGAGAGCCTCGTCTTCGAAATTTAAAAGTTGCAGTCCAAAAGTGGCTCTTCATAAGTAGGTATCATTAAGTTTTATAACGACGTTCTTAGCATTCAATGTCAGCATTACTGAGTTTTTGATTGTAGACTTTGATGTTGCCATTTCTACAGCGGGACCAGAATTGCAGTGACGCAACAATGTTGTCCGTTTTTTGGGTTGGTTAATTATACCGTGGAGACGAACGATTATAAGCCATTAGACATACATATTTGAAAACTCAAGAACGATGAAGTTCTACTAAGAAAGTGATTTAGTACTAATTCTGAGTAGGTAATTAAGACATTTTTAACATAATTATTTATAAGCTAATACACCAACGGTTTTGACTGCGACATGATTAGAAACCACTTTAAAACCTCGTTTTAAGTAGGAAATTCTATAAATCTTTTCTATATCCCACAATTTTCTTCCTACGCCTCAGATTTGGCTCAAAAATGGCATTCTGTGCACAAAAATGCTAAATCTGATAAACGGTTTAAAATTTACATCTACGTTTTGTACATCCAGTCCCGGTTGCTTTTTTATTTAACTGAATCTATTTAGTGGTTTGAGATGTACGTTGCTGTAGTCACGGTTGCGTTTTTATATACATTTGAGCTGATATATCAATCAGTCACGGTTGAATTTTTATATAGGTACATGATATATGCTAAATCGAGTTAAAAAGTTCATACATATTAAATTGTTGAATCATCAGTGGCCAAAATACGTAGCTCTATCAAGGGTACGTGACCTATATATATGCGTAATGAGGTATTTTATCGTATCCTAAAATGTACAAGTTGTCTGTTTATCGATAATAAACAATTGTTGATAAGTGGTAAGCAATATTGGCTCAGCCTTTTTGTCAGTTTCGGTCTCAGATCGTAGTATTTATTGATCCTATTCAATTTCGTCAGCATTTTCGGGGAAAATGCTTCAAAATAGAAAAATTCTGAGTCAAATATCAATTTCTATTTGCTTTAGATTTTTTTACATATAATTGTGGAGTTGTATTATAGTATTACACCTACAATGGGAACATAAAATCGAAAATGTATATAGACAGATAAGCAGGGACTGTGTGATTTAGTCGGTTTTAGTTCGGCTTAACATCCGAAGAGATTTAATTTCATAACTTAATAAAAAAAAGGTTATTGCTGTCGAGTTGAGATGCTCTGTTAAACATTTGGTCAATTTCAATTTTAAAGGATACTTAAAATTGAATAGAATTTAAGGTACTTACATAATTGCGACTTCATCTTAAATACAGAACAAAACTTTTTGATAAGCTCTTTGAATTTTACTCGACCAAACAGCAAAATTATATTCCTCAGTAATACTACCCAGTAATTATATTTCTTGGTACATTGATTAATATACTGTTACTCAGTTGCTGTGAGTGGAAAGTCATTATTAAAACGCTTTGTATTCTACGAAGTACTTACCTTTGATTAATATTTATGTCAATTCAAATTACGCTTAATTAAAGTTTCGTATTCGGGGTCTTTGTGATTTTAAGCTAATTCCAAAATAAAGATTTTGCGAGAAAGCAATAAAATTGAATTTCAAAAGGATATAAGAGGACTTTCTTAGTCATGATGTAAAAACCTTTTGAAATGTACCCTTTATCAAGTTACAGGCTTAGGTAATTAGTGTTAGTACTAGAATAGTGCATGTTCCTAGAACATCAATGAGATGGCGTTGTAACAAGGAACCGTAATCTTAACAGCATTTATCATGAAGTATTAAAAAGTTACGCTATCATTATTTGAAAAATAAAAGTCATGGGCTTGCCTATTTTTCTCACACCTGTAATTAATTATGTCTGTAAATAAGATTATATTTTATTAATAAAATACCTAAGTACATTTCACTAATGACTTGATAATAATGATGTGAATGAATGAAAACCAGCAAAATTGAAAAGAATTTAAAAATGTTGTCATTTTGACATCACTGGCATCTTGTCGGTTTTAACACGGCAAAAAGTGCAATATACCTAGTGCTGCGTGTTTACCTATTGGAGATAATTAGGTAAGAATGTAGAAGTAAAAAAAATGCAAATACAAAAAGTAAAGGTCCCACCGAGATTTGAACTCGGATCGCTGGATTCAGAGTCCAGAGTGCTAACCATTACACCATGGGACCGGCAGATGAGATTCGTCAATTTATGCATCGGTACGAGAGTTTAAAATGCAATTTTGCACCGGCTTCAGTGTGCCACTCGGGCTCCTAGCACTGTCACAAACTAAATATAGTACACAAACTAACGTTCGGTAGCGTACGCACTGGCTTCATGTCACGCAACTGTGCAAAATAATAATATGAGTTGGTGAGACACCGCCTGCCAATATCTCGAAAATATAATAGGGAGCAGTCTTCATCCATAGTCAAAATCACCCAGTACACCTAATCCCAACCCAATATTTGAAATATTTCACAATATAAACTATTGTGAAATATTTCAAATTTAATTTCCATTGGAGTTTTTCCATTACCGTTCTTCTACAAAAGGCGGGAGTGGATTGTCTGCAGTTAACATAATTTAAAAATTCTCATAGGGTCTCTGCGTGTTGGACCAATATGTTCCCTTGTAAGTCTACTAAAAGACCGTGTATTTTCGTAAGGTAAAGAAAGATAAGATACCCTACAAGAAGAGACATAATATGTATATCCTTACATTATTAATGTTAGGATATACCGTAAGTGTGTTGATACGGTACAAGAAAGAAGTTGCGGTATGACGAGTGACCTGACCACACTAAGTCTCGACTTTCTTCCCTTTTGCTACTTGCCAAACAAGATATGTAGAGTATATGGTCAGGATGTAAATTTTAGTGGAAATCGGGTATTTTATTTGGCTACAAGTTCTTCCTTTAGTTAAAATAAGCATAGCGTCTAAGAACTTATCAAGCCTTTTATTTTAAGCAACTTGAACCAAACCACTTAGCAAATGACGACGCCAATAGCTGGCAAATGTACGGTATGTCCTTAATGCCTTCGTAAATGAGAAGGTCTTTATTGTGGGATGCAACGTGTGTCGACACTTATGCACCTGCTTATCTTCCCGGTACCATATCTGTTCTTAAAAGATGTCCCATTTCACATTGAATGCAACTTTGTAAGCATGGGAAAAACTATTCCTAATTAAATGGATGCAGTAGTAAGTACTTTTTTGATTGTTAATGGAACAGTGTCTAGAACAATGTTGACCGGCTGACCGTGATTCCGATGTAAAAAAGCGCTAATTACTACGACGTGTCTGCATCTCTACTGTACTATAGCAAATCAATGTGATACGTTCTCATAGAGACTTTGTTATTGACCTAGCACTTTCATTTCAGCAAATTCAGGTTTGAAAAATGTATTAAGTAACAGACGCCCGCGGCTCCGCACGCGTGTTGAAGTTTTACCGTTCCCTTTTCCTATGTGTTATTCTGATGTGTAAGCTATATTATTCTAAAGTTTCATCAAAATCCATTCAGTAGATTTTGAGTGAAACAGTAACAAACATATGGATGTATATTTAACTACTCACAAACTTTCGCGTTTATACCATTAGTAGGATTGTAATGGCACATATATTTAAATATAAATATTGTGGGACACTTTTCACACAGCGCTATCTAGCCCAAAGTAAGCTAATATTAGCTTGTGTTATGGGATCTAGATAACTGATAAACATACTTATATATTTCTAAATATATATATAAATATATTATAGATAAATAACACCCAGACACAGAATAAACCATCGTGCTCATCACACAAAGTTTTATCCTGGGTGGGAATCGAACCCACGACCTCTTGCGTAGCAAACGGATGCACTCCCACCGCGCAACAGAGGCAGCCAAATTTGAGACGTATGGGGCATTAATTTATTAGGTATATCTCAATAATTTACAGGAAAGATGGGATTTTTTGTAGAACACAATTGTAATTGTGTTCCACAAAAATTCTAAATCTGCACCGCAATTCACACAGTTTTCGTTATTCTGTCGAAAACTTTGTGAATTCGATATCGATCATAATCGCCTAGCTGAACTGCTTTGCTGAATGTCAGCAGGTACTGGGGCCGTCATGTAAGTCGTCGTAAAGATATTTTACACTAATAATAATAAGAAAATAAATATCTTGGGGACAACTCACACGACGTCATCCGATTCTAAACCAAGCAGAGCTTGTATTATGTAACCAGATAACTGATAATCATACTTATTACTTATATATTTCTAAATACATACATATTATAGATAATTAACACCTATAAATTTTTAATAAAGTGGAAAAAGACAATTTGATTCGAGACAGGGATTTTGTTGTTCATTAGCTGGATAGATGGCTCTGGTCATACTCTTAAAATGACGATATAAATATGGTGGAGAATTTCAACTTGATTCGATACGGTTCGGGTAGTTCAGGTGGCTAGAACATTGCCCTGGTTAGGCAAAGGTCACAGGTTCAATCCCTGTCTCGAATCAAATTGTCTTTTTCCACTTTATTAAAAATTTATGAGAAATTTAGCAAATAATTGCTTTAAAAAAAAATATTATCATTAACACCCAGACACAGAATAAACCATCGTGCTCATCACACAAAGTTTTATCGTCGATGGGGATCGATTTAAGATTATTATATAAATAGAGTGCTATTTAAAACTTAATGTAATACGAGTGCATCACATAATTACTGAGTATGTGCATTGGCAAATAAAAGAGGTACTCGTAAGTACTAACATTATCGGTTAGTAAATAACAGGTATTTGTAGTGGACGGCCTTGCAGCGACCGCGGCCTCATCCCAGTTTTACACAAACGATACTGCACTTGTTAATAAGTCTGTTTGTTCATTGACCGCAGTGATGACAATATATGCTGATGATATGGCAAGTTTGAATGAAAGTGTCAGTGTTAAGCCGGAAAAGGGCGTGCTCCATTGGTTTGGACACCTCCAACGAATGAGTGAGGAAAGATTGACGAAGAATATATATTGTGCGAAAGTAGAAGGTAGAAGGGGTCAGGGTAGGCCGACACTTACATATGCAGACCACGTGAGCATATTGCTCAAAAACGGAAAGGTCAAAAGTAGGTCATACACGCTTCATACACGAACGTCTGGGTACTCGGATACCCAGACGTGCGTGTATGAAGCGATTGATGAATCTTGAAGAAGCGAAAACAGTATGCATGGATCGCAAAGCCTGGCGATATGTCCTCTCTAACTCCCCGTCAGGGATACAGCGTAAGATAGTTTAGTTTAGTTTTTAATAATATAACACTTATGGGTTTGTATTTTACCTCCTATTGGGGCAGCGGCCCGTCAGATGTGATCATCTTGTCTGGACGGATGATCCTTTTGCGTTGGATAAACATCTCTATCCGTTCCTTCAAAATTAATGGATGGACTAGACAACGGTGTATGCAGGAGTTGGGAAGTTAGACGGCAGTCACTCCAAACAATACCGTAAAGCAAAAGGTCAAACAATACCTAATTTTAGAAGGAACCCAAGTAAAAGTGGGCATTTTCAGATGATTACAACACCAGGAGGTGTTGAAACAAACAGGAACATACTGTGGTGTTTTTTCAAATCACCCTTAAGGCACTCAACGTAGCTTAACAACAATCATGTTAATGTCAACCGGAACCAACGACTTAACGTAACTTCCGAAGCACGGAAGGGCTTGTAAATCGAAATGTCACAAGCGATCACCCATCTCAAAATCAACCGTAATATTATCATGATCGACGCTAGCGGGGGGTTTTCTATAATAGAGGATTTCTTGTTCCTAACATAAGAGTGTAAAATAAATGAAAATATAGAGACATATCCAACGATTGTTTTGCAATTATTCATAAAATTGACTTACAGTGATTGAAGCACAAGGCTCCTTACAACCGGTGTAGGTCATGGGTGAGCTTTAATAGCATAAATGCAGTAACAAATTTTTAGTCACGGTTGCAATGAACAGTTTTCTTATTCACTCGTAACAAATATGCTAAAATGACATAATAATTGAATGATTTTATAATCTCATGCTGCACGGTGGTTATTGGTCAGGTGCCTTGAAAAATAGAAAACAATAATGTATTTTAAATGCGTATCACTCGCTATTTTATATGGATCAATTTGACCTGATATATATTCTATTAAAAATTATTTACATAAATCGTTTTGAAGAAGAAGCTTTTTAATTGCCCCACAAAGAAAAACAAACAAACTCACTTGTAATAAAGCTTGTTAAATTTAAGCTCTAATGTATACCATCAAGTAGTGGAAAGACGACAGAGTCCCTATATTTTGAATTTTATTGTTAAGAACAGAGCAAGCTAATAAAAAGTATGTTGAAAATTTTATTTATTTATCTACACTAGTATGATAAAGATAAAAGTGTGTTTTTGTTTATAATCAATAAACACTGGATCTACTAAACTCATTCTAAAAATTCACCCAAGTTTAGAAACTTGCTTTATCCAAAAGTAATTCTATTGTACCTAATTTATTTTAACAATAATCAGATTTCTTTCTGAAAATGACATAGAATGAACTGACTGACTGACTGAATGAAATGACAAAGCGAAGATGTCGGCGAAAAACAATTACTCGTTAGCGGCATATTTTATATACTTTATATTCTTTCACGCTTTTGTCATAAATACGCGGCGTGGAGAAATAGCTTTATCAAAGTACTTATCATTTCGAACTTTTGTTTGTGTCAAAACATTAAGTTCGTTAGGAAAGTTAAGTTCATCGATTTTATTTTATACAATAGAAATACCAACGCTGTTTCAATATATTTCAATTAAATTATTCGTCATTACAAAATCTCCATGTCACAATTTTTATTGAGTTTATAATGAGTTACAGCAACTGAAAAATGACTTGGTATTTGCTGAGAAACTTAGGTGTATTTTATAGCTAACTGCTTTACCGAAGCGGAACATTCTTGTCAGACGGATCTTAATACAAAGAATCACGACACATTACCAGGTATGATAATAGCATTAATAACCGAGTCAACAGTCACGCCAGATTGTCCTACTTGATGGTTTTAATTTGACTAATTTGCCTTATTCTAATGTCTACAGGCTTTGTGCACGAGACCGCCTGTCAACCTTCCTCGGAAGATTACCTATCATTATAGTTATTAGTATATACTACCAAGTTATTGTAACTGATCCAGGAAGACTTTTTTGTTTAAAAACCTTCGAGTTTCGCGAATTTTGTTGATATGTTTACGGGAATAAAAAATATAAATTGCTAAACTACAGAACAGATATGAGGTTTAGGAAGGAACTTTAGCATCTTTACAATTACCAACCGATTGATTGGCTATGGTCAATTGGCCAGTGAGTCTATGCCCAGCTTCGAGTTAAATTGACTGATAAAATTCACAAAAAACTTTGACATGCGCTCATATCAACGCTTCTATTAACTAACTCAGTAATAAAAACACGAATGTAACTGATGAAGGCTTTGAACTGAATCAAGGTTAACACGAGTTGTGAGTCTAATGAAAAATGTGGAATATTGCGAGTTAATGGCGATCTGACTGTGACTAAAATTATAATCGTAATAATTTCTCTCGCCGGAATTAAATACAGAGATATGGCACCATAGACTTTTTTGTAGACCTATAAAAAGGAATAATATATCGTTGTACATAATCTCAACTTTAGGCTGCGTTTGCGGTAAAAGCTTCCAGTCAGTTCATTGATTCCGAATTCCGATATCTTAAACAAAATTTATCGTCATATTATAACCAAATTACCAAAATAAACTCTTCATCTATTGGTGAAACTTGCATGATAAAATGTATTGTGAACAGACAGACAAACAGATGATGACAATACTTTGTTTTACAATATACTAGTTGACGCCCGCGGCTCCGCACGCGTGGTGAAGTTTTCCCGTTCCCGTTTCCCACAGGACCTTATTCCCGCGATAAAAAGTAGCCTATGTGTTATTCTGTTGTGTAAGCCATGTTTTGTAAATCTTCATTAAAATCCATTCAGTAGATTTTGCGTGTAAGAGTAACAAACATCCATTCTTACAACCTTTCGCGTTTATAATATTAGTAGGACTAGCAACCCAGGTCGGGTTTTGCACGGGCGCAATATAGTAATATGCGTGTATTATAAATATAAACCTTCATCTTTCAAAGGATCTAAGCCAACAGACAGCGGAAGCGATAGTATTTTAAATTATGTGAAGATAAGGATAAATTAATATTTCACAACGAAAGAAGGTCTACTTTAGTTGTGAAATATTTTTTTGCTATTTAAAGTAGGTTTATGTAAATTTATACGCATTCTATTACATTCAACGCGATCATCCAAGATCATGGCCAATAAAGTATGGAATGCGGAGCGAAGTACCGTCATAGATCGCTTAGTCTTATGAAGATAACAGCTTACCGCGGCGGTAATGACATTTGGACGCAAGATGGCAGCATTCCACCAACGCATCCACTGATCATGACAAATTTATAGATAATATATTTTATACCTATAGCACAACATTACTTTTGTCATCACTCATCAAGCACGTCGATTTGCTACAATCCAATGAAGCTGCGACTAATCACTTTGAAGAATGTATGTTTAACGGTGAATAGCTTTTTGTTTGTGCATAAATATTTGTAGGCATTATAGGATAACCTATAAAACGATCACTCGCTTTCCATTTATTTTATTTCTTAGCTTCTAAACTAAACATCTTACTGTTAAAACAATAAGATTTTCAAGTGGCGATAGTGAGAGACGTTTTGCCAGTGATACTCTAGACCAGTTGCCTCTAAACCCATATGGATTTGAAGGACAGGTTATATTTAGCTGTAAAGCGTAGCTATAGTTTGTCTTTTGATTTTGAGATTGCCGTCCGACCCTCAACCAAAGTCGAGTCAAAGCAACAGACTTATCAGGCAGTAGTCTAAGTTACCTACGTCAGTTCAACAGAAGGTACATCGCTAAATCTTTGTAGGATCACTTACGTCGAGATAATAAAAATTATGTCAGCGTCTAGTTGAATATTATTCAAGAATGAAAACAGTCATATGAAGTGATACGAAGGTCAAAACCTTCAATGTACGAAATACACAACACGCGAACAAATCACACGTAGGGGCCGCAATGTAATAGACCCCTTATTATATTGTTACGACCACTTTCCTTTCAAGGCGTCATCGACAGTGACCGTTATAGGAGAACTGCGTTAAGTGTGCTTATATTGTGGTTGGTATATTACCAATCGTGTTGTTCTGTATTCGGATGACTGAAAGTAGGCTTGTTTAAACGTATAGATTTATTATATTTGTAGTCCCAACATAAACTGTCATATCATTTGAAGATAGTGGAGCTGGCGTTCACATGGGGAATAAGTCACTTACAATAACTAAAAAGAAAAAGAAAGAAGAAAGAAATAATATTTATTCTTGGCAACAGAAGTACATACACATTTACTACAAGTGGAATATAGTGTGACAAAATTTCTATGAAAATGAAGTTAAAAAAAAAAATATCAACATGATTATTACAGAAAAATAAAAAATAATTAAGATATTAAACAATACACTTATTAATACTTTAACACAATTTATAGTGGACTGAGTAACTTCATATTGAGAGAAATTACTTGTTTCGTATTAGTTAAAATTTATTACAGGAATTTTATACCCTTTAAATTTACCTTTTTAAATGTACATTTAATAGCCCTTCGATCCGGATATAAACCATCGACCTATGGTCCAATATCTTAATTTTTCGAAGAAGGAGAATATCCTGTATGGCCCCTGTTATTTATAAGTTATTGAACCGCTATCAACAACTGTTCAACTGTCAACTGTTCAAAAGGTTAATAAGTACTATAACGAAGTAAAGGATAGACAACGCCTACGATGAGAAGACGATGACACAAAAAATATATTTATCGAAATACATTCTACTAAAAGTGTAGTCTATCAACCATCGTATCTTGGAATTTTGCCCAACTAATTTACTTATCTTAATGACCATCCTTATCATAAACACAAGGTGCATTGCGTTCCTTTTTGCCCATCTGTTCAGTATTTCTATTATTGATCATGTTTCTTAGTGCCAGTAGCTCGTCTAATGCCTCGTCTATCAGCTGCATGTAGCCAGCTATCAAATTACGTTATAATTATGTTACTGAGATCTTATTAGCCTCGCCCATCAGTCTGAACTTAATCGTTTACTCAGTAGGTGTTTCATTAATGTGGTAAAATCAGTTTAAAAGATGGAAGTATGTGGGGTTATGTCTTTTATATTTGTAGACAATATGGGCGTTGGCGAAGTCGTTTTGAATCGATTTCGTATGCGTTCATTTATATCATCGTATCTGCTGAAAAGTATGAAAAAATAATTTGTTTGCTTTCATCCTTTCCAGCAGAAAGTATTAATTATTGTAATTATGTGGGATATAAGTAGTCTGTATTTTTACGTAAGCAACAGCCTTTTGGTATATATATTTGAAATATATATAAAAACTCATAATAATAGAAAATAAACGTTTGTTTACTTAAATGAACTGTACTCTGTACCGCTGTCCAGTTGAACGAGTTACCTGACTGACAGACTTACCCGTTACAAGTGACAAGAGACGTAAAATGCACAATGAAGAAAAGTAGCCGCAACAGTAAAATTTATAGACGATAATAGTTTAATGCACCTGCTACTGAAAAATAGTACGTAATAGTAACTTTTTAATCAATTGATAACACCTAAGATATGGCGAAGATATTGATTTTTGTTCAAAATATTTTTTTGTTCAGGTCATCTGAATATTACAAATGCATATGCATTAATAAATGCACGTCTTAATTTAACTTAACATTTGTTTTTAATAATTAGTTCTGTGGTTGTCATTCAAATCTGCCTACTACATAAAAAAAATAGAAATTTAGTTATTATTATATAGTCCTAAGCCTCATTTCACACAAGTATGAATTTTTGACCGTGTCACGCGAATATTACCTACTCGTACTCTAACCCAAATCCCCCAACAATGACAACAATATACACGTTAGTTTCTCAAAAACTTGAGAAAGCAGTTGTAACAGGTAATAAAAAAGTAAAACGACTTAATCATAGCCGCAAGGATATGAAATAGAAAGCAGGAACGCGCAACCGACAACGCCAAGTAGTGTGTCAAGTAACGGGACCTTTTACGTCACGGACAGCCTTTGGCTTATAAGCACTCGACAACTCCCACCGAACTCTTTTGTGTCGGAACATTCGTTATATTAAGCACTCAGATCAAAATTGACCTCATACCTTACAACCACTTTGATCAATAGATATACTCACTGCTACCATTTGCGACGTCATGCTGAGGATGTAAACTTAGTGGTGTGATGAAACAATTTTCAACTGCGGTAATCAATATAAATGATGTACCAAGATTACTCAAATGTATACATTAGAGTAATCTTGGTACATCATTTTCAAATATTCTATTTCTATTCTATAAATATTATTCAAATTCATAGAGGAATATGTTGATTCTTGAACCTTTTCAATCTCTTATTATTTTAATGTATGATTAGTAATGGTAACATAGAAAAAAAAGTATATTATAGATAGTGATTACCATTATATTAATTATAATGAATGACATGCGATATTTATTAACTACGTAATCACTCATTTTGATACTTTGTATATGCCTTTCAATTAATATCAAAATAATAATAATACTCTATAACCAATTATTATGAAGTAAAAAACTATCTAAAATACTTGGTATCCAAACTCGCTCCATAGTTTCAAATATGTCGTATCCAACTGCGGTGGCGGCGCAGTGGTAGTGCGTCTGACTGCCGTGGTGAGGTCTTCGAATCCCGGGTCAGGCAGGACCAAATATTTGTGTAATCCACAAATTTTGTTTCAGACAGAGTTTGAATGTTTTCTATATATATATATATTAATAAATATATAAGTATGTTTCTCAGTAGTTTAGATCCCATAAAACAAGATTATATTATTATGATTTAAGCAAACTCCCGCCAGCTGTGTAAAAATAAATTTATACTATTTTTATTTAAATATCTTTTATTTGTGCTTTCTTTTAAAGTTATTTTTTCATTAACTATATTATAGAGATCTTAATTTCTTGAATTTTGCCCACAGTATGAGATATTAAGGTCGAGTTCAATCAAACAAACTCTACTGTATCTAAGGCTATTTACACATTATGCCGGAAATACTATCCATACAAACTGGTCGACTCATCTTCTGTCGTTATAAAACGTCGAGTAATTTTCTATGAAATTTACAGTTCCGGCAGGAGTTGCCAGCAGCTATAAATTATCACGTAAAGACAATATTGATAATTATTAACCATAATTATCAACTTATATCAACGTCATTATCCATTTATGAAGTTAAAGAAAGCATTAATATTGAATACAATTTAAGATTTCACAATAGTAGGCAAGCGGGTTAACGGTTTATCCTGGTAATGCGTTAAATAAAGCCACTTAGATACTTATATGTTACTTGTTGTTGTTCAACCTTGACATTTTAATAAATTTATGGCAAATAATAAACTAATATAGTAAAAAAATATGGGATTATGAAAAAATCACAATGATGAAATGATAAGAAAAAAATACAAAAAACAATTAAGCCGCTCTTCAGTGTATCCGATGCAAAGGTCCCACCACACTGGCTGCATTGCCCCGCTGAAGATCAGTGAATTTACTTTATTTAGATAAACTAACAACTTAAGTTATGGAGATTCTTATTACATTTATAGTTACCTATTAAAAGAAAGACACACACTTTAAAACATATATTTGCTCAACTTACAAACAATTGTCCCGCTTCGGGTTCAACGTGACACCTCTGCACAGCAGTAGTAACACTACTATAAATTACAACATGGAGGCAGTCACTAGAAGAAAAGACCTTACAAATCCTACTAATATTTTAAATGCGAAAGTTTGTAAGAATGGATGTTTGTTACTCTTTCACGTAAAAACAACTAATGGATTTTAATGAAATTATACAATAATCTAGCTTATAAATCATAATAACACATAGGTTACTTTTTATCCCGGGAACAAGTTACTGTGGAAAACGGGAACGACAAAACTTCTCTACGCGGGCAAAGCCGCGGGCGTCAACTAGTATATGATAATTTAAGATTTATTAGAATATGAAGCTGAGATCTCAACACATTTATTTTTATAATTTTCCCTAAACGTACCTAAGTATAAAACCTTGTATGTATCTTATAAAAAAATAAACATCTTCATGTTCTCTATCTCTATCATAAAGAAAAACTATATCGTCCACAAGACACGTCAATTTAGTCGCGTAGTGTAACCGCGGAAATAATTGCCAAGAAATAAAACTGATTTGCAATTATCTGTATGCCGTGAATGCGCTGTGTCACAATCTCGCACGTGTTAACAAAAACCTCTTTGTATGAACCACCTTATGTAATTAACTGGGAATCTCATAACTTACCTAGTTTACACAGTAAACAACGGTTGATCATCTTTATTGCACGCAGTTGTAACAAGTTTACACTATGTGAACTTGTAGAGAGATTCCTGTTAGCACTAATTATGTTCAGGTGATATTTCATTAATGGCTTTTGGCATTAATTTGGATATTTTAAGCTAATGCTACTGAACTTCAAGAACAAAATTTAGCGTTTGCTTATAACGAAACTAGAATATATTTATTTTTGAAACTATTATAGTATCGATTTTACCGTTTTAATGTCTGATAATAGTGTTAAGTTTACGCTTGTCAAATCTATACTTGTGATTTATAAGCTGAAGAGTTTGTTTGTTTGGTTGAACGTGCTAATCTCGGAAATCTTTTTGTGTTGTATAACCCATTTATCGAGGAAGGCTGTAGACTATATAAAATCATGCTACTACCCTGGAGAGCGGTCCAGTAATCATAAATGGCGAATCATTTGAACGACTGCCATTTTACTGGCAACCGGGACCAACGGCTTAACGTGCACGGAAGCACGGAAACGCTCGCAAATGTAAATGCCACAAAGTGGTCACCCATCCGAGGACCAGCAATAGTGAAAGTTGCGTAACTCAGTGATCGTTTACAGAACACTGAGACCGCGGGGCCACGAGCGCTTCTATGTTCTATGTATGTTAAGAAATATTACCTATCCTACATTTATCGAACCGGGTATCTAAATTCTCCGATATAAATAAAATAAAAAAAAATAAAAATATCTTTATTTTGCATAGACCATTTTAACGGCGCTTACAAAATGTCATACCCTATTTAAAATATTTAAAGCGACCACCGGTTCGGAACGCGGCCCACCTGAGAAGAACCGGCAAGAAACTTAGGAAGGCTTTTTTTTTTGATGGCCTATTTACAATTTAATATTATTTCACTTTGCCAGCAGATCATTTCCAGGCGTCCCTGTCCTGCAAATAGTCTGTAACGGAGTAAAAACCTTTTTCACAAAGCTTGCTTTTAATAAACTTTTTAAATTTATTTAAAGGTAAATTTCTCAGGTCACAGGGAAGCTTGTTGTAAAAGCGTATACAGTTACCCTGGAAAGAATCGCCAATCTTATGTAGTCGACTGTGGTGGACTGAAAGATTATTTTTATTTCTAGTGTTTATATTATGTTTATCACAGAGTTTAGAAAACTGTGATAGATTTTTCTGGACATACATAAGATTGGCAAAAATGTATTGTGATGGTACGGTTAGAATATTTACTTCTTTGAATTTTTCTCGGAGAGAAACTCTGGGGCCCAAATTATAAATAGCGCGTACAGCCAGCTTTTGTAGAACAAAAATAATATTTAAATCTGCAGCACTCCCCCAAAGGAGAATACCGTAAGACATAATACTATGAAAATAGCTGAAGTAAACCATTCTAGCCGTATCCACATCTGTTAGAGTCCTGATCTTTTTTACAGCGTATGCAGCCGAACTTAATCTAGAGGCTGTCTTTTCTATGTGTGGGCCCTACTGCAAATTGGCATCAATAGTTATACCTAGGAACACAGTTGATTCTACAAACTCTAACACTTGTCCATTCAGTTGAACATTGGCCGCAACTTGTTTTACATTTGGTAGAGTAAATTTTATACATTTAGTTTTATTTTCATTAAGGCAAAGATTATTTGAGCTGAACCAATGAACTACTCTTGCAATTGCATTGTTTACATCGTCATAGTTATCTAATTGTCTTTTAATTTTAAAAATTATTGAGGTGTCATCTGCAAACAAAACAATCCTATTCCTGTCCCCTACATAAAATGGTAAATCATTAATATAAATGAGGAACAAGAATGGCCCAAGAATCGAGCCTTGCGGCACACCCATTGTAACCATGGATCCTACAGAACGTGTACCATTAATATCGACCCTCTGTATTCTATTGTTCAAATATGAAGACAGAAGGTCGAGAGCTTTGCCTCTTATTCCATAGTGGTGTAGTTTCCTGCACGGCGTTTCATGTTGAACGCAATCAAAAGCCTTTGATAGATCGCAAAATATACCTAATGCATCGTGCTTGTCTTCCCATGCTTCATGAATACATTTTAATAACTCAACACCAGCATCGGAAGTTGAGCGCCCTTTCGTAAACCCAAATTGATTCGCATGGAGTATTTTATGACTATTAAAATGGGATAGCATTTGATTCAAGATTATTTTTTCAAATACTTTGCTCAAAGTTGGCAGCACTGACACTGGTCGGAAATTAGACGGCTCTGTAGCGCTGCCAGCCTTGAACAAGGGAACGACTTTGCTGTGTTTCATTAAATCAGGAAATGTACCACTAGAAACACAGTCATTAAACACAGTTGCTAGATGGGGCGCAATTACCTCAATTATACATGATGCAGTTTTGACCGATAATCCCCAAATGTCCGCGGTTTTCTTAATTTCGATACATTTAAATGTTTTTACAATGTCCTGAGCACAAATATCTGTGAATACAAATGCATCCCTGCAACAAAGAACAGATTCTTCTAATAAAAGTTCAGCGGAACTGGAAGATGCTTGGAGAGATTTTGTTGTCAATATAGGTACATTTTTGAAAAAGTGTTCAAACTCCGTAGCCACTTCCAGGTCCCCTGTAACATGGCAACCATTTACTTTTAAGTGGAAATCCCTTTCAGTCACTAAAGATCTACCGCATTCAGAGTTAATGCTGTTCCAAGTGATTTTTATTTTATTTACAGAATTAGAAATTTTATTTTTAATGAAGTTTGACTTAGCAAGATGACACGTTTGTTTAAATATCTTTGAATAATTTTTAACATATTCCTGAAAGGTTTGCCTAAAATTATATGATTTTTCTGAATATAATTCAAATAATTTATTTCTACTTTTAAAGATACCTGGTGTTGCCCAGTCACTGAAAACAGGACGACCACCAATCTGTAGAGTTTTTGAGGTAAAAACTTTGCCAAACTCATCATTAATCAAATTAAATAAGTGTTTATATGACTGGTCTACACAAGTGAAGTTAGGTAGATATGGTAATCTCTTTAATACATTTTCTTTAAAATTATTCAAACGACTTTGGTTAATTGGTACATATTTAATTTGTTTTTTGCTGACTTTGTTACTACTTTTAGGAAATTTTATCCATTGGCCACGATGATCTGACTCCACAGGATCCACAATACCTTTATCTATAGGTTTAATATCAGTAAAAATATTATCAATACATTTTGCACTGGTGGCTGTAATACGAGTGGGTTCTAAGAATGTACTATGCAGATTAAAGGATTTAAATAAATTTTTCATTTTATTTCTCTCTGATGGAGTTAATGATGTATCTAATATATCAACATTAAAATCTCCACAAACTATTATAGATTTCTTAGAACATTGGCATTTGAACAGTGCTTCTTCAAGCTTTTCTTCAAATTTAATGTAAGAAGCATCAGGGGGACTGTATACGCTTAACAAGATGAAATGCTCAAACTCAATACTGGCAATCTCAATAACTCGCTCAATGGAGAGGGCTACTAAATCCTTACGTTCTTTAAATTTTAAGTTTTTATTAATTAATATTAAAGAGCCTCCACGTTTAGAATGTTTTCTATTGAACGAGCTAGCAACCTGGTGATTTACGAAGTTCAACAATGTGATTTGATGATCTTTTAACCAGTGCTCTGTAGCACAAAAAATATTAATAGAATTTGCATTAATGTATAGCTCTAACTCTAAATCTTTACCATTTATTAAACCTCTAACATTATGGTGCACCAGGTTTATAAAAACAATATTTTTATTAAGATTATTCTCAGGGGCCAAAGTCAACTGGCCAGATTTATTATCTGTTGTCCTATAAACTAGTTTTTTGGAATTTCATTTTCCAAATGTGAAGTATCAAAACTATCCTGCTCAATAAAAGCAGTTGTACTAGCCAATAATTTGGCTTGAAAAATTAAAAAAATTAGATAGCAACAGAGCTACCTTTCGTTGTAAAAATTTTGATAGAAAATATCTATCTAATGTCAACAAACTATTATTATTGAAAATTATGTTAAAATCGAACAATTCAATTTTTTTGGAATATGATACCATGGTATGTAGTTTCATATTTAATTTGTATCTTAAGTGATTTTCCTTGTGGCTCATAGCAGTGCTGTATGGCAAGGTGGACAAAATTACTTGTTTTACTTGCAGACTTGATAACTTATCAAAAACTTTTAAAAGTTTGTCACTATTAATATTGCCTCTTCTGCCAACCAGCACCACTATAGTAGACTGCATGCAGTGTGTACCAGTCAATATAAAATCTATAATTTGAGAGTATGAAGCTCCTGGATATGTATGATTTATTACAGAATGACTTAACTGTGATAAATAATGTCCAAAATTTTTACCTATTTCATCGCAATAGACTATGGTCTTTGCATCACTTTTTATTTGCAACTTTTCTATTATACTCGTAGATGCCTCGCAATATAGGTACTATTGTATTCTTTGATCGAACCTACTTATGGAATATAATGTAAAACTATATTCATAAGTTGGTTCGGTACATTTACGAATCAACGCTACAAAACAGTCAGCGTTATGGGCTCTTTTGCACCTGGTACTCTCAGGGGTGGGTTATTTAGTTGAAAATAATGTAAAGTACAGTAAGTAAATTACTTGCAAAAGAGTTGTGTTTATACACATTGGAGAAAATTACAAAAATATCATGTAAATATTGGTTGTTGTTGTTATTTTATTTCCAAACGAGATGACAAAGGACACATACTGCCAACTCTGTATTTTACTATTAATATTTTCTTTGTATTGGTCCAGTCCTAAGTCCTGACTTTGGCATTTTTTTTTTACTTTTAATCCTTGGCAAGCAAAGTATTACTAACTTTACTGCAGCTTTCATAGAGATTTTCTACTAACACAAAAAACACCGCTGTTCATTTAAACATAATCATTTCAATTCATTCGTCTACATTATCGCATCGAATAGAATTATACACTAAGTTTGGAAAATAATATACGGCAGCCATGCGTTATTTTCTATGTCAGTGCCAAAAAACGGTAAATGTTGGCAATGTATTTTTCTTGGCTTAATTAAACAATATCAGAGTCCAGTTATTTAAATATTTCTGGTCCGTAAGTTGAAAACATGGAAATTCTTCTTTCATAAGAGTCACTTAATTGTAAATAAAGTGGAGCTTACAATGGTGTTTGAAAGTACCAACACAACACTTGCGCAAATTTCTTAAGCTTTTTAAATAATCTAACATTTATACACATAAATTCTCAAAATACATAAGCTTTAAGAAAGTAAACAATGGAATGGCGTACGTGTCTTTCGTCGTTCCCGCCTAAACCCCAACAAATGAATTTATAAATCGTAAATAAACACTGACAGTTACGAGCACGAGCACATGTTTCTTTTTATGGCATGCTATCTTGAACTAGGCAACCTGGACTTATGCAGCCTGTACAGATGACGGATATCTAATATAAAATGTCGTAAGTTAGAAGACGAATAATAGTTATTGACACAACAACGCTTATATTAATGACATATATATCAATAACTATTATTCGTCTTAATATTTACGATACGTACAGATGTACGTATAGTAAATATTAGTTAAGTAACTAACGTTCCATATTCATAATATCATAAGAGAAGGTAAAACCTGCTTCAATATACTTTCAAAGCAAACCACCGAACTGCACTCTCTCAAAAATATCCTAAATTTGAATAATGTATGAGGGACTATGGTCAGCAGTTGGTCAAGGACGCGGTCAGTGACCGCATGTCCTCCCACAGAGAGGACTCTCCAAAAGCCGCCACTTAATGAGCCAACCTTGACCGTAGATAAATGAAAGTGTAGATTTCATCATAAATATTGTTTTATTGTTAATTTATGCTACATAAATATTGAAAACTAGGTAAAAGCCTTGGAAAATGGATTTATATCACGGCCCAAATTATCAAAACGTCATGTATATGATTGAATAAATAAAGTATGTCAATAAAAGCAGAAAATTTATAGAAAAAGAAAGTGTGTGTACCAGAGTACACAGGTAAGAAGTGAAATTTCTTTACGACTTTTTTTTACTGAAATTTATATCATACGTCGGTAAAGAAGTTTCACTTATGGTAAAGAAGTTTCACTTCAAAAAAATGTGTGTGTACCAGAGTACACAGGTAAGAAGTGAAACTTCTTTACGACATTTTTTTACAGTATAAAATTTCTGTCATACGTCGATAAAGAAGTTTCACTTATGATAAAGAAGTTTCGCTTCAAAACAACATTGCGCGTAACCAAAAAAACGTGACGATGTTTTTTTCAGCTATAAAATTTATCTTAAGGTCGATAAAGAAGTTCTTCTTTATGGACGCTTTTTTAACGATTCTCACATCAAAAATCCGTACTTACTGATGTAATGAATAGCACAATAGCGCCTCCATTAGTTTCTATTCGTTTTTTGTCACAGAGTAGAGAATAAAAGGTTTTTGTCATGCTCTGTGTTAGGCATTTGTTCATAAGTTTCATATATTATTTGTATATTTATATTGGCATCTAGCCTAAACTAAGCTATAGGTACTTAAGCTATGTTTAATTTTTTTATGGTACTTTATTTCGCTTTTTAGAAGTTTTGTTTTATATTTTGTTTTTATATGATGCATGGATGTTATTGTTTGAAATAAATGAGTTAAATTGTATTAAGTAAGTAATTCATCAAACAGATTAACTCCTATTTATTTATCCAATTCCGTGTCTAAATCCAATATGTAATCCTATTGCTTTTTTCGTTAAACCCTCAAATTAAGTTAAATCACAAGTGCGATCCGTCTGATTTTTAGATTCCTGACGCGTGTCAGGAATTTAAAAATCAGACGGTTCCCTATAATCAAATGAAAAATACCGTTATGCTCGACCGAGGTCCTAGGTGGCATGTATTTATATTACATTCTTCTCTCACAAGACGCCATAATGGTCACTTATTATTACATGACATGATTTTGATTGGATAGAAATAATCGTGTAACTTGCCTATGAATTTGTTGTGTCCGTGCGATGTTCCCTCATATCCCGAAAACGGGTTACAGGTTTAGGTTTATGGCACAGATAATTAAAGAAAGTGATCGTTGCGTTTTTTTTATAAGGCAAGCAATATAATCATGTGAACGGTAGTATACCGTTCTCAGATTCAGCTTGTTTTATTTAAAGTCCAAAAACAGACAGATCATAGACTTGAGCAGATATCTTAAGAAGTTGGATTTAAAGCAGCCGTTACAGCTAACATAATAAAAAATATGTGTATGGTGCCACAGTCAGGTAAAAAGTGAAACTTCTTTACGACGTGTTTTTACAGCTATAAAATTTGTCTCATACTTCGATAAAGAAGTTTCACTTCAAAACAAAATGGCGCGTAACCGAAAAACGTGACGATTTTTTTTACAGCTATACAATTTCTCTCATCATCGATAACGAAGTTGCACTTTAATAAAATACCAAAATACCTTTGACAGACGCAGCCGCATCTGACTACGGGTTACGAATAGTGAATTTAATTGCAATCAGAAATATATTGCTAGTTGGGAAAAAAATACATTTAAATTTGTTTTTCTTATCTGTGATTTGCCTACTCGTACTTTGCATTTCTGAAAATATCGTCTACATGCTGATTCACTAGTAATACTCAAACTAAGTCATTGATATCATCAACACGCGACACATTGACCGCAAACAGAATGGTGTCTCTGTAAAAGGAAATACCATATTTAGATTTCTCTACCTTCCAAATACGAAGTGGCTTTCCATTTCATTTTTACTACTAAAACAAATCTTAAATCTATCTATAAAATGCAGGTAATTTTAGTATGTTTTAATACGAGGTACTATTCGATTTAATAAATTTTATATTAATACCGGAATTATGACCATAATGCCCTTGACAAAACGTATTAAAATAAATTAGAAAAGAAAAATAGCGCCTCCATTAAACACCGGAAACCATACTCAAAGATTGATAACAATAACAAAAGTGTCAATCAATGTTAATTTCTATCACATCCCTTATTTTACTGAATAAATCCCCTTTTTAAATACATAAGTGAGTAAATTGTACAAGCAATAAAACCATTTTGTGTGTTTTGTTTACTTTACAGGTTTACTTTTCAGGAATCCACACGGTGAAAAGTGGGCATATAATATGTCTCTGCCACCCCTTCGGGGATAAGGCGTGATGGATATTTATTTATTTTATTTACTTTTAATGTAATGATAATAATTCAGATAATTAAGTAGAATTATCACTTTTTAAATAAACAATTCTTCATACAGGTGTTGTCAAGCCAAATTATCGACAATAGCACCCTAAACATCTTATATGTTCATAAACCCGTCATTTATTAGGTCACTCAAGATGAATCATCCAAGATGCGCTTGTTTATTAGAATTTAAATTGACTTGTGTTTCCACTTAGCATCATGATTGAGTACCTATTTATATCATGACATTGTAAAATCGGATATACAACAACATTTTAATAAAATGGAAATAATGCTTGAGGTCAAACATCTAACTTACACAATTACTCTGTAATTGCAGCATTTAAATAATAATATTTGGTCGCTTCTTGTTTAATAACAATTATATGAGTTTTCCGGTATAGGCTCAACTGCTGATGAACAGTTTGTAACGATACTATATATTAATAAGTTTAAACAAATTCCCAACACCAGGGAAATCACGAATAAGTTATCTACATATAGGTACAAATGAATGCAACGTGTTCATAAATAAACACTTCCTTAAATAAAACCTTGGTAAAATACAATTTTGTGGCAAGGACGCGAGAATAGAAAAAAATATTTAAGTAATAATTAAGAATAACTATTTTTTTTAAATTTACTGTGTATTTCAAAGATTATTTCAAAATGGACTATGTGTGATGAGCTTATCTAATGCTTTCTTTAAAATCCTATGTCCCCTGGATGGAGTTTGCTTTACTTGAAACATTGTCTTAGAAAGTCACAAGAGAAATTCAAATACAATTAAGCATAATATTGTTTTAATTAACGCAGTAATTTACACCGTATTGACAGAGCTTCTGGGAGAGAACATCTGCCGGGTAAGTGTTGACTCTTGAGGAAGCTCACCTATGTATTTTTAGCAACTCCATCTACATTTATATGAAGAGATTAGTTTCAAGTGTTATTTTGAAGAAATTATGTATAAGGCGAAGGTTTTAATGGATGTATGAAAGTTAGTTACTATAATAATTTAAAAAAGAATAAATGTTAAAATAATAAAAGTTAGTCATTTATGATTACAGCTCCACTCTCCAGGGTAGTCGCGTAATGATACGATATAGCCTTTCTCGATGAATGGGCTATCCTACACCAAAATAATTTATCAATTTGAACCAGAAGTTCCGGAGATTAGAACGTCCAACTAACCAAACACAGAAACAACCTCTTCAACTTTAGATAGAAGAATAGATATAGATTGATGAAGGCAGTGAAAAGGTATGAAGGACTGAAAGACATTAACTAATCTCCGCCGGTACAAAAAGATTACGAACGTATAATTTGTGCTAACATATTCTACGCTTTCTTTTAGTCACAAACGTTCTAAGGTTACCTGGTTACCTTGATCTGCATAGCTATCAAAATTCACTCACGTACCATCAGCTCTATACAGATTAACAGCAGATACAAATCTATGTAATGACACAAAAAGGGATAGCATATTCTTGAAGGAACTCAGTGTCTTATTGTATTCGACCCGCATCAGAAACAACATACTTTAATTAAATGAGGGTAGGGCATGCAGTACGACATTTTATAGGTCATTGTAGGGCCCTTTTTTGTATACCGCGCCAGCAAGTCCAAATTAAGCTAATAATAAACTTGTGCTATGGAATCTAAATTACTAAGAACATATATAATTCCAATGTTATTTTTAAACTTTCGCGGTTTATACTCATATTTTATATACTACTCGGGACTTCACGCGAAACAATTTTGTACTTACATTCACCGACGTTTCGAGCGCGTTGCAGCGCCCGTGGTCGCGGCTGGACTGAGGTGAATGTAAGTACAAAATTGTTTCGCGTGAAGTCCCGAGTAGTATATAAAATATGATATATAATTCCAAAAAAACATTTGCGGGTCATACAAATATAATAAAAAAATAAATAAATAAAAATGTTAATTTATTACGATTCAGATCTGTACCATATGATTTCATATTGTGTATTGTAATAGATGTAATCTGTATTGTGTTTATAATATGTGTAAATAAATTAAAAAATAAATAATTAATAAATAAATTTGAGAGAAAAGTTTAAACGCAGCGGTCTTTGAATTGTCACTTATTTTGGAATACAAATTTGCAACAGTTATAATCATAGTTTCCTAAACTAGACTGAGACTGTATTATAGGATACATTCTACTGTATTGTATTTTATTGTATTGTTTTGATATTTGTTCCGACCGGGATTCATTCGAACCCGCGACGTTGACAATGGCAGTGGCATTATGTTGTTACCATAGTGTTGTTGCCAAAGTGTTGTGCCATAGTGTTGTTGGCATAATGTTGTTGCCATAGTGTTATTGCCATAGCGTTGTTGTTGATATTTTTGATCTTTGAAATTACATGTGCGCAGTTGGAGGATGGGATGCTGAAGACTGTGCGAAGTGGTCTCGGGTAAGAGGGATAAGAAATCTCTGAAATCCTGGTTGCATCCTAGACCCTCAGTCTAGGATGCAACCAGGATTAACGCTCGAAAGATAATTCACTTACATCAAGTGTATCACTTACATTATTCACAGTCAATCATATTAGATGTTTATTTTACAATATCAATCTTGACCTTGCATAATCGTGGTCTCATTGAGCCACAGCCTGCGTCTGTCTATTTCAACACGGCACTGGGCTCACCACCGATTACGTGGGACAGGAATCCACACGGTGAAAAGTGGGCATATAATATGCCTCTGCCACCCCTTCGGGGATAAGGCGTGATGGATATTTATTTTTTTTTGTTTATATTTCTAAATACATTAAACATAGAAAACACCCTAACTCCGAAACACACATTTGCGGATCACACAAAAATTATTATTAGACCCGAAAACTTTAAAAAATTGGTGATATTCTGTGAACTATGTTTGTACCACTTTACGTGGTTCTCACTATATTTAAATGCAATAAAATTACGATTACACATATGCAAGACTGTCCTATAGTCTCAACAGGTCGAGGCAGTTGTCAACCCGAGCTAGCTTTTACGATTCAACAAAAAAATAAATTAGCATTCCACACCGCGAGAACAGTTACACGCATAATTAAAGTTTCGTGTCTTGTTATGATTCTGAGCAAAATAGAAGTAAAACATGACGAATTTTATTACTGGGAGGTTGAATGGCCATTGGGTATGACTACAATTGTAGTTTGATCGATCTACCAGGTTTAATGACTTTGCCTGTGAGTAAATTTATGTACGATTTGAGCCTCAAGAAGTACACGGCACATTAATTGTGTTACTTAAAAAAGCTTCGAACCATTAAACCGACTTCGATAATTTCATATCACACACTGCCGACAGCTGAAGCTAATGATCTATTAGTTAGGGTCAGGGTACAGGGTGTATATAGTAAGGAGCAGAATTCTAAGCATATTTGACCTATTAAAAAAGATTTACGGGGAACTGTACATTTATCTTCTCTTATTTTTATCCTATTTCGACTAGGTATTCTTATAAATCATCGCGTTGAAAACATTGACTGTGGTTCCTAACATGACACTAAAATATTGACAGATTCGTTTTATGCATTACCTAATTGAAATTTCCAAAGTACACGAAATAGCAAGCAATTAGTATGGTCGTAGTCCGGTCTAGGCACGTCGCGAAGAACGTTGAACTCAGTCAGGTCAAAAGCCTTGCACTGCCAACCGCCGCTCATTTTATTGCTAATACAATTTTCTGAACCCTTGTGTTACGAAGATAATACACATGTAGTAGTGTATGTGTGTATGTAGTACTTGAGCTACGAGAAGTTCTTATTAAATTTTATTCATTTCAGTACAAATATCTTATCAGTAAAATTCTTACTCATATTATTCTTAACTATTGTAACGTGCATAACTGCACAACAAGCCAACTGATAGTTTTTGCTGAAATAGGTAAATCTCTCAAAATATCAAATACTAGTTGACCCCAGCGGCTTCGCCTGTAAATTCTTTGAACACCACGGCACCCATTTATTCCTGTCGTTTCTTAATTTTACAAAAATGTATGAAATTTTCCTCGATATGTTGACATTTGTGATTACAAACACAAAAAGTTTTGTTTCAACAAACAAACTCCTTAGCTTTACATCCATGTATAGATTAGTATTCGCAATTCAGCCATGAATATAACCTCCTTATTTTCAGAACTAAGAGTCTTGTGTACAAATGAGGGACTGCAAAAACCTAAGAAATGTTGTGAAAATGAGATTCATGACCGATGATATGATGATTTTAATTATTAATTAAAACATAAAACAATAATGCGTGTCTAGAACTGACTCAACAAAAACCACGATTAATAGGAACATCTCATTATGCCGGTAAAAATCAAGCTAGCTAGAACGGATTCCACCTTCCTAATTTTTTGTAAATACCAACATTTTTATACAGACATGGTTATCTGAAGTTATAAAGTTATTTTAAAATTTTGTGTTAGTATCTTTAGTGTTATGGCGTGGATTTGGCTAAATAAATTGAAGGTAGTCAGAACAGACTTGTCTACACAGCAATGTAGACGTGTCTGTAACTAAATAATTCAAATTGTTTAGCAAAACCATTGATAAAGCTTTTGAAAATATTGAAAACTAATTTAAAACAAAATATTGAAAGTAATAAAAAAAATTCCATACACCTTGGTTAGTTTACCGTCTAGTATTTTTCATCTAACCACCTGAAAATCTCCTGTTAGCTTAGAACATGGTTGGAGATTAGATTTTATTCTTCTTATTTGAAACTAATTGTACAGTACACTGCAATGACTGCCTCGGTAGCGTAAGTGGTATGTATGCGACTGCCACGCTGAGGTCCAGGATTCTATTCGGTCGGAACAAATATCTGTGTGAACAGCAAATGTTTGTATCAGAGTTTGGGTGTTTTTTACATATAATATGTATGTATTTACAAATATATAAGTATGTTTTATCATTTGTCTAAATCCCATATCACCACCTTAAATAAGCTTACTTTGGGCTAGACGGCGTTGTGTAAAAGATGTCCCTCAATATTGCTAAAAGCTATTCAGAGAATAGCTAACTGTTAGTGAAACAAGAATTACAATAAGCGAGCAAATTTATTTTGAAACCGCAACAATATTGCACTACAATGTTTAAGTCGCTCTTTCTTCACTTTTGCCATCACAAACGCCACAAAGAAAAGCATTAAGTTAACTATCTATGTGCTTGATAACAAAACTTTCTCCTGTGTGTAGTGATGAATGAAATAGTATCACAAAATCATCTGAAAATTGTTTTTTTTTGTTTCGCTGGAGAAAGGTAAGCGCCGCCGCCGGTTCTACTGACCTACTCATGTGACCACATTCTGCCGCATTGTCATTAATGACGTTCTTTTGAATCATTTCGACGATTGTTTGTTCAAGCAATACGTTATCAAAAGACCATTGCTTCGGTGTGTTAAAAGTAGAGTACCTAGTTATGATTTTCCTGTGTAACCATCGGTGAGTAAAGTCATCTACCTGTAATATTTTTCCTATTACTTCTATTTTTAGGTGTTGCTTTTATTAATTGTATTTTTCCCAAAATTTTTATATCATTGTTCATACTCCAATTTTGAAATAAGAAGCATTATTATAAGAGTAGATATAATAAATTGCAAAACACAGTGAGATCAAATCAGTCTAAAGCCTTATATTCCTTCCTTATATTATAGTTGAAAATGTAAAAATATAAAGGTAAATGTTTGTTTTCAGGTTCTCAAGTGGCATGCAACTAATTTAAATTACAATGGAAATAAATTAAATTATAAGAGTGTGAATTTATTGTGGACACTGTCGTATAGTTTCCGAGAAGAGTATTCTCCAATTTGGGCCTCATCAATACATCAGCCTACATTCATCCATTAAATTCAAAAATGAAAATTAAAGCATTCATTATCTGTGGTCGCTGATTCTTTCATAGAATGATGTATTTACCTCTTAGTGTAGTTTTAATTAAGCATTGGATTTGTAAGGGTTGTCGTTGACTGGTTGGGATGCGGGACTGGTTGGCAGGTAAGACTAGAGCTAAATATAAACTCAACGAGTTCTGCACGTAAAGGAGCGAGTCAAGTCTCATACCTATTAGCGCACATCACATTAGCAATTGTATTTGCAATGTCATATTATAAAATAGTATCCTTTTATATGGATTATGAATATTACATGCCATTATTCAAATTGTTATTGCAAAGTAGAACTAGATTCGTGTACCCATAGCCACATAACCCACTTTGCAATGTCATTCCTTATATTTTTTATAAAATCAGCGACTGTTAAATATATCTTGAGTATCACGCACTGTAAAATATATCAGCCATAGCTTTTAATACGGTTTGCATTTCTAAGGCTGTTTTAACAATAGATCGACGATACGATTCTAAGTATAGGAACGTATCGTAATCTATCAACGACTATTTTAGTCTGGTCCTGTCCTTAACTATCTCAACAAGATAATATAAAAGTGTTGAAATATATAAATACACAATAAATATTAAAATACATATCTATTATTACATATCTATTACCTTCTAGTTTAATGAAGTAGTTATATTTTACACAATTGTAGTGTGTTTTAAAAAATATATATGTCATAGCACTAAGAGTGACGATAGTTGGTTAGATAATAAGGTAAAATAAATCAAAAACAATGTTAAAATATTTAGAGAATTCGTTAAATAAAGAACCGTTCTATATTTGGATCTGATTTCATCAATAATTTCATAAATTTGTCAGAGACTTGAAATTAGTTAGGTTTAAAATTCGAAATTAAATACTGTCTCGATGTACAATAAATAAATGAAAAAATAAGGTTGTGATTACTTTATCGTGTAATATTGTGATTACAGCTTTCGGTACCAGTACAAGTAAGACAACAATAAACTAAAACAAAGGTTAAAGGAGTGTCTCAAGTCTTTAAAAATTTAAGGTTTTCAGTTCGTAGACAAACATGTTAGTTGAACCGGGTCGGGTTAATTGTCTTGTGTTTATTAAGCTAGTTTACGTTTAGCTATTAGTGCAATCATGACTGTATAGTATGCAGGCATGAGTAAAATTGCCGAGAGGAAAACTTTCAAATGTAAATAGGATCAAAGATTTTTATTTTGAATAAACTTCACACTAATAATTCCAATTAAAATCCTAATTATATTCTTGGCTCGGAATCCTCTCCTTGACTACGCATTCGGAAACAACAAAGTTTTAGTAAACATCTGTCTTGTACCTGTATTTTATACTATACTCAACTAGTTATAAAACCGGCCTGCATCGGTATTTATCTGGTGACCCCATTCGAGGCGAATGTGATCAACAGCGGTTCTTGCACTGAAGACGAGACGCGGCGCCCGCGACATTCAACCAAGTGCAAGGTAAAGTTCTTCACTACACGTAACTCAACATAACTAAATGCCAACACGCGCTGTCACAACGAGTCGTTTTGTTCGATATTTTTACAAATTATCTTTTTAAGAACATCAGTGCTATTGAAGGGGATGAAATATTTTGGTATTAAGTGGAATCATAAAATAATATAAAAGAACTAAGAATCACTATAGATTTCAAAGAGAAATTAGTGAAATTTATTGATTATTAGAAATAATAAATAATAAAAACAAGTTTAAAGTTAATCAACTATGAGAAAGAAGCTTATTGTAAGGTTCTTGGCCAAGTAAAACAAAACGAAGACATTAAAGTGAGCATGAGATGCGCAGCGGTGAGCGCACGATGCAATTCCGATAGCAGACATGTAAAATCCACTTATTCCTTTTTCACTGTTTGTATTGCCGGACATTATGTTAAACTATTTTTTTTTGCGCAATATCCTCATTATTTATCCATAATGCTTCTACATGCGTAGACAACAGAATGGAAAATAAAACAATTAAAGGCAATCTGCATTTCCAGTTGTTTCAAAATAAAGGTAGCAATTATGTTATGTTCAGTTACTTTTATAAGCGATCAGTTAAGAACTATTGACACATTACTTGTTTGCTCACTTCAGAAAGCCGTAATTCTCATTACATATTGTTTGTTAAGCTATTTTTATTTTCTTTGTAAGAAACTGCATATTGTAAAGTTGACTCTGCATATTATTTAAGAGTCTAAACCAACATAAATTATTGTTGATACCATCAAAATTTCAATTCCATAATAGACAAAAAGGCCACTAGCGATTAACAAAATTCTCTCATGCATAGATGACATTTGCAGACGAAACTATTCGTTCTCAGGTATTAAAATAAAACTAAAAATATTCATGGTTAAACTTTAGACATAATTAGAACTGTTAAAGTTCTCTGAAACCTGTTTATAAAGCAATTATTTAAACAAGAATTTATCTAGTTAAATATGTGGGTCAGATATTGACAAGATGGCTCGTAGCGATGTAGTAAGTTTTGGATACAATTTGTTTAGATGACACGACAATGCATGATAAATTAAATATTCTAGTCAAGGTAAACTCCATACATAACGCTATCAAAAAAAGGGTATGCTAAAATAAAAAGAAGATTTCCTCTTAAACTTGCATTATTTGCATTGGTAATTCATTACCGTATTTGGTTTCTTCCCCTGTCTACTTAATAAAATACCTTTTGCAATTTAGTAGAAAACAATGAATAAGTCAGGTAAAGAAAATCCATAATAAAATACTTAAGGTAAATTTTAAAAGGTATTAGCGTAAAAGTACTACTTAAGTAATTTTATTACATTTTACAGTACATAATGTACTTGTAACAAAACGTAACAAGTATAACTAGAGACCCGTCAAACTTTGGCAGTCTCATTCAACTTTTAAACTTTGAATTTATTTCACATTTCTTCCTGCGGTCCTTCCTATGTTCAATTTGACAACAAACTTTTATATGTGTGTGTGTCTGCTGGGAGCCCTGGGGCTATCCTCCTGAAGGGCTTACCCGGGACTCCATAGACAAATGGAAGGGCGCCGTGTGGTTTTAGTCGGTAAGAGTATAGCATCCATGAGGATTTCCACAAGTTAAAAAAAAATGCGTGTGTGTGTGTGATGTTTTTTTTTTATTCATCTTATGTATTTTTATGCATAATTTTTAAAAATATTAGCATTATCTACATCTTCTCTATATAACCTAAAAGTGTGCGAAATTTGATACTCCTCGGTCCGCGCAATTTTCTTAAATAGGGATACAAATTGTTCGCTTCACGTTGTAATTTATAGATGACTGAAAACCTAAAATTATCTGGTCGTCTATAATTAAATGAAAACTTGGTAGTACAAAGCTTGGATTCACAAAGATTTGCTCATGCGTATAAACATCTGTGTTGAATGTTGAAATTTTGGTTTGGTTTAAAGAATTGTAATAGATTTTATTTAGAGGTATATAGTGCCCAATGGCGACTGTGAGCTTGTCTCCTATTACGTCAAGTAACCAAACTACATGTTACGCTTTAAATCTGATGTAGCATACCGTCTAATAAATTCTATATTTTCCACTCTACTAAGGATTGGTATTGATCACGTCTCTTTTGAAATTTCATAAAGTGCGTGACCACGACGTGAAGCATATACATGATCAGTGCGGTATGCGACAAATTAGTAGCAATCACGTCTTTTGATCTACTTTGAACAATTTGTTCCAAAACCATATTGTGACTTGATCGTTTTGTACATAATTTTTGCTTTAAATAGTTAGCACAATCAAAATGTCTTACAAATGTTGGTACTTTGTATACACGTATAAATAAGATGTAACACTATGGTAATTTTCTATCTTATACTTGTCTTAAGCTCTTGCACTTCTTGGGGTTGTAACGAATGCAATGGTAAATTAATTTATATACTAGTTTATATCCGCGTAAAGTTTCCGTTTAACACTGGATCGCGTTTGCCTCTCTGGTGTGATGACTTATTCTGATCTAGAAGCTAAATTAATGTAAGTCTCATTAAAATGCATTCAGTATTTTTGACAACATTAAAAAATAAACAATAAGTATAATTAATTAATTTATTTATAAATATATCTCTTAATTAATGTGAGTTGAGAAGAGTACTACTTACCCTTCCTCAAACAGTAATCAAGAGCGTAAATTTATATTAAAAACGTACGCTTAAACTTAGTATTGATATTAATTTAGTTCTAATATTTTAATAAGATTTATTTTTATTCAATTTTATATAGGTATTTAACATTGGATGTATTTCAATGATTTATGATATTAATTTTAATATAATAGTTTTGGTATTTTCATGTTTCATTTTTTATATGTGTATAAGTCATAATTTCTGATCACAGTGGTTTATATTTTCGGTATAGAATATGAAAAAAACACTTCCATTATATTCAATTCAAATGTCATGCACGCGCGCCTTTCAATACAACGCATTACCTTCATTCATACTTTTTTCCACAAATATAATTACAGTTTTTCTCAAATTTTTTAAGTAATCTTGTATATTCGATTAAGAAATCGATTTGAAATGGTAAGTGTTTATTGCTCAGTTTGGCAGTTTACTTCATTAAATTATTAGTAGCTTTTAAAGATTTTCTGTTGTAGACTTTCTAGTGTGTGTTTACTTCTTGACACATGTCGGAAACACGTGTGTATATGAATAAAACATACATTTGATCCACGCCAAATCGCGCAAGTTCTGAATAATGTGGGTTAGCTACTTTGACCTGCGGTTATTTACCTTACTAAATGTAAACCTTAACCTTGGGTGTAGATTTATTTAATCCTGTATCTTAAAGTTAGATACAAGATATAGTTGCAAAAGAAAGAGGTATGAGATTTACTGTGATCATCTTAAATATGTATGTAAAATAGCAAATTCAAACAATTTATAGCGTATATAGTATATGAAAATATTATTGTAAAATACTGCTGAACTTATAGAGCATAGTAATATTTGTCTTAACCTTATAATGATATTGGTATAACGGAACATCAAATAAACAAATTAAATGATGGAGAAAGTCGTCATGGTTCACCGTTAAAAGCCACAATCCCCGGAACAGGTCCGACATTTTTTCTTGATAATGTCGCGTAAAGAATTTACCTATATTAACAGAAAAGTCAGATCGTTGACACCGAAAGTTTGGTTGTTTGCAAAGGAACCGTTGTGAGGCGCCACTGACCTCATCAACAATAAGACTGGTATTCGGAAAGTGTGAAGGTTCCCAGGCTTATCTGTTTTTGTAGGTACAATTACCAATTCTTGATCATTGCTTACCTGTTGCTCATTGCTTTTCTGATTTTATAGGTAATTTTCTTGATCTTAATTTTGTTGGACATATTATTACACAGCGCCATCTAGTAAGCTAATATGAACTTGTGGTATGGGATCAAGACAAGTGATATACATCCCTGAAGGGGTAGACAGAGGCATAGTATACGCCCACATTTCACCGTATGCATTTTTGTCCCACGTAAGAGGTGGTGAGCCCATTGCCGTGTAGACAACTGATAAATATATTTATATATGTCTAAATCTATGCATTCTCGTTTAGGTTTTTCCTTTAGAATTTCGGTATTAGTTATATCATTTTAAAAGTTATAAGGTAACACCTCCTTTTTGAAGTCGGTAAAAATATCTAATTTCTTATAGACTTTTAAACGGAAGGTTGTATACTAAAAGACCAATAACTATGGTGGTTACATTTATTATTTCTTAAAACAATTTATAACAAACTAGCTGACCCGCCCGGCTTCGCCCGTGACATACTTCGAACCCAGTGGCACCGATTTAATCCCGTCGTTTATTAATTTCACAATAATGTATGAACATTTTCCAAATTACTTGATTACTTCTCCGCTCTCAAGTACTACGCCCACGCCCGCACGGCCCGGTCGAATTATTGTTATACGAAATTAATTTATTTGCGCATTTTTTCAAATTGACACATCGCCTAAGATATTCATTTAATTTGCAAAGTGTAAAGGGACAAAATAATCTTCATAAAATGCTGAAGCTAACTAACATATTAAAAATGATAAGCATTAATAATGTTTTTTGTGTAAATAGCCTTTAAATTACCGATTGCTGTTTTTTTTGGTGTTAAAATGGATATAGTACGGTATCCTTAAGAGATAGACATATACCGTCGCGGACTTTTTTTAGATCTACATTAGATACACAATTTTATAATACATTATTTTGTTATAACTCAAATGGTTTAGGCAGCGTTTTCGTTAAATGCTTCCAGACGGCTCATTTTTTCCGACACCGCCAACATATATCGTTATACTTAAGTTAATGTACACAAAAACTTAACAAAATATACATAAAACCTTCTATAAGAATCACTCTATCTATTTAAAAAAAACTTCATTGAAATTCGTTGCGTAGTTTTAAATCTTTAAAACTACGCAACGTATTTCAATGAAGTTTTCGTTTTTCGCTGTCTGTCCCTATGTATATCTATACATAGGGACAGACAGCGACAAACGACTTTGTTATATAATATGTAGTGATTGGTATATTATATTACTTAGGGACCCACTTAGTCCCTGAGTAGACCGGAAAGACAAACGAGTTTGAACGTCAGATTAGATATAAAATAAAGAACGCTAAAAAAAGCAATTTCACCCGCAAAAATATTTGTTTTACACAATCAAGGAAGGAAAGAATATTTCCCCAGTGTATACGCACTTACATACACGAGAATGTATTGTTGTTGTAAACAATGCCTACGCCGGCCCTTACAAAGAGTAAACACAGAGAGCCATTACCCCAGACTACACTTGGAGCTTATAATTTAATTATGAATTCTTTTGTTTTATGTAACTCCTAAGATACTTAGGGCCGTATTTTAGAACGTTACTCAATACTCAAGAAACACTTGAGAGTAGTATTTTAAGGCACAAACTAGCCTCAAGCGTTTCTTGAGTATTGAGTAACGTTCTAAAATACGGCCCTTAGAAAGCCCTCTGGGGCTATCCTTCCGAGGGCTCACCAGGGTTTCCTGGCTATAGAGAAATAGAAGAGAAACGCGTGGTTTTAGTCTATAGGAGTCCGGCATAGCATCCCTGAGGATTACCACACGAAAAAATAAAAAGATGCTTAGAAAACAGTGCTGATTTTTTCGCATCAATTTATATTTATCGTTAGTCAGTCAGTCTGTCAGAAACGTACCTACAAACTGATATATTTCACTTTTTTTTTGTTTATGGCGTTTAACACTTCGCGGTGTATACTCATGTTTTATATAATACGCGGGAATTCACGCTAAACAAAATTTTACTTACATTCACCGACGTTTCGAACGCGTTGCAGCGCTCGTCGGTGAATGTAAGTAGGATTTTGTTTAGCGCGAAGTCCCGAGTAGTATATAAAACATGAGTATACTGACGAGATTGTGTGTGGCGTGGTTATCATAAATATATAATTATAAATAACTTCATGAAACGCGTGCGCCAACAATCCGATGTCGGTAGCGCGTGGCGAAGCTTCCCTCAATAAAATACTTATCAGGTTTTTATGGCGTTATGACCAGCCAAAGACGTTCCAAGTAATTAACCGAATACGCGGAAACCATTCATCATTATTCATTACCTATACCTGCATTGCTTTAAAATCTTAATGTACGTTTCCTTGGTTTTTCTGCGCGGGATAAGGCAACTGTAGATCAGTGGTAGCGTGACGTATAGTTTCGCTCGTGCGCACACGCACCTTACATCATAATCATAACTATGTTTGTAAATAATTCATGGAGCTGCATTCGTTTCGGATTGTGCTTTCATCTGACGCCTAACGGTAGAACAAATATTACTTGGTTCAGTTAATTAACTTCTCAGACTATTGTAAGTAAATAATCTGACTCCAGTTTTCATGTCAACCGTTATAACACGGAGACTAGATGTTTTATTATAATTCTGATGAGCAATAACATTGCAATAATACCAAGCATTCACCAAAATAACTAATTTTAGTATTCATACATATTGTTTAGTAACTGACCCCCATGGCTTTGCCCGTGCCTTACTTCGAACCCTCGTCGCACCTATTTAAACCCTTGCTTATTACTTTTACAAAAATGCATGAATATTTGCCCGATTTGTTGACATTTATTATTACTGCTCCGCTGTCATCGGAAGTAGCGTGATGGTATATAACCTATAGCATAAATAAATATTGTGGGACACTTTTCACACAGCGCCATCTAGCCCAAAGTAAGCTAATATTAGCTTGTGTTATTGGATCTAGATAACTGATAAACATACTTATATATTTCTAAATACATACATATTATAGGTAAATAACACCCAGACACAGAATAATCCATCGTGCTAATCACACAAAGTTTTATCCTGCGTGGGAATCGAACCCACGACCTCTTGCGTAGCAGTCGGATGCACTCCCACCGCGCCACAGAGGCAGTCAATAAATGGGCTATCCCATATATCTCGATAAATGGGCTAACCAACACAAAAACTATGTTATAAATCCGACTAGTAGTTCCTGTGATTAGCGCGTTCAACCAAACAAACATACTTATATATTATATTAATATAACATTAATTTGGTGTTCATGAATTTTAAAGTGACATTTCTGTTCATGTTTATATTATTGCTTAAACAAAATGGAAAAGTATCGGTCACTCACTTTATCAACTTGCCAATATAAATCAGATCTACCTAATAACGTGGATCCCACAAACTGTAACACTGTATGTAAATAACTAGATAATGTTTATACCTCATAACAGTGTTACTAACTGTCTGTTAGAGGTTTCTTTCTAACCGTCAACGATTAGAGTAATAATCACTTGAGTCATTATACTATGATGCCAACTCACTGGAAAATTAGTTACTTCGGTGTGTGTTTTCACCCACAATATAACACATAAACATATGCAACTTACCTAGTGTTCTAATAACCCCGGCTGGTACGGTAAAGTTCATTGTGAGTTATGTTTACACAGGATAATGTTGATGTGATTTAGTGTCTGGGTGTAATGTCGACTGCCTCTGTGGCGCGGTGTGGGTATATACGACTGCTACGCAAGAGGTCGTGAGTTCAATTCCTACCCAAATAAAACTTTGTGTGATGAGCACGATGGTTTATTCTGTGCCCGAGTGTTATTTATCTATAATATATATGTATTTAGAAATATATAAGTATGTTTATCAGATATCTGGTTACCATAGTACAAGCTCTGCTTAGTTTGAAATCAAATGGCGTTGTGTGAGTTGTCCCAGCGATATTTATTTATGTATTATTATTTAAAGCGCTCGTGGCCCCGCGGTCTCAGTGTTCGGTAAACGATCACTGAGGTACGCAACTTTCACTATGGCTGGTCGTCGGATGGGTGACCACTTTGTGGCATTTACATTTGCGAGCGTTTCCGTGCTTCGGAAGGCACGTTAAGCCGTTGGTCCTGGTTGCCAGTAAAATGGCAGTCGTTAAGCCTGGTTGAAGGCCTTAAAGGCGGCTTAAAAAATTTCAACAGCAGGTAGCCACAACCTGCCTCTGTCTATTTCAACACGGCAATGGGCTCACCACCTATTACGTGGGACAGGAATCCACACGGTGAAAAGTGGGCATATAATATGCCTCTGCCACCCCTTCGGGGATAAGGCGTGATGGATATTTATTTTTATTTATTTTTTATTATTATTTAATGTAAATAAAGAAGAAAGATTTGTTGATTGGTAGTCGATAAATTCTGGAACTATTGAATTATTTTACCGTTAGAAACTAAGTTATTTAAAAGTTACATAGTTTATGTAGGAGCGGAGTAGTGCAGAGAAACGTTAAAAAGATATATATGACATAAACAGATGCTACATCACAGATCGAGCCGCTCAGCTGTTAAGAAATGTGTATTTTTTCAGTTCGGCAACACGAATGGCGCACCTCTGGGTGTTGCAAACGTCCATAGGATAGGTGACCTGACTTTTCATCAAATGGGCCCGTATGCTTGTCTGCTACCTCAGTGGTATTTATACAAAAGGTTGACATTTTGGTTTGATTCGAAATCATTTGGACAAGGGTTTGACTCGAAATCCTACTACACAGCATGCAGGTTAATTTGACCTAAATGACACTGTCACAATAATGTCTTCATAATATTTATTTACTTACACTACGAGTAAACCACTTTTTTAATGTTTACTGTTAGCAAGAATTTGGTCTAAGACCCTAGATCTCCGGGGCATAAAAGGCTTAACTTGCTAGCGGTGCACCTGCTAAGAGATGGGGCAACGATGCAGGCGCGCTTATGGGGTTAGGAGGTCAGCCGACAGTAGCTTCTAACAATGGCGCATAAGACAAACCAAACCATAGGTGCTCTTAACAGTCAAATAAATGTGGGTATCAGGTTCCAAATTAAAGTAATTGTGAATACGCTAACATTAAGAAGACTATTAGTTAAGAAGTTACAATATATCTAATTAACATTTTGTGTATGTTTTTGTAAACTTCTGGAAAGTTTCGATTCATAATTGGACCTTGTAAATGGCGTTGTGATCAGGTTTCAGAGCTTCATAGAGTACAAAGGCAAGCTTAATAATATTAAAAAATTCAGATTTCAAGCCTTTTAGTGGAATAGGAAATAGAGCAAGGAAATTACTTAAAAGTGTACAAATTATTTTACCGTTTTAGCATTTATGAATGTTGATGATTTAACTGCGAAATTTTAGTTATTCTCAAAAACAATAAATAATTTTAAATGACTTAAATTCAAAAGTGGTACCATTTATAGGTGATGTGCAATAAAAGTGGACCCTAGGCTCTAAATCCAGGTAGGCTTTTGATAGCAACTGGGATGAAAGAGACGAGGTATTGTGAGCTTTTTGGTCACTCCACCCAGCCGAGTGGTATGACCCGCTCGGTAAAAAGGACCAACTCTATGGTTTTCTCTCATTTCTGAGGCAGCAAGGGAACCAATGATCTAGTTCATATCTGTTGAATAAATTCCTTGTTGTCGGAATAACTAACGGTAATTCGATGACGCGACGGTGAACGACATCGTGCGATCGGTGGCCCTCGCGCAGCTTTGGTAACGCAATTACGCGTAACATTTACACTAACACGATAGCTTCTGATCAAAAACTTATGCCGAAACCAAGTTTACCGTTAAACAGAGTGCTATGAAAACTCGCTCAGGTAGTAATTTATCAGTAGTTACACCATTATTTCGTCGTGGAATCTCCCCGAGCCTTCCACGAAGGTGAGTTTACGATGAAGATAATTAAACTAAACTAGACCTTCACTCCTATCTGTGACTAGACCAGGTACACCGTAGAAAGAAAATCTCTAGTACAACATATAGGTATTAGTAGAATATATAGAATACAATATATAGGTAGAGTCAGTCTGTGACCACATTATACTCTTCTATAGGTTTAGTTGCCTTCTAAGGTCCGTATTCCAGAACGTTACTCAATACTCGATGAACGCTTGAGACTAGATTTTGCCTTATAAAATCTACTCTCAAGTGTATCTTGTGTGTTGATAAACGTTCTGGAATAATCCTAAGTCTCTCGCTTTGTAAAGGAGGGAAGTGGAGTTAACTTCTTGCAAACTTTTTTCTCCAGTTGGAACTTAACTTCTTCTAGGACATAACCGAGTTCTAGGTCGGTGTAACTTGCCTAACTACCTTAGTCATAGCTGTAAATTTTAATTTACAGGAATTACAGCAATAGGTCTTAACTCTGTCATTTTATATTAGTGCAGGCCACTTCACTGTCCCTCTAAAAAAAGAATGATACGAAAATAGGAAACCTTAAATAATTATATTTTTATCCACTTAAAGTTAGTACGGCTGCAGTGTGGAACGAAATAATTTTAATGTTCGTAAATTAAATAATATTTTTTCTCTGTTACGAATTCATGATGAATATGCTTACAAAACTTCGCATATATAACATCTAACTGTGCAGATGTAACCCAAATTACAAATGTTATTTAATTGAAATAAATAAATATTTTAATGCAAAGAATAACTAAATTTAAATAAGAAGATCATTATGTAAAGTTAGGTGCAGACTAGCGTAATTGAAATATTTTAACCACGGAAGGTAGGAAGGCAGTTTAGTTTAGTACAAATGCATTAAAAATTAAAAAAAAAACAGTTACTGACAACGTTACTCTCTTTAGCAAACTACACTATTGTGATCCAGCGCTCCAACCAGGGTGATCTTACTAGTTGCCGTCCATATAGCAGGCAGATTTAATCCAAATTATATTATAGCCATTGTTGTCCCTGGTGCAACCATTCAAAAGTCACCTCTGTTAGGACGATAGATAACAACTGTGTAGACTCTTCGCGAATGTAAAGCATAATACGCGGATGTAGGATCGCAGGCTAGGCCAGCTTTACTTGGCGAACACTGCCTGTTGAGCTTGAGCTCCGAAACGAAGGCTTCGGATACAAATGGAAGTGACACTAGTATAATAATAAAGACAAAGTAAAGCAATACGTCTTCACTGATTAGGTACAGTAAACTACATATCAGATCGTGGTTGTTATTTTTAATATTCACTTGACAAATTGTCTCAAAATTTCCGACAGCCTATCAGTCTCCTCGATTGTCAGTCTACGCATAAATAACAGTAACACACTAGATCATAATAATTATTCTTGTCATGTACAATTGAAAATTACGATCTGCGTAAATAAAAACACGCTGCTAGTGCAATATGTCAGGTAATTGGCGGGATTTAAGGTGTGAATATTGACGCTTCAATTTAATTTGACAAATCGCTAATATGTTTTGGAGTTGCGTAGAGACCTTAACATACAAAGAAGTAGTTAAATTCAATTGAAATTTATATGAGACATAGATTTTCACGTGAAATACGTTTAAAGTAATGCTTCCTATGGCTATACTAAATATGTTGATGTTCTATTAGATATTAAATGTAGTCAACTGTGATCCAAATTCTAACAAAATAAAGCCTTCAACACTAGATATACCCAAGAGGATATATCTAGTATTGAAGCCTCTTGCCATCGAGAGATAGCAAGAGATATATTATATTTTTGAAATACTTTTTTAAGAAGCATAGGTTCATCTAGAAAAAATACTTCAAATATCAAATGAGTACCTATGCTTTGCAACAGTAATAAAATAATTTAATTGTCATTAGATATTATTTCAAAATGCTGAGCTGACCGCAACTAATTAAAATTTTACAGCACAGTAAACGTCTAAAAAAGTAAATCTCTTTTTTCTGTGAACCACTAAAACTATAAACGGTATTCTTTTTGCGTTTAGCATCGTCGTCGTGTACCGTTGGCAGTGGCCGCATTACTGGATTCACCCAATGGCCCTAAGCGCTGCATTCGATTACATTCCTCCAATCACCTCAAGTTCAAGGGACAATTTATTCAATCTATTATGTCAGCCTCTCAGTCAGACAGTAAGTGCCGAATTACACAATAATTTTTAATAGTTTACTAGTATTGTATTTACCGAACACAATTGACGATATATAGCTTAATTTTTTTTTTTAGCTTTAAGTAGATTAAGACCAGACATATAAATGTGTAATTATATGACTGATACTGTTAAAACTATAAGCAAAATTATTTTGAAATTTTGAAAACCCTAAGTTTGTTTGGAAAATAGATCTGTTGGAAATCCCCAGTTGGCATTTTAAACCCCTTCCAATTTTCATTATTGAACAATAACTATTGATTACCCCGTCAGGAATACAGCGTGAAGATAGTTAGTTATATAGTATCTCTTAGGTAAATCTTTGTTTCTGCTATTTACTTACTATCGTTCTGAACAGTACGAGTATTAAACATTTCTGCAAAGGGACCAGTAATTCAAGTTTCCGCAATAGATAAGATGCATACCTGCGGACGGAGCGTCGTATGTCTTGAATAATAATCGTGTTGATAGAAGCTGGTGGGCGACAGCGGTGGCCGGTATTTCTTATGGCCGTAGCCCATCGTGTCCATCGTGTGCATATCGAGTCACAACACTACCTTCTCACTTTCACTCAGTTCCAACGACGAATCCTTTCTCGATCAACGAGGATAATAACCCTCACATGTCGCGTGCTTCATTCTGTAATAAAAAAAATAAGATTAATATTGTATACTACTTAATTCTTAGTAAAACTTTCTTTGAATGTGAATGATGGCACGGCTTGGGATGCGAGAGCACACGCTTTGCATCGAAAATACGGGACAGGGGACGCGTCATGCATAATCAAGTCATTCGGAGTATCTAACATCCAATGAATTATATTAACTAAGTATATTCCAAGTCAATCTAAATGAATTTTCTGGGATCGTGAGGCCCAAGTGCGCATCATCATCACGACATATTATAAAATTTTGTCGTTTCACGCTGTCTGTTCCTATGTATAGTTAGATCTTTAAAACTACGCAACGAAATTTGATTCGGGTTTTTTAATAAATAGAGTGATGAATAAGGAAGGTTTTAATCTATAATTTGTTATGTTTTTATATACATTGACTAAATTATAACGATATTTGTTGGGGGTGTCGAAAAAAATACCGTCTAGGAGCTTTTAACGAAAACGCTGCCTAAACCCTTAGAACGAAAGTGTGTATCTAATATAGGTCTACATAAAAGTCCGCGACGGAATATGTCTATTTCTTAAGGAAAACATACTATATTCATTTTAATTACTTTATAAAACTAGCAATTATAAGGCGGTAATTCGAAGGCTATTTACACAAATACGTTATTAATCCTTATCATTTTTAATATGTTAGTTGGCTTCAGTATTTTATGAAGATTATTTTGTCCATTTACACCTAGCAAATTAAATGAATATCTTAGGAGATATAGCAAAATCAAAATAATGCGCTACGAAATTAATTTCGTATAACCATAATTCGACCAAGCAGTGCGGGCAATTTGGAAAATGTTCATACATTATTGTGAAATTAATAAACGATGGGATTAAATGGGTGCCACGTGGTTCGAAGTATATCACGGGTGAAGCCGGGCGGCCGGCTCAGCTAATAATAAATATGGGATAATTAACATGGTTTTCGGATATTTTTTGAGTCATATGAATATTTTAAGCCCTTTTCATCATCTCTTAAGTTTCGTTTATGAATTAGCGGTGATCACCCGTAAACTGTTTCAAAGACGCAAAAAGGGTCCAAAAAGTGAATCCGAAGCTCGAAAGTTCGGTAAGGTTTTTGGACAACTGGGACTACGCTAAGAAAAAAAGGGATATATGAGCCTAATCAAAATTAATTATATTTTCTTCCTCTTACAATCCCTTCTTTATGCCGTCACATTATTGCAGCCGCAAAGTCCTGTAGATTGTGAGAGTAGTCCTCAATTCGCTATATGTCTACACTAGTAATATAGTTTAATGTAGATGTCGCCATATTTTCATTAGCTATGCGACGTCATTTTAGATAAGAAAACATATAAATCAAATTCGGGATAGCCGTGAAAACATATCATACACAATAAAGCACGGATAAAGCTATATTTGTGTAATTACTTGTTAGATTTTATAATTTACTTAAGTATGATAGACGTGACAAAATTTAGAATATACTTTAAAGGCAAATATCTATTGTATTGATATTAGTTAGTTTTATTATGCGCGCTTAGCACACACTTCTTCAAACGACCATAACATATATCTCTAAACGCTTGAGTGACCACGCATAAATTAGGGAGCTTTTACTACTCCAGTACGATGGTAGGTTGTTGTGAACACGAATTTTAACCGGTTGAGTACCGTACCGGTTACTGTGACGTAACATAACCGTAAATTTTCTAGTTGTCTGAATTTAAACTTAACGGTAACGCCGTGGCCTAAATTATTTAATTGAATATTTTATTTATAATATGTAATAATAATGCGTTTTTCTGCTTAGTAGGTACAATCCGGAGACCTGCCACAAATATTTATCACGGTATCTACCAAAATGGTGTTCAAAATAATTCACACAAGTGTGGTTTCGGCACGGAATGTATATTTCGACAATAAGGATACTGAAATATGTTACTGGCAACCGGGACCAACCGCTTAACTTGTTACCTACCACGTTTATATTATATCAACACAGTGCATAAAACACTAACATCTCATAATAAATTTAACTGTGGAGGTTTCAAAGAATTCTTATAGGAATACAAATGCTAGACATTTTTTAATAAGCATCTTTCTGAATGTAAAACTCTAACCTGAAGCTCTCCTTTAGTAGGAAATTCAAAATTCAGTCAGAGAACAACTGCCGTTAACCTCCAAATATTATCGCACGAAATGTTCGAGGAACAGACAGTTCTCCATTTATTTAGACATTGCTCATTGCGTAAGATTCTTAGGTCAAAGACGTTAATAAATAATATACATTATACAAAATAAACAAATACATTATTCATTGTTGTGACGGTTCTCACGCTTTAACTGACCAAGTATGTATTTTTTTTTGTCACAGGTTTTTACATTGATTATTACTATATACTTTAAATATTCGGCGTCTTCTCAGGGCCAGCCGTTGCCCTGACCATATCAATTGTTCCAATATCGAACTAAGTCCATGAGTTCACAGCACCTATTATTTTTTCCTCTCTCGGATTCGTGATCATTCATAAGTTCACACAGTAAGTAAGGGTCTTTACAAAAAACTGATTGTGATGCCGAATTAATTGTTTATTTGTATCAGGAAGTTTCGGTTATGTAACACATGTATGTTTCATCATAGCGATAACGATACAATACATTTAAAAAAGATAAATTGATATTTTCTTGCTCCTGTTATAACTGGGCTGCTCATATTTGTGAAATCATACCTAAGCAAATTGCATCAATAAAACAAGGTTTTAACCTAGGAATCCGTTGCATAGGCAACCTTTTTCATTATATCTCGATGCGGAAGACATCGAGATAACATGGAAATGGTCGAGAGACCGTGGGGAATTGTAGAAGCCCTATAAATTGAGCTGGAATGTGGCAGACTGATTTCATTGATTGTTTTGATTGGATTTTCTATTTTTTTAAATGTTTTCGTAAGCTGAAGTTAAACATTGCCAAGTTCACGATGTCGAAGCTCATTGTAACTTTATGGCGACCATTTAGATCTATACTATCTGACTTCGGAAGAATAGACCAAAACTTTCGCGAGAGCTATTTATTTTATCTAACTATGCAGTTTATAACAAACTTGAACAGAACATTGTCGAATTTTAACGATCTAATACATAACTAACAAAATAACAATTTATAGATAGACAATTTTAAGTTATCACGCACAATCCCGAAATGTTTATGTGGTACTGGAACACTGACTTCATGTAAGTTTTATTTTCTACAAATAATAAAAAAGTTATCATCCGGTGTAAGTTTCGGGATAGCCCGACTGTTTTCGGACGTAACGGAGAAACCGCGTCAAACCACATTGAAAGGATTACTGTATTATAGCGAGCAAGGGGTGTTGCTCGGTCCCTCTCGCTTATGCCTAATTAAGATAAAAATAATAAAAATACCGCGTGCCAAGTTTACGTCAAACTGAAGGCGAACGTCGCATACGCGACTTGTCAGTATCAGACGAATGGTAGGCACCATTCCTCTGTAGTAATTAGTGTTATCCTATGAGAAAAGGGTGACGCTCCCTCAGGTGCTGTGTTGCATGAAATTTATAGAGCAAGGAGTCTCTTGAAGAACGCACGCGAATAACATTGTCTCCTTGCTCAGAGATTTATTTATTTCATTATATATTGCATGGAAGACTTGCAGCTACACAAAACTAAATAATTATTAGGTTTCGCTATCTAAAAGCCATTGACAAGTCGTCGCTTATAGTTGCAGACTAATTTGGTACAAAAACGTGAGCATCCAATTATTAAACATGTTTAATACCTCGGAATTACAGTTATTGTAATATCGAGATGTCGAATATTGAGATGTTGGATATGTATTTATATCAGTTTATTGTAGTAGATTAAGGAGAATGTTCCAAGAGCTCAGATTCGAATCGAATCTCTCTCCACTTCAGTTCTTCTTCAGGGTCTCGGCTCGTGGGTATGTGTGTTAATACACACATTATCCTTCAGCACGTCGAGTCAAGACATAATAAAGGCAAAACCTCTATAAGGATAATGTTTAACAAATGCAATTATCATAAATAACTACACTGAACTTGATGAGCGTGTGAATATTGAGGTAATAATTTAGTAAAAATTTCATAGTAGGTAATACTTTTTAGTAACTTGTTTACCTTAGATAAACCTACAGATGTATAGAAATAAAGTCAGACCTATCTAATATTCGTACCAATAAGTTGACACGACACTGGATGTAAGTGGCTCCACCATAATCTCCGGCGCCCTAGTGACGAGGCAATGACGCAGGCTTTCGGGGTTGAAAAGTCAGACGGCTGGACATTCCAGAAGAATCCCAAAGTCAAACGATAGCTGCTTCTAGCAGAGAGCTGATTCCAAATCCAAGTAGTGTTGGGAAGCAAATGGGAATACACTAAAATCAAGTGATTCTGATACAGGCACCAACAATACATAGATGAGTAACTGCTTAAATCTTAAATGAGTAATTTTTAAAGGTGATAGGCCTTTCAATCTATTCCCGTTGAGATGTTCAACAATGATAAAAATATCAGAGCGGCAGGCATTCGCGGCTACAAAATAGAGAGAGAGACAAGCTGAATCTGCGAACAGCATGCAGCCTGTAATGTTTAAAAAAGAAACTTTAATGATATCTCTTCCCTTGGTGATTTTATATATTTCTTTCATTTGATTACTCCTAAAATTCAGAAAAAAAAGTATCATAAATATTGAATTATTAAATTTTGTAAAAAAATGAACGGCGTTTAAAAAGCCTATTTTAAAGTCCTAAGCAGATCCAAAAGGTTTTTTTTTTCTAGTTACGAGTATAACAATATTGAATTATTAAATTTTGTCAAAAACTGAACGGTGTTTAAAAACGCAGATCCAAAAGGTTCATTTTTTTCTAGTTACGAGAATAACAATATTGAATTATTAAAAATTGTAAAAAAATGAACGGCGTTTAAAAACGCAGATCCAAAAGGTTCCATTTTTTTTTCTAGTTACGAGTTATATTGAATGATATTTGTAAATAATTTAAGATTCAAAGTCGGCAAAGTAAATATTTTATCAACTTCAGATCAAAAAATATAACCAAAATCTTCATTACGAATATTTTGCTATTGGTTATTCAAGGCCATGTCCGAAAATTGTCATCAGGCATACATATTGTTTACGATACCTTCAGGTACAACTGATAGTAAAAAAATCTTCGTTCAAATCGGTACGGAACAAATACAGTAGCTCCTTTTTTATGTCGCTTAGAAGCCATTAAATGTTCAAACAGTATTGTCCTTCAACTAATCGTGATATATCTTTCCTCATACACAGTATCACACGCTCCTAGTGATGTTTTCATTAAGATGTTATCTCACATATATCACTCGAAATATAGTATCTAAATATAATGCCCTTACAATTTTCACGCCACGTAGTAGGTAATTACATTTACGCTGCATTAACACGTAAACATACATTGCTCAAACAACTCAGTATAGACCTTGTCCTGCATGGTCGTAAGTGAGTCATAAGTTGGTTATAAGAAGGTATGGGTATCGTGGGAAACAAGAGCATTATCAGAACCTCTTTAGCTAATCGATCAAGTAAAACTAACCAAGCTAACGAACAACAGATTATTCATAATAAGTTGTAGTGTGCCGATATCTAATCGAAGTCTCCTTTGTATAGGGTGCTTTGCATATTTCCTAGAGTATAATTATTTTTGTTATACAATAGAAGCACTGTTATCGATCATAAATAGGTAGCTGTTTAAAAATATTTTCATTTTCAATACGTTAATGATTGTCTTGATATTTAAGTTTGTTGTAGCTATAAACAAGAAGTCTGGCGTTCAGAATTTGAGGTCAAAGTGTTGTTGGGCTACAAGAACATTTCGGTAACAACTCAGAGAAGATATAAATGACAAAAGTACCATAAGCCACAATATAGTTTTAACATAAGCATTACCATAACAAAACAAATTGGTAAATAAGTACTAATATGTTTTTACTTCATTACATGTACAATAAAATTATGACTGACTTGTATAGCGAGGGGGCAACATTGACGTTTGCAATTACTTCATCGGATTTTATGGAAGAGATACCTCGTTTTTTACAGACATAACAGGGGCGATATAACACCTCTGGTGTTGCTATGTCAATATTAATACCATTTGATGGGACATTTGATTGATCAAGAAGGCCGTATCCTTGACCATCTTTGACGAAATACAAAAAAAACATGCCTTAACTGTATATTCAGGTACTTTACTATAGTAATCCGTGACTCCTAAACTATTATATTGCAAAAAGATTTATTAAAATTACTTTAACTTGACCGTAATCGGAAAAGAAAAACTTATCTCAAATAAAAATGACAGTGACACAATAAAATTCTTGCAAAGTTTAAATCCAAAGCTAAAATTGCAATATAAATAAAGCAAATATGTGCAGCGTGGTGTTGATAAACAAATTGAAGTTCAATGTATGCCTGCAGAGCGGCCTCACCGCTGCTTCAATGTCAATGTCACCTTTCCATTGACTCTTGGCTCGAGACCGCGTCACCGTCTCAGCCGCTCTTACTGACACAACGCAATCGTTCGCTTGCTTTGAATATGTATACTCAGGACACAGGAAATGTTTATGCTAATCATAAACTCGGATTTAGTTAATTTAGAGACGTTGATCTTCGAACATACTTATTTCCATAACAAATTTAGGCAGTAATTTTTTTGACGATAAGGCCAATATATACGTAATAAAAGTACACTATACAATATGTTTAGTATAAGATTGAGTTCCCAGTCTTTTTATGATCAGTGTAATAATAAAATTAAGATTAGTATTTATTATATTTAGTATTATAAGATCTAATCTTAAATACTTTTTTTTTTATTTATTTAAAAAAATAGTATTTAAGATTATATCTTAATGTACCTAGAGTTATTCATTGTAAGAACTTATTTATTATTTTCACTCTACATAAAATAACAATATATATTTATATTTTTGAATGAATGCTATGTGCACATTAACTGTCATCCATATCAGATGTAATACAATCCATACATACATACATACATATTATCACGCCAGTTTACAATCGGGGTAGGCAGAGACTATGGTTTTTCACTTGCTACGATCCTGACATACCACTGTCGCTTCTTCTACTTTCTATTCATTCAATTTTTTTATTGTTAATGTTTTAATATGTATGATGTGGTTGTACTATTATAATTTTAATGTGTACAATATTGAAATGGTTGTAGATATCTAATAATACCAGTGAAGTTTTAGTTTTATGGATGTTAAAATAAAATCTTTAAGAGTATTTACTTAAAATTTACAAGGAGGCTAAATTTGAATTTATTTTAGAATTAGGAAAGCTTTGGCAGATTTGTTTAAGCTACTTGTCTTACAACAATTATATCCGTCAGGCTTTACAACAGTCTTAGAACTTGCTTTTAAAATGTTTATTATGCATTAGTCATGATTACCTAAGTCTATAGAGCCACTTATTTATTGTAGAAAGTATATTCAAAAAGTTGCTTTAGCGTCATGTAAATAATTTTATGTAGCATTTTTGATTGGGATATCAATGAAATATAAAAAAGGTCATTTATATTTTATTGATAAGGATAAAGCGTGATGGATATTTATTTATTTATTTGATATTCGTCACTTAAAACCAATAGGTTATAACGGTTGACGGGCATGGTAGGGGTGGTGCGCACTAGGTAGCAACAACACACCTACATACACCCATCAGGTACGGTTGGTAATCCCTGGAGATGTGTAAGTAACACTATCTCAAAGAATCACCGGTGCACCAGCTAGCAGAGCATGTGTATAGGGAGTGAGTATGGACCAACCTGGAGCCGAGAAATACCAGAATTTATAAAGAGAGGGCGCCAGGTATCTCTCCATCAAACGAATGATTCAATTAATAAAAACTCAAGTATCTACTTATTAATTATATTTATTTAAACTATATCCATATGTAGACATGAATATACATATATGAAAGTTAAAAGAAATGGCTTAGTCATGCATAGTGGGATCCATATATATATGGTCACTTAAAAATAAGTTTATATTTAGTACAAATAAAAATTTAAACCAAAGTATGGAAATGGGCGTGGCCTAAAATGACAAATATTAAAGCAGTTGTCAGATGCCTTAAAAATATCTAAATTATATACAGACATACATTTAAACTATTTCTTAGTTTAGTTAAACACACAACACCGCTTTCTATCATCATCATCATCATCGTACACTACAACATAACAAGGTAAAAATAAAGTTTCACATTAATATTCCTTTGTGATGATAAAAAGATTATAAAATATGTGTAACTGGAACGTCACATCGGTAGTCCAGTAAGTTAAAGTAGCTGAAAGCTACATATGTAATAGAAAAATGAATATTTAAAGTTAAAAGTTATTCCTTTTAAACTATCAACATCAGTCGGCCTTTACCGTGTTATTATACAGAGAAACTAATTAAAGATTACTACTTATCTGGATATAATTGAGGAACATCCAAGTCCTTCACATCTCTTCCTATTCTAGAAGTCCAGGTAGTAGGTAACCAGAGTAGAGAGAAATATCCTCTTTGCACAATGTCTCAGCTTACTTTAAGTCTTCTTACAGACATTCAGAAGTAAAAAATGTAGAATGCAGAGAACGTGAAACACGTTAAACTATCAAATATTATGTTAAAAAACAAAAACATAAACAAAAAACCTAAAACATAAACATAAACATAAACCCCTGTAACAACAGAAAAGTTACAGACATTAGCAATTTGTAATAAAAATCACTTTCAACTTTAACATTCTGTTAAGGAATGCAGTCTAAGAGATTATATAGTTTTAACTTACCACTTATTTCAGTAGGGTTATAACTAGATCCTTCTATCATCATCCTTTTTCATATTATTTGCTAAGTCTCTTGAAAAGCAGACTGAAATACAAAGTACAACCATCGTAAGAACATATTATTCGCAAAGGCCAAGTAACCTTACCGATTACGAAGAAACAAATATAAACTAATATTCTCACCTCAGCAACAATTATTATGTCTACATATTTGCTAAAAAGACTTCGGATATTAATCCGAATTAAATCACCATGACAGGCATATTCTCATGACGCCATGTCGTCGCAAAAAGGGACGAGCTCCTTTCTTTTTTTCGCTCGATTACGGCGGGCCAAGTCATACGGCCTATACAGTCTTGACAAAACTTTAACAAAATAAACAAAACCAACATGAAAACAGGACAGCCAATCTATCTAAGTTCAATGTTCAGCACCAAACTGAATGACCATAGACGCACGCGTTAATTTTAGAACGCGCCAAAAGAGTCGAAACGACCGTGACAGTTTTGACAACGTCAACCTCATGTCGTTCAGAATATAAACAAACAATGTGAAATATTATAAACTTTTAAATAATTAGACAAATGACTTTAGAGTTATAACTAAAGTATTGTGAAAATTGAGTTTGTTTCCACAAAAGGGATGTATATAAAAATAAGGTTAGTAAATCAAATCTTATGAATATGTAACCGACACTCAGAAGTGTTACAAGGTAATACGACAAAATCATATTCTACGTTATTTTTTAAAATTAACCTAAATGGTAAATGATTTTGTCGTACTCTCGACATGTCTGGTTTTAACCTCTTTACTGCGATTTCGAACTTTTTTGCTTCTTCCTTATGCGGTTTTCAGGTTTTCAGTTGTCTATATAAAACTGGGCAAGTTCGTGTTGGGCCAAGCGCAAAATAGCGTTACGTAGCGATGATTTGTACGAAATTAAAGCGTGTTGAATAAAAAAAATTGAAAGGTTTTTTGTTACCTACATTGAAAACACAATTTTAAAATTAATTTCGTTGACTTCAATGATAACACTTGTACTATTCCAAAAGTAGCATTATGCACACGGTTTCTAAAATAATAATATGATTAAGTATGTAGAAGGTGCAACAGTAGGTTGATTTATAGCACTTTCTTTTTTATTGTGACTCGATATCACAGAATTATTGAAATGCGTGTATAAAATGTGAGTGAGATAACGCGAATCGCGGTAGAATTCGGTCGAGTACGGTACTACTTCACGTGCGTCAGGAGATGGAATACAAAACGAATCGTGTTGATAAATTATACAGCATGTTTAATTACTTTTTTCGTGCTTAACAAGTATCTACTTAGCAGGTTCTTGAACTTCTAATGGATTGGTATGCGTTGATATGTGCATGACTTAAATAAATACCACAGTCTTTGAAGCTTAGTTTCAGAAATTCACATACGCAGTAGTAGTAGCTGGGTACATAGGCAATTATACTTAGGCATGTATATCAAAGAACGGCTTTGACGCAAGGCTCACAAAGGTTTAACAAAGGCTCTGTAGCACAGTAAAAGCCCGACCGCCAGTTACTTACAAAGACGTAGAATAAAATATTCTGCTATGTATTTAACCCATTTCTTGTATCAAATTAGAGCAGGTTTCAGACTCAGTTTAACAATACTCACTTTAATAAGCCCTGTACATTTATACGAATGTTATTATAGCTAAAAATTGATTGTTTGGTGAGTGAGAGAAACTTTAAAATGAAACATAAAATATTAGGTGGTTTAATGAATATACTAAGTTCATTTAATGAATTTATGTACTAAGTACATGAATAAGCAGGTTGCCACAGTCTGCACCTGTCCATTTCAACACGGCAATGGGCTCACCACCTGGTACGTGGGACGTAAATGCATAGGGTGAAATGTGGGCGTATAGCATTTCCTGCCTACCCCTTCGGGGATAAAGGCGTGACAATATGTATATATGTATGTATGTAAGTACATGAATTATAATTATGTTTCGGCTGCTCAATAAGAGTTATTGAATGAACATATGAATTACTTATACTAAACTCAAGCTGCTCTATTTGTAATATAAAATATATATACAATATTATCAATCTAGATAATTTATTATATTCATAACGTATTTCGTACGTTTAGTTAAATTATATAACTAAATTCAAAAAACTTGAATACTTATGTAAATTATAATGTTAAGTAAGGCAGTTATTTATTTATTTTTCAATCAAGGTTCTTAAATTTCGAAGAAGTCAGTGTTTAAATTATTTAAAAAAAATACGTAATTCTATCAATAAACTCAAAATACGTAAAAATATTGTATAAAGTAAAATGTGAGTTAATTGATGTTGGTAAAACATTGAAAAGCTTATTGCTTTTTTTTATTAAATAAGTATTTTGTATAATTAAAATTATTTTCTACTTTTGCTCTTTTCAATGTGCAGATACCAGACATACTTTCAACTTTTCCCTTTTCCAGGTTTTATGAGAGTTTTCATGAACAGTGCTCTTGAGTTTTCTGACCTGCAGATATGTTGTACTATTTCGTAAGAGCATTTTAAAATGTTGACTCTAAATTTAAGCTACTAAATTGTTATTCAATATTTAAGATCTCAACGAAAAATTAAGCGTCGAGATGTGAATATTCTTTTAGTATTTAAATTTTAAAGTGGAAATATTTTTCAGTCACGAGCTGGACTCGAACCAGCGTCTTCTGGTTCGACGCACCAGACGCGTTACCAACTAAACCATCGTGACCTGCGTTGAACCAGAAGACGCTGGTTCGAGTCCAGCTCGTGACCGAAAAATATTTCCACTTTAAAATTTAAATTTAGAAAAAGTTAGCATACTAATTGTTTTTCAAAATTGTTTCTAATTCTTTTAGTATTCTGTATTCGCTAGCCCTTCGTTAACACGAAAGACACACGAAAGCTATGCGTGTCTAGGTTGACCTGTACCTACATACTTGCATTTCTGTTCATGTTTACCTCGAAAATTCATATTTTAGACAATTTAGAACCCATAATTCTAAAATAACCGTGATATGCACGTGAGGTACAAGCGTTTCCTGATACCAGATCGATGACTAACAAACTTCGTGATGAGCACCAGTCGTCCTCCCTTCACCGGGAGGATCTCTGACCTCATCTGACGTCACCAGCGATTACTGCAGTTCCGTTGTGTTATCTAATAGCTAGGCACGACCGCCGTGGTTAATAAATACACACGCATCAATGTCAATAAGCATAGCATGTCATGAAAAATTTCAACCACAATTGTTTATGCGATTTAGGTGAAGATATGTACTGCAACTTATTAACACATGGACGTTCTTTTATGTAAATAAATATCTTCAAGCTGTATCCTTGACGGACTAGTCAGCAAAAAAGATCGCCAGGATTCGCAATCAATGCATACTTCTATCGCTTCCTGCAGATTCGTTAATCGTTTCATACGTGCACGTCTAGGTATCCGAGTACTTATATGATTTATCCGATTTTGAGCAATCTGCTCACGTGCTCTTCGTATTTAACCTATTACTTTTCTTTTATAATTATCCGTTAAAAAAATGAGTGCTTGAAATAAGCCTCCTTACTCACGACTTTAAGTTATTAGGTCTTATATACCTGTGTATTTCGATTCCTATTTATTTTAATTAACTCAATCCTGTTTTTCCAACGCTGGCCGCTAATTTTTTCCTGTCTGATTCATAAATATTTTATAACTTTACTTGTGATAGCCCCCATGGGCTTGATTTGAGCCCACTGGAGATAAGGGTGGTTCGGATCGTCTTGAACTTCAAAGTGGTCTTTTCCGTCTGTTTGTGACTCGAGACCAAGTTTAGTAGTACCTTCGAAAAGAGATCCTCTACAGGTAATTCAGGTTTCGCCTACCTGTCATTTGAAAGCGGATGAAAGGTTGTCGTCCAATTTCCGGGATAATGCCAAGCTCTTCTGGAAAGAGGTAGGCAAGACCCGGAGTTGTTCGGCAATCGGCAGTATGAATAAAGTGCTTAGTGTTAACAATGACGTCCTAACAGTCCAAACTGACGTCCTGCAGAGATGGAGTGAATATTATGGAAAGATGTCTGCAAGAAAAGACAGAGATGCCACATCGGGAAGTGGAGCTCACTTCGATGCTCCGGATCCCGATGTCATTGAAGTCATTAGTATGAAAGAAATTGAACAAGCGATAAGAAGTATGAATTGTGGTAAGGCTGCGGGAAAAGACAGAGTTACTGCTGAGATGATCAAGTACGGTGGGTCGCGCGTCTGGGACACACTATGTCTGTTATGCAACTTGTGCTGGCTGGCGAATAGCAGTTGTAGTACCTATTTACAAAGGGAAAGGCTCGCGCCTAAACTGCTCCAGCTACAGGGCGATCAGCTTGGTCAGCTTAGCTAGTAAAGTGTATGCAAAGGTTATAACGGCAAGAATGCAAGAAAAGTCTGAAAGGTATTTATGGGAGGCTCAATGCGGATTCCGGCGTGGTAGAGGTTGCATGGATCAAGTGTTTTCTCACCGCACGATCGCGGAGAAGTTTCTGGCTATTAGCCAGAAGGTTTTCTGCACTTTTGTGGATCTGGAGAAAGCATTTGATAACGTTGTGAGAGAAACTTTGTGGGATTTGCTGCCCGGATATGGTGTGGACGGCTCGCTACTGCGGGCAATACAGTCGCTTTATAGAGACTGTAAGGCTTGCGTGCGAGTAGGGGGGATGTGTCACCTCTTTTTGATGTCTGTACAGGCGTCAAACAGGGTTGTGTCATGTCCGCCTGGCTGTTCATAGTGTATCTGGACAGTTGCCTGCAGAAGTTGAAAGATTGTGTTATGGGTGTGAATTTGGGTGACTTTAAAGTAAACTGTCTGCTGTACGCTGATGATGCAGTGCTCATGGCCTCATCAGAAGCCGACCTTCAGGCATTAGTCACTAATATGAAAGAGGAGTGTGAAAGTAAGGGTCTTCGCTTGAATGCAAATAAAACTAAGGTTCTAGTATTTGATAGAGATGACGTAAGAAACAAATGCGAGATTAGGGTAAACCAGGAACGACTAGAGCAAGTGAATGAAATTGTGTATTTAGCTGCCGGAAACTAGGTTAACGGTGCTTTGTCCCAGTTAGTAAAGCGACAAAGCATCGTAAAAGAAGCACGACTGGCGATTCATAACGCAGTGCTAGTGCCAAGTTTGCTTTACGGTAGCGAAACCTGGGTATGTCAGCAGATGCATAAAGGTAAATTGAATGCTGTGGAGATGCGATCACTTCGAAAATTGTGCGGCGTTACTTTGGCCGACCGAATACTCAACGAAGTGATACGCAATATGGCAGGTTTGAATGAAAGTGTCAGCGTTAAGCTGGAAAAGGACGTGCTCCGTTGGTTTGGACACGTCCAACGAATGAGTGAGGAACGATTGACGAAGAATATATATTGTGCAAAAGTAGAGAGTAGAAGAAGTCAGGGTAGGCCGAGACTTACATATGAAGACCACGTGAGCAGATTGCTCAAAAACGGAAAGGTCAAAAGTACTCGGATACCCAGACGTGCGTGTAGCAAGCGATTGATGAATCTTGAAGAAGTGAAAGAAGTATGCATGGATCGCGAAGTCTGGCGATCTGTCCTCTCTGACTACCCCGTCAGGGATACAGCGTGAAGATAGTTAGTTAGTTTTTTTTTAGTCATTTGGGATTGATAGGGAAAGATTCTTAAAAATAGACACACGTACAACTTCTTGGGATAGGGATTAGGTATGTTCGGTACACTTTTGGCACGAATTTTTGTTACTACAAGAGTTTAAACTTGGCAACATGCAATTTTTCGCATTAAACAGAATCCCATTAATATATTCCCAAGAGAGCCAAACTAATCTAGGATTTCTTTATAATAAGTAGTTATGTTTCTAAAGGTCACACTTTAGACCATTTTGGTCAGACTTTCTAGATCTTAATTGAAATTCCACATCCGAAACTCTTTTTAGATTTCCTAGATAATTCTCTTATATAATTTTTAGCACTATTTCAAATGTACTTACTTTAATATCATGGCACCTTGTAATTGATGTAGCACAAACAAATTGAAATATATAAAAAAAACAATGTGATGGTAACCTTGTAAGCAGTTCTAATAAATAAATATGTAAATAATTTGAGGTACCTACGTAATTCGTTTTAATATCAAATAGTATGACGACTAAAAATATTAATAACTATGAAAAGATTCCTTATTCAATATTAGCCTACTTTGGGCTAAACGCCGCTGTGTAAAACAAATGTCCCACAATATTTATTTATTTTATTTCCAGTTGCCACGAGCTAATTGGAAACTTTTTTTGATAACGGTCGAAAGATAATCTGTAAACGATTAAATGGATAACGGTTTTACTGTCTGATTTATAGACTGTTACAAAATAGATAGCTAATGGAAGCGCGCTGCTCCACTTGCGTGGAAAACGATTGGGAACTCTCCAAAGTCCTATAGCGTGTTGTTAAATCGACTCAAAATTAAAGTATATCTGTAAAATGTTTACAGAACAAACTTTTCAGCTCTGTAATTAACATACGCATCTTACAAAACGATATTAAATTGTATTTTTCTAAAATGACAACTGCTCAAAACTATTTTGTTTCTAAAGTAAAGAAATTGAGGTTATGTCAGATTTGCAATGCAATGCTGAGAAAATATATTTATAGAATTAGTAAAACTGCACAACGGAAACACAATTTTGATACGTTTGAAGCTAATCGTTGGCATTTGACAGTGAAATTCACACATAATTCACACTAACGCTAATGTCAGACATTGTTCAAAGAATGTGCGTGACGTGAGTGACGTGCCACCGATGTAACTGTATCACCTACCTTACCGTTGGCATTGTTACGTTGTACTACTCTTAAATCTTTAAATAGCTTCTCGTGGGTATGACGGGATTTAAACAGAGACTGTGAGGGCCTCCATATTTACTAATATTGCGATTATCCAAATTTTGGAAACCACTCAGATGCTAAGAGAACAAATAGTTTACGCCGCCTCCTCCAAATTGCAGCAGTAGATTAAAAACGTGGCTTGACGTACCGTACCGCGAAGAGTACGTTCGTAAATTGGACTCATAATCTCTCAATGATTGCAATTGTTTTAATTAATTATTTTATCAGGTGGGCCGTATACTTATCTTCCACCTCAGTGATATAAAAAAATACGTCATATTCACATCAACGTCTCATCACCGTCCAGCACTCCCACTGTCTGAACAAACTTTAAGCATAAAATACGCGTAGCGTAGAGCGTCGAATCTAACCAGTTTACCGGTTTATTCAACTAAACCATTATTTTATAATAGTAAAACCTCCTCATGAATATAATTAATATGTATAACGGAAACGTAATGTGATTCACCTGTATGTCATTTGTGACAGCTGATATCTATAAAATAATTATTTCTATTTTCGAAACTCTCGATACTGATACACCATCCGATAATTATCGGATGGTGTATCAGTATCGAGAGTTTAACAAGTTGTTCTTAACCAATATTGAAATATATGATAAATATATATATATATATGTAATTAATCAAATACACATATATTTAAATATTGGTTAAGAACAAAATTTAAAGATCTAGATAATTCTCATGTTTGGGGCACCGTTTTACTAGTGACGCAGGGAATAGAGTTCTCGATAGAAAGGCTTACTACTGTGGTACAGTAGCCAGATTATAAGGCTAATCACCCTCCCAGAATGATGAAAATCGGGAGCCGTCTACGTTAGTACAGCAGTTGACTACGATGGGCTGATTTTGATTGTGGTATTTCTTATAATGATTAACAATTTGACATTGACAAACTTAAATTTTTACTAGTTAACGTCCGCAGCTGCGCACACGTGGTGAAGTTTATTCGTTCCTGTTTCCCACAGGAACTTGTTCCCGGGATAAAAAGTAGCTTATATGTTATTCTAACGTGTAAGCTATATTATTGTAAAGTTTCATCAAAATCCATTTAGTAGTTTTGCGTGAAAGAGTAACAAATATCCATACTTATAATCTTTTGCGTTTATAATATTAGTAGGATTTACGAAATGACATTGACCTAATATAACAATTATAAATATACTTAACAACTATAAACCTAGAAATGTTCATAATAGTTAGTTGATAGCTAGACCAATTTCTGCTAAATTGAGACGAATTTAATAGTCTTCTCTATGTTAAAACCACATGTATTGTAGGTATGTATTTCATGTAAATCGAAAAACAAATTAAATAATTTATCAATGTAGAGTCAAAATCACTGAACCTAGAATAACGAAATTTGAACTGTCGTTAAATGTCTTTTCCTTCAACTCGAGAATCGTAATAGAAAGTTTCTTAGTTCTTTAGTCACCAACGACATCACATCCTAACTTACAACTATGCCTTGTTAAAATATTTATAGTGAGATATTTTAGAACAGTTTCAACGTCTCTATATTTTTGACGCTGACTAAATTATCCACTCTTCGAATATTTAAATTTAATACAATACCGAATTTAGAACAAATTGTAGCGTCAAAGGAGAAAACCAAACAAGACTGAAAACGAGACGGATTTACTTTTTTTAGTCATAAATTGTAATTATCTTCTGCTTATGGAAGTTACTCTTTAAATGTATTTGTACAGGGCCTTCCCTCGAGGATATATTATTTTAAGATGGATGGGGATAATGTACATAGCGTGTTGATGTTTAATTTACTCATGAACAAATTTTGTTGAAATAAATACATAGAATATTATATTTTTCGCAAAGTTTGTGTAGAGCCTATATCTAGTTATACTATTAAAAATTTAGGTCTAAATATATTAAAAAAAGGAACTTGAGTTATGCTTAACCTTTTTTTGGAACATTTGACGGTATTTTTCTCTTTATTATAAACACGAAAACTACTAAAAGGATTCTGATGCGGTTATGTTAATCAGAGAACTTTTTGTTTAACCTAAAGTTAATAAAGGTTGAGCAGGTTGAGCCACACCAAAAGCTCCAAGGTCCAAGCGACATTGCCTGCTAGTAGTTCTACCTAATGATAAACGCTCGAGGATCCCTAAGGGGCTTGGGAGGTCAGACGGCAGTTGCTCAAATTCAAAAATGATACACTAGCAGTCAAATAAAAGTGGACTGCAGGCGCAAATTCAAATTATGTTTTGAAGCAACGGAGAATGTATTAAGATGAAGTGCGAAGAGAATAAAGATTGATTGAGCATAGAAGTGAAAAATAAATATTATTGATGAAATACCGTAAAGATGTAAAATATTTCAGGAAGTTCTACGTGTCATGCGGACGTGCCACGTTCGGAGAAAAGTACCCACTAGTTGTCTTTTGACTTTAAATTTTTCGTCTTAAACAATACCACACGTTTTAAAGCTATTTTGGTAACGTTCTAATTAGAGATAGGTATTTCGTACATATCAAATCAAAATTTCATTTTCTTAATTTTCATCCACTAGTTCCACCAGTATATCAAATATCTATTAAAATAATTGTTATTAACGTCAAAATGACAATATGGTTATTTTTAAGTATAGGGCTATACACAGTAATATATCGGTGGAATAGGCAATGAAATGAATTACGCAGCCCCTTTTTTTTATTCGACTAAGGTGCAGGATGCTTGCCGTTAGCCTACACCTGCCATAAGCTATGGACGTTAGCATCACCACAAGAGTGTAGCACCTCTGGTGTTACCAACTGACGACCCAGCAACAAGTTCTTTTTAAAAGTACTATTAAAATGATTTTTAATACTGGGAAATTCCTTCGGAATTAAAATTATGAGATTTATGTTTAAGCATGTTATGACTATTATGAAAATACTTGTATCATGTGATTTTACTTTTACTTAGGATTATGGAGTCATTCTTTTACCTATATGAATGAGCTATCTCTATCAGGAAAGAACTTACATTTATGGATTTTTGCTAAATATATTAACGTTGCATATTTGTGTGAGTCAATTTGTCCTGATCTCTCGACTTCCTTCCTCTTAAATTTTTTGCCTTATAAAGACAAAACTGTGTTAAAAGACGTTCGCTATCGCATGCAACATGCATTCCATTTAGGTATTTTAATATCAATAACTTTATAAAACTACGTGGACAGCAGTGGCGATCGGTGGAAAGGTCGTTTTAGTTGATGGAGTATTTTGAATTTAAATAAATAATAAATAAATAAATAAAAATATCTTTATTTTGCATAGACCATTTTAACGGCGCTTACAAAATGTCATACACTATTTAAAATATTTAAAGCGACCACCGGTTCAGAACGCGGCCCACCTGAGAAGAACCGATATAGTAAATAAGCTGACTCGAGATGTTTTTTTGCCAATTCGTCATTTTATAAAGCTGATGGTTTTTACAGACGGGATTTGTAGTTTCACCCTTTCGAGTATGAACTTCCACGCAGCTCGTGAGAAGTCACGAATAGAAAATTTAGTATGAGTATACACTGCGAAATTTATAAAAAACCATCATCTTTCTTATTTTGAAACATATTTGCTGATCAATTAACCAAATCAGTCCATCACAGTTCGTTCTTGGGTGTAGACTTCTATCAACATCATTTCGGGAATGTATCTGGTCTTGCTGTACCTATCACGCTAGCCAGATGGTATGGTACAGGGTTTTGTTTAGAGTTTTCAATCTCTTCACCATAACTGCATCTGTAAGTCAGACTGTGACTGTGACTTACAAGTGAGACTGACTTGGGCGTCGAGAGTGTAGTACGTGAGATCGACAAATAGAAGCGCGATTAACGCTTATTTTACAAAACATTACTTCGACTCACCATAGGTCGATTGCACACTTCTGTTTTGAACAGGCACCGTAGTGAGTTTTCGTAACTTTTGAATTAACCACGAATGCTCCGTTATATCCGAGACAGATTGCTCTGAGTAGGGATCTGATATGATACATAGGTAGGAACCTATCTATATCACAAAAAAAATATCTACGAGTATGTTACAACTACATACTTCGAACTCCCGTCGCGCCTATTTAATCCCGTCGCATATAAATTCTACAATAATGCATGAAAATTTGCTCTCGACACTTATGACTCCTGATCCGCTCTCTAGGGTAGAAGCGTGATGATATATATTGTCTATAGCCTTCCTCGATAAATGGGCTATCTAACACAATTTTTTTTTTAATCCGACCAGTAGTTCCTGAGATTAGCGCGTTCAACCAAACAAACATACTCTTCAGCTTTTTAAGCAGATTTTTTTAAGTTATACTTTTTTTGGCGCGATAAGGGTCAGTCCGTCACGAAAAACCGACACCATGAAGTTAGCTAATAAGTGTTTCCATGAGAACTTATAAACACCCTGAAGTAAACTGATAAGTGTTTTCATGACATCTTATAACTACATTCAAAGTAGTTTTCTTTCTTTTGATGTTTTTTTTTCTTACTAATTTATCATTCCTGTTACAAACAAAGAGTTTTGGTATATGCGATGAAATCTTATTAGACTAAAGCAGTATAACTTCTAACGCGTGTAGATAAGTACCTACACATACACTTTCTTTTTTAGGGTAAGATATATTTGCAAATGTATAAAAGAATTTCAAAAGCAATATTTATGACATCGGCCATGGCCCGTTTTGAATTGGGAAAGTAAACATATTTTACAATGTTGTAAAACATTGTTATCTGTACTTGTCATGGTGGTAGACATACTAGTTTACATAATATTGCAATCTGCCCTAGTCGGGATTTGCATGTTATCGCACGCCGGTAACACATATTTGTAACAGTGAATTACAGCTATGTAGTTGCGTGACATCGGGCTGTCGTATTGCTTACCTACTTTTTTATATTTTCTTTGGTATGGTTCTATTAGAAAAGTATGACTGCCTCGATGTCGCAGTGCTAGTGTATGCGACTGCCGCGACTGAGGTCACAGATTCGATTCCCGGGTCGAAAAAAATATTTGTGTAATGCACAAATGTTTGTTTCGGAGTTTGGGTGTTTCCGTATAATATGTATGTATTTAGAAATATAAAAGTATGTATATCAATTGTCTAGATCCCATAACACAAACTTATATTAGCTTACTTTAGGCTAGACGACAATGTGTTAAAAAAACTAGTGTAAAAAAATCAAGATTATAATCGTTAAAATAAGTTTCTAGTCGCTGCTATTTTTTCAGATTATTTGAGCGTCACGTCCATATTGAATTAAGTTGAAATTTTATTTTATAGTAGAAAAGAGGCTTCGTACACTCGACTTCCCTAGTGGCTCCCTTGGTGTAAACAAGGTAAATTTGCTTGTGGCCTTGACATCACAAAATGTGTGTGACAAAGCCAAATTGGATTTACCTAATTTTTTGGTACTTGAGTCCCCGTTACGTTAAGATACCCCTGGGGGCACCCGACATTGTTGTATACGTAATTCCCCCAGGAACATTGTGGCAGTGGTATCAATATCTAGTTCCAGTGAACCCACCAATAGAATAATAATGGACCATGACAAAATAAATTTAATTACTAGTAATTAAATGTAGTATTTACTAGGTAATAAAAGGATAAATCCTTTAAAGTTTGAATGAGGTGGCATAAAAGCATATCTACGGCCCACATGATGGAAAGTGTTAATTTGTGTTAGCTTTTCTGAACTCATGCGAATATAAATATTAAATTCAATTTAAACATTGTATTATATTAATTATTTTATAAATATCAAAAGCTTAGTTCTAAACTAAGCTACCTTAAATTAATCATGGATAAATTAAATTTCTCATTTTTTTTAATAAAGTGTAAAAAGACAATTCAAGTTTTGACCCCGTGACCTTTGCCTAACCAGGGCAATGTTCTAGCCTCCTGAACAACCCGAACTGTATCGAATCAAAATTGAAAATCTCCACCATATTTAAATCGTCATTTTTAGACAACGAGTATTCAATCCCCGTCTCGAATCAAATTGTATTTTTTCCCACTTTATTAAAAAACTTAAATTAATCGTCATCATTTCATAGTGCAATATTATTTACGTCCGACATTTTTATCACAGTGATTCATGCAAAAAATTATCTATTATACGTCAGTAATAAATTTTATTTTATTTATATCCATAGCTAAAACACTTAACCAGAGTATACACGTGTGCATATCATCTCGGCAATTTACAGGGTAATGACTAACTTAGATGATTGCAGGACTGTCAACTATGATTTATATTAAACTATTTAACGCCCACGGCTCTGCCCGCGTGGTAGAGTTTCTGTGCCCGTTCCCACAAGAATTTCTTCCTGGGATAAAAAGTAGCTTATGTAGCCTTTCTTAGACTATAGACTATAGCTACACCAAATTTCATTTGAATACGTTTAATAGTTTAGGCGTGAAAGCGAAATAGACAGATAGACAGAGTTCAATTTCCCTTTTATAATATTAGTAGGATTATGTTTAAAATGTGACTATAATTATTATTTGTTAAAATACAATAACATAATACTGCCAAAAGCTCCCAAAACATCAAAAAGTCCCAGGGAAATTTTCATAGTGAATTCCTAAACGCCAATACAAAATGAATAACAAAGTGTCTCTTAGCAATGTACCTATCCTAGTTTTTTTAAACGGTAGTTACAGGTCAATTAAGGCAGTAGGTATCCATATTCACAGCGGTTATTATTTTTGATTGTATATAGATAACTTATTATTTTGTTGTACTCGCAAAAACTGTGCCGCACCTCACGTCATTTTTTATTAGAAGCAAATTCGTCACGAAGAATAGTTCAATTTAATAACGCCAATCAAACGTTGTTAAAACAGTCGAAGTATTTGATACTTCGACTGTTTTAACAACGTTTGATGGTACAATAACATGTATAACATGTTTGAAAGACAAAATGGAACGTTTCACATGTACAATTGAGTTTCTCAATAACTTTAGAATTTAAAAAAAGTAGGTAAAAATATTAGTACTGAAAATAGTAAATAAATTTGGGATTTTGACAAAGTTAATAATAATAAAAAAAATAGGATAAATTTTTAAACTTTAGCACTGCTAGCCATATTTTCATTGTTTTTCTCGTGATAACATTTAGTTAAATATTTTTAAAAATAGGTAGATTGAGTTCCTGAAATGCGTGCAAAACGGCATTATGAAAACGAGTTACTAAAACATTTCAAATTGCTCCTGTAATTGTTATTAACTATTGATTTAAATTATGCATGGCTACGTCACATAGTCACTCATGCGTTGGTCCCTTGACATGGAAAAAAATACGATTTATAGATAATGTTAAAAAAATATATTGTTAAAAAAAACACGTGTACCTACTAGGTATTCTAATGAAGGCTATCGCTCTCAACACTACCGAAAATCAAAGACATTTTTTGGCTGCTAGAAGCAGTTATAGTTAACTGCTTCTAGCAGCCAAAAATGTTGACCCCAGGCTCAAAATCCCTGTAAGCTATAGAAGCAACTGGTAACAAAAGAACATGACATGGTGACCTGCAAATCTCCAAAGCAGTGTTACCCTATTGTTCTCGTTTTAAGTTTATGTGAGGTTTATTACCAGTTTTGCAAAAAAAATATTTTTGGATTATGATTCAGTTTGATAGATTCTGGCACCATGTGGTAAGGCTTTTTTTCTTTTTTTTTAAGATGTATCGAGTTTAATAAAAATAAAATGAAGAGACGTATAACAGTACATACATATTGTCACGCCTTTATCCCCGAAGGGGTAGGCAGAGGAATACTATCCGCCCACATTTCATCGTATGCATTTTTTTACCACGTAACAGGTGGTGAGCCCATTGCCGTGTTGAAATGGACAGGACGTATAACAGTATTACACATTTTGTATAGTAACAGAATATAATGAAATGTATAAATTTAATACGCTGTTATCCGATTTAAGAACATGATGACTAGCAATTGAATAGCAAGATAATATTCCGTTATTCAACCTTTGCGTTGGGCGAGTGTCCAATCGGAGTTGAATAGAATACTTATTCAACGCAATTGTAATGTAAGGTATTCTAACTGTGATCGTAGGTACTTATTACAATATCTGTTCTTAACATAATTTTTTTAGCAATACTTGTAGTCATATAATTATTATTTTTTTATACTGTATCTGGTGGCTTCATATATATTTTACAAATAATGAGGTGAGTCATGGGAAACCCCAATTGGTAAAGTAATATATAGTAACGTTATCAAACTTCTAATTATTAGATTCCAAAATCTATACATCCATTTTGGTTTGCAATTTATCTATATTTTTTTTTTCTTTGAACGCATTTTAAGATAATTGTGTGAACGGATGAACGTGAAATTTGTCACAGTTAAATTTATGGCCCGAAGAAATGCACAAAACTATTTTTTTTTAAATTTGGTTGAATTTCCACCGACGACGTGAATAAACCGAGACCTATTCCAGGTTGTTGCACCAAAACTCTCAATTTGAAGCCCGAAGTCCATTTTCCACTTATCCCAGTTTTTGGTATCGCCAAAAATAAATCAACTGGCACTCATATTATATTCAAATTTACTGAATCAAGTTGGGTAACAAACAAACGAATTGGTCTATTAAGTTGAGGCCTTAAGGTGGCACATGTCGTTCATTTTAAACCTAGCCTAAGTTGATTTATTGATGTACCGTACACTTGACATTAAGCAAGATGTAGATTATAGTCGTTTTGATCTACACTAATATTAAAAGCTGAAGAGTTTGTTTGTTTGGTTGGCAACTACAACATTGAAATTACATATTCGAATTATTATTTTTTTGTGAAATAGCCCATTAAACAAGGAAGGATATGGGCTGTATATCATCAAACTACTATCCAGGAGAGCAGAGGAGTCAACCTAAATGTCAACATATCTAGCAAATTTTCATATACATAACATTTATTCACATGATACACTAGGTGACCCCCGTCTTCGCCCTTAGCATACTTCGAACGCCCGTCGCACCTATTTAATCCCGTCGCTTATAAATTCTACAATAATGCATTAAAATTTTCCCGATTTGTCATCATTTATGACTACTGCTCTGCTCTCCAGGGAAGTAGCGTGATGATATATACATACTATAGCCTTAATTTTTTAAATCCGACCAGTAGTTCCTGAGATTAGCGCGTTCAACCAAACAAACAAACAAACAAATTTCAGCTTTATAATTTTAGTATAGATTTATTGTAAATTAAAAAATAAACTTTGTAAAAAAGGTTTACTACGCTGTTAATGACTATTTGCAGGACAGGGACGCCTGGAAGTGATTTGCTGGCAAAGTGAAATAGTATTAAATTGTAAATAGGCCTTCAAAATAAAGCCTTCCTAAGTTTCTTGCCGCTTCTTCACGAGTGGTCCGCGTTCCAAACCGGTGGTCACTTTAAATATTTTAAAAATATCTAATGTTTTAGTGTATGACATTTCGTAAGCGCCGTTAAAATGGTCTATTTGCATAGACCATTTAAAGACAAAGACATTTTTCTTAATTTACATTTATTTATTTATTGTAAAATAAAATTAATAAAATGTAAAATTAATAAAATAAATAAATAAATATCCATCACGCCTTATCCCCGAAGGGGTGGCAGAGGCATATTATATGCCCACTTTTCACCGTGTGGATTCCTGTCCCACGTAATAGGTGGTGAGCCCATTGCCGTGTTGAAATAGACAGACGCAGGTTGTGGCTACCTGCTGTTGAAAATTTTAAGCCGCCCATAAGGCCTTCAACCAGGCTTAACGACTGCCATTTTACTGGCAACCGGGACCAACGGCTTAACGTGCCTTCCGAAGCACGGAAATTAATAAACGACACGATTAAATGGGTTCTACGACGGTTTTAATTATTTGAGACGCTTGTGCTAAAGTTATTCGACAAGCTGGCAATCTTGAGTTTTGTGCACTCTGAGTGATAGATTAAGTTTCCAACTTGGGAATTTGGAATTGTTCGGCAAAGTTATTAATTAATTATTATAATTTTATATTGATAGTTTCCAGAAACTATCAAATTATTAAATACATACTAAGTAAGCATAGACAAATAAATTAAAAATATTAAAACGAAGATTTACAGCGGTATTGCTTCTTTAGGATTGTGCGGGTGTTATCCCGCTTCTTTCGATAGGAGGGGCAGAGTGGGAGCAGTTATTGAACTTTATTGCGGGTAACGCTCACGGCACAATATCATTTAGGGCCTCTCTAAGAACGGCGAGCATCCCACTCGGCATCCTCAGGCCCCCGTCTATGGAAGCCGGTACAGTATTGAGGTTTTACACAAAAATTCAGAATCAACAGCCCAAGTCTACCCCCTCAGGTGTTAGAAAAGTCTATAGGCTACGGTGACCATTTTTAATCAGTTGGGCCGTATGCTTGTCTAACACACTGGTACACACACACACATACTCTCATGCCACACCCTACGACTCCCTACACTCTTCCTAATTTCCACCACCCCACTTGCATAACACCTCACTCTTACCATATATACCGCCGACACAACCAACGCATACTAAGATTGAGAAAAGTCCGAGAGCTTCCATTAGGCCGCCTTATCTCAGATTATCTTTACCACACCCCTCTAACATACAACAAAAAAAACACACTAGTACTATAAAAAGATGTCCGTAAACGTATGAATGAACTGAATGGTAATTTAGTTGGTGATACATTTGAACCAAACCGATGAGAATTGGCATGTAAAGAGAATAACTGTTCAACAAAACATTTCGACATTAAATAGCGGCGAATAGTACTGTCACAAAAAAATAAACAAGGAAATACATGCAAATGTGTACAAAATTACAAGAAACCTTGTGCCATTGTTTTCGGCTACTGTGGCTACAGCCGCTATTTTAGGTTAATTGTTTAGTAATATCGTAGAATATACTCATTTACACATGCTAAAATAATATTTGTCGAGTTTGGGATAAATAGCGAACTTTAATACCATTTTATTATGTTTACGGATATGTGACTTTGTTCAATGCTTCTCTATCACAAAAGAGATTACACATGAAAAAAAAACATATAGGCACTAATTTATTATCCAATATTTAAATATTTTGTGTCACTTATTTTTATTAAAGACCTCCGAAATGGATTTATCGATATTTATGGCATTTTTTGTATATATTTCATAGCTGCATAGTTGGCTAAGCAAACTGTATTACAATTAATAAGACTTACATATTATTATCAATGAATCTGCAGGAAGCGAAAGAAGTTTGCATGGATCGCGAATTGTGGCACCCTGTCTGGGATACAGAGTGAATATAGTTAGTTAGATATATATCATATGGGGCCAATAACAACAGTATCTATACACATACCCGTTCAGGAAGAAAAACTGTGACTATAAGTAAATATTTACAATATTATACCATGACTTCTGTAATAACTCAAATATTTTTCAAATAGATAAACTTGTACCAAATATGATACAGTAAACTAATACCAATAGAGTTAACCTTCATATCATATACTCTTAAATAACTTAGCATCTTCATTTTAAGATGAGTACGAGGAAATGTAAACTGTACTAATTTTAGATAGATGTCAATGATTTATGTACACAAATAACCTACATTGACTGCCTCGGTGGCGCAGTGGTAGCAGAGGTCCCGGGTTCAATTCCCGGGTCGGATCAAATATTTGTGTGATCCACAAATATTTGTTTCGGAGTTTGAGCTTTTCCTATGTGTAACATGAATGTATTTAAAAATAAATAAGTATGTCCATCATTTGTCTAGATCGCATACCACAAGCTTATACTAGCTTACATTGGGCTAGTTGGCGCTGTGTATAAAAAATCCTACAATATAATTGTCCCACATGTATCTATGTATTATTTACGTACATCTTACCAAGATTTCAAATTATGAAATAACTTGGTTGCTGGCGGTACACATGCAGACAAAGCAACAACACAGGCGCCTTAACGGGGTTAGAAGGTCAGACAGCAATTGCTCCCAACAATCCTCAAAATCAAATCACACTGCCAGTCAATCAGTTTGAAGGCCTTATGGGCGGCTTGAAAAATTTCAACGGCAGATCGCCATAACCTGCGCCGGTCCATTTCAACACTGCAATAGGCTCGGCTCACCACCAGTTACATGGGACAAAAATGCATACGGTGAATTGTGGGTGTACCTATAGTATGCCTCTGCCTGCTCCCTTCAGATATAAAGGCGTGACAATATCTATGTATGTAAATCACACTGCCGACCCTAGTACCGTGTTGAAATGAGCAGATACTACCTACTGTTGTAATTTTTAAAATATATACATAACAGCTTTGACTTCGCTCAACGACTACCATGTTACAAGCTCGTAAAATACCACCGACATCCATCTCAGTACTGACAGTAGCACATAGTATTTTACCGCAGTGATTGGTTACAACCCTGAGCTACCGGGGCTACAATTATGACCATTATCTCATCCGATTGACGCGAATTACAATATATTTAGTGTTTTTGGGATTATATGAAGTTGAATATTTGCAACTCGGCAATAGGCTCACCACCTGTTACGTGGGACAAAATACTTACGGTGAAATGCAAGCGTATGGTATGCCTCTGCCACAACATCCCTACTAATATTATAAATGCGAAAGTAGCTCTATGCTGCGTATGTCTGTTACGCTTTCACGCCTAAACCACTGAACCAATTTGGCTGAAAATTAGTGGAGAGGTAGCTTAGAGCCAGGAGACGGACATTGGCTACTTTTTATCACGGTAACAAGTTCCTGTGGGAAATGGGAACGGGAAAACGTCTCTACGCGGGCGAAGCCGCGGGCGTTAACTAATAACTGATAAAGGCGTGACGTGACACATATTCGTTTATTTGAATATTTGCAATATTATTGCTGTTTTGCAAATCGTCTCTATATTAAATTATAAATTGTTAAAATTTGAGTAAACAGCTTATTCGAAAAATTGTTTTGCAAACACGTTGACCAAAAAAAATACAAGATGCGCTTACAATATTGGCACCCGAAAACATGTCCTACTCGTATCACTTCAGCTTTTGTTTCACAGAGTACTTATAATATTAGACAGCACTGTTTTTCATCAGACGTCATTATGGAACGCCAGATAATAAAAATATAAATAAAAGTCTGTGGTATACCACAGTTTATAAAAAGGATATGTACCAATCTTTTTTATATACCACTGAGGTAGCAGACAAGCATACGGCCCACCTGATGGAAAGGTGTCACCATGGCCTATGGATGTTTGCAACACCAAAGGTGCGCGACTCGCACTCCCGACTTTAAAATCTCTTGATTATATTAAAGTCTGATTTCAGATTGAATCCGATTTTTCTGATTGAAACAATGCAGGTTACATTATGTTTATATGAAAACCTTAACTTTATTACTTATCAGACACGTCTTTATCTCCGAAGGGATAAGTAGAGGCATAAAGTACGCTCACATTTCCCCGCATGCATATTTGTCGCACGTTACAGATGGTGAACCCTTTGCCGTGTTGACTGGAGAGGCGCAAATTTTCGTGACCTAGGTGCTATTGAAATTTTTCAAACTGCCCATAAGGCCTTCAACTTGAGCTAACGACTGCCATTTTACTGGTAAACGGGTCAAACGGCTCAACGTACACTCCGACGCACAGAAACGCTTGTAAATGAAAATGCAACAAAACGCTCACCCATCCAAGGTACGTATCGAAATCAGCTTAACGCAGTAATCGTTACAGAAAACTGGGTTCATTTAGTTAGTTTAGATTTAAAAAGAAATGTTTGTTTGTATTGATATCTATTCTATTTTTATTTAACAATCTATTCTATTTTAACTTAACCATTAACAGTTCCCCTTTAAATTATTAAAACTGTTGTTATAAGAAAATTTTACTTCCGGATATATATGTAAATGTTGTTACGATCATACTTTTAAAATTTTTATTGTAAAATAGAAACTTTAATCATATTACAATAATAAATAATGTAATCCACTTGCAGAAAACGATGTCGTTGATGTCTTTTTAAGGGACGGTTTATGTGCTACGGAGTACAAAGGAGTTAATTTATTTATTGTTTGTAATAAGTTGACATAAACCATAGAATTGATTATTATAATACACAACAATGATTATAAATAAGTAAACCTATACATGATCAAGGAGACTGATAGGTGTTTAATTTACATTGTTAATTTAATACTATGTAAATAAATAAGATATATAATTAATAAATTTTACTTGATTCTCGATTACTAAGGTAGTGTGATTAAATGCAGTTTCATACATTAATATAATAAACGAAAAGTAACTGTAAACATATATTTACCTCTAATTCGACCCAAAAACGAGTAAAACCAACTTATGATTGATTTTTTGAACAAAACGTCTGAACAAACACTCAACACTTGGTTATAGTCCACGTACTGTTAGTTAAACAACCGAAACCGAATAATTGTTTCGAATTTCGAACGTGGGCAATGTCACGAAGCTCCAACGCACGCACCCGCGCACCTTTACGATCTCTCGGGATGTGCGCAAGCGTTGCACTTGAACGTTGAACTGACGCGCCAACCCGACTTTGAACAAACGCCCGCTCGACTAACGCAAATCCACACAACCAACTTACCACTCAACTTGGGCGGTTTATCATAGCTAGTACGGTAACCAAAGTAATTGTAGCGCAAAATATGAACACGGGCAATGGACAACAAACCACATAAGCGTTTTGGAAACTGTGTTGTGGTGAGGCCTTTGAGCGCTATGCCTTAATTGATCGTTCGCGATCACCATAGCCACAGTATATATAGGTAGCCCTTTCGATCGCATATTCTTTTTCAGCATAATGTAGTTTGGCATAACAGTTTCAGCATAAAGTTTTCTTGCATAAATTTTAAATTATGAATAGTAAGGAAACTTCATTCAAACACACGCTAATACCTACCGGCCACAAGAACAGATATCGCAGTGCTGTATGAGTCAGCCAATCTGGATTGCCGCATTGTTCATGTTATATTTATTGAGTACTAGTTGATGCCCGCGGCTCTGCCCGTGTAATGGAACTTTCCTTAGTGTTCAAGGAAAAAAAATACTCGAATTGGTCCAGCCGTCTTCGAGTTTTGAGCTTAGCAACTTATTTTGATATTCATTTTGATTTATATAGATAGATTGTTAGATCAGAATTGTTATATATTGAGAGTGACAATTCTAATCTAAAACTATAATTGGCAACAGTGAAACTAATAATATAAAAAAAACTTTGGTTTAAATATTAACTAGCTGACCCTGACCTGATAGTATCCTATGTTACTTCTAATACCTCCAAGAATATGTGTACAAAGTTTCATGATGTTTGGTTAAGTAGTTTTTGCGTGAAAGCGTAACAAAAAACTTCCATTCATATTTATAATATTAGTAAGGATTACAGAGACAACCCTAACACTTCAGAAGATATGTATAATTTTAGAATTAGACTCTTACTGCTGTAGCTCATATATACTGTGTCGGAGCTATTAGATCGATGATGGTCGATAATAATAGAGTTACCGACATAGCTGTTTCCGATAGCTATGCACTAATTGTTATCGTTATGGACAGAAAGTGGTTTTAACAAACATATGAAACGTGAGTGAATCGACATGTTGAAGAATTGGCGCTTCGGATGCCTAACGTGGTTAAGCTTGTTAAGTTCGGAATGTATCTTTTGAGTTGCGAAGACAAAACTTTAATCAGAATGCTTTAAGTGGTTTTTACTTCTAAAGACTTCGAAGTACTTCACCGGCTCGGCGTGGAGAGATGCGTTGTGGTATTATAATTATAAAATAAAACATTTCTCGAAGCCAATTTTGATGCTGCCGTCTCAGTAATGACGCATTGTTGACATGGTGGCCTTTGATCTGGATGAAATCCCATCGAGGCGGTACATTTAAAACATTAATATTTTTTTTTAACTTCATTAACTTTTCTGATAAAAAATAAATTATTATACTAACGGCACGCTATGATAGCCGTTTGACATATTACAATAATGCAAAAAAATTACGATTTTTTTAAATATAAAATACCTTAAGTAGTTAGTTAAAGTTAGTTTTATTAAACTATATTTAGGATATTTTTTATTAATATCAATCTGAAATATATTATTTTCCTGAGACGAATCCATATTACAATAGTGATGTGAAATCCTTTTGAAAATCCCTTTATGAATCCTTTTCCAACAAACTTTGGACGTAGATGCTGTAGTGTCATCTGTCCAAGAACGGCTTACAGTATGGTTAGCATTATTATTCACAACATCAAAACGGCCATCATAGCGTGCCGCTATTGTAAATGTGGGACTCTTTTTACACAGCACAATCCAGTACAAACTAAGGTGATATAAAGTTATGTTATGAGATCTAGATAACTGATAATAATGCTTCAATGTTTGTAAATTATAGATATAATACGTAAGAAACATCAAAAAACCGAAATACAAATATGTCACACACATAAAGATTTGAGATTCTAATTATTCCACCGAGGTGCATAAGAATCAGTATTTTTTTTAAATTAAAATATCCATCACGCCTTATCCCAGGCAGAGGGTGAGAGGTGGCAGAGGCATATTGTATGCCCACTTTTCACCGTATGGATTCCTGTCCCACGTAATAGGTGGTGAGCCCATTGCCGTGTTGAAATAGACAGACGCAGGTTGTGGCTACCTGCTGTTGAATTTTTTCAAGCCGCCCATAAGGCCTTCCACCAGGCTTAACGACTGCCATTTTACTGGCAACCGGGACCTACGGCTTAACGTGCCTTCCGTGCACGGAAACGCTCGCAAATGTAAATGCCACAAAGTGGTCACCCATCGGAGGACCAGCCATAGTGAAAGTTGCGTAACTCAGTGATCGTTTACAGAACACCACAACATTTTTTTTAAATGTGCTAAACAATTAATACAAGCTAATTAACGCGGCTCCACCCGCGTGGTGTAACTAAGAAGAACATGTTGTTTGATAACAGGAACATGTTCCCGGGATAAAAGAAGCGTAACTAAGATGATCCCACTCAACGAACCTATCAAACAGTTAAAGAATTTTCAAACTCGATAGATCCAGAGATTACTCCCCACAACCTCAGAAACTCGCAAAGTTACAACATCACAAACTGACAAACCTTACTTTTTACAATATTGGTATAGATTGAATCTCAAAGCAGACGTTACCATATTAATTATTTTAAGCATAGAACAACCAATTAAAGTCTTCTACTTCATAACAATGCACATTCAAATCAACAAATCAAAACAGATACGTGTATACAAGGCCTTTGTGAACGAAAAAAAGGATCAACAATTTGTTACGTTAAACTGCCTTCGTAATAACACCGACGAACTTGAGCGATGGTGAACTCATACAATATTATGCTAAAGTACCTACTCAGTTTACTTAACATTGAATATATTACTGCAAAAGGTAAGCGTCGCCATACTTGACGTATCCTTGTCTATACTGATATTATAAATGGCTGCCTTTTTATTAGGTGGTTAGTTTAGGTAATTAACTACGTTACCAGGTGTCATAGATTCAAATCCTACCTAGGACCAATCTCTAAGTGATAGACACTTTGATTTTTTCTGTATCTGAATGAAATTTCTTGAAATCTACAAGAGGGCCTCTTGGGGAACTTAGCTTCGCCTTAGAAACAGGATCCATAGGAAATGTATGAAAAATTTTATGTTATTTTTTACGGAGTAGAGACAAATTCAAGGATCATAAAAATCGGCTCACCCGTTCTTCAGTTATAAATAGTGTAACTAACACGACTTTGTGTAGTACATCAATAAAATGCAATGTTACCTATTACATGGGACCAAAATCGGTTAGAAGCCCTGGGCCTATCGTTCCGTGGGCTCACCCGAGATTATCGGCCATAGCAGAGATGAATTCAATGGATGGTTTTAGTGTGTGCATGGCGTTCATAAGGATTTTCACACGAAATGAAAATAGATTAGGCTAGTCGATACTGAGCGATACCGATTGTATGGAACTGTAGCAGTTTTCAAAATTAGAAACATGAATTTACTGTTTCCTGTTAAAATATGAGAACTTGTTAAAATTTTCCCAAATTCTACCGATAAAGGTGTAAAATACGGGTTAAAAATTTGTATGAAAATATTAGGAAACGTATAAGGGGCATGGGTTAGAGGCGTAGGGTACAACGCGAGTTTGAAGTATGTCTCGAGTGAAGCTGGGAAGGGAGCTAGAGGGCACATCTACTTAGTATATTATAAATACTAACCTAAAGTAAAGCGGAGCTACGTTAGCTAAGCTAAGCGCTCGTGGCCCCGCGGACTCAGTGTTCTGTAAAGCACGTTAAGCCGTTGGTCCCGGTTGCCAGTAACATGGCAGTCCTTAAGTCAAGTTGAAGGCCTTATGGGCGGCTTGAAAATTTTAACAACCTGCGTCTGTCTATTTTAACATGGCAATGGGCTCACCACCTATTACGTGGGACAGGAATACACATGGTGAAAAGTGGGCATACAATATGTATGCCTCTGCCATAGCTTCAGAGATAAGGCGTGATAGATAAATAAATACTAACCTAAAGTTTTGGACAGCTCAACATTAAACAGATTTACCCACTACGCTACTACCACTTCCTAAAGCTAGATAAAATCTCGGGAAGTGATGATAATTATACCTACCGGGTGGAAATCGCGTGCGAAAGTTGTTGATACACTAACTTAATTAAAACATCCTGTATATGACTTTGCATCCTGACAAAATTATAAAAAAAACTACTGTCCAAATAAAGATAGAATCCATTTTTAACATTTGAACATAATTATGAGCAAGCGCTCAATATCACTTATGTGTTATTAATAGGCTTTGCCATGAGGTACTTTGAATCGCCGCTACACCCATTTGGACCCGTCGTTTTTTTTATAATGTATGAAATTTTACCTGATTTGTTGACATTTATAATTACTGTTCCGTTCTTCTGAGTATTAGCGTGAAGATGTATAACATATAACCTTTCTCGATAAATGGACTGACTATTCGTCACAAAAGTAATTGTTTCAATTCGAACCAGTAGTACCTGAGATTGAGTTGATCTAAACTAACAAATCCTAAAGCTTATAATATCGGTATAGATATAAAAGTACATCGCCAGCATACTTTGAAGCGCCATTCCCTTTAAGGTAGTAGTTTACAAAGTCCTTTCTCATTTTTTCACTTGTGTCCTGCGATTACGTGGGACAAAAAGCAAAGCATACGGTGAAACGTGGGCGTATAGTACGCCTCTGCCTACCACTTCGGGGATAAAGGCGTGACAGTATGTATGTATGTATGTTCTGCGATTTGATCTGTTTGCGGATTAATGTTTTTCTTTATAATAAATGATACTGTTGAATCATTTCATCAATTGGTGAACACCGTGTGAAACCCCAAAAAAAAGGGCGGAACTGTTTCATAAAATAATGCAAGGATTAGTATTGTCGTTTCTTGATGCAACTTAAACACTCGCCATTGTAAAGTACAGAATGGTTTTACGATGCAATAACTAAGGAAAATAGTGATAGTAAAGGCAGTAAGCGTAGCGACATCCTGTGCGAGTCCTAGGCAGCGGTGCTCGCCGCGACCGGGCATCGAACCCTGGACGCTGCCCGCACAGACTTGGCCGCGTTAACTGCCACTCACACACACACATTGGTCACGATTTTAAAAATCCCGATACTATATATTGGCGAGAATCTTTGACATGGGTATGAGTTTGAGTGACGATAGTTATGCAACGATAAGGGAACTACACTAGTTCGAGTTTTCATGAAGATATAAAATTTATTTTGTGCCGCTCCGCTCTCCTTGGTAGTAGCGAATGTACATTTAACCTATAGCCTTTTTCAATAGGACCAGTGGTTCCTAATATTAGCTCGTTCAACCAACCAAACAAACAAACTCTTCAGCCTAATATATTAGTATAGATTAGAGAATGTACTTCATTATCTAAGGTGCCAAGGGGAGACTAATACTGTTTATACATATTTACAATATACATAATTTACAAAAAGGCTAAAAGTATAACTTTTCTGTTCGGTGCACAAGTGACACGTTGTTGTCCAAATTGTTGTACAATAGTATGAAAAAAAAAATTAAATACAAAAAAAAAAAATATCGTGGGAAGTGCCACAAATAAAAATTAACCTAAAATAGGGAAAAGTTTTTGACACAGCGCCATCTAGCCCAAACTAAGCCTAAAGCTTGTGCAATGGGATCTAGACAACTGATAAACATACTACTGACTGCCTCTGTGGCGCTGTGGGAGTGTATCCAAGAGGTCCCAGGTTCGATTCCCGGGTCGGAACAAATATTAGTGTGATCCACAAATGTGTTTTGGAGTTTGGGTGTTTCCTATGTATAATATGAATGTATTTAGAAATATATTAGTATGTTTATCAGTTATCTAGATCCCATAACACAAGCTAATATTAGCTTACTTTGGGCTAGATGGCGTTGTATCCCACAATATTTATTTATTAAACTTATATGTTTCTAAATACATACATATTATACATAGGAAACACCCAAACTCCGAAACAAACATTTGTGGATCACACTAATATTTGTTCGAACCCGGGAATCAAATCCGAAACCTCAGCGCGGCAGTCACATACACTACCACGTAAGCCATTGATGCAGTCGAATTCCTCATTGTTTGTGGTTTTCGGTATTGATTTCCAATCACAAAGTTTTTAGACGCCTGTATATAAAATTAGATTTTTTTTTTATTAATTTTTATTTTTATTAACAATACACTAAGCGACCATGAGTCTATCTAAATAAACAATTGTTAAACCACAATTGTACAGGAGTGTACCTACGTAGACACTAAGGCCGTATTCCAGAACGTTTATCAACACTCAAGAAACACTTGAGAGTAGATTTTATAAGGCAAAATCTAGTCTCAAGCGTTGATCGAGTATTGAGAAACGTTCTGGAATACGGACCTAAGATTACCATAAAGATGCACCTACCTAATCTTATCTCTGCATCATCCTAAGGTTGACTGGTAGAAAATACCTAAGGCATTAAGTCCGCCTTGTACTCTGTGATAAAGTTTGAAATAAATAAATAAATAAAGAAGACTTTTTGAGCCCATTTTATAGGTAAAGGCGTAAAATTGTATTTTATAAGGGTCTGAAGTCAACATTGTTTATGTGATGTAACACCTGCACTATACGGAAAATAGCGTTTAAAGAAGAAACCACAACGGCTTAGGGCGGGTTGTTTCAACTCCACATAACGAATACGTAGACGTTAAAAATGGCGCTGACAATCGTTAAACATAAAATCAAGTTGTTTCACAAAATGTGAAGTTGACGTACGTAAAAAAATAACGATGACGGTAACAGATGGTTCGGTCATTGGTTAACGTTACTTCATTTGCTAAAACACCTAACAATTGAATTGAATCGTTACTTATTTCATTTGTGTAAAATAAAAGAATATGGATGCACTTTTGTTTTCGCCTGTCTTTGACGATAGCAGTTCGTTAGATAATTATGCAAACAGAGTAGAAAGGAAGAGAAAAATATTTAAAACACGTATTTACAACTTAAGCCTTTGGAGTGATCAGGAATTTATCGCAAGGTACCGTGTATCAAAGGAAGTAGCTCTACTATTAACACGCCAAATGTAAGAATTAAAATTTGCTACAGAAAAGTAAGAATAATTCAATGTACATCCTACGGTAGTAATTCTCATTGCGTAGCTAATATAAATTATGTTATTCTTAATATTTCAGAAATTTTGCAGTAAATCCTATAGACCAGGTGCTTGCTTTGTATTTTTCAATCAAAGACTGAAAACGTGATTTCTCGTTTTTTGTAAAATTTACAGCCCTAATAAATTCACGTTATTCTAAAAAACTATAATAATTGCTAAGTAAATATATTCGTCAATTGATTAAAAATCGTCAATAAAATACTTACTTTGTTATAAACGTATCCATTTTTGTACAAAATATTTCTTACTTATATGAACTGACAGATAATTTACCACTATTAATGCAACAACGTGTTTATTTCCGATATTCATCAACTGTAAAATGCATTAACGTGTTTGGTTTGGTTGTTTGTAACGTGTTTATTTTAGTTATTGACATATATGACACATAAATGACGTTAAATGTCAAATGTTGCCGTATTCAAAATGTCTCCCATCGAATTTTTTCACGAAAATATTGTGAATTCAACTGGCAACCCCATTAACTATGACAATCCATTTTTTATACGGTGAAACAACGCTTTCTAATTAACGTACGTTAAACATCCTTCGTGATCGTAACTTTTTAACGTACGTATGTTACGTTAACGAACCTTTTGAAACAACCGGCCCTAATCTTTATCATCACTACATACGTATACGTATTATAAAACAAAGTTGCTTTTCGCTGTCTGTCCCTATGTATGCTTAGATCTTTAAAACTACGCAACGATTTGCTATGCAGTTTTTTTTAAATAGATAGAGTGATTCTTAGAGAAGGTTTTTATGTATATTTTGTTAAGTTTTTGTATACATTATCTTAATTATAACGATATATGTTGGCGGTGTCGGAAAAAATGAGCCGTCTGGGAGCTTTTAACGAAAACGCTGCCTAAACCCTTTGAGATATAACAAAATAATGTATGGTGAAATTGTTTATTTAATATAGGTCTACACAAAAGTCCGCAACGGTATATATCTATCTCTTAAGGATAACGTACTATATCCATTTTAATACTTAAAATAAACAGCGGTAATTTAAAGGCTATTTACACAAATACATTATTAATCCTTATCATTTTTAATATGTTAGTTGGTTTCAGCATTTTATAAAGATTATTTTGTCCCTTTCCACTTTGCAAATTAAATGAATATCTTAGGCGATATGGCAATTTCAAAAAAATGCGCAAAGAAATTAATTTCGTGTAACAAAACGACCGGGCCGTGCGGGCGCGGGCTTAGTAGGTACTTGAGAACGGAGAAGTAATCAAGTAATTTCGAAAATTTTCATACATTATCGTAAAATTAATAAAAGACGGGATTAAATGGGTGCCACGGGGTTCGAAGTATGTCACAGGCGAAGCCGGTTAGCTAGTAATATACATAATATATAAATGCGAAAGTTTGTATGGATGTTTGTTACTCTTTGACGAAATAACTACTGACTAGATTTTTATGAAAGTTTACAATAATATAGCTTATACATCCGAATAACACATAGGCTACTTAATATCCCGGGAACAAGTCCCTGTGGGAAACGGCAACGGGAAAACTACTCTACGCGGGCGAAGCCGCTGGCATCAACTAGTTTCCAATAAAACAGTCATAATGTGAACTGCAAATTTATTTTATGTATACCAAGGATTTATTAAATAGACCCTAAATTTTTCTACCTAAATAGGGATAATAATAGTTACAAACAAGGACCTATTTAACATTCACAAATTTAAAAAATGATCACAATACTCTATCGACTGGACGCTATTAAATCTACACTTCCGTAGAAGTTAAGACCAGACTCAATGAGAACTTCATTTCAAGTTCTATCAAATCGGGTCTATGAGCGTCAATTTATAGTCTAAAACTAAATGCCTAATTTTTGACACAGGGTAACAATGACATTCATTAGTCCCACATTATCATTTATCCTCTTGGTGCTTACAGTCTTGGCTAGCCGCCTGTAAGCGGTCAAATCTTCAGGACAGCGTCAATTCATAGTAACCTTTCATTCATTTCAGAAAGAAATATAGACAATATTAAAAAGTATACAACTTTAGAGCTACTTAACTTAAACGTAAAATTTCACTACAAGATGAAGAAGAGAGGGAGAAATATATATACACAATAAGACCACACGTATTCATCGTTACATTCTATCAACATACACCTTATAAAAAGCTATGGGATGTTAGGTTAATCCTGTTCTTCATAATGTTTAGATATAGCGTCAAGAATGAACTGAAACGTTATTGGGTTTATCCAACTTAGTCCTGAAGGTAGCTCGCTTTGGTCCAAACTTCTAGTGCTTCGGCCAACCGTCCGCTCCAGGAAATAATCATCATACTCTCTGTCGTAGTCGGGTAATATGGGGTTGAACTTCGCGTAGTAAATGGCTGAGAAGCAGGCGTAGAGTAGCAGTGCAGCAGTGAATAACTGTAATTAGAAATTTTAATTAGTTATTTAATCGACTTCGATGGGAAATCGAAAAATTACTTCGGAGTAACATGATTGTCCTCGAAGGTTTACAAAGTAGGTTAAATCTTTAATGACTCATGAATGGTAGTAATGCAATCAGTGTATAGAAGTATGTCGAATAAAGGAACAGCTTTCTTCCGTCTTTCTAGAGTAATATAACTATTTCTAGATAATTTTCTTTCAATGTGGTATTTAATTGTCGATAGATATGTCATTAACATGTCCCTGCTTAAAATCTATCACTTATTTTTTAAAAAGCCTGTTTAGGTAATAGCCAGACCTATTGTCGGGATTTTTTATAACAGGCTCAGCACTGCTAAGCTCAAGCTCTGAACTAGCTGATACTCGAACTTGAGCACTGTGCCGAAGAAAAACTTAAAATTAAAATATTTTTTTTTTAAATTTCGAGTTATTCAAAGTTTAGTACCTTGTTAGTAGATTTATCTTACTTACTTAAATCTATTTACAAGTTATTAAAATTAATTTAGCTTGTTTATTGAACAGTTTAAGAGTTTTCATATAATACAATGGCACTGCTTATTTATAAAAGAACTCTCCTTTAGCAACCCGGTGAGAGGAAAGCAAAAACTTAAATAATTTAAGGGTAATAATTGAACTGAAAGTAGTTAAGTATAAAATAATTTTAATTGAGTCTCAACAAAATATTGTCGATAGACCATTGATTCGGAAATGTATTCATAAATTTTCTTGTTAGCGAAGTTTTAGTCAGAATAGGAATAAGCATGGGGTTCATTACCGCGACCCGCACGCGCCACCTTATCGGAATACCCACTCCACCCTGTTTGTCTAAGTCGAGTCGTGACCATAATCATAATCGCACACGTTGTTTTTAAAACAGCTCATCTTGAAATATTTATCTAATGGCTAATTTTTTTAATTATTATCAATTGCAAGTCCATAGGCATTAATAACGATTTCATATAAAAACATCCAATTACATGATTCATAGTTTTATATAGCATTAATTGAATATAGTTTTTTTTTTCTATTAGTTAATTGAAACAAAGACTGTTATATGCTGCATCATAGTTATTACTACCGAATGGTAATACAGGAAGTTTTTAGATCTTCCCTTTACTACAAACGTTTCCATACGTACATATAAAAAAAAGTCAGGAAATATTTAAAAGAAGAAGCACTTTAACATGACCATGGTATAATATCACGATTTCCAAAAATAGTTCAATATACGGTGTCAGTAATTAATTGTTCCTATGCGCTATTAATACTTTACGAACATTAACTAACATAAATTATTATTGTGTTTATCTCAGTACGTGTATCATCAAGACCTCGATCTAGGAAATGGTAGGTTGTAATGACATCTGCAAGGTCTAATCTGACTACACCGCCTGACTGTGACGCGACGGTCATCACACGGTTAAGTTCAAAACTATGTCAATGTTATGTCTTATAACTACCGGCTGATCATTAAATGACAGCGTAATAGCTATTTCTTCTTATACCATTTATACAACAACAATTTTCGCGCTACGATGCGCTACGCTGCTCATAAGGCCATATCTATTTAAGCGCGTTCAGTTTAAAACCATCGGCACGGTGTAAAAAATAAGACATGCTACCATTGTATACATTATTATTTTACGCCCGCGGCTTCGCCCGCTTAGAGAAGTTTTCCCGATTTATATATATAGATAGATATATAGATATCCCGTTTCCCACAGGAACTTGTTTGCGGTATAAAAAGTAGCTTATGTGTTATTCTGATGTATGAGCTATATTATTGTAAAGTTTCATTAAAATCCATTTAGTAGTTTTTGCGTGAATGAGTAACAAACATCCATACAAGCTTTCGCATTTATAATATTATTAAGATTTACACTGTTAATTGATGGCACTTGGTGGAACTTGCTACACATTTTAAATTAAATACACATGCGTACATTACTGTGATTGGTTTGACTATACCTATTAGGTCCAGTGATCATCGGTGAGAAGAAACCGGTTAGGTTTACAAAGTAAATGTTGTGGAACAGTAGAAAGGGTGTTGTTTAATATGTATACTGTTTTGTGGTAACGAGTAAGGAAAGCAAACGATCATAAGAAAAGAATGTTGTGTTATTTGATTCCTGACAACTACTTTTTCTTGATCTGGTTCTGGCCTGGTTCTGAATATGAATCCGGTGGTCAATTGTTCATTTCGCACCCAAGATAAATCTTTTTGTGTTATGAGTTGATTTGTTGTGTTTAGATGTAGCGTGTCTATTATATCCCTGTATTTAGAAATATATATATGTAGGAATGGAAAACTTATGAATGTTTGCGTTGTGACGAAACGTAAGAGGAAGGACTGAAAGGTATGTATTGGTGAGATGTATGCAAATGCAATTGTAAGAGAGTTAAGAAAATTAACGAGTAATTTCTGAATTAAAAAAATAATCTTTTATATTTTCAAACTTTGTTTAACTGACTGCCTCTGTGACGTGGTGGGAGTGTATCTGACTGCTACGCAAGAAGTCGTGGGTTCGATTCCCACCCAGGATAAAACTTTGTGTAATTAGCACGAACGTTTATCCTGTGCCTGGGTGTAATTTAGAAATATATAAGTATGTTTATCAGTTATCTGGTTTGTACTATGACAAGCTCTGCTTAGTTTGGAATCAGATGGCGTTGTGTGAGTTGTCCCAAGAATATTTATTTATTATTTATTTATTTAACAGGTGTATACTACCCACATATAATGTACTAGATGCCCGACCGGCTTCACCCGTAACAAACTTCTAACTTCCGTTGCGCCCCGCAGGCATTATAAAAAACCGGTCAAGCGCGAGTCAAACTCGTGCGCCGAAGGTTCCGTAAAAAATAGTACCTTAGTAAGTTCCAACTAAGCTAGATCCTCCAATTTGTATGACCGCCCATACAACTCAGAAGTCTATGGGACATCTCTTAATTTTCTACTTTTTTAAATTTTTAGTATTTTTCCTTTATTTGTGCTGAAACCTTTTGTCAAATTTCGTGATTCTAGGTCAACGGAAACTACCGTTTAGGTTTTCGACCCAAAACTTATAGGTGACTTTCGATTGACCTAGGGCTGTCAATTTTGGTCAGAAGCAAGGTATATACGTATAACACAAGTAAAAAAAATCCAAAATACTACTACTACTTACAAGTTTTGACGAAAACCTAAATTTGCCCATACGTTTTTATCGTATTATTCAGGACTTTGATTGTTATACACCTGTTCCTGAGAAAATCGACGGTGACACACGGAGAGACGCACAGACGGACAAGAAAGTGATCCAACAGGGGTTCAGTATTTTTTTCTTTCAAGGCACGGAACCGTAGAAAATGACCGATATGTTTATGACCCCGACTCAGAGCAATCTGACTAGGATAGTTAAGTTAGGCTATGTAGATCCCGCTTTAGCCTTCGTGGTTAATTTATTGTCACTATCCAAAAAAAGAGCGCCGTCAAGATATATAACATTGCGGGCATTACGAAAGATCGCATCGCATTAATCACTTGACTCCATAACATATATATCTCAACATATTATAAAACAAAGTCACTTTTCGTTGTCTGTCCCTATGTATGCTTAGATCTTTAAAACCATAATTCAACCAGGCCGTTCGGGCATAGGTACCTACTGGAGAGCGGAGAAGTATCAACTAATTTGGAATATGTTCGTACATTACTGTGAAATAAATAGACGATGGGACTAAATGGGTGAACGTGGGTAACGGGCGAAGCCGGGCGGTTCAGCTAGTTTACTATAATTTATTGTCTTAATAGGTATGCCATTTAATGAGTCAGATCCAGAAACAGAAACAACTCTACATGTAATATATAAAATTCTCGAGCTATTATAGTGTTCAAAGACACGCTCCTCCTATTGACAGATTCTTAAGAATTGTTTTTTGCATATTCGGTAGGTCTGAGAATCGGTCGTAATCTAAATTGCACAAACAGTTACTCACTTGAAACACGCTCCAGAACTTGAATGAGCCCTCGTTGATAATCCAATCATAGTAGCCGGCCCAAGGGTCGGTATACCTCGGCTTGGGCTTCATGGTTGTTGTGGTTTCGTGGTGGTGTGGATCTTCGTCATAATAATCTTCAAAACCTCGACCAGTTCCAACACTTGAGTTTCTACTTCTCGTTTGTCGTGGCTAGAAATCAAATAAGTCAATTTAAATACCTATGTACTTTCGTGTTCTATAGTTGCTATTGTTGTTTTAAAACTCATGTCAAAACTCAGCTCAAATTGAAATAAAATAATATTTAAATTAAACTTTTAGGTAGTTAAGACTATACAAATATAAGTATCAAGACATTTTCTATCTATCCATCTATCTATATTAATTAAATTACGAGTGTCTCATTCATCTAACAACGCCCAGCCGAAACCCTTACTCCAAGGATCTGGAAATTTTGAGAGTAAGCTATCCTCGTAACGCAGGCACTTACTAATATATTTTTCAAAATTACAGCCCTAATGGAGTAAAATAAGGGATAAACGGTTGTATGAAAGTTCACCATTTTCACACTTATAGACATGAAATTACGTACACATATTCCTGATTACACATAAATGGCCCTATCCTGTGGTTTAGCTAAATTTTACCTATAAAAAATTAAAATAGAAGTCTTGTTGTCTTGTTAAAATAATGTCTTTTTAATGTGACTTATACTTATAATCAACGTCCAGCGGAAGCGCTTAGACCAACAAACTTGAAATTTTTAGGGTGAGCTACCATTGAGGGGTGTAAAATAAGGGATCAAGTTTGTATGAAAGAATTTGAATACTTATAACGAGCAAGCATCGAATGTGTGAGGTGCAACGTTAAATAAATAAATATTTAGGGACACTTTTCACAAGCCCAAACTAAGCTTAACTCAAATTTTGGTATTTAAACTACTCAAACCTAGTCAACGTAGTATTCCAGTTTAGGATAAAGGAAATCAATGAAGATGAGAGTAATAATTAAACTAAGTAGTCGTTACAGGTCGATTTACAAGTGCGCGTGAGCTATGACACAGATTTTCTGGTGGCTGTGGAAGGCACCGTATACATCTTCAGTTAGCGCCATACACTCGGTCACCCAGTTCAGTAAATACCGTAAACTGACCCGCTTTTATATTTCCATCCACATAACTTATGGATATTTTAGTTTATAATCACGAACGACTTGTCTTTGTTATATTAATTGGAAATAATACGCCTAGACATAAAATAGTGATATTTAATATTATTTAAAAATACTCATATACTTTTGGTATCTCTGTATATAACTCTATCAGAGACAATAGCTATATATATCTACAATTTAAGAAAGCTTTGAATGTTTTCCATGTAATCACAGAAGTCAATGCATCCTAAGTATTTCTTAAATGGTTCAACCTCGTAATTCTTATGAAAGATGTAGTGTAGGTACCTCTTTAGAAAATAAATTTTATGAGTAAAGTGACTCAAACCATAAGCAGAAAACCAATATTGTGTAGGTACTCCGCATCTAAGAAGATCGCAGATCAATTATTGATGATATCTCATTTTCACCTTTATCTTAGTATTTTAACAATTGGCTGTCAAAGCCTACCTAGATTTGGAGTTTTTAGGACATTTTTCTCTTACATTGATTCTTACTCATCTGGCTATATATCATGTATTTTTAATGATTTAGACATGTTACACATCCTGGTGGTTTATACTAAAGTAATCTACTTACCGTAATTACTGTCGTATCATTCTTTTTCGCTGCAGCTGTCAGAGCTCGTTGCTTGTTCACGTTTCTGACTACATCCAACGCAGTCCTTAAAGCGGTTAGAATGAACTCCGATATTGGCATACCAGTGTAATGCTGCACAGATTCCTCCACACGCGTAGATATCGATTCACCTGGCATCTCGCCATAACTGGAACTGTATTGAAATTTTATGACAACACTTAGAAAGGAAATAGTTACCATATTTACAAGTTTCGTGAAGAACGTCCTGCCTACGATTATATCGGGCTAGAATGTCACGAATATTGATGACACTATACAAGTGCACTCAACAAATTACACGCAAACTACCCACCATACTTATGCTTTGATATTATAGCAATTTTTCGATGACTATCACTCATTATAATAACTTTAGTATAAAGTCCGTTTTGATTCCCAGATAAGTTGTGCTTTTTCATTTTCAGCAATATCTGCTGAAAAATTCGAAACCCAAAGTTCAAATGGACGTCACATTTCCTAACCCCACCGTGGTGCACGCGCTGGAGCTTCGTCAGTTCAAGTAACGTAGTTTTTTGAGCTTGATAGATTTCACTAAGGTATGAGATCAATTCTACTTTTAAATTATCTAAATTCACCATTTTGATAACAGTTGAACATGTAAAACTTAAAGATTCGAATAGTCTAAATTAAAAATCAGATTATGCTTGACTTATGAATTAATAACTAGAATAGTACGTACCGTATTGGTATATATTTGTACTTATAAGGCGGAGAATGTGGTGTAGCAGTATCATAAGGGACGGCAGCGCGTGTGCTGCCCGCCCATAACGCCAGTGCGATCGCTCCTATCCACACTAACCCGTGACATGACAACACTAATGCACCCTTGGACACCATATTAGGGCTATAAAATTATACTAATAATATATGTTAAAAAGTTTCACTTTTTTTAAATGCTTCTCTTTTCGATGCTCATGATACGCTGTTGGACAAGCTACTGACTGATTTGTGATGTCGCGCCCCAGTTAACATTACAAAGGTAACACTGAAATATTAATACTGTAAACATACCGTGCGTGTCTTATTGCTATGAGAGCGACGTGTCAATTCAATTTGTACTGTTGACACACTAGTGAAAGCTGGAGATGTCTGGTTGTAGAACATGTATAAAATTAATTGAGCAAATGTAATGTTTTAGTAAAACTGGATCATTTCTATGTCAAGTACCTCGGGGTGTGACAGTGATGGTCTTCATTCATTGATGTATTTGATTTTTCAATTTGTATTTCATCGTATCCTATATTTCGCTTCAACTTTGTTGCTGTGACTTTTCTATGGTTGAACATAGCGTCATAGGTTAAAGTAAGCAGTTTTTGGCGGTGCTATGCTATAAAATGCTTTCGGTAAAATGTAGGTATATAGTATACCTCTGCCACCCCTTCGGGGATAAAGACAAGAATAATTTTTCAGTGAAACCACTGTCTTTACAGAAATTTTCATACTCTTGTGCTTAACCATAGTATATATCTATATATACCTAATACATTAGGGTGATATAAATTAATATATTGCTCCCCCAGTTATTGCTATTTATATATTTATATATCCATATATAGTTTATCGCCCTAAAGTATCTAACATCAGGAGTACGTTGGTTCTGAAAATAAGTAGACCACTGGAATTCCTAAGTACTCTTTTACTTACGTTATTTAATTTCGAAAAAACTTAATTTTTCAGTTTCTAAATTTTAGCTCAAATCAGCTGTTTCTACTTTGGTTCCAAGAGTTATCTATAGATAAACCATCAACTATACAGTCTGTAAAGTATTTTAGATTGTGGAGCGCCCTTCCAAGTGCCCAATTAATTTGATACATACCTACGTAATTACACTTGATTAAAATATATATAACTTATTAGGTAGTTCATTGTAATCGTAATCACGTACTCATTAAACACACGTACCTTGTGATGTTATGATCGGCATTAGATTAGATTTGTATGTACATAATTATAATCACAATATAATCTTGTTTCTTTGGTATTCATAGTGCATATACACTCTACATAAACGGTACAATATAATTAATATAGCTAATTTGTGCCGTTTTTATTATTTAATGTGTGTTTGTATTTTCTAATCTAGACCGTCTAGGTCTATTTTACTAATACAGTTTAAGTAACAAAAGTTTCTAAGCAAAATGTCAAGTTCTACAATGACTATGTAATTATATATACCTACTATCTGTCCCGCCCGGCTTCGCCCGTGAAATACTTTGAATCTTTTTTTTTCTATTATTTGTGAATCTATACCATCCAGGGCGCCACGCAAACGCATACAAAAATAATCATTCAAATCGGTCCAGCCGTCTAGGAGGAGTTCAGTGACATACACACGCACACAAGAAATATATATATATAAAGATAGTAACGTCTTAATCCTCAAAAGACAGACGCAAACATTTTGCTATTTTTTTTTTATCTCTTCAGATTTATATATTAGTAAAGATATTTAAATAATTACATGGTTATTAACAAATTAAAATTTAACATATTTACAGAAAACAATACAAAAAGAAGGGGGCGGGTGGTGGGAATTATTACAAGACTGACAATGATGCCCCGACTAGGTGTCGAAGAATTCCTCCCCATCAAAATCAACCGGTAAGGTTCCCATAAGGCTGGCCGCATTGCCACGTTGTATGGCAATGCTTATTCTCTGAGCGAGAAAGAGGCCAGCCCTATGGTCACGAGAAGAATCGACCATTTTGCTATTTGTATTTTGTCCCACGTAATAGGAGTGAGCCTATTGCCGTGTTGAAATCGACAGCTACGTGCTGTTGAAATTTTCAAGCTGAATAGAAGAACTCCAACTTGGCTTAACGTCTTTTATGTTACTGACAACAAGATCTCTTCTGAAATGCTTGTAAGCGCCAGAAAGCGTTCACCGATCTCAGGACCAGCCATAGCTTAAGATTCTTAACACTGAGTATTTGACAGAATATGTCTGACACCCGTTTGAATTTCAGAAATCTTGAATACAATATATCAATAACTCCGTAATGATCCGGCAGCAACTCATTATACTTATACACGACATATTCGCACGACCCTGTTGTAGAACGAGGTATTATTAATATGCACAAAGCTTTTGTAGTGCGGATGATGTCATCAAGGGCGAATGATGTTTTGACATTTAAAAATATTTTCAACAAATTAAAAAAAAATGCTAATTAATCTCCATTCTTTTTTATATTTCTTAAAACCGACACTATCTCGCATTTATAGTTTTCATTTCCGAAGAAAATATTGGTTTGATTTCGATGTGGTGTAAACACATACTTTTACGTGGTTTAGAGGAAATTAACCTAATTTTATGACCAATTGCTTGTTGTCATCATCTTTAGTAATTGGTCTTAAAATTAGGTTATATGTTATTATTTTTGTTAAATAAAGACATGTAATCACATGTCTTTATGTTTGATGAAATTTAGTGTTACTATATGTTGTATGTCCCACAATATTTATTTATTTATAATGTATTAGGGGCCTAAGACTAGACAAATCTTGAGTTATCACTCATGACTTTTCTCACAGCCGAAAGACTAGAATAGGTTTACTCTTTATACTGTGCTTTTCTAGTCAATACATACTGTATATTTCCATTGTGACAATAGAAAACGCCCTTAACAAGTACGGCAATTCAGGCCTAGATAGGTAACAAAATTGGCGTAAATAACGGCATACAAATCTACATACTACATGCGGGTGAAACTGTCGGACGTTCCATAGTTCTTAATAAACTTTCAAATGATTGTTTAGAACTTTAGAGAATGGAAAGTTTGTACTGATCGCGAATAAATTCAAGATCGAATGGTACAGCGCGGCGCCAAAAAAAAATATTACCAGATGTAAATTGCTTTGCATGCAGCATTTTAGCTTCTGTGCATTATAATTATAAACTATAAACGCTGAAGCTCCAGTGAGTAGATTAGATATCTGTTATCTAATTAAATATTAATAAAAAATAAATAAGATATCATTTATGTTCTAACACCACTCGGAGTTACACATCGAGTAATTTATTTTTTTACTTTTCTTTAAAACGATGTGGCACTCTAAAGAAAATATATTTATAATTTTCTTAGCATTAATGGTTCATAATAATAGTGCATTAACTCGCAGGCTTGGTCCAATGGTTCAAACTAAAATTGGAACGCTTCGTGGTTTGAGAGCTACAGATGGAAATTATTCAATGTTTATGGGTATTCCTTATGCAACTGTAAATCAAAGTAACCCTTTCGGGGTAAGTAAAGTATGTGTGTAGGTGTACACTAATATGTAATGATACTGTATTGGCTGTAAAGAGCAACTTTTATTTGACTTTTTTATTTTTGGTAGCGACTACTAACATTGTTGCTAATCAGTCCTATTTGTTAATGTGATCACAAGACCTAAATAAAAGTCTTCAAATTTTATTTATATTTATTTACAATGATTTAACTATACGATAATTATAATAGAAAAAATGAGTTTGGAGGATTTTCTTGCATAATATCTTAAATTTAAAATAATTTACTTTAGCTTATTTTGGTACGGTTAGTTAGGTCCATGCCCTGCCACTAAGATACATCAGTGGCAGGGCATGGCCCTAGTTAGACAAAGGTTACGGCTTGATGTCTCTTGTACCAAGATTTTCTTATCACTTTAAATAAATAATTACATTTAAAAATATATGAGTAACTTTTTTTATCTGGGTAGTCGTTTCTATTTTCCATCAGGAGGGCGACGCGGCGCCATTTTGCTCAGCCAAATATAAGCTATTAGGCCAGATATCGTTGTGTAAATATGTCCCTTTATATTGTATTTTTACACATCGCTACAAAGGTTAACATTCGCATTGTAAACATAAACGTTAGCCTGAATAATAATTTGTGTCCCTTTGATTTCAGCCATCTGTACCACATCTAGGATTTAATAGTACATTTGATGCTTACGATGACTCAGCAATATGTCCCCAACTTGAAGAGTTCAATAATACTATAGTAGGATCACTAGACTGCCTCAAAATAAACGTTTACGTACCTAATACAGACAGTTCCCCAAAGTTACCTGTAATGGTCTGGATTTATGGAGGTCGTTTTCAAATTGGATTCTTTGGTAGATATATATTTGGACCTCGATATCTAGTAAAACAGAATGTGATTTTGGTAACAATTAATTACAGAGTAGGGCCTTATGGGTTTATGTGTCTCGGTACTGCTGACGTTCCTGGAAATCAAGGGTTAAAGGACCAACAAATTGGCTTACGCTGGGTTAAAGACCATATCGATGCATTTGGAGGAGACACTAATAAAATAACAATATTTGGTGAAAGTGCTGGTGGTGGTTCAGTAGATTTTCATTTGCTGTACAGCAAAGAAAATTTGTTTGACAAAGTTATAATGCAAAGTGGCGTTGCTCTAGGTCATTGGGCCGTATTAGTACCTGATAGATTAGCTCCAATAAAATTAGCGCAACAACTTGGGTTCTCTACAATAGACAACAACGTAGCATTGCAATTTCTCTCTATTACTGAACCAAGACTAGTGATTGCCGCTCAATCTGAATTGAATATTATGTTCAGAGCATGTGTTGAAAACGATATTAGTAATGTTGAAGCTTTCGTTTATGACCATCCTGTTAATATGAGGAAATTAAACGTTCATAACATGCCTATTCTTATTGGATACAATAGTGCAGAAATGATACACTTGTATGAGCATAAAGCTGCGGAAGAGTTTGAATCTTCAACTGTATTCTTAGATGCACTAACTTACCCATTCACGTTTACCAGAGAATACCGACTTCAAATGGAAAGGCAAGTAAGACAATTTTACATTGGAGATGAAGAAATCTCAATTGACGTAAAAGATCGCCTTGCCGAATTTGTCGGTGATTTTAATTTTGTTTATCCAACCGTGAGAACGATGAATAAATTTCTTATTAATGGAGCGACAAATATGTATCATTATTTATTCTCTTACGATGGTGATAGAGCCTATATAAAAACAAGATTTAATATCACGACTCCAGGAGTAGCCCATGAGGATGAAATCAGTTATTTCTTTGATGTATCTTTCATGAAGGGGCCTATATCCACGGAGGATCAATTGACTATTGACAGAGTTACGACCATGTGGGCCAATTTTGCTAAATACGGGTACGTGCGATTATCCATATCTTTATTTTATGAAATGACTGCCAAAAATTTTCATTCTCAGGTCAACCTTATTTATATATCGATCCTTTTTGGTTCAGAGCTTATAGTTTAGCACCTTATCTCATTAGATTTTCTTCAAAGTTGCTGAGTAGCTAAAATTTAAGTGCCTTTAAAATTTAATGCTAGCATTAGGCACTCTTAAATAACGATTACACTACATTGAAAAATTTCAGCTTGTTTCGGTTCTGGGAGCTCAGTGGTTAAATTTGCTTTGTAACCAATATTGCTCTGGTCAGTCAAAGGTCTCGGGTTCAAGTCCCGTCCTAAACTACCTTGTATTTTTTCACTTTCATATAAAATATGAGAAGAAGTTGGTATACTTCTATTTTAATTGCTTTAAAGATGTATCCTATTATAATTTCATGAAAATAAGTTCAAAGTTTAAGCAATGAAGTGAAGAATATATTAACTAAACTATACTTACACTCGGAAAATACTATAACTATACTTACTTACACTCGGAACATACTATAATTATACTTACTTACACTCGGAACCCCTACTTTTTACAGAAAACCGATTCCAGAAGTGACTGAACTTTTGCCCGTTGAATGGCCACCTGCTACAAAGGATATACTCTACTACTTGGATATTGATTCGACACTTGAAATAAAAAAAAGGAATTTCAATCGTAGAATGGCTATGTGGAATCTGTTTTATATAATGAATGAAAAATATCAAGTAGGCTACCGAGAGCCAGAGGAATGATTGTTCGTGCTTTTCATGTAGCTGTCATCTCTTCGTTGCCATAATTGTTAAAGATATTACAAGAACGCATACTGACATATTTCAATTTATAGATATTAAAACCAGAATCAAAATTTTTATATATTTTATTTCAGTATCAGAAACGTACATTAGACATGTATGCGTTACCAAAGTTGAGGGTTTGAATTGTTATTCGGGACAAACACTTGCGTAATTTGCGTTCGGTGTTTAGATATTTTCTAAATCTATTGTTTAGTATGTATTTATGAATATACTAGCCGATGCCCACAGCTTTGCCCGCGTGGAGATGTTTCCCCGTTTCGCCCAGTGATATAGTAAGCCGGTATGTTATCCTTAAGAAATAAACATAAGCCTTTACGGACTTTTCTGTAGACCTACATAAGATACACAATTTAACATTACAATACATTATTTTGTTATATCTCAAAAGGCGTTTTCGTTGAAAACTCCCAGACGGTATATTTTTAGACGATACCTTCAAAAAAAACGTTTAATTTTAACCAATATATACAATAGCTTACAAATTATATACTAAAACATTCCTCGAGAACCACACTATTCATCGGTGAAAACAGCACAAAAATCGTTTTTGACTTATTGTTATATGTAGTGATAAGTATGTTTATCAGTTGTCTAGTTTCGACAAGACAAAGTTACATTTATTTACGTCATTAAAACTAGATGTTAGTATGTTTAAAACTTTTTTTTTATTTCAATATTAACCGTAAGTATTAACCGTAGGCAGCATTAGACCCTAGGATTAGAACTCACAAAGATTTTCAGTTACACAACAAGTGGATTGAATTATACAATTTTTTAAGCTATTGTTGAGGGTGGGTTTTTTAATTTTTTGTAGTGTAATTTTAATTAATATCAAAGAATAACAAAGGTATGCTATGCAATAGCTTTACCGCGGCAGTCTCCGAGTGCCACACGTCCTTTTTTCCAAGTAATTAATGTATTCTGAGTGTTCAATCAATATTTAATATGATGTACCTACTTGCCTATACATATAATGTAATACAATACACTAAAATACTTTTTAACAAAATTATATATAGTGTATTCAACATTCGATTTTGAATAAATATTGCCCTAAAATATCGCAAAGGAAGTGTTCATTATCGATACTCTCCTAACAGCAATAACTTACTTCAATTGTAGACTTTCTATGTCCGCTATCTATAAATATATACCTGCAAATTGTTACCACGTGATTATCAGCTTGCACATGAGATCTACTATCTTGTGCTCTACTAATCTGAATTATATTCAATAATACTCTGGTTAATTAGCCTTCAACTATATACTTGTGATTAGTTACTTAAATTCTCAACTATGTATAGAGCTTCGGTAACCTCTTGTTAAAGCCAATTTGTCAGGATTCCATAACAAACCTTCAACTTTCAAAAAAGTAACGTTCCATACTATCTAGATCACAATTCCCAGACAGTGCTTGTAATGAAACAAGTAACAATGTAACAAGAAGGTAAACTATCTATTTATTCTAAAATTCAAACTAAAAACGGATTTTCTTTTCTCTGCGACTGAAATATAGGTGAAGTAATAACCCTGAGACTCCTATAAAGAGATTAGATTATATATAGATATCTATATTTATAAGAAAATACTTTATCTCTGATGCCATAAACCACTCTTAGTTTCTAAACATTTCTTGGATAGCTGTGTCGTGGGAATCATGTATCTGGGAAAAAATATTTTTTGTATAATTTTCCTAGTTATTTTTGTTCATAATAGCAGTGCGTTAATACCTAGGATCGATCCTTTGGTGGAGACTAAAATTGGATTGATTCGTGGCTTGAGAGCTACTGATGGAGAATATTCAATGTTTATGGGTATACCTTATGCCACAGTTAATGAAAGTAATCCTTTCGGGGTAAGAACACAATATCTAAATTGACCAATATTGTGATGAAATGTGATGTAATTTTACCTTTTTTTTTACGCTTTTTCACCGTGTAGTATATGTAGACAGCAAGACTGTGGATATTTTTTTTATATTTGGGTTTAGATTTACAATTTCATTTAGGGTAGAAATAAAAGCACACGAATGTATCACATAGTGCTTTCTGCCTACTGCATTAAGTTTAGGGGACAACTACTGTATAGGTAGTTTCAGAGTAAATATTGTTTGCCACATTCCATGAAGAAGTCTTAGGCCCGGTACCCAGTAAAAGTAATATTTACACGAAAAGCAAATATTATGTTGAAGAAATTCAAACACTTGATGTTTTAAACATAATACGAGTATATACCTACTTATTTTAAAAGAAAAGTATATTGAATACTTAATTTTTCCATCCTTTTATCAATCAACCGGATTACACCAGGTATGGTCACGAGTTGACTGAATCGAATTATATACTTACATAAATATGAGTGAAAATCGGGAAAGCTTTAGGTCACGCCATTTTTTTTTATATACCACAGAGGTGGCATACAAGCATACGACCCACCTGATGAAAAGTGATCGCCTTAGCCTATGGACGTTTGCAACATAGGTGAAGCACTCGCGCTGCCGACCCTTTAAAAACCTTCTAAGGTCCCTTTTGAAGAACGCCATGCTGGAGGAGCTCATTCTACAATCTAATAGTAAGTACGCGGAATAAAGCCTCTATGGTGAGCGGTGCTATGATAGAAGGTAGCCGTTATCTTCGCAAGGAGGTAGAGTTTAAACACAATTTAATCTTTTTCTATTGCAGCCATCTGTACCACATCCAGGATTTGACAGCATGTTTGAAGCTTACGATGACTCAGCTATATGTCCCCAACTTGAAGAGTTCAATAATACTATAGTAGGATCACTAGATTGTCTACACGTCAACATTTATGTACCGAATACCGCAAATTCAAGAAATCTGTTACCTGTAATGGTTTGGATTTATGGTGGTGGTTTTGAAGTTGGCTTTTTCGGCAGGTATGTCTTTGGACCTCGCTATCTAGTTAAACATGATGTTATTTTGGTAACAGTCAACTATCGCGTTGGGCCTTATGGATTTATGTGCCTCGGTACAGCTGATGTACCTGGGAATCAAGGATTAAAAGATCAACAATTAGCTTTACATTGGATAAAAAACAACATCAACTCCTTCGGAGGGGATTCTAATAAAATAACGATATTTGGCGAAAGTGCAGGTGGTGCATCAGTAGATTTTCACTTAATATATGGACAAGAAAAGTTATTTGATAAAGTCATTATGCAAAGTGGAGTTGCGCTAAGTCCTTGGGCTGTATTAGAACCTGACACATCTGTTCCATTAAAATTAGCAGAACAACTTGGATTCACTACAACAAATACCAATGAAGCCTTAGAATTTATTTCCAAAAGTGACCCAAAGCTGGTGATTGCTTCAACATCTGAACTGAATCTCTCCTTTAGCCCATGTGTTGAACAAAGTGTAGATACTAATCATTCATTTATTTATGATTTTCCCATAAACGTGTACAATATAAATGTAAAAGATATTCCAATTCTTATTGGGTACAATAGTGCTGAAATGATACACTTGTATACACTTTTCTTGCACAAAAGGGATCAAGAATATGAATTTTTGGATGTTTTCTACGACGCATTAAGGTACACATTCAACATGAACAATGAAGATTTGATGGCGATGGAAATTCAAGTTAGACAATTTTACATTGGCGATGAAGAAATCTCACCAAAAGTTAAGGAAGAACTCACTGAATTCATTTCAGATATCTACTTTGTTTATCCAACTGTTCGAACAGTAAATAAATATCTCGAGAATGGAGCTCTTAATTTGTATCATTACTTGTTCGCTTACGATGGTGACAGAGCCTATGTAAAATCCAGAAATAACATAACAAGTTCAGGAGTGGCTCACGAGGATGAAATTAGCTATTTATTTGATGTTTCTTTTATGAACGAACCTATATCATTTAAAGATCAACTGACTATCGACCGCGTTACAACGATTTGGACTAACTTTGCTAAATATGGGTACGTGTTTTCAATATCTTCGTTTTATATATTCTTTCGTTTTATATCGTCAAAGTAGTCTCCATCGACCTAATCCCTTATCATTAACAACGTTATCTTACGACCCGTGAACCAGTATTCGACACTTTTTATAAAGATGTAATACACCCTTAACCTATTTCATATTTCAGAAAACCGATCCCAGAAAGAACTGAGCTCTTGCCTATTCAATGGCCAGCCGTTACAAAGAATATACTATACTACTTGAATATCGATACGGTACTTGAAGTAAGAAGAAGGAATTTTAACAAGAGAATGGCTTTATGGAATTTGTTTTACAAATTCAACGAAAAATACCAATTAGGATATACAGATACTGAAAATTGATTATGCTGTTTTAGTTGTCTTATTTTGATATTTATATATTTTATTTTACCAGCGCATAGACAAGCAGCGCTCGTGGCCCCGCTAAGTCAGTATTCTGTAAACGATCACTGTGTTAAGCAACTTTCGCTATAGTTGGTTCATGGATGGGTGACCACTTTGTGGCATTTACATTTCCGAGCATTTCCGTGCTTCGGAAGGCAGATAGATGGCCTTATCCCAAAAGCGCCGTTTATCCCAAAGTTTTCTAATATAAGCTTGTTTTATGGGATACTAGACGACTGATAAACATACTTATATATTTCTAAATACATACATATTATACATAGGAAACACCCAAACTCCGAAACAAACTTATATTTTTTCCGTCACGGGAATCGAACCCTGGACCTCAGTCGCGGCAGTCGCATTCAGAACTTTTTGAAGTTGCTTATGTTTGGGTTACACTATGTACCCACTTACATATCAAATATACATTAATGGTAGTAATTTCCGATTGGTATTAAGAAATGTATATATTTCCAGGACCAGTTTATTTATAAAACAGTCATTTATTTCCTATCTCTTGGAGGAATTGCGATATATTGCCTAGGAATTGCGAACATTGACGAATTACAAACTTTTTACTCTCTCTGAAAAGAGATTAGATAAAAATCTTTGATCCCATTGCTATCTTACACATATCATGTTATCGAACACTCTAGATAGCTTCTAACCAAAGAAGTAGTTTGCTTTCTGTTTCACCGGTTAGACGTACCAAAAAATCATGTATCTCAAAAAAAGAACCTTTGTAATTGCATTAACATATTCGACTCATATTGCCAGTGCATCAATACCTAGAATTGATCCATTAGTTGAGACTAATATAGGGTTGATACGTGGATTGAGTGCTTCTGATGGAGATTATTCTATGTTCATGGGTATACCGTATGCCACAATAAACGAAAGCAATCCTTTTGGGGTAAGTCTACACGTTTGCTTATAAATATAGTCTTGAGTAAAATATATATGGGTAATTTTTTTATATGTTTTTATTCAAGCCATCTGTGCCACATCCAGGATTTGATACCACATTCGAAGCTTACGATGACCCTGTAGTATGTCTGCAGAAGGATGAATTTAGTAACGCTGTATTCGGATCAGTTGACTGTCTGCACATTAACATTTACGTACCAAATACGGCAAATTCTAAAAATCTCTTACCTGTAATGGTCTGGATTTATGGTGGTGGTTTCTCTATTGGATCAGCCGGTAGAAATATCTATGGACCTCGTTTTCTAGTAAAGCAAGATAAATAAATAATAAATAAATATTGTGGGACACTTTTCACACAGCGCCATCTAGCCCAAAGTAAGCTAATATTAGCTTGTGTTATGGGATCTAGATAACTGATAAACATCCTTAAATATTTCTAAATACATACATAGTATAGATAAATAACACCCAGACACAGAATAAACCATCGTGCTCCTCACACAAAGTTTTATCCTGGGTGGGAATCGAACCCACGACCTCTTGCGTAGCAGTCGGATGCACTCCCACCGCGCCACAGAGGCAGTCAAAAGGCAGTCAAGATGTTATATTGGTAACATTTAACTATAGACTCGGGCCTTATGGCTTCATGTGCCTTGGTACAACGGATATCCCAGGAAATCAAGGATTAAAAGATCAACAATTAGCTTTACGTTAGGTTAAAAACAACATCAATTCATTCAGTGGGGATTCTAGTAAAATTACTATATTTGGTGAGAGTGCTGGTAGCGTCTCGGTAAACTATCATTTAATTTATGGAAAAGACAAACTAATTGATAAAGCTATTATGCAAAGTGGAGTTGCTTTGAGCCCTTGGGCAGTAGCAGAACCCAATACATTGGCTCCGTTGCAATTGGCTGAACTAGTTATATTTAATATTTAATTTTATTTAATGCTAGCGTTTTGAGTGAAAGAGTTTTTTAGCTACTTAACTTGACACAAAAGTTCTCGGTGCACTGTTATAAAAAAACACACTTAGAATTTCGCAATTGCTCTGCTCTTCAGAATTCTTTTAATAAAATAAAATGAAAATATCTTTATTAATACAGGTAACAATGTAACACTTATGAACGTCAAGATTATTGCTTTTACATTTACTGCCAGATTCGCAAAGCTATAAGTAGAGCCTGAGGAAGAATCTGGCAATTAAACTCATAGACACCCTTTTCTTACCACCAGTAATTACATTAGTTTTATTTACAAAATAATTTAAAGAAGAATTAATTCTATAATAAAGATTAAAATTAGTGTAAAATACAGGTATTAAAATAAATATCCATCACGCCTTATCCCCGAAGGGGTGGCAGAGGCATACTATATGCCCACTTTTCACCGTGTGGATTTCTGTCCCACGTAATAGATGGTGAGCCCATTGCCGTGTTGAAATAGACAGACGCAGGTTGTGGCTACCTGCTGTTGAAATTTTTCATGCCGCCCATAAGGCATTCAACCAGGCTTAACGACTGCCATTTTACTGGCAACCGGGACCAACGGCTTAACGTGCCTTCCGAAGCACGGAAACGCTCGCAAATGTAAATGCCACAAAGTGGTCACCCATCCGAGGACCAGCCATAGTGAAAGTTGCGTAACTCAGTGATCGTTTACAGAACACTGAGACCGCGGGGCCACGAGCGCTTCGTATAGGTATTAAGACAATCATATTATTGGCTCCGTTGCAATTGGCTGAACGTCTAGGATTTTCTACTACAGATACTAAGCAAGCCCTTGAATTTCTTGCCAGTAGTGACCCTAAACTAATAATCACATCTTCCTTTGAATTAAATCTTAGTTTTAGACCATGTGTGGAAAAAAAATTTAATAATATTGAAAGTTTTATTAATGATTATCCTGTCAACATTAAAGACTTAAAATATGCCACTGCTTATGGGATACAATAGAGATGAAATGTTAAATACATATGAATTTATAACACCAGAGACATATGCTCGAATGAATATATTTTATGATACATTAAAAAATGCTTTCAATTTTAACAATGAGGATTTAATTGATATGGAAACACAAATAAGGCAATTCTACATTGGAGATGAAGAATTTTCTGCCGATGTTAAATAGGGTCTCATCGATTTCTCTTCAGATTTCAGTTTCAATTATCCAACTGTGAGAACAATCAATAATTATCTGGCTTATGGATTGACCAATATATATCATTACTTGTTCGCATATGATGGTGGCAGGGCCTTTCAAAAACTTCGACATAACGTAACGTCTGCGGGAGTAACGCATGCTGACGAATTAAGATACTTCTTTGATGTTTCATATCTAGATCAGAACCCAACAGCTGAAGATCAACTGACTATTGATCGCGTTACAACTTTGTGGACTAACTTTGCCAAATATGGGTACGTCTTGTACATTTGAAAAAGTTTTTTCTTTGCAACACACGTTTTAACCTTGTTTTACTACATTTATTTCAGGAAACCGATTCCAGAAATCAGTGAGATCTTGCCCGTCCAGTGGCCCGCTGCTACAAAAAGTAGGAGTATTGTATTACTTAAATCTTGATTCAGAACTTGAAGTAAAGAAAAGGAATTACAACAGGAGCATGGCTCTGTGGAATCTGTTTTATAAAATCAATGACAAGTAACAGTTGGGTTTTCGAAATTCCTTTGAGGAAATGTTTGTGAATTTTACACATGCAGTTTTCGTCTTAGGTTTTATAAATTATTTCTTTGTATCTTGAACAAAAACACTTGTACTTTTCCACTTATTTATTTAACCTGACCGGTTTCGCCTTACGGCATTTTCAAAGGTTAGCACATATTTAATACGTTCAAGATGTGTAGCAAGTTCCACCAAGTGCCAGCAATCAACAGTGTAAACAGTATTTATTTGTATACTTAGTGCAGTTGCGTTTTATAATTCTACTAGTTGATGCTTCGCCCGTGTAGTGAGGTATTGTCATTCGAGATTTCGTACGTAACCCTAAACTTTTTAAAAACCAATATAGCTTATGTTACTCACGAAGTTTTTCTAAGGGTAAAAGAATTTTTAAAATCAGCCCAGTAGTTATTGAGCCTATTCATTACAAACAAACTTGTAAATCCTTGCTCTTTATAATATCACTACATATTATAAAACAAAGTCACTTTTCGCTGTCTGTCCCTATGTATGCTTAGATCTTTAAAACTACGCAACGGATTACGATAAGGTTTTTTTAATAGTTAGAGTGATTCTCATAGAATGTTTTTATGTATAATTTGTTAAGTTTTTGTATATATTGACCAAATTATAACGATATTTGTTGGGGATGTCGGAAAAATTAGCCGTCCGGGAGCTTTTAACGAAAACGCTGCCTAAACCCTTTGAGATATAACAAAATTATGTATTGTGGAATTGTGTATCTAATATAAGTCTACAAAAAAGTACGCGACGGTATATGTCTATCTCTTAAGGTAAATATACGTAAGTAGGTAGGTACTTGAGAGAATAGATGTAATCAAGTAATTTGGAAACATTTCATACATTATTATGAAATTAATAAACGACGGGATTAAATGGGTGCCATGGGGTTAGAAGTATGTCACGGGTGAAGCCGGGTGGGTCAGCTAGTTATATATAATATTTAATTTTATTTAATGCTAGCGTTTTGAGTGAAAGAGTTTTTAGCTACTCAACTTGACACAAAAGTTCTCGGTGCACTGTTATAAAAAAACACACTTAGAATTTCGCAATTGCTCTGCTCTTCAGAATTCTTTTAATAAAATAAAATGAAAATATCTTTATTAATACAGGTAACAATGTAACACTTATGAACGTCAAGATTATTGCTTTTACATTTACTGCCAGATTCGCAAAGCTATAAGTAGAGCCTGAGGAAGAATCTGGCAATTAAACTCATAGACATCCTTTTCTTACCGCCAGTAATTACATTAGTTTTATTTACAAAATAATTTAAAGAAGAATTAATTCTATAATAAAGATTAAAATTAGTGTAAAATACAGGTATTAAGACAATCATATTATTGTCTGCTTGTGACCACGGCTGGTGCAGACAAGTCGAAACGTCAAGGCTATTTAAGATATTTAAGCATGATCGCGTTAGTACCTGTATTTTACACTTATTTTAATCATGCAACGCGAAAGTTAAAAAGTTATTTTCTATAATAAAGAGTTTAAACAAAAGAAACAAAATCTTAAATTCGAATGACTTAAGTAGCTCGAGCGAAGAGCACCTCAGGCACGTGGTCGCTGCGAGCGATCGTATGCCGTCATACACGACGTCACTGTTCGCAACCGCACCCACAAAATATAGGTGGGTCCAAGTGGGCTTACAGCGCTCAAGATGTGCGTTCCACTTATGGCGCTACGTTAGTGGAACGGCAATTTCAGCGGTCGCGGTCGTGGGCGTTAAAGGGCGATAAGTGGAACGCGCTCATAGTGTATTCACAATTGCTTGCAAACCCTATCTGGATTTGGGAGCTGCGGGTCCACTTTTACTTCGCTGCTAGGAGCAGCTACTGTTCGGCTTATGATTTTCGGCAATGTTGAAACCTCCCAACTCCGTAAAAACGCCAGCGTCGGTGACCCTTCCGTCAACAGATGTGTTTGATAGGATCTTGGTCAGATCCCTTACACACAACCATTTGAAATCAGCTTAAGGGCAGGTAGTCCAAGTCGCGTAGGCACTAAAACCACAGTATAAAGAGTAAACCTATCAGTAGCGTTACGCCTTTGAAGTTGACAAAAATGCCGACAACGTCTAGACAGTGATGCTTGTAGGGTTGTCACAAGTATACAAGGCTGATGTTATTTATAATTTATTTATTAACTCGTACTCGCAATCAACTATCAACATTATAATATAATATCTTAATCTTAATAATATTATAAATGTGAAACTTGGTAGAGATGTTTGTTACTCTTTCATGTAAAAACTACTGAATAGATTTTAATGAAACTTTACAATAATATAGCTTAAACATCGGAATAACACATATACTTTTTATCCCGGGAACAAGTTCTTATTGGAAATGGGAACGAAAAAACTTCTCTACGCGGGCGAAGCCGCGGGCGTCAACTAGTATAAATACCGGTTTAAAAAAAAGGATCTGAGATTTCACCAATTGCCGCACACGGAAGTAAATAAGGTTCATTTCATGTCGAATCGATAGTTTTTTTTATGAGAAAGCGTTTACGAAATGGCTGCCGCGTAGTAGATAGAAAATTATGGGGTTTCTAGCAATCAATATGGCCGCCGAACTAGTCTTATAAAATTTCATGTTGGGTATCGTATAAAGGGTTTTTTGGTATGCTGAGTACGAATTTCGTTTTAATTTTGCAATCCAATATGGCCGCCGCGTCGTGGTTTTCAAATTTCACGTTGGATATCGTATAAGGGGTTTTTTTGGTATGCTGAGTACGAATTTAGTGTTAATTTTGCAATCCAATATGGCCGCCGCGCCGTGGTTATAAAATTTAATGTTGGGTATCGTATAAGGGGCTTTTTGGTATGCTGAGCACGAATTTCGTGTTAATTTCGCAATCCATAATGGCCACCGTGTCGTTATAAAAAAAATCAAGGGAATGGGAGCATGAAAGAGAATTGACGATGAGAACTAGGGATGAGAAATGGGAACTGGAAGCTGGGGATGGGAACTGGGAATTCAAACAAGGGTGAGCTGACATATGTAATCTCATATTATTACGTTTCTTCTTTTCACGGGTATCTTCTTTTTTTTTATGAAGTTACCCGGGTTTTTGGTAGGCGTACATGGGGACATACTGGTCTAACACGCAGAGGCCCTTTGAGAATTTTAATCTAAAAGGAAATGGGAGACTGTAGACAGTCCACGCCCGCCTTATGTAGAAGAACGATAATGGACCACCTCCAATGGGAGTTAAACTATTGTAAAATATGCTAACGAAGAAATGGGCTATTGGGTTTGGGGTTTGATGAACTAGGTGATTATAACTATGGATAAAGGCGGCGTCTGCCATTTTATATCTGATTATCCTAGTTTTGGTCGTCCAAAACAATCGTCATAGGCATGATAAGCCTGTAAGGCGACAGGAGGAAACACCGGTGTGAGCGGCTTGGGGTGTCGAGCGGTGCGGCGCCGTTTTCACCATCGCGGGTGAGACCCGGAGCGGGCTTCCCCGTAGTTATGCCCTTGAAAATGACACTTACACCCCCGAGCATATAGCCCTCTGACCGGCCAATTAAGGCAAACCAGAGTTGAGATTTGCTGCACTCCCGGGAGTAGCTCTCTCACTGCTCTCCCGTTAGCCCATTAAATGCTAACCGGTGCAGAAGGGCAACAAAACTCTGAGGAATCGGGACCGATGTGTAGCCACGCACATTCAGCTCGCCACAAGCTGCCCTGCGGATGTGAGCTTTTCAATAACTTTCTGATACATTTTTTTGTTGATATCAGAAAGTGGATGACTCAAAAAGCGAATCTACTATACCCTCATAGGGTTGCGTTAATCCTATAAAAGATTACGACTGTCTTCGAGGGGTATATTATTATTATTATTAATTTGTTCAATTTGTATCCGCCCCGTTAAGCACTCAAAAAAAACAAATCAAATTCTATGGATACGCAGTTCGCCGGGTATATTAGAGTTAATGATAAATATTTTCGGTTTTTGACTAACTGGACTTAATGCTACTGTTGTTTTCAACAAAATAATATTGGTTACGCTTTGAACAAGTTAAAATATTAATTATGACGAAAAACTTGCAGGATGACATAGTATAGAGTATAGTTATAATCCCACATGTGTGGCTCCGCACACCATAATACTCTTATGCGATACCCAACATGAAATTTATAACAGTTGGCGCGGCGGCCATATTGGATTGCAAAATTAACACGAAATTCGTACTCAGCATACCAAAAAACCCCTTATACGATACCCAACACTAAATTTTATAACCACGGCGCAGCAGCCATATTGGATTGCAATATTAACATGAAATTCGTACTCAGCATACCAAGAAACCCCTTATACGATACCCAACATGAAATTTTATATCCACGGCGCGGCGGCCATATTGGATTTCAAAATTAACACGAAATTCGTACTCAGCATACCAAAGACCCCTTATACGATACCCAGCATGAAATTTTAAAACCACGGCGCGGTGGCCATATTGGATTGCAAAATTAACACTAAATTCGTACTCAGCATACCAAAAAACCCCTTATATGATACCCAACATGAAATTTTAAAACCACGGTGCGGCGGCCATATTAGATTGCAAAATTAACACAAAATTCGTACTCAGCATACCAAAAAACCCCTTATACGATACCCAGCATGAAATTTTAAAATCACGGCGCGGCGGCTAATTGGATTGCAAAATTAACACTGAATTCGTACTCTGCATACCAAAAAACCCTTTATATGAAACCCAACATACTAAAAAACCTCTTATACGATACCCAAAATGAAATTTTATATCCACGGCGCGGCGGCCATATTGGATTGCAAAATGAACACAAAATTTGTATTTAGAATATTAGAAACCCCATGAATTAAAGAAATCTATACAAAAATTCAAAAATCATAGCAAGCGGTCGTGAATGCATCAGCCCTGAAAGACTGTCCCGAGCTACTAACAACATTTTGTTCGCAGCTCGGGACAAACCCTACCGCGTCTCGTCCCTTGTCCCCCGCACGATTGCTCTGTCTAGACAGCGTCGTCGACCGACTGTATGTCTTTCGGCTGTGCTAAAACGCTTCCTCAGCGCCCGCCAAGATAGATTGACGATGTATTTTCCGCTGCACGCCACAGTAAAAATGATTGGCAGTAGAACAATCAAAAGAGAACATATCTGTTATTGTGTTAGATTTTATTTTTAGGTTTATCATATACTAGTTGACGCCCGCGGCTCCGCCCGCGTGATTAAGTATTCCAGTTCACGTTTTACACCGGAACTTGTTCCCGGGATAAAAAATAGCCTATGTGTTATTCTGATATATAAGCTATATTATAGTAAAGTTTATTTAAATTCCATTCAGTAGTTTTTACGTGAAAGAGTAACAAACATCCATACTTACAAAGATTTGCGTTTATACTCGTAATATTAAGCATTTTATGTTTTTCGGGTCTGTTTCGCGTAAATAAATTGACTTTTCTCACCTCTCGACAAATTTATGCTTTATACTCAGGCACCAAATAAAATGTCCGGTAATCATTATTTTCATCGTTTTATTAAAAAAACGATATTAAAATAAAAATATCATAAAGTTATGTCCCTATCTCTGGCAGCTAGTCACCGTTTTACATTAGAATCACATCTTCCGTCCATGCTAAACATTCTCCCTAAGTACACAACTTCATTCATTTGCTCTAAACGTTTTCAGTTTACCTAAATCTTTCTTTAAGTTCTTACTTTTTCTTTTTCAAATACCTTTCAAACATTCTAAGTTTAACATGCAGCGAATACCTTTACTTTCATATTAGTGACTAATGCCTGAAGGTCGGCTTCTGATGAGGCCATCACTACCACATCATCAGCGTACAACTGACAGTGTCCTGTAAAGTCTCCAATTTTACAACATATTCATCATCATATTCTTATTCATATCTTTTAACTTCTGCAGTCAACTATATAGATACAATATGAATAGCTAGACAGACATAACACAACCCCGTTTGACGCCCAAACAGACGTCAATAAGAGGTGCCACGTGAACATCCCCCTAGTCGCACGCAAGCTTTACAGTCTGTAAATGTGCATGTATAGCCCACAGCAGCTGGCCGTCCACACCATATCCTGCCCGGATATAGTGTGGACAAGTGCCACAGAGTTTGTCCCACAACGTTATCAAATGTTTCTCCAGATGCACAAAAGCGCAGAAAACCTTTGGTTTAAACTGGTGGGATTATTAATTATTTGTTACATGAAATGTTATACATATTTTAAGGCTACTAACATAAAGTAAAAACGTAAATAAAAAAGTACTTGTAGCCCTACTAACTAAATTAAAAAAAAAAAAAAAAACTAACTATCTTCACGCTGTATCCCTGACGGGGTAGTCAGAGAGGACAGATCGCCAGGCTTCGCGATCCATGCATACTTCTTTCGCTTCTTCGAGATTCATCAATCGCTTCATACACGCACGTCTGGGTATCCGAGTACTTTTGACCTTTCCGTTTTTGAGCAATCTGCTCACGTGGTCTTCATATGTAAGTCTCGGCCTTCCCTGACTCCTTCTACCCTCTACTTTTGAACAATATATATTCTTCGTCAATCGTTCCTCACTCATTCGTTGGACGTGTCCAAACCAACGGAGCACGCCCTTTTCCAGCTTAACGCTGACACTTTCATTCAAACCTGCCATATTGCGTATCACTTCGTTACGTATTCGGTTAAAATTTTAAAAGATCACTGAATTAAGAAACTCTCGCTATATCTCGACTGGTCGCTCGGATGATGATAGAATATTTACTGCTCTCAAATATATACTGTACCATTGCGAAGAAATAGTGAGGGGAGAGCTACGAAAAAACCTGATACAGGTCCTACCTCTGTAAGCACCAGCGCGCGACTGATCAGGCCTCAGCGACGAGAATCTGTTTAATGTTAATATAGTTAAATACAGGAACTTTTCTTGAGCCTAACACGCTCCGAATCGCAACATGTCTACGGCTTGGGGTTCCGGTCTGCGCTCCTCATAAATGTCCCTGTGGCAGTGATGTCGACAAGTTAGGACATCACGGACTGTCATGCCAAAAAAATGCGGGCCGCTTCTCGGCCGCACTTAACGATATCTTACGCCGGTCCCTTGCCACTGTCAACGTGCCAAGTCTACTTGAGCCAACTGGTATTGCAAGAGACGATGGCAAGAGACCGGACGGTATGAGTTTGATTCCATGGAAGATGGGCGGGGTGCTGGTATGGGATGCAACTTGTTCAGACACGCTGACCCCTTCCCATCTACATGGAACCAACAACAGAGCTCGTGGGGCTTGTGAAGCGGCTGAAAAGCTAAAGCATTCAAATACAGGGGTCTTGGCTCTGAATATGATTTTGTCCCATTCGGTGTCGAGACTCTTGGTCCGTGGGGTCCTAGCGCTATAAGGCTTTTTAAGGAAATTGCATAAAGGTTAGTCGACATCACAGGAGACCGAAGAGCTGGCAGCTACCTCGGACAAAGAATTAGTCTAGCTATTCAAAGGGGGAACGCTGCCAGTATCTTCGGAACCTTGCCTAAAGGGACCTCTTTTAATAATATATTTTAGTTATGTATCATATTTTTAAGGTTATATTTAATGTTAATATTAAGTTAAATATTAATATTAACTATACTATTATATTTCATATTAACCTATGTTATATATGCTTTTATATGTTGTCTATTAATTTGCAATGAATATATGTTTGTTCTGCTGGAATCTTGCAACTCAATTTTGAAGCAGATGTCTTTAACTTATTGAGCTAAAATTTTGTATACACGTTAAGTTTGTGACAATGCATGGTTGGCTAATGTGACGTCATCATAACTCTTTGATAATGGAACAGCCAAGATAGCGGACTACTTATTTTAAATGCATTGTTATTCTGTGGTTTCGTATAGTATTGTCACTACTGGTACTAGCGGTCTAGTGAGAATACTAGCGCTAGGTACTTACATTAGTTTTGTTTACTCTAACATAATACCATCATATTCGATCTAGCTAAATCATGCTATGTACCTATATTTTCTTATCGATCATTACTCAGATATTACAATATCCAAACATTTCGTCTACGTAATGAAGTAATTTTATTTTCGTTACAATAGTTGGACGTATTATGAAAGTTAAGTGGTGCTTGGAAATAAAATATATCATTTTAACAATATATAAGGTCATAAGTATTGTCACACAGTAAAAAACTTTTCTTTTAGAATGCTGGCCACAAAAAGTTTATTGAATTCGAATTTCGTTTTTGTTCATGAAAATAAATATGGAGTTTTTAAATATGGAGTGGACGCTTAAAGAAGACCGTGTTGCAGTTATTGCGTTGCATCGTTGCGGTTACGCGCCAATTCAATTTTTTTACTATACTGAAAAATTTGATTATAACCAAAAGATTCGTTTATCGTACCATCAAACGATACAATGAAGACTCTAGTGTAGATGACCGGTCAAGAAGTGGTCGCCCTCGGTCTGTTAGGACTCCAGCAGGGATAAAATCTGTGAAGGCGCGAATTCAAAGAAATCCCAAACGTAAGCAGAAACTGTCGGCCCTTCAGATGGGGTTAAGCCTTAGGGCTTCGGTCATATCGAAGAAAAACAGGACATCGTTTAAATGCTCGTCTAATGGACCTGAGACTGAAGAGATGCCGCGCTTTGTTGAAGCGGTACGCGGGAAAAAATATCGGGAAATTCGTTTTTCGGATGAAAAAATTTTTACCGTAGAAGAGAGCTACAACATACAAAATGATAAGGTGTACGCACACAGTAGTGAAGAAGCGAGCAACCGTATTCCGCGTGTCCAACGAGGTCATTTTCCACCCTCGCTCATGGTATGGTTGGGAGTTTCTTATTGGGGCTTAACAGAGGTACATTTTTGTGAGAAAGGTGTAAAAACTAATGCAGTTGTGTATCAAAATACAGTCCTGACGAACCTTGTGGAACCTGTTTCTCATACCATGTTCAATAACAGGCACTGGGTATTCCAACAAGATTCGGCGCCAGCTCATAGAGCGAAGAGCACACAAGACTGGCATGCGGCGCGAGAAATCGTCTTCATCCGGCACGAAGACTGGCCCTCCTCCAGTCCAGATTTGAGTCCGTTAGATTACAAGATATGGCAACAATTGGAGGAAAAGGCGTGCTCAAAGCCTCATCCCAATTTGGAGTCACTCAAGACATCCTTGATTAAGGCAGCCGCCGATATTGACATGGACTTCGTTCGTGCTGCGATAGACGACTGGCCGCGCAGTTTGAAGGCCTGTATTCAAAATCACGGAGGTCATTTTGAATAAACTTTATTGTCATAAGAATCTGTTTTGTTAAGTTCATTTTGGTATATAAATGGTTACATAATGAATAAACTTGTTTCAATTATTTTATATTAAACATGTGACAGAATTTATGACCTGACTAGGTACTATTCTGATTCATCGTAGAAATGCTGTAATACTCCTAATTGATCCATTAGTTGAGAAATTTGGTTGGTTCGTGGTTTGAAAGCTACTGATGGAGATTATTCAATGTTTATATGCAAAAGTAAATGAAAGTAATCCTTTTGGAGTAAGAGTATTAATTATGTAAATGTGTTTTGTGATTACTTATAATTTATAGATATAAAGTTTATTTGTTATTCCAGCCCTCTGGGTATACCACACATCCAGTATTTGACACTACTTTTGAATGCATATAACCCTATCTGCAAGTAGTGTACCTAATAGGGCTAAGAAAATAAACTCTAAACAAAGCCCTGTACTAACTAGTATGTAACTGTCACTTTAAACTTCCTCCATATTGCCACAGGAAATAAGTATAAATGTATTTTTTTTTTTAAAGTTTCAACTTTATTTATTGCACGCCTCATAAGCGAAGCGTTGAGGTGGGTACTACTGTCACTTCGCGCATAACATCTGATTTTTCAAACTTAAAATGTCTCTATATTCATATATTGCACTTGTAAAATAATATATACACACACATATCAAGAAAACACACTATTTTCAACACTCATGATAATTTTGATGCCATTTTTTTTAATTAAACTAGTTTAAAAACTGTTTAATAAAGTTCCGTGTTGGACGTCCGTTTGTCTGTATGTTACGGATATTTTCTTGTTAACACGATTACGACCGAAATAATGTACTAATCGAGTCTTTTTTTTTCTCTTACGCTTTAGTATAATTAGGAATAGAACCCTTTAAAATTTCACTGTCTGATTCGATGTGGTTTAATTGTTATTATCTTTACTTTATTTATTTCATAACCCCTACGCGATAATTCATAGTAAAAAGTTTGTAAGCTTGTAATTATATTTTTTTTATAATATTATAAAAGCATGTGAGATGTGCACTTTTGGGTTTTCCAATTTTTTTTTATTTGCCACATACAAATGAACCACGCGGGCAAAAACTAGTGTACTATATACCTACCTAAGTACCTACTACGATTATTTTTGTACGTATTATAAATATTGTAAGTATGTATACACATATATATATATATATATATATATATATATATATATATATATATATATATATATATTACTTTTAATTTACTACTTATATATGTATATATATAAGTAGTAAATTAAAAGTAAAATATAATATGTTTATTTATTTGGATATTTCAATTTGTACATCATTGATAATGTACACCTCATTGCCCGGTAACTATTTCCCACCCTACAGTCTCCATTCAAAAGGTTGCCTGTAAGAGATTGCCTTGGACGATAAGGCCGCCAATTGTAATACCAACAAATCCAATATTAACTGTTCATATATAATTTTCCTGGGGTACAATAAATAACTTTTTACATACCTTACTCTCTATTAGCTACTGTAGCACGATCAGGTCTAGAGAAATCTCACCCCCAGGTGTTTTCATCTACATTTTATATTTCTTTTTAGCTGACTACATTATATTTCTTTGAAGCTGACTGTGCAAAGGAATTGTTTCACATAGGTTAATAGGATAAAGACAAAGTAATATATACGAGTACAATAGAAAAAAATTCACGCGTATTACTATATAACAATCAGTACTTATATTTGGAGTTATAAAATATTTCACATATCATTACATTATAATGTTGTGATAATAAACTACGTCCAAAAACTCGAATTCGATCAAACTAACCATTAGACGTGTCTAGTTCACAACAAATATATTCAAATTCGATCGAAATTACAACTAGATAAATTTAATAATTAATAGAGTGTGAAGATAATAAATCTTTCAAGATTCTTTACTTTTTTCATTTATATACTTTTCAGCAGCTGCTGCAATAGCGTTCGCTACCCTGCCTGTCATTTCATGGAGATTATCAATAGATAAATGTGATTCAATAGATCTTTTTGAGAAAAATGATGCAGTCTTATCATTCGGTCTAAAACTGTTAGGATAAGTAATCTTGTGACGTAATATAGCCTTGATAATTAGAGCTCCAACATAAACGATGAAATAAACACTAAAGTATAAGGGTAGGTAATAAAGCTTCTTCCCAAGATAGTAGTAACTGTATCTGTTGACACGTGGTTGTTCAGTTGTACTTGTTGTGGTAGTTGTTGGATGATGATGATGGTGATGATAATCATGATCTTCAAAATCGTGGCCATAATTGAAACCACCGGGAAAATCATGCGGAAACCCATGATCTTGATCAGGTTTCGTATCAGCAAGTGGAGGTGGCATCATTCCCATGTCGTTATCTTTGCCAGTATCTCCTCCTTTCATGTCACCCATACCATGTGGTTTATCAAAGACCAGCTCCGGATAGTCTGGTTCAGAATGGTATGGCGTTGCAGCTACGTCATGATGTTCGTAATTAGGAACGGAATAATCATGTCCAGGCGCTGAAGAAGGTTGTGATGGAGGAGATGACGGGGCAGGCTTGTTATAATTGTAGCCCTGAAAAACTGGTTTGGTATTCATATCCATTGTGGGTGCATCTTCTTGAGTGTTCGGTGGTTTATCATAAGAGTAGCCTGAGAAAGGCTTATTTAATGGAGGCAGTGTTGGTATGAAAGGTGACGCAGGAGCAACACTTGGTGAAGGATCTGGTGTTTGAACCACTGAAGGGGGGGCCTTATACTTATAGCTAGATGGTGAGTCATCACCGTAATCAATGGAAGAATCTGGCCCTGAATCAGGTGAAGGTGGGAATGAAAAGGAGGGTCCCGCCCCAGATCCGCCGGGTGCATATGGAGGGAACGATTCATATGTACTTGGTGTTGGAAAGTCGTCGGCAGTTATCTGAGGTGCTGCTGGTGGGGGAGGTGGCACTAAATTGGCAAATACTGTCATTGGACTTTGTTGTGGGGACGCAGGTGCAGCAGATGCTGAACCTCCACCGGACTGCTTGGATTTAGTACCATATTTCGGTAAATATGGCTGCGCTGGATTATACCGATCTATAGGCTGACGGATAGGGACTATTGGAGTATCATGGACCTCTCCTCTTATGGGATGTTTAATTTCAGTAAGACTATCTAAGTTGAACAAGTTATTAGCTTTTTTGCTGTTGACGTTCTTCATTATAAATGGCTTCAAATTGACGTATGGAAAACGAATGTTAGGTTCAGTACGAATAGCTCGGGACTCGTTCTCTGCTCCATTTCCAGGATTAGTACCAAACCTGCAAACAATGAAGCAGGTAACTTTAATATCGAAATGAATATTAATATTCGAAGCAAACAATATACCTATTTTATTTACCTATTGTACATACAACGTCCAAATATACTTTTCTTAGAATGTGTTCTTTCTATGGCGTACAATTAAAAGTATTTATTATTAAAATGTTTCTCGTAATTTTATGTGTATTACTATTATACCTACATCTAAACTTGTAGAAACAGTATACCCGGAAATAAAATAGTAATAAATATATATTTACCCAGGTAATGCAAAATTTTCATCAATGCCTCCTACGACGTCTCCAGTCTGGTGTTCGCTCCATTTTTCTTCTTCCGTTTCTTGATTATCTGCGATTGGAGACTCATTCGAGGTTGCCTCTTTCTGTTCATCAGCAAATTGTTCATGTTTGTGGTTGTCAATTATGTGCCATATGTTTTCTACGTTATTTAACATTGCTTCGGTTGTAGTAGTAGTAACAGGGGTAGTAGAGGATGTAGTTGGAACACCTGACGATGGAGCACTAGGTACGTACATTGCACCACTATTGTGTAAGTTATTATATAAAGCAAAATAATCAGTCATATCTATAGATTCTGGCTGTTCACTTGTCGTTTGAGGTAAATTTGATTCGCTTTTACTTTCTTCTTCATCAGGAACATATATGGGGCTAAATGTGCTAGTGGTAGTAGTCGTTGACTGGAATTTTTCTTTGTCTAATAATTTTTTAATCGATTTAAGGTTATTGTGCCCGGATTCAAATTCCGCAAATATCAAATCTGGTGTTTTAACCGTAGTTGTACTAGAGGGAACTATGCTGTCTGGGTTGTCCATCCTCCTCATCCAGTTGCGATAATAAAACGGTGATGCTCTTCCTGTTCCAGTTTGTGATGGTTTTGATGAAGGTGTTACCACGTACACTAGAGGTCCAGGTAGTTTGGCTGAATAGCCATGATAAGCAAGAAAACAAAACAAGACCACAAACTGTACTATATGTTTCATCTTAAATGCTATATTTGTACATTTACAATGTAAATAGAACAACGCGACTGTTCCTCTCCAAAACTGACTAGAAAATGATGTCTATAGGCTAAACGTTTTCTATTAGACATGATGAGAGTGGATACATCTATGTAAAACTGCGATAATTTTTAGCGGTACTTCAGTAAGTGGAACATAGAAGGCACGATTTAGATGACCCGAAATAATTTTTCAATTCACACAATTAGCATTACAATCAGTGTCGTTCCTATGTAAGGCTTCGTAGAAAGTGTCACATATTTGTTTAAAATATTTAGATCTTTTAAAGTGGAAAGTCATCCATATTACACAGAGTTCCTCGATAACTCAAATATTGGGAATAAATTTTGATTTCTTAATCCTACGGTGTCCATATTTTTAAATAAAAATATAGATGAGTGGTACTCGGAGACTGCCGCGGTAAAGCTAGCTAAGCTAAAAACAAAAAAAAAATATGTGGTGTCGTGGGACACCAGGTAGGAACGAAGTTAACAAGTTCACGATTCAATTAATCATACAAAAAGTCACCTTTTGTACTAGAGCAGCATACCACCCAAACCACACAGCTACGTTACTGCAACTTCCAAATTAGTGTTCACTTCACTGAGGTAAATAGACAGTTTGAAAATCGACACAATTTGCAAAACAAACGACTGTCACGCCTGCACACGTCTCATTTAACGCTTTATTTCCACCCAAATTTTCTTACGGTTTTACTAATACATATTTTTCAGTATGTTAGTGAACTTAGCAGAACATTGTCCAGCAGATCAGAAAAAAATGAGAGTTCTGCTCGCATGCAGTAGAGTTCTACAGTTCCTGATACTTTTTAGAAATAGTTCTAGCTTTTTTACGAAAAAAAAGACAGTTGAAAAAATGCTCTGCCAACTTCCGTAACAGATCACTTAGCAGATCATTGTCCAGCAGATCAAAAATAAATGCGAGTTCTTATCGCATGCAGCTGAGTTCTACAGTTCCTGATACATTTTAGAAGTAGTTCTAGCGTTTTTACCAAAAAAAAGGCAATTGACAAAATGATCTCCCAACTTTCTGTAGCAAATAATATTGCAGCAAATCAAAAATTCGAGTGAGTTCTTCTCACATGCGAATGATATCTCCAGTTCCAGATACTTCAAAGGAATAGTTTTAATAGTTTTCAAGTTCAGAAGACAGCAGATTCTTCGTTTCAAATTTAAATAAACAGTCAGAACTCTTTCTTACAGAGCACGTTGGAACTGCCGAAAAATAGAAAATTACCAATTTCCTCGTTTCAAAAACATAGGACTAGCTAGAACTCTTTGGTATTACATAGATCCGAATAGAAACTTTAATCTAGGATACAATTCAAGTCCAGAACTCTTTCAAAAATACCAGCAGAGCACGTTGGAACGGCCAAATAGTAGAAAATTACCAATTTCCTCGTTTCAAAATTATAGGAGAAGCCAGAACTCTTTGGTATCTTATAGATCCATATCGAAACTGTTATCTAGGATACAATTTGAGTACACAACTCTTTTGAAAATACCAGCAGAGCACGTTAGAACGGACGAAAAGTAGAATATTACCATTTTTTTCGTTTTTAAATAATATGAAATGCCAGAACTCTTTCGTATTTTACAGATCCATATACAAACAGTATCCAAAGACCTAATTTAAGTCCAGAACTCTTTTGAAAATACCAGCAGAGCACGTTAGAACGGACAAAAAGTAGAATATTACCATTTTTTTCGTTTTGAAATAATATGAAATGCCAGAACTCTTTTGTATTTTACAGATCCATATACGAACAGTATCCAAAGACCTAATTCAAGTCCAGAACTCTTTGTAAAATGCCAGCAAAGCACGTTGGAACGGACAAAAAGTAGACAATTACCATTTTTATCGTTTTTAATTAATATGAAATGCCGGAACTCTTTCGAATTTTACAGATCCTAATACGAACAGTATCCAAGGTCTTTATTCAAGTCCAAGCCTCTTTATAAAATGCCAGCAGAGCACGTTAGAACGAACACTGCCAAAAAATTGAAAATTACCAGTTTCCTCGTTTCGAAAATATATTAGTAGCCAGAACTCTTTGGTATTTTATAGACCCGTATAGAAACTTTAATCTAGGACACAATTCAAGTCCAGAACTCTTTTGAAAATACCAGCAGAGCACGTTAGAACGGACAAAAAGTAGAAAATTACCATTTTTATCGTTTTTAAATAATATGAAATGCCAGAACTCTTTCGAATTTTACAGATCCTAATACGAACAGTATCCAAAGACCTAATTCAAGTCCAGAACTCTTTGTAAAATGCCAGCAGAGCACGTTGGAACTGCCGAAAAATAGAATATTACCATTTTCCTCGTTTCCAAAACATAGGACTAGTCAGAACTCTTTGGTATTATATAGATCCGTATAGAAACTTTAATCTAGGATACAATTCAAGTCCAGAACTCTTTCAAAAATACCAGCAGAGCACGTTGGAACGGCCAAATAGTAGAAAATTACCAATTTCCTCGTTTCAAAATTATAGGAGAAGCCAGAACTCTTTGGTATCTTATAGATCCATATCGAAACTGTTATCTAGGATACAATTTGAGTTCAGAACTCTTTGTAAAATGCCAGCAGAGCACGTTGGAACTACCGAAAAATAGAAAATTACCATTTTCCTCGTTTCAAAAACATAGGACTAGTCAGAACTCTTTGGTATTATATAGATCCGTATAGAAACTTTAATCTAGGATACAATTCAAGTCCAAAACTCTTTCAAAAATACCAGCAGAGCACGTTGGAACGGCCAAATAGTAGAAAATTACCAATTTCCTAGTTTCAAAATCATAGGAGAAGCCAGAACTCTTTAGTATCTTATAGATCTGTATCGAAGCTGTTATCTAGGATACAATTTGAGTCCAGAACTCTTTCAAAAATACCAGCAGAGCACGTTGGAACGGCCAAATAGTAGAAAATTACCAATTTCCTCGTTTCAAAATTATAGGAGAAGCCAGAACTCTTTGGTATCTTATAGATCCATATCGAAACTGTTATCTAGGATACAATTTGAGTCCAGAACTCTTTTGAAAATACCAGCAGAGCACGTTAGAACGGACAAAAAGTAGACAATTACCATTTTTATCGTTTTTAATTAATATGAAATGCCGGAACTCTTTCGAATTTTACAGATCCTAATACGAACAGTATCCAAGGTCTTTATTCAAGTCCAAGCCTCTTTATAAAATGCCAGCAAAGCACGTTAGAACGAACAATGCCAAAAAATTAAAAATTACCAGTTTCCTCGTTTCGAAAATATATTAGTAGCCAGAACTCTTTGGTATTTTATAGACCCATATAGAAACTTTAATCTAGGATACAATTCAAGTCCAGAACTCTTTTGAAAATACCAGCAGAGCACGTTAGAACGGACAAAAAGTAGAAAATTATCATTTTTATCGTTTTTAAATAATATGAAATGCCAGAACTCTTTCGAATTTTACAGATCCTAATACGAACAGTATCCAAAGACCTAATTCAAGTCCAGAACTCTTTGTAAAATGCCAGCAGAGCACCTTTGGAACTGCCGAAAAATAGAATATTACCATTTTCCTCGTTTCCAGAACATAGGACTAGTCAGAACTCTTTGGTATTATATAGATCCGTATAGAAACTTTAATCAAGGATACAATTCAAGTCCAGAACTCTTTCAAAAATACCAGCAGAGCACGTTGGAACGGCCAAATAGTAGAAAATTACCAATTTCCTCGTTTCAAAATTATAGGAGAAGCCAGAACTCTTTGGTATCTTATAGATCCATATCGAAACTGTTATCTAGGATACAATTTGAGTCCAGAACTCTTTGTAAAATGCCAGCAGAGCACGTTGGAACTGCCGAAAAATAGAAAATTACCATTTTCCTCGTTTCAAAAACATAGGACTAGTCAGAACTCTTTGGTATTATATAGATCCGTATAGAAACTTTAATCTAGGATACAATTCAAGTCCAAAACTCTTTCAAAAATACCAGCAGAGCACGTTGGAACGGCCAAATAGTAGAAAATTACCAATTTCCTAGTTTCAAAATCAAGAGAAGCCAGAACTCTTTAGTATCTTGTAGATCTGTATCGAAGCTGTTATCTAGGATACAATTTGAGTCCAGAACTCTTTCAAAAATACCAGCAGAGCACGTTGGAACGGCCAAATAGTAGAAAATTACCAATTTCCTCGTTTCAAAATTATAGCAGAAGCCAGAACTCTTTGGTATCTTATAGATCCATATCGAAACTGTTATCTAGGATACAATTTGAATACAGAACTCTTTTGAAAATACCAGCAGAGCACGTTAGAACGGACGAAAAGTAGAATATTACCATTTTTTTCGTTTTGAAATAATATGAAATGCCAGAACTATTTCGTATTTTACAGATTCATATACGAACAGTATCCAAAGACCTAATTCAAGTCCAGAACTTTTTGTAAAATGCCAGCAGAGCACGTTGGAACGGCTGAATAGTAGAAAATTACCAATTTACTCGTTTCAAAATTATAGGAGAAGCCGGAACTCTTTAATATCTTATAGATCCATATCGAAACTGTTATCTAGGATACAATTCAAGTCCAGAACTCTTTTGAAAATACCAGCAGAGCACGCTAGAACGGACAAAAAGTAGAAAATTACCATTTTTATCGTTTTTAAATAATATGAAATGCCAGAACTCTTTCGAATTTTACAGATCCTAATACGAACAGTATCCAAAGACCTAATTCAAGTCCAGAACTCTTTGTAAAATGCCAGCAGAGCACGTTGGAACTGCCGAAAAATAGAATATTACCATTTTCCTCGTTTCCAAAACATAGGACTAGTCAGAACTCTTTGGTATTATATAGATCCGTATAGAAACTTTAATCTAGGATACAATTCAAGTCCAGAACTCTTTCAAAAATACCAGCAGAGCACGTTGGAACGGCCAAATAGTAGAAAATTACCAATTTCCTCGTTTCAAAATTATAGGAGAAGCCAGAACTCTTTGGTATCTTATAGATCCATATCGAAACTGTTATCTAGGATACAATTCAAGTCCAGAACTCTTTTGAAAATACCAGCAGAGCACGTTAGAACGGACAAAAAGTAGAAAAATTCCCATTTTTATCGTTTTTAAATAATATGAAATGCCAGAACTCTTTCGAATTTTACAGATCCTAATACGAACAGTATCCAAAGACCTAATTCAAGTTCAGAACTGTTCTGACTAGTCCTATGTTTTGGAAACGAGGAAAATGGTAATTTTCTATTTTTCGGCAGTTCCAACGTGCTCTGCTGGCATTTTACAAAGAGTTCTGGACTTGAATTAGGTCTTTGGATACTGTTTGTATTAATATCTGTAAAATTCGAAAGAGTTCTGGCATTTCATATTATTTCAAAACGAAGAAAATGGTAATATTCTACTTTTTGTCCGTTCTAACGTGCTCTGCTGTATTTTCAAAAGAGTTTTGGACTCAAATTGTATCCTAGATAACAGTTTTGATATGGATCTGTAAAATACGAAACAGTTCTGGCATTTCATACTATTTCAAAACGAAAAAAATTGTAATATGCTACTTTTTGTCCGTTCTAACGTGCTCTGCTGACATTTTACAAAGAGTTCTGGACTTCAATGAGGTCTTTGGATACTGTTCGTATTAGGATCTGTAAAATTCGAAAGAGTTCTGGCATTTCATATTAATTAAAAACGATAAAATTGGTAATTTTCTACTTTTTGTCCGTTCTAACGTTCTCTGCTGGTATTTTCAAAAGAGTTCTGTACTCAAATTGTATCCTAGATAACAGTTTCGATATGGATCTATAAGATACCAAAGAGTTCTGGCTTCTCCTATAATTTTGAAACGAAGAAATTGGTAATTTTCTACTATTTGGCCGTTCCAACGTGCTCTGCTGGTATTTTTGAAAGAGTTTTGGACTTGAATTGTATCCTAGATTAAAGTTTCTATACGGATCTATATAATACCAAAGATTTCTGACTAGTCCTATGTTTTTAAACGAGGAAAATGGTAATTTTCTATTTTTCGGCAGTTCCAACGTGCTCTGCTGGCATTTTACAAAGAGTTCTGGACTCAAATTGTATCCTAGATAACAGTTTCGATATGGATCTATAAGATACCAAAGAGTTCTGGCTTCTCCTATAATTTTGAAACGAGGAAATTGGTAATTTTCTACTATTTGGCCGTTCCAACGTGCTCTGCTGGTATTTTTGAAAGAGTTCTGGACTTGAATTGTATCCTAGATTAAAGTTTTTATACGGATCTATATAATACCAAAGAGTTCTGACTAGTCCTATGTTTTGGAAACGAGGAAAATGGTAATATTCTATTTTTCGGCAGTTCCAAAGGTGCTCTGCTGGCATTTTACAAAGAGTTCTGGACTTGAATTAGGTCTTTGGATACTGTTCGTATTAGGATCTGTAAAATTCGAAAGAGTTCTGGCATTTCATATTATTTAAAAACGATAAAAATGGTAATTTTCTACTTTTTGTCCGTTCTAACGTGCTCTGCTGGTATTTTCAAAAGAGTTCTGGACTTGAATTGTATCCTAGATTAAAGTTTCTATACGGGTCTATAAAATACCAAAGAGTTCTGGCTACTAATATATTTTCGAAACGAGGAAATTGGTAATTTTCAATTTTTTGGCAGTGTTCGTTCTAACGTGCTCTGCTGGCATTTTATAAAGAGGCTTGGACTTGAATAAAGACCTTGGATACTGTTCGTATTAGGATCTGTAAAATTCGAAAGAGTTCCGGCATTTCATATTAATTAAAAACGAAAAAATGGTAATATTCTACTTTTTGTCCGTTCTAACGTGCTCTGCTGATATTTTCAAAAGAGTTCTGGGCTCAAATTGTATCCTAGATAACAGTTTCGATATGGATCTATAAGATACCAAAGAGTTCCGGCTTCTCCTATAATTTTGAAACGAGGAAATTGGTAATTTTCTACTATTCAGCCGTTCCAACGTGCTCTGCTGGCATTTTACAAAAAGTTCTGGACTTGAATTAGGTCTTTGGATACTGTTTGTATATGGATCTGTAAAATACGAAAGAGTTCTGGCATTTCATATTATTTCAAAACGAAAAAATGGTAATATTCTACATTTCGTCCGTTCTAACTTGCTCTGCTGGTATTTTCAAAAGAGTTGTGTACTCAAATTGTATCCTAGATAACAGTTTCGATATGGATCTATAAGATACCAAAGAGTTCTGGCTTCTCCTATAATTTTGAAAAGAGGAAATTGGTAATTTTCTACTATTTGGCCGTTCCAACGTGCTCTGCTGGAATTTTTGAAAGAGTTCTGGACTTGAATTGTATCCTAGATTAAAGTTTCTATTCGGATCTATATAATACCAAAGAGTTCTAGCTAGTCCTATGTTTTTGAAACGAGGAAAATGGTAATTTTCTATTTTTCGGCAGTTCCAACGTGCTCTGTAAGAAAGAGTTCTGACCGTTTATTTAAATTTGAAACGAAGAATCTGCTGTCTTCTGAACTTGAAAACTATTAAAACTATTCCTTTGAAGTATCTGGAACTGGAGATATCATTCGCATGTGAGAAGAACTCACTCGAATTTTTGATTTGCTGCAATATTATTTGCTACAGAAAGTTGGGAGATCATTTTGTCAATTGCCTTTTTTTTGGTAAAAACGCTAGAACTACTTCTAAAATGTATCAGGAACTGTAGAACTCAGCTGCATGCGATAAGAACTCGCATTTATTTTTGATCTGCTGGACAATGATCTGCTAAGTGATCTGTTACGGAAGTTGGCAGAGCATTTTTTCAACTGTCTTTTTTTTCGTAAAAACGCTAGAACTATTTCTAAAAAGTATCAGGAACTGTAGAACTCTACTGCATGCGAGCAGAACTCTCATTTTTTTTTGATCTGCTGGACAATGTTCTGCTAAGTTCACTAACATTTTTTCAGTTCGGTCGCGCATCAAAATCCCTATCTCCTCCAAGCTTCGTTCCAAAAAAACGATTAGGCTTAAATAATGGTTCACTCGAATTTCCGACAATTAAATATGAATACAACTGTCTGCCTATCCTTTTCTTTAATGTAAGACATTTTTTTGTAAATGTCCAACTATCTTAATAAAAAAATAGTTCTGTATTGATGTAAGGGGCTACATCAACATCTCTGGGGCCCAAGTCGACTTCAACTGCACGTGGGGCATCTGCTGATCAACAGACGAGTCAAAAGTACATTAACTCAAAATAGCATATTTTGCTGTGTCATTTCTACATAATGTCAAACAAATTTTTTAAGGAAACTATAATTATTTTGTTTTAAATGTTATTTTTGCAATATTCCGCTTTTTTAGAATGTCGTACGATGTCGACACGTGTTTAAATTGATTGATTGTCAACAGCTAGTATTAAATATATTTTTGTTGTACATACGTAGAAAATAGGGCAGTTTTCATATTCGTGGCATTGCACAGATAAGTGAAGTCAATGTGAGTTTACTTTCCACGCCTATAAAATTATTTTACTCGTGGCCCCGCGGTCTCAGTGTCCTGTAAACGATCACTGAGTTACGCAATTTTCACTATGGCTGGTCCTCGGATGGGTGACTACTTTGTGGCATTTACATTTGCGAGCGTTTCCGTGCTTCGGAAGGCACGTTAAGCCGTTGGTCCCGGTTGCCAGTAAAATGGCAATCGTTAAGCCTGGTTGAAGGCCTTATGGGCGGCTTGAAAAATTTCAACAGCAGGTAATAGCCACAACCTGCCTCTGTCTATTTCATCACGGCAATGAGCTCACCACCTATTACGTGAGACAGGAATATAAATGGTGAAAAGTGGGCATATATAATTTGCCTCTGCCACCCCTTCGGGGATAAGGCGTAATCGATAAATAAATAATATTATTTTATTTATTTTTCGAGTCAATATTCTGTTATAGGATCACCGCAATAAGATGGCGGTCCTTAGATGGGTTGACGGCTTTGAGGCATTTCCGTTTACGAGTGTTTCCGTGCATCAGAAGGCAGGAAATAGTCAATTCCATGGCAGTCGTTAAATCAATTGTAGGCCTTATAAAAAAAACAGGCTTGAAAAATGTCAACAGCAGGTAACCAGAACCTGCGCCTGGCCTTTTCAACACGGCAATAACCTTGCCGCCTATTACGTGAGAAATATATAAATGGTGGTGTGTAGGCGTAGTTATAAAATGCCTTCCCCCATTAGGGATAAGGGCATGACCTACATTACATACATGTATTTACAGCAGCTGAAAAGTCACAAGAATTTTATATTTTGTATATCTGAGGCTGAAGACTATCCCTTAAGATACAGGCAAAGCCTAGTTTAAGGGGCAGGGTTCGCATTGACATAGCAACATAAGCGTTTATCTCATAGGTCAATTTTATGTCTTAAAAGACTTTTATGTACCAAATGTAATTAAGCTTTTGTTTGTAATGTTATAGTTAACGAGTACTACTGTAAAGTATATGACACTGTTTGAATATGTATTGTTGCCTTGTGAACTTTAAGTACATAAATTTATTATTATTATGTAATATTTATAAATGAATTAGTAAAAGTTCCATTGAACTCTACCAAATTCTTTTTTTTTTCTAATACCACACTAAGGCAATGTAAGCAATGGTGTCTAATGCCACAGTGTTGAACATAAAACACTATTGCGAAAACTCTTTTTGTATGGTATCAAAGACTGCACTGGACCTTGTTGCCTCCTACTTAAATGATCGGATACAACATGTTGATGTTAATGAAATTCGCTCCTCTGGAGCATCGGGTCCGTATTGGGTTGCATAAATTTTAGAGGCATAACTTAAAACTGCATAACGTTTTTTGGCATACTCTTCGTTTCGCATAACGTTCAAACAGAATAAATCATTAGGCATACTTTATTTTCCCATAACTTATTTTTTACTATAACGATTACTAATCATAACATTTATTGGCATCTCACTCACTGTCACAAATGTCTACTAATCGTGCAAATTTTATTGTAGAATTTATAAGCGACGACGGGATTAAATATGTGCGAAGGGAGTTAGAAGTATATGTCACTGGCGAAGCAAGGGGGTCACCTAGTTATTCTATACAGAATGAGCTACTATTGCAAATCTTTTTTTTTCATCAGCATTATTTAGAAAGATGACTATATTCTCCTTTTTTATTTTCAGTGTTTTCTCAGTTGCTTTCTAAAGTCGTCCTGAACTTGGAAACTAGGGTTCACTTTATTTGTCTGCTAGGACCAGCTATTGTTTGGCTATTACTAAAATCAGTTGTTTACCACCAAACAACTGTTAGTAGTTAGGTATTACTAGTTATACCATTTAGTTTTTTGTTTCGCCAAGGATACTTGAAATGAAATTAGAAACTTTTAAAATAAAACAAAGTCATGATTTTGCTAAAAATATTTTACACAATACCTAATAACATTAAATAATATACTTACTAAACTAACTAACTATCTTCACGCTGTATCCCTGACGGGAAATTCAGAGAGGACAGATTCTTCGTGCATGTATGCATACTTCTTTCACTTCACAGACAGAGGCTTCGTGCATGTATGCATACTTCTTTCACTTCCTACAGATTCATTAATCGCTTCATACATGCAAATGTCTGGGTATCCAAATACTTTTGAGCAATCGGCTTACTGCTGCTTCATATGTAAGTCTCAGCGTACCCTGATTCCTTCTACACTCTACTTTCGCACAATATATATTCTTCGTCGAACGTGTCCAAACCATAATTCGTTGGACGTGTACAAGCCAACGGAGAGCACGCCCTTTTCCAGACACTTTCATTGACACCTGCCATATTGCGTATCACTTCGTTACGTATTTAGTCGGCCAAAGTTATGCCGCACAATTTTCGATGTGATCGCATCTCCACAACATTCAACTTACTTTCATGCATCTTCTGACATACCCAGATTTCGCTACCGTAAAGCAACGTTGGCACTAACACTGCGTTATGAATCGCGAGTCGTGCTTCTTTGAAAAAGTTCTTGTTTTGTCGCTTTACTAATTGAGACAAAGCACAGTAAACTTTATTTCCTGCAGCTACTCTACAATACTTGAATCATAGACTGAAAACTAAGTAATAATATTTATTTACAACATTTGACATGATATTTATAAATCTACAAATACTTAACTACAATAAATATCCTATCAAAATCAATGTCTTCTTATTAGATAGTTTTTTGTATCTAATGAAGTCAATTCGTGAGTTTCTCCTAATACTGTACTCTTAATACTCATACTGATATCTTTTTATATATTAAAATGCCTCCTTATTTCCCTTAATCACGTTGTAACTTTAAAATGGATGCACTAATGTAACACCATTATTTTTGTTGTAATCGTTATTTTTAGCAAAAGGTTTTTAATTACTAAAATCTTTAGAATAATTTTAATGTAATTCTGTGCGTAATCACAACTTTTTGGGACGTTGTATTCTGAGACGGTATAAAGTTCGGCAGGACAACTACTTAGTACAAAATATATACTTTTATATATTTACATTTTGATGACTACTTATATTGATTAAGAAATACAAATATTTAAAATATAATTTAAAAACACCAGTAGCTCTTGAAGTGCTTTTAAAATGATGATGATGTTTTTATATAATTATTTCGTTTCTCATAAATTAGGTTATAATTATAAGTTCTGTTTGTTGACTTGGATTTTTTTTTGGTAAATGCTCATAAAGGGATTATTTCGCGTATATGTAACTATAGAAAACAGGTTACATTTTTATGTATTATAAACTAATTATATAAAGATATTTTAATCAATATGAAATAGGTAGGCACTAATTCTGCTTAAACACTATTATTGTAGGTACAAGAAATTACTCGTACATTACTCGTATACATTATCACACAATAGATTCTATACATCAACTTTAATTCCATCTTTCCTCGAATCTGTTTCAGTATCATTATAAGCTAGATTATCAACTCCAGAGTCACTACTGCCATCTACATTATCAGGCACTAACTTAGTTGGATTCACTTCCACCTCCTTGGCTTTTTCTGGGGCTGCAACTAAATGAACTTGTTTAGCGTCAGCTAAGCTAGCGACATCTTTTGATGCAATGATCTTACCACTGTCTTTGTTATTCTCATTACATTCTACATCCGAAGGTTTTTTCTTGCAAAAACTGCTGTCGTGATGAACAGCCCTCTTACGGATATAAAATGTATTGAATAAATAATAAATGCATCCAGTGATGAATGTAGCTCCTGCAAATATCTGGTAGGTTGGTCTAGTGCCAAAGAACTTCATAAGGTAGCCGCCAATCAGACTGCCAGATCCTTTACCTGAAACAACAATATTAATTTTCTGGAAATTGTGCATTTTACAATTGCGAGTCAACTCTGAGCAAATAGTGAACGCAGTGAGACAGAGGCTCCTGATGTAGCTTAGAGTCCGCTTTTTGATAAATAACCTCCGATATTTCCAAAATTACTCGTACTACTCCGAAAGAAATAAAGAAATACGTACCTAAGTGCAAGCATTTAGTCATTAGCCCACCAAAATTTGAATTGATGGTCTCTTTTCATTGTACCTATATGCGATATATTACATCGAGGTTATTTTTTAATCATATCGCACTCTATCATATCTATATCTTAAATAAATAAATCAATATCCATCACGCTTTATCCCCGAAGGGGTGGCAGAGGCATATTATATGCCCACTTTTCACTGTGTGGATTCCTGTCCCACGTAATAGGTGGTGAGCCCATTGCCGTGTTGAAATAGACAGACGCAGGTTGTGGTTACCTGCTGTTGAACTTTTTCAAGCCGCCCATAAGGCCTTCAACCAGGCTTAACGACTGCCATTTTACTGGCAACCGGGACCAACGGCTTAACGTGCCTTCCGAAGCACGGAAACGCTCGCAAATGTAAATGCCACAAAGTGGTCACCCATCCGAGGTCCAGCCATAGTGTAAGTTGCGTAACTCAGTGATCGTTTACAGAACACTGAGACCGCGGGGCCACGAGCGCTATATCTTAATCTTAATAATATTATAAATGCGAAAGTTTGTATGGATGTTTGTTAAGAGTAACAAACATCCATACAAACTTTCGCGTTTATAATATTACTAAAAACTACTGAATGGGTTTTAATGAAACTTTACAGTAATATAGCTTACATCAGTAGAACACATAGGCTACTTTTTATCCCGGGAACAAGTTCCTGTGGAAAACGGGAACGGGACAACTTCTCTACGCGGGCGAAGCCGCGGGCGTCAACTAGTCTCTGATAATTAGGAAATAATCGCCATTCGTTTAAAAATAACACCCTGTTATTGGGTAACAAAATCTCTTACTCACCAACTCCATAATACAGTCCACCAAGTAGGCCCTGTACAGAAGTATCTGTGCTAGTAGAGGACAGCTTCGCTGCGTAAGTGACAGCTGCTGTGAACGACAGCGATGACGTCACTGACTCCAAGGCTTCAAATACCAGGCATAACCATGGATTGTAGATCAAAGAATAACCTGAAAATATTTTTATTTTTTATTTTAAGCTGAAAATATTAACCATACCTATTGAATCCTAATCAGTTATCACTACATTAATAGGGAGGAGAGTTTCTATTCGCCTATACCGCAATGCCTGACGATGAAAATCTGCAACCAGTGCGTTGTACCAGTTATGACCTGCGGTGCCGAGATGAGGACACGTACTGGTGGAGGGGCTAGTCTATGCCCTCAAACTTGCGGAACAAGATATGGGGCGTCTTTGAGGGATAAACTTCGAATGGAGGTTATCCGTCAGAGAACCAGAGTGCAAAATTTGCCAGATTGCAAGCTATGTCGATCATAGTTTGCAATCTGGCAAATTTAACACTTTAAAACTATCTTAGTTTGGTTCAAATAGCGCTGTGTATCTTTAATATCTACATTATCTCTATAATAACCTACAATATCTCTTAAGTTATTATTTGTCTATCTCTGAGCCATAGTTCAATAAATAAGATTAAGCTATTTTAAAAACAACAATTGAACTGAAAGCGTTACAAACAAACTGCCCTTAACATTTAGGTATATGAAGATATTGACACTGCGCGAAAGTAACTTATTCAAAACACATTTTGAGAATAAGACAATATGTCTTTACATTTTACCAATAAATGAGTGAGTATTCCAAAGTTCCATTTCCCATTAAAGTCTTGGTACGCATGGTACTTCCTCTAAAATGCGAAGTACCTACCTACCATGCGTCGTACTTTCTATAACTCGTCCGGTAACTTTAAATGCCATAGGGCAGCTTTTCTATAAATAAATTTCCCTTTTGATTGTTTAAAATTAAGAAAGTTTGTTACATAAATGTAACAACTAAGGGCAATTAGTTTGTATTCATTTCTTAAAAAATTCTTTTATTTTAGCTTTTATTATTTTCTTTTCACTACTTCGGTGGTACATAAGCTACATGTTGCGACTGCGTGAGGTATCGGGTTCTAAACGTGGGTTGGAACTAATATTTGTATGATTGGCAAATGTTTGTTTCTCGATTTGGTGTTTCCTATTTACAAATTAATACTAACTGCCCCGGCGAGTTTTGCACCGCCTAGACTCTGGTTCCATAAAAATGTTTTCATAATTTTCATTCATTTTTTTGTTTTATTTTTATTTATTCTGGTATAAGGGGTAGAGACAAATTCAATAATTCAGCGATCATCAAGTCGGCCTACTGTTTTTGAGTTATAAATGGTGTAACTAACACAACTTCGGGTCGTCTATAGATCGTACCTATGTTTTTTGGTTGCCTCATCTATCAGCATCTATTCCATAGCACAAGCTTATTTAAGCTTAATTTGAGGTAGTCAGCGTTGTGTGAGAATGTCTCAAAATATTAATTTAAGTATATTTATTTTAATCAGTTGTCGATATCCTATATTACAAGATTAAAAAGATTTTGCTTTGAATAATGTACTACTAATAAAAGTAATGTACACTCACCAAGTAATCTAATAGCGTAAAACACGAATCCGATGAAAAGAACATTGGCATGTCCCAATCTCCTGATAATCGGTCCAGAGAGCACCAAAAGAGGCAGACCAGCCACCCCACCGACAGTGATGGTGATACCCATGAGGGAACGAGAGGCGCCGAGGTCCTGGAGTAGCCAGAACAAAAAGCTTTCGATGTAGCCCCATGCGGTACCTGAAACCAAGGACTTTGATTAGAATCTCTTTTTATTTAAAACATTTTTTGTTTAAGACAGTGCTTATGACTGACCTCGGCGGGGGCCTGTAATGCGTTTACCAATAAGGTTCCAACAATCTGATCGATTTCAATACCCGAAAAATCTAGGTGTGTGCATTTATATTTACAGCTAGGAAATCTTCTTTCCTACCTCTACTCTCTGTTTAAAATGTAATAATACCGTTGGAGGTCAATAACGGCATCAATTAAAAAAAAAATACATGTGTTTCTATAAGCTTCTTCAGAAAACTCTTGTTACCATTTCCTATAAGAGTAGGCGATTTCCAGCGATCTTCGAACTAAAACGCGACGTAAATCGTTACACGCTTTCGGCATTGATAAAAAAAAGAATAATGGAAGGTGAGACATTATCTTGTTGTAATACCTACTAATGATCAAGTACAATTATTTGGTACAAACGTAGGTAAGTACAATTATTACTACTACGTACTATACTAGCGGCACGCTATGATGGCCGGTTTGACATATTAATAGTGATGTTATTTTACTTGTTTTACATAAGAACTCTGTACTCTACCATAGTATAAATACCCTCTAATGTGGTCGACTATTCGCATATTTCTACAAATAAAATGTAATTAAAATTAATACGACACTAGACTACTAGAACTAGGACAAACGTCAAAACGGCCATCATAGCGTGCCGCTAGTATAGGAACAATTATTTACAACATATATTTTCATACCCATTATGAAGCAGGCAATGAAGAGTGCAACGATTTCGACGTTCCTGAACACGGAAATAACATCCTCGAGGAGATTCTGTGCCGGCTGCTTGAACTCTAGGTCAATGCTTAACATCAAAGCTCCTGATGCTACTTTCAGTACCGCGTATAGATAAAATGCTGGCCTGGAAGTTGAAACAAACACAATTTTTAATTATTTACCAGGTGTGATTGGAGCTGATGGGGAGTTATGGGAAATCGTTTATTTTTTATCTCTACAGTGATGAGCGTTTCCGTGCTTTATAAGGCACGTTAAGCCGGCCCGTGGTCCCGCTTGAGGTAAGTTGAGGGCCTTCTAGGCGGTTTGGAAATTTCCTACAGCAAGTAGCCATGCCAGTTTCAACACAGTAATTATTAAATCATATCATTGTAGAATTATATAGTATGTATCGAATAGCCTATAAAACGACCTAGCCTATAAAAATTCTCACCTACTGTTTTGTATCGTGAGAGGACTGCACGCAGTGGTTCTGGGCCATATAACGTAATCATAATCATGCCTTTATCTTGACCTTTATAAAATTTTACTAAGGTCCGTATTCATGAACGTTTCTCAATACTCGATCAACGCTTGAGACTAGATTTTGCCTTATAAAATCTACTCTCAAGTGTTTCTTCAGTGTTGATAAACGTTCTGGAATATGGCCCTAAGTATCCGTATTTCAAATCGGTTCACGAAATACAACTGAAGGTCAAGATTGTTTCAGTCTACTACAAGTCTCATGGCGCAGGGCCGTATTTTGTAATCAAATCCAAATTCCATTGCGAGCACGCTAAATTTGATAATGACGATAACAGAACAAGTTCTATAGAAGTGTTTATACAAACGTAAAACATGACGTGACTATTGGAGTAATTATATTAACTTTAATATATTCAATATATGATAGAAAAATGTTACGACCACTTGAAATTTTTTAATAGATTTGATATTTTTGAAACATTTCTTTACCATTGTTTTATTATTTTAATTTTGTTTAAATTATATTAAACTGTCTGTTCGTCTCTGATTTTTAATGCTGACTATATCAATAAATCGTTAATTAATATTAGATTTTTTTAAAATTTTATTCTAATTAGTTACAATAAACACGTACTACGGGATCGTATTTCTTTACATTTTTAATTTACCGAAAAAAAACAAAACTTTGTTTTACCGAGTAACTAGGTGGCAAAGAATGGTGTAGTATTTGCAAAACTTGAATTAGTTAATAATATTATCATAAATTTACCTGAAATCCGTATAGCCTTTTCCCTTGCTAGCGTAGTCTATCAACAACCCAGATAGTGGTGATGAGATCATTCCTCCGATGCTGCCGTACACTCTCTGCAAGCCGTAGTCAGCCTTCTGTTCTCTAACGATAGCTATCACAGCACCCTCAAACATCGCGAAAGCTGTACCACCGATGATACCGATGAACACACGAACCTGGAGAGTAGAAATAGAGTTACTCAACTAAGGTCCTTGGTATAAGTACTTCTCCTGACAATCGATATATCATTGAATGGTAGTTATTACTCAATGCGATAAAATGACTTCGGAAATTACAACATGAATATAATTAACGTATTAAAGTTGTCCATAATATCAATATTTTTTGTCTGGCTATGGCCGTTTGGTGAAATATTCCCACATCCATTTCCAACGGGTAATAAAAAGTAGGTAGCTTATGTATTATCCAAATTGGTTGAGGGGTTAGGCGTGATTGTTAAGGAACACATCTTCATAACCTTTCAAACTTATTAAGCTTTCGTTGGTTTGAACAGGTCGAATGATTGAGGAACGTAGAGATGAAAGTAGAGGTTAGAAGGAGTCAGGGTAGACCGAGATTTAAAAGTTCAATAGTACTCATCTCTGGGTATCTATCCAGATGTGCATAATTATATGATACGATTAAACGAATCTGCATGAAGCCAAAGAAGTAAGCATGGAACGCCAAGTCTGGCAATCTGTTCTCTCTGACTCATCAGGGATACAGCGTGCGGATGGAATAATAAAAAATAGTTAACCGAAGTTTTTCAAAATTATAGTACTAGAAGGATTCTATTTTATAGCTAAAATCTTTTGAACTATAATCTATACTAATATTATAAAGGTGAAGAGTTTGTTTGTTTGGTTGAACACGCTAATCTCAGGAACTACTGGTCGGATATCATTTTTTTTTATGTTGGATAGCCCATTTATCATTGCGCTACTACCCTAGAAAGCGGAGCAGTAATCAAAAATGTCAACAAATCGGGGAAATATTAAAGCATTTAGTAGAATTTTTAAGCGACGGGGTTAAATAGGTGCGACGGGAGTTCAAAGTATGTCACGGGCGAAGCTGGGGGGGGTCACCTAGTTAGTTATAAAGTTCCTTTTGTACGGTACGAATTTTACAGTTCTACAAGACACCGACACAAATGATCCGTGCAATGTAAAACTAAGCTCTTGTACATATTGAGGACAAGGCTACACCAAACTTGTCTCATGTACATTCATTGCGAAATACACGATTTGTGTGTGGTTGGATTAATAAACTTGATGCTGTACGTTGTTTAAGAGTAGAATGAAAATAAATACTTAGTGGTATTGCATAGTTGGGTTGGCCTATTATATAAATCACTACATACGGGTAGGTACATACGTGTTGGGTGCTAATGGTTACGGATTTGGATATGTATAATGTAATCGAAGTTCTTTACTTTACCCACAGTATGTCCACGCTTTTTTCACAGCGCCTAGTCTAAACTAAGCTAATAGAAGTTAATGGTAACCAGGACCGAGCAATTTACATGCCTTCCGAAGCTCATAAGCTTAGATGTCTATGCTCATTAGTGTAAACATCACAATTGGTCACTCATCTCGAGACACAACGCTGAGTTAACGAGGCTACGTGCTTTAACTGTTATTACTGCTCTAACTGTATGTATTATTGTATTATGTTGAAATGATGGGTGACCACTTCGTAGCATTTTCATTTACGAGCGTTTTCATGTATCACTAGGCATAATAAGCCGTTAGTCCCGGTTGCGTGCAACATATATGGCAGTCGTTAAGTCAAGTTAAAACGCCTTATGGACAGATATGTATTATATGATGTTGAAATGATGGGTGACCACTTCGTAGCATTTTCATTAACGAGCGTTTTCATGTATCATAAGGCATAATAAGCCGTTGGTCCCGGTTGCGTGTAACATATATGGCAGTCGATAAGCCACATTAAAACGCATTATGGGCAGATTGCAGCTCAATAAATTCTTATAGCAGGTCGCCACAACCCGTACCTTCAACACAATAACCACCTGTTACGTGGGACAAAAATGTATATGGAGAAATATGGGCGTATAATATGCCTATTCGCACCCCTTGGGGAAAATACTTGACCATGTACGTATGAATAAATAAATAAATATATATTGTGAGGCACTTTTTAGACAGCGCTGACTAAGCTTTAAGCTTGTGCTATGAGATCTAGACAACTGATAAACATACTTCTATATTTTTTTAATACCAACATACCTAAATAATATACATAGGAAACACTCATACTCCGAAACAATCATTAGTTTAATGATATTTTTTGTGAATATGGCACTTCTTTCATGAATATACTTAGTTATTATCTCAGAAGATTATAACTATATCTATGAACATAAAATGTTAGCTATTACACGATTCAACTGCATTACCTTCACCTTTTGACATATCTTGAATGGTGTTGAAACGGATGTGTGCTGTTAACAAATATATTACAGGGTCTTGACATACCTTCCTATGTTATTGCTTAGTTACGAGGACATCCGCAATCCTGATAAGTGGATCTAACAGTTTTATTTATTGTTTTGTCGAAAAACTATTCTTCCGAGTATTAACCCAGACCCAGAATGAATGAATGAATGAATCTACAGATTGCCTGGCGATCTGTCCACTCTGACTACCCCGTCAGGGATACAGCGTTAAGTAGTTAAGTTTACGTATTAACAGTTCTATTGATGGCGAGGCAGGAATGAACTGTCCCGCCAATGAGAAAAACAAGTTGATAACACAGTTCGACTGCCTCTGTGGCGCGGTGGGAGTGCATCCGACTGCTACGCAAGAGGTCGTGGGTTCGATTCCCACCCAGGATAAAACTTTGTGTGATGAGCACGATGGTTTATTCTGTGTCTGGGTGTTATTTATCTATAATATGTATGTATTTACAATATGTTTATCAGTTATCTAGATGTCATAACACAAGCTAATATTAGCTTACTTTGGGCTAGATGGCGCTGTGTGAAAAGTGTCCCACAATATTTATTTACTTATTAAAAAAAAACAGAAAAGATTCACTACTCATTTAATAATTCCTAGTCCATCCTTAAGAGATAGAAAACGATTTAAGTCATAAAAGATAAATCGTTTTCTATCTCTCAAGGATAAAAAGTAAGTCATAAAAGATACATCTCTGAAATAGTATATTAAAGGAGCTCCTGAAAGGGTAAAACAATCGACTACGCAGCTAAACAATTAATGAGAACGTATTATGTCCATATTTTAAAAATGAAACTTTTCTGCATATTAAGTTGTATGCCTATTAACATGTTTTTCTTTCTTAATATGAGACAAATGATATTTCACCTGCAAATTCTGTTTCTTTTTCTAGTCGTATGGTTGAGATTTACCATTCAAGAAATACCACTCACTACACCTTTCAAATCAATCACTCATAACGATATTTACCCAGGAGTCCATTACTCATTACAATAACATGGTTATGATATTACAGAATTAATCAAATATTCGTTGTGTATAATGCAATTGTTATTGAAATGCAGTAGACAAAGGCATCCTCGATAAAAATAAGTTGAAGAACAATTAATATTGAAATCATTTTAGTTTGATGAACAGTTATGTCATTACACCTTAGTTTATTTTCCTGTAGAAGTAGAAAGTGAATGGTAAATACCAATATCTACATAAATACTGAATATCTAATAAATTTTAGATATTCGTTTGCTTTACGGTAGCGAAACCTGGGTATGTCAGCAGATGCAAGTAAATTAAATGCTGTGGAGATGCGATCACTTCGAAAATTGTGCGGCATAACTTAGGCCGACTGAATACGTAACGAAGTGATACGCAATATGGCAGGTGTCAATGAAAGTGTCATCGTTAATCTGGAAAAGGGCGTGCTCTCTGTTGGCTTGTACACGTCCAACGAATTATGGTTTGGACACGTCCGACGAAGAATATATATTGTGCGAAAGTAGAGTGTAGAAGGAGTCAGGGTACGCTGAGACTTACATATGAAGCAGCAGTAAGCCGATTGCTCAACAACTGAAAAGTCAAAAGTATTTGGATACCCAGACATTTGCATGTATGAAGCGATTGATGAATCTTGAAGAAGCGAAAGAAGTATGCATGGATCGCGAAGCCTGGCGATCTGTCCTCTCTGACTACCCCGTCAGGGATACAGCGTGAAGATAGTTAGTTAGTTAGTTAATAAATTTTATTAAAGTGAAAATATTAATAAATGTGATAAAATAGTATTTAAAGTTAATGAAACTATATCACAGGCGAAATCGGGGGGCACAGTCAGTTATAATATAAAAAAGCTCAGGACCTTTTCTTTTCACTGAACTTATTACGTAAACTCGACTCTCAACTCACAACCTTGACTTAATAAACTGGAAACGGGCAATAAACGCAAGAAAGGACATGCTAAACAAAACCAAATGTATATTTAGCATCATTGAATAACATCGATTCAAAAGCCTAGTCGGTTATGGTGCTAACTAAATAATTGTTTTTTTTTATATTAATTCTTACACTATGGATCTTGGTCTGAAATAAATATACCTATATTATTATTAGGTATTATTATTTAGTCCTTGCACTTTCTTTTTATTGAATTGCATACAACATTGCATTATAAAATTGCATAAAAGGTGTGAAGATAGTCTTCACTTCTGGAATAAAACCTGTGTGTATCCTTGTCTTGGGCGGTTTGATTCCATCGGTTTGTCGGTTGGTCGGAGAGTTAGTTTACAGGTAATCTTATAGTGGGTGGATGTATAGTTTGCTTTTGACAACGCCAATATGATAAACGAAACTGTTACAGAATCTTATAAATGTGAAACTTTATTTGTATAGATGAATATTTGTTACTTCTTCACACAAGAATTACTGAATGGATTTTATCCTGAGAACAAGATTCAGTGGAAAACGGTAATCTGAAAACTATCACACGCGGGCCGAGCCGCGGGTATAAAATTGCACAAAATAAATAATAATAATAAATATTGTTGGGACAACTCACACAACGCCATCTGATTCCACACTAAGCAGAGCTTGTACTATGGTAACCAGAATAACTGATAAACATACTTATATATTTCTAAATCTTAAATTAAAATTTATCTATAATATGTATGTAACATATTATAGATAAATAACACCCAGACACAGAATAAACCATCGTGCTCATCACACAAAGTTTTATCCTGGGTGGGAATCGAACCCACGACCTCTTGCGTAGCAGTCGGATGCACTCCCACCGCGCCACAGAGGCAAAAAAAATAACCGAGCAAAGGGTCGAACCAATGGTCAAGTTCACAATTACCCTATCTTAAATTCAAATATGTACAGATAAATATCGACGTGTCTGTTTGTAACTCCTAATTAATGCATATTAAAATATTTACGGCAGCTATATTATTATTTTTTGAAGTTATACTTCATTTGACGCGTTAGGGAAAAATTATGAGATTAAATTTTTACGATGCGCGCGCAGACTGTCACGAAAAACCGACACCATGAAGTTAGCTGATAAGTGTTTCCATGACAACTTATAAACACCCTGAAGCCAGCTGATAAGTGTTTTCATGACAACTTATAACTACATAAAAAGGTTGTTTAAATTCTTTTGATGTTTTTTTGAAGTGAAAACTTCTTTTTGCGTGATACGCATATTCTCAAAATCTCTGGACTCGCGACACTATAGTGTGTACATATATGCATATACATATAGCAGACCGCGAACGCGATTAGATAAATAACAAATAAAAATTTAGTTTTTACTTCTGTCGGCAGTCCCGGAGTGCATCCCGTAATATTTTTTTTTCTAATAATTTTTTGTCGGTTTATTTTTTTTTATATACCACTGAGGTGGCAGACAAGCGTACGGCCAACCTGATGGAAACTGGTCACCGTAAACTATGGACGTTTGTAATACCAGAGGAGCGGCACTCGCGCTGCCGACCCTATATTCCGGCTTATCTCTGGAACGTTTTGAGTTGAGTTATAGGTTTTAGACCTATTATAACGGGACTTTCACTGACAGATATACTTAGTTAAGTTTTAGGAGGTAGCTTAGACTACATTTTATCCCCAAGGCAACGGGCTCTACGCAGAGTGACACAACAGATGTGTCTGCTGGTATATAATTATTAAAAATTGTTAAAAAACAATACATAAGAAACACCTAAACTCCGAAACATTTGTAGATCACACAAATATTTGTGCCGACCCGGGAATCGAAACCGGGACCTCAGTCACGGCAGTCCCTTGCACTACCACTGCGCCACCGAGACAGTAAAAATTTTTAGAAAACAGTGACCTTGAGATTAACCAGATGATACTTACTCACAAGCTCTCACTGTTGGTTTAAAAATCTAGCAGTGAAGCTTCAACATCTATCAAATCAGACAAATTGCTTTAAAATGTACCTAAAATAATACGCTAGACGCAACTGCTACGCCATACAACACAGACGGTAGTAATGGGTCGCGGTATCAAGTTCACCATTACCCAGTTAGTGACGATTAACCTACAATCTTCCCATCAGCGGTTCCGGCGTTCAATTTGCATGAGTGTACGATAATGCTTCACGTGCTCACGGAACATCTAATACTATCCACGTGCGTATCATGACATATTGAGTGAATGACTAGGCAATAGGCTTTCCTCATTCATTATTTTATCATCATCTTAATATTTAGTTGCTATCAACTCAAATCAACTCCTTGCGGTCTGCTTCTATTTATACCTACCGTCTCAAATTCATCACCAAATAGCATGAATTTAGGAAAGCACATCTATTTGTAACATTTTCCTTGAATACCACAAGGGAATTTTACATATGGAAGTGCATTCCTAAATTCTAAACTATGCGAAATACCGCAAAACAATCAAAGGAGTCTCGAGCCTGATTTTAGTGATACTAAAACTGCGTTAATACGTTTTAGTACTTTGAAATGGAATACAACTCTCTGCTCAATTCCAGCAGGAAAGGAATCCACGAAGTCGTGGCTTAGATTTACTGTTTCTTTACATGTTGTCTATATGAATTAGGTATAAGTTTATTGATAACTTTATTGCTATAAACCTGCTATTTATTATTGTTTGTGTTTTCGTTGCCAATATTTACTCAGAATATTACAAAAACACGTTTACATTACTTTCGTTAAAACGATTTCTCAAACGACATTGGATGACAAACATTATTGATTCATTTATTTTCGTTCATTTATAGCCTTACCGAAGTCCAGATAAATTGACTATAAACAAAGGCTAACTTGATCTTTTATAAAATATCAAAGCAACAGCTGTTGCTTGCTGTATTTATTGTTTATTTTATATGACCTATAAATAAAAATGTTTTTGAAGTGAAAACTTATTTTAGCGCGGTACGCATATTTTTAGATGAGATAAAATCTCTGTACTCGCGACACCGTTACGAGACGCAGCTATAGTGTGTGCATATATGCATGTAACATTATTATAGCAGACCGCGAACGCGTCTAGATAAATAATTTATAAAAAAAAATAGTTTTCACTCTGTCGGCACCCCGGAGTTCAACCTGTATTTTTATTTCTTTTTTCTTTCTTCTGTTTGATAAATACATATTCTAAGAGAATAGAATATAATTATACAATTAGTATAGCTTTAATGTGTTAAGGAATATCCTGTTTACATTACTATTTTATTTAAACTAACATCAATAATGTGAGTATGGACCCATACTTACTGTTGATTTTGAACTATAATATTAAAACTGCATACGTACAGCTAGATACGCCCAGAAAGTGAAGACAGGGTCGAGCTCGATGGGTTGCTGAAGATTTTCGCAAACACTTTTCCGAGGTGCAGTTGCAGAACATGCCGCCACACAACCAGACAATTTTTGGGGTCCTATTTGTACTTTCACTCCTCCATTTTGACCCTGATAAATAAAAAAACCTAAGTTAGTGATTTAAAGCTATTTGTAAAGTTTGTATATTAAGCATAAATATCGACCAAAGAATAAAGCGGTATGAAGTATAATCTTTGTGCAAAATATATACTGTTCTACATATTAAAGTCTTTTCGATTTCATCAGTAGTGAACGAAAGAACGTTCATTATAAGAACTGTTGGACCTGGCAACATCGAAAAGCATGTCTGTGCTAAAGCCTCATCCATCCTCCTGACAGATAAAATATAATATTAAATTCTATAATTTCTAATTATTTATTAATTTCTAATTCCTATTTACCCTATAATTAGTATACTATACTTACAATGCTGTCAGTACATGTAACGCTATCGACACCGTCATAGTCTTCATTTAATTGCGTTATGTTGTCGTTAGATACCGCTTTCACCGAAAAGCTCTTAACATCGTGTGGTCCAATTTGGACATCGTGAGAAATTCTCATGCGTAATACCGTTTCATCGATTCCGTAGTCTGCCTCATTAAAAATGACGTATTTTCCAAATAAACAAGAGGCATTGCTAGCGTCGTGGCTGCATTCTATTCGATACAATCGTGGCGCTGGGAAGAAAACCTCATTGTCGGATACCTTTGATATAGTTGTGTTAAAGAAAGGATTGTTTGTCATTATTCGTGATGTGCTTTGGTCTATCTTGGGTGCCTTTGTTTGAGCAACCGTTGACATCACCGAGTGCCGATATACAATTCGTTGGTTATCGATTATTGATTGTAGATGAACGTCATAGAAGTCCGTGTGAAGAATAGCATTTGTTTCTTGTGATGGCAAACCGTCCGGCAGATTGCAAAGAAAACCACATGTTGCAATTCTAGAACAAACAATAATACATCCCATACTAGAGTTAAAGTTATAGTAATAACAAACAACAGGTAAAAATTTATTTTGATCGACTACATTTGACAACAACGACTGAATCGGTTTTGATAAACCATGTATACGAAGCAATTTTTGTACGTAGTCTGCTCTCAAAAAATATATCAACTTATCAACAGTTACATAATGCATATAATAATAAAAAAAGTATTTGAACTCACGTCAGATTGATGTCATAAGAATATTGATGCAAAGGAACGCAAGGATAGTCCTGCAATAACCTCAGCTGCAAAGCGGAGTCGTCACACGTTGTGAGCAGTTCTACGTTTGGTGGAAAGGTCATAGTAATACGACCGACAGGCACGGCTAATAGTAGCAGAGCCGATGCACCTCCTAAAGCCGAGAACAGCGCCAGCAACAACTGGACAAAATGTTTATGTTCATTTAATAGCAGACTCTGAGAAGACACATTACTATATGTCTATTAATCCTATGTATCAGATATAAAGGGACGAAGAACTCGTAGCCCCGCTGACTCAGTGAACGATCACTGCGTCAAGCAACATTCTATAGCGAATGTGTGGTCCTTGGATGGGTGACCACTTTGTGAAATTTACATTTGAAAGCGTTTCTGCGCTTTCGAAAGGCACGTTAAGCCGTTGGTCCCGGTTGTCATTAAAATGGCAGTCGTTAAGCCTGGTTGAAGGCCTTATGGGCGGCTTGAAAAATTTCAACAGCAGGTCGCCACAGTCTGCGCCTGTCCATTTCAACACGGCGATGGGCTCTCCACCCGTGACGTGGGAAAAAATGCATACGGTGAAATTTGGGCGTATTGTATGCCTACCCCTTTGGGGATAAAGGCGTGACAATATGTATGTATGTATCAGATATAAATGCTCAAATGTTTAACTACGACGCCCATGCCAGCCTCATCTGCAAGGTTACGGGATATCAGACTATTACTCCCAGAGTCCAACAAACAGGAACAAAATTGGTCACTTATAAAAGTATAAATACTTATTAAGATTATGAGACTTCACAGTACATTGGATGCCATAAAAAGTTAATTAGACGCTTAATCGACCTAATCGGTTATGAGCCTTTTAGACAAATCCTTGTTTTATTTGAGTCAACATTTGTGGAGTTGAATTCGCTCATTCTGTACAAGATTCGTGTCTATTCACAAAGCACTGACGCATATTTGGCAATGCTAACATCATACTACTTTCTATTGAATTGAAACTAAAGTCCACTTTATAAAATTTTCATAATTTACTAACTAACTTCCTAAATAGGTAATGTGTTAATTAGATAAGCTATATATGAAAAATGATCACATCTGTAATTACAAGGTTAATTAACATAATGCATTAAGAGTCCATTGAATTCGTATGAATCCACACTTAGACTTCATTACTCAGCATAATAGACAATTTGCACCTCAAGGTAACTGTTCATTAAAACCTAATACACGTACCTAATCCTAAAATACAAACGGCAATCACTAGCAGACTCACAGGATACCAGTACTTACGAACAATGTTCAGTAAGCTACGTCAATTTGTCAATTTTACATGCAATTTACATTACATTTACGATTGTCATTGGAAAATGATGTGTTTACTCGAAAATGGCAGCCATGTTACAAATAAGAAATTTTTCGAAACAATTTTATGTTATAAACATAAATACTTATAATAACATAAACATACATAACTAAAGAATACATAATATTATAGCATTTAAATACATAGACGAAATTGCGTTTGACAATATAGTTTTAAAGTAATTTTAAGTTATTCTTTTTAAATATTGTGGGAAAGGTTTTTTACACACCGTCGTCTAGACCAAAGTAAGCTAATATAAGTTTGTGTTATGGGATCTAGACGACTGTTAAACATACTTATTTATTTTCTAAATCCACACATATGAAACACATATATACATAGGAAACACCCAAACTCCGAAAAAAACATTTGTGGATCACACAAATTTCAGACCCGGGATCTCGGTCGCGGCAATCGCATACAGTACCAGTGCGCCCACCGAGGCAGTCGAGTTTTTTTAATCGATTCAAAATAAAGAACATGAAAAAGTACAGAGAAATTTCATTGCAGCTAATAGAAACGTAGTTTTGGGCTGTAAGTTTTCATGACAGGGGTTCCAACCAGTATGCAGTATTGTAACTAATTGTAAGTTATACCGTTATTATCCTACAAATACTATTAACACGAAAGTTTGTAAGTATGTATGTTTTACCCTTTCACGCAATATCTACTGAATGGACTTTGATGAAACTTTACAATAATAGAGCTTACACATCAGAATAACACATAGGCTACTTTTTATCCTGTAAACAAGCTCCTGTGGGAAACGGGAACCGGAAAACTTCACCACGCGTGCGGAGCTGCAGGCGTCAACTAGTAAGTGTATACATTAGTATTAAGATACCATTCGGTTCCTAAGTCTCACACACAGTAACACCACTGTCTCCCAAAATATAGGCGCAAGCCTAGTTTGGGAGCCATGTATCAGGTATGTTTGTAACTCTCACTACAGCATAATCTAAGGGCCGTATTCCGGTCTGTTTCTCAATACTCAATCGACACTTGAGAGTAGATTTTATAAGGCGAAAACTAGCCTCAAGCGTTGATTGAGTATTGAGAAACGTTCTGGAATACGGACCTAAGACATGATTGTAAATCTTCTCTGTGATCAATAAAACATATTATTATTATTAAGTGTAAGAGAATATTTTTGTGACATAACACAAAGGCGTTCGTGCTTGACAAGTCTAATGATGTATTTATCAATGAGCAGGAGGTGTCAGACAATTACGATTGTGCGTTTTAGGCAACCAAGCTTAAAACAAACTGTTCACTGTTCCTTTTGCAGCGTGTTGAAGCCATATTGCGACTAACGTATGACGTAAATAGCTTACGTATTCTGAGCAGAAATATTTAAATCCAATGACGTCTTACCATTGCACATTTAGGTTAGGTGCCTAGACCTCTTCATTTATGGTAGAAGTCGGGTACAACCACAGGTATCGTCAAGACTTAAACTTTGATCTTTGAAAGGTATTACTACGAGTTTGTAAATGCCTTTTTTTCATCATCATACCAAGGCTTCGATGATCACAAGGTTCCATGTACTTGTCTGCCACCTCAGTGGTCTTCATACTAAAGGGACTTATTCTTTACACAATACTGGGTGTGAATGCCGCTTGATCACTTAGGGCCGTATTCCAGAACGTTTCTCAATACTCAATCGACGCTTGAGAGTAGATTTTATAAGGCAAAAACTAGCCTCAAGCGTTGATTGAGTATTGAGAAACGTTCTGGAATACGGACCTTAAACTCTGCACTGCACCCGAGCCTCGGTAGCAGTTTATAGTTGGCAAAGACTTGGGCGGAAGGCACAGCATTTATATAGATATAGTTTTTTTTATATACATACATCTAGTCATTTATCGCCGAACGGGTAAGCAGAGGAATACTATACGCTCACGTAACAGGTGGCTAGCCCATTGTGGCTTCTTTACACACAAAGATATTGTAGAAATGCCATTTGTTTAAGTTCTTTGCTTTATTTTCTAAGTTAGAAGATCAAATTTATTTGAAGTGACTCTAATCTGGAGTAACTCATTTACGTTTAGAAACATTATACTACATGGGACATAATATCATAATGATGTGTCTATTTTCAGAACTACTCAAGAGTTCCTCTTTAACCCAATGTCAAAGCTAGTGTTACCAACATGTAGCATTCATGTGCAATTGAAACAATAAGGAAGCACCCATTTTCTTGCCGGTAACAGTCATAGCACCTATGCTGTTTTGACGACAGTATTACGTTCGTCGATATTCATAATAGTATTGGTAGTCACGGGCACTTCCTGCTGGGACGGACAGAAACGCACGCGCACGCCCTACCATACATATCATGTGGTATGTACGTAGGCTACAGATACCGAACACTGACAATACAACATAAAGGTTATTGTTGCCAGAATAGATTTTAATTTACCTTCCGAACGATCTAGATTAAGTTGATTACATGGAGCCGTAACTCAACTGGTACACAATAGAAATTGAATGTGTAATGTAACAAATTAGGCCCCTAATTGCGTCATTTTTGGCCGGGCATCGTGGAAAATTACATTAAATTGGTTGCCATTTATTACCTGTATCATGGGACAACCTTCTTTTAATAATATCATTTTAAGGCTGTGACGAATATTAGATAATTTAAAAACTGTACGTTTCAATTACTTAATTTGTACTGAAATTCTGAAATGCTATTTTTTTTAGAATTCTGTCAACCGTAGTTCCTGATATTTCTGTTAACCCCTTCAGCTACACTAAATTGCTTATGTCAAGAGTGGGTTCACTTCTGTAAGGTAAAGGCTGAGATCGAACTGAGGCCTTGAGATCACAAGTCCGACGCCCTAATCACTATGCTACAGCCGCATTTCAGCAAACATGTAATAAGTAGACAATAATATAATACAAAAAATAATTTAAAATATTAGTTATATCACCTAACTTGTTTGTTGTATTATATTGAGGAATTTTTATTGTACATATTTGTAAGATGCTACGGTAACGTCATACCATAAGCCGGCCCCTTGACTGTCTTAGATGTATCCATAAAAAAGAGAAGAAAAATATTATAATTATACTAACCCTAAAATTACCAATCTTATCCGCGACCATGCCTGCCAGAGGCGGCATCACGATTGATACCACTGGTGTGATCGCAGACATGATGGCTGTTTCCTCCACATTAATGCCAAGCTCACGCATGTGGATTGTCAGGTATGGGTACAACACGAATAGAGCTAAAATATCAGAATTTATCATTAAGTCGTAAATATCACACGCCAATTTAAGATATGCAGGCAATATTATACTGTATTAGACCACAGATAATATATTATAACTCTTATATTAGACACAGAACATCTAATAATAGTAATAGGTATAATAATAGGTACCTATAATGTTATGTTCTGTGGTATTAGACATGCAGATCCGGATGAATGCAAAATCATGACGACAACTTCAAAAACACTCTAAAAGCAGACACTATCTGTACTAATCACATCAATAATACTGTCATTTCTTTTATTTCCTTCAGCAATGACATCATTCCTACCACCATATTTATTCATTTATATTTATACTATAGTGATTGTAATTTACAATAGGATCTTACCAGCTAATTGTTACATCTATTTCCAGAATACAATCCAGTGGGTGTAGTTCCAATACTTATAATAGATATTTGTTACTACTGACACTCATTATGGGGTTTAGGGGTTATACGGCAGTTACTCCCAACAATATCGAAAATCAAAACTCAAACAATAGCCAGCAACCAAATATAAGTGGAGCACCCCAGGCCTGATAATCCAGGTAGTGTTTGTAAGCAACTGGAAATACAATAAGATGTTAGAGATAAATATTGTAGGGAATTTTTTACACACCGCCGTTTAGCCCAAAGTAAGCTAATATAAGCTTGTGATATGGGATCAAGATGACTGAAAAACATACTTTTATATTTCTAAATACATACATATAATACATAGGAAATACCCAAACCCTGAAACAAACATTTGTGGATCACACAAATATTTTTTCCGACTCAAGAATCGAACCCGGAACCTTAGACGCGGCAGTCACATACACTACCACTGCGTCACCTAGGCAGTCAAAGAAAATGACCAAGAAACAAGTTGAATATGATATTACCTGATTGTAATGTAATTATTATTGACAGATAAGGTCTGGTTCATAATATACTCACTGGAGGCATGAACGAAGAACAATATTTTAAGAGGTATAAGTTTCTTTTGTTTGAGATCATCCGTGATCCTTTTAAAAAAAGATCGTATGAACTGCATTTTGAGGTCTTAAAAAACTACGTTGTACAAAGAATCCTGTTGCATAAGTTTACTAAGTAGGAAAGTCTTTTATCATCCAGCCGTCCTCATATGTAGTTGATTGCTTATGTTCCTGAGGCATGGAAGATGGCAATCAGTTCCTGAAACAAAGAAAATATTATTGTTAAGCAAAGATTTCGTGCAATGCTGCCAGTCTTCTGGGAACGCTACCACATAAGGACTGTGATGCGGAGAAATTTTATGACGCATGTTAGGTTAGTGGTTTTCTTTAAATGATTATTTTTACTTAACTTAGTTTATAATGAACTAAATAGTCTATGTTCTTAATTATATTTCAAAGTTTTCTAAGATTTCGATTTTATGTGTAATTGTGCGCTAAAATTAAACGTCATCGTGCAATCGAGCGAATGCAACAACAGCTTCTGGTGTTGAATGCAACTCAGTTGTATAACAAATATTTTTGACTGTAATTCTTATCGCCATCTCTCTTCATCTTATGTGTTGTCCCAGTTGCTTTACTAACCCTACCTGGATTGGAGCCCGGGGTTCGCTTTTATTTGACTGCTAAGATCAACTATCGATTTGCTTTTAATTTTTGACAGGAATGAGACAGAATGCTGCCTGTCCTCCTATTGATGACCAGAATATGCACCGCTACTAGGTAAGGTCGCTAGGGACCCGGAGATTTAGATAGGGGACCCTTACAACCAATTTACTTTGTCTCTTCTTACTGATAGTTAATACGAATTATTATTGTGTCGATTATACGGCACAATAATCGAAAGAATAATAATAAAAATAGTAATAAAGAATATTAGTAATAATAATAAAGAATATTAATAAAAGCGCTCGTGGCCCCGCGGATTCAATGTTCTGTAAACGATCACTGCGTTAAGCAACTTTTATAGTGGTCTTCGGATGGATGACCACTTTGTTACATTTACATTTGCGAGCGTTTCCGTGCTTCGGAAGGCACGTTAAGCCGTTGGTCCCGGTTGCCAGTAACATGGCAGTCGTTAAGCCCAGTTGAAGGCCTTGGCAATGATCATGGGCGGCTTGAAAATTTTCAACAGCAGGTAGCCACAACTTGCGTCTGTCCATTTAAAACGGTAATGGGTTCACCACCGGTTACGTGGGACAAAAGTGCATACGGTGAAATGTGGTCATATAGTATGCCTCTTGCCTACCACTTCGGAGATAAAAGCAATGTGACATTATGTCTACGTGTGTCGTAATAATAATTACGATATTCTCACTTAAATTGATTTATTAACAATTTTTCCGATAAGAATACAATATTTTCTGATAAGAATTACGCAACCTGCAATAACAACCCATGCACACTTTCAAGGTACATTGAACCTTGAATGTAATTACTTACTGATGTTTTTGGTGAGGAAATAAAATTCACATAAAGTCGTATTTTACTATCGTACGAAGGTATTACAATTGCGAAAATAATAATACATCAATGCGTTTTCCAGTCTAAAAAAGAATTTTGGGATTATAGAAAGAATTTTGTGGGGCATTTCATAACCGCCGTCTAGTCTAGCCCACAAGCTAATGCTAAAGCTTGCGTTATGGGATTAAGGGCCGTATTACAGAACGTTTCTCAATAACCAAGAAACACTTGAGAGTAGTATTATAAAGGCGAAAACTAGCATTAAGCGTTTAGGCCCTTAGACGACTGATAAACATACTTAGAAATTTCTAAATACATACATATTATACGTAGGAAATACCTAAACTCCGAAACAAACAATTAGCAGATTATTTGCATAGGAAACTTATACTCAGTTTAACTACCCTTTGTACATCATATTTTTCTTTTGATTTGTTTCCTATATTCTAAACTAGCAGCCCGCCCCGGCTTCGCATAGGTGGCAAAATCGATTCCGTAAAGGAACCCTATACTTTTTAAAAATCCAATATAGCCTATGTTAGTGTTACTCACGAAGAATGTAGCTTACCAATGGTGAAAGAATTTTTAAAATCTTTAACGTTGTTTCTGAGCATTACAAACAAAGTTACAAATCTTTCTTCATTATAATAAGTATATGTGTAGATTGTAAGTACTCAACTAATAATTAAAGTATTCTGACATACACCTATGTTCTAGGTACCTACATATACTTAATGTATGCGAACCTATGTTCGTCTATACTTTGGCAGAAGACCGTAATGGCCAATTCTCTAAACTCAAACGCAATATACTAATTAGATACGCAGATTTCGTATTCACTGGCTGTATGTCAAGTGCATAGCTTCGATACTGATCCCGTTTTACTCACGATATGCAAATCTGTTCTTAAAATTTGGTATTTGAAGAAATAAACACTGGTCTAAAAACGATTCAGGAAAAGCAAAAGTAGTGTGGTATGGAATTTTTACGCATATCGACTCAATAGCTATCGATGCGAAGTTGCGTTAGCTCCACAAGCTGATTACAGAGAAACGGCAGGAGCCATTTGCAAGCAGGGCAAAAGCAGGGGGGCCGAGTCTGCTATTTCAATCGTGTCTAAGTCGTCGCTCAATAGAAAACCACCGGTACTATTTTGACAGTTTTTCGTAGTTTACTATTACATCGTACTCCAATAGACTTCTATCGGTCTGCCTATAGAATTCTACTACCACGTACCACGCCAGTGGCCGCTAGTCAGTTGCATTTTTGATAATAGAAGCGCTCGTGGCCTCGCGGTCTCAATGACAGTAAACGATCAATGAATTAAGCAACTTTCACTATGGCTGGTTCTCGGATGGGTAACCAATTTGTGGCATTTACATTTGCGAGCGTTTCCGTGCTTCGGAAAGCACGTTAAGCCGTTGGTCCCAGTTGCCAGTAAAATGGCAGTCGTTAAGCCTGGTTGAAGGCCTTATGGGCGGCTTGAAAATTTTCAACAGTAGGTAGCTACAACCTGCGTCTGTCTATTTCAACACGGCAATGTTACTGGGAACCGGAACCAACGGCTTGACGTACCTTCTGAAGCACGGAAACGCTCGCAAATGTAAATATTGGTCACCCATCCGAGGACCAGCCATAGCGAGATATGCTTAACGCAGTGATCGTTTACGTATGACTAAGAAGAGAGTCCGCGGGACCACGAACGCTTCACCAGAATAAATTATGGTAACAATATAACATAATTTGTACTGAGTACCTAATTAGAGTTAGATGCCCGCTGAAACTCACACTCAGCACTCTATTTCAAGTGTGTATCTCATACCTTAGTTACTCTTGCTTGAGCAATTCCATGGATACCCTGCACTGGTGGACAGACTTTAGACTGACTCGGAAAACTGATTGGTCGACGTGGCAGTTGAACATTGGCACGTAGATCAATATTTTTTTATTACTAGTGTAGTTTTGCCGTATCCGTCTCCAGCAGGAACCTGTTCCCAGAATAATAAGTAATCTATGCATGAATCTAGGGTGTCACTTGTATACCAAATCACCGCCAAATTGTTTTGGGGGTTAGAGCGTGATTGAGTTACAAACATCCAAACATGTACATAAACTTTCACATTTTTAACATTAGTAAGATTTTAGTAGCGAAATAGAGTTCCGTGCCATTATCACTACGGCTCACAAATTTCACCGTGCTCGGCGTTGTTATGATGTCCCTTGATCAGTGTAGTTAGTAGGTAATATTAGGAGGTCAAATGGAAGAATAGCATGTGTAACTTCAGACTTTTCTTAAACAGCATTCTGGTTAATACGGTAATACTTCTGATTAGAATTAGTATTCCGTAGTTAATCTACATGGTCAGTTTCTCCGCTGCGTCCAAACATTTAAACGCAGCAGCATATGCGCACTACTTCTTGGTTTAGAATCTGACCTTTTTTAACGAAACGATCGTTGTTCTAATGAATGATATCTGATGATCGAAGAACTAGGTCCCTAGCAAGTGATAGTAGGTACCTCGCTTTATGTGCAACCTTCGGTATCAGATCTGGATGTCGGAGATATGGTAAACCAGAATCCGTGCGACTCCATCGTTTAATTTACACATCATTATAATAGAAATCAAGGTATTCATTATGGTATGTAGGCTACAGGAACAGTTACTTGCAGTTCATAAACAATGGCGGTGCACAATGGCTTGTTAGTAGCAAAATATAAGCAATTGAAACCCACACGTGCACACAGCGCATACATGAAATTTCATATAGCGTTCTAGTATAACATTCATACATATGGCTTATGCTCGATGTACTTACTAGTAAAAAAACCAATCTTGTAACCATAGACAATGTTACTAAATCTATAATTTTAGAATACTAGCTGACCAGGCAAACATTGTTGTGTCATTTAAATATATTAAATATAAATATCGTTGGGACAACTCACACAACGCCATCTGATTCCAAACTAAGCAGAGCTTGTACTATGGTAACCAGATAACTGATAAACATACTTATATAATATAATATTTGAAGCGCTCGTGGCCCCGCGCGCGGTCTCAGTGTTCAGTAAACGATCACTGAGTTACACAACTTTCACTATGGCTGGTCCTCGGATGGGTGACCACTTTGTGGCATTTACATTTGCAAGCGTTTCCGTGCTTCGGAGGGCACGTTAAGCTGTTGGTCCCGGTTGCCAGTAAAATGGCAGTCGTTAAGCCTGGTTGAAGGCCTTATCGGCGGCTTAAAAATTTCAACAGCAGGTAGCCACAACCTGCGTCTGTCTATTTCAACACGGCAATGGGCTCACCACCTATTACGTGGGACAGGAATCCACACGGTGAAAAGTGGGCATATAATACGCCTCTGCTACCCCTTCGGGGATAAGGCGTGATGGATATTTATTTATTTATTTATACAATATGTTAAGAAAACCCTGTCCGATCCGTGAAGGTTGGTAGGTATCGAGATGTGATTTTATTCGTGTAATCCTTTTTAGAAATTACCCCAAAATTTCCCCAAAAATTTTACCCCTAAAATTTACCCCGAATAAAATTAATTGAAAATTAATATAATGTGGTAGCTTACATGGCAACACAGGGAAAGGGCTATTCGGGAATGCAAGGTCAAAAGGTCAGCTTACACCTGCCGGCGGCGGCGGCGGCTTCTTTTTATATCACATAATCTCGTCGCCGCAAAGGCGTAATCAATTTTTGAAAATTTGCTATATTTTAAGGAAATTGGACTAATTCTGATACTAAAAACACGCATTTAAAAATATGATAACTATTTTATACTTATAAATAATATGTTTTTTTTTTTTTTTTTGGTTATGTTATTGAAGTGCCTATGTGCCCCTTTCGGGTCGGACAGGGTTTTCTTAACACATTGTATATTTCTAAATACATACATATTATAGATAAATAACACCCAGACACAGAATAAACCATCTCGTGCTCATCACACAAAGTTTTGGGGTGGAATTGAACCCACGAAAAAAATAATTAAAATTTAATAAAATAGCAATACCAAATCACAAGGGTTATAAAAAATAAAATAAGAACAACCTATTCTTAGACCTACCGAAAACACACCCAGGAGACTTCGATAACAAATACTGTTACACATGATATTAAGTATAATTTTGTATTTTTTGTTAGTAAGTTAGATGTAAATTTATTTAAGAAAAAAACTGGAGATTGTAATATTATGCTTTGACTTTAAGCAGTAAACGATTAAATTTTTAGAAAAATGGGACAGAAAATTCTAGTACATTTAGGTAACAGTACCGCCTTCGGCATTCATAAGAGGTCGTTGCTTTGTAAATATTTGTACAAATCGATTACGAATGTGTGATTGAATATTTTATCAATAATAGGTTCACAAAGGCAGTTTATTCTAAAATGGATCCTTCTTACGAGTACATATTCATGGATGCAACCTTAATCAGTACTGTCACGTTCTTATTGTATAGATTATATGACCGCCACAAAGAGAGGTCATCTACTGACTACACAACTGTCAATGTGGTCAGATAGAACAATATAATATCCAGCTAAGACTGCATCTTAGATTATATACAAGTTACCATAATTGGACACATTAAAGTACTATAATAAACTTTCAGAAGTGTATGGTTTTCTGATTAGTTTCAAATTTGAATTCGAAACTAATCGTAATCTGTAGCCCAGTGAGAAATAATAGACATACATACATACATAAATACATATTGTCACGCCTTTATCCCCGAAGGGGTAAGCAGAGGCATATTAACCGCCCACATTTTACCGTATGCATTTTTTTCCCACGTGGGTGATCACAGGTGGTGAGCCCATTGCCGTGTTGAAATGGACCGGCGCAGGCTGTAGTGACATGCTGTTGAATTTTTTTAAGCCGCCCATAAGTCCTTCTGGGCTGGACTGCCATTTTATTGGCAACCGGGACCATCGGCTTAACGTGCCTTCCGAAGCACGGAACTGGGGTAGGTCTAAAGCGCCGAATGAATTTAATGAGGTGGTAAGAAAAAGGCTAAAAGGTCTTATGTGCTAGACACTAATTAGCACGACCAATTAAAGTCCTGGTAGTCTCGGACAAATAATAGACAGACCATATTAAAATGGGAACAAAACATTTTAAAATCAATAAACTTGGAATTTGAAAAATGCTGAATCTGATAGCGGCTTACTGTTGTTCGCATGGTTAAATTGCTTGGCATATAATAAAAAATCTAAGAAGACTCTACACTGACAGCGTGATCTTAGCTTCTTTTATAGGACCTTTTTAATTAATTTGTTACCTGAATTGATGCTATAATCCTTTTATAGCATAGATTAATTAAACAGGTTATTGTTAAATTAATCAGTCATCATCAATCAACCATTCTCAGCCATGAAGGAATATCACACGGACACAACCAATTCTTACAAATTAATAATTATTCAACTAATTCTTAATTATTAATCTACTTGTCCTCTGCAAGCGCGTTCATTAATTGTAGATTAATTAAGACTACATGAATATGTTTTAGTTTGAGAGAATTTGCCACCACTTATGTAATATTTCTCATATTCTTTGTCTCTCCCCACGGTGGAGTTTATTTAATTATCCCTAAACTATCACATCACACTAATATGATAAACGCGAAGGTGTTATTTACTGTTTCACGTAAAAACTACCGAATGGATTTTAATGGAACTTTGCAGTAATATAGCTTTAAAATAAGACACAGGTTACATTTTACCAGGGGAACAAGTTCCTGTAGGAAATGGTAAGTACAAGAAAATTTTAACACTCCGGCGGAGCAGGCATTTACTAGTAGGAACTTTAATAAATGGTAAAACACTGACCACTGATAAATATTTCACGGGCATTATCGAATATTAAACCCCCAAATATATTATCATTATATTTATTTAATACACATAATCAGCAGTATATTTCATTACCATTTTCATATACATCATCATTGTCACGCAATTACCAACACATATTTTTACATAAAATTAGGCATACAAAAGCTAGCCGCAATAACAGCATTTATTGTAATGTGCGGGTTATTTTGGTTAGTAAAGGTTTTTGAAACTCCATACTAAATATTGAATACAGCAGGAAAATATTATTTTTCTTTATACCGATTAGTTTCATTCAACAATTTATGTTAAAGTATTCATCATTTATAAACTATTATCTTCGCAGGCATGCCACAGGGACCTATTGTTGGCCCCATAAAAATCTCCTCCCCTCCTTTCCTTTTAAAACAACTTAGGACTAAGGCATAACCAACACAGTTCATAATATGGGTCCATTATACAAGGTCTAGTAAGTTTTTAGCATCAGTAGGAATATTAGTGGCCTTTATTTTTGAACTTTGTAACAACTGAAAGCAGGCAGAGTGAACCTATCACTCAGACCGCGTACGGGAGTACTTGAATAATTGTTTAAAGTCTAAAATTTAATGAATAATTAAATCTTGTAAACCCGAATATCATATCTTTTGTGATACTCGCAATGTTGAGACACTGGGCTATTATAAGAATTTTCATAATCTGCTCGCGCGTTTTGTGTCGTTAACAAACATACTTACAATAGAAATTAAATACTGATTAACACGATAAGTTCTACCTAACCCGCCTTTGAATTGGGCAATCGTGAAAAAATATTTTAGTACTATGACAATTTATAAAACACAATTTGGTGAGAGTGTGGCAGTAAAATGGGTACAGTAAGATGGCACCTATTATGTGCGACAGGAATGCACACGATGAAATGTGGGCGTACAATATGCTTCTGCCTCCCCTTCGGGGATAAAGGAGTGATTGATAAACTTAGGCAGAATGACGCTCAAACAGAAACCTATTAAGTACATAACATAAGATAGGATAAAAATAATATTCGCACTATCAAGTGCGTATGCCATATAAATTGACAATCTACATGTCGCGGAAGTCGCCCATCTTTCTCATTCACAAATGTGACAATTGTATAACCGTTTCATAATAGATGATTTTATTGCTTTTAGTTGGTTTCTTTTGTGGTACTGCCTGCGTGTACTTTACCTTTGTACTGCTTAACTTTGTACTGCGTGTACGTATCCTTTTCTAACAACTATTCTTGTATAACTAGTAAAATAGAGAAGCGTTCAGAGCATAAACCGCATTCAGGCCGCTGCCGCTGTGGTCAGAGGCGACGACAGCGCGGTGCCGTTTTTTTTTTCTAAGAAGCGTAGCCCCTCTAGCTCAGTGTTCTGTAAACAATCACTGCGTTAAGCATATTTCGCTATGGCTGGTCCTCAGATGGGTGACCGCATTGTGGCATTATCATTTACGAGTGTTTCCGTGTTTTACGACACGTTAAGCCCTATGTCCCGGTTGCTAGTAGCATGGCAGTCGTTACACCAAATTGTAGGTCATTTGGGCGACTTGAAAATTTCAACGGCAAGACGTCACAACCTGCGCCTATCCAGTTCATTTCGACAATGGGCTTACCACCTGACGTGGGACAAAAATGCATACGGTGAAATGTGGGCGTATAATATGCATCTGCCACTCCTACCTAGATTAGAATTTATAGTCTATCAGTCACGCCTCTATCCCCAAAGGCGTGACTGATAGACTATAAAGTTTTATATTTATCAGATACCTAAATGATTGTGGTAACAGTGTAGTGGGTCACCATTTCTACAGTCTGCCATCATTTTTAGAGAGAGTGAATACTCAGTTTTTAATACTAAATATTTTAAAAAATATAGGATGACACTGTGAGTTTTCGGAAGGTTACGTTGATCAGGACTATGTATTTTTATGATATACTAACAGTTTTCAATTATTTTTATCAAAGATTTAAGGGAAACTGCCAATCGCAATATTAATATTCACCTACGTTATCAGGTTTAAACCCATCACTCACAACTGGAGAACTCGCTCTCACTATTATAACTAGGTTCAAATCCAATAATCGATAGTTTACATTTAGATAATATGGCTCTCAAGTTCACAAAACACAATGTGTGCAATGTGAGAAAAGAAATAGGTAGAAACTCACGGTCACAGATAGAAATTACGATCACTCAGTTCTTACGTTGCGTGTTCTTACAATTTTAATGGATTCCTAGAAGCATCCATCCATCTTAGTGTATTCCTAATTGCTTCCAAATCCTACCTGGATTTCAAGCCTGGGGTTTATTTTTATTTGGTTGCTAAGAGGATAGTCATTAAATATAACGCTAACAGGTGGAGTCGGTTGGGCTCAGGACATCTTGGTGAGGCTTCTTACACAAATATACTTTAACAATGTAACTTCTCTAATTTTTATTTAATAACTTACCAGTATAAAAAGGCCCAAGGCCAAATCATTTCATGGATATCTTAATAGACGACTAAGGAAACACTTTCGCAAAAATACCCATAGCGCAGAAAAGAAAACCTCGAAATAAAGCACTATGCTACCCCGTCAGAGCAGCGTGGTATAGTAATGTCATAGCACATAAAGACCGCTCTAATTTATACTTGAGGCAGGCCCTCTATGCCTAGCAGTGGGCATCAATTGTCTGAGTTTTATTTGAAAATAATACATATGAAACTTACCTAAGTACCTAACTAACTAACTAACTATCTTCACGCAGTATCCCTGACGGGGTAGTCAGAGAGGACAGATCGCCAGGCTTCGCGATCCATACATACTTCTTTCGCTTCTTCGAGATTCATCAATCGCTTCATACACGCACGTCTGGGTATCCGAGTGCTTTTGACCTTGAGCAGATGCATGAAAATAAATTGAATGCTGTGGAGATGCGATCACTTCGAAAATTGTGCGGCGTAACTTTGGATGACCAAATACGTAACAAAGTGATACACAATATGGCAGGTTTGAATGAAAGTGTCAGCTTTAAGCTGAAAATGAGCGTGCTCCGTTGGTTTGGACACGTCCAACGTGAGGAATGATTGACGAAGAATATATATTGTGCGAAAGTAGATGGTAGAAGGAGCCAGGGTAGGCAGAGATTTACATATGAAGACCACGTGAGCAGATTGCTCAAAAACGGAAAAGTTAAAAGTACTCGCATACCCAGACGCGCGTGTATGAAGCGATTGATGAATCTTGAAAAAGCGAAAGAAGTATGCATGGATCGCGAAGCCGGGCGATCTATTCTCTCTGACTACCCTGTCAGGGATACAGCGTGAAGATATTTAGTTTATATTTTAAACAAACCACCGATCAATCTCTGTAATTTTTAGTCAAACTGTAGTCATTTGGAGTTGGATAAAGTAGCCTACCAGTAAGAATCCAATCGGGAAATAAAAATTTAATCTATCAACAGCTTAGGCAATTTCTAGTGATGTATACCTAATAAAATGTGTTTTAATACCTAGCTGTAAAAATCTTATCGCATTTTATTACAGTAATAGTAGGTATATTTATGATGATACGAACACGTAATAGGTTTAGGAAAAACATTTTAAAGATGAATCAAGATTTACATTAATTTGTATTGGAATTTCGGAACGTGCAATCGGTTTTTCAATTGGGTAGGTAGGGGTTGATCTGTGCCACCGATCCTTGAAAAGCTCGTAAACAATATCTATAGATATATGATTTTAAACTTACATGGTCATTACTATTCAAATTACTACAATTAACGGGATATTTACCATGTTCTATTGTATTGTTGAGATTCCGATATTTCGGCACTGTTGCAAGCGCCATGATCACGGATACATCCGTAAATATCCCGTTAATTGTAGTAATTTGAATAATATCTATAGATACTTACCTATGGAGCAACATCCCGTGAACGCCAGACCTTCGTCATTTTATAAAAGCTGAAAGTTTGTCAGCGCATGCTCCCAACAAAGGTAAGAACGATGGGCCATTATGAAGTTTGAGCTATGGTGGCTTTGGCACGGAACTGGGGTGGGTCAAAAGGGACAAATAAAATTTAATAAAATGTGTCTAATTTAGATGTTAAATTTATAAGAATTTTTGAACTCGTTGGCTTTTTAGTGAGGTGGTAACAAAAAGGCTAAAAGTGCTAGACACTAATTAGCACGACCAATTAAAGTTCTGGTAGTCTCGGACTGTACTGTGTGACTTTTTTGGTATTAAATAAATAAATATTATGGGACACTTTTCACACAGCGCCATCTAGTCCAAAGTAAGCTAATATTGGCTTGTGTTATGGGATCTAGATAACTGATAAACATACTTATATATTATTTATACTGTTGATTGATGGCGCTTGGTAGAACTTGCTACACATATTAAATAACACCACTTGTACTGTTCCACAACATTTACTTTGTAAACCTGACCGGTTTTGCCTCACGGCATTCTCAAAGGTACACAATCACAGTACAGTGTAAGTACATCGTGTTTAATATACTTATATATTTCTAAATACATACATATTATAGATAAATAACACCCAGACACAGAATAAACCATCGTGCTCATCACAAAAAGTTTTATCCTGGGTGGGAATCGAACCCACGACCGCTTGCGTAGCAGTCGCATGCACTCCCACCGCGCCACAGAGGCAGACCTTCAGAATATTATTAAAATTCACGTTATTCATTGCCAGACACTTATCATGGTGGCAACCCCTTGCCAGACACCCTTAATGTTCATGAAATTATAATTCTACTTACCTTATAGTATAAAAGCTGATTATTATATATAATACTTGGGTAATGTGTACATGATGTTTCCTCAGTAGTCAGACATTTTTGATAGTTCCAACCCCATGCCAGACAAGCATGTAAGGTAGCTGTAGGAGCGAGCGCGAGGCAGTAAATGCATGGTTAGTCTAAGCTTATAGCAGCTAAAAAATAATATTAAATGCTATCTTTAAATTTTATTAATTTAATATTCATTATTAATTGTAAGAATAATGTTCCATAATTATTTTATTTACGTATATTACTTATTTTTTATTATTTATACTAATTACTTTGTGTGATGAGTACGATGGTTTATTCTGTGTCTGGGTGTTATTTATCTATAATATGTATGTATTTAAAAATATAAAGTATGTTTATCAGTTATCTGGTTATCATAGCACAAGCTCTGCTTAGTGTGGAATCAGATGGCGTTGTGTGAGTTGTCCCAACAATATTTATATATATTTATATTCATAATAATATTACTTACGTTATAATGTATGTAATAGCTGACTTTTATATATAATTAGATGATGTTTCCTCATTAACAAGATTTTTTTGATATTTACAACCCCTTGCTAGACAAGCAGTGTAAATGTTAAGAAGGGATTCGTGATTAGAATGATTTATGCAAATAAACTTTTTCGTCAGATTCATATAACTAATAATCTATGTATATATTTCTCAAAACGAAAACGGAAAGGTCAAAAGTCCTCGGATACCCAGACGTGCGTGTATGAAGCGATTGATGAATCTCGAAGAAGCGAAAGAAGTATGCATGGATCGCGAAGCCTGGCGATCTGTCCTCTCTGACTACCCCGTCAGGGATACAGCGTGAAGATAGTTAGTTAGTTAATTATATATTTCTCAAAAATTTAATTAAAGATAAATTAATGACACTATAAATACGTCACTGTTACACCATTCAATTCGTGGTCTTCTTGAAGCTTGTGCTATAAGATCTAGACAACTGATAACGAACCTTAAAAATTATATATATGAATATAAAGATAATATATATATGAATATAAAGATAATATATATGTGAATATAAAGATAATATAGAAGCGCTCGTGGCCCCGCGGTCTCAGTGTTCGGTAATCGATCACTGAGGTGCGCAACTTTCACTATGGCTGGTCGTCGGATGGGTGACCACTTTGTGGCATTTACATTTGCGAGCGTTTCCGTGCTTCGGAAGGCACGTTAAGCCGTTGGTCCCGGTTGCCGGTAAAATGGCAGTCGTTAAGCCTGGTTGCAGGCCTTATAGGCGGCTTAAAAAATTTCAACAGCAGGTAGCCACAACCTGCGTCTGTCTATTTCAACACGGCAATGGGCTCACCACCTATTACGTGGGACAGGAATCCACACGGTGAAAAGTGGGCATATAATATGCCTCTGCCACCCCTTCGGGGATAAGGCGTGATGGATATTTATTCAATTATTTAAAGATAATATATATGTCAATATAAATATACACCGAAACTACAAAACAAACATTTATGGGTCACATAAAAATTTGAACTAACCCGGGAATCGAACCCTAGAGCTCAGCGCGGCAGTCACATTATAAATGTGACTGCCGCGCTGAGCTCTAGGGTTCGATTCCCAAATATTATATATAAAAATCAGCTTTTATACTATAACGTAAGTAGAATTATAATTTCATGAACACTAAGGGTGTCTGGCAAGGAGTTGCCACCATGATAAGTGTCTGGCAATGAATAACGTAATTTTTAATAATATTCTGGAGGTTATACCAAAAAATCAAACTTTATTAAATGAGGAAAGCAAATCGGTATTTTACACACCTTTAGTATCCTTTACTTGCCAAAGCCACCATAGCTCAAACTTCATAATGGCCCATCGTTCTTACCTGTGTTGGGAGCATGCGCTGACAAACTTTCAGCAAAGGTCTGGCGTTCACGGGCTCTTAGTCCACTATAGATAAAACTAATATATATAATATAAACAAGATATTGATCAGTTTTGACAAAACTTAGCTAGATAAGGTTTTCAGAAATTTATAAACTTCAGCAACACCTGTCTAGTTAAAAAAGCAGCATCTTATCGGGCAACAAAAAGGTAAACCATTTTTTTTCAACGTGCGGAAATCCCCTCGGATGTCATGCTGGAATCGAACCGGCTATAACCACACGGTCCCTGCCTATCTGTCTATTGCCGGACGCCCCGGGTAACTCCTCGGAAAGAGGTACAAGTTTTCTTAAAATGAGAGAGGTACCTATCACTATTATTTCAAAAGATTAGCGTGCTAACCTACCTACTTAACTGTTATAAGTACCCTTTGATAGCAGGTACCTATTTAAAATGAGGTTATCATAAGAGATTTGGCACTGAAAACTTACCTAATCAAAACTATCCTATACCTACATTCATTCGATTTGTGATTATAGGTGCAATTCTATACATTTGTTAGTACCGTGTAAATTTGCATCATACGGCCGATAGATGGCGCCTTACATCGCCTTAAGAATAATGATTTCGTCGGTTTCGCATGGGTCTTGGTTGATTGGTTGTATAAGCGTCCCACCCGGCAAGTGAAAAGACGCTAATTCGAGTCCAGCTTGACTGAAAATATCTACACTTCAAATTTATAATTAATCTATTATTTAAACACTACCATTAGAGAAATTCATTTTACATTATCCATATAATAATAGATACGCGAAGGAAAACCCTATTTTAACAAAATTGCGGGAAGAATAAAAGTGAAAATTAACACAGTTAAAGTTTATATGGAGTAGTGCATAAAGTATATGCTTTATCAAACTTACGCGTATTGTTCGAAATTAAACCAAAATTAATTGAAATTTATAGTTTCAACTAAATATTTAAAAAAAACTAGTTTTCTGAAATCGTATATATCTGACAATAGGTGTGTTTACAAAGCCCTACAATAATAGGTATACTGGCTCTGTGGGGTAGTGCTACCAACGACTATGCGAGGTTTGGTTCGAGCCGCGTTCGGAGCAAATGTTTATTCGGTCTTTTTTCGGTGTTGGGGTGTTTTTTATTTCATCGACTGAACACAATTAAAAAATTATTATGTTAAATAGAATTCTTTTGATTATTTGCTATATTCGACGTCTGGATCTCTATCGCCGGTAGAAATTAAAGATGTGTTTTAAGTTACCTATTATTTTATAATATATTTCAAACACTTAAATTGAAATATATGTATTTGAAAATATTTGATACTTTTCAATATAATAATATGAAATTTATATCAATATTATTTATTTATCTATCACGCCTTATTCTCTATATTACTTAACACTAAACTATTTTTCAATAATATAAAGCTAAATTTTACAAATATATTTTTTTTCTATGGAAGGTATTGTAGTTGATTGAAAAAATATATAGCCATAAAAAAATCAAACTCACCACAGTTGTAAATTGAAAAACCTTATCACGAACAGTTCATATTAAACAGCTGATTAATTTTTTCTTCGAATCAAGAATAAACTCACAGTTTACTAAGTTTTATAATACTACGAATCTTTCAATACATTGCTGGCTATATTGTGAAGAGTGCCAAAATAAAGATATTCAATCCGATGCGCGTGCGTATTCGACAGTTTGCACTAGCACGACCGCAAGTATAAAAGTTTGTGCGACACTGGCGCAACCCTATGCAAGTCCCCTCTCATGCGCCATTCATACGCTGCGTTACGACGTTCTACAATACCAAGGCACAAGGTATCAATAACATCTCCATAATCTTTTAGTAGTGAAAGGCAAACACTCTCATAACAACTCAAAATTATTCTGCAATAGGTACTTACTGCGTCAGTGTACTTGTGAACTTAGTTAATCGGTCAATATGTGCCAATACAATAATAGAAGCATTAGGTAACAACAAGGTACCGAATCTTATTCACCCAACGTTGAGTCGATAATCGGTACCCTAAGAACATTCTTGATTGACCGTCAAAGGAACACTCGTATAAGAATTAATTTTATAACTCTCTATTTAGTAAATTGGTAAAGCACTTAGACCCTCAAATCAACTTCATCTGAAAGCTTGTACATCTACTAACTGATGCACTAGCTAACTCATAGATGGTTTTAAAAGTTAAACGTCTATCAACGCCAATTACATTAGAATATTTTCACAAAAAGTTTGCTATGTAAGCCGAATATATATTGATATATCTAAGCCCAAACGGCAATTAACGGCAAGGCAATTAAAAAAGAAAGAGATCAAGACTATCAATTACAAAAAAAGACATACTAAATACAGTACTGTACTGTTGGGACAACTCACACAACGCCATCTAATTCCACACTAAGCAGAGCTTGTACTATGGTAACCAGATAACTAATAAACATACTTAATATATTTCTGAATACATACATATTATAGATAAATAACACCCAGACACAGAATAAACCATCGTGCTCATCACACAAAGTTTTATCCTGGGTGGGAATCGAACCCACGACTTCTTGCGTAGCAGTCGGATACACTCCCACCGCGCCACAGAGGCAGTCAAATCTCTGAACCCACTTTTGAGAGTCGATAAAAAATCCCTAGATTTCTCTCCCCTCAATCATGCAACACCGAATAAATAGTTCCAATATTAAAAAAAACAAGCTTTTATTGAAATAAGATGCCAGAACACAGCGTTCTATAAACGATCACTGCGGTTAGCATTTTACGCTAAGGCTGGAACTCAGATGGGTGACCGTTTTGTGCCATCCATTAACGAGCTTTTTCGTGATTCGGTAGGCAATTAGCAATTAGGCACTTTAAGCCGTTGGTCCCTAATGCCAGTAACATGGCAGTCGTTAAGTCAAGTAGAAGGTATTATGGGTAGCTTGGAAAATTTCAACAGCAGGCCGCCATAACCTGCGCCTGACCATTTCAACACGACAATATCACCATCTGTTACATATGACAAAATGCATACGGTGAAGTGTGGGCGTATAATATGCCTCTGGCATCCCTTCGGTGATAGATGCGTGACTGAAATGCGCTAAAACAATAATTCTCAGTAAATCCATTCACTTATCTTTTTGAAGTGAAACTTCTTTATCGACGTATTAGAGAAATTATATAGCTGTAAAAAAATGTCGTATAGTAGTTTCACTTCTTACATGTGTGTACTCACATATTTTTTTTATTCTATACTAGTTGATGCCCGCGGCTCCGCGCGCGTAATGAAGCTTTCACGTTCCCGTTCCCCATCCAAGCAATTTTTCTCTCCATAAAAACCTTCCTTAGAGTTCACGAATAAATAAAAAAATACTTGATTTGGTCCAGCCGTCTTTGAGTTTTGCGCTTAGCAACATATTTTGGATTAATTTCTATTTATACACATAAAATATTAATAAGTAGGTCCTTACCTACTATGAAGCGTAGAGTCGGTATGTCAGTTCCTCATCGTGTGATATTCATATTGTAGGAAAGCATAAAAAGCTTCGTCACTTTATTTTTCGAGTTATTCTCAGCAAGCACCATTTATTTGATACCCATACTGTAGCAGTGCATTATAAATAATCACTGTGTCATCTTGAGCATTTCACCATATCTTATTTAGAATTCACACAGCTAACCAAGCATTGTCATCTAAACTTTACGTGTCATCAAATTTAAGCTCAATCAGTTGTGGAAAATTGAGTTGCAAGATTTCACCCGAACGAACGTAGGTAGGTACATTATTTCAAATAATATTTTAAATTTAGGGCAAACTAAGTTTAGTCGACTGTTCTCACATAAATGCAACGGAACAATGTAAGCGTAATTTTAATATGGTAAGCCATATCTACATTTAAAAAAAGCATCCATGTACTTTTTTGCCAGATTCTTCTTCATAAAGGGTTGGCTGCCCTTAGAACTGACAACTTGAATCGTTTTCATTTTGAACAACATCGATTTTGTTTCTTTTGTATAAACTTATTACTATATAATTGGTAAAATACTATATATAATAATGTTTCCGCCGAAGTTGATTACATAATAGTTATATAAAAGAAACTAATCTCAAGCGTTTCTTGTGTATTGAGTATCATTCTGTAATATAGCCCTTAGAATTGGTCCGTCCACCATTCTTACTTATTCCTGGGTTGTAGCGTGATGTTATATAGCCTATAGTTTTCTCGATAATTGGACTATCCAACACAAAAAGATTTTTCAAATCGGACCAGTAGTTGCTGAGATTAGTGCATTCAACCAAACAAACTCTTCAGCTTTATATATTAGGTATAGATAGGTGCATATTAGTATCTCATAATAGTATCTAGATATATGTGATGTAGAGGCTTTGCATGGGCAAAGCCGAGCCGGATCGCTAGTGAACAATAAAGAAAACAAGGTAAACGAAAAACAGGGTAAATAAGTAGGCGTGGAGATGTGCTCAAAATCTTTACTACAATATCATTGTTATTTAATATCAGTCTCATTTTCAGTGACATTTCAAATCGTGTTGAATATTTACTTTTTGTAAATTTGACTCTAGGACCCAAAAAAAAAACTAGCTATTGAACAATAGATATACCTACTTAGTAAATTAAAGGCACTCTCTCAAAGAAGAATACCGACATAGAAAACATACAAAAACAGGATACATACGATCGGATAATGTGATCGATGTGATTTAAAAATAATTCCTTCTTTTTGCCGTGTTTTTTCTTCTCCTAATATTTCATTTTGCCAATGGGCTTCGGCTTACCATGATAAAAATTGTCACTCATTTTGCTTGTGAGTAGAAGATTTAGATACAATCAAGTATTTCTAACGGAAAACCAATTAAGAATATTGGAAAATCGTGTTCTTGAGGTAAAAAATGTTTTCGACAAAGAAGTAGTTGAGCAAAAGATTCATTATGATCTTTATCTCCGTCAAAGACCGATACCACGGCCGCCTTATGCAGCCTTTTAGAAAAAAAATAAATACTATAGGTACTCGTGAACGTCTTGTACAAATGCGGGTAACAGCATTTTGACTATACTAGACTTTCCAGTTTTTTTCATACTGACTCTGCATCACCAAGACAGGCTGGCAGAGAGTAACTGGGTAAAATTATGGCAACCCTAGTCTTAGGTCCGTATTCCAGAACGTTACTCAATACTCGATCAACGCTTGAGACTAGATTTTGCCTTATAAAATCTACTCTCAAGTGTATCTTGAGTGTTGATAAACATTCTGGAATAACGGCCCTTAACGTGTGATTACATTACTTATGATGTTGAGCTATCAGAACCAGCTCTTCAGTACTCTTGTAATGATTGTTTCCGATAAGAGACGCAATGTAATAAAAAACCGTTCCAACATAAAAAAAACAACCCTTAACCGTATTCACAATTTCGTGATTATAAAAGGCAAACATAACCCCAGTGAGTCATTTTTACCATTATGTTGAAAGCATCTTCGTAGGGTAAAGAAATAAGAACATCAAAATAGGACACTTTAGCTGCCAACACGCGCTCCAGATTTCTGAGTTAGAGATGACGAAAATAACGCCTATAAAGGGTTGCAAGATGTTCTGATGTGACTAACATTAGTCCCTAGTGGAATGTAACCCCACCCTATACAATCAGGTGTAGCATCAGACAACACCCTGCCAGTAGCGCAAGTACGAATTGAATATCTTTTTCTCCGTACTAACTATACAATCATTATAAGCTACCTACAAAGTTTATTGCAATATATTTTTCACATAGGCATGCTCTAATTTAGTATTAAGTAACATTGTCCTTTATTTTATAGCCAGTCTCACATTAAAGATCTAAGATCTTAAAGAAATATTCAACTTCTAATAGTCCATCTTCAGGTAGATCACTGCAGTGGATCGCATTCTTAATTTTGTGCGTCCCAAGCTTCGCTCTCATTGTATTTGGTCTTAATAGTCTCGCTATTTCCTGAAACAAATATGTACGTGTAATTTAGCAACCTTTATATTTCATTATGAAAGTGAAAGTGAATGTAAATAAGTCGAAAGTAAAATAATAAGTTGAAAGAGAGGCAAGTATGACGGATTGCTCAATTGTTGTGGAAGGAGAAAGAGTAGAACAAGTAAAAGAGTTTGTATATCTAGGTACAAAATTTGCGAGAGATGGAAAGTATGACTATGACATTGAGCGAAGAGTATTGGCAGGAAATAAAGTGAATGGAGCCATGTACGCCTTTATAAGCAGTCAGAACATTTCGAAGAAGGCACGATTGGCTGTACATAGAGGTGTGCTGGTCCCCACACTTATGTATGGCAGTGAAAGTTGGGTATAGCAGAAAACGCATAAAAGTAAAATAAATGCAGTGGAAATGAGAAGTCTGCGAAGTATAGCTGGAGTGAAGTTGATGGACAAAGAAAGGAACAGCACGATAAGGGAACATTGCGGTATGACAGAAGATGTAGTGACTAAGATAGAAAAAGGGATGCTTAGATGATTCGGACACGTGGAGAGGATGGATGAAAGTAGACTGACGAAGCAGATTTATGTGGCGAGAGTGAATGGGCAAACTGGTAGGGGTAGACCTCGGCGTACGTATTTCAATCAAATCGAAGACCTTTTGGAAAAAGGCCAGGTCAAGAGTACCCTTAACCGGCGAGCGTGTACGAAAACACTTAAGAAAGTAGAAGAAGCGAAAGTGGTATGTCAGGATCGTAGCAAGTGGAAAACCATAGTCTCTGCCTACCCCGATGGGAAACAGGCGTGATAATATGTATGTATGTATGTATATTTCATTATAATGTACAAATGTTGTTCAGTCATGAGTGAGTTGTGATGTGTGAAGTGAATGTTGATATGTAATTATTAACGCTGCGTCGCCCGAAAATTTTGGGAAACTTTTTCACATAGCATAATCTAGCCCAAACTAAGCTAAAAACTTGTGCTATAGGATCTAGACAACTGATAAAGAAACTTAAATATTTCTAAATACATACATATATTATACATAAGAAACACCCCAAACTCCGAAACAAACATTTCTGGATAACACAAAAATTTGTTCTTACCCGGGAATCGAACCCTAGAGCTCAGCGCGGCAGTCGCATATACCAACTATTTTTTTTAGATTTTCCGTCTTGCTTCGTATAATCCACTGAATGGAAATCATTTTTTTTTCTTCTGGTAGATAATTGCCCAATATGGCTAATGTAACTTTCAATATTAATGTGTAAAAAGTGTCCCACAATATTATATTATTATTATTTTTCTTTCGGAGTTTGTGTGTTTTCTATGTTTAATATGAAGTAAATTAATTGCATAATTTAATCATTATCTGTACTAACGCTTCTTGCTACAAAATGGAAAATTGCCAACCTTACGCCATTATAGTCTTAAGAAATATTGCAAACTTACAGGATCAGCAGGGCCGACGAGTTTCCTAAATTCTACAGCGGTATTCAAGGATTTATCTTTAGCTACAATTTCCATGGCAACGCACGGACCACTTGACAGCTCCTCCACCATACCCTGGAAGCCATATCAAAAGTTTTTAAACTTTATTTACTTTCATACATACATACATACATATTGTCACGCCTTTATCCCCGATGGGGTAGGCAGAGGCATACTATACGCCCACATTCACCGTATGCATTTTTTGTCAAAACAAAAAAATCTTTATTTTCATAGACCATTTTAACGGTGCTTACAAAATGATACACTATTTAAAATATTTAAAGCGACCACCGGTTCGGAACGCGGCCCACCTGAGAAGAACCGGCAAGAAACTTAGGAAGGCTTTTTTTTTGATGGCCTATTTACAATTTAATATTATTGCACTTTGCCAGCAGATCATTTCCAGGCGTCCCTGTCCTGCAAATAGTCTTTTACGGAGTAAAAACCTTTGTCACAAAGCTTGTTTTTAATTAACTTTTTAAATTTATAATGGTAAATTTCTCAGGTCACATGGAAGCTTGTTGTAAAAGCGTATACAGTTACCCTGGAAAGAATCGCCAATCTTATGTAGTCGAATGTGGTGGACTGAAAGATTATTTTTATTTTTAGTGTTTATATTATGTTTATCACAGAGTTTAGAAAACTGTGATAGATTTTTCTGGACATACATAAGATTGGCAAAAATGTATTGTGATGGTATGGTTAGAATATTTACTTCTTTGAATTTTTCTCGGAGAGAAACTCTGGGGCCCAAATTATAAATAGCGCGTACAGCCCGCTTTTGTAGAACAAAAATAATATTTAAATCTGCAGCACTCACCCAAAGGAGAATACCGCAAGACATAATACTATGAAAATAGCTGAAGTAAACCATTCTAGCCGTATCCACATCTCCTGTGTCACAAGTCCTGATCTTTTTTACAGCGTATGCAGCCAAACTTAACCTAAAGGCTGTCTTTTCTATGTGTGGGCCCCACTGCAAATTGGCATCAATAGTTATACCGAGGAACACAGTTGATTCTACAAACTCTAACACTTGTCCATTCAGTTGAACATTGGCCGCAACTTGTTTTACATTTGGTAGAGTAAATTTTATACAGTTAGTTTTATTTTCATTAAGGCAAAGATTATTTGAGCGGAACCAATGAACTACTCTTGCAATTGCATTGTTTACATCGTCATAGTTATCTAACTGTCTTTTAATTTTAAAAATTATTGAGGTGTCACCTGCAAACAAAACAATCCTATTTCTGTCCCCTACATAAAATGGTAAATCATTAACATAAATGAGGAACAAGAATGGCCCAAGTATCTACCCTTGCGGCACACCCATTGTAACCATGGATCCTACAGAACGTGTACCATTAATATCGACCCTCTGTATTCTATTGTTCAAATATGAAGACAGAAGGTCGAGAGCTTTGCAAAGGAGAATACCGCAAGACATAATACTATGAAAATAGCTGAAGTAAACCATTCTAGCCGTATCCACATCTCCTGTGTCACAAGTCCTGATCTTTTTTACAGCGTATGCAGCCAAACTTAACCTAAAGGCTGTCTTTTCTATGTGTGGGCCCCACTGCCAATTGGCATCAATAGTTATACCGAGGAACACAGTTGATTCTACAAACTCTAACACTTGTCCATTCAGTCGAACATTGGCCGCAACTTGTTTTACATTTGGTAGAGTAAATTTTATACAGTTAGTTTTATTTTCATTAAGGCAAAGATTATTTGAGCGGAACCAATGAACTACTCTTGCAATTGCATTGTTTACATCGTCATAGTTATCTAACTGTCTTTTAATTTTAAAAATTAATGAGGTGTCACCTGCAAACAAAACAATCCTATTTCTGTCCCCTACATAAAATGGTAAATCATTAACATAAATGAGGAACAAGAATGGCCCAAGTATCTACCCTTGCGGCACACCCATTGTAACCATGGCTCCTACAGAACGTGTACCATTAATATCGACCCTCTGTATTCTATTGTTCAAATATGAAGACAGAAGGTCGAGAGCTTTGCCTCTTATTCCATAGTGGTGTAATTTTTTGCACAGCGTTTCATGTTGAACGCAATCAAAAGCCTTTGATAGATCGCAAAATATACCTAATGCATCGTGCTTGTCTTCCCAGGCTTCATGAATACATTTTAATAACTCAACACCAGCATCGGAAGTTGAGCGCCCTTTCGTAAACCCAAATTGATTCGCATGAAGTAGTTTATGACTATTAAAATGGGATAGCATTTGATTCAAGATTATTTTTTCAAATACTTTGGTCTGTAGCGCTGCCAGCCTTGAACAAGGGAACGACTTTGCTGTGTTTCATTAAATCAGGAAATGTACCACTAGAAACAGTCATTAAACACAGTTGCTAGATGGGGCGCAATGATCTCAATTATACATGATGCAGTTTTGACCGATAATCCCCAAAGGTCCGCGGTTTTCATTTCGATACATTTAAATGTCTTTACAATGTCCTGAGCGCAAATATCAGTGAATACAAATGCATGCCTGCAACAAAGAACAGATTCTTCTAATAAATGTTCAGCGGAACTGGAAGACGCTTGGAGAGATTTTGTTGTCAATATAGGTACATTTTTGAAAAAAATGTTCAAACTCCGTCGCCACTTCCAGGTCCCTTGTAACATGGCAACCATTTACTATTAAGTGGAAATCCCTTTCAGTCACCAAAGATCTACCGCATTCAGAGTTAATGATTTCCAAGTCATTTTTATTTTATTCACAGAATTAGAAATTTAATTTTTAATGAAATTTGACTTAGCAAGATAACACGTTTGTTTAAATATCTTAATATATTTTTTTACATATTGTTGCCCAGTCACTGAAAACAGGACGACCACCAATCTGTAGTGCTTTTGAGGTAAAAACTTTGCCAAACTCATCATTAATCAAATTAAATAAGTGTTTATATGACTGGTCTACACAAGTGAAGTTAGGTAGATATGGTAATCTCTTTAATAAATTTTCTTTAAAATCATTCAAACGACTTTGGTTAATTGGTACATATTTAATTTGTTTTATGCAGACTTTATTACTACTTTTAGGAAACTTTATCCATTGGCCACGGTGATCTGACTCTACAGGATCCACAATACCTTTATCTATAGGTTTAATATCAGTAAAAATAGTATCCATACATTTTGCACTGGTAGTAATACGAATGGGTTCTAAGAATGTACTATGCAGATTAAAGGATTTAAATAAATTTTTCATTTTATTTCTCTCTGATGGAGTTAATGATGTATCTAATATATCAACATTAAAATCTCCACAAACTATTATAGATTTCTTAGAACATTGAACAGTGCTTCTTCAAGCTTTTCTTCCAATTTAATGTAAGAAGCATCAGGGGGACTATGTATATGATTGGCGATTTTGGTTGTATTTTATTAAAAAACATTACAGTTAAAATTGTATTCCAAAGGAAAAAAGATATGTACAAAATTCTTTTAACGTAGGTAGCGTATTAAAAAAAAGGTTTCATAGACAAGAAAGGCTCCTGTCAGACTGTTACCAAAAAAAGCTCCTGGCAGACCGTCACTTTGAAGGAATGGATATGGCTGTGGAATTCTGGATCCAAACATGCCCCCGGGCGTTGAAAGTTTAACTTTCAACCAGAAACTTCATTTAATGGTAGTGGGCAAATTTTGCTAAATGCTCGCTTTATTGTTCCATGAGCAGTGCGTATATCAGCAACACGACTTATTCCATCACGTCCTGGATAAACTGCCGAGATTCGGCCCAATCGCCATTTTAGCGGTGGCAGATTATCTTCTTTTATTACAACAAGACGATCCAATTCAAAGGTAGCAGTTGAAGATCTCCACTTTGTACGCTGCTGTAACTCATAGATGTACTCTTTGTTCCACCTCGACCAAAAATGTTGACGTGACGCCTCTATTCTCTTATATCGCCTTAAGTGAGTTAGAGAAGTTCCTTCATAAGACGGTGCAGGCAAGGAGGTGAGCGTACGTCCTATCAGGAAGTGACCTGGAGTCAGCGGCAATAGGTCATTAGGGTCTGACGACAATGGTGTTAACGGACGTGAGTTCAGAAGAGCTTCAATTTGAACCAGTGCTGTGTATAATTCTTCGTAGATAAAGTGACAATTTCCCATTACTGTCTTTAAATGATATTTTACGGATTTGATCCCTGCTTCCCAAAGACCACCAAAATGTGGAGCAAAAGGAGGAATAAACTTAAATTTAATGCCTTAAGCCGCAACGTCACCAGACAATGAACTGTTATTTTCTTTTAAGAATTTACCAAGTTCATTATAGGCCCCTACAAATGACGATCCATTGTCGGAATATATATGTGTGGGCTTTCCCCTACGAGACATAAAGCGACGAAGTGCTGACAAATAATTATGACTGGTTAAGTCACCCACCAATTCAATATGTACTGCCTTCGTCGCAAAACAAACAAAAATTAATATGTATACTTTGGCAAGTTTACAACCACGACCTTGACGAGAAGCTGACAGTATGGGTCCCGCGTAATCAACTTCAACACATTCGAATGGATAACCACCGGACATCAAACGTCTTTCAGGTAAGTTTCCCAGTATGGGATTAATAGGTTTAGCTGTAAGTCGCCTACAAATGATACAACGGTGGTAGCACAACTTAGCCAAGTTGCGACCACCTATAGGCCAATAGATATCTCGAATAGAAGCCAGTAGTAGTTGGGGGCCAGCATGCATTAAAACTCTATGTGTATATTCAAATAATAACTTAGAAAATCGATGAGTGGACTGTATAACTAGTGGATGCTTTTTCTCATATGAAAATAATGAATTTTGTAAGCGACCGCCAACACGAATTAATTTATTTTTGTCTAGAAATACATTCGAGTTTATTTAATGGACTTCCTTTCGGTAAAGACTGATTGTTAATTAATATTTTATATTCAGGAAATGATTCCATCTGAGCTAATCTAACAAGTAAATTCAACGCTTTTTTCGTCTTCACTAAGGTGTATAGTGTTTGGTTTCTGTTTTTTGCATGAGTTTATAAATCTTAGCATGTATGCTACTGATCGCTTAATCCGTAAAAAGTTTGAGAAACGATAAAAATCAATTAAATGTAATGGAGCTTCAGAAATAGCTAACAAAGAAACCTCAGTTTTGGTTTCAGGTAGCTCATCAACAATAGTAGGAGATAGAGGCCAATTGCTTGTATCCTGTTTTAAAAAGTTGGGTCCCGACCACCACAACTCAAGACCTTGAATTTGATTTACATCAGTCCCCCGAGAAATAAGATCAGCGGGATTAAGATGTGTAGGGACATGCCTCCAGGTACAATTAGAATTAGTATTTTCCAATATTTCCGCTACACGATTTCGTACAAATGGCTGCAGCTTACTTGGCATCATTTTCAACCACCCCAGCACTATTGTAGAATCACTCCAAAATGTACTATGACGAATTGGTGCATGAAGTGAGTGAGTCACCTTGCAATACAATCTCACTCCAACCAAGGCTGCACATAGCTCCAGCCGGGGAATGGTAGTTGGCTTAATGGGTGCCACTCTGCTTTTAGCTGTCAGTAGACGTACCAAAATTCCTTGTTTGTCATTAACACTCCGCACATAAATACATGCATAAATGTGTGCAAATCTATCACCTTCCAAGAATCTGAAAAAACTAAACGTGGAATGCGTAATTTATTTAAAATTGGCAATCGTTCAACGATATCCTTCCAAGTCTTGGCGATGTCTGGAGGTAAACAATCGTCCCAAGATAATTTATGTAACCAAAGTTTTTGCATGATTACTTTCATTGGCATTACACACGGAGCCAATACACCTAAAGAATCGAATATTTAAGATGTTACTGACAAAACTTCACGTTTGGTTACGTTTATTGAAATTGGTTTACTATTAATTGAAAAACAGAGTTCATCTGAGTCTGTTAACCAATTAAGACCTAATGTTTTGCTTGGTTCACTACTTCCAATATTTAAATTTACTGATGAACCAGCTACTTGGTCTGATATAATCTGCTTATTGTTAGACTTCCACTTCCGTAGTGGCATTTGCGCGGAAGCTAGCTCAGCAGTTACTTGTTGGCGAATATGTGTGACTTCATCTATTGTATCCCCACCGGTGAGCAAATCGTCGACATAAAAATCATGGATTATGATGTTGGAAATAGTTTTATCCCTACATTCCAAACCAATTTCTTTTAAACATCGGGTTGCTAAAAAGGGTGCACTCGCTGTTCCATAACTTACCGTATTTAACTCATATGAGGTTATGGGATCAGAAGAGTTTTCACGCCACAAGATTTTTTGTAGATATCTATCATCGGGGTGAATAATCACCTGCCGATACATCTTTTCTACATCAGCAGAAAGGATGTATTTATATTTTCTGAATCTTAAAAGTATAGACATTAAGTCGTCTTGAACAACTCGGCCTATCATTTGAATATTGTTAGATGAAATGCCCGAAGTTGTAAGACTGCTGGCATTAAACACTACTCTTAACTTTGTAGTTGTACTACATTCACGTAACACACCATGATGTTGAATAAAATATGATTTTTGTTTTGTATCAACTGAACATTCAGTCATGTGTCCTAATGACAAGTATTCCTTCATAAAATCACAATAAAGTGTTTTAAAATTTGGCTGACTTTTAAATTTCCGTTCAATAGAGAACAGACAATGTTTTGCTCGAGAAAGTGAGTCACCTAAAACATATGGCGACTGTTTGAGTGGTATCCGAACGCAAAACCTACCGTCTGCCAATCGAGTTGTGTTTTTTACATTTAGCTTCTTCATTAGAATATGAAGATGACTGATGGGATACTTCCTCCAATACCCAAAAACGCGATAAAAGGTTTTGAATGTCATCTTCAGAAGAGTGATTATGCGAAGATCTTTCAGCAACTTTTGCAAAGTTGACTTTCAGATTTGATGATGCAAAATTGTTGAGTGGTGTAGGTGAACGTGATATATGGACACTATTATTTAAAGGACCTGAGACTAGCCAACCTAGCCGAGACTCAAATAAAATCGGTTTACCTTTACCTAAATTAATCCTTTGCCGCCCCAATAGGTCCCAGAAAACATCTGCCCCTATGATCAAATCCACCGCTGATGGAATGTAAAAATGAGGATCAGCTAAACAAACTTCACTAGGAATGTTTAAATTATGAATAGATACATTTTAGGATGGTACTTCATCTGTAATGTATGGTAAGATAAAACAGTAAAGATTGGCAGAAAAGTATTCACTCAATGACCTAATAGAAACACTGCACATTTTGCTAATTTGTGATTTAGAATTATTAATGCCCTGTACAGACTCATTTACTTGAACTGTAGGTAGTTCCAATTCATTGCATAACCTATCTGTCATTATGCAAGTTGTACTGCCGGTGTCAAGTATAGCACGAGCAAGATGTTCACAATTATTCTTGTCGTATACTTTTAATAATGCCGTATCCAAGAGTACTTGACTGTCACCTCTATTACTGATGTGAGATGTAGTCAATGCAGATAGCGTAATATTTGTGGTAGATTTACTTTTAGGTACATTGACCTCAGCCGTCGCATTGCTGTCAGCATCAGAAGTAGAAGCATCAGTATTTGCCTTTTGTGAAGCACTTGCCACATGGACCAAGGTATTGTGCTTACGTTTACATATTTTGCAACCAGCAGCCCTGCAATGGTTTGAGTAATGACCAGACCGAAAACAATTAAAGCACACTTTGTACTGAGGTATCAGCTCAAGCCGTTTCTCATTACTAAAGCCAAGAAATTGTGGACAGTTAATTAAATTATCTTTACAGTGCGGGCATGATGCCTGTGGGTTGTTATTTTTATTTTGTTGAGATGATGTTTCATTACTCACGGACACTAAAGTTTTATGTTTACTAGATTTAGGGGAATTATTAATAGATTGCGAGCGACCAGATTCTATTGTTTCAAGGAAATCAGCACGGTTTTTCAAGAAGTCCAGTAAATTTTCCAATGTAATTGAATTAGTTTTATTTAACCGTCCCTTATGCTCTTCCCACTGCCTAAAGGTCCGTGGGTCAAACTTATTTGCAACTAAATATATTAACAATGTATCCCAATTAGAAACTGGCTCACCCAAAGACTTTAAAGCTCGTAATTTTTTATTTAATGTGTCTATTATTCGTTTCATATTTTCTGCGGTTTCTTTATTACATGATTCTAAGTTAAAAAGTGCTGCCACATGATTATGAATAAGAAGCCGTGTGTTATTAAACCTTTCACACAATAAATTCCATGCAATTGAACAATTTGAGGCTGAGAATTCTATTGACTGTATGACGATGGCGGCTGTCCCTTCCAAGGATGCACGCAAGTAATGAAACTTATTAATTTCATCAATCTGATCATTCGAATGTATTAAGGCTTGAAAATGTGTCCCGGAACTCTAACCACTTATCATATGATCCACTGAACTTAGGCAGTTGGATCGTAGGCAACTTAACCAGTCTATTATTATTGCTCACACGAGAAAATCTATCGCTATTAACCACCTCATTTTGTCGAGCTAGAATGCCCTGTGCCTTTGCAACCAGTTTAAAGTATGAGGATTCAAAATCAGTACGATCTGTTAACTGAGTACCTATGTTGTCATCGTATTGGGTGTAAACATGTTCAATCTTACCGAGTCTCAATTGTAGTTCGTTGTACTGGGTTGATATAAGAGGTTCCTTTAATTCCTTTAAGTAATTAAAAAATCCAGTCAATCTACCTTTATAACTTGCCCTTCGCTTAATAAGATCCTTTTCCTCTTTATCAGTCATTCTTTGGAAAGCAGAAACCAACTGGAAGTTGCAATTTAAACAATTAATTATCAAAACTAGGTAAGGACTATTACTAATTACCTACAGTATGAGACCTAAAGTTTATTAAAGCTTTCAAATTAGGTACTTTATGACTGCTTTTTAGATACAGATGGTAAATACTAATTACAAATCAACAGATATTACATTAAAGTAGGTAGGTATATAATGGCAACAAATTTTCTATTCTGCCTTAAAACATTAACATTAATAAATGTTGCAATTATCACCAATATGTATACACAATTAATATGTTAACTTGACTACCATTAATATGAATACAAATTAAAGAAGTATTATTGGTATAAGTTGACAAGTAGGTAACTTTTAAAGATTTACTCCAATATATGTTTGTACTGCAAAGTAATAGATCAAACTGTTGAAAAAATGGTTCACAATCACTGTAAGCCTAGTTTGTAACTAAATACCTTTACTACAGTAGATTAAATGAAACTATTCTAATAATAGTAGTTGTAAAGAGATAAACAAATGTGTAGTTAGATTTTATAACATACTGACCTTTACAATTCCTTAGAATATTATAAGAAATACAACCTGATTTACTATGTGAGTAATGGGTCCTTTATAAACACATTTTGCACATTGCACTGGTCAAATATCCTTTTCCAATCCTTTTCTGAGGCGATGATGATGTGACTCTTTGACCTATGCCCGCCACTCACAAATCTCTAATTTTCAAATTAGATTTAGACATATAATGGCAACAAATTTTCTATTCTGCCTTAAAACATTAACATTAATAAATGTTGCAATTATTACCAATATGTATACACAATTAATATGTTAACTTGACTACCATTAATATGAATACAAATTAAAGAAGTATTATTGGTATAAGTTGACAAGTAGGTAACTTTTAAAGATTTACTCCAATATATGTACTGCAAAGTAATAGATCAAACTGTTGAAAAAATGATTTACAATCACTGTAAGCCTAGTTTGTAACTAAATACCTTTACTACAGTAGATTAAATGGAACTATTCTAATAATAGTAGTTGTAAAGAGATAAACAAATGTGTAGTTAGATTTTATAACATACTGACCTTTACAATTCCTTAGAATATTATAAGAAATACAACCTGATTTACTATGTGAGTAATGGGTCCTTTATAAACACATTTTGCACATTGCACTGGTCAAATATCCTTTTCCAATCCTTTTCTGAGGCGATGATGATGTGACTCTGTGACCTATGCCCGCCACTCACAAATCTCCAATTTTCAAATTAGATTTAGACATAAAACGATCTTCAGTTGTGGTTTTCAGATCCGGCTCGAAGGACCAAATTTATGTATATGATTGGCGATTTTAGTTGTATTTTATTAAAAAACATATTACAGTTAAAATTGTATTCCAAAGGAAAAAAGATATGTACAAAATTCTTTTAACGTAGGTAGCGTATTAAAAGAAAGGTTTCATAGACAAAAAAGGCTCCTGTCAGACTGTTACCAAAAAATGCTCCTGTCAGACCGTCACTTTGAAGGAATGGATATGGCTGTGGAATTCTGGATCCAAACAGACTGTATACGCTTAACAAGATGAAATGCTCAAACTCAATACTGGCAATCTCAATAACTCGCTCAATGGAGAGGGCTACTAAGTCTTTACGTTCCTTAAATTTTAAGTTTTTATTAATTAATTTTAAAGAGCCTCCACGTTTAGAATGTTTTCTATTGAACGAGCTAGCAACCTGGTGATTTGCGAAGTTCAACAATGTGATTTCATGATCTTTTAACCAGTGCTCTGTAGCACAAAAAATACTAATAGAATTTGCATTAATGTAAAGCTCTAACTCTAAATCTTTACCATTTATTAAACCTCTAACATTATGGTGCACCAGGTTTATAAAAACAATATTTTTACTAAGATTATTCTCAGGAGCCAAAGTTAACTGTCCAGATTTATTATCTGTTGTCCTATAAACTAGTTTTTTGGAATTTCATTTTCCAAATGTGAAGTGTCAAAACTATCCTGCTCAATAAAAGCAGTTGTACTTGCCAATAATTTGGCTTGAAAAATTAAAACATTAGCTAGCAACAAAGCTAACTTTCGTTGTAAAAATTTTGATAGAAAATATCTATCTAATGTAAACAAACTATTATTATTGAAAATTATGTTCCAATCGAACAAATCATTTTTTTTGGAATATAAATAAATAAATATTGTGGGACACTTGTCACACAGCGTCATCTAGCCCAAGTAAGCTAATATTAGCTTGTGTTATGGGATCTAGATAACTGATAAACATACTTATATATTTCTAAATACATACATATTATAGATAAATAACACCCAGACACAGAATAAACCATATATACCATGGTATGTAGTTTCATATTTAATTTGTATCTTAAGTGATTTTCCTTATGGGCGGCATGAAAAATTTCAACAGCAGGTAGCCACAACCTGCGTCTGTCTATTTCAACATGGCAATGGGCTCACCACCTATTACGTGGGACAGGTAAATCCACACGGTGAAAAGTGGGCATATAATATGCCTCTGCCACCCCTTCGGGGATAAGGCGTGATGGATATTTATTTATTTTTATTTTATTTTTAAGTGATTTTCCTTGTGGCTCATAGGAGTGCTGTATGGCAAGGTGGACAAAATTACTTGCTTTACTTGCAGACTTGATAACTTATCAAAAAATTTTAAAGTTTGTCCCTATTAATATTGCCTCTTCTACCAACCAGCACCACTATAGTAGACTGCATGCAGTGTGTACCAGTCAATATAAAATCTATAATTTGAGAGTATGAAGCTCCTGGCGCAGGTTGTGGTGACCTGCTGTTGAAATTTTTCAAGCCGTCCATAAGGCCTTTATATAACTGGGTTTCACGACTGCCATGTTACTGGCAACCGGGACCAACGGCTTAACGTGCCTTCCGAAGCACAGAAACGCCCGCAAATATAAATGCCACAAAGTGGTCACCCATCCGAGGACCAGCCATAGTGAAAGTTGCTTAACGCAGTGATTATTTTACAAATAACTACGTCCACAGAGCCACGAGCACTTCACTTATTTACTTTCGAACGTCTTTATTGATATTAGGTAAAAAAAAAGAACTTTCAACAAAAATAGGTTCATTTCGATGTGCAATTACAAAAGTTTTGGAGGTATCTCTGAAACTCACCTTATATTCAGGCACAATGCCTTTATAGACTTCATAAAATTCTGCAGCATTGATGTTCTCGACAATTATCATGTTCAGTGCACTGATCTCAAACCCTCCCTCGTCAATAAGTTCTAGAGCCGCACCTAATTTGCCTTCCCGTACCGCGTGCGGCTTCACTATGCATAGTGTACAATTTGACAATGTGGCAGTTAGACGGAGTCGTGTTGTACGTAAGGCCGGTGGTGGAAAAAAGTATTCCATATCCTGTTAAAAGTAATTATTTCTGAATAAGATTTTTAGATATCTCTTATTTGAAAACTCAGAGACCTCATGTTGTAATTCAATCCAATGACAATGTTAAAAAGACATATGTACAGTAAGATTCTGGGTTTTAAAACTAACTAACTAAACTATCGCCACGCTGTATTCCTGACGGAGACTCAGAGAGCCAGATCGCCAGGCTTCACGACAATTAATTAATAAATTCATAATTAATTACTCAACACTTATTATTTAATTACTAACAACTCAAGTGTTGAAAGTCCTATCTTGAATACATTGTCCTATCCCGAAATTCTTTAAGACCATATTTTTTTTATAAAATACTTCCATTAAATGATAATAATGATGCAAAGCGTAGATAGAAAATGTAGTGTACAGTATCCAGTATTTTCTCTTTTTACTGTGCCAGTATTGAGAAATGAAACATTAATCCCGATCCTGAAAAACTTGTGGAATGAACAGTGCTACTTTACATTTTATGTTTTTTGGGGCTTTTTCGCGTAATATTTTAACTTTTTCTCACCTCTCGACGTTTCGGCTATATTGCAATAGCCGTGCTCATGAGTAGACTGGGGAAATTACACGAAAAAGACCCGAAAAACATAAAATGAATAGTATAAGTCGTGATAGTTTAAAAACATTAGTGCTACTTTAGTCAACATTCTACTTACTTTAAAAGCTTCCGCTTCATTAGCTGACATATGAAGACAATTCCTTATATTGTCAATTCCATAGAGCGCTCTTATTGTACCCGGTTCAGCTTTCAATGGATCTCTGTCGCCCAGTATTTTCTTCAATGTTTCTATTACATCCTTTCCAACTAACTCCATTCCATAAACAAATTGACCAGTCAGAAAATCTAATAAAAACCTGCAACCAACGGAAAAGCAAGCATAAATTAATTCAGTGTAGGTATGTGTGAGTTGGAAGTGGCAGTAAGTGAGGGATAAAAACCGCGGTTCCGGACGGTATCCAATGACCTATTCATAAAAACTTTGAAGCTGTGTCAGTTTCTACATAGGCAAACCGAAATGGTCAGTTTCTGAAAGTGATACATTAACTGGTGTGCAGAAGTGACATGTTAGCAAAACAGCAATTGCATAAGTTTTTTTAGACACGAACAAATTTTTTGAGAGCCAGGTTTTGCTACGACCGCCAAGTGAGTTTGAATGTAGCCTTAACTTGCTGGTAAAAAATAAATAAATAAATATCCATCACGCCTTATCCCCGAAGGGGTGGCAGAGGCATATTATATGCCCACTTTTCACCGTGTGGATTTCTGTCCCACGTAATAGGTGGTGAGCCCATTGCCGTGTTGAAATAGACAGACGCAGGTTGTGGCTACCTGCTGTTGAAATTTTTCATGCCGCCCATTAGGCATTCAACCAGGCTTAACGACTGCCATTTTACTGGCAACCGGGACCAACGGCTTAACGTGCCTTCCGAAGCACGGAAACGCTCGCAAATGTAAATGCCACAAAGTGGTCACCCATCCGAGGACCAGCCATAGTGAAAGTTGCGTAACTCAGTGATCGTTAACAGAACACTGAGACCGCGCGGCCACGAGCACTTGCTGGTAACAGTAAAATTCGCATGTGCCACCTAAACCAATGGAAACGCATGCCGCCTTTTTTTGTGTACAGTACATTGCTTTTTAGTGGTAAAAACATAACGCAAAACTACAATAAAGTCGCGAACAGTGAGGTCATGAATCGTTTTGCAGTACCTGAGTGTTTTGATCATTAACAATTTCTTCAATGGGCGAAAGTGCATCAGAAGCAATTGAATCATAGATAACAATGGGCTGGGGTTACAGTGGATGGAGTAGGCATCAACAACTATTCCTGGACAGATTTCGAATCATAGGCGGTGAAATATTTGGCTGAGATTTCAGCAATATTAATATACTCACGGAAATGTTGGATGATTTGCTTCAGTTTCATAGAGTACATTGATATCATCATGCGTAAGACGAACTTTTTTCATCTTTGATACTCGTAATCCATTCTTATGCAAATAAGTTAATATTTTACCAGCTATATTAGTTGGTAGTGGTTTGAGCATAGCAAAAGTTCTGAAACAACATAAGTAGTTTTTATGAATAGGTCAGTTTTCAGTTTTCCGCAGGTGTGGGACCAGTGGGTGTTAAGTGGCGTCTACTGTGGGTGGCGCGAGTCGAGCCGCCGGCCAGGGAGACCTGTAGAAAAGGTGGTGCCCCTGGCCGCCCGCAGTATAAAACGGGGGCCCAACTAAGGCTGCCCCACCAGGCCGCGCATAATCCCGATGTGGTTCGTCGTGCCGGTTGGTGACCGGATGTGTGGTGCCGGCGACCACACACGGGGGGTATGGGGGCCCTTCCGTCCGGCGGGTCGGTCTTCGCCTAGCCACATGTCCCTGGACAAAACTAGCACTTTCGCTTTGTCATTCACTGCTGCGTCAAATACCGCTCCGTTTTCACGCTTCCTTCCTTCCTTTTACACATGGCAGCGCAAAACAAAGGGCATAAATCTACAGCGGCCAACACAAATCCCACACGTACGCTGTTTGAGGTGGAGTTTACTAACATCCGTGGACTCCATAAAAATTTCAACGCCGTCCATCATCATCTTGATACGGCGCGGCCCGGAATGCTGTTCCTAACAGAGACGCAAATATGCCGCCCCGACGATATGTCGTATTTATACTACCCCGACTATATTGTCGAGATATGCTTCGACAAAAGGCCGGGGTGTGTCTGTTTGTTAGGGGGGATGTTTGTGCTCGCCGTCTGCGCTGCCTAGAAGACCCATGCTTCTCTGTCCTCTGGTTGCACGTGGATCATGGCTCTACGAGCCAGATCTACGTGTGCCTTTATCGCTCCTATAAGAGGGATAGATATGGAGACGACTCGCCTCTTTGAATACCTCGGCGGGGCGGCAGATGATGCCTAGGTGCAGTTTTCGAACGCCGAATTGGTGTTTTTGGGGGACTTTAACACACACCATATAGAATGCTTGGGCTTCCTCAAAACTGGTCATGGGGGACGAACCGCCCATGTATTCGCCCCCTCGCATGACTTGACACAGTTGGTACGCCAGACCACCAGGATACCGGATGTGGGAAGACATGCGCCCGCTCTGTTGGACCTCTTGCTGTCGAACAGCCCAGCTCAGTAGTGTTTCGGCAGGTGCTCCGTTGGGTACCTCCGATCGCTGCGTCGGGCTCGCCGAAATGCAGGTGCTATCTCCTGCATGTCCAGCAGTAGCAGCGAAAAGACTGTGGCACTACTCGTCAGCAGTTTGGGACGGCTTACGCGACTATTTCGCGTCCGTCCCATGGGGTCAACTATGCTTTAGAGATAAGGCTCCATCGGAGAGCGCCGCTACTGTTGCTGGGGAGATCAGTCTGCGTATCGCGCCTGGATCAGGGCTCGGGCGACGGGTGATCCGAATGTGGCCCACCTCAGAGCCGCATACAATATGCATGCCGAGGATGTACTAGGATATTGGCAATTGGCCAAAGCCGTGCAGTCTAACTTCTGCCGACCTTCGCTGCCACCGCTATGATACCCTGAGGGATCAGTGGCCCACAAGGCTCGAAAGAAGGCGGACTTGTTAGATAACCTTTTTGCGGCAAACTCGCGGGTCGAAGACCATGGAAAGCAGCCTTCCATAGTCACCAATTGTGGTGTCACAATACCTGATATAACTATCAGTCAGTGATATTCGGACGGTGCTGTGGTCGCTCGCCGTCCGTAAGTCCAGTGGCCCCGATGGTATTCCGACGGACCACCGCCGGAATACCATCCATGCTGCACACCTCTAAGAACCATCTTAAGAGGTGTGCAGTGGAGTTACTCCAGTGCTTACAGGCCTGTATCGCCTGAAATACTCTAGGCAGTTTGTCGGATGCGGAACTCTCTACCAGCACACGTGTTTCCCTCCTCTTACTATGCTGGGTCCTTTAAGAGAAGCGTGAAAAGGCATTTCTGGGCTGTCAACCTGAGGAACGCTATCGGGGCCCTACCGGCTGGGATAGCGGCCTTTAGTTACGGATCGTCGTCTCTGCTTTCCATCAGGCGGGCGCCATTTTCACGAGTCAAACATAACAAAGGTGCTGTAGACAATCTTAATTCTTTCCAGTATCAAAGTATACACAGTTTTCTTTCGTGTGAAGTTTCAGTTCAGCGGATTATTAATCATAATCTGAGTGTTATTCCTGGTTCATCAAAAGATATCACTATGCATGGTCTGTTTTGTTGCAATCGTCAGTGGCCCACATTATAAGATCATTTGTTACACATTCTTAAATTCAGTAGTAGGAGTTAATTAATATCAAAGTAAATACCAACAAGTATTTGAAATAAGTGCGTCCACCAGAAAAGATTAAAAATAACATATACCGTCTTATTACAAAACATAGTTTAAAGATAGTACTGGACTTAATACCTGGTTTAATCCCGGTATTAAAAATATCCTTATTACAAAAACAGGTTTAAAGCTTAGTCCCAGACTAACTATGGTACTAAAGATAGTCTCGTGCTACGCCTAGTTTAACTTCGGTACTAAACTGTCAAACGTCATATTTTCTCATGTTGAGGTTATATTTCATTTTCTCATATTGAACTATTTACGACATCTAATAAAAAATGGATGTATGTCTAATATTTGAACAGAGTTGGAAATTAGTTGACGTAGTATTTCCTAGAATAGATGTTAGAAATTACCTATTAGGAATCTGTGTGGACTATCATTGACTGTTTAGACTGAATTTAACTATACAATTACTTACTTTCTCTTCAGGAGTCCAATTTTCTCCTCTTTTTCTTTTTTGTGATCCATGTTATGTGAATGTTAAAGTACATAAATATAGTGGACAACAATTCAAAATGATTTTTTACAAAGTTTCGCGGCTTTAACTACCCCACCCCATTGATTCCATTTCACGCTTGTTGTCGATTTATGTAACATCGAAAAAATAACGTTACAAATACTAATATTTACAATAGTTAATAAATAATATAAATCACAAAATATATTTATTCATATTCATAAAACCCAAAACAGTCTATTTCATGTATTTAAATATAATAGTTAAAATTCAAAAGTGATTCTTAAACATTGTGGCAAACTGAACTGCGTAAATTAATGAAATAACGATTTCCATTTATTATCTGTAGATAATATATAAAAACGTAGTGTTACATTCTCTTTGCCATGAAGTTAATACAGTACTAAGTAGTCTGGGTTTAATTCTAGTTTTGTAATATGGACAGGATTTAGTGCTCGTACTAACATTAGTCCCGTACTAAGTTAAGACTAACTAGTCCTGGTTTAAAGCTGGTTTTTATTAAGTTTTTGTAATAAGACGGATAATGTCTAACTTAGTACCTACAACCTTGCAGTAGATGAATAGCCTGACAATTGATTCCCATGTTGGTTGGTTACTCACTGCGAATAGATTTTTGATTATAATTATATCTTTCTTAGATCTTTCTATTAAAAAAATCACATTTCTATGGAATACAGTTTTAATATAAAGAACATTAGCACTAATAAGTACCTATTCATACATAATTTTTTATGGCTTTAGCTTCATGGTGGTTTCATATGAATTTTATGGATTTATTAATTAGTATTAAAAAGAATTATAATGGTGGTTGGAGTGTAGAATTTATTTTCCCTAAATCTCCCACTTATAACATACAGTAGGACAACCCCCTGTTAGATGAACCGATGACCTGGAAAAGGTCACACGCAGGGATGTACTGGATGCAAAACGCGCAAGACAGTGTTGTGGCATGAATTGGGAGAGGTACATGCCGAGCAGTGGACTGCCATAGGATGATTTGATTGATATTTTCCAACAATGCAACTATTACAAAGACTAATAGTAATACTATCAAAAAAACAACTTACGCCTGCATATTTTTGTGAATTTTCTTTTTAGTGAATTCGCAAGCAAAATCCACGATTTTGACCAGACGACCAAGAACATATAATGTACAGCCAATATAAAAACTATCCAACGTAATTCCATTAACTTTAACTCTCCTCACAAAGGTTTTTCGAGTCTTCAAATCAAACATTTCCAATGTCTCATCAGTAGGATAAAAAAATATATTGAACCGGCGAAAGAGACTTGCTTGATTATCATACCACTCACCAATAAATGAAAATTTTTCATTGTAAGCCCCTTCCTGAAATATATTGGTTAAAAAGAAATAGCTAAGTACAAAAAGGTAACAATATAAACAGTATTTATTAAGCAATTTTATAGTAAATATATATATTCATGTATACCATAATGTTAATTAGTCTGAATTATAGCTTCTTAGGTCTTTCATAAGCGTGATTATGATATTATTTCAAAGTGTTGTAAACCGAGAAATATATAATGATGTTACGCTGTGATGCAGATAGGCTAATATCAGCAACGCAGGAATTGAATCTTCAAGTAATGACGAAGATAACAAACACTAACACAGAGACCACAAATGGCTGAGAATAAATCGATTTACAGCGAAAATATACACCACTAACAAAAAATATTCAAAGAAACAAACAAACCCACAAACATCAACAAATTTTCAAACTAATTTTTTTTTAGTTGTCTTCGCCCATCTTGGGCAGGCAAAGGAAACTTAGTCCATACAGCCTAGTCTTCAGTATTTATTTTTCTTGTTAATAGTCTAGTCGTTTGTCGATGTCAAGTCCTCAGTCCTAGGTCCTAGTCCATGCCCCAATAAGGCAGTGGATCCCTTATTGCAGCTCTCTTTGGAAATTTGGCACTAACACAAACAACACCGCTATTCTTTGCAATATATCACCTTCGTTCACTAATGCACTTTTCCGAACTCTTTATGTATAATATTCCACCATTATTAAACACAAAAACACGAATTTTACACTAGTTTTTGAAAATAATATACAACAAACGTGCGTCACCGCTCGCGTTGGCGCCAAACCTCTTTTCAAACTAATAATTTTTATTAATTTTTTTTATAATTATTTTTTTAGCTAAATATATAACTATATATAAAAGCTAACTATATATATATAAAAGCTATAACTTTTAGCTAAATCCACAGATATATAAGAGTAAGCAGATCAAACATTTACGAAAAATAGCGTAGCCTATTTCACACATATAAACAGGTAGCTTAATCCAGGGTCACATTCAGCAATCATTTAATAAATAACCGTGTTGATAGGTTATTAGTAATGAAATAAGTCGGCAATAAAGGAGTTTCAAATCGAACCAATAAGATGCTTTTTGACATAGATTTCGGAACCCGATTTTGAACAGCAATTTAATAAATAAATATTGAGGGACACTTGTGCCATGGAATATCGACAACTGATAAACATACTTATATATTTATAAATACATAAATATTATCCATAAGAACACCCAAACTCCAAAATAAATATTTGTGGATCACACAACTATTTGTTTTGACCCGGGAATCGATCCCGGGACCTCAGCACAGCAATCACGTACACCACCAACTACGCTACCGTGATAGACGATAATCGATGCAGTGAATCGTGGCATTAGGTTTTAGTAGGTATATACAAAGTATACCATTTGTAAAACTCCAGCAAAATGTCAAGACCAGGTAGCTAACAGCATAATCAATGACGATAAAGTTATTCCATTCTTTTAATTTTAGGGTAGATACCTACTGCTTGAATTATAATACTATGCACCTCGTGAAAATCACAGGCGATGGGGGTGGGCCGTTGCTAGCTCCTTTGATCTTGACCTTTCCAACCGCATTAATGCGCACACGTACTTTGTCCATTGAGACATGCTATACTTGACAAAGAAGAGACCTAGGACTCCTTTGAAGTAAACCCATGGCGCAGCTCGACAGTATAATGCTGACAGAACCTACTCCGTAACAAATTGACAAAAATAAAAGACACATCGGTGATTAGGACCTTAGCTATCTACTCCTGGCTATTTCCTGGTGTATAAGACATACAAAGTATTCGTGAGTGATGGGATGCCAAATAATCCTGCAGTTGTGGTTGATAACGATCGCAAAAATATGACACCTGCATGCCCATATTTCTTATTATCTTCGCCAGGAAAAATACTGTCCTACAGTATCTAAAGATAAGGATTAAAATAAAAAACAGTAATTTAAAAAGTTATTTATTTTTAATCAATACAATGATTATTTTACAGTTATTAATTACGTAATTCTTACGAGCTCACAAATATTAACTGAAATATGAACTAAGTAAAATCTTTATTATCTTACGAAGAAACTCTGTCGTTTGGTAGGCTTAAATAGGGACATACTGGTTAATACGCAGAGACTCTTGAGAATTTTTGACCCTTGGGACTTATCTAATAGGAAATGGGACCCTCATTCGAACATATAGCTGTAGTTGGGAAAGGGACGACTAACCGGTCAACAAAGGCAAGCCTGTTGTAAGATTTGCTGCACTCCCGAGATATAGACTCACGATTTGTACTACACCGAAAGCATCTTCACCAAACAGAAATACTGTCTTATAGGGTCTAAGATAAGATAAAATTTAAACCATTATTGTACAAAGTTATTTATTTTTAATTAATACAATAACCTTTTATTGTACAATTTTAACAATTATTTATTGATTATATTATTGTAAACCTAAAACAAGATTTCCTTAACATTTAGATATACTGAGTATTGAAATATAACATTTTGTAGCCTCTGTACTTAATTCGTCCCTGATTACTTGAAATAGCATTACAGTACAAAGTGTAACTAAATTAACAAAAAACTTAGCTGTAGTTGACGACAGCAACCAAACGATTTATGGAACAGATACTATGAACAGTTAGCAATAACCTTTTCAAGCACCACTTCACACTTTCATCATTTTGGATACAAATCTTAGTGTAACAGTACGTAGTCATAAGTGGTACATAAATTGTCCATGAAAAGTTATCCTTGTGATTTCTGTGAGTTTACATATTTTTTTACTACTTTTGTTACATTTTACAATAATTTTATGTAATATTTTCACTTCGATACATAAATCTTTGATTCAAAGATGACAGCGACGGTTGACATTAGTAGAAAAATTGGCTACACGCTGATTGCTGTCAAAGTGTGAGTTCGATGTAGCTACACAAAAATAATAAAGATAGCTATATACAACAAATGGCAAGAGTGAAAAGAATAAAGTATTACAACATAAAGAAAGGAATATGTTTGTGTGACCCACAAATGTTTGTTTCGGAGTTTTCTATGTATAATATGTAACACTGCATAAATATCAGTCTATCACTATAGCACGTTAACACAACTTTTACGTACAAGAAACCACCACTCCCGCACATAAAACAAGATCAGTGCTCTAGTTTTAGAAAATAATATACAGCAAGCGTCCGCACTTGTTTTTCTTCCCGCCGAAAGTCAAACAAATCATTTGTTGTTGTTACTTGTATTCGTTCGCCCATCTTGGGCAGGCAAAGGGAACTTAGTTCATACAGCCTTTTCTTCAATAAATAAAAATTAAAAATCTTTATTCATGTAGGTCACAAAGTAACACTTATGAACGTAAAGATTATTGCTTCTACATTTACATTTACTGCTAGATTTGCAAAGCAATAGGTAGAGTCTGAGAAAGAAACTGGCAATAAAACTCATGGCCACTCTTTTCTAACCGCCAATAATTACTTATTACTTTGATTTACTTGCTATTTGACCAATTATTTAGTATTGAATTTATACAAAAAAAAACAAAATTAATGTTAAAAGCTTATCAAAATTAAAGCGATTCTAGTTGCCAATTCTAAGGACAGCCTACCCTTTAAGGAGAAGATACGCGGACGTAGTGTTCTGTAAACAAACGATCACTGCGTTAAGCAACTTTCACTATGGCTGGTCCTCGGATGGGTGACCACTTTGAAGGCACGTTAAGCCATTGGTCCCGGTTGCCAGTAACATGGCAGTCGTTAAGTCAGTTGAATGCCTTATGGGCGGCTTGAAAAATTTCAACAGCAGCTCGCCACAACCTGCACCTGTCCATTTCAACACGGCAATGGGCTGACCACCTGTTACGTGGGACAAAAAGCAAAGCATACGGTGAAACGTATTGTACGCCTCTGCCTACCCCTTTGGGAATAAAGTATGTTATGTATGTTATGTTATGTTATGAGGTGGTAGACAAGCATACAGCTCGCCTGATGGAAAATGGTCATCGTAGCCTATGGACGTTTGCAACACCAGAGGTGCAACACGCGCGCTGCCGACACTTTATAAACCTTTTAAGACCCCTTTTGAAGAACCCCATACTGTAGACATCCGGGAAATCCCAGGCAGGGAGCTCATTTCACAATCTAAGATCCGTATACCAGAACGTTGCTTAATACTCAATCTAAGCTTGAGGCTCGATTTTGCCTTAGCAAATCTACGCTCAAGGGTCGATTGAGTACTGAGAAACGTTCTGGAATACGGTCCTAAGCGTTCGCATCCTCTATCGGCAAGAAAGGCAATGGATACTCTTTTACAATGAAGGTATGGCTTACAACATTGAAAATTACACTTACTTTGTTTGTTTGGATATATGTGAGAACAGTCGACTAAACTTAGTTTGCCTTAAAATGTAATGAAGCGCTCGTGGCCCCGCGGTCTCAGTGTTCTGTAAACGATCACTGAGTTACGCAACTTTCACTATGGCTGGTCCTCGGATGGGTGACCACTTTGTGGCATTTACATTTGCGAGCGTTTCCGTGCTTCGGAAGGCACGTTAAGCCGTTGGTCCCGGTTGCCAGTAAAATGGCAGTCGTTAAGCCTGGTTGAAGGCCTTATGGGCGGCTTGAAAAAGTTCAACAGCAGGTAGCCACAACCTGCGTCTGTCCATTTCAACACGGCAATGGGCTCACCACCTATTACGTGGGACAGGAATCCACACGGTGAAAAGGGGGCATATAATAGGCCTCTGCCACCCCTTCGGGGATAAGGCGTGATGGATATTTATTTATTATTTATTTATTTAAAATGTAATAATATTATTTGTAATAATTCCTATAACAGCTATGAGCTGAATAGTCCCAACAGACGGCATCGTTCACGGGTATGACGCAGTTGATGTCCTCTAAACTTACATGATCGCAAAATAAAAATATCGATACGGAACAAATGTCAAATTCGGTTACGGTGACTTTACATGGCACTCGGTGATCATGACGTCATCTTCGTTGATCACTGTAGTTATACAATACCAAAATAGCTGTTTGACTGAAAATTGCTGAGATCTTTGGTAAGTGATCTTCACTTTGATATGTTAGTAGAGATTCATAATAGCCCTGCTGGTTACCCCAAGTCAAAGACCTTATACTTATAATTTAATATAAAGTTATAAGTATAAGGCAGGATTTTTGCGGGAAACAGCGAATGACGCAGTCGCCACTCCGTTATTAATTTTTCAAACTAGTGTATTTTCGGGTGTTTATGTGTAAAAATGATGGTGTTTTAACCATAAAAGCTTCGACAATGTGCACAAGTGTTTTGAAATTGGATAACTTAGTGGAACGCGGTATTTTTTGCTGCCTTCCAAAATCCACATATAACTGCAGTAAAATTTAGACAGTAGAACTTTGAACAAACCAATATACATGAATATGCTGCTATCAATAATAATAATTAACTACTTTTGAAAGAAGAAGATTAATTATCTACTTGAAAATTTTCACTTTAGAAGAAAAATTTTATACGTAATCGAAGATGGAAGATCAATAAATTTTGTTGTTGGCAAGCGCGTCACCGTGCGTAGCAAGAATTAAAAAAAAAAGTATAAGGTATTTGCCCAAGAACACTAATTGGGTCTTTTTATGGTATGTCGTATATAAAGTGTTAATTCTTTATCTAAGTTAAAAGCCGACATCATTTAAAAAAATTACAAGAGCGGACGCTTGCTGTATTATATTTTCTAAAACTATGCATTAATCTTGTTTTATGTGCAGGAGTAGTGGTTCTCAGATATAAAAGTTGTGTTAACGTGATATAATGATATATAAGCAAAATTCGATTCTCTTTACTTGCCGCGTAAAATCCACTATAAACCTCAAGTTAACAACGTAACGACAGACGACGTAGAGGCCGGGGCCATTATAGAAAGATAAAAAAAAGAAGATTGAAGAAATTCTGAAAGAAATATGAATTAAGATTTGGCAAAATAGTCTTAGTTACCAAGCCATAAAAAAAATCCAAAAAAAAATGAGTTAAGATGACAACAACAATAACAACGGAATTTTGGCGCGAAGATGAGCAGTGATGCACGTTTGTCGTATATTATTTTCAAAAACTAGTGTAATATTCCTGTTTTTGTGTTTAATAATGGTGGAATATTATACATAAAGAGTTCGGACCTGCATTAGTTAAAGAAAGTGATATATTGCAATGAATAGCGGTGTTGTTTGTGTTAGTGCCAAATTTCAATAGAGAGCTCAATAAGGGATCCACTGCCTTATTGGGGCACGGACTAGGACCTAGGACTGAGGACTTGACATTGACAAACGACTAGACAGGACTAAAACATAATAAGAAAATAATAAATACTGAAGACTAGGCTGTATAGACTAAGTTTCCTTTGCCTGCCCAAGATGGGCGAAGACAATTAAAAAAAAACAACAATAACAACATAAAGGAAAAAAAAACTAATCGGTATTCGGTAATCACTCCACTGTGCAAGCTGATTTTCTTTCTGAGCTTGGAAATAGTTTTACCATTAACACTAACAATGCATTTCCTAAACAACTTTGATCCAGAAAAATCAGTCCGAGAAAGACGTAAACTGAACCGCAAAAGCTATTTTATAAAGTAAGTTTATAATGGTCTTTTTTCACCTAGCTTTTCTTCCCTTGATAGCTAGTTGGCTAAAGTGGAATATTATTTGACCCGTAATGGAAAATCAAATACAATTTTATATGCAATAAAAACTCCATAATATGCCATTTTACTTTCGCCAAATTGTGCCATGTTTTTCCTAAACTGACTGTACCTGTTCCTACCAACATTCCCTCACTTCTAACATGCACATCTCCAGAACTCTGATTAGCTTTATCCGAACTAATTCTATCAGACTGTAAACTTTAAACAGCTTCCTACTCTCAGTGTTTTAACTCAATCAGGAAGATACACAATATAATTTAATTTAATCTTAGAATCTTCAAAGTTCTTCCTTTTTAACATCTTTATACACACGCACAAGTGTCCCTAACACATCTGATTTTGGGAGTAGTCATCGGTGGACATCACTATACCGTGAATCATCTATACCGTTTGCCATTCAAGAAAAAATTAATTTATTTGTGCCATGTTGGTGCAAAGCGTTTTTTTAAATTTTATGTGGTATGTCACGACCTCGTCAGCTATTCATGAAATGCACTGTACACACACAGGTTAGGCTGCCTTGGGACTTTAAGGTCTCATTAAGAGTCCCATTGATTGATATAATTTGTCCAAATAATAGTGACATACAAGTGATAAATGTTTTTCTTACTCAGTTGTACTTGCACACATAGCTGACCTATTTTGCTTGATGCATTGAAAATGCACCTAATTATCTCTCGACTGCCTCTGTGGCGCGGTGGGAGTGCATCCAACTGCTATGCCTGAGGTTGTGGGTTTGATTCCCACCCAGGATGAAACTTTGTGTGATGAGCACAATGGTTTATTCTGTGTCTGGGCGTTATTTATCTATAATATGTATGTATTTAGAAATATATAAGTATGTTTAACAGTAATCTGGTTACCATAGTACAAGCTCTGCTTAGTTTGGAATCAGATGGCGTTGTGTGAGTTGTCCCAACAATATTTTATTTATTTATCTTGTGTGGTAATTGTTATATGTAAAAACAGAGACTCTTGGGGTCTAATGTCAAAGTGTAGTCAAATGTTTGTAAATTAGGTTGAAAAATGCTAGAGAAAAAAGATGTTAACAAATTTTTGATATCATTTTATATATAATTCCCTCCATCCAATATAGATTATGCTAGTTCAGCCAGAATCGGAACGTTCAGAGGGGCACATGAAGGGCAGATTGACAATACTCTGTGATTATCCATAGTCTCTCAGTCTTGTCTCCTTGAGGATTACATAGCCAAATATTTTTGCCATTTGAATCCATTGATTAATAATTAACATTTTGTTTAAATATATTTTTATTGCCTTTGGTTTTTAATTTGCCTTAACCTTATTTCATTCATAACATTACATTTTATTACACACATACATTCTATAAAAGATGTTAACAAATTGTTTTAGAGGGGTACCACTGTACAAAACCTGTTTCAAAGGCGCTTTTGGTCATGGAACTCCAGAGGGAGTAAGTGCATTAAATTCCTTAATTTATTTTTAGCCGCAAAAGTAAAAATATATACAATGAAGCTGGTCACATAGCGGCAACTGGCAAAGATTTGTGTGACTGTCTAGATGAAAAGTGCTCAGGATGCCATTTCCCTTGCCCAAAATGTAGTTCCAACAAATGTGGACATGAGTGCAGGTAGGTTGGAAATATTTATTAAGGCAGAGTTTGATTGTTAAAGTTAATGGGTTTGTTATCATCACACTACTGCCTAAAGAAGCATAGCAATAGACAAAAATGACAATAATTTGTTTTTTTTTACACCTGTAAGTGTGAGGCACAATGAAACGATAGTTCACATTAGGTAGATATTGGGTAATTTTTAATTAAATTGTAAAAAAAAAAAAAAAATTTTTTATTTGTTTCAGAGCAAACAGAAAATGGATGTATGACAAAATTGAAATTGAAGGGAATGATTTTGTAGTTAAAAATGATTATAAAACTAAACAATAGATATATATAATTAACTATACTAGACCATTATTCATTGGCTAAAAGTTTAAAGAAGTATTCCACCTCAGCTTCACCATCTTCAGGAAGATCTGTGCAATGTACAGCATTTTGAATTATACTTTTTCCATATTGAGCTCTAATAGTGTCTGGATACAATTGGCGACAAAGATCCTAAAATAAGATTGTCAACATCCTTAACAAGCCACTTCACATTTTAGTCAGAATATAGAATAAATGAAAAATAACTAAAACATTTTTAAACCAGGACAATTTTAATGTTTTAGTTATTATTGATATGCATACAATAAATCCTTTTTAAAACAACAAACTTCTATAAAAAGGCAACACATTTTATATTTGTCTGAAAAACATACTTTTCTTCTGTTAATAGTTTGTGAAATGGCTCTTAAATCCTGTAAGCTTTAAGTAAGTATTAATAAACTAGTTAAGATTAAGAAAATTATTATTTTTAGTGAATACCTAGATGTACAAACTCTCCTTCCACAATAATTGAGCAATCCGTCATAAGTACTTGCCTCTCTTTCAAAAACCATTACCTTCGACTTGTTTACATTCACTTTCATTCCTTTGTTTTTTAACGCATCATGCATAATGTTAACCATCAATTGCAACTCCTCCGCTGATGATGCTAGTATTACCTGCCGTGGTATTATGTAGGTAACTAAAATGGATATTAGTTTGATTGCGATTTGCGCCTGTCAAAATTCACTTTGGTATTTAAAAAAAAAGTTCAGTGGGCAACTGAAATGACGTCATAGATGCGTTATCCATTATGATTCAAATTTGACAACTACTTTCGTATCGACAGTCCTATATACGCGTGAAATTAGTATTATCTAAGCATAATGGACTTGACATAATGGTTGATTTAAAAATTGTCAATAGCCTAAAAAACTAATATTGATGTACTTGTAATTTGATGGGATAATATCCTAACACGCTTTGTCGTTGTGGCTTCAGATATTTACAAGTGTGATAACTGCAAATCTGTATTGTATTTGTACCTTTTTTTAGATTTCAATAAGGCAATGGGCTCACCACCAAAGCATATAGAGAAATGTGGGTGTATAATATGCCATTGCCTTCGGGGATCTGCGGGACTAATAAACTTATAAGGTAGCTCGTGCCATATTTTGGAATTTGCCCAAATTTTATATATATATATATATATTATTAGGAGCTAGGACTTGGGCAAAAATTAACGCTTTTGTATAGAAACGATACTTTGGCAATATTTTATTGATTTTATATGAAGTTGAAACTTAGCATAATTTTGGGCGGTTATGTAGGTTTATCGAGACGTAAATATTTCGCGATTTGGACCCATGTAGTATTGGTAAAATGGCTCTTGCGTTGTTGGGGGCAATACTAATTTAACCTATGGTTTATCTTACACAAGCAGGTCCATACTTACGTAACCAACTTTTACACATTTTTTGCCATATCTCCAAAACGGTGCGTCTGAGCTTGAAAATAATGAGATTTTTGGTCCCCTTTGTAAACTCCAAACATCTCCTTCACTACTAATTAAAAAATAAAAAGTATAGACATTTGACGTTTTTACTTTTGTTTCTTAAATTTTTTTAAACAAGTATTTCAAATAATGATAAAACCAATTTGGTTACTTTGTCTACGACCAAGTCACCTTTCTTACGCTTGTCTTTTGCGATTATTATATTACCATTGCCATAAGGCATAATAAAAAAACGATGAAAATTGGAAAGTTCTGTACTTAAATACTGACTATAATTCAGACCCTTCCTCTTCTGCATCGATTTTTTTCTGAACAAAAATCTTGTTACTATTAAACTAAAATTGCCTACGATATACATAAAATAATTTACTCACATTATGATATTCAATGAACAGTAGAAAACAAAAATACAATAGCTTTCGGATGCCAAACATTTCACAAGGTTTTTAAATTTGCCGCAAATAACCAACATTCCATAAATTCTCGGTGTCTATCAACTATTAACCGTTCACGTTAAAATGTTTGTGAACTCTACAAAGATAACGGCAAAATTGGTATAATTTAACATGGCCGCGTAATGTCGATAAAATGGAAGACTTGTCAAAAGGTTTGCTGAAAGCCACTGTGCCTCGGTCGCTTTGAATTTAAATACGTAATACCAATCTAACGCAACCTTCTAGTTGTTTTCAAAGCATGGTTGCTATCGAACAAACCAAAGCGACATAAACTGTCTAAGTTACATAATAGCAGGGCATCCAGCGTATAGGAGGCATTTGACGGTTAGGCCATTCATTTTTAAACCATACGCACTCTCTTGCAGATCTTTCAAGCAACTGTCCATGTATAGGTTAAACAGCAACAGCAACGCAACACAAGCCTGTCTCACAACTTTTTCAACATAAAAAAAATGTGTGCAAGCTCCGTTTATCCTGACACAAGCACTGGAGCCCTCATAGAGAGATTTCAGAGCTCGTATCAAGTGGCTGTTTACTCCTTACTGCAGTATTGACCACAGTTCATTCCTCACCGCTCTGTCATAGGCCTGTTCCAAGTCTACAAATATGCAATAGACCTTTTGACTTTTTGCCAAAAGTTTTTCGGCTATGCATCGTAAGGAAAAGACCTGATCTGTGCATCCCTTTCTTTTCATAAATCCTGCTTGTACAATCCACTTTTTACCTTCAGTTTCATTCATCACTCTTTTTATCAAAACTTTTCCAAACAATTTGCCGACGATGCTGAGCAAGCTCATGCCGCGGTAGTATTTGCACTCTTGCTGTGACCCTTTTCCACATGTCATCTCTTGGTACGCTGCCATTCCTCCAACAAAGGTTAAAAAGGCGGTACAACTGGCAAGCTACCACGCCTTATCCCGCTTTCAGCATCTCACAGAAATCCTATCAATTCCTGCAGCCTTGCCCAGTTTCATATTATTCAATGCTTCCACAATTTCTTCTATACGTAAATCGCTTTCATTGCCACTTTCACTCCTTTACCAGAAATGAGTGTACTTGCATATCCTCTTTTTCAAATAAACTTTCAAAATCACAACACTGCCAACATAGTTTCTGATATTATGGAGTTGGGATGTTGTTTGTTGAGCTCTGTCTGTTTTTATGGACTTCCAAAAGAATTTCATATTCTGTAGAAAGTCATCAGATAACCTTTATCAAATTCATCTCTGTCATTCTCTTTATTTTGATTACCTATTTTGCATACATGTTATACTCATCCTTAACCATTTTTACGTTCTCATCCGTTACCTTTAGCATCCTTTGATTGACTTTTGTAGTCAACCAGTGCAACCATGCTTTCTTTCAACGCCTTTTGGAATTCTGCACACATTCTCTTTTTTTCTTTACATCCTTGGCTTCTCTTACTTAGCCAACAGCAACTTCGGCGCTTCCTTCCTTCCTTCATCAGAACATTCATACTCATAAATTCCTGTTTAATGCCTATCTGCAAAACACTAACAGGTTCCTGCACACGATGCCGCCACCGCTAAAACAGATCTCTTACTCGACTCACAACCAAGAAGTGATCTGTGTCAATCCCGGCACCGCGGTATGCCCGAGTGTCTAACTCTCAGTGTAGCAAAGAGGCTATCCATAGCCCACTTTTCGCCTCGATGGGAAACGGGACGTGACAGGTGGCGATCCACTTCGCCGCCATTTTAAAATTTTAACCACCAGAGAGTTCCCACTAGTGGCAAGGGAAATCAAAAGTCCACTTAGACAGAGCCTCGCTTGTCTAAGTAAGGCTAGCCTTGTCCCGGGGTCGCCCGGTCCCAGGGCAATAAGGCACGTTAAGACTTGACTCGCCCCTAGCCACGCAGCACATAGGCACGGCAACTTTGGCTTGGCGGACAGAGGATAGGAAGAGGATGAGGAAGGAGAAGGATTAAAGAAAAGGAAAAGATTTTGCGAAAATTTGTGCACAGTGCACAGAATAATTTGCACATAGTGTTTGTTGACCTCGAAAACATCGACCGAATACCGCGAAAGGTGTTGTAGTGGGCTCTGGAGAAGAAAGGATATGACGTGCTAGTGCCGACTTTGGTCTTCCAGTTAAACTAAAAATGAGCATCTGTTTTGCGATTATGGCGGTCTCTCCAGTTCTGTCGCCGTATCTCTTGACGGCGATATTGAGGGGCAAACCCCTCAAGCTGCAGGGTAAAATATATAAGACTAATTTTATGACCTGTGGTATTATATGGATATGAATGTTAGGCTGTTAAGAAGATGGACGAAAGAAGAGTGCGTGCATGTAAAATATATCCGTGTACTGGGAATGTGATGTGAAGGGATGAAAGTCATGTAAGTAAAAGAACGATGAGTATGAATGTTGATGAATGGAGAGCCTGGTAAGGAGTTTCAAATATGAAAAAAAAATTAGCTAGCTGGAAATCTCGAGATTTCCAACCATCTTCAAATTTAAAAAGTATGTATACCAGCAGACTTCCGAGAATAGCTTCGCTGATTGTCCTCTGCGTAACAATGTGTAACCAATTTTTAGGAACGCCGCCGGTCTAGCAGCGTGGTAGGTTCAGGTTTTTATTTCGAGATTTCCTTCTCTCCGCCATCGATAGTACCTAAACATAAGTGCACCACTTGGAGGTGAAACTGAGTGGCCCCCCCAAAAATCGCTTTAGGGCTCTACATCACAGAATACCAATTATTAGGTATGATAAAATAATTACCGGATCTCGAGGACCACACAGTTTTCTAAACTCACACACAACGTTTTTACTTGGATCTGTGCATTTTACTTCCAATGCTATACATTTACCTTCTGCCAACTGTAGAGCCATAGCCTGTTGGAAGAATAAATGGTTAAGGTTATGTATGTTTACTAATTATACGTTCCATTCATATAAGTCTACAAGCTACTCTCCTGCTAGAGTAACGCACACCCCAGACATCAGCCGCACAGAGTTTGGGTAACCCGCACAGTATGCAGGTAACACGGACACGCATAGTGTTCGGGTAACCCGTACAGTGCACGTCCTATCTTAAGACTACGAGTACTTACGTACACGTGGCTTACGGGGTTTACGGTTGCGCCTCTGTCACAGACGTCTTAAGCAAGAGAAATAACGAGAATTTTTTGAAAATTGTGTTAACAGGCTACAGATAAGGTAAACAGATGGATGGGTAGATGATGTAAATAGAACTTTACCTCATATTCAGGCAGTACCCCTTTGTACACTTCATAGAATTCCTCAGCATTAGAAAGTTTGACAGTAAACATTGCCATAGCTGATATGTAAAAAAGCCCAGAGGTGGATATTTGTTCGTGTATAGCTCCAACATTACCATCAATTACCACATGCGGTTTAATAATGCAGCATGTACAATCTTTAAAAGTGGCTCTGAATGGTATACGAGGTACTCCTTTTTCATAACCAAAGAATAACTCCAATATCTGTTATAAAAGACCAAAACAAATCTTTAAATGACTAACTGCTCCTTTAATCAGTTTCGCCCGTATTTACAATAATTGCTCCGTCTCTTGGGTTAGGTACCCAAGAGACGGAACAATTATGGACGGACTTAAAAATAGTACCTACATAGCCTATGTAACTACTGAAATAGGTTCAGTAGATCCAGAGTTTATAGACTACAAACAAATCTTTCCTGTTTATAAGATAATACAGTAATCATTAATTATGGACACGAACTTCCGGTATTCAGAAATTCAAGGACTCCCACACCACGCATTTGTGTGTGAGCGCCTTCCGGGAAAACGCTTAGTTCCGCATCTGACCGACAGATGCCGTGACTGATATAATTGCGCAATCTGGCCACGCATTACACACGGCTTACTACCTGATACAGTTGCTGACGGAACGCCTAAACAGGCGTTCTCACACAATCTAGGTAGTCAACCAAATTAACCTAATACGAGTAGTAAAAAGAAACACCGTGTTGCAACCGGAAATTAGCACAATTTAACATTTCTGTGAAACAAACCTCGGTTGACTCTTCCACTGTGTTACAACCGTGAGCCACGTTTCTAAGTATATTTTCACCATACAATCCTCTTATAGTATCTGGAGCTGCTTCAGAAGGTTCTGTAGCCCCCAGGCAAGCTCGAAATTTGGACGCTGCATTAGGTGCTGACAGTTCCATACCGATTATCTCACCGCTGGTTACGTAGTCAATTATAATACTAAATAACCGTAAATAAATAATTATTAGGTTAATATTTTGTAAAATGAGATAAGTATCGTATTTACATATAGCTTATTATCTTAGCACAGATAGTTTTCGCAATACCTTTAAGATTAAGCATTTCTCTAATGTATGCAGAAGCATGGAAACGCTCGCAAATGTAAATGCCACAAAGTGGTCACCCATTTGAGTACCAGCCATAGTAAAAGTTGCTAAACGCAGTGATCGATTACAGAACACTGAGTCCGCGGGGCCACGAGCGCTTCATCTATATTAATCAGTCACGCCTTATACCCGAAAGGGGTAGACAGAGGCATTCTATAAGTCCACACATTATACGATATAATAGGTTGTGAACCCATTGCCGTATTGAAATAGAAAGAAAATTATAGTTTTAACTAGTATTTAAATGCTATTCAATCTAGCTTCAGTTATTAAAATTATGATGTTATTAATCTTTCAAGGGGAGCTTACGGAAGCATACTATTTCCAGAAATGTTTTTATAAAGTTCTAAAGCAAAATCTTTAGTAATTCTTCCGTTTTTCATACGTACTATACGGAATCCTTTTTTCATAATGTATGTTATTATTTTCCCATGGTCTTTGGGAGGAATGGGTTTAATCATTGCAAATGTACTGAAAAGAAAAAATACAAACATTAAAGATACATAATAAAATTCCTCAGATGTTTTTAGATATTTCCGAGATATTTTCCACCTACCTACTAATATTCGTAAGGAAATGGAAGCATTGAATTATAAAGAAGATGCCAAATATTACAAAAGACGCAAGTTTCGAGAAATGTCCTTACTAAACACAGTGTCGGTGGGATCATAGGTAGGAATGACGAAAATAATCTAAAAATCGCTATTACAAACATTATTTATTACATACATACATATTGTCACGCCTTTATCCCCGAAGGGGTAGGCAGAGGCATATTAAACGCCCACATTTCACAGTATGCATTTACAAAAAATATTTATTGATGTAAGTAATGTCATTATTAAATAAGTACACCATGTCGGTGCCACTAAACACTCAAGAAAATGAAATTTTCTAGTACTATGATTATGTAGGACTAGTACTTAGGTACTACATGGTATAGTGTTAAAAAAATTAGCTAGTATCGAGCGTATGTCCCAGTTGCGTCTCGTGTCGCCCAGTACTATAATTATGTAGGACTAGTACTTAGGTACTAAATGGTTGTGTTAAAAAAATTAAGCTAGTATCGAGCGTATGTCCCAGTTGCGTCTCGTGTCGCCCAGGGTCCGTTTTCCTACTTCTTTTCCACTTCGCGCGGTCATCGGCATCTCCTGGTACTTTGTTCCCCATATAGCCCAGTGGTTACCGTAAGAGTACCTCACACGGTCCATTTGCGTGACTTCCCATATCCACCGTGGCATTTTCATGCGGGTACTTATAGTTACTACGTACCTTTCTACATTTTTGAATAAGATCCTCCGTGTTGCCGGGGCGCAATCGGTAATGAGTAGTAGTTTTGAAAATATGTTTACAATGTTACCGATTTGTAACTTTTGGAAATTTATAGTTGGTATTTGTACTCGTTTTAGAAGATTTTTTCCCTTGGTTGGGTTTATTACTTGAACTGAATTGTCAAATGGAAAAAAGTTCAAAATTAACTCCACAATTTCTTCAGCATCCTCATCATACATATCACATAGAAAAGTGTACTTGTCGAAATAATCCCACACCTAGAATTAAAACGTTTTTTAAATGACGAGCATGGGCTCGTCATTTCACAGTTTATATGGATATGGGTCCTATAGTACTTAGATGTTTTCCTGTAGCATTCTATATGCGTGAACTTTTGCATACCAATCATTGTACCTACAGTCTTACCATGATATCACTTTTAAAATATTTATGAACTTTGCATATACTGCACAATATAATATACAAATAATGAACGTATAATGTCAAAATATAGTCGTTTCGTAACGAACTTTTTATAGACGTTGGTTACAGACTCGTAAAGAATAATATGTGAACATTGTCGTTCAATCGCTATGCTCATTTTTTATGTTAATTGTAAAAAACCTTTGAATTTACTAAGTAGGTTACATAACTATGAAACTTTGACTTCATAATAAATCGTCGCGCGTCGCTAAAGGTCAACCCGTACAAATCAAATCGTGGCCGTATTAGAAACCTTAAAGCTGAGAAAGTCGATTGTGTCAATAACACCTAAAGAATTGGGTTTGTGGGGTGCAGTTAGACTTTGCAATCTCAATATCACCCATAAGAGTTCCAAATCAATGAAGGCGGAGTATTACTGCTCCACATTTGGAAAAAAAAACTCTTGTACTTTTCCACTAATTTTTCTTTTTAACCTGACCGGTTTCGCCTAACGGCATTTTCAGACTTTATTCATGACGCTTTATAGTTCAATTATTTGTTATTTATTTAATTATTTTATATTTAAATTTATACGTTCATTTTGCTTTAATTCTCCCTAAATTTTGGGATAATTTATGAAGTGGTATCTTACTATTTTTGTTTACCCACATTTCATATATTGGACTGAATGACATATAAAACATCTTAAAATATTATTCAACCTGTAAAAATGCGAAAAGGCGAAACTGCCTCTGCCACCCCTTCGGGGATAAGGCGTGATGGATATTTATTTATTTACATCTTTAGCCATGGCCTAAAATGGAATGGAGTTGCGTAGTTTGCGCAGGCGGGTAGGGAATGTAAAGGAATTGTCACTTCAGCATTTCTTAAAGATTATTTTGTCCCTTTACACCTTGCAAATTAAATAAATATCTTAGAAGATATGGCAAAATCAAAAAAATGCGCCAATCAATAGACAGAGAATACTATAGACGAATTGATAACTTTTATTTCACTCACACAAGAAAGAAAGCAACTTATTTTCTTTTTTTTTTCTAGTGTGAAGAAAAGAAACATAATGATTAGAATTTTTGTTTCATCGAGAGTGCCGGTTTTTCCAGCACAATCTTGACATTGAGCAAAACAAAGTTTGACAGCTGTTATGCAATTCATTGTCATTATTGTAAAAAAATAGCTATAAAGCGGTTTAAAGATGGTTTAAAGGTACAAAACTGTGTTATATTTCATTGTGGAGTAATATGACGAACGAAATATTAATTCAAATCAATAAAAGATTGGTGCGATGTAGTGTTATAGGATGTAAGAGTGATAGTGAAATAAAACTATCTTTTCATTTGTAAGTAGTACCAAGTTTTATGAGTTACTAGGTTTTAATAGTAGTATATTGTGCATCTTGCATTCAAGATGGAATTTTATTAATAAATAAGAACAAATATCATTATTTAAGAAGTCAAACACCTAACATAAATCAAAGTCAGGGTCGCCATATCATGTATGCTAAATTACCCCAGATCTGATTTTATTTTTAAACAAAATGCTAGTCGTGTCGTACTGTTACATTTATTTAAACATAATAGACGCACAAAAATGGGAGACGTACAGAAAATTAACTTTGAGATATATATAAGCCTACTTACCACGTAATTAACGTTATTTATATTTTGTGCGACATAAGTTTAGGCCTGGGGTATATTGGAAATAACTACTCTCGGACCTCCCAACCATAACCTACTACGTGTATCAGCGCCCTGGCTACATTATTCAGTTAGCACCAACATGCAGGCGAGGCTCTGGATTGTGATTCAAGTGGAAGTGGTTTATAGACATGCTATACTACATACCTGAGATGTTGTCGGAACTGCTCTAAACTTCATATTTTATTTTAAATATTGTATAACCTAACCGTGAGGTCTCGGTTCGCCCAAATTTTCCACTTAATTTATATATTAATAGGTATATAAATAATATGTATATATATATTTATACTCTATCTATCCGACCTTGTTCATTTGTCAGCAGGTGTATCAGTTTTCATTGCATGTAAATACACTTAAACACTTGTAATGTTTTTTTATTGTGTTGTATTTAGTTAAATATAATTATTGGTTTCTTGCAACATTCCTAAAAGTGGCGTTTCGCGTCAGATTTGGATAACAGCTACAGGACGAACCAATCGTACTAGTAACTAAAACCTACTTCAAGAATTTGCAGCAAACATTTTGGACAAAAGTTTTTATTTAAAGAGAAGAAAAAGACTCTTTTACATAGTGATGAATTTAAAAGACAATAATATATTTTTTGGGAGATACGTTTTTTTATAAGAGTCTCTGCTTGCTTACAAATGTTTATTGTGTCAATTAACTGTAAAACTAAATATTCAAAAAATAACACTACTGTATTATTTACTCACGAAAATAAGAACCTATCATGCCTCTGTGGTGCAGTTGGTAGTGTATATAACAGTGAGGACAAATATTTGATTGATCCGCAAATGTTTGTTAAGGAGTTCAGGTATTTTCTAAGTGAGTGTTAGGGTGTTTCCAAATACCCACACCTACTAGCGGTGTAGCTGCTAACTAACGGATGAGACAACTACGCGTGTGCTCTTATGGGATTGGGAGGTCCGACGGCGGTCGCTCACAACAATTCCGAAAACTAAAAGCCAAATGATCAAAAGTACGGATCGTAGGTAGATACTTAGAATATTAATAATACAAAATATGGGGAAAATTTCCTTATATGGTAACCCAGTTATAACACTACCTGTCCCTTTCTCCGGCACGCTGACTTTGCGTCTACAGTATTCTCTGACTACGGTTAAGTACCTTTGTCTGCGCTAGAATAGAGCGAAAGCAATAAAAAATAAGTCATTTGTCAGACTTTTGGCACCAATTATCGAACATGACACAGGGTTGCCGCCGTATATTATTTTCCAAAACTAGTGTAGTGTATAATTCGGGTTTTTGTGTTTCATAATTGAGGAGTCTGTATGAACCACTGACGTACAAGAGTAAGCAGACCAAACATATTCCTTTACTTATGGAGCCATACTTCATATTTTTCACTCTTGCCATTTGTTTTATAAAGCTATCTTTATTACTCCTGTGTAGCTACATCTAACTCACACATTGAAAGCGAACAGCGCGTAGACAAATTTTCTACTACAACTAAGCTACAAACTTGTAATAAAGATTTATGTGTCGAAGTGAAAATATTACATAAAATTATTGTAAAAAGTAGACAAAAAATATACAAAAAGGTGTTCATAGAGTGATGAAGTTTCATTATCAAGAAATCACCAATAACTAAGCTAAGCTTCCTGCATATGTGTGTGTTATGCTACGTTTTTTTTCGCATTGGGTCTGCTTACTGTCTTATAATTATGTCTGTGGTCTGAACATGACCTATTACTGTATGGATACTCAGTCCTTTGCCTATCCTAGAAATAAAATAAATTGTTGAAACTGGAGATTTTTGGCGCCAGTTTGTCGTATTTCAGAATTACTGGTTTAATTCTTGTTTTTTAGTTTAATTGGTTAAATTGTGGTAGATTTCTAAAGAATTCGAAAATATGCATAAACGAAAGGAAAGTGATAATTGTGTTGCAGTGAACAGCAGCGTCTTTGTGTTAGTGCCAAATCTCCGTAGAAAGCTAGTAAGGATTCCGTTGCATTACTGGGGTAAGGATGTAGGATACAGACATAAGGACTTAACTGTACTTGACATCGACAAAGGACTGGACATGAGGAAATGCAAAAATTTGAATACCTTTAATAACTCTGTATGGACTTAGGTTTCTTTGCTTGCTCAAGAAAACAAATTCAAAATACTTGTAACTTTATGATTATGACTTTTGGAGCGAACATTAGCAATGACGCACATTATGCTGTATATTATTTCCAAAACTAGTAAATATAGGTGGAATATTATACATAAAGAGTTCAGTAAAGTGCATTAGTGAAGAAAGTGCTAAAAATGTATAGCGGTGTTGTTTGTGTCAGTGCCAAATTTCCATAGAGAGCTGCAATAAGGGATTCACTGCCTTATTGGGGCAAGAACCAGGACCTAGGACTGAGGACTTGACATCGACAAATGACTAGACATGACTAAAATAAAATAACTAGAAAATATAAATACTGAAGATTAGGCTGTATGAACTGAGTTTCCTTTGCAGCTCAAGATGGGCGAAAACAATTAATAACAACAATAATTTAAATATAAAATTTAAATAAAAAAAATTTATGATTTTGGTTTTCATTCGGTTTGGGTTTACGCGGGGAAGTCGACAAGTGCTGCCGCTTGCTGTACCTATATTTTTTTTTATATAGTTACAGCAAGCAGCTATACCTATTGCTATTTTCTTGTTTTATGTGCGGCAGTGGTGGTTTCTTGGACATAAAAGTTGTGTTAACGTGCTATAGTAATAGACAAATAAATAAATAAAAAATTTAGTGAAAATGCTATTTTCTTTTCTGCCGCGTAAATCCACTGAAAACCTCAGTATAACAACTACCAGGGGTGAGACTGACCTTGACCTAAGACTAGGCTTGACTAAGACGTAGAGGACTAGGACATTTTAGATATGAAGAAAGAAGATTGAAGAAATATGAATTACTAGTTGACGCCCGCGGCTTCGCCTGCGTAGAGAAGTTTTCCCGTTACCGTTTCCCACAGGAAACGTGGGAAACGGTTTTTGTTCCGGATTATGGATTATGCCGGATTTGTTCCCGGGATAGAAAGTAGCCTATGTCTGTCTCCTGGCCTTAAGCTACCTCCCCACCAATTTTTAGTCAAATCGGTACAGCCGTTGTTGAGTTATAAGTAGTGTAACTAACACACAGAAATATGAGTAAGATAGTAAGCCGACTAAACATATTCCTTTGTTTATAGCGCAATACTTCATCTTTTACACTCTTTTTATTTGTTGTATAACGCTATCTTTTTTTGTCCACCACCAGCGCGTAGCCTAAATTTCTACATAATGTCAATTATTAGCGCCATTTTTTAAACATTGTGTATATATTTAAAAACAGGTTATAAAAGTATAACGAAGCATGGTTAAGTTGTGTGTAAAATGTTGTAATAGCTTAAGTCTTAAGAACTCACCAGTAATTACTTTTCACAGGTAATTAATGTTTTAGTTACGACTACGTGTTATTATTCTAAGATTTTTATCCAAAAATGGTTATTCTTCTAGACGAACACTTGACATGTTGTTAATATCTGGTTCATAGCATCTGTTCCATAAACCGTTTGGTCGCTATCGTCATCGATATCTATGATTTTTGCTAATTTACATACATTTTGTACTGTTACGACATGTCAAGTACGGAGGGACGAATTCAGTTCAGCAAATTGTTTGTAATATCAATAATCAATATCCAAAGTAAATGTAGCGCCTGATCAATCAATTATGCTAATCTTGTTTAAGGTTTCTTAAGGATACCATTAAAAAAAGATGTTTGGTTAATAAACATAAATCTATATACAATAATCAATAATCAAAAACAATAATCTATAGGTCTGCCGGACCTCGGAAGATTTGATCAGCCGAGTCTGCCGACCAAATCTGTTGTCGCAACAGACGACCGGATCAGACCGTATTACTGTCAACTGCTTATAAGTCTGTGAACTAACACGACTTTCTTTTATTTCTAAGGAGATATGGCTTAAAGGTAAGTAACCAGGCGCTAAAATAAGTACAAAAAATAAATGATTCATTCAACTAGCGTTCAGCGCCACCTACTAGTTTACTATGTTAATTACATAACATATATACATTATATCATTTTTTGATAACCACTACTTAATAAAACGCAATGACAAACCACTACGTGATATAACGCAATGACAAATCACTACGTAATAAATGCAATGACAAACCACTACATAATATAACGCGACTGTCATTCGGAGTGTTGTTTGGTCAAGACGTGTGAATAGTAATGGTGACAGCTTTTTAGAATTATTTTGTGCATCTGATCTTATTTCTGTGTTTTTTTGTTGTTTTGGGTTGCCCCTGGTACTGGGAAAATAAAAGAGTTAATATTTTATTTTCTATCCGATAATAGGCTATAATGGCCGACAAACCACCCGATCCTCCTGACCCTGCCACTAATAGTAGACCATCTACGCCAACATTTTCGACTCCCCCAATATTTCTGTCTCTAATACCATCTAGCCCCCTTTCTCAATTAGCGGAAGCTGCTCTTACCAACCTTCCTGCTAATTCCGATATAACTCAAACCCGGCCGCGAAAGCGTCACGGTAATGATGACATTAGTGTTCCCCGCCCATCAAAGCAGCTAAGGAGTCAAGTTGCAAGAGATAAATATACGTCTGATGATAAGGGCCCATTCCTTGTCCATGTTTCTCGATTAGAAACACAACCAAATGCGGGTACTACTGTCCACCCTGTATCTTTTGGATGTTTTCTCATTAAGAATAACTTTGCGAATATCGTTAAAGGTAGTATCAAGAAAGTAGGCCGGAACCGCATTTCGGTTGAATTTCTAACATACCAAGATGCCAATGCATTTCGTATCAACCAAACACTCAGTAACAATAAGTATGTCGTTTCAATTCCATCATATAATGTAACCCGTATGGGTGTTGTATCTGGCATTCCTACGGAAATGACAGAAGAAGAGGCTAAGGCTTATTTATCTACCCCTTCTGGCTGTGGTACTGTTTTAAAAGTCAGACGTATTAATAGGAAAGTTATTAATGACGGTTTACTGGAGTGGAAGCCAACAGAAACATGCGTCCTTACATTTGATGGTCAAGTACTTCCAAGTCGAGTTTTTCTATGCTATACGTCCCTTCCAGTCTCGAAATACATCTATCCCACTATTCAGTGTAGGAAATGCTCTCGCTTTGGTCACGTTGAGTCAATTTGTAGATCTAAACCTAGATGTTTAAAATGTGGGCATGACCATCCTGGCAGTGGATGTGATTCATCCGAAGATGACGCCTTTTGCATTCTTTGCTCTGGCAATCATTTTGCCAATAGCAAGGATTGCCCGGAGTACAGAAGGCAAAGGTTGATAAAATCTATCATGGCTGAACAGTCTCTATCTTATGCTGAAGCAAGCAAATCTACTCCATCCATCTCCAAATCTGCCTCCTATGCCCAAGCTACAAAATCCATCCCACAAACTCAGTCCTACTACAAGACCATTTCGTTAAAACCGAAATCTCATGCTCCTCTTGGTCCATCATACGACAGGGTTACTCATAGCCAAATTGTAGCTCAGCCAAAACCCACTCAACCAAATGGCCATGCCATCCCCTCTGCAGACAATAAAAATCCAATTATTGACCTCTTAATACAACTTCTAACTACTTATCTTACTTCTAACTCTGCCCAATCCCCCCATTCAGCTCATAATATCACCCAATCACCGTCCAACGCTGCCTCGCAATTAATATCTCTCTTCTCTAATCATAATAATGGCCCTAACACTGGTCTTCCTTCGGTTGAATGTGCGGAGCATGTATTATAAAAGCATGACCTCTCATTCCTTTTCAACAAAAGCATTCCTGTAATTTAAGTCTTGGCTAAAACCTAGCCTCAACTGTAGTGTATCATAAAAGGTACCTATTTCTCAACCAAACGTAACAAATCTGATGCATACAGAGAATCACATAATATGTATCTGCAAAATTATTGGATCTTGTTTTTTAAGTAATCACACGTATTTCCATTACACATCTGACATTGGCAGAGTCGTCATCAGTGACAAGTTGACACCGCTTGCCATGAAGAAAAAATAATATAATAATATAACGCAATGACACTAGATGGCAGTATCTTCTTTAGTCGGGATTCGAGTATGATTTAAAAAATAATAATGAGTGTGAAAATATTGTAGATGAGGCAATTGAAAATGAAACTGAAAAATAATTTTACTTTTAGTTTTGTTGTGATTATAAATATATCATTGTATGTGAGTTCTAGTAACTAAGAAAATTGTTTATTATTTAATTACCTATATGAGCAAAATTATGAAATCTGCCTTTTTTTTTCTTTACCTACTGCTTTCTACTGTTTATTTTTAGGCGAGTTGTTGTTTTTTAGTTTGTTTAGGTTGGCAACACTGTATGTCAGTCATTGAATTGTCAGTGGCTCAAAGGTCTTGTAACCAAGTCAAAAAACTTGGAAAAAAAAAATTGAATTGTCAGTTTTGTTTTGAGCCGCAGAGTGCAGCGGCGTGGTGGAGTTTATTATTGTTCTTTTTTATTACTGAAACATAAACTACATATAACCAGAATGGCTGACACTAGCAATAAGGAAACATCTGTTACTAAAGTGCCTATGATCTATGTTTGTGGAGGTACTTATAGCTTAATTTACATTACTAATTTGGGTAGGCATTGAACCCTACAAATGCAAATATTTTGTGTATAGATACGGGTTTGAGCTTTTAAAGCAGGCCTAACTCGGTCCCTGAAAGATTTGGATGCAACGGGCTTGATTCTCCGTCCTCTTTCTAATATATTTGTATTTTGACTTCATGTTTATATACAGATTGAAGTTATCATTCTTAAATATATTTTCAACATTTTCAGAATGTCATCGAGAAAATGAAATTAAACCCAGGGATCCAATACGGTGCCGAGAGTGTGGCTATAGGATTATGTACAAGAAGCGCACTAAAAGATGTATCCTTTTTAATAACAATTCTAAATTTATTACTCAGATGCACAAGGTTTGCTTATGCCGTTTCATATTCATGCATCAGACATCTATGTTGAGTAGGCAAACTATGTATATTTTTATCTATAACTGGTTGTTATTAATTTTGTTTTTGTTTTTAGTGTGTCATTCAGCTTAAGTTTTGTTATACACTAATATATCATGTGGTAATACTTTTAGACAACAGTTAGTTTTCTATTTCTGTTTTCGTCTTTTGTTTGTCAATTATAGTGGCCTATCTACTGAACTAATGACTTGAAGGGGAATAGAATGGATGTATATAGATAGTAGGCCATGAACAAAATCATGTAAATGATCCTACATGAATTACTTTTAGAATGAAACTAACTACTAATCCTGTAATAACAACTATGTTTTGACGTAACTTTTGATATAAGAGATTTTACCATAAATACCTGATACTTCAATGTTTATTAATCAGACACACCTTTATTAGAAATAGAAACTGAAGGAAAAATGTGGGATGTACAAGCAGGATTTATGAAAGCAAGGGGATGCACGGATCAGGTCTTTTCGTCTATGCATAGCAGAAAAGGTTTTGGCAAAAAGTCAAAAAGTCAATTGCGAATTTGTAGACTTGGAAAAGGCCTTTGATAGAGTGGTGAGGAATGAACTGTGGTCAATACTGGCCAGGTATGGAGTAAAAAGCCACTTGATACGAGCACTGAAATCTCTCTATGAGGGCTCCAGTGCTTGTGTCAGGATCAACGGAGCTTGCACAGACTTTTTTCACATTGAAAAAGGTGTGAGACAGGGTTGTTTAGCGTCGCCGTTGCTGTTTAACCTATACATGTACAGCTGCCTTAAAAGAACTGCAAGATAGTACGTATGGTATAAAAATAGATGAACTGACCGTCAAGTGCCTCCTATACGCCAATGATCAGGTAATACTGGCATCATCGGCGGAGGAGTTGCAGTTGATGGTTAACATTGTATACCCTAAATAGCAAAGGAATGAAAGTGAATGTAAATAAGACAAAAGTAATGGTTTTTGAAAGAGAGGTAAGTATGACGGATTGCTCGATTTTTGTGGAAGGAAAACGAGTCGAACAAGTAAAATAATTTGTATATTTGGGTTCAAAATTTGTGAGAGTTGGAAAGTGTGATTGTGACATTGAACGAAGAATTTTGGCTGGAAATCAAGTGAATGGAGCCATGTATGTGCCAGTACACCTTTATGAGCAGTCAGAACATGTCTGAGAAGGCAAGACTGGCTGTGCATAGAGGAGGACTTGTTCCTACACTTATGTATAGCAGTGAAAGTTGGGGGTGGCAGAAGAAGCATAGAAGTAAAATTAATGTAGTGGAAATGAGAAGTCTGCGGAGTATAGCTGGAGTGAAATTGATGGACAAAGAAAGGAACAGTGTGATAAGGGAACATTGCGGTATGGTAGAAGATGTAGTGACTAAGATAGAAAAAGGTATGCTTAGATTCAGACACGTGGAGAGGATGGATGAAAGTAGACTAACGAAAAAGATTTATCAGAAAAAAGTTAATGGGCAAATGGGTAAGGGGCGACCTCGACGTACATATGTCAATCAAATAGAAGACATTTTGGAAAAAGATTAGGTCAAGAGTACCCTTAACCGGCGTGTGTGTATGAAAACACTTATGAAAGTGGAAGAAGCGAAAGTTGTATGCCAGGATCGTAGCAAGTGGAAAGCCATAGTCTCTGCCTACCCCGATGAGAGACAGGCGTGACGATATGTATGTATGTATGTTTTTATTCTCAAAGTGGTTCGCGGTCTTGAACCATAAGCATTTTTGTCCCTTTTTGTTGATACTTCAATCCACATAGATTACATGCCCATAAACATACCTACCCTGTGAAATGACTTAGTGTGCTTTTGCCATTCCTAATCTGATAATTACTCCCAGCCCATGTTTTGAGTGTTATAGGTGATTTTTCCATACAAACTCAATTGATACTTTTGAATGGAACAGAAAGTATTTATTGGGAAATAGATTAAAAAAATTCCATTCCTCAATACCAGTCAGTCAGAAGTGACAGCGGGTGAAGCATTATTTTCTTGTAAATTAGCTGCTTATTTAATATAATTCATGAGTGTGTAATGCAATAGTTGTTATGTGGCATTGAATACAACTATAAGACCTTTCCAAGTGCCACAACTTTAGGGAAAAAACATATACCAGTTGTTTATGAATTAATGAACTTTCACACTATAAATAGTCAATTCTGTTCGTCTGATAGAGAGAACTACCACGGTCTAAGCTGCATGTGCCTGTCTTTTAAACTATACACCTTTATTTAACAAATATTTTGTATTTTGTTTTAAAATTAAAATATAAAAGCGCATCTTATTTACTAACTGCTTGGTGTGTGAAATAATACTGCTTTGGTTATGAGGTAAGAATATTCTATGCATTTAATTTTATTGTTGATGTAAATAGGACAAGAATTTATTTAAGTAAAATGCTAATAAGCAAAATATGTGAAATGCTATTAAGATATTGGCTAAACAGCAATTTTGCTGGTTTTTTTAGCAAGTGGAAATCCCCGTGGATTTTTATTGGTGTTAGTAAGTGTTAAAATTAATCATAAAAGATCACTAAAACGGGAAAGGCTCGTTTACTTGTTAATAATAATTTAAATTGAAAAGGAAAAGTATACTCAATTACCAGTATTACTTGCTTTACCATACCTTATATGTGCCAGTGAGCAGTATTACCCATCTAATATTTATCACACACCTGCAAAATTAACTTGTATGTTCCTTGGTATTCCCCAGTAAAATATTGACAACCTAATATCAATGTCCTACTGTAGAATGAGTTCTCAAAGTTCGAAAGTTGGTAATGCAAATTGAGTGAGGAATAGATCTACTGCGCCGGGTGTCCTGTTGTTAAACTTAACTATCTTCACACTGTATCCCTTACAGGGTAGTCAGAGCGGACAGATCGCCAGTCATCGCGATCCATGCATACTTTGTTCGCTTAATAGATTCATTAATCGTTTCATACATGCACGTCTGGGTATCCGAGTACTTTTACTTTTCCGGATTTGAGCAATCTGCTCACGTAGTCTTCATATGTAAGTCTCGGCCTACCCTGCCTCCTTCTGCTCTCTACTTTCGCACAATGTATATTTTTCGTCAATCGTTCCTTACTCATTCGTTGGACGTGTCCAAACCAACGGAGCACGCAATTTTTCAGCTTAACGCTGACACTTTCATTCAAACCTGCCATATTGCGTATCACTTCGTTACGTATTCGGTCGGCCAAGGTTACGCCGCACATTTTTCGAAGTGATCGCATCTAACGCACAGCATTTAACTTATTTTCATGAGACCATGAGCACCGCATCATCAGCGTACAACAGACAATTTACTGTTAAGTCACCCAAATTCACACTCATATCACAATCTTTCGACTTCTGCAGGCAACTTTCCAAAGTTGCCTGCAGAAGACACTGTGAACCGCCAGGCAGACATGACACAACTCTGTTTGACGCCTGTACACGTCGAAAAGAGGCGCACGCAAGCCTTACAGTCCCTATAAAGCAACGTATTGCCCGCATTAGCGAGCCGTCCAGACTATATCCGGTTAGCAACTCAGTGTTCTGTAAATGATCGCTATGAATAGTCCGCAATGGATGAGCGTGGCATTTCCATTCCATTTATGTGCGTTTCAGGTGGAACGTTAAGCCTCGGTGTCAGATGCCAGTAACGGGGAAGTGATACCCTAATGGGCGGCTTGAAAAATTTTAGCAGCTGGTAGCCAAACATACGCTTCTCCATTTCAACACGACAATAGGCTCACCACCTATTACGTAGGACAAAATACATATATGGATTATGGTGAAGTGTGGGCCTATACTATGCGTCTGCCTACCCTTTTGGCGATAAAGGCGTGACTATATGTATAGAAATAGGTAAAAATATTAATTCATTTATGGCATAGTAGAATGTTGAATGTAGATGCTTTTAAATGTTTTAGTTAGTGTTTTGGATAAGTTAAAAATATCTGCGATTTTTCTATATTTTCAGTTTAATCGACTAATGTCTATAAGTTAAAAATAGTAATTCTCCTTGACTACAGCTTCTAGTGGTCGTCTTTGATGCCCGGTGATGGAGAATGAAGAACTACGGAAACTTTGATATAGAAATGTATATATTTAAGATTTATGTGTAAAATAAAACTATTGAGTATAAAATTTTGGTTTTCTTTGAATGAATGAATGAAAACTGAAATGATCTATACCTAAAATAATATAACTATTCTAATTACCAATTAATAACGTGTCAATGCATTCCGTAAGCACCCAGCTAAATGAATGAACTGAATCTCGGGCGTAGCCAGGCTGTTTTTCAATACTTGTAATAATGTGTAAATGTTTGGATAGATCGCTCACTTATATAGTTATAAAGGAGATATTGGGTGCAATAAGGCCCTACCTACATCTTCGGGGCCTCATCTGTGAATGGAGCATCTGCAGAGACTAACAGATAAATCGTTCAGCAACCTATGAAAGCCCTACGTACGGCTGGACGAGCACCTAACCGAACTCGAGGTAGAACTGTGTCGCATAAACTGGCACATATTGGTATTTGCGGGCGCCGAAGAAAGGAGTAGGACACTAACCCTTGCGCCCGGCGTCCTGCTATGCAATTCACAAATCTCGGATCCAAATCCGCTACGGCGCAAATGTCATCGATATTCATAGAATTCGAATATCAATGACATTTGCGCCGTAGTGGTGCATAGCTGTTCTACTTTTGGGAAGGTGATGGGAAGCAATCCTCCTATAGGTTTTATCGTAAAGGACCTTATTAGCAGCATTGTGAAAGTCAGCAGTATGTCGGCTCGGATAGCATACTAATATCGACTCTCTGAAAGTGAGTCAAGTGTATGCCCTGACCTTGATAAGCACTGACGAGGCAATTGAGGCAGTGCACGAGGACATAGCGTCAGCATTACACGGTACTACTGAGGCTTATTACAACGTGACTAACGTAGAACTTAAAAAACCCTGGATCAAGATAATCTTATAAGGGATAATTTAGCATAATCTATCCTTTTTTTATATAAAAAGCTGAAGTGTATGTTTGGTTGAAAGCGGTAATCTCAGGAACTAGCTACTAGTTCGAATTGAAAAATTATTTATATATTCGATAGCCTATTAATACGGAAGGCTGTAGGTATGCTTTAGGTATATCATCACGATACTACCCTGGAGAGCAGACCAGTAATTATAAATAATAATAATAACTTTATTGGCAGATAGGTACAATATTTCATTTTCATTTAGCAAATTGGTTCTTATTTTGTACAACGGATATGGACCCCTGCCTCTTAAACTAGGTGGATACCTGTATCTTAAGAGACAGTGTTCGGCAACTACATTTTTTTTTCAATTTTCCATTTAATATTAACACAAATGTTTATGAACTCATATTATGTAGTCATTTGTATCATTATATTGAGTGGAGTAAAGTCATGGTGTACGAAGTTGAATTTTTATTATAAAAGTAACTTAAAAAACTTAAAATTATAAAACAGTGTATGTATGTATGTGTGTATGTGCTATACCTACTTGTATTTTTTGGACATTGAATTTGTGTACATTTTGTTTTTTTGTAATTATTTTATGGCCTGGATACGAAGCCAAATCTTATTTTTTATATCATATTTCTTCAGTCATATCTTCTAATTTAGTCCTGTCAAGTCCAGTCATAGGTCCTGGGTCCTTGCCCCATGAACGTGGTAGAGCGTTAATGAGGCTTTCAGTGGAATTTGCACGACACATTGTAAAATAGCTTTTCACTGCAATATATCACTGTCTTTCACTATAGCACGTATACATAACTTTTATGTCTAAGAAACTACCATTTTTACACATAATACAAGGTTAATGTACTAGTTTTGGAAAATAATATACAGCAAGCGGCCGACACTTTTTTTTATTTTTTTGTTGTTTTGGCGATGTCCGGCTTGGACTTAGCCACAACGCATATTATATTAAATTTTTCTTATAGTGATAATTTTCAAGTGATAATGAATATTCTTCATTCAAAAGTAGTAAATGATTCTTATTGATAGCAGCGTATTCATGTATAGGTTTGTTCAAAGTTCTAATTACTACTGCAGTAAAATGATGGTAAATTTTAATGCAGTTATATGTGGATTTTGGAAGGTAACAGAAAATACCGCGCTCCACTAAGTTATCCAATTTCACAACACTTGTACACGTTGTCGAAGCTTTTATGTTTAAAACACCATCATTTTTACACATAAACACACATAATGGAGCCGCGACCGCGTCATTCGCTGTCTCCCGCCAAAACCCGGCCGCCATTTATCAAGATCCCGCGCAATCTGTTAATATTAGGTATGAAATTTCAGTTTTATATGAAAACATTGTAACGAATGTTTTTTATGTATTTTTTATTTGTATTAGTCGAAGTAATCACCCATGCAATCAATGCATCTTTGCCAACACAGTGGCAGTTTATTGATGCCCTTCTTAAAGAAATCAGCTGTGTACTATATTATTCGGGGAACATTTTTTATGTATTTTTTATTTGTATTGGTCGAAGTAATCACCCATGCAATCAATGCATCTTTGCCAACACAGTGGCAGTTTATTGATGCCCTTCTTAAAGAAATCAGCTGTGTACTATATTATTCGGGGAACATTAATACAAAAATAAATGTCAACAAATCGGGCAAATTTTTATACATTATATTGTATAATTTATAAACGACGGGATTTAATGGGAGTTTGAAGTATATCATAGGCAAAGACACAGCTAATAATTTATACAGTTGGGTACCACCATTTCCTTTCGAGAGAAGAGAAGAGAGATGTGGTTTCAGTCGATGTGAGCCCGACATGCCTATCTCAGCGTTGGCTCCGGTAATGTGATGGCGGGTGGTACAAAAAATATAAGTTAGGTACTACATATTGACCTATTTAGAGATATTGAACTTCTACAAAGCTATAAATCTTATCTCTTTTATTTACATGATTCCATTGTATTGAAGTTGAAAGCCATCTATTATATCCTTTCTTCCATTTATCATAAAGACCTACCTAAATGTACATCTCAGATCAGTATTACCTGCGAAGTTATTGTATCGAGGATAGTTTCTTAAAAAAGGCGAGGGGTATGTTTGTTATGCTGGGGCCACACTAACGGGAAATGCCATTATTTATCGCGATAATGGACGTTAACCATAGGTGTAGCCACAACTTAACGGGGTAATTTGACAATGGCATTAACAATGGCGTTCGGCGTTAGGCGATAGCTCAAGTGGCGGTACATCAAAGAGATTAACGCGAGAATTGATGCGATGAAGTGGCCACACTACATATTGTCAGTGTGCGACGAGAGCGCAACGGGAGCGGACGTGTTTGTTTTAAAATACGCTGGCGACGGAGTGGAGTAACGAGAAAGTTATTACTTTTCTCGAGATTCTGCAAACAGAACTATGTTTGTGGGATCCGAAACTCAAAGGTTACAAGAACCGAGGAACGCAGAGTGATGTTTGGCGCCGAATAATGGAAAAAATACCGTTTCAAACAACTATTGAAGTAATAAAAAAGAAGAAGGAAAGCCTAATGGATTATTAAAGAACCCATTTGAACAAAATTAAGAAAACGTTGAAGTCCGGTGCTGGCAAAGATGACGTATATACAACTAATTGGTTTGCATTCGAAACGATGGATAATTTCTTGCGAGGAGTATATGATAGTAGTCGCACATTAAATACAGAGGTAAATAATATAATTAGTCATACATAATGTCAATGATATAGTCATTAGCAAGTGCGTTTTTGGGTTTAAAGGATCATTTTTTTTATATTACGCTAGTGCTTTACCTGCGGTTTCACCCGCGCAAGTCCGGTTCCCGTGAGAATCCTACTTGCTACTCCTACTTATCCTACTTCCTACTATCCTACTAATATTATAAATACTAAAGTTTGTGAGTATGGATGTTTGTAACTCTTTCACGGTTTTGTTTTTCTTTCAAAACTACTGAATGGATTTTAATAAGACTAAAAAAAATTATACATAGGCTTTTAATATTTAAAGATATTGTGTATATTTTTCAAGATATGCGTACGAAATCGCGGGCGGCTGCTAGTTTAAATATAATTTTTTTTGCAGACACATAACGAAAATGAGGCTCAAGAAAGAAATGATGGAAAGCAGAATAGTTATCATTTGTCTACAGAAACAGAAGAAGTTTCGCATAATATACAAGAAGAAAATGGAACTCGTCCAAAAGAAAATAAATCTTCTCAAAATTATGGAAGAAAAAGACAACTGAAGTACGAGTTGCCTCAAGAAATCAAAGCAGTGATACGTCAAATGGACGAAGCTTTTGAATTCATGAAAGAGAAGAAAGATAATGAATGTGAGATGTTCGGAAGACTGCTCGCAAGTAAACTAAAAAAAATAAGTAATCCAAATACGCGAGATATATTAATGAATGATATTCAAAATTAACTATTTCGTGCATGTATGGCCGATCGACTTGAGCAAAAGTCTGCAGTACCTCAGTTTTCTACATCCCAGTCTCCACACCATCAATCATACAGTCCATCGCCAAACCCTCCATCATACCAGTCGCCTTTAGGCCACTCTACATCCCAGTCTCCATACCTTCAAGCATACAGTCCATCGCCAAATTCTCCATCATACCAGTCGCCTCCACCTCACGATAAAAATCCACCTTCAGATCAGTTCTCAGTTGAAACTTCCCCAGAAAATTTCCTAGAATTACCACCATCAATGCGTGCCTCACAATTAGTTATCACAGCTTCCGGTGAAATAAAGATAATTATTAAAGATTAAAAAATTATGTAAAAGCTGTGTCAATTACTTTAAGAAATTAATAATAAATGAAAGACATAAATACAGAGTACGTTGTTTTATTTTCCAAATAATCAAATTAAAATAAATATTTATGAGCCTAGACGGAGCATAAGGAGCAAGAGGAAGTCTTACAAATTATTCATGGTCCTGAAATGTTCTGCGAATTTATTCCTAATCTGGATCGCTGTTAAAGCTGAACGTCGTGCAATATTCTGCATTGACCTGAAAGCGCCCTCGCCATTTCCAATGTCTTCTCTCCATGTTCCAGGATTTATTATTTCTCCGTTGACAATTGTGTCAGTGTAGCCTGATGGGGTGTAAATGGACTTACGAGTTAGAACTTTTTCTTAAAAAGTTATGTAAATAAGCAGACGCCATTACGACTCTTGAAGCTTCGTTTGGTTGTAGAGCTATAGGTTTTCTAAGTACTCGAAACCGTGCTGACATAACACCAAATGCGTTTTCCACAACAATCCGAACAGAAGAAAGTTTACGACTGAAGTTTCGTTGCGTACTTCCTTCGGGGTGGTCTCCGGGAAAAGGTTTCACTATGTTAGGGTGCAATGGGAATGCACTGTCAGCAACAAAAACGTACGGCACATTTACATCGCCATCAGAAAGTGGTTTAGGTTGTGGTAAACGTTAGGAATTTGTCTGAAGTTTTTCGGATAAAACACAATCTCTGAATATACCACCGTCACTGATTCTACCCTTGTTGCCTACGTCGCAAAACATAAAACAAAAATTGCGATCCTCTAAGGCCATCAACACAATATTAAACGAATGCTTATAATTAAAATATTCAGACCCACTGTGAATCGGTGACACCATGAGAACATGTTAACCATCGATTGCTCCCAAGCAATGAGGAAATGTATCTTTAAAATCAGATTCCTTTTGTAGCCATTCATTTTCATTCTCAGATAACTTGATCATGTCTTTCAATACAGATATGAGAGCAGCACAACATTCCCTTACAATATTGGAAATCACTTGGTGAGACATCTTGAACAAATAATGTAAGCTTCTGTAGCTATCTCCTGTAGCTAAATATCGTAAAGTAACTGCTAGTCGAACTTTGGCGGGTATAGTTGCACGAAATTTAGTTTTTTGTTTTTCTATCTTAGGCCCAACTCTGCTTAAAATCAATTCGAAATCAGTTGCCGACATACGAACGAACCCCTCGAACTGGTTGCTTGGTTCAGCTAGTAGTTCGGAAAATATTTCCTACATAGAGTTCCTGCAATTAAAAAAAGTTTATTAGGTAGGTATATGTATTAGGTACTTCAAAAGTACCTACACTTTGATGCATGGTACGAATGTCAGACAGGAGAAAAAACTGACAATAATACAAAATAAAAAGTGTATATACATAAATGTACCCATGTTAAACTTTTTATTATGTTTTATTTTACCGGTTTTAACCGGTAATTGTTATATTTGAAAACTAAATTTAAGCTACATTTAGGTACTTATTAATTTAATTATAAACTAAATTAAAATAAATAGAAAGACTTACAGTGTACGATTCCTGTGCATTTGTATCATCCACCATCTTCTTTTTCTTTGTTTCCGTTTTCTCTTTAATCTGTAATGATTCAATAAAGTCAAATAATATAAATTTACACTCATGAAATATATAGCTCTGTCGACGTCCATCTTGCTTGAATTGAAGTAAATTCAACGCCGTTTTTATCGCCAATAATGAGCATTCATGTTGACCGCTGACGTGTAGCCACCCACTTTAATGCGGTAAAAAATATTGCAATAATTATCGCGATAATGGGCATAGACGTTAAACGCTAGTGTGGACCCAGCATTAGGAATTATCATTGTTATTGCCTTTGTAACTCCAGACTATGGCAGCACGTCCATGTTTGCATTTAATTTAACGTTCATTTAGGAGATTCCGAACCAACTTCTGCTTTTGTTACTGAAGATAGTGAGCAATGTATTGTAAACGCATTTTACAGTGACCCGGTGGTCTAGTGGTTAGTGTACTTACCTGACTACGAAACCTGAGGTCATGTGATTAATGCCCACACAGGATAAATCTTAGTGTTGGCTGTGATTAGCGCATTGATTTTTTTGTTATGCTGGGGCCACACTAACGGGAAATGCCATTAATTATCGCGATAATGGACGTTAACCATAGGTGTAGCCACAACTTAACGGGGTAATTTGACAATGGCATTAACAATGGCGTTCGGCGTTAGGCGATAGCTCAAGTGGCGGTACATCAAAGAGATTAACGCGAGAATTGATGCGATGAAGTGGCCACACTACATATTGTCAGTGTGCGACGAGAGCGCAACGGGAGCGGACGTGTTTGTTTTAAAATAAGCTGGCGACGGAGTGGAGTAACGAGAAAGTTATTACTTTTCTCGAGATTCTGCAAACAGAACTATGTTTGTGGGATCCGAAACTCAAAGGTTACAAGAACCGAGGAACGCAGAGTGATGTTTGGCGCCGAATAATGGAAAAAATACCGTTTCAAACAACTATTGAAATAATAAAAAAGAAGAAGGAAAGCCTAATGGATTATTAAAGAACCCATTTGAACAAAATTAAGAAAACGTTGAAGTCCGGTGCTGGCAAAGATGACGTATATACAACTAATTGGTTTGCATTCGTAACGATGGATAATTTCTTGCGAGGAGTATATGATAGTAGTCGCACATTAAATACAGAGGTAAATAATATAATTAGTCATACATTATGTCAATGAAATAGTCATTAGCAAGTGCGTTTTTGGGTTTAAAGGATCATTTTTTTTATATTACGCTAGTGCTTTACCTGCGGTTTCACCCGCGCATGTCCGGTTCCCGTGAGAATCCTACTTGCTACTCCTACTTATCCTACTTCCTACTATCCTACTAATATTATAAATACTAAAGTTTGTGAGTATGGATGTTTGTAACTCTTTCACGGTTTTGTTTTTCTTTCAAAACTACTGAATGGATTTTAATAAGACTAAAAAAATTATACATAGGCTTTTAATATTTAAATATATTGTGTATATTTTTCAATATATGCGTACGAAATCGCGGGCGGCTGCTAGTTTAAAGATGATTTTTTTTTGCAGACACATAACGAAAATGAGGCTCAAGAAAGAAATGATGGAAATCAGAATAGTTCTCATTTGTCTACAGAAACAGAAGAAGTTTCGCATAATATACAAGAAGAAAATGGAACTTGTCCAAAAGAAAATAAATCTTCTCAAAATTATGGAAGAAAAAGACAACTGAAGTACGAGTTGCCTCAAGAAATCAAAGCAGTGATACGTCATTTGGACGAAGCTTTTGAATTCATGAAAGAGAAGAAAGATAATGAATGTGAGATGTTCGAAAGACTGCTCGCAAGTAAACTAAAAAAAATAAGTAATCCAAATACGCGAGATATATTAATGAATGATATTCAAAATTAACTATTTCGTGCATGTATGGCCGATCGACTTGAGCAAAAGTCTGCAGTACCTCAGTTTTCTACATCCCAGTCTCCACATCATCAATCATACAGTCCATCGCCAGATCCCCCGTCATACCAGTCGCCTTTAGACCACTCTACATCCCATTCTCCACACCATCGAGCATAAAGTCCATCGCCAAATCCTCCGTCATACCAGTCGCCTTTAGGCCACTCTACATCCCAGTCTCCACACCATCAAGCATACAGTCCATCGCCAAACCCTCCGTCATACCAGTCGCCTTAAGGTCACTCTACATCCCAGTCTCCATACCTTCAAGCATACAGTCCATCGCCAAATGCTCCATCATACCAGTCGCCTCCACCTCACGATAAAAATCCACCTTCAGATCAGTTCTCAGTTGAAACTTCCCCAGAAAATTTCCTAGAATTACCACCATCAATGCGTGCCTCACAATTAGTTATCACAGCTTCCGGTGAAATAAAGATAATTATTAAAAAATTATGTAAAAGCTATGTCAATTACTTTAAGAAACTAATAATAAATGAAAGACATAAATACAGAGTACGTTACTCTTGCTCCTTATGTTACGCCTAGGCGGAGCATAAGGAGCAAGAGGAAGTCTTACAAATTATTCATGGTTCTGAAATGTTCTGCGAATTTATTCCTAATCTGGATCGCTGTTAAAGCTGAACGTCGTGCAATATTCTGCATTGACCTGAAAGCGCCCTCGCCATTTCCAATGTCTTCTCTCCATGTTCCAGGATATATTATTTCTCCGTTGACAATTGTGTCAGTGTAGCCTGATGGGGTGTAAATGGACTTACGAGTTAGAACTTTTTCTTAAAAAGTTATGTAAATAAGCAGACGCCATTACGACTCTTGAAGCTTCGTTTGGTTGTAGAGCTATAGGTTTTCTAAGTACTCGAAACCGTGCTGACATAACACCAAATGCGTTTTCCACAACAATCCGAACAGAAGAAAGTTTACGACTGAAGTTTCGTTGCGTACTTCCTTCGGGGTGGTCTCCGGGAAAAGGTTTCACTATGTTAGGGTGCAATGGGAATGCATTGTCAGCAACAAAAACGTACGGCACATTTACATCGCCATCAGAAAGTGGTTTAGGTTGTGGTAAACGTTAGGAATTTGTCTGAAGTTTTTCGGATAAAACACAATCTCTGAATATACCACCGTCACTGATTCTACCCTTGTTGCCTACGTCGCAAAACATAAAACAAAAATTGCGATCCTCTAAGGCCATCAACACAATATTAAACGAATGCTTATAATTAAAATATTCAGACCCACTGTGAATCGGTGACACCATGGGAACATGTTTACCATCGATTGCTCCCAAGCAATGAGGAAATGTATCTTTAAAATCAGATTCCTTTTGTAGCCATTCATTTTCATTCTCAGATAACTTGATCATGTCTTTCAATACAGATCAGCAGCACAACATTACCTTACAATATTGGAAATCACTTGGTGAGACATCTTGAACAAATAATGTAAGCTTCTGTAGCTATCTCCTGTAGCTAAATATCGTAAAGTAAATGCTAGTCGAACTTTGGCGGGTATAGTTGCACGAAATTTAGTTTTTTGTTTTTCTATCTTAGGCCCAACTCTGCTTAAAATCAATTCGAAATCAGTTGCCGACATATGAACGAACCCCTCGAACTGGTTGCTTGGTTCAGCTAGTAGTTCGGAAAATATTTCCTACATAGAGTTCCTGCAATTAAAAAAAGTTTATTAGGTAGGTATATCCCTTTCAGCACGAAGAGTTTATTTTTTATTTTATTCTATTCTGTACGTAATTTTAAGATGCTTATGACCCTAAGTAGGTAAGAAAAATATTTTAAAAAATCCCGTCTTGTTCATTTCCCCAGAAACCCCCCCGCACGCACGTGCGTTGTCGTTTTGAACTTTACTGGCGCACGATCGTGCACTCTGTATATAAATGGTTATAAAAAACAATTATAATACTAATTACAATAATTAATTAATCTTTTTAATTATTAATTAAATCACAGTGCTTTGAGATTTAAAATATTTCAAAACTAAGAAAGTATAATCAAATATCCTTAGATTAACCAGTCTTAATGTCAAAATTTGAAAGATTATCGAATACTGGAAAGTGTGCAAATTGGTTAAAACGTTTCTCGAAGCTAGGCCACTACTGGTTTGTACCTGTTGGCTGATTTCTCATAGGGTGATAGAGGCTGCTCCTCTTCTACTACTGCGGCACTAGATGGAGCATTGACACTATTCATCAGAGCGTAAGCTAAGTCAATCTTAAATCACAGTAAATCTTTAGCCTTTGCCTTACGAGACTCACAATCGATTTTGTATTGTCTCCAAGCATTTACTACCGCCAGATCTAAAAAAGAATCATAATTTTTACTGGTCACTTCTTGGTTTTCTGGTATGTGCGATAGTATTTCAAAAGCTGATCAAGTACGTCCACTCATCCCATGTTTTTGTTGTAGTTCATTACTACCCTTAGAGCCGTTACCTGAATATACGCCTTATCTTTTTTGTCCCATAGATTAACAGAGTATTGTCACCTCCAGTACAATTAGAACCCCTTAAACGCCTTTATTATCCTTCCATTTAATCACAGCAATACCATTATCGCCACGTTTCATTGATCTATCTTCCTTCAAATTCATTTTTTATGATCTGGAATTCGATTAAGCATAATTGTTCCTGTTCCATGCAAATGCAACTCTTTGCAGCGGGCCAGTAGACCCACAGTACTGGTGCAAGGGTAGGGAATGCAGCCCATTACCAGAAATATGCCAAATTACTTGCGCATTTCTTGACTAGATGTATTTAAAATGTTACCTGTTTTACGAAGATAATACAAATTTGTGCAGTTGGCAAGGTTTTTAAAGTACTGTTCATTGTAATAGTTGTCCAGATACTGCATAAGGGTCTTTACTGTATCAGCTTGTGGGCGAGGAGGATATTCATGACTCGTCCGCGAATGTAATAGCCTTCCACAGTTTTGGTCTTTACTTCAATCGATGTCCACCGCTGGTCTGACGAATATTTCTAATGCTCACAGGTATATTTTCCTGGTTTGCCTACGTACTTCTACTAATGGCACATTGAAAGCAGGATCAGTATCATCGTCATTGTCGCTTGGTAGATCAGGTCTAGGTATATGCTCATCCAGTAGCCGTGGTACACTAACAACCGGTTCTATCTCTTCATCAGATAATGCCAAATAAGATTCACAGCCATCCTCGAGTAAATGTTCTAAGGCATCATTGTCTAAGCATACTTCTGGAAGAAATAATACGTATTTAAAATGTATGAATTATCACCATTCTATTAACTATTGAAAACGGCAACGCACGCACGTGCGCCAAAATTTAGTAGGCTTATAACCCAGTTAAATATTCAAAATTTTACGAATATTATTACTTATATCAGAAAGAAATTATTTAAACTAATGATATAAACCTAGTCAGTTGATTAATTTAAGTTTTTAAAAATAATTACTTACTTCGACCGTTGTCGTCAATAAATAGCGCGTCCATTTTCAACAGGTCACAAAACGACACTAACCTCGCGGTACCACGCTCCTATCATGAGAGTTAGTAGTTCGACTTATGAATGAACGATCGAGTCCGTTTCGGAGCAGTAAAACAAACTAGCGACACCATGATATTTTTGAAGTGAAAACTTCTTTAGCGGCGTTGAGCACTTTTTCTGTAATGGGTATAAAATCTTAAACTCGCGTCAGGACACGTGTCCTGATCGAAAAAGCGTAAGATTTTCATCATCATCTTTACGTCGATCCCGGTCAATTTTTGAAGGAAAAACTTCTTTTAGCGCGGTACGCATATTTTTAGATGAGATAAAATCTCTGGACTCGCGACCATAATCATCATCATCATCTAACGTTGATTCCGGTCATCTACAGGTCTTATTAAATAATGCTGTGTAATCAATTAGGACTCTTTCAGTGTAGAATTATTTTTTATCATCATCATCTTTACGTCGATCCCGGTCAATTTTTGAAGGAAAAACTTCTTTTAGCGCGGTACGCATATTTTTAGATGAGATAAAATCTCTGGACTCGCGACCATAATCATCATCATCATCTAACGTTGATTCCGGTCATCTACAGGTCTTATTAAATAATGCTGTGTAATCAATTAGGACTCTTTCAGTGTAGAATTATTTTTTATCATCATCATCTTTCCGTCGATCCCGGTCAATTTTTGAAGGAAATACTTCTTTTAGCGCGGTACGCATATTTTTAGATGAGATAAAATCTCTGGACTCGCTACCATAATCATCATCATCATCTAACGTTGATTCCGGTCATCTACAGGTCTTATTAAATAATGCTGTGTAATCAATTAGGACTCTTTCAGTGTAGAATTATTTTTTATCATCATCATCTTTACGTCGATCCCGGTCAATTTTTGAAGGAAAAACTTCTTTTAGCGCGGTACGCATATTTTTAGATGAGATAAAATCTCTGGACTCGCGACCATAATCATCATCATCATCTAACGTTGATTCCGGTCAACTACAGGTCTTATTAAATAATGCTGTGTAATCAATTAGGACTCTTTCAGTGTAGAATTATTTTTTATCATCATCATCTTTACGTCGATCCCGGTCAATTTTTGAAGGAAAAACTTCTTTTAGCGCGGTACGCATATTTTTAGATGAGATAAAATCTCTGGACTCGCTACCATAATCATCATCATCATCTAACGTTGATTCCGGTCATCTACAGGTCTTATTAAATAATGCTGTGTAATCAATTAGGACTCTTTCAGTGTAGAATTATTTTTTATCATCATCATCTTTACGTCGATCCCGGTCAATTTTTGAAGGAAAAACTTCTTTTAGCGCGGTACGCATATTTTTTATCATCATCATCTTTACGTCGATCCCGGTCAATTTTTGAAGGAAAAACTTCTTTTAGCGCGGTACGCATATTTTTAGATGAGATAAAATCTCTGGACTCGCGACCATAATCATCATCATCATCTAACGTTGATTCCGGTCATCTACAGGTCTTATTAAATAATGCTGTGTAATCAATTAGGACTCTTTCAGTGTAGAATTATTTTTTATCATCATCATCTTTACGTCGATCCCGGTCAATTTTTGAAGGAAAAACTTCTTTTAGCGCGGTACGCATATTTTTAGATGAGATAAAATCTCTGGACTCGCTACACCCCGTTACGATACGCAGCTATAGTGTGTGCATATATGCATGTACCAACGCGTCTAGATAAATAAATTATTAATAAATTGAGTTTTCACTTCTGTCGGCACTCCCGGAGTGGTTAGGTTTTTTTTTTAAGTTAACGCACGCTTGGTAACTTCCGTGCTGAAAGGGTTATGTATTAGGTACTTCAAAAGTACCTACACTTTGATGCATGGTACGAACGTCAGACAGGAGAAAAAACTGACAATAATACAAAATAAAAAGTGTATATACATAAATGTATCCATGTTAAACTTTTTATTATGTTTTATTTTACCGGTTTTAACCGGTAATTGTTATATTTGAAACCTAAATTTAAGCTACATTTAGGTACTTATTAATTTAATTATAAACTAAATTAAAATAAATAGAAAGACTTACAGTGTACGATTCCTGTGCATTTGTATTCCATCCACCATCTTCTTTTTCTTTGTTTCCGTTTTCTCTTTATTCTGTAATGATTCAATAAAGTCAAATAATATAAATTTACACTCATGAAATATATAGCTCTGTCGACGTCCATCTTGCTTGAATTGAAGTAAATTCAACGCCGTTTTTATCGCCAATAATGAGCGTAGCCACCCACTTTATTGCGATAAAAAATAACGCAATAATTATCGCGATAATGGGCATAGACGTTAAACGCTAGTGTGGACCCAGCATTAGGAATTATCATTGTTATCGCCTTTGTAACTCCAGACTATGGCAGCACGTCCATGTTTGCATTTAATTTAACGTTCATTTAGGAGATTCCGAACCAACTTCTGCTTTTGTTACTGAAGATAGTGAGCAATGTATTGTAAACGCATTTTACAGTGACCCGGTGGTCTAGTGCTTAGTGTACTTACCTGACTACGAAACCTGAGGTCGTGTGATTAATGCCCACACAGGATAAATCTTAGTGTTGGCTGTGATTAGCGCATTTTTTTTTTCTATGTCTAAGGGTAATCTATATACATACATACGATGTGTATTTAAAAATGTATTTGTCTGAACTCCAGTCCTGAATATATTAAAGATTACTGCTTGCTACAAACTAACTAACTGGTTTCCGTTAAGGGCAGGTAGGCCAAGTCGCGTAGGCACCAAAACGCTTCCTCAGCCCCCGCCGAGATAGATTGACGATGTATTTTCCGCTGGCACGCCACAGTATAAATGATTGGCAGTAGCAATCGAAATGGAACATCTCTGTTATTGTGTTGGATTTTATTATAGGTTTATGATATACTAGTTGACTCCCGCGTGATGTAGTTTTCTCGTTCTCGTTTTCTTATTAAGGAACTTATTCCCGGGATAAAAAGTAGCCTATGTGTTATTCTGATAGATAAGCTATATTATTGAAAAGTTTATTTAAATTCCATTCAAGTAGCTTTTATATGTAAGTATCATCAAATATTCATACTTACAAACTTTCATACATACATACCTACATATCATCACGCCTGTCTCCCATCGGAGTAGGCAGAGACTATGGCTTTCCACTTGCTACGATTCTGGCATACAACTTTCGCTTCGTCAACTTTCATAATTGTTTTCATACACGCTCGCCGATTAAGGGTACTCTTGACCTGGCCTTTTGTCAAAAGATCTTCAATTTGATCGGTATATGTACGTCGGGGTCGACCCTTACCAGATTGCCCATTTACTCTCACCGCATAAATTTTCTTCGTCAGTCTATTTTCATCCATCCTCTCCACGTGACCAAACCATCTAAGCATCCCTTTTTCTATCTTAGTCACTACGTCTTCTGTCATACCGCAATGTTCCTTTGTCACGCTGTTCCTTTCTTTATCTATCAATTTCACTCCAGCTATACTTCTCAGACTCCTCATTTCTACTGCATTAATTTTACTCCTATGCTTCTTCTGCCATACCCAACTTTCACTGCCATATGTTAGTGTAGGGACAAGCACTCCTCTATGCACTGCTAGTCTTGCCTTTTTAGACACGTTCTGGGTGCCCATAAAGGTGTACATTGCTCCATTCACTTGATTGCCAGCCAAAACCCTTCTTTCAATGTCATCATCACACTTTACATCTCTCGCAAATTTTGAGCCTAGGTATATAAATTTTTTCCCTTGTTCCACTCTTTTTCCTTCCACAAAAATCGAGCAATCTGTCATGTTTTTCTCTCTTTCAAAAACCATTACTTTCGTCTTATTTACATTCACTTTCATTCCTTTGCCTTTCAGCGCATCATGCATAATATTAACCATCAACTGCAACTCGTCCGCTGATGATGCAAGTATTACCTGATCATCAGCGTAAAGAAGACATTTGATAGTCAGATCAGTCATTTTTAAACCATACGCACTTTCTTGCAGTTCTTTCAAGCAACTGTCAATGTATAGGTTAAACAGCCACGGTGACGCTACACAACCCTGTCTCACACCTTTTTCGATGTGAAAAAAGTCTGTGTAAGCTCCGTTGATTCTGACACAAGCACTGGATCCCTCATATAAAGATTTCAGTGCTCGTATCAAGTTGCTGCTTACTCCATACATGGACAATGTTGTCCACAGTTCATTCCTCATCACTCTATCATAGGCCTTTTCCAAGTCTACGAATGCGCAATAAACTTTTTGACTCTTCGCCAAAAGTTTTTCAATTACGCATCGTAAGGAAAAGACCTGATCCGTGCATCCTCTTCCTTTCATAAATCCTGCTTGCACATCCCACATTTTCCCTTCAGTTTCATTCATCACTCTTTTTATCAAAACTTTCGCATACAATTTGCCGACGATGCTGAGCAAGCTTATGCCGCGGTAGTTTTTGCACTCGTGCTGCGACCCTTTTCCTTTATACAGCGGTACGATGACAGCTTTACACCAATCTTCTGGTACGCTGCCACCCCTCCAGCAAAGGTTAAAAAGGCGGTACAACTGGCAAACTACCACGCCCTGTCCCGCTTTCAGCATCTCGACAGAAATCCTATCAATTCCCGCAGCTTTGCCTAGTTTCATACTATTCAATGCTTCCATAATTTCTTCTATACTTATATCACTTTCATTGCCGCTTTCACTCACTTCCCAGCAATGTGTCTGTGCATGCATTCCCTCTTTTTCAAATAAACTTTCAAAATATTCCTTCCATTGTTTGAGCACACATTCTTCACCTTTCACAACACTGCCATCATGGTTTCTGATATCGGTGAGCTGCGATGTTGTCTGTTGAGCTCTCCTGCATTCATAACCTGTTGTTGCCTTCTGCATTCTTTGATTGACTTTTGTAGTCAGCCAATCCAACCATGCTTTCTTCTTATCGGACAACGCTTTCATGACTTCAGCACACATTCTCTTTAGCTTACATCCTTGGCTCCTTTTGTTTACTCCACACACTTCAATCGCAACTTCCACGAGTCCTTCCTTAAATTACTTCCATAATTTTTCCATCTCACATACCACATCTAAATTTTCAAATTTCTTGCTCACTTTACTTAAAAATTCTTCTTTTATACCTATCTCTTGCAAATTATCGACTTTTATGCGCTCTAGTACACTACAGGGTTCATGCACACGGTGCCGCCACCGTTGAAACAGACCTCTTAATCGACTCATAACCAAGAAGTGGTCTGTGTCAATACCAGCACCGCGGTATGCCCGGGTGTCTAGCACTTTCTTTCTCAGCCTTGCATCTACAATCACAAAATCAATCATGCTTCTCTGGCTTCCTTCTTGTCTCGTAAACAAGTGGATATCCTTGTGGTTGAACATGGTGTTGGTTACCACAAGATTCCTCTCCAAAAATACTTCAAGCAAGCTTTCTCCATATTCATTAACTCGTTCGTCACCATTTTTCCCAATACACTTTCATATCCATCACGCTTCACACCAACCCAACTGTTAATATCTCCTAACATTACTATTCTTTCGCTCTGTTTGCATTTACTCAGAATACTCTCCCAAAATGCCTGCCTCTCGCTTTGGTTTCTTGAAGGTCGGTACCACCGCGCATCTTGCGGAGCATAAACTCCTACAACAAAGATGCGGGTGAGTCCAACCTTTAACCTCAACCAGAGGAGTCTTGGGCTCACACATTCATATTCTGTCACACATTCATTCATTCTAGCGGATAGCACGCAACAGTAGCACACCAACACCCTGGCACGCTGTACTGGTATTCGCTACACCTGACCAGTAGGCGGTATAGGGTCCATTTGTAGTGGTGTCACATCCTTTCCTCTTTGTTTCATTCACACACAAAATATCAAGTCGTCTCTCTCGCATCATCTTGCATACCTCCACTATTTTGTCTCTCATTCCTCCTCTTACATTCAATGTAGCAAAGCGGCTATCCCTAGTCCACTTTTCGCCTCGATGGGAAACGTGACGTGACGGGTCGCGAACCACATCGCCGCCATTTCGGATTTTACTTTTTCTACTTATATCCATAGCGTACCCACGAGAAGCTAGGGAAATTTAGAGTCCGCCTAGACAGAGCCCCGCTTGTCTAGGTAAGGTAACAAACTTTCACGTTTATAATATTAGTAGGAGTTAATGATGATATATTTAATAACAAATTTATACTTTATGTACAAGGATCAAATAAAATGTCCCGTACTCAATATACTAATCTTTTTTTTTTAATAATATCTAAATCAAAAAATCATAATGTAATGTCCCTGTCTCAGGCAGCTAGTCACCGTTGTACTTCAGAACACATCTTCCGTTCGCGCTAAACATTCCCCTAAGTATATAACTTCATTTAATTGCTCTAAACGTTTTAAGTTTACCCAAATCTTATCCTACTTTTTCTCTTTCAAATACCCGATTCTTAGTTTAACATGCAGTAAAGACTTCTATTTCATATTAGTGACTAATGCCTGAAGGTCGGCTTCTGATGAGACCATAACTACCGCATCATCAGCGTACAACAGACAATGTACTGTAAAGTTTCCAATTTTTACAACACATCATAATCTTTTACCTTTTGCAGCCAACTATTAGATACACTATGAAAAACACAACCAAGGCGGACATAACACAACCCCGTTTGACGCCCGAACAGACGTCAAAAAGAGGCGCCAGGTGAACATCCCCCTTGGTCGCACGCAAGCTTTACAGTCCGTATAAAGTGACTGTATCGCCCGCAGCACCTAGCCGTCCACACCATGTCATGGCTCAAATGGTGTGCATGGCAAGCCAGGCCACACGGAGGAGTACCACAGAGTTTCTCTCACAACGTTATCGAATGCTTTCTCCAGATCCACTAAAACCCAGAAAACCTTCGGATTAAAATGTTGGGATTATTAATTATTAGTTACATGAAATGTTATACATTTTTAAGGCTACTAACATAAAGTAAAAATATAAATATAAAAGCGCTGGCAGTTCTCTGTAAAAGATTACTGATTCAAAAAACTCTCTCGGACTTTGGATGGATGACCGCTTTGTAGCATTTTCATTTACCAGCGTTTTCGTCCTTGGAAGGACACGCTAAGCTGTTTATCCCGCTTGCTAGTAACGTTGCAATCGGCACTCGTTAAGTCAAGTGAATACCTTTTCAGCGACTTAAAAATTACAACAGCGTGTCACCACAATCTGAGTCTGTCCATTTGAACACAGGCATTGGGCTCACCACAATATGCCTCTGCCACACCTTCGGGGATAAATTCGTGGCTAATATATTTATAAATATACTTAAAAATTTATACTTCAAGAATAAAACAAAGGTCTTGGATACAATTTAAATAATTTATGCGAAGCGAAGCGAAGCTTAAATATAACAACTGCACTGATTACTTCAGCCAGTGGCAGTCGGAATGTTAAAGCCTCAGAATCTATTGATACAATTTGTTTAGAACCAAATTGAAAGTATAAATTACATTCAAAAAAATTGAAATTCGTGAATAGTTAGCGGAAAAATAGGTAAACATACATTGAACAGCCCACTGGCTCAGTTAATTATATAACTGCCTTCTAACCTGTGGGTAACGGGTTCGATTTTATACTACTTACAGGGATAATTCTAACGCTTCTGTGAAGTGTACGTAGCTCATTTTATATTAAAACTCTCAAAGTGAACTTCGGGGGTCGCGAGATGCAGCTGGGACAGACGCTTGGATGATGATGGAATGCTTACTGCTCTGATAAATATACTGTGCCATTGCGAAGAAATTAAAAGGGGAGCGCAACGAAAAAACCTGACCCGCCACCGCCAGCGCTCGACTGATCAGGCGTCAGCGGCGCGAATCTGGTATTATTTCAACATTTTTACTATAAAAATCACTGTATGTAGTCAAAGTAAGCGATTATGTCTATAAATATTTAGTAGCTATAGTTGAGTATAAAAATTTCATGAAAATTATCTGTAGTTTAGATTTGTCATTGAAAAAACATTTCGAAAGGGGGCAACTTTGGAATGTTTTTCTATCAAGTGAAGTTTATTAGATTTTGTAACTGAAAGCCATTTTGACTAGATTAAATCCCAACCTATCATATATATTTTTTTCAGACTCAAAAACCGTTTTTTCTACGATTCGCATTGTTTTAAAAAACTCAAAATCGTGGCTTCGGCAGGAATACCAAGCCTTAAAATTGATCGTAAGAGTCTAGTGTCACGCTAATGAGACAATTAGCACCACATCATCAGCGTACAGAAACCAGTTTACTGTTAAGTCACCCAATTTCACACCCATATCACAATCTTTCAACGACAGAACCCTGTTTGATGCCTGTACAGACATCGAAAAGAGGTGACACATCCCCCCCTACTCGCACGCAAGCCTTACAGTCCCTATAAAGCAACTGTATTGCCCGCAGTAGCGAGCCGTCCATACTATATCCGGGCAGCAAGTCCCACAGACTTTCTCTCACAACATTATCAAATGCTTTCTCCAGATTCACAAAAGCGCAGTAAACCTTCTGGCCAATAGCTAGAAACTTTACCGCGATCATGCCGAGAGAAAACACTTGATCCATGCAACCTCTTCCACGTCGGAATCCGCATTGAGCCTCCCATAAATACCTTTCAGACTTTTCTTGCATTCTTGCCGTTATAACCTTTACATACTTACTAGCTAAGCTGACCAAGGTGATCGCCCTGTAGCTGGAGCAGTTAAGGGGAGAGCCTTTCCCTTTGTAGATAGGTACTACAACTGCTATTCGCCAGTCATCTGAGAACTCACCCGTCCGCCAGCATAAGTAGCATAACAGACATTGAGTGTCCCAGACGCGCGACCCACCGTACTTGATCATCTCAGCAGTAACTCTGTCTTTTCCCGCAGCCTTACCACATTTCGTTCTTCTTATCGCTTGTTCAATCTCTTTCCTGCTAATGACATCAGGATCCGGAGCATCAAAGTGAGCTCCACTTCCCGATGTGGCATCTCTGTCTTTTCTTGCATACATCTTTCCATAATAAAGCACGCATTATCCCGGACGAATTGGACGACAACCTTTCATCCGCTTTCATTCTGCACCTTTCACGAGTTTCTTCTATCAGTGCCTTCGTGTTAACTTTTTGCAGCTTGTATCTTGCTTTCATATTAAAATCATTCCGCGAGGCTAAGTAGTCCAACCATGCTTTCTTCTTCATTCAAACGGCTTCTTTCACTTCTTCGTTCTACCATCTTCATACTACCTCTTTTCGTTTATCCACACACTTCCATGGCGGCATTTACCATACTATCTCTAAGGCTCTGCCATACACTTTCCACATTCTCACTACTAACATTAAGGTCGCCAAGCTTTTAGGCTACCCTTTCTTGATATTTATCCCTAAGTAATGGATGCATCCTGCAGCTTCCAGCTTTTGATGCTATAGGTCGGCTCAGGTTCAGGACACTCGGTACGACGACGCCAACCCGCCAACAGACCCCTAATCCTAGTTATGACTACGTAGTGGTCTGATCCCAGATCAGCGCCTCGATAAGCCCTTGTGTCCATCACCTGTTTACGGAGCCGACTATCCATTAGGAATATATCTATCATGCTTCTCTTTGACTTCGCTGCCCTTGCGCTTGGTCTCTGTCAAGCACACTAAATCTAATTTTCTCTCATTCATAATATTCATCAACTCATTCATCTTATCGTCCATTCCTCCTCTAACATTCCACGCAGCTACCCTACCCTGCACTCTGTCCTCAACTTCCCGCCGTGTCGGGCCGCGCGTGTAGAGTGGCGGTCCATTACGCTGCTCTGGCTCACACTTTTCGGACCAGCGGGGACGAATTGGTGCGCGTCACTTCAGGGGCAGGCCCTAACATAATTCGCCCTAGTGGAGCTCGTGTTGGAATAGAATTGCAGCTGTAGCTGGCATGGGTGGCGACGTGCACGCTTCAACTCTACCGGTTTTTTTTTAACGTTTGGAAATCCCCTCGGATTTCATGCCGGACTCGAACCGGCTAAAACCACACAGTCCCCGCCTAATTGTCTATTGCCGGACGCCCCGGGTAACTCCTCGGAAAGATGTCCCAGATCTACTCTACCGGGTAGAGGTGCCACTCTCATACAGTGGAGAGAATTACCGCTAGAACTGAACGATTGAAAATAAATAACTACTCGAAACGCTCTCCCAGCAAACGTGTTTGCCCCCTCTTTCAAGCTCGGGTTCTTCAAGCGGAACGTTAAGAAGCCCATTATTGGGCCGCTACCTTGAACGCCACTGTCAATAGTATTGTGGACTGTGATAGTAACCTTTGCTTCGTTAGTTGACGCCATAGCTTTTCATCAGGCGGGCGATCTCATTTTGGCGAGAAAAAACGCCTATATTTAATACCTACTAGTTATCGCCCGCGACTTCGCACGCGTTGTGAAGTTTGCCATTCTCGTTTCTCACAGGAAATTGATCCCGGGATAAAAAGTAGCCTATGTGTTATTCTGATGTGTAAGCTATATTATTGTAAAGTTTTATCAAAATCCATTCTTACAAACTATCGCGTTTATAATAGTATGATTAGTAATCAATCTATCAAATCAGCCTATTTTTCTCCTCCCCTGACCTAGGCTATTGGTCAGCAGGCCAACAACAACAAACCTTTTGCAAGTGAGACTGGCTTGAGCCCCGAAAATCACGGTAGGTTCCGGTCGCACCAATATTGGTAATGGATTTTATTAACTTTTAACGGCCTTGTTTCAGTCGATGGACTCTTCACTGCTGCGTTCGCCAAAGATCGCCTTGTTCGTTTGTGTACTGTACGCATCCAGTGGTCCACCGTAACTAGATGGTTCATGTAAGTATTTTACCTTGCAAATTTGGAGTATACCTATATACTTACTATTAATATGCATGTTCTATACAATATGAGTTACTCACAATATGTTTCATGTGTGTAAAAGACAACAGTGCGCAGTTGTCCTAATACAAGATCAATTCACTTGACTATGTCATCTGCTGTGTGATATCAACAAACACGAAATATAGATAATAAACATTAAATAACGCAATGTTTTATAATTATGTAACTCCTTTAATACAAAGTTTTGCAACAATTTCTTCATATTAATCCCTTTCAGTATAATAAACATCAGAAAATTTATATCTATAACTCTACACTTTTCACAAGTACACCATTTCCTCCAAACATACCATCCCAATAATGTATAGATAATAGCTTCATTATAATGTATAATATTCAATCCTGGCACAATGCCAACAAACTCAGTTACGTCTATTTATAGTTTTTCATCAGTAGGTAGGTACTCATCTACCACATGTTTGATTAAGTTTTTGTACTTAAATCATCGTTTATAAAATCTACTCACTTTCGCGGTAGCGTAATTACGTAACAAAATATAATAAATTTATAAAAATATGGGTATAGGCGGCAAAGCTTCCGAGTTAATAGTAGCACTGTGCCAGATAGCAAGAAAATACGAATCCTAAAACGGCCTAGGCGTTTTTATATAAATTGGAAAGACGACAATTAACAAATACAGTTCATTACATTAAGGCAGGCCATTTACATTTTATATTAGAACAGTATAAAGTAGTACATGTTTGTTTTATAAGCAATAGATTTCATGATATGGTTACCTATTTGCATAAATAATTACTATTTACACAAAGAAATACTTTATACATCCAAATTCCACTTTATTCTAATGCAAACACTTCTATACATATACTAATAGACTCGCTATACACTAGAATTAGAAAATTGGACATAGTTCAATGAAATGGATCCAAATTACACGCACTCAACTTTTGAGATATTTAAATTTTAAATTACTATCATGTTTCATTAATGGTACTGTACTTTAAAGCTTGGATTAATAGTTTTTGGGTAAACAAAACTCTTACTGCATTATAGTTACTAAATTAACTTTAATAAACTTGATAAATGATCAAAATTAGATTCTATAAAAAAAATTGCGAGTCTATTATTATACCAAGAAAGTATTTGTTATAAAATATCTTGATTTCATTTTCCAACATATTCCTTCGTCTGGAAGTGTGTTTCATGATTGGCGTAGTTCATTCTGAAGGTACCAAAATAAAAAAGTCTAAAACAAGTACTATTTTTGATATGGAAGACTAACGACTTACGTTTATTCTAATTTTAGTTTATGGATTTGATATGCCAATTACTTTTTAAGATACAGGATTTTGGAAGTAGATGTTACACAGTGTAAATACATCTCAAGTAGGTATATATTTTAAAAATACATACAAAACGTAAGTAATAAGTAGTGGTTTATTAAGATAGTTGCTACTTTAAAAATTATCAATATGTGTTATTGATATTGTATAGTAGTTCATTTAAAACATGGACTACCAAAATATTTATGTAAAGTTTGGGATAAGCTTGAATGGGATGTTCATAGTTTTATAATAATTGCAAACAATTTTGACTATCCCTATTTTCGAGTTACTAATAACATAGCTATACAATATATGTAAGCCTTATAATGGAAGCAAATATAACAACATTAAAATTATGTGAATTTGAAATATTTACAATATATAGTATATAGATAGTTTCGCACTACGTTCAAATAAGACACAGCAATATTTAATAAGATAATTAAAGCGCATCGTTTTGTTTCACACATCTCTGAGTCATAATTCAGTATACCTTAAAATACCAACAAAACAAAATTGCACAATAAAATATTCTACTTAAAGTAATTTTGGCACTAAATATCTGTGGCACTATAATTAACTCTTATGTCTTTATCCTGACCTTCATTATTTTCAAAAGTTTTTACCTCACTATCTTTATCACTTTCACATATGTTGTCACACATCACGGAATCTTCATCCTCAGAGGACTCTCTATCAGGAGGAGGAGGAGCTGCTAAGTTCGTGCTACTGGGTTCTCTATATTCCAGTTTAGTCGGGTCTTTTTCATGGAGTTTACGAGCAAGCGTTTGTAAACTAGCAAGGGAACTGGCACAATCTGTAGTATCAATATCTGTCAAACTAACTCCTGCACGTTCAATTTCCGTGAATGTTCCAAAAGGCAATTTAAATAAACATTCCAGGCGCATAACATGCATTTTACTTCGTAAATGTTTGGCTAGGTGTCCATGAATTCTAAATGCTATGTTACAGTCAGAACATCGAAACGGTCTTGGATTAAAAGATGTTGCAGCTCCAAATGTAGAAGTCATTGAAACTTTATTATGATGGGAACCGGAACGTTCATGTTTTTGAAGATGTCCTCTAGTTCTAAAACTTACAGCACACACACTGCATCTGAAAGGCCTCTCCATATAATGTATATTTAGATGTAATCTTAATTGAGACGGTTTCGTAAATGTTTTGTTACAAAAATCACAAACTCGACGTCCATCCTCCATCAATCTGCCTGGTGAATATGACGCGTTTTCGTAGTCTTTTCCTTTAGTAACTTTAAAAGCTACACCGCCAACTCCTATTACTACTTTTCTCGCTACAGGCTCGTGGTCTAAAGAGAGATTTTTTGTTTCTAATTCTGATATATAATCGTCGACATTTGTATTGTCCTTATTGCTTTTGATGGTATTGTCATCAATGGCGTTATCATTTTGATTTTGAGGGCCATCTTCTTGTGACTTGATGAGATTGATTCTAGCATGTTTCAGATATTCTGAAACAACATGTTTGGCATTTTCTGCATTTCCACAAGGCTGAGTAACATTACTTTTTATATCATTTACTGAACTCGTTAAATTAGAACTTTCCTTGCCTATTGAAATATCGTCTCTCGATTCAACATTATCAGGTTCGTTTGCATTCGTTACTTTAGCTTCAGTATAAATCACTGTACATGAGGACACTGTTGTCATTATGGAACTTTTAACAGAATTGATTACTTTATTCTTACTTTCCATAGCACTACAACTATCTGTGAAGGATGATCTATCCGATTCAACTTTTCTTACTTTGCTCAAGGTGCATGTTAGTTGACTTTGTTTAATCTTAGAATCCTGTAGCGCTCGTTCTGTTAGATAAGTATGCAGCATCGGCTCCCCATTGGACCATTGAGTCTGATGATTCGGAAGTTTGGCTTTAGCTGTATTTGAAGCTAAAGATGCTAAGACACTGGATTCGCGAGCTGTGGGAATTTCATGAATGCCAGATGTGGATACTTTCAAATCACCTTTACTTAAATCCATTGGTTCGTTGTCAGAGGTTATGACTGACTCCATTGCTGAACATGTTGCATTATTTCCCCTTTCTTGACTATTTTCTACAGTAACATTCTCCAATCCCGTTGGAGCATATGGATAAGTGGTTGGCCTGGCACTAGTTATTAAGCCAGGCGTAGCAGAGGTTGTAGGCCTTGAACTCCCTAACGATAATAAACAATGAGCAGCCTCATGTTCAGGTAGCCGTGATTTGTAAACTTCAGTATCTGAAACGTGAAAATACATTGTCAAAATTAAATCTCTTAAAAGTATGTATGTTTTATTTTTAATACAAGTTGAACAATTGTGTATCTGGCCACGCGTATTGCAGGGTTCCGTAGCTGGTGATTTGTACAATTTCTCAGTTGATCTGCTATTTCTAGTAAACTTGTGAATCCTATTTGACTGTGATAGTTTCCTCTTAATTAATATATCATCCATCGTGATTTTTCTCTCTTGGGCGTAGTAACTAGTTTTAGTAGAGTATGTCTAAATTATACCTAGTTATCTATTGTCTTAATCTAGTATATATTGTCTGAATTATATTAGTTGCTTGAATGAATGAAATTAAATCGTCTTGTTTTTTAGGTTTCCGTACCTCAAAAGGAAAAATAAACATACCTCATAGGATCACTTTATTGTTCTTCCGTCTGTCTGTCTGTCAAGACCCTTTATCTCAAGGACGCGTAAAGAGAGAACCGAATTTAAATGATACAACGCAAAATATGTTTTTTGTACGGAACCCTCGGTGGGCTAGTCTGACTCTACCTAGACATTTAGTAGTTCGTTTTTTTTATTTATTTACATTTGTATAGCATTAACTGTATTTCTATTAGTTAACGTGCTTCTTACCGCTTGATTCTGTTTCTCCTTCATTTCCTTCATCGCCATCGGAATCCGTATCGTCGTCAGTTTCACCTGAACATTGTGCCATTTCTGCGTTCTCCGGATCATTCCCTTCAATCATATTTATTCCTAACTCACAGCATTTTTTGTAATGCGCTTTACTTTTCATATGTTTAGTTAAGTTTCCTTTTGTTTTAAAACTGAAAAAAAAATAGTATAAGTTAATAAAAAACATATATACCAAAGTAATATTTCAGTTTTAACACATTACGTTCAAAATTTATCGCCTAAATAATTTAAGAAACTAATTACCTGAAAGCACAGTGTACACAAGTATACGGACGCACGTCTGTATGGGTTCGTATATGTTTTTTTAACATTGAAGGTTTTTTACAACGTATTCCACATTCGGAACAAACATAACGTCCTCTTCCTCGACCGCGTACGTATGTGTAATCTTCATTACTTTCAAATCCACCAGTTAACTCTTTTTTAGGAATGGTTACATTATCGTGTACGGGGAATTTATTTTCGTCCATTTTCTTAGCATCAGTAGGTTGATTAATCTGAAAAGTAATAGGGCATTTGTCTATACTAATCTTTTAAACAATTGAAAATTTTCAGTTCGTGATACAGCGAGGTTGTAGAAGGTAATCTCTAGACCTGCAGAATCAATATCTTTCACTGTTAGAAATGTGTATTATCGCTGAGTGCTCCAGGCTACTTTTCATTCCTGGAACATGTTCCTATATGAAACACGTACGGGAAATTTTCGCCACATGGGTGGAGCCGTGAGGGTTAGCTAGTGATATTAACAACTACAACGTTTACTTTCCTAATATAGACATATTATAATCAACAGTTAAATTTTGTAACGCTCTCAGCCTGTCATTAAATGTTTAGTCTCGTTTAATCAGCGAATTCGATCTACTGCAGTTGCGTCATAATAACATAATAACTCCCGGTAACCCGCCTCTGGTTTGAGGCCTACTAAAGATAGTAGGCCTCAAACCAGAGGCCGAATTGCGATCTCATCTATACTTCAAATTATAAAGCTGAAGAGCTTGATTGTTTGGTTGAACGCGCTAATCTCAGGAACTACTGGTCGGATTTGAAAAAATATTTTGTGTTAGATATCCCATTTATCGAGGAAGGCTATAGGCTATATATCATTACGCTACTACACTGGGGAGCAGAGCAGTAGTCATAAATGTCGACAAATCGGGCATGCATCATTGTTATAAGCGACGGGATTAAATAGGTGCGACGGGAGGTCGAAATATTCCACAGGCGAAGCAGTGGGGGTCATCTAGTTCGCAATAATTTCAATAATATATAGATATTGTTTTAGAAACAAACAATAAACAGTAAAATTGTACCTGTCTGATCTCGTTGGAAATTTTATTCCACTGCGATGAATGAGTCAGTATTAGATCCTGTTTTATCGCAGTGACAGCTATGTTTTGCGGCCGATGACGTGAGTCGTAAAGAGACATAGCAGATGATGCTGACAATCCCAGTGGATCTGGCGTCAACTCGGATAATAGCTGTAAAGATACATTTATTCATATGATTTACAGTACAACCACTAACATTTTAACTACTTGTACTATTGTTGTCATTAATTCATAAATAAAAGTGAATAAAAATTACCTGCCAGTTACTGTACATTGATAAAAATTCCTGCTTCGGGACATATGTCGGCTGGGGGCGATTGATGGTACAATAAAATACTTTTGTTGAACATTTAAGTCCCAAATACGTATATGCATTTCCGTTTAAATAAAGTTGACCATACGCCTTAGCAGGGCGTGGAGTCTCAGGTGATACGAGTGGCATTGTATTTGCATTCGGAGTAATACCATGATGCCTTTTAGGAGTGAATGTACCTGGTTTCAAAGGTAATGTCGATGGCCGTAAAAATTTTGGTTTTCTCTCATCTGCAACAGATTTCTCTACGACATTCTTCTGAAAATATAATGTTTCGGACCTTTCATTTTGAACAGATATAGCGGGAGTATCTTGTGCGTTGGTATTTTTTTGAACCTCTGACGAACTGGGGATTTGATTGTTGTTATATATTTCTGCTTTAGTTATTAAATTTTCAAAATTGAAATTACGTAAGTCTCTTTCAGGTTTACTTTCCAGACTCTTGTGCGAAGAACTACTATTCAATTTGTCTTTATTTATTTTAAGTTTTCCTGTCGGGTAAATAATATTCTCTTTTAAAATAGGAGACTTAGGAATGCCTTCAGAAGTTCTTTTTACTGGTCCATCTTGCCTGATTATCGATCTTTTTGTCGAAACTAAATTAGGTTCATCCATATTCTTTACTTTTATAATAGGAATAGAAGAAAGGTAATGTGTTGGTGTCTCATTATTAGCAACGTCTGATGTTGACCTCTGTCTCTCAAATTCTAAATGAGGTGATCTGAGCATTGGACTTTTTCTGTTGAGTACTGGTTTTGAATCATATTTAAACATTGTTTCTGCTGTACATTGATTATGTATAACTAATGATGGCGCATTTCCATCCTCTCTAGTAGACTGTAAAGATATTTTATTAATTTCCGTGTTTACTATACTCTTTGATTGACCATTTGGATTACCCACAAAAACTGCTGCTGTATTTGGTCCAGGTATACCCGGTACATGGGGTATAAGTTTACCACCATGTATTATTGTCGTTGCACCATTTGGTGACGATGGGCTTAAAGGTGGCAAAGTCAATGGATTGTATGCCGTAATTGCACTAAGAGGTGGAAATTGGAAATGTGTCATATCATTAATATTTGGTAAATTTGAATTTGATATAGACGTTGCAGTTGATATTGTGATTCTAGGGGTTTGCACTTGTGGTACACTCAGCATTTCTTTAGGCGTTGGTGGATTGTGCATTATAGTTCCACCAGAATGTAACCCAGATCTTACAACAACGCTGCTCGCTTCTGCGTCATTCGCTAGTTTTGATGGTGAAAGGCAATGTTGTATAAGTATAGGTGACAACTGATTTTTACTAGGTTCTATTCGTAATGTGGTCGTACTCCCAGAATGATCAAGAATTTTTACTTCTCCTCCAAACATTTGTAAGGAAGTTGAATTATGTTTGATATGTTGTTGAATTTCATCGAGTGATCGTAACGTTGACGAGTTAACATCTATGCATCTGATCTTGGGTTGTGAATACAAATCAGTTGCTCTAGGTGAAATGTTTTCAATTAACCTAGGGCTGTATGAATCAGACCTGCTATCAATTCTTCTTTTCGGGCTAGCTCTTACTCTTAGATTTTCACTTTTTCTTGCAAAATCTGATGGTAATCTAGTATCTACAAGTCTTGTGCTGCCAAGTAGTGGACCCGGAGATGGTAAAGGAGCTACAACATCATTTGATTCGGGTTTCATAATAATCAGGTTCTCAGGCTTTATTCTAGGCAATGCTAATTTAGTTGTATTAATTGTCCTTGAAAAAGAATTTGGTGATGATGTCTCCGGTAATTTGACGTTGATCGAGTTGCTTCTAAGATACACGTTTTCAGGTCTTATACTTCTATTATCTTTTTGAACTGGATTGTTGTTTAAGTTTCCTTTGCAATAGAACATTCTATGTCTTTCTAAATTATCTGCGCTTCGATAAATAATTTGACATACGGGACAAACATATAGTGGCCCGTCAATTAATTCTCCCGTGACTGGCCCTAATCCGTTCATTTTAGTTTTAAGTAAGAGATCTTTAATGATGGAACCTTCCGGATTCAAAGGATGTTTATGATTATCGATTTGTAAAAAGCTTTCTGAATTAGACCTTTTTCTAAACAAATTATCTGTTTCGTGATTAGGTTTAGTTAAATTTAACGGCGATGGTTCTGATTTTATTTCTACTAAATCAATTAATTGTTTACTTTCAGCTATTTGTTTTATTTTACCATATTTTTTCTGTAATGGTGTATCTATGACATCTACGATAGCTTCGTTATCTGATATAATTTTAGAGATATGTTCAGTGAGAAAATTAGCATTCGAAGATATTTGTTTCTTCGTTTTATCTTTTTCATCAGTTTCTTGAAACAATGCTGCCCTAAATTTAGGTTTGTAAATGTATTTCGATTTACTGATATCATTAAAATACACATTTGTTGTTGGCATATTATCATTAGTTAACTCTGTTGAATCGTTAGATTCCAAATTTTCAGCACGTATTAGTGAGGCGTCCGAGCCGGTCTCTGATATAGATGTTTGTGTAATCGATGTGTCACTTTCAGATCCACCTGATAAATCCTCTTCATTTACTGAAACCAAAACGTCAGCTCCTTGCGATCTTAAAGCGTGTGTTCTTGATCTTCGATGTTTGTATAAATTAGATTTAGTTTTAAAGGCAAAGCCACAGGGTTTACAAGGGTATGGTCTCTCATTAGTATGAGCTCTGATATGTTTTTGAAGAACCGAAGGCTTGGCACAAGATAATTTACAGTAGGGGCATATATATCGTCCACCTACCCCACCACTGCAGGTGTCTTTGTTCACATCGTTTTCAAGATTTTCAGTCTTATTTGAAAATTCGTCAGTAAAACTGGTCTGACCAGATACTTGAACAATATTATTTACAAAACTTAATCTACCATTTTCATTATTATAATTAATTTGTACATTTTTCAACGCATTCTGAACATCTAAATGCTGCAAATCTTCCTTTATCTTAAGCTTTTCTATTTCTGGATGAGCTGCAGCAATACTGCCATTAGAAATGGCTAGACTGCAGGCAGAAGTCGATACTATTGCCTCTTTATGTCTGGTATCCCCGGCTTTTGATGGATTGCCGGGGAATACAGTAACCGAAGTTGCCATTTTTTTAAACTTCTTGTGAAGATAGCTGTGATCATTGTTATTAGAGAAATTACTGTCTAAATGCTTTTCTTGCGTTAACGGCATCGTATCCGCGATCTGTTTACCTGTAAAGAAAAAAGCTTTATTAATATAAAATCATAACTACAAAGATTGCATATTTTAAATGTATCTGCCATTTAATTATACAAAGTTATAAAAATAAGGATAGTAGTGGAGGATGTGATTAATTACATAAAATCTCATGAGTTTATTACATACGCTGATTATCTTTGTTTATGTGAGTATTGCAATTTAAAGTGAAATACTATTTAATAATTCTGCAGGCACATTTTTTTACAATTAGGAAAGTAAAAAAAAAAACTTATTTCGTGTAACTACCAAAGATTAGTTTTCGCTGCTGGTCTCAACGGCGAAAGTAGTTTTGATTAAAAATATTTAGAGGTACATATATTCTTACTTGGCCTCAAAGACGTAAAGAGATACCTACGTGATATTTTGAAAATAATTGATTTTGCATTGCAGTTACTCGAATGACAAAAATGTTTAATGCAAGGAATTTCTATTTATGTAAAGTATAGTACTTCTATGTTAAATCTGAATATTTAAAATTACTTATACAGCTAATTTAAAAATCTAACAACCCGGTGCGTTGTTAATTTTTTTTTTTGCAGACGCTCGTCATACATCTGCGATGCGGTGAACGTGTTGACGCAACGCGCATGTGCTAAGCTATTTCCATTGCTGTATGATGTGACATCACCGTGACGTCACGATCATAGACGAGGATCTCCCCAGTCGGTGTTTTTGCTTTATTGAGGCGTTTACAAATTAAAGGCCACTAAAGTTTATTTTGTAAAGTAATAGGTAGTTTTTTTAAAGTAATACAATACTGTATTAATAAGTTATTGATCAACGAATTAGGTATCTGGCGTACGAGTACCGAAATTAAAAGGTTTTATATGGTAGCCAAATAAACAATAACCTTAAATTACAATATATTAACTTGCTAAAGATAAGTGAAATAATTTCGCGTCACACTGTAATATTTTGGAATCACATGTGTATGTGTGTTGTCGACATAGTACTACTACACGTGTAGTGGTGGCGGACGACCTCGCTTGCGCTCACTTGAGTCGTATGTGGACGGTTTGCGTTTGCATCGTTCGTTGCTAGTCGGTGTACATTCCAAGAAGGCGTTACAATTTCTTAGAACTGGAGACAACCAAGTCGCTCCGCTCATTAACAACGGACAAGTAAATAAGCTCTGTAGGTGCTCTAGGTACGCACTTTGCGCTTATTCATTTATACATGATGTAATTACATAGGCATTCACGACATTTTATACGTTAGACCACTAGCAAAATGACCAAAGTTTTTAATAGACTCATAAATAAACCTATAAGTACTTTCAGAAGGTAGAGAATATTTTATTATATTAATGATCACGTAGTCAATAAATTCCTAGATCTATATGATAGTATTCCATAATAAGATGGTACTTAGAATATTAGAAAAAAGAGCTTTCAAGTAATTTTGACAACTGGTTCGTTTTGTAATGAGACAAAGGAATCCCGGCGACGAGCCGCCGCCCGCCGGCCTGGCGCCAAGCCAGGCGGCCCTGGCGTCGCCTGTGTCGGCCGCCAGCACGCCGCCAACTCCCACTGCTGCCTATCACTTCGTTTCACATCAACAGTACTTATTATACCTAATTTGAATTTTAGGCAGCTTCTACTAAAAATGTTGTCTTCCATATTTTTTCTTAACACAATCTTGCTTATACAATTTTTCTATAAATTCATAAGTAATTGATGCAATACTAATATGTATTAATAATAATAGTTACGACTTTTTAACTTTTGATTTGATACTACATACTTACCTCACATTCACCTTTTACAAGGCAGGTTATAAACAGTCAATTATAAATTCGATTGAGAATCCTAACGCAGCCTAATTTTTTTAAATTACTATCTAGATAGGTACACTAATACAAACGCACCTACTAAATGTAATAGACATTATCTAGGTACTTAGGTAGGTAACTAGGATTACGAGAACTTCATTTTTAGACATTTTGGTGTAATTTTTAAAGAAACTAATAACAGCTTACTTTAAAATGTCTTACATACCTAAATTGTTTTTATAATTTGGACAGATATCCGTAAACAATCCATTAGGTACCTAAAAATTGATTTAAAGCTCTGAAACTTTTCAGTACAACATGTGTCTTCCACCTACCGTGTAACTAATGTCTCGTAAATAGAAAATTCTTACCGCGGTGTATTTGATCAGTCCACCATTATATCACTGCTAGGCTGATATCATTTGTTGACACCGTCATAACAAATGTCAACAAGTTCGATAGGCTGCATTTCACCCGCGCGCAAGTGAATCATCGTTAATAATTGCGCGACGATCCACGCCACAAGGCACACACATTCACACACAGTGATACACGTATATCATCGTCACACAAATCTCACTTGCACCAGAATACAGCCATGGCACTTTCTTTATCAGATGATAACAATTGTTAACGATTTTCTACTCAGGTATTTATTTCTTGCCATATAATATTGGTAAATGATTGTTGTGTTCGTTTACTTGTTCATTCAAAGCGACAACGCACGTAACCACACCGCGGATGAATGTTCTACTGTTTGTAATGTCGTTGGTTTGTTCGTTTCGTTCCGTTCGGCTCCCCCCGCACCACCCGCACTGCCACTCGCACACCGCACTCTTGCTCGCTGTAAGTAGTGATTCATGTCGCGTTTTATCTATCTCCCTCCTTCACCGCGAACGGATCGGTTGTTCTTCGTAATCTATTTATATGTATCTACATAATATGCACGGACTTTAACCTGCGCTTAAACTGGAATTCGATACTTCTAAGTACCTCCTTAGGTAACACAAATTCAATAGATAATCAAAATTCTTAGATCTAACCCAATTCAAATATAGGTACTTACTTAGTTTATCAACATTACACTAAGCAAATGTATAGTTTCACCAAAAAGTTGTCAATAAGTTGCTTTAGCACCCAAATTGGTTTCTCCAATTATCAAAACACATCTATTTCATTTAACTGCTTGTTAACTTTTTAACGATATCTTGAGGTTAGAAGAAGATGGAATCGGATCATTATAGGACGAAGAATTACATGTTTAAAATTTTAAATTTCGATTTGAGCCCAAAAAATCTCATCGTTTTGTGTCTATAATATTGCAGGCAACTCTTTGTAGTTTTCATGCAGCACTGATTTCGTAACGGTTGCGCTCGGCTACAACGGCTATTGGTTTCAGGTGCCACCGTATACAAACATTCTATATGGCAGGAAATGATAGGTATGGTGCTATACCATTATCGATGGACGATAATAAATATGTCAATATTATAAACGTAACCTTAATATCGTAAAAAGTATTGAAATCGTCTGTTGGTAAGGTTAAATTATACCTACTTGTCATTTCCTATATTTAACTTATCTCATGAACTTATTATCGACAAGACCCCTCTATCGACCCTATGAATACCAATACACATATCAATACTCAGCCCGACTTATTCAAATTGACTTGGCATAAAGTTTTCGAGGCAGGTGAAACACATACCGAATGAAATCACCATTTTTAGCAGAGACTTCACGCACGACACTCTAAAACTATGAATGTAAAAGTAATATAAACAGTATCTACATAATTTGCAATGATAATTGGTGGCAGCTTATCAGTACTGCGGAGGCAATGACGCACACGTTTTAAGGATAGCACGCTGCGCTGTCGATTACAAACAACATAAGTGAGGAAGCGAGTGACAGACAGAGACGCTTCTATCATACACCATTTCGCCGACGCCGAAAGAGCGACTACTACCAAAGACTAGATTCTTACTATGTATGAGAAAAATAATATTTTTTTGCAAGAAAATTGTAATGTGGACGGCATACGATTTTGCGTAACAGAAATAACAGCCTTGTCAGCGAATTACCATACATTGCACGGTCAAGAGGTATCGACAAAGAAAGCACGCATGACTGTTTAAACTGGCTGTCCTCATATGCATTGTAGACTGAGATTGTAGACAAAGACAGTCTTGAATGCTCGTCATTATATATGCGTTATCATATCAGTTGTTACTTCTGCCGATGTTATTCTTTAGCATTATTTCCGATCTTTTAACTTACCTAGGGTTTTCAACTCTTTTTTTCCTGCTGGATTGTACATCTGGTGGTATCACAGGTAAAATTGGTATGTTAACCTTAGGCGTACAATGGAGGGTATGTTATTCAAGACTTATTCTGTTCTAGTTCTATTGATCAATTTTAAATTATTTCACTGCAATATAAAATTATAATCGTTAATAATACTATCATTGACTGTTGTTTCGCAAATAGTACATAGGTATGTGAAGTGAGGGGGCGCGGAGCACTTGTTGCGTTGTTTGGTTGGCGTAGGTACCGCCTGTTGCCGAGTGCCGACGTCACACTACGACCTTGAGCTGTAAGGCCTGGGGAGTGGTCTCTGCCTCTTGCATTTTAGAACATTCGTACAATATTTATCCATGACATCATAGTAAATATAGAATTAAAGAAAAGTCAACCAAAAAGGAACATTGTCTTAAAATTAATATCGGCCTGAGATCCTTAATTCTTATCAACTCTAGTTGCTTTAAAATCAAAACTTGATTAAAATGCTTATGTATTATTAGTCTTCATTATGAATTCTGTTGTCAAACAATGTTACTTATATTCTAAATACAATCTATTAGATAATGGATATGATGAATGATGAAATTGTTTTTACTGCTAGGTAGATACCTAGCAGTAAAAACAATTCATCCGAGTTGAAGCATTTGGCAACGCAGCTGTTGAATAAATATGTCCACCCGGGCGCCACGAAGTCGCGTGGGCGGGAAACCATGAAACCAGTCTCGGAGTCAAGTGTGGCAAGTTGAACTTATTGGGTCGAATCAACTATCGTGTAAATCGGGAGCGAGCACTAAAATTGTGGTCTTAAGCCATGGTGACACAATCAAATGAAAAGTAAGAATTATTAATTTGAAATTTTTAGAAGACTTTCGTTGGAGTACAAAATAAGCTAGGTGACTAATTTGACAAAGCTGTGCAAAAAGTTCTCAAACTGTATTTTATCAAAGTAAATGAAGTGCGGCGTGGTTTAGTCCTTATATCGAATAAAATGCCATGTTATAAAAAGGTATCTTGTCGCAATTAGGCTAAGTAAGTATATATTTTACTAAGTTTTATAGACTCGCTTTGTTGTACGACTTAACATTAATTTCCCGATGAGCTAGATAGGTACTTGAAATGTGGATTATAGCTCAGAAGTCGATGACAATGCGTGAATTGTAAAAAAATAAGAAAAATGAAAAGGAGATAATGATGAAGAAAGCGTAATAGTTGTAATTGGCTTGAATCTAACTTCCCGATAAGATGGATACATTAAATTTGGACCATAACTTAGAAGCGGATGAGAATACATGAAAATATGAAAAAAGAAGAATAAAAACGAAAAGGAGTAGAGAAAAATGGAAGAAAAAAATGATATCAAAAAAGATCCTACAGAATTACGTTCACTATTTATTTTATAGTTTTCAGTCGGTTATTAAAATCCCAATCAGCCTCAGAAGGAAATTAACACAATTCAATGCCTTCCATGTCTCTCCCGCTTTGCAAAAGAGTGAAGAGGCGTTACTTTCTATTGCAACTCCTTTAAATTATCTGCATTTCGATGCTGGTTCCGAGACATTCTAACTCAGTGTAACTTTTCTGGTCTAGGACATACCTGTAGGATCCTGGTTTACAGAAGTCACAGTAATAATCCGAATAAAAAAATAAATATATATATAAATAAAAAAATCCGACAGAAAAATCGAATCTTATATTTAGACTTTCGTTGTTCCTTTGACCGATCATTTATTTTCTTTTTAATTTAATACTGTTTAGTAACCATCGGTATAATGTTAAATACGAAAACTGCGTTCTACAAGTCAAATTTTAAATTCTTTATTTTGTTAAGAGCATCTCCGTTACTCATGGTTGTTGCACCTAATGAGTCTTATTCGATATACTCTACGTATATGAACTATGAACGTGTTCTTTGTAAGTACTAAAACAAGTTTGTGGAGCAGTGCAAATGCAAAGCTGCCTGCGTCGTTGTCTCCCCACTTTGCTCGGGCTTCCCTTGGAACCAGGTCATCGTTAACTTGTTCGACCGCTACGCTATTCGACAAGCTCGCTGCCGAGAACAACCACATTTCAAATTACTTTGACTTTTTAACTCAACTAATAGGCATTCTACGTCTTTATTCCTTCATATTTTTCCTTTTAATAGAATATTCGTTATTATCAATAAGTTAATGGCCGTTCTTGTGATATACGTGGCACCAAAAAATGGCGATCTGTCTATCAGTCTACCCCTGGGGGATATAATGATGGTAATCCCCCTGGGGGATATAGGGATAAACGTATTGGCATATCGGTATAAGAATTTTGGTATTGAGAGAATGACTAAACTAAAATACGTAATCACACTAAAATGTCGTATGTGCGAATGTGACAATAATATACGTGAGTCATCTCCAACCGAGCAGCACTTGACCAAATAAACATCTACCTATTCATCGTTGACTAGTCTTTCCTCAACGAAATTTTTGAATACTTAATTTGCATAAAACGGGCAGGTAGGTATATAAATTACTTTACTTACCAGATTTATTAAAGCAATAAAACTCCTAAGTACAACAGAAAGTGAAGGAATTGGTTTTTTATTGAGTACAGGTTATTTTTTCTTTACAGGCTACCTGATAGCCAGGCTACGTGACATTATAATGTTCAATAAATACTTCACGTATTCTGCTCTGAAAATCGACCAATATAGAATTAGATGGGCATTGTTACATTTTCTCTTCTTAGCTCTATAATCAAACTGTTTTAAAGTTTATTATTGTGTTTTAGGATACGGAATCACTTTTGGATATTCGCCAGTGAGGTATTCCCGCTTCCGAGTTGCATTCTCGTCGTACACCTACACACATTTTTTGTTACAAAAATACCTGTAGGTGTTAGAATTTTCAAATATTTATTAAAATAAATAATCTGTTTACTTACTGGGAAGATATATTACCCATATGTCAACTGTATTATAAAGTTTTCTGTAGGATGTTTGTGTGAAATGAGAGTGAAATTTATGCAAAAGTCTTAGAAAATATCAAAAAGCAAAGTGTGCTGTCTTTACATTCTCTGCGATGTTTTGTTCTTAATAACAGAGCATGCGAGAAGCAGGAGATAAGAATGTGTGACTTCGACCATATAATTTTTCAGTAGCTGATAACACATTATGTGTTAAAGTAACAATCAGTAATCTCGGTGACGTATAAATAGATAAGTTTGCCAAATGTAGACCTTTACAATTTAGGATACAAGGTAGTCAATGATAATAATAGGCATCTATTTATTAACATGATAATTTCCTATATGATAACAGGAAAACTTCGAAATTGTTCAATTGATAAAACCGGTTTACGGGGCTCGCTCCCATAATTAAAACCACATGCGTAAAGGAAGTGCGACTCGGTGGCAACACTCGCTAGGACTTCGAATTTGCTCGTGCTATCAAACCACTCAATTTTGCCAATAACGCCCAGCTCTTTGCAAGAGGCAGTCACGTGCCTGTAGCCACACTCACCTCACAGAAAGCCTACTTGCTTTGAAAAAACAAATAGCATGTTATATTTGCATTTGAACTCTAATGCAGCAAACATAGGTAACAAGAAGAGGTCTTTATGCACCGCCAAACTGGGCTTAGATTAGTAACCCGAACTAAGTGCGAGCGAAACAAGGCAATTGGCGCCAGTTCAGTCTCAATACCCTCAATCGCTTCGCTAGTGTTACGTCATGTCCATGTTGGATCTCGGCCGGGTCACAGTAAACGTGGCAGTAGTAGAGTAGGTACATCTAAAGTCAGCGTGATTTGCTGTGACTAGCATCAGTTGCATATAATTACATAAAAAATGTAGAGTTCGTGCGAATTTTGTTCGTGCTTATGAATTCGAATTCATGCGTGTGACACTCTCCAGTGTTTGTTTATCTTAACGGAATCTCTGCTCTTGATGCACAAGAAATAAACATTATTTAGGTACATTATTCATGATAACTGTTGTACGAATTTGATAATAATGTTACTTTATGATATAGTTGTACGAATTCATACTTGATGGACTAGTTCAGGAGGGCATGGTATGATAGTGAACTTCTGAGAAAGTACCGCCGTATCGCTCCGTTCAGCGATTCCGAATTAAAGATTATACTCCAAAGTGGAAACAGAATGGAGGAGCTAAATGAGATGTTACCGTCACACTATTTGTGCCGTTCAGGCAAAATTGGGATCGCTAATCGCTAAAATGAAGGAGAGTTCTAGCGAGCTACCGAATTTTCAAACCTGGCTACGTGTGACGCGCGGGGTGTCAATGAAGTAACTCGTCGTCGTTTATAGACCGTTAAGAAGAGTACGCAGTTATATGTAGGTATACAAATTAGGTGTCAATTTGTATACCTACATATTATGTCCGTATGGCACCTCAGATATGTCTCTGCAACAGCGTTGTAGTCATACTGATATACGATGATCTCCTTTGAAGCTATATATACTCGTAGATAGATTATTATTAAAATTCAGAGACTTTACAATCACCTCGCCGGGTCACTGATATATCGCTCTGGGACATCTTTCCGAGGAGTTACCCGGAGCGTCCGGCAATAGACAGTTAGGCGGGGACTGTGTGGTTTTAGCCGGTTCGAGTCCGGCATGACATCCGAGGGGATTTCCACACGTTAAAAAAAAAAACCTACTAAAGCCAATCCTGCATGTTGCCGTCCACTGCATATCAGTCCTAGTTAGATCCAACCAATTGTACTCCCCCGAATGTCTTACAATTTGGCTACTGCAGCCCTACAAGCTGCGGATAAATGATGATCCACACTACTGTCAATGTGCTTGCCAAATGCGCAAATAATTACCGTTTATAGCATTCTATACAATTTAAACGTAATCTGTATTATAATGAAATCGTAAAACTTTTTCACAATAACCATTTAAAGTATTTAATTAATGCTTGTTCATTTTTAAAATTAATGTCTATCTGTTTGTTACTTGATCGCGTGAGAACGGTTGGATGGATGTTAATTATTATTATTTAATAAAAATATCCTTTTGTAGTTAATAACTATTTAATTTAATACCCTGCGGAATTCCTATAAAACATTTGATTGTTGGAAATTAGGATGAAGACTGTTTCAATCGAAGCAGTCAGTAAAATACAATATAGCTATAGAAATGGTAAATTGGCTAAATTCTACTAAATATGCAGATTTCAACAGATTACTGTTACACACAAAAGTGCATTGGCTATCAAGAGGCAAATTGCCTAACTTGATTTTATAATGTCTACGAGTCTGTTATACAGCTTTTTCGAAAATAAGAACAGATTTGTGCGACGACCTCATCACATCATATAGGTAATGATAATGTCGAGTTGATTTTATGAGTCGACGAGTTCTTGTTTTCCAAAAAAAAACTGTATAGCACAGTTTTTTGGAAAACAAGGAAAGAATTGTGGAACAACCTCATACCATCAAATAATGATAATATCGAGTTGAATGAAATAAATCTTCAACTTCAAGGTGATGTGACTTGAATTTAAATAAGACTTAAATATCGTTGCCGCTTCTGTAGCAAAACTGCTCTTATTCGAGAAGAATATCGGTGGACGTGAGTCTAACAATTTTCAATCCTGTGTCTTGTAACCATGATGATTTGCTTGCTTAATACCAACATGTGGGAAACCTCTACAGTGATTTGCGTATGGTTCTAGGACCTTGTGTAATTGGAAACAATAAATGGGTGTTTCATTGCTTTTCAAATTTCAATACAGCAATAGCATCCCAACTAGTTAAAGAATATTGAACTACCAATGAACCCGAAAATAAAATTCTAATTTCAAAATGGATACTAAGAATTTTGACAAAGTACAAAACTTAATTCCCCAATTTTAATTTTTATATTGTGTCGACCACAACTATTTTTAACAGTATTGCCATCGCTATATTTCTGTGATATATTTATTGATGAATCTGCAGGAAGCGAAAGAACTATGCATCAATCACGAAGCCTGGCGATCTCTGACTACCACGTCAGGGATACAGCGTGAAGATAGTTCGTAATATTTCTGTGATTGCCTGGTCTGGTGGCCACACTGCTTAATAAAAAGAGAAATCGTTAGCGTATTACCGAACGCGACAACTTGCGGCTGCTGTTGAGTAGGTAAACTCGACCTGTTAGCAACAAACCTTATAAAAATCATCAGATTCATCCTTCAGATTACATTACTTTTAAATTTAAAATTGTTTGTTTGTTTTCATTTGAATAAAATTGAATATTATAAAGTTTCGTTTTAATAGCTCTTACTGTCAAAAAGTTATTGTCCGTTTAGGATGTGAGTTTATCTCCAGGTCAGGCTAATAAGTACATTATAACTAGTCGATGTCCGCGGATCCGTCCGCGTGGTGAAGTTTTCTGTGCCTGTTATCCACAGGCAGAACGGAGCCTATAGTATTCTGATGTATAAGCTATATTACTGTGAAGTTTCATTAAAACCATTTATAAGATTTTTCCGTAAAAGATTAATTAATCATCCAAACAAACTTTCACATTTATAGTATTAGTAGGAAGACTTGTAGTAAGATATGATAAAGTAAAAAGATAATGGGATCAAAATGAAATTGATTCCAAAACCACTGTTTGTGCAAAAAGTAACCATTTTTGGGTTCTGTACCTCAAAATAAAAAACCCGGATCATTTTTTTATCCATCCCGTCCGTTTGTCTGTAAAGACCCTTTATCTCGGAAACGCGTGAAGATATCTAGTTAAAAAAAAACTATATACTCAGCTCCACTGTCCCTTGGAGCAGTGAAAATATCAAACTTCTATTCTAAAGTAAAGAAAAAACGTTATGCCGCAAAAAACGTATTTTTCAAGGGAAGGGGCTAGTTATTTACGACATAATGTACCTACATTTTTTTTACAAAACCATCGATGGGCAAGAATGATTCGCACTTGTCCGGTTTTTTATAATTACCTGGGTGGCTCGGTGGTTCAGTATTTATATATTATTTCTTCTATAATTAAATCATAACGATTTAAAGTTACTCTCAGAAACCAGTTCCCAGGGTAAAAAGTAGCCAACGTGTTAACCCATGTCAGACTACCTCCACACCAAATTTTATCAAAATTGATCCAGCCTTTTAAGCGTGTAGAATAACAAACACATACTCAAAATATTAGTATTTGTAATATTATAGTACCGATACCTCTCTTCTCGTACTCTTCCACCTGATGTGACGATTAAAATTCCACCAAGCAATCGGTCGATCAACGCGCGGCGAGAATACCGTTATTTTGTCCCCGGGTACGCGACCCTCTAATCTGCTTTGTCAAACATACCCTATTAACACGCAAAAACACATAAAGTAGTATACTTTCGCCTTTTTAACATTAACGGCTCGACATTTCCAAGAAAGTTTTCTCTTCCCTGTAATATATTTATAGAGCCTTAGCAGAATAAAAAAAGTTGGTTCGCTTCAGAAGTAATATCGGCTATCCTATTCCTAGACATGATTATAGCCGTTGGATTCTAGTGAAAATGGTTAATTGCAATTGCACACATTTCCTGCACTTAATTTAAATTCCATAGGAAAAAATGTAATAGGTGTTACAAAATGTATAATTCATACACACTTGCATGTTCAGTATTACTGGAAACACTACATATTTCAAATTATGGAAATTAAATTTATTAGTAGATACGTGTTAGCAGTAATTCCAGGTAGCATTACTAATCACTAGGGAGAGACTCAGTTTTTATATATTTAATTCGAGGATTTTCAGACATGAACGGTTTCTGAATTGCGAATGTCAACAAAATATTGAATGCATAATTATTGTACTTTGGTAGTATTTTTTTAAAATATGATTGTTTCGAGATTCGGTGTTTTTGAGGTGGGGATTTTTGAAGACTTCGTGTGTGGAAGGTGCAAAAGAACCCCAAAGAAATTTTGATGCCGATAATCGTATCGAAACGAAAGTTATAGAGTTGGATATAAAATCTTCACGATGCAGTCCGGGCTCCACTTTGATTGGTTGCTATGGACAGCCTGCTATAAAAGGGTTTTATGGTATATGGTAGGTACGTATCGACTGTTTGTCGTCTAATTTCCCGACCTAGCTATTGACACCTGCGCTAGCGCCTCATCTGTTGGCCGTCAGGTTTATTAGCTTATAGAAAATGTTGACTTGGCCTCCATAGATCCTGATCAGGCCCTTCTACATTTGTTTTGTCTATTCTCTTGTGGTTCTTCTTCTGAAACATTGATGCTATGGATACGAGTAAATACGTACGTAATCAATATTACGACAAAATGTAATCTGGAAAAAAAAAGTAGTCATATAAATGATGATGCTATTTTTCTTTTCGTCTAGCCCATCCGCATTGTGTGGGAGATATATCATTCGTTTCCATTGTCTCTCTTATAATATTATGTTAACATTTATTACTAACATTTTTATATGGTAGCGAAATAAATATTTCGTAGTTTCTATTGAACTAAGAACTTAATATTCTGGTACCCATGATAGATAAGCACGAAATCACAATAGCACCCTGTTATGATTTACTTCTGAAACGGTGTTTCGCTTGTTCGATAAAATATGATGTCATCGAATGATATCAACGTAGCTTTTTAAAGAATTTATTTATCCAGTTTTACTTATATCAAGTCTTATCACACAAATAAGTAGCTGGGGTATAGTCCAATATAGTTCTGCGTCACATTATTGATGAATTGGTGATTAAAGAGTATGTAGTGAAATTGTTTCCCTTACAAGGCGATTTCTAAAAACAACATTCAATTGAGATTATATCAAACCTTTTTCATTGTTCTGGTATTTACGCTACACGAGGAGAGAGTACCAGTCTAGTTATTTACTGTCTCCAGGGTAACGTTGTCAAGGCGAACTTACATTTGCGCGTATTTTTCTAGGCAGTGAAGTAATAATGAAGGAAAGGGTTGATAGGCAGGTGCAATCTTCTAACACCTTCCAATAAAAACTGGTCTAGCTGGCTATGAGGAAGTGCGAATTACAAAAATAATTTATTTAATGAGCAGTACAAAGTGTCCTCTTTTCTTCGCTCAAAGTTATCTACGTGCATGCCTGGCAAAACCTAATCGTCGCAGAAATACATTCGGGGTATACCTACCAAATAGTAGTAGATAATGCTAAAATATTTCAATGGACACAAATATTATATTAACAAGTTGAATATTTTAAATTCAGTACCTACCTACTTATAGATTAAAATATATACCTATTTACGGAAAACATCAGTAAAAAAGCAAAATCATATAATAATAAAGACTAATGTGTCAAAGAATTGCTCCCCATCAAAGTACGTAAGGTTTAAGACTACCGCATTGCCACGTTGTATAACCATTACTTTGGTACTTGTTGCTTATCTGCCTAATGGAGATTGGCCAAAATTAATAACATTATTTTTTAGGAATAAATTGTAAAAATATAAAGCATTGTTGAATACTTCGTCTTTAGTTTCAAGGAAATATTTAAAATAGTCATTTATAATTTCATGTATCATGAATTCGTTGAGCCTTAGCCTTAAAAAATAGTCAAATAATTATATGACATTTGTGATTTTTTATGCTTTATATCCTTTCCCTAAAAAAACGTTACTGCCGTAATTCTAACAATGACGTCATTGATGGTTTAATGTAGGTCGTTCACATTTTGCTTAAAATACTAATAACCCTTCATTATTTCCATTTCCAAGTTATAAGGTACCTAGTGATCAGCAACACTATTCCTCGATATGTTTTTTTTTTATTTATAACACTTTAAAAAAAGCAAACAATGCCCATTCTTAGAACTCGATCTGGCTAGTAGGTAAATGAAACAGCTCAGCTTCCATTTGACTCTAGATAAAGACCTTATCGACAACAATCTAACCGATTATAGCCTCAAGAATTTATCGACATAATAACGAATAAACACTTACCTACTCAATAAAATTTGCTGTAGCTATGCTTTAAATTGATAAAAAACAGTTTTTTTTAGAATTCTGAAAGTATATTTTACTGGAAATATATGCCCTGCCCTATACTGGGCCAGTGGCTAGACGGACAGCTCCCAATTAACTACATACATTCTACATAGGTATATAAACGTTCTTTTGCTGTGGATTGGCACAGGACAGTATCTAGGTACCTGTGTTATTAATTTTATTATTACCCCAACATTTCTCATGCGCGCTCGTTTCATTACTGCACTAATAGTTGGACTGTATCATAAAGAAGTAAAATAATATTTTTACGGCGAGGGCGATTTTTTGAATCCAAACCGATAAGTGAGGGATTCTAGACTCAAGAGTAGAACCCCAAGCGTAACGTATCTAGGTAATATTAACACTTTGGCTGCTGCCGAATATTTTTGCGAATCAATAGCTATGCTAACATCGGCGCACCAGGAGTGATTTCAGTCCCTAAGGGTATTTATTAATACCCGTAGGTAGATTGTGAGTGGAACTAAAAACTTATATTTACATTTTAGCAATTATGTTAATTATATTGTTAGTTTTATTAGGAACTAGCTGACCCCCGCGGCTTCGCCCCCGTGACATATTATGAACTTTGCTTTTACTTTTACAAAAATGTATGAAAATTTTCCCGATTTGTTGACATTTTTGATCACTACTCCGCTTTCCTGGGTAGTACTGTGATGATATATAGCCTATAGCCTTCCTCGATAAATAGGAAAAAAACAAAAAAAGAACACAAAAAGAATTTTTCAATTCGAAGCGGTAGTTCCTGCGATTAGCGCGTTCAACCAAACAAACTGCACTTATAGGCGTATCAAGTCATCCATTTAAATAGGCGGGATAAAAAAATCCTTTTAGGCACCAGTTGAAGTTACAATACATTTAATTATAGTATCTAATAATTATGCTGATATTAGGAAGTATGGTGAACCATTCTTTATGAGATGTGACGGAGATCGGCATGCGGCGGGGGCGGGCGGACGTGCCAAGGCAGGCAGGCAAGCTACATATTTACTCATACGCCTGAGGTGTAAATCACCGTGCATCTATTTCGAGTTGGCCTGTACGGGTGCGAGCGAATGCGGGAGGCGCGGGGCGCGGTTAGACGCCGATGCCGGTCTGGCGCCAGAAGGATTCCCCAGCGCCCCGCACTCCCCGCGCCATCGTTCGAGGTCAGCGTGTGCTCTCCGCTTTTCTGTCGCAAAACATCTATGTGATGCTTATTCAGAAAGTCGTGTTGATTTTTTATTAGTAGAGCGGATGACTTTGATAGGACTTAAGTAGGTAGTTATATGAAAGTTTTTTAAGATAAGGCATACCTGTAGGTATTAAATAAGTAGATGAATGTTTATTTGGTCCTATGTATCTATAATTTAGGTTTTAAGTTTGATGGAATTTATAATTTTACATGTACCTGAATGATGAGAAATGTTGTGCTTAAATTCCAACATTTCAATCTTTAGTTAAATTAACAAGATCAACATAGGTATTTAAACATATGCCGATATAGAACAATAAAGTTTAAGTAATTACCTAAACGTCATGGCATGATATTCTTACTCAACTCACTTAAAAAGTTCAGATCCTGTCTGAGCTTCGAGATGACGACTAAAAACCCGACGCAGTATTGTAGTAGTTGGCAATCTGATCTCCCCTTCCCCCCTCCCTGTACGCCCCCGCGCAGGGTTGCCCTGCGGTCATTGGTTACTCATACATATTGCAAAACTTGTACTCGTTCCATTCCACCAATTCATAGCGTTTGTTTACATAGCTAAACACATCACTAGCTCACTACTTGCACTTTTAAATTCAATACACAAATCATAAATAAATATTATACGTCGATATGTTATTATTTGAAAATTCATTCACACAAAAACGCGCACTCCGCGTTAAACTCCGACAGAGAATGAATAATATAACTACCGAATTGAAAGTAGGTACCTATTACATACAAAATATCAAGCCAGCCTGTCAGATGTTTGTATAGTTATGCGAGAGACTATGACTCTTAATTATGAGCAGTAAAGACCACAATTCCTTGTCTTTACTTAGAAAAATATGTTACAACTGTACTACGATATCTACGTATCTACCGGAACTTACGCGGGTATAGAATGACTCGCATAATCGATGCCCGTTGTCCATTTGATCAAAATTAAATGTCAATAATTACAAAAAAAACAATCACCGAGTTACCTTCTGCTAATATCTAGGTGACGTAGATTATTTCATTCAAATACCTGTCATACACGTGTAATGTCCTAAATTTTATTTATGATTTTTAATAAAAATTTACTCTAAATTCTAACCATCAAATAGGTCTAACCAGCAAATGTTATTTGTTCCAAGAGAAAATTAAGTTTTAACTAATCTATGATCATAAATATTGATATGTCCATGTAATTTCTTATTTTTATGACAAAACCTTAAATGTAAAACATAATAATTGATTTCAATAATCTACATAAATACACGGATTGATAAATAAAGATAATTAATAGATAACAAAATAATTACGATTATTCAAAATTATTGGTGAGGGCGACATCTATACGTATACTTTTTTTATTCACATTAGCAAATAGATGGCGCTTTTCCAAAATTATTACATCATCCTTCACATTAGGGACACTATAAACAGCTGTGCATACTCTGAAACCGAACAGCCGTGACGTTATGTTCCTAGATGAACACATAGGGTACTTTTGTACAAAACACGTACAATAGCGCAGTAGGCGAAAGGCTCAAGATAGCGAAAAGCGCCAGTTGGCAAAACCAGATAATTGGCATACGACTGCTCCTCCACTAGATGGATAGCCAAAAATCCGTTATAGAAAGAAACATAATTATGTTATTTATACGTTATTGTCTATTTTAACTACCTTCACGCTGTATCCCCGTCGCGGTAGTCAGGGAGAACATATCTATATATAGAAAAGGCAAAATCAGTGCCACTCAGCGCAGCACTGCACCCGTTAAGACTTCTCGGAAGGAGCCTTGTGACGCAGAGGGTTTCACGGTAGTGGTGAATAAGAAGAGGAAGCCCTCCTGCAAGAACCAATGTTGTACTGCTTCCACGAAGAGGTACAAACTACGACGATCTAAGTATCCCGAGTTCACTACAACGTGAAAGTCATGGACTACCTCCAGAAGAAAGCCGGGTTGGATTTGAGGGTGGAGAACCTGAACTCACGTCACAAAGTGAGTTTTAACTCTTTTGTGGTGAGAGTTCATCGCACCTTCTTGAGTCCCGACTTTTGGCCGACAGGGGTAAAGTTTTGGCGCTTCAAAGGACGTCTGCCAACACGCGAACCCTCGCCCCGAGACACGTCGACGTCGCGTGTGAAATAGGTTAAAATCATATCATATCACATCAAGAATGTACATGTAGGTGTCCCCTAAGAAGGGATTTTGCGACATTCTACCCCTAAGGAAGTAAATAAGCGATAAACGGTTGTATAAACATAGAAACCTAAAATTTGGTAAATGTAAATGTACTTTAAGTCTTTGGATAAACAATAATACTGGATTACCGATATTTCCATGGGAATGGGTACTAAGCGGGTGAAACCACACACAGCCTTAACTATCAAACAGGTACATACCTGAAATTTGGTGGAAGTACTCATTAGGTATCCCTTCCCTCGGGAACTATATGGGTAAAACCATACACAGCCTAAAATTTGATGAACGTATTCTTTACGTACCTACGTTAGATGAACACCAAGAAAGGAATTACCGGTATTCCCACAGGAATGTAATTCTACAAATATTATAAATGTGAAAGTTTGTGAACGTCCAAATAATATAGAAATTATTTGGAAGTTTGTTATTTAATCACATTTAGATGAAAATCAGCATATAGAACATTTCCTGAATCAATACATACTTTTTATCCCGGGTAAACATCATTTTATATGATATGAATAGCCTACGCGCCACCCTCTTTAACTAATCTTTCTTTCTGTGTCTGTTTCTCTTATGTGGCGCTAAAAAAGATGCGCGGGTTAGCAAGTATAATATATAATTAATACACTAAATTGAACAGTATTCTTCGTAACCAACAATGTACCCTAAAATAAAATTTCTGAGTAGTTTAACTGGTTCAGGCGCAGATTGCCAGAAACGCAAATGACAGATTAGCAAAATGCCAGAAATGCTAAATGCCAGGCGTCGCAAAATGACAAGATCTGAGAACGACAGATTCGCGATACGACAGATTCGCGAAACGACAGATTCGCATAATGACAGATCAATATTAAATAATGTGGGGAACTTTTATTTACACATCGTTTTCCAGCCCAAATAAGCTAATATAAGCTTGTATTATGGGATTTAGACAGCAGATAAACAGGGGCATGTATGGCACTATAAGTCGGCGATAGACTGCGAGAGTTCTTTGCGACATATCCGTGGAGGCGGCTTTGCTTCACTTCAGACGATGTGAACTTCTGCGCTGCAGCAGGTACTGAGAGGATCTAGGCGGGGAGAGGATCATGGAATGTTTTATTCCTCAGTCGCTCGCCATAGACACGTGATATAACACGTGATATCTGCCAGGGCTGAGATTAGCCTTAGCTTTTCTTTGCTTTTCTTGGCCTCTTTATACTAGTCCAACATTCCATCATGTATGGAGAAGGTAACAGAGGTAAATTAACAATAAACAATATATTAATAGGTAACATATAGAAATTATTTGGAAGTTTGTTATTTAATCACATTTAGATGAAAATCAGCATATAGAACATTTCCTGAATCAATACATACTTTTTATCCCGGGTAAACATCATTTTATATGATATGAATAGCCTACGCGCCACCCTCTTTAACTAATCTTTCTTTCTGTGTCTGTTTCTCTTATGTGGCGCTAAAAAAGATGCGCGGGTTAGCAAGTATAATATATAATTAATACACTAAATTGAACAGTATTCTTCGTAACCAACAATGTACCCTAAAATAAAATTTCTGAGTAGTTTAACTGGTTCAGGCGCAGATTGCCAGAAACGCAAATGACAGATTAGCAAAATGCCAGAAATGCTAAATGCCAGGCGTCGCAAAATGACAAGATCTGAGAACGACAGATTCGCGATACGACAGATTCGCGAAACGACAGATTCGCATAATGACAGATCAATATTAAATAATGTGGGGAACTTTTATTTACACATCGTTTTCCAGCCCAAATAAGCTAATATAAGCTTGTATTATGGGATTTAGACAGCAGATAAACAGGGGCATGTATGGCACTATAAGTCGGCGATAGACTGCGAGAGTTCTTTGCGACATATCCGTGGAGGCGGCTTTGCTTCACTTCAGACGATGTGAACTTCTGCGCTGCAGCAGGTACTGAGAGGATCTAGGCGGGGAGAGGATCATGGAATGTTTTATTCCTCAGTCGCTCGCCATAGACACGTGATATAACACGTGATATCTGCCAGGGCTGAGATTAGCCTTAGCTTTTCTTTGCTTTTCTTGGCCTCTTTATACTAGTCCAACATTCCATCATGTATGGAGAAGGTAACAGAGGTAAATTAACAATAAACAATATATTAATAGGTAACAATGTTTTGGGACTCTTTGTTTTCAGAAAGACCCAACGTTGACATTTTTTTCAAACAGCCTTATTAAGAATAGCATTCCGTTTTTGAAGTGTTCGTGTGCGTTTAGTTTTAAATGATAAATAGTGATATATAAATTACGTACCCGAGTATCCAGATATTTTGAGAATGTGACAATTCGCGAAATAGACATTCAGCTATACAGACTATCTGAGAGTTGGACGTTTTGCTACATTAACCTTTTCCTAATTAGGCTTACTGCTCATTAGACGTTTCGCGCTGTTAGACGTTTTGCTTCCTAGACCATTTGATCAGGAGGCATATTTTTATTTATTGTATTATTTTTTAAGTGTGAAAGTAAGGGTCTTCGCTTGAATGCAAGCAAAACTAAGGTTCTAGTATTTGAAAGAGGTGACGTAAGAACTAAATGTGAGATTAGGGTAAACCAGGAACGTCTAGAACAAGTGAATGAAATTGTGTATTTAGGAAGTATGTTTAGCGCGGATGGAAGATGTGATTCGGATGTAGAACGGCGAGTAGCTGCCGGAAACAAAGTTAACGGTGCTTTGTCCCAGTTAGTAAAGCGACAAAGCATCGTAAAAGAAGCACGAATGGCGATTCGTAACGCAGTGCTAGTGCCAACTTTGCTTTACGGTAGTGAAACCTGGGTATGTCAGCAGATGCATGGCCGACAGAATACGTAACGAAGTGATACGCAATATGGCAGGTTTGAATGAAAGTGTCAACGTTAAGCTGGAAAAGGGCGTGCTCCGTTGGTTTGGACACGTCCAACGAATGAGTGAGGAACGATTGACGAAGAATTTATATTGTTCAAAAGTAGAGGGTAGAAGGAGTCAGGGTAGGCCGAGACTTACATATGGACCACGTGAGCTAATCTCGCTAATCTACCATTTTGCGTTTCTGGCAATCTGCGCCTGACTGCCACAAGAAAAAATAACTGTTTAATTCATAGCTGACGGTACAACATTCAGCTCAGCTATTTTTTTAGTGTTTTTGCTACTATGACGATGTTGCCAGTAACCCGAAGATGTTAGATACATTCACCGTTTATCCCTCGCTCGTTCCATACCAAGGAGATGTCATCAAGCGCGTTGGTGAAGGTAATTTGACGTGCCCCGGTCTCGCACCTCTACGCAGCTCAATGGAGTTGATATTTTGGTCCTGCTCCTGTAAGTCTACGCTAGAGTGGTGGTCATGCAAACCCTCAGACCCTGAGTATTTTAAATCATTAATTTACTTCAATTCTACGATGTTAACTTGAGTTGAAAACGTTGGTGGCCTACCAGACAGAGCGAGGCTAATTTAAATTACATCTAAGGCCCTGTTTATAATAAAATCGATTTATTTTCAGGGTCTCCAAATACGAATTACATTGCGAATGTAAAATTTAAATTAAACTGCTAGTTGTCCCCAAGGTGACGGTTCTGGTTTACCCAAAAAAAGCTTTTCTTTTTTAAATACCTTAGTTTAACTTGTATTTAAGCGAAGACCTCTACTATCACATTTTTTTAAAATGTTATGAGACAAATATAGGAAGAAATGAAATAAACATGTTCCAAACTAAAGTCGCATGTATTTGAAATATAGTGTGAAATTTCTAAATAAAATAAAACTTGCAAATCATAACTTTCAAGTTATAAATAGGTCGCCTTTTGAATTAATCAATCAAGGGACATTTCAGCATCGTCATCCTTTTTGTCATTCTTATCATCCTTCGATTTCTCTTCTTTTTTCTTATCATCCCCTTTGGGCAGGTTCGAATCCGATGGGTTGGATGTCTTTTCCAGTGCATTAAAGAACGCTTGCATGTTCCCTGTATTAGCTGACGAAACCACTTCGGGTGGTAGCCCAAACTGCGACATTACGGGTCCCATCTGGCCGGAAGTCAGAGCTGAAGAGAACTGGTTGGTCGCCTGTAATGGAACGGCGTATAATTTTATTTCCGGTGAAGATGACAACATGATCTATTTATTATCTATGAAATTAGTTCACCGATCACCCCTGACAGGTGAATGTCACATGTTCCAGTTTCATACTAGATCAAGTTGTATTTTCGCATTCATATATTGACCTCTATCTCGACGTTAGAACTTGGGTTTGTTGGGTCAATCTAGCTCGGTTGGGTACTGTTAGGGAAGCTATGATGGAACACCTTTTACTGCCGCACTCAGTCGATTTAATGATTGATTAAGGAGTTTTAAGTAAAGATTAACAAAAATTCACTCTCAGAGACAGTTATAGAGTCATTATTGTCATTTAATGTCAATTAACTTTAATGGCCGTTGAACCCTTACTTAAATCTTAAATAGACATTAAATTGACGTTCACATGCCAAAAGTATGGTTATAGCGCTAACACACGTTCGGATTTGGTTTCTGCCGATCGCGGATTTGATATGCTTCCCGACCAAATCTTACCGTGTGTACAGCAGTCCAGCGGACATAATTATTATAAATTGAATCCACCTCGATCCGCATCGGATATGATCATTGTTGCCGCTCTAGCTAGATTTTCGTAAATTTTCCCAGATATAATTTAATTTTTCTCCAAAAAGAGACTTTAATAATGACAGATTTGGTTGGCGGACTCGGCAGATTTGATCTGTCGAGGTCCGGCAGACCAAAACCGAACGTGTTAGCGCTATTATGTCACCTATTTTTTTTAATAATTATTTTATGGCCTGGTTACAATGACCTTTTAGCCAAATCTTATTTTTTATATCATATTTCTTCAATCTTATCTTCTGATTAGTCCTGTCCAGTCTTTGTCGATGTCGTGTGCTCAGTCCTAGGTCCTGGTCCTTGCCCTCAGTATAATGGTGATTCTTATACTGAGGTTTTCAGTGGAATTTTGGCGGCAAGAGAGAAAATAGCATTTCACTGCATATATATCATTGTCTTTTACTATAGCACTTTAACACACCTTTTATGTCCAAGAAACCACCACTCCCGCACATAAAACAAGATAAATGCACTAGTTTTAGAAAATAATATACAGCAAGCGTCCGCACCTGTTACTCTTCTCTTTACCGACATTCGTTTCGATACGGCGCACCGCCCTATGTTGACTTAAGTACGCTAATGCCTACTTAAGTCAACACTTATGAATCATTAATTTTCGTCTCTAGGAGCAACGGCCAATTATTTATTTAAATCATAATTAGTTAAATGACAATTTACACTAATTTAACGAACGTCTCTGAGTGCGGCTGTTAGTTCAAAATACATATCACAAAATTAGGATCTTTGACGAATGTATGTTAACGGCGAGGACTTACGGGATTGACCAGTTGCCTAAAAATGATGAAAGTTCCTCATTGAGAAGATCTTGTTACCCAGAGGGGTCATGAAGACGGCGGACTTGCCAGTTTCAATAAGAAATATGAAGACAAATTGTCAATGAAAATGACACAAAACAATTACCTAATTAAAAAGGAGAGGGTTTTTGACAAAAATACAGAATACATATAGGACATAGCGAGAGCTGGCAGATGGACAACAGCGAGGGTGCCATCTGCAAACTGACGGCTCCAGAAAGGAATTTACAAAACTCTAGTTCCGGATTGCATAATAAATGAAACGGAACTGAGATCAACAGATCAATACGGCTAGGCAGATTCTCAAGTGTCTTTCAGACGGAAATATGCGCAATTACAGAATGTGTGCAAATTATATACCGCAAAACGGAAATAAGAAAGGAGACTATCTACAGCGATAGTCAGGCGGCACTGAAAATCATAAAGTAGAGACTACGTCAGCAACAGTCAAGGAGTGCAAAGAATCGCTCGATAAGCTGGCGGTAAGGATCACGAGTGGATGTTGCCTGGGTCTCCGGACACGATGGAGTCCTGGGCAATAAACTAGCGGACAAACTAGCCCGGGAAGGAACTAACGAATGCGTGATCGGACTAGGGCCATGTCTTCCAATCGCTCATAAGATCACGGAAGAAGTAATCAGCGAAGCATAACGGTAGAAACCATCCTTAGGTGGAGGTCCTCACTATACGACTGATTAAATTAACCAGAGGAAATATAACACTGTCAACAGGCACTTTACAGTGATAGGAGTAATAGAAGACTCAATACGTCCGGAATGCACGGAAGATGAGAAGACCAGCTTACCGGAAGCCGCAGCGGGAGTAGGCCGCAATCAAAACAATCCACTGTCCATCTTAATGTACTCCCATTTGCTGTCAAGCAGTACGTGAATTTGGAGTCTGGGGTTCACTTTTATTTGGCTACTAGGAGCAGCTATAATTGGCGAATCTATGATTTTCGGCGTTGTTGGGAGGGGTCCGTATTGGGTTGCATAAATTAAAACTGCATAACGTTTTTTGGCATACTCTTCGTTTCGCATAACGTTCAAACAGAATAAATAATTAGGCATACTTTATTTTCCCATAACTTCTTTTTAATAATGATATACCCGCATAAAATGTTTACGCTTAATGTTTTTTACAATAACGATTACTAATCATAACATTTATTGGCATCTCACTCACTCTCGCATAAAGATTACAAGTCATACATATAGAATACCATAATGCTAACGAGTACATATTTTTATATCTAAGCTTGAACTGTCTGTGATTGAAATGCCCACTGATTATAAATGTCGATAGACACTATACTGAAGTTTAAAATGTCAACACTTATATATAGAATATATAAATAAAGTACAAAAGAAGTAGGTAGATTAAAACGAGCGATTCAGTTAGGTCACTAGTGGCCTTACACTCCTCCTCGCTTCGCTCGTCGTCGTACCTATTTACGACTTTGCTCAAGACTAGTCTAAAATTAATAACACTTAAAATATCGTTTAATTATGTTACAGCTTACAAAGGTGGCTATGAGTGAAATGGTTATTTACAATTGTGTCTCATAATTTCTTAAATATTCTTAGTCACATTTATTATTCATTTATGATTTAAACGGTTATCCATACCTCCATTTTGCGTTTTGTATTTTATGATAAATTATCTTTAGGCGTATAACAATTATGCCCTTTACATGTATGCTGATTAAAATTATGATAAAAAAATTAGAGTAAGTTAAAGTTATGCCAATAAAACCATTATGCGTTTATAACACTCTGCTTATCACAATTTATGCGAAAAACTTTATGCTGAAACTGTTATGCCAAACTACACTATGCTGAAAAATATTATGCGATCGAAAGGGCTTCCTGTTGGGAGCGATAGTTTGATCTTCTAACCTTGTAATTTATTAAGAATGATTCTGCACCCATCTAGTCATTCTACAGCAATTAACCAGGGAGAAGATAATAACGGCTTCTAATTACTTCATATATTGAATGGTTATTTTAAGGTTTCATATAATAGATTCAGTTACATTCAACTCTAAACGTTTCCGTGCCTCAGAAGGCATGTTAAGCTGTTGGTCTCGAGTGCCAGTAACATGACTTGAAAAATTTCAACAGCAGCAACAATCTGCAAGTATCCATTTCAACACGCGAATGGGCTCACTACCTGTTTCGTGGGACAAAAATGCATATGATGAAATGTGGGCGTATACACAGATCTGAAGCTAGCCCAGCGATCGATGATGGCTGCGATATGTAATTTTTTACGCTTCAATCACTTACACATAAATTTCGTTAGAGAGAGAGAGAGAGATACAAGTAAAGACGGTTAAAGATTAATTATTTAAGCAAAATTAAAGCTGAAGCTGGGTAAAATAGAGGAAAATGAAAAGCAAAGTAGCATGCAAAAAAGCGTCTGGTAAGAAAGAGGTCGGGACAATGGAAGAAGAAGTAGGGTGAGGTGCGGTGCCGCATAGGTGGAGGGAGGTTCACCTGGGCGAACTGCGGTGAGAGCAGGGTGGTCCTTACATCATCGGGCGGCGGCACGTGCGGTGCGAGGCGCGCGGCGTGGCTGGGCGCGCCGGCCGCCGCCACCACCTCGGGCGACGACAGCGCCGCCGCCAGGTCAACGCGCGCGCCCCCCGCCACCCCCGGCCCCGCCTCGCCCGCGCCCTCGCCCTCCGGCGCCGTGCCCAGCCCGGAGAAGTAGTGCTGCAGGTCCGACAGCTGGATCGCGCCACCTACCCGACAACTTACATCATTCAAACCCAAAAAGAAGATGAATTGCCATGGCGGTACTTTTACGTGTCGCCGCTGTATGCTCAACTATCAACTGGGGGCCGAGTCTGCTATTACAATCATGTCGAAATCGTCGCTTAATAGAAAGCCACCGGTACAATTTTGACAGTTTTTCGTAGACTGCTATCGGTCGGCCGATAGAATACTACTAACACGTACCGCGCCAGTGGCCGCTAGTCAGTAACATTTTTGATAGTCTGCTGACATTTTGACAGCTAAAACAGCGATTCTGGTTCTATTCTACTGCTTGTCAATAACTAATATTAGACTGGGCCGGAGCTAATTATTAGCCTAGAGTCGCGTACTATAGATATTATCTATGACTTAGATTTTACATGAAAATATTTCTTTTCAAATCTAATTTATAAAATTCTCGTGTCGCAGTGTTTGTGGTTAAACTCCTCCGAAACGGCTTGACCGATTCTCATGAAATTTTATGTGCATATCGGGTAGGTCTGAGAATCGGTCAACATCTATTTTTTATTCCCATATTCCCACGGGAACGGGAAGTTCGAAGTATGTCACGAGCGAAGCCGGGCGGGTCAGCTAGTAATAATATAAATTTCTAGCAAACTTCGCGATGAAGATCAAAGAACACTCTTTGTCGCGACTAATCTTGCTCGCGTTGAGCATGTCGCGGCGACACACAACTGTTTTATAGCATTTCTCCTGTTTTTACGATAACTAAATACTACTGGACGTATAAACCCGTGTACGGTTTATAAAGTGCAGTTTTCCTACTGTGAGTTTTTGCCAAAGCTCACGATGAGCGCGTAAACGTAAATTTTATATGAGACGGGACGCCGCGTTTTGCTGTAACTTGCACGAATTTATCGCGACCCTATACAATGTCACGTAAACGCCCTACGTCCGCCAAAACACACTCCGCACTCAGGAGGATTAAAGTAATACTACAAACTCTTTGGTGTATGATCTCTTTTATAGTGATCTCTTTGTTCTTAATTTGAAAATCACAAATTGATTCTGTAGAAATGTTGACTGGCTGCTTGAAACTGCTGTGATTTGCCTTTTTTGTTCCAACAGGAAGTAAAGTTCATGTAACCTTTTTACATGTGATTGCTACCTGCCCTTATGGAAGAGCAGGTGTAACTTTTCTTTTGTCTTTTACACCTACACATTTTTCATACTTGTATAATGCAACATGAACTATGACGCAATGGGGACATTTTGCAAAAGGAAAGGACATTCTGCAAAAAGCGCTTACTCTGTTACAGCTTCATTTGTTACTCAGTAGGTGCAATACTTGTAGATGAGGACCTTACGATCTTGATGACCCTTACACCTGAGTCTGTGTCTATTCTGAATTTTATAAACAGGATTTAGTAACAAATACTGAGATTTCGGTATACATACTGTGCGAAGGGGCAGTAGTGGCAGTATTCGGGGGCGTAGCTGTAGGCGCGGGAAGGTCTCGCGCACGGGCCGCCGTACGCGCCGCTACGGGCTCGCTGGTTCTAGGAGCACTGCCACCGCGGGAACTGTTGCCACTGCCTGCCGAAGGCCGTGAGCTGCTGTTGCCGCTATTGCCGCTGTTCCCACTGCTACTGTTACTGAAATACAACAATCATATATCTCAATCAGACTATGAACATTGAAACTTGTTATATCATTATATCATGCTTCTCGGGCATTGTACTAATTATTTAAAAAAATTTATAAATAAATATTACCATTGTATATATATACATTAACTACAAAACAAGGAATGTTGAGAACCCTTGCTCACACAAATGTACAAATTTTATGTCTGGATGCAGGCGAGAATTGTATACGCTTGTCATTTGTCATTCTTTGTGATTATTATAATCGTATTAGCAAACCATCACGCCTGCTTAGCATGCTTGGTTTGTATGAAATATAGAGCAAAGGGCATCTCTAGTACACTAGCTGTCTCAGCAAACATTCTTTTCAATTAAGTAGTTTTAAGAGAAGTTAATAGCAAACATTGTGACACAAGGTTATTGATATTAAATAAACGAACAGTGCTTAAATCGAAAGAAAACAGTAATACGGTACTGAAAACTAAAAATTTTGCTGATGTCACTGATCAAATAGCTAAATCGAAATAATACAGAATTACTACAAAACTTAATTACCCCATGTTACCAAGAAATGAGGACAACCCTCCAATCTGACCAACTCCTCCAAGAAGTTGCATGAGCTGTTGCTGTGACATGTTGTTCAATATATTTTGAAGATCGCCATCTTGTCCACTGCCGCGGCCTCCTGATGTTGGTGGATTGTTTAATGCTTCATTGATGCGACGACAATAATCATCATCCTTTTCGGTCTTTGGCTCCTAGTCAACATGTATTTTATTTATATTTATGGGAAAGTGTTTATTTGTCCCTATTTGACATCCACAATAAAACAATAGATTGATGTGATTCTTTAAATAAAGATTTTTAGTTCTGGATACTGCCAAGAGGTATAAGGTTTAATTAATTTGTCTGCCTCAGTGGCGCAGTGGTTCTGTATGCAACTGTCACGCTGAGGTCCCAGGTTGAAAAGGAAATCTGTGTGATCCACAAATGTTAGTTTCAGAGTTTGGGTGTTACCTATTTATTATGTGTGTATTTAAAAATAAATAAGTATGACTATCAGTTGTCTAGATCCCATAGTACAACCTTAAAGCTTCGTTTGGGCTAGATGGCATTGTGTAAAAAGTGTCCTAATTTTTATTTATGTAAAAACATCTTATTTCTGCGAGTCACTTTATTCTAGTTTAGTATTTTTAATGAATGCTATTAAAATTTACATCTCTCTATGAGTACATCCTACACCGAAACCCAATCCTTCAATCAAATGGTGCAAGTTTAACTTATACATAGAGTCAGGTTACTGTAAGTGTAGTCTATTCTTGCTTCTTTATGATGTGAAAGAAGCTTAAAAAAAACCAACAAAACTGATTTATTTTAAATAAGTAAGTCATGCTCCGTACCTGCATCCAGAAGAAATATTTCTTCGCGAAGGATTTAAACTTCAAGACATAGACCCTGCCAGTGGTACATTCACTAACGCGAACAAACTCACAATCATCGGGAAATATCAATAAATCGTCCTCAACTTCTCCAGTAGTGCGATCTTTCCAGCAAAAGTGCATCAAAGAATCTTCGCCTTGGTAAACATAAAGAAGACCCTTCCTTTTATCGGGATGAACCATTCGACCCTTCAGTGTCATCCTTCCAGCTCGAAATTCCACCAAATGTTTATTACCACCGGAACTACCTCCCAACCCAGAAGTATTGCCGAATAGAGCCGTGGCTGACATGGTGATTCTGTAAACATACAATAATTAGATTGATTAAAATTCATTACAAAGTATAAATTTTCTTATGAATATTAAAATGTATTTTGGAACCAAATACAATTAATACAATATTTATTTTAGGTACATCAAGAGATAATTATTAATAAAAATTACTTACTTTTGTACTTGTAATGATTCTGCAAATTTGGGATGCTTTGAAGAAATGTAAGAAATGTTTCTTTTTTATAATTATTTTATGGCTTGGTTACAAAAACCTTTTAGCCAAATGTCATTTTTTATCTAGAATTTCTTCAATCTTATCTTCTAATTTAGTCCAGTCGACATCGAGAAAAACTGGACGGTCTTTGTCGATGTCGTGTCCTCAGTCCTAGGTCCTGGTCTTTGCCCTCAGTATAATGGTGATTCTTATTATACTGAGGGCAAAGACCAGGACCTAGGTAGATACAGCAAGCGTCCGCACTTGTCACTCTTCAATCAAAAAGTCTACAAGAAAAGAAAGAAATGAAAATGCTCTCTGGTTGTTGTTGTTAGTTGTCTTCACCCATCTTGGGCAGACAAAGGAAGCTTAGTCCGTACAGCCTTGTCTTCAGTATTTATATTTTCGAATTTAGTTTTAGTCATGTCCTACCAAAAACTATTTACATGCTCATGAGGTCATACCTGCAGGACAGAAAGTTCTAGGTGAGATGTGAGGACTCCTTCTCAGCCATATGCCAGATTAAAGCAGGAGTCCCCCAGAGCTCGGTGCTGGGAGCCATTTTATATACCATCTACACTGCCGACCGGCCAGTCTTGGAAGCCGTTGTGATAGCAACCTATGCGGAGGACACAGCAGTCCTATCCTTTAGTAAAAAGTGGGACACAGCATCCAGCAGACTGCAGGAGTGTCTGAATGAGATTGAATTATGGCTTAAAAAGGGCTGCAAAGTCGATCCACATCACGTTTACTTTAAACCGAGGAGAATGTCCACCTGTAACACTTGGCGGAACTAACTTACCACAACAAAAAACTGCAAAATACTTGGGTATGCACCTGGACGACATGGACGACATGGACGACATGGCGAGAGCACATCAAAGCCAAATGGGAGCAGGTTAATAAGACATTTAAGGAGCCATACTGGCTGTAAGGCTGAAAATCGCAGCTAAGCCTTGAAAACAAGTTAAACAAGCTCATAATATACAAATCTAAAGTTCGGCCAACGAGACGAGATAAAAAAGGTAAACAATGTTTCAGGGATTAAAAACATTTTTAATTGAATATTTTAAAGGTATACATTTTTGTTCACATTTCATCACTGTCGTCTGTATAAGAAAAACATACTAGTCCGAATCAGTCGTATATATAAAACTATCTATCGTATTATCGATCATGTTATCAATTTTGCTATAAAAATTATCCTCAACTTTTACAACATGATCCACACAGTTCCGCCATTTCTCTGCAGATACATTTTGGATTCCGTCCTGTAGCAACTTTTTTACGTCTTAAAATTTGAAGGTTGTGTTATTGCGAGCTACGTATCCCTTTATGTCAGCCCATATAAGTTCAATGGGATTGAGCTCGCAATGATATGGAGATAGTCTTAGCACTTCCACCTTATATTTTTTTGCGAGCTCATCAACAACGTAACTTTGGTAGTTCGCCTTTACCTCGTTTACTATCTTTAAAAGCTCTGCCTTCACATTATTTTCTTCGAAACTTATATTTTTATTACGCAGCCATTCTTGAATGCTCGCTTTTCTCCATGCTGTGGTGGGAGTTTTTTCTTGGCGTCTTGAGTGGTAAGGAGCGTTGTCCAGTACCACTACCGCATTTTCAAAAAGTTTTGGTAAAACATTTTCGAACCACTTCTCAAAGCGGGTTGCGTCCATTGACTCGTGGTAATCGCCTGTAGTCTTTGACTCAAACACTTCATCAGCCCCCTCTACAAAACCATTATCACTTTCCATGTAAGTAGTAGGCTTCGAAGTAGCACTGTCGAAAATTCAAGTTATTTTAGTAAGTCATCTGTTTAACATGTGGGCTACAAGGCTTATCGACGTAAGAAATCTAATAAGATAACAACAAAGTGACATTTTCAGCATGTTTTTTATATTACTCATAGACAAGGACGCGGCCCACCTGATGGAAAGTGGCTATCGTGACCTATGGACGTGTGCATTGCGGTATGCTGTAGGTACTTTCCCAGTCGGGCTGCTCAATTGGAACGCGAGTACCGTAGTGCCCTACCTCTTAATAATGTATCCCTTAAACAGAACCGTAAACAGAATAAATGCATAATTATTTGACAAACCTGCATTCACCCATGTTTCATCCATATAGAATATAGGGCGATTCTCACTTCTGTATTTTTTGATATTTCTTAAATAATTCATTCGCCATACTATAATATCCTCTCTGTCTGTTAAGGCATTGTTCCTTTGTCGTTTTATATATTAAAAATTTAAATGTTTCAGTATTTTTTGAAATGTTGATCTCTAAAAGTTAGGAAGTCCTCATCTTCATTCACATCATGGAGTACTTTTGGTAACGTGGGTAATTCACCATTCAGGAAAAAGCTGTGAACTTTTATTCGTATGGCATTTTGGTCAAACTAGTCGACTTTTTGTGAGAAAGTGTCTTTTTTTTTTGTTGATGAGCTTTGTACATCTCCAGTTGTAGAATATTCTTTAATAGTTCTATATACGGAAGCTACACCGGTACCCACAATGCTCGCCGTTTTTTTCATCATACTGGTTTTATACGGATATTCACCAGTAGGCCAAGTTTCCTTCATATATTTGTGCACATTAATGACCATTTGCTTTTCATTTAATGAAAAACTCGTTCGCTCTAAAAAGAAATAGGAGGGAGTGATCTATTTTAGACTACAATAATAGTAAATACATAATAGGACAGCCTGTATTGCGAAGAAGGTGCGGGTTTGTACATACATAAACTAACGTCTGAAAATCCCCTAAGGATTTCGCCAACTATGATTTTCGACCCTACTTAATAGGGGGCGAGCCTATTGCCGTCAATCGGGTACTTAGTCATGGGCTGTATGTTACTATCGGATGGAGAACGGTCATATTCCTAATAATAATAGCATTTATTTCATTAACAATACAATTTACAACATTTACCAAACTTGGTTATTATTAGCATTAAGCATGATGAATAATGAGATACTCTGTCCGCTGACGAAGAAGAACAAGCATCAACTTGACTCTGTCCCCTGAACCAGGTTACAAGAGACATATAAGTTCAGCCAATAATAATACAGCAACAATATTACAAGATTGTACCTAGCTGGGAAATTTGAAAGCTTTTGACAACAGTATTAAAATGTATATATGTGGCCAAGTAGTTCAACAATAACTGATTAATTACTTAAGTATATTTGTTTGTGATATGAAATGGTTAATAAAGTATGTGCTTGTTAGACTATTTTATTATTACTTTGTGACTATTAAACTATTTTATTATTATTATTACATATAAGAATAGTCTGTCTCATTGGTACGGAATCGTAAAAATCGTAATGATAATGATTCAAGTGCAAATGAATTAACAAGTTAACTTACCTTTTGACGCTTTTTGTGTGGTGCATTGATATCTTTCACTGGTTCTCTAGAGCTGCCGGGCTGTGATTCCATAATAAAATCAACAACTACTTACAATAACAGCAAAATCAACAAGAAAACTAACAGTAACTGATTAATAACAACAAACAAATACGGAAACGAAACAATACGTATGACATCGAGCGCATTCCAAACCGGAATAAAATTGTTCATAAGATGGCGGCGGACCAACAGTTTGCGACTGCTGTACTGACTACTTTCCTGTACCACGAAACACACAACGACAGTGTTGCCGTCGCGCGCCTGCCGCCTTTGTTGCGTACGTGTGACCCGGACAGAGATAATAAGCGCTAACTATCGCACCGTAACTCAGTAGCGGTCCGTTTGTTTACACTTTTTATCTCGTCTCGTTGGCCGCACTTTATCCTAAAACCAGTATGGACATACGGCATATATCTGTGGGGATCAGGAAGTTACTCAAACATAGAAATCCTACAGTGATTCTAAAAAAAAGTACTAAAGACAGTAATCAACGCGCCGTGGTTCACACGAATCATGGAGGTACATGAATATCTGTATATCCCGACAATCAAGGAAGAGGTGGAAAGGTCGGCTGTGGCCTATAAATGCTCTCCGGCTCTCTGTGCTTTTTTACTTATTTTTGTAATTATTTATGTCCGGGCTACTAAGACCATTTTTATCCTCTTAATTCGTATTGCTTCAATATTCTTTCTTTATCTAAAATGTCCCAGTCCTCTACGTCTAGTCACACTATAGTGGATCCATACCGAATCGCCGTTGTGAACAGACGTATTTATAATTATTAAAATAAACATTTAATTATTTGTTAAGTGGTGACCTAGATTTTCCTACATTTGTTGTTTGCTTAGTATAGCAAATGAGTTGTGTTGTGTGACGATAATGATATTAGTTTAATCTAACATTTTATTATGATGGACGGAAGTCCATTCAATAGAAGTAGAAGGACTGTACGAACACTGCCGCCGACTCCTGCACCTACACCTCAATCAAATGGAGGCCAAGAAGTAAAAATAATTTCAACGTCTGAGATACAGAATTGGATGTCCTTTATTAATCAACAACTAAATGAGATATGTACAATTGCAGCAGAAGGAAAACTGAACTCTGAGCAGAAATTGCGCATAAGTAACCTATGCCGAGAGGTAGGCAGCGGGACTTCGCAAATCGCAGTCCTATACCAATCCCTGAAATCGAAAGCTGTCCAAGCCAGCAATTCTATTTGTACCCTTGAAGACAAGATAGACCTTTCTCAAAAATTACTGGACCTAAAGAGCGCTTTTGAGGAATCCAACAAACGTTATCCAGTCACATCATTTGCTTATATGGTGAGAAAAGGAGCAAACACCTTCATGCAAAAAGCGAATGGAAGTTCTGTAGCAATTTACCCTAATGATAAGGGTAAGTCCAGCGAAGACACGAAGTCACTCGTGCAAAAAATAATCTGTCCTGAACAAATGAAGCTCCAAGTGAGAGGCTTACGAAAATCGAGAAACGGTGGAGTCATCATTAGGACAGACTCAAAGGACGACATCGAGAAATTGAAACAATCTGTCCAATTAACAAGCTCAGGCCTAACAATAGATGACCATTATAAAAAAAAACCTAGGATAATAGTGATAGGAGTGCCCACAGCTTTGCAGGATAAAGAAGTTTTTACCTGTTTATACCGGCAGAACCTTACCGACAAGTTACCCAATTGTACCCTGGAAGACTTCTTGACTTCAATTAGGTTAAGTCATAAATCGGGTAAAAAAAAAGCTGAGACCTGCAATTATATAATAGAAGTGACTGCAAGTATTCGCAAGGCCTTAATTACAAGAGACCGAGTTTTTATAAACTGGTCATCCTGTCCTGTGCGCGATTTTACCCTGGTCACTCGCTGCTACAAGTGTCAGCAATATGGTCATGCAGCAAAGACATGCCGGGAAACAGTTTATACATGCGGGCATTGCGGAGAAAATGGACATTCAATCAAGGACTGTACCACGAAGTCAGCTGCACCAAAATGCGCTACTTGTATGCGATTCAAAAAGCCGCATATCCATACTACAGGTTCTTCTGACTGCCCAGCAAAGGCGATGGCCGTAAAAAGATATGTAAATACGATTGATTATGAAGGCGCCTGAGAGCGTCGCAAACAAAGTTATTTACGGTATTTACAGACCTATCTTACTTTTTATATAGTTTTAATTATTAAAATCTTGTTTATGATTCGTAACATAATAGATGACATAGATAATTTCTTTGTAACTGAGTCTAATACATGTGAGGTGGAAGAGTGTAAACAATACTTGACCTCGTTTTCGAGTCCACTAACCATACTAAACCAAAACATACACAGTATTTTTAAAAAAATTGACAACTTTATGACACTTCAGCACAGGTTAAATATTACCTCCGATGTTATTGTATTAACGGAATGTAGGCTTTCTCTGCCATATAATATACCACTATTAGCGGGATATAATATGTATAGAAGCAGCACAATATATAATCAGAACGATGGGGTGGTAGTATACACGAAAAATAATATTACATGTCTCTATCGAGGAGCGGAATTTGCAAGATTGTAATAGATTACTAATAAAAATCGGGGCAGATTGGGCGATTTTAGCCGTATACAGACCACCATCATTTAAAAATAAACAAAGTTTTCTTGATTTATTAAATAAGACCTTGCAAAGTTTAACATCTTTTAAGACTATAATCCTAACTGGAGACATTAATATAAATATACGGCAGGGGCAGAAAGATTTAGAAGATGATGACCTTTGTTCATTCCATGGTCTGTACCCAGGGAACACATTTACAACACATGTTACTGGTTCTTACTTGGACCACTTCATGATAAAATCACATTATCCCTCAATTGCACTCATTCTTAATTCAACCATAACCGATCATAACGCTGGCCTACTAACCTTAAATTGTAAAATACCTAAGTCAGATAAAACACACATAATAAGAAAATTAAATATGAATAAACTGGAAGGCGATTTAAACAACATCGACTTCGACCCAGTTTACAATTCTGATGATCTGCATTTCTGCATGCTATACCTAATTGAACAAATTAAAATAGCAATACAGAAAAATACAGGTATCACGCGTTATCCGAATAAATATTTCAGCATTAAACCCTGGATCACTCCCGGCCTCATTCGCTGTATGAGACATAGAGATAAATTACACATACAATCTAAGCGTAATCCCGGTAATTTAATTCTACAGCTATCCTACAAAAGATATCGGAATTTTTGTAATGATCTATTAAGAAAAGGAAAAATTAATTATGACAAATTAGAACTACAAAGGGCTGGATCAAGTAGTAAAAATATTTGGAAGCATATTAAAAACATAATATATAGTACGAGACGGAGTGAGTCATCTTCAAGTTTATTGCGCGCACACTCGTCGCATATATCAGCTGCTGACTTAGCAAATAATTTCTTTGTGAATATTGGTAAAAAATTAGCACAGCAAAATCGAGGGCATCCTAAGGGAACACGCTTACCTTTCTCATGCAGAACTAATCTAACGTATTTTGTTCTACTAGACACTGACGAGGAAGAGGTAGAAAGCATTATCATGAACTTGAAAGACGATTGCGCAGTGGGGTGGGACCAAATATCTAATAAGGGCAGGTCAGCTAGTATTATATATATTCTTTTTTATATTTTTTACTTACAATAAATTCAGTAGGTGCGAACAATCGTTCAAGGAATTTGTCCTGTGTTCTTATTGGTCATGGTCACTTATTTAGAAAGGGACAACACCACTACCGAGAGCCATCTCACGCTGACCGATTATTTTGCAGTAGTGCACAGTCTAGTTATAAGTATAAGGTCTCTGGACACGCCATCACCGCCACACCGCCACAGACCCTTAGGGTAACTAGAGATGGCATACCTACGAAAAAAAACGTGTCTACTCATCCTGAAAAACAAAACTGGCGTCTTATCGTAGTGCTGCCCTATTCTATATATTTAAAGATGAAGTTAGAATACAGGCTCTTCAGGTAACGACCGGAGATAATTTAAGGGCTTTTAATTCATCCAGTTGTCTCTCCTCTTCTAGAAAAGGCAGGCATTTTTTTATTTTAAGATTATTTTGTATAATATGCAAAAAAGTACTATTTCTTGGGACCTGGAGGTCCTTAACATTATTGAAAAAGGTTTATTTTAAAAGTATTTAAGATTTCGATATCACCAATCAAGTAAAATAAAATATTAATTCAAAAATTATTACCTGTGATAGAGACAAAAAATTTAAATACAAGAAATTTCGCTAAAAAATAACTATATAAATAAATTAGATATTACCTACAAAACAAGGCAAAAAAAGCTATTTTGATGGCAGCCAAGATTGTGTTCATTTAACCAATCATATCTAAAGTAACTTATATTTAAAGCCATATTTAAAGTAAAGTCATATTTAAAGCATAGTAACTCCTGGAGTTTGGTACCTAAAGTTGTAAATAAATAAATAACTAAAAATATCTTTATTTTATATAGACCATTTTTCGCTACGTACTTCTGCTTAGTCAGTCTCTTTTCATCTATTTTCTCCACGTGTCCGAACCATCTAAGCCATTCTAAGCATTCCTTTTTCTATTTTAGTCAGCTTTCACTGCCATACGTAATCGTAGGGACAAGCACTCCTCTATGTATAGCCAGTCTTGCTTTCTTAGACACGTTCTGACTGAGCGTGCACGTCATGGCTCCATTCACTTGATTTCCTGCTAAAACTCTTCTCTCAATGTCATAGTCACACTTTCCATCTCTCACAAATTTTGAACCCAAATATACAAATTCTTTTACCTGTTCCACCCTTTTACCTTCCAAAAAAAAATCGAGCAATCCGTGATGCTTTCCTCTTTTCTCAAAAACCATTCATGTCAACTTGTTTACATTCACTTTAATTCCTTTCCTTTTTACCGCATCATGCGCATACAGCATAATGTTAACCATCAACTGTAACTCCTCCGCCGATGATGCCACTATTACCTGATCATCAGGGGGTTATTACAAGTAAGTTATAGCAAGATGACTATAAGTTTATAAGTACAATGTCGATTTAGATCATATTTGTATGACTGATAGTTCTATAAGAACATCATGCCCACTCTATTTTATTCCCTCCTTAATGCATAGACTAGACTCTGGTCTATCATGTCACTCTGTCACAGTCGTCACAGATTAATTATACTTGTAGTTGGTCTTGTTCTATTGTTCACTGTTGCTTATTTTTTTCATTAAATAATCGGTTTGTCTCAACGGAATCATTGTAAAAAGAAGTTATTTTGTTAAGCCGAAGTAATAAAACTACGTGTATTTTATCTGTAAGAGTGAATTCAAAAAGATCTATTTAAATAGGATATAATATAGCTGCTGCTGACTTTTGCACAATGAGTGGTGTTCAAACAGGTATGTAATTTCTTCCTTCATGTTGTTATTTTTTGTCTAAACGGTTTATGTGTAAGACTTCGGTGTCCTTCAAATCACATAGTTTTCTGTGTACAGTTATACCCGTTAATTATTATTTATTCGGATGCCATTAAATTAAGAATCATTTTGCTTAAAATCCTAAAATTTATAGTCTCCACCCTAAAAAATTTAATTTAACAATGCAAACGAAAAAAAATATAAAACAAATTTTACTGTCAACATTGTACAGAAATAGTTAATAAGATCTCAATATCTTTATCAAGTACTAAAGTGTTGTACATACAAGTTAATTTACCAATTAATAAAGAATTAGACTAAACATATTTAGGTTTACTTAAGTTTCAACCTTGACAGTATGCTATGATGTATATACATAGATGTTACTGCAAATGGCTCTAATTTGCTGTTTATTCTTCTAAAATGAAGTAACTACTTGATGTTGCAAGAGAGTTGTTGGTTGGTCTAATCTGGGCTGTTTCCACACTTACATGCTTGATTGGAAGAGAGTATGAATAGCAATTAGAATTTTTGACTTCATTTATTTAAAACATCTATGCCTTTTTTTTTTAAATTAATATAGAAAAATATTAATACATATAGAACCGAAATATGTGTATAGAAGCAAAGATAAAATAGAAGAGACTTACTATCTCTGAAAATGTTTACTGCTGTCCTAGAAACTATATTTTGACACCTAGACTTGGAGGATAAGGCCTGATCATCAATGGCGTCAGACCGAATAACCCCAGATTTGCTGATGATCTTATAATAGTTGAATGCCTTCCATGCTGCAGATAATTAAAAAGATATAAACATAGAAACTAGAAATGTTGGATTAACCATGAAAATGTCAAAAACTAAAATAAAGACAAATGCTCTAAAACATCCAATAGAGGTAGAAGGCACAGAAATTGACTGTGTTGATCAATACACCAACTTTTGTAGCATATTTATCACCAAAAATAAAGATGAATTAAAGGGAAATAAAAAGTAGAATAAACAAAGCTTGAAATAAATTCTGGTGATTGAAGGAAGTTCTGAAATCTAAAGATCACACAAGTATAAGTTTAAGATCCTGGATACTTGTGTTCCCCCAGTGGCAACATACAGGTGCCAAACGTGGGCACTCACAAAAAGAAATATGAAAAAAAAACTGGAAATTTATAAAAATAACAGGGAAAGAAGTGTGATAAATGTAAAACTAAAAGACTAAAGTAAAACTAACTACCATATGAAAGAAATCAAATAATAAAAGAGTGACAAAGTAAAAAGTAATAAAAAGTAACAAAGCAACAAAAATGCCGATGGGTGGGCCATTTAATCCCGTCCAGTAGAAAGAAAAAATATGGGCTAAGGAAAGATGAAATATGAATAAGGAAAATGTGGCAAACCAAAATGTAGATAGTAAGATGATATTTGTACGACAGTAGGAACAACATGGATGCAAAAGACACAACAGAGAAAGGACTGGAAGGCTCTGGAAGTAAATAAAATACCCCTTTTTTCACCTACTTGTAGACTTGGATCCTTATTTATCAAAATATATTCTGGTTGTTATCTAATAAATTATTTGAATTTGAATAATATTATTTGAAAGTTTGATTATTAAACATGTATCACTTGTGTCCAAACACTGGAAAAGCGGTAATCTGTCACACCAGTCTCCTTGTGGGGATACCAGGCTCTTACATAAATACTATTGATGGAAATGTACCTTAATTAAGTATTACCTCTGTATTAATTTTATGTGAGAGAAAAACTCATTATTATTATACTTTTTTTGCACTGTGCTCTCCCTTTTTATTAGGGGTATAAAACTAATACACGGGCCTTGACCAACTGTGCTAGTAAGTGGTAAAATAATCTTAAAATGAAGAGGATGAATTTAGGAAATTGCGTGTAAGAAGGCATGTATTGAGTAATACTGCTTTTTGTAAGAGTGTAAGGTTACTTTTAGGCATGTGGAGAGAGTTCAGGTGAAATTGAAGGGTTTTTGGAACCACACCATTTTTAGATATGATAATGGATATAATTTTAACTATATCTTTTTGCCATTGTATTTTTAGTTTGGTAGCTAAATCAATATATTTTGCCTTTTCTCTGAATGTGTAGAGACAAGGTTTTGTGTTACAAACTGCAATGTCTATAATAAAAACGGAGTTTGTGGTTTTGTCTAATACAGTTATATCTGGTCTATTGTAGTGTATGGTCTTATCTGTAATGATGGTTCAGTCTCAGTAAATTTTGTAGTTAGTGTACTTTTAAATGGTTGTAGGTTTGTATTTATAATAGGCAGTTTTTTGGGAAATAAGATCAATATCATGTCAGTGTTTGTAGTCTGTTTGAACTACTGCTTTGCTTGGACCAGTGATGTGTTGAATGGTTTCTGAGCTGCTATGGCATTTCTCGCATGAGTTAAGGGTCCCGGTAATATCCTGAATAGTGATTACAATCCGTTTCTGGAAACATCCCTCCCCGCCGTAGCCATTCGTTCGACGCTTCTTTTTTTCGACAGCAGCGGCCCATTTAATCCCGTCGTTTAATAATTTCACAATAATGTATGAAAATTTTCCAAATTCGTTGATTACTTCTCCGCACTCAGGTACGCGCGCACGGCCCGGTCGAATTATGGTTACACGAAATTAATTTCTTTGCGCATTATTTTGATTTTGCTATATCTCATATATTTTGATATTCATTTCATTTGCAAAGTGTAAAGGGACAAAATAATCTTCATGAAATGCTGAAACCAACTAACGTATTAAAAATTATAAGGATTAATAACATATTTGTGTAAATAGCCTTCAAATTACCGCTTAATAAAAGTTGAATGTCTTGCTGGTTTTTTAAAGTAATAAAATGTATATAGTGTGTTATCCTTAAGAGTTAGACATATATCCCCGCGGACATTTTTGTATACTTATATTAGATACACAATTCTTTAATACATTATTTTGTTGTATCTCAAAGGGTTTAGTCAGCGTTTTCGTTGAAAGCTCCCAGACGGCATTTTTTCCGACAGCCCCAACAAATATTTAGTCAATGTATACAAAAACTTAAAAAAGTATACATAAAAATCTTTCATAAGAATCACTGTATGTAGTAGTTTTAAAGATCTAAGCATACATGGGGACAGACAGCGAGAAATGACTTTGTTTTATATAATATGTAGTGATTTGCTTGCTCGTTTCTGTAATTTAAGGGGAGTTAATTTTATATCAATGTCTGCAACATATTTGTGAAGTTGTGATTGTTCAGATTTAGTGTATTTTTATACCATTGAGGTATAAAAAAGACACTAACGGCAGACAAGCATACGGCCCACCCGATGGAAAGTGGTCACCGTAGCCTATGGACGTTTGCAACACCAGAGGTGCAGCACTGGCGCTGCCGACCCTTAAAAAACTTTTTAAGACCCCTTGTAAAGAACCCCATACTGTAGACGTTCGGGAAATCCCAGGCAGGAAGTACGTTTCACTAAGCGTACGTGGAATAAAGCCTATCGGACCTAACCGTATGTGAGCGCTCGTAACGCAATGTGTGACGGTGAATACCCTGTCTATGAGACATAAACGTGGGCATCATATCAAACAATTCCTCAGAGCACAAATCGTTGTACAGGCGATAGAACACATAAGGAGGCGAAATCTCTCCTATCACGAAAGAGCTCAACTACACCTGCTAGTAGAGGATGGTTGACAATCCTCACAGCTCGCCCTTCCACCGAGTCCTTCGAAAGATCGAAGCTGGTATTCTGGTGCACCAGCCCAAAGGTGATAGCAGCAATCCATGTGCGGCCGAACTTGCGACTTATAGAGGAGCAGTGTTTGGTTTTGGAGGTCAGCTTCGCCTTGTCCTCTAAATGACTACGGTATTGGACGTCCTAGAAATCTCAACACCAAGGATCCCAATACTATTGGAGACGGAGAGAGACGACCCAGTAGGCTTTTTTAGCAAGAGGTGTTTTCTATTACCTGTCATATGTGTGTTAATGGTACGTTGTAATTGAGCCAAATCAGTTTAGACCAAGCTACGGCTTTTTTATTATGGTAATGCCAAAGATTACGTCATTTGAAGGATTATTGAAGATTTACTCATTTTGACTGAAAGTATTTCTTTTTTTTATCCTACATTATTTATCATTTATCCTACATTATTATACATTATTTTCCTTTTTTAATTTCTCCGTCACTTTTGGTACTTATAGAAAAAACGGGCGGGGCTTGTGACGGATATTGGGCGGATGTAAGAACGCAATAAGAATAAAAATGAATTTAGAACTGATTTTAATTGCTTATTGATGGTATTGTACGCCTTGCGTTAATGCCGCTGCGTTACTCATCATCATAATTAAATTTAATTAAAGTTAATAATGTAGAAATAGCGAATAGAAATTCGAATCATCGAAATTAGACTTATCTGTAACGAATTTGTCTACCTTAGAAGTATGAGTCATTCCGTCGTACAATCCAGATTTTTTATAGAATTTCAACAAGAAATACATAAATGACGCAATACTTTTGTGGTTCTACTTTTGCACCGCTCGTTCGCCTGCCTGCGGCACTGTCAATAAACTTTAGCGGCACAAGGTGAGCTCAATTTTGTACTTTTGTTGTTTTGAATCGTTGTTAAAACTTGTTACATTGTCGGAAACCTTATACGTAGAACACGTACGGCGATATTTGATTTCATTATCGAAAATTCATCTGGCGCAATTTCGATTAATGCCAATATTTTAGAGGTCAGCATTTTAATTTTGTGAAACGTCGAAATTAGAAGTAGCATTATTGGTGAAAGTGGCGAACACTAGCAAACGAGCAACGGCGCGAAACGAACGCGGACTGGTTAGCTCGCATCGCATGGTGGGGCTCTACGTGGCGGAAGAAACTCTCGTCAATGCGCGGCGGTGGTGCACGTATTCATGATTTGCGTGTCAATTGTCTTATTATTGTTAAAACACAATGTTTGTGAAGTGATAGTAACTGTTTAGTGATTTATAATGTAGTTTTAATTACTTACAACAAGTGATCTCAATTCATAGCAAATGTGCAAAGTTTCCTACGTGATCAAAGGACATAAAATTTTGAATTACGTGGTTTTTTATAAATGAAATATGCTTCATTGTCGAGGAAGAAAACGAGGCAGATAGTATGGCAAGCGAGGGACCGCCCGGGGATGTAGAGCCGACGAGCTTGGAGTACATGGAGGATCCTTATTTCGTGCCACCAGACGACGACTCTACACCAAGCTTCGATGTTGCTATTGACGAATTGGATGAAATAGAGGAATTAGAGAAATGGACCCATGATGACCCTGAAGCTGACTGGCGCATGCTGCCTGACCTTGCCGAATCCTCTCTATGTATTGAAACGGAATTCTATGTAGACAATCGGCGCCGGCGTTTACGAATATTTAGAAGAAAAATGCGTGAGGTACGAGTCACGTTTCAAGACTTATCGAAGCCATACCTTGCCAAGATGTCCAGTCACACCAATTACAAAAAATTCTTAGGTATCGCAGTTGGAGGTTAGTTGATGTTAGAAAATGTTTACATAAATATTTTACGGGTTGCCCCGTTTTGCCAAGTTCGAAAATTTTAGGATCCTTTAATTATGGAAATTATTTACGGTGTAAACAAAATTTCCTATTTTCTCAAATTCCGTGTCGCTTGCTTCGTTTTCAGATAGCCATAAGCGACTTAATATTGATACCATCAAGACGGAGCTTCAAGTCTAATGCAATTTCAAATTCACAAAATGAACATCTGTTATTTTTGACAGGAAATGTTTAAAATTGTATGTGTAGTAGGTAGGTGTAGTAATTATCTTCTCCCATGATTACGAAAGTAACATGGCACTTTTATGGCACATTCTTTAGAACAGTTTTCGTTTATTGGTTAACCCATCATGATGCGTTTAGGAGGCTATATTCTACATCTCTTGTAGTCGGGGGCTATTCGAAAGGGATCGTATCCTCGGCAGCCTTCATGTTCTAGACTTTCTAGAAAAAGTACATTGATCGCTACAGTGAAGGCTTCAGATACAATTGAGAATACCGCTCGCAAGATTATGAAATGGTGTCGAAGAAAACTGAAACCCGTAATTTTGATGCTGATAACCCTTAAATCAAGAAGCAGCAGGTGGCCACCACAAGTATAATGAAATAATATAATAATTATGATGGCGATTAAGATACCTATTAGGTTTTCACCTACTTATGCAATTGCATAGTCTCAATTTGGAGACAATATTTTATTTAAGTGACATTTGAATGAGAATAATACTTTGCTTACTTAAGAAGAGAATATTTTTTATTGTTTTACTTGGGTATCTAATGTTATTTTTAAACTTTCGCGGTTTATACTCATATGGACTGATCTCAGTCCAGCCGCGACCACGGGCGCTGCAACGCGCTCTAAACGTCGGTGAATGTAAGTACAAAATTGTTTCGCGTAGAGTCCTGAGTAGTTTATAAAACTTGGGTATCTACTCAATAAGTGTGCACAATCAGTGTTCTTATTGTAAAGAGTAGTTACAATCGGATACCTACATACACCTACTTATATTTAAACATTTTTACCTTTCACACTTATACCTATGGCTACTAGAATGAGGTCGCATTTCGTTAAAAATTTGAATTGTTGTTTTGTAAAGTGTCTTTGTATTGTTATGGGTTCAAAATACGATGTATTATATGCTTATAGAAATGGTAATTTAAAGTCATGCTCGTGACTTTCATTTAAAAAAAATGGTTGAATTTAGGTTGATTTTTATTATACTAACCCCAGTCGCAGCCCGACTACACATGCTCTTCGTTCCGTAACTGTGTTCTTTAGAACTTTCTGTCTTTAGTTCCTCACGCTCGAGCCAAGTAACGTTGTGTGTCTGTTATCACGTGTGATTCTGTAGAATGTAGAACTGCCCAAGAAGAAGCAAAACCATTTTTAGACGGGTGCTTAAGCAACTAACAATTTTTTAAACAATTGGTGGTACTGCCGATATTATTTCTTATGATCATGGTCATGTCTATAACTAAATTGGACTACTGTAGGTTGTATGGTTTGTGATCATGATTTGTAAGAAGAACTCTGTAGGACCCCTGAAATACATACTATCAATAAACTTAAATATAACAATTTTTACCTATAATGGTCTAAGATATTCCTAAAAATTTTGAATTGTAATATATAACTATTTTCACTCAGATACATACGTTTTGTATCTATCTATAAGATTAATATGTCCAATAACTTTGTAATGAATCGTTAACATAGACTTAATCAACAAACGCAGCGCATAGTGACTATAATAATGCCACCTTAGGGTTACGGAGCTCCATAACATCCCTGGTAAATAGAATGATTCTCCCGTAATATACTTCGAACCCACCTGTTGCGCCCGTAATATTACAATAATGTATTCAGGTCTGCCCGATTTGTTGACCTCTGATAACTGCTCCAATCGTATTAGTCGTGATGTTGTTGACTAAAAGAATTTTTCAATTCCAAACACACTGAACCAAACCAACCACTTCGGCTCTTCCCCATCTCCGCGGGCGATGTGTCAGTTCTTAGGTACTTAGCATAATAAATTATTTGATCCTTACCTTAGCTAATTAGTAATGTAATTAAATATTTGATGGAAATTATATTATGTTTCTACAACACCAAACTGCCAAACTGTATCCACCGATTAAGATATCATTGGTTTTTTTAATTGCCTCCATATGGAAACAATTTTAAAAACGTATTCTTATCAAAATGAATACGTAAACATCTATAATCTACACTAATATTATAAAGAGGAAAACTTTGTATGTTTGTTTGTTTGTAATGAATAGGCTCAAAAACTACTGGACCGCTTTTAAAAATTCTTTCACCATTTGAAAGCTACATTATCCACGTAACTTCCATCCACCAGTAACATAGGCTATATTTTATTTTGAAAAAAAAATAAAGGTTCCGTAAGATATTTGGGCTTTTCGGACACAAGGTGTAAAAAAACATCCAGAAAAGTTACTTATTTTACGTACGCTGCCTAAACTATAAAAATTGATCCATAAAATGTTCAAATAATTGTAGATCTTATGAATTTCGTATATGCAATTGTTATTGGATATAAAAAAACACGAATTAGTAATGGAACACGTGAAAGTATGTCACGGGCGAAGCCGGGCGGCACAGTTTATAATGTTTTAGTTTGCTTCAGCATTTTATGAACATTATTTTGGCCTTTTACACTTACATTTAATTGGCTAGCAAATTAAATGAATATCGTAGGAGATGGATAATCAAAAAAAAATGCGCAAAGAAATTAATTTCGTGTAACCATAATTCGACCAGGCCGTGCGGGCGTAGGTAAATGAGATCGGAGAAGTAATCGTTGAATTTGGATAATGTTCATACATTATTGTGAAATTAATAAACAATGTGATTAAATGGGTGCCACGGGGTTCGAAGTATGTCACGGGCGAAGCCCGGAGGGACAGCTAGTAATATTATAAAGAGAAAAGATTTGTAAGTTTGTAATGAATAGGCGCAGAAACTACTGGGCCGATTTTAAAAATTCTTTACAATAATAAAGCTACATTCTTCGTGAGTATATTGGATTTTCTAAAAGTTTAGAGTTCCGTACGAAATTTCGAATATGAAAACTTCAATACGCGAGCGAAGCATCAGCTAGTTTCAAATAAATTATTTTTTCTCGTCCATTCCAAGATAGTTTTAAAATTACTATACGTTTTCCTCTTAATAGCAATTCTTGCACCACTTTGTTAGCTTTTTTTACTGATTGTAGGTAACGAACTGAAAAGACCTCCATAATTACACGTGATGCAATGGACCTACGCAGACAAACCTGCACAGCCTCTCAGACAATCACAAATTGACCCCCTTAGGAGAGCCTCTTGACATCTCCTAGCCGGGTTGTAGTGGGTCCTGGGCCTGATCTACCCAGTGACCCGAATGGGACGAGGTGGAACACCGCGGGGCTTAGTGGGAGGGAAGGATGGCTCCTCTCACAGGGTCGAAAATCCCACACACCTCCGCTCCACAGCCTGCAGGGGGTAAAATGTATTCACCGCGCTACAAAAGAAACCTCCTCCGGCGGGGTGGTGGTACAGCCAGGGCTGTAGTCTTTATGATATTAGTATAAATTTGTGGTAGCCTATTAGTCGAAATATAAGTTTAAACTAATGAATGCATTTTACATAAAAAAGCTTTAGCATTTCAATTTTAACTGTGTCAAATATCACGTTTATCCGTCCGCACAATTTTCTTAAAAGGGGTACAAAGGTTTCGCTTTACTTAATAAAATGTCAGTATTCTGTTCCATGGTCAGTATACATACACCTTGCGTTGTTTGTTAACTAAAACGGTACCCATTTACTTTGAAGTTGTAGACAGATTATCTGAAAACTTTTTACCGCAGAATAACTGTGCGTTGCGAGACAAGCATTTTTTGTTGCAACTCTTTTGATGGGATATTTTAATCTATTTAAGTTACATTTTGCTCTATTTTGTAAAGCTTCAACAATCTATACTAATATTATAAAGCTAAAGAGTTTGTTTGTTTGGTTGAACGCGCTAATCTCTGGGGCTACAGGTTCGATTTGCTTAATTATTTTTGTGTTCAATAGTCCTTTTATCGAGGAAGGCAATAGGCTATATAGCATCACGCTACGACCAATAGGTGCGGAACAGCAATGATAAATGTGGAAAAATCGGGGACAAAATATTCCTTTTGCTAGCTTCCGTTGCGAACGCTGCGTAACCGATTATAGTTACCATAAACTATGTATTACATAATTATTCCCCTTTAAAAGTTCTAAAATAAAGTCCGCGACAGCATATGCCTATCTTTTAAGGTTAACCTTCTATAATCATTTTATTGTGAAAAAAATTGGTCTTCAAATGACAAGTGAAAAGTATGGCCGATGATATGCGATTTACGCATGCGCAACGTCGCGACTAGCCAATAGCGAGCGAGCTCTTCGAAGTCCGCGCGTCTCCTTGGTAACTATACGAGGGCGGCACTGAAATTTTCGGGAATCAAGGAAGTGACACAACATTACTATTTAAAAATGTATTTATTGCTTTTCGAAGTATTCTCCGCGAAATTTGACACATTGGTTCCATACGATGGAACCAATCATTGAAGCAACCATTCCATTCGGAAGTTGGGGTATCCAAAATGGCCGTTTTGTCGGCGTCCACAGCTTCTTGAGGTGATGACTCTAAAAACTCTTTTGTACTGTGCGCGGTGTGAGAACTCGCATTGTCGTGATGGAGGATGATGCGGCGGTTGCAGTTCTCTTTACGGAGTGCAGAAACGACCTGTGGCAAACAAATGCTAGCATACCATTCTGCATTAACCGTTCTATGTCCCTCAAGAGAAATAGTCGCAACATGGCCGGTTTTGGAGACAAACGTGGCCACCATTTTTTTTGCAACACTCCGTGAACGAACAATTTTTGTTGGCTTTTACTCATTTTCGAACACCCAAACTCGTGATTGGTTTTTTGTTTCGGGTTCGTACGCGTATATCCAGGAGTCGTCACCTGATACGATGTTGAATACAGCATTTGAGGATCCTGCGTGGAATCTTTCGAGAGTTCTGACGCACCAAGTAACGCGAGCCGCCTATTGCTCTTCACAGAGCGAATGCGGTATCCATCGGGAAAACAACTTTATTACACCTAAATGTTCATGCAAGATTATTTGTATTTGACTCATGCCAATGTCTAAAGTTGCCCGAATTTCGCGGTATGTCACATGTCGATCTTCCTCAATCAGCTTACGCACAGTATCAACGTTTTCTTGGGTGACTGTAGTTTTTGGACTACCTTGACGGGGATCATCACTGAGCTTGACACGTCCACGTTGAAGTTCAGCAAACCAGCGATAAATTGTGGTTTTGGATGGGGCTTTATCACCAAATGCAGAAATCATCCGGTCAACACACTGTTTTTGTGTTAAACCACTTCTAAAGTCATAATAAATCATTGCTCTTGAATTTTCTCGACACAATTCCATTTTCTCAACGACTAAACAAGTTTGACAAAACCTTGTGACAAGACCGAGAATCTTTTTTTAAATAAATAAATGGTATTCGATTTTTAAAACCAAGGAGTTTTCAATTAAAAATATTTTAATATGACAGGAACAGTGGAAATGTTTCATTCCCGATACCTTTAGTGCAGCCCTCGTACTAATAATAACATAAAGTTTTCTATACTAATATGTGTTGGATAGCGCATAGGCTATATCATACCGCTACTACCCTGAAGAGCAGGGCAGTAATCAACAAATCGGGCAAATATTCATACACAATTGTAAAAGTAGATAATAAACGACGGGATTAAATGGGAGCGACGGGGATAAAGGCATGACTGATAAAAGGCTATCTCATCACGCGACTACCCTGAGGAGCGGAGCAGTAATCAACAAATTGGGCAAATATTCATACATTATTGTAAAAGTAATAAACAACAGGATTGAATGGGAGTGACGGGAATAAAGGCGTGATTGATAAACTAACGGGAGTTCGAAGATTGTCACGGGCGAAGCCGCGCGGGTCAGCTAGTTTATAAAAAAATTGCGAAGTAGGATGTATGTCAAGTGATTCGTTTATAAAATATTACATTTTAAATTAACACTTATCAATCATTTTGTTATGATACTATATTAAACGCCAGCCACACTGTCCTTTCGATTGTTGACCCGGGCCATGCTGTCCTACAGGAGCCGTCCTACCCGCTAAACCCCGTGGTGTTCGGTCTTCTTCCTAACTGGGTAAGCCTGAAGGCTATCCTATTCACAATGACTCGGCTAATGCCCCGAGATGTGTAAATAAATATGCTGCCCCTCAGGATCTCTCAAAGGGGTTAAGATATGCCCACTCCGAGCCACCCCCTAACATTTTAAGAGCAGTCCTTCGGGCACTCCGGATCACGGACGCCAGAGGGCTATTGTAGGCATGGTAACCCGACCTTTCGCCCATTACCGAAACTAGTCAGGGGCGTGTACGAGTTTTGTACGACGGCGCCCTTGACCTTGCCGGTGGGACCAAAGCAAACGTACAGCTCGCTCCTGCAACTAGGCCGTCATAACATCGCGGGCTGCCATGCCTCACATCGTGGCCAGTAGCGACAGATCCGACCCAACACTGAGGACACTATGCGGCTCGTCCCAAGCCGAACACACGACGAGCATACTCGTAAATGCTTACCCGTGTCCAGGGCACCATCAAGGCAGTGACGGCATATGGAGTCTGGCTCCACGCCTCTCGCTCATACAGGTACTTGGCAAAGCAGCCATGCCCTGTGAGAAGCTGAGTGAGGTGTTACGTTTGTACCCATTGTCCTGTCGAGTGTCGTATTTACGATTAGGAAAGATTCTGTATATATTTAGAAGCGCTCGTGGCCCCGCGGACGTAGTGTTCTGTAAACGATCACTGCGTTAAGCAACTTTCACTATGGCTGGTCGTCGGATGGGTGACCACTTTGTGGCATTTATGTTTGCGACCGTTTCCGTGCTTCGGAAGGCACGTTAAGTCGTTGGTCCCGGTTGCCAGTAACATGGCAGTCGTTAAGCCAGTTGAATGCCTCATGGGCGGCTTGAAAAATTTTAACAGCAGGTCGCCACAACCTGCACCTGTCCATTTCAACACGGCAATGGGCTCACCACCTGTTACGTGGGACAAAAAGCAAAGTATACGGTGAAACGGGGGCGTATAGTACGCCTCTGCCTACCCCTTCGGGGATAAAGGCGTGAAAGTGTAGGCGTGTAAGGCGTATAGTGTATAATAAAAAAATATTGTGTACATCTGTAATTAATTATACATTTGAACACAAAAGAGCTCATGCTCCACATGCTCAAACTTTCTATTGAAAATGATATGTCGTGGTTGTTACATTTTTAACCGACTTCATTTTTTGAGCAAGTTCATTTTTATTTACCTAAATAAACACAAGTACATTTTTAGTTATATATGTAATGATCACTATTACAGCTGTAATGGACCATCGCTACAGGATGCGGGATCGAGATATGACGCACAATAATACGTTCCTCATTGCTAAAAGTTTAGTTAAATATAAAAAAAATTGAGATAAATTATTTATGAATCATTATCATGTTTTGAACGAATTTAGTTACATAATATTATTGTAGTACTTTTATGTTCATTGAAAACGTAGTCTCTCTCTTAAATTTCAGCAATTTATACTTCAGTGTGGCTCAAGTATCAACAAGCATAGTTCGTAGGTGTGTGGGTGTGTGTACGAGTATGTAATGCGCAGTATAGTGTTATAATTATTTTGTAGTATTATGTAACATACTTTCCACTTACCACTGCTCATCACATTGTAGCTTTATTAAGTACTGTTATTACTACGTGTTACCTATTATATAACTAAATAGTCTTTTTACTTAGTCTTTCAAGCAATTACAGTTCAGAAAAGTAATGCCAAAACATTTATTTATTTTCAATTATTAAACTGGGACACATGACCCGTTCGGTAAGGAATTTCTTTCTTAATATATACATTAGTCAAATATTGTTGTTCAGCTCTTGGTTTACTGTTTTATCAGTTGATCTCGGACAATTTCACCAAACCGACGTATGCTAATTGCAGCGTCTCAATGATGTACAAGTTTCTAGTGGAGACTCAGAGTTTCGAGGTCAGTTAGCAGTTACCACAAAAACCGTTTAGGCAAAAAGGGACAAATTAGAAAACTGACCTCCAGTTATGTAGTGAAGGTAAGGGTAATAGCATAATTTAATACCTAATTTTTGATGCAGCAAGATTTCAACTTATTGACAGAAATTAAATCTATTATCTAAATCGATAATCCTAATTCCCCTTTTCCGCCCTCGTTATACTCCTTCAAACTTCGCTCTTGGACGACATACGGTTTGCGTTTCAACTGTACCTTCTCCAACTGCGAATTTGCAGGTTTAATGCACGTACAACTTCAATAAAACTGAAAATCAACCTTTCATCTCGACTGCAGCTACCGTGCAGTTCTATTGCATTTGTTTGGCAGTCGTAACTAACTGCTTTCAAAATGCAAATTTGCAATCTCAGTCTAGTGAAATGTCTGTCTGTCTGAAGCTTTAGTGGCTACATCAGCGGAGGACAGAAAGAACGGAGATGTTGCAACCAAATTTCTCTTTAGTAAAACGCGTGCCAAACTGCGGGTGAGAAATGGGGCCGCGGGGGGATAAGGGCGGTTAACCCCGACTTTAACTCGTCCCTAATAGTAAATCCACCTAGCGACATAATCGTGCAACACATATCGAACTGGAGATTCAATGAACATTTTAGTTTGTCTACTCGCAACAATAGCGCTACCTACTTTTCTAGAACATTCTGTACTTTGGGTTTGTTTCTGATATTTACCCATGCATTTCTATTGTTTAAATATTATATTTTGTCACTTAGCACCAAAATAAATTTTAATTATTATGTACTTCTATGAAACTCCAAATAATGCTCCCGCTAGAATAATGTACAATGTGTTATCCAATGATATTACAATACAATAGAGGTGTTATCAATAAAAAATTTGGTTTATGCGCCGGTAGATGGTGTTATTCTTATTTAAAATTTCATCATATCATGTAAATACGCTGCAGACTTACAAAATAATTGTCGTTTTGGGCAGACATATGAACTAGCATTACAATGTGGCGTATTTACAAAAGTATACATTGAGTATTATTTTTTCTTCAATAGGTGCATCTCAAAATATGTCATGTGCATATTGTCTCATAGATGGCTCTAATTTAAATTTTTTAAGAAGGTCCGAGAAAAGTATTTTATAAATTGTTTATATTAAGTAAAAATACTTACAAATGAAATGTTATACCGTCACTATGTTTAAAATAAGTCTCTGAATCGTTTTTGCATCCAAGAATAGCACACTTCATGGTGAAAACCGTCAAAACCTATAGAATTTAGCGAATATAAATTTCGGACTCTCAACCGAGCACATCAACGATTTACATAAAACTGTGGCGTTGGCTCCGCCCACTCTGTGACGTAACAACTCCCTTAGTTGGCACACAACTTAGTTGCCCTTGCGGCATCTCCGCTTTTATTCTCTACTCCGTGGGCTACATACATTTTAATAACAATCTATAACATGCCGAAATAACCAAAACCGTCCAAGCAGTTTTAACTGTGTGTTGATAAATCAGTGGGTCACGGTTTATTTTTACATAATCCTACATAATTTATTTGTATGTAGGTACATGGTTTAACTAGATAATTATAAATTTTTATGTATGCTATAACTAGAATACAAATATAAAATACATATTATAAAATGCATATAAATCATAACAAGGATATTGCGTTTTCGGTTTTACATAATTAAATTATTTAATTAAAAATAAAGATAAAATTGACTATAAGCAATGTGTGCCTGTCCATTTCAACACGGCAATGGGCTCACTACCTGTTACGTGGGACAAAAATGCATACGGAGAAAAGTGTACGTTTAGAATGTCTCAACCTTTCCGTTCGGGAATAAAGGCGTGACAATATGTATGTATGTATAAGCAATGTCAAATTGCACTGAACACAAATAAATTATTGTATATTTAATTACCACTGAATTCATTTTAAAGCAAGCAAGCAATAATATTAAAAACTTTAATAGTATTATGAAGAAGGAAAGAAGCCATATTATCGCACTGTCATGTCATTGAGAAAGACATGATACTGTGGCACGTTTAAAAACAACACTTTCCGATATTCAACACTTTGCTCACATTATTAAAATTTCTTCATCAATAAAAAAATTACTCCTGTCTATGCCTAATGTTTGCCTTTTTTGTTAGCTGAAGAGGCGATGGCCGGTACTGGTGCAGGACCCGACGCTCACACTCCGGATGAACTGGCAGGGCTGACCCCCGAGCAGGCCGAGCAGCTGCGCTCTGAATGGAGTCGCGAGCTGGCACATGTTGAAGACGAGATCGCCACTTTACGTACTGTTTTGCAAAGCAAGGTACTTACTGCATAATATAAACAATTATCGAGTTATGTCGCAATTATACAGAAGTCTCACTATAACACTGAAATGGTCGTTCAATGTTCGTTTTGCAGAACGTTTCTCAAAACTCAAGAAACGCTTAAACGTAGTTTTATAAAACATTAATTAATCTCAACGTTTCATGAGGCTCGAGTATCATTTACCGCCCAAAGTAGTTAAGAAATATAGAATAAGAAACTGCTTAAGTAATAATGAAATTCTTAAGTGCCGCAGTTAGAGTATGCCTCTTACGAACTTTCATGTGGCTATCCCATTTAATAGCTATGGCCCGCGCATGATCGTATTTACAATAATGTATGAAAATCTGCCCAACTTGTTAACATTTATTATTACTGTTTTGCTCCCTTGGGTACTAGCATAATGATACATAACCTATGCTATTTCTTAATAACTTCTAATATTTCAAAAATTTAATAATTAAAATCGGATCTACTGATCCGATTTTAAAAGTATTTTTATGTAACTACTGTTTACAGAGTAACAAAAAAATGTGTGGTGCAATGGAGGTGCACTTTAATTCAAGTATGAGGGATACAAGAATTAATGTGAACCTTCTAATAGTAATTTAAAGTTTTTTTTTTATTCATACATTAATGAATAATGATTTTGTAAAACGTCGTTTAAACATTGCGCTTAGGACCACCGTTTTGTAAAGAAGTACGCAATTTCGCACATATATGCAACTGACGCAACCGTGAGATAAAAGGTGAATATTTTTCCAATATATTTATATCAGAAAGCGTCCGGGAATAGACTGGAAAAATTATAAAATCGCTGGAAGCAGCTGAATTAAATATAATGTTTTCTATAATTACAGATTCGTCAAAGCTCCGAATTAAAACGAAAACTTGGCATCACTGTATGGAAAGAAATTACTGAAGACGTCAATCAGGGTTTAAAAAACGTTAAAGAGAGCCAAGTGTAAGTATAAAATGACATGTGCCATAAACATGTTCAATGCATTTTGTCATCCTTTACAAAGTTACACATTTCTCGAGGTAAAAAAGCACGGCGCTTATAGGTAGTGGTGTTTGGCTTACTGTTTTTGCTTCAGCTAAATCCAATCGGCCAGGTGGCGGTTTATTTAAGTTTCATTTGAGTTCATGTTTGATTTGTTGTACTACAGCTATCAGACTATAGAAACTCGTGTGGCTGCGCTTACACAGGCTGTGACTGAAGCACCAATGTAAGTAAACGTAAGCATTTGTTCACTTAGATATTTGATGCGTTTTGTAAAGTTTTTATATTGTCAAACACAATATAATGCATGTTTTAGTTTCACGCCTATATAAAAAGCTTTGTAAATATGTACTAGACTCCAATTATTTTTTTATTTTATTATAGCACTTTTTGAAGTATCTATTTTAATCCGCCAGACAAAATAAATGAATAATTCGTTTAAATTTTGTCAATCAGGTCGTAAACGGTCGTAATGAGATTTATGTGCTTGCAATTCGGTACAAGCGAGCCGGCTGAATTGAGCGACACAGTTTGTGTCAGCGAGATCTCGTTGAATCGAGATCTCGCTGACACAAACATTACTTAGAGTACATTCATAACTTAGAGTATTTTCAAGTTAAGCAAACTATGTATTTTAATCCAGTTGACTAGTCCAAAAACATATTATCACAGAAAAAGAAATGACTTATAGGATAATTTTTACTTGATATAATTATAAAAAAATGTAATGAATATAAACTAATTTACAACGGCCATATATACTTAAAAGTATTAAAATGGATATAGTATGCTATTCTTAAGAGATAGACATTTCCGTTCCGATACAGTTTCGGATTTGTTTGTAGACCTAGATTAGATACACAATTCTACCATACATTATTTTGTTATATCTCAAAGGGTTTAGGCAGCGTTTTCGTTGAAAGTGCAGCTCCCAGACGGCTTGTTTATTCCGACGTCCCCAACAAATATCGTTATAATTTAGTCAATGTCTACAAAACTTACCAAATTATACATAAAAACATTCCTTATGAATCACTCTAACTATTAAAAATGTTTGTTGTACAATATGTAGTGAAATCTCAGCTCCTGGTACTTCATCTCGCTTGACGTCTCAAAAAAAATGCTCTAGCCGTGGACAGCATAATTCATTATCGGTTCATCTAAAGCCAAAAAACAAAAAATTCGTTTTTTTTTAAATTTTCGCCATTATTGGTTCGAAAAAATTGTTGTAATAAAAAATTGTGATTGATTTGATGTCGCAGTTCGAGTTTGCACAATGTAATAAATATCTTATAATTTTCAAGAAACAACAATAAAAACGTCGGATACAATCGTGTCGTATTCAACTTCATGTCAGAGCAATAAAAAAAAACCAGAAAAAGTAGGTTTCAATTTCTGTTTTTGCAAGTGGTAATTTAGATATATTTAGAAGGATAATCGCGGTAGTGTTGGAAAAAGAGCTATTTTTATGTTAGTGCTAGACACTTGTCACTTTAAATGCCGTTCATTAATTGTAATACCGATAAATTCTCCAATTCTATAGCAGTTCTCGAGATTTTCATTCTAAAACAAAAAACGATATGACACGATACAAGGCATTTTAACATCATGTGTTAAAATGTCAAGTATTCAAATACAATATTCGCAAATTTATTCCTAAGGGTGCTGTGGAATTGTTTTGCTTTTTGTAGTAAGTACACTTGATATCAAATCATCGTCAGAAATTGAGATAGTGAGTAATACTTTACACAGTTGATGAACTGTTCAAAAGATCACGGTGATATCAACATTTCAAGTACATAAATCAAATTACAGCACTAGGTGTTACTCACATCGAACTTCATAAAGATATTGTGCAACTACTGATAATGTCGCACTCACAGGAAAAACGTCACATAGGTATGACTGATAGATATGACGCTACTTAAAACGTACTATTCTTGCATATAAAATTTTCCAACCGAAGTAAAGAGCCCTCAGCGAACGGTTCGCACCTCTGAAAAGGGCTGTCTTATTACAGCTGAAACCGGCCGGTCTATACCTGGGGGTCGAGTCTACTATTGACAAGCCGTAAAAGAACCATAGTCGCTGTTTTTAGCTGTCAAAATGTTAGTAGACTATCAAAAATGTAACTGACTAGCGGCCACTGGCGCGGTTTGGTTCGTAGAATTCTATAGGCCGACCAATAGAAGTCTATTGGAGTACGATTGTAATAGTAGGCTACGAAAATCTGTCAAAATTGTACCGGTGGCTTTCTATTGAACGACGATTATGATTATATTTCGACACGATTGAAATAGCAGACTCGGCCCCCAGGTCGTAAAACCTGAGTAATCCCGTTCACTTATTTATAATACAGTGACATACTCTGACTTATCTTGCGACAAGACGTACAACACCGTGGTGGTTCACTGGTTGTTACGACCGTATCCAAAAAAAGTAATAAAAATAAGTGTGTATGTAGACAAAGATTACGCTATTGTATGTCATATGTCTGTCTAGGTCTGTATTGTCTGTGTCTAGGTTTACTAAGCATTGAGCTCATTAATAATTTTTTTTAAAGAAAACTCAAATTTATATGGTATTAGGTAGAATAGAATAGAAATCACTTTATTGTACACCATAAGAAGTTTTACAAGAAATGAATAACTAAATTTATTTTAAGGTATTAAAGTTTTAAAGTATTTTTCGTATATTTTGTAATTATCTTTAAACAAATATTGAGGGCCGTATGATAAAACGTTTCTCAAATAGCAAGAAACGCTTGAGCGTAGTTTTATTTGGCAAAAACTTTCTCTAGAGTTGAGTTGTTTTGAGTATTAGGTATCATTTTGTAATATAGCCCGAAGTGTCCTTATTAATTTGTTTTTGGTTACAAACTTATTAGATAAAGATTAACAAAATATTTTTGATGTGGGAGTATAATCATCATAAGATAATTAGTAGCTAAATACGAGTATATACGTTGGCTGCGCTATGAGATACATGTTTATATACATAAGAATGAATCACTAAATAGTTAGAATAATAACTTTCGTGAGCGTTGTTCATTATTACAAACTAAACGGTTATACTCACGTGTGAATTTCGGGATAGCCCGACTAGTTTCGGACCTAACGGACGTCCTTTTTCAAGAGGAGCGTCAAGCTACGTCGGAAGCTGCGCTGGCACTGGTGCCAGTAACTTATAATAATAACCTATAACTTGACGTAGTTTGTAATAATAATAACACTACATTGTTGCTAAAACTCAATATTGGCTAGACCTATTTTTATGAAGTTTTCTGTGTGTGTCCGAGTAAATCCAAAGATAATTTAATTTGGCTGTTGTTAAAGAAAATCAACGCGTCGTAATCTAGTAAGGTATGTAAAAAAAATAAGTCAAGAAGGTTATGATTATGTTAATTGTCTTTGTCTTGCTTTGTCAGTTATCATTATCAAAATGTAACTTGCAAGAGAAAGTTCAGGTTCTACGTTTGACAGCCATGTAGCTTTCACGCTCCGCTTATACTAGTGTGGTTACTAACATCAATTTAGTACAGTATTGTCTAATTTGTTTCACTGTAGTACTATCATTATTATCATGGGTATCATGTAATAATTATAATTAGAATAGAGAATGATAATTGATTCACGATCTCGTTACATTTAATGAGAATGAAGAACTTGGAAACGATAGGATCACTGATACGTTAAAAAAAAATTAAATCTTTTCTGTCACCAAGATTACATTTTGGAAATTTGACACGAATAGCAGTACAATATCCTTATCACTTATACTCGTAGCTATTTCCGGTTGGCAACATTTGCTTGAAAAAATATTTTGATTGGAAAGAGCTGAAAATTGTTGTATTTTATTTTTCTTTGATAACTTATAATACAACTACATAATATTATAAAAAGGAAAGATTTTTAGGTTGGTTTGTAATGAATAAGCTCAGAAACTAATGGGCTGATTTAAAAAAAATCTTCACCATTAGATTGCTACATTTTTCGTAAGTTACATAGGTTATATTGGATTTTCAAAAAGTTTAGAGTTCCGTACGAAATCTTTAATAAGAAAACTTCACCACGCGGGCGAAGTTGCGGGCATCAGCTAGTCACTAATAAAAGGCAACCAATATGTATTCCGAAGATCTGTAGTTATACATAATTACTTATCAATTGGAGAAAAACCTCTCTTAAGGAGAGCTTCTTTAGGGGGCGTACCAAACTCAGAGAGCGTACTTTTTCTATATTCCAATATGTATTTTATAGTAATAGATATATAATATTTCCTTTTTTGTATTTCCATAGATACCAAAAAACTGAATCTGTGATAAAATCGACTGCGGAGAAGACGACCTCGATTCTCGGCGGCATCACGGCCGGCGTATCGAGCAAGATCGGTCAGATGCGGAACTCTGATTCGTTCCGGTCTATCGAAGAACGTGTCGGCTCTGCATACGAAAACGTTAAGGTAATGTTACGTTTACTATATTTTTGGAAGGTAGCATTTGCACGCTGCCTATGTTTTTTTCGTTATTTTAGCTATGGTCCAGTTTTACATACATAGGTAATATCACGCCGGTCTCCCATCTGTTTAGGCAGAGACTAAGTTTGGTAAGGTTTGTACTTGCTACGCTCCCGACATACAACTTTCGCTTCTACTACTTTCAAGAGCTTTTTCATACACGCTCGCCGGTTAAGGGTACTCTTTACCTGGCCTTAGTATACCGCATATATACCGCATATAAATATATACGCGTAAATACTAAGTATATACTTAATATACTTAGTGTATACGGCCTTGGAATATTTCATCCATATCACAACTGACAACAGGTGCAACGTTGATGTGTAATTTGAAATGAAAATAATCTCAAATCATGACACTAATGGAAGCACCAGAAATTTGAAATCTGCACGAACTATCCAAAATGCCTAACGCTCACGCTACCACGACTTGGCATACTCTCGAGCCAGTAATATATTATAACATAGAAATATTGCATTTTAATTGATTACTACAACGGCCTTCGACTAAACTCAAAAGATTCCACATCCGTCCGATTATAGATAGACTATGATTTAATCGAGCGCACGGACCAGGTTAAACACCTGGGATCTGTATTTAACACGTCCAGTGACTGCGATGTCAAGTCACGCATTGCTGCCACATGGGCCAAATGGCGGGAGATGACCGGTGTTATTTGTGACCCAAATATGCCGATCCGGTTGAAGGGACAGGTCTACAAAACCATCAGTAGACCTGTCCTTTTACATGACAGTGAGACGTGGCAATATTGGAGCGACACAAGCAGAAACTGCGTGTCACGGAAATTAAAATGCTGCGATGGACGTATGGAGTCACGCGGATGAACTATGTGAAGAATTCTCGCATCCGCAGCAGCGTTCACGTCCGTGACATCGCAGATAAGTTGCAAGAGTGCCGTCTTCGTTGGTATGGTCACGTCGTGCGGCAACCGCCGGGCTACGGGGGAAACAAATGCCTGGCTATGTCAGCTCCTTCGGGTCCCAGTAAGAGGGGAAGACCCAAGAAGTGCTGGCTTGACGTCATAAGGGATGACAAGCCTGCCAATGGCCTCACTACAGGGGATGCCGACGACCGTGTGAAGTGGAGGAGAAAAAGTAGGAAGGCGGACCCCGGGTGTCGCGAGACTCAACTGGGACAAGCGCTCGGATGATGATGACCGTAGAAAGTTTGAAGCGTCTTTGTTTACCCCGATGGCAAAGAGCGGTTATTCATATAAATTTAATGATTCATGAATCATCAATATAGCGTAAGGAATACACAAAATTTAGGTAAGCGGCATGAGTTCAATATTGCTTATCAATATGACACGGAAAGACTGATTAGACGTTCGATAAAGATGACTTAACTAATCTTGTTTTCATTGATTAGAAGCGATTGACTCACTATTTGGATTTAATACACTTTAAGAATTGCATGAATGAGTTCAATAGCCTATATCTATGAGGCTAAGTTGAAAATGTACTTTCTAGTCAGGAAATGGTATAAAAAATTTCGATGTACAATGAAAAAGAACAACACTGTAAAACCTTTGCCTGGCGCAATGGTTTCACAGTATTGTTGTTTTTTCACCTATCATGTCTTATCCCCGAAGAGGTGGCAGAGACATATTGTATGCCCACTTTTCACCAAAAGTATTCCTGTCCCACGTAATAAGTAGTGAGCTCATTGCCGTATTGAAATTGACAGACTCAGGTTCTGGCTACCTGCTGTTGAAATTTTTCAAGCAACCAATAAGGCCTTCAACTTGACTTAACAACTGCCTTGTTACTTAGTATGTTATGTTTTTTTTAAGCTTTCAAGCTTATTCTGTTTTGCAACTCGATTTCTAGATTGACATCAGATCCTTAGATCCTAAGTGTGTTCCCATTTGTTTCCAAACTCTACCTGGATTTGGAGTCTGGTGTACACTTTTATCTGTCTGCTAGGAACAGCTCTCGTTTGGCATTGCTGGAAGCGACTGCCGTCTGACATCAGCTCTCGTTTGGCATTGCTGGAAGCGACTGCCGTCTGACATCCCAACCCTGTATAGGCGCCTATGTCATTGCCTCTTGCTTTAGTACGCAGATAGACCACTAGCGGGTGAGGTCGCTTGAGCCCTGAAGCACAGTACATATATGAACTAAAGCAGCAAGGTAACTATGCCTAAATCCACTGCGACAACCGCAACTGGCCGACTCACGCAATACTGCTCTGCCATGTCCCCTTTTGGGGCCTGTAAATACATGCGTCTATATCTATATGTACTGTGCCTAAAGGTCTTGGTGAGGCTCGTTATACCCCACATTTTTTTAAAATTATTTTATCGATACTAAGACCTTTTAGTCAAATCTTAATTAATAATTTTCTATCTTGTTTCTTATTATCTATAATGTCTCAGTCCTCTACGTCGTAGCCAAGTCTAGTCTTAATCAACGTCAGTCTCACTCCAGTATAATGGTGTTTGTCATACTGAGGTTTTCAGTGGGGTTTACGCGGCAAAATAGAATATAGCATTTCACTGCATATATTATATCATTGTCTTTCGCTATAGCCCGTTAACACAACTTTTATGTCTAAGAACAAAAAACACTAAAACAAGATAAATGCACTAGTTTTAGAAAATAAAAAAAAATAAAAACAAATATCCATCACGCCTTATCCCCGAAGGGGTGGCAGAGGCATATTATACGCCCACTTTTCACCGTGTGGATTAAGATGCTGAAAATAGTTATTAAAAGTAAAAAATAAAGCAAGCGTCCGCACTTGCCGACTTTCCGGCGTAGACCATTCCCCACATAAATCTTTAAACTAACCCTGTGTATGCAATTTCAGGGTAAAGTATCGTCTAGATCCAATTCAACGCAGAGCTTCGATGAGGCGCTACGCGACGCGAGCCGCGCTGCCAGCGGCGCCACATCTCCGACCATCCCCGAGAACAAGCCTCTGTCCTAATCGACCGGCATACCGCCATCACATCCACGTCGCGACCTTTACCACGTAACCACACCAAGTCGCGACCTATAGGTACTCCGCAACCACATCCACATCGCGACCAATACTCTACACTCCTCACAGATCAACAAGAAGATTTAGGTCAGTATTCCAGAACGTTTCTCAATACTCGATTGACGCTTGAGAGTAGATTTCAGCAAATTAGAAGGCACGTGAAGGCAAAAACTAGCCTTAAGCGTTGATTGAGGATTGAGAAACGTTCTGGAATACGAACCTTAGTGCTACTGTGAGCGATCTACCTCTGCATCCATTGAACATCAACAAAGGCGACTAAAATATCGCCGAAAACACATCACTACAACGTTGGCACTAACGAGTTCACATAAAATGTTAGGGACTTGCAATGCACCCTAATCGATATAAAAGCCATTTCGTATGTGCTATTAGATAGTATTTCAAATTGTGTATTTATCTAAAGGTCATTGTAATATTGCCTTTTATATTTACTGTTAACATAAGTGTGTGTTTTAATTTAGGTATTATTTGCTATCTCATTTTAATTGAGATTCGGTTACACAGCGCCGTAAACTTTTCATCAGTGATCTTATAACAGATTGTGTTACATGAGTTTTCTTTCAGAAAATTCTCACTAGCACCCAACCCCAAATCTGTATTCAAAATATAACTAGCGAAATACGCCTCAACACATTTTAATGAGTCTGTAGGTGTTCATTTCAGATGCAGCGAGATAAAACATTATGTTAAACAGTGGTGAATTGTGAATGCTTGGTATTACGTATTGTGTTGTAATGTGACGTGGCGCAGTACTGTGCTGCGGCTCGAACACTTCGTATTAATATTGCATTTTATTGGATGTCATTCCACATTTATTTATACTATATTGTTTCGAAGAAATGATATTTATAGGTACTTATATCTTATTAAAAACTGAAATCAGAATACAAAAAAAAATGTTATTAATGTTAAAATAAAAAGTAAGTTCGTGTTACTTGTATAAAATTTGTAAGACACAATAACTTGTCGACGCCTGATAGGTCCATTATTATTATAAAAATAATAATATTTTTGTAAGATGCTTAGCTTTCCTTACTTATAAAATCTACTATTTACAATACCTTAAAAGGCGGTAAATAAAAAATTATGTACTGAATCACCTATTCTTATTTAACAATCCCCCTTTGAAATCACCTAACTCAAATCAACCCTTTTGTTTATACCTTCCTCTCTTAAATAACATGGTCGCAGAAGCGACGTAATCTTGCTCCGCTATCCGAACTCTTTGAAGAGAAATCCACGAGGATTCTGGGACACCACGCTATCCATAATGTCATCTACCAATTACCGGCGACTTTCATATAACACGTACTGCATTGAGACTTTGATAATACCACCCAAGAAAATAGGAGTATCGGTAGGAGCCCCATTGCGAACTTTCTAAGTAAGAGATGAAGCCCTCAGTTCAGCAGGGTTATTCAAGTTTATTCATCCAAATTAATAAACTGGAATTCTCGTATACCCATAGGCCACATGGAAAGCCATCTAGCGCTGCTCTTTCTTTTTTTTATACCACAGGTGGCAGTCAAGCATTCGGCCCACCTGATGGAAAGTGGTCACCGTAGCCTATATACGTTTGCAACACCAGAGGCGCAGAACTCGCGCTGCCTACTCTTTATAAGCCTTTTAAGACCCCTTGTGAAGAACCCCATACTGTAGATGTTCGGGAAAACCCAGGCAGGGAGTTCATTAACAATCGCCTATCCTAATTATTATATTAATGTTAATCCTATTCATTTACAAACACATAAATATACGTGTAGGAAAAATATTGTTGTTAGAAATGCACACGATACGGTCTAAAATTAAATAAGTTATTTGGATATAGGATGCGAATGGGGCTCTACCTTTTTCTTCGGGGGCCCAAGCCAGCATTACCTTCGAGTAGTGCACCTGCTGATTAACGGACGAGGTCATGGCGACGAGCAGGAAAATTAGAGACAATACCCAGCCGTACGTACCAACCCAATGCCTGCGTTATACAGGTTATACACGAAAAGATTTTAACTACAAGAAAAAATTCAAGCGCAGATGCAGACATAATATACTTTGACATTGGCCTAATGAGAATATTATTATTATTTACTATGACAAAGTTATTACCATTTATGAATATTAACAACAGATCACAAGTCATGGTTCACTTGCCTATGACGCGACCGCTCACCGGCCCGGCCCGTGTGGCGCGTCGGTGTAGTCATGTATAGGTAGGTACTAAATGAACACGATCAAACAGCTGATAATGATTTATTCTAGTAAATAGTTGAGTACCTTCAACTTACCTGCAAATACTTTAAATTGTTGTTCGAAATGCCCACCATTATTTTGGACACAAACACGTGCACGTTTTTGTAAGTTGTTTTTTAAGGCTCACCACCTGGTATATAAATGCTTACTGTGAAATGTGGGCATATAATATGCCTCCTCCACCGCATTGGGGAGAAAGGCGTGATTGTTGAGTCTAAAACTACCTGTTTTAATTTATTCAGTTTATAGGTTTAAATCTACTATACAAATAAATAAAATTGAAAATTAAAGTGTCTATTTGTTATCCTAAGGAAAAAATATTTTTTTTTCTGTCTGTTTGTTTCGGACTTTCGCCGACAGGTGGATGTTATAAGGAGTGACTTAGGCTACATTTTATCCCCCTATTCTATTATTAGTATAAATTAAAATAGGTAATTGTTTTGTTATATTTTTTTAATAATTAGCTATTTTAAATGTGAGTTGGACAGGCTTCCCGCTGTCCTTTCAGAAACAGGCTCAAGACGACGCCTTGACGAAAGAAATTCACGCACGCCTCATGATTCAACAAGCGGGATCACATCTAAATCAACCTTTAAGCAAGCAAGATAACACTAAACCATCAGGCGAGGCCACGGCGGTAGCCAAGTCTGCACACAAAATCTGGGACATCCTTCCGAGGAGTTACCCGGGGCGCCCGGCGTTAAACGTCGTACACACACACACACAACATCCTTCGGGATTACCTATATATCCTTATAACTAACAGTTTAGATATCTATGGAATTTACACACGTAAAAAAAAACTATTTCAAAAGAAAGTGGACGATTTGAACCGAATCCAGGGCGGGGCAGCTGCCCCCCTCTGCCCCCCACCCCTGGGTACGCCCATGAGCGCCTCTTAAGTTAACTCTTAACCTCTCCTTGGAAACAGGCCTGGTTCAATTCTTATCTTCGGGGGCGCACGCAGTGTGTTCGCCATAATGAATGGTCTGGCATATAAGCTGAGGGGCTTCTAAAAGGGGATAAAAATTTGGTTATTTTTTCGCTCCGACTCACCGTTTCGGAGATAAATGATTTTATTTATCGTACCAGATATTTCACGATAAATGAAACATTACTATAGACGTAAGCGACTTTACTATACAGGATATTACAAAATAAAATAATACCAATGCATTATTATGGTTCTAGACTCAACTGACTATACAGGTTGTAACAAAATTCCCACAAAATAATAATACACCTTATTGTGATAGGCTAAACTGACTATACAGGGTGTAATGGGCACCGTAACTACTTATTTATCTCCGCAGGTCGAGCCAAAATGAGTACTACGAGTAACAAGCACGGAGGTAAATTCGTGTCTAAAAAAAGCGTACATTGGAGAAAAAAACGCAAACGGTAAGTAAACTTCATAATCCAAATCCGACGAATATTATAATTATAGCCTGACATGAGTGTTGTTGGTCAGGTTGGTGAGGTTAAAATAAAAAAAACAGGTAGGTACTTGATTCTAAATTCCATGCGTACGAAGTCGCGGGCAAAAGTCGTGAATAAATATTATTATGATCATACGAATATCATGCATATTTTTTTTGTTTCAGGGTGGTTCTTGCCGCAATTGAAAATGTCAGTTGTGGTCAAGAAGTAAGTATACCGTGTGTGTGTGCATGCGTGTGTGTGCGTGTCTGTCTTCATTTTATTTCACTAGCTTATATTTATTGCAGAATCAAGAATCTCCGGCACTAGTCATCGAACCGGAGCTGCAGCCTGATGAAAATGAACTGGTTGTCGGCCGCAGATTGGTCGACGTTGACTTTTTTTAAACAGCTGCAAGATATAAGTGATCACGGTCCTCTTGGATGTAATCGCAAGTGTTTGAAGATTGCATCTGAGTTTCGAAAGGGTCTGGACTCAAACCTTACATTTAAATGCAGTATGTGTGCAACGAAATTTGATGTAAGTCTGGTTGAAGAAAAGAAGACTGAAATGAATGTGAATCACCGAATAGTTTCAGGCGTTATGTCGTCTGGTAGTGCTCATTCTCATTTGCAGACCATTACTGCTTCCGTAGCTTTACCCAGCATTTCACCCGAGTTTTATTCCTCTGTTTATGATCAAGTTTGTGTTTGGTGGGAAACAGCAGCAGCACATTGCATGTCTGAGGCCGTCAAGGCAGAAGCGGAATATGCAATATCTGTAGGTAACGTAAATAAAGATGCAGTCCCATTAATTCCAATGGCTATTGATGGCTGTTGGAGCAAACGCTCATACGGAAAAGGCTATTCTGCATTATCTGGAGCAGCTGCAATTATTGGGCTACAATTTGGAAAAGTTTTATATTTAGGCATTAAAAACAAATATTGCATAGTCTTTGCACGAGCTGCAAAGAAAACCGAGCCCCCAGAGCATCAATGCTTTAAGAATTATTCAGGCCCATCTACCGGGATGTAATCGACCATTTTAGTTGAGGGGTTTAAACGTTCATTGCCGGATCATGGGGTAATTTATAATCAATTTGTTGCTGACGGCGATTACAGCACATACAAAAAAAAATTAGATTCTCGACCATACGGTGACTTGATTGTTGAAAAGATTGAATGCAAAAATCATCTTTTAAGAAATTTCTGCAACGCAATGGTAAAGTTGTCTCAGGACACCAAATTTCCACCAGAACTGCGCAAAATTCGCTATGCGCTAAAGGATAGGTATTTGCTTTTGCGGACCGGAGTAAATTATGCCATTAAATACTGGGGTTCTCAAAATTTACCGATAGAGCAGAAAATTAGTAATCTGAGCACAGATATCCTGAATGGTCCACAACACGTATTTGGCAACCACGAAAATTGTAAAGAATACTTTTGTGTCCCGGGAAAACGCAGAGCTGAGCCTATTGGTCTAATGGCACAACTGTTGCTAGCGGGATAATGAAGGCAATCGAAAATGTAAGTGTAGTAAAACAACAAGATAGCTTGACACAGACTGTCCATTTATTTTCAATTTACCCTCACAATTATCTATATGCTACATCTTCCCCTTAAATTAACGACTACACTGTTGATAATATACTGATATATTTTCAAATCAAAAATTACAATTAACTTTAATTATTAAAGTTGACAATTTAGGTACAGATGTAGTATACTATAATAACATTGGTATCTTACTCGTTTGGAAGCGCTTATTGAAAGCGCTCGTGGCCCCGCGGTCTCAGTGTTCTGTAAACGATCACTGAGTTACGCAACTTTCACTATGGCTGGTCCTCGGATGGGTGACCACTTTGTGGCATTTACATTTGCGAGCGTTTCCGTGCTTCGGAAGGCACGTTAAGCCGTTGGTCCCAGTTGCCAGTAAAATGGCAGTCGTTAAGCCTGGTTGAATGCCTTATGGGCGGCATGAAAAATTTCAACAGCATATAATATGCCTCTGCCACCCCTTCGGGGATAAGGCGTGATGGATATTTATTTATTTATCTTACTCTATAACTTAACTGTGGGATATAATTATCATACAACAATTATGGCTATAATAATGATTGTATATCATCTTATTTTTATTATTATATTTTTTCTTTTTTTTGTTTTTTTTCTTTAACATGCATTTAAGTATACTATAATAGTTAATTAATTATGCTCTTTAAATTTAGCTTTGGCTACCCTTGCATCTGTCCGTTCAAGACGTGGCCTTTTTTGAATAAGCGGAGATATTCGCTGTCGGTTTTCGTCAGTCTCGGGACAAGAATCGTATTGCTCTAAGTCGTCGGAAGACAAATTTTTGTTCATGTTCTCCTGTGGTACATCATCCTCACACGTCGCTGGTTGCGACGTTGCGGGAGCGGTAGCCGATTCCGGTGACTCGAGTTTTATTAAGTGTCTACGGTTTCTACGTAACACTCTTCCCACCTTGTTAACCACAAAGTATGAACGAGGCTGGGACGCATGCTTGATCACGCGCGCTTTTTGACGGCGCGCTCCATCAACTGCTATCACTTTATCACCTACGTCTAATTGCGAAAGTGGACGAGCACGCAAATCGTACCAGGTTTTAGTCCGGTTTTGGTTTCGGAGCAAGTTGTTATAATCGTCTGTGTTGTCCCTTTGTGGTTTTAATTGGCTATCATAACACGGAAGTAGAGTATTTACTCGTCGACCCATTAGCAACTGCGCCGGTCTCGCTACGCCATCCCTTGGTGTAGCTCTAAGATTAAGTAAACCCAAACAAAGATCTTCGTTGCTATGCATCGACTTAATTAATAAAGATTTGATTGTCCGAACAGCTTTCTCGCTTCTGCCATTTGACTGTGGAAAAGTAGGTGACGAAGTGGAATGTTTGAATCCCCACTTATCTGCGAAAGACTTAAACTCCTTGGATGCATATGCGGGCCCGTTATCCGTAATCAGTTGTTGTGGAATGCCATGACGGGCGAACTGATCTTTCATCGCTAAGATCACGTATCTCGAAGTAATGGCGGTTAAAGGACATACTTCCACAAAATTGGAAAGGTAATCAACCAACAATAGAAAATATTTTTTGTTTACCTCGAAAATATCCGAACCTATCTTCGCCCACGGTAAGGAGGGGATGGTGTGCGGCATGAGCGGCTCCCGCTGCGGGCGCTGTGCGTGCTCGGCGCATACTCTGCAGCGACGTACTCGCTGCTCGATGTCTCGCAACATACCCGGCCAGAACATCACCTCACGAGCGCGCCGCTTACACCGGTCTATACCCAGGTGACCCTCGTGTACCCGTGCTGTCATTTCTGTTCGTAAGCCCTTAGGAATAAATACTAGATTATTTACTAAAATAATACCATCAATAAACTCAAGAGATTCCCTATGGCTCCAGTGTTTACGAACGCATTCTTTTACACTATATTTATCATTTGGCCAACCGTTCAAAATATAGTTAATCAGTGTTTGGCACTCCTCATCTTCCTGCATGTACGATTAAATTGCTGTCAAGCGGTCACTACTAAACCTCACATTCTGAATTAAAAAGCAGGTTTGCTCCTCGAGTTCCTGGCATACCTTACTATCGAACACATCTGATATCGGCGCCCGCGACAAAGCGTCAGAAATGAAAATTTACTTCCCCGGTTTATACGCCACCTTAAAATCATATCGCTGGACACGTAGCATCATTCGCTGGAGTCTAGCCGGCACGGAGTCAAGAGTCTTTTTAAAAAGCGCTTCCAACGGTTTGTGATCGGTTTCTATGAGAACGTCAGTCTTGTATTATACTATTGATGGAATCTCTCTAGGGCAAAAACAATGGCTAACATCTCTTTCTCGATCTGTGCGTACCTCTGTTGCGTGTCCGAGAGCGTCATCGAGGCGAACTCGACCGGGATCCGCCCTGCAGCAGCACGGCGCCAAGCGCGTGCGCGCTGGCGTCCACTGACAACAGCACCGGGTCGCGCGCCGCGAACATTCCCAGCACGGGCGCACTGCACAGCGCGCGCTTTAACTCGCGCACCACGCGTTCTTCGCACTCGCCCCAAACCCACTCACTGTTTTTTTTAAGTAAGTTACGGAGTGGTGCTACCATTTCCGAGTATCTAGAAATGAACTTACTTACGTAGTTCACCATTCCAAGAAACCTTTGTAGCGAGGGGCGATCGGTGGGGCTGGGCATTTCGGTGATAGCTCTTAGCTTCGTCTCGTCTATTCTCACTCCTTCCGAATTAAAAGTGTGACCCAGTTACGTGACCTGTTCTACACTAAACTGACACTTTTCACGATTGAACCTGATACCGACCTCTCTCGCCCTTTCGAGAAGATTTCTAAGACGACAATCGTGCTGATCTTTCGTGGACCCCCATACAATTACATCGTCCACGAAGGAGTCCACGCCGTCCAGATCCTCCAGCAACTGTCTTACCTTAGCATGGAATACCTCTGATGCGGAATTGATTCCATACGGAAGACGCAAATATTGATAGCGGCCAAACGGGGTACCGAACGTACAGAGGTCAGCACTCTCGTCGTCCAACTGCACCATCCAGAAACCAGACCTTGCGTCTAATTTACTAAAATACTTCGCACCTCTCAGCTTAGTAGCTATTTCAGTAACCGTCGCCAGTGGGTAGTGTTGACGCTGGATCACACGGTTAAGCGGTCGCGGATCTAAACAAATTCTAAAAGTACCATCTTTTTTAGCCGCGATCACTATACCGTGAACCCATGACGTAGGATGAAACACTCGACGTACCACACCCAAACTCTCCATACGATTCAACTCCTCTCTAAGACAATCTCTAACACCTATGGGAATTTTTCTGACAGGACATATGCAAGGGCATATGCATTCTTTTCTATCGGAATTCTGTATGTGCCAGGTAGTTTGCCTAATCCACTGAACAACTCGTTATAACTGTCTATATTTAATGCGTATATTCTTTTAATCAACCCGATATACTCCAATGCATGTTTACCTAGAATACTTTGACAATTTTGTTCAGAAATAACAAATTTCAAATCGTACTCAACATTTTTGTATGTCCAAGTAATTATGCTGGACCCAATCAAAGACAGGTAATTACCACAAAAAGATTTCGCACGTGTATTGTCACTAATGATAGGTATTATGTAAAGATAATCCTAATTGTAAATAATTACGTTTTGACAACACGTTTAAATCTGAACCGGTACCTAAGTTTAAATCTATGTTTAATATTATAATAGTTAGATAAGTAAAGAGTCTCATACCACTTCAAGTCGTTAACATCCAGTTCTACATGATGTTCCAGTGTATAAACGTAGTAAAAGTCTTTCTTATCGCACTCATTCGAATTATCTTCATTTAATTCGTGTACACGTTTTGAGTTACGTGATGGGCACATGGCCTTATAATAGCCCTTTTCACGACTGTTAAAACACGTCACTTTACGCGCGGCACATCGTATACCTTTGTCGCAATGTACCGATCCGCAAGACTCACAAGCTGTCTCGCCAGCATTAATGCGCCCGGACATCCGCACAGGCCCACGGCCGCCGCTGCTGCCGGCACCGCCCGGTGCGCGCCCGCGCCTCTCGCTTGACCTCATGTTTCGGGCGTCCCGCGATGTTCTTCGCCCAGCCCATAATGAGTCTACCGATGTTCCTTGTATCGGCTCATCCTTGACGCCTTCAATCTGATTTTCACACTCGTTAGACATTTCGTTAGCCCGGCAAATCTTTACAGTCTTGTCGAGTGTCAGTTCGTCTGTCCGCAGCAATCTATCGCGCACCCTAGTATCCTTGATGCCGCAAACGATCCGATCGCGCAACAAGCCATCCTCCAGCTGTTCAAACTCACAGCGCTGGCTTAATAATTTCAGAGAGGTAACATATTCATCAATACTTTCACCTGCTTCCTGACATCTCGTAAAAAATTTGTAACGTACCATAGTTGTGTTTGCTGTTGTTCCAAAATGTACATCAAATCTTGTGATCAATTTGTCTACATCCTCACTGTCCTTTTCAGTATCAAACTTAAATGTGGTAAATATGTCATACCCTTCCGGTCCAATCAAATTTATTAGAAGACTTGCTTGTACATCACTAGATTCTTTGTGCACTCCAGATGCCTTCAAAAAAATTCTAAACTGTCGTAACCATTTGCGCCATGCTTCAGCGCGGTTGGATGGGGCTCCCTCCAAATACAATTCTGCCGGAGGCCGTGCGTGTTCCATTTTTCTTAACTTCTAAGTAGAATTTATTTGAGAATTATTACACAACTTTTTCAAATGCAATTACTAGCAAAATTAATTATAATTTACGACCGCTGTCACCATGTAGTAAAACAACAAGATAGCTTGACACAGACTGTCCATTTATTTTCAATTTAACCATCTATATATCATCTATATGCTACAGTAAGTAAAAAACTATCTTACCAATCGCGCAGCTTAATTCATGATATTACAAGTAATTCAGTTGAAAGTTATAATGCTCAGGTTGATATATATCGAATCACGCTCACTACGGTGAAAACTGCCAACAGCCCGATATGAGCCCAGACGAGTATGAGGATCGGAAGACTTCCTTTTTGAATGAATTGAGGTTGTCTTCTAATGAGCGAAAGGACCTTGAAAGGTCGACAGTTTGAGACATAGCGCAGAGTGGATGAGCAAGAGAAGTTTGCAAAAAACGAGAAAGTACAAGTTGTGCTGCTCTCGTAAAAAAATTGTCTATGGTGGTAATCTCTCCACCGTTCCTGCAATACGGTATGGCATGGACAACGAAGAAACCGCAATAAGACAGCTTGAAAAACAGGAGAACATTCAGATCGAAAGTTGCGGGTTGTTCGTTGATCATGAATATGAGTTTTTGGGAACCACACCTGATGGCAAATATGCAGACGGCTTAGTAGAAATAAAATGCCCAGTTTCTTTAGCAAAACTCTCATTAGAAAATGATATTAAAAAGCATCCTTTTTGGAAGTTAGATTCAAATTCAAACACTTATTTAGTCAACAAACAGCATCACTGGCATTACCAAATTCAAGGCCAATCACATATTACCCAAAAAGACGTCTGCATGCTTGGCATTTGGTTTGGTGAAGCTGTACCTATTTAATTAGAAAGTGTATTTGATTCAGCGCGATGACGAATTTTGGAAGACAAAAATGGAAGCCAAATTAGTCAAATTTTAATCACTAGCGCCATCTGATGGTACATAAATGAACTAAGCTTCACGACGCGAGTTTACTTTGTTCACCAACAGTAGGCCTAGCTCACTAATGCGCGAGTAAATTATACAGTGATTAATTTTAATTATTATTTAATAATTAATTATTTAGCTCAGTGAGTAAAATTGAGTTAAAGAGATTTGTTTGTTTGGTTTTAATTCGTATTGGGGTAAGGCCGTAGATTTAGCCACTTTTTGAAACCAAAAAGTGTCTCACATTTTGACTGCATATAAAAAAAAAAGTTGCTAGTAATTTGTAATTATAGCACTCTTATTATGTTTAGTAGCTCTCTAAAGCATACAATTTCATTTCAAAGTTACAAAACTCTATAGTTTATTAACTAGAGTGAGTTTAATTTGGCAAGGTACCCAAATTTCGCAAAAAAAACACGTTGTCTTTTTAATGCATCCAAACACTAGGAACTAAATATTTGTAGTTTTTTCTATTGAAAGTCAAATTAACAAGAACTAACATAAATAACACAAAAATAAGCCGCTAAATCATTATTTTGATCTTTAAAATGAGCTGATTTCATGAATTTATTTTTTCTCCGTATTTTCGCTTCTATGTTACAATTTTGTATGTTACCGCTATTTCGCCTCTAAACAATGTTAAACTTTTATGGTTATGTTTTGTATTTGACATAGGCTTCAATAAGTGTCCATGCGGATGAATAATAATAAAAAAGAAGCCATATTGTTTACTCTGTGGAGTAGAACAAAAGTGCAGACGTGTGTCGTCAGAGATTTTTTTTGGGAATTCATACGATTTTAAAGGTAAATAACAGTTTTTATTACACCTATTTTATATAAAAATATGCATATGCTCGCTTCTACGTTACTTCTAAGTTACTTCTATGTAACCGGTAACATTAATTGTATGTTACGTAACGTTTAAGTGTTGTAAAGATTCGTACATACAATGTATTCGCGCATTTTTTTTATTTTAGTACGTACTTAAAACAATCGATAAACAGTCCTATTTTACACATTTTTATTAGGTTGCTTTCTTGTTTAGTTGTTTGTCCATAAAATTTAGTAAACGTTCTTATACTATTTTCCCGATGTGCTAGAGACTTGAAACTTATAATATATATATATAAATATATTTTAATTATCAATTTAAAAATATCTACAATGTCACAGATGCCGATGACTGCAACTGAAAAGCAAAAAAAAATCGGGAAAAGCTGAAAAACTAAAAACCCTGAGAAGTTTGAAGAAATAAAAAGGAAGAACAATAACAATTTTGTTGTTAGGTTATCAAAATAAAAGACTTAGTTTGATAAAAGAATTGGTTTTATTTTATTTGTTTTTGTTGCTGCTATCACTAACAATACTGTTACCCAATATATGTTATCCAATATCTATGTACATTATAAGACAAAGATTAACACCAAAAGGGGGTAGTATGAAATCGACCTTACACACTTTATTCGTTACTTTCGTGTTACTTGTACGTTACCATAACATAGAAGCATCTATGTTACTCTATGTTACTAAGTGGCAAAATCTACGGCCTTACCCATTGTTCTTTCAATTACCCGAGTATCTGCTTATACATAGACGTATCCACGTAAAACTTACGGCTGTATATCAGGGATACAGCCAACCAGGGTTTTTTATTATATAATTGTCTTTTTTAAAAAGAGCTAATTAATCTCTTTTCTTTAGCTCTTCTTCTCTGGGAAGTATGACTGCATATTTGGAACGTGCACCTAGTTTTAAAAGAATGACGTATCTAAATTATATGTAAATATCTTACGGAAATAAATCTGTTTTTTTTAGCATTCGAATACCTAAGTACCTTTATCACGTAACTCTGGTCAGGAATGTACGTCATTATGGTGTCAAATAGATATTGTATAATATTTGCAACTGTCATGTTCACAATTAAATCTTGTTTGTAATTTTAATTATCTTATTTAGAAAGATGCGATCCCTGTGGAGTTTCTTTGACTGATATCAAATGTGCAAAAAAGGTACCACATTTAACCACTTAACCGAGGAAAATATTCCCACCTGATTCTTACGGAAAAACGTGTCCACTCAAACAAAGTCGTGGGCAGCAGTTAGTATGTATTGTTAACATAACAATTTTTATATTTGGTAACAAAATCCAAAGTTAAAATTTAGTTGGCAAGTCAAAGTTCGTCGAACCACTGTGCATACGTACATGTGTGCGTGTGCGGTGCGCGAGCCTCGATCGTTGTGTGAGTAGCGCTAAAAACCTAAACTTCGCGCGACGCGACTCCGAAACGCGTGCTTTCTCCATTTTCATCAACTCTGCTGTACGAGTTATCTCTTCCTACTTCCATCTCCATGCAGACTTTTTGCAACTATACCGTCATGTCGGGCAATGACAACCCCGCAGAGTGCCAATAAGAGGGGATATGCCCTAAGAAGAATGATAATGTGCCAATGAGCTCATCACTACAAGGGGTAGAAATGACCGTGCAAAGTGGAGTACAATAAACAGGAAAGCGAACTCCGGGCGTCACGAGACGCAACTGCCACCTAACCCAAATAAAGCTAATAGAAGGTTGTGCTATGGAATAGTTGTCTAGTCTATCTAGATCCGATTTTCTTATTCATATTTTTTTATTATTGATCCACAATAAAGAAGGTAACTATCGTAACTGATTTTTCTATCCATAATAAGTGAGAAGTCCAGCATACAATCCCTATTACCATGGAACCACGGGTAATTAATTTTAATTAGTTAAAATTACCAATGAATCCTAAAACCCAAAAAAAAAAACTGTTACATCACTGTTAATGGTTCTATGGAATAGCTATACTAAAGGACATTTTACTTTCCGGTTCCATTCGACAAAGGGACCGCGGTTGAATTATTTTTTTCGTAGTCCCATCTATAGGACATTTAATAGGACCACGGAATCGAAGCGTTTTTTTCTGTAGATAACAGAAGGCAGCAATAAATTAAGTAAGTACCTACTGCCGGAATATCTGTCGAACTCTTGTTATGGTTACTGGTGGTGGACCTAATATAAGCTGTGGTATAGGACAACTGATAAACATACTTATATAATTCCAATTACATATTACACATAGGAACACCCAATCTCCGAAACAAACATTTGCGAATCTTCCAATATTTGTTTTAACCTCAGCACACACTACCAATGCGCCACCCAGGCTGTTAGAAAATTGACTCAGATTCGCCTGACTTTTTAGTGTTGTCGCAGCATGATAAAACTTGTACCTCCTTTACACCCAGGCCTCTCCTCTCTGCACTTCATTCACACCTGGTAGCTCAATGGCCTGCATTGCAATGCTCAATGCATTACCCACGTTCGGCAAAAGTTGCAGCTTCAAGTCGGTCCTGCACCAAGTTGTCATAAGTTCCCTTTAATAAAAATTTGAAAATATTCAACATTCTTCACCAGCCGGTAAATAAGTATATCCCATATAGTCAGTCATAAGAATTCGGCAGAAATAGTGTAGTACCTATGAACAATCCTGAGGGCCAGACATCCCTGTAGGGCTCATCTGAAATACCATTATAGAAGTTTATAAAAATTGATAAAAGAAAAACACTTATTTAGAGCAGAACATTTAATTACATAATTAATCATCATCGTTAATATAAACCCAGATTGAGCGCCTACTTCAAAAATATTTAACAAACATCGCGACGGTGTATGTAAGTTTTCCACAGTTACCCTGCACGAAGAAATTTGAATCTATGTTTATAGTCTATGAAAATCGATACCCTAGATTAAAGAGTCACAGGATTAAAATAATTGTATCGAAATTATATTTATGCGAATACAATGTGGTCTTTTTATAAAATAATTAACAACTAGATATGTTCTCAAAACAAATGTTAACAATGTAAGCAGTTTATCGTAATTAGATACAGCTCTAGATCTAGAACTACGGACAAAGCCCAATCAAAGCAGAAGCTTTTTACAGTAAACTTATTATGTTTCTTGTTATTACATAATGCATTAAGTGCTTTACTTGTCCTTCGCTTTAATTAGTTGAACTAATATAAAAAAAACTAATTATAAACTACCAAAGACCTCCAGTTTGTATAATAGATAAACAAAACTTACAAATAAGGGATGGGGGAAAACAACTTTATCACTACTTGAAATCGATATGGTTCTAACGTGGCTACATTGCAATGCACATAGTTATACCTTTATATTATTAAATACTACGTAATGAAATAATTTTTTTTAAAGTTTGACTTGTATTTTATGCATCGGCCAAAACGGTCATGCCTAGAAAAACGAAGACATCCAAGACCGAGCGTTTAAATCTAATCTAGCATTTAATGTTTTTTTTTATTATAAATAAGTATATTAGTCGATTTTTAGTCCAATGTATAGAAGAATAAAAGATAGTTATGGTATAGAAGAATAAAAGAAAGTTATGCCTGTTAAACCTGACCATGAGCGGTTTATTTATCAAACGACTGTGGTACCGACGAATATATGATAAAACTACCAGTAATCCCGAATATGGACAAGGCAGTGCAAAATTATAGCGGTTCGGCAGGGCACACAAAGAAACCTATAGTTGCATTATCTACATACACTCATTTATGGAGGGAAAATTCCGCGACACTGACCAATTTCCTTGGTTACTAGCTCTTACGCTGGAGGCTGGCGATTTGCTGCTAAGAGCACAATATCTATCTATCTATCTATCTTCACGTTCTTATCTTTGACGGGGTAGTCAGAGGGGACATATCATAAATATAATTGAATTAAATTATATGGTGAGGAGAGAGAACGGGTCGAGATGATATTTCGACATAAAGGGAGCAATATTAAAATAACATCCTAAAATATTAACCAAGGTACAGTAATATATTCAGAGGAAAATACCCGACACTAACACATAACGTATTTATACTAAGTACCTGTGTAAATAATGTTAAACAAAGTTGATTAAGATGTACAATTAGAGTCATCCCATACGATGACTTTTTTATTGCTTGTTTCGAGAAAAACTGTGAATAAAATAATTCAATTAAATGAAAATATATAAATAACATAATATTTAAAATCTTCAGGAATTTTAGATATAAAAGTGTGTCTGTTGAGTTGACTAGTACAAATTACAACGTATTAATTTACTTCTTAATTTCAATTTCCAGACATTGTCAAATTACTTTATCTGTTCTATTTAACTAAAAACTATTAAGTGGTCTAGCGTGTTTGTGGCACCCACTTCGCAATAGGTCGACGACGGTGACTAATCGATTTGCATCACTTATAAGTGCAATTATCAATAAGTGACCAATGCTGTTGACCAATAATAGACACGCTATCCACCTAATTCTCCTCCCAACACTAACACAACATGCGCGCATACACGTGTCCTGTATGTACATGGATAGTTACTTAACAAACTTATAGAGCACATCAAGGCACAAATCTGGATACATTGTCTGTTTGACATAATAACTTAGAAGTTTGACTGCCTCTGTGGCGCGGTGGGAGTATATCCGACTACTACGCAAGAGGTCCCGGGTTCGATTCCCGGGTCGGAACAAATATTAGTGTGATCCACAAATGTGTGTTTCGGAGTTTGGGTGTTTCCTATGTATAATATGTATGTATTTAGAAATATATAAGTATGTTTATCAGTTATCTAGATATAACACAAGCTAATATTAGCTTACTTTAGGCTAGATGGCGCTGTGTGAAAAGTGTCCCACAATATTTATTTATTTAAGTTCGATTAAAAACTGTATATGATCAGTGTAACTTAAAAGTCCGCGATCAATCGACCAATAGTAGGGATTACAGATTGTAGTATATTCGTTTATTTATGTACCTGTTATGTTTCTGACAAAAAAATTGGGTATCTGTGCCCTATCGTGTATGCGAAGTGGATTCTACCACTTTGCAATAAGCCGACGACGGTAACGTACTGACTTGCATCACTTAAAAAAGTGCATTATCAATAAGTGACCGGTACAGGCGACCATCCTTTGAGCCTAATGTGCCTTATGGCATTTAATATCTAAATAAAATTTGGAAATAGAACCAATTGGGCAATTGCTGACAGCAAATGTGTTCCGGACTTGCATGCCAATCGCTGCTAATAAGAAATCAGAATTTCCCATTAACTTGCTTGCTAAACGCTCATTGTCAGGTTTTAAGTTGACATAACTTATATGGAAGTAGACTGTGTTACATAATTATTGCGGTCAATAGTTTTATCTTATAATTAAATAGCTCAATTTTTTTTCAAAAGGGCAGGTACATACTAAACTCACGCGGTGAAGGTAGAAGCAACAAATATAAAAATTACATTTAGCACTTCCGATTGTTAAAAATTTTAACAAACATTGGAAAAGGTGATAATGGAATGAATTTTGGAAAAAGTCGTTGCTTTTTTTAAGAAACTCGATTCAGTACAATATTCACATTAAACCATTGAATGTTAATTTAAAAAAAAAGCATTATCTTTGAATGTCTGTGGTAAAGATAATTGAAGTACTTCCGTAACTAATGCTCGAATCGAAATGCGTCCACCGCGAGATGTGGCAACGGTACATACTGGCATATTGCAGGTCCCAAAACACGTACGAATAAATGATACACAAGTACAAACTAGTAAGCAAGCTACACTAGACGCGTGAGAGGGATGGTGCGCGATGTAATTGTATAGTATAGGCGTGTGCGTTTATATAATATATATTCCTCTACCCTCATCCAGCGTTTTAGTATGTACCAACAATACATATTAAATAATTATAACTACCAAAAGCTCACGACCTATTTTAACAAATTTAAAATGTGCTTACATCTAATTATTTACTTTCACTTTCTTTTTATTCTTAATAAAACAAATATAAAATAGCTCATTAAAATAAATCTTACCCTAACTTTAGAGGAGCTACGTGCATTACACCTACATAAAAATATATATGACAACAGTATTCCATACACAAAAACAGATAAGTGATACCTATAAAATATAGTATTAATCCTCAATTTCCTACTAATAATGTAAATAGATGTTTTGATCAGGCACTGATACTACACAATGACGTAAAATGGAACACACATTATTCAATCATATTAGTAGGCGCCTTAGTTACAATTAAATAAATTATATAATAAATATAGGCAGAACGTGCTGAGGTTACAATAAACTGCTACTTAAAATAATTTAAAGCCTTAATTATATTCAGTATCGACATTACAATATGATATTTTCCAATTTCCAGAAAATTATTCTAATACAGTTTGTTCAAATCACAATAGATGTGAATAACACTACCTATGATTTTACATACATTATATCATCTAGTTACCAAAAGGGCCGTAAAAATCAATTGTTAGATTGACCACAATGCACAATGTGAGCCTTGTTTTGGATTTAATAAATTAATGACTGTATTATCGACGAAGACAAATTTTGATAGATAATGTTTATTTTTGAATAGATTCAATTTTATTTGGTTGCTAACAGCGTAAGCTTAGTCATTAAATGTGTTTTGGTAAAATCATTTACAAAATTACATTCAGTGGTACCTAATGCTGAGTAATCCCCAATCTTCGGACTAAACTCAGATGCCTTGAATATTACCAGAATCATATTCTTATCTGTCAATTTTGTACTAGTTCAAACTAATGGATAAAAGCAGGTAGATCCAGTTGCTTTATTCAAGATAATAGTTATATTATGTTTGGTGAAATGCTCTGTCGCTATTTTTGGGTTATATCAAATTATGTAGGCTGGAGAGCCACGGATTCTTTTTTTGGAAAAAAGGGTTCCTTATTGCATATCTAAAAAAAAAGATCTGTAGACGGTTGACCGAATAAACTTAACGTATCGAATGAGACTATATTCAGTATTACATTTACATTATTTGTAATACTTGCCTTGTCACCAAAAATATTTGGAAATTGTGCAGTCAAATTAAAAAAAATGTTTTACCGACTTTCATTTTGTTTTATGGATGTCCATTTGTTTTACATCTATTATGTTTATTTGTCTGATAAAATGTGATTTTTTCGGTTTGTCTCTAATTTATTCCCATTTTATAATAAGTATTACCATTCACCCAATATATTTATAAGCAAACTCAAATGTCAAAATCAACAAGCTTAAGGTTTAATACACTCGATATAGCACGACTATCAGCAATGGTTCCCAATTAGCGGTACGATATCTCAAGAGTACCTGTCGAGTACCTTCATGCAGTTTTATCAAATAATTAGACACGAATTCAATCAACGTATTCGTAGCTTTATTACTTGTTATTACAGTTTCAATGAACATATGATTCTCAGTCCTTTATCACAAACTTTTTGTACATATACAATGGAGTGCAATAGGGGTGACCAAAGAGCTTACAAATTTATGGTCTAAACTCTACAGTACCTACAATCAGTAGCTGTGTATGACTTTTGTGGACTACTAGTCTTTATCGAAACATGGTCATTTTTGGATGCTTTGCAGTGACGTCATTTTGATATTTTGTTTTGATGATGATAAATCGGAGTGTAGAGATTTTAGTATGAAGATTTAATATGGAGAAGATTCTTTTGTTACATAATTTTAACTGCTACCATTACAGTCCTGCTGAATGGGGATGGATTTGACGGCGTTCAAAATTACGTATATCTTTTCACGGTTACCGGATAGCGTGAAGACTACTGGTTTCTACCAGAACTACGGTACCAAGACGTTAACACTTTTAGTGGGGATTAGAAGTTCAGCATCAAGCTTGTTTAGATTCTCTTTGAGAAATACTCTGAAACGAGGTTATCACACAATTCGAAAGGTAGAAACGTCAGTGGTAATGGGCTGGCCATGTGTATCGAAGAAAGTACTCGGCAAACGTAAGATAAGATGCCTTATTATTTGTAAATATAGCAGAAAAAGTACTCAATACCGGTAGGTCCATCGAGTACTTACTGGTAAGCCATGCTAGGTGTTAAGACACTTTAATACTGGCCATGAAACTCAAGAAAATCTAATGATTGCCGAACTTAGGGAACCCCGACGGCTCTTAAATAGAGCTGTATGCTTCGATTGTGAGGACCCTGTTCATATGCGCTAATCTACTTCGGGTTAGAAGGCACTAACCCCTAAATAACAGGTACACCTGTGAAGCATCACCGTGTGGTTATAGTCTTTTCAAATCTGACATGCCTAAAGCACCGTTAGCTCCCATGGGATGAAGTCAATATATTTTACCAAATCAAATAGTAATGTTGAAAAGTTTACAATTGAAGGGGTATGTCGGCAAAACTAATTAGAAACCATTGCTTTATAACGTTGACCTGTATTGAGGTATGGTTTTGTGGCAAAAAGCTTGCACTTTGTTTGCACGCATAAGGTTTATTTATAGGTTAATGTTTAATTGGAGTATCTTAGATTTAATTCATTTCACTCTACTAACAATATATATACACGTATAATATTTCATTATTACTACTAGGTTGACTGCACGTTTCTTACTTTTACCTTTATTTTTTTCACCTTTACCTTTTCTTACTTTTACCTTATTAAATGTTTGTATTATAAAAATTCATCTAAAAACTAAAGTAGCAGTTACGATAATTTTAACTGAAGACCTAATAAGTAACCCTGGTATAAATAAATCTAAGTATATTTGGATTCGGAATCGAATAACGGGCATTGGTATCTAAATTTTTTATCTCTAAAAACTTATATCAAGAAACTTATCAAGAAAAAATAATAATAATTGATACACAATGTACCAACAAAAATTGTCGTTCGTTTTATCATTAATATTATGTATCTTCTATACTAATATGTAAGTTACTTATTTGTATTATTACAATTAGCTTATATGTTATCGGGTATATACCTCCTACAACTAATTTTAGTTAAACTCAAGATAACGACAAGATATTTAAAAAATGATGAAATCTTATTCGTGAAATTGAAATCTATAAGAGTTAGATTTTAATTATTCACCTATAATGTTACGGTTAAAGCGCGAAATGCCGTCACACCTAGGCTTAGCGGTAGCCTATTACTCGGTCTAACAGGTATTGTGATTAAATTAAGATGTTCAGCTAAATCTATGTGTATACGTATAGTATTCGGCTAAAACTAGGCGTAGCATTTATTCAATCGGGTTCGATTAAAATTAAAACTAGACATCTGGTTCACAAAGTTCAATATGAAATCAAATAGGTTACAAATAGTGCAGTTAAACCAACTGTTAGCGGGGTTCACGTAACCGTAACATATATTTAAATAACTATGTATAAAAATAAATTGCCGTTCGTTTATTTCGCAGAAACTCGATAATCGCTCGATCAAAATGAATATGCATTTTTTGTTCGTATCGTTTAAAAGGGTTGGAAAAGTTAAAAAAAATGTTACAAATTTAATTGTGTTTGAACATATCTTATATGTGTGTTAAATAAAAAAAAATGGCGGAATGATGTAGCTACGTCTCTAAGAAAAAGGTTTAAAAAAAATACATGTTATAGGTTGCTTTCCATTAATACACTACATTTATTTAACATTACAATAATACACAAGTAATTACCTTTAATTTAGAGATTTAAAGCAATGAGTTGATTATTATTTCACTGGACCACATTAATGATACGTTCTAACTGACCAAAAAGGCAACAAACCGTATAGTAAGGAATAAGACCACACTTGTGTACATAATTTTATTACCGATACATTTATAAAAAATATATTAAATTCAGCTAGAAAGTAGACTACTAACTAACAGGTCCAAACACTTATAGCACTTTTATTTGTTGTACATATATAAAGAAGCCAGATCTTCTACACGATTCTTTTGAAATTAGAATTCTAAGTTTAAATGTAAATGCATGTTCTCTATGGATGACCTAGCATGTCTGTAGCGCATACTTCGCTGTAGGCCGACGACGGTAACTAATTGACTTGCATCACTTAAAAGTGCATTATCAATAAGTGACCGGTGCTATCGACTATAACACTCATACACCTTACAGACACGCTTCCATCTCAAATATTAATTTACCGAAGGTATTATATAAAAATCTTTTGTCACGTGTTTCTTATTGCACTCTACCGAAACGGCTTGACCGATTTTTATGTTTATTTTTCTGTGTATATTTGGTAGATCCGAAAGTAGATAGTAGGCAATTTTTTAACCCCTAAGTGTAATGCATAGCACAAGGCTCTCAAATCTCTCTCTCAAAGCTCGCTCAACGTTTGCCCGGCCAGCAAGTATATTATATTAAGTATTATTTTGTTTGTTGTATAGGTAATAATTAAGCAAAAATAGTTACTCCGACCTAAAGGTGCATAAATTTACTGGCTTTATATTTCGCTTCTAATTGGTAGATTCGTTCCATCAATGCTATATTAAAGGAAATTATTAAAATTATGAACACTTTATTAAGTAATTAGTATGGTCTCGTACTAGACAGTTGTATTTTTCCCTACAAAAAAAGTATTAATATTGTGAACAAAATGGTATCTCGAAGGTGCTCATCCCATAATAAATATTTTTTTTAAATAAATAATTTGTGTTAGCTTGTAATGGAGCTCACGATACCGACTGAAAGAAGTTACTGGCCAAGACAATCACAACTCAACCTAGGTATTTATTTATGATTTTTTTAAAAGTCAGTTTTAGTGCAATATGTCACACTGGTTGGTTGACAGAATAGTCATCGCCATATTGAAAGTTATTCTTATGGCTCTCGTTATACTTCAACAAATGTAACCAAAATTATGTACTTAAATTTAATAGGTGCCGCAATAATATTTATTTACTATGGGATGTTACAACGAAAATTAGTTGCGATTTTGAAGTATAAAGTAATGGAGTGCTCAGCTCCGCCATACCGCTCCTTTAAAACAAAATTGTACGCAAGGAGCGGTACAGCGGTGGCTATAAACATAAAATATCATTTTGTGTAAATGTTTGTGTCGGAGTTGCTCACACTTTTGTAAGGCTAACAGTGTTAGCCGCCAAACTAGCTGTCCATAGAAACAGAACTAGCTACAGCCCGAAAGATCCATTCGAACCGTTAAGGATTTTAAAGTAGATAAAATTGGACGGTATATTGTTTTATGACGATTTCACATCTATTAAGTGGATACCTAAAATGAAAAATAATTAGTTCAATTGGCCAACGACTTTTTCAGTGATCAATTTTCCTGATAAAACGTCAATTGCAGTGAAAAGTTGTTAAGTGCACAAGATTAATAACTACCATTTTTCCACAGCATATCTTACAGACAACTTTATATTATCTTAAACTTAATATGTAATATTAACTCTCAATTATTTTGAGCTTAATTTAGATTATATGAATTTGCTTTAAAGAGGAATACAATCTTGAAATCGACACGGCGCAGCAGGAAACCCATCGGACTAATCAGCCAGCGAGATTCCTTCCGCGCCGTAATATCAATTCGAAATATTAATATTCCATAATCCTAGAAACTAATACATCGTTTTAAATTTAATTTGCTACACTTATTAATATATTAGCATTTGATTTCATAATTATGGTTCCCGTTACATTACATAGGTTAATTTACATATAATTTAAGACATTTTGTAAAATATTTAAATCTATATGACCTTTAAATTATCGTCTTGTTCCATATTATTAGTTTTAAATTTTCTTGCCAACATTCTTAAGCTATGGGTACTTTGGATTGCAGTATCTTGTATGTTATTTTTGTAACTACTTAGAAGACCAAAGGCTTTAGAAATAACTCTTCGAGAGTTATTTCTAAAGATTCTGAGTGTGTAAGAGTTCATGGTCATGATATGAAAGTTCAATATAGTAGGTTCGGTTCGGTTCAATATAGTGTGTTACATAACTACTTTCAATCATTGATGGCTTCAATATCTTATACTAGTAAAACATTATTTTTTATTTACAATACACAATGCAAGCTTTGAAAGATAATTGTAGTAAAATCTCTAATAATAAAATATTTTCAAGTAAGTACTATAACATTGGCCTCACCTTGATCCTTATCACTATATATCTGGTGTTATAAGCGACACACGACAATTACTTTCTAATTTAGAATATAAATTTTCAAAGATAGATATTAGACACTCGTTTAACTATGAACCTCTTACTGAATACCATATAAAGCCATTTAACTCTAATAGTACTTTGGGGTGCGTGCGGGTGGCAGTGATTATATTATCGAAAGATTTAATCCTAAATGCTACTGAACTGAGGATTATTTTTCTTTCCAATTTGAGTGGTTTAAAAGCAATTTCTCCTAGAAATGTTAAATTTGTGTCAATTGAAAACAAAGTAGCGAGCCTTAGGTTGCGAACTGTTTGCAACACAGATGATGATGATGAATTAAATAACCTATTGAAACAAAACATGGTCAATAGAAATTAGACGGATTTTGACTTTGACTGAAAAAATGTATCAATTAGAAGAAAAGCAACATTTTAGAAATAAGTCTTGTGAGTGTTGTTTAATAATGAACAACTAAACGATCGTACTTACGTGTAAATATCGGTGAGTGAGCGGTGACTGAAAGTTAGGCAGTGTAGACGCAACTTTTGATGGGATTGATACACCTCTTGAAGTAAGACCTCCATTAGGTCCCGGCTATCCCGTTTAAAAGTGAGTACAACCGTTTAGTTAGTAATGAGCAACAATTCTATAGCAAATGATTTAATTCTAAGCGGCATTTTGATGTTACAAAAAAAAATTATTTATGATTTCATTATCACAAAAAACCAGTCGATTTCATTTGTCAACTATCGATTGTTATAAAATTTATATGCGACCAGCTACCAAACATAAAATAATTTTCCAAATCGGCTGATAAATGAAGGAGATCTAACAGAAAACAACTACATATATTTGAGTTAAGAACTTCCTCTAATTTTATTTGAAAGCGGCAGAAAATAATATTATATTTGAAATTTGGCATATTTAAATGAATGTTCGTACAGTACAGTTTCAAAGGAGTAGATTTGTGGGAATAAGGATATAGCTATCTTTTTCTTCACTACATACTTTCTATATAGAACAGAAAGAGATAGCTACGCTTCATTCGCACATAAGCACAAAAAAAAGCCCGTTGCACAATGGCTCCTCCATTAGGATCTACTCTTTTTTGGCAAGCTGTAAGACTTGGAAAAATAATTTATCTAACAGTTTCAACAAAATTATATATGCCAATTTCTTTTTATAAAATGGCTTAGCTTCTTAAATCTAAGAACAACTGTATTATTAACAGCTAGATAGTTTGGGACATTCAGACTATCCAACCTTAATTTCCAGTTGTTTCTCGCTTCGAACTCGTGGTCCGCTATTAGCTGTAATACACAGTCAGTGTTAGACATTAGATAATATTGTAATACCATAATAATGATTAAACTAAAAAAAAATAATTACTGTAGCTTATTTTGGTTTATTTGCTATTGTTTTTCGTGTTGCCGTAAAGTACAGATCAACCCGGAAAAACATCATAACGTACTTAATTTAATTAAAAATAAACTAAAATATCTTATTGTGTCGCGCACATTGCTATTAGTTTAATATATTCCAATGGAGAATTGTATAGCGGTAAAAGGACACTCTTTACTAACAAGTATGAAATTTCTACTTATGAATACACATGTCAATTTTCATAGTATCTGTTTTACATAGCCTTAAGTAGAGACGATTTTAATATTATTATTGCTTATTAAATTTAGTAACGCGTATCTATACATTTTGCCAAGACTCATTTTTTATTTAATTAAGTAATTAAGCATTACAAAAAAGGGAAAGGTAATAAGGCAGTATAATGATCACATATATTCAGTGTAGAGATGTTCTATTGAATTGAAAACAAAAACTATTGTAATTTCCTAAACGTTTTTTACTTCTACAATAGATGCGTATGTCTGCAATTCTGTTTCAAGAGTAAGAAGTTTTTTACATTGAAAAGTTGATATAAAAAATCTTGCGGGATTACTAATCCACAATCGTCCATAGAAACGAAATATACGTGGGTCAAGCTTCTTTTCAACATTTTGTAACGATTACAAACAACATTCAGAATAAAAAAAAAATATCCAAATAATATGATATAGGAAAACATCTTACAAGCAAGTGATACGATCGATACCTATTTTTTTTTAATTTATACATTATCTTGATTACCGCTGTTAAAGTTCATAAGCGTATTATGAAATGAATTTGAAAATCACCTAGAGTACTATATTTCGTAACGTTTTGCATTGTATTCATTGTATAAAATTTCATTAAATAAAAAGTTCATATTTTCTGCTTACAATATGAAGCATATGTAGATATACATATAAATCAAGCTCTTTAATAATAAAATCATTATAATTGCACATACGTAGGTACATATTACGACAGATAAAAGAATTGAAAAACTTTCTTTCGACGTGAAAGCTAAAAGCTATTTAAAATATAATAGGTTGTTCTATACAACCATTAAATCAGAACTGCAAACTGAACTTCGCAATCTCGCAGAGTCGGATAAAATGTAAATTATTCTAAAACACAAAAATAGCAATTATGCTAAATTAGGCATTTCCACTATTACATAGTATCATTGGTGAACGACAATGCTCGCCAAAAAGCATTACAAGAAAAAAAGATAAGTCAAAACTCTCCCAGGGCTACCCAGGCGAGATCTGCTCGATCAACACAGTCACTTACAGAGCGACCAGGAAATAGGCGGAGTTCCATCTCACAAACTAGAGATCATGATTAATCAAGTATAAATAAACTTTTCTTTGGCCGAGCACTATCGTCCTAACCCGAACGAAATAATACAGAGAACAGAATAGGCGAACATCATATCGACGTGCGAGTTACGAGTAACAAAAGAGGATGGATACCGTGCATGCCATGTACCGTACCATGCAACGTACAAAACGACGACACTGAGTATATACAAAAGTATGAATGTCCTACGCGAAGTACATGACCTTCTTGGTGACGGCGTGCACGGTGATGGCGCGCGCCATGGCGATGGGCGTGCGGTCCTCGCTGCACGCGGACTGGTGCGAGCCCTCGCCCGAGTCGTGCTCCTTCTCCACGAGATGGTAACGCGCGCGGAAGGCCACGAGGTGCGCGTAGTAGGCGGGCGCGGGGATGGACACGGAGCGCGTGCAGCGCACGTACGTGTGGCACAGCTGGTACGTGAGGCACTGCAGCTCGTCCGACCCGAAGTGGTTGTCGTCCCACAGCACATGGTAGTGCGACGGCCGAGACGTGCCCTGCGACACCACACACACTTACTTACTCACTCACTGGCACCGCGTACGTAGGTACGTACGCGCGCACGTGCACGTGTACGTGATACGGAGTTGTTGCATTACTAGTTGCTTCCAAACCCTGGTATTGGGAGCGACTGCCGTATGACATCCCAACCCCGTAAGCATCGTCTCGTCTATTGGTCAGTAGGTGCAACGCTGGCAGCTGAGGTCACTTGAGTCAGTCTCGGTCCGCCACTCACAACCGACAATATTTAAAATCTACGAGATATAATTATATAAACTATTTTCTTCACGAACTTAATCAATTCGATAACTTATTCAGTCGACTGTCAATAAAAAGTGGATTTACTGAATTTCAGTGATGTATGATCTCTTATTATCGATAAATCTTTTACTAGCAAGGGGAAAATGAAAATATCATACAATTTGATATATTCCGAGGCCATTCTATCATCAATGTCGAGTATACATAACCATAATATAGAGCGATACTGTAGTCAGTACTGCACCGCAACAGACACAAATAAACCACTCCCTTGTGCGTACCTGTGTGCGTGGCGTACTCAGTACTTACAGTTCTTACTTGTATCGGAGCACTCTATACCTTACTTATGTACTTGATACAGATTATTAGTAATACTGACCTGAATTCCTTGGTGACTGCAGAGATAAAAATCGAACTCCGTAGGGTGTGTGATTCCCAAATCCACCGTGGTACCAGCCGGGATGTTCCCTGATTTGCCCGACTGTTCCTTCTTGTCGGCGCAAAACAGCCTAGTGTGGTGGCGCTTCTGGACGACGATGAATGTAATACCTGGTTTGTACTCTGCTTCCAGCTAAAAAGCAAAAGACTACCTTGCAATTTCCATAAAATATTTCAATGTCAAAATGACAACCTCCACTTTCACAGCGGAAAGGCTATTGACACTGGCCGTCAGATTGATGGCTCAAAGATATGCGTTATTATGCTTTGCTTGAAGAAACCGCAATTGTATGAAGAAGGGTGAACTTGCGCTAGTTGTAGGTTTTTTTCGGTACGTCTACCGTACCTAATACTATATTTTTAATCACTCAATTGGAGATAAGATTCTGTTCACTATATCACAATGGTACCACAGTTCTGCACGTTGACTCTCTTCAGAACACTCTCCGTAGGAGATTAGATAAAAAACGAGCTCAAAGGAAATGAATTTTCTATACTCCGCCAGTGGCTTAAGCTTCAGAACAATCTATACTGCGAATGGCAAGAAGCGCGCCGCTGCAAAGCGTCAAGAGCGTCCAATAAGTACTTCGACAAGTCATCCATTTTCAGTTACATAAAGAGTAATGTGCATAATTTAATTAAAAACGCAGGTTTGATCAGTTTAGAGCCATCAGTCATGTTCATGACATTATAGATAAGATCAGAACAGAGATCATTAGATTTTATTTTACCCACAATTAGTATTTCTTTTTATACCGCTAAGGAGGCAAATAAGCATACTGCCTACATGACCAAAAGTGGCCACCACATTTATACCCGTGACAATGTAATACCCTAAGAAATGAAAGTATACAGCAAAGTCCATCGGAATGCCTTTAAAGTTTTCAACGATAAGTTTAGCTTAATGCCCTTGTTGTTCTTAAAACCTTAATTCTCAACTTCGCGTTACTATTGGGTACAAGTGAGATCATACCTTGATACAAGCTTCTCTAACAGCCGTGAGCTCGTGTTGCAGCACATGAAGAAACTGTCCCTCGGATATACCGTCGCGGTACATGATTATACGATGCGGCTTGAACCCGCCGGTGCTCTTGTAGAACATGATGAGCAGCTCCTGCACCATGCTGCTCATCTCGTGGACAATCTCTTGCCTGGAAATGGACAAACTACTAATGATTTAACAATGCGGGTGCGGGGTTTTGGGGAGGGGGAAAAAGGGGCTCGGATGGTATGGAGTGGAGAGCAGCTACCTGTGTTGCTGCACTCGCACGGTGGCTGCGTAGCGCGATGGGTGAGCGTCCATGGAGCCCACCACGGCAGCGATGGACGGCTTCTTGTTGTCGCCGGCCGGCGGGTGTGTCACGTCCACGCCCAGGAATATCACGGGCTCGTTGAACACCTGCGCACCAACAGATCACGCTTAGCATCATCAACAAACAAACCGTCAAAAAAACAGGAGAAATGGCATGCTCAAGATTATTAGTAATACTGATGTAATATCGTCTAATCCGTTTTCGAATAATAGTGCTTAAGATTATTCGAAAACGGAACGTCGGATTAAGGTCCGTATTCCAGAACGATTCTCAATACTCAATCAACGCTTGAGGCTAGATTTTGCCTTATAAATACTAATCTCAAGCGTTGATTGAGTATTGAGAAACATTCTAGAATACGGCCTTTAGAGTGTTCTTTTGATCTAAGATCCTCATACTTATTACATATTAGTTTTAGTGCTGATTTGTGGAACTTGCTACACATTTGAATAACATCACTTGTGCTAGATTGGTGTGGGCTCCAGGGACCCTAGTCAATCTATACTTACTTATTATAAAGGGGAAAAGGAAATTACAAAACTACTTTTTAAAATTGTTCACCATTAGTAAACTAGGTTATTAAAAAGAAACATAGGCTATGTATTATGTTACTACTAGCGGAGCAGTAATAATAAATTAAACAAATCGGGCAATTTTCCATATACTGCTGTAAATACTGGCATATATAGATTAAACAGGTGGTACGAAGTTCGAAATATGTCACAGGCGAAACCGGGAGGCATAACTACTATTAGATAAAACAATAAATGTACCTTTGGACGAAGGGATGGCACCAGAATCGAATTAATACCACCGAGTTTTACATTGATTTTGAGACACAAATTGCTTAGAGTCTGAGGAGATGTCTTGTTAACATTTTTAGCTTGTACGCATTGTGTTGCCATTCCTAGTACAGTGTCGCCAACACGCTTTACTTCAGCTGAGAAAAAAATAAATATTATTAGAGCTTAAAGTCACGCGGAAATCTATTTATTTATTTTATTTATTTATTTATTTAATGCATGGAAGACCTTTATTAAGAAGAAGATTTATTTAATGCAGACCAGTTCAAAAACCTGTGTTAATAAAAACTACGTACCATAGACAGGCGTTTTTCCGGGTAGGACTACAACGACCAGCTGCAATTGGACAAAGGTGCTCTTAAGGTATTTAAACATTGGCTCTACTTGGTCTGGTCCTGTTGCATATTTGCAGAAACAAGGCTGTCCTATTATTGGCATACCCGCATCATTCGATATTTTTTGCAGCTGCTGAGTGAAATTTCTGAAAAGCATATTTCAAAATGAGAATGCTTAGCCATTGTAGGCGTTCAAAAGGGTTGATAATTTTGTATGTTTTAGATTTGGTTCTGGGACAAAAGTACCGTATGGCAAGAATAGATCTATTATGCTTCTCTTTGACGTACATCTCCTCGTATACATATGAATTTGTTTGTGGTTCAACATTGTGTTCGCCACAAACAAATTATTTTCCTTACAAAATGCCAATATAAACTTGCCGGCGTCGTTCACCCTTTTGTTTCCATACTTCCCGAGTACTTACTCAAATCCATTGCGAATGGTACCCACCCATCTATTCAAGTCTCTAAACACTATAACTATAAGTGTTTTATTTCCTTCTACCACATTTAGAGCTTCTCTCATACTCTCCCAGAAATCCTCTCACTCACTCGCGTTCCACAAAGATACTGGCGCGTAAGCAGCCACCAGGACTATCTTCGTCAAACCAAGTTTTAAACGGATCCAGAGGATTCTAGGACCTACCAGTTTGTACTCATACATACCCGAGACTAATCGCGAGGACAATAAAATTCCAACACCTCGACTGCCATGCTCGCTCAAGCACATTGCATCTAATTTTCTCTCATTCATAATATCCATCAACTCATTCATCTTCTCTTCCATTCCTCCAACTTTCCACGTAGCTACTCTGGCACTCCATCCTCCACTTCCCGCCGTGTCGAGCCGAGCGTGTAGGGTAGCGGTCCCCTACCCCGCAAAATATATGAAAGGTGTGTATAGGTGTCATTTGGGCTTATCGCAGATATATCACGCACCATAGATAAGGAAATTATCGGCACTCGTGTGATATGTGCCGTGTTTAAAGTTTACGTTCCCTACAGTTACTCAACTTAGTACAAGCCAACTCGGTGCACTCGCATTGAAACAATTCTTACGGGAATCTGTTTATTCTAGACTGCGTAATGGTCTTTAAAATGTAGTATTAAAAATCATAATGTTTGTCTAATATCAAAGATCAATTATTGGGCTATTGTTAGTACTCACCAAAATGTATGCTAAAAAATTTGCATTATTCGAAGGTAAAATTATTTTTAACGTTTTTTTAATCACCACGTCGCCGTCGGCCTTTTAAAACCATTCTAGTTAGTGGTACAATCAAGCGTTAGTCAATGTCCATGACCGCGTTGACAAGTTTAGTATTGTATGTGAATCTTTAAATCAAAACGAAACTTACTTGAGCGCATCTTCTCTGACTGTCCTCTGGGGTGCAAAACACGCTATCGCCCAAACTCGTATCTCCACCCCCATAAAGAATTGTTTTCCTCTCATATCCCAAACACCTTGGTTGGGCAACGCCTGCAATGGAGAATACTACATTAATGTACCACGTACAAATTAGATGGCATTGTGAGAAATATGACATTGAAATATTTATGAATAGAAACAGGCTAAGCACTCAAATATCTTGATAACATATACCTACCATAAAATAGTCCTAAAAACATTATACGACGATTCTTTGCGGAGCTCGGTGAGTCCGCTCTTCGCTTGATCCAACGTTTTGACCTCTGACGGTCTTTAAAAGCCTCGATGACAAGATCCAGATTCATAATCATCATCATCCGAACCTTAATCCTAAGTGGGTAAGTCGGTGTAAGGAGCCCTACCAAGATCATCGAGGTTCAAGAGATCTCATCTGCTTGCAACGACGCAGAAGCCATTGCGAGGTTAGACGGCAGTCACTACTAACAATGCCGAAAATTAAAACCCAAATGACAGCCGCTCCTAGCAGCCAGATGAAAGTGTATCTTAGACTCCTAATCCCGGTAGGGTTTGGAAGCAACCGGAAAAACACTTATTAAGAAGACATCCTAAGCCCTGGGTCCACTTTCTTAGTCTTCTACCCACAGCTCATACGGTCTTTAGTATGTAGTGAGACCAACAGCATGTGTGTCCTCTTCCAACCATAGCAATTTTGGTCTACCTCTCCTGTTGCGTCATTGCAAATGAGGAAACTTGTTTCCTACTGACACTCCGAGACAATATACTCCTGTCGAAGTCGGGAGTCGAAAACGCTATTGAAAAGTTTCACGGTGTATGGAATAATCTAATTTCCTCGGTAATTTGGGTATTTCTGTATCGATCCCTCGCTTTTGAAGATCTACCAGCTGGCAGGTAACATTGGCCTCGTCCAGATAAATCATCATCTACATACATATTTTTAGTAAAACAACCCTCTAACTAGTACACCTATAGACCGAATGGCAAGGATTACACAGTCAATAAATATCGCGATACTTGCGATCTCGCGATTTTTATTGATGTGTAAACTGAATCTGAAACTTTATTGACGATATTGACAAAAAAACTGGATATTTTGCGATCCATCAATAATAGTCAATATTTATTGACTATGTGAGCGCTCGTGGATCGCGATACTTTCAGTACCCGCCCGACCTGCGCACCGTGAACATGTCAGACGATGCATTAATTGAGGATTGGGTGGCTTCGCCTGGTTCAGTGGACGAGTCAGAAGCAGAATGTAACAATATTGTTCTTAAACAATTTATAGAGACTTTCGAAACGCTTCCTGAGCTGTGAATGGTTAGAAATCCAACTTTTGAGTGAAGCCGGGGACAAAATGCTGGTATAACTCCAATCTATGAGCGATCTTCCTGTAGCAAAGTAACGCAGTCACTGCTAACTCCTCTCTCTTCTTCTCAAATGAGTATCTTGTTTGGTAACATATGGCAGTATGCGGTCTAATAAATTCCCAAAAATAGTACGAAAGTAATTTCTATAATCTTCAGTGTCTGACAGTTTTATTTCATTTAATAAATTTAAATAGGCATGTAAATTTATAACGCACATTTTTGTTTTCCCTACATTTAATGCTAACACAATGGCGATACAACCTTTTGTTTTTAAATCCATGTTGTAATTGTAGGTAAACCTATTGTAAACACGTCTACACAAAATTGTGAACCAATGAATACTGACAAATTTGTTGTAAATATTTATTGAAAGTGTAATACGCCATGAGATTCAATATTTACTGAAACCGGTATCACGATATTGGATTGCGATATTTACTGACTGTGTAATCCTTGCCAATAACAAGGATGTAGTGTAATTCTCTTGGGAGATCAGACGGTTCTTTATGGTAAAAGTCACTCATAGTGGCCACTCAAACCAAGCGCCAGGCGGCAAAGAGGCACACGCTGAGCCGGGTCTTATTTAGTACGCTTGAGAGAACGTGCCTTGTTATTAAATTGAACAAACCATGCTTCTCTCCTTCTTAAACAATATAGCTTTTGAGACAAACGGTGCTGCTAAAATAAATAGCAATTAACAAAATTAAATGATTTTTCTGAATCTTACCTGACCACCGAGTGAGGAGACTCGTCCGCCATATTGCAGTTTTGGCGGTGGCAAGACGCGACCTCTTACTTCCATCATATTGTTAGAGATCGTCAGTCCAAATTCCTTCACATATAAATCCGTGTTAAAGTTAGCGCGACGAACCAAGTTGTTAATTTCTCGTTCCCTAAACAAAACATAATAATAGGTATTAAGACTTACAAAATAAACTGTATGCATTGAAACAAAGTAAAAGTATTTAGATATGGGGTTTAGGCTTTACGTAATCAATCATACTATTGCTTCGAGGTATATGTGGATGTAACTTTTACTAAAGTAAAGGAAATAGCTCCCCTAGTTACTAACTCGTAGTATTATGATGCTATCAGTTGAGAAGGCTTGGGCCTCTGAAATATTTAATTTTTTTCCCGTAGAATTGTTGCCGAATCTTACATAATTGCTAATTTGTTTGCAATCTACAATGCATGTAATGAGTGGAAATTCGATATAACTACACGCTTCCTAATCAGGTACCTGAGGAAATCCAAACGTCTTGTACATGTATATTTGGTACTCACAAAACGGCTAACACCATCGTATTACTCAACTCAATTCAGTGCTGAATGGTAGCCTCTAGAAAGTTGGAGTTCGTTCTATACCAACAGAGACACCTTAACATTTAATAACGAGGTATTCAGAGCCAATGCATTAACGACCCCGTTTAGTGCCGATAATGTAATGCTTACATATTTATGTAAACTTATTGGCCAATACTTAAGAGCTAAAATAATCAAGTTTCATCTCCATGTCAGACTGTTTAAGTTACAATATTGTAAGGTATTGATGGTCTATCATACTGTTTCTACATAAGTACCAACTATATTAATCTATTATTAACTTTTCGACCTGTTATTGGGTTAAGATAGTTTAATTTAGGTATAAGATTGTTAACTTTTACTTACTCGCTGAGTCTGCCTATAAGTAATTTAGTAGTGGTTTTTTTATTTTTTTTATTGTTGCATTGTGGTTAATATTTTTTAAGTGTAAGTCTTATTTTGTAAGCATTCAATGTAAGCAATTGTTGGTGGACCAAAATAAATAAGATACTCTTTAATTTCCTTATTATATTGTAGCGAATTAAACCCTTTAATTTCGAGCAGGGAATGTTGCTCGCTCCCTCTCGCTAATTGAGACGAAAGTAAAAACAAACTTCCTCTCTGTGTAGCCAAATAAACTTGTTAATATGCACTGTCTACATTGCATATACCGTCCAATATACAATACCGATGCAAAGCAACTATGAAGTCTGTTTTTGAAACAATTTCACAGCTGAAGGTAATAGAAAAGACGGTATGGACATCTTGGTCGTAAGGCCATCGCACTCCACAATCAGGCTGCAAGCTTCTGTTCAGACGTGTTGTAATGATGCGTGGTCGAGCCGCGCCATCATACGACTAACGCCATCTATCGAACGGTTACGGCATTGAAGTTACTCCCGCATAAGCGTGGAGGGGAGTTCGAGGTCCCGTCTCCCGCGCCTCGATCCACCCCTGGGCCCTATATAAGCAGTTGACAGGAAGTTTCGAGAACAACCTAGATTTGTCTATTACGCTACCGTGTACTACCACACAAAAGTACTTTCCTAAAACTATATAAATTCATAAAATATTTGTTAAAATATTGGACCCGGAATATCCCGGTAAGTTTCTAATTATAATCAATCATCCTTACTAACTTTTGTTTCCTACAGGAAGAAGGGTGTTTAAATCTAATTCTATCTATAGTGTTCTTACCTATTTATTTTTCAGCGTATGTATTACCGCAATTAATAGCTATTTTTTTAAATGCTAAATCTATTACAATAGCTAATTTTCAGATATAGCTATAAGTGGGTAGGAATATGTATAAAGACTAAATTTTCACAAGTGTGCCTTATTAAATTTTATTTTATGTACCTACCACCTACAACCTATATGTAAGACTTCCCGCCTCTCCAGCACACCTGGGCCTGAGCAGAGGCTGGAAGCCTTTTAAGTTTCCGGCTGAGGTTCGTACCCCAGGCTTCTGTCTTCCAGGGTCCTTTGTTACGGTTGAACTTTTACGGTTCCACCACTACTACCTACTATCTGTTGGCTGAGAGCTGCTCCGAGGCTCCTTCTGGTCGCGCCTAGACCGGGAGTGGAAGCCGTCGCCAAGCCGGAGAACCTACTACGACTGCGAGAGGAACAAGATCCGACCCGTGGAAGATCACCTGGCCCTCCCTCAGATAAGTCCAGATTCCGCGGCCTCTCGCGGCAGAGTCCACCTTACGGTTGCCTACCTATATTCAACACCCGCGACCCTGACTAGACTTCTTTTGGCCCTATCGGGAAATATGCTATTTTCTAACTACTTCTACTTTCATTTATCTCCCGTAGGGTCCTGTACAACCTAAAGGTTTACAGTGTTTTATTTAAATAAAAATATGTTCGCTATTTCCCTATGCGGTGACATGACCTCGTGACTCTAACGGCTAGAGAAAAAATGTCATCAACCCAATTCATTCCGAAGGATTATACCCCTTGCGTAGGAGCCGGAAACTCGAAATAAAACCGAACCATGTTCATTACTTCAGTGCTCTGTGAACTTCTGTTATTGTTCTTCTGTTATTCTACTTCGCCGTAGTAATGCCCTTGAAAATGACACTTCCACCCCCGAGCATATAGCTCTGGCTCCCTCTCTCTGACCGGCCAATTAAGGCAAGCCAAAGTTGAGATTTGCTGCACTCCCGGGAGTAGCACTCTCACTGCTCTCCCGTTAGGCCATTAAATACTAAACGGTGCAGAAGGGCAACATAACTCTGAGGAATCGGGACCGATGTGTAGCCACGCACATTCAGCTCGCCACAAGCTGCCCTGCGGATGTGAGCTTTTCAATAACTTACTGATACATATTTTTTTTTATTATTATTTATTTATGGCCCACTTTTACCATTTTTTTCTGTCGGTAAAAGTGTTTGTTAAGCCAACCTAGAATTATGGTTAATGTCACGCCTTAATCCCCGAATAGGTGGCAAAGGCATATTATACGCCGACATTACACCATACCATTTTTTGTACCATGTAACAGGTGTTGAGCCCATAGCCGTGTTGAAAATGGATAGGCTCAGGTTACGGTGACCCGATGTTATGATGTGCGGATCAACGGCTTAATGTGCCTTTCGATATTATAAATTTGTTTCAATCTACAGACACCAATAAATATTATTCTTACGATTGCATTTGTGAAGGTCGTCGAGTGACATTGCACACTCTGTATTTCCTCTTCATTGTTACACAATGAGTGATTTCTATTTTGAGTCCTTTTATCTCTTTGGTGAATTTTACATTTTCTAACTACTTCTACTTTCATTTATCTCCTGTAGGGTCCTGTACAACCTAAAGGTTTACAGTGTTTTATTTAAATAAAAATATGTTCGCTATTTCCCTATGCGGTGACATGACCTCGTGACTCTAACGGCTAGAGAAAAAATGTCATCAACCCAATTCATTCCGAAGGATTATACCCCTTGCGTAGAGCCGGAAACTCGAAATAAAACCGAACCATGTTCATTACTTCAGTGCTCTGTGAACTTCTGTTATTGTTATACCTAATACAAAATTACAAGTATCTGAGCAAAAGCATTAATTATCACGTTAGGCAAAACATTAATCATTCACGCAAGCTATTTATTTATATTGATAACAAGTATAATCTAGTTATCCTGTTAAATTTCAGTTAATATTTACCTGTCTGGTGCAGATCGGGCTGTTGCCTTAATCATCGTTGAGGTCTGCATATCTGTTAGCTTCTTTATACATCTCTGCCCTGGCACTATATTACATACTTCTAGAGGTAAATATGTATGCTTATGTTCCTGTCCGACTTGTAAACAAGGCAAGTGTGGGTACCGCAATTTCATTTTGTACTTATCCAGAAAATATTTTGCGACAGTGCATTCTACTGTTTGTCCGTTATCTAGCTGAAGAGGAAATCTGAAAGAAAGATTTTTATGTTAATCTTCTTGAAACGGAAATATGTTTTGGGTGAAATGAGAGATTTGGAAACTTTGTTTTATATACTTACATATAAATAGGATGTTATGTAAAATATAGGAATTGCAAAAACAGAAACGGTTCTGGCTTAAAATACCAAGGAAGTAATCGTAAAGGAGTTGCCCATTTTTTTTAGAGAAGGTATTCCTTCTTTTATTTTAAAAGACACCTGAAGAGATAGACTGCAGATAGTCCACGCCCGCCTTATGTAGAAGAACGGTAATGGATCACCTCCAATGGGAGTTAAACTATTGTAAAATGTGCTAACTATGAAATGGGCTATTGGGTTGCGGGTTAAATGGATCGGATGTTTTAAGATATTGATGAAAACGGCGTCAGCCATTTTAATATTATTATTATTAAACTACTGGCAGACGGTGACTCGCAAACTCACTAGATGGGCCCCCTATACGATCACCATAGGCATGATATGTAAGGCGACAGAGGGCAACACCGGTGTGAGCGGCTTGGGGTGTCGAGCGGTGCGGCGCCGGTTTTACCTTCGCGGGACAGGCCCGGAGCGGGCTTCGCCGTAGTAATGCCCTTGAAAATGACACTTCCACCCCCGAGCATATAGCTCTGGCTCCCTCTCTCTGACCGGCCAATTAAGGCAAGCCAGAGTTGAGATTTGCTGCACTCCTGGGAGTAGCACTCTCACTGCTCTCCCGTTAGGCCATTAAATACTAAACGGTGCAGAAGGGCAACATAACTCTGAGGAATCGGGACCGATGTGTAGCCACGCACATTCAGCTCGCCACAAGCTGCCCTGCGGATGTGAGCTTTTCAATAACTTACTGACACATTTTTTATTATTATTATTTATTTTATTATTATTTATTTATGGCCCACTTTTACCATTTTTTTCTGTCGGCAAAGTGTTTGTTAAGCCAACTTAGAATAATGGTTAATGTCACGCCTTAATCCCCGAATAGGTGGCAAAGGCATATTATACGCCGACATTACACCATACCATTTTTTGTACCATGTAACAGTTGTTGAGCCCATTGCCGTGTTGAAAATGGATAGGCGCAGGTTACGGTGACCCGATGTTATGATGTGCGGATCAACGGCTTAATGTGCCTTTCGATATTATAAATTTGTTTCAATCTACAGACACCAATAAATATTATTCTTACGATTGCATTTGTGAAGGTCGTCGAGTGACATTGCACACTCTGTATTTCCTCTTCATTGTTCCACAATGAGTGATTTCTATTTTGAGACCTTTTATCTCTTTGGTGAATTTTACTCTCTGGGAGTCGGTCAAAGGTTTTCTTTGATCATTAATGTCTCTTATATCTAATACTTCACACATAAATTCTATAACTGGTTGTGCCTTGTAAAAGGCAGTTGCCGATACTGAAAAATATAATAGTATTATAATAGGACTGTCAGTACTTGATTAATAAATTTAAGATTCTTTGACACAAGGCACTAATTTTCTGCATATAAAAGATAAAAAAATAATTATAGTAGATGAAAAAGCAGGGTTGCCGGTCACTATAATTTTATTTAGAAGTTTAATTCACTTACACGATGTCTAAAGTCAATTTAGTATATTTTAAAATAATATTTGCAAGTCACAAGAGACTCTGTAATTGAACATTAACTTACCATCAATATTCAACATCATTTTCCATTGACTAGGTCTAACAGATTGGTGAAAGCCAAACCAGACTTCTCTACCTCCACCTAATGGGTGATAGTAACCTTCAGGTGAAGAAAAAAAAGAACGTCCCACTGGAGTATACATCATAGATGGTAGATGCCTCATAACTACATCTAGAGCTAAAATAGCGTCATACGGAATCTGTCTCGTACGACCTTCAAGAGCCTCTTCCAGTGCAAACAATGATACCTAAAAATACAAAGCAATAATTTCGTGTCAAATAATTTGATTGTGGTTTGGTGAATCTTGAGTGAGTCACATTACATACTTATATATTTTCCTCTGCAACACGGCGAGAGGGTCAAGCTAGCAAGTAGTTTGCTGAACTGTTTCAAAAATGCAGCATTCCACATAGGCGTGTACAAAAGACATCGCTGTTCCGGCGTGAAAACCCGCCTTACCCTATTAAGAACTCCTGGTGTTACAAAGGTGAAGCTGATGCAGCCCGCAAAACATTTTTCATTGTTGTTCATTTCATTATACAAACGTACCGATTATGTTCATGCTATGCGAGTAGTGTTGTCTTGTGAAGACTGAATAGAAGAAGGAAGGGAGCAGTAAAGATAGACACCAATTTTATGGGTATTGAAAATTTGAAATGGTTACGGATATACTGATTTTTCGGCTGTTAAGTGCTGCTATATCTTTTACCCAATGTCCTTCTAGAACAACGCCAGGGATGTTTTAGGCAATATTTTCTTTATAATAATGCATGTAACAGAGAGTGGGCGATAATACTACCCTGAAGCTCTCCAACATAAAGCTGCAAATAGTGAAAACTTGAAGGTCGTAATGCACCACCAAGGACCAATTCAGCTACACAAAGACAGACTAAGTAAAGGGCACATAAAAAGGACTAAACTATGTTTGTAGACCACACCTGAGAATACTAGGCAGATGGCAAAATGTGCTTGTCCACATAACCTCGCCTCATATGATATGGTAGATTTGCTAAAAGTTGACCTATTCACAGTTTTTGCTTAAAGTCATTTTAATGATGGCTTGCTAAGTGCGGTTACTTATGAAACAGATGGAATATCTGTTATTTTTTGTTTAAGCTTGCAAAAAAGCAAGGCGATGATAAAGGCCTTCTTGCTAGGCTTAGTGGTTTGTAAGCTGCCTTGAGGCCTGACATTAGTTCAATATGCTAATCATTTTTGTTGAATGCAGCTCATAACCACTCATATCCAAAAATTGGAATGCAGAATAATTTTGTATGGTAAAGTATAATCATTGTGCTCATATCAGGGAGTGGGATATTACATGTAATGTGAATATAATTTATATGAATCCTAATCATCTAGTTAGTGGAAACTAGTGTAATTAAAATCCATTTGGTTACATAATTAGCTAATAATACATGAAACAAAATGTTTCTCATAATGGCTTCCTTGCTCAATATTTTCATAATAATTTGCTTTTTTGCCAATTTATTCATAAATATTAAAGTAAGTCGAAAATTGGTTTATTTCATAGAAATCGTAAAAATTGCAGACATAGCATGCCGGAAGATTTGTGTCTCGCCGCGATTAAATCCTTCACTACTCCTGTTATCGCATACCATAGGTATTATTCATGGTTTACAAAGGTTTTAAATTCAGTTTTTACATAAAAATGTATTCTTACGTGGAAATGTATTTTAAGTTTTGCGATGGGGATCAAAAGAGCAATCTTTGTCCGTTTGCGAATAATAGCCTCACGGCGAAACACAAATGTTCCTGCATGGCATTCCTCCTGATTTACAATTTCTATGGTCCAATTTGCAGGATAACAAAATTTCACATGGAGTAGCAGGCATCTTTTAGTTACAATATTACACTAATTTTAATATTGTACAGAATGCATTCTCTACATATGTTTGTACCTTTAATGAATACATTTTATCACATTTACATTTAAAAACCTGTGTTTTATATTTTTGAGTTATGGATAGATGGAGAGATCAGGAATATCAGGTCAGAGTACCAATAAGAATAACAGAGCTTTAATATAGTTTGAATTGGAACCAACCAGGTCGCAGGATAGCTTTGAGGTTTATTCACAGCCACCCGGCTAAAGGTGAGGTCCTCCTCAGGGGGGGAAGACATGCTGCCCTCTACGGTCTCCCGAAGGCGGTTAAGCTATGCCTGGTGCAACCCACCCGTGAACATCACACAAACTAATTAATTATCCATGTCTTGGCAAGATAAAGTTTTGATACTTGCTTGTATTAATGCATCAATTTCAATTACATATTGTACTTGCATCTATATCTTTTATAGTATATGTGCCCCATGGCTTTGTGCATACAAACATACTTATTGTCACACCTTTATTTTTTTTTGCTTTGTGGGTGTTTAGAAAACTATCTAGACCCCTTATAATGTTATTTTTCTTAAAGTAAATGAGCACATGCCTATACTTTACCCATATAAAACAAGACATTATATATTTATAACAAGACATTAACGTCTACAAATAAATGAAATAGAAATACAGAATCTCTTTTACATATATGTTTTGAAATTCAAAGCATGACAGATGAGAAGAACAAAGACTAACTGAATCTACTTTAGGTAATTTTAACTAACTTTTTAATATATCTCACAAGAACAAATCAATGCAAAGTTTGTGGATTTTGGTCATCTCAGTATCAACAATCCCCAGTTTAACAAATCCTAAACACAGTATGCACAGATGTATTTAGAGTTTTGAAGTGTTTTTTATTATGTTTTATATTATGAAGTGAATTACTCCTTCTATTTACTATTGGTACTCTGACTTTGAGACAAAAAATGACAAAAATTTCTACTACAGTTATTTGCCAAATTATGTCTGTCATGATGAGAAACAATATGCCAATCTATTACTTTATTTAATAACATTTGTAACATCATATAATATTATCAGTGTGTTAAATTAGTGACACTTTATCCGCTACTAGGTCTTTCAGTAATTATTATAGAAAAGATTTTGATCCAGTTAGAATGTGCTCATCATTAGATGTTAGATCACTTATTAAAGTGTGAGGGATCATAGCCTTTAAGTGTAAACAATATTTATGAATTAACATTACAATAAATATATGTAAATTTAAAAGTAGGTCACTAAGGAAAAGACAGTCACTTACTTGTGCTACCCATTTAATGCTGACACGAAACACTCTATCTTTACCTTCACCTGGTAATATAACCTCTACTTCAACTTTATCATTTCCAATTGGTAAAGGGTCTCTTGTATACAAGTTATTTCTGCCATCAAATACAGGTTTGAGTGCTCCGAAAATTTTATTGTAAGAGTGAACCATAGTTTCAACAATTTCTCTATTGACCTGAAATATATAAAGATTAAAAACTGAAATGTGTTAAGACTATAAACAGTTAGGAAATTTAAGATTATTATAAACAGTTACACATTTACAAGCACATTGAAAAGTTCATAAGCACATTGATAAATAGTAGCATAATATCAATAAACCTTTCTTGGGCATTTGTCCGGTTGTATATTGACATCATAATGATGAACAAATCCTCTTGGCATGGATATTTGAAAGTGGTTAGCCCTAAGCATAATCGGTCTCCCTTCATGGCCGAGGTTGGGTCGTCGCGGGCATGTGAGTGTGGGTAGTTCTGCCAGTGGTGGCGGTGACACGAGGCTCATGGCACCCGCTGCCGCTGGCGTCCCTGGAGCCGTTGCACCAGTTGCGGGGGCAGTGCTCGGTACTCCAGACGCAGCACCAATCGCACTCGCGGCCGCGGTCACTGCCCCCGCTACGCTCACCGCACCAGCATTCGTGTCCCCCGCTGGAGCTGAATGATAACCACATGTTGTAAACACACATCAAAGTATTTATATGAACTCGGAAACAATGAGGTTTGTTTAACGTTGCATTTTGGTTTTGTGTAACATTATTTTGAGAACAATCAAACGAACGGGTTCTTCTATATAGTAAATCACAAACCTTGACCAACGGGGTACATCTTGATAAGTGTTAAGCTAACAAAAAGGGAACAAAGGAAATACACAAATTTAATAGGGAAGAAAAAATCACAACGTGATTAATCCGACAATAAATTTGGAGAGTGTCAAATTAATATATGTCGTCGCCCTATTCTACAGCCAGTGATGCTCTATATACACCACAGATAAAATTTTAATATACACCAAATCATCAAATATGTACACTGACTGAACTTTATGGCCTGGTTACGAAGACCTTTTAGTTAATTCTTATATTTTTAAATCATATTTCTTCAATCTTATCTTCTAATTTAGTCCTGTCAAGTCTTTGTCGATGACGAGTCCTCAGTCCTAGGTCCTGGTCCTTGCCCTTAGTATAATGGTGGTTCGTATACTGTGGTTTCAGTAGACTTTACGCGGCAAGATGGAAAATAGCATTTCACTGCAAATATATCATCGAATTTTCTAAACTATTGAATGAACCCATAGACAATGTAATTGGTCTTACAGCTAGTATTCTTTAAATGACCCATTTACGGAAGGCCGCAATGCCGTCCGCCACTTTATAGCTGTAGCACACGTTCGGATTTGATCCGAACCGACCGCGGATTTTTTTTGCCTTCCGATCAAATCTTACTGTCTGAAGAGCAGTCCGGCGGACATAATTATTATTAACTGAGTCTGCTTTGGTACACATCAATCCGAATCAATGTAGCCGTTCTAGATACATTGTCGTAAATTTCCCCGGATCTAATCTTATTTTTCTCTAAAAAAACACTTTTTTATATTTTTTTTCCCAATGCCGTCTTAGTTACTTCATCGTAAATGTAGCCAGAACTGATTTTACTTTGCCTAAAAAATATAATTTTTCATACATAAATAAATAAAATACATTTTTCCCCAAAAAAGGAACTACGTTAATACATAAGATAGTGTTTCTATATTTATTATTTTTACTTATCTATCACGTCTTTATTTATCCCCGAAGGGGTGGCAGAGGCATATTATATGCCCACTTTTCACCATGTGCATTCCTGTCCCACGTAATAGGTGGTGAGCCTATTGCCGTGTTTGAAATAGACAGACGCGGGATGTGGCTACATGCTCTTGAAACTTTAACTTGACTTAACGACTGCCATGTTTCTGGCCACCGGGACCAATAGCTTAACGTGCCTTTCAAAGCACGGAAACGCTCGCAAATATAAATGCAACAAAGTGGTCACCATCCGTGACCAGCCATAGTAAAAGTTGCTTAACGCAGTGATCGTTTACAGAACACTGAGTCCGCGGGACCACCAGCGCTTCATAGCTAGTGCTTATTTGCTTCAAGGAAAGGAATACTATGCAATCCAGTTCTCTACACAGATAAATAAAATATCTGTTTATAATTTCAAATTAACAACTATTCACTAAATGCATATGAAAATATATACCTTATTCATTTCTCTTACTCTTTACTTTTCATTTTCTCAAAAGCACCCAAAATTTTAATTTTACCTCAGAATAGGGACCAAAGCTCCTAATCTGGACACCCTGTCTGGTCGTCTGCCGTTCGGTGCGATCTGATCCAGTCGTCTGTTGCGAGAACAGATTTGGTCGGCGGACTCGGCGGATCAGATATGTCATGGTCCGTCGGATCAAATCTGGACTTCTGTTAGCGCCATTATGTTGACTGTGAATGTTGTTTCAGCCTGCATGGCGGCCGGCAACACCGTGCAGGATGCAAATCGAGTCCAGCAAGCTCCGCCCACCACTTGCAGGCCACCACGCAGGACTTTTAGTGACTTCGCGTCCTGCGTAGTGGACTGCCATAAAGCAAGCAGGAGCGTGAATTTGAACGCAGGACTGTAGTCCGCTGGTAGTATAGTCCATAGTCTATATATATTATACCTGCCTCGAATAAGGTACTAATTTTATTACGGCGGTATAATGATTAGGTACCGAACACTCAGCGCACGAGTTCAACTCACGCTTGACGGATTTTTTAATAAATGTCTAAAAACAAAAAAAAAATAGGCAGAAGTACTATTTTTTTTCTCATAAAGCACTCATAAAATTGCAAGAGCAAAGGTACCAGAGAGGAAAGAAAAAGTACTGATGATGGACGGCCAAGCCCCGTAGTGTGTGAGCTCCGTCCTGCATCGCAGTCCTGCACGGCGGATTGCCATGCAGGATAGTGAATGGGCCCCTTTATTAACTAAGCTTCCAGCAGTAAATTTTTACTATCAGTGCGCCTAGCCCCCTATGACCTTAATTATATATACACCATTTCATCGATGATGAAATCACTGCGTATTACTAAAAGTGTAAGGTTTCAGTTTCAAAAGCACGGTAGGAAGGCCAATCTCCATGCGTTTGTTCCACAGCAGTGTGCGCACTTCAATTACTCTCTAAACTTCATGAGGTAAATAACCGAAAGGCAGTATGCACTAGCACTAAGGGTTTTATGGGGCCTTAACTGAAATATTCAGGATTCAATCCAACCATACATTTGAACGCTTGTTGATCCTGACACAAGCACTGGTGCCCTCATAGAGAGATTTCAGTACTCGTATCAAGTGATTGCTTACTCCATTCTTGGCCAGTGTTGTCCATAGTTCATGTCTCACTACTCTGTCATGGGCCTTTTCCAAGTCTACAAATATGCAAAAACCCATTGACTTTTCACCAAAAATATTTTTTTTGGTGAAAAATATTATTATACACCAATTTACGCTGCCTCACAGCGGACCTCACTGCAGGCCACCGTGCCGTCCGCCACTTTCTCTTGACTGTAAATGTTGTTGCAGCCTGCATGGTGGCCTGCAACACAGAGCAGGATGTGACGCTGCCGTGTAGCAAGTAGGATCGTGAACGCAGGACTGCAGCCCACTATTTTGTTAACAATGGAATATATTTAAATCATGGAATGGAATATGATGAAATCACTGCGTATTAATAAAAAGGGAATGGACTATACGTTTTTAGGATTCCATACATTAGAAGTAAATATAGGAACCCCATTTTCTCAAGAATGGGTAGATGAAGAAGAAGTTGAAATTTGTACCAGATACTGAGGTCCGTGGTCCCTATTAGGTGTATAAAAATCAAGGTCCTGAATAAACACGATATAGAGATATGGGAAATTTTTGATTTTCGTGAAATCTTGTAAGAACTTACTAGAATTTACCTTAGTTTTCAACATTTTTATTTTTATGAATTTTAAATTTAGAGCCCGTGCGCACGAGCAACTAAGTTCTACTTTATTTATATTTATTACTAGTTTATTTGTCTCTATCGCCGTCACCATCCCGTGATTTTAAAGGTACGCGCACGAGAGCGGGAGGGTGTAACTTTTGTTTCCGCTACTAATAGGTCTTTACCTAAGAAATTGCCTTCATACAGTACTGGCCATTTCAAATAAAAATAATTTTTGTTTGGCTAAGAATTCTAATTTTAAATTAATTTTATTTTAATAAAATTGAATTCTTTTTCCAAAAGTAGTCATTTGTTTATTGATTAGTGTTACATTTTCATCGCATTTCTATCTTTTTTGTCATCATGAATACGTTAAAAATTCGAGTAATTATGAAATATGAGTACAGCAACGTGGCAGCAACACGGCACAAGCGGCACGCAACATCAACGACGTTTATAGAGCTAACACTACAAACCAAAGCACCACCTGCTATTGGTTTGATCGCTTCCTTTCTGGAAATTTCGACCTGAAAAATGGACCTCGCGGTCGTCCTTATAATACACATTCTACGCCTGAATTAGCAGCAGCTTTCGACGTTAGCGTCAAAACAATATTGGTCCATTTGCGTCAAATTGGCAAGGTAAAAAGGATTGACAAATGGGGGCCCCACGAACTCAATGATTGCCAGCGCGAAGTACTTGTCGAGACGTGCCTTGCACTGCTCAACAGATACACAAATGAAGGAATTTTGAACCGCATTGTTATCCGCGATAAAAATGGATTCTGTTTGATAACCGCGAGCGCTCAGCAAGTTGGTTGGATCCTGGTTCAGCACCTAAACAATGCCCTAAACGAAAACTTACCCCTAGAAATCTGATGGTCACTTTTTGGTGGTCTAGCGCCGCGCCAGTGTAATTCATCACAGCTTCTTACCTAACGGGGTGAGCATTACTGCAGATGTGTACTGTGAAGAGCTGAACACAATGATGGAGAAGCTGGCACATCTCCAACCAGCATTGGTCCATCGCTCGTCTCCGCTGCTCCTGCACGACAACGAGCGACCTCATACTGCAGAGCAGACGGTCTCCAAGTTGCAAGAACTGGGGTTGGAAGCTCTCAGTCATGCGCCTCACTCACCAGACCTTGCGCCTACAGACTACTACTTTTTCCAGAATTTGGATAACTTTTTGGCGGGAAAAAAATTGAATACCAGAGAGGCAGTACAAAATGCCTTTGAAGAATTTGTTGCCTCCCGTCCAGCTGATTTCTTTTAGAATGGCATCAATAAACTGCCACTGCCTTGGCAAAGATGCATTGTGTATACAAGTGACAAATGTCACGAAATTTGGCCAAAAACTAGGTTTTACAGCACAAGGAAAAGTGAAAAAAATACAAAATGCTATAAATTAACGGGTGTCCTCATACTACTACTACTACTACTACTGTCCACATACTATACACGAATAGTTTTTAACAACCAGAAAAAAAGAATTGTGGTAATCAGTAAACGTAACTTAATCGATATATCCAGTTTCAAGAAAAAGAAAATTTTTAAAAATGTTACTTTTTCGTCCCATAAAATCTACAATATGTAGATACGTAAAAAATATATGGTCAGTGTCTCACCGCGCTCACGGCTCAGAGTAGGGGTGAGGCGCACCGCCCATGCGGCTCGTGTGATCATCGTCAGGTTGCGAGGCTAGTGAGCGAGCGACGAGCGAGTCGCCGCGCGGATGTTAATTAATGCACTTGTGTGTTACTACCGCAGCACCGCCGTGACAATCGACTTACGAAATGGCTTACCAATTCACGAATCGCGAGTACGTACTCATGCTGCGTGCATATTTTATGTGTGAAGAAAATGAAGCGCTCGTGGCCCCGCGGTCTCAGATTTCTGTAGACGATCACTGAGTTACGCAACTTTCACTATGGCTGGTCCTCGGATGGGTGACCACTTTGTGGCATTTACATTTGCGAGCGTTTCCGTGCTTCGGAAGGCACGTTAAGCCATTGGTCCCGGTTGCCAGTAAAATGGCAGTCGTTAAGCCTGGTTGAAGGCCTTATGGGCGGCTTGAAAAAATTCAACAGCAGGTACCCACAACCTGCGTCTGTACATTTCAACACGGAAATGGGCTCACCACCTATTACGTGGTACTGGAATCCAAACGGTGAAAAGTGGGCATATAATATGCCTCTGCCACCCCTTCGGGGATAAGGCGTGATGGATATTTATTTATTTATTATTTAAAATGTTAGTGCCGGTTTACGTATGTACCGCGAGCTTTATCCAAACGCTCAGCAACCAAATCACTCCACGATGTTCGGCGTGTACCAGCGTTTGCTAGACCACGGGTCACTCCACATACCCTCGCATGCACACGGCAGAGGAAGACCAAACCCTCTCACAAAACTTATATGACGAGATACTAGAATTTTTCGCAGAAGATCCTCGTCGGAGCACTAACGACATCGCACGTCGTTTTGGTATTAGTCAGCGTTGTGCCTGGAAGATAGTGAATTCCGCTGGAATGCTTCCATACCACTACAGAAAGGTCCAGGAGCTCACTGCAATCGATCTAGCGCCAAGGATTGCATTCTGCAACTGGGTGATCACTAACCCTAACTTGAATGTCCTGTACACAGATGTATGTTTGTTTACGCGGATCGGGCTGTTCAACCAACACAACGAACATTGGTGGTCTTTTCAAAATCCCAAATTAACCCGACAGCATTCATTCCAACACAGGTTTAGCGTGAACGTGTGGGCTGGGATCTTGAACGAGCACATTGTAGGTCCACACTTCATTGAGGGTCGGCTGACGGGCGAAACGTATCTAAATATTCTTCGTTCTATGCTGAACAATATGCTAGACGACATTCCCTTAGTAAGCCTAAGAGGGCTATGGATACAACAAGACGGGGCTCCACCGCATTACCATAGTGCGGTACGTACCTACCTTAATGCGGAGTTAGGAGGATAGGAGATAGATGGATCGGTCGCGGAGGTCACATCGCGTGACCCGCGCGATCTCCTGACTTAACTCCAATGGACTTTTTCATGTGGAGTGAGATAAAACGAAGAGTGTATGTGAGTGAACCAAATACCCGGGAAATTTTAAAGGAAAGAATAATTAACGCCTTTGACGAAGTTCGACAACAAACAGATATACTATTAAGTTTAAAAAACAACTTACAAAAACGTGCACGTCTTTGTGTCCAAAATAATGGTGGGCATTTCGAACAACAATTAAAGTATTTTTAGGTAAGTTGAAAGTACTTAACTATTTACTAGAATAAATCACATCAGCTGTTTGATCGTGTTCATATACCTACCTATACATGCCTACACCGACGCGCCACACGGGTCAGGCCGGTAAGCGGTCGCGTCATAGGCAAGTGAACCATGATTTGTGATATGTTTTTAATATTCATAATGGTAATAACTTTGTCATAGTAAATAAAAATAATATTCTCATTAGGCCAATGTCAAAGTATATTTTGTCTGCTTTTGCCCTTAAATTTTTTCTGGTAGTTAAAAACTTTTCGTGTATAGTATAGACCAATTAACGCAGACTTCTGTTGTATAGGTGCTTGGCATTGGCAATTTGGAGGTCTAACTTAATTGGCAACATGCTTGAATACGGTACAGTACACTCGGCGCACGAGTTCGACTCGCACTTGACCGATTTTTATGTATTTACAAAAAAAAATTGCGGTATTGCTATTTTCTTTTCTTTTTAAAAGAGCACGCAACATAATTGCAAGAGCAACGACACCAGAGAGGAAAGAAAAAATACAGTTGATGTAAGGCCATGCAGTGCAATGCTATGCCCTGCTTCGCAGGTAGTGAATGGGCCCCTTTTAAGGGTACCAGTTCTTTGTCTTTCCTATCAGGTGTTGGAGTTTGGCGCCAACTCTGGAACATGACGCATGGTTGCCGTATTTTATTTTCCAAAACTAGTGTATAATTCGTGATTTTGTGTTTAACAATGGTGGATTATGATACATAAAGTGTTCGAATATGTGCATGAGTTATGCAAAGTGAAATGTTGTTCTTGAAAAATTGTGAACTGCGGTGTTCTTTGTGTTAGTGCCAAATCTCCAGAGAAAGCGCTAGTAAAGGGTCTACTACTGCTTTACTAGGGCATGGATCAGGGCCTAAGACTGAGGGCTTGACATCCACAGACTAGACATGACTAAAACTTAATAATAAAAATATATAAATACCGATCTGAAGAAAAGGCTTTATGGATTATTATTATTATTATTTTTTATAATTATTTAATGGCCTGGTTACGAAGACCTTGTAGCCAAATCTTGTTTAATAAATCATATTTCTTTAATCTTATCTTCTAAATAGTCCTGTCCGGTCTTTGTCGATGTCGTGTCCTCAGTCCTAGGTCCTGATCCTTGCCCTCATTATAATAGTGATTCTTATACTGGGGTTTTCAGTAGACTTTTCGCGGCAAGAGAGAAAATAACATTTCACTGCATATATATCATTGTTTTCACTATAGCACGTTAACACAACTTTTATGTCCAAAAAACCACCACTCCCGCACATAAAACAAGATAAATGCACTAGTTTTAGAAAATAAAATACAGCAAACGTCCGCACTTGAAACTCTTCCCGCCAAAAGTCGGATTAATTTTCTTTTCTTTGCTTGCCCAAGAGGAGGCGAAGCACTGACCTCGTATGTATGGAGTTTAGTGGGACGAATACAACTAACAACAACAATCTGTCTCTTATTAAACGTAGTGTTACATTCTCTTTGATGGGTATGTATGTCTAGATACAATTTTAGGGGAAAAAAACCGTACAAAAACACTACCAATACCAAATAAAAATAACCTTGTTTTTTCCTATATGAAAAATATTATAGATTTGTAGAGTTACATTTCTATTTTGGGAATAATATTATGTCTATCCCCTACAGTGGTACCCTTCGAAGATCCGGTGGAGTTGTTTCTGCTATTGGAAAACAGCTTAGAGGCGTAAATTTAAAGGCCGCTAAGAAAATCACTGTGAAATTTGATCCTTTTAGTGACAATGTTATGCATACAAGGTTATTATTGATTTCCTTTACGTGTATATACCTATATAGCCATATAAAACGATCACTTTCGTTGTACTCACAATATTAAACAACCTACTTATTATTATGTACCATCGGGTGTGTAATTCGATATTATGTATATTAACTATTATATATCTAAATATATTTTATCATTTATTTATATAAATTCATACATATATATATATATAGCTCAAGAGTTTTGTTTGTTTAATTGGATAAACTAGCTAATCTCAAGAATTACTGGTTTAAATTGAAAAAATATTTTTGTTTGTTTGCTTCCACTCACTTAAACTGGATCGCAGGATAGGTGAGCGCACCTCTGTTGGGAAGTAAGGCTATTTAACTAATTGCTCTCACTCTTATTAAACTCCTCTCTCTGAACTCCCTCATATTGTTGCTAAAATAATAGTATATTGAGGTAACATTTTGTGCAATCAGTATTATTGTTAAAAAAACATAGTTTAATCTTTATCTTTTTTTAAATGAAATAGATTATTCATCTACACTTTAAAATATTCCTAAAAACATAATAATTTTGTTTTCTTAATTATGAATCATACATACATGCATACATGCTGCTCTGCTGCTCATGCTGATCTGCTGGCAAAGTGAAATAATATTAAATTGTAAATAGGCCATCAAAAAAAAAGCCTTCCTAAGTTTCTTGCCGGTTCTTCTCAGGTGGGCCGCGTTCCGAACCGGTGGTCGCTTTAAGTATTTTAAATAGTGTATGACATTTTGTAAGCGCCGTTAAAATGGTCTATGCAAAATAAAGATATTTTTATTTTTTTTAGGTAGAAGCATATTGTCCCACGTAACAGGTGATGAGCCTATTGCCGTGTTTAAATGGACAGGCGCAGGTTGCGGCGACCTGCTGTTGACATTTTTCAGGCCTTCAACTTGGCTTAATGACTACCATTTTTTTTTGGCAACCGGGACCAATGGCTTAACTAGCCTTCCGAAGCACAGAATTGAGGGGGGTCTAAAGGCCCGAATAAATTTAATAAAATGTGTCTATTATAGATGTTAAATTTGGAAGAAATTTTGAACCCGTTGCCCTTTTTAGTGAGGTGGTAACAAAAAGGCTAAAAAGTCTTATGTGCTAGACACTAATTAGCACAACCAATTAAAGTCCTGGTAGTCTCAGATCTAAGTATTAATCATATTAAACAATGTATGTTTTATTTGATTAAGGAAGAAGGTTTATAATGATAAATATGTCAAACAATTTAAAATTATAACTAAGTTATAAAATATAGTTATAAATTTAATATAGTAATAACGGTCAGACAGATAATAATGAAATGCATTTAGTGAAAAGCTGTTAATTTGGCATTACAGACAGATTAGAATAGAAAATGAAGAATAGTTGAATATTCTTTATTTATTCAAATTTATTCAGCCGGCCCTATTTTAACGGGTTTTAATTGGCAGATAGCTGATGTTATAAAAAGTAACTTAGGATACATTTTATCCCCATATTCGCACGGAAACTGGTACTACAGGGGTGAAAGTGCGAGGCATCCAGCACTATCAAATAAAATCATAGATTAAGTGTTCATATCTTATAAACACTATGGATTTAGATTTACCCCATACAACATAACTGTTACCAAAGATCGGTTTTGGCCTTATTTTATAAAAAAAAAGTTCTCAGCTAATAGGAGTAAATAATATTATATGCAATACATTATTGTGTCTTTAAAAAGCAAATCGAATTCTGCATAAACTGCACTCTGCAGACCAGTCTCACCTCACACCACGATTTCCCTGCCAAAGACATCGTAGGTTGGTAGGCTCAAAAGAAAAGATAGAAATCTTGTCCACGCCGTTTTAATTGGCAGTTGAATCCAGGCGGCAATTTTAGAAGTGGCGGTGGTATAGCTAATATTATGTAGAATGCAGGAGTGCAGTAAAACTCTTTTTTTTTTTAAATGGCAAACAACCAAATTCCCTGAATGTTGTTACCCGTATTGGGTGGCCCGGCACGCCACTAAGAGAGCTGCTACCAGAGCTAGATACCACTTGCGAAGCTGGGATGCGTAGAAGGGAGTTCCTTGAGATTGGCGACCTGAGCATAGTTAAGTATATTATTATGTGCTTGGCCTTGGCCTTCAACTCTAGAATTCTTAAGCCCTTATGTACTGGCGATGACATATTCGATGCAATAAGGATGACGTATGCTCTGTAAACCTCACTGGAAAGAAAATAATAGGGAAGTTGATCTAGTGCTTTGAACACAACCGGTATTAACGCTCTGATGAAGATGATTTACAATGTTTTTCTATAACTTTCTATATTGATTTTGTTTTAACATTTCAGAAACTTCCTGCACTATATAAGTTCATCAAAGATTGCTTTGACAAATCCCAATTGTTTACTGAAAACTGAGATTGTTTGTGATCGTAGCGAGCCTGTTGTCGACATCACACTAACGCCTGCAATCGCGGGTAAGTTTTTTAAATGCTTATTTATTGTTTATAGTTATTATAAATGTAAATCAAATTTCTGCTGTCGATAGCTAAATAGATTGCACAATCAATAGCGACGCTATTGGTTAAATCCATTAATTAAACACAGAGACTTTCATATTATTTTCGTTGACATGTCCAATTAATTAATACCCATTCGAGAAAAAGTACAAAGATAGCTAGGTAAGCTCATTCATGCTGATTTGATGTACAATCGGACAGGACAGGCAAACGGTATGTTTTCGGCGCTACAATGGAAATACATGACGAGTACGCCTTCTGATAACCAACTTGGTCGATCAAAGTCGCTTGCCATAATACTATCAGATGACTTCGACCAGACCGAACTTCGGAAAGTTCTGCGTGTTTCCGGAATAAGAAAAGCTAATTAGAAAGCCTGACGAGTTCTCCAGTAGTTTACATGTAGGTATAATAATATTCTAAATTATTTGTGTTCCAGAAACCACAGACATAAAGAACGTCACATTAAAAGGCGGGAACCTCACTTGCCTAGAGCTACTCCAGTTACTAAATAAACACATATCAGCTCTGGCCCCTGTTGAGCAACCTTCTAGTACAATACAAACCAAAGCCGATAAGAAGAAAAAGACTAATAAAAAGTAATTATCTGCCAAGATGACAAAGGTAACCAAAGGTAATCTTCACGTCGTTGAAGAGCTGTACAACCAGATACCAGCGTTCACAGATGTTTTTTCTGAAGACACATTCTATATATTTGTCGTAATTTTTGTACTGTCGACAATATTCGTTGCCTTTGTATTGTCCAGATTCATCACTATTAAACCTGTAGAATAGATTTAGGCTATAAAATGTAGCTATTTATCATTAACTGTTATTATATGAGGGGTCACAGCATTACTTTTCGCATTACGAATTGAAGGTCAGTCTCAGTATCTTTCTCGGTCAAGCTTATCTGAAAACATTACCCAACAAGAAATAAAACCACCGCCACAAAGCAAACTGTTTGTGAATCCAATCCAGAAGTTATGTAGGTAAGTCGCTAGTCACAAATGCTAATAGTATAATGACCCTATTTACTTAACCAAAGTCCCTAAGATTATTTGCGTCTAAATAAAACTTTACAAATCATTTTGTATTTTTATTCTTTGGAGTAAAAAACCTCCGCAACTTCTACTGAAATCGGGACTGGGCGGTCAGGGCCACAAGGATATCGGTAAATGTTGGAATTCGAAGTTCCGAATGGTACCTACATAAATAAACTATATTCACGAGGACAGATCGCAAGACTTTACCGATCATGGCATACTCCTATTTCGCTTCCTGCACATTCATGAATCGTTTCATACATCCACATCTGGGTATTCGAGTACTTTAGAACTGTTCATTTTTGAGCAAAGTCCTCAATGATCTTCGTATCTAAGTCTTGGTCTATCATTTACTTGCGCACAATAAATTATTTTCCACTCATCTAACAATTTAACAACTAAAAAAAATTTGAACATCGTTAACCCTGAGCTTTTATAGCTCAGGGTTATCAGCAAGTTAACATTTTTTTATCTTATTTCTCCGTCGAGATTCGGTACCCGACACCTTGTGACAATGGCGCTATAGTTGCATTCTCTTATAAGTCGACACAACTCTGTAATATGTAAAAGGTTCTATGGAATAGCGACAGAAAATTTTACATTCGGTGGTCCCTTTGGTCAATAGGACCACGATTAAATGCATTTTTCCGTAGTCCTATCAATGGGACCACGGAATGGAAGCGAAAATTATACGGTATTATTCGTCAATCGTTCCGCACTCATTCGTTGGGCGTATCCAAACCAACGGAGCAAGTCCTTTCGAGCTTAGTGCTGATGCTTTCATTCAAGACCGCCATATTGCGAGTTTCGAAGTAATCACATCTCCACAGCGCTCAATTTTACGTTCGTGCATCCTATGACATGCCGCTACCGAAAGGCAACGTTGTGCGGTGTGGATCGCGAATCGTTCTTGTTTTACGATGCCCTATCTAAATATAAATATCATAAAATACTTAAATATCGTTCGGACAACTCACACAACGCCATCTGATTCCAAACTAAGCAGAGCTTGTACTATGGTAACCAGATAACTGATAAACATACTTATATATTGCTAAATACATACATATTATAGATAAATAACACCCAGACACAGCATTAACCATCGTGCTTATCACACAAAGTTTATCCTGGGTGGGAATCGAACCTACGACCTCTTGCGGAGCAGTCGGATACACTTGGGAGTGTATCCGACTGCTACGCAAGAGGTCGCCCTGGGCCATCTTTAACCTGTTGGAGGCCCTGGGCATGGTAGGATAATAGGGCCCCTATGACTTTGACAGCTAGCAACACTATTTAGTTAAATTAAACAAAAAAATAGATAAACAAGGTTATATATTTATTTTTTTTAATAATCACATGAAACGAATAGATAAATGTAATCATCATCATCATCATCCGAGCGTCTGTCCCATTTGCGTCTCGCGACACCCGGGGTCCGCTGGGTCCGTATTGGGTTGCATAAATTTTAGAGGCATAACTTAAAACTGCATAACGTTTTTTGTCATACTCTTCGTTTCGCATAACGTTCAAACAGAATAAATCATTAGGCATACTTTATTTTCCCATAACTTTTTTATAATAATGATATACCCGCATAAAATGTAAACCCATATTTTTTTTTACAATATCCATTACTAATCATAACTTTTATTGGCATCTCACTCACTCTCGCATAAAGATTACAAGCCATACATATAGAAAGCCAAGAGCCATACAAGAAACGCTTGAGGCTAGTTTTGCCATACAAATACTACTCTCAAGTGTTTCTTGAGTATTGAGTAACGTTTTAAAATACGGCCTCTATGGGCCGTATTTTAAACCATAATGTTAACGAGTACATATTTTTATTTTTATATCTAAGCTTGAACTGTCTAAGATTGAAATGCCCACTGATTTAAAATGTCGATAGTCCCTATACTGAAGTACAAAATTTCAACACATATATAGAATATATAAATAAAATACAAAAATAAAGGAGGTAGATTAAAACGAGCCATTCTATTCTGGCGCATCGCCGGCCGCAGCCGCGGCCAGCTCGCTTCGCTCGCTCGGCTCGCGCGTTTTGCTCACAAGTGACCTAACACTCCTCCTCGCTTCGCTCGTCGTCGTACCTATTTACGACTTTGCTCAAGACTTGTCTAAAAAAATAACACTAAAAATATCGATTTATATGGCTCGATTTGCATCTCACTCGGCCGAATACTGAAACGTCACTTAAATACAACGCACAGTGGAAGGGCTCTCAGATTTCAGTATCTCTTAAAATTTAAGTGGTATATACAAAGGCTACTAAAACGATTTGCAGGCATAATCAGCTAAGCAGCCGCCAAATAATTTGCGTCATGGCAACATTCACGATGCCTCATTTTACGCAACAGTTTTGGACTTAACAATATTTACAATGCTACTTAATTTAGTTAAAATAATAGAAAATAATAATAGTTTTATTTGGTGCACAATGTAATTTCTATAATGTTCTGAAAGATAGGTTTTTAAGTTATGTATAAGAACAAATAACTTAAAAACTATTTCGAAATTGAACGTAAACATTTGCTGACCCAATTGTCGTAGAACGAAACGTTCAATTTTCAAAAATAAATTGGGATATAGAAGAAAAACATTGGATTGTACCTCTTCAGCAGGAGTCTGTATGTAGCAATGGAGTCAGCACAGCAAATGGGCTGACATGAATAGCCGCTATCTCCAAGAATTATCATATTGACAAAATCATTATCATCAAATTGCGTTGATAGTTACTGTTTATTATGTGTATTCTCCACTCGTTTTTACAAAGCATTTCAAGACTTCTACTAAAACTGAATGTAGAAAAGGAAAGATGAGAAGGGATATTAACAAGACATTTATCTTTATTGTGTGGTTTTTTTGGTCTGTTATATAATAAATAACTTTTACAAGTGTTCTATTAAATGTCTATCTTTTTAGTCCCAAACAAGATTTTTTATTTTATACAAATATCTGTTTTAATTTATACAAGTTGACGCTCGCGGCTCCGCACGCGTGGTGAAGCTTTCCCGTTCCCGTTTCCCACAGGAACTTTCTGCCGGGATTAAAATAGCATTATGTGTAAGCTATATAATTTTAAAGTTCCATCTAAATCCATTCAGTATATTATTGCGTGAAAGAGTAACAAACATCGATACTTAAAATCTTTCGAGTTTATAATATTAGTAGGATTTTTTACTAATAATAAAGCTGAAGAGTTTGTTTGTTTGGTTGAACGCGCTAATCTCAGAAACTACTGGTCGGATTTAAAAAATCCTTATGTATTGGATAGCCCATTTATCGAGGAAGGCTATAGACTATGTATCATCACGCTACTGCCCTGGAGAGCGGAGCAGTATTCAAAAATGTCGACAAATCGGGCAAATTATGCATTATTGTAGAATATATAAGCGTCGGGATTAAAGAGGTGAGACGGAAATTCGAAGTATGTCAAGGGCGAAGCCGTGGGGCTCACCTAGTATTAGCTATTTTAAAAGTACGGTGGATGGGTTACCCGCTTTCCTTACAGATCAGGCTTAAAATGACGGCTTTACGTGAGAATTTGACGTACACAATACGTAATATGCGCCATCACATAAAGCGATTTTTACCAGGCTAAATTTTATAGACACAAGAAGGAATCGTAAACCATGTCCGGAAGGGGACAGCTCCCCTTCTGCTCTCCCCTGAGTACGCCCATGGAATAAATTATCCAAATATAGAACTGTCTCATTGGAGATATGGAACCGAGCAGGAAACTCCGCAGCGTTGCATTATTCGAATGTATTTAGGTTTTCTAGGTAGCTAGGTAACCAAGGGCCCTAGGGCAAATCAATAAATGGGGCCCACTTCTATCTAAACTGGTTAGATTTTATCAAGTAAAAATATTAAATATACAAATAGGTACTTTAAAAATGATAAGCTACTTTATCATTAGCTACTTTTCGTGCACTCATCGTCATCTGAGCGTCTGTCCCAGTTGCGTCTCGCGATGCCCGGGGTCGGCTTTCCTACATTTTCTCCAATATGCATGGTCGTCAGCATCCCCTGTAGTGAGACCATTGGCACGCATGTCATCCCTTTGGACGTCAAGCGAGCACTTCTTGGGTCTTCCCCTCTTACCGGGACCCAGCGGGGCCGACAGACATAGCCAGATATTTGTTTCCCACGTAGCCCGGCGGTTGCCGCAAGACGTGACCATACCAGCGAAGGTGACACGCGAAGGCTACCGCGTATGCGAGAGGTCATGCGTGTGACTCCACACATCCACTACAGCATCTTCATTTCCGTGATACGCAGCTCCTGCTTGTGTCGCTCCAGTAGTGGCTACGCCTCACTGCCATATAAATGAACATGTCTAAAAGGACAGGTTTATGACCATTCATAAACCTGTCCTTTCCACCTGACCGGCATTTTTGGGCCACAAATGAAACCAGTCATCTCCCGCCACTTGGACAACGCGGCCGCAATGCATGTCTTAACGTCGCAATCGATGTCACTAGACGCGTGGAATACAGATCCCAGGTATTTAACCTGGTCTGTGCGCACCTCTTTATGCTGTTTATTAAGCAGCTCGTGGAAATACGAGCGCCATCTCTCCTTTACCGCGTGGTCTTCGCATAGCAGGTTGCCCTCAGGGTCTTTTACACAGCGACACTTGGAAATATCCTGATTCGCTTTGTCCCTGGAGCGCGCCAACTTATAGATAAGCTTATGCCCCTCAGACGATTCCAACTTCTCATAAGAGGTTGTAAGTGGTCACGTCTGGCCCTGGCTACAGCTCTCTTAGTGGCGCGCTTCGCAGCCCTGTATGCGTCGCGATCTTCAGGAGATCCTGACGCTTTTTAAAGAGGGCTTTCTTCTCCCTAGTCTCCCTCTGGACTGTGTCGTGCCACCACCAAGTTTTTTTGTCACATTAGCGTCCACCCTTAGACTCACCGAGCACCACCTTTCCTGGGACCTAGGTTCAACAAGCAGCCACCACCGGATTCGGCGCTGGCACCACTCGATGCGTTTGCCTTTGGGCTTCACGCAGGGGTCCATGACAAGGAGGCGGTGTTGTGCAGTGAGACTCTCCCCGGGTATGACCTTGCAGTTCGCCACCTTGCCGATGCTGTGTCGCCTAGGAAATCGATCTAAGTTGTGCTCCTCCCGCTGTAGGTGATGAGATGTTCGGATTTCTTTTAGAAATACGTATTCACAATGGCCAGATCGGCAGCCTCACAAGTTCTGAGGATAGTTTTTCCCTGAGCGTAGCGGTTGCCGTATCCAAACCCACCGTGAACACGCTCAAACTCCTCACACCCCTCTCCCACATGGCCGTTTAGGTCGCAGCCCAAAACGATTCCCTGTGACAACGGAATACTACGAAGCACTCCCTCGAGGTGGCCCCAAAACGACATCTTATCAGCATCGCTACAACCGGTTTGTGGCGCTTAGGCACTTATCAGGTGGGTAATAATCCCATCGATAAGCACCCTCACGATCATAAGCTGGTCGCTACAGCGTTTTACCTCCAAGATGTCGCTCTGCAGCCCCTCGGAGAGCACCACGGCCACCCTGTTCTTCCCTACCAGGCGCACTCATGTAGTACAGCTTGTAGCCCTTCTGCAGAGGCCAGGCTCTGTTGCCCTGAGTCCACCGAGTCTCCTGCAGGAACGCCACGTTCACCCTCCACCTGGAGAGCACTTTGGCCAACTCTGCCGCTCGCCCAGTCAGCGTGCCAATGTTCCACGTAGCGAAGCGGACACGGGTTGGGGCTAACTTCTTTAGCCGTGCTGGCCCAACACACTGTAGCCCTAGCCCACTTGCCACAACTTCGCGCATGTAAAAGCTAGTAAGATGGTATTGTAGTCAGTAATTTAAGTTCAATTTCTTCGAATTACATAAGGTTTTGGTAATAAATATTGGTTATCGTTTGATGATCTGACAGGAATGGGCTCAACACATGTTACGTGGGACAAAAATGCATACGGTGAAATGTGGGCGTACTGTATGCATTCGCCTACCCCTTCGGAGATAAAGGCATGCCAATATGATAATATGATCTGACGGGAACTTTGTATTAGATCTGAGATCATACCCCTATCGATCGCGGGGCCTCTCTTAGACCGGTCTTTACTAACTGGGACAGAGCTCGTTAAATTTATTTCAAATACCGTAACGTTAGTTTTGCTTGCATTGGCACCATCATCAGTGTAGATACAAATAAAATTCTATAGGTATTACATACTAACATGAATTTATCCCCATTTCTCAATCTTTCAAATTCTGCAAACAATTATATTAATTCAGATGTACTATGAACAACCAGGTTTGATGCCCGAATAAACGTCGTATTTAAAATTATTTTAGGACATTAGAGCTCGCAGCCTAAAAGCCTACTTGTAAACAAGCGCTGCTGCGTCAATCGGAGTTTAGCCGTTAGTCCCAGTCAGCTCTACTGTGTGCCTATCACACTAACACCCAAAATTAAAAAGCAGTTAGACATAACCGGTCTTTAAATCCATAAACGATTAGGTACCTACCGTGTTTGAAAATACAACTGCACCTTCCTCAACTGCCTGTTATGACAAAAATTGGGCAAAAGCCTACACCCAGGTAGAAGTAAACTGCCAAAGAATGATTTTATTGAAATAGGTACAACTAATTTAAGTCGTTATGAAGGATCTAGATTAGACAATCCAATTATCTGTTATTGTCCCACAGACAACCCATATTCGAAGGTCAGCACAAAGATACCATTAAGTTAAAACATGTCTAATGTATTATTGTCTTTTTATTATCATTCAACTCCCTGAGTTCTTTATGAGAAATAACAGTCACATTCATAAACAGATTGTAGGTACACTACTCTTAACGCCGTGCCACGAAGACCTATCAGTTTATGTATCATCATCATCAGTATCGTTATCCTAGACATTTCAAGCCTTGTACCTAGGTAACACTGAAAATGTTTAGAACTGGCCAGAAAGAAATATTGCTAAAGAAAATTTTTTTTTTTGAATTTCAATTATGAAATCTTTGGTAACCTAATGTAATGATAGGAAAAAGCGCGGGAAACGGCAAACTAGGCGGGCGACTGTTTTTGAGTTTTTTATTATTTATTAATTATTCAACTATAATTTAAAGATCAAATAGGTTTAATAGTGTAAATATATTAATTTATTATTGTAAATAGTATAGTTCCTGTATAGTAGGTAAGTTTTTTGTATTTATATTGTAGTACATGGGTGATCCAGAAGACCCTGGGGGGACAATTGTCCCCTCAGTGTATAATACTGTTACGATAGATGGATCAGGAATGGATACGGAAGGATCGGTAATAGACACAGATGGCTCCGAGACCAACTCTCGGTCCCATAAGCGAAAGAGAGCATCGGTTTCGTCTAAGATTTGCAAGCACTGCAATAAAAAACGCAGATATCACCATAAATCTTCTACTAATTCCGAGATTGATTGCCAATGTAGATCAATAACAAACACTTTCACTATGTATTCCTATTGGCCGAAATGTTTACAACTCATCTGACGCTGCCCCATATGCAGTTCATATTCAGAAACTTCCTTCATCTCCCAATGAAAACTGTTCCATTCATCCTGTAGCATTTGGCTTTTTTCTTAAAAAAAACTCATTCAAGAACATTGTCAATGGCAGTCTTAAAAAAATAGGGCGCAACCGTATTTCTTTATCTTTTTCGTCACATGATAGTGCCAACAATTTTGTAGATGATGATGCATTAAAATCTAATAATTACAAAGCTTTTATTCCTTCTGTTAATGTTACACGCATGGGTATAGTGAGAGGTGTTCCTACTGACTGGAGCGATGAGGATATTCTAAGCAATATATCAGTTCCCATAGGTTGCGGCCAAATTATAAAAATAAGGAGGCTAAAAAGAAAAGTCATTAGCAATGAAAAGTCAGAGTTTGTTCCCATAGAAACTGTAGTCCTAACATTTGATGGGCAAGTTTTACCCAAACGTATTTTTATGTGTTATAACTCACTTCCTGTTGATTTATACATTTATCCCACAATACAATGCTTTAATTGTTGTCGATATGGACATATTCGCAGCCAATGCAGATCATCTCCAAGATGTTTTAAATGTGGTCTAGGCCATACAGGAGAGACATGCAAAGTTGAGGAGTTTAAGTGCTGTCTCTGTACAGGTTCTCATCTTGCAACTAATAAAATATGTCCTGAATTCTCTAGGCAAAAGGGGATTAAGGAATCAATGGCCAAAAGTTGTATTTCTTATGCTGAAGCCTTGAAGTTACACCCTCCTGTTAGCAAACCTTATTCTGATACTCTCATGTCTGCTCCTCAACATAGGTCAATACAAAATATTCCATATCATACTCATCATAATAACTCGTACAAGAAAACAGTATTCTTAAAACCGAAGCAACCTCAAAAATTTGTAAGATATGGATATGATCAATTAGCCCATTCTAACTTAACAAAAGATTATACAATTCCTTTACCCTCTATTGGCACTCTCAATAACTGTAATAATGATTCTCTATCTGAAATTCCCATTAAACAATTAATGTTAACTCTTATCAACTCTTTACAACAATGTAATATGATTAAATTACCGCCCAACGCTGCTATACTATCAGATACAGAAGTAAATAACACAATTAATAATGGATCAGTTCTCCCTAATGCAATGGAACTGCTGCAGCATAAGCCGCAGAAAAAGTGAACTAATTTACTTGATTAATAAATATGAACCATCTTTAATAGCTATACAAGAAACCTGGCTTAAGCCAGAACATAATTTTAAACTTTCAGGCTTCTCTTGCTTGAGAGAAGATAGAAGTGATGGCTATGGTGGTGTTGCTTTGCTTGTGAAAAATTCTCTTCTTTTTTCTCATGTAGAGCTACCTAGCCATGGTACCGGCTTCTCGATAATATCTGTAAAAATAAATAACATATGCTTTGTTTCCGTTTACATCCCTCACCCATCATCTGAGATTTATGATGAAGTAAATAATATGTTTTCTACACTACCAAAGCCTCTAGTGATAATGGGTGACTTTAATGCACAACATCGATGTTGGGGAAGTTCTAAATCTAACTACTATGGAGCTCGAGTTTTGGAAATGCTAGATACCTTTGAAATGTGTTTGCTAAATAATGGTTCCCTTACTCGGCGAACTACTCCTAATGAGCTAATTAGCGCACCGGATTTAACTGTGTTCTCCCAATCTCGCATCTTCTTTGTCCTGGTACACTTTGGAGTCTACCTACGGTAGTGATCACTTCCCTATTGTCATTTCATTTCCTAATAACTTTTCCGGCATCCAAATACAAAAACGTCAACCTCGACTCAAACATAAATTATCTAACGCTAACTGGGATGCGTTTCAACAAAAGGTTAAAAATAGATTTTCACAACTTCCAAACATTAACGACAATAATGTAGACGAATGTAATAATTTAATTAGTAAGGCTTTAATTGAAACAGCTGATTCATTGTTTCCAAGTAAACGTCAAACAAAAGTAACGAAGATCCCCGCTCCTCCTTGGTGGGATTCAGAATGTCGGGAACAGATTAAAAAAAGAAAAACAGCAGAAAATATTTATAAACATTATTCTTCGATGGAAAATTTTAATTCTCTTTCGGAAATTATAACTAGCACCCGTAAATGATTTAAGCGAAAGAAATGGGAAAGCTGGCAAACATTCTGTAATTCTGTATCCCCTAATGTTCACCCAACTATAGTTTGGAAAAATATCAAACGCTACAGATCTGCTTTTAAAGAATCAAACCCTCCACTTCTACACAGAACTGTTGTTGAAAATTTTCTGGATTCCCTGATTCCTCCTTATGTTCCTCTTAATATTACTCCTTGCCCCTTGCAAACCCAGTGTAAATTGGAAATGCAGTCTTCGAGTCTCAACAAGCCTTTTACTCTTAATGAATTAAAAGGCATTCTAACTTATGTTAAAGATTCAACCCCTGGCTTGGATAATATCCCCTATTCATTTTTCACTCACATGGATGATACTAGTCTTTCTTATTATTTATCTTTAATTAATTCTGTAGTGCTATCAGGCAACATCCCCACAGCTTGGAAAGTGCAAGAAGTGATTCCAATTCGTAAAACTAACAAACCTTCTGCTGAAGCGTCATCTTACCGTCCAATAGCCCTTTCCCCTGTGGTTGCTAAACTGGCTGAACACCTCGTCAAAAATAGACTAGAATGGTTTATTGAAAATAAAGGTCTATTATCCAATAGTCAGTATGGATTTAGAAAGGGTAAAAGTACCATAGACAGTGTAGCCATATTTACCACTGATATTCGTCTAGCTTTTTCAAATAATTACTCACTTCTGGCCTGTTTTCTAGACATAGCTGCTGCGTACGATAGTGTCCAGCTACATATACTGCAAAAAAAGCTTTTTAAATTGGATGTCCCTATATTATTAAAATATTTTATCATAAATTTTCTGTCTGAGAGATGTGTTAAGGTTATCCTTCCGGACTCCCTCACAATTACTAGAATAGCTTCGAGAGGTTTACCACAGGGATCAGTATTAAGTCCTCTCCTTTATAATTTATATACCTATGACCTAGAAAGTACATTAGTGAAAAGCAACATAAATATCTTACAATATGCAGACGATTTACTCATTTATACTTCGGGGCAATCGATTGAGAGATCAGCTGATAGGTTATCATCAGCTCTTGATTCCCTTAAAACGTGGCTGGATACTAATGGCCTAACTCTATCAGTGCCCAAAAGTTCTGTTGTATTATTTTCCCGAATGCGGTGTCCTCCTACCGTATCAGTTTTTTATGAAAACTCACGACTTCCAGTTTATGAGCATGCAAAGTTCTTAGGAATTATTTTAGACGCTAAATTATCTGGGCTCCAACATTGTTACCATATTACTGCAAAATGTGAACGTAATTTAAATATCTTGAGATGCTTGTCGGGTGTTTGGTGGGGAGCTCATCCAACTTCCCAAAAACTTCTTTATAACGCTTTGATTAGAAGTCTTCTAGATTACGGGTCATTTCTTTTAGAACCCTGTGGTATAGTTGGCCTAAATAAACTTGACAGTGTTCAATATAAAGCTCTTCGAATTATATCAGGTTGTATGAAATCCAGCCCCATCAACGCTCTTCAAGTTGAATGTGTTGAACCTCCACTGATACATCGTAGACAATATCTTTGTGACCGATTTGTGTTTCAATCTTTACAAATCACAAACCACCCCTTACATCATAAACTCCAATTACTCTCAGACGTAATAGAAACCTCCAGTTACTGGTCTCACAAGAAGGTTCCTTGCCTTATTAGCAGCTTTCGTAAATTTTTATCTCTACAATCCCCTACTCACAGATCTTCTCGTTTCCCCCTTTTTTCTACATCTTATGATTCCTTAACTATTTCACCTTGTATTATTCTAAACTGTGATCTTCAAAATGACATTAATGCTAATTCCAACTTCAACTACTATCTCAATCACGAATTTCCAGATTGGCATCATATATACAGTGATGCTTCTAAGCATAGTAATTTGGATTGTGTCGGAATAGGAGTATATCACCACCAGTTCAAGATAGTCCAGCAAGTTAGACTCCCACCAGAGACATCAGTATTTACCGGTGAATGCTTCGGATTACTGAAGTCTTTGGAATACATATTATTATTAAAACTCTCAAAGACCGCAATCATCACAGACTCCAAAAGTGCTTTACAAGCTCTACAGCGATTCCCATTTAAAACAAAGCATTTGACTGTTGTTTTTGAATGTCGAAATCTGTTACAGAAATGTTTATCTAACGGTTTAGACATAAAGTTTTTATGGATACCTAGTCATCAAGGTATTTTTGGCAACGACTATGCGGATAGACTTGCTAATGAGGCAGTTTCATGTGGGGATTTGTTCCCGTATAACAGCAACGGCACACTAGCAGCCAAGTGAAAGGTAAACATTTCAGTCAAATTCAGCCTACAATACCTGTTAAACCTTGGTTTTCAAAATTCAAATTTGGTAAAACGACAACTTCAATAATAACTAGAATGAGATTGGGTCACACATGTGCTCCAGTGCACCTTGCTAAATTTAGAATTATTAACAGTGACATTTGTGAATGTGGTTCAGATATAGGCGACTTAAACCATATTTTTTTCGCTTGCCCTCTATTTAACCATACAGAATTTTTCGAATCCTTAATATCCCTCCATGTTCCCCTTCCATCTTGTATTAACACCCTATTACATAATCTTGATATTAATATTTATAAAACCATATCTTTATTTATAACTGTTAATCATTTAAAAATCTAAATATTACTTTAAGAATCTTGTTTCAAACCATTTTGATCCTTTCCCGAAATTCCGTAATCCTTTTTATATATTAACCGCTTCCTAACCTTTTACTGCGTCGTGGCTAAGTCCAAGCCGGACATAGCCAAAACAAAAAAAAAAAAAACCTAATGTAATATATATTGCATTCATTTGTCATTTGTTTTTGTGAATTGGCGGCAAATGTAAAACTCTTGTTAAACGTGAAATTGAACTTAACGTGAGAAAATTATCGGTCAATGATTTATTATGACTTTCGTTGTGGGCTTACTCAACAACAAAGCTATGATAGGCTGCGATTAGCATTTCATAATGAAGCGCCACCTCGTGCCACTATTTACAATTGGTTTAACGAGTTTAAGCGGTCGTAGCAATCTCAGTGATGATCCGCGTGAGGGACGTCCTTTAACAGCGACTACTGAAAACTCAATGCTGTGCGAGTGACCTATCAGCAGATACGGGCAAGCCTAGGCATTGGTATGAGTCAAGTTCAAAAAATATTACACGAACATTCAGGCGTCAGGAAGTTGTACCAGATGGATTCCCCATACTTTAACCGACGACCAGAAACGCCTTCGCATGGACTGGTGTCGCGAAATGTTAGATAAGATCAACGGCGGTGACTCAAATGCGGTATTTGACATCGTCACAGGTGATGAAAGCTGGATATATTGCTACGAACCCGAAACCAAAAGACAATTAGCTCAGTGGGTGTTTCCTTTTGAGGATCGGTCAACTAAGGTTAAGAAAGGTAGAAGTCAAGGAAAAAAGATGATAGCCTCGTTCTTTGGTCGGAAAGGTCATTTCGCGACAGTTATGCTAGAAGATGGAAGGACAGTTACTGCAGACTGGTACGTCAATCGCTGTTTGCCTGTTGTCTTGGAAAAAATTCGACAGCAGCGCCCTCGAAGCAGGATCCTTCTTCACCACGACAATGCTTCAGCGCACTCCGCAAAACGGAATGTTGAATATTTGACTATGGCAGGTGTCGAGATAATGAGTCATCCGCCATACAGTCCCGACCTGGCGCCCTGCGACTTTTATTTATTCCCAAGAACTAAAGATAAACTTCGAGGTATTCGCTTTACGAGCCCAGAAGATGCGGTGAAAGCGTACGAAAATGCCATAGAAGGGACCCCTAAGGAAGAATGGGCCCACAGCTTTTCTCAGTGGTTCCATCGAATGCAACGATGTGTAAAGAGGAACGGAGATTACTTCGAAAAACAATAAAAGTATTAGCAACTTTCTACATTAAGCCGTTTTTTATTTTCTAAACATTTTCAGTGTACCCACGTATATATACGTACCTATATATTTGTATGCATTTAATTTCATGATTTATATTTTATGCTCTTTATTAATTACTTAACATTTCGATAGCCAGCTCTACTGTATGCTTTTAATCTAGGTATTATTTTTATCCATTAATTGAATCAGAATAGGTAAACTTAATTTTCACAGCAGAGCACATTCTTTCCTTTGACCATTGATACCTACAGACTGCTGCATTATTTTATTTCATCTTAAATCAACCGATGTTACTTATAGGCTTCATAGTCACATGGTAAGTATTCCCATTGTTGGCTGTCGTCACAGATAGTGTAAGTACCAAAGTAAAGCTTCGTTATCTAAATCCGACTTTGAGAGTCGATATTTCTCATTTAGGATTCTGAAATGAAATTAATTTACTTAGGAAATAAGTTAAATCACCTAGGTATTATGAGCTCAGCTATAAGCCACCAGTTACCTAAAGGCATAACAAATCTTAGGTTGTCTAAAAGCTAGTAGCTAAGTAGGTACCTAGTCTTACTTACCCAACTGCTAAAACTAAGCGAATGCTACATAAAGTCTGGAAGTACGCCATATGAAGACTTTCAATAAACTCTTGGATAAAAGTTATCAAGTAAATGTCAATAAGGAGCATTGTCTTATAATGTCTTAATGCTCCATAAATTGAGCTATGGTTGTTGTAGCTTCGTTGCTTAAACAGCTCTTTATTTTTCGTTCTTGCAATAAACGATGATATGACACTGCATAAAGGAAAATGGGTTAGAATCTACAGGTTACTTTTATATTGTAAGGGGACGTGTAAATTTTAGCAGAAAACATTGTGGGTGCGCTTTGGGCAACAGCAGGACTAACTCCCATTTTTCTTTTGTATCCCACTGCAGAAATTAGATATGTTCCTACAACACAGCAATTAGACAGGTAGAATAAGCACCTACCGATACCGTGTTACCACTACGGATGAACGTAGCTATACTTACGTGTTTTTGCAAAGTCGGTAGGTACATACGCATACGTGGCTTTTTCTGCATTGGGGAGAAACTAGAGGTGACGGTAGATAACGAATTAACCTTATTACACTTTTTTTGTGGACCCCCAAGGGTACACACCTTTAAAAGGAAATTCTCCGGGTTCCAACCAGCTTTGGCTGTTAATCCTGGCAATCTGGCAACCACTGCCAATTTAATAGCGAATGTCTAATGTATTGTCTTTTAAGGACAGCACCTCACAAAACAAGGTGGCGGAGTTACACGCACTTTCGCTGTTGACTATGGCAAACCATCATGGTTTGGCATTAGATTACCAATATTTTATATACTACTCGGGACTTCACGCGAAACAATTTTGTACTTACATTCTATATACAGTCCAGCCGCGACCACGGGTGCTGCAACGCGCTCGAAACGTCGGTGGTAAGTACAAAATTGTTTCGCGTGAAGTCCCGAGTAGTATATAAAATATGAGTATAAACCGCGAAAGTTAAAAAATAAAATTAGATTTCCTACTCCTATGGCTGATACGAGGCCGCATTGTAGCGAAAGCCAAAAAGCTAGAGGATGGTAGTCCGAAGCGGCTCCAGTAATGGTGGCATTCAGACGTCGACTCTAACTATATCTACTGCAGAAAATTACCAAACGTGTCGGAGAGTATGTGTCAAGCCGTAGAATTCAAAAGCCTACTGTGTCCAGTTAATTCTTCATGACTAGTCTTATCTTGCATTTTTATTTTTGAAAAATTTTTCAACTTGGTGTGCAAATAAAGTTATATTCTAGAAAACTATCCGATCGTTACCTAACTTATTAACAAAGCAATAAGGTGACTTACTATTTCGAGCACAAGTTATGATGAATAAGTGCAATCGCTGTTAGGTTACGAACGATATTGCAGGGCATACTGTTGAACTGGAAATGAAATATTCTTTATTTTCAGTTTTATTTAGAATTTTCAGGCTTCAACTTTGTCTTAAAATATCATTGCCAATCATACCAGTAGTCTTGCTTGGATTCAAGTAACTCTTTTCAGTGGCAACGATTATATTAGACAAATTGTGGTGTAAAATACGTATCAGAATGAACAGGTTAGTATAGTATTTGTTGACTATTATTTACTGAGGTTGGCATATTAGTCGAGTTTGTTTGTGGTAGAGACACAAATGCCACAAAACAACGTCAATGTTTCAAACTTTGTCTCACTTTGTTTTAAAATGTGTCAAACACAAGAAGGTATATATGTATACTTGGTACACTGACCTCCATACATTTTTTTTTCACACTTGGTACTTAGCATATGTAGATTGGAATTGTATACGAGCAACATAATCTAAAGTAGGTAAGTAGTAAGTATCTACTTATTGGTGTGACGGTAAGTCGGACGGGCTCCGTAAATTCTACCAAAGGTCGCATGCATCGTATGCATGTATTTACTACATAATAGGTACAAATTCCATTTTTCTTAAATTGCGAACTATATAGCTAGGTACTAGAGTTTGCAATTTAAGAAAAATGGATGTTGTACTTGTAGTTACAAAAATCAAAAGTTAAACCATATCTGCTTATGTAATAGTAAATGCTTACAGCATCCAAATAAGTGAATCCCGGTAGCGTTTGGAAGCTACTGGAAATACACTAAGATGAAGAAGGGATGCGACGTCCATAGAAGACTTGGGTTTGAATCCCGAGTCGGAACATATATTTGTGTAATTCAATTTTTTTTGTTGTAGAGTAAAACAATAAGTAAGGCGATTTTAAATGAAAAGATGTTTTAAAAATACGGTTGTATATTTTTAATAGAAATTGCTTCACAGACATGTCGAAGATTCCGATGCTATGGAGAATATACTTATTTATTGTACTGGAATACTGATAAATACAACTTGAAGCTAAAATTCTTGTGTTCCCCAACGGATCTGGAATTAAATGAACCTAGTTTATTCTTTATATATCACGTTCTATCCCCGAAGGGGTGGCAGAGTATTATATGCCCACTTTTCACCATGTGTATCTTGTCCTAGTTTGTGTGAAACTAGTTTATTCTTTGAAAACAGAAATTAGGGAGTTTTGCGATAATTATTTGCTTGCAATGCTTACAGTGAAATGAGGACGTATAATAATTATGCTGCCAACCCTATGGGGATAAAGGTTCGAAAGTAAAAAAAAATTGATCAGATGACTTGCAAAAATAAATAATTCCGAATAAAAATTACATCTTGATTACGCGCTTTCTGTTTACGTTCAACTAATGAGGTAAGCGCTTCAGAGCGCACGGCCAGCGAGTCGATCCTCTCCACGAGCTGCTGGTAAGGCGACAGCGGCTGCGCACCCATCACCACGTGGCCCAACTTGGAGTCGATCTTCGCGTCCAGCCGCGCGTTACGGATCAAGTTCACGATCCAACATTCAGCCTCGTCGGGCTGCATGTTCAAATTTTCAGCCAACATTCTGAAAAATATTAAATCTATATAATAATATATTTACAAATCAGGGGAGGTTGCCTGGAAGACATTGCTTTTTAGCGATAAGGCCTCTGTACAATATCTGACTATAATTATTTGTAATCTAGCTTTACCTTGGTGTACAAAAAAGTTTTATTATATTCTATTATTTTTATCATCACAGCCGCGAGCGTTAGCTAGTGTATAATAAATATATAAAGCTGAAGAGTTTGTTTGTTTGTATGGTTGAACGCGCTAAATTCAGGAACGATCGGTTCGAATTGTGAGGGTCTCCTAGTATAAAATGAATCAAGATTTAAATATACAAACATCTACTATACTAACTTTATTTACTTACCCAATACTGATGACCTGATGAATACGACAGAAAGTCTCGAAAATCATAAGCCGAGCGTTTTCGACAAACTCCTCTAAACAGGCGATCAAGAAGAAGTCCGTTAGAAGTACTGCTTGGCACTGGTTCAACTTCCTACGCGCTGCTTCAAAGTCGAAGTTCACGTACAGGTGCTCTATAAACTCTGTGATGGGATCCCTATAACCACAATAAAGATAGATCATGTGAGTACCTATGCAGGTATTTATAGATTGTTGATTGAGGGGGATGAGGCGTTACGTTCTTTTATACAACTCCTTTAAATTATTTTCTGATTAATTTCGAAGTGGGCTTCAAGACATTTTAACTTCTCCTGGGACTTCGGCGAGATCGAGTTTGGTGTAACTTTTCTAGTCTTGGCCATTGCTCTAGATCCTGGTTTCTGGTGATTTGGTGTTTTTCTGGTGTTTTGGTCATTGCTGTAAATCTTGGTTTACAGGAGTCACAGTATGGGAATGCGGGTGGGATTAGTCCCATTAAAAAAACATCCTGGTTTACAGGAGCAATATTAATGGCAATGCGGGTGACATTAGTCCTATTTAGAAAAATAAAGACTAATTACTTGTTACGAGGTTGTTTGAGGCAAGTTAGTGAAGGTACTGACTGAATCGTTACAACAAATATTATTTTTTTAGATGTCCGATCTCTTGCTTTCGTACTATATACAAACTTTATATATACAAATTTGCTATATTCTATTTATATAAAATGCAAACATTTTTATAACGTGTGGAAATCCTCACGAATATAATACTGGAATAAACCCGATTAAAACCACACGGTCTCTACGTCAGTCTAACGCTGAGCAGGGCGCGCCGGGTATTATTATTATTATGTGAGAGAGGCTGTGGCAGGCTAGAAAGTCCTGTAGCACTGTGACATACTTAAATAGGTATATTGTGCTCGCTTAAATCTTAGAGTTCGCTGCTGATTCCTATGAGGAATTTGAGAATGTCTTTGGAAACTTTTTAAACTCCCAGTGATGTGCTGTAATTCCTCTGGTTGAAGCAGGTGTTTGCCAAAGGAGGTGCATCGTTTGTGTATGAGAGGGCGCAGTCGCAGAGAATGTGCTGAGGCGTTTCATCGACTTCATAACAGAATCCAGCGCGTCGGGTATCTCCTCGGAGCCGTATCCCAGAAGACCGTGCAGATGCAACCTAGACTGTGAACTCTCAATGCACAGCTTTAATAGCTAAACGAATAAGTCACGTGTTTCAGTATTTTCCAAAATTCATAATAAGGCGGTGAAACAAGAGTGCCAAAGTTTGTATGGGAACCAAAAATATTACCAATTCCGCAGAAATATCTCAACAAGAAATAATTTAATTCATATTTCAGTGTTGACTACGCACACGCTGCTCCTCGTTAACGATAGTAGGTACCTAGCTATACTTGTACTTACCTAGTTTCTAACAATTTCAGTTTTTGATTCTCTAGTACTTTAATATCGACCATAAATATATTATAGTAAGTATAGTAGTTTAAATTTCATTAAAACGCGAGTATTATATACCCTACGCACGATTAGGAAACTTTAATGCAAAGGACAAAAAAAAACATACGAATAAATGGAGGTGAAAAACGAACCCGGTAAGGAGCCATTTGTAATGGAATGACAGGTAACAGAAATGCATCCCTACCTGTAAGTATATGCTTCTTGTTGTATAACTTTCACAAGGTCCTTCAGCGCATTTCGGCGTGACCGGTTAATGATAACAGCAGTCGCCAGGTAACGGAGAATATGCGGACACATTGTCTGAATGGCGTTTAAATACCTTTGGAGTAAGAAAAGAATATTTAGTACAATGTAAAACATTTGTGAATATATTTATTTACCATTCTTTAGTACTTACAAGGGCTTGTATAAGAACATCTCAATAATCAGGTCGAGGCCTTTCGAATGGTTGAAGATCACGAAGAGTGACCAGTGCACAAGCCAAGTGCGCTGTTGGAGCGCCTGCATGTTGCCCGCTGTGGCGCTCGCACCACCATTGTCGATAAACTCACGCAGTTTATTCAAGTCGTCCAGCGCTCCATCCCAATTTTGAACTAATATTTCGCTGGCAAGTTTACCCCACAATACGGAAAGATAGTTCTGAAAAAAATAAAATTATTTTATTGCTATAATTGGTAGGTACACTTTTAAATATGCGCTATGAGTGCTTAAAACCTTATTTCGAAATAACTACCGTTTATTTAAAAAACAAACATGTCTGTAATTCATTAACTGTCATTGTCTTCATAAAGATGTCAGCTTTAAAATTAATAATTCATAAATTTGATGCTAAAGGAGTTAATTTTCAGTCGTTACAAGTCACAGTCGAAGATAATGAGAATACATGTTCTGAAGCAGTATTTAGCGATTGGTCGGATGGTAAAATACGTGAGAAACAAAAGGACCCCGATAAAAGTTCGCGTTTGGTTGTTAAGATTATTTCAGGAAACGAATCCGATAAATTCGACTTAGAGTCTAGTGCAAAAGAGATAGACCCTGCAGTAAAAAATATTACAAACTTTACGCAATGTACTGTGCAATTGAAACCACAGCATGAATTGTTTTATAAACCAGTAGGGAACGGACGCACCGCGGATAGTTCTCATAATGAAGCAATAACGATCAGCGGTCTTCCATTAGGTCAGTCAACTGGAAATGTGGCATTGCAGCAGTTTCAGCAAAATATATGTGACTTAGACACATGCGATTATTTAAGCCCTTTAGAACACAGCCTTGAGAAAGTGAAAGAAAATAATGCTCGCATTATGGAAAATATACAAATGTTGAACAGAACACTGAATTACACAAAAAATAAAGAGATCCTTGACATTGTATGTCGTAAATCGATGAGATCGTACCACTGTGATACTTGTGGTAAATGTTTTGTATATGAAACTGGTTTGCGGAGACACTATTCTATGCGACATGCGATAGTGGAAGCTCAGCCTCGTTGGCAAGTTGTGTGGACTTGCATTCAATGTTTCCAGGTGTGGCCCCGCCAAGATCAAGCATTGAGTCATTCGAATGAATGTTGTAAATCAAACAATAGAGATTGTGTTCGAGAAATTAAAACTTCTTCATTATTGCAATGTGAATTTTGTGAAAAAGTGTACACGAGTATACCTAGATTGCTGAGGCATTCGAAAATACATACAACAACCAATAATTACGAGTGTAACGCATGTGAAATGGCATTTTCCTCGTATAAGAGAGCCGAGCAACATTTTGTAGCATGTCCATGGTTGAAAATGTACTATAGTTTCTCTCTGCCTAAGTTGTTGCTGTGTAACGCTTGTGATCGAAAATTTAGGACTTATGAACAACTATATAATCATAGGTAACTGAAAATGGGCTAATGGTAATAAATGTATTAAAAAAACAAAACAATAATCACTTCGCTATTTGTTTCACAGATATAAAGTGGGCCACTTCATGACCAAGACTCATAGCAATCAATACAGCACTAGATCTCTAGGTGTTCTAGTGTATCAATGTGAAATGTGTGGGACGTGGTATCCGTCTGTAGCATCACTGATAGCACACAGAAATCAATACCATCCAAAGCACGATGTCGCATTGCCATGTAGTTTGGTATGTATCTTAGAAACTCTTCACTACATAACACTTATATCATACAATACAGAATAACATAATAGTTTATGCGTCTTTTAAAATATAGTTTTTATGTTTGCCAGGAAACGGACTTCAATGATCAAAACTATTGCATGCCTACTGAAAATGAATTTTGTGTTAATCAAAATGAAGAAATCGATCAACTATAACAGGGGTAATATATATGATTTATCAATAAAATAAAAGAACCTACAGTTGTAGTTTTTATTTGATCTCATATAAAGTAAACATTGGCGCTACATTTAAAGTAGGTGCGTGAGTGGTGCATTAGCAAAACAGTCTCACTCACTGCCGTACTATCGTTCCATGGACGGTATCTCATCTTCACTAATGCTTCGGTGTGAAACAGTTGGGAGGTATCTGCCGCGTAAATAATGTTAAGTAGAGAGAGGTCGCTGACAACGCAGTGCCAGCGCAGCTTTCGACGTAGCTTGACGCTCCTCTTGAAGAAGGACCTCCGTTAGGTCCGAAACTAGTCGGGCTATCCCGAAATTTACACGTGAGTAAAGCCGTTTATTTAGTAATAATGTTAAGTACTAAGCATACGTCATTTACTTAAAATTCGTATAAAATAACTTGATATTGTTTTCATGATAACTGAAGAGCTGAAAGTTTGTTAACGATCCAAAACAGTTTTCCCTCGTGGTCCCATTAATGGTACCACGAGAAAACAGCCGATTCCGTTCAGGTTTTGGGGGCAGGTCAGGTACATCAGCCGCCACATGTTACATGACAGCTATTAATGTGTTATTTTTAGCCAATGCAACCAATATGCTATCCTTTACCTGGCGGCATAATGCTGAAAGACAGCCCTATTATGCGGGAATGTGACGTGCAATGTATGTAGTGTAAGTCTAAATGGTTTTTTGTAAAATGTAGGTGTAATTTTTTTCGTATTCTTTGTTTCTTTAAAAAAAAACAAATACCCTATGTTGTAGCTTTTTTTGTGCCTATGTGCTGAGAATTTCTTAACGCATAATAAAACAAAATCTTTCTTTTTTTTTTCAACTCCTTACTGACCAACAGCTGCTTCCTGGGGAAATACGAGGTCGGATCATTCACTCGGCGGTGCCGGAGTCCCTTATAAGAAAGTTATTATTACAGCTACATACTTCAAGATCTGTTAAAACAAATTCTTACCTTATCAGTGGGGGACATCACTAACTGACAGAAGTAGAGATATGAGGCTGACTCTACATAGTTACCACACTCATATCGGTATTTGGCCAGACGATACATACTGTCAATCATCTCCACTTTGAACTGAAAAATAGAGCATTATACATAATTGTGTACATTTTGTACATTAAATATTTTTGAATCTTAACCCCAGTACAATCAGTTTTACACATTTTAACCCGACCCTGATTTAAACTACTACACGTACACTATAAGTATATACATACTTCCTATGGTGATTGTATAGGAGGCCCATCTAGTGAGTTGGCGAGTCACCGTCTGCCAGTAGTTTAATAATAATATATTAAAATGGCAGACGCCGTTTTCATCAATAGTTTAAATCACCCAATCCATTTAACCCCCAATCCAATAGCCCATTTCATAGTTAGCACATTTTACAATAGTTTAACTCAACAAACTCAACATTGGAGGTGATCCATTACCGTTTTTCTACATAAGGCGGGCGTGAACTATATGCAGTGGGGGTCCCATTCCCTATTAGATTAAAATTCTCAAAGGGCCTCTGCGTGTTGGATCTATGTCTTCATGTAAGCCTAATAAAAGCCCGGGTATTTTCATGAGAATAAAAAATATGGTAATAATACATTATTCCATATGCTTCTTATTATTTTTGGCTATGCAGTGGTCTTTTGCAATTGTAAAGAAGCTATTATCCATTTATTATTTACTGATTATAACTATTATCCATTTATTATATTTATAATTTATTTTATTTATTTCACTACCTATTTACCATTCAAACAAATCGGCTTATGGCAGTTCACAGCGCTTACTTTGCGAGTTATGTCTACCACTCTGGCTCTCTGATAAATAACTTGTTTTTGGACTTTATCTCTGAAAGACACTATTAACATAGCTCGCATTGCGCATCTTACACGTCATAGACGAGCACAGGTATAGGCGAATAGAAAATGCGACGCAGTTTGCCAACTGCTGCCCAGCCCAAGCAGATCTTTTTCGAGGTTCTTCTTGCCAGGATGGATAACATGCTCATTGTAGGTATATTTCTAGAGAAATTCAAGTCTCGATCCTTCGACGTGTATTGGACTTGATGTAACTCGGTCCAACCTTGGTTATATTCAAGTTCATGCCGAGTGGTCTCGGCACATCAAGACACAACGAAGTGATATGGTAAGCAAGGTATTATCACCTTTTTGGAAGAACAGAGCCATTGCACTCCAGCGTCATTTGGATGTTTTAGGTGTTTGTGACACTAGAGACACAAGTTGCTCAAGAGCCACCCCGACCTCAGCCTGTTTTGACATCCAGGATGTCCTTGGTGTAGTGGAGCTCTGTGGTCATTGTCACTGGGTCCCGTGGGACCTTTTGTCAATGATGCATACATGTCTTTGTAAAAATTCTCCCTCTAGTCTGACATAGAAGTGTGCATGATACATATAATTCCCATAAGTTCGAGAGTCTCGGGCAGGAGTTTTGAGTTCTTGTTTTTTCTAAAAAAAACCTTTGAAACTTTTGGACTCTGAGGCTATTTGGAGCATGGAAGTTAAAATTTAGAGATGCTCGGATAAGTCGGTTATCTCTTCCAATATTAAATGTGTTTATCGCAGAGTCATCTCTACATATACACTTCCTGTACATTATGAAGTCTATCGTGTACCTTACGAACTTGTCGGGATTTCGCCAAACGCACTTTCTATGGGGTATTTACTTAAAGAATGAGTCCATTACAATCAAGAGCCCCTGTGACTCAAGAAAGTTGACAAGCATATGCCCCAAACTATTTCTGCACCCCTAGCTGTAAAATCAGTTTTTCGTTTGGAGGAATGCCTTCCATCATCTTCCTGAAAGAAGAACAGGTTGCTTGGTGCATGGGATAAGAATATTGATATAATTGCAAACCCTATTGTTCACTATAAAATTGAATTTAAATTGTTACCTCGAACTCCTTATTTGAAGTCAAATGGTTGATAAGAGTTTTAGGGTCTCTCTGAGTCTCCACAGTTTTCATAACATCATCCCTCTGCATGAGCCTTAAAACTGGTTCCACGGCATCTTGAAGCTCTTGTAATTGCGAGAGTACCACACCTCTTCTAGATTTAATTTCCTATAGATTAAACCAAAAACAAAATTATACATAACAACTATAGCTGGCACAACCAGGTAACCAGAGGTGAATCGCTCTTTACTGAAACGACTCTGGGAGTCGTTTCTTTAAAGTGAGTCACTGATTTAAATCTTTTACACCGCTTGAAATGAATCTTTTGCTCTATTGAATCTCGGTTTCAATCGGCTCGCGGCGCTCGTTGACATGCTTCGGGTCGCGTAATCGCCGTCGCGTCGGAGAGCGCCGACTACGTCTCTCTCACTGATTCGCTACTAGTGGGTGATTGATAGAGACAGCAACTCTAGCTCACCTATGCACGCATTAGGTACGCATTGTTTTGATTTAATTTTTTTGTTTTAGTTGACCTTTGTTTGTGGAAGAAAACACCGGTTTGTTTACGTTGGGTCTGTGATTTTCAATTACATAAGTGTTACAATAAGTAAAGAACTAAAGACAGTTTAGTGAAAGAGTAAGTCAGTCAGCAGAGTAAGTCTTAAGCCTGAAGAAAGTATGAAGGAAAATTGATTTTTATGGTACACTTTAGGCAAATGAAATTCAATTTAACAAAATACTAACATATATTACTATATCAATATTACTAACATAATATATACTTTACATAATTCTTCAAACAAAGGTCAATAAAAAACGATTCATTTTAATTTATTTGCGCTAATTAAATCAAGCTTAGATACAAGATGAGTCACTGATACAAATGAAGCACTGAAGCACTTTACTGATTCGAATCTTTGAACTGATCCAGATACAAATGATCCATTCTCAACAAAGATACGTTTTTGCCACCGCTACAGGTAACAATACAGTGTGTGCTGGCACAACCAGGTAACAACATAGTGGTATAACATCTAGACAACTGATAATCCTACTAATATTATAAACGCGAAAGTTTGTAAGAATGGATGTTTGTTACTCTTTCACGCAAAATTAACTGAATGATTATGATCAAACTTTACAATAATATAGCTTACACATCAGAATAATACATAGGCTACTTTTCATCCGGGGAACAAGTTCCTGTAGGAAACGGGAAAACTTCACATTCGTCAACTAGTAAACTAATATAAATACATTAACATTATACATGAATTAATATTGGTGTACTCAGATATAGAAGAAATAATGTCATCACATAAAGTTTGTTGTCAGCTCAACTATTGAGATACCTAATAGAGAGATTCTAATAATTAATTGATCCTCTGATGATTTCATCATTTTTATGATTTACAAATTTACTTATTCATTTAGTTAACTGTAGTTATAAGTCACTTCATTTGTCTGTCTCCATAAATTTCTCTTAGCTAACTAACACTTTGCTAACAAAACCACCCATTGCACTACTGTATATAGTCTATAAATACATGTAAAAAAGTACTGTACATAATGCATCTCTGTGTAAAATTTAGCCCAGACTGCTAAGCTCTAAATCATAAATTTTAATTTAATATTTTTTTGGAATAATGCCTACAATAATTTTAACCAGCTAACCATTTCTATAGATACTGATCTAACTAACATAATCAACTTCTATCAAGTAAAAAACGAATAAACCTAGTGGTGGGGAGGACTAGGTTTATTCGTTGTTTACGTGATATATATATTATAACTTTTTTTTATATGACTTCATCTATCTGAATATAGTTCTGATAATACTTTAGATGAATAAAATTATAGCCTCAATCAATGTAATTCATTGTATATTACATTTAGGTTAGTAACAATTTGTTTTTATCATTATTATTATACTGAGACATTTTAAAAAAATAATGAATTAAAATGAAAATAAAACCGGTGGCTAATCTAGTCGTGGCCTCACTATTGTTAAAGTAGCCAGGGATAAACGTAACTTACCTCAGGAGTGTCCTCATCAGGATATAGCATTTTTCTGATGTCAATAACATAGTCAATCATGTTGGTTTTGCTGAGCATCTCCAGCTTAGCTTGTAGAAGTTCTGATTGGTCATAAGTCTGGAAGATACATACAATATGAGATGAAACGAACGAATAGTATAAATTGCTACAATAAAAACTTATAACCTACGTCTTTAGCAGCCAAAAACTCCAGTAATGGAAACACTAAGTGACGATCTAGGTATTGTCCTATCTTGAAAGTCAAATCAAACTTTAAATAACTCATTTTTAGTTTTTCTGGGCACAATCTAGCTTAAATAAACTCGTGCATGTACGTTTACAGTCAGCTTCACACGATGTTGACAGTTCAAAAGACCTCATAAATTTTTGAGATTGTGTAACATGCGACTACTTTTGCTCGTACTTGTCACACATGTGGCAAATAGTTTTTTCCCTGGTATATTTTGTCTCTTTCACATGCAATTAAACTTAATTTATACGATTCTGCAACTGGACTTCGAAAATTAGTCAGAATCTGACAATTTGACACGGCCGATTATAACCTCAAATACGGTTTTCTCTTTATAATTATTTTATGGCCTGGTTGACCAAATCTTATTTTACATATCATATTTCTTCAATCTTATCTTCTATTAGTCCTCAGTCTTTGTCGATGTCGAGTCCTCAGTCTTTTAATATTATAGGTCCTGGTCCTTGCCCTCAAGATAATGGTAGTTCTTATACTGAGGTTTTCAGTGGACTTTACGCGGCAAGATAGCAAATAGCATTTCACTGCATATACATCATTGTCTTTCACTATAGCACGTTAACACAACTTTTATGCCCAAGAAACCACCACTCCCGCACACAAAACAAGATAAATGCACTGGTTTTAGAAAATAATTTACAACAAGCGTCCGCACTTGTCAATGATCCCGCGCAGTCTTTCAAATGTGGTTCTTGTTGTTGGATCTTTGCCCATCTCGGGTAGGCAAAGGAAACTTGGTCCATACAGCCTGGTCTTCAGTATTTATATTTTCTTAGTATTTAGTCATGTCTAGTCCTTTGTCGATGTCAAGTCCTCAGTCCTAGGTACTAGGTCCTTGCCCCAATAAAGCAGTTGATCCCTTATTGCAGCTCTCTATTGAAATTTAGCACTAACACAAACAACACCGCTATTCATTGCAATATGTATATAACTTTCCTTCACTTTTCCGAACTCTATCTGTATAATATTCCACCTATATTTAACACAAAAACACGAATTTTACACTAGGTTTGGAAAATAATAAACGACAAACGTGCGTCATTGCTAATGTTCGCACCAAAAGTCCCCTCAAATGTGGATAGTCTAAAAACTAAAACTGTGCCCTCAGCCTGCTCTCAGCACTGACCTCAAGGATCTCAACTTTGGACTTCCATCAAAAATCAACCCATATTTGGCGCTGATGCGCGTGTGTACTGAAAAGGAACTAATAATTTTTCTATAAAGCTTTTAAGGATAATTTTGTTGTTCAACAGTCTGACCATAATCTCGGAAATGTGTGAAGGAATCAAATAGAAATTTTGATTTGTACTACTGACTACATATAAATAAGTCATAAAGATGTGAAAAAAATATAGTAAAAATAAAATGGAAGGGGTGGCCACAAAAACGTATGTTAATTACGCTCACAAAGGAATTAAAGAGGATGTGCGTCCTCATTTAATATGTTGCACATAAGGTTGAAAATGGGTGCGGCTTACCTGTCGCCACATAATTAAAATTAAGTGACAGCGCACCCTGCCTTGTGTATGTCTACCGCATAAACTGTGAAGTAAAGAAGTGCGGGCACTGCGGTAGAATCACAAAGCTCATTTGTAAATAGTGGGTGGAACAACCGCATGGAGATTGGTCTTCATAACGTGCGGTAGAAAACGCACTTGCGGTTAACACAAGGCGTTATAGGGTACCACAAGGCGTTATAGGGTATTTTCAGAACGTAAATATTGTGAAATTTAACAAGTTATGTCGTCTTCTATTACAAGTATAAATCAGACATGTGCGAGACGGACTCACCCACTGAGACATGCAAATAAAATTAAAGTGTGTGTTTGTAAATTCAAATTAACTGCTTCTCAAAAAGAAGTTTCTCCTTATCGCTTAAGAATAAATAAAATCAACAGGTAATCCCTTTAAATCGACCTCTTCATTGGGCCTACTACAACCATACAGAACCCTCAGCGACTGACTCAGTAATGAGGGAATTAGTCACCAATTTCAGTGATTAGTGACAAGACTCGACTATCCCGTAATGCTGATTTGATTTGCCTCCCAATCAAATCTTACCGTCTGTAAAGCAGTCCCGCGGATATAATTTGGCGGAGATAATTTGAGGTAAATTCCGGCGGATATATTATTAGTTGAGTCTGCCTCGGTCCGCATCAATCTGGATTAATGTTGCCGTTCTAGCTACTTTGTCGTAAATTTCCCCGATCTAATTTTTTTTCCCCAAAATGACACTTATTATAGTATTTTCCCCAAAAAGGAAAAAGAACTACGTTAATATACAGCGTAGTGTTTATTTGTTATATAGAAAGGAAAACCATGCAATTTAGTTATTTACACAAATAAATAAAATAGATATTTTAGTTTTTAATTTCATAATAACAGCTTTTCACTAAATGCTTATGAAAGCATATACCTTATAATAGATTTAATATGCTCAAAAGTTCCCTAATTTTTTTTTAACTAACTAACTAACTATCTTCACGCTGTATCCCTGACGGGGTAGTCAGAGAGGACAGATCGCCAGGCTTCGCGATCCATGCATACTTCTTTCGCTTCTTCGAGATTCATCAATCGCTTCATACACGCACGTCTGGATATCCGAGTACTTTTGACCTTTCCGTTTTTGAGCAATCTGCTCACGTGGTCTTCATATGTAAGTCTCGGCCTACCCTGACTCCTTCTACCCTCTACTTTTGAACAATATATATTCTTCGTCAATCGTTCCTCACTCATTCGTTGGACGTGTCCAAACCAACGGAGCACGCCCTTTTCCAGCTTAACGCTGACACTTTCATTCAAACCTGCCAAATTGCGTATCACTTCGTTACGTATTCGGCCAGCCAAGGTAACGCCGCACAACTTTCGAAGTGATCGCATCTCCACAGCATTCAATTTACTTTCATGCATCTGCTGACATACCCAGGTTTTACTACCGTAAAGCAAAGTTGGCACTAGCACTGCGTTATGAATCGCCAGTCGTGCTTCTTTTACGATGCTTTGTCGCTTTACTAACTGGGACAAAGCACCGTTAACTTTGTTTCCGGCAGCTACTCGCCGTTCCACATCCGAATCACATCTTCCATCCGCGCTAAACATACTTCCTAAATACACAATTTCATTCACTTGCTCTAGACGTTCCTGGTTTACCCTAATCTCGCATTTAGTTCTTACGTCACCTCTTTCAAATACTAGAACCTTAGTTTTACTTGCATTCAAGCGGAGACCCTTACTTTCACACCCCTCTTTCATATTAGTGACTAATGCCTGAAGGTCGGCTTCTGATGAGGCCATGAGCACCGCATCATCAGCGTACAGCAGACAGTTTACTGTAAAGTCACCCAAATTCACACCCATATTAAAATCTTTCAACTTCTGCAGGCAACTGTCCAGATACACTATGAACAGCCAGGCGGACATGACACATCCCTGTTTGACGCCTGTACAGACATCAAAAAGAGGTGACACATCCCCCCCTACTCGCACGCAAGCCTTACAGTCCCTATAAAGCGACTGTATTGCCCGCAGTAGCGAGCCGTCCACACCATATCCTGGCAGCAAGTCCCACAGCGTTTCTCTCACAACGTTATCAAATGCTTTCTCTAGATCCACAAAAGCGCAGAAAACCTTCTGGCTAAGAGCCAGAAACTTTTCCGCGATCATGCGGAGAGAAAACACTTGATCCATGCAACCTCTTCCACGTCGGAATCCGCATTGAGCCTCCCATAAATACCTTTCAGACTTTTCTTGCATTCGTGCCGTTATAACCTTTGCATACACCTTACTAGCTAAGCTGACCAAGCTGATCGCCCTGTAGCTGGAGCAGTTTAGGCGCGAGCCTTTCCCTTTGTAAATAGGTACTACAACTGCTACTCGCCAGTCATCTGGGACCTCACCCGTCCGCCAGCACAAGTTGCATAACAGACATAGTGTGTCCCAGACACGCGACCCACCGTACTTGATCATCTCAGCAGTGACTCTGTCTTTTCCCGCAGCCTTACCACATTTCATACTTCTTATCGCTTGTTCTATTTCTTTCATACTAATGACTTTAATGACATCGGGATCCGGAGCATCGAAGTGAGCTCTCCTTCCCGATGTGGCATCTCTGTCTTTTCTTGCATACATCTTTCCATAATATTCACTCCATCTCTGCAGGACGTCACTTTGGTCTGTTAGGATGTCATTGTTAACACTAAGCACCTTATTCATACTGCAGATTGCCGAACAACTCCGGGTCTTGCCTACCTCTTTCCAGAAGAGCTTGGCATTATCCCGGAAATTGGACGACAACCTTTCATCCGCTTTCATTCTGCACCTTTCACGAGCTTCTTCTATAAGTGCCTTCGTGTTAACTTTCTGCAGCTTGTATCTCTCTTTCATATTAAAATCATTCCGCGAGGCTAAGTAGTCTAGCCATGCTTTCTTCTTCATTCGAACTGCTTCTTTCACTTCCTCATTCCACCATGCATCACGCTTATTACTACTGCCTCTTTTCGTTTCTCCACACACTTCCACAGCGGCATTTATCATACTATCCCTAAGGTTCTGCCATACACTTTCCACATTCTCACTGCTTACATTGACATCGCCAAGCTTTTCGGCTACCCTTTCATTATATTTATCCCTAATGGATGCATCCTGCAGCTTCCAGCTTTTGATGCTATAAGTCGGCTCAGGTTCAGGACACTCGGTACGATGACGCCAACCCGCGAACAGACCCCTAATCCTAGTTATGACTAGGTAGTGGTCTGATCCCAGCTCAGCGCCTCGATAAACCCTTGTGTCCATCACCTGTTTACGGAGCCGACTATCCATTAGGAATAGATCTATCATGCTTCTCTTTGACTTACATCTCCTCGTATACATATGAATTTGTTTGTGGTTGAACATTGTGTTCGCCACAAACAAATCCTTTTCCTTACAAAATGCCAGTATTAGCTTGCCAGCGTCGTTCACCCTTTTATCCCCATACTTCCCGAGTACCGACTCAAAACCATCGCGATCGGTACCCACCCATCCATTCAAGTCTCCACATACTATAAGTCTTTCATTTCCTTCTATCACATTTAGAGCTTCTCTCATACTCTCCCAGAAGTCCTCTAGCTCACTCGCGTTCGACGAAGATACTGGCGCGTAAGCAGCTACCAGGAAAATCTTCGTCAAACCAAGTTTTACACGGATCCAGAGGATTCTAGGACCTATCAGTTTGTACTCATACATACCGGAGGCCAATCGCGAGGACAGCAAAATTCCAACCCCCCGACTGCCATGCTCGCTCTCTGGTACTCCAGACCAAAGCGCGAGCATCCCACCCGGGAGCTCCAAGACTTCGCTGCCCTTGCGCTTGGTCTCTGTCAAGCACACTGCATCTAACTTTCTCTCATTCATAACATCCATCAACTCATTCATCTTATCTGTCATTCCTCCCCTAACATTCCACGCAGCTACCCTGCACTCCATCCTCCACTTCCCGCCGTGTCGGGCCGCGCGTGTAGGGTGGCGGTCCCCTACGCCGCTCTGGCTTACACTTTTCGCACCAGCGGGGACGAACTGGTGCGCGTCGCCTCGGGGGCACGCCCTAGCAGTAATCGCCCTGGTGGCACTCGTGTTGGAGTAGAATTGCAGCCGTAGCTGGCAGGGATGGCGACGTGCACGCTTCTACTCTTCATCCCTAATTAGTAATTTTTTTTAACACCGGAATATGGTATAAAGCCCCCAATCTGAAACGCTGGTGGTCCCCCGGACTTAGTGTTCTGTAAACAATCACAGCGTTAAGCAACTTTCGCTATGGCTGGTCACGGATGGGTGACCACTTTGTGGCATTTATTTTTACGAGCGTTTCTGTGCTTTGGAAGGCACGTTAAGCTGTTGATCCCGGTTGCCAGTAACATGGCAGTCGTTAAGTCAAGTTGAAGGCCTTATGGGTGGCTTGATAAATTTCAATAGCAGGTAGCCACAACCTGCGTCTGTCTATTTCAAACACGGCAATGGGCTCAACACCTATTATGTGGGACAGGAATACACATGGTGAAAAGTGGGCATATAATATGTCTCTGTCACCCATTCGGGATAAGGCGTGATAGATAAATAAAAATAATAAATAAATAAACCCTACGTTATGTATTAACGTAGTTCTTTTTCTTTTTTGGGGAATAATGTATGAAAAACAATAATAATAATAAAGAATGATCAATTAAGGAGTGCTTTGGAATGTGCTATGCAGGAATATCGGTTTATACCTTCAAAAAATAGACCACTATTACCACGTTTGCCCACGCATAAAAAAAATGTAGCCCTAGTATGTGCCCTGGATTCGTTAATATCAAATTATCTTGATAATAGCTAAGATCTTGGTGATACACATTCGATTTTATATTGCGGAGCTGTTGCAGCATGTCGTGTTGCAAATGTGAAATTTGTTAATAATGACATTGTTACACGACCAAAAACAGCAGTACCAGCTTGGCAGTGTAGAATCGAGCGTCGTATCGCCGAGACTAGGGCACTTATTTGTAAGCTCATTTGCTTCAGATCAGGAAATACCCGTCCCAGAGTGATGCGATTTGTGACTCGGGCTTTCTCGGGGACTGATATCAGACCTCGAGATTTTTTAACACGAGTCACAGAGCGCATAGACTACCTGAAACAAAAAACCTAACCACTCCGGGAGTGCCGACAGAAGTGAAAACTCAATTTATTAATAATTTATTTATCTAGACGCGTTGGTACATGCATATATGCACACACTATAGCTGCGTATCGTAATGGGGTGTAGCGAGTCCAGAGATTTATCTCATCTAAAAAATTGCGTACCGCGCTAAAAGAAGTTTTTCCTTCAAAAATTGACCGGGATCGACGTTAATGATGATGATGATGAAAAATAAATCTACACTGAAAGACTCCTAATTGATTACACAGCATTATTTAATAAGACCTGTAGATGACCGGAATCAACGTTAGATGATGATGATGATAATGGTCGCGAGTCCAGAGATTTTATCTCATCTAAAAATAAGCGTACCGCGCTAAAAGAATATTCACTTCAAAAATAGACCGGGATGGACGTTAATGATGATGATGAAAAAAAAATTTATCTCATCTAAAAAATTGCGTACCGCGCTAAAAGAAGTTTTTCCTTCAAAAATTGACCGGGATCGACGTAAAGATGATGATGATAAAAAATGATAAAAAATAATTCTACACTGAAAGAGTCCTAATTGATTACACAGCATTATTTAATAAGACCTGTAGATGACCGGAATCAACGTTAGATGATGATGATGATTATGGTCGCGAGTCCAGAGATTTTATCTCATCTAAAAATATGCGTACCGTGCTAAAAGAAGTTTTTCCTTCAAAAATTGACCGGGATCGACGTAAAGATGATGATGATAAAAATCTTACGCTTTTTCGATCAGGTCACGTGTCCTGACGCGAGTTTAAGATTTTATACCCATTACAGAAAAAGTGCTCAACGCCGCTAAAGAAGTTTTCACTTCAAAAATTATGCATGGGCAAATCGTGTTCGTAGATATAAAAAAAGAGTGGACCGATTTTATCAAAATAGAACATTCCAAAGAGACGAAAGATGGGTCTATAGAAATTGGGAGCATCCTGACTCGAGTAGGACTGAAGTGCATCGGCCGGATGATGATGTCACTACTTCATTCTGGCGCAACATCTGGTCGATGCCCGTTGATCACACCGAAGGGGATTGGATGCGAGATGTCGAACGTTTGTGTGAACCTATTAAAATAATGGAACCAATTACTATAACACCGGGTGATGTTTCCAATGCAGTCCATCGGTTGCAGAATTGGAAGTCAGCAGGACCAGACGGACTGCATAACTTTTAGTTGAAATGGTTTAAGAGTTCACATAAACGTTTGGCATGTCAATTCCAATCATGCCTAGAGTCAGGATCGTTGCCAGATTTCATGACTACTGGAGTGACCCATCTTTTGTTTAAATCTGGAAATGCCTCAGATCCTAAGAATTATAGACCTATTACGTGTCTCCCCACGGTCTATAAACTTTTAACATCTATTCTGAGAGAGAAAATATCATCTCACTTGATTGACAACTCCATCTTGTCCTCCTCTCAGAATGGATGTAAAAGTGGTTCTCGTGGCACGAAAGAGCTCCTTATTATTGATATAGTCATTAGCCAACAGACACGCCGTAATCGTAAGAATCTGTCTACATGTTGGATAGACTATAAGAAAGCTTTTGACTCTGTGCCACATACATGGCTTTTGAGGGTACTGGAGTTGTATAAAATTGATGCAACTCTGCGTGCCTTCATGAAGGCATGTATGGGGCAATGGGAGACAGTCTTATGCTATCCAGGATGTCGACAGGTTTGCAGGGACAGTGTGCCTGTAAAGATTAAACGGGGTATATTTCAGGGTGACAGTCTTAGTCCTTTATGGTTCTGCCTAGCACTGAATCCTCTGAGTACTATACTAGAGAATTCAGGGTTAGGCTGTCGATTGCGGAGAGATGGCCAAGTTATATCCCACCTCTTATACATGGATGACTTAAAGCTGTTTGCATCCAACAAACAACAACTGATTGAGTTATTAAAGGTGACAGAAACCTTTAGTAATTCTATCAGGATGGAGTTTGGTGTGGACAAATGTGCGGTCATGCATGTAAATAGAGGAGGGATAATAGAATCTGAAGGAGTAGAACTTTCAGATTCTTTACGACTTGGATGTCTCTCTGTAACCGAAACATATAAATACCTGGGTATGTCGCAGGCGTTAGGCATTTGTGAAGCTGGTATGAAGCAAACGTTGAAGGAGCGCTTCTTTGGCCGCTTTAAAAAAGTTCTGAAAAGTCTTTTGTCAGGTGGCAATAAGGTGCGCGCTTTTAACGGTTGGGTCATGCCAGTTCTGATGTATTCCTTTGGCATACTCAAGTGGACTCAGACTGAGCTTGAAGCCGTGGATAGGAAAGTCCGTACGTTACTTACTGCATTCCGAATGCATCACCCGCGTTCATCAGTGATGAGGTTGTACATACCGCGGAAATGCGGGGGTCTAGGTTTACTTAATGCCAAGACCCTCCATAACCGTGAGGTGTGCAACCTCAGAGAATATTTCTTACATACAGCTATTATTGTTCCTATAGTAATCTCTGTGCACGGACTAATAGCCAAAAGCCTCGACCAACACCTTAAGAGGCTCGCGTTAGGCAGCTGGGTCAAGGGCTTGATGCAGAAGGCTGTTCTTCTTAATACTGCACGTATTGTGAGGAGGTTCCTTTCTCTGAAGCCCTAACCACCGGTGGCTTGGTCCCTGTACCCGATACCGGTGGAATACTATGTTTTATATTTTTAAATGAACTTTTTATATATGTATATTTAAAAATATAATTTATTTGTAAAATGTGTAATAAAGAGAAATAATAATAATAAGTTTATTTATTTTCTCTCACATAAAATTAATACAAGGGTAATACTTAATTAAGGTACACTTTCAAAGAATAGTATTTATGTGAGAGACTGGTATCTGTACTAGGAGACCTGTGTGACAGATTATCTGCCTCTCCAGTCTCTGCACAAGTGATACACGGTAAGTACCTTCAGGCAATGCGAAAAGCCACTTATGTGATCATAAGGATCACATATATGAGAATATACAAAACAAGCATGCGTTTGAGTGTGTGTGTGTGTGTGTGTGTGTGTGTGTGTGTGTTAGTGTGTGTGTGTGTGTGTGTGGGTTGGTGTGTGTGTAAGTGAGTATATGGCCATTTCAAGAAGTGAGCATATTAGGTGATTCATAGCACAACATCTAACAGATTCTCTGTATCTGAAAAGTTTAGTGTTTTTAACCAATCAGAGATAGTTTCTTTACATTTGTGCTTTGTAAGAGGGCAAATTGTAAGAGTCTTATTAATTTTATTATATAGATGAACGCTCATGAATCCGTAAAATCTCCCTGAGAAGCTAGTGTTCCACTGTTTCACAGGACAACAAACCTTATGTTTAGGTCGTTTGTCTATGTCAAGCTCAGGATTAAATTCTATTGAGGAATGCTTTTTGAGAATCACGTGTAAAATAAACAGTTGCCTAACTGTAAGAACATTTGCAACTTTAAACAATTCGTTCGTCGAGAAGCTGATAGGCAAGGACAGACTAACTTTTAAAACTGCTCTTTGAGTTCTTTCCACTTCCATTAAGTAGGCTTTGCAAGCACCACCCGATACTGTAATACAATAGCTTAAGATAGATTGACATAGGGCCATATAGACCATTTTTACGACTGTCCTGTTGGCAATATGACGGAGATTTTTAAAGATAAAAATAAGTTGACGGGTTCTTGATGAGAGGAGTTCCAGATGAGGCTTAAAATTTAGTGATGAATCAATTATGACACCAAGATATTTGACACTGAATACTCTTTGTAGAGGCTCACAAGAACATATGTCACGCATTAAGCAAGTGTGGGCTACGATAGACTGATTTGCATGAATGTCAAGTGGAAGACTTCTCATGGAAAAAGGCACGTACATAGTTTTTTGAACATTAAGAGTTAAGCCATTTTTCCTAAGCCAAGACGACCGCATTGAACCCAAGCTGTGAAACGTTAAAAACACTATCCCAACTATCATCGTGGAAAATTAAGGCGGTATCATCAGCAAAAGTAACTATTTTCCCATTTGATAATTTTAGATTACATAAGTCGTTAATGAAGGCTAGGAACAACGTAGGGCCTAGCACGCTTCCTTGAGGGATACCATGAGACAAGGTCAAATCATCACTAACGACATCTCCAATCCTCACTCTTTGCTTCCTACCAGTCAAATAACTTTTAAACAATCTAAGTTGTGTATTTCGAATCCCTAGGTTTTCTAATTTGTTCAGCAAGAGTGGAACAGGGACTGTGTCAAAGGCTTTTTTTATATCCAAGAATATTGCTATTACTTTCTTCCTGGAGTCAAGTTTGGAAACTATGTGGTCCACTAATTCATGAACCGCGTCAGAAGTTGAAGTGCCCATCCTAAAGCCAAACTGGGAAATAGATAAGAGATGTTTGCATTCAAAATATTTTGTTAAGCGATTATTTAAAAGTTTTTCAGCAATTTTGGAAAGAGTAGAAAGTATAGATATTGGCCTGTAATTGTTAACACAACCCCTGTCTCCACTCTTGTGTACAGGAATTACTTCAGCAAGTTTCAATGGAGTAGGGAAGACGCCCGTAGAGAACATTAAGTCAAATATATATGTTAATGGTGAAATTAATCTATGAAGATAACGTTTCAGGAAAACTCCTGAGATGATGTCGCGTCCAAAAGTTTTTTCTTTCTTTAAATTTAAAATGATGTGCCGTACTTCCGTATCATCAGGAGGTATCAAGCCAAATGAAAAAGAGCAGGAATTTGGGTGTATGAAAACGCTAGGATGACGTGATTTTAATACATTTGATGCAAGGTTTTCACCGATAGATGCGAAAAAATGGTTTATGTTGTTAATAGAACTTGTGGGATTTATATTGGAAATAAGTTCAGTTGCAGGATTATTTAATTTAGAAGAAAAGGTTGCTTGTTTTATGCTCTCCCATAGCAATTTGTTGTTTTTGCTTTTTATTCCATTATTAATTAAGTTATTTTCATAGTCTCTTTTTAGTTTTTTTATTTACTCTTCTCTCTCTTCTCTTTTTATTTACTTCATTAGTTATATCTTTTTTATATTTACTTTATTATATTTTTGGGCAAAGTAAAACTAAGACTGGAACATTGGGTAAAAATGTATGTATTTACTTCATTAGTTATATCTTTTTTATATTTACTTTATTATATTTTTGGGCAAAGTAAAACTAAGACTGGAACATTGGGTAAAAATGTAAAAGTGTCTTTTTGGAGAAAAAAATATTAAATCTGGGGAAATTTAGGACAAAGTAGCTTGAACGGCAACATTGATCATATCCGATGCGGATCGAGGCGGACTCAATTAATAATAATAATAAGTAGATTTGGTTGGGCGGCAAACCTAATCCGCGGTCTGGTCGGATCAAATCCGGTTGTGTGTTAGCCCTTTAAGGGAACCACCACAGATTAACAAGCAGCATCCAAATTACAAATGAGTTGAGTTGATTAAAAAAAACAAAGTTGAAGTTTGGTTAGAGTGAGTGTTTCGGAAAATAAATTCCGTTTTAAAAACTCAAAACAATGTTTATATTGTGCTAAAATATTAGCGAATAATCAATAGCAACTCCTCTAATTTAAGCCACCTCAATACTAAATATCAGAACTTTGAAAAATTGCCGGAACGCGGCTATTCTATTCAATCTAACAATAGTAAAGTTCAAAATGGCGTCAAACGTGTTTGATTTGGATGCGTCATAAATAGACGCTCTGCATGTACCGATCTCAAATGGCTATAAATAGAGTATTTGGAGTAGAATGTCTGCATGAATTGCAGTGAAAAATGTCAAACACAGTTATTACTAATTACACGGATTTGAACGGACCATCTACGAAATCTGATAGCTCTGTTGTTGTTATTGTAAACAAGGATGGTACCCTATCCGTAGACCAAAATCTTCTTGGAACTCTAATGGGTGAGTATTTTCTTGTCTTATTATTAAAATTAGGAATATGATCATATTAGGCAGTTTTTTAGTAATACCTATTGACATAACCTCGTTCGAATATCTTCTAATGTTTATCGCTGTTTTATAGAGCCTCCTCTGAATAGTTGTGCCTCCTACTTCTTATAACATTGCAAAATTACTTATCGGACTGAAATCCTACAGAATTTGCTATTTAACACACTAATCTCAATGTTATAATTTGGCGCGAAATACATAATTCTAATATTGTGCATAGCTAGCCTATTGGATTTTAGGTTTTTGCTCTGTTCCTTTACACATTTAGTGATAACTACATGTGTAAAGGAACAAAGTAAAAACCAAAATTGAAATTTATTACTTTTAGGTACTGATGGTTCCCAAAGCACAGGCATCAGTGTGGTTCGAGTGGGGCATGAAGGCAAACCTGATGATGCTACAGACTCTGAAACAGATGATGAAAAAATTCCTCATGTCACATTATCTGTGGATAGTTACTATAACGAACCTAACAGTATCATAAAATATGGTAATTATTTAATTTTATGCTATTAACTTAATGTTTGTAAAGGATGGGTGTGCTTCAAAGTTGGTTTTGATCACCTTATCTTTCAATATTTTAATGACTTTTATATTAATAGTTTTAATATTTTGTGGTGGTCAAGCTGTAAGAAATACAGTAAACTGTCTCTATGTGGAACTCAGTTATAATGAAAAAATAATTGGGACATTTTACCACTGCAACAGCTCAAATCAAGCTATTATTATATGCATATTATGTATTTGGTATAAATCAAAGAGACAAGGTAACCAGAGGGACAGTTACTCTGGTTGTCTAAAAGCACTCCACAAATGTACTGTCTGCATTTTTATACTATGTAGTTAAAATAGATCGACAAAAGAGTGGACCTAGTAAAAAAATATTCTTTATTATTTTTAAACTTTCATGTTGTATACTCACACATTATAAAATTTTCATACAGTCAGGTCCACAGGTGCTGTAAACATTTTGTGGTCCTGACTGGATGAAAATGTCGGTGTTACGTAAAAAAATATTTTTATTATTGTTAAAAATATTAGGACAATATTGGCCTTCATTTTTGTAATATAAAGTACTTGTTCATTTCAGATAGTGGTGCAGAAATGTTACAGTCATTGAGAATAGAAACGCGAGAAAATAGTTTAGTTGGTTTCCAAAATGACCATTGTTACACTCCATTAAAATCCCCGAGTCAAATATTTCCAGAAAAAAGTGAAAATGTTAAGACATATGATGAATCTATCATTGAAATCTCTCATACACCTCCCCCTAAACCTGTGCCCACTTCCAAGAAAATCACAATTTTGGAACAAAAAATTATACCTAAAGGTAAAAAGATACTTATTAATCCTACTGAACCACCCATCATATTAAAAGCCAATGATGTACTAAACAAACAGTTGCCAGTTATAAAACCCAAAGAAAGAAAGGAAGTAAGGAAACAAATAGAGTCATCACAAAAGTCAGAAGAAAGCAACGAATCATCATCTATAAGTTCTTCGGGCGATAGTATCCCTGATAGAGATTCTGATTCCGACTATAAAGATACCAAGGACAAACCAGGATCACTGCGCTTAAAGAGGCCCAAATTGAAACCACGTATTCTGAAAACAGCTCCAAACAAAGTCTCAAAGCCAGAACCTAAAATTATAACAAAGTTAAAACCTAATAAGACTATCTTAAGAAAAGAGAATAAAGAGAGTATTCAGCAGAAGCATGTTCAAGAGAAGAAAGAAATTGAACTAGATTTAGAAAGCCTTTTGCCATCATCTAAAATTTCAACTAATTTAGCATCTAATGATCCCAGTAAAATTGTAGCAAAGCAAACTCCAAAGATACTCAAAAAAGAAAAAAGAACACCAGCACATGTTACAGCTCTGTTATCCGACATGACATCATTATTTTCTACCCCAGATGTTATCAGGAGAATTTCAACAGACAATAAAATACCACCGAAAACCCTTACGAATGAGAAAGATGTGCCATCTGAGAAAAGAACAATTCTCATAAGTAAAGTACCAGACTCAAATGATTTTAAAACATTGGATAGTAAGATGGATAATACAGAAAAAACAAAGCATACTGTGCAAAAAACATACACAAAGTCAAAAGAAAAAGCACTACCAGCTGACAAAGTTTCCAAGACTTTTAGCCCTATACCCCAGCTCGATGACATGAGCTTAGCACAAATTCTTCAAGATACTACAGCTATATCTAACCCAGCTAAAAGTCAACCAACACTTGTTACTCCTGGCCATATTAACAGTCCAAGTTTAGCAGGGCCTCTGTCGCCAACTCTAGATTTGTTGGGTGGACTGCAGCCAGAAGAAGAAGGGCTTACAGAAGACTTTTTGATGTCAGTGGCACAGTTAGTTGCAAGTTCAGAAAATTTACAGGAAGTTATTGATAAGCAGGTATTAGGTAAAGTGGATCCAGTTTCAGTTAAAACTCCCCAGACATCACAAACATTACATACACCACAGCTCATTCCAACACAGAATCAGACACCTACAACTAGTATGTATTCTCAAAATCTAACAAAATCTGCTCAAAAGACTATGCCACCACGTAAGGATCCAATTGAAATCGTTCGACGTGATGGACGAGTCATTACATTGCCACCAATTGAAGCACCAGCAACACGTTCTTCTAAACGTAAGAGTCAGATGGAAACAGTGATTACAGCAAGCCCTGTTCTTGAACAAGTCCAACCAATTCCACCGCCCTCACCAGTATCTATCACACCTGAACCTCAAGTGATTCCAGTTTCTAAGCAATACATTAATAAAAAACTATCTATCAAGAAACAAGAACAAGTAATTCCATCCCCAGTTATGGAAAAAATATCAGTTGAGTCGGAGGAAAGTTGGAATTCTGAAGATGATCCAAACAGGTATGTTTATTATTTGCTGAACCAAAATAGTGTCAATGAAAACCTGGATTTAAATCTTTCATCATCTTTCTTTTTGTGCAATTTAAATTGGATTTCTAAATTGTAAGGATTTTCCATGGCCCAAGCCAAGGTTCCAAGACCAACAAGCAAGTGGTGCACCTGATCAATGACGAATAAAGATGTGGCATAACTAAAAAATAAAACTTATCAACTAATCAAAGCAAATTGCAGTCATCTAGGTTACAATATTGGATGCAACAGGTGCTTTATGCTTAATACATCATTATCTTTTTAGTTGTTTATAATTTATGGTTTGTAATTTATAAGAAGTTATGAGTAAGTCCAAGACAGAGTATCTGTTTTGTGATTTTGGCGGTCTCTCCAGTTTTGTCGCCGTATCTGTTGACGGTAGACCGTTACCGGTATGCTCCCAGTTTAGGTACCTGGGGTCGCTTCGGAAGGCACGTTAAGCTGTTGGTCCCGGTTGCCAGTAACATGGCAGTCATTAAGTTAAGTTGAAGGACTTAAAAAATGGAAGGGCTTGAAAAATTTCAACAGCAGGTAGCCACAACCTGCGTCTGTCTATTTCAACACGGCAATGGGCTCACCACCTATTATGTGGGACAGGACATGGTGAAAAGTGGGCATACAATAAGTATGCCTACTCAAGTCTATTAAATCGAGGTCAGTGGTAATTAAGTAACAGGCCACTTTGTCTCTGGAAAACGTTAGGGGAAATTAACTGTCACGTCAAATTAAAATCTTTTTACTATTAATGTCAGAAAGACGCGAATGAATTAGAAATGCATGTTTTAAGGTTAACAATTATTTTTATTGTGGTTGTATTGCTGATTACTACCAGTATATAGGACAAATTGTAGAACCACGAGTTTGTCGTTACCTCCCGTCGCGCTTCCCCATACCGCTCCTAAAGTCATTACTGCTAGCAACCCTGTCATGTATGTAAATATTTTTTAACATTGAAAATAAGCTGAAACGCAAACCATTGTTAGTGTCAACACAACTATTAAACTTTCTAATTCATAAAATACCTTTGACCTTTTAATCGGAGTTATATAATGAATCCATTAAATAGTTCATTTACTTGTATTGCTAACATAATGTTATGTAGCAAGCAGTGCACTGCAATATAAATAATTTAAATTTCGGTTACCTTTTTAGAAATATGACTATTACATATATAAAAATAACTTAAAATTCACTATCGAACCCGCCATTCATTAATCGCAACTTACTTTATTATTACTATAGTTCCTGAAACATTGAGGTACCTTCTATTTAATTAAGGTACGCTCAGATACATGGTTGAAACTTAAATTTCATATGTAACATATTCATTTCTGCAACAACACACAACATTCTTACTCACACTTTCCATGAGAAAAAAAGTTAAAAGCAAGTACACCCCTTTGACTGCCTCGGTGGCGCAGTGGTAGTGTATGTGACCGCCGCGACTGAGGTCCAGATTTCGATTCCCGGGTCGGAAAAATGTGTGTGATCCACAAATGTTTGTTTCGGAGTTTGGGTGTTTCCTATGTATAATATGTATGAATTTAGAAATACATAATTGTTTATCAGTCGTCTAGATCCCAAAACACAAGCTTATATTAGCTTACTTTGGGTTATACGGCGCTGTGTAAAAAAAAAAGTGTCCCACAATATAATATATTTAGTAATATATATTTGATCAAATCCTTAAAAATTTAAAATAACACACACTAAAATAAACCAACTTATTATATATGTATACTGAAACTGTATACCGAACATGCAGAACTTTATACAACGGCCCTCTCACGCTAATCTTTACTCATAGTATTTAATAGTACGTTAGTTCATAGTACCTTGCCCGGAACGGTGACAACCTAAGCAAACGCACATATTTCCGTTGATGCTTTGGACACGATGAGTATCCGTTGTATGATTTATAGACCTTAATTCAGTAATGGAATTTGCTTAACATGTTATAAAATTTGTTACTGTTATTATGTATCTCAGAGTGAAATCCCGGTTGTATTCAAAATCTCAACCTGGGAGCCAGAAGTCCGCTTTTATTGTCATCTAGGGGTACCTTTTAGGAACCGTCTGCTGTTTGCTGTCCGAAACCTTCGAAACCACAACCTAAACGGGTGTCCAAAACCTCATTTGTAGGTCAGCAGCACAAAGCAAGGAATCGATGTAACTCACGCGCTCTCTACTAGAGACGCCTTACTTATCTATATATATAAAAATGAATCCCTATTTCCCTTGGTCACGCCATCACGCGTGAACGGCTGGACTGATTTGAAAAATTATTTTTGTATTGGATAGCCCATTTATTGAGGAAGGTTCTAAGCTATATATTATCACGCCACTACACAGGAGAGCGGAGCAGTAATCATATATGTCAACAAATCGGGGAAACTCATACATTTTTGGAAAAGTAATAAGCGGGATTAAATGGGTGCCACGGGGTTGGAAGAATGTCACAGACGAAGCCGGGCAGGTCAGCTAGTACTTTATACAACAAAGCGTGTCAGGGGGTGTAATCATTTTTTCATTCGATTACACTACTATACCACAGAATGGTAGATAACTGACAGGTCGCGTATTCGATTTTTGCATGCAGTTCGCGTAATAAGCGTGTAAACGTGCATAAAACATAAAAATGACATATCTTAGAATATACTTAAAAAAAAAATAAAAATAAAAAATAACTTACACGACAGGCGTATATAGGCATATACGCCTGTCCACGTAGAATACTTTTCAGCATTTGCAGACACGCGCGCTGCATGTTACTGCTGACACGTGACAGCGCTACGTCTCTATTCTCATATATCTATAGCGAGAGAGCGAGCAACATTCCTTGCTCTGTGGTCAGCAGATACATTAATTGCAGGAGAGTCCTTTAATTAGAAGTAGAGGTCAAAAAGTTCGCGGAATAAGAGGTAAGGAGGTTGAAATTAAACACCCAACTAATTTTCCTTTTTAAATCTCAACCCTTAAACATTTTTCAGATCTCTCAAATAACTTGTTTATACCATCGAAATAATTATTTGTCTTCGGTGTCAAATAGTCCGAAATTGCGGACTTCACTTCTTCATCGTCAATGTTTTTACCACGCAGCTCTTTCGTTCTTTTTGGAAATAAATAATGGTCACTGGGTGCCAAGTCTGGACTGTAAGGTGGGTGGTTCAATTGTTCGAAGCCGCATCGGTGAATGGCAGCCGTCGCAACATGGCACGTGTGAACGGGTGCATTGTCGTGCAGAAGAAGCTTTTTATGTTTCTTTTTTCCTTAATGGCTTCTTTAAATCTTTCCAGTATAGAAGCGTAGTACTGTCCCGTTATAGTCACACCAAGTTCTTTATAATCGATCAGTAAAATACCTTCTGTATCCCAAAAGACACTCGCCATTATCTTGCCAGCCGATGTGGGCCAGAAGATGTGCCTTTTCTATGCCACTGCATTGACACGTTTCATAACCAGTAACGATTCGGGCCGCAACTTCTTCCTTTCTCTCCTAAGAGCTCCAAAAACTGGCGAGAACACTCGACACTCGCGCTTTTGAAGTGGCGTAAGCATTCTCGAGACCTATCTTGCACTGACCTTAGTCATCCCATGATGATTTATTTATCTATCACGCCTTATCCCCGATGGGGTGGCAGAGGCATACATATTGTACACCCACTTTTCACCATGTGTTTTCCTGTCCCACGTAATAGGTGGTGAGCCCATTGCCGTGTATTTCCTGTGATGATGATGTAGAATATTCAAAATACTTGTTTCGGATATTCATTGCTGCAAGCTGCTTCTTCTTCAACCGGGTATATTCCAAAACATGTTTTTCAACTTTTTTGACGTTTTCTAGTGTGGTGGCCTTAATTGGCCGGTCGGAGCGAGGGTCGTCTTCGATGGACTCTCTTCCTTGTTTGAAAAGACCATGCCACTTGTAAACTATGGTTGTACCAGGTGCAGAGTCCGCGTAAACCACCAACAACTTTTGTAAACTAATCTGAGCTGATTTTCCTTGCTTGGTAAGGAACTTAATAACGGCGCGATGTTCTTTTTTCTCCATACTGCCTGACTTCTTCCCGATTTAGTTGCTTAGTTGTCTAGTGCCTACCTGGACGAGTAAACCTATCCCCACCAACGCCTCCCTTCCGCGAACTTATTGACCTCCCCTCGTACACTTGAATGATCATGTTTTGACCATGGACAATGGGGCGTAGGCCACGATCTACACATTTTGAAAACGTTTTAAGCTGCAGCAATATAAGCATATTGACTAGAAAAATAACTAATGTATAATAGGTTTTTATGAAAAGAATTATTTTTTTAGGTTATGGTGTATTTGCAAGCAGCCACACAATAACCGTTTCATGATATGTTGTGATGGATGCGAGGATTGGTTTCATGGAAAGTGTGTGAACATCACAAAATCCATGGGACAACAAATGGAAGAACAGGGCATTGAGTGGAGGTGTCCGAACTGTGTTAAAAAAGCGAAACTACCGTCTAAGAAACACCCAGTAAGTATAAAACTACATCTTATGCAAAAGTTATTGTTCAGTTAAGGTTTTAAGACATTGTAGCATTTAGGTACAGTCCAAAAGCTCTGGATCAGGTAAAAAATGCTATAGGGCTATATGCCATATGTAATAACATTAAAAATATTTCAGAATATGACTACACTGAGCAAGCCGGAAGTCGAACCTGTAGAAACGGAGATAAAATCACCACCTCAATCTGCTGGTACCAAAGAATCATTGAAGACAAGTTGTATTGTTTGCAAGAAACCAGCACGAGTAAGCAGCATCTACTGCAGTAACACCTGTATATGGAAACATGCACAGGATTCACTAGGAAGCCAAAACCCATCAAATAAAGAAGAGGGAGAAGCGGGCTCTTCAAATGAAAAACAAAAGGCTGAATCTCGGGTAAGATTTATTTTTTTCTTCTTGTAGTAGACTTAGAGATTTGTTTTAGAAGACAACCTTCTGTAACTAATGTTATGAGATTGGTGTGTTTGTCATGACCAAATTGGTGAAATTATGTCGAACTTAGGTTTAATCTGCTTGTTTAACTGTCCAATATTTGTAGGTAATTGTGTATGAGCGCAAATCTGGCAAATTGCTGGCGGGTCCAAATGCACCAACTGCAGAAAATTTAAAGGCGTGGCTGCAAAGTAATCCTACATTTGAAGTTGTACGTCCTGGAACATTAAGTACAATTAAACCATCGATTGTTAAAAAGAAAACTATGGAGTCAAATAAGATACAAACAACACTTAACTTCGAAAGAATACCAAGAAAATCAGCCGAGAATTCGACTTCTCTAAAATCACCTCAAATGGAAGTCCAAAGGTCGATCAAATTGATACCGACACCGAGAATGGAACCAAAACTAAAGCCCACGCCGCAGCTGAAATCACCCGTCACTCCAAAATCACAGCAGTCCATTTTAATAGAGACCCCAAAAGCTAGTACATCCGGCGCCCGACCCACACCTGAGCCACGAAAGTTAATACGCACCGCTGGTCGCTCGCAATCATCGACTGATAAGGTAAGTCTATAATTTAATGCATATACACCAGTGAAGGTAAATAGATACATATATTTCTTACAGCATTACAAGTATGTCCTGACACTATTTAAAAACTTACTACCTATCATTCATTGAAGATCTGTGTCGTCCCACTATATTATGGTATTGGTAGGTAGAATACTATATATTGTTCTTTACCAGACTAACTAATTTGAAAGGAAAATATCGTTTAAGTGTCGATTCTAGCTGAAAGCAAAGCCAATCGAAACAAAGCGAATATCCAATCGAAGATACCATTTGTAGTCAAAAAACGTATACCCATTTTACATGAAGATTTGACGGTATGGCGAAAGTATAAAGTTTCCCTGTTTACTACGGGACTCTAAAAAGCATTAGATGAAACTTGGTTATTTAACAGCCCCGACTTCCCATTCGGATTCTGCAAAGTCCGCTTTACAATATGATTGTTTTACTGCAATATGCTAATAAACTAGTTATTTTAAAATAATAATTTATATTTTTGTAAGTACTGTTGGAATTATCTGTACAAAACAAAGAATTTGGACTCAGTCGTTATTTAGACGGTAAACATCCTTTCTCGCTTCTAAAATGCCAATTTAAATGAAAGGTTGCACAAATTATGATAAAAAGGTCAATAAATATCGCTACTTTCAACGAAAGAAGCGCTCGTGGCCCCGCGGTCTCAGTGTTCGGTAAACGATCACTGAGGTACGCAACTTTCACTATGGCTGGTCGTCGGATGGGTGACCACTTTGTGGCATTTACATTTGCGAGCGTTTCCGTGCTTCGGAAGGCACGTTAAGCCGTTGGTCCCGGTTGCCAGTAAAATGGCGGTCGTTAAGCTTGATTGAAGGCCTTATAGGCGGCTTAAAAATTTCAACAGTAGGTAGCCACAACCTGCTTCTGTCTATTTCAACACGGCAATGGGCTCACCACCTATTACGTGGGACAGGAATCCACACGGTGAAAAGTGGGCATATAATATGCCTCTGCCACCCCTTCGGGGATAAGGCGTGATGGATATTTATTTTATTTATTTACTTTCAACTACAACGTTATGCATATACATCATAGTAGTAGTTCATCATCAATATACAAAAAGCACAAAAATTGATGATGAAGAACCAACTTTATTACCGAGAAAAATATAACATTTTTAAGCATAACTCAAAAATTTGACAGATTTGGAAAAATTAATAATGGGACCACAAAAGTTGCTTTTATATATAAAAAATTATGAACTGAATCGGTTGACTTGAAAAAAAAGTGAAAGAACACATAAAAAAATACAGGCTAATTGAATAACTTCTCCTTTTATGAAGTCAGTAATAATACAAACTAAAAGTCCAATACAAATCAAAGGGCAGGATAACAGAAATATATGCAACTTTTCGTCAAACTTCAAGGTCTAATAATAAAACTGGAAACTTCCTTAATCGCCTCCTGCATATGCCAAGAATAAAATTATATCATACGCTTCGACATTTTATTACATATTAAATTTTTGACCAACAGTATACTGCGTCTACTTTTATGACGTAGTACTGTGATCCCGTTTAACATTAGTATCAAGGCAGTGTTGGTCGGTATTCACTAGAATCACCGCCTCTCGTGATTAAAATTTTCCGCATAAATTTTTTATTGCAATCATTCACGAATTTATAAAACAAAGCAGATCATCTAAAATAGTAGCAAATAGCCTTGAACATGTTTACGTTTTGATTATGTAGTATGAGATGGCGCGTTTACGATAATTGTAATATTACAGACACCTTCAGTGACGCCATCGACATCTCGTCGGAAAGATTCCGTGGAATCGAAACCTAAAATGGCAAGTGGCGAACCTGTGCGGGAGAATGTACGAAAAGCCTTACAGGAGCAGATGAGTCTTCGCATGGCTGAAAGTAAAGGACACAAATTTACTGATGGCGAAATACAGAAGTTTGCAAACGACACCGAGTTAGAGTTGCACGAGCTGTTTAGAGATGTCGGAATGAAGTACAAGGCTAAATATAGGTCGCTCATGTTTAATATCAAGGATCGAAAAAATCTGACTTTGTGGGAAAAGATATGCGACCGGTCAATAACGCCTAAACAACTGGTAAATACGATTTATGTATATTATTTATTTGTTTTCATATTATTGTAACAGTTCTCTTTGCTTACCTCCTTGTGAATACTAATTTGTGTCATTATGGAATGATGATAACATTTTTTTTTAAATGTCAATAACATGTACAATTTTTTTAGTAATATCTTACTCAGGAAGTCAGGAACCAAACTTGTTTGAAATGTATTGATATTATATACTACAAATGTTAATAATTTTTATAGGTCCGGCTATCACCTGAAGAATTAGCAAGTCAAGAGTTAGCGCAATGGAGGGACAAAGAGGCGAAATACCAATTAGAGCTCATCAAGAAATCAGAATTAGACCTTTTAGCTGCCAGTAAAACATATGTCCTCAAAACGCACAAAGGGGAAGAGGTATGATTGTTGACGAAGGAAAATATAACTAACTAACTAACTATCTTCACGCTGTATCCCTGACGGGGTAGTCAGAGGGGACAGATCGCCAGGCTTTGCGATCCATGCATACTTCTTCGCTTCTTCGAGATTCATCAATCGCTTCATACACGCACGTCTGGGTATCCGAATACTTTTGACCTTTCCATTTTTGAGCAATCTGCTCACGTGGTCTTCATATGTAAGTCTCGGCCTACCCTGACTCCTTCTACCCTCTACTTTTGAACAATATATATTCTTCGTCAATTATTCCTCACTCATTCGTTGGACGTGTCCAAACCAACGGAGCACGCACTTTTCCAGCTTAACGCTGACACTTTTTTTTCAAACCTGCCATATTGCGTATCACTTCGTTACGTATTCGGTCGGCCAAGGTAATGCCGCACAATTTTCGAAGTGATCGCATCTCCACAGCATTCAATTTACTTTCATGCATCTGCTGACATTTCCAGGTTTCACTCCGTAAAGCAAAGTTGGCACTAGCACTGCGTTATGAATCGCCATTCGTGCTTCTTTTACGATGCTTTGTCGCTTTACTAACTGGGACAAAGCACCGTTAACTTTGTTTCCGGCAGCTACTCGCCGTTCTACATCCGAATTACATCTTCCATCCGCGCTAAACACACTTCCTAAATACACAATTTCATTCACTTGCTCTAGACGTTCCTGGTTTACCCTAATATCGCATTTAGTTCTTACGTCACCTCTTTCAAATACTAGAACCTTAGTTTTACTTGCATTCAAGCGAAGACCCTTACTTTCACACTCCTCTTTCATATTAGTGACTAATGCCTGAAGGTCGGCTTCTGATGAGGCCATGCGCGCCGCATCATCAGCGCATCAGCAATAAATAAAAATATATAACATTATAAATCTTTTAATCGAGTCCTTGTAATATTTTTTTTATTTTCAGGTAATGGAAACTAAAGAATCTGTATCAACTGAATTGGATCCAAATGTACCTGTTGAAGATGTAGTTACAGTGTTGAATGATTCTACCGTAGGACCGGATGTACTCAAGGAAAGCTCTCCGGAAAAGTATGTTTTGTTATAATTATTTTATCATATATTTATATTAAATTCAATACATCGTCATCATCGTAACTTTAATTCCATTTCAGCATAAAATGCTACCAAATTGGGGTCCATAGATTTTTTGGTTTCCCCTTGCACTCCCACAGCTTTAATATATCATATTGTAAAAAAAATGTGGTTTCAGAACGCCCATGAAAAGTGGAACAACAGGCACACAACATAGTAGTAAAAAACGAAATCGCCAAGACTCTGGTCACTCTAAAAAGAGTAGACGAGACTCAAAACGAGATTCAGGAAGAAAATCTAGGTCGTCCAGAAGAAGATCTGACTCAAAAGATAAAGATCCAAAAGAAAATCAAAGAAGATCAATGCGCAGGTCTGATAAGAAATCGAGTAGAGCACGTTCGACTTCAAGGGATAGATCTAAAATAGAGTCTAAAGAGAAATCCGACTCTAGTGAGTCAAGACCCCGATCGTCGTCTAGAGAAAAAGAGAAACCCAGACGACGGTTGAAATCTCGCGACTATTCAAATTCGAGGTCAAAATCACAAGGGCGCGAGAGGTCAAGATCGCGGGCCTGGCCCAGACGACGTTCACAGTCAAGAAATAGCCCGAAACCTAGTCGATCTCAGTCTAAAATAGACGTCAATCCTGACGAAAAGACGAAACATCGTTCAAGATCTCAAGATAACGCGTACAAAAAGAAACAAGAGTAAGCAATTCAACTATGTCTTTTTTAGGCTGTGACATGATTTTTTTTTTGTATAATTGGCAGGGATTGCTGTCAGACCTCACTACAGTTTGTTTCTAGTTATTTTATCTTTGGCTAGAAGGTTGAGTATATCATATTGTAAACACGGCAATGGGCTCACCACCTGTTACGTGGGACAAAAATACAAACGGTGAAACGTGGGCGTGTCGTAAGCCTCTGCCTACCCCTTCGGGGATAAAGGCGTGACAATATGTATGTAGAAGGTTAGCCAACCTGAGTGTTGTGTTACCATAATAAGCTTCTATGATTAAAAGGGATAATGTAATCTATATTTTTGTTCCATCTTTATACAATAGACAACAACATTTCAAAGTATTGTTTGTAACTTAACTAACTATCTTCACGCTGTATCCCTGACGGGGTAGTCAGAGAGGACAGATCGCCAGGCTTTGCGATCCATGCATACTTCTTTTGCTTCTTCAAGATTCATCAATCGCTTCATACACGCACGTCTGGGTATCCAAGTACCTATGACCTTTCCGTTTTTGAGCAATCTGCTCACGTGGTCTTCATATGTAAGTCGCGGCCTCCCCTGTCTTCTTCTACCCTCTACTTTCGCACAATATATATTCTTCGTCAATCGTTCCTCACTCATTCGTTGGACGTGTCCAAACCAACGGAGCACGCCCTTTTCCAGCTTAACGCTGACACTTTCATTCAAACCTGTCATATTGCGTATCACTTCGTTACGTATTCGGTCGGCCAAAGTAACGCCGCACAATTTTCGAAGTGATCGCATCTCCACAGATTCAGTTTACACTCATGCATCTGCTGACATACCCAGGTTTCGCTACCGTAAAGCAAAGTTGGCACTAGCACTGCGTTATGACTTAACTCGTTTGTAACTTAACACTAAAAAACAGATCAACAGAAGGTTTAAGAAGCAAATGGGTATAATAGTTGGATAATGATGATTGTTTTAATGCTTTTCTATGAAAAATTGATTAAGGTCACTTGAATCAACCAATAAATCAAAGTATATAAAAAATTTGTATTTATAGTTCCACAGATTCAGACTCTGTAGAGAGACCAAAGTCAGCGATGTTGAAAGAAGTTCACCCAGAATACGATCCACACGAGCCAATGATAACATCGGCGTTTTCTGAGGAAGACCTCCGCAAATCCAGGGAGGATGTGTTTGAAGAGAACTTTAGGAATGAAATGAGCGCCTTCGAGTCCGCCTACGACCCTTCGAAGTCAATCGATTCAAATATACCCTTGCCTGAAACAACATACATAGCAACGCCAATACAACAAGACAAAACTGCAGGTAAGCTTTTATTATATTACTAGCTGATACTCACAACTCCGCCCGCGTAGTGAAGTTTTGCCGTACTCGTTTCCCCAGTGTAAGCTAGTATGTTATCCTTAAGAGAGATATTATGTCATATGACATTTATGTAGACGCCTAAATAAGATACACAATTTCATAATATGTCCATTATCTTGTTATATCTCAAACCGTTTTCGAAAGCTCCCAGACTCCTTTTGCTCTAAGCTGATAATATTTAAAAGAAAATGATCAGCTTTTTACCTTTTTAGTCAGTTTTAAAAGGGTATTTATTTTACTCATACTCTTAGCAGGTAATATTAAATGTCGCCAGAAGTTTACTTCTTAGTCCATTTCAAATGAGTGTTTTATATGCATGATGAGTTTGTATGTGTGTTTACATCGGTAGCAATACGTAGTAATGTTGAACTGTTCCAATGCTTAACCCTCGCTACATGAAGCTACACATTTATGAACTTGATGTTTTGTGTCTGTTTAGAAGTGGAAAGTGATCAAGAGCCAAGCAGTACAGTAGATAACTCTGCCGTGACAGTATGGAGCGGTTGTATCAACATGGTTGATGTGGCCAGATTTTATGTTGCTGCATACGAGGTAATTTATCAGCAGTACATTTTGGAATTTATATAACTTATGCCCGTTACTTATATAATTTCCAGTAGGTACTGTTTTTTTTAAATAGTTTTGAGTATTTAGTTATACAATTTTGAAAAGAATTTTTTGTTTAAACTGTACAGTGTTTACAAATTAAAATTATGTGTTCCTTAGGTATCAGGAAGCTCCGTCGATTTAGAAGATGATCTCAGTACAGAATTAGATATCGTCGGAAGGATAAATCCCCATACAGTGTGGGACTACATTTCAAAAATGAAAAAGACCAGCACTAAAGATATCGTCATTCTGAAACTACAAACAGCTAATGATGAAGAAAAAATGCAATATATTGCATTATATAGCTATCTTAGCAGTAGGAATAGGTTGGTATTAATAGTATTATTGTAATTGTATGAAATTATAATTTATTTGCCTCGGTGTGGTGGCGCAGTGGTAATGTATGCGACTACCGCTATGAGGTCCCGGGTCGGAACAAATATTTGTGTGATCCACAAATGTTAGTTTGGGCGTTTCCTATGTATAATATGTATGTATTTAGAAATATAGAAGTATGTATATCAGTTGTCTAGATCCCATAATACATGCTTATAGCTTAGTTTGGTCTAAATGGCGCTGTGTAAAAAGTGTCCCAAAATATTTATTTATTAATGTATGATTGATGATTTTAGGTTATAAATAAAAACTATGTATAATCCTATTAGATACTGTAAGTCTTCACCTCCATGGGCGTGATGACATCCCCTTTAATTTTATCTTATTCTTTTTCCATAAAAATAAATAGGACAGATTTACTTTAATGAATGAAACAAAAGAACACTTAGAAAAACAATTGAACACATATTAACACGACTTTACAATTTCTGTCGTAAAGCGAACCTCGCCTAAAGTGAACAACGAAAGGAAATTAAATGAAAAATCTTTATTCATGTAGGTCACAAAGTAACACTTATGAACGTCAAGATTACTGCTTCTATATTTACTGCCAATTCGCAAAGGAATAGTGAGAGCCTGAGGAAGAACCTGGCAAAAGTTTCTAACGGAAAAAAGAACAGGTCTCGTCAAGCTTTCTGAAGTTGGCGATGCAATGCCCACGTGTGCTTAGATAGCAATACGTTTCACAGCAAACTTCAGTATGGTGTACAGATTTTGTATCGCGTTTTAGGTTAGGTGTAGTGAAGGTATCGAATATGACAACAGTAAAAGATTTCTACATCGTGCCTCTGCCGGCCAACACGACATTGCCGGAGGTTCTTCTGCCGCTTGACGGGCCGGGCGTCGGAGAGATCAAGACTCATCTCCTCATCGCCATCGTCATCCGGCAGAGAAAGAAACGGCCGCCGCTCAACATTCCTACAGATATTGTCCCAGCCAAGGTCAGTTAGACGACAACGTGGATATTAGCTTAATAAAAACCTTCCTCCCTGGTGCAATTATTTATTTCACAGATTTTATTAGAAGAATTGTGTTAATAAAAAGTATATGCTATCTATAAAGTAGTATTTCTGACTACCGCCAAATCCTTAAAATATCTGTTGAGGACATATGATTTTCATACCATTTAATATGTACTTTGTACATATTATTAAAGTGGATTGTTAGATCTGGGGCTTGTGAATACGAAACCAAATTCTAACAATTAAAAATATATATATTTGATAGCTTCAGAACAATGATAAGTAAATATATGTCTTAAGCGAGTGCTGTAGAACGGCCAAGTGGGGCCCGCATCGACACGGTGGTGGAGGGCGGTGAAGAACCGGTTCTGCGCTGGCTGGTTGCGTTCCGGGTCTCAATGTTTATTTGTTTGCTTAAACAGGATACAGTTCACAGAACACAATTCGATTCGAGACGGAGATTGAACTTGTGACCTTCGCCTAACCAGGGCAATTTTCTTGCCACCTGAACTACCCGAACTGCAGTACCTGGGTAAAATCCAGTACCTGGGTGAACAGAGCAATTATTAGCCTCTTCATATCACTTTGGGATAAATCTATGAATTCACCTAATTGGACTGTGACATGTAATTAGTTCGACTAAAAAAGTTCGCAGAGGACGAGCAAGCAATACTTGAGATGGACCAAAGTTGCTCGCTTCGAGGCAAATTGCAGAGCAAAGTGAGTGTAATGCCTCCGCATTTAGCTGCTACTTTAATGCCTTTCTGTCGCAATTGCTTTAGGCGCTCAACGCTAGACTGTAGCAGTAGTAGTGCTAATGGGGAATTGTAAACTTTTATCATGGCAATTCAACTTCAGAGCCTTCTCACTTACGTACATTAAATGCAAAATGTAGTAATTTTTTTACGTGAGGAAACCCCACTGTCTTCGTCTTCTGTTCTGGAGCTAATGGTGTGAATCCTGGTAATGGCCACGTCTTTGATTTGAGGTCATTCTGAGATGTAACTTTCAATGTACCTTCCTCTTTGATTAACTCTTTTGTGTTTTCTCGCAAAACAAGATAGCGAAATTCCTCTTACTGCTGATCATGACTAATAGCGAATTATCCGGATATAAGCTCTATTACAAAGCTGGGCAGTCAGATCGCGTGTGTACTCCGTATCCTCAAAACAGCCTGGTAAAGGTGGTGAGAATCGAACCTCTGTGCTCTCTCATATCCGATGCAGATTTCCACGAAGTCACCGTACTGGTAGCATCCGTAAGCCGCATCAGACTATATAACGTGATTAGTCTCGTCTCGATGGCGGCGTGCTCAAAATGCAAGCACCTTACTAAATTATCACTACAATCTAAATTAGATCATAAATTAGATTAGGGTAAAAGTGAAGCCTGGCAGGGACAATGTGAAATTAAATATAAGCTTCGTTGAACTATCGTTTTTTCACATAGCTGATATGAAAAGACCATTAATTCCATATTATTTACCCAGGTCACTTAAATAGTTCACTATTTCACCTGAATATTGAAACTGGTTCGTAATTAAACTCAGGATTGGTAAGTGGAGTTTATATTTTACAATTATACTCCTATAACAAAAAATCAAAAACATTTTACAAGGGATTCGCGAGAGGGTAAACTCACACTGTCATTCTAATGTTTTTCTTAAATTCTGGCAAAAATAAATCTTCTTTACTCGAGGTATAAAAAAGAATCAGTAAAACACCATTCCCTACAAAATTCAATACTCATGAATCAATGTATAATTTGAGATGATCTAAACTACGTTTTGCACTACATTTTGATTTATTATTAAACCTGTTTGCTGTCGACCAGCAATTGCCAGTTTTGATATCTACTGCAACCAAAATGATTTTTTTTATAGTTAAATGCACATACGTCCCGTATGTTTAGACCATGATACAAGTTTATACAGTACATGCCCTAAGTCCATTATAAACAATACCAATTGCCTGAAAGATTTATACTGATAAACCAAATGTTTCCGAATAGTATAATTTAGCACCCTACTATTGCATAAGCACCAGTGCGTGGATGGTGAGATGTTACCCAGTGTGGTTGCCCGTGCGCAGGTTACCAGAGTGAGCCGAAAGCGCTCGTACACGCCGCCTGCGTCGCCACCCCGACTTCGCTCGTCGCTGCCGATGCCCGCCTACACGTCCACTTCGCTCTCCACTACCGTCAAGGATAAAATTGCTGCTTCACTAGGTAGGTTACACACACACACACACATCTACGTTTCTGTGGATATTACCGTTGAGTAAAAAGTGATTTTTTTACAATTCTGTGTTATGCGAATACTAACGCTAGTCGCTGATCTAGACATCTAGAAGAATCTACCGTTCTAAACCGACTTGCGCCATCGGTAGTGCTATGGGTACTTTTAGATGTCTAAACCCTAAAGTTTAGAAAAGTCTTATAAACGGTACAGTCCGTTCGTCAGCACGCATCTGTCTCAGGAACAATAAGAGATAGAGACAAACGGTTTGCGGCATTTTATTCAGGACACCATGAATACATAGGCAATTTTGAAGTTTATTCAAAGCTTATATAAAGCTAAGCCTGTGTCTTTTCTATATTTATTTATATAGTTTACTGTCTATATTAAATATAGAAAAGACACATGTCCTAGGATATTAGGACATAAAAGGTATTAGGATATGATTGCAATATCGCATAATTTCTTGTTAGTATCTGCCGACGACGACGAGCCGTACAGTCCGGGGTCGTCGGGCAGCAGCAATGGCGCTACGTCAACAGCAACGGGAACGAATGCAAACTCCTCTTTGCTGAAGAATAAAATGGAAGAGCTCAACAGACAGATTGAAGAACAAAAACAACAAATTCTTAAAATGGCCAGAGCAGATTCCTCTGTGGGAGAGGTAGGATAAAATTATCCATTCTTTGACTTTACTATCGTGCGGTTGTTCCTCTCTGATGAAGAATTTGAACACTTTGAACTAAGAGCTAATCTTATCTTTGCAATATGCTTTATATTCAGTAATAGTTTTTGGCCGGTCTTCATCTTAAGTGTTTTCCCAGTTGCTTCCAAATCCTACCTAGATTTGGAGCCTGGGGTTATTTGGCAACTAGGAGCAGCTTTTAATTATTAGCATTATTGACCCCGGAGATCTTGATGGGCTCTTACAACTAATTTATGGCCGGTCTAAGGTTCGCAATAAGGGCCGCTGCGCTCACCGTTACATATGAAGCAAGAGCAACGGTCTGCATGTGAGCTTCATGGCGGTTATGGCAGCTCTGAAGCTAGCGTGTATTATTATCGTTCGATCTTTAATTTCGTAATACTTGCAAATGTAAAATAATATGTGTAATTGCTTTGTCATCCTAATACAAAATGTCTGCAATGTAATAGCATCAGCCGTTTACTGATACACACATATTTCACATACAAAAATAAATAAATATCCATCACGCCTCATCGCCGAAGGGGTGGCAGAGGCATACTATATGCCCACTTTTCGCCGTGTGGATTCCTGTCCCACGTAATAGGTTGTGAGAAAAAAAAAGGCGCAAGTTGTGGCTACCTGCTGTTGAAATTTTCAAGCCGCCAATAAGGCCTTCAACGAGGCTTAACGACGTGAAAGTTGCGTAACTCAAGTGATCGTTTACAGAACACTGAGACCGCGGGGCCACGAGCGCTTCTATTTCACATACACAATGGTAATAATGCGAAAGGGACATTTTGAGACTAGGGGACTTTTTGAGAAAAGGACACTGACTTTCTGGACAAAGCCACCAAAACGATGCTGATATCGTGTCCCATTTCTGATTATTGCTACAGCACTTTTTTTTTTCAGGATGAAGCATACTCCCCTTCTCGGCCGATGACCCCTCCGTCTGTAACGCCAGTGCCGAGCAATCCGCTCGCTGACATCGCGTTACCGTCCAACTTGCAAGAGATCCTCGCGACTATCAAACAGCGGTCCGAGACCAGTGCTGCCGATGTCGACATGCGACTACCATTACCTTAGTCAATATGTTATTATAATGTACATACTTTAATTTTAGTTAATATCTAAGCACAAGATTACGTTCCGGTGCAAAAACATTTTTTTTTGTTTTTTTTTAGCATTTTTCCATAAGATTTAGTTACATATTTTAATATTAGTTTTATATTCCTACTTTTGTAGTATGTGACAATTAAAAATGCATTATCTTGGTAATAATAGTTTAGTAAATTTACTTAAGAATCAGATTATTAGTAGGTATATGTATTTGTAACTGAATGTGCGAAGCATATAATTGTTGTAATTTTGTGCAATAGACTACTACATTATTAGATTATTATCCAGTAGGTATACTGTACCTAAGAGTAACAGATAAAATTATTGTGGATGTAATTAAATTATTTTCATTGTCTAAAAATATAAAGAGATTCTTGAAGATTTAACTAAGCTCTGTATAGATATTCGAAATGAGTGTACAAACTAGGGATGTCACAAAGGTTGTTTTATCTATATCGGAGATTTTTAAACTACGGAGGCCGCAGTCGCTTATAGTACTGCTTCACTTGCAGCATATAATTGGAGCGCAGCATTTAAATAATTCTAATTTATAAAATAAACCTATATAAAGATATAGCCTTTTAATTTTTCCATGGACAATTTAATTTTCGCTATAACTTTTCAACTAATTTCCATTTCATAAATTTCTTAACGTTAAAACGTATTTTTATAATCTGTCAGGTCGTTACGGATGAGTTTGTCAAGCATTCACTTTTCTTGCTCCATGGGAGCTCCGCTCGCTTCGTTCTCTCCAATAAGACTCATGAGCCAGTGCCGAAGTAGTAGATAAAAAAATAATAGCAGACAGGTCAAGTGGCTGGTCTTTTTAAATGTGAAAACCACAAGGGCTTCTCCCTAACGTCATTTCATGACTTAAATGCGTGATAATTCCTCGAAAGAATATATCCAGGAGCCAGGCCAGTCCTTAGTACGCACACCTGTTGTTTGAGGATAAACTACCACCACATGAAAATATAGTAGAATTTCTTTGCCGCATTCTTCTGTCTCTAGCTTCCGACCGATGCCAAATTAGCCTATCATCAATGACAAATTAGCGTCTACATCGGCATACTTGTCTCTTTGTTGTATTTCGGCGTCAATTTCCTGTTTATACTGGGGCCCCACACTTCAGGACCATGGACTAAACCAGTTCGTCGTAAATGTCATGCAATTTTCACCGAGATTTTAGGTCGAAATGACAGTTGTGATAAAATACTACAAACGTTGTTAGGTATGTACAAGTCCTAAGCAGTCTAATAATCACAAACTACTACTACTCGCATTACATCTATGGAAAGACTATGAAGAATACCCATACGGAAGTAGTATTCTCTCCGCGGACCGGTATAAAAATTCGGAATTTAGCTTTATTCGGAACTGAAATTGGAGTCTAAGATGTAACATTAGAGAAGGTTCCGATTTCTCGGAACCGTTTATCGAAGTTTCGCGACATCCCTAGTACTACATAAGTGATAATTGTTAGCTTTGTCAGAATTCTTTTATGTTTCAAATCAAAACTATGTGAACGATTAGATGAAATAAAGGCATGTTTGAACTGGTATTTTATATATTTTCATCATCATCATACAAAGACTTTTTAGATTTTAAACTACTTTGTTTAAAATTGGAACTGTTTATCCTCTTTTCTCTAAAAACTAAAGTATTAAATTTCTTATTACTAATATTATTTGATTTTGAACTGAAACTTTTTATCAATTGATCTCTCATTCTCGGATTATCTTTCCATTTCTTCTCCATGACTTTAATTTTAGTTTCCATGAGCTTTCTTCTTGGAACATGTCGCAAGGAATATTCCCAGTCGGCTGTCAATTTCAAATCCAATAAAATTGGCACCATGTGGTTTATATTTAGATTTTTCTTTGATCCGGGCGCCCATTCCAAATACCTGTCAAGAGGCAGTTTCGCCATTCGCAATCCATCTCTTTTAGCTCTTGCCAGTGAAAGTGGTTCATTATTCATCTGTAATCAAATGATAATTTAATCTTCTTAAAATGCATGATAAAAATTACATTATTACTAGCGTTAACCCCGCGGTTTCACCCTTGTAGTGCCTGTGTTGCTGTGGGAATATGGAGATAAATTATAGCCTAAATTACTCTTTATAATATCAGCTTTTATCCAAATCAATGAATGAAAATCCCACTAAAAGCAAAGTCAAGCCGTTTCAGGAATTAGCCGATACAAACACAGAAGCAATTACAAAAAGATTTTTCATGCAAGTACCATAGAAACTTTCATAAGCATTAAGTGAAAAGCAGTTAATTTGGAATTACAAACTGACACTTTTGACATTTGTTTAAATTGTACAATTTTATTTAAACAGCTACATACCTTATCAACCATACACCCAATAATATATACCGCGTCATGATCATATCTTGTTAGTTCTTCCCGACAATGTGGTGTCAAGTAAACTAACTTCTCTTTGGGAAATATGTCCAGATAACTTCTTGTGTGCAAGTTAATTGGAAACCAGGGCTCTTCTAATGAAGGTATATTCTTAAGCAATTGTCGCATAAAATGTCCCTCCATATTTAAATTACACATGTGAATATTGAATGGTTCTTTGTGAACTCTATTATCACCATAAACAAATGTCATTTGTTTTGCGGCATTCAAAGCTTCTTTGTTTACCATATCATCATCATATGAGCAGTCAATAACTATTGATTGACCATGTAGCATAGCCTGTAGTGCTCTGAAAATTATTAAGTGTATTTGTATCAGGGTAAATAATATTTTAAATATAAACACTATGTTATACAAGTTGAATGGTGATTAAGTAACGAACTCTCCCTTCCCTCATATTAAAATTGAAATCAAATTAATCATGCTATTTTCGGGTGTAAGAGACCCTGCCAAGATCTCCAGGGTCCAATGTGTGAAAAGTTTCCTCACCTACAAGCAGTGCACCTGCTGAATAACAGACGACGAGCAGCTACAGGGGAATAGGTCAGACAGTACGCTCCCAGCAGTACCAAAAACCTCCTGCTCTCCTAGCAGCCAAATAATAGCAAATCCAGGTAAGGTTGTACCTACAATAATACTGAGTATAGTTATGCATCCAATAATATATTTATATTTATTATCGCTACACTTTTAATTGTTTCTACTTGCTGTATTGCTTGCTAAACTTTTAACCTAATACAAGAAACTTTCTAAACATTTCATTCAATCTTGACTTATGCCAAAGTTATAGATTAACCTATGGGTGAAGGCATCAGTCATTCTAATAATATCATTTAATCAAAATATGATGACTTGCCAGCTCTTATATTGTTATTAGCTAAGCCCTGCGGTTTCGGCAAAGACATACTTCGAATCCCCATGGCACCCATTTAATCCAGTAATTTTAGAATAACGAAAATGTACTCAATATGATGACATTTATGATTACGCTTTGTTCTCCTAGGTAGTAGTGTAATGATATATGGCTTAAAGCCTTCCTTGATTAATGATTAATCTATCCAACACAAAAAGATTATCAAATTCAAACCGGTAGTTCTTGAGATTAGTATGAACATACTAATCTAAAACCAAACAGACTTCAGTTTGTAGTAGTTAATTAGTAGGTAAGGTATTGTACTAATTATAGAAATGTATAGAGAAGACATTAATGGTTACCTATAATTATCAAAACTATTGATTGATTGGTCTCTTATGCGAAGGAACAATGTTTGGTGTTGAATACCATATAAAAGGTCATCTTCATTTTCTCTTATATCCTCAGGTTTTACCACTGGATGCGCCATTCTTCTTGCTTCTTTCTTGGCCTGGATAATGTAATATGACAAATTCAGTTAACTATCCCAAAATCGCTTGATATGCTTTTAAGTACTCTGTAACATGTCAATATTTGTAATAATAAATAAAAGTTACAATGGTCTAATTATGGAGACATGAACTAACAAACTAACTAACAAACAAAATATATAACTCGTTTCAGGCGCCAGGAGGATAAGTCCTACCAACTTTATGCACACGGATATCAGCGATAGAGATTGAGCCTCTAATCATAAGAGCAGAAACCAAAAATAATAGAATACATCTCTAGAAGAAAGTTTCTATATTTCTATAGGCGAATTGATTGAATATACATTATAAACATTATCCCTATTGGTATAATTTATTCCAGTGTTTTAGTAAGCTAAAGATTAACTATTCTAAGGGTTGAGGCGTGAAATTTAGAATACCCAGCATAATGCCAGCTTATAAGTCAAAATATATATCGTAACATGATTCCAAACATGAGCCAAATCATTAAGTCGTTACTTGGGCCTAATCATGAGTCTTTGGGCCTGTTCATTGAGTCATGCATCATTATTAGATTAATCTACACAAAAAACAATTCAAACTAAATACCTGAAGGCGTGGTCAAATTACCACATGATTCGAAGTCACATCTGCAGACCGCGTGTCATGTTTTACTTATGTTATAACAATAATGGGCGATGAGATTGAATTACTATGTCCCTAAACGGTGCCAATTGTAATAATAAATCAATATAAATGTTACAATTGTTTTATTTTGGCGAGGAACCAAAAATAATAATAGATCTCTAATTATGGAGATATGAACTAACAAACAAACTAACAAACACAATATATAACTTGTTTCAGGCGCCAGGAGGATAAGTCCTACCAACTTTATGCACACGGATATCAGCGATGGAGATTGAGCCTTTAATCATAAGAGCAGGAACCAAAAATAATAGAATACATCTCTAGAAGAAAGTTTCTATATTTTTATAGGCGAATTGACTGAATATACACTATAAACATTATCACTAATGGTATAACCTATTCAAGTGATTTAGTAAGCTAAGTTCACAGGGTTGAGGCGTGAAATTTAGAGTTCCCAGCATAAGGCCAGCTTTTAAGTCAAAATATATATATCGTAACATGATTTAAAACATGAGCCAAATCATTAAGTCGTTACTTGGGCCTAATCATGAGTCTTTGGGCCTGTTCATGGAGTCGTGCATCATTATTAGATTAATCTACACAAAAACAATTCAAACTAAATACCTGAAGGCGTGGTCAAATTACCACGGGATTCGGATCACCTCTGCAGACCGCGACAGGTGCCGTCTCCACTAGAATGACGAGCCCGTAACCACATGGTCAGCATTTATGGCAAACTTCATCCAAGAATGAAGTTAATATATAAAAAAAAAGTGCCTTTTCAGCACTTTTTATGGGGAAATACTAATGAATCTTGAAGAGCAGGCTAATATTCCTTTAACGCCTCTCCAAGCTTCGTAAATTTCGTAATTAGCTGTAAACAAAGCATAATTTTTCGTCAAAATTCTACCTTGTCAAAAAAGGTTATTAACGTGGTTCCAAAAATCCAAAGATCTTACCGAAATACATAGTTATTTTGATACAACCATTGATAAGAAGTCACAGGCTTGAACTTCCATATACAATTTATAAAAGATTACTTCTTTTTAGCGAAGTTTAAAAAATACATTTACGACGAGATATTTTTCATCGTCGATGTAGAAAAGTGAATGTCGTTCGGTCACCACTGTCAAAAGACATTGACCGATTGACAGAACTTTTTTAATGCATTTGTTCCAAGAACAGGCAGAATGTTTTTGAATGTATACATTCAAAAACATTCTGCCTACTCAAAACGTAAATTATATAAATTAGTGAGAAAGAGTCAACAATCTACTCTCCTCTCTCTCTAAATCTCAAGACTAACAATGACACTTCAATGTGACGTTTTACAACGTTACATATTGTAATATTTTCTTTCATTCTGAAATCAATTCTCTGCTAGCAAGGCAGTATTTTTGTAGTATCTTATATTTATTATACTAATAAAATACATAATATTATTAAATGTAGCAATAATTGAAAAAGTGTACATATACTGTTCTAGATTGAAGAATAATAGATAATGTTGCTAATATAAAGGCTGTAGTTAGTTAGTTACAGAATATTGGACCGAGATTGAAAATTACTGAAGAGCAATTTACATAAGTGATAGTACACAAGTAAAAACCTACACTTGTGTACATAGTATTATTATTTATATAGGACATAATATTTTGTAAATAAATCTGTCTTTGTGGAATCTGACTGATGCAATACCTTACACCTTTCTACTCACTCACTGCGGCCAAGACAACTTTAGAATTCTTTGATAAGTTTGGCGAGTCTCTGCGACTGGCAGTGAGTTACGTCTCTGCAACCTGAACATTCCTTGCACTGTCAGTCTGTTACATGGTGCTGACATATGGTAGATACTTTATGGTAGGACAGTTTATTAGATACAGTAGTGTTTGGTAGTTTCTTACCATATTATTGCATTCAATATTTTCATTCTTCCCATTAAAATACAATTTTATGTATATATACATAACATTGTATTTTTAATGGGAAGAAACTTTTACAAACAATATTTATATAAGCAACATAGGTGTTTATTTACTTAATTCTTTTTCAGCAGGTAGTTTAATTTTAAACAAAAAGTAAATTTATTGACCTGATAAAGTGCACCTGATTTTGATGCTCTTTATCTAGTTAATTACCTTAAAATTCTCCTTTGCCTTTTCAGTTTTAAATAAATATTTGAGATAATTTGCTCTTTGACTTTTGCTTTGCAGTTCCACCAAATGCGCCCACTGATCACTTCTTACATGATCAGGTGCAAACCGGCCATCCTGTCGCATTACTTCCACTTCTAACATTAAAATCCTTAATTTTTTTTCTAGTTCGATATCACCTTTGCATATTTCTTCTACTATTTGATCTGAAAAAGATGAAACCATTCGTTTCAAAATCTCTGTAAAAATGTTTCTCTTTCTGGGGTCAATCCTAGTGCAGGCTAATGGATTACACTATTGTAATCTTTGGTTACCTGGATCTTCCTCCCTTTGTAAGGAAAAACTGCATCGAGATTGATAAAATGTGTATTTATTCGTATTGTTCAGTCTTTGAAAGGGTATGACAATATTGCGACTTATTGTTAAAAAGTTTCGAACAAAATACATTATCAACAGCGGAAATTCAATTCAATTCAATTTTTCTTGATTGGCAAACGGTATTGATAGTGATGTCCACCGACGACTACTGCCAAAAACAGATGTGTTATGGACACTCGTGTGTTTAAAGATAGTAAAAAGAAAATTATTTCAATTAATTACACCTGACATAACCTGCAAACAAAATCTCACATTTTTTTTGGTTGTTTTCGCCCATATTGGGCAGACAAAGGAAACTTTGCCCATACGGCCTGGTCTTCGGTATTGATTATTTAGTCGGTGTCCTGTCTAGTCTTTGTCTATGTCTAGTCCTCAGTCCTAAGTCTTGGTCCTTGCCCTCAGTATAATGGTGATTCTTATACTGAGGTATTCAGTGAGCTTTTCGCGACAAGAGAGAAAATAGCATTTCACTGCAAATATATCATTGTCTTTCACTATTGCACGTTACACAACTTTTATGTCCAAGAAACCACTACCGCACATAAAACGAGATAAATGCACTAGTTAGAAATAATATACAACAAGAGTCCGCACTTGACACTCCTCCCGCCTAAAGTCCAAAATTTCACAACTACAAACAATTAGCAATGTCAATTGTCAAACTCAATTTTTTTTTATTATATGGCCTGGTTCCTAAGACCATTGGTCCAGTCAAACTCAAATGTGACAAATCATTTTTTTTTGTAATTATTTAATGATTGGTTCCTAAGACCTTTTAGGGTTTGGCGCCAACGCGAGCGGTGACGCACGTTTGTTGTATATTATTTTCAAAAACTAGTGTAAAATTCGTGTTTTTGTGTTTAATAATGGTGGAATATTATGCATAAAGAGTTCGGAAAAGTGCATTAGTGAACGAAAGTGATATATTGCAAAGAATAGCGGTGTTGTTTGTGTTAGTGCCAAATTTCCAATATAACTTATCACCGTGTGGATTCCTGTCCCACGTAATATGCAGGTTGTGGCTACCTGCTGTTGAATTTTTTCATGCCGCCCATAAAGCATTCAACCAGGCTTAACGACTGCCATTTCACTGGCAACCGGGACCAACGGCTTAACGTGCCTTCCGAAGCACGGAAACGCTCGCAAATGTAAATGCCACAAAGTGGTCACCCATCCGAGGACCAGCCATAGTGAAAGTTGCGTAACTCAGTGATCGTTTACAGAACACTGAGACCGCGGAGTCACGAGCGAGATTAAACATTCATTCTAAAATAGACTTTTACTATAATCGCAAGAGTTAACTTGAGACCTGAGCACAGTAGGTAGTACATAACGACGCTCAGGTCTCAAGTTAACTCTTACGGGCTACACCTGCCACTGAGAATGATTATTGAATTTGATTATTATTTTTTATATTATATTGATTTGATTTGACGATTATTGAATTTGATTATTATATTGATTATTGAATGACAGGGACGCCTGGAAATGATCTGCTGGCAAAGAGAAATAATATTAAATTGTAAATAGGCCATTAAAAAAAAAGCCTTCCTAAGTTTCTTGCCGGTTCTTTTCAGGTGGGCCGCGTTCCGAACCGGTGGTCGCTTTAAATATTTTAAATAGTGTATGACATTTTGTAAGCGCCGTTAAAATAGTCTATGCAAAATAAAGATATTTTTATTTATTTTATTTATTTATTTATTGAAACGCAACTTTATAGTATTCAGACAGAGTATCTTTTATTCAAAATAAAACATACATAATCGATTCTTATATACGATGGGATGCTATCAAGAATTGTTGAACGATTGACCACAATCCAGGGTACAAATGCAGGATCGGTTTTTGTAGCCAAAATTCTTGATAGTTATTTTTGAACTTGATTTTTATTTCCTCGTTTGTTGTCAATTCTATAAGTTCTTCTTCCAGCTGAGATTGCTGTAATGACATTTGAAAACGGACCTAACACCCAGCCTGGTATTTCCAAGTTCAAAATGTAGCAGCAATCAGTAGTCAGCAACGACATTTTTTGTTTTAATTAAATTTAGTTCATCGCCTTGCAGTTGGAGATTCATGTCGTTGAACAATTTATACAGGTCTGTCATGTAAGCTATATAATTTTTTGATGTAATGAGCTTGTTGCGCAGTTCTGTATCTTTAGTTTCCAAGAACTCTATCACAGAGTCAAACAGGTTGTAAAATCGAGTCAGACAATTGCCTCTTGATAGCCAACGAACCTCAGTATGAAGCAACAAACGGTTGGAATCTTCGTCATTAGAAAACACAAAGCTGATGAAATAATCTATCATTTAAAGAGCTAGTACGGATTCTATTGACTGCTTTGATGACATATTGTAGTGATTGAAATAGTCATTCACTTAAGTTTCTAGCAACCAAATGTTGTCTATGAATAACGCAATGTATAGCAAGTACATCTGGAATTTTATTTTTTAAGTAAGCTATGAAGATTTTATGGCACCCTGTCATAGCCGGAGCGCCATCCGTAGCAACTGATATATTATTTTTCGAGGGAATCTCCTTCTCATCACAAAACTTTTTCAATGTATTGAATATGGTTTCGCCTTTTGTATCGGTCTCTAAATTTCTAGCAAACAATAGTTCTTCACATATTTTCTCATGTTTAATAAACCTCACGTAAGACAGCAACAATGCTTCATTAGTAGGTAAAGTGGACTCATCGAGCTGAATTGAGAATTGACTAGTCTTCAGATGATTGCACAAAGATCCTTCAATGTTTTCAGCCATTTCATCAATTCGTCTTTGCACAGAATTATTACTCAAAGGAATTTTTTGGATAAAAATTAACTCTTCTCCGATGTTGTGTGGTTTGCCTTTTTGAGCAATTAACAAAGAGATATTGTACGAAGCTCGAAGTCCGTCGTCATCTTGCTTAGCAGCTGCCGAAAATAGTTTTGCTGAGTGAACACTTGGCTGAGTATTATGCTTCATCTCTGGGTCTTGAAAATATGCTACATTCTTGTCTTCCTTATCTGGATGCATTTTATTCAAATGATCTTGCAGTCTTGAAGGCTTCATTGCTTCATTCGAAAATGGTTTTAGACATAGAAGGCACTGAGGCGACAATGGGTTTGTGGGATTTTCAATGAATCCGAATTTAATATATTCCACAGAGTATTGCCGTCTCTTCTTTTTTACTTCCGACATTGTTTTGTTTTAAGAAATACGTAAGTAAGTGTTGAACTTAAGTACTGCTTATCTATTACGCGCGAAACGACAAATGAAAAAAAAAAATTCCGTTGTTTATATAGGATTGCATAAGCAGCACGCACCGACAGGAATAAGACAAACATGCATTACTCGTTTATCTCATTCGACGCTCAATTGTACTCAACAAGTAAGAACAAGTATTCTATAAAGCAGCCGATTGATACAGGAATGCACAAATCGGGTTATTTAACAAAAACTTGTTAAAACATGATTGCCCGCGGTCTATTATCTACGAAAATTACCTATCTAGGAATACTAATAACTATTAAAATGCGAAAGTGTGTCTATTGCCTTTTTATTTGTTTGTTTGTGTCTACTTTCATTTCGAAACGGAGCGACCGATTTTCTTCTATTTATTGAATAAGACAGGACAGATACATGAACTACACGGAGAGAAATCAGAGCAATCTCTTAATTAATATTAGTTGATGTTCACAAGTTGTAGCCGAGAGTCGAGAGCTATGTCGGTGTCTAAGAGTCCTCATAGCTAGATGAAATTACAAATCGCCCCCCGAAGCCTACACAACGCCCCCATTTTTTTTCTGGGTCTCTTACCGCCCCCTTTTAGGCCTGCAGCGCCCATAAGGGGGCGTTATTTACTATAATCGCATTTGGGCATTTGGGAAACGTTGTGCTAGACACTAATTAGCGCGACCAATTAAAGTCCTGGTAGTCTCGGACTATAACCTACTATTAAGAGATTGTAATACCTCATTTACGCAGTATTATGGTACCAGTGGCGTAACTATAGGGTGGTAGGGCTGGCAAAATGCCACGGGCCCCCGACCCTAAAGGGCCCCGGCCCAAGCGGCTGAGAGTTCAGTAATAGCATAACATTTTTAACAAAATTTTATTTAAAAAATATAATTTTGAGATCGGGGATAAACATAATAAAGACATATCTGAATCATTTGCCCTGGGAATCCTGTTTTCGGTACACTTTTAGAGGTGAAATAGAAAAGTTTTCATGTAGTAATTAGAGGACATGCTGATTTATTAATTGAATGTCGTGGCTCTTTAAACTCAGTGTTCTGTAAACGATCACGACATTAAGCCACTTATGCTATGACTGGTTCACGAATGGGTAACTTATCTCGGGCAGCTTTCCTGGCGTACTTCCTGCTTTAATGTTATTTCTAATGCGACGCGTGTACACGATTGTCAATCGTCGCCAAGCCTCCAAAAGTTTAAACATCTGCATCAGGCGTTCGCTTGGCTGCGAGCGCTTGTAGCCGATCCAATCGAGTTTCAGTTTTTTGTGCACATATCAAATAAAGTTTGTGGCAAGTGTGTGCGAACCACCCACATAATGTCTTGATCTGCTTTAGTACTATTGTAAACGCGTGGAGAGTGCACGTCGTTTTATTTGAAAATGGCTGAGTGGACGAACAAAACAAAAAAATGACTTGTTAGGCGGTACCGCCGTAGTTACTAACTACCACGCTTGCAAATATGTGGGCTTACCAGCGCTTACGAAATGGCTTTTAACAAACGGCTTCGCAAGCGTGTGGTCGTAACATTACAATTCCTGTGACAACAGCTAGCAACGATCATTTTCGAAACTAAAATTAATTAAAACCTATTTAAGAAACATGGGATAACAACTATGGGACAAGACAAGCTTCGTCACTTGACTATTCTGTCAATTGAAAATATTATGGCCCTTAGATGGTCTAGTCTAAGCTATTGCCCGATCGTTTAAACTTTGATGATGTTACAAATATTTTATCCACCAAGGGGTGGCAGAGATATGCGCACATTTCACCGAAAGCATTTTGTCCCACGTATCAGGTTCCAGGAGGTGGAAACCATTCAGGTGTAGGTTGTGGTGACCTACTGTTGAACTTTTCAAACGCCCGTAAATAGAAATACAAAAAAGTGGTCACCCATCTAATAAAAAGCCATAACGAAAGTTGCTTAACGTAATGATCGTTTACAGAACACTGAGATATCGGGCCACGAACGCTTCATCATTTTTTTGTATATTAGTAGTGTTCGGTAACTACTTGTAGCTCATTAATATTTACTCATATATAATTACAATATGACAATTTTTACTGGTAGGGCCCCATCCAAAGAAATTTGGCATGGGTCTCAGAGGGTGTAGTTACGCCACTGTATGGTACATTTACATTCGAGCTCGCGGCTCGTCTCGTGGCTCGCGCGAGAGTGTAAATGTGGTATAAGAATATTTGGTCAACTAGCTTCACGACATACTTAATCCTAAAAAATAAATAAAATAATGTTCTACCATTTCTACTAAATCCAATGGTTAGTTGAGCTAGCAATGCGTCAGACAAGGACACACTACCATAGGGAGCCCTCTCGCCAGGACCCACGGAGGACAGAAAGAACGGAGATGTTGAAAGCAAATTTCTCTTTAGTAAAACACGTGCCAAACTGCGGGTGGGGAATGGGGCCGCGGGAGGAAAAGAGGCGGTTAACCTTGCCTTTAACTCGTCCCTAATTGTGCAACACTTATCGAACTGAAGATCCAATGAATATTTTAGTTTGTCTACTCACAACAATAGCGCTACCTACTTTTCTAGAACATTCTCTACAAGAATAATGTACAATGTGTTATCAACATTGATAAACTCCAACAGATAGCGCTTACAGGGCACCATACGCTCGCAACTCGTGCTAGCTTTTACTCATAATATGAATAGCAGCCAGCGATTACGTAAACACTGCCGACCAAGTCAATGACCCGTAGATACGTATGATATGAAACCAATTTTAATTAAATTTTGTTTCCAAAGTTCAGGTGAAATGGCTTACTATTTAATTAAATTGTGTGGCAAATCATATAATACTTCAAACAATAAAAAAAAAGTCATAACATTTCACTGGTGAGTAATTTCTATTAAAAAATAACATACAAAGCAGCCCACCGGAGTTCTTTTTATACTGGTTTGTATTATAAATAATCTCCAACGTCCCTTTCACTCATTACGTAAGACACTACAGGTGTCCTTATATATCATCGGCACGTGTAATTATAGGGATGCGGTCCCAGGCAGAATCGACCTTATCTATGATGAAATTAGCATGTTGGGTCCATTTATAATTCATGGGGTTTTTAAGTACGAATTTAGTGTTATATTGGCCATATTGGATTCCAAATTTAAATAAAAACAACATTGCGGTAAGTACCTATTCTCAGGTAACTTATAGAGAGTAGGTATGCAACTTTTTTTTCTTGTCTACTCTATACATAGACAGAGAATACTAGTATTCTCTGTCTACGGCTCTATAGTGCAGTGATTCTCAAACTTTTTTGGTGACGGAACCCTTTTGGAAAGCAAAATACTTGATGGAACCCTACAATAAAACAATAGTTTTTAAAAGTGTATTCCTTATTTTTATTTTTTATTTTATTTATTTCAATAGGAAAACCAACAGCAATATTTCAGCCTATAAACTAAGCAATAAGTGACAGAATGCCAATAATAGGATTTCACGGTTAAATTTATAGAATATAAAACTAATAAGTCACTTGCGTTATTCAAGCACAACACATCTAAATACATAAAATGACATAAATTAACATGTATGTGAGAGTTACCATCTACAACAATATCAATGAGAACAAATAGTTAAACTTATAAAGAGAATTATTTTTTATTAAGTAGTTTACGAACTAAGCTACTACTAGCGATATATGGATCAAACGACAGTTCCTTATTTAACTTATTAAAATCTTTACTCACTCGCACAATACAAGAGTTCCTCCTATAATTAACAGAGGCTTTTGGGACCGAAATAGGAGGATTAAAACGTTGACCTAGTCGGAACATTAAATTTTAGTTTACTTAGCAGTGCAGAGCAATCCAAATCATTCCCTATTATTTTTGAAAGAAAACTACTGACCGCAAGTCTTCGGCGATAGGATAGAGGCTGTAAGTGGAACCTTTTACAAAGACTTACATAATTTTCAGAGCGATACGGTATGCGAAGACGAAAACATAGAAATTTCATAAAACGTTTCTGTATACTCTCTATTATATTGATATATTTATCATAACATGGATTCCATATTTGTGAAGCATATTCCAGATGACTTCTTACATAAGTGCAATACAGTATTTTTAAAGTTTTAGCTCGTTTGAAGCCAGTGGAAACCCTCATAACAAATCCCAAAGCCCTTGAGGCCTTGGCAACGATGTGCTCAATATGACCAGCAAACGAAAGCTTAGAGTCATGAAGAACACCCAAGTCACGCACTACATCCAATCTCCCAAGCTCAATACCTTTGATCACATACGAGGTTGGAAGAATTTCTTTTTTCCTGGTATAGGAGACTACTGAGCATTTCTGTGGGTTAAGATCTAATTTATTACGCATACAGTAATCCTCAAATCGCACTAAGTCACCCTGCAAGGCTTTAATGTCATCCAATGATGAAATTATGGAAAAAAATTTCAATCAAAATCAGCAAAGCAAAGGAACTGCGAGGATTGAAAGCAGACATCAACGTCATTCACATAAATAGTAAAGAGTAGCGGGCCCATCAGGGATCCCTGTGGAACACCGCTAGGTAATGTGACCCAGCTAGAGATGTAGTTACTGATGACGATAGCCTGTGATCTATTTTCAAGATATGAAGAAAACCACCTGAACAAATCACCCCTAATTCCAATGCCCAAAAGCTTCGACTTCAAGATGGAATGGTCAATGCGATCAAATGCCTTACTAAAATCTGTATAAACTACATCAACTTGTGTCCCATTAGCCATGCCATCCGTAATATAATCATTTAGCAATGCCAAATTGGTAACCGTTGATCTTCCCTTTAAAAAACCATGCTGAGCCGAACTAAAGGTGTGCCTCAATATTGCATACACCTGATCATATATGATTCTCTCAAAAACTTATGCAATTATACACAGTTTAGATATAGGTCTGTAGTTTGTCACCTCTGTTTTTAATCCCTTTTTGTGAAGTAATATAGGCCGATTTCCAAATTAGTGGAACTGTGGAGGAGGAGATAGATTTTTGAAACAAGAGGGCAATCGGTAGGGCTATGGTCTTGGCATATCCAATCAATAGGTGAGGTGAGATAAGGTCTGGGCCAGCAGACTTTGACGGATCTAGTTGAAGCAGCAGTTTTTGTATTGAGTTGACATCGACTTCTACCTCACAAATATCAGCTAATGCATCAGAGTACGTATCATCACTAGGCATATGTGACATGCCAGATGACATTGGCATGAGGCTCCTCAGCATAATATGTTGAGTAAAAATATGAGGAAAAGGCATCACATATAGCTTCAACTGACACGAAAGTTTCATCACCATAGTTAAGATGGCTGGGTATCAAATTAGATTTCACTCGATGTTTGACAAAGCTCCAAAAGCGCTTAGGATTCTTCTCAATAGCCTCCTCTGTCGATCTCATGTACGTGTCATAGCAAACGGCTTCCAATCTGCTGACCCTATCTCGTAGAAGTTTAAACGTGGCTAGATCAGAAAGTCTTCCATATAGTTTATATTTACGTAAATATTTGTATTTTTCTTTTATTAAGGATTTTAATGCTCCGGAGTACCAGACAGGATAAGTGCTTCGCGTTATTATCCTAGTAGGAATAAATTTATTTTGTAGCTCAGAAACAGAATTATAAAAATATTTCACTGCTTCCTCCATTGATCTACTACCAAACTCATTGGACCACTCAATAGATGAAATTTCCCTATTAATTGCTGCAAAATTACCTCTCCTATAGATAAACTGGGCATATGGTGCCTGAGATATATACGTGAGTTCAACAAAGCTGGCAGTTATAATTAAAGACGGGTGTAATACATCAATGGGTACAAGGGGATCCATACATTCTAATACACTTACAGCTACCTCATTGCACAGGACTAAATCTAGGTGCCTACCATCGGCATTCAGCACCCAATTAAACTGAAAAAGACCTGAATCCTGCAATTCACCTGTAAACCTATACTCATATTAATATTATCATATTAAATTATCATATTAAATATCATATAAAATTATCATATTAAAATTAATACTCATATTAAAAAGCATAATAAAAGTACAATGTAACAGTTACTAATTATTACTTACTTTACCACATGGCAAGTACAATAATACAAGATATTAAAAAAGAAATATCTAACTAATGGGAGGTATGAAACAGTTTTTTATTTTTCATCAATTGATTGATATCAGGTTTGATAGAAGACAGTTGAAGTCTCATATCAGGTTCGGCGTCCAGTCTATTGCGATATTTTGTTTTCGTAGCTGCATAGGTTGAGAATCCTGTTTTGCACAAATATGTTGTTGGGAACGGGAGAAGAATATTCAGAGCCATTTTGCCAAGCATTGGATATTCCTCACGGATTCTGCACCAAAAATCGTTGAGAGGCGTCGTTTTGAACAGTGACTCCATACTTGTGTCTGATGACATTTCTAAACGAGATTCATATATCTCGTTCGACTTACTTTCGGGCTTTTGCAAGTTGGGTAAAAAAGGATTATGAATCCATGAATTTAGTTTCACCCTAGGGTTCCGCGGAACACACTTAGAGTATACCTGCTACAGTGTGTGGCATCGTTGGATTGCTCTTTCAAAAATATTGTAGACTAGCGTCCCGTCCCGGCTTCTCACGGGTGGATATTTATTATTTAAACATTTTGGCACTAACGTACAGTAAATGCGCGACATATCCAAATAATAATGTATTTAGCAATAATGTATCGCTGACACCCTTTGGGTATATGGATAACAGAGTAAATGACATTAACGGGTAATTTTTGAAAACATTTCACTTAGGTTTAGAGTATTTAAACTCGTGATATCTCTCGAATAGAATGTCTGATTTTAATAAACCTATAAGTAATTAACAGGTATTTAAACAGCCTTGCTTGGGAAATAATTTATTTAGGTAAGTATTGAGGCAAATGTAAAAATAACTTGGTCTGATTTTGGTCGGCATTTCTATTAAATTTTAAAATGTAAAAAATAGTTATAGTTAAATAACTACAATAGTTAGGCACATGCTATTTCGACATATTTTGTGGATATTGATATGATCTTCAATATTGTGGAACATTTTTGTTCTATCATCAACCTTGGATAACGCTATTGTGTTTCAGTAGCGATCCTTATTTTTTCTTGCAATTAAAATAGCCTATATTAACCAGCCTCATGATTCCTCTGGTTAGTTAGACCAGTTGACTAGTTCTTTTTGCATCCATTCCTTTGATAAAGATCTTCGACTGTCTCATGCCTGTCGAAGTCCTCCATTTAAGGTGGTTTCTACCACCTTCCTCCTGCTGATTACTCCCTTAGTGATTTTGTGAGCAATTGGCAGGCATGGCTCTGGTCCCCCCAAGCTTTCATCAGCTCCTCCCCGGGCTAGTTCATCCGCTAGTTCGTTGCCCGGGGTTCCTTCGTGTCCAGGTACCCATGCAACATTACTCTTATTTTTCTTGCCAGCCGGTCAAGTGACTTTTTACACTTTTTAACTATTGCTGACGTTGTCTCCTCCTTATTTAGGGCTTTCAGTGCTGATTGACTGTCGCTATATATAGTTGTTTACTTGTTTCAATTTCGTTGTAATTTGCGCACATTCTGTTATGGCGAAAAATTTCCGCCTGAAAGACACTAGCAAACTTACCTAATCTTGTGGACCTGTTAATCTCCGTTCCGTTTTCGCATTTTATATGCATTCCAGCACCGGAGAGCTTCGTCGATTCCTTCCTGGAACCGTCTGTATAGCAGATAGTACCTTCATCATTGTCTATCCGCCAATTTTCTTTTTGTCCTATATGTATTCTATACTTTTTGTCAAAGATCCTCTCCTTTTTAATTAGGTCATTTTTGAAGAGTATCATTGACATTTTTCTTCATTGCCTTTGCTGATACTCGCGTGTCCACTTTCCCCTGAGTATCCTGTCCATAGGCCTAGGCTTTTCAGTTTGAACTATTGTTCTACTGCCTTCTTTTTAATCTCCAAATCCAGGGGGTGGAGTCCCAGTACGATCTCAAGCGCGGCTGTTGGAGTTGTCCGCATCGCGCCTGTCGTCATCAGGGCCGCCAGCCTCTGTACCTTGTCTTAGTGATGGCCTTGTGCCACCAACCTAAGGCCCAATTTTGTATCCTAGGTAGGATAATGGCTTTATATATCCAAATTGCTGTCGCGGGTTTTACTCCCCATGTCTTCCCTATTGCACTTTTACACCGCATTAAAGCCATTTTGGCTTTTGAGCGCGTGTTATTTATGTGCATCTTAAAAGTCTTAAAAGTCATTGGTTATATTATTATAACAACAATGGTATAATATATTATCATAGCAATGGATTACGTATATTATTTTTTAAAATTAGTGTAATATTCGTGTTTAATATTGGTGCAATTTTATACACAAAGAGTTCGGAAATGTGCATTAGTGAATGAAAGTTAAATGATGCAGTGAACAGATTCGTCGGTGTTCTTTGTGTTAGTACTAATTCTCCATAGAAAGCTGCAGCCTGCAGTACGGAATCTTATGCCTTCGAATACTTATGACAAGGTTGTATGGACTAAGTTTCCTCTACCTTTCCAAGATGAGCGAATACAACAAAAACAACCTAACCTAAAAAAAAGGTTTTAGGTTATAAAATAAAATTTATTTCTTCGCTGCCAGTATTGAGTACCTTTTTTAATACAATTTCATGAAAAGGATAAGAAAATAATCACTACCTACGTTAAACTTTATTTCGGCACATCATAGTCGCCAAAGAAAATAAAAAATAGAATCAGTCTTTCTAGTAAGTGTAGGTTGAGGCAGGTGTAGATCGTCAGCTTAAATAAGTGGCGACGTTGTTCTTGTTCAACAATATTGCAAGACTATCATGGCCATTTCGGCTGTATTCCGACGAACATTAGTCAACGGCACGTTGTATTCAGCGGCAGCGCTACGTTTTGCTTCAACTCAAGCTGATTCAAAAGTGTTCTTCGATGTTACTGCTGACGGAGAACCATTGGGACGTATTGTGATTAAGCTCGAAAATGAATTAGTTCCAAAAACATCTGAGAACTTTAGAGCTCTTTGTACAGGGGAAAAGGGGTTTGGATATAAAGGATCTTCATTTCATAGGATCATTCCAAACTTCATGTGTCAAGGTGGAGATTTCACCAATCACAATGGTACCGGCGGAAAGTCTATTTATGGCAGAACCTTCCAAGATGAGAACTTCAAATTGAAGCACACCAGGCCTGGAATTTTGTCAATGGCCAATGCTGGACCTAACACTAATGGCTCCCAGTTTTTCATTACAACTGTGTCTACACCTTGGTTAGATAAGAAACATGTTGTATTTGGTGCAGTAGTAGATGGTATGGATGTTGTAGGTAAAATGGAAGCTCTTGGATCTAAAAATGGAAAACCCTTGAAAAAAGTTGTAATATCAGACTGTGGTGAGTTGGATTAGTTTGTCCAGATATAGTCATGTAAACTATTGTAGATTACCTTATGTATAAAATGTTGTTAATATAGTAGATCATATAGATAAGTATTTTGTCTCATTTCTTTTCCATCTATCCTTGTTTCACATGTCCATCCTTGTATCTCATCTCCATCCCTATATTATATTTTACTTTCATCCTTGTTATATCCATTTGTCTACTGGTTTACACACCATTATGGTTTTAATTGCCTGTTGCAAGTGTTAATACTATTGTGGCATTAAATTTAATAAATTTAACATTATCATGGATAATTCCATGATATTGTTCTATATATTATGATGTTATGATAATTCATATATTCCTGGACCTGTGAATGTCTGAACTCATAAAATGTAGGGTTCAGTCAATATTTATGATGATCATCAATCATCAGCTCAAAATGTATTAAGATTGAGGTGACAGCATAGACAAAATCCACTACTAAAGAAAGAAAAATAAAGAAAACACATTTATGAGGCACACTACATAAATACACCATACATTTAAATATATAAAGTAAGCCTGTATGACCACATTGCTGATTTTCAGCCGAAGCCCACATGAAGTCACAGAAATATGCCTCGCTTAATAAATATATGTAAATTGTGGGTAGATTGTTAAACAAAATAGGTAACAATTCAAATGCAGTATTGAATGCAGCGAGCCTTACATTCATCACCTATATTTGGTGTGCCTCATGCGCAGCTGCAACAGACACAGGCAGTATTTATAATGAAATATTTTGGCCTAAGATATGTACGTAGGCCGGCCGCATAAAAAAATCCAATTGGTTGGTTGTAAGGCCAACAATGACAATTTATCCAGATCTGTACATTATCAATTAGATAGATATTTTCAACCAATACATCACCGTGGTGACGAAAGGTCAAGATATTACAAAAATTAATAGGCATACTCTGAATCAAGTACTGGTGAATGCAGCTATTCTCTACAATATCAAGAATATGATAGAATTTTCTTTACTGTAGTTCTACACAGCAAACAGCAACATAACCTTTTTTTTAAGAGATAGAATGCATTCGACTTGGGTGTAAGGGGCCCCACCAAGATCTTCGGGGCCCAAGTCAACCTCCCGTGCTAGTGCGTGCACCTGCTGATTAACGGACGAGGCTCTGGCGCTGACTTTCCCCTCTGGAGTTGGGAGGTCTAAGGGCGTCGCTCCCATCAAAGTCACCCGCCAAAACTATAATGAAAGACAATAGGATTGCAGCTAGGGATAGGGCGCCGCCGCAAAACGGCGCGCAGTAGCCTCGCCCGACTCCTGTGGCAAGTGGGCTAGGGCTGCCATGTGTCGGGCCAGCACGGCTAAAGAAGTTAGCCCCAACCCGGATCCGGTTCGCATCGTGGAACATTGGCACACTGACTGGGCGGTAGAGTTGGCCGAAGTCCTCTCCAGGCGGAGGGTGGACGTGGCGTACCTGCAGGAGGCTCGGTGGAAGGGCAACAGAGCCCGGCCTCTGCAGAAAGGCAACAAGCTGTATTACATGGGTGCGCCTGGTGGGGAGAACGGGGTTGCCGTGGTGCTCTCCAAGGGGCTGCAGAGCGGCATCTTGGAGGTGAAACGCTGTAGCGACCGGCTTATGATCGTGAGGGTGCTTATCGATGAGATTATTAACCACCTGATAAGTGCCTACGCGCCACAGGCCGATTGTAGCGAAGCCGATAAGGTGTCTTTTTGGGCGTTAGGCAAACGCATCGAGCGGTGCCAGCGCCGCATCAGATGGTGGTTGCTTGATGAAACTAGGTCCCAAGAGTTCGTCTCAGGTGTCTGTGACTAGTGCACCGACACTGAAGGCGAACCAGTTCAAGATTACTGGGACAAAGTTCAGACGGCTATCCTTAGAGCGGCGAAGGTGGTGCTCGGTGAGTCTAAGGGTGGACGCAAATGTGACAAGGAAACTTGGTGGTGGAACGACGCAGTCCAGAGGGAGACTAGGGAAAAGAAAGCCCTTTTTATGAAGTGGCAAGCGACCGGATCTCCCGAAGACTGCGACGCGTACAGGGCTGCTAAGCGCGCAACAAAGAGAGTTGTAGCCAGAGCCAAACGAGACCACTTAAAACCTATGTATGATAAGCTGGAATCGTCTGAGGGGCACAAGCTCATCTATAAGCTAGCGCGCTCCAGGGTCAAAGCGGCACAGGATATATCCAAGTGTCGCTGTGTAAAAGACCCTGAGGACAACCTGTTAAGCGAAGACCTCGCGGTAAAGGAGAGATGGCGCTCGTATTTCCACGAGCTGCTTAATAAACAGCACAAAGAGGTGCAGCCTCCAGACCTCCATCCGAATCAGGGACTAGTGCCACTGGTAACGCCTGGAGAAGTCTTGACTGCGCTTCGCCGCATGAAGAATCGGAAAGCTGTCGAACCCGATGGAGTCCTCATCGAAGCCTGGAAGGCGATGGGTCCTCGCGGTGTAGGCATCTTAGTAAACCTTTTTAACTGCATACTCCTCAGCGGGCAGATCCCAAACCAATGGAGACTGAGTATTATTACTCCAGTCTGCAAAGGTAAGGGGCCAGTGCAGGAGTGCGAGAGGTACCGCGGTATAAAGGTGATATCCCACACCATGAAAGAAAGAAGAAAGAAACACATTTATTAGGCACATACAATAACAACAATAAAAATAAAAACTAAATAAATAAAAAACCCTTATAAGTAATAAAAAAAAAAACAAAAAAAAATGTGCCTAAAAGGCCACAGCTCAGCATAATGCTACCACAGCGCTGATTTTCAGCTGAAGCCCGCCAGTTACTCACGGACAATCTGTGCAACCGAAAGTAAATACGCATACAATAGATACAATATATACACAATAGATATAATAAATACACATATATATAGAAATATTATATAACAACACATATCTATTATATTAATTATAATTATTATCTTTATTTATTTATACAACATATCAATTACATTTTTAAATATATCTATAAAATAAAAAATACATTTAAAAATATAAAATAATAGTGACCCACCGGTATCGGGTACAGGGACCAAGCTACCGGTGGTTAGGTGGTGGTGGTGGTTATTATTATTATTATTAAAGCCTTTATTAATCCATCAAGTACATTTCCAAAAGAATTACAAAGTGAAACTTAATTATTATAAAAGTATTTTTCCTCGAGGATCCCATTATGAGTAAAGGCCTCCTCCATGGCTTTCCAGTTCTCTCTATCTGATGCTTTACTTATCCAGTCTATACCTGCTATTTCTTTTACCTCATCTTCCCATCTTTCCATCGGCCTGCCTCTGCTCCTTTTTCCTAGTGGACCTTTCCATACCGTGGTAATTTTCGACCACTTTTTGTCTGTCATTCTAGCTATGTGCCCTGCCCAATTCCATTTTAATTTTTTGCAATGATGTAAAGCATCAATGACCTTGGTAATTTTCCTTATTTTTGTGTTCCTTATTCTATGTGTTCTTTTTATATTAAGTAAACTTCTTTCCATCGCTTTTTGAGTTGTTGCAATTCTGTTAGTCGTATATTTATTATAAATCCATGTTTGACTACTATACGACAGACATGTACGTAGGTATGTACGGTAGAATGCATGAATCCATTAGTTTCTTCTTCAAATGTATGCTCATGTCTGACTTTATTATTTCCTTGTAGGACCAGAACTTATTCCATGTTAGCTGGATTCTCCTCTCAATTTCATCCCGATGTCTAGATTGTTTGAATGACATTTGTTTTCCTAGGTATATATAGTTTTCAACATATTCTATGCTAGTACCTTGTATTGTTATGGCTTTTTAAAGTGGTTCGTCATGATTCTAGTTTTATCCGTGTTAAGTTCTAGGTCTATCTTTAAACTGCAGTTGTACAATTCAGTTAGCCGTTTTTCAAGATGGTGTGCCGAGTCGGAAAACAATACAATGTCGTCCGCAAATCTTAAGTTGCTTAAGTAAGAGGTATTAAGAAATATACCTTTTTCGTTCCATTCTAATTATAATTTTAATTGATAATTATATAATCCAATTATGTGGATAATTATATTTACTAATACACAACAAATAGCATACATTTTGAATAGATGCAAAGCTACATTAAGAACTGGATTTTTGTCTATTAAGAAGTGCAATTATCAATTTCTTTTTAAATGTGTATAGAGACATTTGCTCTCGCAATGGCGGAGGTATGTTATTTCAGCACTTTGTAGCACTATAACGAAATCCACCTCTAAATGCTGTGGTCTTATGCCTGGGAATTCGAAATACCTACTATGAACTCCTTCCAAGATATCTCCGTAGTTCACACATCCAGTCTAGCTTATTAGTCAGATAATATTGTATATTTGTTTTTATTATACCAAACATAAGGGTAGCCAAGTGTAATTCACGCCTGTACCCTATTTTTAATAAAATTCCATCATTCAAAAACGGAGTCACACGACTCCGCCTAGGAAGACTTAAACAAAAGCGTGCACAGGCGTTTTGTACTCTTTGTATTAGACTACTAGTTTTAGATAACAGTCAGACCGTACACAATGTCAAGGTAATTAAGTTGGGCAAAACAAGGGAGTCACAAAGTTGCACACGAAGCTCGGTACTAAGGTAGGGACGTAGTCTATACAATATCTTAAGGCGATAAAAACAATTTCGAACAATATCAGCAATCTGTTTTTCTTAGCGTAACCCCTCATACATGATTAATCCAAGATTACGCGCCTCAAACACTCTCTCCAAAGTGCTCCCGTCGATTACAATATGAGGGTCATAATTCCCAATATTTATAAGTTGCATTTTTGAGCCAAGAATCATAAATTTTGTCTTAGAAGCATTAAGCACAAGTGATTTACATAATGCCCAATTATAAATACTACTAAGGTCCTCATTAATTTTATCAACCGCATCAAGAGTTTCATGAGGTTTAAATGAAAGGTAGATCTGTATATAAAAAGAATAAACAGAATTGGCCCCAACACGGAACCCTGAGGAACCCCTCTATTTACAGGTTTCGATTCCGAAAAAGTATTCCGATCATCCACAGTTGAGAGCGTCACAAATTGGGAACGGTTACTTAAGTATGAGTCAAACCAGCGCACCACCCCACAATCAAAGCCGTAGTACGTCAGCTTAGATAATAATAGAGAAATATTAAGTGAATCAAAAGCCCTGGAAAAATCAAGCAATACAAGAAGTGTACCACAACCCTGATCTTGAGCTGCCAAAACATTATCAGTGACATCTAACAAAGTAGTGGCAGTACTCCTATTCTTTCTGAAACCTGATTGCCGTCCGGTAGAATAACATTATTTTCAAGGTATTTTGTTAGTTGTGAACATACAGCTTTTTCCAGTACTTTACGAGATGCAAGACAAAATACTTATTTGGTCTAAGATCCCTCAGCGATGTCACAGTATTGCTTTTCGGTATAGGTTTCACTATCGCAGTTTTCCATAAAGTTGGAAACATGGAACTTAATATAGATTTATTCACCATAATAATCATATCCAGTGAGATACCATCAATACCCAAAGCATTTGTTTTTATACTTTTTACAATCTTTAACACATCCGCTGACGTTATCGGTTGAAGTATAAAAGAGGAACCACCAAAGCGATGAAATTCAAAATACGAAAACTGAGAAACAGAAGTATACAAATCCCCATGAAGATTCAAAAAGTAGTCATTAATCTCATCAGCCTCACAAAAATTTAGGGGAATATCGGATGACTTTGAAGGGAGCAAGTTGGGTTTAATTTTATTCCATAAGAGTCTAGGGTTCCTTATATTATTATTAATGTGATGCTGGTAATAATTTATCTTTTCATTATGAATTGCCAACTCTACTTGCTCTTTCAAATCTTTGTAATACTGTACGTGTTTGGCATCTCTGTTTTTACGAGCTCTCTTTATGGCGGAGTCACGCAATCTCATCATTAACCTGACGTTATCAGTCAACCAAGGAGCAGGTAATTCCCTAAAAGTGACTGTCTTCATGGGCGCATGTAGCTCAAACATTAGATTGATAACTCTAGAGAACTCCGAGACCATATCATCAACACTATTTAGAGAACCTATTTGTTTCGAGTTCACCCTTTCCATATCTCTCTCGAATAATTCCGTAACAATATCTTTGAGTGGACGAAATCGAACCGTCAAAGGTGGTATATTCTGTTTACGAAAAGCAAATTCAACAAATATAAAGGCATGCCCATCAAGTATTCCCATTGAATCCACTGTGACAACGTACCTCTACCATCAGTAAAGTGAGTTGACTCTGTCACCACCTGCTTAAGACCTGTGCACTACTGATTCACGTAGACATAAAAACTAATCACATTTGGAGAACAATTTCCAACGCATTCTAATTTTATTCCGACTGCAAAGTGACATAGGTTGCACAGTGACAACCGTCCGTGACGTAACTCCGATGAAGATCTTCGAGAGGATTATAGAGAATCGGATCCGGCAGGAGTGTACTCTCTCGGAGTGTCAATATGGGTTTCGCCCTGGTTTATGGGACCACGGACCTTGTTTTCGCCCTGAGGGTTGTCGCAGGGAAATACAGGTCGAAGAACACGCCTCTGCACTGTATGTTTCTAGACATGCAGAAGGCCTTCGACTGTGTTCCTCGTGCGATGATCTGGTAGGCACTGGGGTTCTCGAGGTCTATATTGACAATATCCGGGACATGTGCTGTGACTCCGATTCCATGGTTCGGACTGCTGTTGGCGACACGAAACCCTTCCCCATCACCGTCGGGGTACACCAGGGTTCGGTCCTTAGTCCGCTTCTGTTCAGTGTAATATTAGGCGAATTGTCCGATAGCATCAGGAACTCGGATGAGCAGCCTCCATGGTTGCTCATGTATGCTGACGATATTGCGTTGGCAGACGCGGAAAGGGGCAGATCGGTGTGACGTGTACAGGGGTGGCGCTTGAGAACGGCGGTCTGAAACTAAATGTGGCGAAGACCGAGTACTTGGCACTAAACTCGACAGATCCCACATCCGTCCGCATAGGCGGTAATTTGGTCGAGCGCACGGACTAGGTTAAATACCTGGGATCTGCTTTTCACACGTCCAGTTACATCGATTGCGATGTCAAGTCAAGTGGCGGGAGATGACCGGTGTCATTTGTGACACTAAAATGCCGATCCAAGTTGAAGGGACAGGTCTACAAAACCATCATTAGACCTGTCCTTTTACATGGAGAATGCATTTGACAACTTCACAATACGCTGCGGGAGCAGCAGGGTGGCTTTGTGTGGGACTCTCAACCCTGCAGAGCACGAGAGCACCCACAGAACCGCCGCAATGTTACACCTCGCCATTAACAAGCCAAATACGCCTTAAGGTTAATCACTGCAACCTCGAAAAAGGGCTCTCTTTGGGGCCAAATGAGCGACCTCCATGCTCAATAAGCAACTCGCTCTCCCAATGGTTTGCCGCGAACGGCGGGGACGAAGCCAGAAGCCAGCATGCTCCCGTTCCCGCAAACCCTCTCCCAGCCACTCAAACTGCGCTGGCAAACGAAGCGACGACGACGGCTAAACATAATTAGCGTTAAGCACTGCACCTGTTAGTCTTTGCTCCAGGGTGCATCAGCAGTTCTGTTTCCACTATTCTTGAGCATGCCCGAAGTTCGAATCAGAGCAAATGTAGAAGTTTTCCGACCCACACTAGCTTCATAAGTGTGGGCTATTTCTTAGAAATTTATAGATAGCTCTTTATCAAACTCATAACTATGTAATATAGAATAGTTTTATAATGTTTCCAGGCAATTATGCTGAGCAAGTTACACAGGAGACTGTTGCACTGTGAAAGATTGAATCAAACCATAGTTTACATTTACAGTTTGAGGTATTAATTTTTGTTAAAATTTATGTGAAAAGGTGAAATAAAAGATTTTATAAAATAAGTATGCAATTTTATTAATCACTAAATGCAACAAATTATTTTAAAAGTTGCTATTATCAAATTCGTCGGTGTGATTGACATAACAACTTATTTGAATATACCTAAGTCAGTATCAATATCGAGTCTTATGATCTATATTGTATTTATAAGGCATTTTTCGATAAAACACTCTCGTACATATCAAACTATTAAACACCTATTACACGTACTATGTGACAAAATTTACACAGACATCTTTACTTCGTCTTTTATCAGACATTATAAATAACTTCCTCTATGATAATATAAATATTTATTTATTTAAAGATGACATTGTTCATAATTGAATTCAAGTCCAGCAGCCCAAGAATTGACAAATTTCTACACCTCAAAAATAGTGCCTTTATCTAAAAGATAATATTTATCTATATTTATAATAAAATTAACCTAAGAGAATTATCTAGGTATATATTTTTTTTCATTAGAACGTCGCAAAGCAGTTGTTAATGTTACTAATACATTATTAAGGGCGTTTGCCTATGGTCCCTACATATTTTATGATAATGAAAATAAGTAAATAGTTTTATTCACATGAATAGATAGAAATAGAAATATCGATATACGGACATACAGTACAATTGGCGTCAATAATATAGAACCGACCAGACGGTTCAAAATGAATCTAGCAAATATAAATAAATGAATGGCTACCCCGTCAGGGATACACCGTGAAGATAGTTAACTCAATGGCACAATTAATGTTTTAATATGAACAAAGTGTACGACGGATGTCATTCTAATATGATCTTTATCCAAATGAGTTAGTTTGTTGTTCATAATGGATTAATTTCAGGATTAATTTCAACAAAATAGTTTCATTTATATCATTGATGCTGACTGTACATACACAGACACAGTTTCTTAATGATGTCACTTATGAAAAAAAGTTTAAAAGCTCATCAACAAGTATTTTACAAAAAAAAACCTGACCAGCAATGTCTGTAAAAACATTTTATCGTCTCGACAACTTAATCTGCGTTTTGAATGTCCCATTCTAAAGATAAAGTTTCAATAGAATAAGTATTGCAAGCAAAAAATTTTTGTTCTACAACTACCGACTAATTTACAAGTTTTATGATCAAATTACTAGCAAAGTTCATCGACTGAGCGCAACTTATAGCTGAGCGATCAGTGTGACGTCACAGGGCCCGGTGCACAGTTATTAACCTCTTGTTCAATATTTATTAGAAATTGACAAGGGATGGAGCCGATTTCAATAGTTTCGAAATTATATTGATAAAATGACTTATTGTAATGGTTTTAAGTTGATCTTTTGATCCTTATTAATATAATGCCTGTAGTGAAATATAATTATAGATTATACATAGAGTACAACCACCCATAAATCACGAAGTTATAAGAGAAGATCTGTGCTCCAATACAGAATATATTGCATTTTGCATTTTAAAATTATAAAAGAAAGTACTAGGCGAGAATAAGACATGAAGAATATGTTAGACGAAAGCCTAATTGGATAATAATAATAAACCTGACATGAAATCATCATATAGAAGGAGATTGATTCCTTGTGAGAACAAAGGCAATCCAGCTTAGTTCAACACTTTTATTATTATACTAATAAAATAAACTATCAATGCCCCAACACAAGAGGGATGAACTTTATATTGGTGTATGTGTAATATCATAGCTTTCAAACGAATAGATTGTATTTTTGTTTGAAAATTGCCATGCCAAGATTATTCATATCTAAAAATTATGAAAATCTCACCGGGCGTCCGAAGACCATTAGCTAATTTCCTAGTTAACGAAGGGATCTCAATAACTTGCGATTGATATGAAATTTCGGCGCTTATTGTAGTTTTAAAGAAGAAACGTCTATTTTAAAGTTTAATAACCCATTGGGACTATGGGTAAACGCCCATCATATAAGCTAAATACGAATAATTTTTTTTTTCAATTGTAAAACTGATGACTGTTTTGAAATTAATGGATAAACACTTTTACTAACGCAGACAGACCACCCCGGTGGCCAGCCGCGACAAGCAGCTGATATATTTATTGGTACATATTATACTAACTGGCGAGTGGTGGCTAACTTTGTTTGTGTGGCCTTTGATACTAACTTACGGCTGCCACGGGTTAAGACGCTGACACTAACCACGTCGCATTGCTACTCATCCCTCAGTTATAAATAATGGGGGGTGGCTGTGTAATAGACACGTCCGTGTGTTGTACGTGAATACGTCTTATAACGAGTAATATATTTGCTTCAGAGTCAAAATAAATGTATATAATAAAATAAATGTATATCCCAATGCGTAGCAAAATGACCTCAAAATGGCGGCGCTTACCCCTCCGCCTCGCGTCATAGCGTAATAAATTATTTGATCAAAGCTATCCAGTGGCGTAGTTAAATTTTGGATGGATATTGTTGTCATTCGTCCAAGCAATTATAAAGATGTATTCACGTTAAAAGAGGCGGCCACCATTAACCACGGCCAATGCATAGCGGTGGTTGTGTCACGTCGCAATAATTTTAAATTGGATATGGTAGGCCATTTATTTGTGCTCTCATTATAGCTCTGGAGAATATAATTTGGTACATAACTACTATGAGGTTAGTTTCAGAATTCAATTTTAACTTTATAATAATTGCACTAGTAAACAAATTAGTAACGGAGGATTTCAAGATATCTATTAAAATTAACATAAATAAATAGTTACAAGAATTCAATACACTAAAGTACTACCTATGCGTTGTCGATTACATAATTATTACAGGTCGCTGTAACCTGAGACTTGTTCCCATAGCACACTTCTGGGTCCCGATTCTCGGTCATACGACTTGAAAGCGTAGACGTGAATTTACAGATGAAATGTCTGTTGTCTCATGTTTCGCTGTTTCTAAACATGAAACAATAAATATTTCCACAGCAAATTTTCGTTTACACTTGAGTCGTATGCTCGACAATTGGGCCCCTGTACTACACCGATAACGCCTACGTTGTATTGTGACTTCATCACGCTATTATCTCAAGTCTTGGCAGTCTACATACCACAACAGTGTCCATTTTCTACAAATTGAGATCATAATGTTTTTTTTTTCAAATGATCTCTGCAGCACTATTCCAGTGATTTGTGCTGGTACTTTAAGATTTCTAACTCACTAAATAGGAATGTTTTTGACTTTAGGAAAGGTAAACAAAAATATTGTATTCGTAGGTGCTTCAAATGAGTGCACGTTACGCCTCCAGTTGGATAACATGGCAGCTTTTCTTTCTTAAACACGCTTGTATGCATATTTTTATTCATTATGGCTCAAAATACTACATTGTAGTACTGTTGTAAGAAATTTCATCATATCTTATGTAGATATTTAGACATAATGATAAAACAAATAGTTCAATGCCAGATACAAGGCTAACCATTTAAGTACAAACATTTTCGCAATAATGAGATTGCAGGTCGGCTCAGCACGCAATGAATTAAATTAGATTAAACATAGTAGTTTTCAATTTAACTAATTACCACGTATTACTTCTAAGAAAAGGAGTGAAGCGAGTATTTTAACGTTAAAACAACAGTCAATTATCACACTAGTCGTCTCGTATCGAACATAAATCGATTCAGCGCCGCAGCTCGTCCGCTAGTCGGGCACGCGGCGACCTAATTTCATTCAACAGTTCTACGAAAGCATCAACACTACAATAAAGATATGATTCGGAATCACACAACATTTCTCTCTAGGAAGTAAGTACCGTTCAAGTTAAACTTACTTTCACGATTATTGCTACAATTTTCACTAGTTTCCAGAGATTCAGTCCGGCGCGTCTCAGACGGCGGGGTCGGCGCGTGACGCCAGGTGGTCGACGCTGCGGCCCTTCTGGACGGGCAGGCTCAGGTCGCTGGGTTCGAGGGTGAGATGGTGGGACGAGGTCCGCTTGTGGCGGCTCTCGGGCGGCTTGCAGTCCCGGGACCCGGTTCGACGATGGCGCAGGACGCCCGAGTCGATGAGCCGCTTGCTCTCGTCGTCGCCGCACCGCGCTAGGGGGAGCACGGTCAGGTCGAGACTCTCCATGCTCTTGAGCGCGAGATGCTTGAGCTGGTCGAGGCTGAGCTCGCGACTGCCGGAGCGCGAGTGCGTGCGGAAGTCCCGTGAGCCGGAGCGCGAGTGCGGGAACTCTCGGCGCGAGTCGCTGCGGACGGGGCGACAACGGTCGCGTTCGTTGTCCTCGAGCGAGTGTTGTCTCGCGCGCGGCTCCAGCTGGATGGTCTTGGAGTCGTTGCGGAGGTGGCGCGAGGCGACGAGGACGCGCGAGTTGGTGGCGGGCCTGGAGTGCGAGTCCTGCGAGTCGGTCCGCTGCAGGCCTGCGCGGGCCAGCTCGTGGGAGGTGTCGCCCACGTGCTCGAGCGGCGTGCTGCCCGCGGAGCTCACGCCCGACATGATCCGCGACCTGAAGCCGCTTGCGTTGTCCGCAGATGGAAGCTCCTCGAATACTGGAATTGATATTTCAAATTTTAAGCTATTGCATAGCTTTTATCGCGGGGTTTGAGCGCGGCGACCGAATTAAGAAATTCCGTAACGAAAAAAACCTAACACCCGAGCGCACACGAACTTCACCGAGCACGGCCGAGCGTTTGTTTAACGTGTATGTACATATATTATATGGTACGACTGTACGAAGCTCGCACGGATCGAGACGTGATGATAGTGAGTGTGAGTGTGAGGGTGAGGATGAGGGTGACTGTGAGAGTGAGGGTGAGAGTGAGGAGTGAGAGTGAGGGTTTTTTTTTAGAAATAGGATCAAGACGTGATGATAGTGAGGATGAGGGTGACAGTGAGGGATGATTTTTATTTTCTTTTAGATATCGGATCGACACGTGATGATAGTGAGTGTGAGGGTAAGGATGAGGGTGACTGTGAGAGTGAGGGTGGGGTGAGGGTGAGTGGTGAGGGATTTTTTTTTAGAAATCGGATCGTGACGTGATGATTGTGAGTGTGAGTTTGAGGATGAGGGTGACTGTGAGAGTGCGGGTGGGGTGAGGGTGAGAGGTTTTTTTTTTAGGGTCAAAAATACTTGGTACAAATGGTAATAAATTTCCACTTATCTTGGCTGGCGATTTCAACATCGACTTCGCTGATAAAAAATCAGAGCGGTTGACAACTTTTCATTCGAAAATATTGAATTTGAAAATGAATAATGATCCACAAGAATCCACAACAAAATATGGGACCACCATTGACGCGGTTTTTTCCCGATATTTAGAAGATATCAAGTCTCAAACTTATGTTTCTTATTTCAGTTACCATAAACCTATAGTTTCAATGATAAATATTCCTGAATAACCTACATGTATTGTAAGATAATAAAAATATTTTGAACAATATTAACTTCTCACTTATTTAATAAAAGAAAAAAAATTGTTTTCCTATTGTTAGTATAGTTCACCACGCTCAAAAAGTGTAACTTGAATTAATATCAAAGAAAAACAAAAGAAAAAAAATACTGCATAAATAAAATAAATAAAATAAAATAAATATCCATCACGCCTTATCCCCGAAGGGGTGGCAGAGGCATATTATATGCCCACTTTTCAACGTGTGGATTCCTGTCCCACGTAATAGGTGGTGAGCCCATTGCCGTGTTGAAAATAGACAGACGCAGGTTGTGGCTACCTGCTGTTGAAATTTTTAAGCCGCCCATAAGGCCTTCAACCAGGCTTAACGACTGCCATTTTACTGGCAACCGGGACCAACAGCTTAACGTGCCTTCCGAAGCACGGAAACGCTCGCAAATGTAAATGCCACAAAGTGGTCACCCATCCGAGGACCAGCCATAGTGAAAGTTGCGTAACTCAGTGATCGTTTACAGAACACTGAGACCGCGGGGCCACGAGCGCTTCTAAAATAAATAAATAATTATAATTACATAAGTTGATAAAAAATGAATAGATTTACCGTGGCGGTCTCCGAGCGCCACACGTCTTTCTTTTTTATAAATGTGTTTGGTACTTTTTCATTTTAAATAATAAATGCCAATTTCCATTGGTTCTCATTAATTATTTTTAATTAACTCGATTTGGCTCTACAAATTGCCGGATGTGGCGCCCGTGTTAGAGCGATGTGCCCTTTTGGTCAGTAGGTGTGTCAATCATACATATATATCAATAAATTGCCCAAATTTCGTTACATCCAATATTGTAATTCATTTTACAAATTAATTATAAAGGACAGGATTAAAGAGTGCCACAGACGTGAACTCATGGGAGTATAACTAATATATAAAAACGAACGAGCCTCACAGTAGTATGTTATTCTACTATAAAATTAATAGGAATTATACATATGAAGTTAAATTAATTCATACATTCGTTATTCGTCGATATATTTTAAGTATGAAAAGTTAAAATATATGTTATTCTATTTTTAAAATAGGTTGGCCCCATCTCTCAATCAGTGCACATGCTCGCTGGTTAAATCAAATGGTGCGCGTTATCCCGATTTCCTGTAACACATTTCCGTTCATTTTGGAAAAATAACTCACTCAAAAAAATATATTCGAGAGGAAAGATGTTATACATCTACACAGATAAATAAAATTAAAGTGTCTGTTTGTAAGTTCTTAATTAACAGCTTTTTACTGCATACCAAAGTATAGTATAGGGTAAATATATATATAAAAAAATATTTTTTTATCTTTAGTCTCTGAAACGGCTAGAGGCTAGACCGATGTTAACGGGCCTTTCACTGATAGAGTAGGTCCCGCATAAGGCAGGGACCGTGTGGTTTTAGCCGGTTAAAGTCTGGCATGACATTCAAGGGGAGTTTCACACGTTAAAAAAATTACCTAATTTTATCCCCGTATTCCCACGGGGACGGGAACTACGCGGGTGAGAGCGCGGGGCGCTGTCTAGTTAGTATTAGTAATATCTTACTAATATTATAAACGTGAAAGTTTGTAAGTATGGATGTTTGTCACTCTTTCACGCAAAATCTACTGAATGGATTTTGATGAAACTTTACAATAATATAGCTTACACATCAGAATAACACATTTAGGCTACTTTTTATCTCGGGAACATGTTTCTGTGGGAAACAGGAACGGGAAAACTTCACCATGCGTGCGGAACCGCGGGCGTCAACTAGTTAGTAATAAAAAAATAATAATAATAAATATCGTTGGGACAACTCACACAACACCATCTGATTCCAAACTAAGCAGAGTTTGTGCTATGGTAACCAGTTAACTGATAAACATACTTCTATATTTCTAAATATATACATACTATAGATAAATAACACCCAGACAGTATAAACCATCGTGTTCATCACACAAAGTTTTATCCTGGGTGGAAATCGAACCCTCTTGCATAGCAGTCGGATACACTCCGATAGGTTATTTTCAGCGTACGCTTAGATTGTGGGATGAACTCCCTGCCTTGGCTTTCCCGAACGTGTACAATATGGGATTCTTCAAAGGGGGTCTTAGAAGGTTTATAAAGGGTCGGCAGCGCGAGTGCTGCACGTCTGGTGTTGCAAACGTCCATAGGCTACAGTGACCACTTTCCTTCAGGTGGGCCGTATGCATCCACCTGTGGAATATAAATAAAACGCCCACCGAGGGAGTGACCGCTCCGATGGATCTCAAAAGCCCTCGGGCTAGAGACCAAGGCAGAGTTTTAGTCAGTAGGAGTCTGACATAACCAAACGGCCGGCCGTTTGGTACGCATGTAGCCTTCTCTGCCTCCACCCCTCGTCTCCTTCGGGTGGTGCCATATGGCATTAAAAAAAAACCGCGCACAGGCAGTCAATGAAAAGTAGGTAGAGTAGGTGGGTGGTCTCACGTTTGTCGAGGCTGATGATGGAGCCGGCGAGGTCGGCAGCGGGGTCGGGCGGCGGCGCGGCGTCGAGGTGGCGGCGGCGGCGCACGAGCCACCAGTCGCCCAGGAAGATGCCCAGCGCCACGATCTTGATGCCGCCGCACAGGCCCACGTACCTGCACACAACACACATCTCTGCATTTTGATTTGATTTTGAACACAACATTGATTTTATTTCTTTCGTATAAACTCATTACTATTTAATTGGTCAAATAGCATGTAAACCAAACTATTGTAATTACTGGCGGTTAGAAAAGAGTGGCCATTAGTTTTATTGCCAGGTTCTTCCTCATACTCTACCTATTGCTTTGCGAATCTGTATTCATTTTCATTATCACAATATTTTTTTTTATAATTATTTTATGGCCTGGTTACAAAGACCTTATAGCCAAATCTTATTTTTTATATCATATTTCTTCAATCTTATCTTCTAATTAGTCCTGTCCAGTCTTTGTCGATGTCGTGTCCTCAGTCCTAGGTCCTGGTCCGTGCCCTCAGTATAATGGTGATTCTTATACTGAGATTTTCAGTGGACTTTTCGCGGCAAGAGAAAATAGCATTTCACTGCATATATATCATTGTCTTTCACTATAGCACGTTAACACAACTTTTATGTCCAAGAAACCACCACTCCCGCACATAAAACACTAGTTTCACCATTCTAAAACTAGTTTTAGAAAATAATATACAGCAAGCGTCCGCACTTGTCACTCTTTCCTTCGAAAGTCCGAAGCAATAATCTTGACGTTCATAGACATACTTTGTGTCCTACATGAATAACGATTTTTCATTTTCATTCACATTTGACGTCAACATTAGCTATGGTGCACATTTGTCATATATTATTTCCCAAAACTAGTGTAAAATTAGTTTCTTTTTGTGTTTAATAATGATGGAATATATATTAAGAGTTTAGAGAAGTGCATTAGTGAAGGAAAGTGATATATTGCAATGAATAGCGGTGATGTTTGTGTTAGTGCCAAAGTACTATGGAGAGCTGCAATGTGGGATCCACTGCCTTATTGGGTCAAGGACCAGGGCTGAGGACTTGACATCGACAAACGACTAGACATGACTGAAACTAAATAACAAGAAAATATAAATACTGAAGACTAGGCTGTATGGACTAAGTTTCCTTTGCCTGCCCGAGATGGGAGAAGACAACTAACAACATCTGTGGATTTACTGGATTTTGCGCGGGAACATCTTGAAGGCAGCCGCTTGGTGTATATTATTTTCCAAAACTAGTGCATTGTTGCAACCTTGTTTTATGTGTAAAAATGGTAGTTTCTTAGACATAAAAGTTGTGTAAACGTGCTATAGTAAAATACATACATACATATTATCACGCCTGTTTCCCATCGGGGTAGGCAGAGACTATGGCTTTCCACATGCTACGATCCTGACATACAGCTTTCGCTTCTTCTACTTTCATGAGTGTTTTCATACACGCTCGCCGGTTAAGTGTACTCTCGCTATAGTAAAAGACAGTCATTTATCGCAGTAAAATGCTATTTTACATCTAGCTGCACAAATTCCACTGAAACCCCCATTAACGCTTTTACCACGTTAATGGGAACTTTGAACAAACCTATACATGAATATGCTGTTATCTACAACAATAATTTACTTCTTTTCAATGAAGAAGATTCATTGTACTTGAAAATGGTCACTTTTGAAGGAAAATGTTGGAACATCAATAAATTTTGTTGTTGGCAATCGCGTTACCGTGCGTAGCCCGAATTAAAAATAATAACACAACACTCTACAACAAATTGCCTGTATGTAATCTGACGACTTATAAACCGGAACCAGTTTCAAAACCGGAAGTGAGAGTAACTTCAAAATACACGTATTCATGAAAATAAAGTTTGCCTCTATCTCTTAAGTTTCCTGAGAATCAATCAGGTGGGCCGTATGTTTGTCTGCCATCTCAGTGGTATAATAAATGTATAATACGGCTCTAATGAAGCTGAAGTAATGTTAAATTAGAGTCGTACACTGTTTATTCAATATCAAATTAGCTTGAAAACCCACTACTTGATACGTCCACATACAGTAACAACAACAGTGTGTAACTAACTGTGTTGCAATATTTAATGCGGCTCCCAGTTTTCGCCAAAACACACTATTCTTTTCGCAACCAATTCCTCCCTGCAACCTTATCATCATCGTCAGCTCATCACATAACGTGCGTACACAATGAGCTATGTTAAAACCAAACCTACTTACCTTACCTACGAGTTATGTAACCACTTCGATTCTCTGACAAATAACGAATCTCGTTTCGAAATGTGTCCCCCAAAGAAAATATGCCATATCAGCCATATTGCTATGCATAGTAATGCAGTCGAGTGCAATAATTTTAAAAATATATTGTCAAATCCATTCTATTTGCTGTCGAAAGATAATGCCAGGGTGTCATGACAATAGGTTTTAGGATCTAAATTTAAATCTAGGTTTTATTCCTTTTTTTCTTTCTCTCTTTCTCTCTCTCTCTCTCTCTCTCTCTCTCGCTCCTATTGAACAAATATACGCAATGCATACCTGTATCTAAACTGTTCAATATCATAGAGCAGACATCTGCCTCCCTTTTCGCCGCCGCACGACTGCTTCCACAGCAGGCAGGTAGAGTCGATGAGGTTTCCGAACACGATGGGCGCCGGGATGTAACCGAACAGACGGAATATCACGAACTGCATCCCGAGCGCGAACGAACGCTCTTCCTCACTCACTGACCTGCATTACAATTATATGATTGTGTCGTTATCAATGTTAAATTCCTTGATTTCAGTTTGACACATTAATCGAGATCTTTAGCTAGCTTTTCTTTTGTATAAAAATACATTGGATTAAATACAATGTATTTTTTCTATCAATTAATTTGAAGTGTTGGATTTTTCTATGGAAATAATTAAATTATAGGAGTTAATTAAGATACAACATGTCCAATGTCCATTTTAGTAGCTGAGGAGTTCAAGAAAAAATAAAGTAGACGACACCTTCCCAAATATCGAATTTCATGTTTTAGTTAAGACATAAAAAAAGTGTAAAAAAATAATGTAATTCCAAAATGTTATTACTCAAATAAATTATTATAAATACATACATACATATTGTCACGCCTTTATCACACCAAAACCGCGCCTTGACTTGCGGGAAACAGCCCGCCATGCAGAAAGAAGATAGCTATAAAGATTGGTTGTACCTGAGCACGATCATGAGCAGCGGCATCTGTGTGACGGCTACGACGAAGGTCATGAAGAACAGCAGCACGAGGAACGGGTAGATAGTGGTGCAGGGCGGAGAACACGCGCCCGCTGTCGCTACCGGCACCACTGTCACCTCGCTGTACGCTCCGCTACCCGCTACCGCTCCCGCTCCCGCGCCCGCTCCGCGCAACGCTGCCACTGAAGCGCCACTCACCACCGCCGAAGGTACGCTCTCGCGGACGTTCTCGTGCACGCCTGTAGCAACAACAACTCTTTCAAACAACATAACAGGTACATAATATAACATTTGACTGACTCGGTGGCGCAGTGGTAATGTATGCGACTGTCGCGCTGAAGTCTCGAGTTAGATTTCCGGATCGGGAACAAATATTTGTTTCAAAGTTAGTATATTTACAAATATATAAGTATATTTCTCAGCTGTCTAGATCCCATACCACAAGCTTATATTAGCTTACTTTGGGCTAGATAGCGCGGTGCGAAAAGTGTACCAACAATATTTTTTTATTTATCTAAAGAAAAGAAACATTCAACATAAAGGATCAAAGATTTTTTTACCCTAAAGACTTTGCTAAAACACCACCATTTTGAGGTAATTTTGCTGCATAATGAGATTTCCATTTAATACAATGTTTTCACTCGAAGTAGCTCTAGTTTCAAAAATATACCTGTTTGGACACATTATTTTATTATTTACGTACAATACGGGGGTGTCCATGATGTTTTAACAACATATATCATTGAGGTTGGGGAATACGATGGGCGCTGGGAATTAACCGAACAGACGTCCTCCGTCTGTTCTTCTCGGTACTCGTATCACGATGGAGGAAGGTGGTTAATTTCTTGTAAGACTTGATATGGTGTTAATAAAGTGTGTTATATTCTATCAAGATCCTTTCATCAAACATAATATCATACATACGTATATTGACACGCCGTTATCCCCGAAAGGGTAGGCAGAGGCATACTATACGCCCACATTTCACCGTATGCATTTTTGTCCCGTGTACATAATATCAGATAGCTATAAAAGATGTTAAATTGACCCGTTTTACACAAGATAGTTTTACTTTTGTTTTTTTTGATGTAAAATATCTTTAACACTATCGTGATTTTAAATATCGGTGAAACGAAAAAGCAACACTTAAATGAGAACAAACAGCCTGGCGAGAGAATGAAATAGAAGAGGGTAGAATCTCTCACAGATAGGATTTAGCAAACGAGAAAATTAAATAGAAAACAAGTATACAGTGTTTTATAATGTCTATGCGCCAGCCTAATGCGAAGCTTATATGTAATGACTAACTGAACCCCGCGGTTTCACCCGTGACATACTTCGAAGTCCCGTCGCACCTATTGTGTCCTGTCGTTTATTACTTCTACAAAGATGATTAAAAATTTTCCCGACTTTTAGACATTTATGACTACTGCTCCGCTCTCCAGAGTAGTAGCGTCATAATTTATAGCTTGTAGCCTTTTTCGATAAGTGGACTATGCAATACAAAGAATTTTTCAAATCCGACTAGTAGTTCCTGAGATTAGCGCGTTCAACCAAACTAACAGACTCTATATAGATCGTATAGATGAGATGATTGATTGATTTCTCTTTATTGTACATCAGAAATGTAAAAAAAAAAACAGGTTTGGATTACAATTAAATACTTATCGGTAATACAATTGGCAGCCTTATCGGGCAAGGCGAGATGAGATGAGATAAGCCATATGTATATGGTGGTACATACAGGCGCAGTTGGTGAAGTTCTCGCTGGAGGAGAAGGCGGCGCAGCCGGCGTGGCACGGCGAGAAGTAGGTGAGGCCGTTGTTGCCGCACACCGGCTCCATGTCCGTCTCCGTGCACAGGCAGTTGAAGTTGCACGCCGCCGTCAGGTTCACTTTGAACGGCTCCAAATTGCTGCACACACATATTTATACTCTCAACTTTAACGTGTCTATTAGATTATGATACTAAACTCCCACATTTCATCAGTTATATTTTGTATCACATATTACGAGGTATGCCTGTTGCCATGTTGAAATGGACAGAGGCATGTTGTGGCTATCTGCTTCAAGACACTCAAGTTGGCTTTACAACCGGGACCAATGGCTTAACTGGCCTTTCGAAGCAAACATTTAGCAGATTTAAAAACAACTTTTAAAGGAATTTATTATGGATATTGAATTTGGATTTAGATGTGATACGGCGAGTAGCTGCCGGAAAAAAAATTAACGGTGCTTTGTCCCAATTGGTAAAGCGACAAAGCATCGTATAAGAAGCACGACTCGCGATTCATAACGCAGTGCTAGTGCCAACGTTGCTTTACGGCAGCGGAACCTGGGTATGTCAGCAGATGCAAGAAAGTAAATTGAATGCTGTGGAGATGCGATCACTTCGAAAATTGTGCGGCGTTACTTTGGCCGACCGAATACGTAACGAAGTGATACGCAATATGGCAGGTTTGAATAAAAGTGTCAGCGTTAAGCTGGAAAAAGGCGTGCTCCGTTGGTTTGGACACGTGCAACGAATGAGTGAGGAACGATTGACGAAGAATATATATTGTGCGAAAGTAGAGGGTAGAAGGAGTCAGGGTAGGCCTAGACTTACATATGAAGACCACGTGAGCAGATTGCTCAAAAACGGAAAAGTCAAAAGTACTTGGATACACCGACGTGCATGTATGAAGCGATTGATGAATGTGCAAGAAGCGAAAGAAGTAGGCATGGATCGAGAAGTCAGGGATACAGCGTGAAGATAGTTAGTTAAAAACAAGGTTTTCAACTGTTTTGTTTCTCTTTAACTCTATGTATCGATGTCATTGTCAGTTACAGAGCAATAACAAAAAAATTACTTTCATTAAAAGATGGTGTGATACATGAGGGTACGAAAACAAAATTGGGCCTATTTAATGTGGGCTAATCATTTGATGTAAAATGACGACTTTGGACGTATTAAGGTCTTCACACATATAAAAAAAATCATTGACATGACCTCCTAATAATATTATTGAAAGATACCGTTATAAAAAAAACACATACCTATTATTAGTATACGGTATAGTAGTTCCAGCCATCTTGATATTGTCGCAGCCCAGGAAGAACAGCAGTGCGTAACAGGACAGGCACACCGTGTTCGATATAAGAACGAACTGCACAGCACCTTTAGGTCGCAGCTCCAGACGCTTCAACAGGCACCCTCCCATGAAGATGCCGATACAAGCTCCGGGAATCGCCACCGACCCTATTGTTCAGAACAATGTCGATATATTGCAAATTTTTTTTACTATATCTATCACGGCGATAGATCTGAGAAGCTCTTCCTATCTAATCGACCCCGAAAGCTCTTCCTATCTAATCGACCCCGAACAATAAGTGCGTGGCATAGTTGCCTCCAGTCGACAGAATCGCAACTCGAATCAAAAGACGATACATGCTCTGAAGCTCTTCCTATCTAATCGACCCCGAACAATAAGTGCGTGGCATAGTTGCCTCCAGTCGACAGAATCGCAACTCGAATCAAAAGACGATACATGCTCTACCATAATAGCTGTAGCATAGAACTTTAGAATTCATTACCAGCGTATGTGTTTTCCTACTACTCTTACAATACGGGATTCTTCAAATAAAGCCTGAAGACGCATATTAGTAGACAAATTTTATTAGTAGCCATAGTCTATCTGGCTGTAATAGTGGCCCTCAACCCTTTGATGAGCAGGTATGGTCGTATGTTCCGCGGAGATTTTGTTTGGGCGCCATTCGGAATATGGATATTATCAGTGCCACGCGGATCTTGTTGGGGCCTCTTACATCCCTTTTATATTTAAACGAAAATGTTATTTCGCAAAAGGATATTTCAATATAAACTACAAAAATGTTAAATAGTAAGGGATGAAGATTAGTAAGCATAAGCGAATCGATGATATAGAAATTTCTCGCGAAACCCATCGGCCTTGTGCCTCGAAACAACCGTAGCCGATTTTACACAGGAAATAATACAAAGCAGATCATAATCCTATCAGATTATGTTGTCAACAACTGATTTATCTGAAGATAGGCCTTGTCACTAAGTAGATTACATTCTGTTAGATAAACACATATAAATATTGAAGATAAGATAAAATTTACTAGATATTCTTATAGACTATGAATAAGTATATTGTTTACTGGGAAATCAATATACTCGTAAAAAAAGAAAAATAACGTATAGATAAAATAAGATACTGCACGATAACTACGGTGAATCATATCTAATATTGACATCAAAATAACAGAATATTCTTGAAATCTATTCTTTAAGAAAATATAATTTGTTTGTTATCTGAAATACACGTTTACCTGTATATGTAGGCGTTTTATCTTCACGCCCGGCCCATGACTTTAAAATTATATAAAGCAAAGTTTAACTAATCAAGACTGCCAGCGAACTAAAAGCATTTAAATTGATTACTTTCACAAGCGTTTATAATTGTATTATCAATAAGTTGTTGACAATGCACGTGCGCCTGGGGAATGTTTTGCAGTGCAGAGGTGATAATTTCATAAATATTCACATATTGTAATGATTATCTATGTTTCGTTGTCTGCTGTATTTGCCTGAAATAAAATAAATTCATTCATTCATTCATTCCATTCATCTATCATAAAATATGTTTCGTTAGGTATATTTGGTAGCACTTAATAAAGGGCGAATCTATCAGCGCGATGAGAAGGATCAATATATATATTTCATGCAGCAACTACTATGTTAAATTGTCAAATACCCCTTACACTGAAGAATTTCAACTTATTTCGATACGGCATTGCTGGTCACAGCGTTGCCCTTGATAGGCAAAGACCACGGGGCCAGAACTAAGATTCTTTTCTATATGTATAAATCGCTCGCGGCCCCGCGGTCTCAGTGTTCTGTAAACGATCACTGAGTTACGCAACTTTCACTATGGCTGGTCCTCGGATGGGTGATCACTTTGTGGCATTTCCGTGCGTTTCCGTGCTTCGGAAGGCACGTTAAGCCGTTGGTCCCGGTTGCCAGTAAAATGCCAGTCGTTAAGCCTGGTTGAATGCCTTATGGGCGGCATGAAAAATTTCAACAGCAGGTAGCCACAACCTGCGTCTGTCTATTTCAACACGGCAATGGGCTCACCACCTATTACGTGGGACAGGTAAATCCACACGGTGAAAAGTGGGCATATAATATGCCTCTGCCACCCCTTCGGGGATAAGGCGTGATGGATATATTTTTATATATATATATGTATAAATAAATTAATAGCAAAAAAGATTTTATTAGGTGCGATTAAGTTTTTACTATCTGGCCTAAAAACCCTCTCCCTCACCCCCACCCTCACCCCTCACCCTCACCCTCACTGAAAGAAAGAGAAAGGTATTATACACTACTCGCTTGTGTATACGACTTTCGCGCTTGCGCAGGTCTCATTTAACGGTTTTATTCCACCCAATTTTTCTTACGGTTTTACTATCACATTTTTTTCAGTGCAGTTGCGCAGCAAAATCCCTATCTCCTCCAAGCCTTATAAGGAACTTCGTTCCAATATAAAAAAAGACCCTAAATACAAATTAAAGAAAAAAAAAATGTGTGTGTACCAGAGAGTACACAGGTAAGAAGTAAAACTTCTTTACTACATTTTTTTACAGCTGTATAATTTCTCTCATATGTCGATAAAGAAGTTTCACTTCAATAAAGGTACATCGAATTTGTGCACTCACCAGTGAACATACTGGCCTCACTCTTGCTAACGCTGAACTGCGTCTCCAAGTACTTAGGCAAAAAGACTACGAAGCCAGACACGATCATGAGCTCCATGCATGCACCGAGGCACGTCACCACGTATACTGGGTTCTTCAGTAAGCGCCACATCGAAACCGGTATATCTGAAATGTTGAGTTATTTGGCTAACCATCATTCAATAGGTTACAGCGGTATAGAAATGTATACTTGGAATACCTTAGATGCATAAATAAAAGAATTTAATGAGGTGTTAGAAAATCTGTTTGTATTTCGGCAAAGTTGAGAGTGCATCTGTGCCAGAGACTTATAAGCTAGTAAATCGAGGTCTCTATAATATAAATACTTAATAGTATCTTTAGATAGGACAGGACAGAAATTCAGAAATTATTGTTCTAGGTTAATCAGGCTGAAAGATGTATCTTAGCTTATTGTTATTTACCTAACACATAAAAATTTGTCGGGTAATACAACACATCCTACGGTAGATATTACTTATATTCCTACATATAATTTAAAAATTTGGAATGATATTAACCTTCTTTATGTGGTTTTTTTGGAACCACACAAAAAAAAATATTTTGGCATACGACCACACTTGCTTAATCATTCTCTAATGACAATTCAAGTATAATTTATTTTAATTTTAAAGAACAAAGAATCTGTTTACCTTTTATATCTTTCCCGTAACCGGTATCTTTAATATCAGTCTGTGGTTTTGGCGGAGGTTTAGAAGTTGAAGCACCGCTAGCTGCCGCGGCCTTTTCTACCAGCCTGATCTTTTCCTTCTCGCGCACCAACACTTTCGGGAACGAAAAGAATGGAATAGCGACCAAGATTAGCAGGAAACCACAAAGTAGGAAACCGCCCCACCACATGCCCACCCAACGAGTGTCGTGAGGACCTGCAATGAAAATAAAGAAATTTGAAAGATCAAATAAAGGTATAATTCTAACACGCTATCAAGTTTGATGGACGGCTTTACAGCACAGAGTTGGTTTTGAAATGAGGTAATTTCTGAAAATAGCAGTTAGATATATATAATATTCTTTGTTGCAACTATAAAAACTAATAGCAAACTTTATGCCATGGCCATTACAGAGTATTATAGAACTTTTGAATAATGGCACATTTAAGTGTAAACGACCTCACCAATATTGAAGTCATACTCACATGCTAGTAATACACCTACAGACTGACGGCCGAGGCAATAGCGCTGGCTTGGGAGTCTTATAAGACAATTTAACATATTGGAACCTGATACCGCGCTTCTGAAAGTTGACAGGACAGAAAGGGAGAGAAATACACACTTACCCATTACAATATTAGCACCAGAGAACGAGTCCATATGGAAAGATAGCAAGTAAGCACCTAGGAGAAAGCCAAGGACTGGTCCAAACGCCGCCATACTGTACATACAACCTGTAAGCAGATAAAATAAATGCCATTCAAATAAAGAAAATCAGCATTTACAGCTCTTTCCATTTCTTAAGCTATCGATAAGAAGAGATAAAAACTTAATTCATATAGCTGCTTCATTCGGCCAATAAATGTAACTAAAGTATAGTTTACAAGTAACTTTGAAAATAAAAAGAGGGGATTATTAAAACTAGATTGCTGACGTTATTTTAGTACATTATTCGTTCTCATTACTTTAGTAAAATTTACATAAAATATATTTTTATCGCATTTAGTGATCTAGCAATTCAGTCGTTAACCCATACTGGCACGTTACGAATTTAAAAAACTCACACAGTCTGAAGACTTTTTTATTAGTCGAACGTTTGAAATATCATTAAACGCAAGCTATCCATGTACGGTGTATGAGGTAGTAGAGTGTGCACACAGCACCGATATTGGCGACCTCAAACTAGGTCACTCTTGTTTTGTACCAATGCAAATGGCACGGACTTTGCGGTTAATATCAATGACTTATGGTCAGTTCAAATCGGTTAGTTCGCGTGAGAAATGTTTGCTTATGTTCCATTTAATGTTGTACGTATATCCGAGAATGAGCAACGTATAAATAACTAGCTGACCCGCCCGGCTTCGCCCGTGACATACTTTGAACCCCGTGGCACCCATTTAATCCCATCGTTTAATAATTTTACGATAATGTATGCACATTTTCCAAATTACTTGATTACTTCTCTGCTCTCAAGTACTACGTCCTCGCCCGCACGGCCCGGCCGATTTTTTGTTACACGAAATTAATTTCTTTGCACATGTTTTTGATATTGCCATATCGCCTAATATATTCATTTAATTTGCAAAGTGTAAAGGGACAAAATAATCTTCATAAAATGCTGAAACCAACTTACATATTAAAAATGATAAGGATTAATAATGTATTTGTGTAAATAGCCTTTAAATTACCGCTTTATTATTGCTGTTTTTTTTAAAGTATTAAAATAGATATAGTACAGTATCCTTAAGAGATAGACATATACCGTCCCGGACTTTTTTGTAGACCTATTTTAGATACATAATTCCACTTTACATTATTTTGTTATATCTCAAAGGGTTTAGGCAGCGCTTTCAAGTTTTGTTGTTTTTTTTACTTAATGTCACTAAAAGGTGCCATCAGAAAACCAGCGCTGTATGCCACCTGGTGTGCAGCATTTATGCTGAGATGGCATCCTTTTGGTATTGCACAGTTGATATCAAATGTAAGTTTTGTTATCTAATATGTATTGTATACCTACCCAAGCTGTGCATCTCAATAAATGTGTTTTCTTTCTTTCTTTTCTTTCTTTTCGTTAAAAGCTCCCAGACGGCTAATTTTTTCCGACACCCCCAACATATATCGTTATAATTAAGTTAATGTATATAAAAACTTAACAAAATATACGTAAAAACCTTCTATAAGAATCACTCTTATCTATTTAAAAAAACTGCATCGAAATTCGTGGCGTAGTTTTAAAGATCTAAGCATACATAGGGACAGACAGCGAAGAACGACATTTTATAATATGTAGTGATATTGAATGAATATTGGTTTTGCTACCTTTCACGACATTAATTTGTTCGTTGTACTGTGTAACTAATAGTTACTCAAGTATTATAAAGTCAGATGGAAGGGTAATTAATTAGCATGACCTCCGGTATTGCAAACATCCATAGGCTACGGAAAACCACTTATGATCATTGGGCTTATACGTTTGTTTGCCACCTCAGTGGTTTAAAAAATTATTATTTAACGTCTAAACTATTCAATTGAATTTGACAGGTATCATATTATTTTAATTGGTGGTATCATATTATTTTTAAACTTTTGCGGCGTATACTCATTTCATATAATTTTGTCCATAGCAAGCGTGTGGTACTGAGTAGACTCATATATCATCTTATTCCCTACGGACAATTTTGTTACTAAAAATTTAGAAAAATTATTGACATAATAGTTTTTTGTTTGTATCATAATTTCTTGTGCATGAGTTTTTATGTAGAGAAGTTTTAGTTTCCGAATTTTATCTTCTTTTACTGTTATTGTTGAGATAAATTGAAGGTACATATTTTTATATTCTTATCTAAATATATACCTACCACAAAGAGCCTTATCTAATTCCTTATTACAAGAAATAGTATGCATAAATAATAATTTTCTAACATTTGTAAAACGCTTTGTGTATAAATCAATACTACAAACCTTTTAAAACCCAAGTGGCACTCGAAAACAGGTCGCGTTCATAGGACTCTTGACGCGAGTGCCTTATTAAAAACCCTACTTTCAATGACCCTTCAGCCAAGTGGACCATTGGCTTTCGTTGATAAAAGAAATACGCTAAAATAACTTCACGTCATTAGTACTTCTTTTTTTTATTTAATTTACCCGTAACGTGCTGATTTAAACATTTAAACAAAAAAAATCAAACAATAATTATATATATTATATTATAGACTATTGATGAAGCCACTAAGGCATTAAATGTAATTTTATATTACCGAAATGTTACTGTAGTATTATAGACACACCATCACCATAAGCCTGTTAGATTCGCCGATTGCAGAGTTGATGCCGATAGAGACAAAGTAACCTGTCTGCTGTGGTGATTTTCAAGATATTAATTATAAGTTGCATCTTGGCTGCTACTGGCCACCGAGACTTATAGCTTAACGTGCCGTCCGAAGCACGGAATGGCTTGGGAATGATATTAATGGTAACCTATCTCAGTAGAGTAAAATGTTTAACGCAGTAATCGTTTACAGAACATAGAGGGTTTAATAGCGCTTTGTAAAATATTTAAATACACTCGTAATCTATTATAATTGACGACATGTTTTGATATGTCACATTACGGCGAATGAGATGTGCTTAGGTAACATATTTGTTTAAAGAGTGACGGAAGCTAGGCAGTTATAAAGGCACGTAGATGTATTCTTATAGTTCTATAAATATTTATCTACCTACCTTCGGTCGGCAGCACTCGTAACCTCAGGGCTGGTTTATACTTAGCCAAGAGGCTCAGCATTGCCATTTTAGGCAAGGATGTGTTTTACAGCGACATGAAGAAATTTTTGATGCCCAAATCATATTACATAGTTTTAAATATACCTTTACTTATTTTACCTATTATAATAATTTTTATATCTTAATTTATTTTTTTAATTGTAAAAACCGTATAGTAACTATTAGTTGTAATAACAAAATCTATACTGATATTATAAAGAGGAAAGATTTGTAAGTTTATTTGTAATGAATAGGCCCAGAAACTAATAGGCCGATTTTAAAAATTCTTTCTCCATTAGAAAGCTACATTATTCGTGAGTAACATAGGCTATATTAAATTTTCAAAAAGTTTAGGGTACCGTACGAAATCTCGAATAGGAAAACTTCACCACGCGGGCGAAGCTGCGGGCATCAGCTAGTATACCTATATAGACCTATAAGTATAAATTTGGGAAACAAACATTTGTATTGTCTCTACAAGTGCACTAACTCAGATTGCATTCTGTATAGTGTACGACTCGAATTACGATTGTTTTTAATTATTTTATGGCCTGGTTTATAAAACCTTTTAGCTATATCTTATTTATTACGTATTTCTTTAATCTTATTATCTAAAATGTCCCCGTCCTCTACGTTTTATTAAAGTATAGTCTAGCACCATTAACGTGGTAGTAGCGTTAATGGGGTCTTCAGTGGAATTTGCACGGCAAGATGTAAAATAGCATTTCACTGCAATTAACTGTCTTTCACTATAGCACGTTTACACAACTTTTATGTCTAAAATCTATCATTTTACATATAAAACAAGGTTAATGCAATGCACTAGTTTTGGATATAGAGCAGGCGTGTGCTATTCGAGAAGTTGCCGCGAAAACCAAATAAACGAATTTAGCTATCCAAATATTTGTTCATTACGCTCTTACAAATGGTGCTTTTATCGACAATAGATAAGTAGGTTAAGGACTCGAACTTACGGTCGAGTTTTCAAGGCTCCGTCGCAATCTCTACAAGCCTGAACATAATTTATTGCGTTCAATATCACTTACAAGGGACTTGAACGAGCTATTAGCAACAAAACTTTTGATTTATAACACATTTTTTTAAGAGAGTTTGGGTTTAGATGATTCTGTTAATTTATAGATTTAGAAAATTATTAGATTTAACAAGTATTTCACCTTATTTTAGCAATATATTTTTTTTTAATCCCACAGTAGTTAACCGTATCAGTACGGTTTGTAAGTCGTCATCGGACTACTAAAATCATACTGCTGCACACCTTGAGCTGCTTCAAGGCTATCTGTGGTTGGAGAAAGTGGTACGCCCTTGGAAGCAAATCTATTGGACCTTGGTTAGCCTAAGCCTATTAACACTGGCAATCTTATTTGTGGCCAAAAGTTAAGACCAGAAAATTAACAATTTATGACCAAAAGTTAAAAACCAGAAAATTAACAATCGAATTTTTGTTTACTTATAATAAATAACATGCAACAATCAATTGTTAATGCTTCTGTTAACCTTGGATAATATTCTGTGTAAATACGTGAGATATATAATAATATTGTTTTGTTGACCTTTGTACTTATAAATATTCCTGCTAAGTATCACAAACGAACTAAATAGCAGTTGATTTTTTCCATTAAAACTGCTAGGATTTGAGAGTCAGTAGGTTTAAATACAGCCGAAAGATAATAGCTTAAATTAGTCAAGGAATATGTTTTACTCTTGGTATGTATATCACGTATTAGAAACATTTGTTATAACCAGAATATATTATCATGTGAATATCACTTTCATGTTAGTAGCCTTTTGCATCGACTAAACTGTTTTGTCGCGGATCGACTGTTTAGCCGATAATATGTGCACATTAATATAATGCAATACAAATTAAGCGTTTTATGATAGTTGTCCAACTTTTTAATCAAAAGTAGATTGACTTTTTTGTCGAACAACTATCAAGTTGACATTATGCGCGCTTCAATATAGTCCTATAGACATATGATACACAACAAATATTTGTTCAACTACAAGTTGTATATAATATGCGCTAGCCCTTAGTAGCCACGGGATTTTACTAGCACTATATATATCACTAACACTGTACTCATCTAGCTCGCATATATATTATGACGATACCTGGCTGATTGAGTTCAAACTCGTCAAGTGAGTCATGTATACTACTATACCTTATTATACAACACAATAGGATCCTTATGACTGTCAAACAATCAATTGTACAATGTATTATTGTTTGATAATTTCAAACAAACCTGTAATTTATGGAGAATGACATATATGTACTCGTACATATATGTCATACTTTGTTTATGAAGTTGGTAGAAATCACTAAAAATGATATATTATAGAGTCTACTATAATATACAATTATTTCGTCCTGGGTATAAACAGCATAAAGAGGTGCAGCCTCCGGACCTCCCTCCGAATCAGGGACTAGTGCCACCGGTAACGCCTGGAGAAGTCCTGACTGCGCTTCGCCGCATGAAGATTCGAAAAGCTGTCGGACCCGATGGAGTCCCCATCGAAGCCTGGAAGGCGATGGGTCCTCGCGGTGTGGGCATCTTAGTAAACCTTTTTAATCGCATACTCCTCAGCGGGCAGATCCCAAACCAATGGAGACTGAGTATTATTACTCCAGTCTTCAAAGGTAAGGGGTCAGTGCAGGAGTGCGGGAGCTACCGCGGTATTAAGGTGATGTCCCACACCATGAAGATCTTCGAGAGGATTATAGACTCTCGGATCCGGCAGGAGTGTACTCTCTCGGAGTGTCAATATGGGTCTCGCCCTTGTCATGGGACCACGGACCCTGTTTTTGCCCCGAGGGTTGTCGCAGAGAAATACAGGTCGAAGAACACGCCTCTGCACTGTTTGTTTCTAGATATGCAGAAGGCCTTCGACTGTATTCCTCGTGCGATGATCTGGTGGGCACTGCGGTCCAAAGGGGTTCCAGAGGTCTATATTGACACTATCCGGGACATGTACTGTGACTCCGATTCAATGGTTCGGACTGCTGTTGGCGACACGAAACCCTTCCCCGTCACCGTCGGGGTACACCAGGGTTCTGTCCTTAGTCCGCTTCTGTTCAGTGTAATATTAGACGAATTGTCGGACAGCATCAGAAACCCGCATGAGCAGCCTCCATGGTTGCTCATGTATGCTGACGATATTGCGTTGGCAGACGCGGACAGGGGTAGATTGGTGCGACGTGTAAAGGCGTGGAAGGAGACGCTTGAGAACGGCGGTCTGAAACTAAATGTGGCGAAGACCGAATACTTGGCACTAAACTCGACAGATCCCACATCCGTCCGCATAGGCGGTGATTTGGTCGAGCGCACGGACCAGGTTAAATACCTGGGATCTGTTTTTCACACGTCCAGTGACATCGATTGCGATGTCAAGTCACGCATTGCTGCCGCGTGGGCCAAATGGCGGGAGATTACCGGTGTCATTTGTGACCCTAAAATGCCGATCCGGTTGAAGGGACAGGTCTACAAAACCATTATTAGACCTGTCCTTTTACAATTACGCAGTGAGACGTGGCCGATATTGGAGCGACACAAGCAGGAGCTGCGTGTCACGGAAATGAAGATGCTGCGGTGGATGTGTGGAGTCACGCGGATGGACCGCGTGAGGAACTCTCGCATCCGCGGCAGCCTTCACATCCGTGACATTGCAGACAAGTTGCAAGAGTGTCGCCTTCGTTGGTATGGTCACGTCTTGCGGCTACGTAGGTAACAAATGTCTGGCCATGTCAGCCCCGCCGGGTCCCGGTAAGAGGAAGACCCAAGAAGTGCTGGCTTGACGTCGTAAGGGATGACATGCGTGGTCTCACTACAGGGGATGCCGACGACCGTGCGAAGTGGAGGGGAAATTGTAGGAAAGCGGACCCCGGGCGTCGCGAGACGCAACTGGGACAGACGCTCGGATGATGATGAGGATTTCGTCCTGGGTTCGATTCCCGGGTCGGGTCAAATATTTGTGTGATCCACAAATGTTTGTTTCGGAGTTTGGGTGTTTCCTATGTATAATATGTATGTATTTAGAAATATATAAGTATGTATATCAGTTGTCTAAATCCCATAGCACAAGCTTATATTAGCTTACTTTAGGCCAGACGGCGCTGTGTAAAAAAAAATGTCCCACAATATTTATTTATATATTTTATATTTATATTTTTCTTATTTGGGGTAGCGACAAAACCACCAAATCATAAAAATCGGCCAGCCCGCCCCTATTTTGAGTTATAAATAGTGTAATTAATACACTTTATTTTATAGAATAAAAGTGGACGTTTCTGAAAATATTTAGATATTTGATACTCAATTACAGTCTAATCCCTGAACCAATTTGATTGAAACCTTGTGTACAAATAGCTGACGCTCTGATTTCACACATAGGAAAACACAGATAGATTTCATCCCAGAAACAAGTTCCTGTGAGAAGCGGGTACGGCAAAACATTACCACGCAGGCGGAGCTGCAGGCATCGATTAGTTCAACTATAACATTAGCTATTTTCATTAGTTCAAGTGTTGTAAATAAACCAACCTGGGGTCAACGAACCCAGACAAGCAGTAATATCGTGTGTACTCGTACAGTGCTCGTGATACGAATTATGCGCTAAAAATACTAGCTGCCTAGTACCAGTTCGTGACTCCTGGATTTGTTCAACTGAGTACTATCAAACTATATTAGAGTTTTCCGGTAGTAGGTAACTATCACGAGGTACGAATCTGACGTCCTGAGTTATGACTCTACACTTCCTACATGTTATGATAACGTCGAGAGTTCGGATCCAATTAGTGCTCGGTGTAGTATTTTTATAAATACCTTTATGTATAACTGACTTCTGCTTAACGGCTTTGCCCAAAATATACTTCGAACCACCAATAATTACGTGATTTTTAAACTGATCATAGTATTTGCAGACTTAGAGAGCGTTTTAAGATATGTTTTATCACAGCAAACGACTTATTCTTACAAGAAAACACTTTTATGCAGTAACAAATTTTTATGCACACGGAATGCTAGGTCCTTGTAGTATTTCAGCGGTTTGAGCTGCGTCTTGATAGATCAGTCAGTTTGTTTAAGGTCCAGTTCTACACAACGACATCAGCAAGTTACAGCAACTTGCTGATGTTGTTGTGTGGAACAGATATCAGCCGGTCCGATCGGTTCTATCAAAAACGTTTTTAAAACCACCAAAGTAGCAGACCAGCGTACCGATGGAAAGTGGTCACCTTAGCCTATGGACGTTTGCAACACCAGAGGTGCAGCACTCGCGCTGCCGACCCTTTATAAACCTTCTAAGACCTCTTTTGAAGAACCCCATACTGTAGACTTTCAGGAAAACCCGGGCAGGGTTCATTTCACAGTCTAAGCGTACGCGGAAAGGAAAGGAGATAGGTATAACTACTTACCAATATACATGCTGGAAGACTCGGGGCGCACGTGGTCGTCAACATACGTAGTGCCTAGAGTGAGGAGCGGTGACCCGCCGCATCCGAGCAACAGTTGTGCCACGATGAACACCATCACTGGCAGGAAGGTGCTCGGAGTACTCTGTCAAATGACGACATTTATATTAGACTAGCTGACAAGCTTTCATGTTCCCCACAGGAACTTGTTCCTGGGATCCACTCAGCCACTCAGTAGATAATGTTTGCGTGAAGGATTAAGAAACCTACATCCATACATTCTTATAAACTTTCGTGTTTATAATATTAGTAAGATAGCATTAAGTAAACTATTTTATAGATTTTGTATGGCCTGGTATTAAAATTTGGCTAGTTTTGGTGACCATATTCGACCGAATACGGGAGGTATTATATACAGCAACATAATCGGAACAGCTCTACGTTTAGCAGTGGACCGCGATATGTTTTTTCTCTCTTTCTCGCGTTTACATAGTATACGAAACTGACAGAGATATTAAACACGCAATTAAAATGTCAAGTTGAATCGATCTTTCTTCAGAATCAGTTCAGTTAGGTAGTCGTGGATCCTCTATCTACAGATCAAAAGTTTAGCAGAACAATAATTCTAGCACCGGTCTAGTACAAAGTCGCTCTAAGTCAACACACAAATATACAAATAGAAAAAAAACATAATAAATATAATGTAATAGACAATACTGTTTTAAAAAATCATTTTTTTTATTATGTAAACGAAAACTAAGGTCAAAAGTACTCGGATACCCAGACGTGCGTGTATGAAGCGATTGATGAATCTCGAAGAAGCGAAAGAAACTAAGGTCAAAAGTACTCGGATACCCAGACGTGCGTGTATGAAGCGATTGATGAATCTCGAAGAAGCGAAAGAAGTATGCATGGATCGCGAAGCCTGGCGATCTGTCCTCTCTGACTACCCCGTCAGGGATACAGCGTGAAGATAGTTAGTTAGTTTAGTTAATAATCTTGACGTTCATAAGTGTTACTTTGTGACCTACATGAATAAAGATATTTTCATTTCATTAATTTTAATGTAAGACCGGTAAGACGCGTAAAGGTAGATACTTAAACCACGTTGATAAGTATGTAGGTATATGGTAATCCGTTAAAAGGGCAATTTCTAAACTAGGAAAGTAAATCGATAAAAGAATCACGACTTGTTTACTGTGGTCCAAGTACTTTCGTACATTATGATAAAGGTTACTTGTAATTCTACTAATATAATAAACGCGAGAGTTTGTAAGTATGGACGTTTGTTACTCTTTCACGCAAAATCTACTAAATGGAATTTGATGAAACTTTGCAATAATATAGCTTACACATCAGAATAACACATAGGCTACTATTTTTCCCGGGAACAAGTTCCTATGGGAAACGGGAATGGGAAAACTTCACCACGCGTGCGGACCCGGGGTCGTCAACTAGTATACTAATAAAACTAAACTATCTTGACGTTGTATTCCTGACGGAGTCGTCAAAAAGGACGATTGCATACTCATTTCGCTTCCTACAGATTCATTAATCATTGATTCATGCACGTCTGGGTATCCGAGTACTTTGACCTTTTCGATTTTAAGTAATTTATTCATGTGCTCTTCATGTTCTTGGTCTTTGCACAATAAATAATGTAATACATTAATAACCTCTTAAAAGGTACTTCTGTACATTATACTGAAGTTGTTCTATATTTCTCCAAATCTTATCTTGCCGTTAAATCGTAGTTTTAACTTATGAATGAAACAACGTTAAAGCAATGCAATATACATTTTATGCGGGGTCGGCTGAGTAGTTGCATTGAGTTTTAAAAACTAACAACTATATTGTACACAAAAAAAAATCAAATGTAGGTAAAGTCCATTTCACGAAAGAAGTCCCGCGGACAATTGTGGAACTAAATTTGACAGATGGGGAGATCGGCCATATTATCGTTTGTCGATGTCATCAAGGTACGTTTGTTGTGGTAGATATTTTGTGAGTTTATTATTGGATTAGTGCGTTATTAGGTTTATTTACGATGCCAAAAGTTGTAAAAAGTCAAGTCAAAGGTCGAGAAATGATATTAAAGGTGAAAGAGTTCTGTGAAGCGGAACACAAGAATCGCGGTGTTTTAATACCAATAAACATTCGCAAAAGAGTCGCCGCCATGACAGGTAAATTTTGGGGCTGCCATATACAGATTTTTTCCCGATTGATTTACAGATTGAAATTAAGTTTTTTTTTATGCACGATTTTTATTAAGGGAAATTTGAAAAGGAATTAACACAACACAACAAAAATTTGAAAAGTTATTTTTAACAATAATGTAATTAAATACGAAAATAATCATTGTTTGAATTTTAATATTTTTTTTTTAGTTTTTAATTTTATTGTAGGTGTGTCAGAGAAAACTGTAACGAGAGTTACAAAAGAAGGCGCAACAGCGGCGAGTACTTCTAAAGTTATCCTCACCCCAGGGAAGAGTCGCCCGCATCCCAAAAAGTTCGACTTGGATGGATTTGATTTGTGCGCTTATACGGCAAAAAATTACAGTTTTTATGTTGTGAAGAAGGAATTACCTACATTGGCTAAATTACGTGCAGCTTTGAGAGAAGAGATAAATTATCAAGGAAGCATCACAACATTGCACCGTATATTGCATAGCATCGGTTTCAAGCATAAGCGATGCCAATCGAAACGTAAATTACTAATGGAACGTTATGATATTACTAAAATCCAACGGAAGCGCTCGTGGCCTCGCGGTCTCAGTGTTCTGTAAACGATCACTGAGTTACGCAACTTTCACTATGGCTGGTCCTCGGATGGGTGACCACTTTGTGGCATTTACATTTGCGAGCGTTTCCGTGCTTCGGAAGGCACGTTAAGCCGTTGGTCCCGGTTGCCAGTAAAATGGCAGTCGTTAAGCCTGGTTGAAGGCCTTATGGGCGGCTTGAAAATTTCAACAGCAGGTAGCCACAACCTGCGTCTGTCTATTTCAACACGGCAATGGGCTCACCACCTATTACGTGGGACAAGAATTCACACGGTGAAAAGTGGGCATATAATATGCCTCTGCCACTCTGCATAAGGTGTGATGGATATTTATTATTATTTTATGATATTCCTGCATGGTTCAAGATATTTGGAGAGAATCCGAAGAAATCGCAATGTGGAGAAAAAACCTGTAGTATATTTAGATAAGACCTATATACACAACACTTATCATGCCAAAAGCTGCTGGCAAAGTGAGGAGGAGCCTGGGATGTTCGTGTCAGAGTCATCAGGGGGTCGTTGGATAATTGCTCATGCGGGAACTGAAAATGGTTTTGTTAATGGTGCATTGTTAATGTTCAAATCCCAGTCCAAATCTTCAGATTACCACGATGACATGAATTTTTTTGAAATGGATGAGTGAAAAAGTCATTCCTAACCTACTTGAAATATCACTTGTGGTATTGGACAACGCTCCATATCACTGCACTCAAATAAATAAAGCACCTACAATGTCAAGTATTAAACGTGACATGCAGGAATGGCTGCGAGAAAAGGGATATTTTGGATATATTTTGAAGATACTTGGATAAAAGCTGTATTATTTGAATTAATTAAACAAAACAAAGGTCCACCTACATATGCCGTGGATGCATTATTAAAATCTCACAATCATGAATTGCTAAGAATGCCGCCTTACCACTGCGATCTCAATCCGATCGAAAAAATGTGGAGCCTTGTAAAGAGACGGGTAGCGGATAAAAACGTGGGCCACGATACAAAAGAAATTGTACGCCTAACAGAAGAGGCTTTTGAGACTGTTACAGCGGAAGATTGGGCAGTTCAATGTAAACATGTACAGCATTTGGAGAAAGAATATAAAAAAAATTATGGTCTTATGGATGAAGAAATGGATCGATTTATTATATCCACGGCTAGTGATAGTGAAACAGAATCTGATTCTGTTTCTATTCACTCTTCTTACAGTGATCATAGTATGACCGATCATAATTATTCAATAAAACTTTGAATAAAAGTTTTAAATGTTATTTTATTTTTCTAATTTAAAGTTGGTCGAACATCTCCATTTTATATTTTAGAATTTACAGAAAGATTTATTTTTCACTAAACTGACAGTATGGACATCAAATAGGTACTTATATTAAAAATACATTCTATTAAAACATTTTTTTTCTTATCTAACTATTCGAGTACCTAGTTAATAAAATGAAAGTAAATGAACTATAAATTATTTCCCCTGATTTCTCCATATTTAACCGTGGCAACATTACGTCGCGCGAATACAGCGCAATCTTTCGTGAAATGGACTTTACAACAAAAGTTCTAGAGAGTGATGTACAGAAGTCATCAGTGAGAGATTATTAATTTATACCAGTATCTATAAATAAGTAGAATGTTAGGATTTAGGAGTTCGTTTCAGATGAGTCATATTCACGTCCGGCGGACACCCATATTTGCGATATAGACCTAAAATATAACTTATTTTTTACCTTAATGCAGTTATCTGGCCTTAAGTTGCTTGGTGGTATTACTGGAGGGATCTGTCCCAAACTCATCTCCGGGGCTGTAGCATGCTGCATGCGGCATATGTTCTCTTCAGACTTATTATTCATAAGCGTTGCGCTGTTCACCTCAGCAATAAAATGTGGTAATACAAACACTAGCGATCCGATGCCCATTATCACAGCACCTAAAATATACACAGACATTAATATTTTGGTAATAATTGGATAAATATTTTAGTCAATTAATATGATTAACTTTACAATAGCCATCTGATACTAAATGTCCCGTGGGAGCGCTGCATTGAAATGTTCGAGATGCAGTTTGAATAATATCGATATCGAGTTAAACATTCAGGGGCAATCGAAATGTGAGATATATAAAAAATATTTTTTTATTGAAATTGTATACACTCTAGAAAGTACACAAGTATCATAATTATTATTTTCTGTATGGGTGGATAATTTATATCGCTTTTGCATTCTAAGCAAACATAATCTATCGATCCTACAATCAGGTCAAGGCTAAGCTAGACGCAAAGGCGTTGCGTATAACACAAAAGTCCTGTAATAAAGTTAAAAGACCTTTTGTCGAACTAAGTACACTTTTTTATTATGAAAAAGATATAAGCAATTATGTAAGAGGTTTTATAAAAAGCAATATTCTTACCGACAGCGATCCAAACTGGAATGTGCCTTCTGCTCCCGAGATAGGATACAAATATCACGGTAATGACATTACCGATTTCATAGCTGCTCGCTATGAGTCCCGAGAGACTCGATGGTATTTCGAAACGTTTCTCGATTGTGGTAATCACAGAGTTTATATAGCCTGAGCTTAGTGCTTGTTGCAGTGTCACGAGAAATGATAGGAAGAAAACAAACACCTAAAAATAGACAAGAAATTAATAGATCGAAAAAAAATTATACTTTATTGATCATTGACCTATAAAAATACCGGACGGAGTACGCGGTATAATAAAACTGAGGTGCGGTAAATGGCTTTAGATAATTAGCGCGGACAGTGCTTCTGAATAACATTTAAATGTATACGTAAGACGAGTAGGAATACAACTGGAAACAATGGGAAAAAATAGCAACAGTTTTATGTTGGTGATACTCCATTCAGTATTTTTTATACATCCATGCCTTCATTTATTAGAAATTTAATATAAGACTTACTTTAATACTAGAAAATGTCTGGATGAACAGCGGTCTCCATGAGAGAATACCGCAATCTCTTGTGTCATGAGGAATGTCTAATATTTCTGGATATATTTGTCGAGGCTTCTCTCTTTCCTTGTCCCTTTCGCGATCTCTGCTGTAGAGAGAGGTACTGAATTAGTAATTATTGTGTTATACGTTTCCTACGGTTGAAACAAGTATAAGATAACGTGATTCCATTGCAAGTAAATTTACTGACACTCTTAAATAGATCAGTAACTTTTAAATTTTGATTTTGAACATGTTTATTACTGACGAATTTGAAAATAAGCTTGCGTGTGATACCTACAAAATTATTGGTGATGTGGGTGTGTACATCACCATGCCTATTTTTTCCTCGTGCAAAAAGGCGTGATTATATAATGATGGTGGTAGATTTGGAAATTATTTCACCTGTCGCATATGCCAGCCGAAGGATTCCGACTGTGGCATTTTATGGATTCTCTCGGAGGATGCGAAGGCTGCGGTGTGCTCGAGCTCGCCTCGTCGCCGGCGCCGTCTGCACAACCCGACTCCGCGTACAACCCGGTCATCGCGTACATTGACTCTTGCCTCCTGGGAAAGTAATAACACACATTAAACATTTACTCAAAACTTGATACCGAACGATAATATATAAAGGATTTTCACATGTAGCGTCAGATTAACGTCTTACTCAATATAAATGTGATATTACCATGGGAAAAGTCAATATTAAAAACGTTCACTGCGTAATTAAAACCGCTATAGGTTAGTTAATAACGCTGCTAAAACCTGTAGGTAGGTTTTTGCTACAGTTAACGATTATTAATCATCATTAACGGTAGGTACATAGTAAAACGTATATTGCAGATTAGATTACCGGCTTCTCAGTCAACTAAAGTCGTATTGAAGTTTGCATATATAACGTACCATATTCGTTAGCTACTTCTGTACCTTTCATATTTAGACGAGAGAACTATTATTTTCAATTCTCGTCAATATAATATTCTCTTTCCATTCAGCCCATTAAGCAGTCTATCTAGTATATACCTACGTTTTCTTTAATCTATATTCCTTTCAACTAACCATCCTTCACCCACAAGAAGGTACCTAGCGCCTACTTCATGTCTTCTGTGTCGTTTCAACTTTTATTTTTTACCACACCCATCTTTCACTACTATGAATGGCTGCCTAAGATAAGTTCGTTTTGTTTATAAAAAAAATATATTATCGACCTTACACAGTTTGCTTATATAAATAAATTAGTTTGAGTGTTTGGAGGTTAAATATGCTTGGTTGTGGCTTTCCACCTTGGTTCCAAATTCTACTTTTAGGTGTTGCAACCTAAAACGCTAATACCTCGTTTGCTATCAAAGTACTGTTATTATCTTACAGTAAGAAAATAATAAAACCTACATTGTATATGTGTATTAGGTATCACTATAATACTACGAACATTGTATTACCAACCACAAAAAACAACATTGTCAAGCCAAGGGATTTCGAAACTTATAAAATGTCATTAACGGTAGAGGTTTTCTTATGTAACTTTGTATAAAGTTGGAAAAGCTTTACGACGCGGGGGCTTCTTCAAACAAAAGTAAAATCTCCTTTGATAAATTGTTCCTGTCATTCTTTATACAAACTAACATATGAAACTGCCCTGTCCTTAATTTATACTTTGTTGGGTTTCTCTTTGATATAATAATCTCAACAATAGGAAGTTTTCGTTCATCACTAAGGCTTATGTAGTCCTCCGTTAAATATGTCCTGAGGTATTCTTGATTATAAGCGTAACTGATGCGTGTATCTTTCACTAATACTGATTTAGCTCTGATTTTGCTGAAACACCGAGGTCAGACATATGTTAACCTGCCGGTCCGTCATCATAAAACGCGAATGTTGTCACTGATAACAAGGATACCACTGAAGATGCTAAAGCTCTTCATGCAGAGTACATTTATCCACGACTCTTGACCGTCAATTGAGCAGCGTTTCAGTAATCATACATAATAGAGATCTAAGTGTAACCAGCCTTTGGAGATATGAATGATGCCAGCCACCAGCTACAACAACAGCAATGAGTGCCTTAAGTGCCGGTAGGCCAAGTCGCGTAGGCACCACAACGCTTCCTCAGCCCCCGCCAAGATAGATCGACGATGTATTTTCTGCTGACACGCCACAGTAAAAATGATTGGCAGTAGCAATCGAAATGGAACACCTCTGTTATTGTGTTGGGTTTTATTTTGGGTTAATGATATACTAGTTGACACTCGCGGCTCCGCCCGCGTAATGAAGTTTTCCCGGTTTTTGTTCCCGGGATAAAAAGTAGCCTATGTGTTATTCTGATAGATAAGTTATTATATGTATAAGATATAGTTATGGTAGTTTATTTAAATTCCATTCAGTAGTTTTACGTGCAAGTAACAAACATCCACACTTACAAACTTTCGCGTTTATGATATTAGTAGGAGTAATGATGATATATTTAATAACAAATTTAGGCTTTATGTACCAAATAAAATGTCCCGTACTCATTACACATTTTTTTTTTAATAATATTAAAATCAAAAAATCATAATGTTATGATCTTGTCTTCGGCAGCTAGTCATGGTTGTACTTCAGAACATATCTTCCGTCCGCGCTAATCGTTCTCCCTAAGTTAATCAAATACCCGATTCTTAGTTTAACATGCAGCGAAGACCTTAACTTTTATATTAGTGACTAATGCCTGAAGGTCGGCTTCTGATGAGACCATCACTACCGCATCATCAGCGTACAACTGACAATGTACTGTAAAATTTCCAATTTTACAACACATCATAATCTTTTAACTTTTGCAGCCACACTTTTGGCCAACTATCCAGATACACTATGAAAAGCCAGGCGGACATAACACAACCCCGTGACGCCCGAACAGAAGTCAAAAATTGGCACCAGATGAACATCCCCCTTGGTCGCACGCAAGCTTTACAGTCCGTATAAAGAGACTGTATCGCCCGCAGCAGCTGGCCGTCCACACCATATCCTGCCCGAATATGGAGTGGACGGCCAGCCAGGCAGACACGGACGAGTACCACAGAGTTCCTCTCACAACGTTATCAAATGTTTTCTCCAGATCCACTAAAGCGCAAAAAACCTTCGCGTTAAAATGTTGGGATTATTAATTATTAGTTACATGAAATAACATTGTTTAAGGCTACTAACATAAAGTAAAAACATAAATAAATAGCGCTAGTAGCCCTAGTAACTCGGTTTCTGTAAAAGATCACTGATTTAAGAAACTCTCTCGGATTTTGGATGGATGACCGCTTTGTAGAATTTTCCTTTACCAACGTTTTCGTGCTTCGAAGGACACATAAAACTGTTTGTCCCGGTTGATAGTAACGTTGCAATCGACACTCGTAAAGGCAAGTGAATACTCTTTGAACGACCAGAAAATTAAAACAGCGAGTCGCTACAATCTGAGCCTGTCCATTTGAACACAGGCATTGGGCTCACCACAATATGCCTCTGCCACGCCTTCGGGGATAAAGTCGTGGCTAATAAATTTATAAATAATACTGAAAGCATAAAACAAAAGTCTTTTCACAATTTTAATAATTTATGCGAAGCGAAGCGAAGCTTCAATATAATAACTGCACTGATTACTTCAGCCAGTGGCAGTCGGTATGTTTAAGCCTTAGAATCTATTGATCAAATTTTAATTTAGAACCCAATTGAAAGTATACGTTAGAATTTTTTTTTAATTTGTCGGCATTTAGCGGTAAAATAGGTAAACATACATTGGCTCAGTTGCTTATATAACTGCCTTCTAACCTGTGGGTACCGGATTCGATTTTATACTACCTACAGGAATAATTCTAACGCTTCTGTGAAGTGTAGGTACTTTATTTTATATTAAAACTCTCATATACTCGTATTTTATTTATCTATCACGCCGTATTCCCGAAAGGTGAAAAGTGGCATATTAGTATATGCCCACTTTTCACCATGTGTATTCCTGTCCCACGTAATGGGTGGTGGGTGAGTCCATTGCCGTATATAACTCTCATATATGTATATACACTATATAAAGCTAACTCCGGGCGTCGCGATATGCAACTGGGACAGACGCTCGGATGATGATGGAATGCTTACTGCTCTCATAAATATACTGTGCCATTGCGAAAAAATAGCAAGGGGAGCGCACCGAAAAAACCTAACTCAGGTCCTACCTCAGTAGATCCGGCCTCAGCGTCGCAAATCTGATATTATTTAAACATTTGTACTATAAAAATCACTGTATATAGTCAAAGTAAGCCTTTATGTCTATAAATATTGAGTATAGTTGTGTATAAAAATTTCATGAAAATTATCTGTAGTTTAGATTAGGCATTGAAAAAACATTTCGGATGGGGTCAACTTTAGGATGGTTTTCTATCAAGTGAAGTTTATTAGATTTTGAAACAGAAAGCGATTTTGACTAGCTTAAATCCTTAACTAACATATATCTCTTTTTCAGAATCAAAAACCCTTTCTTCTACGATTCGCATTGTTTTAAATAACTCAAAAGCGTGGCCACGGCAGGAATACCAAGCCTTAATTGCTGATCTAAAATCAGAAATCCTAGGATTCAAATCCGTGATTTTGATCTTGATGAAGTTATTTGTTGAGTTTACAAGTACTCTGTGAGTATTGCTACAGTGAAGTCTAGCCCAACGCTGCTGTGAAGCTTTTCGTGACCTCCTTCCTTCACGTGCTCATACGTGACACCTTCTGGCTCTACTATTGTGTCGTGATGCATACGTTAGCAAACCGAGGCAGTTGCTCGTTAAAATAATCTGTATTTGATATTATTTGATTAACTTCCGGCAATTTGTACCACAGTAAACATGGGCGTGCTCATACTTAAATTAACAATTTAATGACAGGGAAATGGGTTTGTTTGTAAAACTTCATAAGTACCTAAAGATGACATTAATCCATTTAAATACAAAGTATGGTTAGGTTAACTACTCTGTAGGCATTCTCATATTTTTTTTAATTTGTTATCATGTAATATTTAATAATTTTCTTGGTCCATTGCTCACTTAAGTATACATATTCGTACATATAGGCACTCTTTCCATTTGGGTAAGTAGATGGCAGAGACTATGTCTTTCCACTTACTACAAACCTGATATTTAACATTCGCTTTTCTACTTGTAAGGGTGTTTCTTAAATAAATAGGATTTTCATTCTTAGAATAGAAGATAGCTGTGCGGACAGACTACTTAGATACTCACACTTTGCTACATTTCTTTACAATGCTATTATAAGAGCACATGAAATCCTAGGTTTTCTATGCATTTATAAGTTTTATTTAGTAAGTAATGGGAAGTGTATAGATAATTGTGAGAAACGTCACAATAATTAGCATTGTCACAGCATTTAAATGTAAGTATAGAACTAACTACGAGCTTTGTTTACTTTATAAGCACGCACAAAACGACACAATTGTCCTTAATAAGCAATAAGAAATAGAGTTGTTGGTAAATAAACCGTTGGAATGGCTCTTATAATTTATATGAAAATACAAATACAAACCTGTGCCCATCGAGTAAGTACCGTTGTTGTTCCGCCATGACAACAAGCGTGTTGACTAATATTTCACTATCACTATTTTATTACATACTCGTATATCTATATGTTAGAGCACAGAAACTTCAAAATTTCCATAGGTATATTATGAGCAGTTTATAATATTTCACACAATAATTTTGGTTCGACAAGCCCACTCTCTGCCTCAAATATAATATTGGTACTAAGATGACTAACCTTAAGGCTTTGTCTACACTGGGTGATATCAGCACGCGACATGGTATGAATATGGGCCAGGTGTTGCAAATGGACCGTTATCTGTGTGATACGGTGTTATCACCTGAAGGGAGTGTAGGATTGTTTGTCACTTTTAGGTATTTGACGAAGCCGGGATGAGGTAATGTGCTACGAGAGTTCATGCTGATAGCAGAAATCTTTTACCTACACAAACAACTTATAGGTACCTATGTCTAATGACGTAATTCTGATACATGTTTAACGACGGATCGATACTGAGCAGCATTGACATTAATCTCTTAAAACATCTAACATCTACAGGTTCTTTAAATAAGTTAAATGCTATTTTCTACCTTGATCCTGGAAAGAGAGGGGGGAGAGAAGGGATTCCACGTCCTTAAATAAGAACTTTCTTCTAAGAATTCTACAACTTATATTATAATATCGGGTTGCTTTGTGATTAATTTGTTATAAACATTCGATAGTATTTGAATATTTTTTCTTTTAACCACATTTACAAAGTTTTATAAAAAAATATACATAACAGTAACAAATGTTGTTTCAACTGTAATCGTCGACCATAATTTAATCAATTTGCTTTGAGACGAATTGAATAAGTCTCCAAGGGGAGGGACGTAGAACAACGTGAACCCAGAAGTGATGTGTTTCTTGAAAAATAAAATAAAATAAAATCAATCGATCTTTCTTTAACAGCATGTGTATAGATTTCCATCATTGCCATGGATACACCGTTACTGACTGTCTTGATGGGTGTCTTAAATCAGAAACGCAACGAAGGTCTGTCCGAAGAGTCACCGCCCAAGTGTGACCATTGCTTGGACTGCTCCCAGGGTAAGATGCACCTCACGCTAGCAATAGGAACGGGAAATCTCACGGTTCAGGCAATGGTTCTGGCGATGGTCGATAGCGAAAATGCACGGAACTCCGTCGCTTGCTTTGGGATGAAACGTAAGAAATTTTATAGGGTAAAGGGATATTGATGCCTTAAGTACGGACATAGGTCGCAAGGGGGTTGGCGACCATACTTGGTCTGTGTCCCAGGGATTTTTTTTTAAGGGTATATACTCTTGTGGGGGGAAAAATGGTATAGTGTCCGAGGAAACTTAACAGATAACTGTTGTTGGTGATGTAAGCAACGCTTTTGAGAACATTATGTAAATGTAGGTACGTGAAATCCGTCGTAGATATTATAAACATCCAAAAAACAAATTTAACCCAATGCAAAATTCAGAACGTCATTTACGTTATTACTTAATTCTATTTACATAATTACGTACGAATTATGTTGAATTACTATTCTAATCTAATCTAATCAGCGTTTTCATAAATTTGTGGGCACAACACAAGAATTATGACAGAACGGCTGTTGCATATTTTATAAATAGTTGAAGAGTTATTGCTCCTCTAGAATTGAAATTCAGTGTATAGGTCAGGATCACGTTGCTCGGTAGACGATTATAGCTGTATTCTTAATATTGTTACCTTTTTTAGACACATCTAAAAGTATTTTTACTACAAAGATCAGTACAATCTTGGTTTCGGTGAAGTCATTTATACATAAAGGAAAATTTTACATTTTTTGTTGGCGTTCATTCATTGAAAGTTTACCATAAACTACGAAATTAGGAGAGAAGTGGCGATGCAATGTAGTGTATGGCTAATGTACACTGAGTTTACAGTTAGCGGGTTTACGCTACCGAGTTTGCAAAACAGTTCTATCAAAATGAAGTTGTCGGTCATCACAGGGACCTTTATTTATCAATGTTATTCACTTTGTCCATGACAAAGTGAATAACAGTGATAAGTGAAGGTCGTGGTAAGAAAGGTGTACTGAACAAGACAGAGGAAGAGAAAAAACAAATGGTAGAAGGGTAGAGAAAGAGATTTATGAGGCGAAGGAGCATGAAACTTAGGTGTAAACCCGGAGTAGCCCGTGTGTTTGTATAAAAATTCTCATATAAGTAGAAGAAGTTACAGGTGTTAGCCCGTCTAGCTTTCAATAGTGCTGCTGTAACCAGGTTTTTATTCTGGTCTTGTTGCTACTCTCGTAGCCACTCTGGAATTCTTCTGCTACAAAAGGACGTTACTATTCTGTATGTATGTTAACAATTGTTTTCATGTGAGCTTCAATACAGATCCACGCATCGCACGCCACAACAAATGCATGAGCGAATGTACTAAAATAGCTTAACAAAAATAGGTTTCTATTTTTCGGCATATTAGGATTCCTTGGTGATTATTTTCTCTTCACCCGTAGGTTTGGGTGTTTAGGTAATGCGAGTTCGGCACAATTTGAAAGTTATGGCAATTAGTTAACAAAGGGTGAGGCAAATTTGTATATAACCAATTGGCAAATTAGTTTAATGGCCATTCTGAATGTGATAGAAACCCTCCATTTTAGGAATGAGTGGAGTGCTTAACAAAAAGGGCGCTGATGGTTCGTAGTATAGGGCAGAACAATATAGACACAAACTTATGGAACCTGTAGAAGTAAAAATGGATCATGTATCGAGTTTGTAGCCATCTCCACTGAAAGGCAGAGTTCGTAGCGGTCGATTTTTTTTAGAGGATTGAGCTGTTTTTTGATTTTTATTTTTTTGGGAGGATACTTCTTCTTATCAGAGTAGATCTTTAACTACCTAGACCTCAGTACGGCGTGACTAGATGACCACGCGGGAAACAAGTAGTAAATATATTTTTATGGCTTAATATCAATTTATATGCGTAGTTAGACGCATTTAAGTTGATATTAAGGGACTGAAGAAGGAAGGACATGAGGAGAATTTTTTATTATTTAAGTAAAAACTATGGCTTTCTTGTTTAAAGTTGCTCGCTGATCTCTTCATTACGTGAACATGAACAGGGTCGTGAAGAAGACAGATTTTATGATAAATCATTTACAAATCATATCTAGCAACAGACTCACTCGCTATGTATTATGACCTCTTATTCAAAAACAGTTGCGAAGAGTAGCCATTTGGTTTAAAAAATCTTTAGAAAAAGGGACCCGGGTTCAGCAGCAACGGCTTCAGATGAAACCGAGAATAATGCTAGAATAATGATTAAAGTCCCAAACCAGAAACGAGTTTAAAGAATACTCGTAGTAACCTGATAGATATTCTCTTTTGAATTTATTTGTTTAGGTAAGTACTTGTAATTAATACTAAATTTCACTGAACGCTACAACAATTTGATGAGGAACAAAACCATATCCGTGTTCTCACCGTTATCGAATACAATGGTACAAAAGTTCAAAGAACAATGACTTGTAATGCTAAATCTATACAATGATAAAAGGTGCGGTGTGTACAGAGCCACGGTATGTTGAGTAAGTGGGTCATAAAAATATAAGTAATGAAAATCGGACACTCGTAAATGAGAGCGGGTGGTAACAACATGGGTATGGCATCATAGAACATAGTTCTGATAAGAAAAAGAGTTCACACACTGACCTATATCGATAGATGAAACAACTAAATGTTTGTCAGTTCGTAACCAAGTATGGTTTGACACTTGTGACAACAATCCAAAATGTGTCAATATGATTAGATTTTCATTTTGAAGGACTACAAGAGTTTAAAAATATTTATTTGTTTAATAGTAAGTACTATTTTACTATTATGGGTAAGACGTACTATACATCTATATATTTTCAAGGATGTAGGAAATTAATTTTCTATTAGTTTTATGATTAGAAATAAAGCATTCAATTCACCATGCTGGACCCACGTTGTACACAAATTAAATAGTTTTTAACGCCATACCTGTGGCCTTTTCTGTGCTGTGGGGCGGCGTTGGTGCCGCCCGTGTTCTGCTGCTTTTCGCCCTCTGTCATCTTGCTGGAGTACTCCACGTCTCACCGTACTCCCATACCACACCTCACTATACTGCACCTCCACCTAGAACAAAACATAGTTGTAGACAAAAACATCTTCGGACTATAGATATGTCTAAATGATATCTATGATTCTATGGCTGGATGTTATTTATCTATAATATGTATGTATTTAGAAATATATAAGTATGTTTATCACTTATCTAGATCCCATAACACGTGCTAATATTAGCTTACTTTGGGCTAGATGGCGCTGTGTGAAAAGTGTCCCACAATATTTATTTATATTTATTATTTATATTCGTCCCTTCAGTACACTCCCTCGTACTTACATATTCACCTTGAGGAGTACATCATTGTACTCGTAGTATTTGTGGAAAAAGCTCAGATTCACTTTATTTAAAAAAAATAGACCTAGTTTAATGTCGTTCGTCGTCGTCGTAACGAAGCAACGTATTGATTATGAATTTCGCAAATGAAATTCCGTAAATCTAAAAAGCTGTACGTCGTGAGCTGACACGACAAGGCCACGGTCGCACCTCTGCTGTGCCGCCTGTGCCGCACCGCAGACTTCATTAATGATAGTTTGAATAGGGGATCCGTTATACTTCTTTGTTCAATATATAACTCGCATTAGAACTGGCAAAGGTTTTTACGTTTCTTGAGAATGAATGAGGTTTGAAACTCATAGAATTGAAGAGCAATATGCAGCAATTTATCATGTATATAGAGTAGGGTTTAATGTGGCGAAGAGTGAGTAATTGGCATGTAACTATAATGATATGCCCGTCTGCATATGTGCCTGGGATCCTTGGAATATGTAGGTATACGCGTCCGGTAATTTCGAACTCGACGTCAAGGCACGCATAGATGCCGCTTGGGCCAAGTCGAGTTACGTGGCCGATATCATTTACAACAGTAAAATTCTAGAATTAAATTAAATTTGCTTAATAGAAAAGTGGATATGGATGAAAGATACTAAAGACACACACGATAACTGATACTATTCTTCAATGTCCAGGTTTAGCATAGCATGCACCCCATGTTAAAGTTCTGAACTTAAGTATAATTTAATCACGTAAGAATAAAAAAAAAAACTAAGGCTATTCATGCTTAGGCTCTCCTCAAGTCCACTAATGTTTTATACCACTATTAAACCAGTATACGATTTTATAGTTTTGAAAATTAGAAAAACAAAAACAACTTTGTAGAGCGGTTGTTTAGCAGACGAGCGACGCTACAGTACAGGTGTTCATTGAAACAACTGTCACTTCACTACTACAATGCCAAAATCAGTCAAAACAGATTTGACAACAGCGATCAACCAAAGCCTTCACGGGTTCCAAAATGCAGATACGAATGTAGAAGTCAAGTATTGTGAATAATAAAAAAGGATAGCAACATTTTAATAGATGGTGTGGTGATTTCTTAATCAAGCGTTCTAAATCGCGTTGGTATGTGTGTATTATTGGAAGAGACTATTCGCGTTGACCCCCAGTGTTGTGCCACATGTTGGTTTATGTGACGTGTGGACGAAACATGACTAAGAACCCAGATACATGTTTTCATACACGTTTATCGGTAATCTTTTTGAACAGGAGGATAACCGGTTTTTTATTACGATGGTTTTTTTTAAGATTATAACCATACACGAAAAAAATAGTATAATATTTTACATTATTTTGAAAGTAGATTTAGCAGAATTACTTTATAATTGAACTGGCATTATTTATGAATTTGTCTCGAGCGACATGTCAATTTAATCGATATCAGATCGTGGAAAATATATGTGTTTTGACGTGTACTGATGACTATGATAAAACTAGATTCGAAGGTGTTCAGTCCACTTATGTTTCTTTTAACTCATTATAATCAAGTGTTATCGCGCACACTTGAAACGCAATGTATAACATGACGTACACTCACAGTTAAAAGAAAATGGGTTAGGAAATAAAAAATGGCTAGCTAGAAATAGAAAGATAATAAATTGATCGGAGCTTATCACGGTAAAGCGATGGACAATAGGTATATTTATGTAGCCTGATGGGTCAGGGTCATGACATAATAGTAGGGGAGATATTTACCCACGCAGCCCATATTGTCGCAGCGGTCCCCACATCCAACTTCGTGTGTCAGCACAAACATATCCATACATAATTTCGCATAAATTAATAAGTAATTATCGACAATCATGCACGATTGTACACTAACTTCATCTCTAACAGGACTTTGAAATGAGCACGTCCTAGCCGTTTTTATATCAACCCGTCTGGTTGACCGTACACAAACAAATAATACCGAACATTTCGAATCTAAACGACGTTAGTAGAGTCATTAATTTTTTTCTTAGAGCATTGTATAAGATATTCCGATCGACTGGTTGCGGCCCAATAGCCAGTCAACCAAATAGCAAGGAACCCCGTTTTGGCTATATGTCTAACGGGAAATATATTATTCGCTCATTAGTTTCGTGCTTGTAAAGGTTTTATGTTTTTTATCAACAAAATAGTCAACTGTGGTAAAAGAATACAAGCTAAAGCTCGTTATTTGAGTCTTTGTCCAAGTGACACACAAAGATCGTGTACTGGGAATCTATTATATTATTGTCACTAAATCTCGCGCGTTTTCAGCATCCCTGTTAGTGAGATCATTAATGTAGTTTTTTTACGGTGTCAGGATTACTAGGTAGTAGTGTAGTTAGAGTGGTAGAACTCGGAGGGGGAGACATGGCCCTCGCTTCTCATGTATCTAGGTGTTTTTTTTTAAACGTGAAGTCATACTTGTGGTGACTCTCCCGCATTGTCACGCAATGCAATGTAACGAACGTGAGGACTGCCTAACGATATTATATCCACTGAAGTTACTTAATTGTTGCCAAACGGGCATAGGACACAGATTTAGGTTTGTGTCGCTTAAGCACCAGCCACATTTTACAGCCCGTAGATAACAGGCTCGATGACGGTTTTACAGATATGTCCCTTTTAACCAAAATTTTGATTGACTTGAAAACTACAGGATGCGCTTTCAGGTCTTCCTAAATGGCTAGAGAATCGGGTATGATTCCAGAAAGCGAAAACGTATTTAATTCTTGTATTGTGTTAAATTAACGCGAGTAACGGCGTAGACCACAGAATGAACATTGCAAACAGGCTATAGAGGCCGTCTCTTGGGGTCTCACGGTTAGTGTTACACGCAGGCGCGGCGTAGTGCGTTATAATAACTGTCAGCCTAACAGTTATATCGAGCACATAGAACAGCTAGTTAGAATAGAATTGGCATGAAATAAACCTTAATATAAGTACAAAGGCCCTAAATATTGCATGTACCGTTGAAAATCATACAATTGAAAATATAAACTAAATTATTTTAATATCAATGTTGAACCAAATACGAGTAAGGTGGTAAAATAGATAAAAGTACTATTTATATCTGGATTGGAGCTGTTAAAATTACAACTGGCCTGGTTATTGGCCTACAAATTATGGAGGCCATAGTACATCAACAAGTGCGTATAATCAGTAGATAGGCACATAGGTACTCACATCTATCTAGTAGAAAAAATTTTGAGACATGGCTCTAAGCGATAAGATCGTCCATTGCACTGAATTTTGGTTTATTAATATTTTTTATAATTTTTTGGCGGAAAATAAAGTGTAATAAATTATTTAAAGTTTATAGTAAAACGTCCACCAAAGAGTTTGTTGGGTTGATTGCGCGTATAGGGAATTCTAGCGTGCAACTATACCTACTAGTTTTTATTATTTGGATTATTGCATATCGCTATGCAGATGTTTGATGGAGGCATAAAATACAGGTTTAGTATGTCTTAATTGTTCATAAAATTAAGAATTTGATACTTTGTATTGTAACACACTAGCTTTGTCACTGTAATATAACAGATGTTTACGACGGTCCAGGCATTCACCGAATGGTATATAATTAAGATTATTATAAACATAATAATCATTATTATATACATATCTTACTATGTATATAGAAAGTACTTGATTTTAACGGACATAAAAAATCTCAAAGTGCAGAAACAAGTCTATAAAAAAATAATAATATCATAATAAAAAGTGCCTACTTCCTTTTAGGCATTGTCATCCACTTTTGAGCTATCTATGGTCCAAATTTCAAGTATCATCAACATAGGCAAATTACAAAATTTCACCTGGACAGACATAAAACGAGTTAATAAAATAGTACCAGTTAACTCTCCTTTTTCTATATTCTGAGAAGTAAGTATTGATACTGGGCTTACTGAAACGTATAACCGTGGCTTTGACGGAATAAATAGATCTGAATTCTTATTTTTTTTTGTCTAGAATTTCTACAATATTGAACGTAAAAGGACCCACGTCTCTCCGATGTAGGCGCTCATAGAAAAGTAGAACGATTTTGTTGGAATGTTTAGATGAGTTATATATTATGCGTAAATGACTAAGAAATCCTAAGATTAACTAGATGCCCGGTACGTAATGTGGGCGCATACCTGCATTGTTATGTAACCATTTCGCAGCGTAGGACACTTGCCAAAAATTCACTTCGCGCCAACTGTTACCGTCCCGTCTATATGTTCGAAGGAACGAAACGGTTTCACTGCGGATAAAAACAGCAATTTCACAAACTTCTCTACTGGTACTGCGTGCCCGCTAAACGTCAATATACGAAACATGATTGCACAGCTGTTCACTTTTATGCCACAGCACAATTACAATGATATACCATGACAAAATTATGTGTCTAAGTATATTATAGCATAATAATAGACGTTTGGACTAATGAAATAAGAATACTACGTTAATAACATTACAACATAAAAACGATTTTTTTATCTCTCCATTCCACACCTTGCAATTTTGAATCTACAGGGAATTCCAGTCTAAACAGATTTATTACGAGCTGTTTAGGGCTTCATCCAATCGCTGCAATATATAATCTACAAGAGAATCAATTGTTATACTACTAACAAGGCTTATTAGTTACGTACAGTTTAGACTTCCACTCAACTGCCTGCAATATTTAATAATACTATTTATTGGAAATTGCGTGGGAAGCTAAGGTAATATCTCGAGCAAAGCAAAAAGTACAAACGTTTCGTGAACGGACCGCCCACATTAAAATTATCTTTGTCTGCTAGTATATTTGGAGCGCATGTACATAATTTTTATGTATTTTTAATTACAGATTCACTTCTTAGATTCTTTCAGAAATGAATCTGTAACACATGACTGTATTATCAATTGTGTGGATGAGGTAGATAGAAGTCGTTGAATAAGTTTGTAGGCTTTTGATTAATTCAACCATTATGTATAGTGTGTAATGTTCAACCACTGGACACACATTGCGTGTGTCAAATCCACAAGGTAATAATAGATGCAGTCCATTTGTTTGATGATTTCACAGGTATACAAATAAAACAACTGTCTGTTTCGATCACCATTTAGATAAGCTGCTGAAACATGACGTTGAAATATAAACAAAGTTGTTTCAATAATGTAAATGGATGGCCATGGATAATATATGTATAGGATAGTAGCAATTTCAAGTACGTACTTAAAATTTGCAATTGCTCTACTTTGTGCGTATTTTGGTGTTTCCGCTGTTAGTAGTGTTGTTTTCTTTATATAATTTTTGGATAGATAAGTCATGTGATTGACAGTGGTCGGGTCACATTGGGTCAGGAACGTTTTCAATTGAGGTGCTATTTTTGTGGAAGACGTTATTTAACGTAGATGAGAAAATTCCGATCACTAGGTTGGCCGCCGTATTTATCAACTTAAGCATCATCCTCTTGCCCTTGTCCCAATTTACTTGGGGTCGGTGCAGTATGTCTTCTTCTTCCATTCATCCCTGTTATTCGTCATCTGATCATTCACTCCTTTCATATCACTCATTGCACAGTCCATCCATTTTTTCTTTGGAATTCCTCTAGCTCTCCATCCATCAACTTTCATATTCATGGTTATTTTAGTGACATGACCTTCATCCTCTCATCACATGCCCATACCAAGACAGACGGTTCCCTCAATTTTTTTCAGTCACAGGCTCCACTCTCAAACTCCCTCTAACATACTCATTTCGTATTTTATCCATTCTAGTCACACCACACATCCACCTTAACATTCTCATTTCAATTACATGCACTCTTCTTTCATCCAACTTCTTAACGGCCCAACTTTCTGATCCATATAATACCACAGGTCTTATAATGGTCTTATATATTTTGCCCTTCAGCTTAGGGCAATCGTGGATGCAATGTATTTATCAACTTAAGAGAATTTTAAAAATTTACCAAAATTTTAATGTGTGAAGCGAACTTTGTACATTTTTTTTTAAATTGAGCGACTGTATGTCAAAAATTTGACACAGTCAAATATATGGAGGAGAAGTGAATAAAGATATTTTAAGAATTACATTAGACCTAATTAAAAAAAAAAGACCATTAGTTGAATTACAACCAATGGACGACCACTAGTATTATATAAATTGAACTATAATTACACACACTAGCATCAAAGATAATTTATTAGCACACTACATATCCGGTCACACTACATATTCGTGTGGTTTATAAAATAGTGAATGATAAACTATAATACAGGTGACAGTATTCTATTACAAAATACAGGACATGAAATTATTATTTCTGGTGGCAAAGTACTTAGAACAGCTGTCCGTATAATCACCAAATAATTACGTTCATTATACATAGATATTGTTATAACACTAAACGTAGGTGGTTAAATACGTAAACTTGATTTTTTTAAAACAGTGCAGAGATCACAGTACTTGTGTATTGCTCTTCTTGGTTTAACTGGGACGCGTCATCAAGGGAAAGGCGCAATCGAGCAGAAGTGTGGGCGAAGCTTTGTAATTGAATTAAGAATATAAAATGTAAAACAGAACAATTTTAATCACGGCGCATTTTCAGTTTTTATTTAAAATTCTTCTTGTTGGTATCATCGTCAGCTAGTTACTGACGGTCGAGTCAGACTTTGCCTTTTATTGCGACCAGCAGTCGTGGTCTGCAGTGTTTAAGATTGGACTGGATCTCTTAACCAAAACTCACAGTCTACATCTTCTTAAAAGTCTACAAAAAAAAAAGACAATGAAATTCTATAACCTCTTATTTAAAACTTAGGACTATGGACAGACACATGGTATCGTGTAGCACTCAGTCAACCTACAACCTATAAAAAATTATGTTGAGAACTATATTTTACGGTCATGACATGACCGAACAACACCGTTTACATAAATTTCAAATAAGCTGTGAAGTAACTACACAATGAAAGCTACCCCAACTCTACAGAATACCGCCTTTGTTGGTCTAATTGCGAAGTAGAATATTTAGATCTTTCGAGTCTTTTCTAATTTATTAATGACTACTTTATTATACCTATATGTCAGTATATGTACTTAAAGACACGTTTACGTCACCGAAGGGCATTATACGCCCACGTTTCACCAGTTGTATGTTTATAACTAAGTATGATATTCGAGTAATATTGGTGATGGTTGAATGTATTTACATTATTACATGTATAATTAGTTTGTTCCATACATACCTATTATAGACGTAACTTGTATTAAATATTTATAATTTTATGGAATCACATTTATTTGCACGGATTTTCACTCAGTGCCAAACTGATTTTGTGCATGACAGTGCGAAGAGGGTAGTGTGGACTTATGTACAGCGACATTCGAATCATTGGAAAGTTTGAACGGGTACTCAGTAACTAAGCTATTTCTCACAGGCATAACAGGTTTAGAACTCAGTGAACGTATTAAGTGCTTTAGTTACCTAGCGGGGTAGGTATATTCTCTAAATGGAACACTCACGACTTGGAAAAAACACTAGGTATTTTTTTACTTATACCGCTATTCGCATATCGTGTAGAACGTTGACTGCATGGCACATTATGTATTTATGAGCGTTCCATGACATTGAACAGGTTAATGTCAACAATGAACACTATGGTTGTAAAGGTAATGCCGATATTAGAACTTTGATAGGATCTAACATTGAGAACGTTAACTTTTTAGAGTTTCGAAGTAGAGTTCTCCTTTTCAAGTCCGTTTGTCAGACTGTTCGCAGTCTATCTTAGAGACTGTGGTAGGACATATTATAACTAAAATAAACGTTACACAAACCTTTCATCTTAATTCGAGTATTAGTGCACAAATTTGTTTAAAATATAGATCTAAAACGGTATTGCCGTTGAAAATAAATTGTTTAAAAACTAAGCTAGATACTTTTATCAACAACAGATTCACACCACAACAATCATTATATGAATAGAAAAGAAATACGTAGTAGAGGAATTTCGAATACTCAATGAGAATCACAAGCTTTGTTTTAGAGAATACAATAAAATTAAACACAATTGTGTTTTTAGTAAATAACAAAAGGAAATGATTGGTGTAATCGAATTAATCATCAGAAAAACTAGTATTCAGATGATACATGTTCATCTACGACATCAGACAATGAGTCACCATTCGACAAGTTCGAACGTATGTCTGGTGTCGGTACGAAACCGGTTGTCGTTTGGAGTGCTGACTGATGGTTCATTGCCATTGCACACAATTTTTATGCGTTCACCAAGCCCACTTATATCATACATACATATTGTCACGCCTTTATCCCCGAAGAGGTAGGCAGAGGCTTACTATACGCCCCCATTTAACCGTATGCATTTTTGTCACAAGTAACGGGTGGTGACCCCATTGCCGTGTTGAAATGGAGAGGCGCAGGCTATGGAGACCTGCTGTTAAAAATTTTCAAGCCCATAAGGCCTTCAACCAGGCTTAACGACTGCCATTTTACTGGCAACCGGTACCGACGGCTTAACGTGCCTTCCGAAGCATGGAAACGCTCGCAAAATGTAAATTTCATAAAGTGGTCACCCATCTAAGGACCACCTAAAGCGAATGATGCTTAACGCAGTGTTTGTTTACAGAACACAGTCAGAGGGGCCACGAGCGTTTCGCTTCGCTTTTATCATGATTCATAAAAATAAAATTCATAAAAAAAAAAGGAAGCGCTCGTGGCCCCGCGGTCTCAGTGTTCGGTAAACGATCACAGAGGTACGCAACTTTCACTATGGCTGGTCGTCGGATGGGTGACCACTTTGTGGCATTTACATTTGCGAGCGTTTCCGTGCTTCGGAAGGCATGTTAAGCCGTTGGTCCCGGTTGCCAGTAAAATGGCAGTCGTTAAGCCTGGTTGAAGGCCTTATAGGCGGCTTAAAAAAAATTTCAACAGCAGGTAGCCACAGCCTGCGTCTGTCTATTTCAACACGGCAATGGGCTCACCACCTATTACGTGGGACAGGAATCCACACGGTGAAAAGTGGGCATATAATATGCCTCTGCCACCCCTTCGGGGATAAGGCGTGATGGATATTTATTTATTTTATTTTTCATAAAAATAAACAGATCTAATGAGTTTTCAATACTTTACAAGACTTTCCTTAAACTCTAGAATCGGAATTTTACACTATCTACGGGTTCTTTTCACTTAACTATTAGACTCAGTTGATAGCGCTGTGATCAAGAATCGAAACCATTCTATAAACCCACTCAAACAAATACATAACAATCTAAAAATCAATCATAATCCATAAAGCTGTTTTCGAGGCGTAATGTGTGTGTGAAATGCACACGGACGCACGTAAGACTGGAATAAACAAATTTCCTTCATTGTTTTAATAAGGTTTTGGATTGGTGCCAAGGTTCGTCGTGTCGAAGCTGGTAGTGTCTGCAGAGATATGATAACTACGGCAGAGAGTGATCATCAAAGGGAAGATAATAATACTATAGGAATATAGGTGCTTATTTTACATTCGGTACCTATACATCTGGTATGTATTTTATAAATATACGAGTAGTAGAATGCAGCAGAGCACGCTGTGTTTTTACATTATAAAACATACAGGTAACCCATTGAGTGCTCCAGTGCTTACATTACATGATGTGATTAAGATCTCATAGCCTACCTTTTAACATTTCATCACAGCTTAATATTACAAATCGGAGTCGTCTGCAAGATCTTTGATATTACATTCAGGGCGACCACTTTATTATTAAAGTTTCATATAGTCGTTATGTAATAATAAATATACCTATTAGAGGTCAAAATTGATACTGCAGGGAAACTTGAGTTGAGTTGGCTTCTGGGTACGTAAACTAAAATATATATTATAAAGAAAAATGCCGGTGTTTCTGTTCAGATGTTACACGATGGTTTTTTTACCTTTTCAATTTATGCCTTTTTTATAGATAAAACTTCATATTCCCATTTCCAGCCTTTTTTTGAACCTTTAGAGACATATTTTGTATATACCCCAAATTAAGCTAAGTAATCGCCTAAAAAACAATTAATAAAAAAAATAACTATATATTTTTAATTAAACATACATATTATGTTTACACATAGAAAACACTCAAAAGCTTGAAACAAGTATTGGATCACTGAAATATTTCTTCCGACGCGGGATTCGAAAGTGAGATAATGTTCATACAACATTTCCGTTCAGTTCAACTAGGTACTTTTTGTTTTGTATTGAATACAAAACAGGATGAATTGATACATTTCCCTGCAAAATGTTATTTGTAATAGTAGTTGAAGTGAGTTTGTAATATGCAGAGGATCCGAGTGCTCGGCGTTGTTTACCGACCTCTCAGACGCTAATGCATCGTACATGTGTTTGATGGAAGACTCTTCCTATAATACACAAATCGGGTTACTTTGGAATCGTAAAACTCTTACAAAAGCAAATACAATTGTAAAACCGTTTCAATTGACAGATACTAAACTTTGTGTCGTTTAAAAATTGGGTTTGATCATAATAATGTCTCATTCATTAATATCTGATAAGCAGTTTAGATAGTATCTAAACTGCTTATCAGATTTGGTTGAACATAAGTATATAGAGAGATCATTATCGTTCTTGTCAGAATTGCTGTAATTGGATAAACGTTGAATGAACGATAATGGATTGCTTACATAAAACTTTAAGCCATACTTAAAGTTGTATGATTATACCTTGACAAAATTGTATTAAAAGATAAGAAAGAAAAATATGGCTGTCAGTAAATCCCCGAAAACAGTAAAGAAAACTTTGGCTTAAATCCTGCAGCTTGTCTTTTAAGGTACAAACATGTCATCAGTCATCAGTAGCCTTATACGGGAGGGAGGACAGGAATTAGAAATTTTACTTGACTGCTATATTTTCCAGGGTTACGTTAATACCTAAGACCGTTTCGTTGGAGAGCTGGCCGGTGTATTCTTCCACTATGTACTTTTGAAATCAAAGATTCATATGTTTTTAATCGAGAGAAATCTAAATAATAGAATAATAATCGATTATTGTGAACATTAGCTACAGACCTGTATATAACTTGATGGTATAAAAATGTCAGAACGTACCTTCACTACTTTTTGTTGATAATAGTGTTTGCAGGCATTCCAAATCTGAAAATAAGTACAAGTAACGTTAGAAAATATACTAGAATACCCCTACTATCAACAAGTTTAAGTTGTTTCAAATTCAAATAAAACGTTTGGCAATATCACCGTTGACAAAAAAAATCCTTTCCTCTTTATAATGTTTTTGATTTCTTGCATATTTAATAAGATGACAGATACCAAGTTTTTGCTTTTATTACCCAGTCATTTAGGAATAATAATGTATTGGTCATTTGTTATATTTTTTACATTAATTGCAAATGGAAAAGGATCTCAATGTTTATCACAGGACCGACGCGGCGACGGCGACGCGGAGACGCTAGTTAGCTAGCTATGCGTCCTTTATGTATAATCTAAAATGTACGAATGGAGTGCATCATAATATTCTGTACGTATATTAAGGCCACACTTGTATCAGTATTTCAAGAACGACACTGGTGACTACATATTTAAAGTGTTTTTAATGGTTGGACATTTAGAAATACCAACAAAACAATACATACATTACTTATTATATTTATGGACTTTCAAATTCGCCTACAGCAGACCGCTGTTGAACTTAAGACTTTTCCAATCATTTTATGAAAATCATTGGCATTGCTATACCACGCTGGCCAGACAGGTTGGTAAAGGGTTTTATTTCGAGTTTTTCTTTTATATGAAGCGCTCGTGGACCCACGGTCTCAGTGTTCGGTAAACGATCACTGAGGTACGCAACTTTCACTATGGCTAGTCGTCGGATGGGTGACCACTTTGTGGCATTTACATTTGCGAGCGTTTCCGTGCTTCGGAAGGCACGTTAAGCCGTTGGTCCCGGTTGCCAGTAAAATGGCAGTCGTTAAGCCTGGTTAAAGGCCTTATAGGCGGCTTAAAAATTTCAACAGCAGGTAGCCACATCCTGCGTCTGTCTATTTCAACACGGCAATGGGCTCACCACCTATTACGTGGGACAGGAATCCACACGGTGAAAAGTGGGTATATAATATGCCTCTGCCACCCCTTCGGGGATAAGGCGTGATGGATATTTATTTTATTTTATTATCTTCTATATGGATCGCGTTCCTTAGTCAACAAGTGCAACACTTCCAAGCCAGCATGGACACTGCAGATCACAGATGAGCCGTATTCCATCCTTAAATTACATACTACAAAAATATTATTCACTTGTTTAGCACAGTATAAAGACAGAACGCTTTAGTGCAAGAGAGTGGCCTGTCGAATATTTTATCCAGTGTTTTTTCAGTCACATGCGTAAACAGTAAACAAGCACGAGATAAAACAAGGTAGATCACGCTTAAAAACAAATTTTATCAGTACTGTTTACAATTAATGTTCCTATACTAGGACATCCCCAGTGTGCCTCAAAAGTTATCATTGACTAAACATGGTGAATAAACATTTACGTGACGGTAGTGGGTACGTAATCCTTTAAAAGTCCTACATGAACATTTGAACATAGCGCGTAACAGCTTGTTTGATGTATATACTCTCAACTACCTTATCTATCTATAAAACCACTCTTCGGTTCATTGGCAATGATAAAAAGTGACAATAACGACATGAAATGATGATAACATATTTGTTTCTTCTGACGAAACTGTATGATGTTTGGCCTACTCCTACCAGATTAAAGATTTTACTCAATTATTCTGCCATCCAGAGATGTTTAATATATGTGGGTTATGATGTCATAACCATTTGAAATAGTTTTAATATCATCAAATGATCGTATCGTGATATATTTTTTGTTATTTATTTTTTATTTAAGACCCTAGAACGTTTTTAAAACACAATGCGATCGAGAACTTACGTCACATAGCGGTTGGTTCTTGACACGTATAAACAATATTCGCTCTTAATGTCTTCAGTTTGCTATACGATATTCCACCTTAGGTAGGTCCCAAATGAAAGTTCGTGACTGAATCATTATGAATTGATTTTCTTGGCATTGAGATACTTTCGCTACCGTTATACAATTAAGTTGAGTTTTGCACCCTGTGTTTAAAGAAACATAGGTTTGTTTTTGGAAAAGATATATGACCAGTTTAAGATTTCTCTATCTGATGTTTTAATACCAGTACCGTTGAGACGTAATAACACAGAGAATTAACGCAAAGAGCTTAATTAAGATGGTACACGTGGCTTAGCGTATCATATATTTTTCAAATGGATAAGTATTCAAGGATAGGTTCAACTCGTATGACACAGTTTAACTCTGATTCATATGGAAGTGAAAGTTCCTAATATGATTTCTCCTCGGAAATTCCCACTATCTGACTCATTCTCACACAATCCATCTACTGTCGTGATAAAGAACATGAAACCTCTAAGTTTTGGACATGGCGTTTGATATAAGGTTCAAATGACACCGATAGATCTAGCACACGAGAAGCAAGGCAAATCTTTTTTTCAAATGTCGTACATTTCAAATTTAGATTTCTCGATTCTGCACGGCATTTTACGAAACTTTTATGTTCTTAAGCTCGGATACAATCTCGCAACTGCATTTTAAATCAGATAATCAATTACATAAACAGAATTTAATAACAAAATTTTGCATGACATAAATGTACGCTGTGTGTGTAGAGTTATTGTAAATAAGGTGAAGGGGACACCCCGATAAAGCTGTATAAAGTATGGAAAAGAGTACGTTGAGAATATTAAGACAACGAGAAAAAATATAGTGAAAATATATTTGGCCGTTAAGGGCCTTAATCTATACGAATATTATAAAGCTGAAGAGTTTGTTTATTTGTTTGGTTGATCGCGCTAATCTCAGGAACTACTGGTCGGATTTGTTAAGATAGCCAATTTATGCAGGAAGGCTAAATCTCATCAATATCATCACGCTACTACGCTAGACAGCGGAGCAGTAATCATAAATGCCGACAAATCGGGAATATTTTTTAAGCATTATTGTAGAATTTATAAACGACGGGATTAAATAGGTGCGATGGGAGTTCGAAATATCGGGAGGGTCACCTAGTCCTACTAATATTATAAACGTGAAAGTTTGTAAGAATGGATGTTTGTTACTCTTTCACGCAAAATATACTGAATAGATTTTGATGAAACTTTACAATAATATAGCTTATACATCAGAATACCACATAGGCTACTTTTTATCCCGGAACAAGTTCATGTGGGAAACGGGAACGGGAAAACTTTAACACGCGTGCGGAGCCGCGGGCGGCAACTAGTAAATTATATATGTGTGAGTACATTTGGACAACAGCGCTAACTTCTAAGATTGAATAAATATATATTTTTTTATTTCCGTATCTAGCTGCCTTGACCATGAACTTTAGTAGATAGGTAAGTGACAACTTGAACAAACAGTGATGATGGAATACTTACATCCTAAACACTACACTTACGTCAAAAATTTGTAAAACATATAAAGGTAAGTGGGTGTTTATTAGACATGTTATAATCCCTATAAAAGCTGATTGTTCTCTAACCTAATTAAATACTTGGCGATCATGGGGGAATGTAGGTAACGCAGACATAAATGAAGTTTCCGACTATACTGTCTGAAACAGGCCAAATGACAGCTAACAGCCAGCGAACCAAACTGAACTGAAAGGAGATTGCTATGGTGTTAAATGGTTCAGAATTTACGGTTAGCTACCCATCCTATTCCATGGGTTAAAAAGGCGATTTGAGTAAATATGTTTTAGTCTAACTAATAATGAAAAGTTCATATAAAAGATTTGTATTGAGTGAGAGAGTGGCGTTGATAGTAAAACGATCGTACCTAAATAGTATAAGAAACCAAAGATGACTAACGAAAGTGCTCGTAAACTGCATGCAATTTCTTATTATTATTATTACTACTGAAGTATAATGCATAACTATAACGTATGATAAGATAATGTTAACAAAACGCATCCTGTTACAAACAATGAGCACAAAAGGTTGTCCTTAATTTCGAATGTACGTAGGTATTAATTATTAGAGAATTGTGGCTGCGACTATACAGAATGAAATTAACTATTAATCTGACTACCCCGTCAGGGATACAGCGTGAAGAAAGAATAAAATTTAATATTGAATAACACTGATTTAAAGCTATATGTTTAGACTCAAGGATCAGTCATTCATACAAAACTAAGCCATACAAAACACGTCTATTTGAAACTCATAATTTGTGAAAACAGGTAGTAATACGTTTAATGTGTGCATTTTGATTAAATAATTTTACCAAAACTATTACGACTCAGAAAAAAAAATAGTTCCAAGGTTTTTAAATAATATTTGCCACGTCATGCCACTAATAACTTCAAAGAATGTAAGATGCGTTCAAAATTTTACGCCCACAGATATTGAAGAAGCGTACAAATATGCGTTTACTAGTAGAGATGTAACTTATTATACAGCAAGATATCATAGAAAGGGACGTTTACTGATGTCCCTGCAGTGGCCAGAAGATAGTTCGCATTGTGACGGAGGTTAGCGACCGTCTGTTGGGTCAACGCCGCTCAGGCCCCTTGTCTCGTTTGCACTGATTCATCTCCTTGTTGCGCAATAACACATTTATCCTTTTTTACGTTAAATTACCTATTAATATGATTTTGTACGTGTTAATGAAGAATAAAGGGACGTAATGTACAGAGCGTAAAGGAATTAGTATCTATGCAAGTCGGTTCTCTATTCGATACTCCTAATTATTTTTATGGCAGCGCGAGAGCTGCTCCTCTGGTGTTGCAAACGTCCATAGGCTACGGTGACCACTTTTCATCAGGTGGGCTTGTGTCACCTCAGTGGTAAAAAAAAAACCATATTTTTGCCCTAATGATTCGACATCCAGTTTGTATGTAGTGTTGAAGACAAAATACGATTCGGACAAACAAATTAAGTAATAAATATCCATCACGCCTTATCCCCGAAGGGGTGGCAGAGGCATATTATATGCCCACTTTTCACCGTGTGGATTCCTGTCCCACGTAATAGGTGGTGAGCCCATTGACGTGTTGAAAATGGACAGACGCAGGTTATGGCTACCTGCTGTAGAAATTTTTCAAGCCGCCCATAAGGCCTTCAACCAGGCTTAACGACTGCCATTTTACTGGCAACCGGGACCAACGGCTTAACGTGCCTTCCGAAGCACGGAAACGCTCGCAAATGTAAATGCCATAAAGTGGTCACCCATCCGAGGACCAGCCATAGTCAATGTTGCGTAACTCAGTGATCGTTTACAGAACACTGAGACCGCGGGGCCACGAGCGCTTCTTAGGTATGGATAAAATTAGATAACACAATAGAAAATCGGCCTGCATACTAAATTCCTTTGCACCCTATACCTATTACGAATATTACTGCATTTTGTTGTCGTTTTAGCGTGGAGGATTAACAAAGCTTGTACTCCTCAAATGAACAACTTTCAACGAATCGTCTTCATGGTCAATCAACTCTATCTATATTATGTAAATTAGTGAAGTTTTACAATCTTGTGAAACCCGTTCGAAGATCGACACTATACCTACCTAAAACGTATTTGGCGAAATTTGTAAAGTTTACGGCAACGGGAGACTTCTTTTTAAGCAAGCGTAAAACTTTGGATTTTACTTTGGTATTTGATTCTAGAAAGACTCTAGGAAATAAAGTAATAGTGTTGGAAATACCAACTTTAATTTCTAATGTCTCAATAGGCCAAAGATTGTTTCTTTTAGTCAACTTAACTGTGACACTGACAGCATTGTACTTTCCTCTCTTCTATTTCCTATTATTAGGTTCAATATAGGTATGTCTCCTAAGAAATCCACTATACATTTTAGTTTTCATGTCAGCATCGACCTACCTTAACAATACACTACGGTTTGCGACAATATCGTACAGTAACATTATTACCAGCATCAAAAAGTTTTGCGAGTAAATAACTACCAAAATGAACCTAGTACCGTGATAGAGGAATCAAAATCCGATAGCTGCATGTGATTCGCCTATATTCTTGTTGCTCTGTCTAACACTTTGTTCCACTTTCAATCCTGACATTTGTTATCGTGCATCGCCCTGTTGTCTGCTAGAGAATTAAATCACATAAACTACTTACACGCGTGATACTAAGTAGGTACAATATTGTCGCACGTATATTCCAATGTTTAATTATGGTTTTATCGCAAAATAAGCCAAGTGCCTCGTGTTTCTATTGATATTCTTAACAATATAATTAATTACTTTTACACTTTATTAACAAACTAGGTGACCCCCCGGCTTCGCCCGTGACTGTGACATACTTCGTACTTCCGTCGCACCTATTTAATCCCGTCGATTATAAATTCTACAAAAATTAATAAAAAATTGCCCGATTTGTCGACCTTTACGACCACTGCTCCTCTCTTCAGGGTAGTAGCGTGATGATATGTAGCCTATAACCTTCCTCGATGAATGGGCTATCTAAGACAAAAATATATTTTACAAATCTGACCAGTAGTTCCTGTGATTAGCGCGTTTAACCAAACAAACTCTTCAGGTTTAGAATATTAGTATAGATTTATTTATTTAAATGCAGGTGCTTGATGTGCTTATAAAATAGTCATGTCGCGCATCAAGCCATTACAGGTTTGTTATTGTATTTTATTATGTACACAATTACAAATTGTTGGTAAAATATTCCATACAAATGTGAATGTACAAACTAAGCCTAATACAAAACACGTCCAGGCTTGGTTCGTAAGCAATCAAGGCTTGTCTCGTCGGCGTACACTCGGTACTCGGCGGTTTTGGTGCGTGCCATTGGAAGCGCAAGAATAGATAAAACCGAAAAGAAGATTCAATAGTACCTACATTCTCAATAGAAATTTGATGCATATTGATAGATGTTTCGGCATTCTCCAGCCTGTGTTAGTGTAATGTAGTAAAACATTTTTGGTTGCTGGTATGGGATGCAACCTGTTCAGACACGCTGGCCCCTTCCCATCTACATGGAACCAACAACAGAGCTGGTGCGGCTTGTGAAGCGGCTGAAAAAGCTAAAGCATGCAAATACAGGGGTCTAGGCTCCGAATATGATTTTGTCCCATTCGGCGTCGAGACCCTTGGTCCGTGGGGTCCTAGGGCTATAAGGCTTTTAAAAGAAATTGCAAAAAGGTTAGTCGACATCACAGGAGACCGAAGAGCTGACAGCTACTTCGGACAAAGAATTAGTCTACCTATTCAAAGGGGGAACGCTGCCAGTATCTTCGGAACCTTGCCTAAAGGGACTCCTTATTTTAATTTATCATATTTTTAAGGTTATTTAATAATTTGTTGTAAATGTATGTTTTATGTAATATTATGTTGAATAAATAGGTATAACGTTTTTGAAGTTATACTTCTTTTGGCGCATTAAGGAAAAATAATGAGAATATCTTTTTACGATGCGCACGCTGACCGTCACGAAAAACCGACTCCATGAAGTTAGCTGATAAGTGTTTCCATGACAATTTATAACTACATACAAAGTAGTTTTCATTCTTTTGATGTTTTTTTTTCTTACTAATTTATAATTCCTGTTCTAAGATAAAGAATATACTACTACTTCCTGTTACAATCTGAGAGTTGTGGCATATGTGATGAAATCTTATTAGACTAAAGAAGTATAATTTCTAACGCGTGTACATAAGTAAACTCACACTTTAAAAAAATAATAATAAAGCTCTACCCATAGAAATCGTGAAAACAGAATTGCCGTATGGGAACATTTGTGAATCCCCGGGACATGATTATTCGCAAACGGCGTCGGACAAAGAGTATTATTTTAATACCCACCGCGAAGTTTGCTTAAAATTCGGCGAGTTCATGTAAAAACTGAATCAAAACCCGTCATAACACATGCATAATACCTATTATACTACTTGATTGTAGAGCAGGTCGCGGCGACACACAAATGTTTCCGCATGGCATTTCTCCTGTTTTTAAGTTTTTTATGGACATAGTAGCTTTATTATCAGTCGATAATACCACATGTGTTATTACCAATCTGTTTTAAGTACATTATGTATTAACCTTTTGAAGCGCTCATGGTCGCGCGGACTCAGTTCTGTAAACGATCACTACGTTAAGCAACTTTCGCTATGGCTGGTCACTTATGGGTGTGGCATTTATTTTTGCGAGCGTTTCCGTGCTTCGGAAGGCACGTTAAGCCGTTTGTCCCGGTTGCCAGTAACATGGCAGTCGTTAAGTTAAAGGCCTTTTGCGCCGTTTGAAAAATTGCCACAACTTGCGTCTGTCTATTTCAACTCGGCAATGGGCTCATCACCTATTACGTGGGACAGGAATACACATGGTGAAAAGTGTATATAATATGCCTCTGCCACCCCTTCGGGGATAAGACGTGATAGATAAATAATAATAATAATGTATTAACCGACGGCTACGAAGACACAATGCTGCGATAAGAACGACGCAGTAGAAGTAGGACAATTGCGTTCCTGCGTCCTGCGGTATTCCTATACCAGTTCTTAAAACATTTTGTATTAGGAGCCATACGATTTCACACACAGCTGCGAATCAGTATGTCAAGGAGGAGGCCGGTAGTGTGAACGAATACGAAATAGAATTATTGGACGATAAAAACGCAGTTGATTGCAAGGAATTACGACGCATTATTGCAATAACGCATCTCGTATTATCTACTGATACTCGTGTGGAAGGGCATTTATTTTTTACTTCCAAATCAATCAAGGCTGTATGTATTCTTGGGTTATTCACCATCTCGACACGGGGGGCTGGACACACGTGTGATCAGTTGGTGAAACTCCAAAAAATATTATTTATTATTTCGTCATCTGGATACGCCAGGATTTTAACGCGTGTCCACATAGTGAAACTTGAATTTCTAATAAAGTTATTAAGTATGATTAGATGCTACTGAATCACATATTTAAATGCGTTGTACACGCAGCACAAATTCACCCACTTAATTACTTTTAATTTTGTATTAACGATTTACTTATTCAACAAACAACATAATATATTTACCGTTTAATGATTCTCTGACGCAATCTCTCACGGGAATAATTGCTATGGCGAACTCATTATGAACCAATTACCTAATAAATTTATAAACTTGATATAAATTAGTTCGATTAGATGCAACTGAATTACATATTTGAAAGGGGTTGTATACGCAGCACAACTTCATCCACTTAATAACTTTGCATTGTGTATTAACGATGTACTTATTCAACAAAGAAGATAGTATATTTACCGTTTCAATAATTATCTGACGCAACCTCTCACGGGAACAATGCTATGGCGTAACGTAACCAGTTCACATTGGCGCAAGATTGGCATAGCAATTCATCAAGTAAATTTTCATTGCCAGTTAGTTGCGGTACAGAATAGATAACGCAACGGCTAAGTCCCAAAAGCATATAATGTTACTGTTAATGAAGTTGTTAGATAATCTTCTAAGAACATATATTTTGCATGAAAGTAATCAGCTTATGTGTGGAACGGGCGGTCTCTTGGATGGACACATGTCAGTTAGGATTTAAATAATAAAATCAGCTAAATTATTCAGTATTCTGTGTTACTCAGTAGATTTAATGGATACTAGCAGTAAATATTTACTTATTTTAAAATATAATAATACATTATAAGTTTTTATTATTATTTTCAAGCTTTTTTATACACCATATTATATTATATTATCATATTAAAGGGATGTTTAGATGGTTCGGACACGTGGTGAGCATGGATGAAAATAGACTGACGAAGCAGATTTATGTTATGGCGAGAGTGGATGGGCAAACTGGTAGGGTATGTCAATCACATCGAAAATCTTTTGGAAAAAGGCCAGGTCAAAAGTACCCTTAACCGGCGAGCGTGTATGAAAACACTCATAAAAGTAGAAGAATCGAAAGTGGTATGTCAGAATCGCAGCACGAGGAAAACCATAGTCTCTCCTTACCCCGATGGGAAACAGGCGTGACAATATGTATGTATATTATATTATTTCATCATATTTGACTTGTGCCAACAGAGGAAAACAATAAAATATTCTAATGCGATGTTTCAACTAAATAATTTACATTAATATTAGTGTCAGCTTTAATGCCCTAATTGGGAATAGCATCAAATACAAAATAACAATTTAGTAAAATTCGATAATATCGCTCGAATTAGATCTTAGTTTAGGGTTCCGTCAACATAGAACCCTTGTAGTATCCCCGTGACCGTCAGTTCGTCCGTCTCTCTGCACTCTAGCTCAGACAATTCTTAGTAGGTACTACAAAACTGTAATTTGGTGTGGATTTACTTATTAGTAAGAGTAGGTGTGTCACAATGCGGGAACATTAAATTATGATAAAAAGTATTTATAGTATCCCTATAGTATCTCTATAAGTAGAATCTATGCCAAACTAATGTTGTAGAGCATGTTTAGATAGGCCTTTCATTAAAATTATAGTTATATAAAAATCAGTTTTGAAATATTAAGCTAGGACTAAAGGACTTAAATTTTCCCTTACACCTCCTGTTGTTAGACAACTGGTGGCCGAGTCTTCTATTGATGAGCCGTAGAATAGAACCAGAATCGCTGTTTATAGCCGTCAAAATGTTAGTAGACTATCAAAAATGCAACTGACTAGCGGCCACTGGCGGGGTACGTGTTAGTAGAATTCTATCGGCCGACTAATAAAAGTAGACTACGAAAATTAAAAAAATGTAATAGTAGACTACGAAAAATTGTCTAATTCTACCGGTGACTTTCTATTGAGCGAAGATTTCGATTCTAATTCGACACGATTGAAATAGCATTCTCGGCCACCTGGACCGTTGTTTCTGGGCATGTCAACATCACAAAAGTAGTTCATATGTTAAACGAAATTAATGAAAACTATAACAGATAAATAGTTGCACAGATAAATATAGTTTTTCGAAGTAAAACAGTTTGTGAAATAAATATATATAGTAATTTGCACCTAAGGAACCCTACATTGCGCATGGCCCAAACCGAACTTGACCAGTGTTTCCATTTACTAATCAACAAGGTAAAAAGCATGAAATCGATTAGAAATCAGAGCGACTGTTATACTCAAGCGAAAGTAGAACTTACGTAACTAAGTCCATTTACCGAAGGATGAACAAAATACATGTAATTTTCTGGTCACATTGTTATTTAATGCTGGCACTAATGCGCTGGTTTCGTTGTCTAATCTATTTGAATTCAGGGTAAATTGTGATGATTTCAGTTGTAAGTGATAAATTTTGATGTACTTATATCTACTGTACAAGTTTCCTTGCATTTCCTAAAGAATCATAATAAAGTAAATTGCACACACAAATCACTTCGACGCAAATCCAAAGTGCTACTTACTCCATTTTATCTATGGGACACGTGAGAAAATAAGCGAATTATTACGTAAAATCAATCGCCTAGAAAAAAATTAAAGGGGGGTTCCATCTATTTGTATCTAAAGTGCAACAAGGAAGTTACCTATACAATTACTAAATAATATTATTCGTTCAATAATCATAATTATTTTTTTAGGGATTAGTTTAAAAACCCTTATTAAGATAACTTTCTTGTCCGTCTGCCGTGTGTCACGTCACCATCGATTTTTCTCAAGAACGAGTGAATCTAGTTAGTTAAAATTTATACCCAATACTGAGGTGTATGGTCCCTATTAGGTAGGTGTATAAAAATGAAGGTCATGAGTCGACATGATATAAAGCTATGGGGAAATTTAGATTTTCGCGACAACTTGTAAGAACCAAATTTCGTGTTTTGTGAATCTCACTTTTTGTACCCACTGCTTTAACTGCTGTAGTATAAATTTATTGAACCATAATCAAGACCATAATATTGACATGACGTGGAATGCTTTCCCCAGTCTACTCTTGACCACGGCTATTGCAATATAGCCGAAACGACGAGAGGTGAGAAAAAGTTAAAAATATTACGCGAAAAAGATCCGAATAACATAAAATGCATAGTATAAGTCGTGTGAGTTTAAAAACATTATATTCAACGTGTATTGATTAGATAAAGGTAGGTGTGACCCATTGAAGTGACTTCGTACTAGCATATTTAGTACATTATAGTTCAATGGTATAACGTGATTATAGTGATCAACAATGTAATAAGATATGATTTACACCAATTGACCACTTAACTCTACTCCTACACTTATTTCACTTATCGTAGACTAATAACACAACTGATTGTTTAACACTTGATAAATTTAATTTTCTAAGACCACCAATATTGTATAGTATTGCAGATATTTCAAAGGAAAGGAACTGAGCAAAGGAACCCCTCCTTCCTTAAAAGTAACTAATTTAAAAGTACCAACATAATACAAAGTAGTATGTAAATTGAAGGCACTCTCAAGTTGCTCCAACCAAAGTAAGGCAAAGGTAGCAGGCAGAAAGGTACATAGATAGATACTGGATACCCTAGCAGCAAACTCGGTAAATTGACAAGAAGTTTACTAGCTTAGCTTTGCTATGTACTTTATTTACGTACTAGTCAGAATTAAAAAAAAATAAAGGATAGCATTGCTGTAAGAATTTAATAGAATTTTCGCCACTGAACTCGGGAATTATATGCTAAGTAATATATCGATTCGATGGAAACCATAGAGTTCAAGTGTGTGACATTTCCAATCTAGAAATGCACTATTAAAGGATTAGTTTCAGTTTTTGTTTCCTTTTTATGTTAAAGTTAGTGAAATCTACAATGAAGTATTTATGGTATACTGGAGACCATGGTGAGAGCCAGTAGTTTCCAGCGGGAGCAAGAAGGACGCAACTTTTTGCTGCTACAGGCACTAGGTAGGTAGGTGGAAATCTGCCTATTGCGGTACCGTTTGGTTTTAGTTGGTATAGAAGTCACATCCATGAGGATATCCACACGTAAAAAATGTTAATATGGTATATTAAATTGATTTTTAATTAATATTTACGGTTCAGAGTACAATTACGTTTAATAATTTAGAGCACTCCATCCTCCGAGGTTGGTAGAGTCAGAATCTGAACGTTATCGGTTTTGTTCGGCTTGCCTGATGGAAAACCTAGACATCTAGTGAATTGAAGGCCACAGTCATAATCCACAAGACTATTAGCAGTGGCCCTCAAGTTTCATTTCATCAAGTTACATCTTGGATATTTTAACTACTGTTCAAGATAAGCTACGTTTAAAACAAAAAAAAAAATACGGGTTGCACTCAGAGTTGGGAGTGTCGACAGAAGTAAAAACTAAATTTATGAATAATTTGTTTATGAGTCCAGAGATTTTATCTCATCTAAAAATATGCGTACCGCGCTCAAACAAATTTTTACTTTAAAAATTGAGCGGGATCGAGTTTATGATGATGATGAAAAAAAGAATTTACACTCAAAGAAGTATTAATTGATTACACAATATTATTTAATAAGACCTGTAGATGACCGGGATCAACGTTAAATGATGATGATTATATTATTTAGTAGCAGGGTATTGAATCTACCAATTAACTATCAAAAAAAATATCTAGACGCGTTCGCGATCTGCTATAATTATGTACATGCATATATGCACACACTATAGCTGCGTCTCGTAACGGTGCCGCGAGTCCAGAGATTTTATTTCATTTAAAAATATGCGTACCGCGCTAAAAGAAGTTTTCACTTCAAAAAAAGCAGTAGCAGTTAAACAAACTTCTGTCTTCTGAAAAACGGTTAAATGAGATAAGCCGTTAGTGTCCAATTGATGTCAGTAACCATTAAAGAAAATTTGCCTGCTGAGACAACTCTTGCTTGGGGCACAAGAATTTCACCACTGACAACACAACAACTTGACTACAAGTATTGGTAATAATATTAGGGGTTAAAGTATGAAATTTCCGTTATTTACTGAAAATCTAAATTGTTTATTTTTTAGTTTATAACAAATTTATTTAATCTAAATTGTTACCATTATTATTATTTTTACATTGCTGCCATCTCATAGGAATGTAATTTATGCCTTGCGATAGAACTCTGAGGATCTAGACTGCACAAACTGTGAAAGCATTTTGTACTGCCTCCTGGGAAGAAAACTTCTTGTCACGTAGATAACTGTCCAAATCACGAAAAAATGGTAGTCCGTTGGAGCAAGGTCTGGCGAATACGGAGGATGACGAATGGTTTCTAACTGTAGTTCCTGAAGGGTCAAAACGGTTTCTCGTGCTGTATGAGGTCGCGCGTTGTCATGGAGCAATAATGGTGAGGATCGATTCATGAGTCGGGGCTGTTTTACTGCTAGTTTTGCCAACATTGTTCGGAGTTCGGCACAATAGATCTGCCGTTATTGTTTGACCAGATCGGAGAAAACTATAGTGAATAACACCATTCTGAGACCACCAAACAGTTACCATTACCTTTTTATTTATAAGTTTTGCCTTAGGACACTGTTGTGGCGTTTGACCTGGGGTCAGCCATTGCATTTTTCTTTTACGGTTATCATAAAGAATCCACTTTTCATCACATGTCACAATTCGATCCAATATTCCTTCATTTCTGTACCGATTCAACAAGGCAACACAAGTTTCAACACGCGTTTCTTTCTGCAGATCAAGTCAAATCATGAGGCGCCCATTTTTCGTATTTTTTTATTTTATTGTGACGCAAATGAGGCAGTATTGTGGGTAAGGTAACGTTAAACCATGCCGCTAATTCCTGGGTAGTTTGACTAGGATCGGCTTCCACCATCTCTCTTAATTCATCGTTATTCACCTGTGTTGGCGGTCTTCCTCGTGGCTCGATCTTCAAGTCGAAGTTTTCATCACGAAAGCTATTAAACCAAAATCGCACGGTGCGTTCATTAGCAGACCCCTCACCAAACGCAACATTGATATTGCGGGCTGTTTCTGCCGCGTTACTTCCGCGTCGGAACTCGTATTCAAAAATTACTCGAATTTTCGCAGTATCCATCTTTCTTGTCTAAGTTGAATAACAAAAACAATTGAAAGACGATATTCAAATGTTTCACATTTAAAAAAAAATAACATCATAGAAACCATGTGGAAAAAGTTTCATTCGAAAACCTCAAACCATGAAGATTCTATGTCAATTCAAAAAACCTATTACAATAAAACGGCAATTTCATACTTTAACCACTATTATTATCGGTACCGGTATAAACGAGGGCGGCACTGAAAATTTCGGGAATCAAGGAAGTGACACAACATTACTATTTAAAAATGTATTTATTGCTTTTAAAGTATTCTCCGCGAAATTTGACACACTTTTCCATACGATGGAACCAATCATTGAAGCAACCATTCCATTCGGAAGTTGGGGTATCCAAAATGGCCGTTTTGTAGGCGTCCACAGCTTCTTCCGGTGATGAAAATCTCTGACCACGCAATTTATTCTTTATTTTAGGGAAAGTATAGAAATCATTAGGGCTTAGGCCGGGGCTTTACGGCGGATGGTCTAATAATTCTATCTAATATATGGTGGGCCATGGCCGGCCATGTTGAGACTATTATATATCTATATAATAGTCTCAACATGGCCGGTTTTGGAGACAAACGTGGCTACCATTTTTTTTGCAACACTCCGTGAACGAACAATTTTTGTTGGCTTTAAGTCATTTTCGAATATCCAAACTCGTGACTGGTTTTTTGTTTCGGGTTCGTACGCGTATATCCAGGATTCGTCACCTGATACGATGTTGAATACAGCATTTGAGGATCCTGCGTGGAATCTTTCGAGAGAGTTCTGACGCACCAAGTAACGCGAACCGCTTTTTGCTCTTCACAGAGCGAATGCGGTATCCATCGGGAAAACATCTTTTTTACAGGTGTAAAAAACAATTAGGTAATTGTTCATGCAAGATTATTGGTATTTGACTCATGCCAATGTCTAAAGTTGCCTGAATTTCGCGGTATCAATCAATCAGCTTACCCACAACATCAACGTTTTTTTGGGTGACTGCAGTATTTGGACGACCTTGACGGGGATCATCACTGAGCTTGACACGTCCACGTTGAAATTCAGCAAACCAGCGATAAATTGTGGTTTTGGATGGGGCTTCATCACCAAATGCAGAAATCATCCGGTCAACACACTGTTTTTGTGTTAAACCACTTCGAAAGTCATAATAAATCATTGCTCTTGAATTTTCTCGAGTCAATTCCATTTTCTTAACGACTAAACAAGTTTGACAAAACCTTGTGACAAGACCGAGAATCTTTTTTTTAAATAAATAAATGGTAGTTGATTTTTAAAACCAAGGAGTTTTCAATTAAAAAGATTTTAATATGACAAGAACAGTGGAAACGTCCCATTCCCGATACTTTTAGTGCAGCCCTCGTATTAACACCGGTTTATATAAATATTTTTAGATCAATTGCATAACCTATCAAGGAGTTTCCTTCTGCAGAGGATACCAGCCCCACCACAATAATTTCACCTAGAAACTATTGTATTGTTACCATATTGAACGAAATATTGTTTTAAAATCCACAAGCATTTACATGAAAACTTCTTGTGTGGTCTTTCAATATCCGGGTCGGAACATATATTTTAGTCATCCAGAAATGTCAAAATCAGAGTTTGGGTGTTTGATATGTATAATATGTATGTATTTAGAAGTATTATAAGTATGCTTATCACTTGTCTAGATCGCATATCATAACTAATATTAGATTACTTTCGGCTAGTCCCACAATATTTATTTTTATTGAAAACAGACACATTACTATAGATATGACCTTTTACGCCTATTTTCCAGCGTCGTCATCTGTGTCCCGTCCTTGTTCCACGTAGGTACGCACCTGTTACGGCTTAATTTATTTATTCCTTGAATCGTAGCAATTAATCAAGCGGTATTAATTACATTACGCGACTTATTCTACACTAGGTTTCCTCGTAAACAATAATATTTCAAAGTGTACTGTTACTTTCCCAGAAATTGATATATTTCGCTTGATACCTAGTAGGCTATTTACCTATAATATAAATTGTGGTACATTTTTTTTTTTGATACAGCGCCTTCTAACCCAAAATTAACATAATAAGCCAATATAAGTTTGTGGTATGGGATCTAGACAAACGATAAACATATTTTACGAGACACCCACTGAGGACCGGCTTTATAATGATCCTCTTATGTATACGAATAAATATTTTTAGTTACCTACACTAGGTTTCACCAACCAAGGTTAAACTACACAAGGTTGGTTGGTGGGTAACAGATAAACATTTGGGAATAAAATACTTTTTCCTCGTTAGCAACGTTATGTATGACAGCTGGTAGAAATTAACGTCAAATCATAACAGGACCTAGCAGTCAATCATAGAATAGCCAAAGAAAATGCACATCTAAATTTGTTGCAATCATACAATAACCTCTCCAGCACGTATAACCATAGTACTAACTAAAGTGAAAAATCCGAACAATAAAAGTTTAAGATTTGAGGTAAATTTTGGTGCACAAGTTTCAGCGAAAATCTAAATTTGCCTATATCTTTGTATCGTGTTTACTCAGGACCTCGATTTTTATACACCTAATAGGGACTATAGACCTCAATATTTGGTATAAATTTCAACTTGCTACGTCCACCCGTTCCTGAGATAATCGATGGCAATACACGGACAGACAGACGGACAAGAAAGTGATCTTATAAGGGTTCCGTTTTTATTTTCTTTTAAGGTACGAAACTCTAAAAGTTAAACCGATGCTCATACCTAAGAATTTGGACGTAAGTATCTAGAATAAAGATGCTACCGCGTCATACGTATGTGAATAAAACAAATGTTTGACCAAGTTGAAATGTTGTAGAAGGTTTCACTAAAATCGTAGAAATGTAAGACCTAATCCAATATAAAATTTGGCTGAAAAATATTCTTAGAGGAAGCCCGAGGTCGACATTTGGAGTCGTCTGCTACAAGATTACATTTTATCGATTTTCATGTTTACTGCCAACCTTATAATGTACTAAACAATGCCATATAGAGGACAATGAAAGGCATAACAAACAGCTTCTGACAGTAACTTGTGGCGCTGTCTGTCCTTGTTCAATCTATTGTGTTTAACGCTGTTAATATGAATGGCATGGCATACAAATAGCAACAGGCTACTTTTTCCGTTTCAGATCGTAACACAGACAGACAGTCTTATCACTTACTGTATTATTTGTAATAAATATAATAATTGACATATTTATTACACATTGTTCTAAAATTCAACGATAAGCTGGCACCCTGATGACTACCTAGGGAAATATAAAATAAAAAATACTAAATTCTTTATAAGAGTTTAAAATTATTTAAAAAAATATTTCGTATTTTGACCCCCAAAGTATTTTTTTGAGATAATGGCTCCATATATATAGAAGCTGTTCCATCAGAGATCTGGGAGTCCAGCACGATTCCATATTATTAGACGAGCATATTGAAACCATAGTGAAGAAGGCCTCCAAAGCATTGGGTTTTATAATGAAAGTCTCCCAATGCTTCACGCAAGCAAAGACCCTAAAAATCTTGTACTGTATGTTCGTACGCCCCCATTTAGAATATGCGTCACAAGTCTGGAGCCCGTGTTATGTTAGATATATTGACTGAATTGAGGGTATTCAGAGGCGCTTTATTAAATATTTATGTTTCCATCCGAAAATCCCTTACAACTCGGCCAATTATCTAAATCTTTGTAAAAAATATAACCTATTGCCTCTTGTTAATCGCCGTTAAATCGCCGACTGTATGCTGTTGCATAAGGTTGTAAATAATGATATTGATTGTGCCGACCTTCTAAGTAAATTCTCTCTAAATGTCCCAGCAAAGTTTATAAGGTTATCCCACCGATTCACGTTCCACGTGGACATACTAACTACAGAAAGAATACCTATATTGTGCGAGCGAGCCGTAATTATAATAGACTATGTGTAAGCAACATGATTTTGATATTTTTCACACAAAATGACATCATTGAAGCGTTGTCTGTCCGAGAACTTTTTCTGCAATAAATGATAGTATCACTGTAATGTATTTAATATTTGTTGTTGGTTTGAGTGTCACATGTATTGTATCTTATTTTGCCTATAATAATCCATAATCATAACGTACTATATTATGGTAAGTTGTTTTCTCATAGGATGGTGTTTTTGTAGAATGTACCATGATCGTAATATTTGTAAACTGTAATACATATAACTAAATATCCACATAAATTTAGAATAATATCTAGAAGTGAAGATTTGTAATTGGCTGTCAGATCACTATGTTGTTTAATAACACGTTATTGTAGCTGTAAATCTTCCATGTCCAATAAATAAATAAATAAATACATTTCTAATGATTTTATGCGTAGGTACTTATTTTATTCTGTAACTAATCAAAGTTGTTTTTAATAAAGTATTACATATTTTTACTTTTTTTACATGAATAACTAAAGTTTCCAACTTTGGCAAATTTAGGAGCAGTAGTCTCAAGAGAGGTGTTCATTTTTAGGGTTTATTAGTTTTATTTTGAATTTACAGATTTTTTGTACTATCTGTCGGTGGCCAGTCATTAACTTATCTACAACCTGGTTTTTAATTGAATTTTGGACAAATGATTTTAAAGAAGTGGGTATGATGGTTTGGAGCTTCTTACACATAATTTTGTATTACCTATCCCACTGAAGAAAATTCGCGGTCCCCTTTATAACTCATCATACTAGGGGGCCGAGTAAAAAGCCGTTCTAGTTCCATTGTATAGTGGTTCTATTGCGATTAGTTCAAAACTAGGTAGTCTACAAAAACTATTATATATTTCAAAATCACACTTCTCAAGCTGCAGAGTATAGACAAAATAACTGTTTTAAGGTATCAAAATATTTTAAATAAATAAAAAAAAATATCTTTATTTTGCATAGACCATTTTAACGGCGCTTACAAAATGTCATACACTATTTAAAATATTTAAAGCGACCACCGGTTCGGAACGCGGCCCACCTGAGAAGAACCGGCAAGAAACTTAGGAAGGCTTTTTTTTTTGATGGCCTATTTACAATTTAATCTTATTTCACTTTGCCAGCAGATCATTTCCAGGCGTCCCTGTCCTGCAAATAGTCTGTAACGGAGTAAAAACCTTTTTCACAAAGCTTGTTTTTAATAAACTTTTTAAATTTATTTAAAGGTAAATTTCTCAGGTCACAGGGAAGCTTGTTGTAAAAGCGTACACAGTTACCCTGGAAAGAATCGCCAATCTTATGTAGTCGACTGTGGTGGACTGAAAGATTATTTTTATTTCTAGTGTTTATATTATGTTTATCACAGAGTTTAGAAAACTGTGATAGATTTTTCTGGACATACATAAGATTGGCAAAAATGTATTGTGATGGTACGGTTAGAATATTTACTTCTTTGAATTTTTCTCGGAGAGAAACTCTGGGGCCCAAATTATAAATAGCGCGTACAGCCCGCTTTTGTAGAACAAAAATAATATTTAAATCTGCAGCACTCCCCCAAAGGAGAATACCGTAAGACATAATACTATGAAAATAGCTGAAGTAAACCATTCTAGCCGTATCCACATCTGTTAGAGTCCTGATCTTTTTTACAGCGTATGCAGCCGAACTTAATCTAGAGGCTGTCTTTTCTATGTGTGGGCCCTACTGCAAATTGGCATCAATAGTTATACCTAGGAACACAGTTGATTCTACAAACTCTAACACTTGTCCATTCAGTTGAACATTGGCCGCAACTTGTTTTACATTTGGTAGAGTAAATTTTATACATTTAGTTTTATTTTCATTAAGGCAAAGATTATTTGAGCTGAACCAATGAACTACTCTTGCAATTGCATTGTTTACATCGTCATAGTTGTTTTTTAATTTTAAAAATTAATGAGGTGTCATCTGCAAACAAAACAACCCTATTCCTGTCCCCTACATAAAATGGTAAATCATTAATATAAATGAGGAACAAGAATGGCCCAAGTATCGAGCCTTGCGGCACACCCATTGTAACCATGGATCCTACAGAACGTTAATATAGACTACCAAAAATGTAAATTAAGAGATGTAAGTATCTCTTAATTTACATTTTTGGTAGTCTATATAGGCGCTACTCGTGTTAATAACATTCTATCGGCCTGTCGATAGAATTCTATTTGAGCACAATTGTAATAGTACTACGAAAACAGTCAATTTTTCTGGCGGCTCTCTATTTAGCGATGATTTCTATTCTCTTCTGACGCGATTTAATTAGTAGACTTAGCCCCCCAAGACGCACGCCGCACGGTGTGAAAGATTTTTTTTCATCTGCATACTAGTCAAGTCATGATGACATTATTAGATCCCTAATAGTAGTATTGACCCGTGCGACCATAAATATATGTTGTACCCTATAAGATATTAAGCTGCGGTGAATATCTTACACATCTGAGCAAAGTTTACTTACTAGTGAAGAAGTATACGAGTTTCTAAAAAAAATATATTGCTTTCATTTATAAAATAAGGTCAAGCTAGAATGAATCGCAAAGAACGGTCGAATTTTATTGGAAAGAAGTGAGCTCATCAACTTACACGTTGTATGGGTACATGGCAATAAAGCCTTGTAAGGAAACTTGCACCGACAACCAATTACTCAATAATATCGTATAAAGTTGAGTAAAAGTTTAAATTTGAATACGACCAGACTTAAATATAATGGCTAAATAAACTATCGCTTATTGCTGTACTGCTTTTCAAAGTTACAACAGGAAGAAATGGCACTTTGTTATTAAATGGATGTCATCCATGAACCGCATTTTATCTTGGTTTAACACTTAACTGCCGTTTATCTTGTTGAAGGTAATTGTGTTTTATTTTGCGATGGGGCTGGACTTGTTTGTGATTTTTTCCTTTCCTGTGCTGTGTCAGTGAAATGTCCGTGAAAAGTGCCTATGGGTAAAAAAGATATATATATTAGATATATATATAGATATATATATTGTTTGTGATTTTTTCCTTTCCTGTGCTGTGTCAGTGAAATGTCTGTGAAAAGTGCCTATGGGTAAAAAAGATATATGGTAAAGGCATAGCACTCTCCCGGGATGAGGAAGACGCTGGAGTGCGCGAAGTTTTAACAAAGAATAGTTAAGGGTTGCAAAGGTCCATAACCAAGGCTGGTTAAGTTCCCATAGATTCCTTTTGAGGGTATAGCTGGTTATATGGTTACGCACGGCCATTATGAAGTACTGTAGATCGATAGATAGCTCTGGCCATTCTCTTAAATGACGATTAAAATAACTAACTAACTAACTAAATAACTATCTTCACGCTGTATCCCTGACGGGGTAGTCAGAGAGGACAGATCGCCAGGCTTCGCGATCCATGCATACTTCTTTCGCTTCTTCAAGATTCATCAATCGCTTCCTACACGCACGTCTGGGTATCCGAGTACTTTTGACCTTTCCGTTTTTGAGAAATCTGCTCACGTGGTCTTCATGTGTAAGTCTCGGCCTACCCTGACTTCTTCTACCCTCTACTTTCGCACAATATATATTCTTCGTCAATCGTTCCTCACTCATTCGTTGGACGTGTCCAAACCAACGGAGCACGCCCTTTTCCGGCTTAACGCTGACACTTTCATTCAAACCTGCCATATTGCGTATCACTTCGTTACGTATTCGGTCGGCCAAAGTAACGCCGCACAATTTTCGAAGTGATCGCATCTCCACAGCATTCAATTTACTTTCATGCATCTGCTGACATACCCAGGTTTCGCTACCGTAAAGCAAAGTTGGCACTAGCACTGCGTTATGAATCGTCAGTCGTGCTTCTTTTACGATGCTTTGTCGCTTTACTAACTGGGACAAAGCACCGTTAACCTTATTTCCGGCAGCTACTCGCCGTTCTACATCCGATTCACATCTTCCATGCGCGCTAAACATACTCCCTAAATACACAATTTAATTCACTTGCTCTAGTCGTTCCTGGTTTACCCTAATCTCGCATTTGGTTCTTACGTCATCTCTTTCAAATACTAGAACCTTAGTTTTACTTGCATTCAAGCGAAGACCTTTACTTTCACACTCCTCTATCATATTAGTGACTAATGCCTGAAGGTCGGCTTCTGATGAGGCCATGAGCACTGCGTACACACAGCGTACAGCAGACAGTTTACTTTAAAGTCACCCAAATTCACACCCATATCACAATCTTTCAACTTCTGCAGGCAACTGTCCAGATACACTATGAACAGCCAGGCGGACATGACACAACCCTGTTTGACGCATGTACAGACATCAAAAAGAGGTGACACATCCCCCCCCCCTACTCGCACGCAAGCCTTACAGCCTCTATAAAGTGTCTGTATTGCCCGCAGTAGCGAGCCGTCCACCCCATATCCGGGCAGCAAATCCCACAAAGTTTCTCTCACAACGTTATCAAATGCTTTCTCCTGATCCACAAAAGCGCAGAAAACCTTCTGGCTAATAGTCAGAATCTTCTCCGCGATCATGCGGAGAGAAAACACTTGATCCATGCAACCTCTTCCACGCCGGAATCCGCATTGAGCCTCCCATAAATACCTTTCAGACTTTTCTTGCATTCTTGCCGTTATAACCTTTGCATACACTTTACTAGCTAAGCTGACCAAGCTGATCGCCCTGTAGCTGGAGCAGTTTAGGCGCGAGCCTTTCTTTTTTTAAATAGGTACTACAACTGCTATTCGCCAGTCATCTGGGACCTCACCCGTCCGCCAGCACAAGTTGCATAACAGACATAGTGTGTCCCAGACGCGCGACCCTCCGTACTTGATCATCTCAGCAGTAACTCTGTCTTATCCCGCAGCCTTACCACATTTCATACTTCTTATCGCTTGTTCAATTTCTTTTATACTAATGACTTCAATGACATCGGGATCCAGAGCATCGAAGTGAGCTCTACTTCCCGATGTGGCATCTCCGTCTTTTCTTGCATACATCTTTCCATAATATTCACTCCATCTTTGCAGGACGTCAGTTTGGTCTGTTAGGACGTCATTGTTAACACTAAGCACTTTATTCATACTGCAGATTGCCGAACAACTCCGGGTCTTGCCTACCTCTTTCCAGAAGAGCTTGGCATTATCCCGGAAATTGGACGACAACCTTTCATCCGCTTTCATTCTGCACCTTTCACGAGCTTCTTCTATCAGTGCCTTCGTGTTAACTTTTTGCAGCTTGTATCTCTCCTCTCTTTCATATTAAAATCAATCCGCTAAGCTAAGTAGTCTAACCATGCTTTCTTCTTCATTCGAACTGCTTCTTTCACTTCCTCATTCCACCATGCATCACGCTTCTTACTACTGCCTCTTTTCGTTTCTCCACACACTTCCACAGCGGCATTTACCATACTATCCCTAAGGTTCTGCCATACACTTTCCACATTCTCACTACTAACATTGGCGTCGCCAAGCTTTTCGGCTACCCTTTCTTTATATTTATCCCTAATGGATGCATCCTGCAACTTCCAGCTTTTGATGCTATAAGTCGACTCAGGTTCAGGACACTCGGCACGATGACGCCAACCCGCGAACAGACCCCTAATCCTAGTTATGACTAGGTAGTGGTCTGATCCCAGCTCAGCGCCTCGATAAACCCTTGTGTCCATCACCTGTTTACGGAGCCGACTATCCATTAGGACTAGATCTATCATGCTTCTCTTTGATTTACATCTCCTCGTATACATATGAATTTGTTTGTGGTTGAACATTGTGTTCGTCACAAACAAATCCTTCTCTTTTTGCAATTTAATAAAAACTTATGAGAAAGTTAGCATACGAAATTGCTTTAAAATTTATCCTCAATTACATTTCGACCAGTCTTGCAGTAACTTCGAGAAGTCAGATGTGAGACTCGTTTTCCTTTTAATTGTATATCAGACATAGATAGACCTAATAAACGATCTTAAAGTAACCGTTAAGTTTTTGAGTCACACAATGTCTGCTTATATAGACAGTCTAATCTTACAACAAAAGAAGTTCAGACTCCCTGCCAATTTTACAATTGGTATCCTTCATTTTGAATGCTGGCTACGGTGCGGTTTCGCCGACCTTGTTAGACTGAACTTTCTTAAATTGCTGTCGTGCATGCACGATAGTACGAAACAAGTACCGAACCTAGTAAAAAATAAAATAGTATTATGTCATTTAAGCTTACAATGTTGTTTTATCTTGCATATTTTCTTTGTAAATAAAGTGTCCTTTGCATTGAAAATGATTTCTACCTGACGGTTGAGGACAAGAACTATAATGGATAATTTAAGATTAGACACACAACACACAATTTTGAAAACACAAGTTATTAGCTTTTCCTATCATTGCGTCCTAATTTAGGAACTTTCATCATTTGAAAAAGTCTAAGCACTTCTGTTTGAATGTTTCTCAGTGACGCAGCAAGTTAGCGACCGAGCATTTTGCATTTGCGCAATACATTGCGTCAGGCCACGGTCTCGGGGCCCAGTAACCGTAAACTGAGAAATATTGCGCTATGTACTAAAAGTAGCTATTCTAAGCGAGATTTGTTAAAGGACTTCGGCAATTTTAGTAAAAAAGGGACGTACGGAGTTTATTAAAACATGTGGATACAATTTACTTTCAAGATATGCGATTATGCACTTTCATAAATGAAAATTGGTTGAGTTAACAGCAAAAATCACCGTTGTAAAAAATGGTGTCCTGTGCTGTAGTGAAGCAGTGCCGCCAAAATTCAATTAAGTTTTTCAGCAAGAGGATCAAGGAGTACATACTATATCCAAATTTCCATTATTTAATCCAATATACCAATAAATCAAGGATTTTGGGTGGGATTTGTCTCATAAGAAGTTGAAAGTAGAAGGGTTGTAACTTGAACTACGAACTCGACGATGCAGTGCTTAAAGTACAAATACATTTTGTAACAAAGAATTACAAATCCACTTCCTACCGATTAGTAACGGCCCGTAAATCGATGAATTAGCACGAAGTGAGCTCTATCATCTGGGTCAAGATTACACAGCATATAAATCTGAACAAATGATTAAAAATCAAGCTCATCACTGCGACCTTGCAAATGTATACAATAAATTTCATCTCTTTCGGATTGCCCGCATATCTTCATAATACGTGCATGGACTGGCTAAACCGGTGAATTTAATACCTTGTCCTCTTTTAAATAATTAATGTTATAATGGACAGAAGACCTAGAAAAGTTTACGGGGAGGGACTGGATGCGGGAGGTGCAGGACCGTGTTTCTAGAAGCATTATGAGAGTTTAACAGTGGAAAACTGTTCTGATTGATATTACAATTTATAATCTTAATGGTTTCTATAGACGCTGATGGATTAGTTAGAGTAATAACTTTCGTGAGCAATGTTCATTATTACTAAATAAACGGCTTTACTCACGTGTAAATTTCGGGCCGTCGTCCGAACTTCAACAGGGACTCTGGTTGGGTATTGCCCCCTGCATGGAGACCGGCTTTAAAGCTTGCTCCCCCCATCAATATTCCAGCCTTGGAGGGAGATACGACCAGTTCGGTATGTGAGACTGCACCTCCTGCGCCTGAGGTTAACACCACAGCAATCTCCAATCGGCTACTCAAGACGAGGCACACCCACCTACACTGACACAGCGTGCTCTTCGCCAGAGAGGTCGCTGGCAACGCAGTGCCAGCGCAGCTTCTGACGTAGCTTGACGCTCCTCTTGAAGAAAGACCTCCGTTAGGTCCTAAACTAGTCGGGCTAACCCGAAATTTACACGTGAGTAAAGCCGTTTATTTAGTAATAACGCTGATGGAGGCAACAGGAATTGACTAACATTCGATATGACTAGTATTGTAAACGGCATTGAGTGTTGTTCGATTTGATAGCCTAGAGCCCTAGAGAGTAAAGCCTGCATCAGAAGCCGATCTAGGAGCTGACCAGCATTGCTATACGTATGTGATTAAATTTCCATAAGTACCTAATGTGCAATTGACCAACAAAGATTGCAATTAGGAGTATACTTGCGGTTTATAAATACTGCGGCTGTTGGCAAGAGCTGCGCACTGCCGCGTGTGCGCAGACGACTTTTCTATACGGAAGCGCATACTGACCTACAATACGTCTATACCTAGCCAGCATGCAACGCAAATGTAACTTTAGCACCCCACAGTTGAAACTAGGTTTAGATTATATCTATCGCCATGCGTCACAGATTCAAAAGAGTGCTTAGAGAGCACATTATTATGGCGGTGGAATGTACACACAGACTTTTATAAGACTAGGTGTGGCTGACTACAAGCGCAAGTGATTATAACTACTTACGTAGGTATGTGTTTATAATGTAATCATAGCGAGAAAAAATGGCTTAGTTTTTAGAATTTAACCTTGAATGAATGTAAAATGTGTGTTGCTTGTGGACGATAACTTTGTTGGTAACACACAGGTTTACTCTAAGGTACTTAAATTTAATTATGAAACATAATGAATAGGACCATTATTTATATTTCATGCATTATTTTTGTTAGGGAAGACTAGCTGATGCCCGCAGCTTCAGTGCAGTTTTCCCTAATCGAGATTTCGTATGGAACCCTAAAAAGTATCCTATGTTATACATTTTGAATAAAACACTTGTTCTTTTGCACAAAATTTACTTTTGAACCTGACCGGTTTCGCCTTACGGCATTGTCAATTATGACCTTTGAAATCTATATACCCTTTGAAAATGACGTAAGGCAAACCGGTTAGGTTAAAAAGTAAATTTTGTGGAAAAGTACAAGTGTTTTATTCAAAATGTGTAGCAAGTTCCACCAAGTGCCATCAATCAACAATGTAAACAGGTATCCTATGCTACTTCTAATACATCCAAGATTATGTGTGAAAGGTTTCATGATGATCGGTTAAGTACCTACCTAGTTATCGCGTGAATGCGTACATTCACATTTATAATTTTAGTAAGAAAGTAAGGATTAACTATCTAGCTTTAGAAAATTTTATGAGAAAAGGATTTTTTTTTATACCTAGTTCTTTATTTTCTCCCTTTTCTTTTGCTTATGCTGCTATTCGGGATTATATTCAAAAAATCAATAAAAATCAACCTATCAATCCGTTCTTGATGTTTTAGCCCCATCGAAAACGACACCCAGGGCCGATACCTGCTCTTGCTACTTACGAGGAGATGAAAATCAAAGAGAAGCATGATAGATCTATTCCTAATGAATAGCTGGTTCCGTAAACAGGTGATGGACACAAGGGCTTATGGAGAAGCTGAGCTAAGATCAGACCATTACCTAGTCATAACTAGGATTAGGGTTGGCTTCATTGTACCGATTGTCCTGAACTTAAGTCGACTTATAGCATCAAAAGCTGAAAGCTGCAGGATGCGTCAATTAGGGTTAAATATAAAGAACGGGTAGCCGATATATATATATATAATAACAAATGGGTACGGCAGACTTTAATGATAGTACCTATAGTAAATGCCACTGTGGAAGTGTGTGGAGAAACGAAAAGAGGCAGTAGCAATGAGCGTGACGTATGGCGAAATGTAGAAGTGAAAGAAGCTGTTGGAATGAAGAAGAAAGCATGGTTAGTCTGCTTAGCCTCGTTCATTTAACCTTATTCATAGATAATCATTCCGATTCTGCATAGAGATATGAAAAGTACAGTAAGTAGAGATACAAGTGGCAAAACGTAAACACGAAGGCACTGATAAAGGAAGCTCGTGAAAGGTGCAGAATGACAGGAGATGAAAGGTTGTCGTCCAATTTCCGGGATCATTACAAGCTCTTCTGGAACGAGGCAGGCAAGTTGTGCGACTATCTGCAGAATTAATAAAGTGCTTAGTGTTGACAACGACGTTTTAACAGTCCAAACTGACCTCCTGCAGAGATGAAGTGAATATTATGGAAAGATGTATGCAAGTAACGACAGAGATGCCACATCGGGAAGTGGAGCTCACTGTAACGCCCCGGACCTCGGTGTCATTGAAGTCAGTATGAAAGATATTGAACAAGCGATAAGAAGTATGAAATACGCTAAAGGCTGCGGGAAAACACAGAGTTACTGCTTAGATGATCAAGTATCAGCTTGGTCGGCTTAGTTAGTAAGGTGTATCAAAGGTTATAACGGCAAGAACGCAAGAAAAGTCTAAAAGGTGTTTGTGGGAGGCTCAAAGCGAATTAAGACATAGAAGAGGTTGCATGAATCAAGTGTTTTTCAGCATAATCGTGGATAAGTTTTATTGGATCTATTGAAAGCATTTGATAACATTGTGAGAGAAACTCTGGGGGTCTTGCCCAGTTATAGTGTGGACGGCTCGGTACTGAGGGCAATACAGTCGTTTTATAGGGACTGTAAGGCTTGCGTGCGAGTAGGGGGGAGGCGGGATGTGTCACCTCTTTTCGACGTCGTCGAGGGTTGCGTCATGTCCGCCTGGCTGTTCATAGTGTATCTGTACAGCTAAATTGAAAATTTGTGATATACTCGCGATTTATAACGCAGTGCTAGTGCCAATATTGCTTTTCGGTAGTGAAATCACCCAGGTCTGAAGATGTATGAAAGTAAGTTGAATGCTGTGGAGATGCGATCATTCGAAAATTGCGCGACGTAACCTTGACCTACTGAATACTTAACGAAGTGATTGTGTATCATCATATCATATGGCAGGTTTGAATGAAAATATCAGTGTTGAGCTTAAAAATGTCGTGCTCTGTTGGTTTGGACACGTCCACCAAATGAGTGAGGAATGGTTGACGAAGAATATTTACCGTAACAGTCCGAGACTACCAGGACTTTTATTGGTCGTGCTAATGAGTGTCTAGCACATAAGACCTATTAGCCTTTTTGTTACCACCTCACTAAAAAGGCAACGGGTTCAAAATTTCTTCCAAATTTAACATCTAAAATAGACACATTTTATTAAATTTATTCGGCCTTTTAGACCAAACCCAGTTCCGTTCTTCGGAAGGCATGTTAAGCCGTTGGTCCCGGTTGCCAATAAAATGGCAGTCGTTAAGCCAAGTTGAAGGCTTCAAAATTTCAACAGCAGGTAGCAACAACCTGCGTCTGTCTATTTCAACACGGCAATGGGCTCACCACCTATTACGTGGGACAGGAATACACATGGTGAAAAGTGGGCATATAATATATATGCCTCTGCCACCCCTTCGGGGATAAGGCGTGATAGATAAATAATTAAAAATATTAATTAGTGTGCAAAAATAGAGGGTAGGAGTCAGGGTAGACCGAGCGAGACTAACATATGAGGACTAAGCAGATTGCTCAAAAATTTCAAAAAGTACTTGAATACACAGACAAGCAAGTATGAAGTGATTAATGAATCTGCAGGAAGAGAAAGACGTATGCATGGATAGCGAAGCCTGGTGATCTGTCCTCTGACTACCCCATACATAAAATAAATAATACATACATACATATTGTTACGCCTTTATTTTAGTTACACATTTCACCATATGCACTTAAAACAAATAATATACCGAAATAATTAACAATACTTTTTAGAAGGTTGTCATTTGCAAAGTGACACTGTGTTTATTTTCCAGCAGTTTCTAGGTAAATCTCCTAATCAACTGGTAAAGAAAGCTGAAATGTAATACCAGTGAAAAGTGCACCCAGTGAAAATCAACAACTTATACTGCATTGACCAGTTAATATAACTGGTCAGAGAAAATAAGGGGTTCAATTAAAACTCTTGGAATCATTTCATTAAATGCTTTGATTTTATGATAGGATATGCATCAGCATATATGCCTCTATCACCCCTTCGAGGATAAGGCTTGATTAATAAACAAACATAAACAACCTGTCAGTGAAAATTATTTAACCCTATGAAACCTAAAACTAAAGATATATATCTGAACTATAGTGAATAAATAAGTAGAAAAGAAAGAACCTATCAGCATATATGCCTCTATCACCCCTTCGATTATAAGGCTTGATTAATAAACAAACATAAACAACCTATCAGTGAAAATTATTTAACCCTATGAAACCTAAAACTACAGATATATATATATATATATATATATATATCTGAACTATAGTGAATAAGAGGAGATGTCCGTTAAAATAAATTTCCTAAATAATCTAATAAACTAGCATGAAACAAGTGGATGAACATTATCTCATACTAAGTAATCACACACCAAGACAAAGTATAAATTAAGTATAATGAAATGTAAACTTTAATATAAATTAATACTGGAACTAAAATTAGTTGTTTCATCTGGGGTATTTCAAAATTATACCTACTTCTATACCTCTCTCTCCTATATAATATGTTTTTTTTACTTAATAAAATTTGGGCAAGCTGTAAAAATTATAAAAGAGTTTCAACATCGGAAGATTGTAGTCAGTATCCACTACTGAGTCTTACCCTTGACCTATAAGATCATGAAGGATGTCTAAATATTTCATTATAGCAAGTTTCATGTAAAATAAAAAATATTATGTGTATTTATAAATGTTAAATAATAAATAGACTTTGACATAGGTGAAACTAGTACCTACACCTTGTTATAAAATACACTAGGTAGGTATGTGTTTTCTTATAGGAAGTAGGAAAATTTTATACCTTAAACAGGAAGTAATTTTTTTTCACCTTTTTAATTAGGTTTCTGGTAGTAGTCATTAGTTTTATAATAGGAAACTGTGTTTGTGTGGTTGTTTTTCTTCAAATCACAAGATACAATGGGTTGTTAAGGTTTTAGTATGGGGATTTTCTTAAGTTTGGAGAGTGCATAGTCAAAGTATTAACGCTGTAGGCAAATCACATGTAAATGGAGCCACAGACATTCTCTTGTTATTGTGTTTATGTTTCCCCAACACCTCAATATAAATTATTATTATTATTATTACAAGTGACAACCATGATCACGAAACCAAAATACCATGACATTATATTCCATTCCTTTGCAATTGTTAAAGTGTCATAAGTATTTAGCACCTTGAATATAACATAAAATTATATAGGTAAGTAAAAATCATTCATTTTGAACAATGACAGATGTTAAAAAAATCACCTAATCTCTTCAATGTGCGGATTTTAAAGTAACCGGTTATGCTTGTAAAAAATATAAATACATGTAAAAAGAGCCCATTTTGGGAGGCTGGTTTGTCAAGGTAAAGTCTGATTTATGTGAAAATTGTAGGTTATTAAAATGAAAATTTGTATGAAATAGGTATTAAAATATTAGTAGGGTAATAGTACATAAACATAACATGTGACAGCATAAGTTACCCAACAATAGCCATTGTATAGATGTAATTACCTAAAGACGATGATATCAAAACTAGATTTTAATGAGGAATTTATTCACTAATTTACAACACCGTAACAGGAAAAGAAAATAGTAAACTAGGTACTATGCTAAAACAATCTGACTACCACATTATTCGTAATTATTATGCTGACTAGTGTTTTTCACAAAATATTTTTGTACAGGCTTAGCTGTCAGCTGTCTTGTGCTGTGGTGGTCATAATACATTACAAGTTTGTTTAACGCTGGATTCCTTTTCATGCTCACTATAATCATGTTTTAGTACATTACATTGAGGTAAAACACATACACGTACATTGACCTTTATGTCGTAAATAGTCGAAAAGGCTCGAATAATAATTGATTTCCCTGTATTTCAGATATTAATACTTACGTTCTTGAGTAAGAAACTGTTTTTGGTGAAATGCGCACGGGTAAAAACACGGAATCTCCCGTGTATCCTTTGTGAAAGCAGTTGTGATTGTTTTACAGGCACACACAAGGCTAGGCCTTTAGCACTATTTATCAAAGTAAATCGCTGTTTATGTCACTTATATAAGAAATCCATAAAACAATATTAGTAACACTTGTCAATAAATTTCTTAACAAAATTCTTCTATTTTGCAGTAGTCACTGTACAAACGCAACACACAAATCGAACACGAAATTCTTACTGGCTGGCTTATTGCTAATTGGCTCTTACTTGACGTGATATGAAGTTAGCTACAATTGAAAACAAAACATCATCATCAAACAGCTGTTTTGGCGATTTTTATGCCACCTAGTAGTGGATAAGGCACAACAATACCAGCAAAGTTCATATGATTTTTTTACCAATAGATGGCACTATAATTGCACCTTGGCGTATGACATGGCCGATACTGAATGAACAGATTACATTAAGAAATATTGTTGAAATAGTTTATACGTCTTTCACTAGATGGCGCTTTGACACAGTTATGTATTTACATCAATGTCATTAGTTTTTATTTACACCTTGCAATTTTTTAAGTTCACTATTTTAGAGACCCTGGTTATAATTAAAACGCTACTCATCGAAATAAATTATCAGCAGTATAATTAATCATTCATTTCGTAGTCAGTCAGATCTGAAACAATCTGAACTCAATCATAAATTCAAAACCATTGAGAATTTAACTTTTGACTAAGCATTTCTTAAAAATATACAAACTAAATATTGTATCTACGGAATTGTGAGTAAATCTTTTCACCTTCCTTTCAGCTCTCCAATTTCACCGTTTACCTTTTAACTCTTTTAATTATTAGGGATTAGAAAACGCCGCGATAATACTTACTCAATTCTTGTATAACTTGTATAACTAGTAGTAGTTTTAGGTATAATAAGCAATAAAATATTTCAAACGGACAAAACAATTTTCAAGATGGATTCTTTAAATTCACAAAAAAAATAAAAAGTGGGCCCCTCCGGGATTTGAACCCGGGACCTCCTGCACCCAAAGCAGGAATCATACCCCTAGACCAAGAGGCCACTTACAAATTAATGTGAAATTGTTATTAATATAATATTTCCTAATGGCTTCCTATTATGAGACGAAAGAAACTACATTATAATAAAAAATAAATGACGTGTGGCACTCGGAGACTGCCGCGGTAAAGCTATTGCATAGCATTTTTTATCAACTTATGTACATTTATTTTCTTTATTAATAATTATTATTTATTTATTTTATTTATGCAGTACTTTTTTCCTTTGTTTTTCTTTGATATTAATTCAAGTTACACTTTTTGTGCGTGGTGACCGATAAGAAAACATTTTTTTTCTTTTATTAAATAAATGAGACGTGAATATTGTTCAAAATATTTTTATTATCTTACAATACATTACATGTAGGTTATTCAGGAATATTTATCATTGAAACTATAGGTTTATGGTAGCTGAAATAAGAAACATAAGTTTGAGACTTGATATCTTCTAAATATCTGGAAAATACCGCGTCAATGGTGGTCCCATATTTTGTTGTAGATTCTTGTGGATCATTATTCATTTTCAAATACAATATTTTCGAAAGAAATGTCAACCGCTCTGATTTTTTATCAGCGAAGTTGATGTTGAAATCGCCAGCCAAGATAAGTGGAAATGTATTACCATTTGTACCAAGTATTATCGACCCTAAAAAAAAACCCTCATTCTCACCCCTCACCCTCACTCTCACCCTCACCCTCACTCTCACAGTCACACTCATCCTCACCCTCACACTCACTATCATCACGTCTCGATCCGTGCGAGCTTCGTACAGTCGTACCATATAATATACAAGATATCGCTTGGTACGCTTCGCCCGTGGAATATTTCGACATCCCGTCGCACCTATTTAATCCCGTCGCTTATAAATTCTACAATGATGCATAAAAACTTTCCCGATTTGTCGACATTTATGACTACTGCTCTGCTCCCCAGTGTAGTAGCGTAATTATATATAGCTTATAGCCTTCCTCGATAAATGCGCTATCTAACACAAAAATAATTTTTCAAATCCGACCAGTAGTTCCTGAGATTAGCGCGTTCAACCAAACAAACAAACTCTTCAGATTTATAATATTAGTATAGATGTATAAACACGTTCAGCCAAGCAAACGCTCGGCCGTGCTCGGTGAAGTTCGTGTGAGCTCGGGTGTTAGGTTATTTTCGTTACGGAATTTCTGGACTGGTCTCCACGCTCAAGGCCCGCGATAGAAGCTATGCAATACCTTAAAAACCGGTTCTTGTAAAAATAATTTCTACTTCTTTTTGTTCATTTTCTAATTTGGTGCATTGACTTCTTGCACTCAAATTGGTAACCTAATCTAAACTTGCTAAGACTCATTGGATAGATTTTTCGATGACAAATGATTAAAAAATCTACTACCTAATCTCTTCAATGTGATGTTCTAACAACACCTGGAGAATTGAGAAGAAGCTTACTGGGAGAGGTGAGGGCGGGGAATATTTTTTAAAGACTTTAACTACACTGAGGTCCGTATTCCAGAATGTTTCTCAATGTTCAATCAACGCTTGAGGCTAGATTTTGCCTTATAAATACTACTCTCAAGCGTTGATTGAGTATTGAGAAACGTTATGGAATACGGCCTTAAGAGGTTGTCATAAAATACAACAGCTGAGTACTTTACGTGTAGGGGAGGTACCATAACCAAAGATAAAATGTACATAGTTCTCATTTTCCCTCTTCGTTTAATGCACCTACTTATAAGTGCTTCTAAATCCTACCTAAATTAGGATTTTTATTTGACTGCAAGAGCAGCTTCCATTGTGTTGTGTTTGTTATTTTTTGGAATTGTTGGAAGCAACTGGCATCTTACCTACCTGGAGATCTGGATGGAGCTCTATACACCCATGTGGTGATACAGTGCTAATGTGGGTATATCAATACCAAATTACACAGGTACACTTGTTAGTACTTCACTCTCTTGACTGCGTCTGTGGCGCTGTGGGAATGCATCCGACTGCTACGCAAGAGGTCTTGGGTTCGATCCCCACCCAGGATATAACTTTGTGTGATGAGCACGATGGTTTAATTTGGGGTCTGGGTGTTATTTATCTATAATATGTATGTATTTGGAAATATATAAGTATGTTTGTTAGTTATCTGGTTACCATAGTACAAACTTTGCTTAGTTTGGAATCAGGTAGCGTTGTGTGAGTTGTCCCAACGATATTTATTTATTTATTTCTAGCACTAGGCATTAATCGAATTCGAGTGACGTAAGTACCTACTATCACTATTTGCTACTACGAGTATGAGATTGTTTTTTGAATTAAAATCATGGCTAAGTAAAATTCTCTTCAAAGTAATTGTATTCCATAAAGGTATGGTGTAAAATATTATTCGGCACGACAAGCGGTTTACAGGTTTGTTTGACACCAAAAACTGCAACTAGACAAAAAAGGGTTTACACCCTCACACTTTGAATTCGGAGCGCTCGCATACGGTAAGGTCTTGTAGGACCTTTCTTCCACGTACGCTTAGCTTGTAGATGACAGACCTTGCCCGTCTTTTCCCGAAAGTCTACAGTATGAGCAATGAGGTTCTTCAAAAGGTGTCTTACAAGGTTTTTACAGCGTCTGCAGCTCGAGTGCTGCACCTCAGGTAATGCAGACGTTCATAGGCTACGGTGACGACTTTCCATCTGGTGGGCCGTGTGCTTGTCTGCCACCTTAGATACCTACAAAAAATGCAATCATAAATCACTCGCATACAAAATTGTATATAAAATCTAGCATATTGAATACTGAATTCTTGTTCTTGTAACTATCAACTACGGAAAACTATTTATTCAACATGCATTATTCTACGAAGATTAATGTGCGTAAATTACGTAGCCTTTATTTAAGTAATGTTTTTAAAATAAGTTGATTTGTAAAACAGATGTGTAGCGAATAACTATTGGCAGTCCGCTCCGCTAGGGCACGTAGTAAATTTAGCATAGCATTAAATTTAATGTAACAACAGCCTTATATCATTTCGACCACGCAATTTGATGTAATGAACATTACATGAGCAAGCGCAACGCCATGTGAAACTGCCCAGGAACCGTCCGACCGTTACCGAACATGATCACCAATGGCCTGAATCAATTGTATAATTACAATACTTGTTTTTTTTTCAATTCCAGAATGAGCTCAAGACGAATTTTCCCAGAGGTCTCAGATGGGTTCAAATTTAAGACTTAACGCATTGAGGCTTTAGCGAAGATAGATTTTTTTCCATCTTAGTACACGTTCACAAAATAGTACTCCTGTAAGTGTGAAATCTATCTTGCATTTTAACTTTATGTGAATTCGTCAATATTTAGTAAAACGGTAGGGTTGACAAAACAGCCAGTTGTGCATTTTGATTTCAAATATTTTTCGTAGCCTGCACCAGTAGGAACATGTTGGCTAAGTAAGAGGACTGAAATTTATGACACAGTCACTGCTAACCCTGTGTCTAGCGTATAGGAGTTGCATCAGAGGTTATGACAGTAGGATTAGTTCTAATAAAACTAACCCTTCCCAAAAAAAACTATAGGTACACGGCAATGGGCTCACCACCTGTTACGTGGGACAAAAGTGCATACGGTGAAATGTGGGCGTATAGTATGCCTCCTCCTACCCTGTGTGACAAAAAACTATAAACGAATACTAAATAACTACTTCGCTCACCACCACTTTTCTCGAATCGCCTACTATTATGCTTATTTATCAGAAGTTTTACTATTAACCAAGTATATTGTTAACTTATTGCAAGTAAACTCAGACAACAACATATGCCTTATTATATTTCTGTATTAAATTGCAGAATGAGCTATACAATATTAAAATCCGCCTCAAGGTGGTTTAACCATGAGAGGAAACAAAAAAAAAATAGTCTCCCTCCCCGTAGTAGGTAATGACGTTTTTTTTCTTTGTCTTAGCGTATTCCCATTTGTTTGCACGCACTACCTGGTTTAAAGTCTGGGGTTTACTTTTATTTGGCTGTAAGGAGTAGTTATCGTTTGGATTTTGATATTTGGCTACGTTGGGAGATATTGTCGTCTGACCCATAAGGGCGCCTCTATCGTTGCATCGTCAGCAGGTGCACCGCTACCACTAGCAGGTGAAGTCGTTTGGACCTCTGAGATCTAGGTCTCAGGTTATTTTAAAGGGAAACTTCTTTATTGACGTTGAGAGAAATTTTATAGTTGTAAAAAAACAGTCACGTTTTTCGGTTACGCGCCATGTACTTTTGAACTGAAACTTCTTTATCATAAGTGAAACTTCTTTATCGGCGTATTAGAGAAATTTTATAGCTGTAAAATAAATGTCGTACGAGTAAATAATTTCACTCCTACCTGTATACTCTGGTACACGCACATATTTTTACTGATAGCGTTTTTTGAACTGCAGCATTCATCTATACTAATAATAAAAAGCCAAAGAGTTTGTTTGATTGTTTGGTTGTTCGCGCTAATCTGAGCTACTTGTCGGATTTGATTTTTTTTGTGTTGGCCCAAGCCTGCCTCACCTGCAAGTGGTCCTGGACAAGAAAAGGAAAATAAATAACAAAACGCTGTACCAATCCGTCTGACTATCATGCTAAAGTCTTCTAACAAATAAAGTTTATTTGATCGAAGGGTTCAGTATTAATGTCCGGTAGTTGATATGATAAGCAAATTAGAGTGTGATTCACTCTAATTCGCTTATCTTAATCTTATTCTTTTAGTTAATTATCATTAATATACCTGTAATTCAAATTACGTTAGCAGATACCTAATTAATCATCACTCAACCATTAGTACCGGTTGCATAGATATCTAGTATTTAAAGAAAAAAAGCCGTTTTGTACAACTAACATAATACTTAACCGATGCTCAGCAGTTATTTCAATTATTTCACAAAAGTGTTTGTGAAACCGGCCAGTGGGAACTGCTTCAGTTATTTATGGTATTAATTTATGTTGCAATGAACCTAGCGTTATATCCCGATTTTATTCAGGACCGACTTTCAACCTTGATTATATTTCATGTCTAGCTGCTTGGAGGACTCAAGTGGGAATTCCGGGTCAAAAATATGTTTATTTATGAAGCGAGGAGTAGTGTTAGGTTAATTGTGACCACAACGCGCGAGCCGAGCGAGCCGAGCGAGCGTGTCGGCGATGCGCCAGACCTGAATCGCTCTTTTTAATGTATTTACCTACCCTTTTTGTATTATATTTATATTAAACTTTATACCATAGAGTGAGATGCCAATAAATGTTATGATTAGTAATCGATATTGTAGAAAAAATTATGCGTGAACATTTTATGCGGGTATATCATTATTATCAAAGAAGTTATGGGAAAATAAAGTATGCTTAATTATTTATTCTGTTTGAAAGTTATGCGAAATGAAGAGTATGGCAAAAAACGTTATGAAGTTTTAAATTATGCCTCTTTAATTTAGGCAACCCCATAAGGACCCCCTAGCAGGTCAGTTACCTTGGACCCTGGAAATCTTGGTAGGGCCTTTTATTCCTTCTTTTATACATTCATATCAATCGGTCATAGGAGCTCAGGGCACTCAACTGCTAGCCGCAGGCCTCTTCCAATTTCTGCCATAGTATACGGTCCTGCGCTTTTTGCAGCTAGTCCATCCATCTGTCACAATTTTTTCTAGTTATTGATTCCATGGTATAGGTGAAGTGCAAATTGCCATTTTGAAACGGAATGGAGCAGGTTGTGACTTGAAAATTTTCGGACAATCCATAAGATTTTCAACAGCCAGAACCAATGGCATTATGTGTCTCTATGTATAATCATATGAAACTATGTATAATTTTGTTTAGATACCGCAGAGTTATTTTATGACAGAGACAGTATATTGGATGCCCCAGAAATACCGTACTTACACAATAATATCAAAAGGGATTTTCAAGCGGAACGTGAAACCGACGACCGTCAACTTAAAGGGCCACTGTCAAGAGTATTGTGGACTTTGAGAGCGGCCCTTTATCTCTGCCTAGTAAAGATGTCGCCATGGCTTGCCATCAAACGCGTAGTGTCATTTCATCGCGCTATCGAGCATCGAGCTAACTCTTCAGCATTATATATTAGTATATATAAATAATGCTGAAGAGTTTGTTTGTTTGTTTGGTTGAATGAGCAAATCTCAGGAACTACTGCTACGAATTTGAAAAAAAAACTTTTTGTGTTGGATAGCCCATTTATCGAGGAAGGCTATTAGCTATATATCATTACGCTACCTTACTGGAGAGCGGAACAGTAATCATAAATGTCAACAAATTGGACAAATTTTCATACAATATTGTATAAGTAACAAACAATCATCGTTTGGGGTCATCAAGGGTGCGACGGGGGTTTGAAGTGTACCACGAGAGAAGCCGCGGGGGTCTGTTAGTATATGTATAAACAAGGGTTGCAAGTGTCTAATAAATATGTCCGGACAGAAAATTTATCGAACTTATTATTTCAGATTTATTAGGCGTTAAACATTAACTTAAGGTCATTAGCGCCAGTTTAACGAACGGTAAAGCTACGCTAAATGAATGACGTTACTCTTATTTGAATCGATATTAACTTGTCCTTGGGTATTTAGACATATATTTCTAAATCTATACAGAACACTGAGACATATGAAAAGTTTGTTTGTACTTTCAAATTATCAGCTTCTAATCAATTTATATAAAAATCAATGCTACTTTTCGTTGTAATTTTATAACTCAAGAATTTAACGGCTCACCTATTCAAACCAAATGTTTAGGCTTTGTTCGAACTATTTAGTAGATGGTTTATGTGAAGTTTGCACAAAATCGGTCGAGAGGTCCTTCATTTATAACATTTTTGGTAGCGCTAACGAAGTTGGGCGGGTCAGCTAGTGGCAATATACATGTGTACCTATAAGTTAATTTATTATCCGTCTGTCTGTTTTGAACGCATTTTTAAAAAAGGGACTCACAGATATTCCTAAAACTTTGAACCAAAGAACGATAATATTACTTTCAACCAAAGATACAATTAAAAAAAATAGTTGCTTGTAACTTAGGTACATTTTGAACTAGTTTCGACCAACATGAAGAGTCTTCAGGACGACCTCATAAGCTTGGACTGTCCATAATCAACATGTGCTAAGAATTATCTCGAGACGGAAGACCTCACTTTAGCACAAAATAACCAGGGATGTATAAAAACAACCATGTATTTAGTTTTGACATTGAATATTATCGGTAGTTCCTTAATTATTATGAGTAAGCGTGTTGAATCCATGTTATTAAATATTATTATTACTATGTTATGTAATGCCTTCATTATATTCGTAAAGTTTTCCATTATTATCGCGTACAACATTTTTAGATTACTACGGAGGCTTTACAGAGAGATTCTGGCGTATATTCTTATTGCAAAATGGTGTCTCAAGCTCTTGCACTTGTACGAGCCGTGGACAAACAGTAGGAAGGTCGAAATACGACATTCAAGTCTACTTGAATGTCAGAATTTAGTTGTAAACAATTCTATACAAATTTTATAGTATATTAAGCGCTCGTAGCCCCGCTAACTCAGTGTTCTGTAAACGGTCATAGGATTCAGCAATTTTCCCTATTCAGCAATAGTTACGGATGGGTGATCGCTTTATGGCATTTACATTTACGAGCGTTTCCGTGCCTTGGAAGGCACGTTATTACGTTGGTCCCGGTTGCCAGTGACATAAAAATTTCAACAGCAGGTAGAAACAACCTGTTTCTGTCTATTTCTACACGGCAATTGGCTCACCACCTATGGGACATTACATAGTAAGTACATTAAGTTCAGCGAACTATGGATTGTATCGTCATTCTAGCTGGAATACACTCCCGGACTCTTGAATCGAGCTACCTTACATTCCCGGGCCTAAAAGCCCAATACACAAAAAATATACAATAAAACAAAAAAGTTTTTATACATTTTTAATGATGGCATATTTCATCGTCTTTCCCGTATGTATTATTCCAAATTTGAATTTTAGAATTTTAAATAAAGAACAAAAGCCGAGGTAGGTCACTGATTTGAAAAAAATAATGACTGTTGAAAGTTGCTTTTGAAGCAATTTAATGTCGATTTGGTTTGAATAATTAATTAAATTAATAATTGTTGTTAACCAAAGTTTAGTTTAGTTATTTTTCTATAATTTAACCCGTTTTTGGCTATAAAATTATGGATACTTCACCTGAAGTAGCCGCGCAACCTGTAGCACTTCTTCAATCTGGGCTAAGTCAGCGAGATGTGAGTTCACAACTTCACATAAGTCGTTTCGCTGTTAAAAGAGTGTACCACCGATACCTGGAGACTGGCGGCTTCGTTCGGCGAACAGGAAGACCTAGTTACCGAGTGACAACGGCGAGACAAGATCAATACATTGTCACTACTAGCTTACGAAATCGACGCCTTAACTCTGTTCAGATACAAGAACAGCTCAGGGACTTTCACGGAGTGGCTGTAAGTGCTCGGACCGTTAGAAGGCGACTCAATGAACGTGGTTTAAAGCCCCATAAGCCAGCCAATGGACCCAAATTGACACGAGCACACCGAATAGCCCGTCTAGAGTTTGCGTGCGAACATCTAAATTGGACTCGACATCAATGGAGCCAGGTTTTCTTCACAGATGAGTCCAAGATAATGCTATACGGTAATGACGGAAGGAGTAAGGTGTACCGAAGACAGAACGAGAGTTTCGTTTTGCTGTATTGACGAGAAAGTGAGTTATGGTGGAGGATCATGGACAGCCTGGGGAGGAATCTCTATGGAAGGCAAAACTGAGCTAGAGGTAGTGACGTGACCACGACTGCCGCCCCTAGATGGCAATAGATACATTCGCCAATGTTTAGAGAACCACGTGATGCCATATGCTGGATTTATTGGCCAAGATTTCGTTTTAATGCATGATAATGCAAGGGCCCATACTGCGGGAATCGTCAGGGAGTACTTAAATGACATTGGTATCACTGTTATGAGATGGCCAGCGCGAAGTCCTGATATGAATCCTATAGAGCATCTATGGGATGAGCTGAAGAGGCGTGTTCGAGCTCATCATCCTGCCCCGCAAACCATGCAGGAGCTCAAAAATGAAATTTTGGAAGAATGGGAGGACATTCCTCAACATGTCATAACGACATCGATTAATTCTATGCCAAACCGTATGAGAGCTGTCATAAATGCACTGGGAGGCAATACAAGTTACTAAATAAACATTTCTTTTTATTTATTTTATTTTTTATTATGTAAAACATGTCTTTATTTTAAAATCGATTAGATTTTTTTCCTTGATAAAAGCAAATATTGACGAATTAATGAGAAAATTAAAAATTAATGAGACTTGTTTCAACGTAACTCGACTTTTTTAATAAACTGCATCAAAACATTTTCCTTCTACATACATCTTTTATAAGTTACAGTACTCCAAACCAAAAAAATCAAGGTGGCTCGATTTAGGTGTCCGGGAGTGTATTTCAATTGCATTTCAGTTCAGCCAGGCGCCTTTACTTAATATCAATGTCAGCTCTACTACTTTGCTCCACTCAACTGCAATGTCTTCCAGGCGCATTTCAGTGACAATATTTATATAAGCACTTTTTAATAATATTTTACATACCTATTCACTAAAATGTCAAATGAAATGAAACATGTAAAGTAGTAATGTGTTTCCTTAAAGAAGTTTTCCATATTAACGCGCCATTTCATAAAAAAAATATAAACATTGTGGGACGTTTTTTACACAGCGTCGTCTTTAAGGCCAAATTAAGCTAATTAATATGATTTTCGGGGTCCAAGCCCGTTACTACTAAGCCTTGTACCAACATCTATAGCCAGTGTGGAATTGTGGATCGGCCGAGTGCAGATCACATTCAAAATGGTTGGGAAAGGCTGACGTTCAGCAATAAATAAATAAATAAATATCCATCACGCCTTATCCCCGAAGGGGTGGCAGAGGCATATTATATGCCCACTTTTCACCGTGTGGATTCCTGTCCCACGTAATAGGTGGTGAGCCCATTGCCGTGTTGAAATAGACAGACGCAGGCTGTGGCCACCTGCTGTTGAAATTTTTTAAGCCGCCTATAAGGCCTTCAACCAGGCTCACGTTCAGCAATAGAGTATTTAATTTAATTTATTATTTCAATTCCTTTTATTTCAATAAAACAATGACAGTGTGACAGTGTTATTATTTTAATAACCATGTAATATCATTTTCATGTAATTGTTACACATGTAAACAATAGAAAAAGATACTTATTAGGTATTTTGCGTTAAGCGTCCAAAGGTAAAAAAACACACAGCCGAGACATAAAACCGATAAAAAGTATGATTTCTGAAACCCGAGCAACCTCACCTGCATGTGGTGCAGCTGCTGACAAACGGACGAGGCAATTTCGAGATGGAAGGTCAGACGGCACTGGCTCACAATTAATCCGAAAATAAAAACAGAGTCACAGCTGACTTCAAAACCAAGTAAGGGGTTGGAAGTAACTCGTAAGACACTTAAATAAATAATTATCATGTTCTCAAAATCACATGAATTGTATAACATGGTTCTCGGGTCTTTTTATTAATAATCCGCGAAGAATATACCTGAGAATTATAATGCATTAAGGAGAACTAGAGGTAGCCCACAGGTCGAACTCGGCCAAAAAAAATATATATAGCGTTTTGCACTTCTTCTCTACGAAAAACTATTACGTGTCAAATTTAACGTTCTTCTGTTTGCGCAATTGTCATAAAAAGGGGTACAAAGTTTTCCCTTCACGTATTAATCTAGAGGTGAAAACTCAAGTCTTAACTATGCATAATTCAATTCCATAGATTACTAGTTTATCCTACAATACAGAAAACCTTAGGGGAAAAAGATGACCACATTTCTTTTTGATATTGCTTACTTGACGGATACCCAACGTGTACCCAACCTTGATATTTTTTAACACAGCAATTATTGAATGCAAGGGAGGTGGTCACGTCTAAGTACATGAATATGCAATTTCCTTGAACCCTGCATACACCACGAAGTTCGTTCGCCCTACCCCGACAGCATTGCAATCTATAAAAGAATTGGATACCAGCCCATTGTCATCTGTGTGTTCGTAGCTGCAGTGCTGAGTTGTGTGCTTATTAACAAATAGACAAGGTACTTCATTAGTATTTACTAAACAAAGCCTCATTACTCGCCATAGTGAATAATTTGCGTAAAGGATTTTCATGTATTGGAACAACTCTATCGGCTTTGGATATAGGCAACTATCTGTTGTCATTAAGTTTAGTGTAATATAAATAAATTTATAAGGTGTTTTTATTGTTAATGTAAAACAATGTGTAGACATTTTAAAATTTAATACCGTCGGAAAAGTTGTGCGTAATTTTTTTATTATAGGTATACCGAAAATTGCCCATTAAGTTTAATGACATATTATTCTCTTATATTCTATGGTATACAAACATAATCCATAAAGTATATCATTTACGAGATTTTCCGGAAATATGAATCTAGTGAACAATTTGTCTAAAAGACTTTCGAATCTTCGAACTACTCTATCGGATTTGCATAACTATCTGTTGTCAAGATATTTATTAAATTTGAAATACAAATAACGTTTTTAGGTTATTTTTTTATGTTATATATTGTTACACCCACGCTCACTCGTGTTTATAACAACGTGTAGACATTTTAAAATTAAATTTCATCGGAACAGTTGCGCCTAAATTCTTTGTTATAAATACATCGAAAACTCGACTTATTTTTGTTATGGTGTGTAAAGGCCCATTAAAGTTTAATAACATGTTTAATAGCTCGTTTAAATCCAATATTTGACAAACATAACCCATAAGTATATATTTTTATTAGGCTCAAAGTTTGCCTGAAGTTTGAATCTAGTGAACAATTTGCATAAAGGATCTTCGTAGCTTCGAACGACTATCGGTATTGGATAACTATCTATTGTTAACAAGTTTATCAAGTTAAGTGTAGTATAATTAACGTTATAAGGATATTTAAAAAAAAAATTGTTACAGCGTACTCACACGTGTTGAACAACGCAAACGCCCCGCGGTCTCAGTGTTCTGTAAACGATCACTGAGTTACGCAACTTTATCTAGGGCTGGTCCTCGGATAGGTGACCACTTTGTGGCATTTACATTTGCGAGCGTTTCCGTGCTTCGGAAGGCACGTTAAGGCGTTGATCCCGGTTGTCAGTAAAATGGCAGTCGTTAAGCCTGGTTGAAGGCTTAAAAATTTCAACAGCAGGTAGCCACAACCTGCGTCTGTCTATTTCAACACGGCAATGGGCTCACCACCTATTACGTGGGACAGGAATCCACACGGTGAAAAGTGGGCATATAATATGCCTCTGCCACCCCTTCGGGGATAAGGCGTGATGGATATTTATCATAATCCATAAATAGGTATGTATTTTTACGTGGATCAAATATCTGAAATTTCGACCAGGTTGCACGGGCCGTGATCAAAGAAAGGTGAAAGTTATTTAATCACGTGTACTAATATGTTCCTTGAAAAATATACACGTAATGGCGGAATCATATTTAAAATAATTGTACGGCAAAATGTTATTACAATTTTCTCGTTCTTTCGAATACTTTTGTATTCCCGTATTCCTGTGCATCAGTTGATAGTTCGATAGGAAGCGAAGCAAATGTTTTCACGGAGGCAGCCGCAACCGGATTGGTGAGGAGATGGCTAGGAAATGTTGAACGCAAACCAAATAGAAATGTCTCAATTTCCGTTGCTACGCTTCTTAGCGAAATTGCAACATTCCTTTCTGAGAAAAATATTTTACCTGAATACATTTTATTTTCTGAATCAATTTGATTAGAAGTAGAATTTAACATCCTTTACATAGCCTTTAAAATTCTACTTTAATGTTTACGTAAGCAAGTATTAAATAAAAAAATTGCTGATGGTTAATCAAGCCTAAATAAGGCAAAGTATGCAGTAGTGATGAGTCGAAATTAACAATGTACTGCATAACTGATAATTAATACTGATTACGCGTTGTTGAGTGTTTCCTGGACTGAAGAATAAATTATAGTGGTGTTATTTTGATAGTTTTATACCAACTTTTAAACTATCGCGTTGCATACTATCAGTATATTTGTTAATAACGGGGCTAAACGCGGTTATTCCACATACCTTTGGTGCCTGACGTTTCGACCAGGTTGCACCGGCCGTGGTCACAGGCTGACTGGCTCAGCGGCGCACGCCCTCCGTCGTCGAGTACGCGTGGTAGAAGTTTCTCCATCCACCCGCACATCTTCGTTATGCTTGATGTTATTTTTTCTCCACCTACCGTCACACACTACACTCACGGTGTCCCTATTCTGTAAGCTAACCGACGCGCGCCTATTCTGGTGTTTACCCGACTGTGCACAAAAGCGAGATTTTATGTTACTAATCACTGGATTCCACGCTCCTGATAATTTAAACCCCTCTTCCCGATTGAATGTTTCATGTTTTTTAATCTCAATCGCTTCACGTACAACTCTTGCATAATAGTGCCGTTCAGTAGAGAGGACTTGCGTGTGATGAAATTCAATCCAATGATTAGTGCCTGCTTCAAGTAAATGTTCTGCGATCGCGGATTTACTAGTGTTGCATTTCTTTGCACCAAAGGTATGTGGAATAACCGCGTTTAGCCCCGTTATTAAAAAATATACTGATAGTTTTATACCACCAAAAATTTTATGAAAAAAATAGAATAATAATCATTATCATCACAAGTCATGAGAATGCTTGAGAACATGATTAGCTAATCGTCCTCTAATGACTATGTGAGCTTTAAAAAGTGGCATACTGAACACTCGATTAAGTTTTAAATAATCATCGGTTAATTTTCATCAGGCTCAATCAGTTTTGATAGTAAGCTCTAAGTATCGAGTTTAGCGACATTTCGAGTTACTAGTTAGTTAATTGTAGTGGAGTATTTAGACTTACAAATTTAATTGTCCTTTTTCAACGTGTTATAAACGCTTACATATTTGGATAACATTATGATATCTGATGGTAAATATCTGGATATAGGATACGTAGGTATTCCAGAACGTTTCTCAATACTCAATCAACACTTGAGGCTAGATTTTGCCTTATAAAAACCTACTCTCAAGCATCGATTGAGTATTGAGAATCGTTCTGGAATACGACCCTTAATGTCCAAATCATCATCGGCAACAATTTCGAAGGATGACTTTATTATCTGAAAAAATATCCCGATTCCCACTAGTTCAAATGATCAGATCAATTTTATTGTAGAAACTTTTTTAGCTCCATTATTTTGAAGTACTTATTTAGAAAATTTTACATGTATGTTCAGTAAAACAAAATAGTATTTTTTATACCACTGAGGTGGCAGACAAGCATACGGCCCACCTGATGAAAAGTTGTCACCGCAGGCTATAACTTATATGACCTCAAATTTAATTATTGTAAACAACTCAAAGTACTCGTATTGATCTATGCATAACAAAATGATTTACCTATTTACTGCCCTGTGACAAAGCGTACGGTCCGGTCCAGCTTATAGAAAGTGCTCATAGTAGCCTAGACGTTTGCAATACCAGAGGTGCTGCACTCGCTCTGCGGTCCATAAAAAAACTTTTAACATCTCTTTTGAAGAACAACATACAGTAGACGTTCGGAAAAATATGTCATCTCTACATTTTAAACAATCTACTAAGTACTAAATAAAATGTATTTCCACAGAACCCAACAATGCAAACCTCAACGATTGTAGTACTTGCCTGTCTGGTGGCCGTGGTAGTTGCTGACGCACTACAAGAACCACAGCCAGTCGTAGACACCGTTCATGAGGCAGATTTCGACACACCTATCCACGAGAGGAGTCCGAGGAATAAGAGAGCACTCATCCTACTGAAAAAGAAACTACTACTTGGTTAGTATCGTACACAATCGTAAGTTAAGGACATTTTATTTAATGTAACCAACTTTTATAACGAACAAAATGTCTAACTCCATGAATAATCGTTAAACGGTTCTGGTCGTGAAGTTTTTGACCCAGCAGTACATTTTTTAGAAAGTAGTTCGTATCTATCTTACCCAAATATTTTGTTAATGTTACTCCCTGTAACATTAAGTCTCTTCAAAATTTTCGTAGGATTAGTCCGGAAGATTATGGAAACAAATATAGAGACAAAATAGCTATTTTGTTGCTGTAAATAGTACTCTTACATGTATTAAAAAGGTTAATAATACAAAATAAGCATAAAAAGTTTAATAGACACTTCATGTAACTGTACAAATTATTTACGAAAGTATTTCGGATTTTATTAATGCTGTATACAAATACAAAGTATGTCAAGATAATACAGAAAGAATTTTGCTGCTAGTCATAAAGACCTTTACATAGGTACGTATTATACTCGACGAAGCGGGCAAGCAAAGGCACATCGCAACGATATTTCACTTGTCATAGATTTTGGTCACTATAAAAACATTTACTTTTCAAAGTGTATATGTACGAACCTCGTAGCGGCGTATATGTAGTGATAATAGCAAAGATAGTTATAATAGTACTACATAATAATAGTACAGTGCATCGTTCTTTAGTCATAGTACTACGACAAAACAGGAATCCAGAATCCTTTTCGTCTTTATACGCAACTGAGTTGTAATTCCAATTCATAGTATGATAGATGGGTTATAATTGGGTTGGAATATATATGTACGAACCTCGTAGCGGCGTATATGTAGTGATAATAGCAAAGATAGTTATAATAGTACTACATAATAATAGTACAGTGCATCGTTCTTTAGTCATATTACTACGACAAAACAGGAATCCAGAATCCTTTTCGTCTTTATACGCAACTGAGTTGTAATTCCAATTCATAGTATGATAGATGGGTTATAATTGGGTTGGTCAGTTTTACTTTTCTTGAGCTACTTTAGTCTTTACAGGTTTCAAGAAAGTTTGACTCACGTTCTAGTGGGTTAACTTTCCAGACACTTTGTAAGTACTTCTCCAGAATCATTGATCGTGAGAAGATTCATGAAATTATAACGAGAATTTCTATACTATCTACAATACAACGCTACGAGTTATTGAACGTAAATTGTATTAATCCAAAGCTTATGAAAGACAATAAAGACATTTGATACTTTGACACCCTTTCTAATTGATTTTATGATTATAAACTTGAAATAAAAGATGTCTAAAGGTGTGAGGCTTCTGGTAAGGCTGTTAATTAAATTTTATTAGCAATTTCATTACAGCTATATATTTACTGCAGAAATGTATATTTCAAATACTTTTGCGACTAGAAAGATCTTATAAACTTTTCTGCCCTTTATATATTGGTAACCAACATCTGTTACAGTATTTGACACTAGAAAGTGTCAAATACTGTAACAGATGTTGGTTAACCTTCAACTAGGTTCTATTTATTGTTAGTAAGTTAAACATTGGCATGGCCATTCACAGGTTTGTGTTTGGTCTTGGTCATTATCGAGGACAAACTAGTGTGCCGATATTACGCAATAAGGTTGACACAATTCTCAATACCCAATGTACCTGTAGGAAAGATATTAATTGTTTATTATTTACCTCTATAGAATGTAGGTACCATTGACATAATTCTTAGTACTAATTGTTAACTTTTGTTTACAAAACTATATAATCCCCTCCGTGGAAGAGGTACGTTACGTAATTAGCATCGGCATTTACAAATTTGTGTTTGATCTTGGTCATTAGCGAGGACAAACTTGTATGCCGATGTTACGAAATGAGGTTGACATAATTCTCAGTACCCAATATACTTACCTATACATGGACACATGCGAGTTGAACTAATGCGCCGAGGGTTCCATACCTACCCACTATATAGTTTACAATTAAGCTAGATCTCCGAATTTGAATGAGTCATACAACTCAGAGGTCTAAGTTAACTGGTTTATAATATGTATGTATGAAGAAACCCCTTAATTTTCAACTTTTTATTTTTTAAATTTTTCCTTTATTAATTTAATTTTATTCTTTATAGCACAAAGAAATAAGGTACATTGACAACACAACACAACACTGGATAGGAAATTAATAATAAGATAAACAATTATATACCACAGTATTGCCATATTGTAGAACATAAGGAAATTCATTAAATAGAAGAAAGGTACAGTTTCTTAACTATAGACCTAAGTATTTGGTAAAAATTTCAACTTGCTTCCACCCGTTTCTGAAAATTTGAGGTTCGGAACTCTAAAATTCGTAATCTCGTGAGTACGAAGTTATCAATTAATTGTCATTTAACGATTATACTGGCACGCGTTAAGCACTTAATCGAGTAATCATACGCCAAAAATGCATTACATAATTTAAAAAAAAAAAGTTGCTGTTACTTCTTGCACTACTGGACCGATATTAACAAAAAATAGCTAAAAACCACCGTCCAGATACGGGCTTTTAAATGAAAAAAATCGCATTGATATCGGTCCCTCCGTTTGAGAGCTAGGATACCATACACACACACACATACTTACACACCGATATCGACGCAAAACTTATAACACTCCTGTTTTTGCGTCGGGGTTTAAAAACATGTAACTTGTAGCTTGCAAAAAATCTGAATTGAAATTGAGTCTTTATAAATTGAATCAAGTTGAGATGCAACGATAGGTACCTACTGTAAAATTTTGCAATGTCATAAATACATGATATTGTTTATATTATTGTCCTACAATAGTAGTGGCATAATCCGAAGAGATATTAAAGTATAGAAAAGCAATATTTTAGCTGTATTCACACACACCTGAGTGTTTCTGGGCATTGAACTCGAGCAGGTTTTTCGTGTCACAAAGGTGGTTCAGGTGTCGTTCAAGTTCAGTGACACGATGCTGTCTCTATTCCTTAGTATAAGCTTAAAGCGATGTATGTTGCTGACAAAACGGTAACTCATTTATCGAGTGTAAAGTCCCTCTTTGTCTGGGTCACGCAAAAAGGGGCAGCTCCAAATCGTCATTGCATGATGTTGCAGAGAATAACGTGCTTGATATACTGTGTGACATTTGGGAATGCTGAGGCAATTGGCAATCTTTTAGTAGTAGAAAAGCAGTATCTATTTTTTTTATACCACTGCGGTGGCAGAAAAGCATACGGCCCACCTGATGGAAAGTGATCACCGTAGCCTATGGACGTTTGCAACAGTAAAGGTGCAGTACTCGCGTGCTGTAAAGTTTTGCCCATACTGACCGTTTTAAATGGGCCATGCTGTATATGCTATGTAATTACCTAACTTTAGCCTGTTGATTAGCCAGTTTAGCACCCGTTACTTATTACGTCGGCAAAATTACCCTAAGGCAATAAGGTCCTTCACTGTAAGATACAGATCAAATCAGTCCAGAGATTTACCCGTTAAAGAGACACACATAAACAAATCCATGTTAACATTATCTCAAATAATTTAAAATTACAACAATCAAATCAATAATCTATGCCTAGTTTGAAGGACATAAGTAAATAAATTAATAATTAAGACCTGTTACTGTTTGTGTTAGAGTGCGAAGCTATTGCTGGAGGAACCTATTAAATATTTGTGTGATGAGAAAATTAATGAAAAGCTATTGTTAGCAATAAGCCACCAATAAAATCGAAACTTTACGATAATAATATTTAATTGATTGTTATTGCTGCCGTAATATGAGAACCATGCAATACTAATAGCAAAATATTATGGGAAATTGTATAATTGAATATCGATTATGTTTGTTTTTAAATAGTACATTTATACGTGGCTAGAGAACATGATAAATCCGACCTCTGACCTCAATATAAAAATACTAAAATTGTATTGCACTATAAAATAGATAGATAATATTAGTTTTTAAAATTGGAACACTTTATTGACTGCATCATCCCATCTCCTTGAACGAACTCTTTAGAATATCAATACTATCAATTCACAAGGGAGCCTCAATAGTTCAATTTTCTATATCATAAATGCAACTTCTTCTTTTAAAGTTACTAAGATATTTTTATTTATGCTTATAGTTTGTGTAAACGGTCAAAATGTTTTATGACAGTATTTTACTTACCTATTGTATTAAGTCTTTACCCATAATACAATTGTACATGTAATGGAACATAAACTTCATTGACCCGGATCTTACGAAGGATATCCGTTTTATAACATTTCGCGACTTTGAATTACAGTACAACAAAATAAATACATTCAGTTACAAACTGAATATATTTATTTTAATGAGATTTTCAATCACATTTATGCATTGACTAAAGAAATGTTAATAAGAATAAAAATTAAAAGAACTGAATCAAACGTTTCCGAGGTTAATACGGATTAAAATTTTCCTTAAATTTTCATTAAAAATATTTTATTGCAAATTGAGCTAAAATCTTTTCTGTATCGTCGTCTTTGCTTTCCATAAGGCGAGCGTCACCATTTTGAAGTGACAAATTAAAAAAAAAACACAAATCACTTTCAATAGCTGACCTTCAGTCCTTCGCGAACAGTTTTCCCTAAAGTTTTCTCTGACAAGAAAATTCTCTCTTGTCAGTAAAAACTTAAATGGTAGCTCTAAAATTCAAGTACAATTAACGGACATACATTATTATACAGAGAAACACTAAAATGTCACAGTATTCACATGAAATATACAGCTTTAATGTCAGGCATAATTATTTATATTTATAGCTATAAATATCAATGAACATACCTGACATAAAAGATTTTAACCTATTGATATAGGTTTCAGTTCAGGTTTATGGCTGTCAATTATCTGAAAAGCTAATCATAAAATGGAAACTAACTAACTAACTATCTTCACGCTGTATCCCTGACGTGGTAGTCAGAGAGGATAGACCGTCAGGCTTCGCGATCCATGCATACTTCTTTCGCTTCTTGTAGATTTATCAATCGCTTTATACACGCACGTCTGGGTATCCGAGTACATTTGACTTTTCCGTTTTTGAGCAATCTGCTCACCTGGTCTTCATATGTAAGTCTCGGCCTCGTCCTGTCTCTTTCTACCCTCTACTTTCGCAAAATACATACATTATTTTTCAATCGTTTTTCGAAACCAATGAACTATTATTTATTTTTTCAGGTGCCTTGGGCTTGAAAGCAGCTAAGGTCGGAGCGGCGGCTGGCGTAGTAGGCGCTCTTGCCCTGAAGTCTAAGTCCAAGGCCAAGTCAGTTCATCACGCTCCTCAAATGACATACTATCACCATGGGTAATTTTGCTTATATTAATTTTTTCATTATCATAGTAACACATATCAAAAGAATAATTTATACTAAATAACTCATTATAATACTTATTTATTTGTTCTCTTAGCAACATCAACAGCTTATTTAAAAAAAATCTTTTCACTATTTTGAAGTTCATGATTGATTGAAAGAAAAAAATCAAGTAGATAGTAGCAGTATTAATCGAATCTGTCTTAACTACAAGGTTCTGATTCTGTCAATAAAATACAAAGACGGATATCCTCGTAAAAATTATAAGATAAATGAACGTCTACAATAGAATTCATATTTCTAACTATTAATATTAAGACAAACTGTGCTTGGGCATAATATGAAGAGAAATCTGCAATGAATTATACCAACTTGATTAATATGTTTGTTCAATGTAATTCAAAAAGAGAAATATTAAATATGCGCTAACCTTTGAAAATGCCGTAAGGCGAAACCGGTCAGGTTAAAATAATAAATAAGTGGAACAGTACAAGTGTTTTAGTTCAAGATGTAATTCAAAAAGACATTGCATCTATCAAAAACAATATGTAATAGGTATGCTATATGTTGTAATTCCTATTCTGATTCTCATAGGTTGGGGCACACGTCAATTTTAGGGGGTAGTTTTGGTCTTACTATATCACGCTGACCAACCTGGTTTGTATTGGGTTTTATTTACTTTTCCACTATTCTGATTAAATACTATGTATTTTAAAAGACTATCCATATTGATATAACATAACTAACAAAACCAAGCAGTATGCTTAGTGGAATTCACACTACATATATATGAAAAAGAGCTTTATTGGATCCTATTTAGTCTATTTTACTAATCTGCTACCATTTCACAGCCTACATCCATCAGTCGAAGTAGAAGTCCATCGGTAAGTTCGAGGGTTTTACCAAGAAACGGTTACACAGTCTGAACTTGAAAAAATTTAAAAGCATCTTAGCATTTAAATTTTTTAACTTGGCATTTGGTGTGGTCAAGGAATCGCTTTTGATAGGTGTCGTGATGGCCTTCATTTATTTATATAATTACACCTTGAATAACAAAAGAGTACAATGTAAACAATATTTGAGTTACGTATGCACTTATGCATATTATTTTCTTTAAATGGTCAAGGTCATATCAGATCTTTAGTACGTTGCGTTAGTCACTATAAGTTTGGACGTTCACAGCACATGGTATTATAATCGCCGATCTCTTGATGGTTGATGATAGGGCGTTTTGTTAGATTTGAGCTTGCTTATGTTATGATTGTAAATACTTGTTAATTTATGTCTTGAAGAGTTCTGTGAAGCCTCCGGAATGAAATATAGTTGGGCTTATGTGGTCTCACCCACAAATATCTTAGGAGCACAAGCAATCTCATCTCCTAACGGTGCATCTGCGTAGCGTGAAAAAATGTACTTTTGAATTTGAAAAGTTGTACGAAGTAGTATACATATTTCTTTTTATAAATATGTCTTAAAGAATCAAATTATATTCTGATCTAACCTATATTCTCAAGTAGTTTATCTTCGAATTTCTCGTCATAAAATTTTATTTGAAATCAGAAAACGTTAATGCGTAGAAGTAATTGTTACCATACTTCACCAAGATAAACTAAAATTCTTTATGTAAGGACCATGAATTTTATGATTGTGCCAAATTATGTACGGAATGTTAATGATGTAAGAAATTGTGGACAGGCTCTTCTAAATATACTTTTATTTATTTAGTAAACACCAAACCGGTACATCAAAATATTTCACCATGATACTGTGTGATCTATGCATACTAATGAGGTTGGGTTTAGCCTAATGGGACGATATGTCCGGTAAACCCGTAAACGATTGATGATGGAATGCGGATTTATTGTAAAATTTATTAATAGTGCTTAGTTCTTTTATTAAATTCACTTCGGGCTAAGATTACTTCTACATTAATAATCTTAACTATTTCGAATATAATAGTTATTGTTTACGAAATTTCTATATTTTTTTAGGTAAGGTTCAAATATATTTTCTTTCTCATACTAAAATATTATTAGATATATTCATCATACAGTTAGTTGTTGCTATGCCTTTTTTAGGTAAAATATTTCATTTTGTATGCTCAATGGTATAGTGCTATAAATCTGTACACTTACATTAAAAATACTACGCTTTATTCCAACCCTTCGCTTGCTCCTGAGATAGGTACCGTTTCTGGCATTTATTTTAGAATTCCGCGCTTCGGAAGGTATATTAAATCATTGGCCCCAGCTGTTATAAAAGGTCAAGCCAACTGAAGGAAAAATTCAACTGCTTCTCTATTATTTTCTACACGGAAATGGATCACCACCAATTACGTTACTGTATATTATATTTGCATTGCATGGCACTTGTAGCTATGGTCAGGTTTATCAATAACTGCAAAGATAATTCAAAGGGTTTGAGGTTCCATTTAATTTTCGCAATTTGTATGCCAAGGTCGTAGTAAGTGGAAAGCCATAGTCTATGCCAACCTCGATGCGGGAGAGGCTATATGATATAGAAGACAGTCGTATGTATTTAGGAAAGAGATGTCGGAAAATACACACGATCTCATTTCCAACTCAATACAGTTTTCCCATGCTTAAGTGTTTTGGGGTTTTAAAATATACACTCTTCCATGAGACATGCTAGATGTCATGCTCGGTAATTTGGTGGGTCAATGCTGTTGATTTCGGAATAATATAGTGTACTTAAAGTGCAAGAGAATACAAAACGACCCAGATTAGTTTTTGATATCAATCGACTGAATGATAATGGAAACTCCACAAATAAAGTTGTAGGTACGTTTGGGTTGTAATAACTATACAAGTTTGTTTAAAATACCTTTGATAAGGTTGTTGGAATCGATATTATACTTCTAGATCAGTGACATGATCTCTCGCCATTTACATATCAAAACATTTAACGATGTTAACTTATATAACTCGATAAAATAATCCTGTTGAATTCTTTGTGTAATGATATCATCAATATTTCTTTTGTTTTGTTATTTCAGTTGGTGATCGCCTGCGCTTGGAATGTCTTGGAAGCGTTGAGTGTCTAAGTTTAAGAGATTGGTATTAAATAGTATTAATATGTAGGGTTGTCCACTGATCTTCATAAACTTATGACTGTCGTATGCTTAACTTTAGATCTACTCGTATGCTGGTTGTTTTGATTAAATGTGTCACTTATAAATGATTTATAGCATGACTAGACGGTTTAACAAAACTCTTATGATCATCATAAGAGTTTTGTTAAACAAAAAAAACTGAAAGCAATACTTTTAGTTTTTTTGTTTAATCATATCACAGTTAAGTGGTAATATATAGAACTAGTTATGATAGTATTGATCATCACAAGTGGTTAATATGCCATTCAATATCGTAGTCTTGGGATAACAGAACCAACTTGAAGTAGTTTCAAAAACTTTGATTACCTATGCAAACACAAAATGATATTACAATTATGACCTAAATTTAAAATCAGAATTTGAATATTGGGATTAATAATTCTTCAGCGAATTACGAAAAGGACTGAATTGCGTTGAAGATTCTTTTGCTTCTTACGCAAATTTAATCGCAATTGAATAATAGATGATAACATTGATTGTTATGTTCCGGGAAATCAGGTCCAGCTATGTTGTGTCATTATCGCCACGTATTGCGTGGATTTGAAAACATTTTTATTATATAACGCACACATTCAAATACAACTAGGGCTGCCATAATAGATGGTAGAAGACCGTATGTCTTCTGTCTATACTTAATGTGGAGTATTGTAAATGTTGATATTATGTTCTATGTCTGTTCTGAATCTTTTTTGATAAGTTATATGTATGCAACTTTAGTCAATTTCTAATGCCTAGGTGTACTCATTAGTTCTCGATAGAGGTTAAGAATTATACAAAGTTGGCGATGTTTGTTATAATATTTATAACATTACCCGCAGAGCGATTGTGTTATTTTTAAGGCGTTGTTTTTGATTAAACTGATTGAATATAATTTTATTTTTTATATTATTTTAAATCTAATGTATATTTATATTATATGTATATTTATTTATATATATTACTGCCATACATGCCCTACGTTCATACTTAAATTTTGGTAATGGAGAGGTTATCCTTAAGGTTGACATTAAAAACGCTTTCAATTCTATTAATAGGGACACCCTTCTAGCAGAAGTTAAAAAAGAAATTCCTCTAATTTTCAATTTTCTTTGGCAATGTTACCGACACCCTTCTAAATTATTGTATCATGACAAACTTATAGAATCTGCTGTTGGTTGCCAGCAGGGTGACCCGCTAGGGCCGGTTATTTTTAGTTTAGCTATTCATCCAATTATTAGACGACTAAATTCGAAAATTAATGTCTGGTATCTTGATGATGGTACTCTTAGAGGTGACATCAATACAGTTTAGGAAGACTTGCAACTTTTAATACGTGAATTTGGTAAAATTGGTTAAGAATTAAAAACTAACTAACTATCTTCACGCTGTATCCCTGACGGGGTAGTCAGAGAGGACAGATCGCCAGGCTTCGCGATCCATGCATACTTCTTTCGCTTCTTCGAGATTCATCAATCGCTTCATACACGCACGTCTGGGTATCCGAGTACTTTAGACCTTTCCGTTTTAAAGAATAAGAAACCTAAGGTTAAGAATTAAATTTTTCAAAATGTGAATTATTTATCACGGACAAAACAGACCGACAGACTGTTATGCAGAATTTTAAAGATTTTGTTTCCGATTTCAAAATTATGAACAAATGTACACTTAACCTCCTGGGATCTCCAATTTTTGAAGAATCATTTCCTTCGTTTTTAGATGAAAAAATTCTAAATTATCAGGATACCAAAGAGCGGCTATTCAAAATTAATATACATTCCGCTTTTACTATAATACGTTATTGTTCTTTTGGTCCAAAATTGACATACTATCTTCGATCTTGCCCATTTTGGAAACACAACAAACTTTTAGAAAATATAGATGAAATTATCCGGAATACTCTAATTGATATTTTGAATGTAAATTTAGATGACAGAGCTTGGTTTCAAACGTCCTTACCTATTCGGTTGGGTGGTATTGGTGTTCGCAAAATCTCCGATATTAGCTTACCGGCATTCTTATCGTCAGTGTATGGTACAGATAAGCTGACCAGGAAAATTTTAGCTTCGTCACTGGTAAACTTTGAAGTGCCATATTTATCTGACGCCATGAATGTCTGGAAAATGACCTGCCCGAGCACAGAGCTACCCATCAACTACTCTTCTCAGAGACAGTGGGATTTGCCACTTTGCAAGTCAGTTCAAAAAGAACTAACTCTTCATCCAGTGCAGCAGAGCGAGCACGCCTATTGGCTGTGGGGGAGTGGGAATCGGGTCTCTGGCTTCATGCGCTGCCGTCTGCCAATACTGGCACATTATTAGATAATGGCACTTTCCGCATTGCTACCTGTTTACGCCTAGGTACTTCCTGCATCGTTCCACATCGTTGTCACTGCGGTGAAACTGTCGACCGCCTCGGTCACCACGGACTGTCTTGTTTCAAAAGTGCTGGCCGTTTTCCGCGACATGCTAGTATAAATGACATCATCCGTCGCGCCCTTTCTGCCGCCGGCGTACCAGCAGTCCTTGAACCCAAGGGCTTGGTGCGAGACGATGGGAAGAGACCTGACGGGATGTCATTGGTGCCTTGGAAGATGGGAAGGCCTCTTGTGTGGGATGCCACATGTGTGGACACCCTGGCACCTTCGCATATTCCTGGCACTGCTAGCTGTGCGGGAGCTGCTGCTGCGTCCGCTGAGGCACTCAAACGGCGCAAATACATAAATCTTGCAGGAAATTATGTATTTAAGCCGTTTGCGGTCGAAACTCTTGGTCCGTGGGGTCCTAGTACAAAGCTTCTTTTCAGAGCTCTATCTAAGCTTTTGGTCGATGGTTCTCATGATCAGAAAGCTGGCTTGTACTTGGGTCAAAGGCTCAGCATTACAATTCAACGTGGCAATGCTGCCAGCATTCTGGGTACGGTTGTGGCTGACAGCGATGTGGAAGAGTTTTTTGATGCCTAAATATTTCTTTTATTTTTTATTTTTGATATAAGTTTGTAAATATTTCTTACCTTCCTATTGTAATATGTGTAATGTATATTTTAACTTTGGGTTTTTCCGCTACTTTTTTGTTTTAAGCACGAAGCATGTCATTAGCAACGAGACTATCTGTTATAATTTCCTTACTACTGATAGTGGGTAAACTCAACTGTAACTTCAGTCTTACGATGCAAAGTACCAGTAGGTACCTACAATATGAGAATATGTTTTCTTCTTCAGTATTTGCTTTCCAATTGTTGCCAGATAGGACACCTGGATTTGGAGCACGTGGTCCCCTTTTATTGGCTGCCAAGATCAGCTAACATATGAAATTTTATTTTCGGAATTGTTGAGAGCGACTGCCGCCTGTACTCCCAATCCCATAATCATCCTATACATCGTTGCCTCTTCCGTTGGTCTCAGGTGCACAAGTGCTAACAGGCGAGATCAAGCGTATTATAAGGTGACTATGACAATTTGCTTTGCCTTTTATACCTCCTATCGATTTAAAACTAGTGAATAGCATTTGAGTGTCTAGTAAATCTTCGTGATGCATATAAAATGGTTTTTAACATAGCAATACACACGCCTGTGAAAAGTCTCTTAGTTCCTATAGTTTTTTTGACTAGCTAATTCTAGATATATATATCAAGAAAGCGTAAATTACATAATTCAATTTTATCAATAGGTACATTCTGCACAGCACGTGTAGTTATTGAAAGACAATATTTGATAATATTTCTGAAGCCATTTTAACTTATTGGAAATCTAATAACATTTATTAGTTAGTTTGAATCAAGTTAATATCCCGTTGTATAGTCAATGGGCTTTTGTTTATTATACCTACAAGAGAAAGGTTCATCTTTGAGTAGAATAATGCTCCCAAGGATGGCTCCACGTATACTACGAGTTGTTCTCAATAATATGCAGCCACATGCTGTCTATGTCACAGTTTGTTCTGACTGATGTTACTAAAGTCTACTATGGCGAGTATTTCTAAGAAGTCTTCCACTTAATGTGAATTTCTTATTTACAGTATTACTCTCATCAACCTCAACCTGTGAATCAAGAGCTTGAGTAAATTTACTCTAAGCCTTACTTTGAAAGATTGGGTTACCAGACAGTGCGGCTTATTCCTTTTTTATAGTTTTGGATTAAGATCTATTAGCCGTATTTTGGTTTTGGAACTTTAAGAGAATTTTTAGACCAGAGGGAAACCAGAGAAGTGTGATTGATTTTGTGATTGTAGATGCAAGACTAAGAAAGAAAGTCTTAGACACCCAGGCATACCGCGGTGCCGGGATTGATACAGATCAATTCTTGGTTATCAGCCGAGTAAGAGGTCTGTTTCAACGGTGGCGGCATCGTATGTGTGAACCTGTAAGTGTACTAGAGCGCATAAAAGTCGAAAATTTGCAAGAGATGAGCATAAAAGAAGCATTCGTGAGTAAATTGAGTCAGAAATTTAAAAATTTAGATAAAGTATGTGAGATTGAAGAATTATGGAAGACGCTTAAGGTAGGTCTAGTGGCAGTTGCGGTGGAAGTGTGTGGGGTAAATAAAAGGAGCCAAGGATGTAACGTGAAGAGAATGTGTGCAGAAGTCATGAAAGCATTGTCCGACATTCTTTCATTCATTTCATTCTTTTTCTTCATTCATTCAACCATGCCTTCTTCTGAAGGCATGGTTGTACTGGCTGACTTCAATGGTCAATCAAAGAATGATTGAAAAATTTTTGGCGAAATGTCAAAAGGTCTATTGCATATTTGTAGACTTGGAAAAGGCCTATGACCATTGGTGAGGCATGAACTTTGGGCAACACTGGCCAAGGCAGTCACTTGATACGAGCACTGAAATCTCTCTATGAGGGCTCCAGTGCTCGTGTCAGGATCAACTGAGCTTGCACAGACTTTTTTCACATTGAAAAAAGTGTGAGACAGGGTTGTGTAGCGTCACCGGCGCTGTTTAACCTATTCATGGACAGTTGTTTGAAAGAACCACAAGAGAGTGCGTATGGTTTATAAATGAATGAACTGACTGTCAAATGCCTCCTATACGCTGATGACCAGGTAATACTGGCATCATCGGCGGAGGAGTTGCAGTTGATGGTTAACATTATGCATGATGCGCTAAAATGCAAAGGAATTAAAGTGAATGTAAATAAGACAAAAGTAATGGTTTTTGAAAGGAGTACTTGTTCTTACACTCATGTAAGGCAGTAAAAGATTGGGTGTGGCAGAAGAAGCATAGAAGTAAACTTAATACAGTGGAAATGAGAAGTCTGCGGAGTATAGCTGGAGTGAAACTGATGGACAAAGAAAGGAACAGTGTGATAAGGGAACATTGCGGTATGGTAGAAGAAATAGTGACTAAGATAGAAAAAGGTATGCTTAGATGGTTCGGACACGTGGAGAGGATGGATGAAAGTAGACTAACGAAACAGATTTATCAGAAGAGAGTGAATGGGCAAACTGGTAAGGGGCGACCTCGACGTACATATGTCGATCAAATAGAAGACATTTTGGAAAAAGGTCAGGTCAAGAGTACCCTTAACCGGCGCGTGTGTATGAAAACACTTATGAAAGTGGAAGAAGCGAAAGTTGTATGCCAGGATCGTAGCAAGTGGAAAGCCATAGTCTCTGCCTGCCCCGATGGGAGACAGGCGTGACGATATGTATAGAAAAGTAATTTAACACTTTACAATATTGATATTTAAAGGTTATTATTATATTGATATTTTAATACTAACCAATTAAGTACACAATAATTATCATCGAAATCAAAAATATAATAATAGAGTTAATAGATCTTAATATATATTGTACATACTTCCATCACATATACTTTGAAAGAGTTATAGTCAGAGACGTGTCGAAACCGCTTGCCATAAAAGAAAAACTGAATGCTAATAAAAAATTGTTACTTAAAAAAAAATTAGACCTAAAAATTTCAATAAGTCTTGTTGGTTAGGTTAAGTTATAATACCCAATAGAATTTATAAATATATTATGTTAAAGTATCTAAACCAGTTTTTTAAGTATAATAACCTTTTAGTGAAGGAAAAACCGATCAGACACATAACGTAACAAATTTTGTAAAGAATTATTCTTCAAAAGTCTCCGTTCATCGACTTTTCTACTATTATTAATTTCTTTTGAATTATGATAGTAGCGTTAGATAAGGGTCACCGCAGACTAACTATTTTTAGCATCCGCAATTCGTCATTTTGACAGCTTCAAAAAAAAAGCTAAATATACACGGAGAATACAAGCATACTTAATGATGAAATATTTTTTAAAGTATACATTTTATCTGTGACTCTACCCACTGGATGTAAATGGTTGTATGTATGAGCATCAATAGCCGTGTTTCGTATTATTATATTAGGAAATAATTATTTTACCATTAGAAAGTCAAGTTATTCCCAGATAATGATAATATTACTACCCAAGGGAGCGGAGCAATAATAAATACCAACATTTTGGGAAGATTTTCATACATTATTGTCAATGGGTTGAACATACAAGGATATAACAGGCGCTACAGGGTTCGAAGTATGTCACAAGTAAAGTCATGGGGCACAGCTGTTGGATATATATTATAACCTTATTGGACCTGAAAACATACTTTTTGGAGTTTGTATGTTGTTATCGTTGTCTGTCGTATCTGTGTTCAATTGTTTAAGTAAAAAGAAAGATACGAAAAAAAAAATAAAAAAATTGCCAACAAGATGTTCTAAATATTTGAGGAAGAGACATTGTCTAATTCAACATACCAGCGAATAGAGAAAATGAAAATCAAAATAAAACATCTTTTTTCAAGTAGGTCACAAAGTAACACTAATGAACGTCAAGAATATTGCTTCTACATTTACATTTACTGCCAGATTCGCAAAGCAATAGGTAGAGCCTGAGGAAGAACCTGGCAAGCCGTAAGCAAGAGCCGAGAGCAGAGATTGTTAGTTATATTGTTGCCCTAAAGTCAAAATTATGTCAATATAAAGTTGCTGTGTCCTGAAGCTTTACCTTCGAAATACTTAAAATCCTATTAGAATAATTTAAAGCTGGAGTTTTCAATAATCTCTTGATACTGAATGCTTACGTAATCGGAACTACTTAATATTATAATGGTGAAAGTTTTTAAACGTGCTTAAACGGCAGAATCATTTTGGATAATATTTGGTAGGCCGATTCCTTGGCTACATTGGCTACTTTTTATCCCGCTTTCTGTGGGAAACGGGTACGGAAAATTTCACAACGCACCCGGAACCGCGGACATCCTCTACTCATTCGTTCACAGAATGAATCAGTCAGTACAATTGTAGTAGATAATTTAGTAATCTTTGTTTTTTTATTAACGAACTGCCCATGGTTTACCACCTGTTACGTAGAACAAAATGTTTACCGTAAAAAGAGGGCGTATGGTATGCCTCTACCATCACTTTGGGAAATGGGGTGATTTATTATAACTACCCAATTACTTAATAGCTGAATGTGTGTATTGCACCTGTTTGTACGAATCCAACAATGGATTTCATGGTATTGGAACAGTTAATCCGTCAATATTTTACACACAAAATACGCAGTTGCATGTGAAATATGTTGTCACCACTAAATATGGCTTCGCCGCTCCATATTTCACCCGAAATTTATCACTGTTGCAGGATTGCGTATTTTTTATTAATAAGCAATGTATTTAGAGAGAAAGCTACTACCATGTTGTTTTTATCTAGATAATCCGATGCTATGACGTGCTTGTCTTGATAAAGTGTACATAAAAGATACAGTAAAATATTTCAGAATTTTCTGCAATGTAAATATGAATACGATGATTTTATCCTTTAAACTATTTTATGTGGAGTAAAATTACCCTATTTTTAACATGCGGAAATCGCCGAGGCTATTGCAACTAGGGAAATTGCAATAGTTCGATGTAATTTTCCGACTTAAATAATGCACCTAAAGAGTTGCAGTAGTTCGAATAACCGGACTATCAACCGGACTACTGCAAGTAGAAGGTTAAATCGGACTCTAAGCCATTAAAATCACACGTTCTCTGCATATTTGTGTCAGGCAATCCTACCTGAATTGCCCGACACTAAAAGATGACTCAAGGTCTAATCTCAAGGATGACTCAAGGGTCCCGACAGATTAAAATTCTGTGACAGCAATTGTATACCAGCAATATTCTGTTGGTCCAGTTCGGATTCATTTTGCGAAATAAATCTTCAATGGTTAATGCGATAATAAGAATTTTCAGCGTCTTTCATTGTATACAACTGGATTAAAATAGATTAAAAAAAACCTAAATTAGGATTTATTTATATGGTATCGCAATTAGCCCTGTTTGCTCAGTTCTATAAACGTTCACTCAATGGTTAACCTGAGATGGGACTGTTTGACTTCAGAAGGCATGTTAAGCCATTAGTGCCGACTCCAAGTAATACATCGTAGCCATTGAACCAAGTTGAAGGCCTTATACTCGTATGTTTGAAACTTCAAGCTGTTGAAGTAATCTGTTAGGTAATCATGGCTCGCCCCTGTATATTTCAACACGGCAGTCTACTATGTAATATAATATTGGTAAAATCTGGGCGAGTAGTATGCCTCTGCTTGCCCTAGCTAGCAGCAATGTCTCGAGTTTTGACCTTTTCTGGTAATAATGGATTAACTTGATTTTTAACGTTCGCCAGTAATATGATAATATCACTGGTGAGCGTCCTACAACGACTTTTCGTGTTTGTTGACGGTGTTCCGCTTTTTTAAATATTTATAGAGTAAATCAATAAACATATTTGTTATTCAGAGTACAATGAAAAACGTCTTGCATATAGACTGTTTTATATGATTTGTGTTGTGACTGTTTCACATAAGAAAGCAATTGATTGCTCTTTTTTTATACGTAGTCGAATGCATTTAGGCACAAGTGACCTTTGGAGAGCTATACTTTCCACCAATACACCACGGTATTCCATTTTGCAGCTCCTAAGTAGCGGTGAGAATTAAAGTGACTGTGATTCGGTAAAGCAACGCACCTAAATAGGGATACAAACTGGATAGGGAAATTAAAGAATACCGGGCTCAACGTGGTGGTCTCACTTCGGAAGTGGGCTCCGATGGCTTGGGATTCCACCAGGACTAACAGTCGGAAGATTTATATTACTACAACCGAACGAAGACGCAGCTGTCCGGTTAAGCTGAAGAGGTAGAGTCTTTCAGATGTGAGTGAGTGAGTGCGTAACCGACACAGAAAATAAACTGCAGCACAACTGTTGCAGAGATAGGTAATTATCAGGACTAAAACTTGGATGACGATTATAGTGGTAACTTAAAGTTGTATCACCCGTAGCCCCGCTAACTCAGTGTTCTGTAAACGATTAGGGTGTTAAACAATTTTAGCTATGACTGGTGCTCAGATGGGTAACCGCTTTGTGGCGTTTCCATTTATGAGCGTTTCCGTGTTTCAGAAAGTATGTGAAGCCGTTGGTCCCGGTTGCCAGTAACATGGTAGTTGTTAAGCTATGTTTAAGGCCCTAAGGACGGCTTAAAAAATTTCAACAGAAGGTAGCCACAATCTGCGCTTGTCATTTCAACACGGAAATGGGTTCAGGTGGTGAACCCATTTCCACGTATACCCATTGCGTGGGACAGGAATGCACACGGTGAAAAATGGGCGTGTAATATGCCTCTACCACCCCTTCGGAGATAAAGGCGTTGTGGTAAATAATAAACAAACAAGTGTCCACATGTAAGGAAAGAAGATATCAATATTGTGACTCGACGAGCTTGCGTAGTCTACTTGCAGAGAACATGGGGATTCGACACTTTTTAAAATTGCCCTATCAATAATCTTGATACATTAATATAAAAAAAGGCTGGTCAAGCGCTGCTCGTACTCGTGCGCCGAAGGTTCCGTAGCTACCCATTATAAGACCATAATAAAATAAATTCTTTATTTGTGTTATCAATTAAGCTAGCGCCCTTACAATTCAGAGGTCTATGTTAATTAGTGTATAGGCAATATATATTTTTCTGATTTGATTTTTTTTCTTTATTTGTGTTACAAGTAGTAATACTTTTTATTTTTGCCAAGTTTTGTGATTCTAGATCAACAGGAACTACCATTGAGGCTTTCGACCCAAAACCTATACAATACTTCCGGTTGACATAGAATTTTTAATTTTGGCATTGCATAGCAAGGTCTTATATAGCACAAATAAAGGTATATTACGAAAAATTAAAAGTGCATAATTAGGGTTCCTTTATTTATCTTTTAAGGTAGGTACGGAGCCCTAAAATGTAATCCCTTGTGTGTTTATTTATATTTTCATAATATTTTTTTTATACTTCTCTAGTAGGCAAGGTTAGTAGCCTATCATAGAATCATAAATATTCAACAGTCTCTCAATTAATCATACTAATAACGGTAACCATCTTGGTTGTTTGGCGTTGACATAACTGTATAACCAAAAGACCTAGCAACTGTTTTATTATTTCTTAAAAGCATGGCGATAATTGTATAAATAAATACAAACAATTCAAAGTGCTCGGATCGGACGTCACAGAGAAAGCAATCAGTATGTTGATCTCTAATATAGACTATATATTTCATACAACCAAGGCTCTCTCAAAGCACTCTTTTGCATCCGATTACACTAACTACTACAGACGAATAATAGGCAACTGACAGGCCGCGTTTGCGATTTTCGCATATGGTTTGATGTAAACTTGACATGCGGTATATTTTGTACATGTATGTATGTATGTGTGAAACGATTAAACAGGAAAGAAAAGAAGTTTGCATACGTCGCGAAGCCTAGAAATCGGTCCTCTCTGACTACCCTGTTACTTGACTGCCTGTGTGGCGCGGTGGGAGTGTATCCGACTGCTACGCAAGAGGTCGTGGGTTCGATTCCCACCCAGGATATAACTTTGTGTGATGAGCACGATTATTTATTCTGTGTCTGGGTGTTATTTATCTATATGTATGTATTTAGAAATATATAAGTATGTTTATCAGTTATCTGGTTATCATAGTACAAGCTCTGCTTAGTTTGGAATCAGATGGCGTTGTGTGAGTTGTCCCAACGATATAACGATTTTACGACATAGATATATATTTTCGGTGTCTTTTAAAAAAGAAATTACGTTAACGTGTACACGTAGTACGAAAAATCGTGACGTACGAATAAAATACGTACATACTTGAATGAAAGGAAATTGCTGATGGTTTGTTTGTGAGTTATAGGTTTGTGTAAACGGATTGGGTAGGTTATGCGACGTAGATACCCTCCGATCCGGCTGTCTGGTAGATAGAAATTGGTGTTTAGCTATAACTGTTATCTTTTTATGTGAGAATTTTATATTTGTTATCAATAAAGTTTTTTTTTAAAGTGCTTGTCCGTACTGTTATATATCGCATTGAAAGTTGGGTACCTATGGAAGAAGAAGCATAGAAGTAAAATTAATGCAAAGGAAATGAGAAGTCTGCGAAGAATAGGTGGAGTGAAGTTGAAGTGACTAAGTGAAGGGGCAAACTGGTAGGGGTCGACCTCAGCATACGTGCATACGTATTCGATTTGATTGGCATCAATCAAATCGAAGATCTTTTGGGAAAACGCCAGGTCAAGAACACCCTTAACTGGCGAGCGTGTTTGAAGATACTTATGAAAGTAGAAGAAGCGAAAATTGTATGCCTGAATCGTAGCAAGTTTAAAGTCATAGTCTCTGTCTACCCCAATGGAAGACAAGCGTATATTTATTTATCCAATAAAGTTTATACTTTTCTATTCTATCAGCCAAGGTAAGAGCATTCGTCATAGATATAATCGGATTATCTCCTTCCACAAGTTTAACTATAAAGATGGTAGCAGGCGTTTAGTTGCACAAATCAACTAAGCCATAAACATAGCCCTTTCGTGTAAATGTGACCGTGACTGTAAGTAAGTATTATTGTATTTCATGTAAGTGTGAGCACCGGCATCGAATAATATAAAAAAAAAACCAGCCAATCGCGAGTCGAAGTCGTGCGCCTAGGGTTCCGTACCTACCCATTATACCGCCGCAATAAAATTAGTACCTTATTTGATAGGTAGGTAGGTCCAAATAAGCTAGACCTCGGAATTGGATGAGCCAATATGACTCAGAGGTCTATATATAATTGAATAATATGTATTTAACCCTTAATTTTCAACTTATTTGCATATTTGGAATTTTACTTTATTTGTGCTAAAAGACCTTGCTCTTTGCAAAATTTTCGTGATTCCAGGTTAACGGAAACTACCACTTAGGTTTTCGACCAAAACCTATAGGGTACTTCCGGTTGACCTAGAATTGTCAATTGTGGTTAATATCTTTTATCGTTCTGACTCAGAACCTTAATTTTTTTACATCTAATAGGGACCATAGACCTCAGTATCTGGCATAAATTTTAACTTGCTTGGTCCACCCGGTCGACACACGGACAGACAGACGGAGAAGAAAGTGATCTTATATTCCGAATTTTTCTCTTTTGAGGTACGGAACCCTAAAACCAATTTGAAACGTTAAATATTTCCATATTCTCAAAATAAAAATGAAATGTTCAATAATATCTAAATTATCAATATTATATCTTTATGCAGTAACAATTGCTTCCAAACCCAGCTTCGATTTGGAATCTTGGGTTCACTTTTATTTGTTTGCTAGGAGCAGTTAACGTTTTACTTTTGGTTTACGGCGTTGTTAGTAGCGACTGAAGTGTGACCTCTCAACCCTATAAGGGTTGACGTCGTTCGTTAGTCAGATCACGCTGAACTCTCCACCAGTGTATGCAGCGCCGTATCTTCGCTGCAGTCCGTACAGTGCTGGCACTCTGGTGTTATCTCCTGGTTTACACGCCACAGAAACTTACCGCAGCACTGTACGCTGTAAGTATATGTGACATCCGGTAGGTGAGGCTGCCGTCTTGCCTCTCCAGTCACTCCTCCATGAGCGACTTTACCACCTTAATGGTATACGAGCCCACTTATGTTGCTCAAGTCACACCTTCCATGTCTCCATGAGCTCCTGGCGGAGCAGGGATCGCTGAGCTTCGATTTCTTGTTTTCTGTTCCGCTCCAGTTCCCTCCTTGCGCCATTGATACAACGACGCAAGGGACCTCGCTTCCACGCCGCCTCGTGCGGCATGCGGACTATGAAAAATAGCCACGTTGGTGGCCGTCAGGTTTCCCACCCGTACGGAAGCGAATGTTTTTTAATTTTAGTGTTTAATAAGTATAATAAATATGTAGTTAGCAAGATATATGTATGTATTTAGTAATATCCATAACTATGTTTAACCTTAAATTAGGTTACTTAGGGCTTGATGGCGTTGTGTAAAAACATGTCTTACAGTAAAAAAACATATTACTGGTAGCCGGATCCTTTGACTCGCCTTATGAACGTTTTGATGCTTCGAAAGTCCTAGAAGCATGAAAACGCACATGTTATGAAGTGCAACAAACGGTCACCTAAAACTTGACCGTATCAAAAGATTCTTGACACTACAGAGTACGAGCGCTTTCATTTGGGACTGGTCAGCTCATAGCTGTTATAGCAATTATTACAAAAATATTATTTAAATTTAAGGCAAATAAGTTTAGTCGACCGTTCTCACATAAATCCAAAGGAAAAATGTAAGTGTAATTTTAATGTTGTAAAACATACCTACATTTTAACACACAAAATACTAAAACAGCATCCATTGATTGTCTTGCCAGATTCTTCTTCTTCAAGGGTAGACTTCCCTTAGAACTGGCAACTAGAATCGCTCTAATTTTGATAAGATTTTAAACAACATTGATTTTGTTTTTTTTTTATAAATTCATTACTATATAATTGGTCAAATATCATGTTAATCAAACTAATGTAATTAGTAGCGGTTAGAAAAGAGTGGCCATGAGTTTTATTGCCATGTTCTTCCTCAGGCTCTACCTATTGCTTTGCGAATCTGGCAGTAAATGTAGAAGCAATAATCTTGACGATCATAAGTGTTACTTTGTGACCTACATGAATAAAGATTTTTAATTTTATTTTTTTTTTGATTTTCAGACGCCTGAGATTATATACAATAATGTATAACATCTCAGGTTATGATACACGTTTGATTAAAGACCCTCAGAAGGTCGGAGAAACGAGGCCTAGTTAGCAAACTATGCCCATCAATAATTTCGTGTTAGTAATAACATCTAATTAATATCGAATATCTGAAACTATTTGGTTGCTTGTGTGCGTGATAATAGTGTATATTACTGGAGGGGCCAAGACATACATAGCTAATTTATAATGAGGACGGGTTATACTCATCTTGAGTGTGTGCTCGCTTCGCCGACCTATAAAAGTCATAGGCAAAATATTAACGCTCAGTTCAGCGCTAATCACTAATCAGTGTTGTGTAAGACGGTGGTAGAAAAAAAGGTTGGTAAAGTTCAAAGTGTTTTTTTTATTTTATTTTTTAAATTTCAGGATACGTAATTAAGTTCCCAGATTTTTATAATTACGACTGCTTCAGAGGTATAGTCATAGAAATCGTAATAAATGTTTTGTATATATAGAGGTGGCGCTGTAGTAGTGTATATGACTATCGCGACTGAGGTCCCGGGTTCAATTCCCGGGTCGCAAAAAATATTTATGTTATTCACAAATGTTTGTTTCGTGGGTGTTTCCTATGTATAATATGTATGTATTTAGAAATATATAAGTATGTTAATCAGTCGTCTAGATCCCATAACACAAGCTTATATTAGCTTACTTTGGGCTAAACGACGCGGTGTAAAAAAAAGGAAAGAAAATTGCGATTGTTGTTGTTGAGGTGTCGGGTTCAAAGCCTGAATTACAACAAATATGAGTGTGAATCGCAAATGTTAGCTTCGAAGTTGGGGATGTTTTCTAAATAATAAATAAAATAAATAAATATCCATTACGCCTTATCCCCGAAGGGGTGGCAGAGGCATATTATATGCCCACTTTTCACCGTGTGGATTCCTGTTCCACGTAATCGGTGGTGAGCACATTGCCGTGTTGAAATAGACAGACGCAGGTTGTGGCTACTTGCTGTTGAAATTTTCAAGCCGCCCATAAGGCCTTCAACCAGGCTTAACGACTGCCATTTTACTGGCAACCGGGACCAACGGCTTAACGTGCCTTCCGAAGCACGTTAACGCTCGCAAATGTAAATACCACAAAGTGGTCACCCATCCGAGGACCAGCCATAGTGAAAGTTGCGTAACTCAGTGATCGTTTACAGAACACTGAGACCGCGGGGCCACGAGCGCTTTCATGGATGTTTTCAATGTTTAATATGTATGTATTTTAAAATAAATGTTTATCAGTTGTTCAAATTCCATGAAACAAACATAAATTAGCTTAATTTGGGCTAGACGGGTGCTGTGAAAAATATTATTCTCGATATTTATTTATTATGAATTTTGTACAAAAAGTGTAGCTTCATTCGCATAGTGCAAAATGTAACCTGTTACTCCATATAACAACAGCTATCTGCCAGTGAAAGTCCTATTAAAATCATACAACAGGAACAGAGAGACAGAAATATATTGATTTATTTATATAAGCACCGTATATACTTTCAAATGCATTTATAGAAAAGCTGTTAGTTTGGGATTACAAACGACACTTCAATTTCATTTATGGATATAGATGATTTATTTTGATTATACGTAATGGTGGTTATTGATGTAATGCTTGTAGTTAAATATTTTCATTGTGTAACCTAAAATTTTTCCTATGGAAGACTTTAGTAGAACTAAAGTAAATTAGATCTATAAGAAAATTTCAGCGGTTACATTATCTATATAAAAGTAAATCCGATTTTTCAACTGTTATCATTATTACTTTGTTCACTTAGGTAGTACTACGAGTATATACTTAAGACAGAGGGTGGCGAACTTGATTGAAACCCTAAAAAGAATTCAGAGAATTTTTTTTTATTCATTTTTTTGCCACGATCAACTGGACCAAAAGTTGTAATGACCAGAAGATCGAGATCAGTTTGCCACCCCTTATAGTATATTAGGCCTTAAATAACTAATTGAATCAGGCGTTACATGGCGGAAATCCATTTTAAAAAACTATATATGATATAGAACTATACTTGATAATGCCTCGTGAGTAGGCGAAACTCGTCTCGACATCCTACGACATTTTTAAAAAAAGCGGAATTTTGCAAAAATAACATTTAAAACAAAATAATTATAGTATATTAAGCTGTCTGTATTATTCGTCTGTCTAGTTCAACACGGCAATGGGCTCACCACCTATTACGTGGGACAGGAATCCACACGGTGAAAAGTGGGCATATAATATGCCTCTGCCACCCCTTTGGGGATAAGGCGTGATGGATATTTATTTTATTTTTATTTTATATTAAGCTTTAATGAATAGGCAATTCTAAAAATAAATTTTGTTGTTGCAGTAGTTATGTTTAACTAAACTAACTTTTTGGTTTTGTAATAATCAGCATTGATATGTAGGGTTTAATGATATTGTTGTTCTATTAAAACGTATCTTTTGTTCTTCAATTTCAGACAAACATGAAATTGTGTACTGTGATCTTCGGCTTGTTGGTGGCGTGTGTGGCGAGCCTGGCAGCACAAAGCAGTCCATTAATGGATGCGTTACGGCCACGTCGGGACCTCGAGGGCGTTCAGGAAGTTCTTGTGGTGGACCCACAGACCAGAGAGAAGAGAAGTTTACTTCTTGGTGAGAATGAGACACACATAATAACATTATCTTTATTTTTCGACTGCCACGGTCTGAACAAATATTTATGTGATCCTCAAATCTTTTTTCGGAGTTTGGGTATTAAGTATGGATGTACATATTTCGAAATATATCAAGTAAATTTGTTGGGTATCCATAAAGCACAAGCTTATATTAGCTTAATTTGGGTTAGACGACACTTACTGTGAGATGACACAAAAAAAAGAAAAGAAAACAATAATATGTGTGTGTACCAAATTACACAGGAAAAAAGTGAAACTTTTTTACGACATATCATTTTTAGACATAATATAGTGATATTGTACGCGATACTTCTTACATGTCAAATCTTTATTACGTCTCAATCTTTCGTTAATGATGAAGGGTGTTTTAGATATAGATAATTGCACACCTTTTAAAATGTTGTCTGTACAAGTGACTATTGCCTTCCGGTGACAGTTTAGTTGTAAATTAAAAATACACTCCCGGACACCTAAATCGAGCCACCTTGATTTTTTTGGTTTGGAGTACTGTAACTTATATAAGATGTATGTAGAAGGAAAATGTTTTGATGCAGTTTTGGATCTGGTATACTCATCATTCATTTAGAGTGCCACTGTTCTAAATTTGAACTACAGTTTATTAAAAATAGTCGAGTTACGTTGAAACAAATCCATATTTGCTTTTTTCGAGATTTTTAAATAGACATGTTTATATGAAAAGAAATGTTTATTTAGTAACTTGTATTGCCTCCCAGTGCATTTATGACAGCTCTCATACGGTTTGGCATAGAATTAATCAATGTCGTTATGACAAGTTGAGGAATGTCCTCCCATTCTTCCAAAATTACATTTTTGAGCTCCTGCATGGTTTGCGGGGCAGGATGATGAGCTCGAACACGCCTCTTCAGCTCATCCCATAGATGCTCTATAGGATTCATATCAGGACTTCGCGCTGGCCATCTCATAACAGTGATACCAATGTCATTCAAGTACTCCCTGACGATTCCCGCTGTATGGGCCCTTGCATTATCATGCATTAAAACGAAATCTTGGCCAATAAATCCAGCATATGGCATCACGTGGTTCTCTAAACATTGGCGAATGTATCTATTGCCATCTAGGGGCGGCAGTCGTGGTCCCGTCACTACTTCTAGCTCAGTTTTGCCTTCCATATAGATTCCTCCCCAGACTGTCCATGATCCTCCACCATAACTCACTTTCTCGTCAGTACAGCATTGCGCGAAACGCTTGTTCTGTCTTCGTAAACCTTACTCCTTCCGTCATTACCGTATAGCATTATCTTGGACTCATCTGTGAAGAGAACCTGGCTCCATTGATGTCGAGTCCAATTTAGATGTTGGCGCGCAAACTCTAGACTGGTTATTCGGTGTGCTCGTGTCAATTTGGGTCCATTGGCTGGCTTATGGGGCTTTAAACCACGTTCATTGAGTCGCCTTCTAACGGTCCGAGCACTTACAGCCACTCCGTGAAAGTCCCTGAGCTGTTCTTGTATCTGAACAGAGTTAAGGCGTCGATTCCGTAAGCTAGTAGTGACAATGTATTGATCTTGTTTCGCCCTTGTCACTCGGTAACGAGGTCCTCCTGTTCGCCGAACGAAGCCGCCAGTCTCCAGATATCGGTGGTACACTCTTTGAACAGCGGAACGACTTATGTGAATTGTGAACTCACATCTCGCTGACTTAGCCCAGATTGAAGAAGTGCTACAGCTTGCGCGGCTACTTCAGGTGAAGTATCCATAATTTTATAGCCAAAAACGGTTCAAATTATAGAAAAATAACGAAACTAAACTTTGGTTAACAACAATTGCGAAAATTCAAACCAAATCGTCATTAAATTGCTTCAAAAGCAACTTTCAACAGTCATTATTTTTTTCAAATCAGTGACCAAGCAAATCAAATTTGGAATAATACATACGGGAAAGACGATGAAATATGCCAGCTTTAAAAATGCATAAAAACTTTTTTGTTATATTATACAATATAACAAAAAAGTTTTTATGCATTTTTGTGTATTGGGCTTTTAGGCCCGGGAATGTAAGGTGGCTCGATTCAAGAGTCCGAAAGTGTATTTTATGCAAAAGCTACTGGACAGAAACATCAAATTTAATATCTCGTAGAAGTTGCGGTATTAATGAGATTTACATATTCAGACTGGGATTTAGTGGACAGCCGCGTTTTGCATAATATTAGCATTTTCAATTTCTTATTCTATTTACGATTTCATATTCTTAAGTATTCGAAGTATGTTATTATAAAATTTACTAAAAAAGAGAATTATGATCGAATTTCGACCAAATGGGCGACCATTAGAATTAATTTAAGGTTCGTGATTGTGTTTACAAATTCAAATGTTTTTTTAAATACGTAATAAAATTCTTGAATAATTGCTAACCCACAAAAATGCACGCAATCAATTATAAGATAGTATAATTATTGACTGCGTTTCGTGCGAGTCACTACTTACTCTCGTATATGCGTATGAGAACGCACGAAGGGCTGTCCTACGTTAGCATGTAAAATTTACTTCATTATTGTGTTCTCGATTTCCAAGTGATTGAGCATTTCCTTTGATATGATACATTGAAGGTAAATATAGCTAATAAATTGTTCGCAATTGACGTGTCAGTAATTGTCTAATTATGTAACAATGTTAGTGCGTTGAGCTCTCCTTGAACGAATCAACCAATGATTGAATTTAACATGCATTTGGGGGTTACCCCAAAAATTATATAATGATCCGGGAATGGAAATATGATTGCATATATCCAGATAGAAAAGTAATCGGACAATAACTTTCAAAATTTAGTTGGCATTAAACTTAACTTTATATGTTAATTATATGGTTTATGCCGAAGGAAAACATTACTATGTTTGGCCTAGTAGGGCATAATTTAAGTTTCAAGCAATTAGCGAAGGGTTGAGATTGCAAAGTTTTTAATAAGTTTGAATTTTGTAGGACAAAGGAAAGGAAACATAATTTGTTTCGTTAAAATAATGAAAGAGCTTTCTTTATTTTTAGAAAGTATTTAGGCAAAACTTTGCCCAGTTTTTGAGTTAATACCACTTTAGGAATATCCCTTTACTTATTGATTAAACTTAAAGATCTAGCAGTTACTTTTTAACATTTTCCTAAATTTTAGGTTTTTAATAGATTTTTAATTATTTAACAATTTTAAGTGTATTTTTTTATAACTTACATTATTATTTTGACTGCCTCGGTGGCTCAGTGGTAATGTATGCGACTGCCATGCTGAGAACCCGGGATCGATTCCTGGGTCAGATCAAATCTTTGTGTGATCTACAAATGTTTGTTTCGGAGTTTGGATGTTTGCTATGTATATTATGTTTGTATGTAGAGATATATAAGTATATTTATCGGTTGTCTAGATCCAATACCACAAGCATACATTAGCTTACTATGGGATAGATGGCGCTGCGTTAAAAAATGTAACACTTTTTTTTAAATTTACTACGGTACTTAATTGTAATAAAAATAAAATAAATATCCATCACGCCTTATCCCCGAAGGGGTGGCAGAGGCATATTATATGCCCACTTTTCACCGTGTGGATTCCTGTCCCACGTAATAGATAATAATTGTAATAGATACAACATATATTAAAGAATAAGTAAGTGTTTTTTAGAAGTATATAAAACGAAGGCGCTATTTGAAAAAGTGGGTTCTGGTTTTGTATGACCGCACACTTATCCTTATTGACTATCCTCCTACCCTTTAAAGTCACGGTGTGATTTGTTACAGCCTTAAACTGACCGTAAAATATTGTAATGGCACGAATAGGGTTAAATTTGCTTCCGTAGTACGAAAGAGTAGCCAGTACTTCAGTTTATTACGTAAAAAAGCTGCAAGATTATGAGATAGATATACGTTTACAATTTTTCTATTCAGATTTGTAATCTGTTTTAAATGGACCTATCGGCATTTGATATTTTTTTTAAATATTGCAATGGGATGTCACTTATTTTTTTGCCAGTAGACTAGATCCAAACTAAGCCGGTATAAGTTATCTAGACTACTGATATATATACTTAAACTTTTCTAAATAAATAAATACAAATATTATTTATAGAAAACATCTAAATTCTGACACCAACATTTGTGAATTACGTAAATATTTGTTACAATCCAGGATTTGAATCCGAGACCTCGGCACAGTAGTCATTTACTACCAATACACCACCGTGACAGTAGTTTCAATCTTTTTCTGCTTGTGACATAATATTTCATTCAATTTTTATTAAAGTGAAAAAAGACAACTTGATTCGAGACGGGGATTGTTTCCGTGACCTTTGCCTAACAACGCCAATGTTTTAGCCACTTTACTACCCGATCCGTACCGAAACATATTGAAATTCTTCACTATATTTTACTATATTTATTTCATTCAAGTTACAGGTTTCAATCTCTGTAGCAAGTAAAGTTAGACTGAGACTGCCTACAGTCAAGAAATCAAAATAACAATAATAGTAATGGTTCTATAGTCGAGTTTTAATTTAATCTTTTTGCAAATGAATTATTATTATTGATAGATAAACCGCCTTTGTCACCCTTATCGGTGTCCTTAAACGTTAAAATATCACTACATATTATAAAACAAAGTCGCTTTTCGCTGTCTGTCCCTATGTATGCTTAGATCTTTAAAACTACGCAACGGATTACGATACGGTTTTTTTTAATAGTTAGAGTGATTCTCATAGAAGGTTTTTATGTATAATTTGTAAAGTTTTTGTATATGTTTACCAAATTATAACGATATTTGTTGGGAATGTTGGAAAAAATAAGCCTAAACCCTTGGAGATATAACAAAATAATGTATGGTGCAATTGTGTATCTTATAAACATCTACAAAAAAGTCTGCGACGACATATACCTATCTCTTGAGAATAACATACTATATCCATTTTAATACTTTAAAAAAACAGCAATTATAAAGTGGTAATTTGAAGGCTATTTACACAAATAGGCTATTAATTCTTATCATTTTTACTAAGTTATTTGGCTTCAGCATTTCATGAAGATTATTTTGTCCCTTTTATACCTTGCAAATTAAATGAATATCTTACGAGTTATCGCAGATTCAAAATAAAGCGCCAAGAAATTAATTTAATTCGACCGGGCCGTGCGGGCTTAGTAGGTAGGTACCTAGGTACTGGAGAGCGGAGAAGTTATCAATGAATTTTGAAAATGTTTATACATTGTTGTGAATGTGAAATTATTAAACAACGGGATTAAATGGGTGCCACGGGGTTCGAAGTATGTCACGGGCGAAGCCGGGCGGGACAGCTAGTAAAGTATAAAATTATATATTCAGATAAAATCGGTCAAAACCAGTAATTAATATTAATCTTCAAGTTGACCGATTATTTAGAGCTAGCTGATACCAGATTTTGTAATATTTATGATAACTGCTGTATGATGACTATCTGCTCTCCTGGGTGGTAGCGGGATGGTATATAGCTTATAGCATTTCACGATAAAGGCTTCACTTATATAATATTAGCAAATTATATTAGCTTTGATATTAGTACAGATTTGGCTTTGTATAGTAGGTAGATATTTATTTATCTATCACGCCTTATTCCCGAAGGGGTGGCAGAGGCATAGATATTGCATTCCTACTTTTCACCATGTGTATTCCTGCCCCACGTAATAGGTGGTGAGCCCATTGCCGTGTTGAAATAGACAGATGCAGGTTGTGGCTACCTGCTGTTGAAAAAAGGCCTTCAACTAGACTAAACGACTGCCATGTTACTGGCAACCGGGACCAACGGCTTAATGTGCCTTCCGAAGCACAGAAACGCTCGCAAATGTAAACGCCACAAAGTGGTCACCCATCCGAGGACCAGCCATAGTGAAAGTTGCGTAACTTAGTGATCGTTTACAGAACACTGAGTCCGCGGGGCCACGAGCGCTTCAATAGTAGATATATAGCTGGGATTAATGACCAGAACCATTTGCCAGTCGAACGTAATTAGCGGTCTTTTTTTTTAAATTGAAAAAAATACAAAATGTGTGACAAGTTCCACCAAGTGCCATCAATCAACAGTATAAACAGTTTTATTCACGCTCACTTTGAAACCTTGTTTTGGAGTTCGAGGTTTGCTTTCCAATTATTTCTGTTTAACAATTATGGCAAGGAAATATAATTTCTTTATAATTCTGAAGTGGCAGTACCTTATCTGATTGAAAAAGGTCAAAATAGCATATGGACGTTTTCATTGCTGTCGAATTCGCCCTTCTATATAGCCATGTTAAAACGGATAGAAAGTGGCTGTAGCTTACTGAAGTTGAAAATATTTAAAGTATAAGTCTTTCACTTTGTTCAATGACTCCCATTTTTCAGTGACCGCTGCCAGTTACATGGTAGTAGTTGCTTAAGGATTAGTCCGAAGAGTTTCGATGCGACTATTTTACAATTAACAGTCACCAATCACAGATTCAACCCTAGCGTTAGATGCGATTACGACGATTACGGGTGTAAGGGGCCAAGATCTATGAGGTCCAAATGACTTCACCAGTTAGCGGTGCAGCTGCTGACTGACAACACAGGCAGAAGACGACGACTACATATAATATTTGCAGAACTTAGGCTGCTAAGAAGAATAGGGTTTGGACCATGGTGAAAATGTTATGTCTCATACCAACCATGCACACGCACATCTATACATAAAATTCCTTTAACTCCAAAAAAACTCACAACGTCTTTACACATCATCCACATTATGGGCGCATAATAACACAACTCAAAACCATTGAAGGTACATTGTCGGACGTATAAAATCGCGTTACTTTGTACCTTTCAAGGTAAACCTAAAAATAAAGGATAGGATTTGGAACACAGATCAAAGAATCTATCAGTCGTGTCGCGTCCCAACTAGAGACACCTTACTCTATATTATATATTTCAAACAAACTAAGCGTTTTAGGGGGCGTCTGACGTGGGCTGGTCAGAGTCCCTGGGATTTCCTTTCGAGGGTATACCAGTTTCTTTGGATGGAGGGAAAAAAAGGGGCGTTCGACGTATCTTTATACGTACTTTCGTCTCTATTGGGGCGCAAGCGAGTGAGCGGGAAATATTATAAAAATAAATATATGGTTGGGACAACTCACACAATGCTTCCAGATTCCAAGCTAAGAAGAGCTTGTATAGTACGAGCTCACGGTAACCAGATAACTAATAAACATACTTATATATTTCTAAATACATATATATTATGGATAAATAACACCCAGACACAGAATAAACCATCGTGCTCATCACATAAAGTTTTATCCTGGGTGGCAATCGAACCCACGACCTCTTGAGTAGCAGTCGAATACACTCCCACCGCGCCACCGAGGCAGTCAAATATTCCTTGCTCTTTGGTGTGCAAGCAATCCCAATATACAAACATGAAGAGCAGACAACTCACGACGATAGCGTCACGAATTTTGATCATCCGTTGATACTTGCTACATACTAATTTGTAATTTAAGTAATAGAAATGATGGCATATTTCGCGTATACCTATTTGTGGCAATAATTTCATAAGACGATGCAAGCGACTCTACAGTAGAATTCTCAAGAGATTGTCTATATGCGTCGAGCATATTATTTGGTAGAGAGCTGTCATCGATGAGAAATTGATAATGCGTAACAAATACGTCATGTCGATCCCAGAAGACCTCGCTTTCTAGGCCTGGAGATTGATGATATAATATTACGTAGTTAGCACAAATGTAAGATGGATTATTCGAATGGTTATATATTAATTTTATTGGGATAAAATCTGAAATTTATTAACATTATAAACAAAATGCCAATTTAATAAATATTCGCATGTCAAATTCAAATAACCCGCCCCTGACCGCTCCCGGTCTAAAGTGCCCATAGGAGATTATGGGTAGATGATGTGTATTGTAAGTTGTTTGGGGTTAAAGATGTCTTAAATTAATTTATGTAAGATAACAGAGGTATTCTTGATAAATAATGAATATAGAAAATCTAAGTTGCCAATTGAACTGATTGAACTGGCCACACTGCATTAGCGCCAATGCAGTGTGGCCAGTTCTACAGCTCGAAACACGACGATAATTTTTCGGTTACAAAATTTGATTCGAGATTTGGTAAATAAAATTGATTCGTTTAACTAATATTAAACAAATGCAGAAGTGAATTTGTTTGCGGCTCTTATTGAAGTCATAAACACAAATTAATAATGAATATTATAGGAGACAAGAACTATAAGCATTCTGGAAACTTCTCCATTAATGTAGTTTATTATTGGACATTGCGCATAATCAAACCAATACTTTTTGACTCTACTTCTCCTGCTCATTTGTTCCTTACAAACTCGTACTACACTGAGCGAATTAAATACGTTATGGGCTTGAAAAATTTCAACAGTAGGTATCCACAACCGGCTTCTGTCTATTTCTACAGGGCAATGGGCTCACCACCTATTAGGTGGGACAGGATTACACACAATTGAAAAGTGGGTGTACAATATGCCTCTGTCAACCGTTCGGGGATAAGTCGTAATTGAGTTACTATATTTTGACACATCAATAGGTTCACCACCTGTTACGTGGGAATACATACTAGTGGTAAATATGGGCGTATAGTATACATAGGTCTACCCCTTCCGGGACAAGACCGTGGCTATTTGTATGTAAAATCCAGTTCAGTAATTATTTTTACTGTGGTCTAACAATACCCTATTAATATGCCGTTTATTTTTTACAGGAGCTGGTGTTCTTGGAGCTGGAGTACTCGGTGCAGGTATCCTTGGTGCTGGTCTTATCGGAGCGAAGGCTGGACTTATAGGCGGAGCACTAGCAAGTCACGCGTTTCGTGGCAGAAGCTACGGATACGGTGGCGGTTACGGCCCCTACTACGGTGGTGGTGGCTACTACGGGGGCGGATATGGCGGATATGGCGGCTACAGGTAAGTTACCGCTGATTCAGTGTTCTGTAAACGATCACTGCGTTAAGGAATATTCGCTATAGGTTTTCCTTGTTAGGGTGACCACTTTGTGGAATTCACATTTGCGAAAAATGAAAACTATAGTATAATAGTCGATTACCGGGATTTTCATAAAAAGATTTTAGATTTGAACAAGGGATATTATTTTGTATGTAAATGACACTGGACTCTATTACATCACGACAGTAAAGTTGGTCAGCAGGTCCTTCGCTGGCCATCTTGTCCTCAACTTGGGCTCAGGAGATCTTAATGGCTCCCATACTCTATATACTCTATTATTTTATATTATGCTTTTTATATTTATATTAAACTTGGTAAATATTTATATGTTTATTGTGATTCGCTCCATAATTTTTTCGATTAAAGTACCTAATAGTAAAATCTCTCTTTGATAAATCTCTAATTTGTCAATTAGATATGTGTATTCTTCAAGTAGTCTTGGAGAAAATCAGTCCTGCAAATGAATAAATAGATTTTGATTGTTATTATTTCTTACTAAATATTATGTTTTATTTGGTTTAGGAAAATTTATTATTACCATTAATCCTCTGGACTGGATTTCCGCCTAAAGACAACAGGGCTGCTCACCAATCTGTGCAAAATATAAATAACTATTCAGTGATAACATTTTACTATAAGTAATATGTTACTAAAATAGTATATAAGTTACCTCAACCATTTTCTTTAATCAAATATAATTTATTACTTCTATAAATATTATATTTGTATTATATCTATTACCACTACTATTATACTATCGACTGTATACTTACTATATTCTTACGTACTTACTTAATTGTAATTTATATATATTTGTACTTGTAATATGTAAAATAAAATTAAATGCTTACTCTACATATTTTTGTTAATGTGTACCTATATACAATTATATTATATATCTACTTATCTATGGCGTGCCTTGTGAATTTATATTATGAGAGGTATATATAGTTATCTGTGTGCTAAATAAATATTTTTAATTTCATGTTAGCCTTTTGTTATCTCCTAGCACTTTGCGTAGCGCCTCGGACTCAAGAGACTGTATAAGGGTGAATGTGAAACCCGGATATATCCGGGTTTTTGGTTCAGGTTACAGAATACTTATAGATTTTCTTTTGTATATAGCACTTGATGAAGAAAATCGTCTAACTTCCTATTACGATTTATTCCATTTTCATACCACTGGTATCAGTACCAACAAATTGAATTTGGTACAGTCATAGTCAGCTCCATAATATATATTTGCAAAGGTTGCTTAAGAATGATTTGTTTCAAAATTTATTATTAGATATGAAGACCCCCTGTCAGACCCTAAGTCCTAGGACAAGGACTTGGGGTCTACTCACTGCGGAACTCTGGAGAGAGGGTTCTATAGTGTGGTTTCCATTTACGAGCGTTTTAGACAAAAGGCTCACCACCTATTTGACATAATTATAATTTTGTATACATACAAAAAAAAAAAAAACGCCTTTATCCCCGAAGGGGTAGGCAAAGGCATATTAAACGCCAAATTTTACCGTATGCATTTTTGTCCCACGTAACAAGTGGTGAGCCCAGTGCCGTGTTGAGATGGACAGGCGCAGGCTGTGGCGATCTGCTGTTAAAATTTTTTAAGCCGCCCATAAGGCCTTCAACTTCGCTTAACAACTGCCATTTTATTGGCAACCGAGACCGAGGCTTAACGTGTCTCCCGAAGCACGGAACTAGGGTGGGTTTAAAGGGCCGAATAAATTTAATAAAATATTTGTGTCTATTTTAGATGTTAAATTTGGAAGAAATTTTGAACCCGTTGCCTTTTAGTGAGGTGGTAACAAAAGGCTAAAAGGTCTTTTGTGCTAGACACTAAATAGCACGACCAATTAAAGTCCTGGTAGTCTCGGAGCTATTTGGTAGTATAAAATAAAAATAGTCAAGTGTGGGCGTAGAGTATACCTCTGTGTACCTCATATTGGATAAAGACGTGATTATATACATACCTTTGCCTGTTCCCTTGTTGATATTAATGTGATTGTATAGTTGTAGCCGGTTGTTTAAATAAGTTTCACAAGTAGATACCATAAGAGACTTATTATGTTAGCAATTACTTGCGAAAGAATAATTATCATCCTTCTCTTCTTTCCTTGCAAATATAAATGTTAACCCAGCACATTTCTTTTCAGGAGAAGTTACATCGTAGAGGATCCCTACTGCTACTACTAAAACGACTGAACGTATTATACATAGTTTTTAATGTCTAATTTAAGTGTGGACTTCAATGAAGTGAAAGTGTACAGTACATTACAGTAAAATAAATAATACATACATAAGAACACATCTTTCAGTACATTTGTTCACAATTTTAATATTTTTAACTAAGTCCAGTTTATCCGAACACTTATAACTCAAGAATGGGTGGGGCTATTTTTATGATCTTTGCTTTATTGGATTTGTCTCTACCCCGAATAGCAGAATAAGTAAAAATCATAAAAATAGATGTCATGTCATATATTTTATTTGCAACTGAATTTTGAGGCGGCGCAAAGCTCATCGGGGCTGCTAGTGTTTATGTTTCTATATTTTTGGGATTGTTATGTTATTGTCTGATAACACCATCCAGCCAAAATTAAGTATTTTATTTATCTATCAAGGCTTATCCCCAAAGGGGTGGCAGAGGCATATTTAATGCCCACTTTTCACCATGTATATTCCTGTAACACGTAATAGGTGGTGAGCCCATTGCAGTGTTGAAATAGACAGACGCAGGTTGTGGCTACCTGCTGTTGAAATTTTTCAAGCCGCCCATTAGGTCTTCAACTTGGCTTAACGACTGCCAAGTTACTGGCAACCGGGACCAACGGCTTAACGTGCCTTCCGAACCACGGAAACGCTCGCAAATGTAAATGCCACAAAGTGGTCACCCATCTGAGGACCAGCCATAGTGAAAGTTGCGTAACTTAGTGATCGTTTACAGAACACTGAGTCCGCGGAACCACGAGCGCAAATAAAATTAAGTAGCTCGTGCTATAAGATTAAGACCACTGATATACATATATATTTCTAAATACATACATATTATATATAGAAATCACCCAAACCCCTAAAGAGACATTTGCGAAACAAATAAATGTAGTTCTGATTTGAACCCGAATCCTCACGGCACTCACCACACACGGCAGTCATATACCCTTTATTACCACTGCGTCCTCGAGGCACTAATTTTTTACATAGGAGAAACTATCATACCCGCCTTGCGCTAGAAGATATTGATATTGCGTTGAAATATGTCTGACAGTCAAGAAAATATGTCTCTGATTTGTCGCGCCCTGTGTACAGTGTATATACGGGGACAATCGAAACTAACATAATTCTACAATTCTACATCTTAAGGCGACGCAGGCACCATCTACCGGTACTTATTTAAGTTACACGGTACGAATGGAACTGGAATATCCTTCCTATGGGCTAAAGAGAAATTCATCCATTTCGAGTGTCCTCGTATGCTAAATCCCGTGGGAGCTGCTTAGCACCCACGGCAAGTGAGAAGTCGCGCGTTCGAGTCCCGCTCGTGTCTCTACAATTAGTGATATGGTCAGCATACTAATTACTTTTTCAACTTACTTCTACTATATACACGGTTAACTAAACGTCTACATATTTTATTGATGTAGCTATACCTACTAAAATACTATTTACTTACACCGACGTTTCGAACGTAGTCGCGGCTCGACTCTGCTAACGTTGCGCTGCAACACGTTCGAAACGTCGGTAAATTAGTGAATATATATTATTTAACGTAAAGTCTCGAGCAGTAGGTATGATAGTATGATAAATGGGCTGTCAACAAAACATCCCCTTCATTCACTATGTCAACTAGTGAAGGGTAAACAACATAATTTGACTGCAGAACACTTATGTTAAACTTCGATTTCTCTAAGAGTGCGGTTAACCCACGGTAACCAAATAACTTGTGTATCCTACGAGTATTTCACTCTGAATACAGCTAGTGCGCGGCGTGTGCTAAGCAGCATGTTTCTCTAAACAGCATGTTTTCGTACCCCTCCCAAGAGTCTGTTGCTAAAACTGTTTTAGAATTATTCTTGTACCTTGTGATTAAAGTAATTATAAATTTCATGAAAATCCTTAACCATGTACTTATACCTACTTATATTCCATTAGAAAATACGAAGTGTATGAACAATATGTTTGATCCCAAGACGGAACCGGTTAGTTTGTGTAAAATGACTATAAATAAATAGTGGGATATAAATACAAGTGACTTTGGATTTACGTAATATATACTAACAAAAAGAAATATGTGTGTGTGTACCAGAGTACACAGGTAAGAAGTGAAACTTCTTTACGACATTTTTTTTACAGCTATAAAATTTCTCTCATACGTCGATAAAGGAGGTTCACTTAAGATAACTAAGTTTCACTTCAAAACAACATGGCGCGTTAAAGAAAAACGTGACGATTTTTTTACAGCTTTGAAATTTCTCACAGACGTCGATAAAGAAGTTTCACTTCAAAAAATATAAAAAATGATTTTTAAGTAAGAACCGCAGTGGTATCGTATATACTTTCATGTGCATTTAGTGAAAAGCTGTTAATTTAGAATTACAAAGACCCTTGAATTTGAATATTCTGTACATTTATCGATAGTATAGATTTATAATCCATCATCATGACATCATCACCTCCAAGACCTACCTGGGTTTGGAGGTCCACTTTTATTTGGCTGCTAGAAGCAGTTATTGTTCGGCTTTGTAATAATTATTTTTTAATAATTTCGTCAAGATGTGAGAAAAATTTAATTTATGACGCGAAAAAGACCCGAAAAACATAAAATGCATTTTAAATATGTGATTTTAATTTATACTTTTGATAGTTGACATTTGGTGAAATTTGTTATTTGTTTATCAATCACGCCTTATCCACAAATACGCCACGATAAGGCATAAGTGTGTATTGATAGAATATAATATGTTATACGCCCACTTTTCACCGTGTGTATTGCTGTCCCACGTATTAGGTGCCATGTTGAAATAGACATACACAGGTTGTTGCTACCTTCTGTTGAAATTTTTCAAACCACTCATAAGGTAAGTTAAACGTGGCTTAATGACTGCCATGTTACTGGCAACCGGGTGCAACGGCTTATCGTACCTTCCAATTTTCCTTAAGTTGTAAATAGTAAAAAAATTATACGTCGTAAAAAAGTTTTACTTCTTACCTGTGTACTCCGGTACATATACATTTTTTCCTGTTTGTTTGTTCCGACTTCTAACGGGACTTTAACTGGCACAAAGCTGATGTTATAAGAAGTAACTTAGGCTACATATTATCTACGCAACTTCACGGAAACGGGCTTCACGCTGGTGAAATCGCGGGGTGTCCGCTAGTCTAAAATAAAGAAATATTAATATCCATCACGCCTTATCCCCGAAGGGGTGGCAGAGGCATATTATATGCCCACTTTTCACCGTATGGATTCCTGTCCCACGTAATAGGTGGTGAGCCCATTGCCGTGTTGAAATAGACAGACGCAGGTTGTGGCTACCTGCTGTTGAAATTTTTAAGCCGCCCATAAGGCCTTCAACCAGGCTTAACGACTGCCATTTTACTGGCAACCGGGACCAACGGCTTAACGTGCCTTCCGAAGCACGGAAACGCTCGCAAATGTAAATGCCACAAAGTGGTCACCCATCCGAGGACCAGCCATAGTGAAAGTTGCGTAACTCAGTGATCGTTTATCGAACACTGAGACCGCGAGGCCACGAGCGCTTAAATATTATTACGAAGTTAATACATTGCACTACGTTCGATGGTTGCCTCGTTGCATTTTACGGTATTCAGGGTAGACACTATTGAATGCGGCCTCGCCCGTCGATACGGCATTAACGGAGATGGATGGCTTGTGCCCATGCCGACGCCTCTTTAATCTAACCTACAAAGGAGATATACGAGCTGTGCCCCGATACCGGAGTTGACATAAAAAGGGATATATTAGCTGTGCATTTAGACCTCAAGTACATGTCACTTTAAATGTTGATTATAAGAATGGGGCATAGCCTAATTACGGGTTAATAATAATCCATCTAGTTTATCTGTTAGTTCGATGATAAAAAAATGCATAAAAATGTCCAGATTATTCTACTGCAATCTGTGATAGAACAAAATGGAAATGCAGTAGAACAAACCGGGGTTTTTGTACATTTTGTTCTATTCATCCATATTGATTATTTCAATTTTCATTATTCAATCTGAATTCACGTTTAATGTATCTGCAGAAAGCAAAAAAAGAATACAAAGATCGCAAAGCCTGTTGATCTGACCCCTCTGACTACCCTGTCAGGGATAGTGAAGATAGATAAAGAGATATAATTTCATAAACTGGGTGTACATTTTCCACCGAGTCTACGACATACGAGTTAATACATAATATATAAGAACATTTAATTGAACCAGCAGTCAAGCACTAAAAGCATCGTTCCATTAAGAGCGTGCCTCAATTCAAAGACATAATGACTAGCAATACGTACAGAATTCAAAGAAGACGTTTCGTTTTACTCCAAAGGTCATAAGCAAAATAAGAGATGGAATATAACAATGAGAAAGGTCTGTATCGTTTTGAAATAGATCTGTAAGCGGAGGCAACAATGACAGAGATTAATTATCAGCCCAATAATGACGGCACAATCTTATATTGTGCTATTGATAGAATAGATTATGAGAAATGTTTGCTTTTAAGGACTTGATCAAGTGAAGCGTTTTAGGTGTTGGATAAGGAGAGGGTAGAAAGAGTCAGCGTAGACCGAGACCAACATACGAAAACCACATGAGCAGATTACTCAAATACAGAAAAGTTTCAAGACTTATTCGGTTTTAATGACTAATACGAGTATACATTTTAACACTAAGACGAATATCCTAATTTATCAAAGTACTCCAGTACTCGGATACCCAGACCTGTATGTATGAAACGATTAATGAATCTGCTAGAATTGTGCATGGATCGCGAAGCTTGGCGATTAGTCCGTGAAGACTAAACTGTTCATCTAATCAAGATCTTAGGCACGATATTATTGGTGGTGACAAATTTTGGAAACTTGATTTCAGGAACAGTCGTCAAGCTACGGTAAGAGTGCACGGGAGGCTCCAATCTAGACTAATATTACAAAGAAGAAAAAAATGTTGGTGGTTTTGATTGAGCTACTAGTTTGAATTGATAAATTCTTTGTGTTGAATGGTGTGTTTTTAGAAGAAGTTTATAGGCCATATTATTATACAACATGATGTTAAGACCATTAAGGACAGAACATTAAACAAAGGTGAACCAGTTTTGATCAGGTATGCTCATCTGCGATCTTAGATAATAAAAAAGTTGTGTAAAACTTGTGACATAAAAGTGTCACTAATATCTATACAGAGAAAACAAAATAAATGTCTGTTTTTAATTTCAAAAATAATAGCTTTTTATTAATGCATATGACATTTATATGGTACTTATATAAAATAATAATTTAAAAAAATATCCTGTCTGTTTGTATCGGAACTTCACTAGTGTTAAAGGGAGTATCTTAGGATACATTTTATTCCAATATTCACACGCGAAAGAGCACTAAGCCAACAACTTTTAGCGAGGGGATTTTCGATCGGGTAAATGGAGGCAGGGGAGGGGAAATAGTTCCGTAGTGGTTCACAAGAGCGCTCATTAACGAAAAAAAGAAAATTTGTTTTTTTTTTTAAATAGATAAATAAAGATAAGTCTACGGTTCACAGAACTACTAGTGTTTAATTTTTCCAAAATTCTTGCATGATAACAACATTTCAAGTAGCTAAGTAGATTTTTTCAGTAGAACTACACTTAACCTTCGAGAAATGCTCGAAAACGTTATAACAACTACAACCTAAAAGTTTGCGGATGTACGCAGTAGCCCATATACGGAGTGGAGTATTCAGGTTATAAATCTTTCATCAAAATGTAGGTAGTAGGCCTACAGATAAACATTTCCGCATCAAAGACAATGTAAATTTCCTAACCTGATTTCATCTAATGAAGACCTTATTCGTCGAAATGGGACGGTAGTAAACCGCCATCATACAAACTTTTCAAATAAAACCAATGCGACTCATTGTTTACGTACTTTGTTGCTTCATCCGCCCTTTTCTTTGTTCAAGTTTGTCCCGCGCTCCTTCGGCAATTGGTAGGGTTTCAACTATTTTATTGAAACAAAGAAAATTGTTTTAGCAATTTTAAGACGTCTATGGTAGTTTGTTTTTTTTTTATAACTTGTATCTGTTCTGTTATATACACATTGGTTTTTTATTTATTGAGTGGGAAACGCATCAAGAAAGTGAGGTGCCTTCGAGTAACACGGGTCAAAAGTTTGTAGAAAACTGAAAAATTGTAGCTCCGTTCGACATGCGGTATAAAATAGCACGTAAAAGAATTTTTATCTAATGCTGTACTCCTGGTTCTTACATACTTGTAAATGGGACGAACATCCATTTAAGTATTTAAAAGCATTTTATTACAAACAAATTACTGCAATGTAATTAACGTTACATATCAAAATTTGCTTTGACCATTAAAGTACTAAAGAATAAATAAATATCCATCACGCCTTATCCCCGAAGGGGTGGCAGAGGCATATTATATGCCCACTTTTCACCGTGTGGATTCCTGTCCCACGTAATAGGTGGTGAGACCATTGCCGTGTTGAAATAGACAGACGCAGGTTGTGGCTACCTGCTGTTGAAATTTTTTAAGCCGCCTATAAGGCCTTCAACCAGGCTTAACGACTGCCATTTTACTGGCAACCGGGACCAACGGCTTAACGTGCCTTCCGAAGCACGGAAACGCTCGCAAATGTAAATGCCACATGTTCTTTCGAAAGTACTAAAGGGGTTCGTTAATACCGATATGCTACAGAGAATTAAGTCATTAATCGCTATTAAAACCCTTTGAAGTACCATCTAGCAATATAAGCATAGCTAAATTATTCATAGTATGGGCAAGTCATTAAACCACTTCTAACAATAAGACCGAACTTGCTATACTCAGTAACTTGTAGAACTTTGACATGTAGGTTGATTTAATATTTGTTTTGAGAGATAAACAGTTGACATTTGGAAGCCTCATATTGAAGATTAAATGGCAATATTATTTCAATTTAATCTGTTCAGTGGTTGAAATTGTAACATAGAATCATAAATGGCTGTTAAAGTCTAGATAAATTTAATTTGTGGTTAATAAACAACTGAATTTGAAATTTCAATAAACAACATTCCTATAAGTCTGTAATTCAACATTGTAAATCCATATGATATTCTAAACAGCCTTTCACTCAATGTATATGAAAGTATATATTATAATCCATCACGCCTTATCCCCGAAGGGGTGGCAGAGGCATATTATATGCCCACTTTTCACCGTGTGGATTCCTGTCCCACATAATAGGTGGTGAGCCCATTGATAGGTGATGTAACGGTGGTGAAACAGATATATTATAATCGGTTCAAGAATATAATTATATATTCTTGGACCGATTTAACAAGAGTTTTTCTGACTGGTATCTGATCTCTAAGGAGTAACTTAGGCTACATCTTATCCCCATATTCCAACTGCAACTAAACGTGTGAGGTATCCTTTTTAATAACATGGAATATCATATTTTACGACATACATTAGCTAAACTTCATCTTTTCATTTGATTCGATTCGTCGGCAGTGGTTTGGAGTAAACACGTATTTGAAATTGTAATTCGAGTATTTAGATATCAACCTACGCCCTCCAGACTCCAGATTCATTTTCTGAACATATATTTACACAAGATGCTCACATTAAGATCTTCGTCCTCCTTTTGTAGATTTAGCCAAGCGAGTGTTTTCTTTAGACGAAATCAAGATAAAGCCTTTATATATTTTTTATAAGTTTTTTATTAATATGCAATGTAGGTAAGTATGTAGGTTTGTTCGGGAGGTATATGCGTTCTATTCCCGGGTCGGAACAAACATTGTGTGATTTACAAATGTTTGTTTTCAAATAGTACATTACGATATATGTGCATTATGGTTATAAATATAGCTTTTCAGCCCGAGCCGTAGGCCGGGGGCGTAATAGAACAGAGTGTGTTTAACCAATAAACGCACTATATCGTACGACATTTTTCAACACACTTGCGAGGAAACAGAGTATAAAATCAATAAGTATCACATATATTTTTTCCACTCTTCATAGGTCAACCTACCTATAATTACATCAAAACACAAACATGTCATTGTTTCCACGAGGGAACGAAAACACTCGTGAAAGAAGAAACTCGCCTATTCTTTATTAGTGGAAATTCATATTTTTAGCTATCTACAATATCCGTAAAATCATTTAAATGAGTTCATACATTATTGCATTTTAACGAAAAGTTTCTCTATCACGGGAGATTGCTGTATTGATTTTAATACAGTTTATAACGATTTCATGAGTTGTTCCCTTGATAACTCTATTGTGATGAATGAATAAAATATCAAAAAAACTTCATACAATAATGTTAACTTAATAAATTACGGGATGAATTTATAATATAAATGGGTGCCACAAAGGTTTGAAGTATTTTACGAGCGTAGACATGGGAAGTATATAATTTTTATTTATATATGAAATCCCATTAAATTCAAGACTCCTAATACTTTTTTTTGAGCACAGTTTTCAAATTTGCAACTTCCTACAAAGATGGACTTACATCCTGGAATAAGAAGCGCGACAAATAGGTACGTAATGAAATAAATTGACAGCACAATTTTTTGCGGAAAAGATGTTAAATTTAATAAAAAACGAAGCAAATAAGGAAATATGTTTAAATTACTTCAGATTTTCTTTTGGCAATTACTAAAAGGGGGTTTAGGTAAAAAAATAATTTAGCTATATCGTGCAACCTTTTATCAAGTAACTAAGGAAAAATGTTTGAACAGAAATACCGCCTATATCAAAGAAGCCATTTCTTTGAAATCGTAATTGTTGACAGGTGTTGCGTATATTTTTTTTTTCAAATACGATACCTTTTTCTTTCACATATTTTTCATGTTATTCAGTGGTGTCAATATGTTTCTATTTACATACTAGTCCTGTCAATCTAGACATTCGAAGTTAAATAAATTTAAAAGCTGAAAATGCTTTCATGTGTTCAAAACATAATTAAAAATAATATTCAGAAGTTCCGAATCATTCCGGTACCTGGAAAAATGTTATTTGAGGTCAAAGGCCGAAAATCCCGAAAAAAATTGGTTTTTACAATCTCGCATATATCCCTAAGGGGGTAGGTTATTTCTTATTTGTTTAAGTTACGTTACACGATTATTGGCTAAATGCATAAACTTGTGATACTAGATTACCTACATTTCATCATTTTTTTTGAAGAATCCAGTGGTCAAAAATCTACTTATGACATAACGACTTATGTCGACTTACACCGTTTTGCACAGGATTACGAACATTGTTTATGTTATTATTATAATTGAAATAAATTTGTATGCGAATATTGCTTTAATGTCAAACACGCTCCATCAAATTCTAGCTCAGAATGAATTTATATTTGTACATGTGAACTTAAACTAATTATCTTCACGCTGTATCCCTGACGGGGGACATGTGAACTGTTCACTTAAAATCTGTAAGTAACAAATAATTTTGTGGTCTCTACAAAAATACTTCCCCTAGCAATTTACGGCTCAATAGCATTGTTTTAAATCCATCAGAAATAAATACTCGCTTGAACGCAAACGCAGGCGAGTCATCCATCAAATCAAAGTTGATCTTTGTTCGTTTATGAAAACCGATAGTTTACTGTTTGTGGCGCAATAATAATCTCTGTCATATTGGAAAACTTTGTGAAAAATTGCCCTGGCATCCTCAGAGAGTGTTATTGGTTTATATTGTAGTCTCTATTGTGGTGATTCAATTAGAGGCTACTCGGGGATAACCAAAATGAAAATCAATTTTTTTATAAAAAGGTATGTATGAAATTGCATCCATTCGGCTATTCATAAATTTTATATATTATTTGAGACTTAACGCGAAACAACATCTACTTACATTCACCAACGTTTGGAAAAATTGTTTTGCGGGAAGTCCCGAGTGGTAAATAATGTATAAGCATACACCGCGAAAGTTTGAAATAAACTTGGGCTTGATATTTATTTAATGAAAACTTCTTATTTTTTTAATGACTTGGACTTTTACTTCTTTTGTATTGACGTTTCGAACATGTTAAGACATTTAAACCATAACCGATTCAATTTTCTCAGGAGAGTATTTTGAATGAATACACACACATCAAAGGTACAGCACTCCCACATACATACAGCAAGTTAACCACACTTGGATGTCACGTTCTCCCTTTCTCTTAGAACCACCACAGACCAGCTACTTTTTTCATCAACAAGCATTTTGAGACAGTATCGATGTATTTAGCTTCTAAAAAAGCGACAAAATCCTCTATAACTCTTTAGATAAAACCTAGTCAAGCAATATTATAACAGGGTGGGATAATTCCATTCCAAAAACTTACCTACGTTTTATGTAGACATATCCTAAAATCATATGTAAAATTGGTCGAAATCTGTTGAACAAACAAAATTGAAACAGCTCCGTGGGAGCTTTGTTCCCTCCGCTCCGATCCAATAAATGCCCATTTACATAGAGCTTTGCATTAGAATTGTGTACAGAGGATCTAGTCTGTATACCTACATATGTATGTTGCCGTCTTTAATGCGATCAACTTGGCGTCCAATACTTTTTTTCGGGTTCCGCAATCTGTAAGTATATAAATGAATCCCTATTTCCCTTGGTCACGCCATCACGCGTGAACGGATAAGCCGATTTCAAAAAAAAATTTTTGTATTGGATAGCCCATTTATTGAGGAAGGTTCTTAGTTATATATCATCACGCCACTACACAGGAGAGCGGAGCAGTAATCATAAATGTAAACAAATCGGGGAAACTTTCATACATTTTTGGTAAAGTAATAAGTAATAAGAGATTAAATGGGTGCCACGGGGTTGGAAGTATGTCACGGACAAAGCCGGGCAGGTCAGCTAGTAAACAATAATTTCAACATGAGCATCCGTCTGTCTATCCTTTTTTAAAAAAAAATCTTGTTAAATAAAAATACTGCTCGCTCGATGGAAGGTCATAACGATTCATTCAATGATGTCGCTATCATAGTGGAAAACGCTATTTATAGCACCGGTGGCGTATGACAAGCGGTATAGGCTTGTTATTACTGAACTCAACCACGCAGCGCAGTTTCAGAATAACACCTCCAGAAAATCTTAAGAACAAGAAACAATGCGGCCAGCCTTATAGGAATCGGAGCTTAGCGGTTGATTTTGATGGGGAGAAATTCTTCTTCTCAGGAATTTTGATGGGAAGGAATTGTTACTCTTTCACGCAAAAACTACTCAATGGATTTTAATAGCATGATAATTAAGCTTATACGTCAGAATAGAATATAGACTATTTTTTATCGATGGAACAAGTTCTTGTGGAACACGGGAACGGGAGCGTTATTTTTTCAACGCAGGTGGAGGCACTTTTATCAACTAGTAGTAAAAAACACGTAGTGAAATTTAGTTAAAAAGTGATGTCGCATTTGGATTCAGAAGCGCTTGTAGTTAACAAACTCAGTGTTCTTTAAACGATAATTACTTTTAGCATTCTACATTACGGTTTGTCGTAAGATGGGTAACCGTTTGTTGCATTCCTACTTACCAGGATTTCTATAAGGTGAGTTGTTGAGCAATAGGCAATACTACCTATGACGTGAGCCAAGGTGCCTTCCTTCCTTAATTCATTTTAGTATATTGCTCACAGAACATACTCCTATAATCTTTGGTATATGTACCAATTTTTATGTGTTCTGTGGTATTGCTAATTGCTTCCAAAACTTACTTGGATTTGGAGCCTGGGGTTCTCTTGAGTGCGGTAGTCGTGTATGCGACTGCCGCGCATGATTCCCGGGCCCGGGACCCGGGAATATTTGATTCGGCCCGGGTTCGATTCCCGGGTCGGATCAAATATTTGTGTGATCCACAAATGTTGGTTTCGGAGTTTGGGTGTTCCCTATGTATAGTATATAATGTATTTAGAAATATATAAAAGTATGTATATGAGTCGTCTAGATCCCATAGTATAAGCTTGTAGATTAGATTGGGCTAGATGGCGCTGTGTAAAAAGTGTCCCACAATATTTATTTATTTATTTGGCTACTTGTAACATCTATCGTTTAGATTTTGGTTTTCGGCATCATTAAAATCAACGTCTGCCTGCGCCGTAGCCTCGTTGGTTGGGAATTGTGAAGCAATTTCACAAGTGTACGCTCAATATGTTCGGCGAATTTTTTTAATTAGAATGAGTAATATGTTTGCTTCACATTTTCTATGAAACAGCATCATTATCCTCGCAGATCTTCAGCACAGCACATCGGCTCCAGTTTGGCAGGTTGATGGGTAAAATTTGTCGATGAGATGAGTCAGCGGTAAAAGTTGGCACGTCAATAATGTAGGGGCGTCTGGCCACCGGCCAACGTGAAACACGCCAATTGAATTTTTGAAGTGAAAACTTCTTTAGCGGCGTTGAGCACTTTTTCTGTAATGGGTATAAAATCTTAAACTCGCGTCAGGACACGTGACCTGATCGAAAAAGCGTAAGATTTTATCATCATCATCTTTACGTCGATCCCGGTCAATTTTTGAAGGAAAAACTTCTTTTAGCGCGGTACGCATATTTTTAGATGAGATAAAATCTCTGGACTCGCGACCATAATCATCATCATCATCTAACGTTGATTCCGGTCATCTACAGGTCTTATTAAATAATGCTGTGTAATCAATTAGGACTCTTTCAGTGTAGAATTATTTTTTATCATCATCATCTTTACGTCGATCCCGGTCAATTTTTGAAGGAAAAACTTCTTTTAACGCGGTACGCATATTTTTAGATGAGATAAAATCTCTGGACTCGCAACCATAATCATCATCATCATCTAACGTTGATTCCGGTCATCTACAGGTCTTATTAAATAATGCTGTGTAATCAATTAGGACTCTTTCAGTGTAGATTTATTTTTCATCATCATCATCATTAATGTCGATCCCGGTCAATTTTTGAAGGAATAACTTCTTTTAGCGCGGTACGCAATTTATGCATGTACCAATGCGTCTAGATAAATAAATTATTCATAAATTGAGTTTTCACTTCTGTCGGCACTCCCGGAGTGGTTAGGTTTTTTACTATATCACGGTTAGCTACATAGGATATGCGATACAAATTCCCGGCAAGGTTAATATTCTTATGTAAGCTGTTATAACACTGTTATAGCATTTCTTTTTTACAGCTCTATCTAGCCAATATGAAGCTAATATTAGCTCGAACACAAATTTTATATATTTCTAAATCAATCCAGTTACCGGGTTCGATTCCCGGGTCGAACAAATATTTGTGTTATCCACAAATGTTGATTTCAGAGTTTGGGTGTTTACTATGTATAATATGTATATATTTACAAGTATATACGTATGTATATCAGTAGTCTGGATCCCATAGTACGAGCTCATAGCTTAGTTTGGGCTAGATGGCGCGAAAGTGTCCGACAATATTTATTTCATTTTTTTATTTTATTTATACATATTACATTCCTCGGGGTAGCCTTATTCCCTAGAGCACGCATCCCCAGGTGGTGGATAGGGGAGTGCTCGATGGCAGGGTGAAACCTCCATAGGGTAGGAGGGAAATAAAATACTTCCCGCGGACCACAAGGCCGGAGATGGACACTCCGTCACCAAACCCCGTACGAATGAGTCCCTAGCGGGCCAACGGTGGCGCCCAAGCCCCGTAGAGGGCTACAGCCTTGACGTCAGGTGGCAACCGGTCGTAAAAAAATCATGCCAACAAAACCAACCTCCTAGTTATGAAAGTACGAAAAGTGAAAATGGATATGAATATTAGGGCGTCCCCCTTAAGCGACGGCAGCACGAATAAGGAAGCAGGAAGGCAAGAGGAATACTAGGGCGTACCCCATAAGCGACGGAAGAGACACCAAGTCTGCATCCCCAAAAATGAGAATAGCAAGTTGGAATGTAGGCTCGATGACAGGACGCAGCGCAGAATTGGGCGAAATTTTACATAGACGACGTATTAATGTGTGTTGCATTCAGGAGACAAAATCATGCATGCAATCAGGCACAACTATAAACTAATATATCACGGAAGTGGTTCACAGAACGGCGTTGGCATTGTAGTAGACAAAGACATTAACAACAGAATAGTAGAAATAAACCGAATTAGCGACAGGCTAATGTCGATAAAATTCGCACTAGATGACCAACCATGTATGAATATCATATGCGCCTACGCACCACAGGTTGGGTGCCCGAGCGTTGAAAAGAGACTATTCTGGGACAAAATACACGAACTATTACAATCATTTCCGACAGGTGAGTCTAAATACATCGGAGCCGACTTAAATGGCCACGTGGGGAGTACACCTGGAACATACTGTGGAGTTCATGGTGGTCAGGGTTACGGAAGGTTAAACCTGGAACGGGAAACTAACCTGGATTTCGCGGTTACCTTCGACCTCGTGGTGGTCAACACTTTCTTCACTAAGCCAGAAAAGCATCTTATAACGTATAAAAGCGGGAATAACACCACGCAGATAGATTTCATCTTGGCGGACCGTGATAAGCTCGGGATGTTTAGAGACTACGCAAGGTGATCCCTGGAGAGTCGCTCACGTCTCAATACAGAATCCTCGTTGCCGAAATGGAGGTATTAAAACCGATAATGGTCAGAAAAGATTGTAACGTTACTATTTTCCGAGAGGGGAAAAAGGTAAAGTCAAGGAGAAAACTATTACCAGAACTGGAAGAGTCCCGGCTTAAGAGAAAAAGTAAAAGAAAAAGGCAAAGGTAAAATTAATTTAATTCAAGTTAAAAATATAAATATAAGACTAGGGAAAACCGGGGGTAAATGAAGGTCTTGGATTTTAAAATATTAAACGAGTTTATTACCACATGTTACCATGGTAACAATGTTGCCGTGGTAACAAATCAAACTAAATGAAGTTATGTTTAAAGTGTTGATTTATGTTAAGTTTTGTATAAACAACCACAGGATATTGTCCTGCAGCCGTCGTGAAGTGTCCCAGCCCCCAACTAGTAAGAGACAACGAATGCTTTTAAGAACACTCACTAGCGAAGACTGGGTACGATTACCAGAGGGTAACCGCAGAGGTGTGCAAGTGTGTGGGATGCAGTATAGTGATGTATTAGTAGAGTGTTATAATGTGCCTAGGTGATAACGACTATAGGATGTCGTAGAGAATCCCCAACTTGTAAGTGACCACGAATGGTTTTAAGAACACTTGCAAGCGAAGAATGGATGACAATTACCATTGGGTAACCGCCGTGGTGTGCAAGTGTGTGGGATGCAGTATAGTGATGTATAAGTAAAGTGTAAAGAAGTATTGTAAAGGTTGAGGTGAATGAGGTGATGAAAATATAAGCTTACCAAATAAAAATTACTTGAGCAAGTTGGTTTTGAGAATTTTGAGAACCTGAAAATAATTAAAGAGTGGGTTTTAGTAAGAAGTTGGGCGCCAGACTGTAACGTTACTATTTTCCGGGAGGGGAAAAAAAGTAAAGTTTAGGAGAAAACTATCACCAGGACTGGAGGAGTCCTGGCTTAAAATAAAAAGTAAAAGAAAAAAAAGGAAAAGGTAAAGTTAATTTAATTAATGTTAAAAATATAAATATAAGACCAGGGAAAACCGGGGGTAAATGAAGGTCTTGAAGGTTTCTTTAAAAGAGCAGGTTATCAGCACACATCGCTAATAAGGGGCCTCGAGTAGGCCTCCACGTTGCCAGGAAGGGGCCTCAAGTCAGGCCTCCACGTCGCTATGAAGGGGCCTCGAGTCAGGCCTCCACGTAGCCGACCTCCAAGAAGCAGATCGCGGTAATTTAAAGTAGGCAGAGGGCTGGAAGTTACCAGCCGTCAGCGTCAGAAGCCACTGCAGACAATCACTTTATTATTTCAGAGCACAACCCTCTCACTCAGCACTATTCCTCAGAACCTCATCACAAGGCGAGCACCAAAAGCAGACTGATCTGACGGCCGCGGCTCCCTTCTTTTACAGAGCATTTCAAAATTTAAACAAAATTATTTTATGAATATAAATTTATAACAAGGTCTAATATCTATACAACCTAACCTACTGGCAGCTCTAGCAATAAATTAAAAATAAAACCTAGGCTTGTTATTAACTGACATTATAAATTACAAAAGGTAAACAAACATTAAGAGAAAATAAAAACTTTCGAAATATAAAGGCCTAGGAATGCTACAGATAATGGCCATGCAGATAATTTGAGAGAACGTATAACAAAACATTTAATTAATATAGCTAAAAAGTAAGTAAAAAATGTTATATTACAAGATAAAACCCCAAAAATACGATGGCATAGACTGGAGAGTGACGATGGGGAAAGGCTTTGTGGCGACATTGCTTATTACGTGGCAAACATGAACCTTGAGGAAAACTCTAACACCACCTGGAATAGATTTCACAAGTATTACATTGTGAAAGCCGAAGAACATGACCGCGAGCTTTTCAAAATTGCGAAACAGCGACATAACAACAGCAAAGATATAAAGTCAGTAAAATATATTAAAAACGCAAACTGTCAACTGCTGACATCTGATCGGGACATCCGTTATAGGTGGAAGGAATATTATTTGCAACTGTTGAATGAAGAGTATCCTAGCAAAGAGGCAGATGGTTCGTTGCTATCCACAGCAGGTCCGATATCAAAAATATCATCAGAGGAAGTACGGGAAGCCATTAAATCCATGGCCAGAAATAAGGCAACAGGGCCGGTCAACATACCTGTGGAACTGTGGAAAAAGTTGGGGCATAATGGAGTGGTATACCTGATTCACTTATTCAATAGGTCTCTGAATGATGACATGCCATTCCCATTTTATAAAAACAAAGGTGATGTCAGAGAATGCGGAAACTACCGGGCCATAAAACTCATCTCTCATACTTTTAAAATCTGGGAGCGTGTCATCAACAGGAGACTCCTTGATCTTGCGACAATCACTGAAAATCAGTGTGGATTCGTGGCTGGAAAGTCAACCGCCGACGCTATACACTCTGTCAGGGTTCTGACGGAGAAGTATAGGGAAAGAGGAACCGACTTGTATATGGTATTTGTCGACTTAGAAAAAGCTTTCGACAGAGTCCCCGGAAAATTAACCTGGAAAGCACTACAAGCACAGAACATACCCGAATATTATGTCAACGTCGTCCGAGACATGTATAAAGGAGTAACTACCCAGGTGCGTTGCCCAGCCGGAGTGAGTGAGGAGTTCAAAGTATCGGTCGGTGTTCACCAAGGGTCGGCGTTGAGCCCCCTGCTCTTCAATCTCGTTATGAATCACTTAACAGCGGAATTACGATTGCCCCCACCGTGGAACCTACTGTATGCCGACGATATCGTTTTGATAAGCGAAGATACGGATGACCTGCAGAACATGCTAGAACGATGGAGAGTAGCGCTAGAAGAAGCCGGTCTCAGAATCAGCAGACAGAAGACCGAACATCTACAATGTAACTTCAGCAATAGCAAGAACTCCAACGCTATGTAACTGCAGAACACACCTATTCAACGGGTACAAAGCTTCAAGTACCTAGGATCCATTATAACCGCTGATGTAACTATAGATGCCGACGTCACACATCGTATTAATACCGGATGGATGAAGTGGAAAGAGCTAACAGGAGTGCTCTGTGACCAAAGGATGCCAGTGTCCCTTAAGGGCAAGGTATACAAGGCTGCGGTCCGACCCGCGATGCTATATGGATCAGAGTGCTGGCCACTTAAAAAGAAACAACAGGACAAACTGCACGCCTCTGAAATGAGAATGTTACGCTGGGCAGGTGGAGTCACACTACTGGACCATATACAAAACAAATATATCCGCGGCAGCTTTAGAGTAAGACCTATTACTGACAAATTGGTTGAACGTCGGCTCCGCACGTGATGCGCCGGCCACCTGAGCATGTGACTCGCTAGGTTCTGGACATTTGGACTCCGCCTAGAACCCGAGGCAGACCCCGTCAAACATGGATTGCCACAATTAATAAAGACCTCACAAACGTAAATATATCCACAGCGACGACCTCCTAGTTCTCGGCTCTCCTAGTTAGTCTTCGCCAGGACGCTCGGTCCTGAGCGTCCTGGCGAAGACTAGGAGAGCCGACCCCAAATAATGGGATAAGGCTAGGAGAAAGAAGAAGAAACAGAGAAATCATTCGAGCTCTGAAACAAACGTTTGCCGATCATATATTATTCCGATCTGGGTTTCGAAACCAAGTGAAACCTTGGACAACTTCAGTACCACTGCGCTCCCAGATACAGAGGACTTGATAGCGTTAAAATTTTTGAAGTATGTTCTTTAAGTAATTTATCTTGCGTTACGTATAGCTAAGGATATGAATGTAAGTTTCCCCGTGAGCTATTTAAAATGAAAAAGATAAAGGGTAAATCGTCGACGTCATTGATTAAAAATAATTTTATTTTTATACTATATACTTCGTCAAATAACACCATTCCGCCCCACGGAAAGTCAAGTCCAAAATTTGAGCAACCCTATTATGGGTTTAAATAAAATGAAATAAAGTGAAATTGTTTCTTTCCAGATTTTTCAATTCATTGATCATTACAATATATTTATTATACATATTTTGAAATACATATGGATTATCAAATAATTTAAGGGACTCCACCAAAATCTTCGGGGCTCAAGCCACCTTACTTGCTAGCGGTGCACCTCCTGACTAAAAGACGAGGCAACGTCACCCTTTCATGGTTGAGATGTAAGATTTTGTGATATGGCTTCCCACAATGCTAAAATTGCAAATAGAGGATTTTAAAGCAACTAGGAATACGCTCGGAACACTAGGAAGCACTTGTTAGAAATTATTATGCGTTATAATAAACTAACTGTCAAGGAATCCTATATATTTAATGTTTGTTGGAGTAGCTAACACAAATATATGCAAAAAAGTAAGTTAACTATAAATGCCAATATTAATAATAGTTTTAGTAGCATACTATTTCATTATTAGATACAGTAAGGTTAAGTAGACTATAATTTAAATATTTATTAGTTATATATTGCAACAGTAACCATCAATTGAAATCTATTCGATGTAACTTTATACTTAATGTGGCACATGTGAAATATTAAGAAGGTAGGTACATAAATATAATAAATAAATATCTATCACGCCTTATCCCCGAAGGGGTGGCAGATATTATATGCCCACTTTTCACCGTGTGGATTCCTGTCCCACGTAATAGGTGGTGAGCCCATTGCCGTGTAGAAATAGACAGACGCAGGTTGTGGCTACCTGCTGTTGAAATTTTTTAAGCCGCCTATAAGGCCTTCAACCAGGCGTAACGACTGACATTTTACTGCCAACCGGGACCAACGGCTTAACGTGCCTTCCGAAGCACGGAAACGCTCGCAAATGTAAATGCCACAAAGTGGTCACCCATCCGACGACCAGCCATAGTGAAAGTTGCGTACCTCAGTGATCGTTTACCGAACACTGAGACCGCGGGGCCACGAGCGCTTCTTTTTTAGGTACATAATTAAACACAAATATTAAATCGGTTTATACTTTTTAATCAATAAAATAGCTAGTTTATCAACATAACTGCAGTATATTATTTGTATAAACTCAAATGTAATTAATAGGAATAAATACACATGTAACAGTAAAGGTACTTAGCTTAAGTTTTAAGATGCTCCGTCCTGTGACTGTCATACAACTAACTTGCCAATCCATATAAAATTACTGTATATCAAATGTACCGCACTGCAACTACATACAATTATATCATTAGTATTAATAGTCGTAGTTTAACAATTCACATGTGCACCGAACTAACAGCGTTTTTAGAATGGAACTGTTTTTGTGCGAGCACTACCTTTTATGTCAAATCAATTGGTGGGGTAAGTGACGTAATATTATGCAGATGGTATTTATATATCGAGAATCTATTCGCTGCACATGTGGATAAGGATAAACTGAAATGTCAACATCTTTTTAAACGGATGCTGTTATAATCATGCATTCAAAATTAATAAACACGAATTTATTGATTGGCGACGTTTTTGCTGCCGCCAACACGCTCGTGGCCCCGCGGACTCAGTGTTCTGTAAACGATCACTGCGTTACGCAACTTTCACTATGGCTGGTCCTCCGATGGGTGACCACTTTGTGGCATTTACATTAGCGAGCGTTTTCGTGCTTTGGAAGGTACGCTAAGCCGTTGGTCCCGTTTGCCAGTAACATGGCAGTCGTTAAGCCTAGTTGAAGGCCTTATGGCCTTAAGGCATGAAAAATTTCAACAGCAGGTCGTCACAACCTGTGCCTGGCAATAGGCTCACCACCTGTTACGTGGGACAAAAATGCATACGGTGAAATGTGGGCGCGCATAGCATGCCTCTGCCTACCCCTTCGCGGACAAAGGCGCGGCAATATGTATGTATGTAGGTATACACTAAGATCAAGAAGAAGATCACAACTGGAAAGTGTCCATTACCTACCTACGACCTTCAACTTTACGGCCTATTTGTACAAGCCTTTCCTAGTTGTAAGGAGAGAAACAAGTTAACTGGCAAAGAATCTAAATTTCATTGATTCTCAGGTGTAGTCCAGGATAGAAAAAAATGGCTAAAATTATTTAAGCTGAAAAGATTCGTTTAAAATTGATTAAGGAAGCGACAATACTGTGTTCTGCCAATGGCTCAAGGATTTCTGTTGACCTTAGGATACAAGACAATCTATCATTTGAATGGCTTAGTACCGCAACTCGTAGAAAGTAATCAGAGCCCAAAGCTAAGAGCATTACACTCCATGAAGAGATTGACTTTGAATCTTAAATTGGGCTTATGATCGGAATTCCCAATCAAGATAGCACAACACTGATTAACCAAATTCCGAGCATTAGATAGGTACGTAACGTACAACCACTTACTTAAATATACGCACACAATCCTACCTCTCCTAACGCAAACATGAAGCGACAGTCTAGTCAAGTCATCGTTGTTGGAACTATTCAGGCTATTATCATCAGTATCATCATAGAATTCATTCATAGATATCGTATATCCAATTAGTTTTACCTTAATTATCCATATTAAGTAGGATTTTCTACTATGTAAAATTATAAAATACCTGTGATAATATTTATGACATTTCGGGTCTTATTCGCGACGTATATTATTAGGTACAAAGCCTACCTTATATTTCCCGACGTTTCGACCGGATTACACAAGCCGTGGTCACGGGTTGACTGATGAATTCAGCGTCGCCTCCTCGAAGCGCGAATTGGTCATCACAATTTTGATTATGTGCTTTGTACCTAATTATTAGGTACAAAGCACATACGTCATACGTCGCGAATAAGACCCGATATATCATAAATATGAGTGACAATCGCGAAAGTTTAAAAACAATACCTGTGCTAAATCGGTATAACAAGTCTGTATGACTATGAGTAGCGAAAATAATAATCAAGGAATGAATATTTATTACTCAGTTATTTTCGTCATAGAGAATGGATATGTATCTACACTAGAAAGGCAGTCATTAGCTTCCGAGTGCATTAAAATAGTTTTGTGGCACAGTTTGAATGTAGGCTGCTGCACGTTTTGTTTGATCAAAACGATAGGCAGTGAAAGATTAAATAGCAATCAGCTTTAAAAGCTTTTAGATCCGCCTGATCTGTGACTTTCTAATTGTGAACGAATTTTCCAGAGTTTATCGACTAGTAACCAACGAATTTTTCCTTTTTATAATACTTCTATAGATTAGGATGTTCTCATGGATTCAGCATTATTTTCCAAATGAAGACTTTGAATTGCACTAATATTAGGTTTAGGTTTTAACCGAACTTTCGCTATGACTATTTACGGATAGGTGACCGCTTTGTAGTATTTTGTCATTTACGAGCGTTTCTGTGCTTCAGAAGGCACGTTATGACATTGGTCCCTTTTGCCTTGTTGCCAGTAACATGGTAGTCGTTAAGCCAAGTTAAATGCCTTATTGGCGGTTACTTTTATCAGCAGGTAGCCACAACCTGCGTCAGTCTATTTCAAAACGGCAATGGGCTCACTACCTATTACGTGGGACAGGAAAGCACACGGTGAAATGTGGTAAATTTTCATTTACGAGCGTTTCCGTGCTTCAGAAGGCACGTTATGCCATTGGTCCGCGTTACCTTGTTGCCAGTAACATGGCTGTCGTTAAGCCAAGTTGAACGCCTTATTGGCGGTTTACAAAGTTATAACCACTATCTGCGTCTGTGTATTTCAACACGGCAATGGGCACGCAACCTATTACATGGGACAGTAATGCACACGGTGAAATGTGGGCGTATAAAATGCCTCTACACCACTTCGGGTAAAAGGCGTGATTGATAAATGAATATTGTTCATGTGAAAGTTTGTTTGGGGTGTGTGGATAATTGTTTGTTACGCTTCCATGCAAAATGCTACTGAATGGATTTTAATGAAACAGTAATATTGCTTATAAATCAGTATAAGACACAGGTTTTCTATTTTGTATCTATATTAATAATATTACAGAATGATACACTCAACCATCTTCTAGCCGAAGATATTACACCAAAACGTTAGATTTTTAAATACGCGCCCCTTTTAATGTAGGCACCCACCACAGACAGGATTTTTGAAAATTTTACCGGGTTAAATAAAGGGTAAACGGTTGTATGGAAGTCTAACTAGTTTGAAAAGTTTTCTAAATGGATATGGTTGGTCCTGACAATACAACACAATGTCGAGTTATACATAACTATGGAACTGACGAGATCTGAGAACTGTGCATGGCTGTACGTAATAACTGAACTCTGCGATTGTGTAGTTCACCCGAAGCAAATTACGATATTGTAGTTTCTGCTGCGTTAATTGAAACCACATCGAAAACCTTACGTTCCAAACGACGTTTGTTTCAAAAACACTCGCAAATGGAACTACTTTGTATGCAAGTGAAGTTTTTCATAAACTTTTGCTCGTTTAAACCGCGCCAGGCGTTACTGTGAAGCAAAAAGAGTAATTAGAAGAAGAACGGAAATGAATTCATTCTATTTATTTTCTTTAGTGCTACAAATTTTTGTTATTAAATATTTGACACATCGTTTTGTATTTGTAAGTTCATCTGCTTTTTTTTCAATGCACATTTTTCTGACTTCACTTCGGAGTACGTTTCTTTTTCATAACAAATTTAATTTAATTTAAAGATTATATAAAAGATTTTATTAATTGCTAAGTTGTCTAGAAAAAGTACATTAAAGTATATAAAAAATATTAGAAAAGCAGGCACGTGTCATTTACTTTACTTGTGAACATAACTTGTTTCATATTACCGTGCAAGCACATTAAACTTTAGTTCGCTGGCATCAAACATAGTTTGTTTTCGGACTTTGTGTGACTTAAGTAATTTACGTATTTTAAAACACTTTTTGTCATAAGGTATAATATCTAACTCCTGTTGTGACAAAAGTGTACTAAACTTCAGACATATAAATAAAAATGAAGTTTCTGTCTGTCTATCCAGACTATTTACACGGCTGGTCCGAATTTAAAAGGACTTTCACTGACAGATAGATAATGTTATAAGGCTTAATTTTTAAGGTTATAAGGCATATATACTACGTTTTATAGTCATATTCTGTCCGGAAATTGCAGCAAATTTATTTAAAATATTCGAGTATTGAGCTTCTATCTTCCATTTTCAAGAGCGTAATATAAATCTAGTATGGTAATAGATCCAACACGAGTATTAGATACTATTCGGTGCATACGTTGTTGATGGTAGGGCGGGAAGCGACAGAGCACTGTCGGTAATCCGATTATGGGCAACGGGCAGCTGTGCGCGAACTATACCTTGTTTGAACTGCTACACCGGCACCTCGACGTACATCTAATATATATTACCTGGTACCCACCTGAACCGATGTAATGAAGAGAGCTCGTACTCGTCTTTTGTACTAATACGAGTATAGCCTTCAGATTCATAATTGGAACGAGTCAATTTTAAGAGCGTGTAAACTTAACTGTCTATGATCACAGTTTTGATTATATGGAGTCGGTATGATCTAAGATGTAACAGGCTCGACCAAGATCTTCAGGCCCTAAGCGACCTCACCAGCTAGTGGTGCATCTGCTGACTAACGTACGAGGGAACGACACAAGGGTTGGGAGGTCAGACATTAGTCACTGCTGAAAATGCTGAAAATCAAAGTCCAATGATAGTTGTTTCTGGGAGCTAAATAAAACTGGATCCATACTTCAAATTGAGGTAGGGTTTGAAAGAAATTCCGGTAAGATTTGGAAGAAATGAGAATACAGTAATAAGAACAAGATAGTTTTTTTTGACGCAGGGAATGCGTTCACTCGCCGTCATTCCTACTGCAGGGGCAGCAGGAACGATGTGTGGACTCCCGGCCCTTGGGGGCCGTCCTACCTACTAAACCTCGCGGCGTTTCATCTTCTTCCCAACCGGGTTGCGGAATAGGCCTGAGGGCTATTCACGGCAACCAATGAACAAGAAGGTGTCGGTATGAATTAAAGCACGAAATATTACCAAAGTTTAACATTAAATAAAGTTAAAGAACTTAATTTTATGTAAACATTTATAAAAAAAAAAAAAAATAACATTTATATACTACGACGATTACGCCCGCGGTTTCACCTGCGTAGAGTAGTTTTCCCGTTCCCGTTTCCCACAGGAACTTGTTTCGGGATAAAAAGTAGCCTATGTGTTATTCTGATGTATAAGCTATATTATTGTAAAGATTCATCAAAATCCATTCAATAGATTTTGCGTGAAAGAGTAACAAACATCCATTCTTACAAACTTTTTGCGTTTATAATATTAGTAGGATTATATCTTCGCCTATACCACAATGCGTGAAGACAAACTTTTACAACCAGTGTGTTTTACCGGTGATGACCTACAGTGAGACGTGAATACTTACCGAAAGCTGAACAACGACCTATGGAGCGCGCTATGCTCAGAGTGTCTTTGAGGGGTAAACTCCGAAAGGAAGTAACTTAGTGCAGAGTGGTCGACATAGCTCGCAGAGTAAGCACATTAAAGTGGCAATGGTCTGGCCCCATCTGTAGAAGAACCAATGGTAGATGGAGCAAACGAGTTCTGGAGTGAAGACCGCGACTCGGCAAACGTACGACGAACCACCTGCAAGATGAAACGATGACCAGAAAAAAAATGCAGTGAGGGACTGGATGTGGAAAGAACAGGGCCGTGGCCGTTGTGGCGTGAATTGGGAGAGGCCTACGTCCTGCAGTAGACTGCCATAGGCTGATTTGATTGAATATTATTAAGGGCTCTGATCACAACTATTCGTAAACTTTCTAGCAAACAAGATCTAGAAGCGCTCGTGGCCCCGCGGTCTCAGTGTTCGGTAAACGATCACTGAGGTACGCAACTTTCACTATGGCTGGTCGTCGGATGGGTGACCACTTTGTGGCATTTACATTTGCGAGCGTTTCCGTGCTTCGGAAGGCACGTTAAGCCGTTGGTCCCGGTTGCCAGTAAAATGGCAGTCGTTAAGCCTGGTTGAAGGCCTTATAGGCGGCTTAAGAAATTTCAACAGCGGGTAGCCACAGCCTGCGTCTGTCTATTTCAACACGGCAATGGGCTCACCACCTATTACGTGGGACAGGAATCCACACGGTGAAAAGTGGGCATATAATATGCCTCTGCCACCCCTTCGGGGATAAGGCGTGATGAATATTTATTTATTATTTTATTCTAGCAAACATTTAATAATTTATCGGAACGTCAAACTGGATTTGAAAAAGTCGTTCACAGAGCATATTTACATTCATAAATCCTAAAAAATCTTTAAACCGCATTTTTATCTATCAGATCGTGCATAGATTTTCCGATGTCTCAAGATCGTCGGAAACTTTCTAGTTGGTTATGAATAAAGAGACTGATGTGAGTTGTGTGATACTGTGAAGAACTACATAAAATGATGAAAAAGCTTTGATTAATCTGTCTTTGCAGCAAAATTTTGATGTAGTCCCTATTTCTAAATTAAAAGATTTTCAATACATGTACATTAAAAATCAAGTTTTTAAATTTGTATCTACTTGTTTCTCCCAGTACTTGTTTCTCTCTGAAGCGGCTAGACCGATTATAACGGGACTTTAATATATTATTAGTAGGTATTTTCGCTGCATTTTATCTCCGTATTTCCACAGGAAAAGCATTCGCTAGTATATATAATATAATGCAAATTTGGTTAAACAGACAGGACTTTACTAACTTTAACATTACCTTACAATTTCCTGAAAATGTTCCAAAGTTTCTCGACGGTAAATTACATCGGTATTCACATGTGCACACGGACCCCGGTCCCGGTGGCGTTCGCTAAGTAGACTTGACTTATGTGTGCTATTCGTCAGTTTGCTGAATATGTGTAGGTATAACCATCGGCACATGTATAACTCTATTGTAGTCAGCTGCAGTACATATGAATAAAATTTATGATTTTATTTCATTGCTATTTGGTTTATACTTCGAGGATTTCAATATACGACTGTAAAATACTGTGCCTGTGACAAGAGCCATCCACCTATTATCATTACGCATGAATTATATATATTACTAGGTGACCCCCTTGGCTTCGCCCGTGACATACTGCGCACTCCCGTCGCACCTATATATAAATTCTTTCTTCTTTATCAAACACGCCTTATCCCCGAAGGGGTGGCAGAGGCATATGATACGCCCACTTTTCACCATGTTTATTCCTGTCCCACGTAATAGGTGGTGAGCCCATTGCCGTGTTGAATTAGACAGACAGGTTCTGGCTACCTGCGGTTAAATTTTTTTAAGTCGTCCATAAGGCCTTCAACTTGGCTTAACGACTGCTATGTTTCTAGTAACCGGGACCAATCGCTTAACGTGCCTTCCGAAGCACGGAAACGCTCACAAATGTAAATGCCACAACGTGGTCACCCATCCGTGGCCAGCCATAGCGAAAGTTGCTTAACGCAGTGATCGTTTACAGAACACTAAGTCGGCGGGGCCACGAGCGCTTCAAGAAGCTTACAAATTCTACAATAATATATAAAAAATTGCCCGATTTGTCGACATTTATGATCCGAGTCATACTGAAATTACTGAAGTCAAGTTATTGAGAAGTAACATAGGCGTTGTATCATTATGTTACTACCCAAGGAAGCGGAGCAGATTTGCATACATTATTATAAATACGGGTATATGGGTTTAGTAGGTTCTTCTACTTCGAAGTATCCCATAGGCGAGTTAGGAACAGCCAGTAAGACACATATAAATAAATAAATATATATCGTTGGGACAACTCACACAACGCCATCTGATTCCGAAATAAGCAGAGCTTGTGCTATGGTAACCAGATAACTGATAAACATATTTATATATTTCTAAATACATACATATTATAGATAAATAACACCCAGACACAGAATACACTCCCACCGCACCAAAGAGGCAGTCTAAGTTTATTTATAGCACCACGCTACTTCCCAAGGAAGTGTCTAAACATATATGTGGAAAAATCAGGCATAAATGCGTAAATTTTAAGATTTTAAATTATGGGCATATATTTCACAAGAGGGCTCGCCTACGTCACGGGCTATTTATAAGTAAACGATGTCAATTATTTCAGCGTTTAGTTACTGTTAATCGTAGTTTAACTAATAGCATATATGATATTACAGAACATCGTATTGATTGACTATAGTTTTAGATAGCAACCATCGAAGCCTGTATTCGATCGAATAGACTGCAGAACCCTATTGAACTATAACAAGAGTCCAAATCTCAGACCCGAGACTACAAGTCACTCGGGACCCGGGGCTCAAACACGGTAACGGAATTCACATTGGAACACGTAGAACAATATTTTATTGCCTACCTGTGTAGTAGTCTGTATTTCCCAGAGGTCTTTTGAAACTGCTTAGATTTTGTATTTCTGGATACATAAAGTTCCTCATATGTATCTAAGGGACAAAACATGTCACATTATACGCAAACATTGATTGTGCCTCGATTTCTAATATTTGAACTGCCATATTGTATCATATCATAATTCAAGTGGCACAGTGTCAATTGTATGACATACATACATATAGGCATGTCGTTATCCTCGAATGGGTAGGCAGAGGTATACTAAACCATAATATTTTGTCTTACGTATTAAGTGGTGAGCCTATTGCCGTGTTGGCATAGACAGGCGCAAGTAGTGGCTACCTGCTGTTTTTTGATCTGTTCATAAAGCCTTCAACTTGGCTTTACTAGTAAACGGGACCAACAGCTTAAGGGAAAACTAGTCAGTCATTCTTTCATTTAAACTTCATTGGACGATAATTTAAAAAATGTTGGATAATATGACTAAAAATATGATAGATTTGAATTATTTGCAATATTCCGTGCTTCGGAAGGCACGTTAAGCCATTGGTCCCGGTTGCTATTAAAATGGTAGTCGTTAAACCTGGTTGAAGGCCTTATGGGCTTGAAAAAATTCAACAGTAGGTCACCACAGCCTGCACCTGTCCATTTCAACACGGCAATGGGCGCTCCACCTGTTACGTGGGACAAAAATGCATATAGTGAAATGTGGGAGTATAGTATGCCTCTGCCTACCCCTTCGGGTATAAAGACGTGACAATATGTATGTATGTATATGAATTATTAACGTTAAAGAATATGTTTCTATGGAACCAAAATCACAGTAATTAAAATAGTTTAAAAATTAGGCCTCACAAATAACTTCATATTTACTGCTTTTTTTCATGAAACATCACGCGCATATATATTATATACTCGTAGTAAGAAACATTCAACAGTACTGTTGTACAGACAAGTTTATTTATAACCAAGCGGTTTATGATTGCGACTACTACAACATTAAATTACCTTCCCAAGCACGAAAACCATCATCCATCTAAGGGCCATCCATAGCGCAGCGTTAGTATACTTAACACTGAGTGTTCTCTACCACTGGGGTGGCAGACAAGCTAACGGCCCACCAGATCGAAACTGTTCACCAAGCAGTGAGATTGTTACATTCCCAGCGCTTCAATAGTATGACATTACGTCTAAATAATGTAGTTATTAGGTACTACTCGTAAAAGCTCTTGTCCATTGTAAACTTGTAACACTCGTCATTTTGTACCGGGAGATAGAAGTACTATTAGGTACATAGTTTACCTAGGACATTTATTTATTTACTAGTTGACGCCCGCGGCTCCACACGAGTGGTTAAGTTTTTCCGGTCCCGTTTCCCACAGGAACATGTACCCGGGATAAGAAATAGTTGTTTTGTACTGTGTAAGCTATATTATTGTAGTTTCATCAAAATCCATTAAGTAGATTACTATTACTGTAGTACAATCACAAATTGTTGCGCTCATTAGCGCTTTTAATTACTATATTCTTACAGGCGCTACGACAGTGTATTCCCATTTCAATATTAGTCAATTTACCGAATTATTTTTGGAAGATTTCCGTTTTTCACCGACAGCACTTCGTTAGCAGCAAAGTTAACTTTTTAACGAACTTGAAAGCTCCGAGAACACAAGCTAATTGAGTTTTAATTCTCTCTGAGTAGATTAAAGTACCTACACGTGATATGTGTTATATAGTGCTTTACCTTTGAAGAGGTTTTTCTATTTTTCACGCTTTGAATTGTATTTTTGATCACATGTCAACTTTGTGGCTTTGTATTATGCACATTATTGTGACGCATTAATACAGGAAGCCTGGTAATGTGTGTGACAGGGTTTCCTAGTGCCGATACCAGTCTCCCACAAAGGATAACAGATTTCTTTTATATGTGTATATATATCGATGTGTTACCTTTGTGAAAGAGAAATAAATAAAGTATTATTATTTTATGTACTTTGCCGAAACGTAATCTTTTAGAAAAACATTGTGTGAAATAGTATTTATCAATCAATCACCCGTTTATACCAGAAGGGATGGTAGAGGCATATTACATGCCAACATTTCACCATGTGCATTTAATCCCTCGCAATAGGTGATGAGCCCGTCGCCATAGCTCATTTGGGATCAATGAGCTATGGCGACGGGCTCATCACCTATTGCGAGGGATTAAATGCACATGGTGCACACGCATTAAATGCACGTGGGCGTAATTAAGTCAATTATCATTGTTAGCGAGTCTTTGTCTACGGGCTAGCTGTCAGATAATTCTTTGAATTTTCAAAGACTTTAGAGTTTAAATTGAAGCGCATTTTTCATTAACCATTTGAACTCGGTGAACTAGGTCATATAAAAACATTCCCAAATAAATTTATTCGTATCTGAAACAACTAGATACTGTATGTGTATTAATTTCTGTGGAGGCGTGTGATAAAGAAACATTTCATTGCATAACCTCTGGTTCAACGCTGCTAATTGGATTTCCTGGAAGGCACCGACTTCAAACGAGGATCTAGTTTACTGAAATACATAATACTTGAAGTATTTTAGTATGTCGTATAAAAATATAAAAACTGAATCTACTTTAAAGTGACAACTGGATATTGACTGCCTCTGTGACGCGGTGAAGTTATCCGACTGCTAAGCAAGAGGTCGTGGGTTCGATTCCCACCCATGATTAAACTTTGTGTGATGAGCACACGATTGTTTATTCTGTGTTTGGGTGTTATTTATCAATAATATGTATGTATTTAGAATATATAAGTATGTTTATCAGTTATCTGGTTACCACAGTATAAGCTCTGCTTAGTTTGGAATCAGATGGCGTTGTGTGAGTTGTACCAACGATATATATGTACTAGATGACCCCCACAGCTTCGCCCGTGGAATATTTCGACCTCCCGTCGCATCTATTTAATCCCGTCGCTTATAATTTTTTTATTGATGCATAAAAATTTGCCCGATTTGTCGACATTTATGACTACTGCTCTGCTCCCCAGTGTAGTAGTGTAATGATATATAGCCTATAGCCTTCCTCGATAAATGGGCTATCTAACAAAAAAGAATTTTTCAAATCCGTCCAGTAGTTCCTAAGATTAGCGCGTTCAACCAAACAAACAAACAAACCAGATTATACGGGAGCAGAGCTCTCGCAGGCTTACCTTAGTATTACAATGTATTCCCGTATACTCACGGGAAAGGGAACTACGTGAATGAAACCGTGGGCGCCCACTAGTCCAACTAATATTATAAACGCAAAAGTTTGTAGTAATGGATGTTTACCCTTAGACCGCGCGCCCTCATTGGTCAAATCAAATATGTTTTTGTCATATTATAAGTCAATGGTCTAATCAGTTAATTCGCGTTTCCTCGGTTTCCTGGAACACATTTCCGTTCCTTTCCCAAAATCACACCTACTGAAAATATCAAGCAACCAAGAGGAAAGTGTCACACATGAAAAAAAAGATGACCTACAATATTTATACACTAAGGGCCGTATTCCAGAACGTTTCTCAATACTTAATCGACGCTTGAGATTAGATTTTATAAGGCAAAAACTAGTCTCAAGCGTTGATTGAGTATTGAGAAACGTTCTGAAATTCGGGCCTAAATTGGTCAATAGTGGTTGCGTAATCTCACAGGTCAGTCTAAAAATCACACGCACTCCCAGAACCAAATCAATAGTCAATATTGTTTGGATTCAGATTCATGAATAACTTACCTGCGGCTTAACTCGCTGGCATTTGAGTCTGTATTGCGGCACAATCGGATTTAAATTTCCATTTCCGATAATTATTTAAAAAATTGTTCAGTCGTGAAACCGGTTTTACTATGTTATTATAAAAAGTTGATAACTAGCATTCAATTTGAAAAAGTTGAAAAAGTATTATAAAAAGTTGATAACAAGCATACAGTTTAAAAATAAGATTGTCTGTATTTGGCCCATGTATACAGAAAAAGAGATGGTACAGTCCATGGAGGGTTAAAAAACGCTTTAAAATTATGGGGATGGGATCCTGAGAATTATAACTAACTCACGAGGGGTATAATATTCGTACTTTACGTCTAGAGCAGTCGGTATTACGTTGAGGTCTTACGGTATACTTCAACGGGTCCCGGCGTCACTCATTTTGTTGACCAACGGACTTTAAAAGAAGCTTTTGAGGTGTAATATAATTATTCAAAATTAATTGTCTATAATAACGTTTTGTAGAATTTTGATATCTTTTCTCTAAACAGTTTCAAAACGCCAATTCTCAAAATTTAAAAAAAATATAAGTAAGTACCTACGAATTATTCATACAAAGATGACGGAGAGAAACTTGAACTCCGGTGTTCATTATCTCATAAACTTATAGCTCATTTTCGTGAGTCGCTCGCTGATGATCACAGTCATGACTGCGGAATGGCGACTATTGCCACAGTAGGTAAAACCACTATTAAATAGTATAACGCAAGACAGTATAAGAATGTTTGATGTCTTTTCATAGACATACGATTATACGAATGACGTCTGCGGTTAGCTACTGACACAATGCCATACATTGTCCTTTCGATTTTCATCACGTCATCGCAACCATTTTTCATACTCTAGCTCTACAATTGGCCATGTGTCCCATAAATGAACTTTCGAATGGCCTACCAGTACTAAAAACTATTAGCTTACGTATATTATAACTATTAGTTTATATTTTTTATTATTATTAATAACATAATGTCTTGTTAATCTTTCATTTGTATTCCTCATACCCTAATTAACCCCATAATAAAATCTGGTAAAAAAATAAATAGGCACATAAAATATTAGTGATCGGTGCGATATCATTATCATGCCGTAACGGTATTGATCCAAGTTATTTCTGGACTACTGCATTCAGTTCCGTCTGCGTTTCTACTCCAATCCAATGGTCTAAATAAAGATTATACCAAACCAGACGGTCCGATTATATCAAACTTTTTACAGGTATGGTCTTCAAATATATCAAGCGTAGCGACAATGCCTATGTTTAGATATTTACCGGTGCTGTAGTATATTCCATCTAAATAAAACCATTTTGATGTTTTTAATAGAATTTATATTATAAAGAATTAAGGGAATATTTCAATCTCATCCAACTTATTAGCCATCTTGAAAAATTCTTTAATGGAACGTTTACCATCAAAGAATACAGAATAGTAACATAAATTAGGTAAAGTTAATACTTGTTTTTGTTTAGTTTATTTTTATGTTAATTTCACAAGCAATAGAAAGATGTTAAGATAAAAATAGTACCATGGTACTATTTATTCATTGAATAAATTGCAAACCGGAAGAGATTATGAAGCATTAGTTGAGACGATAACAAAGTTATGTTATCCATAACATCGTTTGTCTTGAATGAAACCAACGCCCAGCCATTGAAAACGGACCTAGCATCCTTGCAGCTGAATTACCAATTGATCCTTTGCCCCATTCGAGTAAAAATTAACACAAGATCATAGTGTTAATTATTACACTAGGTTGTAAATGCCTCTGGAAAATATAAATATGCCTCTGGAAGTTTATAATAATACCATTACTAATTGGGATACGTCCGTGACATACTTCGAACTCCCGTTGCACGTATTTAATCCCGTCCCTTATAAATTCTGCAATAATGCATAAAAAATTGCCTGATTTGTCGTCGACTACTGCTCCGCTCTCCAGGGTAGTAGCGTGATGATATATAGCCTATAGCCTTTCTCGATAAATGGGCTATCTAAAACAAAATATTTTTTTCAAATCCGTCCAGTATTTCCTAAGATTAGCGCGTTCAACCTGACAAACAAACTGTTCAGCTTTATAATATTAGTATAGATGTGCAATATTTTGCTTTACCATAATAAGTATTTACTATAATCCTTTTCAACGAACCATTTCTTATAGTAATAAAACCTTAACAAGGTTTATGTTAGTTAAGACTAGGTGACCCTCCCGGCTTCGCCCGTGACATACTTCGAGCTCCCGTTGGACCTATTTAATTCCGTCGCCTATAAATTCTCCAATAATGCATAAAAAATTGCCCGATTTGTCGACATTTATGACTACTGCTTCGCTCTCCAGGGCAGTAGGCGTTCAATCAAACAAACAAACAAACTCTTCAGCTTTATAATATTAGTATAGATTTACTATTATACTCAATCCAAAACACCGCTAAATTACAAGGAGCTGAGATCCATTAAGTGCTTAAGTGCCTCCCGAGCACAAAATTGGGGATGATAATGGTAATGGGTTTCTCGCTATGTTAATATAAGACTTTACACCGAGCCGTTCAATTCACGTGTTGTTCTAAGCAATATGCCCGGGAAGGGTATTGCGGCATAAACCTTTAAATTATGAATATGCCTTGTTTATGCTGACTCATTAGTGTATACAAAATGTTAATAGCCCTATTATTACATTATATCAAGGGTTATTTCAAGGGTTATTTAGTGTTAAGTGTTGTATTTGATTTTTTCAAAGTATTTTCTGTCGTAATTTACAAACACTATATATCATATATTTTTTGTTTATCGACGTTTGAAATTTACCGACAGTATACTCAACAAATTAGGTATATTAGTTTACTATTTTTTATTTCCTTTGTTTAATGATTTCATTGATCAAGGCAATTTCATGGCAAGGCAAATCATCTGTACAGTCTCTCTCTCTCTCTCTCTCTCTCTCTCTCACACACACACACACACACACACACACGTACACAACTCACACACACACACATACACGCACGCATCTTTAATTAATATTATACTTTATTGTACACCTCAATAGTAGTTAGATTTAGAAATTTGACAAATAATAGCAAGAATTGTGGTTTCCAAACCGCACATGTGCACTTAGATCGTTTACATGGCTCGCAATTTATTAAATTTTTATAATATGTTCAAGTTACTTTCAGTTTACGACAGTCTGGAATTAGTTCGATGGCTCCGGACCCATTCATCATTCCTAACTTTCATAACAGCTCGTCTAATTTCGTGTACAAAACAAACATCTACGTATCCTCGTGATGCCAAAATTATTTATTAGTTTCCGCACACTACATCAATAAAAATGGAAATGGTGAGCTCATTCGGCAACTTTAGCACAGTAAAGAAGTTACAGTTACTTGACACCGAGGATACGAAATGGGATAAGTTTCAAAAAGCAATTGGACTTATATGGTCGTTATGGACCTGGAAGAAAGTGCTAGCGTGTAAACCGTTGAAAACTTTCCATGATAGATTCAATTCAATTGTAATAATTTATTCTACATAGCTATTTTATGTTGGAAATTAAACGGTATATTTTAACACAAATAAACCCCTATTAATTACTAAGGGTGCAAGAAAACAGAGAGAGTTCGACTTGAGGGTCGTGGAAACAAAATTAATTACGCAATAGTCGAGAAAACTTTTTGGTTGGCATCACGGCATCGTAATAATTGTTGCTAATAGAGTTCTATCCACCTGGGAAATGAGCAGGAAGGCGAAGGATTACATTTGCGACTATAAGCGGGCATCTTGTAGTCCGTGTCAGGCTGCAGCTAATGAGTCGACTTTTAATTACACTCACGTTTACGCTGGGGAGTTGGAGCGAGAATACAATGTTAAATTAAATGTAAAATTAGATGCACATAATATTAGTTGCTTAGTTGCCGGATTTAGTCTCGCATTTAGATCATTTTGATTAGGTGATAAATTGTTTAAGCGTTTCAGCTCCGTTCAGTAATTTAGGGGATATCTATCGACTTATTTTGCGAAGTCAGGATGTAATAAATATAATATGACTGTTATCCATATATTTACTTTCATCATTAAAATTATGATGAAAGAAAGAAAGATGAAAAGTCTGAACAAAATTGTAGTGAAGGCAAAAAATGTCAGTGTAATTAAAACTTTTACGAGGACAAAGGCTTACTCAACTTTACTTTTAATTTTTTCAGGTTATTAAGAAATTTTGCGTAAAAAATATGATTTTGATAATTTATTTCATCAAAGTCATCTATTTATACATCTCTAGGGCTCTAATATTTTCACGTGACGTAAGGTATATCTCATATCCGCAAACGAGCGTCCGGGCCGGAAACCACGCAATGCCTCAGAATACACGCGGTTCAGTCCATCCTTGGCGTTCCCATTTAAAATCATTAAAGTTTTAAATTAAATTGACCGCTTTGATCATAAACCCAATGTCCACAAACAAAAAATTTCGAATAGTATCCAAATTATTATGGCAGTTCCTCGTATTATCAGTGGCGCTTGCATCATATTTTTAATTTCTTTTAAACGAAGATATTATATGAGAAATAAAATTTTAAACGAAACGAACTCTGAGTAATAACTGTCTACAGTACTAGATATTATTAGCAAATTATTTGCGATGAACAAGATCCAATGTGTAGAACCATTTTCAATCTTATGTTATCTTACAACTTGGCATCATTGTCCACAACCAGTTTGATTCATTTTGCCAGAGACAATATACCAAAACCTGGAAGAATGAGAGAATTCTCTTACTTAGAACGACACACTAGTGTGTAAGGGGCTCCACCAAGATCTCTGGAGCCCAAGCGACCTCGTCTACTAGCGGCGAACCTGCTGATTGGAACTGGATGAGGCAGCGACGCAGGGAAATTAGGGTTAAGTAGATGTGGGTAGGAGTTTGGAAGTCAGATAGCATAGCTCCCAACAATGCAGAAAAAATAAGATGCTAACGATAGTTGCAGAACGACAATGAAAGAGGAGAGGAGGATCCCATAACACACCCTCGATTCTGTTAAGGATGTCATCTTGTAAAGCGGAGTATTGCACATTTTTAAAAATCATTCCTCCTTTACATTTGTAGAGGTTATCCTTGACCGTTGTGCGTTGGGATTGACGAATCGCGGGGGTGTGGTGGGATCCTCCTCCCCTTCTTTATTATCGTTCTATGATGGATTTTCGCCATGTAACGCCTGATTCAATTACTTAACTATTGTTGCTCTTAGCGGTTGGTTTAAAATGCACACCACAATTCAAATCCAGGTAAAGCCTGGAAGCTATTTGAAAAACTATAAGAATAAGATTAAGCAGCATGAGACTAAAGTTATTTCATCAGTGAATTTTCTATGTTCTCAATCGAAATTTGATCATCATCCGGCGTCTGTCCCGAGCGTCTGTCTCGCGACGCCCTGGGTCTGCTTTTCTACTTTTTCTCCTCCACTTAGCACGGTCGACGGTATCCTCTGTAGTGGTGAGGCTTACAGTATTTCTATGACCTGTGGATTTTGCCAAGATGGGACTGTTTCCATTACTATGAGTCCCCTAAGTCAGTATTTACAGCAATGACCAAAATCAAAAAAGTTACGCCGATCTCGAACTTGGAAAATTCTATCTAGTCCTTTAGAGTGGTTATCATTGAAACTGCTTGCATCTGTATAATACACGAAGAAACCATTCAAAGAATTTGTTTGTCAAGCATTTTAGAATTTAGAGGCTTTCTATTCAAATTTTGCAACTAAAATATTTAATCCAATATGACATTTTTATGGGGCTGAAATAGTCTTTTTAGCAAAACATAATACCATTTTCATGCAATGCATTAGCATAGCTTCACCTTCAACGTAGGGCAGGTCCCCAAGTGTTCTCCGGTACGTCCTCGTCGTCTGCCCTGGACCCATCCCACTTGGTGCGCGGTAACGCAGTGGCCGGTGGGTGGTGACCAAATCCGTGGAGAACTAAACTTGTGGACGATTTGAAGTGATTTTATGCGTCGTAGCCGCTATGAACCTACCTTAGTTGCAACTTTATCGATTGCTTGGGACCCATTTCACTAGGTGCGCGGTAACGCCAGGTAAGTGGCCAGTGGGTGGTGACTTCATATTAAAGTTGTGAAAGTATCTTGTTATACCCTGTTTTTAACTGACTTGGCTTATCTCCCGGACGCTCTGACTGCTTTGCGAATTTGGAATTGTTATTTGCTGATATCTTCTGTTCTTAAACTTTGTCAGCAAAATACTGTCACCTACTGACTCAGAGGTGGGCAGAGCCCTGAATTGGTCGATGGAGTCGGTGCGGACTGCACTGGTTCAGAGTGAGGAGGAGGGAAGTTGTCTCCATGCTTAATGGGTGACAAGCTTGGGAGAAAGAGGCGCTTACGCAATGGAAAATTTTTCGCAGGGACACCTGGGAGCGTGGATGATTCCCAAGAGGAAGTAATCTCTTTGACCCCGGTCAAAGTAATGCGCACTCGCGGTGGTAGAGGGACATATCACCATAGAGTGCGATTGTCGCAGGCTCGCAGAGAGGTCAAAGAGACTGGGACAGACACGGAAAACGAGTCAGACTCTACCGTCACTGACCACGTACGTCCCCCTAAAACAAGGAAGACAAAACTGCCTCCGGTACCCAGAACGGAGGAACTTATCCAACAAGCGGAGATGGACGCAGGTAAACTGCAGCAGGTAGCGTTAAAGACAAAGAACCTGAAAGGGACCTGCGTCAAAGAGATAAAGGATCTTTCAACTTCGCTTTTAAAGATCAAACCGCAGCGACAATGAAGAAATAAAGAGACTGCAAGCAGACAACAAGCGTCTGCGGGGACAGTTGTCTGCTATCCAGGAAGAGGTGGTTGCCCTGAGACAAGCTTTCACTGAAGGAAGAAGGCGTTCCACATCCAAAGAAAGACCGGCGCTCACCGGGGAACCAGTGAATGAGGTTTCACCCTGTGATGGGCTATCCAGGACGGAGTTTGCCGAGGTGATCGGTCGCCTTCAAAGAGAGCTCATGGAGCACATCTGAGGGGTGATAGGAGCCCGGCTGGAAAGCCTTGAGGTGGATGGCCAACTTTTGCCTGCCCCACCTCGACTCCATCGACCTCCTCTGGCATCAGACACTAGGGTGGGAAAAAATGGTCGGACTGAAGTGAATCCGGCTGCACCCACCACACTTATACCTCTAGTAAATATGCCCAAAGAGGCTAGACCGAAGAAGGTTGTTACCCGGGCAGCTGAACAAGTGGCGGGCCCTTCACATGAAGAGCAGCCACTGGTTGAGCAATTGTGGACAACAGTCGTGAGAAAAGCTAAGAAAGGAAACTTGGCAAAGGATACCAATAAACCTGAGGCTTCTAAAACAAAACTCAATCCCAAGACACCCAAGGTACCGAAGGCTCCTAAAACACTTGCGGTGGTAGTATCCCTCAAACCTGAGGCTGTGGCGGAAGGTATAACATACAAAGATGCCATCGATAAAGCAAAGGCGTCTGTGAGCCTGCTCCCATTATTGGCATTGGCATTGGCCCAGCTAAATTCCGCAAAAGAATTACGGGGGCTCCCATCGAGCTCCCAAAAGAAACGACGCCCACGCCGGCAGACACTCTGGCTGCCAAAATCGGTGAGGTCCTGGGTAGCGACGCCCAAGTCACAAGGCCTACCAAATTGGCACGTATTTCGGGCCTGGATACGTGTTTCGCGCCTGGATGACGCTGCAACAGAAGAAGAGATCAGCTTGGCGTTATCGGAGAAATCTGGGTCCCCCCCAGATCAATTCAGGGTGGGGGCTATAGCGATAAGTTTCTCAGGTGTCAGCTCAGTGATTGTTTCTTTCCCTATTGGGGCAGTAGCCAAGCTGGCCACAGTCCAGCGATTGGGCATAGGCTGGAGCAATTCCTCCATCCAAATCTTGGAGAAGCGCCCAATGCGGTGCCATCGCTGCATGGGTGTCGGCCACCCACAGGCATTGTGTCCATCCCAAAAGGATCGCAGTGGATTTTGTTACCGCTGTGGGCAGGAGGGGCACACATTATCTACATGCTCGGCTTGACCACGCTGTGCATTCTGCGCAGACTGCGGGTTACCTTCCGGACATCGCATGGCTGGGGTTAGTTGTAACCCTCCCCCGGTCAAGTGCCGCCGCCTACCTTTAATTGGGGGTGTATCCCGCGATATGGCCACGTCGGCCGCCCCTGTGGTAACGCCTATGGATACTAACAATGCCAGCTAGACCCATGGGACGTGTGCTGCAGGCGAACCTGAATCACTCAGCTGGCGCCCAGGCCCTCTTGCACCAGGCAGTGGCTGAGTGGGACAAAAACTTAGTCATTGTCTCGGAGCCCTATTCGATCCCTTCATCGCCAAAGTGGGTTGGAGCGACCGATGACCTCGCGGCAATCATGGTGTCCGGCGTGACACACTCTCTAACCATTGTGGAGAGAGGAGAGGGATACGTTGCGGCGCGATGGGGGAATATCATGGTAGTGTCGACGTACTTTTCCCCCAACCGTAGATGAACGGAATTCGAACGCTACCTGGCTGTGGTAGAAGGTGTGGTCCGACGAGCAGCTCCTAGTCCGGTGCTGCTGGCAGGGGACCTAAATGCTAAGTCCTCGGCGTGGGGATCCCCTGTTACGAATGCAAAAGGTAGAAACTTGGAGTCTTGGGCTGTATCCCTCGGTCTCCAAATTCTCAACGTGGGCAACACCCCAACTTGCGTACGGTGGCAGGGTACGTCCATCGTGGATGTAACCTTCGCCACTTCACGCCGGAGAACCTATCGGACCATAGGTATATCCGATATGAGGTCTCCACGGCACCAACGAGAGTCTTCCCTCTCCACCCATTCTCGATGACAAATGCCTCACATTTTCCTAGGTGGGCAATAGCTCAGTTCCAGCCAGAGGTGGCCGAAGAGGCAGCGATGGTGCGAGCTTGGGCCGAGGTGCCCGACTCGATTGCGGATGATCCCGATGGTATGGCGGAGTTACTTGCTAACGACATGAGGGTTGTGTGCGACTCCGCTATGCCAAAGCGACAAGCACGTCCTCATAACCGAAGACAGGTGTACTGGTGGACACAAGAAATCTCCGATCTGCGTGCTACCAGTACAAGGGCCAAACGTGCATACCCAGCGCTATCGTAGGCGCGCCCATGGAGAACAGAGTGAAGAGGAAGTGCTTCATGGGGCTTATAAGAAGGCTCAAAGGGCCCTCAGAGTCGCTATCTGCAGAGCAAAGGTTGCCGCCTGGACCGTTTTCTAGAGGTCCTAGAGAGTGATCCATGGGGACGCCCCTACAGGTGGATTAAAGGGAAATTTTCAGCCCCGGCTCCACCTACGTCCAGTATGGAGCCGGTGCTACGGCAGAGGGTTCTGAGGACACTTTTCCCGGATCCGGGAACTTTTTCGCCCCCATGCATGCCAACCACCGGTTCCGTCCCGGATGAGTGGACTAACGGGCCCCCTGTCACGGATGCTGAGTTTAGCGCCGTGAGGGAACGTTTCCGACGCAAAAATAAAGCACCGGGGCCGGATGGGGTCCCGGCCAAAGTAATGGCTATTGCCCTAGGTCCACTGGAGGAACATTTCCGAGCAGTGCTCGACGTCTGCCTGCAGAGGGTCCACTTCCCTGGAAGATGGAAGATGGGACGACTCTGTCTTCTTCGAAAAGTGGGTCGCCCAGCGGACTCCCGGAGGGATATCGGCCAATTGTCCTGCTTGATGAGACGGCAAAGGCCTTCGAGGAGATCCTTGCTTCCCGCATCATCGGGCACTTGGAGAGCTTAGGTCCGGATCTGGTCGATTGTCAATATGGTTTTCGTACTAGGCGGTCCACGATGGATGCATTAAGCCGCCTCTAAAAATGGACCGAAATGGCAACGGCACGTGAGGAGGAGAGCCCCCCCGGGGCTCCGTATTCGGGTAGAGGGCGCCCACATCCCAGTTGACGTGCACATGATACTTCATGTTCCATCCAGGGATCCAGTGTTAGCCCGAGGTACTCCTCGGGCTAACACTGGATCCCCGGTGGAGCTTCGAGAAACATTTCGAGCTTCTTTCTCCTCGGTTGTGTACCACGGCAGCTGCACTTGGAGGCCATCTCCCCAATATCGGGGGGACGGGCAGGTCTTGCCGCCGATTATACCATGGGGTCATAAGATCCATGGCCCTATACGGAGCTCCAGTATGGTCGCAATGCCTCGGTCCTCGTGCGCGCGCACTCATACGCAATCCTGAAAGGGTGATCGCGACCAGGGCTATACGGTAAGCCACGGGGCTGCCTGCGTATTGGCAGGCACCCCTCCTTGGCAAATCGATGCACTTGTACTTGCGGCGGTGCATCGGCATAGAGTCGAATCCAGAGTGCGGGGTGAGCAGCCTGATCTCGAGGAGATCGAGCAGGTCCGCTCACATGCCCGGAGGGATGCTTTACGCCAATGGAGCGAGGCACTGTCTAACCCAAGTGCTGGCCATTGGACGATCGAGGCGATCCGTCCGATGTTGGAGGAGTGGGTAAGTCGCCAAGGGGGCTGCCTCACCTACCATCTGGTGCAGGTTTTGACCGGACATGGATGTTTCGGTCATTATCTGTACCGTGTCGCGCGTCGTGAGGAGACTCTGATATGTCACCACTGCGGTGCCCCTGATGATACAGCCGAGCACACGATAGCTGTATGCCCAGCCTGGCAAAACGACCGTCAGGAACTAAACGTGGCGCTCGGCGGGATAGCACTTGCGCTGCCAAGTATAGTGCAATCCGGCGTAGACGGGTGGGCAGAAGAAGGCGGGCGGTTGTGACTGCTGGTCTTGTTCAGCCCTAAGAGTGACCTGCACACGTCAGGTGGCGCTGACATGTGCATTGCACAGGCCACCTCGTCTGGGTATTATCTGAGCATACCCAAATAATCCTCCACAGGCGCGGTACCCCGGCAAGGCCGGGCAGCCCAGAGGTGTTTTGGTGAGTTTAACAGGTCCCAAAACACCTCCATTAGGGTAGAAAGGTAGCCGAGGAGTTTTAGCGGGTATTGCCAGCACCACCACGATCAGGTGCTGGGGTCGCCCCACACAAGCCCATTGCTAGCCAGCAGTGGGTAGTCTGTAAGCGGATCTCTCCCCGAATAAAAAAAAAAAAAGCTTCACCTTCAACGTGCTTTATTATTCAAGGCTTTGCAAACAGTCATTGATTACTTACGTACCTACTCGTGTATTATGATGACGTCGGAAAATGCACGGATAACGTCAGCGAGATAGATTGTCGTAATACGGTCTAATTTCTTCAGCCTAAATGGAATTAGAACCTTTTTAGAAGGGAGAGATTTTAAAACTGAGGGAAACATTACCATCAATGACGTGTAATGGTACTAATCTGTCAATTATTCACGAATTTTAAAAATAATTTGGAACATCAAATGGAAAGAGGGCGGATGTTTTTTCTCCATGGACTCAACAAAGAAATCTACTCAATACCAAAAAACTTATATGTCTACGAAAATATTTGTTTTATGACATCACTTCTTTTTTTATTAGTAAATAAATAAATATCGTTGGGACAACTCACATAACGCCATTTGATTCCAAACTAAGCAGAGCTTGTATTATGGTAACGAGATAACTGATAAATATACTTATATATTTCTAAATATAGGTACTATAGATAAATAACACTCAGACACAGAATAAACCATCGTGCTCATCACACTAAGTTTTATCCAGGGCGGCAATCGAACCCACAACCTCTTGCGTAGCAGTCGGATACACTCCCACTGCGCCACAGAGGCAATCAACAAAACTTCTTTGTATGATGATCGTGTAATAATAATATAATATTCCAATGAAAACATTTACGTATCGTCATGATGAAGACGTGACCTTACATAGGTATATAAAGGGATTTAGCATATTAATTTACTTATTTAAACACATAGAAGCTTGTCATCCGTATGTCGGGTCGACGGCGGCGTGCCCGCTTCGTCGCCCGTCGAGACCTAATTAACATCAACTTAATGAATATGTAATGTTTGTTCATAATTAAATAATGTATTCCGTAAAAGTAGTATTGATCGCAGCATTCGTTTACTGTTTGGTAAATTCTATTATCACAATAATTTAATTTGACCGTATATGTAGGTATATTATACAAAAAGTTATGCCTAATTTTGTGACATAACAGTCTTAAATTATGAGTAAGACACCCTGGACAAATTAACATATTTAGAGACATCTTACACTTCAAAATTAATCAAGCCTAATGAAGCCGTTTAGGCAATGAAATTAATATATAAATACATTCAAAAAGCATTACCCTCTAAATGTCAGTCGTTTTAAAATACGAACATTCGAATTTCATTTAAATAAAGAGGAAATTTGCCATCTATAATCTAGATTCTAAAAACATAAATGTAACAGGGCGTTACATGTTTCTGATATCAAAAATATTTCACACGGATGAAACGCTATCAAAATGTAGTCGGACGTGGAACGTGGTGCAGTGGCAAATTTGTCTATTTGATATCGACCGGTGTGACTGCTGCAGTACGAAAATAGTCATTCGCTTGGGTAAATTTGCTACCTATACCCAATTTGTAGTACTAAGTTCGTATTTGTAGAGTGAAATCAGAATTCAAACTTTCGTTTGAGCAAACAAGATATTTTTCCAATCAAGTACCATCAATCAATCATATAATCAAACAAGCCTATCGCAGTTTACAGCTGGAAACGCGCCTCCCAATCCTTAAACGGTCATGTATCTACGAGTATATACCTATACTTACTAATATTATAAAGCTGAAGAATTTATTTCTATTTTTGTTCGGTTGAACGCGCTAATCTCAGGAACTAATGGTCGGATTAGAAAAAAAAAATTGTGTTAGATAGCCGATTTATCGAGAAAGGCCTATAATATATCATTCTACTATATCCTTTAATATATCATTACGCTACTACACTGGGGAGCGGAGCAGTAGTCACAAATATCGACAAATCGGGCAAATTTTTATGCATCATTGTCAATGGGCTCACCATCTACTACGTGGGACAGGAATCCACACGGTGAAAAGTGGGCATATAATATGCCTCTGCCACCCCTTCGGGGATAAGGCGTGATGGATATTTATTTATTTTATTTTATTTTTTCATTGTCATTGAGTTACAAAATGTATGGTAACTCAATGATCATTGTAGAATTAATAATACGGGACGGGTTTAAATAGGAGCAACGGGAGGTCGAAATATTCCACGGGCGAAGCTGTGGGGGTCATCTAGTGTAAATATATTTTGAGAGGGTGATTCGGCTTACTGTACCACAGTGGCTTCGCAGTACCGGGTTTTGTTTCAAGTCTTTTTTCTCTTTCATGTAAGGCATCATAATAACTACAAACAGGAACCATACAAGGAGTTTGCTGTTCGTCTGTCAGAGGGTTGAATATATCAAAGGCAAAATATATAATATACGTAGTATCATATTGGAAAAAAAAAGGGTTACAAATGGTTACAAAAGGTTACAATTTTGGTGTACTTTGACGGTGATGGGAGGGTGTAGAAACGACATACCATATTTGAATGCTAGCGATTTTAAAATCGGGAATAGGTTTTGAGAGTAACTAAAATTTTACCCAAGAAAAATAAGATCCGATTGTCAGAGGATCTCCAACGCAACAACGAAGGGGGTGCTATAAGTTTGACGTGCCTGAGTGTGTGTCTGTCTGTGGCATCGAACGGGTGAACTGATTTTGATTTTGATTTTTTTTTGTTGAAAGGTGAATTAATCAGAAGTGTTCTTAGCTATGTTTGATGAAAATTGGTCCAAAATGGCCGCCGCCACAAAACGGCGGAACATAAATTCTTTGACCAACGGACTTGCAAAAAAGCTTTTGATGTGTAATATAACTCTTCAAAATCGATTGTCTTATAACTTACTGCAATTTTTTGATATTTCCAGTCATAGTTTCTCTAAACTGTTTCAAAAAGACAATTCTCAAATTTTAAAAGAATGATTTGTAAGCAAGTACGAATAATTTTTCTAAAGGTGAATGAGAGAAACTTGAACTCCGGTGTTCATTATCTCATTAACTTTAACAATAAATATATTTTTGTGAGTAGCTCGCGGATGATCGCAGTCATGACTAAGCAATGGCGATATAGTCACAGTAATAAATAGTATAACACACGACAGTATAAGAATGTGTGATGATGTGTGATGTCTTTTCCTAGACATACGATTATAAGACAGACGCTTGTGGTTAGCTATGGACGAAATGCCATACATTGTCCTTTCGATTTTCATCACGTCACCGCAACCATTTGTAACCGTACCATCACAATACATTTTTGCCAATCTTATGTATGTCCAGAAAAATCTATCACAGTTTTCTAAACTCTGTGATAAACATAATATAAACACTAGAAATAAAAATAATCTTTCAGTCCACCACAGTCGACTACATAAGATTGGCGATTCTTTCCAGGGCAACTGTATACGCTTTTACAACAAGCTTCCCTGTGACCTGAGAAATTTACCTTTAAATAAATTTAAAAAGTTTATTAAAAACAAGCTTTGTAAAAAGGTTTTTACTCCGTTACAGACTATTTGCAGGACAGGGACGCCTGGAAATGATCTGCTGGCAAAGTGAAATAATATTAAATTGTAAATAGGCCATCAAAAAAAAGCCTTCCTAAGTTTCTTGCCGGTTCTTCTCAGGTGGGCCGCGTTCCGAACCGGTGGTCGCTTTAAATATTTTAAATAGTGTATGACATTTTGTAAGCGCCGTTAAAATGGTCTATGCAAAATAAAGATATTTTTATTTTTATTTTATTTTATTTTATTTTGTCATACTCTAGTTCTACAATTAGTCGTGAGTCCCCATAAATAAACTTTCGAATAGCCTACCAGTACTAAAAACTATTAGTTTATATATTTTGAATGTTTTTCATAATAACAGACGCCTTCGTGGTCCCGCGGACTCAGTGTTCTGTAAACGATCAATGCGCTAAGCAACTTTCGCTATGGCTGGTCACGGATGGGTGACCACTTTGTGGCATTTATAATTGCAAGCGTTTCTAAGCTTTGGAAGGCACGTTACGCCGTTGGTTTCGGTTGCCAGTAACATGGCAGTCGTTAAGTCAAGCTGAAGACCTTATGGGTGACTTGAAAAATTTCAAGAGCAGGTAGCCACAAACTGCTTCTGTCTGTTTCAAACACGGCATTGGGCTCACCACCTATTACGTGGGACATGAATACACATAGTTAAAAGTGGGCATATAATATGCCTCTGCCACCTCTTCGGGGATAAGGCGTGCAGGATAAATAAATAAATTTAATAATAACATAATGTCTTGTTAGTCTTTCATTGGTGTTCCTCATACCCTAAGTGACCCCATAACAAAATCTAGTCTAAAAATAAATAGGCACATAAAATATTAGTGATCGGTGCGATATCATGCCGTAACGGTATTGATCCAGGTTATTTCTGGACTACTGCATTCAGTTCCGTCTGCGTTTCTACTTCAATCCAATGGTCTAAATAAGGATTATACCAAACCAGTTGATCCGCTAATATCAAACCTTTCACAGGTTTGGTCTTCAAATATATCAAGCGTATCGACAATGCCTATGTTTAGATATTTACATACATGCATATACATTGTCACGCCTTTATCCCCGAAGGGGTAGGAAGAGGCATACTATACGCCCTAATTCCACCATATGCACTTTTGTCCCACGTAACAGGTGGTGAGCCCATTGCCGTGCTGAAATGGACAGGCGCAGGTTGTAGCGAGCTGTTGTTGAAAATTTTCAAGCCGCCCATAAGGCCTTCAACTGGGCTTAACGACTGCCATGTTACTGGCAACCGAGACCAACGGCTTAACATGCCTTCCAAAACACGGAAACGCTCGCAAATGTAAATGCCACAAAGTGGTCACCCATCCGAGGACCAGCCATAGTGTAAGTTGCTCATCGCAGCGATCGTTCACAGAACACAGAGTCCGCGGGGCCACGAGCGCTTAGATATTTACCAGCGCTGTAGTATATTCCATCTAAATAAAATCATTTGGATGTTTTTAACAAATAAATAAAAAACGTTGGGTCAACTCACAATACGCCATCTGATTTCAAACTAAGCAGACGTGGTACTATGGTAACCAGATAACTGATTAACATACTTTTATACTTCTAAATACATACTTACATATTATAGATAAATAACACCCAGACACAAAATATAATTTAATAGAATCTATATTACAAAGAATTAAGGGAATATTTCAATCTCATCCAACTTAGCCATCTTAAAAATTCCTTAAAGGAACGTTTACTATTTAAGTATGCAGAATAATTTGAGCACTAAAACTAGGTGCACTTGCCGTCCCCAGTAAGTCTAAATGGAGCAAAGCGTTTTGCCGTCACCATTTCGGTGATTATTCCCATGGTATGTCCGATTTTCGATATTACTTTTCCTAACCATGGCTAGATGTCGTATTATGTGTCGAATTTGATCAAAAAGTGTTGAGTGGTTTGGGAGGAGTTCGAAGACAAAGCGAAAATCCGAATCCGGGAAAAATCGAGCTAAGCTCACTTTTTTCGCTTCGCTCCAATATCTTTGTTATTAAAAAAAACTTATCTCTTTTAATATTAAAATAAATTACGTAAAGTTAATACTTATTTTGTATAGGTATTTTTTTGATTTCATAAATAATAGAAAGATTTTAGATAAAAATAGTACAACGGTACTATTTATTTGTTGAATAAATCACAGACCGGGAGGAGGAGATTATGAAGCATTCGTTGAAAAGATAATAAAGTTCTTTTATCTATAAAATCGTTTGTCATTGAAAACGGACTACTTAGCATCCTTGCAGCTGAGTTACTGACTGAACCTTTTGCACAATTCGAGTAAAAAATTAACACAAGATCATAGTGTTAATTATTACACTAGGTTGTAAATGCCTCTGGAAGTTTATAATAATACCAATACTAATTGGGATTTACCCGTGACATACTTCGAACTCTCGTCAAACGTATTTAATCCCGTCGCTTATAAATTCTTAACAATTTGGCTGATTTTGTCGTCGACTACTGCTCCGCTCTCCAGGGTAGTAGCGTGATGATATATACATATGATAGCTTATAGCTTTTCTCGATAAATGCTATCTAAAACAAAATTATTTTTTCAAATCCAACCAGTATTTCCTAAGATTAGCGCGTTCAACCTAACAAACAAACTGTTCAGCTTTATAATATTAGTAAAGATGTGCAATGTTTCGATTTACAATAATAATGTCTTTACTATAATCCTTTTAAACGAACTATTTCTTATAGTAATAAAACCTTTACAAGGTTTATGTTAGTTAAGACTAGGTGACCCTCCCGGCTTCGCCCGTGACATACTTCGAGCTCCCGTCGCACCTATTTGATTCCGTCGCTTATAAATTCTCCAATAATGCATAAAAATTTGACCGATTAGACGACTTTTATGACTACTGCTCCGCTCTCCAAGGTAGTATGAGTTCAATCAAACAAACAAACAAACTCGTCAGCTATATAATATTAGTATAGATTTACTATTTTATTCAATCCAAAACCCCGCTAAATTACAGGGAGCTGAGATCCATTAAGTGCTTAAGTGCCTCCCGAGCACAAAATTATGGATGATAATGGTAATGAGTTTCTCGCTATGTTAATATGAGACTTTACACCGAGCCGTCCAATTCACGTGTTGTTCTAAGCAATATGCCCGGGAAGGGTATTGCGGCATAAACCTTTAAATTATGAATATGCCTTGTTTATGCTGAGTCATTAGTGTATACAAAATGTTGCTAATAGCCCTATTATTACATTATAGCAAGGGTTATTTAGTGTTAAGTGCTGTATTTGATCTGTCCTCTCTGACTACCCCGTCAGGGAGACAGCGTAAAGATAGTTAGTTATTTTTTCAAGCAATATATATTATATATTTTTTGTTTATAGACGTTTGAAATTTACAGGCAGTATACTCAACATATTAGGTATATTAGTTTACTATTTTTCATTTACTTTGTTCTCCCTCTCTCTCGCTCTCTCTCACACACACATATACACGCACGCCCGCACACCATTCACACACACACAAACGCACGCACGCACGCACACACGCACACACACACAACACACACGCACACACACACAACACACACGCACACACACAGAACACACGCACACACATATACACAAAAGTAATTATTATCACACTCTATTTTTTAATAATCTTCTTTAATTATTATTATACTTTATTGTACACCACAATAGTAGTTACATTAGAAATGACAAATAATAGCAGGAGTTGCGGTTTCCGAACCGCACATGTGCACTTAGATCGCTTTCATGGCTCGCAATTTATTAAATTTTCATAATATGTTCAAGTTACTTTCAGTTTACGACAGTATTGGAATTAGTTCGATGGCTCCGGACCCATTCATCATTCCTAACTTTCATAACAGCTCGTCTAATTTCGTGTACAAAACAACCATCTACGTATCCTCGTGATGCCAAGATTATTTATTAGTTTCCGCACACTACATCAATAAAAATGGAAATGATGAGCTCATTCGGCAACTTTAGCACAGTAAAGAAGTTACAGTTTCTTGACACCGAGGATACGAAATGGGATAAGTTTCAGAAAGCAATTGGACTTATATGGTCGTTATGGACCTGGAAGAAAGTGCTACTAGCGTGTAAACCGTTGAAAACTTTCAAGATAGATTCAATTCAATTACTCGTATTTTATGTTGGAAATTAAACGGAAAATTTTAATATAAACAAACCCCTAATAATTACGAAGGGTGCAAGAAAACAGAGAGTTTGACTTGAGGGTCGTGAAAACAAAATTAATTACGCAATAGTCGAGAAAACTTTTTGGTTGGCATCACGGCATCGTAATAATTGTTGCTAATAGAGTTCTATCCACCTGGGAAATGAGCAGGAAGGCGAAGGATTACATTTGCGACTATGAGCGGGCATCTTGTAGTCCGTGTCAGGCTGCAGCTAATGACTCGACTTTTAATTACACTCACGTTTACGCTGGGAAGTCGGAGCGAGGATACAATGTTAAATTAAATGTAAAATTAGATGCACATTATATTAGTTACTTAGTTGCCGGATTTAGTCTCGCATTTAGATAGGTGATAAATTGTTTTAGCGTTTCAGCTCCATTCAGTAATTTAGAGCTAGCTTCTATCCAATCGACTTATTATGCCAAGTCAGGATGTAAAAAATATAATATAATCGTTATCCATATTTCTTTACTTTCATCATTAAAAATTATGAATAAGCGTAAAAAGTCTGAACAAAATTGTAGTTAACGCAAAATAAGGTCAGTGTAATTAAAACTTTCACGACGACAAAGGCTTACTCAACTTTACTTTAAATTTCCTTTTTTTTAAGAAATTTTGCATAAAAATATGATTTTAAAAATTTTTTTCATCCACATAATTAAAGTCATCTATTTATACATCTCTAGGTCTCTCTAATATTTTTACGTGACTATTTCTATAGGTGATGTAAAGTATATCACATATCCGTAAACGAGCGTCCGGGCCGGAAACCACACAATGCCTCAGAACACTCGCGGTTCGGTCCCTTGGAGCTCCCTTTTAAAATCATTAAAGTTTTAAATCGACCGCGTTGATCATACTCGTAAACCCATCGTTCACAAACAACAAATTTCGAATGGTATCTAAATTATTATGGCAGGTCCTGGTATTATCAGTGGCGCTTGCATCATATTTTTCCTTAAAACGTTGGAGATATAATAACTATGAGAATAACATTTTAAAAGGAACGAGCGCTGAGTTATAACGGTCTACAGTACTAGATATTATTGACAAGTTATTTGCGATGAACACGATCCAATGAGCAGAACCATTTTCAATCTTATGTTATCTTACAACTTAGCATCATTCTCCACAACCAGTTAGATTCATTTGGAAAGAGAAAATATAACAAAATCGTTCCAGATAATTTTCGATAATACAACTTGAACGTTTATATAGAAATTCTCTCATATTTAGAACGACACACTTGTGTATAAGGGGATCCACAAAGACCTCAAACGACCTCATCTGCTAGCGGTGAACCTGCTGATTGGAACTGGATGAGGTGACGCAGGGTTATTAGGGTTAAGTGGACTTGGGTAGGAGTTGGGCAGTCAGATAGCAAAGGCTCCCAACAATGGAGAAAAAATAAGATGCTAACGGTAGTTGCAGAACGAATGATGTAATGAAAGAGGGGAGGAGGATCCCATAACACATCCTCGATTCTGTCAAGAATGTCATCTTGTAAAGCGGAGTATTGCATATTTTTTAACATCCTTCCTCCTTTACAATTTGTAGAGATTATCCTTGACCATTGTGCGTTAGGATTGACGAATCAAGGGTGTGTGATGGGATCCTCCTCCTTTCCTTTATTATCGTTTTACGATGGTTTTCCGCCATGTAACGCCTGATTCAATTACTTAACGATAGTTGATCTTAGCGATTCAATAAAAGTGGACCCCAGGTTTCAAATCCAGGTACAGCTTGGAAGCTATTTGAAAAACAATAAGAATAAGATTGAGCACCATGAGACTAAAGACATTTTATCAGTGAATTTTCTATGCTTTCAATCGAAATTAGATCATCATCATCATCCGAGAGTCTGTCCCGAGCGTCTATCTCGCGAAGCCTGGGGTCCTATTCCTACTTTTTCTCCTCCACTTCGCACAGTAATTCTATAGCGTGTGGATTTTGTCAAGATGCGTAAGTGACTATTATGGTAGATTTCGGCTGTTGGGACTGTTCCCATTACTATGAGTTCTATAAGTCAGTATTTACAGCAATGACCAAAATCAAAAAAATACGCCGATCTCGAACTTGGAAAAAAAACCATCTGGTTATTTAGTGTGGTTATCATTAAAACTGCCTGCATCTGTATAATTCATGAAGAAAACATTCAAAAGATTCGTTTGTCAAGCATTTTAGAATTTAGAGGAGTTCTATTCAAATTTTGCAACTAAAATATTTAATCCAATATGACATTTTTATGCGGCTGAAATGGACTAGTCTTTTAAGCAAAACATAGTACCATTTTCACGCAATGCATTAGCATAGCTTCACCTTCAACGTACTTTATTATTCAAGGCTTTGCAAACTTCGAGGCAAATTTGAACAGTCATTCATTACTTACGTACCTACTCGTGTATTATGATGACGTCGGAAAATTCACGGATAACGTCAGCGAGATAGATTGTCGTAATACGGTCTAATTTCTTCGGCCTAAATGGAATTAGAACCTTTTTAGAAGGGAGAGATATTAAAACTGAGGGATATATTACCATCTATGACATGTAATGGTACTAATTTGTCAATTATTCACGAGGGTTTTTTAAAATTTTTCTGAGGAACAAATGGAACAGAGAGCGGAAGTATTTTCTCCATGGAGTCAACAAAGACATCTACTCAATCCCAAAAAAACTGATGTCAACGAAAATTTGTTTTATGACATTACTTCTTTTTTTTTATAAATAAATAAATATCGTTGGGACAACTCACACAACGCTATCTGATTCCAAACTTAGCTAAGCTTGTACTATGGTAACCAGATAACTGATAAATATACTTATATATTTTTAAATACATAGTACATAGGTACTATAGATAAATAACACCCAGACACAGAATAAACCATCGTGCTCATCACACTAAGTTTTATCCAGGGTGGCAATCGAACCCACAACCTCTAGCGTAGCAGTCGGACACTCCCACTGTCACTGCGCCACAGAGGCAATCAACAAAACTTCTTTGTATGACGATCGTGTAATAATAGTTATAATATTTGAATGAAAAGATTTATGTATCGTCATGACGAGGACGTGTCCGTACATAGGTATATAAAGGGATTTAGCATATTAATTTACTTATTTAAACACATAGAAGCTTGTCATCCGTATGTCGGGTCGACGGCGGCTTCGTCGCCCGTCGAGACCTAATTAACATCAACTTAAAGAATTTGTAATGTTTGTTCATAATTAAATAATGTATTCCGTAAAAGTAGTATTGATCGCAGCATTCATTTACTGTTTGGTGAATTCTATTATCACAATAATTTACTTTGACCGTATATATGTATGTTATACAAAAACTTATGCCTAATTTTGTCACTTGGGACATCTTTCCGAGGAGTTACCCGGGGCGTCCGGCAATAGACAGATAGGCAGGTTTGGTTTTAGTCGGTTCGAGTCCGGCATGACATCCGAGCGGATCTCCAAACGTAAAAAAAAAATGTTTAATTTTGTGACTTAACAATCTGAAATTGGACTGGAGAAGATATCTTATTTAGAGACATCTTACACTTCAAACTTATCAAGTCTAATGAAGCCGTTTAGGCAGTGAAATTACGACTAAATACATTCAAATAGCATTACCTTCTTCTTATTTCACACGGATGAAACGCTATCGAAATGTAGTCGGACGTGGAACGTGGTGCAGTGGCCAATTTGTCTATCTGATATCGACCGGTGTGACTGCTGCAGTACGAATATAGTCATTCGCTTGGGTAAATTTGCTACCTATCATCAATTTGTAGTACTAAGTTCGTATTTGTAGAGTGAAATCAGAATTCAAACTTTCGTTTGAGCATACCAGATATTTTTCCAATCAAGTACCATCAATCAATCATATAATCAAACAAGCCTATCGCAGTTTAAAGCTGGAAACGCGCCTCTAAATCCTTAAACGGTATATACTCGTACTTATCAAATATTATAAAGCTGAAGTGTTTATTTCTTTTTTTGTTCGGTTGAACGTGCTAATCTCAGGAATTACTGGTTGGATTTGAAAAAAAATGTTTGTGATAGATAGCCCAATTATCGAGGAAGGCTTTAGGCTATATATCATTACGCTACTACACTGGGGAGCGGAGCAGTAGTCATAAATGTCGACAAATCGGGCAAATTTTTATGCATCATTGTAGAATTAATAATACCAGACGGGTTTAAATAGGTGCAACGGAAGGTCGAAATATTCCACGGGCGAAGCTGTGGGGTCATCTAGTGTAAACGAGTATACGTAGTATCATGTTGAAAAAAAATAGTTTACAATTTTGGTGTACTTTGACGGTGATAGGGAGGGTGTAGAAACGACATACCATATTTGAATGCTAGCGTGTTTAAAATCAGGAATAGGTTTTGAGAGTAACTAAAATTTTACCTAAGAAAAATAAGATCCTATTGTCAGGGGTTTCGAGGCAAAGCCGGCGTTCCCCTTTCGGCCACGTACGAAACCAAGTTTCGAAACTAGTTTCTAAATAATAATAATAATAATTTCCATGGACATAATATTTAGAAAGGTGTGGGTAGTTAAAACTAAAAATTTGCGGTTGCGGGACCGGTAGAAGTCAGGAACGAATTTCCTTACGATATAAAATAATAAAAACATTAATATTCAAAAAATACATTTTATTGTAAAAAAGTAAAATGAGTAACAAGTAAAGAGAATACTCAGTGAAATACCATAAAAAAAAAAAAAGAATCTCTAAGGCGGGAAATCGAATCCTGGTCCCCGTGGGCCAGGCGAGGACACTGATCACTATACTAAATAAAATATACTTAAAAAAAACTAATAAAACACGCTTTAATAGCAAATCTAACTAAAAATCAGAAAATATTTTTTTATTTATATTTTATTCAACTGTTAAAGTTATGAAAAGAAAATTAATTTCATTGTAAATAAGCGTGGGGTGCTTTTTATATCTAATTTCTAAACTAACTCTATGTTTACAAATAACTACTAATTATATATTTACAACAATCAATATCGAGCACCCCACGCTTTTTTACAATAAAATTAATTTTCTTTTCATAACTTTAACAGTTGAATCATCACTACATATTTTAAAATAAAGTCCGTGTTTTCGCTGTCTGTCCCTATGTATGCTTTGATCTTTAAAACTACGCAACGAATTTCGATGCATTTTTTTTTAATAGATAGAGTGATTCTAATAGAAGGTTTTTATGTATATTTTGTTAAGTTTTTGAATACATTAACTTCATTATAACGATATATGCTAGCGGTGTCGGAAAAAATAAGCCGTCTCGGAGCTTTTAACGAAAACGCTGCCTAATCCCTTTAAGATATAACAAAATAATGTATTGTGGAATGATGTATCTAATATAGGTCTACAAAAGTGTCTGCGACGGTATATGTCTATTTCCTAAGGATACCGTACTATACCCATTTTAATACTAAAAAAAACAGCTACAATAAACGGTGTTTTAAAGGCTATTTACACAAATACATTATTAATCCTTATCATTTTTAATATGTTAGTTGGTTTCAGCATTTTATGAAGATTATTTTGTACCTGTACACTTTGCAAATTAAATGAATATCTTAGGCGATATGGTAGTATCAAAAAAATGCGCAACGAAATTAATTTCGTGTACATTATCGTGAAATTAATAAAAGACGGGATTAAATGGGTGGCACGGGGTTCGAAGTATGTCACGGCCGAAGCCGGGCGGGTCAACTAGTAAAATATAAATTAAAAGTTATTGTTTTGTTTTTTTGTTTTTTTTAACTATATTTTATTTTTCACTTTTAAGTTCGATTTGCTATTAAACCGTTTTTAATATGTACAGAAGTGTTAACAGTTGTATCTCGATAGAAACATATTCAAGGATTTCTATCTCTTTTGCTCTCACGCAGAGGACCTGTATTAAAATCATTAATCCTGGCGATCCTAATTAGAATAATGAGATAAGCTTATCAAAATATTGTATTGTCGTCGATCGTTGATAAGTCTACAACGTTTAAGTAAATCTGATCGCTTAAAGTTGGGCAAAATCGAGTCCAAGCGAGTCAGTTACATACATACAAACAGACAAACATACAGGTGAAACTAATAAAAGCGTGTTAAAAAATATTAATCATTATCTCCGAAAGAATGGCAGAGGCAAATTATACCTCTTTTCATAAGAAGTGAAACTTCTTTACATTTTTACAGCTATAAAATTTCTCTCAACATCGATAAAGAAGTTTCACTTCAAAAATAGACAATTAAATTTGCGAGAACCCTTACACTTGATCGTTACTTAAATGTTTCTTATATTCCTATTGTGCACATAAAGTCACAGGAAAGTTTGTTACGCCCGTTCATTACAAATTAGGTCGGAAAAGTGTACAGAAAATCTAGCGTACATTTCAGTATGATTATATAATCCAACACTGTGAAAGGCTTATGTACACACGAATTCTATATTTCGTGAAGCAAACACATAAAAGTTGTGTGAGGCAGCTGTAAGGGGTAATGGTCTCGAAATAATTTTCCTCGTTGAATACTGAATTTTTATCGAAGCTGCACCACTGTGTTAAATGTTCCGTTGGATATCAGTTAAAATGTTTAGAAAGGTACTCGAAATACTAGTTTCGTACATGCATATGTAACAAAATATGGTAGGTCTCTTATTTTTATAAAATGTTACACTTGGGTTAGGCGTTGTTATACATTTAGGTGTATCATAGCAAGATATAGAAATTGATAATTAGATATAGCTATTATTTATTTTATTACAGTTATAAACTTTATATAGAGAATATGAAATACAGAACTTCGTGGAAAAAGTTTATGGATTTTTCTGTTTGAAATATCACTTCATTTAATGCGTGTTTGTCTCTCACTTTGTGCGAGAAATATTTATTTGTATTTGAATAATTTATCAACCAATATCAATAACACGGTAAAAGGAAATTCGTTTTACTTAACTTTATTTATTTTTTATTCGGGCTCTGCCCGTGACATACTTCGCACCTCCATCGCACCCATCGCCGAAATTTTGCCCGCTTCGTTAACATTCAAATTACACACCGCTCTCCTGGGTAGTAGTGTGATAATGTATAGGTTTCCTCGATAAATGGGCTATCCGACACAAAACGATTTTTTCCAATCGAACCAGTAGTTCCTGAGATTAACGCATTCAAACAACAAATAAACTCTTCAGTTTTATGTATTAGTATAGAGTATAGATGATTCAAGAAAAGTAAGGAAAATATGACTATATATTCCTTACAACAATCAATCCAAATTTTTGTCTGTCTGTAAAAACTGTAAACAAATTTCAATATGAATTTCATTAATGGATGGAGTAATAAGATTAGTAGTTGATAAATCTATTGCACAATAAAGGTTCTTAAAATTGTTGTGAGTTTAAAAGGTCGGTGTGCCAGTCGTACTCGCTCACCAATGTTTACGAACAAATTTGTACACTAAAATCATAAATAATTTGGATTAAAAGTTTTTTTTTTCATCTCGGGCTCAGATATTGATATAAATTGAATTTGAATTTGATATTGGGCCTTATCGCAAGAAGCAATTTCTTCCACGCAAGCTTTGAAGGAGAAAAGTGATAGCGAAGTTCCATCATATTCTATCAATTCGATATATCATTATTTCCAGCATATAGCTTGTGTCAATCCGGCATTTCACATTTACATGTTCGGATTATGATATTCTACATAATTACCTTTACTGGACGACAAAATAACATGATTATGTAGGCACGAGCGACACATTTTCAGCGGACATGCATAATTTAGTTTAGAACGTCACGTATTTTTAGTCAGCCGTGCCCATACAGTATGAACTCGCTCGACGGCTAGAAAGCTTACTGTAGTAAAAATATTTTCACAAAGTAAGCGAGACAGAAAATTTGGAAAACAATAAGAATGAAGAAGGAAAAGCTATCAGCAATGCATGAATTGAAGAAACCTAAACTGCAGGTACTAATATGTGAGATACTATATGTGAGAGTGAAACAAAGTTAATATCTTTATATATACCAGCTACTAAAATTCTTAGACTTGGATTAATGGATTAATTTAAATATAAGAAACTAGTACACCTTTGGTATTTCTTGAAAATATTTGTTAACCTAATTCGTGACAGAGCCAACTTTGATACTACAGTTTATTAAAACTAGTTTTTAGCGTGCATTACACATTTTAAGCTTACCCTTTATTTATTATAAGATCAAAGACAGCGTTATCGATTTTATCAACCTACTGTTAGTTTACATAAAACAAACGCTTTAACCACTTTAATATCATTAGAGATCACAAATAAAAGGGTCATGTTTCAGAAAATCACTGCCCAGAGCCCATCTATATGTACGGGTCGGTCATACTGGGTTAGGTACAGGTAGTTGTATGAATAGTTTTCATAGATATTTCTACAATTTCTATCAGTGCAGTGTCAGTGACAATTATCTATTTAAAATAAAGATTACCTTAAATACTTTTAAAGGTAAAGGTAATTACTATTTAAATTTTATTATCTAAACTAATATGGAACTTTTTGTTTACTTTTGGTTTATTCGCGGCAATGCCGGGTGGGTACAATTAAAGATTATACCCTAATATTTGCATAATATTAAGGTGTTTATAAAGTACAGTTGCGGTAGGGGGAAAATATGGAATAAAGCTAAACAAAGAATCGGCCTTTGGGATCTAAAATGGGATCGTTGAATTTTACTACAACAAAGGCATCCGATAACAATGACTGTTTTTATGTAATTTTTGAGTTTTGATAACCAATTAAGTAATTAATTACTTAATTGGTTATCTAGGTTACTAGTAAATTTTATAGTAAAGCCAAATACAAAATATCAAATGTGATTTTTTTACGAGTTTCAGTGGGATCTAAGCACTGTCACTGTTAACCAATGTACCAATATCCCGACAGTGGACCCCATGTCGTGGGGGTTGCGGTATGGCAGGCCTTCAAGGCCTGAGCAGTGATGAAGGTTCCCGGCCTGGCCGGTAGCGCTTCGTTGTCGTTGCTCCTGGCTTCGGCCGGTAGAAGCTAATTTTTGCCGTCGTATGGACGTGCAGCTGACCCCATTGCACGAGGAGGTCGCGGTATGGTGGGCCTGTAAGGCCCACGGTTTCACGACAGCTCCCGTCTTGGCCGGTAGAAGCGAGCCAACGGTGCTTGGCCGCCGTCGCCTCGTTCGCTAGCAAGGTGACGGCGGCAAAACGCGAGGTTTTTCGGGTGCAGTCATCGCACAACCGCTATACTCTTTAAGTGCTAGTCATCCAGCAAGGAGGATGACGGGGTAAAATGATTTACACCAGCTTTAAGGAGCTCAGGAGCAATTCCTGTGTGCAGTAACAGCTGGAGACCCAGGCACCGGAGGCCATTGGTTTGTGTGACATCATTTTGGGAGGGTAATTGACCTGACTGTGCCATGCTGGTCAGAAGGCTTTCTACAGGGCATAGCTCGTGGTCATAGCAAAGAGAAGGTAAAAGTAAATTGTTCTCTTTGCCATGACGTCGTTATTAGTCAGTCATTTACAGTTGATCCTAGCTTGGCCTCCGAAGATCTCGTTTGGACCCTATTCACAACATTTTTATTATTTGTGCTATATAAACATTCGCTGTGAATAATATACCTATCCAACCAATGGGCAAAGGCGCTCCCTAAACTTAGGTTTTTACAATAATAAGCTCTCCAAATACTTATGCTTGAAGTACTACTATGTAGTAATATTATATTTTATTATCTTTGCTACTACCGCGCTACTTCCAGTCATAAATAAAATCAAATCATAACCTTGTTACTGTCAGGGCGAAGAAATATAATTGTATTTGTCTATAATGCGGCAAAATACAAGAGAATACTTCAAAATGTAGGTTGGCTGTCTCGAGCACGCGTAGTAAAAGTTTGTAAAGATGGCGTTCGAGTTTCGACGAAAAATCTCCTCGGAAGTCGACTAGATTTATGAGGGCCGTTAAAGTGACGCAGGTATTTTCCCCACTGAGGGCAAACTGACCAATACTTCAACGTATTTTTCCTGTGACTTTTATATTCTTAATGTCTCCAAGTTCTTATAATATTGACATTTTTACTTCATATTCACGCTTGGCCTATTATTTGTTTAAGAGAAATAGAGGAAATGTAGTGGAAAATATATTTAGTATCGGATTGAATTTTACTTGTAGGTACTGGGCTCATCACTTCAAGAATTTGTATCTATGAATAAATTGACCGAAATTAATTTCGTTTCAAAAGAATGCAACGGACTAATTGTGATCATGATGTTGAGACAGACACGCAAAAGCATATACCTATCTGCTTCAACAGACTATACAGGGTCATTTGTAAAACACCAGCAACCTGCTAGGAGTGGATAGCTAAGGTCATAACCAACAACGTTTGTTCATACAGTTTTAGCAATTCGTTGCGAAACGAGTATTATCATACATTTAACCCTCGAGCTGCGTCATAGGTTTTCGTTCTTGGATTCGCTTAAGTGAACTTATGGGTCTCCTTTTCGTCACGTACTGCATACCTCGATGCACGATGGACGTGCGCGCATCAATAAGGTTAAAATGTGGTCAAAGGAGCTATCAGTGACCCACCACCATCCCCTGTGATTTTCACGAGTTGCGTAGTATTGAAATCCAATCAGTACATTAAATGAATGTTAAATTTGAAAAAAGTTATTTAATTAAAAAAAAAAACTAGATTAAAAATAAACTCATAGAACGTTTTCTTATGATGTCCTAGCAGGTTGCTGGTTTTTTTCACAATTGACCCTTTACAATTTCATCAAATTCCTAAATGCAGTTTTAATAAAAGCTAGCCAATATTTTGTAAGCCGATTTTATAATACAACGACATGTAAACCTGTCCCTGTCATAAAACATTACTGATAAAAGAGATATTTACCAATTTAAATTATTGAATTAAATAAAGCAACCCTGGCTTAAATTGTTGAAATAAATAAGGCAAACCCTGGCTTAATTACTTAATAATAAAGTCAGGGTTAGCTCAATTTTCAGTATACTTTAACCGAGGACTTAATCACTCAAGATGGTAGAGCTTATTAAAATGCCAATCATTAGGCCCAAATGGATAAAACAATAAGAATATTTACGTACAAAATTTTAAAGTCAAATTGGAATTTGAAATAAAAATCTTATTAAGTATTTCCTTCCGAAAAACGATTATTTGACTTCAATCCTGCACAAGGGACGAAGATATTGAAAATCTTGACGAATTGTTAAAGTTTGAACGTTTCAACTTTGCCTGTTCATGTTTTTTAGTGTCTCTCTGTGAAAATCGGTTTCAGTTTGAAATAAATTAAATTTAAAATAATTTCTCTGGAAAAAATATATTAAGATTTAAAATTAAATTATACGGTTCAAATAAAAATTATAATAACAAAGACTGATGGAATAAAAAGCTATTTACAAAAATAAGTTTGTCTAAAAATATAATAGAAAATCATCTAATTTACTCATATAACAAACTCTAGAAAAATAGTTAGAGACATGTAAAAATAATTTAGTTAAGTGGTCGGTGTTGCTGAATGAGTGAAGTACTACGAGTATTAACGTTCCATTGTCAGACATCTTGCTGGTCTACATGGCAAAACTAATTACGAGTTTTCTACTTGTTGCTTTCATTACTCTTTTCTCATTGAGAAACCAATCTATTTGGCGGATAACTGTGGATTCCAGTTGATCCGTCGAGCTTATACTATCGACAATATCGGAGAAAGTTTGCAAAGATTCTTGAAGCTGGGCAGATTAACAATTCGTAATGAACTTAAATGAAATGTTTCGATGTCTGAGGAATATTAGGTAACTTACCTATTAAATGAATAAACGAATTCTGGCTATATTTTCTTAGTTAGTTCATTTTTGTAGTCAACTAAGAGGGTTTTGCCATAATCTTCTTTCTCTCTGTCTGTAAATAAACTTAGGGATTTTTTAAACCGACGCTATAATTTGGCAAGGACAATGTTTTTTTGCATGGGAGTTACTCGAGCTGTCTGACGGCGAGACCGCTAAAAATCGCGAAAGCCCTATCTTAACTCTACCTACACTACAAAATGCAATTATGACATCGTAGGAGAAACTCAATGACTTCTATAGAGACACTTTTGCTATCAGCTGAACAATAACTCAACATTGAGGAGAGCATTGGGCTTCGCAGAAATTGAGGGTAATAAATAACGTAAGATCATACTCCAAGCATCACCAGAGTTGCCTGCTGTATATACGACAAGTTGAACAGTTATTGCTCGAAAAAATTCAACAGCAGAAAGCCACCATCTACTTCTGACCATTTGACCATAAGATCACAATAGGTTCAACAATATAACGTTAGAAAAAAATTTTAACATAACATAACATAACATACTTTCACGCCTTTATCCCCGAAGGGGTAGGCAGAGGCGTACTATACGGCCGGGTTACACCGTATGCTTTGCTTTTTGTCCCACGTAGCAGGTGGTGAGCCCATTGCCGTGTTGAAATGGACAGGTGCAGGTTGTGGCGACCTGCTGTTGAAATTTTTCAAGCCGCCCATAAGGCATTCAACTGGCTTAACGACTGGCATGTTACTGGCAACCGGGACCAACGGCTTAACGTGCCTTCCGAAGCACGGAAACGCTCGCAAATATAAATGCCACAAAGTGGTCACCCATCCGAGGACCAGCCATAGTGAAAGTTGCTTAACGCAGTGATCGTTTACAGAACACTACGTCCGTGGGGCCACGAGCGCTACGAAAAAAATGTTACTGGTACAATATAGGTATTAGTTTGCCTCTCCCAACCCTTTAAGAAATAAAATGTTCCATAGTACAAGCTTACCTATATTAGTTTAATTTGGGCTAAATGTGTAAAAATGTCCAATAACATTTGTAAGAAAATTATTATCTCCAATTTTCTATTCCAGCTGTGTGTTGGTTGCCTAATTTTACATATAAATGATTACGGCTGTGGGTCTTTGGGTAAACCTTCTTCCTACTCAACAGCAACACCGATTGTATGGAGATACAAATGACTGCTTACCTTTTCAATATTATTATATTACATGAACACACGTTTGTTTGTACTGACAATGTTAAGAGACCCAAAAAGGTAAGCTCATCCGGGGCTTAATAGTGTTTCAAAGGAATGGCCACTGTACCACATGTACCACAAGCATAAGGTAAATTCTTGCTAACTATTTTCACGCTCTATCCCTGTCGAGGTAGTCAGGGATACTGCATGAAGATAGTTAGTTACTCTTCTTGAAATATTTGCTGTAATCGGCTAAAGATTTTCTTAATTAGATATTTTAACTACCGTTAATAAACATTATTGTTACTGAATAAACTCTGACTCAGCCATTTGCGCAGTCTTGACATAAACCCTTTATTTCATTGGAGAATATTAAACTGAAATTTAATAGCCTCAAAGGGGCCAGTTATATTCTTCACTTGATAAGTATAAACGTTTGAAACGGACCTTTAAGCGGATGAAAAGGTGCAAATTTTGTTATCACAGTGTACAGTTCGGGCAGACCGTTTATTTCTAAATGCGTGTGTAGGTAATTGTGAAAGTCTAACTAAATGGTAGTGCGAGTTTATTTATTTTGCTTACCCACCCCAAGCTAAAATGGGTGTGGTTTTGTCTTTTTAACTTAAAACTTACTTACCTTAACTATCTTCACGCTGTATCTCTGACGGGGTAGTCAGACAGGACAAATCGCCGACATCGCGATCCATGCATGCTTCTTTCGCTTCCTGTAGATTCATTAATGTCTCCATTCATGCATGGGTATCCGAGTATATTCTACTTTTGTCTTTTTCGTTTTTCAAATAATTTGTTTTGGCAATTAAACAACATAATTAAGTCAAATAAAACCAATCTTCTTCAAATGTAGTACATAAAAATTTTCAGCAAAAAGTAAAAATCTTTTTCTTTAAATCTTGCCGTGAATTTCCTTCTTATTGTAACTTCATTTTGACGATATACAAAATTACCTACTGGTATTAGAATTCTACTGTAGTATTATAAATGTGTCGTACATAATTTGTTGCATATTAATGAAGGAAAACTATTAATGAGCGAGGCTGAGGTCAGTGGGGCATGAACCAAGCCTGGACCACTCCACAGCTAAGGATACATATTCCTTTGCAACAAGGCTGCCTTTTATCTTCATTAATAGCCACCGTTTGGGATTAAGTTCAAATGCTCATTTAGAACTATTTAACAAATTTAATTATTTAGCCATGTAGATCAATAAAGACCAAGATATTGTGCTTAAATTTTAAACTATACGTTCTACACACTTACACGGGTGTACAAAAATTTAGGTCATTGACTGATTAAATCGTTGACTATGGGCAAAAATTATTCGTACGCGTCCACGAACGCAATAATAAACCTTTACGAGAGATGCGTAAACATGTATTAATTCGCAAGCAAAGCTAGCATTGAAAACAAAATAGGAATAAAATTTACGAGTGCATAAAATGTCTAGTGTACTTTTAACGGACATCAAGTCGTATAAACGTGTAAAATCTGGAGAGCTGACTCTGCCATCTCATTACATATTCCGTTTCGACGGCGAATATTTCGACAACAAACATTATGGTAATTTAGCCACATAACGACCTATTTTACACCTGTTTACGTAAACAAGATGGCTAAAGCTTCGGAGACGATTTTTCTCTGCTTATGGTAGTATCAAAAACGATCGTTTATGTACCAAAAGATACATTTTACTTAGGTTTCGCAAAGGGGGTCTCATGTTTAACTAACTTTAGCGCTATTTTGTGCTAATACTTTTGAAAATCGTTATTGAGACTAATTATTTATGGTAAGAGGTCGTTATAGAATTTAATGGGGTATCAAAATGTTTTAGGACGCAACATTCAGTCTTTAATAGTACTCTTTAATTTTATACTAAACTTGTTGCACGAGCCGTTAAAGTGATTACGTTAAGAAATTTACAGTCAATTAACAGAAACGTTGTATTTTTGGCATTGAGATAGCATCTTTTTGTATTAAGCTTATTTTTTTAGGAGACACTGATACATTTAGAGTTTCCAAAAAAGTTCGTGAATTCTTGTTGTAAATATTTGAAAAATGTTTTCACATTGTAGACAAAATAAGGATTGGAAATGATGATCGAACTGGAAGGTGACCTGTATAAAACAGAAGTGTTGGAATTTTAGATACTCACAGAGAGGAAAACTAGAAAACACCGAGTACGTTGAACGGAAACTTTGTATAGCAAAACATGTAAAATTTCGTAACGGTTAAAAAGCAAACTAAAGTTATTGAGATCACTGCTACAAGTAACTAAGTAAAACCTATCTCCCAAAATCTCTAGGTTATTTCCAATATTAATGCGTAAGGAAGACAGGACAAACGGTTTCAAACTAATTTGATCACGTCTTTTTCTTTTATTTCTATAATTAGCTGATGTTTGCAACAATGTCTGAGTGGTAAAGTTTTCCAGTACCTGATCTACAGGGTATTTCTTAGTAGGCTATCTTTAAAACCCAAAGACAAGTCATACCGAACTATTCAGAAGAACTATAAAAAATAATTATATTGTGGTACATTTATTTTTCTCACGAGATATGTAAAAAAGCAATGTGTAATATTTTATTATACGATATTATTCCTTTTTTACAGAGGTTCCGATGAATGTTCTGAAACTGCTTCATTTTTTCCGATATCTTGAAGAAATATAGTCAACATCAACAATTACAACAAATTTTCACAAAATTATGACTAATTATACCTTTATCATGAATCATGCTATCGATTGGTGGAACTAGCATGAGAATCCGTTCAGTAGTTTTTAAATTTAAAGCATACTGACAGACGCAGTGGATGATTTTGTTTTATAATATGTAAGGATTACGCAGCTTTACTTGAAAGAGGGGTATTGACACAGAGCCATTATGCTCCCTACTAGATGTCATACAACCAAACGTGTCAGGGGCGTTACAACAAAGTGTAGTGTTTGTATGAAAACTATTAATTGTGGTCACAACAATATCAAAGTCTAAAATTGTTTAGACACATGAATTTAAACTTTAGGCTTGTGAACATAAGGTTTAGTTGGTGATAATCACCAATCTACCGATGTTCATGAATGTATGATAGCAATCCGAAGAGCAAGTGCATCATGATTCAACCTGTATTCTAGCAAATTTTAAACTCTAGGGTGTCTGCAAACCGAGATATTGATGTTACAATGTATGCATTCGGAAAGTTTGTCACCTAATTTATGTACGTCTTTACACTATATCCCTGACGGGGTAGTCAGAGAGAATAGATTGCCAGGGTTCTAGATCTATACGTACGTTTTCGTTTTCAGTAGATTCATTAATCGTTTCATACACACACATCTAGGTATCCGAGTACTTGACCTTTTCGTTTTTAAGCAATCTGCCAACATGGTGTTCGTAATCTTCGTATGTATATATATCTTGGTCTACTCTGAAATTTTCTACCCTCTGCTTTCACTCAATAAATATTATAACCATATTGCGTACCACTTCATTACGCGTTCGGTCGGTCACACCATACTATTTCCAAGTTATCACATTTCCACTGTGTTCTAATTCCTTTCATTTATTTCCTGACTTAACCAGTAAAAAAGTAAAATATACCTAAAGTAAAAGTATATAAGTACACACACACACACACACACACATACTAAACTCGACGTCAACAAGATTTCAATTGCGAATTTAGTTTTAAAAATATGTTGCATAAATATGCTGAAAGGTAGGTATTGAAAACAGGGCATTTCCTAGTTTACGTACTAGTGTCTCACAATACAACGAAATATGTACATGTAGAACGATAGCAATACATCTAGTAATGTAGTGAGAAATTTAACGATTCTTTTTATTGAAAAAGAAAGATGAAAAAGTGTATATTTAATATAGGCTATAACAGTATAATTACCGTATTTATGTGTTCTACCATTTTGATCAATCAAATCAATTCAGACTTCGCAGTTTTATGATGATCGTAGACGTAGTAGACCTCTCCCAATTATTTAGGAAACTTGATGGCCTCCCAGTGCTGGTCAGTCGGGTTGGTACAGGGATTTGCTTCAAAGTTTTCTCTCAAATGATCAGTTCATACCATAGATAACTTCTATTTTGCATATTTCCGTTTATCAGTATTGAAACTCCCAAACCCGGGTAATAATCTGTTAATTTGAAAACTGGTGTTGAACGTTTTTCTAGGAATTAAAAATGTGGATCCAGCAAGAGCCCTGCGGACAAACTACTGCCACTGTGAGAATCTTGGACAAGAAGTAATGACCTCAGTTCAGTGCGGTTGTGACCAAAATTTATGAAAAATATCTTTGTGTAAATAAGAACCTATTTTAACTACCTGTGCCCCTGGCTTCGCCCGTGGTATATTTTGAACTTCCGTTCTGCAACTCGCACCATAGCCCATAAAAACATTTTCATACAAACTTTTTCACTCTATTTTACACCCCTAATTAGTATGATGAAGTATGCTAGTATTGTATGCTGAAGATAGTAGTTTTTTTTTATCTCCTATACATTATTTACCACCTAGAGAAGGAATTGAGAAAAAGTTATCTTAGTGAATCTCAACGGAATATAGGGAAATAATGTTCAGTAGTTTCGGCTCGGCCTTGATGTAGTCAGTCATTAAATATTAAGAGGGAGCAAACCTAAAATTAATGGCTAAATAGATATTTCATTACGTCTCAGAAGTTTGGAGCGAAACTATATTACCAAACTACTATTGTCTTAAATCATAACACTCTGATAATAAATAAGGATGTTTTTGCAATGTGCCTATCGCGCAGTTAATAACTCAGTAGCTGAGTCTGCAGCTTTGCTCGTGTGGCAGCCTATCGTATGCAAATGTCAGACAGGTAAGTACCATTATGCCATCTCAAATGTTATCAAACTAACAAATCAGCATATGACAGGCAATTTTACATGCAATATATTCGACTCGATCTTATTCGTTAAATATTTATCTTTGTCGTGTGGAGTGAGGGACCACAGTTTAGTCATTTTTTTATTATTAAACTTTTTTTATACCACTGAGGTGGCAGACCAGCATACGGCCCACCTGATGGAAAGTGGTCACCGTAGCCTATGGACGTTTACAACACCAGAGGTACAGCAATCGCGGTGCCGAAGCTTTAAAAACCTTCTAAGACCCCTTTTGAAGAACCTTATACTGTAGACGTTCGGGAAAACCCAGGAATAAATATGTTTTATAAATTTTGTAATAAATGTCACAATACTATAATCTTTTTGATATTTTCCGAGATCTAGTTGATGGTTCGTGCTCGTGGCCCCGCGGACGTAGTGTTCTGTAAAAGATCACTGCGTTAAGCAACTTTCACTATGGCTGGTCCTCGGATGGGTGACCACTTTGTGGCATTTATATTTGCGAGCGTTTCCGTGCTTCGGAAGCCAGGTCGCCACAACCTGCACCTGTCCATTTCAACACGGTAATGGGCTCACCACCTGTTACGTGGGACAAAAAGCAAAGCTTACGGTGAAACGTGGGCGTATAGTACGCCTCTGCATACCCCTTCGGGGATAAAGGCGTGAAAGTATGTTATGTTATGCTAGTTGATGGTCTGTGAGTACTGAAAGATCACTCTTTAAGGACTAGTTTTTGGTACATTTCTTTACAAATTTTCAGATTTGTTCTACAATTGTTTCAAGACTACTTCCAAAACATATTATTTTGCGAAATATGAGCATGTTCCCTCGGTTCACATACACATAGAAATTATTTTAAAAGTACACCCAAACTTCTCGTTGTTTACGTGTCTAATACAACTGTTGTAAATTGTCGTTGAAACTTATATATTTGTAGTATTGTAAGAAGCAACCCCTCGAGACATGACTATACAACTGTGTATGTAGATACAACGTCGTGATTTGTAGAGGAGTGACAAGCTCTCATTGTAGCCCTGTGGCGCGACGACACTTCAAAACACCCTATTGTTGACTTCCACCCACTTCACAAGCTTACCTACACCACTAACGTACAAATACTCACATACAGTAAATGTGAAGTCAACTAATTCGTATTTTTATGCAGATTCTTTTGGGAAATCAATAAGGGTTGCTACAATTAGGTATGCTATGTACCTATAGACAAAAACAAAAATAAAATATCGGCACAAGGCATTTTCTTAAATAAGAAACCTAATTTTGATCCCGAATCTCTGTAGATTACATGGCCCTTTATCGGGAAAAAAGTAGATGTTGTCCTATTCCAGTTCCACTATGGGTAAAGTTTCATTGAGTAACAAATAGCTATTCATACAATCTTGCCAGAGAATATTTAGTTCTCAATGCACCCTAAATTGCATTTTTAAGGAACGGATATACAGGAAGTACTAGTTGAAATTAACAAAATCGAATGGAAAACAGGCTAAATAGATTTGGAAGGAAAATAAGTGAATTTAAAAATGGAATTTCTTTTTACCGTTTTTTGGTAACAGTAAAAGAGTAAATAGCAACGTGTTAATATAAGCGAATAAATAAGTGAAGGCTTACTATACTCACAAAACCAAGAATTCTGCTCTGTACGCATTATTTCCTTAAAGTAAAAATGTTCACAATAAAAATCCCAGTTACTGGAATTCTTAGGGGTCGAATATTTAATAAAAACAATTTACTCTCACAAAGCGGAAATTGCTACGTTAAACGCATATTGTACAACGGACATTCAGATGTGGCGTTGTCTATTATTAGATACAAAGCCCGGATTTGCATAACACGGCCCGGATCATCGGCTGTGATTGTTTCGATGCCGGTTACAACCCATGTTATTTGGAGGGATTCCGATTAATAAATGGCTTAGATTAGATTTACAAAATGTATTTGTTACTTTCGAGAATATGTTCTATTTGTTGACTTCCTGTTCCTGTTGTTTATTTCGGAGTTTGGGTGTTTCCTAAGTATAATATGTATGTATTGTATTTAGTAATATATAAGTATACTAGCTGACCCGCGCAACTGCGTTTGCGTCACATAAGCTAAACAGGCAAAGAGAGATTAGTTAAAGAGGGTGGCGCGAAGGCAATTCTTAGGAAACAACTTTTGAAGTATCTCCTTTCTAACAACAGCTTTGTTGTTAAAGCAAAGCACTTAATCAGAATACTTGTTGATAAGTTTAAATTAAATAATATACACGCGGGCGAAACTGCGGGAACAGAATATACATTTTTCACACATTTCATCCTCTCTCGTAAAGGAACCGCGCAGAATATCAAAAACTCCAATCATGCCAAAATTGATTAAGTATTCTCGGCTTGATGGTCGATTATTATTATTACCTTCAAAAATAAGTTGTCTCCAATAGTTGATGCCCGCGGCTCCACTCACGTGAAGTTTCGTTAGTAAAAGTAGGTATCCTATGTATTAATTCAGGAAATGTTCCCCACCTACATGTTAATAAGAACCCCCATGGAAGTGTGAACTTCATAGCTCCATAGATTTCGTAATCAATGAGCCAATTTGTACGAACTCTGTTTTATCTCCTGATATGTAGGTAAACTTTTGCAAAACCACAATACACGTGCCCATTTATTTGTAACCAGAAACAGTTATATGTAAATTCATTATTCTTACTTTGAAAACGACGAACTTCCACAAAACTGTTTATTACGCTTATTTACGTTCTTAGTGGTACAATTTCGCAAAATCCCGTCTTAGGGAGTACTACATGTTAAAAAGAACCCCATGCGAAGTTTGGGCTTCGTAGCTTTGTTAGTTTTATAGGTTTCGTGACCAATGAGTCAGTTATTACAGCTCCTGTTTTACCCCCTTAAGGGTAGAATTGATCAAAATTCCTTAACGAGTATTTTTTTCTTATTTATACAGAAGCAGGTATAAGACATTTGGTGTTGCTATGTTCAAAAATGAAGAATTTCCCATATAAACTTTCAACCCTCATTTACCCCCTTATAGGTAAAATTTTGCAAAACCGCGATATACGTGCCCATTTATTTATAACTAAAAACAGGTGTACATAAATTCGTGTTTCTAACTTTAAAAATGACGAACTTCCATACAACCGTTTATCGCTTATTTACTTCCTTAGGGGTAGAATTTCGCAAAATCCCTTCTTAGCGGAAACATACGTATTAAAAAGAATCTCCATATGAATAATTATAATAACATAGATTTATGGAATAAAAAGCTATTTCCAAAAATACGTTGTCTAAAAATATAATAGAAAATCATCTAATTTACTCATATAACGAACTCTAGAAAAATTAGTTAGAAATATCTACAAATAATTTAGTTAAGTGGTCGGTGTTGCTGAATGAGTGAAGTACTATTAACGTTCCATTGTCAGACATCTTGCTGGTCTACATGGCAAAACTAATTACGAGTTTTCTACTTGTTGCTTTCATTACTCTTTTCTCATTGAGAAACCAATCTATTTGGTGGATAACTGTGGATTCCAGTTTATCCGTCGAGCTTATACTATCGACAATATCGGAGAAAGTTTGCAAAGATTCTTGAAGCTGGGCAGAATAACAGTTCGTAATGAACTTAAATTAAATGTTTCGATGTCTGAGGAATATTAGGTAACTTACCTATTAAATGAATAAACGAATTCTGGCTATATTTTCTTAGTTTGTTCTGTTTTGTTTTCTGTAGTTAACTAAGAGGGGTTTGCCATAATCTTCTTTCTCTCTGCTGTAAATAAACTTAGGAATTTTTTAAACTGAAGCTATAATTTGGCAAGGACAATGTTTTTTGCATGGAAGTTACTCTAGCTGTCTGATGGCGAGACCGCTGAAAATCCCCTATCTTTACTCTACCTACTCTACAAAATGCAATTATGACATCGTAGGATAAACTCAACGACTTCGATAGAGACACTTTTGCTATCAGGCCTAGCCTGCCATAGCCTCAAAGGGGCCAGTTATATTCTTCACTTGATAAGTATAAACGTTTGAAACGGGGCCCTGGACCTTTAAGCGGATGAAAAGGTGCAAATTTTGTTATCACAGGGTACAGTTCGGGCAGATCGTTTATTTCTAAATGCGTGTGTAGGTAAATGTGAAAGTAAAACAAATCTAAAAAAAATAAAAAAAATGTAGTGCGAGTTTATTTATTTTGCTTACCCACCCCAAGCTAAAATAGGTGTGATTTTGTCTTTTTAACTTAAAACTTACTTAACTTAATTAACTTCACGCTGTATCTCTGACGGGGTAGTCAGACAAGACAAATCGCAGACATCGCGATCCATGCATGCTTCTTTCGCTTTCTGTAGATTCATTAATGTCTACATATGCATGCATGTCTGGGTATCCGAGTATATTAGACTTTTGACTTTTTCGTTTTTCAAATACTTTGTTTTGGCAATTAAACAACATAATTAAGTCAAATAAAACCAATATTCTTCAAATGTAGTACATAAAAATTTTCAGCTAAAAGTAAAAATCTTTTGCTTTAAATTTCCTTCTTATTGTAACTTTATTTTGACGATATACAAAATTAACTACTGGTATTAGAATTCTACTGTAGTATTATAAATGTGTCCTACATAATTTGTTGCATATTAATGAAGGAAAACTATTAATGAGCGAGGCTGAGGTCAGTGGGGCATGAACCAAGCCTGGACCACTGCCAGATAAGGATACATACTCCGTTGCAACAAGGCTGCCTTTTATCTTCATTAATAGCCACCGTTTAGGATTAAGTTCAAATGCTCATTTAGGACATTATAACAAATTTAATTATTTAGCTAAGTAAATCAATAAAGACCAAGATACTGTGCTTAAATTTTAAACTGTACGTTCTACACACTCACACGGGTGTACAAAAATTTAGGTCATTGACTGATTAAATCGTTGACTATGGGCAAAAATTATTCGTACGCGTCCACGAACGCAATAATAAACCTTTACAAGAGATGCGTACACAAATATTAATTCGCACGCAAAGCTAGCATCGAAAACAAAATAGGAATAAAATTTACGAGTGCATAAAATGTCTAGTGTACTTTTAACGGACATCAAGTCGTATAAACGTGCAAAATCTGGAGAGCTGACTCTGCCATTTCATTACATATTCCGTTTCGACGGCGAATATTTGGACAACAAACATTATGGTAATTTAGCCACATAACGACCTATTTTACACCTGTTTACGTAAACAAGACGGCTAAAGCTTCGGAGACGATTTTTCTCTGCTTATGGTAGTATCAAAAACGATCGTTTATGTACCAAAGGATACATTTTACTTAGGTTTCGCAAAAGGGGTCTCATGTTTAACGAAACGTAAGACCCTTTAATCTGAAGTAACTACTTCAGCGCTATTTTGTGCTAATGCTTTTGAAAATCGTTATTGAGACTAATTCTTTATGGTAAGAGGTCGTTATAGAATTTAATGGGGTATCAAAATGTTTTAGGCCGCAACATTCAGTCTTTAATAGTACTCTTTAATTTTTTACTAAACTTGTTGCACGAGCCGTTAAAGTGATTATGTTAAGAAATTTACAGTCGATTAACTGAAACGTTGTATTTATAATATTGTAATTGAGATAGCATCTTTTTGTATTAAGCTTATTTTTTAGGAGACACTGATACATTTAGTTACAAAAAATTCGTGAATTCTTGTTGTAAATATTTGAAAAATGTTTTCACTTTGTAGACAAAATAAGGATTGGAAATGATGATCGAACTGGACGGTGACCTGTATAAAACAGAAGTGTTAGAATTTTAGATACTCACAGAGAGGAAAACTAGAAAACACCCAGTACGTTGAACGGAAACTTTGTATAGCAAAACATGTAAAATTTCGTAACGGTTAAAAAGCAAACTAAAGTTATTGAGATCACTGCTACAAGTAACTAAGTAAAACCTATCTCCCAAAATCTCTAGGTTATTTCCAATATTAATGCGTAAGGAAGACAGGACAAACGGTTTCAAACTTAGTTGATCACGTCTTTTTCTTTTATTTCCATAATTAGCTGATGTTTGCAGCAATGTCTGAGTGGTAATGTTTTCCAGTACCTGAGGATCCACCATCCACACTTCCAGATCTACAGGGTATTTCTTAGTAGGCTATCTTTAAAACCCAAAGATAAGTCATACCGGACTATTCAGAAGAACTATAAAAAGTAATTATATTGTGGTACATTTATTTTTTCTCACGAGATATGTAAAAAAGCAATGTGTAATCTTTTATTATACGATATTATTCCTTTTTTACAGCGGTTCCGATGAATGTTCTGAAACTGTTTAATTTTTTCCGATATCTTGAAGAAATATAGTCAAATTACAACAAATTTTCACAAAATTATGACTAATTATACCTTTATCATGAATCATGCTATCGATTGGTGGAACTAGCATGAGAATCCGTTCAGTAGTTTTTAAATTTAAAGTATACTGACAAACGCAGTGGATGATTTTGTTTTATAATATGTAAGGATTACGCAGCTTCACTTGAAAGAGGGTTATTGATCACAGAGCCATTATGCTCCCTACTAGATGTCATACAACCAAACGTGTCAGGGGCGTTACAACAAAGTGTAGTGTTTGTATGAAAACTATTAATTGTGGTCACAACAATATTAAAGTCTAAAATTGTTTAGACACATGAATTTAAACTTTAGGTTTGTGAACATAAGGTTTAGATGGTGATAATCATCAATCTACCGATGTTCATGAATATATGATAGCAATCCGAAGAGCAAGTGCATCATGATTCAACCTGTAGTCTAGCAAATTGTAAACTCTAGGGTGTCAGCTAGAGATATTGATGTTACAATGTATGCATTCGGAAAGTTTGTCACCTAATTTATGTACAGTAAACTGTCTTTACACTATATCCCTGACGGAGTAGTCAGAGAGAATAGATTGCCAGGGTTCCAGATCTATACGTACGTTTTCGTTTTCAGTAGATTCATTAATCGTTTCATACACACACATCTGGGTATCCGAGTACTTGACCTTTTCGTTTTTAAGCAATCTGCTAACATGGTATTCGTAATCTTCGTATATCTTGGTCTACTCTGAAATGTTCTACCCTCTGCTTTCACTCAATAAATATAATAACCATATTGCTTACCACTTCATTACGCGTTCGGTCGGTCACACCATACTATTTCCAAGTTATCACATTTCCACATTTCCATTCCTTTCATTTATTTCCTGACTTAACCAGTAAAAAGTAAAATAAACCTGTAAAGTAAAAGTATATAAGTACACACACACACACACACATACTAAATTCGACGTCAACAAGATTCCAATTACGAATTTAGTTTTAAAAATATGTTGCATAAATATGCTGAAAGGCAGGTACTGGCGCCTTGAATACTGGGCATTTCCTAGTTTTGGTACCAGTGTCTCACAATACAACGAAATATGTACATGTAGAACGATAGCAATACATCTAGCAATGTAGTGAGAAATTAAACGATTCTTTTTATTGATGAAAAAGTGTATATTTAATATAGGCTATAACAGTATAATTACCGTATTTATGTGTTCTACCATTTTGATCAATTAAATCAATTCAGACTTTGCAGTTTTATGATGATCGTAGACCTCTCCCAATTATTTAGGGAACTTGATGGTCTCCCCGTGCTGGTCAGACGGGTTCGTACAGGGATTTGCTTAAAAGTTTTCTCTCAAATGATCAGTTCAAACCATAGATAACTTCTATTTTGCATATTTCCATTTATCAGTATTAAAAACTCACAAACCCGGGTAATAATCTGTTAATTTGAAAACTGGTGTTGAACGTTTTTCGAGAAATTAAAAATGTGGATCCAGCAAGAGCCCTGCGGACAAACTACTGCTTCTGTGAGAATCTTGGACAAGAAGTAATGACCTCAGTTCAGTGCGGTTGTGACCAAAATTTATGAAAAATATCTTTGTGTAAATAAAAACCTATTTTAACTACCTGTGCCCCTGGCTTCGCCCGTGGTATATTTTGAACTTCCGTTCTGCAACTCGCACCATAACCCATAAAAACATTTTCATACAAACTTTTTCACTCTATTTTACACCCGTAATTAGTATGATGAAGTATGCTAGTATTGTATGCTGAAAGTTAAAGATAGTAGATATTTTTATCTCCCATAGATTATTTACCACCTAGAGAAGGAATTGAGAAAAAATCATCTTAGTGAATCTCAACGGAATAGAGGGAAATGATATTCAGTAGTTACGGCCCGGCCTTGATGTAGTCAGACATGAAATATTAAGAGGGAGCAAACCTAAAATTAATGGCTAATAGATATTTCATTACGCCTCAGAAGTTTGGAGCGAAACTATATTACCAAACTACTATTGTCTTAAATCATAATACTCTATAATAAATAAGGATGTTTTTGCAATGTGCCTATCGCGCAGTTAATAACTCAGTAGCTGAGTCTGCAGCTTTGCTCGTGTGGCAGCCTATCGTATGCAAATGTCAGACAGGTAAGTACCATTATGCCATCTCAAATGTTATCTACCCAACAAATCAGCATATGGCAGGCAATTTTCCATCCAATATATTCGACTCGATCTTATTCGTTAAACATTTATCTTTGTCGTGTGGAGTGAGGGACCACTGTTTAGTATTTTTTTTATTATTTAACTATTTTTTATACCACTGAGGTGGCATACAAGCATACGGCCCCCCTGATGGAAAGTGGTCAACGTAGCCTATGGACGCAACACTAGAGGTGCAGCACTCGCGGTGCCGACGATTTAATAACCTTCTAAGACCCCTTTTGAAGAACCCCATACTGTAGACGTTCGGGAAAACCCAAGAATAAATATGTTTTATAAATTTTGTAATAAATGTCACAATACCATAATCTTTTTGATATTTTCCGAGATCTAGCTGATGGTATGTAAGTACTGAATGATCACTGTTTAAGTTGTTTGTAAAGTGTAGTTTTTGGTAAATTTCAAATTTCCAGATTTGTTCTACAATTGTTTCAAGGCTACTACTAAAACATATTATAAACATATTTAAATTAATTTAAAAGTACACCCAAACTTCTCGTTGTTCACAAGTCTAATACAACTGTTGTAAATTGTCGTTGAAACTTATACACTTGTAGTATTATAAGAACCATATATAGGTTCTAGTATTTGAAAGAGGTGACGTAAGAACTAAATGCGAGATTAGGGTAAACCAGGAACGTCTAGAGCAAGTGAATGAATTTGTGTATTTAGGAAGTATGTTTAGCGCGGATGGAAGATGTGATTCGGATGTAGAACGGCGAGTAGCTGCCGGAAACAAAGTTAACGGTGCTTTGTCCCAGTTAGTAAAGCGACAAAGCATCGTAAAAGAAGCACGACTGGCGATTCATAACGCAGTGCTAGTGCCAACTTTGCTTTACGGTAGTGAAACCTGGGTATGTCAGCAGATGCATGAAAGTAAATTGAATGCTGTGGAGATGCGATCACTTCGAAAATTGTGCGGCGTTACCTTGGCCGACCGAATACGTAACGAAGTGATACGCAATATGGCAGGTTTGAATGAAAGTGTCAGCGTTAAGCTGGAAAAGGGCGTGCTCCGTTGGTTTGGACACGTCCAACGAATGAGTGAGGAACGATTGACGAAGAATATATATTGTTCAAAAGTAGAGGGTAGAAGGAGTCAGGGAAGGCCGAGACTTACATATGAAGACCACGTGAGCAGATTGCTCAAAAACGGAAAGGTCAAAAGTACTCGGATACCTAGACGTGCGTGTATGAAGCGATTGATGAATCTTGAAGAAGCGGAAGAAGTATGCATGGATCGCGAAGCCTGGCGATCTGTCCTCTCTGACTACCCCGTCAGGGATACAGCGTGAAGATAGTTAGTTAGTTAGTATTGTAAGAAGCAACCCCTCGAGACATGACTATACAACTGTGTACGTAGATACAACCTCGTGATTTGTAGATGAGTGACACGCTCTCATTGCAGCCATGTGGCGCGACGACACTCCAACACACCCTATTGTTGACTTCCATCCACTTCACAAGCGTACCTACACCACACACGTACAAATACGCCCATACAGTAAATGTGAAGTCAACAAATTCGTGTATTTTTTGGGAAAATTGCAGATTCTTTTGGGAAATCAATAAGGGTGGCCACAATTGGGTATGCTATGTACCTAAAGTCAAATACAAAAATAAAGTAATGGCACAAAACATTTTCTTAAATAAAAAAACCTAATTTTGATTCCGAATCAGTAGACCATATGGCCCGTTATCAAAAAATCAAAAATCTTTATTCATGTAGGTCACAAAGTAACACTTATGAACGTCAAGATTACTGCTTCTACATTTACATTTACTGCCAGATTCGCAAAGCAATAGGTAGAGCCAGAGGAAGAACCTGGCAATAAAACTCATGGCCACTCTTTTCTAACCGCCATTTGACACAGTTTGATTAACATGATATTTGACCAATTATACAGTAAAGAAATTAGACAAAAAAAAAAACAAAAAAAATGTTGAGTTCATTAAAATTACACTTACATAGTTCCTTTGAATTTATGTGAGAACAGTCGACTAAACTTAGTTTGCCTTAAATTTAAATAATATTATTTGTAACAATTGCTATAACAGCTATGAGCTGACCAGTCCCAACAGACGGCACCCGTTCACGGGTATGACGCATATATCAGCCATCGCCCTATTCAACCGTATTGTAGGGAACAAGGCGACCCGATACATAGCTCGAGCGAAGAGCAAGCAACTCATTTCCATTTATTTTTATCATTCAAATAATCATTAATTGTGTAATAAGCCCTTTTCAAAAGGTGCGTCTTAATTTCCGCCTTAAATTTATGTAACGGCAGGTTCATAATGTCTAAAGGAATTTTATTATATAGGCGTACGCCAATTCCTGCAAAAGAGTCGTAAACCTTTTGTAAACGATGATGCGTTCCAATTAATTTATGCTTATTTCTAGTATTTATCGAATGTATGTCACTGTGTCTATTGTATAAATGTATGTTCTGTTTAACTAACATGATATTTGCGAATATATACTGTGATGCAACCGTTAAAATGCCAATTTCTTTAAATTTCTCTCTAAGAGACTCTAGCACTCAATTTATATATTGCACGTATAGCTCTCTTCTGGAGTACAAAAAAAATCGGAAGTATCGGACAAAAAGTAGTAAAGTAGCCGTTGTCCTATTCTAGTTCCATCTGTGGGTAAAGTTTTATTGAGGAACAAAACAAGAACGGATATAGAGCAAGTACTAGTCAAAATTAACAAAATAAATGGAAAATAGGTTAAATAGATTTCGAAGAAAACAATTAAATTTAAAAATGAAATTTCAATATTTTTACCATTTTGAGTTAACATAAATAGCAAAATGTTTATTTAAGCAAATGCACAAGTGAAGGCACTTTACTGTACTCACTAAACCAAGAATTCTGCGCTGTATGCTATTATATTATTTCCTTAAAGTAAAAATGTTCACAATAAAAATCTCAGTTACTGGAATTCTTAGGGGGTCGAATATTTAATAAAAACAATTTACTCTCACTAAGCGGAAATAGCTACGTTAAGCGCATATTGTACAACGGACATTCAGATGTGGCGTTGTCTATTATTAGATACAAATCCCGGATTTGCATAACACGGCCCGGATCATCGGGTGTGATTGTTTCGATGCCGGTTACAACCCATGTTATTTGGAGGGATTCCGATGAATAAATGGCTTAGATTAGATTTACAAAATGTATTTGTAACTTTCAAGAATATGTTCTATTTGTTGACTTCCTGTTCCGGTTCCTGTTGTTTGTTTCGGAGTTTGGGTGTTTCCTATGTATAATATATATGTATTGTATTTAGTAATATAAAAGTATGTTTATCAGTCGTCTAGATACCATAACACAAGATTATATTAGCTTTCTTTGGGGTAATCGGCACTGTGTAAAAAAAGTCTAACAATACTTCCTACCTATGTACTTGTGTGTTTATATCGTACCTTATCCCAGATAATAATGATAGTACTAGGTATAGATAAACAAGATACTTGTAATTTTAAAATTGTGGAATCATAGTTATTATAACATTTAAAGCTAATGGCTCGGAGTGGGTAGTAAACCTTATTTGTATTACACATTATTGTAAAATATACAGTGTAATACAAATAAAGTAGTGACTGTAGCCTATGGACGTTAAAGGTGCTATAACCAGCAATCCTACAATAACGTAAACAACTATTAAAGTGAAACTTCTTTATCGACGTTGAAAGAAATTTTATAGCTTAAAAAAAGAATCGTCACGTTTTTTGTTACGCGCCATTTTGTTTTGAAGTGAAACTTCTAAGTGTAACTTATTTATATTAGAGATATTTTTCACTTCTTACCTGTGTACTCTGGCACACACACATATTTTTTTAAATTGTGTTGTGTTCTATTTTTAGAAAAGAAGAAATTAAAAATTGTGTACAAATAATTATTGTCTATATATTTGATTCAAATCCTTACAAAAATCGCCGGTAATATTTCAGTAAAAAAATCTTACTTTCGTTGAATCGTAATAATGTTTGTGTTTATTCTCTTTCAACATGTTTTTTTTTTAATTTTGGTTGTGTAGAAATTAAGACTCAGATCCATTACTACAGCTTAAACAAAAAGTCTATCAAAATAAATAGTCACGTTGGAGTGACCACGGTGCCTGGTCGTACATCACCACTTTGTTGAAAAAATGCGTTAATATTTCGCGAGGAATTTCATTACTGCGAGGCTTGTTGGCTTTCAAATAAATAGGCGTTTTATTGCTTTTCTTCGTCCGTCGATGTTCGATATTTTGTATAAGGTTGAGATTAAATAACACTCATTCAGGTACTATCTTGCCATTTTTATTCCTTTAGATGTGAAAACCTTTTTATAGCTTTGATCATTTTTTATACGACTGTTGACGTCAGCAACTTAGCTTTCGGGACGTGAATGATTGAATGTAGATTGTGTAGGATTAATATTGTTTTGAAAATGATGTCAGATCGAGTTCCATTTAAACTTTATTCTTTGCCGCGATGGTGGCACAGCGGTAAGTGTATGTGACTACCGTGTCGAGGTCTCGGGTTAAATCCTAGGAACAAATATTTCTGTGATAAGTACGTTTATTGATTGTCCAGATCCCATAGCGCAAGCTTATTTTATATTAAACTACGGCGTCTAGCCCAAATTAAAATAGTTTATTTTGGGCTAGACATCTTTGACACCTTCGTATGAGAATGTCTTAGATATATATTTATTTTCATTCATTAATTCTTGTCACACAAAATCTAATAAGTTATGTCTTTATCACCGAGGGGATGGCAGAGGCATACTACATTTCACCGTCATTGCCCACATTTTAACAGTATGTCAAAAAAATTATAATCCCGTAATAATATTCATTGAAATCATAGTCACTCAGAATGTAATATCCTAGATTAAAATTTTGAAGTTTATCTTGAAATAAATCCAGTATTTTGTTTTACAGTCAAGATAAAAGTCGTTGTTAGTAAAACTGCGATGTAATCAATATGGGAAATAGTTTATTCTTATACTAGCTGACCCGCGCAACTTCGTTAGCGCCGCTTATATTTTGACAATTTTTTTTTATAATTTTTTAATAAAGTGTAAAAAGGCAATTCTATTCGAGACGGGGATTGAACCTGTGACCTTTGCCAAACCACGGCAATGTTCTTGCCACTGAACTGCCTGAACGTTAAGGTTAATACCAGTTATGGTTTTACCTGAGTAGACTACCGTTCGGAGACGGCTCGAAGCGGGCATTGGCAAATCTCCGGAGGATTGTGGGGGCAGCACACCTAGACCCCCGCGAAGAGCCTCATATTGGGGCATTTCCTTAGTCGGGCCGCGGTAAATAGTTCTCGAGCCTATCCTGCTACCCGGTTGGGAAGAAGGCGGAGCACCACGGGGTCCCTGTATATAAGGACATCGATCAAATTTATAAATAAATCGAAATGGAAAATGGAATCAACAATGTACCTCTTATACTCGTAATTAACGAAGCTAAATATAGTAATCTTAAAATAAAGGCTTAAGGGTCGGTAGGCCAAGTCGCGTAGGCACCACAACGCTTCCTCAGCCCCCGCCAAGATAGATCGACGATGTATTTTCTGCTGTCAGTTTGGCAGTAGCAATTGAAATGGAACATCTCTGTTATTGTGTTGGATTTTATTTTAGGTTTATGATATACTTAGTTGACGCCCGCGGCTCCGCCCGCGTGATGAAGATTTTCTGTTCCCGTTTTCAAAAGGAACTTGTTCCCGGGATAAAACGTAGCCTATATGTTATTCTGATAGATGAGCTATTTTATATATAGTTATGGTAAAAGACGAAATTAAAAACAGTTTGCTAGGCTATCACCGGCGACTGCGACATCACCCCAATCCCCTGGCCTCACAACTAACGCATCGAGGTTATAGCAAAAGATTAAAAGGGAAAGACATAATCAGTGACGACTGAGCCCATTGGAAATAAATGAGGAGATGTGCCCACTGGAGAGCACACTCACTCACCTAATTACCCTCACACAATCTGCTTATACTAGAACTAATTGCAGATAACAGAACACAGAAAAAAATAAATTAAAGTTTATTTAAATTCCATTCAGTAGTTTTACGTACTTGCACGTAACAACATCCATACTTACAAACTTTCGCGTTTATAATATTAGTAGAAATTTATGATGATATATTTAATAACGGACAGGAATCCACACGGTGAAAAGTGGGCATATAATATGCCTCTGCCACCCCTTCGGGGATAAGGCGTGATGGATATTTTTTTATTTTTATTTCATAAGAAATTTAGGCTTTATGTACAAGTACCAAATAAAATGTCCCGTACTCATTATACTCTTTTTTTTAAATAATATTAAAATCAAAAAATCATAATGCTGTTTTTTTTAAATCAAAAAATCATGTGCTGTTGTCCGTCCTATAGCCAAAATAAGTAGCCCACAGCACTATAAAGATCTGCGGCCAATCAGCATCCTTCCTTGTCTCTCAAAGGTCCTGGAGCGAGTGGTCTGTACACAGGTAATGGATTATCTGGAGGTTAATGATCTGCTACCCGAATTGCAGTCGGGTTTCCGAAGGGGCCGTGGCACTGCTACGGCACTATCAGATGTTGTTGGTAATGTACTGGAGGCGAGGGATGTGGGGAAGGGCACTATCCTGGTGCTGTTAGACTTTTCTCGTGCTTTTGATGCCATAAACCATACATTGCTACTCTCTAAGCTATCTTACTATGGCTTCACAAATGATACAGTGAAGTGGTTTCACAGCTATCTCCAAAACAGAACGCAGTGTGTGGAGATCCAAATGGATGATGGCTCGCGGTCCCGTTCTGCCCCATATGATGTTCCTAGGGGGGTACCACAGGGTTCAATAATCGGTCCATTATTGTTTATTTTGTACAGTGCAGATGTACAAAATGTTTTCGCAAACTGTAAGTTTCACATGTATGCTGACCACATTCAGTTATACAAATCTTTTCGTCCCAATGAAACAACCGCTGCGGTGAACAAAATCAACGATGACTTGAGATCAGTGGTGAATTGGGCGGATAGGAACTCCTTAGTGTTAAATCCTTTCAAGTCTAAGTTCATGGTGTTGGGTTCTAAACACCAAATTAACGCCATACTAGCACAAAACCCTAGAATAACAATAAAGGGAGAAAGGATAGATAGGGTCGAGACTGCCACAAACCTTGGTCTTACTATTGACTCAGAGTTGCGATTTGAGAGCCATGTCAACAGAGTGGTGAGCAACTGCTTTTATAAATTAAAAATACTCTATAATATTAGACAGAACCTCAGTGTGCCACTACGTAGGCTTCTTGTTGATAGTCTAATACTCTCTAAATTCAACTACTGTGACACAATGTATGGCCCTTGTCTCCTAAAACGCACGGAAGCTCTAATCCAGAGAGTTCAAAATGCCTGTATGCGTTTCTGTGTGAATGTCCCTAAAAGAGCCCATGTGACACCTTACCTAAATGACCTGGGGCTTCTAAGGATGGCAGCTAGGAGAAAGCAGAATCTGGCCAGTTTGATGTTTGGCATACTAGCTTCTAAAAGACCCACTTATCTATTCGAAAAACTCAGTTGGAGACACGATAAGGAGAGGTATAGTTAGAGAACTTCAGTGCCTCCGTTGTCTATTCCTAAGTACAGAACGGCAGCATTCAGGGGATGTTTCAGGCATGCCGCCACTCATTGTTGGAACGTTCTATCTCCACCAATTCGTAGCCTGAAAACCAAACATACCTTTGTCATCCATATGAGAAGGATGCTTATGGTGGAACAGTTGGGTAAAAAAATAGTTGGTATGTAACACAACGTTTGGCGGAATGTACATCGCGAGCATGCGGCTACCGTCTGGACTAATGCGCGGAATTGTTAGCCAATTTGTCCGGGCCTTTTTAAGTAAATTTGTATTCTATCATGCATTTAATTTATGTATTTTCATATGATATCATATTTATTTAGTACACAAGCAACAATTTATATTAAAATCTGTTGAAATTTTAATTCAATTTCAATTTTTAATTAAAATATTTATTCATACGATTAAGTTAATACATAATAATTTACATTACACTAGGCAAGTTTGTTCTGTGGGTGTCAGCTACGAACAAGAATAAGTTTGGGAATTCACTCATTGACAATGTTTTTTTTATGGTGTCTGTGGCATTGTTTATAATTTTTTTCTTTTTAATATTTTATTGGAGTATGTAAACATTTTTTTTTTATTTAATACTTGCTATATTTAGTTCGAGGCGAAAGGGTAGTGGCGCCATATCATGAACGCCGTCATTGGCTACCTCTGAAAATCAGCGCTGTCCAACTGGGTCTCCAGTGGAGACAGCATTACGCTGAGAGGAGGCCAAATTCCGCACAGTGTCTAGGATTTTAAGATGTGGCTTGTTATTGTTTCTCTATTTTTTTTTTGTGTGGAATAAAAAACTTTTTTTTTTTTTTTATAATGTTATGTTCCTGTCTTCGGCAGCTAGTCACCGTTGTTCTTCAGAACATATCTTCCATCACGCCTTATCCCCGAAGGGGTGGCAGAGGCATATTATATGCCCACTTTTCACCGTGTGGATTTCTGTCCCACGTAATAGGTGGTGAGCCCATTGCCGTGTTGAAATAGACAGACGCAGGTTGTGGCTACCTGCTGTTGAAATTTTTCATGCCGCCCATAAGGCATTCAACCAGGCTTAACGACTGCCATTTTACTGGCAACCGGGACCAACGGCTTAACGTGCCTTCCGAAACACGGAAACGCTCGCAAATGTAAATGCCACAAAGTGGTCACCCATCCGAGGACCAGCCATAGTGAAAGTTGCGTAACTCAGTGATCGTTTACAGAACACTGAGACCGCGGGGCCACGAGCGCTTCTTTCTTTCTGGCCGTCCACACCATGTTCTGCCCGGATATGGTGTAGACGGCCAGCCAGGCCACACGGACGAGTACCACAGAGTTTCTCTCACAACTTTATCAAATGCTTTCTCCAGATCCACTAAAGCGCAAAAAACCTTCGCGTTAAAATGTTGGGATTATTAATTAAATGAATGAATGAAAAATCTTTATTCATGTAGGTCACAATATAACACTTATGAACGTCAAGATTATTGCTTCTACATTTACATTTACTGCCAGATTCGCAAAGCAATAGGTACTCGTAGAGGAAGAAGAACCTGGCAATAAAACATATGCCCACTCTTTTCTAACCGCCAGTAATTACATTAGTTTAAGTTACATGATGTTTGACCAATTAAATAGTAATGAATTAATACAAAACCAAAAAACAAATCAATGTTGTGTTTAAAATCATATCAAAATTAGAGCTATTCTAGTTGCCAGTTCTAAGGGCAGACTTCACTTTAAGAAGAAGAATCTAGCAAGAAAGTCAATGGATGCTCTTTTAAAATGTAGGTATGGCTTACAACATTAAAATTACACTTACATTGTTCCTTTGGATTTATGTGAGAACAGTCGACTAAACTTAGATTGCCTTAAATTTAAATTATATTATTTGTAATAATTGCTATATTATTATTTATTAATTAATTATTTATTATTATATTGAAGCGCTCGTGGCCCCGCGGTCTCAGTGTTCTGTAAACGATCACTGAGTTACGCAACTTTCACTATGGCTGGTCCTCGGATGGGTGACCACTTTGTGGCATTTACATTTGCGAGCGTTTCCGTGCTTCGGAAGGCACGTTAAGCCGTTGGTCCCGGTTGCCAGTAAAATGGCAGTCGTTAAGCCTGGTTGAAGGCATGATGGGCGGCTTGAAAATTTCAACAGAAGGTAGCCACAACCTGTGTCTGTCTATTTCAATACGGCAATGGGCTCACCACCTATTACATGTGACAGGAATCCACATGGTGAAAAGTGGGCATATAATATGCCTCTGCCACCCCTTCGGGGATAAGGCGTGATGGATATTTATAATTAATTATTAGTTACATGAAATGTCATACATTGTTTAAGGCTACTAACATAAAGTAAAAACATATTTAAAAAGCGCTCGTAGCCCTACTAACTCGGTTTCTGTAAAAGATCACTGATTTAAGAAACTCTCTCGGATTTAGGATGGATGACCGCTTTGTAGCATTTTTATTTACCAGCATTTTCGTGCTTCGAAGCACTCGTTAACGTTGCAATCGACACTCGTTAAGTCAAGTGAATAACTTTTGAGCGACTTAAAAATTACAACAGTGAGTCGCTACAATCTGAGCCTGGCCATTTGAACACAGGCATTGGGCTCACCACAATATGCCTCTGCCACAACTTCGGGGATAAAGTGGTGGCTAATAAATTTATAAATATACTTAAATAATTAATACTGAAAGCATAAAACAAAGGTCTTGGATACAATTTTAATAATTTATGCGAAGCGAAGCTTCAATATAACAACTGCACTGATTACTTCAGCCAGTGGCAGTCGTTATGTTTAAGCTTCAGAATCTATTGATCAAATTTGTTTATAGGTAAACATACATTGACCGGCCCACTGGCTCAGTTGGTTATATAACTGTCTTCTAACCTGTGGGTACCGGGTTCGATTTTATACTACTTACAGGTATAATTTCAAATCGCAGGCAGAGGGTCAGGGTGGGTGAGTGTATTAGTGACGACACAGCTGTATCATTCGGTGTTCCCCAAGGGAGTGTACTGGGTCCACATTGTTCTTAATTTATATTAACGATCTCAGTAACATAAAAATTAAAAACGCCCAGGTCTTTTCATATGCGGATGATGCAGCTGTAGTCTTCACGGGCCGTTCTTGGCATGAAGTTCAACATAGTGCTGAAGTGGGCATGTCCAGAATGGCTCTGTGGTTAAATCAAAATCTGCTGACTCTTAACATCTCAAAAACCAATTATATGTGTTTCAGTATTTATAATAGTTCACAGCCGAATAAAGATTTCAATTTACGTTTACATGTATGTGACGACAGAAATCAATCTTGTACATGCCCAATTATCGAAAAAGTGTCCCAAACTAAATACCTTGGTGTCGTAGTCGACCAAAGATTATCATGGTATCCCCACATTGACCTGATCTCAAATAGGATTAGAAAACTTAGCTGGGTATTTAGAACATTAAGACATGTTGTTCCCAAAACCATAACCTGCAACCATGACTCTCCAAGAAATCTCCTGAACGAGATATATGTTGCCTTGGTCCAGTCAGTATTACGAAACTGCATTCCTATCTGGGGAGGCGCGGCTAAAGTCCGATTTACTGAGGTAGAGAGAGCTCAGCGTGCACTTATTAAATCAATGTACTTTAAAAACAAAAGGTACCCAACGTACAGTCTTTACCAGATAAGCAACTTACTCTCGGTTAGGAAATTGTATATATTTCATATGATCCTAAAAAAACACAGAATCCTTCCCTATAATCCGGCTATCCTATCCAAAAGAAGAAAAGATATTGTGGCTGACTTTAACAATGTTTGCTTGTAGGCAATATGAAAAGCGCTCAGCGCAATTATACAATAAAATAAACAAAATCATAGATATATACACATTACATAATTACGACTGCAAAAATGAAATATTGAACAGGATAAAACCACTCACTTACCTTGTGACTTGTGAAACAGAAAATCTTCTGGAGCACATAAAATAGTAACCTACACTGTTTTACACGTAGATACAGAACACGTACGACATAATTCTTACACACACACACACACTGACACACCACATATACACTCACAAACACACGCGCGAACACGAGTACGCATCCTTTTAACTTTTGTTTATATTCAAAATCTTTTTTAAAATTGCTTTTTCCTTTTTTTATTATTATTCCTAATATTTAAATATAAAAACGTACTTGCTTTAGATAACTTATCACCATGTAATGATATGATGATAGCAGTCTCTCCTAATACAAGCATCATTTGCTTAACAGGAGGGTCCTACTTCCTTTGTACATCATTGTTATTGTTAACGCAAATAAATTATTATTTCCTTTATTCATTAATTACACTTATCAATTACATTTTTAAATACATTATATAAAAAAAAACCTATTTAAAAATATAAAAAATAGTATCCCACCGGCATCGGGTACAGGGACCAAGCTACCGGTGGTCAGGACTGCAGAGACAGAAACTTCCGCACAATACGTGCCGTGCCCAACTGCCTAACGCGAGCCTCTTGAGATGTTGGTCAAGGCTCTTGGCGATCAAGCCATGTGCTGATACAACTATCGGAACAATAATCGCTGAATCCACATCCCACATATCGACAACCTCATGAGCAAGGTCCAAATATTTTATTTGTTTTTCCTTTTCTGCTTTTACAAGATTCTCGTCATGTGGTATGGTTATATCAACGATTAATGCAAGGCGCTCTGACCGATCTATTACCACTATATCAGGCTTATTGGCTACAATAGTCCTGTCAGTGATAATGGATCGGTCCCAGTACAATGTGACGCGACCATTTTCTAGAACTAGGTCGGGCGCATACCTATAATACGGTACCTCTGAATCGACAAGATTATATTTTAGTGCAAGTTGCTGATGGACAATCCTGGCCACTTGGTTGTGCCTATGCAAATACTCGCCGTTGGCAAGACGAGAACAACCAGAAATTATATGTCTAAGAGATTCGCCAGGTAGGTGGCATGCCCGACATATGTCAACCGTACCATCTCTCAGAATATACTTTCGATAGTTATTCGTCATAACAACTTCGTCTGTAATTGCACATACAAAACCCTCTGTTTCTCCAAATAGATCACCAAAACGTAGCCAGGATACAGATGTTAATAAATCTACATCAGGCCCATGTAAGGCCCGATAAAATCGTCCATGCAGCTCTTTACTCTGCCATATCTTCTTGCGATCGTCAGTACTAAGTATTACAGGTTTGCGCCAGTTCTCTTTGGCAAGAGCAAGTGGGGTCAGTCCGTTATCTACTGCTATCACATCCCTATGCACACCCAGGCTAGTATGAATAAAATATTCTCTAAGGTTGCATATCTCACGGTTATGCAAAGTCTTGGCGTTTAAAAAGCCACGACCTCCACACTTCCGTGGGATATACAACCTCATTACAGACGAACGTGGGTGATGCATCCGATATGTGGTCAATAAAGAACGGACTTTCCTATCCAGGGCGTCTAACTCAGTTTGAGTCCATCTAAGTATGCCAAAGGAGTATACTAAGACTGGCATGGCCCACCCGTTGATAGCGCGCACCTTGTTGCCGCCTGATAAAAGACTTTTGAGTACTTTTTTCAGGCGACCCAAGAAACGATCCTGTAACGTTCGTTTCATGTCAGTCTCAGTAATACCCAACGCCTGTGACATACCAAGATATTTATAGGTTTCAGTCGCGGTAAGGGACCTAAGTTTTGTGAAATCTGAAAGTTGTACTCCTTCAGATTCCACAATCCACCCCTTCTTAACATGCATGACAGCACATTTATCTACACCAAACTCCATTTTGATCGAATTACTAAAAGTTTCAGTGACCTTTAGTAACTCAGTCAAGTGGGGTTCGGTGGAGGCAAATAATTTCAAGTCATCCATGTAAAGAAGGTGCGACACAACATGACCTCCTCTCCGAAACTGATACCCCAGCCCTGAATTCTCCAGTAAAGTACTGAGAGGATTCAGCGCTAGACAAAACCACAAGGGACTCAAACTGTCACCCTGGAATATGCCCCTCTCGATCTTTACAGGTTCTCCATTCCCAAGAACCCGACGACATCCTGGATAAACAAGAGCCGTTCTCCATTGCCCCATACATGCCTTCAAGAAGGTGCATAGAGTTGTATCAACTTTATACAACTCTAGCACCCTCAACAACCATGTATGAGGCACAGAGTCATAGGCTTTCTTATAATCAATCCAGCATGTCGCTAGATTTCTCCGGTTACGGCGGACCTGCTGATTAATGGCCATGTCAAGAATAAGGAGTTCTTTAGTACCACGTGACCTGCTTCTACATCCATTTTGAGAGTCGGACATTATGGAATTATTATCAATATGAGTTGTTAATTTTACTCTCAAAATAGATGTAAGAAGCTTATAGACCGTAGGTAAACAAGTTATCGGTCTATAATTTTTAGGGTCCGTGGTACTACCTGATTTATAGAGAAGGTGAGTAATGCCTGAGGTCATAAAAGATGGAATCGACCCAGACTCAAGTGATGTTTGAAAGCAAGATGCCAAACAATCATGTGAGCTATGGAACCATTTAAGCCAAAAATTGTGCAGTCCGTCCGGCCCAGGTGACTTCCAATTGGGTAACGAACGAACTGCACTGGCAATATCATTAGACGTTATTATTATTGGTTCCATAGATTGGATGGACTCACATGACAATCCGACATCCCGCATCCACTCATCCTCTGTATGACTAACAGGCGCCGACCAAATACTTCGCCAGAATGAATTTGTGGCTTCAGCATCGGGCAGGCACATGTCAGTCACACCATGATCAGGTTGCTCCCATCTTCTATACACCCACCTCTCATCTTTTTGGAACGAACGATTTTGAGCATAGCGATCTAATCTCTTTCTGTATCGTCGTATACGATTTGCCCACGCATAAACTTTCTGCTTCAGGTCGTCAATACGTTCTGTGACCCGAAAAGAATATTCGCAAGGACCAATATCAGTCCCTACGAACGCCCGGGTCACAAAACGCATTACTCTCGGGCGTGTATTACCCGCCCTGAAGCAACACAGCTTGCCAATGAGCACCCTAGTCTCGGCGATACGACGCTCAATTCTGCATTGCCAGGCTGGGACAGATTTTGATCGAATAACTGATTCAAATTGTGTAAATTTAACACCAGCTACCCGACAAACTGTAACAGCCGCACAATACAGAATTGAGTGCGCATCACTTATGTCTACACAAAAAAATAAAAAAAAAAAAATTAAAAAAAAATTAAATATTATTATTATTATTATTGTCTCTTCTTCACGGGTATCTTCTATTTTTTTTTTCTTATTAAGATACCCGGTCTTTTGGCAGACTTACATGGGGACATATTGGTCCAACACGCAGAGGCCCTTTGAGAATTTTAATCTAATAGGAAATGGGACCCCCACTACAGGCAATCCACGCCCGCCTTATGTAGAAGAACGGTAATGGATCACCTCCAATGAGAGTTAAACTATTGTGAAATGTGTAATGTAACTATGAAATGGGCTATTGGGTTGGGTGTTAAATGGATTGGGTGATTAAAGCTATTGATGAAAACGGCGTCTGCCTTTTTAATATATTATCAAAAATAGTGGCAGACGGTGACTTGCCAACTCCCCCCCTATACAATCGCCATATATTATTATAATTCTAACGCTTCTGTGAAGTGTAGGTACTTTATTTTATATTAAAACTCTCATATATTTTATTTATCTATCACGCCTTTTCCCCGAAAGCGTGGCAGATGCATATTATTATATATGCCCACTTTTCACCATGTGGACAGGAACCCACGTAATGGGTGGTGAGTCCATTGCGTATATAACTCTCATATATATACGCTATATAAAGCTAACTCCGGGCGTCGCGAGATGCAACTGGGACAGACGCTCGGATGATGATGGAATGCTTACTGCTCTTATAAATATACTGTGCCATAACGAAAAAATAGCAAGGGGAGCGCAACGAAAACACCTAACACAAGTTATTCCTCAGTAAGCGCCAGCGCGCGACTGATCAGGCCTCAGCGTCGCGAATCTGATATTATTTAAACATTTGGTCTATAAAAATCACTGTATATAGTCAAAGTAAGCCATTATGTCTATAAATATTTAGTAGCTATAGTTGTGTATAAAAATTTCATTAAAATTATCTGTAGTTTAGATTTGGTTTTGAAAAAACATTTCGAAAGGGGGCAACTTTGGTATGTTTTTCTATCAAGTGAAGTTTATTAGATTTTGTAACAGAATCCCATTATGACTAGCTTAAATCCTTAACTAACATATATCTCTTTTTCAGAATCAAAAACCCTTTATTCTACGATTCGCATTGTTTTAAAAAACTCAAAAGCGTGGCCTCGGCAGTAATACCAAGCCTTAAAAGGTAAATATAAATAACAATGGAAATAAAATTACTAGACAGCGGCAAAACCGTCAAACGGACCAACTCTAAGAAAAAAAATGGATTATTATGTACCTCAGTACCTGTAAAGTACCTACTTTATTTACAATTCTTGTGTCTCTGTCTTTTGGTTATTTTTTATTTATGACTGAAAAATGTACATGTTTTTATATGCTTAAAACCGACATCACAGTACATATGTCATTCTTAGACGCATTATTGCTATTTTACAGTATATTTACTAAGTATTGTGAATGAGTACATCCGTGATCATCGGCAACTGGACGGAACAATAAATATATAGCTTAATATATGGGCAATATCCAGCAATTGCAAAAATTCCTACAAATATTTTTGTAATAATTATCACTAGCTACTTCCTAATCGAAAGTGGACGCATAATAATATAAAAAGTTCATGTGGACGTTTACAACACCAAAATATAAAATGATAAAAATAGCTATATCTCTACTTAGTATCCAACTTATCTACTTTGGTATATTACTATGCGAGTGAATATTTACCCTCTCTATCTCGACTATTACAGCTGACTATATATATTATATCTTCTGTTTCAGGAAAATTTAATTAAAACTCAATTAAAAAACCTTGATTTCCTTATACCATAGAAAATGGATGACAGAAAAAATTACCGTATCTTAAATGTGAAGCGTCATGCTTTTATAATTTTGTATTCTCTCTATGGAGGTACGTACGCACGCACGCGATTTCTCTCTGAAGGATTCTGTTTGCTCATGCTTATTTAGGTATATGCTAAAATTAATAACATCAGCAATGCTTTGTTTATATTTATGCACTGGGTTCCGTATCTTTAAAATAACAATCATTGTGGTTTATTTACTATCTAGGTACAGATTAAAATAAAATTTAGATTTATTTATATTTATTAATTATTACAGTAACAGCACAGAATGATTAGCTTACAACCGTGGCTTAGCTTGCATGGATACCTTAGATTTACTATCGCTAAAATAGTTTAAGGCTTGTACAAATGCGGGACAGTCCGTTGAGTACTATTTTGTGAAAATATAAAACTTACCTACAATAATTGCATCGAATAAGCCATTCGGAAAATTAAACGTACTCCGTACCATATGTCTGTACTTAACTGTCTCGATGGCGTAGTGGTAATTCGAATCCCAAGCTGGAATAAAAATGTATGTTAAGCGCAACTGTTTGTTGAGGAGTTAGGGTGCTTTCTGTGTTTATCAGTTGTCAATATTCTACAAACAGCACAAGCTTATAATTAAATATCCAGATCTAGGTAGCAGCAGCAATGGATACGGCAAAAAATAATCTGTGGCGAGCGCAAGATAAATGTCCACACACCGTGTGAAATGTATCCATTGAAAGTGTTTTTTTTATGATTTAAGCATTTTTAACTCTGCAGACTAAAACCCTCATATGATCAGGCCCATTTCTGGTTCAAGTATTAATCCGATCATAGATAGCTATGTTATAAAATTCAACATAATTATTATAAAAGTTTATCTATGCCTTTAGAAAAAACAAACACATATCACATTACGATGGACTCAGTACTTGTATATATCGCAATTTATTGTCTCAAAAATGTACCTATCATGACAGTCTCATTTAGTAAGGTAATATAACTATTATCAAAAGTATCGATCGATCTGTTTTTAAAAGGTTTTTTTTGACGGAACCCTACCTAACACCAATTCGTGTGGCGCGGAGTGAAAATTGTACTCGAGGGATTGTAACTAGAGCGGGTAAAATGAGATATGCAAATAGGTTCTTGAGAAACAGCTTCGTTTAAAATAAGCCTATGAATGAATGACAAATGGCATCCTTCGAATCTTAATAATAACGCAATAAACTGCTAATCCTTGGTATATTATAGAGATAAATAAATTTCAAGAATATTAAACGTCACGATCACAGGTAGGACACAATATTTCGTCAATATTCAATTTCCTGTCGTATGAAAAGGTTCGAAAATGTCTAAGTAGCGAGCGGAAATGGAAATAAACTCAATAGTAGCGATCACAGAGCAAGGAATGTTGCTCGCTCCTTTGCGCTCGTGCCATAATAGAGACTAAAGTAATTATACTGCCAAGTGCCAAATTTACGTCCGTCTGTAGGCGAAAATGTCGTAAACGCGGCCTGTCATTTGTCTACTATTAGTCTGTAGTAGTGTAATCATGAAGGGTGAAGTCCCATACGCTTGGTTATATAAAATATGTAGAGTAAGATGTCTCTAACAGAGCGCGTGTGACATTAGTTCTATGCTCTGTGGTAGTGATAAAAACCCCGAGAAATATTCGCAGTGATCATCCTACTAATATTATAAACGCGAACGTTTGTAAGTATGGATGTTTGTTACTCTTTTATGCAAAATCTACTGAATGGATTTTGATGAAACTTTACAATAATATAGCTTACACATCAGAATAACTCATAGGATACTTTTTTTCCCGGGAACAAGTGGCCGTGGGAAACGGGAAAACTTCACCACGCGTGCGGAGCCGCGGGCGTCAACTAGTGTAAGTATATCAGGCTGAGGTTTTGGTTATTCAGCTTCTGGGTGTATCTTACTACATACTTTATCGGCATAAGCATGCGTAATATATGTAAATAAAATTATATGGAAATAATCCTCAGGTTTATATGAATACTAGCTAATACGCGTAGCTTCGCCCGCGTGGTGAAGTTTTCCTATTCGAGATTTCGTTCGGAACCCTATACTTTTTGAAAATCCAATATCGTCTATGTTACTCATGAAGAATGTAGCTTTGTAATGGTAAAATATTTTTTTAAAATAGGCGCAGGAGTTTCTAAGCCTATTCATTACACACAAACTTTAAATCTTTCCGCTTTATAATATTAGTATGGACGAAGGATTGTTAAGCGAAGATGATAGATGGGCGTACGTTTAGCACATTCGCCTAGTGTACATTTGCATCTCTTCAATAGGGAAAGAACTGAAGCAACTATTGATTTCCGGCTTGTATGTCGAGACTGACAGGTTTAAATGAAGGCGTCAACATTAAGCTGGAAAAGGTAGTGGTTTGAACACATGCAACGAATGTGTGAGGACCAAATGACGAAGAATATTTACTGTGTGAAAATAGAGGGTATAAGGAGGCAGGCTAGACTGAGAATTACAAACGAAGACCACGTCAATAGATTGCTTAATAATGAAATGTTACAAATACTCTGATACCTAGACGTGCATTTATGAAACGATTAATGAATCCGCAGAATGTGAAAGAAATATGTATGGATCGGGAAGCCTGGCGATCTTTCCTCTCTGACTACCCCATCTTGGATACAGCGTGAAGATAATAGTTAATATCCTTTATCACGGCTTGTTGTTACGACTAATAACTGACTGAATAACAACTGATCGCGAAGGGTGAAAAATATCTAGTAATCTCTGGCACCAAAAATTTGTGGAATCTTTCGAGTAAAACACTATTAAGTGCAATTGTACCTCGTTAAAGTTCCTCTTATCTAAAACGGATCAACCAAAATATAAAAAATATATAAAACTATCGTCGATCGGTTTTTGGAAATCAAATACAGGATGCTATTTATTTGCATAAAGAAGCTTGGGAGTCAGAAGATACGCCGTTTCTTGTTAGCGATCAGGATGATATTTCAGCACTAAACAATGGCTCTCTCATTCTTTCCGTTAACAAAGCTCAAATGACCCTTTGCTGTCGATACCTTCTTTGTTATCAGAAACCCCTTGTCGTTAACGTCGAAAAAGATTAATTACTGCACAAATTAATTGGTAAATGTCTAGCGCGGCATAAGCGATGTATTGCTGTACAAGCTCTATTGAAATTTAGCATTGTGTGGTGAATTTGTGCCGACACATTTGTGATGTTTAAATATTGCTTGGAATATGGATTTTCATTTTATGTTGGTGTAATTAGTATGCAATTTCATCACAATGGCAACTGAGATGAGTTATCATTTTAGTAGCATATCTATTATCAAGTGTTTCCATACTTCGAAAAGCACGTTACCTCGTTAGTTCGGCTGCCAGTAGCATTTCACCAGTAGTTCGATTCATCATCGAAATAGGGTTGGCATCGACTCTGGTGTTGCAAACGTGCACAGACTGCCGTAATCACGTTTGATCAGGTGGGAATTATGCTTGTTATTTTTTTATACTAATGAGGTATTAGTATAGATAAATAAATAAATAGTGTTTAAAAGTTGTATTTATTTGTGGCAACATCGTTTCCAAATAATACGTAATCGGATACCCATATGGGTATAGAGCGATTAATGAATCTGCAGAAAGCAAAAGAAGTATGCATGGATCGCGAAGCCTGGCAATCTGTCCTCTTTGATAACTCCTTCAGAGATACATCGTGAAGATAGTTAGTTAGGGCCCTATAATTAAAAGGGTGCGATTTGGAATTTTTTTAGAGTTATGTTGCCAGAATTATCGGTGACGTAATCGTTTAGGAACACCAGCTTAGGCTTTCTGCAGTTTACTACTAGTATCATGCGAGCTAAAATTATTATACGCTACGAAACCTCCATTTCTATTTCCGCTTTCATTTATCACCAATCGCATCGAATATTGGACGATTGCCAAGTTCTAATTATATGAAAACAGAAAGATATTGTCCCATTTTAAGGAAGCTGCTTTTTAACAGAAGAATCTTTTTTTACTGCAGAATAAAAGAAAATATCTATATTGTCCAATAAACAAAATGATACTAACTTTTAAACTATCGCGCTGCATACTATAAAGGTTTTCTCTCTTTATACTGTGCTATAAGTGCATTAGTTAGACTAACCTGGTCGAAACGTCAGACAACAAAAAGTATGAAAAATAACCGCGTTTAGTCCCGGTAATAACTAAAACAAAATGATGCCAAGTACATTGAACTCTAGATCCTATACTGGGATTTCTTAGGTTCTATTAGTCTAATTAATTAAAAAAACTGTTACATGAGAATGGGACCAAATACAATCGGAGAAGTGTGAGCGTATACTCATAATATGCCTCTGTCTACTGTTTTGGAGTAAAAAAGTGTCTGAGATACGTCTTGCAGTAAACTGCGTATGTAGATATTTTGCATTGCACTGGAATTACAACAGACAGAAATTGGTCCAGTTGTTTCAGAGATTACTCTTGGCTTAGGCTTTAATAGATATAGGATTTGGCTTGACCGATTTTAATGGTACTTTACTGGAAGATTGCTAATGTTATAACTGAGCTGATGTTAAACAATATAAATTAAATTAAGGCTACATTTAATGCCCGTATTCCCACGGAAATGGAAACTGCGGGGCATCTGCTACTAACTAATAAAATACTGTTTAGTAAATCATATATTGTTGGTTGTGATCATAGCAAGTTGCAAATCTCTATAGACTATGGTAAAACTTTTGAACTAAGCTATATAAAAAAGAATTGGTACAGGAGTTTAACAATAACACAAAAATATTGTTGTGTAACTAAAAAAACAAACATATATAATGAAGTTTTATATATACAGATATATATTTGCGTACTCAAAGTACTAAATACGTGTAAGTAACAAGTAAAACGTAAAATAAACGGAAAAGTCAAGATACCCAGACGTGCATGTATGAAGCGATTGATGAATCTGCAAGAAACGAAAGAAGTATGCATGGATCGCGATGCCTGGCGATCTGTCTTCTCTGACTACCCTGTCCGGGATACAGCGTGAAGATAGTTAAGTTAAGTAACTAGTAAAGTATTAAAACATTTTAAAAGCGCCTGAAAATATTTTAACGAAGTACAGCATTGTGCTCTAGTGCAGATGGAAACGGTTTAATTAGATGAATAACTGGCGCGAGCCAACAGAGCTTTTAGTTTTGTGGAGTCAGGCTTATGTCATAAAAGTTAACTAGCCTTTTAAAAGGATAAGTTTAAATTTAGTATCTGATAATAATTGGTATAACCATATTATCCAATTGCATGGAATGCGGTGTGTTACAAAATAAGCTACATCTTCTTTTTCTATTCATCCTAGTGAATTATCAGCTACTTTCAAACCTCACCTGGAATTAAAGCCTGGAGTACACTTATTCGACTGTTAGAAGCAGCTACCGTTTGGCTTTTCGCTTTTGTTGGGAGCGAAAACCGTTAGATCTGCCAACTACGAAATCGCATGCTTGGTTGCCTCGTCTGTATGTCATCTTCTGTGCGCGGGTGAGGTCTAATAGTTTATTATGTTAATTGATGAAAAAATACTATAGTAATTATTGTTTTGACACGTACAACTATTAAGCGGATAAATAGTATCACAGCAAGTTTTTGTTACCCGTGGTACTCACTATGATGTGATGGTGGTATACATAAATGAAGATCGGTAAAAACAAATGGAGATTTGCTTCAGTATATTAAAATAGTAATAAATTTTATATTTACTCCACGTGGACTATTGTGTATTAGAACCAAGGCATGTTGTTTAGTGAATAAACCTTTCACAAATAGGTCTTTAGTATACTGTCAAAATGTATTAAGTTATATGTAAGCTAGAACTTTCATTAATCATCACGGTTCAAGGAGCAAAATCGACAGCTAGGTAAGCACCTACCAGGGGGCCAAGTCTACTGATTATATCGTGTCAGAAGATAATAGAAATCTTCGCTCAATAGAGAACCGACAAAAAAAATTACAGTTTTCGTAGTCTACTATTACAATTGCGATTCAATAGAATTCTATCGGCCGGCCGATAAAATGTTATAAAAACGTATAGCGCCTGTAAGTAGCTCTTAATTTGCATTTCTGGTAGCCTATATTAATATTTTAATGACCAAGAACAGCTATTTTGAATCTATTCTGCAGCTTGAGAAGTATGATTGTGAAATATATAATTGTTTTAGTAGACTGCCTAGTTTTCGACTAATCGCAATAGAACCGCTAAAGAATAGAATTAGAACGGCTTTTTATTGGAAAATAGTAGACTCGGCCCTCTGTAAAGTCACTACACTATCGTGGTGGAAGTGATTATGCACTTTGGCGTCAGCGCCTATCCAATTTAACGCCATTTGCGAGACCCGCGACGCGTTCCGCTTAACAGGCAATTAATGACACCTATTTAGGTACTTATAATTTAGTTTAAAGATGTTTACTTAATGGCAGTTGAGTAACTGGCTGAGATTGTCCGCGACCAGCAACAGAAATTTTAATTTTGTAGGTTTTGATAAAACTGTGTCATATTTTTAAAAACGAGTTGGGTATTTTAATAGGTTAGGCTTAAAAGTATTGTTTGTTTTTTGTTGTGTCGATTCTGTTAGCAAAAATTAAAAACACCTTTTCTTTCTTTTATGTTTTCAATTTAGAATATAATTTTCAAGTTATTTGGCGATACTTTTCTAAGGAACTCTAGAAGTTATTCAATTAATTTCTACCAATTTTTTTAATTATTAAATAATATTCTGGGACATTTTTTTTTATACACAGCATCATTTAGGCCAAAGTAGGCTAATATAAGCTTGTGGTATGGGATCTAGACAACTGATAGACATACTTATGCAATGTGTTAAGAAAACCCTGTCCGACCCGAAAGGTACTTCAATAACATAACCAAAAAAAAATTTAAAATCATGTTATTTAAAAGTTTGAATTAGTCATCATTTTTTTAAAGGCGTGTTTTTAGAATCAGAATTAGTCTAATTTCCTTAAAATATAGCAAATTTTCGAAAACTGACATTACCTTTTTTGACATGCGGCGACGAGTGTATGTGAAATCAAAAGAAACTGCCGGCAGGTGTAAGCTGACCTTTTGACCTTGCATTTCCGAATAGCCCTTTCCCTGTGTTGCCATGTAAGCTACCACATAATATTAATTTTTAATTTATTTTGTTCGGGGTAAATTTTTGGGGTAAATTTTTGGGGTAAAATTTTTGGGTATTTTCTAAAAAGGATTACACGAATAAAATCACATCTCGATATCTAACAATACCTTCACGGATCGGACAGGGTTTTCTTAACATATGTATATTTCTAAATACATACCTACATATGTTTCACAGGAAACACCCAAACTCCAAAACAAACATTTATGGATCACACAAATATTTGTTCCTTATATACCTAATACCTCTCCATTGTTGTACCTAGTACAATATACTTTAATCACAATATATTTCTAAATGAATAAGCAATTATATATGACGAAGGTATAACAATAAATTTAATATGCGGGTATAAAAATGGAAACTGCTAAAGTTCTGAGTGGTTTAGAAGTAGATTTTTGATGTCGGGAAGTCCAGTAAACATTGCATACAAATCTGGCCGGCTTTCAACAAAACTCTACTTAATTAATTTTGATGGCTTTTTAATACCCGACGTTCTTAAGTATTAAATTTAAATTTGTAACTACGCAGAATTTATTCCGCTAGTTTATGAATTCGTTTTAAACTTGGCTTAAGTTGCATCTGCCTTTATAGGAGATTAATAGCAAACGACCACGCTCCCACTGGCAAATTTTATTACGATTCTGAGAAATTAGTTGGATCTTAATTATCGGGCTTTTTGGGACATGCACGGCGTAGATAAGGATGACATTACTTACTTTGGACATCAGTTTCGTATTGAAGTTAGGAGAACACTGAGGCATAATTTTTTTTGTAATAACATGCTGAGACACTGAAGACCAGTTGTTGTGATGAATTATGTTGTCCCTGCAGTGTTGGCTAAGTAATACATATTCGAAATACAAGATTTTTTCACTGATTTAAGTGTATTAGTTATTACCAGGACTAAACGCGGTTATATTACGGCCGGTGCAACCTGGTCGAAACGTCAGGCAACAAAAGGTAAATATATGCACGTTTAGTCCCTTAGGTTATAACTAATACACTTATAGTATGCAGCGAGATAGTTTAAATATTTTTACTGTTTTATTTGTAATTAAACTTGTATTGGGTATATATAGTTAGTGCACGTGAAGCCGCGTAGGCGAAACGTAAAAAAGTGGGTGCGTGGCTTGTAAAGTTTAAACTTGAGTAGTTGTTTTTGCGATGAAGAATACACTTGACACTTTATTTCATTTTTCTTCCATTTTATTGATAAATTTGATTGATCAATTTTCTTATAGCAACGTGTTTAACACTTTGCTATAAGAAAATTATCCATACAGCCAACATATTGTTAATATAATCGAATGTCAAGATTATTGCTTCTAGATTTACTACACACACTCTATAAAGTATCAATTAATATGCTGCAACGAATTCACTACTATGTGAAAGAACAGATGTGGGTAACTAAAAAGCGCTTTTAATTTTATAGCATCATCAAATTTATTATACGGAAACTTGACAACTATTGAAAAGGATATTAAGATCCGCCAACTTTTAGATCCTGTTTGGATTCCTTCAAGTAGACCTCCTGCTTGCCCAAGTAGGGAGTATGTCGAATGCCGAAACTTGATGCTCGTATCGAGGGTCTGACCGCGTTGAACTGTGAAATTGTGAGGAAATAAGTATCTTTACCAGCCTTTACATAGTATTTGTTTATATGACTTAAAATTAGTTATAAAAAATGTTATTTGAATATTAAATTTAGTTAGCGTTGTTATTCAATTAGTAAGTCTCAGTAAATTAGTCTTAAAAAAGCTGATAGTAAGACAAACAGTTATAAATTTCAAAGCAGACTTTGAACTACAAATGAAGAGCTTCATAAGCAACCTTGAATTAGAAGCGCACGTAAGCTCGTAGTCCCGATTGCTCAGCAAATGATCATTGTGTTATTTTACGCTACGTTAGATTTGTACATAACTAAATCCTAAAATAAAGCGCTAAAATGGTTTTAAAAGTTTCAGAAGGAGCTTAGAACGTGATAAAATAAATTTGATGATTAACCAACTTTTTGTGTATTATAAATAAATAAATAAAATAAATAAATATCCATCACGCCTTATCCCCGAAGGGGTGGCAGAGGCATATTAGATAGACGCTGGTTGTGGCTACCTGCTGTTGAAATTTTCATGCCGCCCATAAGGCCTTCAACCAGGCTTAACGACTGCCATTTACGGCTTAACGTGCCTTCCGAAGCACGGAAACGCTCGCAAATGTAAATACCACAAAGTGGTCACCCATCCGAGGACCAGCCATAGTGAAAGTTGCGTAACTCAGTGATCGTTTACAGAACACTGAGACCGCGGGGCCACGAGCGCTTCTGTGTATTATAAATAGTTTCCAGATACTGCCTTGGAGATAGTATATTTTATGTTATGACAATGTTAGCCTTAAGTAAAACATAAAAATAATACCTACCCTTTTCTCACAATATATGTTAGGGGGAGGTGCTGGGGATGATGGTAAAGGCTTCCGAGGAGCTCCGAATGAGTACGAAGGCTTACTGCGTATTACATATTTAAAATTTGGTTCGTGTGACCCTGGGCCTGGTATGTCCTGATTGCGAAGAGCTTTGTATCCGTCGCCAAATGAATATGCCGGAGGTCTCCTAGAAACAGAATAGCTTAAAGTTACTATCAACGTCCGCTTCAGCACCTAAAGTCCAATTATATAACACTAGTTGACACCCGCGGCTCCGCACGAGTGGTGAAATTTTCCCATTCCAGTTTCCCACAGGAACTTGTTCTCGGGATAAAAAGTAGCCTATGTGTTATTCTGATAAGTAAGCTATATTATTGTAAAGTATCATCAAAATCCATTTTGCGTGAAAGAGTTCCACATCCATTCTTACAAATTTTCACAGTTTCTGTCAAATTTTTACAGGAAATCGACTTATATTCATTTAAATATAAGTCGATTTCCTGTAATTATTAGACCTATTGTGGGACTTTATATAGCATCACCTACACCAAATAAAGCTAGTAGTTAAGATAAACAATAGATTGATAAATAATAAATATGTTTAATTATTTTTAAATACATACATTACTACATAAGTTATTTTCAATACACTTACTCATAATATGGCTCTTATTTCACCGCAATTAGGCACATGGTTTTTTGATTGTTATTGTATCACTAGTGGAATAATAGACTTTTTAATACACTGGTTGAGATGCAATATAGTTAAAAAAATCGATACAAAAAAGATCGCGTTCAATACTAGAACAAATAAATTAATATACGTACCTATTGCTTGCTCATTTCATTCAACTTCGTATTTAAATAGAAAATTACATCTTGTACGTGTATAATAAACAAAACTTTCACTCAAATATAACTTTTGTTGTCTCTCTGTTTAAAACTTTTTACAAAAACTTCAACAAAAAAAAAGGAAACCTCACTCTATAGTCTGTGGTCAATACGCGCGCATAAAAAAAACTATATAATTGTTTTTCCGCCAGTACCAAAAAGTTTCACAATTCGTTTTCCCTGTTGAAATTAAAGTTATATATTAATTAAAATGTCTACAAGTACTAGTTATGAAGAAAACGATTTATGTAGTACCTACACCGCCCGATATAAGATGTGAAGCCCTTAACTTTACAGAAAGTTTACTACATGAAAACACCAAGGTAAAATATCTATTTGTTTTATTTAGTATTATATTATTCATAAGTGTATTGAAAAACGTCGTATGGTACACGTGTGTATTGTTGATTACCGTCTACGGCTCTCTTTAGACCCTCGCCTTACGGCTCGTCTCAATAGAGCCTTAGCTTTAATCACCAACTTTACACACTTGTACCATAATCTACTAATATGCATTTTGGGGCACATTTTGTGACCCTTTACAAAGGTTTAACGGGCTGTCGCGGGTCAACTTCTGGGGTACAACTACTACTTGAATCAGAAATAAGGAATCTGTGGTTCAGAAGAGATATAAGAATAAAACCAAATGAATAAGAAATAGAGCACTAGTAGAAGTTATTCTCCTCATTAGGTGCTGATATGTTGATTTTGGTAGGAGTACTTGATGAGGCATTGATGATGACTTGAATACATTTAAAAGTTTATGCTAAAATACTCACTGATTTATGTTAATACTTATTTTGTAGCAAATTTTTCAATGTACAATTAGATTGTACAGCACTAATTTGCTATAAAAACTTTATCAATTTTTTATTTTAATTCCACCTTTATCCTCTAAAAAATAAGCAGGTTGTTAAAACATACATACCTATTTATATATATATCATCACGTCTGTTTCCCGATGGGGTAAGTAGAGACTATGGCTTTTCCCATGCTATCATTCTGGCATACAACTTTCGCTTCTTCTACTTTCATAAGTGTTTTCATACACGCTCGCCGGTTACGGTTACTCTTGACCTGGTTTTTTTAAAAATGTCTTCGATTTGATAGGCATACATACGCAGAGGTCTACCTCTTCCAGTTTACCCATTCACTCTCGCCACAAAATCTACTTCGTCTGTCTCTCCACGTGTCCAAACCATCTAAGCATCCCTTTTTCTATCTTGGCACTATATCTTCGGTCATATGGCAATGTTCTCTTATCACGCTGTTCCTTTGTCCATCAACAACATCAGGGTTTGGCACCGTGGTCTTCTATCGAAACTACCCTCCTATGGACTGCCCGGGGGACTTTGCGAATGGGTATCCAGCTTTTTGGCCGGTGGAACTATCAGAGTCGTTGTTGACGGCTGCTGTTCGGACTACATGGCCATGAATGCTGGGGTCTCGCAGGGCTCAGTGTTGTCACCCACCTTGTTTTTGCTGCATATCAATGACATGCCGTCCATTGACGGCATTCATTGCTATGCAGATGATAGTACGGGTGACACTTATTACACGGGTCGCTCCAATATCACCCGGTCTGCAGTGGAAGAAAGTCGTGAACAACTAGTATCTGAAATCGAGGCTACTCTTGCAAGAGTGTCCGATTGGGGTAGACAAAATCTTGTCGAATTTAACCCTACCAAGACTCAAGTTTGTGCATTCACCGCTAAAAAAGCCCCATTTACTGTAGCTCCGCAATTCCAGGGCACACCTCTTTCCATCTCCAATAGTATTGGGATCCTTGGTGTTGAGATCTCTAGTGACGTCCAATACCGAAGTCATTTTGAGGACAAGGCGGCGTCCAAAAAGCTCGAAGTGCTCAACAGGGCGCGGCAGTACTTTACTGCAGAGCAAACACTGCTCCTCTATAAGTCGCAAGTGCGGCCGCACATGGAGTACTGCTGTCACCTTTGGGCTGGTGCACCTGAATACCAGCTTCAACCTTTCGACTCAGTAGAACGGCGAGCTATGAGGATTGTCAACGATCCTCTACTAGCGGGCGGTGTCGAACCCCTTCGCGACAGGAGAGACTTTGCCTCCTTATGCGTGTTCTATCGCCTGTACAACGGTCTGTGCTCTGAGGAATTGTTTGACATGATGGCCACGTCTACCTTCTATCATCGCACCGCTTACCATATACAGGGTGTTCACCCTCACACTTTGCGTCCGGAGCGCTCACATACGGTTAGATCCGATAGAGGCTTTATTTCGCGTACGCTTAGGTTGTGGAATGAGCTCACTGCCTGGGTTTTCCCGAACGTCTACAGTATGGGGTTCTTCAAAAGGGGCCTTAGAAGGTTTTTAAAGGGTCGGCAGCGCGAGTGCTGCACCTCTGGTGTTGCAAACGTCCATAGGCTACGGGGACCACTTTCCATCAGGTGGGCCGTATGCTTGTCTGCCACCCCAGTGTTATACAAAAAATTTTTTTTTTTATTTTTTTATAACCTTCCCAGTTAGTAAAACACTTACTTCAATAGTATTGGTGGAAGGTACAGATTAGGTGGTGGAGTCCATTGGTCCCAAGCTTGATATGGTGGACGTGCTTTTGGCATTGCAGTGTACGCTGGCGGTCGCTTATATCGGGAATCACCTCGTGGAACATAAGTGCCTGGTCCTGGTACCTTAGTCTTGTTAGATGGTTCTTCTATATGTGGTGTCACTAAGCTTCCCGGTATTCTGAATGGACCTGATTGATGAAATTGAATTTTAAAAATCTTTGACCATATCCAAATGGCAATGCAAAAAGATCGACACAATTTTTTTTTTGCTCTGATATTGTACACAATAACAACAAAATTTACTAAAACTAAAAACTAACTATCTTCACGCTGTGTCCCTGACAGGTTAGTCAGAGAAAACAGCTTGCCAGGCATCGCGATCTATGCATACTTGTTTCGCTTCCTGTAGATTCATTAATCGCTTCATACATGCACGTCTGGTTATAGGAATACTTATGACTTTTCCGTTTTTGAGCAATCTACTCACGTAGTGTTCATATATAAGTCTCGGCCTACCCTGACTCTTTCTGCCCTCTACTTTCGCACAATTTATATTTTTCGTAAATCGTTTCTCACTCATTCATTGGACGTGTCCAAATCAATGAAGCACGCCTCACTTTACAGTAATCAATATACAACACAGTTATGTACAAAACTTTCAAATCTTTTAAAATTATCCCAGCAAACCTTTGGGTGGAGTCAGAGAGATTAATAATAAAAATTATATTATATCGGGGTTTAAAGTGTGCTATTGCTACTTTCTTCATCCTAGTGTGTTCCTAATAGCTTCTAAGCTACTTTACTTGGCTGGTATCGTTTGGCTTTTCGTTTTCGGCATTGTTCGAAACCACTGCCGTCTGGATTACCAACTCCGTAAGGACGCCTGTGTCGGTGCCTCGTCTGTTATTCACCATGTGTACTGATAGCAGATGAGGTCTTTTGGATTTCGGAAACCTTGGTGGAGCGCCTTACACTGTTTATTATAAATTTACCTTTTGTTCCGATTCCACGGACATCGATCATCTGTGCAGTGGGTTTCACGGCTGGTTTATTAATGAGTTTGGTTTTATTACCAAAAGTATAAGCTGGCATCCGTTTTATATGTGAATACCCCGGACCACCTATAAAAGAGTTATCTAAATATAGAAATTTGTAAACCAAAATTACTTGGTTTTTAGGGCTCCTTTCCTCAAAGGAAAAGAAGGAACCATTCATTCTTATCTGTCTGAAATCATTTCCTTGTCTGTCTGTCAGTCTGACGTCTGTACGTCTGTCTGTTCGTGTGTCACCATCAATTTTCTCAGGAACGGTGGACTTAGGATTTTGAAATTTATACTTAAGACTGAATTCTATAGTGCCTATTAGGTGTATAAAAATCAAGGTCCTGAGTCAACACGATAAAAACATATGGGCAAATTTATATTTTAACGAAAACTTGTAAGTATCAAAATTTACCTTAATTTTTAACTTATTAATTTTTCGGACTTTTCCTTTTACTTGCATCTAACCAAAATTGACAATTATAAGTCAGCTGGAAGTAGCCTATAGCTTTTAGGTCAATTACCTTTATGGTAGTTCTCGTTGACCTAGATTCACGAAATTTGGCAAAAATGAAGGTCTTACAGCACGAATAAAGAGAAAATGTTTAAAAGTACAAAAAATAATAAAAAGTATTGTAATTAGTATTTGAATACCGTATAAATTTTCAGCATTTATTGAATAGCTGCTAATGTGGTATTACAAACAGACACTTCTATGTTATTTATCTGTATGTATAGATATTGCGAAACATCTCATGTTGGAGTATTTGATGAATTGTTTTAGAATAATAATATTGTGGGACACTTTTTACACAGCGCCATGTAGCCCAAACTAAGCTATAAACTTACCCTATGGGATCTAGACAACTGATATGCATACTTACGTAATTCAAAATACATACATTTTACATACATAAACTAGCTAACTATCTTCACGCTGTATCCCATATTATATTATATATTATATCCATTTTACATACATATTTTAAATAAATACAGACATAGGAAAGAAAGAATAATAAACATACAGCCATGTATCAGTACATTCTTACAAACTCTCGCATTTATAATATTAGTAAGAAGTAAGATTACTTGAGAGAAATGTAACAAAACGCTTTATTTTAAATCCAATACCGTTTATCTTCTATTCAGTCACAGTAGGTATACATACTGTGGTAAATATATAGGATATATAGTTTCTATAGAAAAACAAATTCGTTTGGCGCTACGAGCGTTTTATACGGACTTCGTAATAGTAAAATCCGATTTTATGGATCTTCTCAAACTACTGTTGTAACCATTTCAAACGCTAGTGATACAATAGTTTTAGGTTAATAAGTATAATATCAAAATCATTCATAGTAAGTAGAGGTTAAGGCTCGGTCGTGCTTTACCAAGTTATTATGAAGAAAACATTCTCTCTTCACAAATCACAATCGACTGCCTCGCCTGCGGCGCAGTGATACTGTATGCGACTGCCGCGCCTTAGGTCCCGGGTTCAATTCCCGGGTCGGAACAAATATTTGTGTGATCCAAAAATGTGTGTTTCGGAGTTTGGGTGTTTCCTATGTATAATACGTTTCAATTTAGATATATATACCTATAAGTATGTTTATCAGTTAACTAGATCCCATACCACAAGCTTTTATTAGCTTACTTTGGGCTAGATAGCGCTGTGTGTAAAGTGTACTACAATATTTATTTATTATAAATACGTGACACGTTTCTAAAGAAAATTTTATGTCATAAAGGTAAATAGATTGTGTATACAAATGAACATTTTTATGCTTACAATATAACTCTGGTGTGTCATAATAATTTGGGCCAGGCATATCTATCTCTTGTGCTATATGGCCCTTCCGCACCACAGGATTCAGTATTTTCTGTTTCACAAACTTGTCTCTGCACTCCCATCCCCACGGCATGATATGAATCTGTAAAAATAATTACTAAAACTTCCGTAAAAAATTACCTAATTTATAAGATATAATTTAAAATACTAAAATTATCAGATATACAATAATTGCAGTCTTTGACTAAAATGTCAACACCTATTGGGTTGGCATTTGGCATAAACATATAGATTGAAAGAATGTGTCAAGGTTGTGTCAAATATATTATGTTTTTTTTGTTCTTGTGGCGATACTATTTCTTTGCCAATAAATCAGTGTGGATTTGGGTTTCAAACATAGACCTTTATAATAGTTTCAAATATATGTTATGTTATTAGGTAGGTACCTATATTGTATTTGTCCAGTGATATTAACGTCTCGTAAAGAAAAAAGTGAAACTAACACGTGACACAGATTTGTACTGACAGTAGCTCTAAGCACGGAATAAGGCTCAAGCTCGCTACAACGCCCAATGAATAAAAATGGTACGACCGTTGGAATCAAGAGGGCAAATAAAAACTCCGTGGAATTTTCAACGGTCCGGAAATTGAGCTGCACCGGATATCGTCTCACCGGAACGACGTGCGACGGAGCAATGGCTTCCGGCCGAGGTGGGCTCTTCTTCATTTTCAACCATTCTTTTACATCCCAATATTGAAAAATGTTTCAATATTGAATCTGTAATTTTTGATTCGACGTTTCTTCGTGGCTTATACATTTTTGTTTTATTAGAGTTTATACATACAGACTTGCTGATCTGGCATTGAATCACAAAAGGAAATGATTTCAGGACTATGTAGAACTCACTCGAAATTCCATTAAAAAAGGTTCAACCGTTTTGAAGGAGTCCAACAAAGCCTAAGGTCTCACATAATGGAGATGCATAAAATGATTGATTCTTGAATGAGTCAATCACACAGTTCGAACCGATGCACTGTACTAAATTTTTCCACACAAATTTATGAATACGTAGGAATCCATTATAATAAGAATTTTGGAACAATTTTTTCTGAACTCTGAAATTAACGAGGGTCAAAGTTTAAAACATTCGAGGCCTTGGAACACAGCTAATAATATAACATTTCATTGCCGATAATTTTCATAAAGAGATCTTGTCTCACCCCGATGTTAAGCGATCGTTATGGATTGAAGAAACTATGCATAGATAGGTTAACGCCACCGGGCTTGGAATCAGTTTGAAGGCCATTATCAAAACTTGTCAACTGAAAAAGTAGCTCGTAATCCCTAGACGTTGCTATAGCTTTCCATCAGGCTGGTGGCGTCATTGGACCATGTGATTTTAAGTTTATCACATAAATACATATTGCCACGCCTTTATCCTCGAAGGGGTAGGCAGAGGTATACTATACGCCCACATTTCACTGTATGCATGTTTGTCCCACGTAACTGGTGGTGAACTCATTGCCGTGTTGAAATAGACAGGCGCAGGCTGTGGCGACCTGTGGTTAAAATTTTTCAAAAATCAGCTTGCTTCCTTCAGCTTGGCTTAACAACTGCCATTTTACTGGCAACCGGGACCAACAGTTTATCGTGCCTTCCGAAGCACGGAAACGCTCGGAAATGTAAATGGCACAGAGTGGTCACCCATCCAAGAACCAGCCATAGCGAAAGTTGCTTAACTCAGTAATCGTTTACAGAACACTAAGTTAGCTGGATCACGAGCGCTACTTTTAAGCGTTTTAAGATTTTTAGAGTCCAGTATAACTTGTCATAAGAATAGACATACTTCTAAGGTCAAAGTCCGTGTGCGTTAGAAAAAAGCAAGCAAGAAACTGCATCTCAAAATATAACTGGAACTCTTGCATTATCCTCGTTATATTCACTAATAAATCATCCGATGCATGGATATACACTGTCCCGCTTTCCTTCCATAATTTATTCATGTACGTAATGGAAAATTAAAAACGAGCACAGGCAATATGGCGGATGGTAAGGCATTTATTATTCAGGTTATATTGCCGGGATATGGGAGTTCAATGTTTAACGTATAGTGCCTTTAATATAAAGCTTGTTTTTCTTTTAAAAATTAACTCGGCCATAAACCACAAAATTAATCGTTTTTTTATACCACTGAGGTGGCAGACAAGCATACGGACCACCTGATGGAAAGTGGTCACCGTAGCTTTGGACGTTTGCAACACGTCAGAGGTGCAGCTCTTGCGCTGCCAACCCTTTTAAAATCTACGATGACCCCTTTTCAAGAACCACATACTGTTGACGTTCGGGAAAACCTAGGCATGGAGCTCATTCCACAGCCTATAAGCGTACGCGGAATAAAGCCTCTATCGGGCCTAACGGTATGTGAGCCCACCGGACGATAAGTATGAGGGTGACACCCTGTCTATGGCGAGCGGTGCGATGATTGAAGGTAGCCGTGGGCATCATATCAAACAATTCCTCAGAGCACAGACCGTTGTACAGGTGACAGAACACACATAAGGAGGCAAAGTCTTTCCTATCACTAAGGAACTCAACACCGCCTGCTACTAGAGGATCGTGGACAATTCGCATTGGATTTGTAGAATCTCTTCTAAAAATCTAAATATCTTTTTAATGTACGCACTTCTGATATCCTGGAACGTCTTTCCAAGGAGTTATCGTGTTCAGTATATCCTGTCTTCTTTTATTCACATAACCAGCTTAAAATCCCTTGCTTTCTACACCCAGATGATCGTTCCTTGACCAAAACGATCCTCTGCTATGATGGGACAACGTTTGTCCCACGAGGGCCACATTATTTTAGCTATTGTATATATCATTGGTGCTATTAGTATCTTTTCACTAGTTTTTTCGGAGGACGCCACGTTCACCTTAGTGACGGGTATCCCTCGAAATCCCCGACCAGCTCATATAGAAATTCACTTGTTTTGTTCGTAGCTAAGAAGTATGAATGAAAGTACAAAGCCTGGCGATCCGTCCTCTCTGATTACCCCAATGACGATAGTAGTTAGTTAGTACCTAGTACAATATTATTAGCAGTTACTCTCTGAAAACTATGTTGAATAACAAAAATATATTTTAATTTAAAAAACAATTTTTATTTGTTTAGAGAAGTGTTTTGGCAACGTGATTGTACCAACTTTTAATGATATACTTCGTTATTCCATAGTATGTTTAGCATATAATATTATGTTGCTCTAAGAATAAAACAACTAGCAGTGCTTGTTCGTACTAATTCCTTTCATGCATTTGATACGATGGGAGTTATTAGTATATTTCTATGAAGATTAGATTTTTCTACTTAAGAAGTGTACACATAAACTTAAGTGACAGCTATCTCCTGAATTATGAAAATATGAATAATATCGTAATTCAAGTAATTAATACACATACATATGGTCACGCCTGTATCCCCAAAGAGGTAGGCAGAGGTATACTATCCGCCCACATTTCACCGTATACATTTTTGTCCCTCGTAACAGGTGGTGAGCCCATTGCCGTATTGAAATGGACAGGTGCAGGCTGTAGCTGCTGTTGAAAATTTTCAAGCTTTCAATCAGGCTTAACGAATGCCGTTTTACTGGCAACCGGGACCAACCGCTTAACGTGCATTCCGAAGCACGGAATCACAAGTACTTACGTAGATAATAAATATTGTGACCCAATTGGGTTAAGAGTCCCTGGGGCTATCCTTCCGAGGGCTCACCCGGGATCCTGGCCATAGACAGATGGAAGGGTAACGTGTAGTTTTAGTCGGTAGGAGTCGCAACCATAGCATTCATGAGGAATTCCACACAAAAAATAAGGTTAAGAGTCACACCAAGATTTATATTTATTTTAAATTTAGTGCTTAAGCTGTATTGACTTTTAAGAGATAATATGATAAACTAAGTAAAATACTATATAGAGATGCAGTACAAAGGTTGTGAAGTAGCTATTATTTCTATCCATACTCTCACAGTTCGGCTTTGTACCTGATAAAAAGCTCTTTCACTTGAGAGCACTACACTACAAGGATGCCTGCACGCGCGGTAAAGGCACGTGTACTATTGCTTGACTCTTTGTATTTGAGATATAGAATGCAGTTTTGTAAAAACCTTGGCTTTCAAAATAGAACTTCGACTAAACTCGTAAAAAATAGACAAGAATATTCATAGTATTGCTTTACAAAAATAATTTCCTTTGTTAATTTTAGTACCTATAATGTAAAAATATTATTGTATTTATTCACGTACCGTTACCACATATAACATAAAACCGGTAGAAATTAAATTGTTGTAACTATATTTGTAGTTATAAGAGATATACAAATAAACTCTTTATCCTATGTTAAATATAATTTAATCAATTAATTCGTTTACAATATTATAATTATTAATTAATTATAAACGTTTAGTTTAGAATTAATTTATAAGTTTAAAAGCAAAAACCTAACATGCATCATAAAACTTCCCCGCATCGCAGTCCCCCCAGAAGACTAGCAGCATTGCCACGTTGTATGACAATGCTAGCCTTTGTGCAAAAAAAAACAGCCTTCTGGTCACGAGTAGTGTCAATTAGACGCTTTATATGTCGTAAAATAGGTTATGAGTGCTTGGACCCCTTGTCCGGTCTCGACCCCAAATGGCTTAAAACGTAATTACTTATGTATTGGTAATATTTTTGTCGTTTAAGGGTCTCCGCAATAGCAGCGGCCGCACCGGCACAACCAGCAGTACCGAAAAGATGAGTAGGCGTCAAACAGGGATGTGTCATGTCCGCCTGGCTGTTCATAGTGTATCTGGACAGTAACACGTAGTGTCCTACACTAAGCTCCTACCCATCTTCCACGGCATTAAAGACATACATACAGTCCGGGGGCCGAGTCTACTATTGACAAGCCGTAGAATTTAACTATAATCGCTGTTTGTAGCTGTCAAAATGTTAGTACACTATCAAAAATGCAACTGACTAGCAGCCGCTACACGTACCGCGCCAGTTAGTAGAATTCTATCGGCCAAACGATATAAATCTTTTGGAGTGCGATTGTAATAGTACACTACGAAAACTGTCAAAATTATACCTTTGGCTATCTATTGAGCGACGTTTCGACTCTATTACGACACGATTGAAATAGCAGGCGCCGCCCCCTGGTCTCTTGCCGTCGTCGCGCGCCAAACCATTTGGTTCAAATTTATCTGGCACACCGCCGGCGGCAAGAGCACGTCGGATTAAGTCGTTGAGGCTCGCGTGCCGAGGTATTCACCTGCAGCAAACTCTTTTATGTATACAATAGAAGTAGCAGGTATATTAAAACTAGTTATAATAAAATAAAATAAAAAATTAAACATAATTATATTTATTTTGCATAATGGGGGTTATTCACCATCTCGACACGGGAGGCTGGTTGGCTCCAAAAAATAATATTTATTATTTCGTCATCTCGACACGCCAGGATTTTTACGCGTGTCCACATAGTGAAACTTAAATTAAATACTAAAATGTTTTCGTCAACTGGACACACGTTCATATTTTACCCAAAGAAATGGTAAAGTACAGTCACGTAGATTAATTTTGAGTCGTAATCTCTGTATGTATCACTTATAGATTTATAATTTATAAATTGAAATAAATTAAAATAAATATTTTATAATAAAATGCTATGATTTAATGCTTATTATTATTAGTGACATACCTTAAAAAATACAACAATATATTTTGATGAGTTACATTGTATTTCTGAAATGATTTTTATATGACACAGTCATATAAAACTGTACTCTATGTGATGATTTTTAGTTATTAGGTATTTTTTTTTTGATAACGTTGTGAGAAAAACGCTGTGGGACTTGCTGCCCGGATATGGTGTGGACGGCTCGCTACTGCGGGCAATACAGTCGCTTTATAGGGACTCTAAGGCTTGCGTGCGAGTAGGAGGGATGTGTCACCTCTTTTGATGTCTATACAGGCGTCAAACAGGGATGTGTCATGTCCGCCTGGCTGTTCATAGTGTATCTGGACAGTTGCCTGCAGAAGTTGAAAGATTTTAATATGGGTGTGAATTTGGGTGACTTTACAGTAAACTGTCTGCTGTACGCTGATGATGCGGTGCTCATGGCCTCATCAGAAGCTGACCTTCAGGCATTAGTCACTAATATGAAAGAGGAGTGTAAAATTAAGGGTCTTAGCTTGAATGCAAGTAAAACTAAGGTTCTAGTATTTGAAAGAGGTGACGTAAAAACTAAATGCGAGATTACGGTAAACCAGGAACGTCTAGAGCAAGTGAATGAAATTGTGTATTTAGGGAGAATGTTTAGCGCGGATGAAAGATGTGATTCGGATGTAGAACGGCGAGTAGCTGCCGGAAACAATGTTAACGGTGCTTTGTCCCAGTTAGTAAAGCGACAAAGCATCGTAAAAGTAGCACGAATGGCGATTCATAACGCAATGCTAGTGCAAACTTTGCTTTACGGTAGTGAAACCTGGGTATGTCAGCAGATGCATGAAAGTAAATTGAATGCTGTGGAGATGCGATCACTTCAAAAAAAGTGCGGCGTTACTTTGGGCGACCGAATACGTAACGAAGTGACACGCAATATGGCAGGTTTGAATGAAAGTGTCAGCGTTAAGCTAGAAAAGGGCGTGCTCCGTTGGTTTGGACACGTCCAACGAATAAGTGAAGAACGATTGACGACGAATATATATATTGTTTAAAAGTAGAGGGTAGAAGGAGTCAGGGTAGGCCGAGACTTACATATGAAGAACACGTGAGCAGATTGCTCAAAAACGGAAAGGTCTAAAGTACTCGGATACCCAGACGTGCGTGTATGAAGCGATTGATGAATCTCGAAGAAGCGAAAGAAGTATGCATGGATCGCAAAGCCTGGCGATCTGTCCTCTCTGACTACCGCGTCAGGGATACAGCGTGAAGATAGTTAAGTAGTTAGATTACATTTATGTATATCTTTATTCGTTATTTCTGTGGAACTCGAAGTAGTTTATATTACCCAATTACCAGGTGAAGACCCTGGCTTTGCCCGTGATATTCTTCGAACACCCATTGCACCCGACATCTCTAACCCATGCCATTTATTATTATGAAATACTTTCATACCAACCTTGATTTCCTATTTTCCCTAAAATTCTAAAACAAGTGTTTATTTCTTTTCAGAAGCAGGCATACATAGAAATTTTATATTAATATTTTTATGATTTAAGATGAAAAATTTTCCATTAACACACGAGAAGGGTTATAGGTAAAATTTAGCTAAACCGCTAAACACGTTTACCTGTAACCATGTATAGGCATACATACTTTGTGACTTTTACATTTGCGAGCGTTTCCGTTTACGTTAACCCGTTGGTCCCGGTTGCCAGTAAAATGGCAGTCGTTAAGCCTGGTTGAATGCCTTATAGGCGGCATGAAAAATTTCAATAGCAGGTAGCCACAACCTGCGTCTGTCTATTTCAACACGGCAATGGGCTCACCACCTATTATGTGGGACAGGAATCCACATGGTGAAAAGTGGGCATATAATATGCCTCTGCCACCCTTTCGGGGATAAGGCGTGATGGATATTTATTTTATTTTATTTTACTTTCATGTTTCTAACTATGAAAATTACTAAGTTTGATCTAGGCGTAGATAAATGAGTGATCCACCTCATAGTTATATCAATATATTAGTTATACCTTCCGGCGTTGCCCGTGGCTTACTATAAACTCCCTTTATATCCCTTTGACCTATGCCCCTCATTAGTTTTAATTTTTTTTTTCATATATGTCACATATTGTCACATATGTCCTGAAACATATGCTTGTTTGTTTTTAACAATCATAAGCAGGTATAGAAAATATGATATGCTAGTTGTGAAAATGAAGGAGTTCCTATAAAAACTTACAACCTTTATTTCATCTCCGTAAAACCTCGATACATCTGTACATTTATTTGTAAGCTGTTGCATCCTCCAGACTTCTAATTCATGTACCTAATAAGGTTTTACATATTTTCATACAAACTTGTTCAGATCACCTAGTTAACAACCTTAACAAAATTCAACAATTTTAAAAATTTAGAAATATACATATATTATAGCAGGTATACAAATTGATGTTATTTTCTTTGAAAATGAAGAATTTCTCATTTAATAAGGAACCCCTATTTTACCTTCTTCTATGTAAAATATTCTAAACCACGAAGCACGAATAAATGTATTAGTAAAGAGAAGCACGAGCACATAATCTGATATTTCTAACTTATATAATATAAAACTTCTATACAACTGCTTATCCCTTATTTTACACCGTTTAGTGAGTGCCTACATTATAAATATAGCTTACCCTATAAATTTTAACGAGGGCTTCGGCTGGGCGTTGGTTGTATTAGTCACCTAGTAATTTTAATAATAAAGACAACTTTTTATTACTTTCTTATTCAATTATATGAAATCAGGAAGAGATGCGTAATGTCATGTTTCCAATTTTGAAAATGATGACGTTTGAAATATTTTTCATGAACTCACCTCATTTATGAAGTCAATAAATGAAAATATTCTAAATTATAAAGATATATGTTAGATATATGTTATAAAGAGTATGATTAAGTAATAGCTACATAATGTTTTTTATCTGTGATCTTTTAAGATTATCTTTGGTACATGTAGTAAAGGATTTGATTATCTGTGCTCCGCTCTCTCGCTTCCGGGTTGAACCGCTTAGCATACTTTATTGATTGTAATCCATAATAAACCCGAATAAATGTTTATATACAGTGCTGTTAATAGCTACAAGTGTTTTGTATTGTCGCTCAGAACCCACTACTTAATACATGACTGTACCTTTTTTCCCAAAAATCTTAGGTATGTCCAGTTGACGAAAACATTAAAGTATTTAATTTGAGTTTCACTATGTGGACACGCGTAAAAATCCTGGCATGTCCAGATGACGAAGTAATAAATAATATTTTTTGGAGTTTCACCAACTGATCACACGTGTGTCCAGCCTCCCGTGTCGAGATGGTGAATAACCCATTTTAACGGCGCTTAGAAAATGTCATACACTATTTAAAATATTTAAAGTGACCAATAATAAATTTATGCGCATAATACCTATACTTATGCGTACTCCGGGAAAATCTATACGCACCGTAGGTATATATTTGCTTTTTGTTTAGGGATTAGCATCCTACTAATATTATAAACGCGAAACTTTGTTAGAATGGATGTTTATTACTCTTTCACTCAAAATTTACTAAATGGATTTTGACGAAACTTTATAATAATATAGCTTACACATCAGAATAACACATAGGCTACTTTTTATCCCGGAAACAATTTCCTGTGGGAAACGGGAACGGGAAAACTTCACCGCGCCTGCGGAGCCGCGGGCGTCAACTAGTATAAAATAACTGGGTGTAGGAGAGGCTTAACCAAGATCGCCGGACCCCAAGCGACTTTAGCTGCTACCAGTGAACTTGCTGAATAAGGTACGATTCAGCGATGCAGGCGCCCTTACAGGGTTAGAAGGTCAGATGACAATCGCTCCCAATTATGCCGTAAATCAATATCCAATGAAAAGCTGCTCCTAGCAGCTAAATGTAACTGGAACCCAGACTCCAAATCCAGGTAGGATTTGGAAGAAATTGGGAAAACACTTAAGATGAAGAATACGAAGTATTTAAAATAACTGGCTCAATTCCTTGGTTTTTCAAGCGTTGAATATTTAACGTATCATTACGAATAAACTTGGTTAAAAGTCAACTGTAGCCTATCTTGTTAGAAAATCAGCCGCTTCGTTGCCTCCCGTGCCTTTACGGTTCACTAAAATTTATTACTTATTAGTTGACGCCCACGGCTTCGCCCGCGTAGAAGAAGCTTTCCCGTTCCCGTTTCCCACAGAAACTTGTTCCCGGGATAAAAAGTAACCTATGTGTTAATTTGATGTATAAGCATTATTATAAGCATTATCATTATTGAAGCGCTCGTGGCCTCGCGGTCTCAGTGTTCTGTAAACGATCACTGAGTTACGCAACTTTCACTATGGCTGGTCCTCGGATGGGTGACCACTTTGTGGCATTTACATTTGCGAGCGTTTCCGTGCTTCGGAAGGCACGTTAAGCCGTTGGTCCCGGTAGCCAGTAAAATGGCAGTCGTTAAACCTGGTTGAAGGCCTTATGGGCGGCTTGAAAATTTCAACAACAGGTAGCCACAACCTGCGTCTGTCTATTTCAACACGGCAATGGGCTCACCACCTATTACGTGGGACAGGAATCCACACGGTGAAAAGTGGGCATATAATATGCCTCTGCCACCCCTTCGGGGATAAGGCGTGATGGATATTTATTTTATTTATTATTTTAGCATTATTATTGTCAAGTTTCATTAAAATCCATTCAGTAGTTTTTACGTGAAAGAGTAAGAAACGTGCATTATTATACACTTTCGCGTTTATAATAACGACTAGATACCTACTTTAGTTTTTGGCAGTATATCCGTATGCAAGAAGAAGACAGCAGTGGAGTAAGAAAAACAGTAATAATTGATTTTTCTAATTCGTCCAATGTTTTTATGAGAAAAAATGTATCTAATCATTCCGCGTTTAGGCGGAACAAAATGTGTACCTTTTTTTATAATTGGGACTAATCCCACCCGCATTCCCATTACTGTGACTCCTGTAAACCAGGATCTACAGCAATGACCAAAACACCAGAAAAGTTACACCGAGCTTAATCTCGGTGAAGTCCCAGGAGAAGTTAGCATGTCTTGGAACCCGCAACGAAATTAATCAGAAGATAAAGTGAGGAAGTAGGAAAAGATGTTACTTGTAAACAATTAAGCATATTATATCGCTTGTTTTGCCAAATGCTACACTCCCAAAGTATATGATGGGCGATCTGATCATATTTGTCATCAGCAGTTGAACACTGACAGAACGGTGACTCCACTAGCTTAAACGAATGTAATTTGATCCTACAGGATATTCTTAATCGTTCACGAACGTCTGGGAAAAACTGGTAGATTATAAATAAGTAAACGGGATTACTCACGTTTTTACGACCAGTAATAGACCGACCGGTTTCAGCTGTATTTAGACCGCCTTTTTCAGAGGTGCGAACCGTTCGCCGAGCACTCTTTACGCACACTGATAAAGTGTACTGATAGTGTATACTGAATAAGTGTGCGTAAAGAGTGCTCGGCGAACGGTTCGCACCTCTGAAAAAGGCTGTCTAAATACAGCTGAAACCGGTCGGTCTATTACTGGTCGTAAAAACGTGAGTAATCCCGTTTACTTATTTATAATGTGTAATAATAACGTTAGTTTTCTAGTTAAAACTGGTAGAGGTGGCGCCCTTTGATGGAAGTGTTCCAACGCAGCTGCCATTCGTCGAAAAGTTCTTCACGTACATTATCTCGATACAGCCTGGCAATTCTATGGTGATCTCTTGCTAACAAAAACCTATCATCCATGCCATCTTTAGCCGAATAGTATAAAGCCGCGCGTCTTTGAATTTCGAGGTCAACCGGGAGGACACCTGCCATCACCGGCAGAGCCTCCGTGCTAACTTGTATAAAAATAAATAAATATCCATCACGCCTTATCCCCGAAGGGGTGGAAGAGGCATATTATATGCCCACTTTTCACCGTGTGGATTCCTGTCCCACGTAATAGGTGGTGAGCCCATTGCCGTGTTGAAATAGACAGACGCAAGTTGTGGCTACCTGCTGCTGAAGTTTTCAAGTCGCCCATAAGGCCTTCAACCAGGCTTAACGACTGCCATTTTATTGGCAACCGGGACCAACGGCTTAACGTGCCTTCCGAAGCACGGAAACGCTCGCAAATGTAAATGCCACAAAGTGGTCACCCATCCGAGGACCAGCCATAGTGATGGTTGCTTAACTCAGTGATCGTTTACAGAACACTGAGACCGCTAGGCCACGAACGCTTGTATAAAAATATAAAGGCAAGGCGTTGATTTTGCAGTAACTTTAACCGTGCAGCCCCAATAGTAGCCTTATCGGCCCATACCGGCGCCCCGTAACACATACAGCCTAGATAAGTGGCCCCGTAAACGACCTTCAGTGTTTTGAACGAAAGTCCCCATGTAGCAGTAGATATTCTCGACAACGCGTAAAAGCTATTTTTAGCCTTTTCACCTACAGTTTTTATGTGCTCAACGAATACAAAATTTCTCTCTAAAATCAATCCTTAATAGCAAACCGAAGTTATATTTTTAATGTAAACGTTATTGAATTTTATGCGCGGTGGTACTTTCAAACTTCCTTTTAATAGCAGCTGAATTGTTTTGTTTGGAGCAAAAAAGAATGTGTACCTATCAATATAGTCGTAACATCTATATAACAATGTTTTCTTTCAAATAAAGACATATCTATTTATACAAGTTTGTTTCGAAGGACTCGTAGGTATAATTATGATATTTTGGGTCTTATTCGCGACGTACAACGCCTACGGGTTGGCGTAATCCGGTCGAAACGTCGGAAAGTACAAGGTAGGTTTTGTACTTTATAATATACGTCGCGAATAAAACCCGAAATATCATAAATATGAGTGACACTCGCGAAAGTTTAAAGACCTCTAGGTATTCGTATTTTTGATAAACGCTATAAAACAATCAGAACAAAAAAAGGAAGACGATAAAGTTAAAATCAACAGAAAAGGTCGACTCGTCAGCTCTTGACTAAAAACTCTCTGAAAAATGTTGCCAGTTGAAATTGACTTTCGCTGTTCAAGGCCCGAAGTTACAGTATGCTTCAGTTACCCGTAATACGGCTGACCCATTTCACGCTATTGTAAGAATACCGTAGTCAGTTTTTATTATTGCTATCGTTGAAATTAGTGAATTTACTTACTCATGTCTAAGAAATACTTCATTTCCCCAGGGGTGCTACTTGAAATCAACCTGTGAATATTTTTGAGCTGTGATGTGATGATTTGTAAGTTAGGAGACGTTATTGGACTCAGTTAAAATTTCCGTGACATTTTTTACCACTATTATTTTTTTCAAATAAATAAACTGAGTTGTCATCAAATTATTTAATAAAATAAAATTTATAAATCAGTGTGTGTAAATTACCTACTGAATTAATGTAATTTGTGAAAAAAATAGGCAGCCCAACGTATATATATCCATTCATACTTACCATTCGATTTAATTCGTCTATACAAAAAAGTGCGAAGGTAAACACTAAACTTAATTTTAAAATTGATAAAACTAAATAGTCTAGGTGAGTAATTTTGCTAACTTATAACGGTTGACGGGCTTGGTAGGGGTGGTGCGCATTAGGTAGCAACAACACACCTACATACACCCATCAGGTACGGTTGGTAATCCCTGGAGATGTGTAAGTAACACTATCTCAAAGAATCACCGGTGCACCAGCTAGCAGAGCATGTGTATAGGGAGTGAGTATGGACCAACCTGGAGCAGAGAAATACCAGAATTTATAAAAAGAGGGCGCCAGGTATCTCTCCATCAAACGACTGATGCAATTAAAAAAGCTCATGGTATCTACTTATTAATTATATTTATTTAAACTATATCCACATGTAGACATGATTTTACAAATATGAAAGTAAAAAGAAATGGCTAAGTCATGCATAGTGGGATCCATATAAATATGGTCACTTTAAAAATAAGTTTATATTTAGTACAAATAAAAATTTTAACCAAAGTATGGAAATGGGCGTGGCCTCAAATGACAAATATTAAAGCAGTTGTCAGATACCTTAAAATATCTAAATTATATACATACATACATTTATACTATCTCTGAGTTTTGTTAACACACAACACCGCTTCCTATCATCATCATCATCATCATACACTACAACATAACAAGGTAAAAATAAAGTTTCACATTAATATTCCTTTGTGATAATAAAAAGATTATAAAATATGTGTAACTGGAACGTCACATCGGTAGTCCAGTAAATTAAAGTAGTTGAAAGCTACATATGTAATAGAAAAATGAATATTTAAAGTTAAAAGTTATTCCTTTTAAACTATCAACATCAGTCGGCCTTTACCGGGTTATTATACATAGAAACTAATTAAAGACTACCACTTATCTGGATATAATTGAGGAATGTCCAAGTCCTTCACATCTCTTCCTATTCTAGAAGTCCAGGTAGTAGGTAACCAGAGTAGAGAAAAATATCCTCTTTGCAAATTGTCTCAGCTTACTTTAAGTCTTCTTACAGACATTCACAAGGAGTAAAAAAATGTAGAATGCAGAGAACGTGAAACACGTTAAACTATCAAATATTATGTTAAAAAACAAAAACTTAAACAAAAAACCTAAAACATAAAACCCCTGTAACAACAGAAAAGTTAGAGACATTAGTAATTTGTAATAAAAATCACTTTCACCCTCAACATTCTGTTAAGGAATGCAGTCTAAGAGATTATATAGTTTTAACTTACCACTTATTTCAGTGGGGTTTTAACTAGATCCTTCTACCATCAATCTTTTTCATGTTATTTGATAAGTCTCTTGAAAAGCAGACTGAAATACAAAGTACAACCATCGTAAGAACATATTATTCGCAAACACCAAGTAATCTTACCGATTACGAAGAAACAAATATTCTCACCTCAGCAACAACCATTATGTCTACATATTTGCTAAAAAGACTTCGGATATTAATCCGAATTAAATCACCATGACAGGCATATTCTCATGACGCCATGTCGTAGCCAAAAGGGCTGAGCTCCTTTCTTTTCCTTCCGCTAGATTACGGCATGCTAAAGTCATACAGCCTTGACAAATAATAAAAAAATAAAATAAACAAAACCAACATGAAAACCTTACTATTCCTGTTTGTCACACCTCACGCAATACATTATGGGTAGATGTGAGTCAGGACAGCCAATCTATCTAAGTTCAATGTCCAGCACCAAACTGAAAGACACCATAGACAGCACGCGTTAATTCTAGAACGCGCCCAGAAACTCGAAAAAACCGTGACAGTTTTGACAACGTCAAACTCATGTCACTCAAAACAAAAACAAACGAGAATGAAATGTTTTAACATATTAAATAATTAGACAAATAAGTTTAGAGTTATAACTAAAGTATTGTGAAAATTGAGTTTGTTTCCGCAAAAGGGATGTAAACAGAAATAAGGTTAGTAAATCAATTCTTATGAATATGTAACCGACACTCAAAAGTGTTACAGTTCCTCCTTAGTTAGGTAAAAAAAAAAATTTCTCTTAAAAAATTTTTTTTAAGCACTATATATACAACAACAACAAAAAAAATCTTACATCAACTATAGACATCAGACACCTATTTAACTAACAGATAACACTCAGCTCTAAAGAGTATGACAAAAACTATTGAAACAGAACGGACAAAACTATGTATAAATACTGTTAAAACTATCTAGTTAATTCTAAATGGCAAAAAAAACAACTTATTATATTACAAGATGCCGTTTTATTTACAACCGAGGTAGTATAGGAAAATCTTATATTCCAAGAGATTCCAAAAGTACTAGATCTTGAAACACTTTGTCGAATTAGACGACTACTGAAAGAAAACTCTAAGTATATGTTTTTTTCAGTTATGATTCCTTTTAAATAGTATCAACTCTAACTCAACGTCGAGTTTCTACTTATATGGAGTTTTGGATATAGCTAGGAAAAGCACCAACTACATTTATTGAGGAACGGATTCGCCAGGGCGAACAATGTCCTTTATGTGGAAATTACCAAGATTCTTTCCATCTAAAGATTTTAAAGTATACACAAGAGGACTAAGTTTCTTGTGTATAACACATTTATCATAGCGGGGAGCTAACTTTGCAGAAAAATGCTTGGAGGCATTTGACAAATGAAAACAACGCTTGTAGACTAATTGACCTTCCTTCAATTCCACATTACGTTTTCTCAAATTATAATAACGAGCATTACGTTCATGCGACACGAGTAAACAGCTTCGAACTTTAATGAATATAGTTTCAAGTTCTTTTAACTTGTTAGAAAATTTATTCTCATTATCAACATCTAAAGAGTTAGGATCAATGGGAGTGTCATCATTATATATAGAACCATCAAGAATCATCTCACGTCCGTGAGTTAAGAAGTACGGAGTATGTTTAGTTACATCGTGTTTAACTGTATTAAGAGCACATTGTATCTCACATATGTTCTTATCCCAAGTTCGGTGATCAGAACGTACGTACGAAGCTATGGTTCTTACCAATTCACGATTTACACGCTCAGTAGGGTTTGTCTGTGGATGATATCTAGGATTGTAAAAGATATGAGGAACACTATATTTAACCATTAGGTCTTTAAAGTCTTTTGAAGTGAATTGTGCGCCGTTGTCACAGTAAAGATATTTAGGTACCCCATGTACAAGAAAAATTCCTTTCTCCAAACACTTAACTATCGCTTGAGCAGTTATAGTGCGCAAAGGAAACAAAGTAACATATTTACTAAAGTAATCAGTACAAACAAATAAACATTGATTTCTCATATAGGAGGGAGGAAATGGACCAAGAATGTCACAAGAGATAGCCTCGCCAGGCAACGTAATACGTCGTGGTTTACCCATAAATCCTGGACGGGCTAAATTAGTAGGTTTATACCTTTTGCATATTTCACAAGAATCAACATATTCTTTAACATCTTCAAAGAGATTAGGCCAGTAATATATACTAGCTATTTTAAAATGAGTTTTGGCCACACCGAAATGGCGAGAAGTAACATTATCATGACACTTCGTCAGAATTTCTTTTCGTTCCTCATAAGGCACTACCAACTTCCAGTCAAATTGATCTGTTAGGCGATATTTATTCTTCGAGAAACGATAAGTTTATTATTTTCAATTTTGAAATTAGGAATCATAGATGGAGTATCAGAGACCTTTTTAAAGATGTCCAAGGACCAAGGATCTTGAGTAGAAAGAACGTCAATTGTGTTTAAATGAATACGCGAGAACGGAACCAAGACGACGCCAGTCCATCAAAAATTTCCGGGAAACCTCTGAATATTCTGTCTTCAGAAACATTCCTAGTAACAAGAAGTTCTTCTAAGCGAGAAAGGAAAGTACGGACATAAGTGTCCCCCTTGAATTTCAAGTTCAAAGAATTTATATTAAAAATCTTTTCAGGTTTATAAATGACCTCTCTGACTACCTGCTTCTCAGTAACTACAGAGTCAAAGTCATCATCTGAATCCGATGAATAAGCAGAATCACTATCTTGTAAGCATTCAATAATAGAATTCAATTGCTTTTTGAGAAGCATTACCTCCTCATTCTCATCAATACGACCTAGACGGCAAAGAAAGTATCTGCAACGAGAGTTTAACCGACCTCTAGCAGATGTAGACAAATCACCTTTAGCTTCTTTTTCGATCTCCTCAACTTTTCGTTAACACACCTCTAATTCCGAAGTCAAATTAACCTTGACCAAATCAGTAAATTTCAAACTACCCCTTCGAGCAAGTTTCGATGTCTCATTTAACGCTTGACAAAGACTGGATCGTCGCGAGAGATGATTAACTTCTAGTTTACGAATGGACAGTTCATGTGTAATTTCGTCTTTGTGTAAATGAGAGATCTTACATCCAGCTTGTAGAAAATCCATGATAGAAATTGAATTCCAAATTCAATTCTAATTCAAAACAAGTATAATTGTTAGGTTATGGCACCTAATCAAAATGATAAAAATAGAAAACAGTAGATATAAGCAAGCGTATTTAAAAAAAATCTCTTTAAGTTTATAAGCTTAAATTGAATATATTGCCTTTCATTCATGTTGGATAGGTTCAAGTTTATCAGCTTTAACTATCTAACCAAATACATAAAAGTAGTAGATTTGTTCAAAAGTAACTTGGATATACCATAGCGCTTAAGACTAAAGAAAATTTATAAGTTTCATTTAAAGTACACCTTAAGACTAACAAAACCATAGTGACACACAATTAAGTACATGCTTTTCACTAAATTAAAATACATATTTAATATTTAATTGCATCATTCTCCAAGGTCACACGTTGGGCCGCCAACTTATAACGGTTGACGGGCTTGGTAGGGGTGGTGCGCATTAGGTAGCAACAACACACCTACATACACCTACCTCTCCCCTCTGGATCTCGGTAACGAGTAGACGTGTGTGGAATATACGCAATTTTAATTTAAATATTAAATATACATTTAATAAAATTTAAAATACAGTACTATATTAGAAGTGCAAAAGTGGTGAAGAGATATTCGTTACTACTTGTAAATCCCACCCCTTACGGTAGTGAGAACCGCCCAAAGATATATTAAGGACCGCCCAACGGTAAGAGAGACAAATATATAAAATTCACTTCTTTCTGGACTTATCGTTGTAATCGTCAAGTACCAGGACATCAAGAAGTACTGGGAGCTGGATGGAAGGTTGCTAAACAAAACCATACCGCGATTACTGAAACCGTTACAGCGTCATCTATCGAGCGATGGGGTTAGATGTCATAAATCTAACTATATCGCAAGTTATACAAGTGAATTAACGACATCTATCGAGCGCTAAAGTAAACGTTGAACTCTATACCAATCGCTGAGGAAATTATTTGTAACATTAAATTGATTAGTTTTGTTTATTTGTTGCTTCCCGAAACGTTCTTTTGAGAATGCCATTACGACGCACGCCCCCCTCTGGTCAGAGAAGTCAATCCAAATCAAGCACGCCTCAAACATCGCTAAGTAAATCTGTATCTGACACGGAAATTCACTTGGCTGAAAGCTTTAAAAACACCACTCCACTAAATTATCCAGTGCGAAGAGTAAAACGTAGCAGAGAGGACATGGATGACAATCTTAGTCAGCAGCTGGATAGTTTTAAAGAGGGAATAAGAAGAATGATATCAGTTTTCTCTGCAAATCAAGGAAGTGAGATGCAAAAGATGGCTTCGATACTTAAGGAAATGCAGCAGAGTAACATAAATATAGAGAATTCTATTGCGTATGTAACTGCACAGAATGAGGAATTAAATAAGAAACTTGTCATGTTGGAAAACCAGTCGAAGGAAGACAAAAAAACCATTATTATGTTGGAAAACAAACTGGAAGAAATGCAAATAGGAAGTAGAAAATGTAACTTTGTTATTAAAAACGTGCCGAAAAATACCAATGAAACTAAAGACGATCTGGTTAATATGGTCATGTGTCTCAGCAAAAGCATAAGCTGTGCGTTCGCTAGAAGTGTAGAACATTAAAGATATTTACCGAGTGAGAGGAACCAATATAAAAAGTAAAAATATTCCTATCATCGTAGAAACCAGTTCCACCTTACTAAAGAGCGAAATATTAAAAAAGGGAAAGGCCTATAATGTCAAACAGCAGCCTAAGTTATGCTCTAAACTACTAGGCCTCAAAACCCAAGAGGAAACTCCCATTTTCTTGGCAGAGCATCTAACACCGAGAGGTTCTCGCCACCACTTTCTCGCTCGAGACTTGATAAAAACGGGCATTTATAAATTCTGCTGGACGGCTTATGGTAAGGTATACGTTCGGAAAAATGAACAGTCTCCAGCCATAACCATTATACATGAAGAGCAAGTTCACCAACTAATGATGGAGAAATGACTACCTAATTTAAATATTTTATTAGTTACTATAAATACTTTATTTGTTTGTTGTTTAGTTTTAACTCTTAAAGCTCAGCATATCGGTGTGTTATTTTTGGTGATTGTATGCATGCAATACTTTTAGAAACTTGTCGTAGTTTATACCGAGGTACCTTTGAGCCATCAACCGTCTTATATAAACAAAGTGAATTTATTTTTTGAACGTACATATAGATGTAGTGGTTACAGGTACGTACATGATACTATAAAATATTCAAATTATATACCACATTACACTTTATTTCTATATAATAATTTTACACTAATACAAACTACGGAAAGGTCACCTTATACAGTAATTTACATATTATTTCCATACAATTATCTTAAATTATTACAAACTACAGGGCACTCAATTAATGAATCAATTCACACTTTATTTCTAAATAATAATTTTATATCAATACAAAATACACAACATGCAATTTGTACACCAATTTACACTTTATTTCAATACAATAATTTTACACCAAGAAAGCGATCCCACAAATGCACACATATAAAGTCGACATATGCAAGGCGTTTTGAGGTTGATCACTCCTGTGATTTAACCATAGCTATACCGAAGTTAAGGTGTTTCGACTGCTTACCTGTTATCTCTCGTTTTTATCACAGGGACTCTCCGGATCCGACCACATGGGTGGTGTGTAAAAGTGACCAATATACGAAACTACATAATACGCTCGTAGTCTTTACAATCGAGATTAAAAATCACCCACTTATGATCGCTCCGAAATCTTTTCACCTCTATATATCATTGCAAACCTTCACACTTATAAAAATGTGTTGTCACGGTCCAAACATTGGATGTTTCTGCGTTTACTACACTGTGTCGGCGCCTTTGAGTGATGTTATTATTCTCCTGTTAATATTCTTTAATGGATAACACTTTAAAAACCATAACCGACTTAGATAGCATGGCCATTGCTTTCGCAGTGGAGTGTGATATCTCTGAGTTTCCTAAGCACATTTGTGTTAAACCAAGAGACCTCACTATAGTCTCTCAAAATATACGTAGCATATATTGCAATTTGGATGACTTCTTGATCAATCTATGTGACTTGGACTTTGGTGTGGATATAATGGTCCTCACTGAATGCAGGTTGAATGCTGATAAACCTATACCTCAACTAAATGATTACCAGTCTCACGCAACTACTCGCAATTTTAACCAAAATGACGGAGTAGTGGTTTACATAAAGGAAACGTTAAGGTTTGGAGTTCGGGAGATTTTTTTGGAACATGCATCCTGCTTGCGCGTGTATATAGTTAATAACATAATCCTGTGTATTTGTAGGTCCCCTTCAAACACAGATATTAGTATTTTTATAAACTCTCTCGGCACTTACCTGGACACACTAACTTTAGAGAAAAGAAATGTTATCATAACTGGAGCCATAAACATCAATATTATTGCAAGGGACACTGATACTCTGCTTGAAAAGTCAAATAGAGATAGCTACCTAAATATGTTATCATTACATGGAGTACTCCCGGGCCAGGTGTTTCCCACGAGGGAAAAAAATTGTCTGGACCACTTTATGTTGAGAATAAACAAAAAAGAAATATCTGCACATGCGATATGTATGCGATATTCTACAAACTACTATTACTGACCACCGCACACTTATTTTAGTATTGTCCAAGCTTAAGGACACCCTTATCGTTAAAAGGACGCGAACCTCAATGGATTTCGCGAAAGCTCGTAATTATTTACAAGACCAACAACTTATTGAACTTCTATCTTGTGATGATCCAAATGTTATATCTGATCGTTTTGTACACGCACTATCTGACTCCATTCAGAATAATACAAATATCATAAATATTCCCCATGGAAAGCGCATTATTAAGCCATGGATAACCCCTGGAATACTCCGATGTATAAAAACCCGAAACAGGCTTCAAAAAGATTTTAAACGTAATTCTCATAACGAAATTCTAAGAATAACATATACGCGCTACAGGAATTATTGTAATAATCTAATAAAAAAAAGTAAAAGAAAATATCATAGAGATTTACTAAATAACTCAATTAACAATAATAAATTACTCTGGAAAAACATTAAGTCAATTACTTATACGAATAATCAAAAAAAAAATTGCACTGAACTACTTCATATTAAACCGTCACCCACTGAATCAGTAAACTATATTAATAAATATTTTGTAAGTATTGGAATGCAACTAGCCCAAAAAATCAGAAGCCCATCAATTCTGGATCCCGGCGGGGAAAGTGACTTACCGTCACAGGTTAATTCTTTGGCGCTCCTTGACACAGACTTTGACGAAGTACTTAGAACATGGATGAGTTCTAAATCCAGTAGTGCCCCCGGGTGCGACAACATATCCATAAAGTTTTTGAAGTACACTGGTAGAGAGATCGTTCCTGTACTAACTCACCTTGCTAATTTGTGTTTTAGGAGGGGGGTCTTTCCAGCGGTTCTAAAGCAATCGATCATTACTCCAGTACACAAGACTGGGGACAGAGACGATATTAATAACTATAGGCCAATATCAGTTTTAACAGCTGTTTCAAAGATAATTGAAAAAATAATTAACATCAGATTACTTAATTACCTAAATCACTTTCAAATTTTATCTCCTGCGCAGTTTGGATTTCGACAAGGTAGATCGACTGAAGATGCAGTTTTAGAACTTAGTACACTTGTAACAGATCAACTCGACAAAGGCCGTAAATGTTTAGCCGTATTCCTAGATATAAAAAAAGCGTTTGACACCGTCTCTGTCCAGGTCTTATTAAAAAAGCTAGAAAAGGTTGGAGTGCGTGATACTGAACTGGAGCTTTTTAAAGATTACCTCTCTAACAGAAAGCAAAGAGTAAAAGTGGGCACCCATCTTAGTGAGGATGAAAGTGTATCCTATGGCGTACCTCAGGGAAGCGTTTTGGGTCCTACTTTATTCTTGATCTACATTAATGACCTCTGCAATTTGAAGATCCCTAATGCCAGAATTTTGTCATATGCCGATGACACAGCTCTTGTTTGCTATGGGAGCACTTGGGGTGACGTTAAGCGGACAGCTGAAGTGGGTATGATGAGAATAGCTCAATGGCTTGCAAGTAACTTACTTACCCTAAACACACAAAAATCATATTATATTTGCTTCAGCATTCGCGAAAGAACACAACCTCAAGATGGATTTCAAATAAAAGTCCATACATGTGGTGTATTTTTGGATGGTATTTGTCAATGCCCGAGCTTAAATAAAGTTACGCAGACCAAGTACTTAAACGTATTGATAAACCAAGGACTGTCCTGGTATCCACAAATAGAACAAGTTACAAACAGAATAAGAAAATTTAGTTGGATATTCAGAACCCTAAGATATGTAGTCCCAAATAGTACAAAGTCTCCAAGAAATATCTTAAATGAAACATACATGGCTCTGGTCCAGTCTGTCCTGGTATATTGCATTCCTGTCTGGGGTGGCGCGGGGAAGACTAGATTCGTTGAACTAGAGCGAGCGCAACGAGCACTCATTAAAATAATGTATTTTAAGAATTTAAGATTCCCTACTAACACTCTCTATCAGATTAGTGAGTTGTTGTCCATTAGGAAGCTATATATTCTTCATACTGTCCACAAAAAACATAAGTCACTACCATACAACCCAGATATTGAAAATAAAAGAAGAAAAGACCTTGCTGCTAGTACTTCTTTAAGTCGAACCACTTTCGCTTGTTCACAGTTTGGTCAACGTTCAGCTTATCTGTATAACAGAATCAACGGGCAAATCAACCTATACGCCTTTAATTTTTACAATTGTAAAATTGCATTAATAGAATGGATAAGAGAATTGACTTACGATGACACTGAAGCCCTGTTACAGCGTACCCAATAGCACACCACGCACACACACACACACACACACACACACACACACGCACACACGCGCGCGCACACACACATGCACACACGCACACACACATGCACACACGCACACACACACGCACGCACACACGCGCATACACACACACAAACACACACACACACACACACACATACGGCATTATGAAAAGTACTTACTGTTTTATTGTAATTCACTTTTAGTTGATGTTTTTTAGATATAATTTGAATTTGTTTTTTAATATTTAGTACTCGTTTATTGAACAAAATTCTGTAATAAACCTTAGTATGTCCTTACATGGGAGAGCGGAGCCTTCTGACACAAGTACATATTTGCTTAAAAGAAGGCTTCATTTCTAAGCATTGTAAATCCAGGTTTTATGTGACAATAAATATTATTATATATATTATTATTATATATATTATACACCCATCAGGTACGGTTGGTAATCCCTGGAGATGTGTAAGTAACACTATCTCAAAGAATCACCGGTGCACCAGCTAGCAGAGCATGTGTATAGGGAGTGAGTATGGGACCAACCTGGAGCAGAGAAATACCAGAATTTATAAAAAGAGGGCGCCAGGTATCTCTCCATCAAACGAATGATGCAATTAAAAAAACTCATGGTATCTACTTATTAATTATATTTATTTAAACTATATCCACATGTAGACATGAATATACATATATGAAAGTAAAAAGAAATGGCTTAGTCATGCATAGTGGGATCCATATATATATGGTCACTTTAAAAATAAGTTTATATTTAGTACAAATAAAAATTTAAACCACAGTATGGAAATGGGCGTGGCCTCAAATGACAAATATTAAAGCAGTTGTCAGATGCCTTAAAAATATCTAAATTATATACAGACATACATTTAAACTATCTCTGAGTTTTGTTAACACACAACACCGCTTCCTATCATCATCATCATCATCATCATACACTACAACATAACAAGGTAAAAATAAAGTTTCACATTAATATTCCTTTGTGATAATAAAAAGATTATAAAATATGTGTAACTGGAACGTCACATCGGTAGTCCAGTAAATTAAAGTAGTTGAAATCTACATATGTAATAGAAAAATGAATATTTAAAGTTAAAAGTTATTCCTTATAAACTATCAACATCAGTCGGCCTTTACCGGGTTATTATACATAGAAACTAATTAAAGATTACCACTTATCTGGATATAATTGAGGAATGTCCAAGTCCTTCACATCTCTTCCTATTCTAGAAGTCCAGGTAGTAGGTAACCAGAGTAGAGAAAAATATCTTCTTTGCACATTGTCTCAGCTTACTTTAAGTCTTCTTACAGACATTCACAAGGAGTAAAAAAATGTAGAATGCAGAGAACGTGAAACACGTTAAACTATCAAATATTATGTTAAAAAACAAAAACTTAAACAAAAAACCTAAAACATAAAACCCCTGTAATAACAGAAAAGTTAGAGACATTAGTAATTTGTAATAAAAATCACTTTCACCCTCAACATTCTGTTAAGGAATGCAGTCTAAGAGATTATATAGTTTTAACTTACCACTTATTTCAGTGGGGTTTTAACTAGATCCTTCTACCATCAATCTTTTTCATGTTATTTGCTAAGTCTCTTGAAAAGCAGACTGAAATACAAAGTACAACCATCGTAAGAACATATTATTCGCAAACACCAAGTAATCTTACCGATTACGAAGAAACAGATATTCTCACCTCAGCAACAACCATTATGTCTACATATTTGCTAAAAAGACTTCGGATATTAATCCGAATTCAATCACCATGACAGGCATATTCTCATGACGCCATGTCGTAGCCAAAAGGGCTGAGCTCCTTTCTTTTCCTTCCGCTAGATTACGGCATGCTAAAGTCATACAGCCTTGACAAATAATCAAAAAAAAAAAATAAACAAAACCAACATGAAAACCTTACTATTCCTGTTTGTCACACCTCACGCAATACATTATGGGTGGATGTGAGTCAGGACAGCCAATCTATCTAAGTTCAATGTCCAGCACCAAACTGAAAGACACCATAGACAGCACGCGTTAATTCTAGAACGCGCCCAGAAACTCGAAACGACCGTGACAGTTTTGACAACGTCAAACTCATGTCACTCAAAACAAAAACAAACGAGAATGAAATGTTTTAACATATTAAATAATTAGACAAATAAGTTTAGAGTTATAACTAAAGTATTGTGAAAATTGAGTTTGTTTCCACAAAAGGGATGTATACAGAAATAAGGTTAGTAAATCAATTCTTATGAATATGTAACCGACACTCAAAAGTGTTACAAACTAACTAACTAACTATCTTCACGCTGTATCCCTGACGGGGTAGTCAGAGAGGACAGATCGCCAGGCCTCGCGATCCATGCATACTTCTTTCGCTTCTTCGAGATTCATCAATCGCTTCATACACGCACATCTGGGTATCCGAGTACTTTTGACCTTTCCGTTTTTGAGCAATCTGCTCACGTGGTCTTTATATGTAAGTCTCGGCCTACCCTGACTCCTTCGACCCTCTACTTTTGAACAATATATATTCTTCGTCAATCGTTCCTCACTCATTCGTTGGACGTGTCCAAACCAAGTAATTTTGCTATAGTGAAGAAATACTTAAAAATCTTACAGAACGATTCGTGTGAAATGAGAGCATCTAATTGCGATCATTCCAAAGACGGTCGTATAACAATGACGAGACACGTCAGAGAAAAGAGTGGCTTATTGTTTTTTTAACAAAATATTATTGAGCGGCATCATAAACGTATTACCTAGTTATCTGCTTAAAAAAACTTCTGGAAGGAATCATAAGAACCACTTTTGTTTTTATCCTTAGTAAATAACATTACGTTGAAGAATTAAATTTATTATCGTATTACCTACTTTCTCTCCCTTTTACGGAACCATAATTTAGGACGTCGCTTACAGCTTGATTTAGAGGGATTATATCATACTTATTGAAGTATATTCCTTTTACCCTTTGAAAATATATTTAGTTTAATGGTCTGAGCTTTTACCGGAGATATACGCAGATTTTAAGGTTTCATACCTTTTTGTTGAGAAAATCAACATTACGAGTACAACCTGGTTTAAATGTCACCGGGGGATTAATTAATATTTTTTTAATATTTTTGCAGGATAAGTGGTTGTATTCCATATTATATTTAATACATTTTAATGTATTTTTTACATTTTAATGTATTAAATATAATATGGAATACAACCACTTATCCTGCAAAAATTTAAACCCTTATAGAATGATAATAACGGAGATGAAAGGAAGGCGGAACTCACCACACACCCTCAACGCACAACAGTAACCTCAACCAATTTTAACCAATTGTTACGTAAAGCGAAGCATTGAATATAAACAACCATCGGTCCTTCATCCCTTTCCTTGAGGAATTCGATTCGTCAGTCCTACGTTACGATTACTTGAGATTAACTTTTAAATGGCGGTTACACTAAAGAATATCAGCATGTTTTGGTAAGATTCTGTAGGGTTAGAACATTGCCCTGGTTAGGCAAAGATCAAGATTTTAATAATAAAACTATTTATTCATAATAATTAAATATTTACTTATTAAAATTTAACATATTTACAGAACATAGTACAAAAAATATCCCGTATCTGGGATAGCATGGATTAACCGGGATTTGGACAGACTAAGTGACTGGGTCGATTTGGTCGGATTGCGTATTAACCCTTTGAAGTCTCAAGCCATCATCATTGGTAGTAAATACCAATGTAGCATTCTACCAGTGTCTGAATTGAACAATGTATTATTGGCAGGAACTCAGATACCTTACGTTGACTCTGTGAAGAATCTTGGTGTGACCATGGACAACACGCTATCTTGGATTGCCCACATTAACGAGGGTCCGTATTGGGTTGCATAATTTTTTAAGGCATAAATTAAAACTGCATAACGTTTTTTAGCATACTCTTCGTTTCGCATAACGTTCAAACAGAATAAATCATTAGGCAAACTGTATTTTCTCATAACTATAACTTTATAATAATGATATACCCGCATAAAATGTTTACGCATAATTTTTTTAACAATAACTATTACTAATTATAACATTTATTGCCATCTCACTCACTCTCGCATAAAGATTACAAGTCATACATATAGAATACCATAATGTTAACGAGTACATATTTTTATATCTAAGCTTGAACTGTCTGAGATTTCTAGACCTTCTGATCGGGAGGGGAAATGCTCACTGCTTATAAATGTCAATAGTCACTATACTGAAGTTCAAAATGTCAACACTTATATATAGAATATATAAATAAAGTACAAAAGAAGTAGGTAGATTAAAACGAGCGATTAAGTTCTGGCGCATCGCCGGCCGCTACCGCGGCTCGCTCGCTACGCTCGCTTGGCTTGCGCGTTGTGGTCACAGATGACCTAACACTCCTCCTCGCTTCGCTCGTCGTCGTACCTTTTTACGACTTTGCTCAAGACTAGTCTAAAATTAATAACACTTAAAATATCGTTTTAAGATGTTACCGCTTATAAACTTGGCTATGAGTGAGATCATTATTTACAATTGTGTCTCATCATTTCTTAAATATTCTTATCGGTGCTATATACGGTTATCCATACCTCCATTATGCGTTTTGTATTTTATGATAAATTATCTTTAGGCGTATAACAATTATGCCCTTTACATGTATGCTGATTAAATTTATGATAAAACAAATAGAGTAAGTTAAAGTTATGCCAATAAAACCATTATGCGTTTATAACACTCTGCTTATCATAATTTATGCGAGTAAAGTTTATGCTGAAACTGTTATGCCAAACTACACTATGCTGAAAAAAAATATGCGATCGAAAGGGCTCCCATGAACGATGTCAGCAAGAAGGTGCATTTTTCTTTTCACTCCTTGAAATGCCTCCAGAGTCTCTTGCCCTTGGAAACGAAAATCAATCTTGCTCAAACTATTACTACCTAAATGATCGAATACAACATGTTGATGTCAATGGAATTCGCTCCCCTCGAGCATCTGTTGCTATGGGCGTACCGCAGGGATCAATTCTGGGTCCGTTTCTATTTTTAATTTATATTAACGATCTGCCATTCTATATACAGAACTTGTGCGACATTGTTCTATTTGCTGATGATACGTCACTTATTTTTAAAGTTGATCGTACGCTTAGTAATTTTAACAGCGTAAATAGTTCACTTGCCCAAGTTGTAGATTGCTACTAAACGCTAAGAAGACAAAATGTATCAGATTCAGCATGCCTAATGTCAGGAATTGCGGTACAAATATAACATTGAACAGTACCGATACCCTTAATCTTGTAGAATCAACTGTATTTTTGGGGATCACTTTAGATAGCGCTCACTTTAGATTTGAAGCGCTCGTGGCCCCGCGGTCTCAGTGTTCTGTAAACGATCACGGAGTTACGCAACTTTCACTATGGCTGGTCCTCGGATGGGTGACCACTTTGTGGTATTTACATTTGCGAGCGTTTCCGTGCTTCGGAAGGCACGTTAAGCCGTTGGTCCCGGTTGCCAGTAAAATGGCAGTCGTTAAGCCTGGTTGAAGGCCTAATGGGCGGCTTGAAAATTTCAACAGCAGGTAGCCACAACCTGCGTCTGTCTATTTCAACACGGCAATGGGCTCACCACCTATTACGTGGGACAGGAATCCACACGGTGAAAAGTGGGCATATAATATGCCTCTGCCACCCCTTCGGGGATAAGGCGTGATGGATATTTATTTTATTTACTTTAGATAGCAAACTGCAGTGGAATGCCCAAATAACGTGTCTTGCAGGTAAACTCAGCTCGGCAGCCTTTGCCGTTAGTAAAGTCAGGCAGCTTACTGATGTGGCAACTGCCAGGCTGGTATACTTTAGTTATTTTCATAGTGTCATGTCTTACGGCATTTTGCTGTGGGGCAAAGCAGCTGATCTACAAGTAATTTTTGTACTTCAGAAGAGAGCTATACGTGCAATATATAAATTGAGTGCTAGAGTGTCGCTTAGAGAAAAATTTAAAGAAATTGGCATTTTAACGGTTGCATCACAGTATATATTTGCAAATATTATGTTAGTTAAACAGAACATACATTTATACAATAGACACAGTGACATACATTCGATAAATACTAGAAATAAGCATAAATTAATTGGAACGCATCATCGTTTACAAAAGGTTCACGACTCTTTTGCAGGAATTGGCGTACGACTATATAATAAAATTCCTTTAAACATTATGAACCTGCCGTTACATAAATTTAAGGCGGAAATTAAGAGGCACCTCTTGAAAAGGGCCTATTACACAACTAATGATTATTTGAACGATAAAAATAAATGGAAATGAGTTGCTTGCTTTTCGCTTGAGCTATTTAGGATTCGAATGAATCTTGTGATATGCCTTTAATCTGCATATATATGTTGTATTTTTACATCTCTACATTATTAATAATTTGAAACATCTGACAACTAAAGGTTTCTAAATTGGCTGCGTTTAGTCCCGGTATACAATGTAATTTGAGTTTGTTATTGTGTGAGCACCATGTAGACTTATTTATTTCTTTGAAATTGACATGATAGTTGCTGTGCAGTTTTTGAGTATGTCATGCTCGCCTAAGTGTCCTGGCAGTGGTGGCGTATGTATCGGGTCGCCTTATTCCCTATAATACGGTTGAGTAGGGCGATGGCTGATATAATGCGTCATACCCGTGAACGGGTGCCGTCTGTTGGGACTGGTCAGCTCATAGCTGTTATAGCAATTATTAAAAATAATCTTATTTATATTTAAGGTAAACTTAAGTTTAGTCGACTGTTCTCACATAAATCCAAAGGAACAATGTAAGTGTAATTTTAATGTTGTAAGCCATTCCTACATTTTAAAATGGCATCCATTGACTTTCTTGCCAGATTCTTCTTCTTCAAGGGTAGGCTGCCCTTAGAACCGGCAACTATAATCGCTCTAATTTTGATATGATTTAAACACAACATCGATTTTGTTTTTTTTTTTGTATAAATTCATTACTATATAATTGGTCAAATATCATGTTAATCAAACTAATGTAATTACTGGCGTTTAGAAAAGAGTGGCCATGAGTTTTATTGCCAGGTTCTGCCTCAGGCTCTACCTATTGCTTTGCGAATCTGGCAGTAAATGTAAATGTAGAAGCAATATTCTTGACGTTCATAAGTGTTACTTTGTGACCTAAATGAATAAAGATTTATTATTATTATTATGTCTCTTCTTTACACGGGTATCTTCGTTTTTTTTTCTCATGAAGATGCCCGGACTTTTGATAGGCTTACATGGGGACATAGGTCCAACACGCAGAGGCCCTTTGAGAATTTTAATCTAATGGGGAATGGGACCCCCACTGCAGATAGTCCACGCCCGCCTTATGTAGAAGAACGGTAATGGATCACCTCCAATGGGAGCTAAACTAGTAACTAGTAACTTATTATTATTATTATTATTCAGCTTATTATTGACTACGCTGATGCTTGCTATTTAGACGCCACTGAGGAGCTTTCACATAAACTTGAGAGATTGCAATATTTATATATACGTTTTCATATCACGTTTTATATTCAATCTTAGAAAATATGATCATGTTTCCCATTTTCGCAAAGAACTCAAATGGCTCCCAATCCGCCTTCGCCGGAACACTCGAATTCTCAGCCTTATTTTCAATATTCTTTATTATCCACCTTCTCCTTCTTATCTAAAGGAGCGGTTCTCTTTTGCTTCGCTCTCCTGACGCTCCTTGCAGGTCAAGCTTACGCTCAAATCTCAAGTTCCCTAATCATAAAACTTATTTCTACTCTTACTCTTTTACAGTGCATGCGGTTAGATTGGGGAATTCACTTCCGCCTGTTATTAGAGACAGTAAAACAATTACTACTTTCAAAAGAAAAGTCCGTGAATACTATATCTCTACTCTGTAAACCGAATTATTTATATGTGTATTTATATTTATATCGCATTTATTTATATTTTTATATATTTATGTATTTACATATATCTATATAGCTAGTATATATATTTGTTCTGAGCTATTTTGTATGCGTGTTTATTTAGTTCTTATCTGCCTTTTTTTTTATTTACATACTTTTACTTGTTCTTTTCCTAATTATTCAACTTCTCCTCTCGCCGGTCTGCTGGCAGATATTTTTCATAGACATAAGCAGTACCATTGTACCTATGACTCCTCATTTTGTATTTGTTGTATTCATAGTGTGTACATTAATAAAAAAATAAAAAATGAGGTGGTGAGGATTATTACAAGACTGACAATGATGCCCCGACTAAGGTGTCGAAGAATTCCTCCCTTTCAAAATCAACCGGTAAGATTCTCATAAGGCTGGCCGCATTGCCACGTTGTTTGGCAACGCTTATTCTCTGGACGAGAAAGAGGCCAGCCCTATGATCACGAGAAGAGTCGCTTTGCGATATCACTATATAGCTAACGAGCACTTGGGCCCCACGAGCCCAGTGTCTCGACCCCAAACAGCTCAAAAATATAATTACATATTAAATTATTATATTTGCGCCGCTTCAGAGTCTAGGCAGACGCAGCAGCAGCAGCACAAGCGCAACCCAACGTGCTTGGAAGATGAGAAGGAGCCAGGGTGTCAACACAAGTTGCATCCCAAAGTAAAGGTTTTACCATCTCACTACCTCTGTGAGCATGAATTGGTGGGCAAAACAGTATCTGGGCAAGTAAGTTTCCAAGCATTAATGGCTTTAATCTAGCCTGGCACTTCAAAATTTACCAGTGTAGGAATTAAAATTTTCTTGATCAATTCATCGGTGCCATGTATTGCAGACAAAAATGCTGGTAAACTTATATCACAAATGTTTCGAACACCGAGGCCGCCCCAGAGTATTGGTAACGCTTAGAGCCACGCTCGGTCGTTCAAATCTGCATTCAAAATTTTGCAAAGCGTGGTGTGAATAATTTTGTCCATATTTTTCAAAAGGTTTTATTAGTTTGAACACAATTTCGTGTAAGAAGCGTCAGATTCTAAAAAACGATTTATGTGTTATAACTTTTGCCATAATATAACTTATTGTAACCCATATTATCTGAATTTTCTTTGAGAAGTCACGTATGGAACTTAGGGAGACCAGCGAAATGGAAAATGTATCCTACTAGAGAGGGAACACTCGAGTAATATAAGTTTATTTTCTGTGAAACGAAGGTGCTCGTATCTTTACTGCCTGGCTTTGTAACTTTTGAACAAGTCGTAAAGGTAGCTATGTAACAAAGTATTTGAAGTTTTTAATCCACTCTCGGAATTAAACGAGCCGTTTTATTTCTGTACTGATATGATAGCTACTGCAACTGTGTACAACGCCCTGGATGCTTCTCGTGCACACTATCAGGCTAGTAACAAGCCAGTGTTACATAATTTTTTACATGTGCAATGAACTATGTTAGATTTCATTGTGTTTTTTGATGTTAGAACTTTTGACAATTTATAATATCTTAGTTTCTGGTACAATGATGTTGTGTGATGGTGTTATATACTAAATATTATTTTTACTTTTTGTCTTATAATTAATGTGTGTCCTTTCTTATGTCATGTAGGTACTATAATTCATCGTTGTTTCGTCAATATTGGATTCCCATTTTAACAACCATTTAGGGTTCGGGAGTTTACATAAAAAGCTTGTTGTCAAAACCTATATTCTGGGGGTTTGTGGGCGAACTACACGCAGCAGTCATTGAATGCATTACGAGTACAGTATAATAATAGTTTCAGAATATTGTTAAAATTGCCTCGTTACTGTAGTGCGTCGGGTATGTTCGCAAATTCTTACACTGCAGACATTTTTGCCATACTCCGAAAAAAGACGGTCTCCTTGCTGAACAATGTACGAAGTAGTCACAACTTGTGACTCACAACAGTATTCTAAAAATAATAGATGACAATTACGACTCACTTATGTATTTTGTTAGACAAATGAGTGGAGCGGTCATATAGGTAATGATTATGTGACTATATTATCATAAAAATATAAAATTAGGCTACTAATATAATTAACATAGTTATAAGAAGAATTGTAACTAATAATACTAACAAAATATGGATTTTATTTTTGAAAAAAAATAAATAATTCAGTTCAATAAATTCTTTCTTAGTGAAACTCTGTGTCTATACAACTATTTACATTATATAGGTACAATTTGAGCAAAATTCGTTCTGCGGTTTCAGCTTTGCGTTGTAAAATCAGTCTGAACTCGAACCTCCAGTCGATTTCGATAGGAGAAATTCTTCGACGCCTATTCAAGATTTCGATAGTCTTGTATATTGTTCCTTTTCTCCTTGCCTTTCTTTTCTGTAAATATTTCCTTTTTATAATATTATTCTGTTTAGTTTTTACGTATTATTTTACTATTTTAGTAATTAAAACTTATTATATGTAGTAGAATGTTTTAATTAATGTAGTTTACGTAATAAATGCACGCAGATAAATTCACAACGTACCACTATAATACCATGTTACTAGGTATTGAATTTTGTAAACCACAATACCGTTTTCCATAATGACATCCATTTGTACCAAGTGATCAATAATGTGAATCACACGTTGCAATTCCGCCGACGATATTGTATTGTAGGTTTCACGCTTACATTGTATATTGTGTGCCCAAGTGTACATTAGTGTTGATCTTTGTTTACCTACACTTTTTATGAGCAATCCTTTACACATACATGTTTAAATAACTTATTGAATCAGGCGTTACATGGCGAAAATCCATTTTAAAAAACTATAATGCCAAACAGTCTTGATAATGCCTCGTGTGTAGGCGAAACACGTGTCGACATCGTACGACATTCTAAAAAAGCGGATTATTGCAAAAAATAACATTTAAAAACAAAATAATTATAGTTTTTTACACACATGTTTATTTGGAGCATACAGCATTGCCTTATTTTCTCTTAATATATTAACCGCCTCCAAAAAGTGGGTGTTAAGTTATATCACACCGCGAACCTCAGACCTAGGGTATTGATACCACGCTTTAATTTGTAAATTGAAAATAATTACTTTTTAAAAATAAAAAAAATTCACTTATGTATTTGAGCCGTTTGAGGTCGAAACTCTTGGTCCGTGGGGTCCTAGTACAAAGCTTCCTTTCAGGGCTCTATCTATGCTTTTGGTTGTTGGTTCTCATTATCAGCAAGCTGGCTTGTACTTGGGTCAAAGGCTCAGCATTACTATTCAACGTGGCAATGCTGCCAGCATTCCAGGTACGGTTGTGGCTGACAGCGATGTGGAAGAGTATTTTAATGCCAAATTTTGGCAAACCTTCCTTTTTAACACGCTTTTATTAGTTTCACCTGTATGTTTGTTTGTATGTATGTAACTGACCTGTTTGGACTCGATTTTGCCCAACTTTAAGCGATCAAATTTACTTTATGCGTTGTAAACTTATTAACGATCGACGACAATACAATATTTTGATAAGCTTATCTCATTATCCTAATTGGGATCGCCAGGATTAATGATTTTTGTAATGTAGGTAGTTTGCTTTTGTCGCATATTAAACGCCAGTTGCAACGGACGTGTGTTTCTTTGTGAGCGAACCTACTTTCGTAGTACAGTATTGTTGTGGTGCAGGCAACCTTCATATACGTCATTTGGCGACGATTTACGAGCTCAGCGTAACTGTAATTTATTATTTTTATAAAAATGCCGATTGGAAAAATTAATTGTTTTGACATCAACAGTGATAGTTGGGAGCTGTATATTGAGCGGCTAGAACAGTATTTCATAGTAATCGACATAAAGGACGCAGTGAAAGTGGCCACCTTGATAACAGTAATAGGCAGTGAAGCATATGAATTAATGGTAAACCTGTGTACGCCGGCGCGACCAGCCGAAAAAAGTTGCAGTGACCTTATAAAAATCATGCGTGTATACCTACAACCAAAACCGAGTATCTTAGCGGAACGATTCAAGTTTCGTCAGCGCCGTCAAAGAGACGATTGAGAATTTACGCGATCAATTTGTGTGTGGGCTAGCGAGTGACACCATTAGACAGAGGGAAAGGCAAAACGTTGCAACACTAAAAGACATATCGATTAATTTAAAAAAAACTGGAATCACACACTTAAGGTACCCGAAACTAGTATGAGGTACAAACGGGTGTGGTAATAGGACAGTCGAAGTCACCTGAGCGGGAGCTTCAAGAGGTAAAGAGGGAGGAGGAAGCTTGTGAGCCACCGGGTAGCGTTAGTCCATCGCACGCACCCATCACCGCCCGTGGACATTCCCAGGCGAGTTGGGAAACCGGTAATCCGATATGTGATATGTTTAGATATAGATTAAAGTTTGTTAGTATGTAAGTTTTGAATATTAATACATTGTTGTAGATCTAAGTCTAGTGAGTAAGTACTGATTAAGAGGAAGGATATGTAATGTAGGAGTACCTACATTACTTATACTTCCTCCATACAAGTAGTTTGCCTTTTTCGCATATTAAACGCCAGTTGCAACGGACGTGTGGTTCTTTGTGAGCGAACCTATCTTCGTAGTACAGTATTGTTGTGGTGCAGGCAACCTTCATATACATCAATTTAATGAGGGTACTCTGCGTGAGAGCAAAAGAGATAGAAATCCTTGAATATGTTTTCTATCGAGATACAACTGTTAACACGTCTGTACATATTAAAAATGGTTTTTTAGCAAATCGAACTAAAAAGTGAAAAATAAAATATAGTTTAAAAAAACTAAAAAAACACACTTTAATAGCAAATCGAACTAAAAATCAGAAAATATCTATTAATTTATATTTTATTCAACTGTTATAAAAAGTATACTAACTTAATATGTTTCAATAATTTTTAAAAATACTAAAATAAAAATAAAGTTTTTGAAAAAAAAAAGACGTGTGACACTCGGAGACTGCCGCGGTAAAGCGATTGCATAGCATACCTTTGTTTTTCTTTGATATTAATTCAACTTACACTAAAAAAGAGAAAAAGAAAGACACCCTCACCCCCACCCTCTACACTAACTACTCGTACTAATTATATATTTACAACAATCAATATCGAGCACCCCTGTGTTTATAGTAGCTGTAAGTTGTAAATATAAATCTATACTATATATAATATTACAAAGCTGAAGAGTTTGTTTGTTTGTTTGGTTGAATGCGCTAATCTCAGGAACTAATGGTCGGATTTGAAAAATTCTTTTTGTGTTAGATAGTCCATTTATCGAGAAGACTATAGGCTATATATCATTACGCTACTACACTGGGAAGCAGAGCAGTAGTCATAAATATCGACGAATCGGGCAAATTTGTATGCACTATTGTAGAATTTATAAGCGACGGGATTAAATAGGTGCGACGGGAGGTCGAAATATTCCACGGGCGAAGCTCACTCATCTAGTGTAATAATTAACTTATTTTTTTAAACAAACGTTTTTAAACATTGTTATTTTTTTTTATATTAAGATTAAAGTATTTAAAACTGTAGGGTCTCAGGTAAATTTAAAGTGAAATGATTTTCAGTTTCGAGCTGGACTCAAACCAGCGTGTTCTGGCTAGTCAGGCCGGACGCTTTACTAACTAGGTTACCGAGTTCCAACTCGTCGACGTAAGGCGCTATCTACCGGCACTTATCAAAGTTACATGATACGAATATATTAGATAGATATAATTGTACCTATAATCATTCGGTTTGTGATGACACCTACCTATACATTGGAAACAATTTTGAAACGCAAGTAGTATGCTAACTATATCCTAAACTCAAGCCGGAGAGCCTATATCGAAAGCTCGAGATGGAAAGAGGTGGATTAATTCTTCGATATAGATTGGGTCTCGGTAGCCTACTTAGTAAAGCGTCTGGTCCTGCAAGTTAGAAGACGCTGCTTCGAGTTCTGCACGGGACTGAAAATTTGGATTGTATAGCTACGAGTATCTGATCATAGGCGCGCTGTGGTAGAATACCACCGATAGCTGCAGTAGAGTGACGCTTATGTATATAGTCATGTAAATATGCTATTGGAGCTTTCCAAAACACACAAAATCTCTGATTCTCGTATTCGCCACTACTCAAAACTTTATGTATTAATAATAAACTGACTGCTCACCTAATCAATTAAGTGCACAGACAAAGTTATATCTCACGTAGTTATTCAACTTGTATTCGTAGGATAAAAGAATTGTTATATTACGGCAAAGTAATAAAACAGTTTATTGAGTTTACCAGAACTCTCAAAGGGTCAGGTGGATTTGCTGGCTTTTGGGATGGAAAAGTTCCTAAATTTTTTATTTGAAGATTTTTAATCTCCTATACAAGCGTGTTAAAAAGGTTCATATGTACATGCTAACGCCCGCGGTTACGCTAGGCTAATTTATTATTTATCTTTCTCCTATGTATTATTTATGTATAAGTTAATATCGTCGTAATGGCAACACCAATGAACAACTTCAGTAGATTTTGCATGATACAGTGAAGAAACGTAGAATATTTATCTTGTATCGATAGAAAAAGACATGAAAATGCCACGGTGGATATGTGGAGACATGCGGATCGACCTCGTGAAGAACTTCTGCATAAGCCGTAGCTTCCGCTACAGTCTCCGTGATTGTTGGCTTGATGGGCATAGGGATCATATGCGTGCCAATAGTCTCACTACTGGGCATGATAATTTGAGTTATTAGTAGCTAATTACAACTCGAATCCTTTTAAGCCTATACAAATTTCGAGTTCGTGGACAAACAATCTTACAATTTATCATCAGAACAGTAAAGTAACATTGTACATTATCCGTTTACAGCAATGCAGATGTTGTAATACATCATTATAATTTCTAGTGCAATTTATGAATATTGTAGATGTCCTGATTAGGGGCGTGTAACCACGGCTTGTGATCATGAGACGTTTGCACGGTTTTGAATATTCATCAGAGCAATTATAACTAGGCAAATCTTTGGTGGCTTGTTGAATTGTCTCACTACTATGAGACATATTCGAGTTTGAGATTTTAAATCTAGGAATAAAAAAGAAGATACATTCATATTGTCACGCTTTTATTCCTGAAGTATGTAGACAGAGGCATAGTATGCCTCAGAGTAAGCCCACATTTCACCGATTAATGATCTACGACTAAAGTTACGAAGAATTTGCGTCGCCTGACAAGTGCACGCTAAGCCAAAAAAAGTGTTTTTTTTTATGTTGGGACATTCTCATTCTCATACAACGTCGCCTTACTTAAATGAAGCTAGAATAAACGTGTACTAAGTGATCCTGACAACTGATAAATATACTTACGTATAAAAAAAAACTTTACATTTTTATTTTGCAATATTCTGCATTTGAAATATCGTTTTGTACACGTGTTTCGCCTACACATTACGCGTTGTAAAGAATGCTTGGACACATTTCTAAGTACATACATTGTTATACATAGCAAACATCCAAACTCCGAAAAAATCATTTGTGGATCACACAAATATTTGTTCTAACTTCAGCGCGGCAGATACATACACTACCAATTATCCCACCGAGGGCATTTTCAACCATTACTATTGGCACTGGAACTTAATCATAAGAACTACAATTTTACAAGAAAGTCAACCAACCCTGAGTAGTTAAAATTAGTTTCATTGAATTTGATAGTTCGTTAAAAGCAGGTGCAGGGCATAGAGCAGTATTGAACAATTAATTTTGTACTCTCGGTATGTGATTCTTTTCATTCAAAGATTATCTTTGACACATATATTTATTTCATAGTGTCACGCCTTTTTTCTGAAGGTATAGTACGCATACCATATTATATGCCACATAATATAAGTGATAAGCCTATGTCGTGTTAAACTGGACAGAAGCACGTTGTGGCTACACTAGATTGTATCTTGGCGCGACATCAGTATTTTACGCACACTTTACACCAGTATCCGTGCTTCGGAAGGCACGTTAAGCCGATGGTCCCGGTTGCCAATGAGATGGCAGTCGTTAAGCCAAGTTGAAGGCCCTATAGGCGGCCTTAAAAAATTTCAACAGCAGGTCGCCGCAGCCTGCGCCTGTCCATTTCAACACGGCAATGGGCTCACCACCTGTTACGTGGGACAAAAATGCATATGGTGAAATGTGGGCGTTTAATATGCCTCTGTCTACCCCTTCGGGGATAAAGGCGTGACAATATGCATGTTTGTATGTTTACACCAGTAGAAGTGGGATAACAACCGAACCAACCCCCAAAAAGCCAGGATAACTTCCGAACCTTTAGGCGAAGTCGCGATTGTAGCCAAAGAGTACAGGGAACAAATCGAGAGATATTCCAGTTTTCTTACACAATTCCACCAGTAAAATCGTTGTGAGTGACAGAAATTTTATCCAGTGATATCGTTTAAAGCTTACTGTAAATATTTTAAAGTCTCATCATCTTGAGAGAGCGCTTAATATTTAACATTTTTATTTATGCTGTTCGTTTGTGAAAAGTGCTGAAACTGAATGGCATTTATTTTCTGAAATTAGTGAATTAAAGCGGTTATTCGTGAAGAGCTCAGCAAGTTACATTGTCTGATAAGATTTACTTCTCATTTTTATTTACCTGTTTTATAGTCAACTCTTAAAATCTTATTCTAACACTCAAATTAAAAACAATATTAAATTAACCTGGACGAGGATTTAGCTGTAGGAAAAAGCTCTAAAAGTACTACTACGTAATTTATGGTCATCATTTCCATGACAACTTTTAACATTAAAAGTAGTTTTTATTCTTTTGATGTATTTTTTCTTACTAATTTATCATTCCTGTTACAAACAAAAAGTTATGGTATATGTGATGAAATCTTATTAGACTAAAACTGTATAACTTTTAAAGCGTGTACACACACACTTTTTTAATTTAACTTTTTGTAAGACTGACAATGATGCCCCGACTAGGTGTCGAAGAATTCCTCCCCATCAAAATCAACCGGTAAGGTTCCCATAAGGCTGGCCGCATTGCCACGTTGTATGGCAATGCTTATTCTCTGAGCGAGAAAGAGGCCAGCCCTATGGTCACGAGAAGAATCGACCAGTCGCTTTGCGATATCACTATACAGTGAACGAGCACTTGGGCCCCACGAGCCCAGTGTCTCGACCCCAAACGGCTCAAAAATATAATTACCTATTAAATTATTATATTTGCGCCGCTTGAGAGTCTCGGCGGATGCAGCAGCAGCACAAGCGCAACTCGCCGTGCTATGAAGATGAGAAGGAGCCAGGGTGTCAACACAAGTTGCATCCCAAACTAAAGGCTTTCCCATCTTCCATGGCACCAATGACATACCCGCCCCCTTCTTTTTGTATTGTTTTCTGTAAATATGTTAAATTTTAATTTGTTAATAACCATGTAATTATTATTTCATTAGTTATCAAATAAATTTGATTGATTTATGTCACTTTTTGTTCAGTATAAAACTTGACAAATATTTCTCGTATGGGTATAAAAGGTTAACTACCTACTAACATACCTACTTTTATGTTGGTACACATGACCCTCCATCTCGATAATATAAGCTCCAGTTTATTATGTAAACAAATGCGTGCATAAGTTCCTGAGTACTGTTTTAATACCCGAAACATTAACCATTCCAAATTATGTTTTCGCCACATGCTTACCACAAGGTCAATATGGCGGTAAAAAGCGCACAAACTCTGCTTACTACTGTTACCGCAAGTGGTTAAAATATACATATAAACGTAAACATTTTCAAAAGTTAACGAGAAATTTATATGATGAATGTTTGAATGAATTGGGTTTACTCAATGATGCGTTACTTAAACTTTTTTTACATTTGTTTTTCAACATTAGTATAGACATTGACTACCTCGGTGGCGCAATGGTAGTGCATGCGACTGCCGCGACTGAGATCCCGGGTTCGAATCCCAAGTCCACAAATGTTTGCTTTAAAGTTTGGGTGTTTCCTATGTATAATATGTATGTATTTAGAAATATATAAGTATGTTTATCAGTCGTCTAGATAACATATCACGAGCTTACTTTGGGCCAGATGGTGATGAGTATAAACAAAAAAATGTTCCACAATATTTAAATATTTAATATAGATTTACGTACTTAGAAATATGTTTCATAAGTATGTTGACCTCAATTGCAAGCGGTGCACCTGCTGAATAACGGACGATTAACTATGCAGACACCCTTACAAGGTTAGGAGGTTAGATGGCAGACGCTCTCAAAAATGCCAAAAAAATGTCAAACCCATAACTGTTTCTAATCTCTCGGCAATCAAATATTTTAATACAGAAATTATGTGTTTATTGTTTATTTATTTTAATTAAATTTATAATATTTTGTGTACTTTAGTGCGCTAATCTTTATTTACTAAGTTTACATCCGCTGTCATAGTATTAAAATAGCCAATGGATTTTAATGCAGTTTTTCTGATTCTTTATGAGATTATTTATAATTTTGTAGGGACACAGGTTTACAGTGTCAGCAATTATGTATGCGCTCGATTATGCAACACCCTCGTTAGTCACGGGACTGTCGAACTACGAGTAGGACGGGTGCAAAGCTTGTAGTTGACCCCAATAATTATACCTTTAACCTAGAACTGCATTTTTTATATTTGACCGAACCCGTGTGACCTATCTGCACGAGATTTCCCATTAGCTTTAAGGACAATAAAGCTACTGGGAAATCTGGTGCTCATGGTAGTTTGAAGGACAATAGAACCACCCATGTAACGCCCTGTCCATCTATAATGAGAAAATGTCTAAACCAAATCCTCTGAAATAGATTTATTATTTTCATCAATAGATATAAATTGGTTGGGTTCCATTATTCTCGCGAGACAACTTTGTTCTTACCCCGAAGTTACGACATGCAATTATTTGTGCTTCCCAATTATATCTTTGACACAGTCCTAATTTAGTTCCAAATATCCTTTTCTCTAATCCCAACGGTCAACATTGACTTATTTTTTTTGTGATGTGGTTTTGTAATTACTTACTAAATAGGTATTTAAATGAAAATTTGTGTGGATGGATGTATTTGTAAATGTTTGTAACTCTTTCATGAACAAACTACTAAATAGATTCTAAATGAAACTTAATAAATATGTAGTTTATGAATACAAGAGATTCCTATATTTTGTGTATTGATACTTTCAGAACATTTTTTTGACAATCCTTTAATAATTTCACTTATTTTTTATGTTACAATTTAAACTTAAATTTTTACAATTATATTATATGTGTATAACTGTTATTTTATTAAATATTAAAAGTATGCTTGGCGGCGCATAGTTGGTAAAAATATATTTTAGATACAACATTTTTATATCTTACACGGTAGATAAATATTTAAAAAGATTACACTGGCGGTGTTATCACCGCCAGTGTAATCTTTTTAAATATTTATTTTAATATGACGTTGTGGCTTATAAAGGTAGATGTATCATTTGGTATCAAAGCCCGCGGGTGACAGTTCCGGCAGGAAACCAGCGTTGCGGGAAATAGCCAGCTCATGATACTACAGAGCCATCGCCGCCGGCCATTCTCAAGTTTCGATTACGTATTTTATTTATGATGAGCCAAGAAGCCTCGTTTTACCTGCAACTTTAAATATTAAAATGGTTTTACTGATATGTTTAATATTATGAAGAGCTTGCGGCCCCGCGGAGTCAGTGTTCTGTAAACGATCATTGAGTTACGCAGCTTTAACTATGGCTAGTCCTCGGATGTGTGACTACTTTGTGGCATTTCCATGTTTCCGTGCTTCGGAAGGCACGTTAAGCCGTTGGTTTCGGTTGCCAGTAACATGGCAGTCGTTAAGCCCAGTTGAAGGCCTTATGGGGCGGCTTGAAAAATGCAGGCAGATCGCCACACCCTGCGCCTGTCCATTTCAACACTGCAATGGGATCACCACCTGTAACGTGGGACCATAATGCATACGGTGAAATGTGGGCGTATACTATGCCTCTGCCTACCCCTTCGGGGATAAAGGCGTGAGAATATGTATGTATGTATGTATGACTGCCTCTGTGGCGCGGTGGCAGTGCATCCGACTGCTACGCAAAAGGTCGTGGGTTCGATTCCCACCCAGGATAAAACTTTGTGTGATGAGCACGATGGTTTATTCTGTGTCTGGGTGTTGTTTATCTATATAATAGGTATGTATTTAGATATATATATATATATAAGTATGTTTATCAGTTATCTGGTTACCATAGTACAAGCTCTGATTAGTTTGGAATCAGATGGCGTTGTGTGTTGTCCCAACGATATTTATTTATTTATTATGTATGCATAATATATTCTGTACCAGCCATAGCGAAGGGTGCTAAAGGCGGTGATCGTTTACAGAGTTTTTTTTGGTGAGGTTTTCGGGTTTTACCAAGTTTCATTAAACTCATTTGGTATTTTTATGTGAAAGACGACAGAACCTAAAAGGCATGCCTAGTATTTGGCATGCCTTTTAAGTACTGTCGTTTTCATATTTCCCGGCAATTTGAAATTTGAAACTGTTCTATATTCGAATGTGTTTAAATTTTAAATCTCAAAACAGTTGATAGTATTACGAATAATGCTATTGTTCAGTTACAGCGTTGATTGGAATCTATCAGGGTACGAAAATGAATCTTTCTAAGGAAACTGTTTGTGCAATAATTTTCTACAATTTTGGATGAGGCCTGACACGGCTTCAGTGTTTTGAAGAGCTAACATCTGTGTTCAGTGATAAAGTCCTATGTCTGCGGACTGTCGAACGCTGGTATTTAGAATTCCAGCGTGGACATACTAGTGTTAGTGACAAATCTCGCGAAGGACGCTCAAAATCCGCCTTTCCTAAAGATAACATAATTGCAGTAAGACAACAAATTCTCAAAGATCGTCATGTGACATATCGAGAGATAAATATGGCGTTCCACTATTATTTTTAGTATATACACTGCCGGACACCTAAATCGAGCGATTTCTTTGGTTTGGACTACTGTAACTTATAAAAGATGTATGTAGAAGGAAAATGTTTTGATGCAGTTTTGGAGCTGGTATACTCATCATTCATTTAGAGTGCCACTGTTCTAAATTTGAACAACAGTTTATTAAAAAAGTCGAGTTACGTTAAAACAAGTCCATATTTGCTTTTTTCAAGGAAAAACATCTAATCGATTTTTAAATAAAGACATGTTTTACATGAAAAGAAATGTTTATTTAATAATAATAATAATAAAAATAATACTACAGGAAGTATATCCTGAAGGATGGTACGGTGGACATCTGTCGGGCATGTCATCGTCCCGGAGAATCCCTTAGGCATATTATTTCTGGTTGTTCGAGTCTTGCAAACGGTGAGTATTTGCATCGACACAACCAAGTAGCCAAGATCATTCACCAGCAACTTGCTCTTAAGTACAATCTTGTTGATTTAGAGGTACCATACTATAGATATGTGCCCGACCCAGTTCTCGAAAATGGTCATGTCACATTATACTGGGATCGATCTATTATCACGGACAGGACTATTGTCGCCAATAAGCCTGACATAGTGGTAATAGATCGATTAGAACGCCGTGCAATTATTGTTGACATCACCATACCTCACGACGAAAACCTCATGAAAGCCGAGGTAGACAAACAAAAGAAATATTTAGACTTGGCTCATGAGGTTGTCGACGTGTGGGGTGTGGATTCAGCGATCATTGTACCGATAGTCATATCTGTCCATGGACTTATAGCCAAGAGCCTTGACCAACACCTACAAAGGCTCGCGTTAAACAGCTGGATCAAGGGCCTGATACAGAAAGCAGTTCTTCTCGACACGGCACGTATTGTGAGGAAATTCCTTTCTTTGGAGCCCTAACCACCGGTAGCTTGGTCCCTGTACCCGATACCGGTGGGTCACTATTTTTTATATTTTAAATGTATTTTTTATTTTATAGATATATTTAAAAATGTAATTGATATGTTGTATAAATAAATAAAGAGAATAATAATAAATCTTTATTCATTTAGGTCACAAAGTAACACTTATGAACGTCAAGAATATTGCTTCTACATTTACATTTACTGCCAGATTCGCAAAGCAATAGGTAGAGCCTGAGGAAGAACCTGGCAATAAAACTCATGGCCACTCTTTTCTAAACGCCAGTAATTACATTAGTTTGATTAACATGATATTTGACCAATTATATAGTAATATAAATTTATACAAACAAAAAAAAACAAAATCAATGTTGTGTTTAAATCATATCAAAATTAGAGCGATTATAGTTGCCGGTTCTAAGGGCAGCCTACCCTTGAAGAAGAAGAATCTGGCAAGAAAGTCAATGGATGCCATTTTAAAATGTAGGAATGGCTTACAACATTAAAATTACACTTACATTGTTCCTTTGGATTTATGTGAGAACAGTCGACTAAACTTAAGTTTACCTTAAATATAAATAAGATTATTTTTAATAATTGTTATAACAGCTATGAGCTGACCAGTCCCAACAGACGGCACCCGTTCACGGGTATGACGCATTATATCAGCCATCGCCCTACTCAACCGTATTATAGGGAATAAGGCGACCCGATACATACGCCACCACTGCCAGGACACTTAGGCGAGCATGACATACTCAAAAACTGCACAGCAACTATCATGTCAATTTCAAAGAAATGAATAAGTCTACATGGTGCTCACACAATAACAAACTCAAATTACATTGTATACCGGGACTAAACGCAGCCAATTTAGAAACCTTTAGTTGTCAGATGTTTCAAATTATTAATAATGTAGAGATGTAAAAATACAACATATATATGCAGATTCAAGGCATATCACAAGATTCATTCGAATCCTAAATAGCTCAAGCGAAGAGCAAGCAACTCATTTCCATTTATTTTTATCGTTCAAATAATCATTAGTTGTGTAATAGGCCCTTTTCAAGAGGTGCCTCTTAATTTCCGCCTTAAATTTATGTAACGGCAGGTTCATAATGTTTAAAGGAATTTTATTATATAGTCGTACGCCAATTCCTGCAAAAGAGTCGTGAACCTTTTGTAAACGATGATGCGTTCCAATTAATTTATGCTTATTTCTAGTATTTATCGAATGTATGTCACTGTGTCTATTGTATAAATGTATGTTCTGTTTAACTAACATAATATTTGCAAATATATACTGTGATGCAACCGTTTAGTAACTTGTATTGCCTCCCAGTGCATTTATGACAGCTCTCATACGGTTTGGCATAGAATTAATCAATGTCGTTATGACATGTTGAGGAATGTCCTCCCATTCTTCCAAAATTACATTTTTGAACTCCTGCATGGTTTGCGGGGCAGGATGATGAGCTCGAACACGCCTCTTCAGCTCATCCCATAGATGCTCTATAGGATTCATATCAGGACTTCGCGCTGGCCATCTCATTACAGTGATACCAATGTCATTTAAGTACTTCCTGACGATTCCCGCAGTATGGGCCCTTACATTATCATGCATTAAAACGAAATCTTGGCCAATTAATCCAGCATACGGCATCACGTGGTTCTCTAAACATTGGCGAATGTATCTATTGCCATCTAGGGGCGGCAGTCGTAGTCCCGTCACTACCTCTAGCTCAGTTTTGCCTTCCATAGAGATTCCTCCCCAGACTGTCCATGATCCTCCACCATAACTCACTTTCTCGTCAATACAGCATTGCGCGAAACGCTCGTTCTGTCTTCGGTACACCTTAATCCTTCCGTCATTACCGTATAGCATTATCTTGGACTCATCTGTGAAGAGAACCTGGCTCCATTGATGTCGAGTCCAATTTAGACGAATACAATAATAAAGGAAGTAAACATTACAAAATTTCTCGGTGTTTATATTGATTCAGATTTAAATTGGAAAACCCATGTCGATCAAATTTGTAGCAAGTTAAACTCGTACTCTTATGCCCTGTATATGCTAAGAAAAGTTGCAGATGAAGAATAGTATATTTCGATACAAGTGCGGAATGCCTGTCATTGCAACGAGTTCCGACAAATGTCGACCCGAGCCGAGGCGCAGCCGAAGGTGAGGGTTGACAGTCGGAACAAGTTGCAATGACGGTTCTGCACGTGTATTGAACGACTATTTTTAATAGAGTTGCGAAAAAATGAAGCAATTTAATAAAATAATAAAAACACAATAAACCTTTAGTAACTAATCATTTATTACTTGTAAAAGTTATAGTTCACATATACATTGAAATTGGTACAGTTTTTTATATTAACTGGGGAAGTTTTCGGTTGCATATTTACTGTTTGAGACAAACTATTATTAAATTCATATAATTGTTCATGTATATTTGTCAAAGGTGTCATACAAGGGCGTTTGCTAGTTGATGGAATTGGATCTGATGAATTATATTTATCAACGAAGGTAGGCGGACGAACGTTCTCTTCAGTATTGTCATGTGAAGGAGATGGACTGGACTTTAAATTAATGGATTGTGTGATTTTTTTCCCAGTTTCTAGTTTGTTGTTTAATGAATCAGCAATATAGCCTTCTGCAACTTTGTCTGACTTCCAGCCTCCTAGTCGCTTTAAGGACGTCAAATTGGCTCCTGAATCTGCCAATAATGTAGCAGAGGTCCTCCTGAAGCTGTGCCCAGTACAATACTCAGCATCCGGCAGATCAAGAAACGTAGTTATTTCTTTTGGCATATTACCAAATTTGTTTATCCCGATTGCTTGAGCTGTACACTTCCCTTTTTGATAATTTAGGAAAAAACGGTTTTTGCTTTTTGGGACCGCTGATTCATATATTTTTGCACTATTTTAAGAAAATCTCCTTCTACAATAAAGCTTCTCGGTTTCTTATTTTTTGTATTCGGAACATTGATTAGTAGCATTTTTCCATGGATTTCAATATCTTTTAAAGTGATATTAGCTAACTCCTCTCTGCGGCAAGCACCAGCAACGAACCAAAAATCAGCGCAACCTACAAAAAAAAGGGTTTTGATTAGTTATTTTGCGATTTCGTAAACTGAATACCAAAGAAAAATAGAAGTACTTATTAATAAATTACCTTTGTGCTTAAATAACGATCATCGGGTGCTTCGTTCAAAAACCTTTCCACTTCATTCGATGTTAATATTTTCGACTTTTTAGTTGTAAAGCCGTCTGATTGTCGTTTTAGGAAAGCATTTAGTTTGGGGTATTCACTGATATCCACATTATTCCTGATTTTTAGCACACTTTTTAACATTGAATACCTCGACCATAAGGTAGATGGTTTTAATTTTGTTGAAAGTTCAGAGAAGTATGCCAAAATAATATTTTCTGAAAAACTATTTGCCTTTTTCTCTTCTCTCCACACAATGAATTCGTCATATGTAGATATGTAGCGACTTTTAGACTTTTCAGGTAAAATGTTCTCCGAAGCATTTTTTGCAATTATACTGAGTTCCGGTGGCTTTAATTCAAATAATTTGTCGTCAAAATTACTCATTTTGTGCAACGAGCAACTAAACTCGAGAAAAAAAAATTTTGGAAAATGGCGCCAGCAGTAAAAGAATATAAGCCGAGGCTATGGCAGTGCACGTCATACAGCCAACTTTTTTATTTTTATAAATTTAATTTGGCCTATACATATATGTACTAATATTAAATTAATGTTTAAATTTGTACTTAATATTACTTTTAAATCGGATATTGAAATAAATTAGTAGCTTTTTATAGAAATATTTGCATGAATCATGAAAACTTCTATGATTTTTTTCGAGGAAAAACTTCGTGGCTGGTTTTTTTTCTTTTTAATAGTCATTATTATGTCAGTTGGGAAACACTACTTCGGGAATGGCAAAGAAAAAACACGCGTGTGTTATAGTCCACATCCCGAACGCTATACGTCCCTGCAATGAAAATTTTTGAGCAACTGTATTAAAAACGCTATTAACACCTTATCATGCAAATGTTGGGTCTATTCTCAGATATGCATTTTATTTTGGGGTAACTCAGTCCACAAAAAAATTGCTTTTAGGGCCAAAAGAAATGCATGAGAAGTATATCTGCAAGCCCTTATTTAATAGGTTAAGAATACTGACCCTGCCTTCCGTGTACATTTATGAGGCCTTAATAAAAGTAAAGCAGGACGTAAAGAAATATAAAACCCTATCTAGTAAAAGACATAAAAGTATACTTCACATGGATAGGTGTAGGACTCAACAATTTTGAAATAGTATATTTTGAATGAGTGCTAAGCTGTATAATAAGTTACCTGACTATATTAAATTATATGAATGCATGAGTATATTTAAAGACAGACTACAAACATTTTTAATTAATAAGACATTGTATTCAATTGATGAATACATTTATGATAAGAATATTTGACATTGTGTACTGACTATTATTTATGACAAGTGACTAAATTAATATAATGGTAGTGTAAGATGTTCTTAGACTTAATACTGACATTCATATTATTTAAAATTTTTATTATTATTAGAAAAAAAATTATTGTACGCCTGTAAGGCATGTTACGGAAGGACATTTGTATTAAATTTATAACATCAATATAACAAACCTGTAACAAACAATTAATAAATTGAAATTGAAAAAAAATACGGGCTCTATTAGGTATCTCAGGGACAACCATTCAGAAGATCTTGCATGAAAGCTAGTTTGCCGTTGGATACCGCATCTGCTTTTCGACGATTTCCACAGCGCTCGTCAAACGATTGAATACCTATTTTAAGTAGGAAAAAGTAGAAATTTTTGATCATCCTCCGTACCGTCCTGACCTAAGCCCTAACAATTTCTTTACATTTCCTAAAATTAAGAAGTCTTCGTGGTCAAAGGTTCCAGTCTGTTGCCACTTTTGAGTGAAATAAATGTTATATCTGATTTGAGCGAATGGAAAAGTGTATTAAACGACGAGGTAAATACTTTGAAATACAATAAAAAGTACTATAAGGTTCTAGTTGTGATTTTTTTTTTCAAACGACAATACTTTAAAGGCATGCCTCGTAACAAACAGCAACACTTTCAGCATCACAAAAATAGTCACTTATTTTTTTTTCTGATTTATTATCTAAGCTTTTCATATTATAATTATATCACTTTAAGCGACAGAGTTTATTGTAAAAGAAGTTATATAAAGTCGAGTAAAACATCCCGCTCGTTGATCTTTTATTTGAGTTTGTATAAATAGGCATGTAAAGAGAAAGATTTTCTTTGTCGGTCGTAAACCATGTGTTGCCTTATGGGTTATTTGATTATGTGGATGTAGACCGGTCTCGGCGCCGCCGACCGGTGGGTCATAATTGAGTTTATTGCTTACATAAATAACTACCTTACGTAGGTAGTTATTTATGCTCCTACCTATGCTCTAACCTACTGTAATAATTACATCTAAATAATTCAGTTTGAAATCAGAAACTTCAAGAATAAAGAATTTTCATTCACGAGCTGCTAATAACTAATGCACTCATACTACTCATCCTACCTACATCATGATTAACCAGTCTTATTTTATAAGGCAATGGGCTCACCACCTGTTACGTGGGACAAAAATGCATACGGTGAAATGTATTCGTATAGTACACCTCTGCCTACACCTTCGGGGATAAACACGGGACAATATGTATATATGTATGTATTATGTAACTGATAAACATGTCGTTTCTAAACTATTGCGGAACTTAGTGCTACAAACGATCATCCATCTCGGGTAGCTTAGCGTAAGATGCTTAGGTAACGTAATGATCGTTTACTGAACACGCCATAGATATCTTAACTAAAGAGATAAGGCAAATGCAGCGTTTACTATGCGAACCTGTGTCGCCAAGCTTATCCCACTACTCCCGGCAATCGCACACTAATGTGCATCTGTGCATCACACACTGCAAACTAATGCTAAATGCAATGTCACTCATTGGGTTTTACACATAAATAATAGACTGTAAGTGAACGTACTCCCACAGCCGAAAGACATAATAGGTTTACTCTTTATACTGTGGTACTACTACAAATGCAAAACCAAATTATTTTACACTAGTTGACGACCACGGCTCCGAGCGGCGAACTTTTTCCGTTCCCGTTTCCTATAGGAACTTGTGCCCGGGATAAAAAGTATGTGTTATTGTTATTATGTGTTATTCTGATGCGTAAGCTATATTATTGTAAAGTTTCATTAAAATCCTTTTAGTAGATTTTGCGTGAAAGAGTAACAAACATCCATACTTACAAACTTTCCCGTTTATAATATTAGTAGGATATTTGTAGGATATACGCGAATAATATCGATACTGTTAATAATCACACTAAAATGAAGAATTAGTACATGGATACCTATTTAATTGATGTTTCTGTTAAATTGTAATATATAGACCCCGAGCGAGAGCTGTTTTTGAGAACGATTAGGTGACCGAGCAGGTTAGTATTGAAGGTTATAGAACTTCCAATCAGAGATAATGCTGACGACATCACACTGTTTGCAATAAGCGCCAGTAACAGGGAATCCTTGTTAGCAAAATGGAGCAGGTTAGTAATATTTATGCCCCTGTTCCTGTCCTGAACGCGTTTGTAATAGGATATTATGATAGCCTGCGATAGTGGTCCACATTCCTTGGATGTCAAGGGTCATTGAGGGGGTTGCAATGGAATTTCGAATTATAGGCAAGGAGCCGAGGGGGCTTTAACTATATTTTTCTTTAAGGGTGTAAAACAGTATTTGTAACTTTATATGCAAAATTCTTCATTTCGAAGATACATAATTTCGTATACCGGCTTCTGATTAAACATAAATAAAGACATATTTCTAGATTTCGAGATTTTGTACAATAGTATTTGAAAACTTAGAAGGGGCATGGGTCAATTGTGTGAAGTGCAACGGGTGTTCGAAGCATGTCACCAGCGAAGCCGGGGAGTACAGCTAGTTAATAACATCTACCGGAGTATGTGATGGAGGTCAATCCGGATTTATGAACTAAGGAATCCCGCAAACCGATGACGAACAACAAATCCAACTTATTTATTTGCCTTGTTAGAGAGAAACTACAGACAAAAGCCTTTGTTAAATATCCCGGTGTGTATTACAGACCTTTCTGAACTAAATGGGGACGATACAAAAATAGAACCCAAGTACTCATTAAACAAGTTGCAGATGTTCTCACCAAAAAAGAGTCTCGGTCATTAAATGAAACAATATAAAGAATATTAATATTGGGAAAAATTAATTTTCGACCTGCGATCTGTCGTCTTTGATTACCGCGTTAGGGAACAGCGTAAAGACAGTTTAGGTATCAGAATTTAGGTGATCTAAACATATTCATAGTTCATCTGAAGTTTCGATATCCTTTTTCGAAGTGTAGGAAGCGTTTGATAATAATATAATCGATAGAGTTACCATACAGTTTACATTTATTGTCATATTTCTTTCTTCAGTTATCTTAATTAGCGTAAACATATTCTAAAACGTCACAGTCGAATTAGTTTGATACAACAATGCGACTGCCTCTGTGGCGCGAAGGGAGTGCATCCGACTGCTACGCAAGAGGTCGTGGGTTCGATTCCCACCGATGGTTTATTCTGTGTCTGGGTGTTATTTATCTATTATATGTATGTATTTAGAAATATATAAGTATGTTTATCAGTTATCTAGATCCCATAACACAAGCTAATATTAGCTTACTTTGGGCTAGATGGCGCTGTGTGAAAAGTGTCCCACAATATTTTTTATATTTTTTTTAATTAATCAGTAGTATTGTAGCAGTAACATAGGCTAACAGTTTTATGATACGGTGAAGAGGCAAGGACACTCGAGAGCCCAATTTTGTCCTTATTTATGCTTCTTAATTATATCTACTTCTAAAGCAGACATAATATTGTTAGAAATAAATCGTTTATTCTTAGCAAATATTATCGCTAAGTTATATATTATTTGAATTACGAATGTAAATAACAAGACATTAGGTAGAGATTTTGTTGAACTATTCTGTATTAGTGAATGTTGTTGTTACTTTGTTCGAGAGCTGGGTCAGCAACTCAGCTCTCGAATTTGGCAGGTGTCATAAGCACCTATAAATGGAGTCGCGGAATATCGTTCAAAATAAATAAAATTTTGAATGACTTTTTCATTTTATTTTCTGTTATTTCTGACAATCGTTTGTTTGTTACTGAGTTTTTATCCATATGCGTAGCTACTGCGAATTTTGGACAGCTTAAAAATTGATATTAAAGGAGGGGAAGGGGAGAATTATCGTTCTACTCGTATGATGGATTTCCGTCAATTACGCCGAATTCCATTAGTTAAGCTTGTAGGTATGCTTTGGATTATCATTATTACGAATCTGTATATTGCTGTTTAAATACGTTTCAATATAACTCGGTTATAATATTCTAGCTATGTCATGTCATAAGCATAGTTTTACAAATCCTATCATTCTATAATCACGAACGTATGTAAGAATGTATGGATTGACTGCCTCTGTGGCGCGGTGGGAGTGTAACCGACTGCTACGCAAGAGGTCCCGGGTTCGATTCCCGGGTCAGAACAAATATTTGTGTGATCCACAAATGTGTGTTTCGGAATTTGGGTGTTTCCTATGTATGTATGTATTTAGAAATATATAAGTATGTTTATCAGTTATCTAGATCCCATAACACAAGCTAATATTAGCTTACTTTGGGCTAGATGGCGCTGTGAGAAAAGTGTCCCACAGTATTTATTATTTATTTATTATTATGGATTTATGTTTGACTCTTTTACACAAAAACTATCTAATGGATTTTTATGAAACTTTACTATAATATAGCTTACACATCAGAACGGGAAACCTTGACCATGCGGTTGGAGCCGCGGGTGTCAACTGGTTTAATAATAATCTATGAAAAGTTACCCAATTTATGTACATTTATTATTACTGCTCGGCTTTCCTGGGTAGTCACGTTATGGTATATTTCAACTTGAACCAGTAATGAGCGCGCTAATCTCAAGAACTACTGCTACCCTTAACCAACCAACCAAACAAGCTAGCTGTATACGCATGTAGCGATGGAGCTCAGTTTACACAGTGTTCGGTAAAAATCATTAAAATCATGCATTAAGCCTGACCAAATCAGACTTGACCATAGAGTAAAGATGCTTTCTTAACTCTATGGTCAGGTTCTGAAACATTTGACAGTATTTCATTCCATTTCTATTTACGAGTATTTCCATGCTTTAGAATACATGTTAAGCCATATTGATGTAAATAATGTCGCAGCCCAACTGTACCATCGACAGTTGGAATAATTCCACGCCGATCAGCCTCAAATTTTGTTATTCTGATTCACAAATTCAGTTCAGTTGGCCTCATAATTTTCATTTGTGACATATAAGCCGATTTATTTCCTTCATTATTAATCTAGTAACGCAAATAAGGAAATGAGGACAAATCGAGTCAATATTGTGGAGAAAATAAATACAATTACCCTAGTCATTGGTCATTTGCACGGGACGTGCGTGCAAGCACATTTATCTAGATAGACAGGATTACCTGTTTGTGTTGTCTCGCTTAGAAGGTGAGTAAATGAAATGGCAGTAGTATAAGTTTGTACTAATGCTTTGTTATGGAAGTAAGAGAATCTACCTACCAATAATAAGTACTGATTTCAAAAAGTATCTTTGGACCACCACAGACTGCTTTTAGTATTTACAAGCGAGTCAAAAAGCGATTTTACCGCTTTTTGGAGGCTAAACACATCGATACAGTCTCGAAATCGCCGGTTGCGTATACTATAAGTGGACACTCTGTGCTAGCTCTTACATAATATTTTTGAGAAGTTAAGAAGTTCATACAGTAATATAAATAAAAAAAATAAACAGTGAAAGGTGCCCCACCGAGATTGCCGAAACCCAAAAGACCTCATCTGCTAGCGGTGACTAATGTACGAGGCAATGACGCAGGCAATTAAAGTATATACCTAGGTTTTTTTTGTTAAATATGAAAATGTATTGAAATAAATAAATCAAAATAAAAAAATACTAATAATACTTTGTTTAGTATATGACTTTGATTGTGTGAGTTTTGCAAAGTAAACTAATAATACATGTATGAAAAATTGATGAATTTGCAAGAAGCGAAAGTAGTATGTATGGATCGTGAAGCCTGGAGATCATCCTCTCTAAGTACCCTATCAGGGATACAGCGTGAAGATAGTTAGTTATAATACCAAATATTATACTTGACTTTACCAAACTACCATAAAACTGTACTGTGTCTTTCTAAAAAAAGTAATAGCTGGTATTATAGCCTACAAAATTTTGTAGACTATAAAGTGTCGGATTTCTTGGACATCAAAGCAGTCTTTTATACTTTTCCTATTATCTATACTGTGGTGGTCGCTATTTTGATGAAATAGGACGTTTTACGATGTTATGTTTTATTACATCCACTCAAAGATTGTCAATGAAATATTTAGTCATACACAAAACGTATGGACACTTTTCTTCGTCGTTTTCCCAAATGAAAAATGTTAAGTGAAATTTATTACTTAAAATTTCCTCTAATAATTATTGAGTACATCATAATCACTACTACGAGCCAAATCCAATCAGCATTTTGAGCTAATTACATATGAAAGTAAATACGGCACTTTAATAAAAAAACACAGTGATGTTTTGATATTTTAATGTATAATTTTGCCTGTAAAGCTATGCTTGCTGATTTTAAATAACTGTTTGAATGAAGCGTTATAGGGCGGAAACTCATTTTAAAACTATAATTATTTTGTTTTAAATGTTATTTTTGCAATACTCCGCCTTTTTCGCTTTGGCAGCAAACAATAAAGCTGCTGACAAAGTCTTGATAATGCCTCGTGTGTAGGCGAAACACGTGTCGACATCATACGACATTTTAAAAACCAGGGTATTGCAAAAATAAAATTTTAAACAAAATAATTATAGTTAAAAAAAATGAAAAAAAAAATCTTTGTCTGTTTTTTTCTCGTTAATCTTTGAAACGGCTGGACAGATTAACGGAACTATCACTGAAAGATAGCTCATGTTATAAGGAGCATCTTAGACTACATTTTATTCCCGTATTCTCACGGGAACGGGCACTACGTCGGTGTTAAATGTTATGGACAAAAATTACAGAAATAAAATATATTGGTGTTCTGACTTTTCTGTACAGTGGCGTCAAAAACCTTTTACTAACGGCGAGAAGTATATTTTATGTCGCCGTAGAGCCCACGTTTTCGTCAAATTTGTCGTTTGGAATAGCTAGGTGTGACGCTCAGTAACGAGTCTACGTCACTGCGGTATGCGGCGTCTCTTCACGAAGTAACAATTATTCATTCCACCATTCTGTCAACAAATTCACTACTGTAATATGTTTCGACCTATTTATTGTGTAATTTCTAGGCTGACTGACAGTTCATTTATGTCTTTTTTGTTATAAAAACTGTGTTTTATTTAACCATTGGGACATTGGGACTAATCCCACCCGCATTCCCATTACTATGACTCCTGTAAACCAGGATCTACAGCAATGACCAAAACACCAGAAAAGTTACACCGAGCTCGATCTCGGTGAAGTCCCAGGAGAAGTTAGCATGTCTTGGAACCCGCAACGAAATTAATCAGAATATAATGTGAGGAAGTAGGAAAAGAACGTAATGCCCATTCCCTCCTTTGAAAAGCGGGAGACCTGTCAAGTAACTAGGTGTAAATCCTATAGAAATAGGGAAGCACCACGGTAATAGTGCGTGTCTCTTAATTTAGAGGTCAACCGGGAGGACACCTGCCATCACCGGCAGACCCTCCGCGCTAACCGTCCTGTAGGCCTTGCTTAAAAATATCAAGGCAAGGCCACCACCATTGGGACAGTTAAATGAATTATGTTGCACATAAACGGAAATAGGTTATTATTTTACGTACCTTCGACGTTACGTTTTATACGGCATTATATTTTGGGGTAACTCCACAAATACAGATATGGTATTTAGAGCACAAAAAAGATGTGTCAGGGCAATTTGCGGTATACAAAGCACAGATAGTTGTAAACCTTGGTTTATTGACCTCCATATACTGACCATATTTGAAGTGGCCGTATTCGTAAAAATCAATGCTCATTTGTTTCTCACCTTAAGCAGTGCTCGGAATAGAAATAATATTAGTTGTACAGTCCATAAAAAACAATTTATAATAAAAGCTTATTGGATATGGCTCCTAAGTTGTTTAATAAATTACCCAAATGGCTGTTAGAAACAAATATTATAAATTCTTTTAAAAATAAACTATTGTCGTTACTTGTAGAAAAAGCATACTACACATTACAGGAATATATACTCGATAATATCGTTTAAAATAAATAAATTTGGGCTAAATTGTAAATCTAGTGAGTGTATTCTGAGTCAGCTTTAGTTTGTTTTTTAACTTATTGCATGTTAATTTAAAATGCTTTAGTATATAAGTGGTTGCGCTGGTATACGGCCATTTGTTTTTAATTAATTAGTTGTCGACACTCCCACCCCGCTTTCCTTTAGTCCATTTCTCTTTCGCACCTACCTTGTCTCGCATAAAAGAAGAGCGAGACAGCTATATTACGCGCCATCTAAAACGTCACTCACAGGCAGCGAGAACGGACTGGAGACGCTCTGTATAGTACTGCAATGGCCGCGCGCGCGCTCGCACCAACTTCGCAATAATTGTGTTTTCGTGGAATGGAACCAGGGATCCAAGTCCAGGGACGTCCCCGGCAGCCTCCACCTCAGCATCTCACAGCAGCAGCAAGGTAGTGTGCCCATTCCTGTTTTCCATTTCTTTTTGTCGACAACCGCGTGTAAATTTCATTTTTGTCTTTCCTCGCAAAAACAGTGCACTTCGAATTTATTTATCTCGCCCGCTCAACCAATACGTTTTGTAGAGTTTCTATATCTGCATTGTAACCACCTATTTGTATACCTATGTTTACAAAATATAAATAAATAAATAAACCTTTTTAAAATCTAATTTGTCACTCTACGCATAGTATAGTCTCTCTAGTCTACATCAGTGAACATGAAGTGTGACTTGACAATATTACGTTAGATTTATTTCACTCAACTGGCTCAAAACCCACAAAAAATTTCTGATTAATTTCGATGTGATGTAATTTCGATCAATTCCATGATATTGTGATTTCTCCTGGTACTCTACGAGTTCGAGCTCGGTGTAACTTCTACTGGGGTTTAAAGGCCTCAGAGTAATGAGAACAAGGTGGAATTAGTCGCAATAGAATATTATTATATGACCTACAAGAGTAACCTTACCTATTGACCCCCAACCACAGGCAGAGGTCGCCATAGTGTTAGTAAATGGGGCGGTCAGGGTCCCAGAGTTTCCTTTCCAGAGTTTATTTGGTCGCATACAACGTGTGAATCTTGTTCATCTCACCGATCCAAACAGTAAAAAGAGCGTAAGTTCACACGTCGTAGGCTCGGTACCAACCAGTTGTCGAACATCGATCGAGATCCCATGGTACAAGCTTATAGCTTTATTTGAGCTAGATGGCCGTGTGTAAGAAGTGTCATACAATATTTATTTAATAATTTTTTTTAGTTTGTTTAATAAATAATACGTTTCTGTGCTTCGGAAGGCACGTTAAGCCTTCGGTCCCGGTTGTCAGTGGTATGGTAGTCGTCAAGCGAAGTTATATCCAAACAGTAAAACTAAATAACACATTATGATTCAACACGAAATCCTATAAACACGAAAGTTTGTAAGTTAGGATGGATGTTTGTTACTTTTTCACGCAAAATATACCGAATGGATTTTAATGAAACTTTACAATAACATAGCTTAGACATCTAACACATAGGCTACTTTTTATTCCGGGAACAAATTTCTGTGTAAAAGGGCAACGGGAAAACTTCACCACGCGTGCGGAGCCGTGGGCGTCAACTAATTTGAAATACTACAGCTAAGTTAAATCAAACAATACATACGAGTACATATTTAACTAAAGCAAACAAACCCTGACTAAACCAAAATTAAATGAACCCCAATAACCTAATTTCATATTAGCTTTTAAGCTCACACAATATGCTTATGACTTTACGTTTATAGTTCACGGGCATAATTCTCGTCTAATTAATATTTTTTAAAATTGATCTCTGCTTTTGGCCCTTTTTATTCCATTATGATAGCCGAAACGTCGAGTCTCGTACTTACTAGCGATATTTATTACCTATTTGTACTGACATTTTGAAAGCGTTGCTAGATATCCCGAGTAATTACAGAAAAATATAAAATCAAAAATAAATCTCCATACTAATACAAAGCTGAAGAGTTTGTTTGTTTGTTTGTTTGAATGCCCTAATCTCAGGAAGTACTGGTCGGATTTAAAATATTATTCTTGTGTGGGATAGCCTATTTATCGAGGAAAGCTGTAGGCTATATATTATTATGCTACTACTCTGGAGAACAGAGCAGTAATCGAGAATGTCAACAAATCGGGAAAAGATTAAATAGGTGCGACGGGTGTTCGAACAATACCATGGGCGAAGCCGTAGGGGACATCTAGTACTGCATAATTACATTGTTTGATCTTATCAACACACAGATTTTTTTTTTATTTCACGAACGTTCAACTAAATCGATAAATATTTCAAGTACCTTGATCCTGATTAGGTTGCTACACGCGTTACGGCGTACGTATGTAAACATCTTTATAAGACTAAGAATGTTTTTTTCGTATTTAGGGACACATTTTACCGTCGCGCATAAAGCATTGAAGGAAATGAACTGATTTATGTTTTGTATTTATACATTTAGAAGCGTTGATTTTTTCACAGCTTTTGTATATAAATAGAATGGCACAAGTACAAACAGAAATAAAATCATATGCTAATTTAAATTTAAATTTAATTTAATTTAATTTAATTTGACCTCTTCCCCTTGAACTAGTAAGTTAAAACTAGAACCTGTATTTCAAGGAAGGATGAACGTTGAAATTTAAGTTGCTGTTATATAAATAAAAAAACACTCGTTGTAGGTATATTTTAAGTTTAAATTAATTTTTTTTTTCGTATGAATTTTTCAAAATGGATGCTCCAATAATAAATAGTAATCACTACATATTATAAAACAAAGTCGCTTTTCGCTGTCTGTCCCTATGTATGCTTAGATCTTTAAAACTATGCAACGAATTACGATTTTTATAATCGTTGAAAAGGCGCAAAGAAATTAATTTCGTGTAACCATAATTCGACCGGGCTACGATAATGACCGTAATCAACTAATTTGGAAAATGTTCATACATTATTGTGAAATAAAACAACACTCGTTGTAGGTATATTTTAAGTTTAAATTATTATTTTTTTTCGTATGAATTTTTCAATATGGATGCTCCAATAATAAATAGTAATCACTACATATTATAAAACAAAGTCGCTTTTCGCTGTCTGTCCCTATGTATGCTTAGATCTTTAAAACTATGCAACGAATTACGATTTTTATAATCGTTGAAAAGGCGCAAAGAAATTAATTTCGTGTAACCATAATTCGACCGGGCTACGATAATGAGCGTAATCAACTAATTTGGAAAATGTTCATACATTATTGTGAAATTAATAAACGACTGGATTAAATGGGTGCCACGGTGTTCGAATTATGTCACGAGCGAAGCCGGGCGGGTCAGCTAGTAATCATCAATAAACCGTAATTTGTTTTTGAAAAGGTTCATTTTCATTGGTTGTTTTGTCGGTCGATCTATTATACTATGGCATGCAGGGGAACAATGCATACGACTAATTAATTTCATCCATTGATTGATTTAATTATTGTACTTTTAAAAAGCATAGGTACAGGAACGGGAATAGGTTCACACCATCTTTTATGAGAAACCAATAACAATTTTAAAATGTAGGCATACAATATACCTATAACACCACCCTTCATGACAAAGGCGATTATATGTAGGTATCTATTTTGATATTACTAAAAACGAACATACAATACGTAACTCAGAATACGTTCTATTTAATGCACGTACTACTATAGGAAAAGGAAATGTGAGAAATAAAATAGCACTTCCTTCCGTCTCCTTACGAGATTTCAATTATTAGATCATGGTTCCTATTCGATAGAAATTTGAAACATCGAAGGAAAATAATACGCAATTTTCTTTTATATGAATTCTAGAGACACATATATTTTACTTTTTTATATGACTTCAAGATTTGATGCGCTAAGATCAGTGTTCGATTAGCGATCACTGTGATAAGTTGTGTACATGATGATCAGTCGTGAGTGTTACATCACTATTTGGTTATATATGTCACATTTTTTGAGCTCGTACACTAAATAATCTTGTATACGGCCGTGACGTGCCTCGGACTGGTTCTGTAAGCGTCATTTACTAATTAAGTGATTGTTTTAGTATAAATAAATAAATTATGCGGAACTGGAATATCATTTAATAAGCCACAACACTGTGATATTTACATTCCCTGAGCGTATGGACTAAGTACTGATATTTTGTATGTCAACTTGTATGTCAACCAACACGTACATAGGTACACACACACACTAGGCAGACATGTGTTTATACCTAACAATTAAGCACAGGTGCAGGTCGGAGCGAATGGTTAAGTTCATTTATCTAGCACAAAGTTCAAAGGAGACTGCCCACTTTTGGGCCCACAAAGTACAGAGATAACAAACATTGGAAATAATTTTTTTTTAGTTAATATAAGATTAATACAACATATTATTTTAATTTACAATGGCAAAAATTAATATTTATTTTTATATCAACTTCATACATTTCGACGAGAAATGGATAAATAGTATTATATATGGATATATAGACTCAGTCCAATAACTAATGTCATATATGTTAAAATTGTCAAAGCGTAAATTTTAATAGATGAAACGTCATGTCAATTAGGGACACGTTATTGATTGGAAATTATCGATACTGTACGCATGAGTAGTATCGAAAAAAATATCGTACTCATTAAAGTATCAAACCAAAAGTATCGAGTACTTTATGAGTATATGGGACGCCGTGAATATAAATCAGTAAGTAACGTCAGAACTGGATAACACATTAAAATATCGATACTTCCAAACAACGAGTACTATTCTTAAGGCCTTATGCGTATATGTCATTTATTAAGTAACGTGAGCTTAGTTAAAACAGAACTTGAAAAAAACTTAAAGTTTCGATACTTCAAAGTATCGGGTACTTTTCTTAAGGTCTTATGCGTATATACCAGGACGACACTGTCAGTCAATAAGTAACGTGAGTTTAGTTTCAGTAGAACAGAACTCGAAAAAATCATTTAAGTATCGATACTTCAAAGTATAGATATCGAAAATTCAGAGTATTTTACTCAAAGCCTTATGCGCATATACCAGGACGTTAATCTCAGTCAGTAAGTAAAGCTAGTTTAGTTTCAGTAGAACAAAAGTCGAAAAAACATTAAAGTATCGATACACCAAATTATATGGTTTTAACTGCTATTTCATACTCTCACGTATTTTCGAGATAATGGATTTTGACAGACAGATGGACAACAAAGTGATAAGTGTTCCATTTTGTTTCGTTTGAGGTATAGAACCCTAAAAGGCAACTGTGATTTCACAAATTAAAAAAAATATTTTTCCGATATATTAGGAACGATTTCGAGCTCAATATTTGTATAGTACAAGTGAATTATGGCGTCGGGTTAAGTTTTAAAATGGTAATTACTAAGGTTTGTCAATTCGATACTTGTCAAAAAGTATTCATTGAGTAAAAGTATTGAAAACAAAGTATCAAGTACAAAAGTATCGGTATCGAAAGAAAAAGTATCGATACTACAAAGTATCGGTACTTTTTTCGTGCCCCTTCATGTCAATCGCTATGTGACTCTCTCTATGTAGATAAAAATCTTTCTGTTATTTGTTGAATTTCTGGCGTATTCTTGTATGTTTTCATCGAATATTTAAGTGAGAGTTTATATGAAGTGCTATTATTCGTCATCCGACAAGATCTGGATTAACAGGTAAATTAAAAATATATCATTAACAACATAATCTTAAAATTATTCGTGGTCATTTTTCTTTAGAATGCCATTGTCAATAAAACTGAAACTATAACAATTTGAATTTCATATTTATCCCTAACTAATGACACTAGTTTGGATTTTGTACTTGTTCATCATGTATTCATTTGGCATTCTCCGTTAATGTTTAATTTAAGGAAGGAAATGAAAATAAAATAAAATAAAATAAAAATATCTTTATTTTGCATAGACCATTTTAACGGCGCTTACAAAATGTCATACACTATTTAAAAAATTAAAAGCGACCACCGGTTCGGAACGCGGCCCACCTGAGAAGAACCGGCAAGAAACTTAGGAAGGCTTTTTTTTGATGGCCTATTTACAATTTAATATTATTTCACTTTGCCAGCAGATCATTTCCAGGCGTCCCTGTCCTGCAAATAGTCTGTAACGGAGTAAAAACCTTTTTCACAAAGCTTGTTTTTAATAAACTTTTTAAATTTATTTAATGGTAAATTTCTCAGGTCACAGGGAAGCTTGTTGTAAAAGCGTATACAGTTACCCTGGAAAGAATCGCCAATCTTATGTAGTCGACTGTGGTGGACTGAAAGATTATTTTTATTTCTAGTGTTTATATTATGTTTATCACAGAGTTTAGAAAACTGTGATAGATTTTTCTGGACATACATAAGATTGGCAAAAATGTATTGTGATGGTACGGTTAGAATATTTACTTCTTTGAAATTTTCTCGGAGAGAAACTCTGGGGCCCAAATTATAAATAGCGCGTACAGCCCGCTTTTGTAGAACAAAAATAATATTTAAATTTGCAGCACTCCCCCAAAGGAGAATACCGTAAGACATAATACTATGAAAATAGCTGAAGTAAACCATTCTAGCTGTATCCACATCTGTTAGAGTCCTGATCTTTTTTACAGCGTATGCAGCCGAACTTAATCTAGAGGCTGTCTTTTCTATGTGTGGGCCCCACTGCAAATTGGCATCAATAGTTATACCGAGGAACACAGTTGATTCTACAAACTCTAACACTTGTCCATTCAGTTGAACATTGGCCGCAACTTGTTTTACATTTGGTAGAGTAAATTTTATACATTTAGTTTTATTTTCATTAAGGCAAAGATTATTTGATCTGAACCAATGAACTACTCTTGCAATTGCATTGTTTACATCGTCATAGTTATCTAATTGTCTTTTAATTTTAAAAATTAATAAGGTGTCATCTGCAAACAAAACAATCCTATTCCTGTCCCCTACATAAAATGGTAAATCATTAATATAAATGAGGAACAAGAATGGCCCAAGTATCGAGCCTTGCGGCACACCCATTGTAACCATGGATCCTACAGAACGTGTACCATTAATATCGACCCTCTGTATTCTATTGTTCAAATATGAAGACAGAAGGTCGAGAGCTTTGCCTCTTATTCCATAGTGGTGTAATTTTTTGCACAGCGTTTCATGTTGAACGCAATCAAAAGCCTTTGATAGATCGCAAAATATACCTAATGCATCGTGCTTGTCTTCCCAAGCTTCATGAATACATTTTAATAACTCAACACCAGCATCGGAAGTTGAGCGCCCATTCGTAAACCCAAATTGATTCGCATGAAGTATTTTATGACTATTAAAATGGGATAGCATTTGATTCAAGATTATTTTTTCAAATACTTTGCTCAAAGTTGGCAGCACTGACACTGGTCGGAAATTAGACGGCTCTGTAGCGCTTCCAGCCTTGAACAAGGGAATGACTTTGCTGTGTTTCATTAAATCTGGAAATGTACCACTAGAAACACAGTTATTAAACACAGTTGCTAGATGGGGCGCAATTACCTCAATTATACATGATGCAGTTTTGACCGATAATCCCCAAAGGTCCGGTTTTCTTAATTTCGCTACATTTAAATGTTTTTACAATGTCCTGAGCACAAATATCTGTGAATACAAATGCATCCCTGCAACAAAGAACAGATTCTTGTAATAAAAGTTCAGCGGGACTGGAAGATGCTTAGAGAGATTTTGTTGTCAATATAGGTACTTTTTTGATAAAATGTTCAAACTCCGTCGCCACTTCCAGTTTCCCTGTAACATGGCAACCATTTACTTTTAAGTGGAAATCCCTTTCAGTCACTAAAGATCTACCGCATTCAGAGTTAATGATGTTCCAAGTCATTTGTTAAATGTTTCTTAATCACGTCTTATTATAACAATAAAGTAAACGAAAGAATTTAAGAAGCCCTAAATTTCATACAATTATGACACACAACAAAATTTAAGTGAGTAAATTGTAAATATATAAGTTTGTGCTATGGGATCTATGACACTGATAAACATAGTTATTTATTGACGCCACCGAGGAAGTCACCGTTTAATATTAACCATTTAACCCTTCGCTTGACTGAAAGCAAAACAGATGTATGCCCAGTATACCATTATAAATTTTAAAAGGGGCTGCTGGTCCCAGGTCCTAGTTTCGAAGAGGACGGGCTGCCTCCTAACCCAGTAAATTTGGGTAAAGAATAATACACCATTTTAAGCAATTAAGTCTTTCTTGTTATTTCAGGCCAACAGTTAATTTTGCACCAACATATTTGACACAAAACAAACAACGGATCTTGACATAAATAACAAAGTAGATTGCACAGGGGTTCATTTAAGTCCAGCAAACTTTACGTTAATTTCAGGGACTTCCAAACTAGGTGACGATTACTTGAATATATCCGTCCTCATAACAACACCTTACCGCTACAATATGCACACCAAACTATTTTAATTGGTTTCTGCTAACATTTTAGTAAGCGCTCGTGGCCCCGCCATCTCAGTGTTCTGTAAACGATCACTGTTTTGAGCAATTTTAGCTTTAGCTGGTCATCGGATGGGTGACCACATTTTGCTGCATTTCTGCATTTCTGTTATTATAAAAATTAAAAAAGTTTAGAAAATCCAAAAGTGCATGCCTCACACACTTTTATTATATTATAAAAAAAAATAAAGTAAAGATAGCATAATAGTAGTTTATGATACTGTTGCATAATAAGGGTTCTTATAACATTAGTCACACGAGTGTTATAAGACCAAGTTATGTACAGTGTCATACACTACTTTATCTACTCTCATACTTTAATACGTAAAACAATATTGCAAATAAAATGATGAATATAACAACAAATTTATTTTTTTAAAGTCCCATGTGTGCGCCAAGGCGCAAACATTGATTGCGCATGCTCGCTTGCGTCGCGGACTCGTTCATTGAAACCAATGATTGAAACCTTTTTTTTTTTAAGTAGAGGTTCTACCTCCTTGGTCCAGCTGGAGGTTGTATAGGTGTATCGTTATGATTAAAAAGTTATATTATGATACAGGTGTCCATACAAGACCTGTATCGTAATTAAACTTTTTATTTATTATTTTTGGTCTGTACGTAATGTTTGTCATAAGAATTTTGTTATCAGTTTTATAATCTTTGTATTATAGTATCAGAGTAGATAAAAATATTTAATCATATATATAAGAAAGATTAAATCAAATCAAATCAAACATTAAAATGTAGGTCATGTCATGTAGGTCACAAAGTAACACTTATGAACGTCAAGATTACTGCTTCTACATTTACATTTACTGCCAGATTCGCAAAGCAATAGGTAGAGCCAGAGGAAGAACCTGGCAATAAAACTCATGGCCACTCTTTTCTAACCGCCATTTGACACAGTTTGATTAACATGATATTTGACCAATTATACAATAATGAAATTGAAACAAAAGAAAAAAATTAATCTTGTGTTCATTAAAATTACACTTACATAGTTCCTTTGAATTTATGTGAGAACAGTCGACTAAACTTAGTTTGCCTTAAATTTAAATAATATTATTTGTAACAATTGCTATAACAGCTATGAGCTGACCAGTCCCAACAGACGGCACCCGTTCACGAGTATGACGCATATATCAGCCATCGCCTTACTCAACCGTATTGTAGGGAACAAGGCGACCCGATACATACGCCACTACTGCCAGGACACTTAGGCGAGCATGACATACCCAAAAGCTACACAGCAACTATCATGTCAATTTCAAAATTATTTAAGTCTACATAGTGCTCACACAATAACAAAGTCAAATTACATATAATTATGTATATTAGTTATTACCGGGACTAAACGCAGCCATACCTTTAGTTGCCTGGCGTTTCAAATTATTTATACATGAGAATGTAAAAAAAAAAATGTAAAAACATACAACATATACCGGGTGCTTCAAAAAAATGTATACACACTTTAAACTATTGTAGTTTTCCCGCTCTACAAGGCTAATGTTATATTTCTTCGCCAGGTGCAAGCATAATCGTCCCGGAATTTGTAATATCAACATGGGGGACGTACGTTTGAGTTTTGAAGAACGTAAGCAGGTTATTAAGTGGTACTGGAAGTTTGAGAATGTAAATGAAGTTCAAAGACAGTGGAGAAGGGAGTATGATACAGAACCACCTTCAAGATTAACAATTACACGCATACGAGACAAATTCGAAGTTCATGGAACAGTGTGTGATGTGCATAAAGGTCATTCAGGTCGGCCTCGAACAGCTACAAGTGATGAGTCATCAACGGCAGTCTTGGAACTGTTTCAACGCTCTCCTAACAAATCTTCAAGGCAAGGGGCACGTGAAAGTGATGTAAGTGCTAGCAGCGTGCTACGCATTCTGAAGAGAGGCAAGTATCGTGTTTACATTCCAAGGCTGGTGCAACAGCTAAATGACGACGATCCAGATCGAAGGTTGCAATTTTGTGAATGGATTCAGGAGATGGTGATACGTGAACCGGGATTTATGGGTAGCATCATTTGGTCGGATGAAGCCCAATTCAAACTTAATGGAACTGTCAATAGGCACAATTGTGTTTACTGGTGTGAAGAAAATCCTCACATTACAATTGAAAAAGCTGTAAATTTGCCTGGTGTAAATGTGTGGTGCGGTTTGTCTTCAAGGGGACTCATTGGACCTTTTCGATTTGAAGGCACTGTAACTGGTATTAATTACCTAACAATGCTTGCTGATTCCATATTTCCTGCCATTCGTGCATTATACGGTAATGATGATTTTTATTTTCAACAAGATGGTGCTCCGCCGCACTATCACAGGGACGTACGAGCTTACCTGGATCAAAATTTGTCGGGCAAGTGGATAGGACGCAGGGGGCCAATCGAGTTTCCAGCACGCTCTCCAGACCTTACACCACTGGATTTCTTCTTGTGGGGCACAGTAAAAGATGAGGTGTACAAACGTAAACCACGTAACCTAGACATTCTTTGGAATGAGATTCAAGCAGTGTGTAGAGAAATCTCATTGGACGTTTTGATACGATGTACAGAATCTGTGGTGACTCGTACTCAGAATTGTATTGATGCTGCAGGTCACCAATTTGAACAGTATTAACATTTGTTATTTATGTTTCATTTACATTGGACTTTCAGCTTTCTATTTTCCTGAAATTTAACTTTGTAGAACGGTAAATAAATTTTCTATGGAAGTTCAAAGTGTGTATACATTTTTTTGAAGCACCCTGTATATGCAGATTCAAGACAAGTCGATAATATAACACAAGATTCATTCGAATCCTAAATAGCTCGAGCGAAGAGCAAGCAACTCATTTCCATTTATTTTGATCATTCAAATAATCATTTCCTTTTCAGGAGGTGCGTTTTAATTTCCGCCTTAAATTTATGTAACGGCAGGTTCCTAATGTCTAAAGGAATTTTTTTATATAGGCGTACGCCAATTCCTGCAAAAGAGTCGTGAACCTTTTGTAAACGATGATGCGTTCCAATTAATTTATGCTTATTTCTAGTATTTATCGAATGTATGTCACTGTGTCTATTAACATAATAAATGTATGTTCTGTTTAACTAACATGATTTTTGCAAATATATACTGTGATGCAACCGTTAAAATGCCAATTTCTTTAAAATTTCTCTCTAAGAGACACTCTAGCACTCAATTTATATATTGCACGTATAGCTCTCTTCTGGAGTACAAAAATTACTTGTAGATCAGCTGCTTTACCCCACAGCAAAATGCCGTAGGACATGACACTATGAAAATAACTAAAGTATACTAGCCTGGCAGTTTCTACATCAGTGAGCTGCCTGACTTTACTAACGGCAAAGGCTGCCGAGCTAAGTTTACCTGCAAGACACGTTATTTGGGCGTTCCACTGCAGTTTGCTATCTAAAGTGATCCCCAAAAATACAGTTAATTCCATATTAAGGGTATCACCGTTCAATGTTATATTTGTACCGCAATACCTGACATTAGGCATGCTAAATCTGATACATTTTGTCTTCTTAGCGTTTAGTAGCAAATTATTATTCGTAAACCAATCTACAACTTGGGCAAGTGAACTATTAACGCCGTTAAAATCAGTAAGCGTACGATCTACTTTAAAAATAAGTGACGTATCATCAGCAAATAGAACAATGTCGCACAAGTTCTGTATATAGAATGGCAGATCGTTAATATAAATTAAAAATAGAAACGGACCTAGAATTGATCCCTGCGGTACGCCCATAGCTAGAGATGCTCCAGAGGAGCAAATTTCATTAACATCAACATGTTGTATCCGTTCATTTAAATAGGAGGCAACAAGGTCCAATGCAGAGTCTACGATACCATAATAAAAGAGTTTTCGCAATAGTGTTTTATGTTCAACGCAATCAAATGCTTTGGAGAGATCGCAGAATACACCAATAGCATCTTGTCTATTCTCCCAGGCCTCATATATATGATTCAGAAGTGTCACACCTGCATGAATGGTAGAACGACCCCTTGTGAAACCATACTGCTCTTTATGTAGTAGCATATTTGAATTAAAATGACCTTGTAGTTGTTACAATATAATATTTTCAAAAATTTTGCTAATGGCAGGTAATATTGAAAAAGGTCTGAAATTACCAGGGTCGGTTTTGGATCCAGACTTAAATAGAGGTATTACCTTGCTGTGTTTCATTAAATCCGGAAATACTCCTTTATCGATACATTTATTAAATATTTCAGCTAGATGTGGAGATAAATTAACAATAATAGACTGTATCAATTTCACAGAAATACCCCACAAGTCAGCTGTCTTTTTTGAGTTAAGCGACTTGAATACTTTAATGATATCGTTGGGGTTAACACATTTAAAGCTAAATAAGACATTGCACTGATCTACGCTGCCCCCAAGCATGCGTTGAGCTTTGATTGGACAAGAATTTAAGGAGCTAGTTGTTTTCGCGGGTATGTCTATAAAATAGTTGTTAAAAGTTTGTGCTACATCTAATTTATTATTAATCACCTTGTTATTTATAATTAACTCAAAGTTATTATCACGGGGTAGTAATCGACCGGTTTCAGTATTGATTACATTCCAAGTCATTTTTACCTTATTTTTTGAATCTTTAATCTTATTACTGATATGTAACGACTTGGCAGCAGCACAGGACGCTTTTTGAAGGTCTTGGAATATTTTTTTACATATTGAATAAAAGCAGGATCAAAATTAAATTGCTTCATACCATATAGTTCGTACAACTTAGCCCTACTTTTGTAAATACCTGAAGTTGCGTACTCACAAAATTGCAGGTTTTTGTTTTTATAAAATGTTTTTGATTTAAGTATATTGTTGTACTCAGCTTTAATTGTATTAAATAAGGAGTTATATAAGCCGTTTGGATCTTCCTGATTAAAATTAATATTAGTGACTTTTGCTGAAACATTAACATTAAATTGTTTAAGTCTATATGCACTCATTGGCCTACATACAATTTTATTTCCTTTGGAAGTGACATAATAGGAAACGCTGCTTTCTGACCAAGATGATCTGATGGAAAGTTACTTAGTATCTCCCTTGTTGTTGTTGCACAGTTGCAGAATATATTATCTATACATTTTCTAGAATGTGAGGTAATTCTAGTTGGCTCACAAAATAAATTTTGTAAGCCAAAAGACTTAAACAAATTTATAAATCTGATACATTTCGAAAACTGCATAAGTATGTCAACATTAAAATCCCCACACACCACAACATGTTTTCTACTAGTAAACAAACGCTTCAATACATTTTCCATTACAGTTTCTAATAAATTATAATCCCTATCTGGAGGACTGTAGACACAGAGGACAATGAGTTGCTCAAGCTCAACACAGGAAAATTCAGCAGTACGCTCAATAGAAAGGGCCACAATATTTTTACGTTCTTTACATTTTAAATTATTAGATACATATATAAGAGAGCCCCCACGAATGGCTTTCTTTCTTGAGAACGCACTGCTAAGTGAATAAAATTCATTGTTGAACAATAGTTCATGACTTTTAAACCAATGTTCTGTAATACAAAAAATGTGAACATTGTGTTCCTTTATATAAAGTTCTATTTGTAGTAGTTTTTCAGATATGCCTTCAATATTTTGGTGAACTAAGTTTAAACTACTAGAAGTATTGTTAATATACTCAGAATTATTACAACCAATATTATTATTAATGTCTTTAAAAAAAGTAGACCGAATGGGTTCAAAAGACCTATAACCACGGCTAGATGTTTTACCTGTTGTCTTACAAACTAGTTTTTTGAGATAATATTCCAAGTTAATAAGTCATAATTGCTAAGCTCAAAAGGAGCTGGTTTATAAGCTAATAATTAGGCTTGATTCAATAAAAAATTTGATAACAATACAACTATCTGACGTCGTAAAAATTTTGATAGTAACTAACTATATCTAATGTCAAAAAGTAATTATTCTGTAATAAAAGATTACAGTCAAATAATTCTATATTCCTACAATATGTGGTCAAGGTATGTAACTTTCTATTCATATTGTATCTAATGTTGTTTTCAATTTGTGTAAAAGATTTGCTATATGGCAGTGTAGACAGTATAACCTGTTTAACTTGCAAGTTTGATAACTGTTCGTAATACTTAGTGATAGTTTTAGTGTTTACATTATCTCTTCTGCCAATAAGTATCACTATTGTTGTTTGTGGGCAATGTGTACTGGTTAATACGTTATTAATTATTTCAGAGTAGGATGCAACAGGAAATGAAAGTGTTATGACCGAATTACCCAGATGTTGAACTAAGTGATAACCTAAACTTTTGCCTATTTCATCACAATAAACAACAGTCTTTCCAACGTTTAAAGGTTGTGTAATTTTTGTTACAGGGCTATTACAGCAAGTGTTATTTGTGTTTATAATATTGTCACATATACTGCCCACAGCATCAACCATTGGAGAAGTTGACTCGTCCCGGGATGTTATAGACAAGGAAGAACATGGTAGGGATTTTTCACAGTCAGGTGTTTGATTATATAATTTCTCAAGTGAATAGAACCTTTGTTCATTGCTGTGACAAGACTCTACCAAGCTATTCAATGCCTTAATGTACTCCCCAATTTCTTTCTGTGATGTTTTGTATTTTAAAGTTATGGACTCTAAGGAATCATGTAAACACATAATTTCTGTCTGTAATTGATGTATATCAGTTTCATACCTCTTTTCTACAATATGGACAGCATTCCTCTGGTGATGGAGATGTTATGTGCAACATGTTTAGTAACTACTTTTACTCGAACTTTTTAGAACCAAGCACTAACAATAACAGCTCATCGCTTCTCACTGCGGAATACGTTCGCGTGGGGGCGGGTTGCGTAGGCTCAGATATTGGGTCCATTGAGATAGACAGAGAGGAGGTCAGTAGATTACTGATGCAAGTAGACTTGAACAAGTCTTCGGGGCCAGACAACATTTCCCCAGTTTTTATCGTAAACTGCGCTGATAGTCTCACTGTACCGCTCTCAATTTTGTTCCAATGCTCACTTACAACTGGAGTGGTGCCCAGTATCTGGAAGTCTGCGTATATAACACCTATTTAAAAAAAAAGGCTCAAGAATCGTCGTAGAAAATTACAGACCAATTTGTGTGTTCGATAAAATCTTAGAAAAAATTGTTTATAGGCAGGTGTATTCGGCACTAAAGCAGAACTTTAGTGAACACCAGCACGGTTTCTTAAGAGGTCGTTCGACTACATTAAATCTTATCTTATGTAGTGATTTCATTTCTTATTCCATGTCGCAGAGATCCCAGGTAGATGTTATATACACAGACTACAGCAAATGTTTTGATAAAATAAACTATAACATACTTATGGTCAAGTTATCATCTATGGGTATCCGGGGCAATTTCTTTAGATGGTTTACGTCATACGTAGAAAATAGGTGCCAGACTGTGGTACTAAATGGGTATTCATCGAGAGCCATGCGCGTCCCCTCCGGGGTTCCTCAGGGATCGCTTTTAGGACCACTTTTATTCAATATTTGTATCAATGACATCTCGTATTGTTTTCTATGGTCTAAAATATTACTGTATGCTGACGACATGAAAATCCTTAAGCAGATAAATACCCCTGCAGATGCTCTCCTTCTACAGGAGGATCTGGACCGTTTCCAAAATTATTGTGTATTGAACAAGCTAGATCTAAATGTTTCCAAGTGCTACACTTGCACATTTACGCGTAAACCACAGCCTTTGAATTATACCTATACACTTCGAGATACTCCATTAGCTAAGGTTACTTCTGTCAAAGATCTCGGAGTTACTTTTGACTGCAAACTTCTCTTCGATTTACACATTAGCAATATTGTTAGTAAAGCCACGAAAGCTTTAGGTTTTATTCTAAGAATCTCTGCCGATTTCAAGAGTGTTAAAACTATTAAAATTTGATATTGCTCTTTTGTTCGTAGTCTCCTTGAATATGCCTCACAGGTGTGGAACCCGATTTATAACACTTATATTGACCGTCTAAAAAGTATACAACGAAAGTTCTTAAGGTACATTCAATTCCGATCAAACTGTTATCTGCCTGATTACCATACCCGCTGTAAAAAAAATCACATTTTACCTCTGGTAGAACGTCGTAAAATAGCAGATTTAGCATTTTTAATGTCTATCTTTAACGGATCTGCGGATTTGCCGGAGATGGTGTGTAAGGTAGCCTTGTACGCACCGCCATTGTTTCTGCGTAGGCCGAACCTACTGCACATTCCTATGGCAAGAACAACCTATAGGCAAAACTCTTATTTACTACGAGCATGCCGTGCGTACAATGTAGCATGTCGGGATGTTGATATAGATATATTTTTCAGTAGTATTTCTAAAGTAAAGAAAGTCTAATATAATCAGTATTTTGTTGAATGAATACATTTGTGGTTGTATTAGGTGTGTATGGATTGAGTCTGTGGCATTTTTCTGACTTTTCTAAAATAATATTAATGTTATTAGTGAAAACTTTTAATTGGCCTTCATTATGTTACTTATCTAATAATTGTATTTTGTTAGCTGTAAGTTTTCCAAAAACTTTAAAATAAAATAAAATATTGCTCTGTTTGGGTGTTTAATTGTTTTTTACTTGTTTCTATTAGTTGTTTTAACTGTACATTTGATTTAAAAGTCCTAAGATATTTGTTCGCTCCTATTCTAAGCTTTTTCATGTTTTTCTGTGATTTAGAAATAAATTTATTGAGTTTTATGTATTTTTTTATGTAAAAATATCGACAGTCGGTATCAAATATTGTTCAATACGTAATACATTTATTTCCCGTGTCGTTGTTTGAGGAAAAGTGACAAATACAGTATATGCAGAAAAGATAAAATAAATATATAGATATACTAAAACTATGAAGAAAGTTCGATATTTTGTTTTTGTTTATTTAATAACAATTAGACCACATCGAATCAGACCGTGAAAATTGAAGGGTTCTATTCCTTATTATACTGAAGCGTAAGAGAAAAAAAAAGACTCGATTAGTAAAGTATTTCGGTCGTTATCGTGATAAAACTTTTTTAAACAGTTTTTTAACTAGTTTAAATAACAAAAATGGCATCAAAAATATCATGTGTGTTAAAAATAGTGTTTTTTCTTGATATATGTGTGTATATATTATTTTACAAGTGCAATATATGATAAATAGAGACATTTTAACTTTGAAAAATCAGATGTTTTGCGCGAAGTGACAGTAGTACCCCCCTCAACGCTTCGCTTATGAGGCGTGCAATTTCTTTATTCATGTAGGTCAAAAAGTAAAGCTTATGAATGGCAAGATTATTGCTTCTACATTCACATTTCTACACTCTCTAACGTTTCCATGCTTCGGTAGGCACGTTCAGCCCTTGGCCCGGTTGCTAGTAACATGGTAGTCGTTAAACCAAGTTGAAGGCCTTATGTGCGGTTTGAAAAATTTCAACAGCAGGTCGTTACACTAAAATACTTACGGTGAAATGTGGGCGTATAATATGACTCTGCCACCCCTTCGGGAATTAGGGCCGGAATGCTGAGTTTTATGTTGCAAATCAATTACAAATACGCTTTGTAGATTGAATTTGGAAAATTTGCTGAGTTTTATGTTGCAAATCAATTACAAATACGCTTAGTAGATTGAATTTGGAAAATTATAGAAATAAATAAAATAAAATAAATAAATATCCATCACGCCTTATCCCCGAAGGGGTGGCAGAGGCATATTATATGCCCACTTTTCACCGTGTGGATTCCTGTCCCACGTAATAGGTGGTGAGCCCATTGCCGTGTTGAAATAGACAGACGCAGGTTGTGGCTACCTGCTGTTGAAATTTTTTTAAGCCGCCTATAAGGCTTTCAACCAGGCTTAACGACTGCCATTTTACTGGCAACCGGGACCAACGGCTTAACGTGTCTTCCGAAGCACGGAAACGCTCGCAAATGTAAATGCCACAAAGTGGTCACCCATCCGACGACCAGCCATAGTGAAAGTTGCGTACCTCAGTGATCGTTTACCGAACACTGAGACCGCGGGGCCACGAGCGCTTCCTAATTGAAAATTATAGATTAGTTTTAAGTGATTAATATGTCATTGTATACTGGCTAATGCCTGCGTGGAGAAAATTTCTCGTTCCCATTTGCCACAGAAACTTGTTCCCGGGATAAAAATTAATGTCCTTTCTTATCTATAAGCAACATTTTATAAGTTTGATTAAAATCCATTCAATGTTTTTGCGTGAAATACTTCTACTTACAAACTATTACATTGATAATACTAAATAGGATTATGTTTTGCAGTGGTCTCAGGTTTAAATCCCGCGTAGCAACACATATTTGTGCAGTCCGCAAATGTTTGTTTCGTAGTTTGAGTATTTTTTACAATAGAGTTATATATATATTTAGAAAGATAAAAATATATTTATCAGTTGTTTAAATCACACGAAGGCAAAAAAAACTAGCAGGTTCCAATATAATTACACGTAGGTACAACAAGCACGGCGCACTCTACTTTTATTTTATACGTTCTACTTTATAAATACACCATACTGCCCCACATCTAAATCCTTATCCCATAATGTACATCCCTTGGTTGCCTGTAAGAAATTGCCACTGTGCGATAAGGCCACCAATTGTATCACCTGTAAATTGTTAAGGCATCGAACGGTAAGGCAATTGCTGACTAGAAGTTCACCTCGCTATTGCGTCAGACATCAGTCACGAGCTTGGACACGAGGTGCTGCCGCAGCGACGCTCAAGTTCTCATGCAATCGCAGTTACTCAAGTTGCACACTTCGTATCTAGCATCGAACGTAGTCGGTTCCTTTAGTTCGTAATTTTGTATTAAGTGTAATTTCTGTTCAATTAATTAAATTAGTTTTAAAAGTAAATTTGTTTTTTTTTGGAACCATCGGCTGCAGGTTACTTAATTGGCGCAGTCGGTAGGATACTCGAAGCAGTGCGCGGCGCGATCAAGGACTATCGTATCGAATCCTGTCGGCTCCGCAAAGCCGCTGCGCGTGGTCCACGGCCCGAATCGAGTATCAAGAACCTCAGTAAGCAGTAGCCGGTGCATCCAGACATTGATGATCTATATTACCAAATGATGAGACTGTAAGTACATTAGAATCATTTTTCTTGTGTTGCTTCCTTTTGTTCCACTCCAGTCTCACTAAACCTTCAAGATTTTTCACCCAAGGCAATCTACTTCTGATAGAGTTGCGAGGGAGGATAAGCGTAATAAGTTAGACTTAAATAGGGACTTAGTTAGCTTAAGGGAAGAAGAGGAAATGAGTCTGTCAGGTCAGCCAGCAGATTTCCCTCCTCGTAGGGACCCCATAGACGCTATTTTTAAGGCTCTTAGGTTAGTCCCAGAATTCGATGGTAACCCCAACATACTCATTAGGTTCATTAGTCTATGTGATGAATTAGTCAAGAGATTTTTAAACCCTGCACAGGGACACGAGTTAGAAAATCAATCCTTACTCAACGGCATCCTTAATAAGGTTACTGGTAATGCCGCGAGGCTTATGTATACGAATGGTATACCGACGGACTGGAATGGAATTCGTACAGCCTCGTACAGGAGGATTTTTGCAAGGACACTCAGTCCGACAAACCAAAATAGAAATTAATACCCAAACTCAACGTCAACTTCCTTACATCCAAATACAGGACCCGCCTTTACAATTACTAATCGATACTGGGGCCAACCAGTCGTTCATTAGCCCAGAAGCCGCTCAGAGTTTCTACTCGCATTTACCTCTAGATTACGAGCCGTTTCAAGTTACAAATATCCACGGCACCACAAGTGCCGATCATACCATTACTATACCGTGTTTCTCAGAATTCAATGATAGAGATAGTATTAAGTTATTCGTTTATAAATTTCATAAGCACTTTGATGGGTTAATAGGTTCCGATTTACTAGGTGAATGGCAAGCAAACATAGATTTCAAAAATATGCGGCTTAATACTAAGTATGCTATGAACACAATTCGTGTTCATGACTCCCGTAATGTCAACCTCTACGAGGATATTATACCAGCAGGGTCGTCAAAATTAGTTAAATTGCCGATTAACATTCACGATGGTTCTGCATATATACCGGAGCAAGTAATTTCTAATTGTAGAATTAGCGAGAGTCTCACGTCAGTTATTAACAGCCGCGGAGTAATAGAGGTCGTAAATCCAAGCAAACACGATATCATTTTCTCTGTTGATCGTCAAGTCACAGCTGAACTTTTCAACGCCGAGTGCGTACGCTACCCCCTACTCTCTAGACGTGCCCAGGAACTGATTTCTAAATTACGTACCGGTCATTTGAACCCAGAGGAGCGTGCTAACCTCGAAAACCTCTGTGGACAATACGCGGATGTGTTCTATGTGGAAGGCAACCTTTACCAACCAAATTAAACATAGGATACAAACTACCGATGAGACACCTGTTTACACAAAAAGCTATCGCTATCCTTTTATACACCGGGAAGAAGTTAGGAACCAGATCCAAAAGATGTTAAATCAAGGGATAATCAGACCGTCACACTCGGCTTGGAGCTCACCTATCTGGGTGATACCCAAGAAATTAGACGCTTCAGGTAAAGCTAAGTGCCGTATCGTTGTAGACTTCAGAAAACTAAACGAAAAGACATTAGACGACAAGTATCCAATACCCAACATTACCGACATTCTTGATAAGCTAGGTAACTGCCAATACTTTACAACCTTGGACCTAGCAAGTGGCTTTTATCAAGTCGAGATGGATCCAAGGGACATCCCCAAAACAGCCTTCAATGTAGAGCAAAAGTCAAAAACTCACCGTCTACCTTCCAAAGGGTAATGGACAACGTTCTCAGAGGCCTTCAGAACGTCATATGTCTCGTGTACTTAGATGATATTATAATCTTTAGTACATCACTTCAAGAGTATATGAACAACCTGGAGAAGGTTTTCCAGCGACTGAGGGAGTCCAACTTTAAAATACAGCTTGATAAATCAGAGTTTCTTGAGCTGGAAACTGCTTTTCTTGGTCACATCATCAGCAACGAAGGCGTAAAGCCAAATCCTGACAAAATAGCCGCTATTCAAAATTATCCGTTGCCCAAGACAACCACGGAAATAAAACGATTCCTAGGCTTACTCGGCTACTATCGTAAGTTTATCCCTGACTTCGCGCGTTTGACGAAACCCCTCACTCAGTGTTTGAAAAAAGGCTCAAAAATTGCTTTCACTCCTGAATACACAAATTGTTTCGAGAAATGCAAAACCCTCCTTATAAATGACCCCATACTTCAATACCCTGACTTCTCAAAAGAATTCCTTCTCACTACGGACGCTTCCAATTTAGCCATTGGTGCTGTGCTGTCTCAAGGGCCCATAGGGCAAACCGATAGCTTATGCCTCACGAACCCTCAACTCCAGTGAAATCAACTACAGTACCATCGAGAAAGAGTTACTTTCGATAGTTTGGGCTACGAAGTACTTCCGCCCTTACTTGTACGGACGCAAATTTAAGATCATTACAGACCACAAGCCATTGCAGTGGGTTATGAATCTCAAAGAACCCAACTCTCGCTTAACTCGTTGGCGATTAAAGTTGAGTGAATATAACTTTACCGTTATCTATAAACAGGGCAAGTCAAACACCAACGCTGACGCCTTGTCAAGAATCGAAGTCTGTAACGAAGACACTAGCTCAGTGGCAGTTAATCCGTTATCCAGCCTATGTTGGACGAATCTAGGACCCTTACAGCTCACACAGACGCTGAAAATCCCATATTGGAAATACCCATCACAGATGAACCCTTAAATAAATTCAATAGGCAAATAGTTTTTACTGTTGTTGGTGCTTACAGGTCCAAAACCGTTGTTACCAAACCTTTCGATACCCATACGCGAACAGCTATACAATTACGCAAACCCATACTCGAATTAGACCTTGTAGACGCAATCAAAGAATATGTCCACCCGAAGGTAAAGACAGGGATATTAATCAACCCACCTTTAGAGATGTACAACATCATTCCAATCGTCCAAAATCATTTTAAAAGTTCTTCCATGAACTTAGTCCTAACCAAAACGGAGGTTGAGAATATCAAAGAGTATTTACGTCAGCAGGAAATAATTCAGAAGTACCACGACGGAAAAACCAATCATCGCGGTATTAACGAGTGCTATTCTGCATTGACGCGACGTTACTACTGGCCCAAGATGAAAGAACAGATTACGAAGTACATCAATGAATGTACGATCTGTGGGCAAAGCAAGTATGACCGTAATCCCATTAGACAACAGCTTCACTTAGTGGCAGTACCGACAAGTCCTTTTCATATGGACCTATTTACTGTGGAAACAGAGAAATTCCTTACCATCATAGACTCTTTCTCAAAGTATGCTCAAGCGTACCATCTTCCGCCATGAGTGTAATTCAAGCTTTACTTATCTTCTGTACTCATCACGGTGTCCCAATAACGATAGTAACTGATCGTGGAACCGGGTTCACGAACCAGTTATTCTTCGAGTTTACACGATTACATCAGATACAGCACCACAAGATCTTAGCTCACGCGCCCAACGAAAATGGAATGGTAGAACGCCTACATTCCACCCTTCTAGAACACCTTAGAATACTTAAAATAAAGCATCGTACCGAGTCCGCTATTAACCTGATGCCCTATGCCATTTTAGCTTACAACAGTACTATACACAGCTTTACTAGGTGTAGACCTTTAGAAGTCATAAGTGGCCACTTTGACCCACGTGACCCTTTAAATCTAGACGTAACCGAACATTTAATGCAACAATATATGCAGGATCACCAGTCGAAAATGCGTAAAGTCTACGAGATAATTAATGAAAACTCTATTAGGGATAGGACAGACATAATAGACAATTTAAATAAAAATCGGGAACCAGAAGAAAGCTACATCCCTAATCAACAGATATTTATTAAAAACCCCCTAGCTTCTCATCAAAAGCTAGCCCCAAGATTCACACAAGATACAATACTCGCAGATCTACCCATACACATTTACACTAAAAAGAAACGTGGTCCCGTCGCCAAATCCCGTTTAAAAAGGGTACCTAAGGCAGCACGATTGTTACAGGACGATCCTGATGTTCCTTCTACCAGCGGTAGCCGCCCAAGAGATAACACTTGAAAGCATCGACGATGGCCCAGGACTCCTACCCTTCGACTTAGGTCCAACTAAGATAATTTCTCAATACCACTCCTTCCTACAATTCGTTGACATTGAAGAGTTAGCGTCTAAAGTCACAAGCGTCAAAGATCAACTAGACAGTATTGAACCCCAACTAAATAACAAGACTTTCTCACTGTATGAAGTCCATATCCAGTACCTTCGTACCAAGTTAGATAAAGCAACAGAACAAATAGAAACTTTCACTTCAAGTCGTGTTAAACGGGGATTGATAGACGGATTAGGCTCTGTAATCAAAAGTATCTCAGGTAATTTAGATTATAACGATGCCATACGCTACGATAATGCTATAAAAGTACTAGAAAGGAACCAAAAAGAGTTAAGTTTGCAGTATAATCATCATATTAGCCTAAGTAAGGAATGGATGTCCCAACAGTCTAAAGTCATAGATAGCCTAACCAATAACCAGAATAAAATCATCGAGATGGCCAATACTCTGATAAACACCTCCAATATAGCCAATTTAGGTTTAACTACACTTGCTCATCTATCTCAACTATTAACTATCATGAGCGATAATATAGAAGAGCTTTCCGAGGAAATGCTAGGAATGGAAAATTTATTAGCTTTTATTCATGCGAAAAGTACTCACCATTCAATGCTTAACCTAAAAGCATTAACGGCTATGATAAATAGGGTACGTAACCTTTACGATAAGGACGAAATACTAGATATAAGTATTAGGGATTATTACGATATAATTAGTTTGGGCTCTTATTATAGTAACAGTAAGATAGTTATAGTATTTAAAATACCGATTGCCTTACCTAAAACCTATCATCTATACAAACTATCCGTCGTACCTAACAAAAACCATGAAGTCCTTATTCCATCCTCACCTTTCATAGCAATACATGAGTCTGATTTTATGTACATGGAGGCAGAATGCCCGAAGGTAACCGACTCGTATATCTGTGAAAAGTTATCAAGCTTCAATCAGCACGTTCAAGAAGACTGCATCCAGCGGGTCATTACAAAACAGACGTTAGACTCCTCCTGCAACCTCACTCCAATCTCACTTACAAAGGCAGCCTTCGAGCGACTAGACGACAAGCACTATACAATCTCTTTCCCGAAACCTACCAAGGTGCAGACATCGTGTGAGAGAAACATCTTCAAAACGCTTCAAGGAAGTTATCTAGCCGTCTTGCCTCAAGACTGTTATCTAAAGACTTCTGAGTTCACTATAGCTAATACCAACAATCGTTTAAAGGGACAAGCTACGAAGATAATGGATCTACCATTAAACTACAACAGGAATTCATCTTTGCAACCCACTCTCACACTGAATTCAATAAACCTAGAAAATTTACACGCCAGCCATACCAAGATAATGATGCAGCCTCCGGTTGATCTACAAGCGGTGCAAGACACATCATTATACCATACCACATTACCCATGTATGTTATCCTGTGTGCTGCAGTCATCGTTTTAACCTACGTCCTTATTAAGAGGCACCTTCGTCGAACTATCAAGATATCAGACCATGAATTAAGCCAACCTACAAGCCAAGATGGCAAGAAGACAGACTCTGAACCATCGCAACATCCAAGTCATACTCCGGATCATTATTCAGCACTATTCTCTACAAAAGTTCTCAAATAGATGCTGAACTACGGCGGGAGGTGTTAAGGCATCGAACAGTAAGGGAATTGCTGACTAGAAGTTCACCTCGCTATTGCGTCAGACATCAGTCACGAGCTTGGACACGAGGTGCTGACGCAGCGACGCTCAAGTTCTCATGCAATCGCAGTTACTTAAGTTGCACACTTCGTATCTAGCATCGAACGTAGTCGGTTCCTTTAGTTCGTAATTTTGTATTAAGTGTAATTTCTGTTCAATTAATTAAATTAGTTTTAAAAGTAAATTTGGTTTTTTTTGGAACCATCGGCTGCAGGTTACTTAATTAAATTGTAAACTAAATCTGTTTATTTATATTCTTCGGGTACAACAAAGCATTAACTACTCACATTTGAAACTAAATTTACAGGTAATTATTCTTTTGTTGGAGTATAAATCCTGAACGCTTATTAAAACAAACTCTACTTGAAGCCTACTTACTCTGTTATATCCACATTTAACTGATGGCCGTTGGTGAAGCTTTCTAGGATCTGTTCCTTACAGGTTAGAAACATTTTCAAAATATTGAAGCATGGAAATATTGATATTAATACTCAACTGATACAATACTCAATCGACGCTTGAGAGTAGATTTTATAAGGCCAAAACTAGCCTCAGGCGTTGAAAAAGTATTGAGAAACGTTCTGGAATTTTGCTGTTTTAAAAGTATAATAAGGTACCAGTAACGCGAGATAAAAATGCATACAGTGAAATGCCTTTGTCTGCCTCTTAGGGATAAAGGCGTGAAAATAATGATTATGATCATGCATATAAGAAAAAAATCTAAATAAACTGATATAACCAATGATCAAAAAGTATAAGTAAAGTGCATGTTATGAATAGAAAGCATTTATTAACCATTTAAATTCAGACCTAAATTTCATAAATTATACTTCTTTAGCGGTACTTTGTGATATTAAAATTTACTGCAAAAATATGTTTTTACTATGCAAAATTATGGATAAAGAGTATGAATTTTACTGCTGGCAATATCTCATTGCTTCAGCTGGCTTTAATGCTGAAAAATGAAAGTCCCAGCCACAGCGCTGGCGGTATTAATGTATTCCTCGAGAACTTAGCAGTTGACTAATTATGTAGTAGGTACCTATGCAAATATATAGGCAAGCGGCAGTGGAACAATCATGTATGTTGTTTCAAAACGGCTAATAGTTGTCAGAATGTTAAATTTGTTTGCATAAAGATGGTCGAATATAAGCAAAACTTATGGGAGGGAAATGGCACTGTTCGCGTCAGAAGCAGAAACCTTGACTTGAAGATCCTAGAATGATCCTTGCACAATTTAATTGACCAGGTTAACTTAAGGTCCAGAGATCTTGGATGAATCCTTGTGCTATGCACCAATCATATGGACATCCCACTAAATCAACTCGGCTTAACTGAAGTGTAGGTATACATTTACGCTTAGATTATATAAACAACGGAGCCTTGAATTTAACCTTGGGATAACTTCGTTTACGTTTTTCCAAATTACTCAAGGTTTAAGTTTAATTTGGTATTATTATTCTGTGGTTTTTATATAATCTAAGATTACGTTAAACTTGGTATTGTTATTCTGCAATCATCACTACTTAACATATAATAAAACAAATTCGTTTTTAGCTGTCTGTCCCTATGTATGCTTAGATCTTTAAAACTACGCAACGAATTACAATGCGGTTTTTTAATAGTTAGCATGATTAATAAGGAAGGGTTTTATGTATAATTTGTTAAGGTTTTGTATCCATTGACTAAATTATAACGATATATGTTGGGGACGTCGGAAAAATAAGCCGTCTGGGAGCTTTCAAAGAAAACGCTGCCTAAACCCTTTGAGATATAACAAAATAATGTATGGTGAAATTTTGTATCTAATATAGGTCTACAAAAAAGTCAAAATCAAGTATATGTCTATTTATAAAGAATAACATACTATATCCATTTTAATACTTAAAAAAAACTATCAATTATAAAGAGGTAATTTGAGGGCAATTTACACAAATATGGTATTAATCCTTATCATATATTATCATTTTTACTGCTTTAGTTGGCTTCAGCATTTCATGAAGATTATTTTCATCCTTTATACCTTACAAATTAAATGAATAACTTACGAGTTACAGCAAATTCAAAATAATGCGCAAAGAAATTAAATTCGCGTAACCGACCGGGCCGTGCGGCGTACTGGAGAGCGGAGAAGTAACCAACAAATTTGGAAAACGTTCATACATTATTGTGAAATTAATAAACAACGGGATTAAATGGGTGCCACGGGGTTCGAAGTATGTCACGGGCGAAGCCGGGCGGGACAGCTAGTGTTTATATAATCTAAGATTATACTCCTACGTATAAACCTTTCAAATCTGTGTAAAAACCAATTTTGAGTTTATTGCGTTCAGAGTCGGTAAGTCATGATGGACTCCTTGTTTTACTTGGGAGGCCGCAGTCGCTTGCAGTACTGCTTTGCTTGCAGTACTGCTTTGCTTGCAGTATATAATTGGAGCTGAGCATTTAAATGATTTTAATTTATTAAACAAACGTTTATATAAACCTATATAAATATATAAAAAGCGCGGGCATTATTTCTTAGATGGGATTTCCCATTGACAAATAAATTTTCGCTATACTTAATATAAATTTAGATTTCTTGAATTACTCAATTTAAAATACCTCATTATGATCATCACATGCTTTTTTAATTTTTAAAATTGGTCTAATTGTTAAGGAGGCGTTCAACATCAAACATTCACCCTCTAATAATGTGTTAGAGTTTCTTTTTCCAAAATATTTAAAGGTTATAACATTTTCTAACATCTCTTGACACAGGCTCAATATTGTTTTACACTTAAATAAAGTTAAAAACACGAAAGGGACCCGTAACAAACACAACAACTAAATGAAAACGTGACTCATTTATTTCAATCAACATTTTGTATTCTAAACAACGCTGTTTTTACCGTTATCAAATAAATTGCTTTTTTTTTGTAAACAAGTAAATGGGTTTGCCATTGATTGAGAAATATCTATTCTAAAAATCTAACAATTTTTTTCCTCGGAATTAAATTCTAGTCTTCTTTGTAGAAACTGTCAGTAATTTTGTAATACTCTGCAAATTTTTGTATAGAGAGCAAGGAGAAAAATCTTGAATAAAGAGTTCACTTTATTAGTACACCATACAACATACACACACTAGACGCTTTGAAGTACCATACAACATAGTATAGACCAGTGCAGATAACTTTTGAAACAAAAAAAAAATATAGTAGAATGAAACCCATCGAAAAAGGTAAAAAATAATATAAAAATGAAAGGAAAAATAATTTACGGGCGATCCGAGGTCGGGAAGGGTATTTTTCTGAGTTTTTAAAGGTAAAAAACGGTTTATTTCGATTTCTGGCAAAATTACAAGTTCTATGGAAAAAAGTCTAATAGCAAAGTCAAATGGTAATAAAAAGGTCTACTTTTGTATTTGCACTTTTTTCCCATAACCACAAAATATAAGTGAGATATAAAAAAAAAATTGTTTTTTATTTACATCTCTCAAATTTATTTCTATTCACGAAATTTAGAGAAAAATTTCCTTTTTATGTCCCAATTGAACTGTAATTTATTTGAATTAAAATATTTTTTTATTTACCTTAATTTCACTGATATATCGAAAAAGAACCCTAATTTTCAATCGAAAATTCTATGGTCAAAATAACAATTTTTTTTCAAAAATTGGTGTGCTTTCTGTTTGTTAAAATCTCTACTTTCCCATAATGAAAAATAAATATATACTTCTATAGTAAATCCTCTGAGAAATTGCAAAAAATCGAAAATACTTTTTAAATTATTAAATACAATTTTGAGCAATTAATTAAAAATTACACTTTAATTACTATTGTATTTTAAATTTTTAATTACTATTGTATATTATGTTTCCTTTTATTTTTATAATATTCTCTTCCTTTTCAGATGGTTTTCATTCTACTAATTTTTTTTCACTTTTGACTATTTTTAAAGGCATCTGCACTGGTCTAAGTAGGGGTAGCGTTAATTATATGACGTTTTTTCAAATTTAGCTCAAATTTCCTTTAAAAGCTTTAATGTAGTAAAAAACTGTTAATAAAATAGTCCTTGAAAAAAATGAGACAACATGACTCTGAACACTATAAGTAAGGATGAAACTTTTTGTGTACCCAATAAACAGGTAAACATATATAATTAGGACGAGACTTACCTTCAAATTAATGGCGTCATTTATTTACGTCTACCTTAGTTTCATCACAAAGACGTAGATGAGATTAAATAAATAGTTTCGCCATTTCCCATATGCTCAAAGAAAATTATTTCTAGGTAACTGTTAGTTTTAGTGAATTTGGCGAAAAAAAATACTTATCTGGGAGAACGACCATAATTGTTTAGCCAATAATTAAAAAATTTTGGAATACTAACGTTATAAGTTCATAGTATAAGTTTTAAAGGAAATGTTTATTTAATCCTGTTATCGCATTAGAGAGCTTGTTTTATAAAAGGGATTTTACTTTTAATTTTTTGTTTCTTGATGTATAATATAATGATCCAAAATGGACACAAATCTTTTAAAAGATTATTATCTGATGCACATTAATTGTAAGAAACAGTCTTCCAGATCTTAGAAATTTTACATTGAAATTATGAATTTGAAATTTTATATTGTATGTATGGTATTTATTTATGTAAGTTATTCAAGTAGACTAATGAAACAGAATTGTCAGAAGAGAGTGAATGGGCAAACTGGTAAGGGGCGACCTCGACGTACATAATAATGCGTGTGTGTTTGAAAAAAGTAGTATGCCCTGGTACTATGCCTGGATTGTAGCAAATGGAAGGTCCTAGTCTCTGCCTACCCCGATGGGAGACAGGCGTGACGATATGTATGTATGTATGTAATGTTTTCATCCGCCATTTTTGTTATATTTGAAGTTTAAGTTTAAAAGACAAAAAAAAACTAAGCTCTATTAAAAATATTTATAGAACTTGGAAATTGAAAATATTTTGAAAAAAAAGGGGCACTTTATTCCATTTTAGTGACAGTGCCTGTCGCTGGCGTATTTCCCCACCGATTTATAAGACTACGTTTATTTTTCTATTTAGTCTGTTTATAAATTTTGTCTGTTCATAAAACCTGGCCTATAAATATCAGATCAGTTTTTATTGAACATTCGGAAGAAAAATGAGTCGTTACACGAACTATGACTGCCTCGGTGGCGCAGTGGTACTGCATGCGATTGTCGCGACTGAGGTCCCGGGTTCGAATCAAATATTTTTGTGATCCACATATGTTTGTATCGGAGTTTGGGTGTCCTATGTATATAATGTATGTATTTAAAAATATATAAGTATGTATATCGGTTGTCTAGATCCCATAACACAAGCTTATGTTAGCTTACATTGGGCTAAACGGCGTTGTATAAAAGTATAAATAAATAGATGTCCCACAATTTTGACTTCCTGGAAGGATGTTGTGATGTATGCGGGACTGAAATGCTGAAACTTTAGTAGGTGCCTACACAAAGTAATCAGGAAATTCCATTCACCACCCTGTACAGTAAACAGGTGATACTACTTTATACCTACCGTTTTCCTTAGTTCATATATTAGGATAAGGGCAATCCTCACTTAAATGACGGTCCCTCGCGTTTCAGGGGTGCGTAAAAGCTGTTTCGGCAGGCATTTCTTTACTTCCTTATACCTAATCTAATCAGATAATCAGAAATTGGCACTGATGCTTTAAATAACGTACTTACACCAACGTTTTAAAAAACTATCGTCGTTGTATCCCTGACTAGTCAATACACGGTAAACGTAAACTTTGATCTGTGAGGCGAAATTTTTAATAATGAGACCTTAGGTAGGGCGAATCCAGTCAGGTTGTGATAATTAATAAAAATAGTAGAACATAAATAATAAGTACAATTGACTTTGTTTTAGTTGCATATTACAACAAGTTTTACAAAGTTTTACAAAGTTTTGCAAATAATTGATAGTATAAATTAGATTACGCAGAAGATTCCTGACGGAAATTTTAAAGTACTGTTTTTCTAGTTTGTTATGACGCGTTTTCAATATACACCAAAGGTGTGTTAACAATGAGCTACTCATCTTTCTTCAGACAATAGCGCCTCAGGGGCCTCAATATTTGCATCTATCCATCATTTGGCTATCAAAACTTCGCCTTTCTGAGTTCCATAATTGATCATACCAATTTTAATATTTGTATTTTTGGAGATTACCAGGACTTTGACTTATCCGAGACTACCAGGACTTTAATTGGTCGTGCTAATTAGTGTCTAGGACATAAGACCTCATAGCCTTTTTGTTACCAACTCACTAAAAAGGCAACGCGTTCAAAATATCTTCCAATTTTAACATCTAAAATACACATTTTATTTTATTAAATTTATTCGACCTTTTAGACCCACCCGAGTTCTGTGCTTCGGAAGGCACGTAAAGCCGTTGGTCCCGGTTGTCAATAAAATGGTAGCCGTTAAGCCAAGTTGAAGGCCTTATGGGCGGCGTAAAAAATTTCAACAGCGGGTCACCACAGCCTGCGTCTGTCCATTTCAACACGGCAATAGGCTCACCACCTGTTACGTGGGACAAAAATGCATACGGTAAAATGTGGGCGTTTAATATGCCTCTGCCTACCCCTTCGGGGACAAAGGCGTGACAATATGTATGTGTATGTATGTAGGTATTTATGGATTAAATGGCACAGGAAATTATCTAAAAATATTATTTGTTTATGCTTGCCTACGTGGGTATGCCAATAAAAGCCAAAGCTTTTTATTTTATAGCAGACATAACATTATACTCGTATAGGTACGTAATACAAACCGAACTAAATTACATTAGACAGTGAATAAGGCTTCTAAACCTTTTATTTAATTTTATTTATTTATTTATTTATGTACATACACACAAAGAACATGACAGATAAACAACTAAAATTACGTACAAAGGCACTAATTATTTCTAAAGAAATCTCTTCCAGTATGCCTGGGATAAGAGAAGTAAACAAAGAATAAAAATGATGTGTGCAGGTTAATAAACTTACATAAGCTATAGCTACATATATACATAATACCTAACTAAATATATATATATATATATAAATATATATACCCAAATAAATACATATTATTGTAAAATGAACATACACATGTACTACTTTCTATAGTATAGACGATAGGTAGTGTTCTCGCACTTTTTTCTTAAAAGTCGAAATGGTACGACACTTATGAATATTAGCAGGAAGTGAGTTCTACAGCCTGGCCGCGTGAACAGTAAAGGATTTAGAATAAAAGTCCGTTTTGTGAGATGGACAATTTAAGCGAAAAGTGAGGTGTGACCCTAAATGGAACATCAGACTTAATCATGAAAGAGATACGCTCCCGTAGATAAGAAGGATAAGAGGGATTGTGTAGGATATTATATAGAAGTAACAATATCCGAGTATTCCTACGAAGTCGGATTGGGAGCCACTTGAGATTTTCGCGAAACTGCGAGACATGATCATACTTACGTAGATTAAAAACAAAACGAATGCACAAGTTTTGCAAGCGCTCAAGTTTATTTAAAAGCTCCTCAGTAGCATCCAAGTAGCAGGAGTCCGCATAGTCCACAATGGGTTGTATAAGGGTTTGAGCCAGTGAGATTTTGGTTTTGAAAGGTAGGAGACTCTGAAGGCATCTTAAAGTGTGAAAAGTAAAATGCACATTTTTACTTACAGATTCAATTTGAGCTTTCCAGGATAAGTTTTGATCTAATATGATGCTAAGATTTTTAGCAGTACTGCTGTAAGCTATAGGAAAACCATCAAGCAGAATAGGCGGAAGAGAAACCGTATCTAGATCACTAAGCATTTGCCGGCTACCAATAATCATGGCCTGAGATTTGCTTGGATTTATCTGAATCCCAAACGACTTAGCCCACTGGCTAATAGCGTCCAGGTCACGATTCATAGCAGAAATGGCGGTCCTATATTCGTTCAGAGCAAAATGACGATACAGCTGCAGATCATCAGCATAGAGATGGAAGCTAGAGGAAATAACTCGTACAGCAGAGTTGATGAAAACTGAGAAGAGTAAAGGAGATAACACGCCACCCTGAGGTACGCCAGCGCTGAGGCTACACCATTCTGAGTGAGACTCATTAAGGCGAACACACTGCGATCGGCCCCGAAGATAAGATTCAAACCAGGCCACAGCCTCCGCGGAGAAATTGAGGGATTTTAGGATTCCAAGGAGTATATCAAAATCCACGGAGTTAAAAGCACTACTGAAATCCAGTAGCACCATGACCGTGAGCGATTTTTTCTCCATGGCCCAACGAATATCATCCGTGACCTTAAGAAGAGCCGTCACGGTACTGTGACCAGGTCTAAAACCAGACTGGAAAGAGCTAAGGAGGTTATTCAGTGTTAAGTAACTTGAGAGCTGACGATGTGCTAAATGCTCAAGGACTTTTTGAAAGGAAAGGAAGAATGGATATGGGACGAAATTGAGACATTTGTGTAGGATTTGGTACCTTGGGTAGAGGAATTATAAGTGCTTGCTTCCAAGCACAAGGAAAACAACCAGAGGATAGGGAAAAATTAAACATATGAGTTAGGATGGGAATTAAAGAGGATAATATGGGAGTGAACATTTTTAAGCCTAACTCATCGTTACCAACAGCAGAAGAAGTTATAGATAAGAGAGATTTTTTAACCTCATCCTCGTCCACTGACGCGAAATTGAATGGAGGACATAATGGTACCGGCAGTAGTGAGAGTTCTAGTAAGGTGCTAGACTTCGTGACTGGGTCAAGTGTTGTAGGCGAGATAGAGAAATGCTTATTAAGAGCACGCAAATCAACATCTTGACAATTCACTATGGGAGACTTACCGATGCCATTAGCCTTGAGAAATTTCCAAATTTTGGAGGAGTCATGGGTATCAAGAGATTTGTGAAAGTGGTGACGTTTTGCATCTCTACACAGACGAACGCAGACATTCCGCAAAACTCTGAAGCGATTGAAATTGAAATCCGTAGGATTACGCTTGTACAACAGTTTGGCTTTATCTCTTCTGCCCATCGTTTCCTTAATATCAGAAGTAATCCATGGAGCAGGGATGCTCTTTGCTCTTACTCGACGTTTGGGCCTATAACAATTGTACAAATCAGTCATAATCCCGTTGAAAATTGCAATCTTTTCATCCATACTGCCACGATCGACCACAGGCGCCCAGTCAATGCTACTCGCATCGCGTTCCAAAGCCCTCAGGTCCATACCCTTGAAATTTCGTAGCAAAATAAAATGTGGACGACGCTTAGGTGAGCGGCTGTGAGTTGACCATGGATAGCAACGTGATCTGGAGAAGAGACAATAATTAAGTTAAGTCAAGAAGAGATGGACGATGATTAGGGACATGATGCGTAGCAGCAAGTGGCAAAATATGAAGATTAGTAGAAGAGACAACAGATTGCAGGGAATGCGTACGGTGATCATTCTTGATGAGACAGGTATTGAAGTCGCCCATTATAACTACATGGTTGTAATTTGGACAATGCTCATTGAGCAAAGTATCAAGTGTTTCGAAATAGTTGACATGCAGATCAGGGCTATAAAATACTCCAAGAAGAAGTTTACTATGCCGGACTGTAATTTCTATAAACAGGTACTCCGCTGATGCACTGTAAATAGGTGATGAGGCGCTAATAATTTTATATGGTATGTCATCACGGAGATAAAAGGCAACACCTCCACAACGCTTACCATTCCTATCATTACGGATAAGTATAAATCCGGGAAGAGCATAGAGTGTAGAGGAATGAGACGATTCTTACTAGTTAGGTACATTCGTTTCACAAATAAATTTATAAAATAGGAAACTGCAGGTAAGCTGGGTCCTGTTGTGATAAACCTCAATATATCACGAAAATTAAATAAAATAAAATAAATATCCATCACGACTTATCCCCGAAGGGGTGGCAGAGGCATATTATATGCCCACTTTTCACCGTGTGGATTCCTGTCCCACGTAATAGATGGTGAGCCCATTGCCGTGTTGAAAATAGACAGACGCAGGTTGTGGCTACCTGCTGTTGAACTTTTTCAAGCCGCCCATAAGGCCTTCAACCAGGCTTAACGACTGCCATTTTACTGGCAACCGGGACCAACGGCTTAAAGTGCCTTCCGAAGCACGGAAACGCTCGCAAATGTAAATGCCACAAAGTGGTCACCCATCCGAGGACCAGCCATAGTGAATGTTGCGTAACTCAGTGATCGTTTACAGAACACTGAGACCGCGGGGCCACGAGCCCGAAAATTAAGGTTTGTGGAATAGAGGTTTTCACCGTTTACATTTATTTTCATACTCTTTCTTCGATATTATGAACACTTCTATCGGTTTATTGTAGTTTTGAGGAATTCTATTGTAAAGACTTTATGAGGAAATACTGAATTAAATATCTCATATCAAAATATCTTATTATTGCTATTCAATTTATTTTCACTATTCGTTTGTTTTCGTTCAAAATATTGAATGAATGAATGAAATATCTTTCATGTAGTTCACAAAGTAACACTTATGAACGTCAAGTTATTCAGTCATTAAATCAACAAGTCAAGGATCTGATACTCTATTGACCCTTGTGTTGAAATAATTTTGATTGAGATGAAAGTATTGCAACCTTCTAAAATTGATACTTTAAATTACAAATTTTCCATTTATTAACCAGGGCTTGGTGACAAAATGATTATGCAAATATTCTAGACAGGCATTTGCTTCCACGTTGGTACCGTTCGTGTAATTAAAGTTCGTCAGGCATTCGCGTCGTGTCTGCTTCCCACTTGTATATTGCTACAGCTACAAACCTACCACTTAAAATAGACCCTCATTATTAGGTAAAAGCAACCCCTCAGAGGTCTTGTAAGCTATGGTTGGCGGGGGCATGGGTAAACATATTTACAATGGATTTTACCTGTTTGCGGCAGTAAGAAGCTGTGTTAGCCTAACTACCGTCATAAATAACCATCTGGTGGTGAACCGGTTGAGAGTTTTTCGTAGCAAGTCTTTAAAGAGCACTCAAGGGAACGGTTCAAGGCTTCAAGCTAAAATTTCTTTTTTTAATTAAACCAACGCTACACGTTTGGGAATTCGCTTAGTTCTAAATTAATATTATTGCAGATAGCAGAGCCAGGAGCACAGGGGCTAGCTAGTTAAGTGCCGGTTTTACGGAACATGTATTATGAACGTTGTATGTGTAGGTAATCTAAATGCTATTGAACACGTTGATTGCTTTTGTGCACTGGACTGTTGAAGCGATTGTTTTAAATAGAGATACTGAATGAACACTATTTCGGATTAAAAGTAAATAAAGTTTTAGAACGCTAGATTGTATGGAGGATATTAAATTTCATATTATAAAGGTCTTATCTGACAACCCCTCCGACTCGTGGGAAATTAAAGACAATTTTATTAGATTTGTATTTTCTCTAAAACAGAAATGTCATGTGATTAAAATTGGAGCTTTTGTGGAGCTTTTTGTTAGGATGCATTTAAGAAAATTAGAAAATACAATGTTATATTTTTTGTTTACATTTATTTATAAAAAAGTACTTAGTACGCCTTTGTGGTGGCAAAGGCATACCATGTACGCCTACATTTTACTGTTTATATTAAGCATTATTTTTGTTTTGAATTTTTTATAGCTTTACGTTTTGAAAACTAACTGGACAGGTACTTGTACTATAAAAACTATGACATGAATTTATTAACGAAAATATAATTCAAACTCATTTTCTCTTGTTTTGATAAATAAACCTTGTTTTGATAAGCCTCAAATTGTTTTGTTATAAAAATTCGTTAGTTGTAACCCCAAATCGGTACACTATTTGGGTGTAGAAATATTTCTTTCAGAGTTTAGTTTTATCTATAATATATGTAAGTATTAAAAAAAATATAAGTATGTTTATCAGTTATTGGTATCCCTTAGCACTAAATTCTTCTTCTACTTTCACATCTTAGGGAATTCCCATTTGATTTCTGATATAATGATTGAGTATAAAAAAAAGTAAACTGACTTTAAATCTTGAAAATAATACAACATTTTGGTTAACCATAACTAAATGGCTAAACAAATTTTGAAAAAATAATTTGCATGCTGGAAATGAGAAGATTTAATTCCACTTTGTGGCTTACGTAAATCTTGAAAATAATACTAGACAAGGTATTAGTGGCCTTCAGACTCTCAACTTCACTATCATGAACCATTAAACCAATGACATTATAGTTCTAGTACCAATATAAAAATCTCTCAGTTTCAAAAAATATTATACTTGCTATTTATTAGCATGATAGCAAATTAAGTACTCCGAGAAAAAAAAACGGTAATCGATAGCCGATAAGGCGACTTGATTGCTTAGCGTAGGCGAGCAAAAGGCTATTATGACAAACACGTGCAAAAATAATAACCGACGCAATACAAAAGGGTGGTAAGTGGCTGTCTGGCCTTTATTTATCTTTCTGTAGAACGATAAATAGGTTAATGTTTTTAAGCAATGGTGTGTAATCATGTGTAATCATATATAAGCCCAGAGATCAATCGATCGATAATGATTAGAAATATTTAACATTGCTAATAAATCACTTTTTTTTAAACTTAATGTACGATTTCCTATTTACTTAAAAGAAGTGACGAGACTATTACAGATAAGACGGATGATAAAGTAACAAACACATTCGTTCTATGGTATAATCGTAAAAGACAACCAAACACATCGATACTTTCGAAGTTGGTGTTACATTCATCGCAGCGATTACGTAGCAAATAGCCGACAATATATACGACTATTGAGAAGGTAGAGAACATTTATGATACTTTGTAACCCAACTTTCTGCATTATTCTCTTGATATTGAAGTGTTGGAAAGAAAACACAATTAGGTAGGTATGTAAGATAAGTAAGATTGTTTGCGTGTTAAATTTTATATCTCTCTTTACTTTTTAATTCATCTTTTTTTATATCTAGAAATATCCTGGTCAGGTGAACAGCTACTTCTTGCAATATATCTCAAGATATTATGCAGAGGCGGGGAGTTTAATTAATGTAATTACTACATTAATTAAACTAACCAACTTATCTACATACTTATATCCTGAGCTATAAAACAGGGGGTTTGTATTATTTTCGTCGCTGTATTCAAATCTCAATCTGCACAACCAAGTGGATACAATCAGAATACATACATACATATCATCACGCCTGTCTCCCATCGGGGTAGGCAAAGACTAGGGAAAGTGGTCAGCCTTCGTACACGGGGCACATTCGTACATACTGTTTTACAGAAAAACCAACCGGCAAAATAACACGGGTTTGCTTGTGTGAGTATACATACAGGCTACCATGTTCCTAAAGCAACTTCAGGTCAATCCCGCCGCGCTTTGTGAGCTGACACAAAGTAACATTTCGTTTTCGCGCCCAATGAGTAAATTTTTTATTAGATTCGGACGCATACGAATGTTCCTAAATGTAGTAATGTAGTCCTGACTGCACTCATTTGTGTTCTGCCGAACAGTATAGTGTGGTCCACGTTACTTAAGCCATCTCGAAATCCGACCTGCTTCTTTGGATGACACTGCGAGGTGGTTTATACTATTTGGCTTAGAAATTTAGAATGTTCTATGTATAAAGCCTTTTATTTTTTGTTATTTTCCTCAAAAACAATTTATTAACTATGACTCAATAATTAAGTTACTTTTGTGATAATAAAATAATCATTGTAATTAAAAAATACGAATTTATTAGGCTGTACGAAAGTACCCCAGACGTGGGGTGCGTTCGTACAAATATCTTATCGTAGAAAAACGGCTATAATCAGACATCAGACTTTTTTGTAACCAACTATGATATATTTGCTACACTTAGATGAAAAAATTAAAATGTAAAATGTGTACGAAGGGTGACCACTTTCCCTATGACTTTCCACTTGCTGCATATACATACATACATACAATTTTAGTTTCTTCTACTTTCATAAGTGTTTTCATACATGCTTACCGGTTAAGAGTACTTTTAACCTAGTTTTTTTCAAAAGGTCTTTGCTTTGATTGACATACGTACATTGAGGTCAACCTCTACCAGTTTTCCTACTCATCTCGTCTCTCTCAAGTCTATTTCTATATTAGTCACAACATCTTCTGTTATTATTACGCTGATTCTTTTTGTGTCTCTCAACTTCACTTTAGAATTCTAGTATAGTAGTAGTAAGGACTTCGAAGTTAAATCATTTCCACTGCATTAATTAGATATTTCTCAATTACCAAATTACCGATTTTATATCGCTTTATAGCCTGTATTACTACACTTTAACCTCCAAATTTGACAAAATATAGCAGCTTTCTCAAAATATTGGTTCTCAATTTCTTTATGTAAGTAACTTCAACATTTCGCCGACCCTAAACACACACGGGAAAGGAGAAAATGTCTGAATTATTGGCGCCTTTGAGAGCTGAGCCATTACGTGTCATCAGCAATTTTGATGCTTATTACCCAATAAAACACCTATTGGTCTCTAGCCGGCAGTTATGCGGCACCTTTCACGACCTTATCGATTTCTCAACTTCGTCTTATGCTTAGTAGCTGTACTATGTATCCTAAACATGTATTGGTAAAAAAATTATATTAATAAATAAATAATAAATATTGTTGGGACAACTCACACGACGCCATCTGATTCCACACTAAGCAGAGCTTGTACCATGGTAACCAGATAACTGATAGACATACTTATATATTTTCTAAATACATACATATTATAGATAAATAACACCCAGACACAGAGGAAACAATCGTGCTCATCACACAAAGTTTTATCCTGGGTGGGAATCGAACCCACGACCTCTTGCGTAGCAGTCGGATGCACACGCGCCACAGAGACAGTCTAAACACATCAGTGTGTGAATCCAAAAAATCTATGGTAGGTACTAAATATACAACGAGACATTTTATTTGAAATCAAATTTCATTTGTCTCAATATGATTTTCGTGAAAAGGAAATTTTAAAGATCACTATTTAGTCAGAGTAACGAGACTTCTGAACAAATGTTTACCAAATTCTTTAATAGTTCAGAACGGACATCATTTTAAACCTTAGGTAAAAAGTATAAAAGCGAGTAGCTGTGAACATGTACGTTCCATTGCACTAATTGCGTGATTTGCAAGATTTTTTATGCAGTTTGCTGAGAGAAAATCTTTTTCATAAGCCTTGCAGCAAATTATTGCTAAATGTTCATTTTGGAATTAAAAAGTGTTGCTATTTACTAAAAAAACGAGAAATGCTATATGCGATATATACCTATATATATATATTTATAATTTATTGACAATATTATATACAAAACAAATAGGTATAAAGCTGCAACATAAACTCGTTCGAGTTTTACTGTGCACCAGTATCTTCTACAGTGATTAGGTTATATTTTAATCCATACATACTTATCTAATATTACACATTTGCAATAACAATAAACAATATAGAAGTAGTTAGAAAAATAAAGAATTAGATATATACACAAAATGTACAATATATAGGTATATACACACCATGTACAATATTTACATCCATAAAAAATACTACAATGACAAGTAGTGCTCTTTAACAAGTTTATCGAAGGATTTATCGTAAAACGATGTGGAATGTTTAGAAACTTTTAATTCCAGAGTTTCTGATGACCTTAAGGATCTCAAATGTGTGTCATTAAGGAACATAAAACGTTCTTTCATAAAAATTGGAGAAGTGGGATTGAAAAGGGTGCTGTAAAGCAAAAAGAGAATATGAGCATTCCGTCGAAAACGAATCGGGAGCCACTTGAGCAATTTGCGAAATTATGATACGTGATCATATTTGCGTAACCCAAATATAAATCTAATGCATAAATTTTGAAGGCGCTCAAGTTTGTCTAGCTGCTCCTCAGTGATATCGAGATAGCTGACATCAGCATAGTCGAGTACAGGAAGGAGAAGGGTTTCTGCAAGCGCCTTTTTGGTGGATGTTGGAAGGAAGTTGCGTAATCTTCGCAGAGAACCTGCAGAAGCAAATAACTTACGGCTGACTTCCCTCATTTGGGGATGCCAAGACAGTGAGCTGTCAATTAAGATACCTAAATCCTTTACTTTATGACAAATTTGCAGGGTGACTCCATCAAATTTTATATCCGGAAGAATTGTCTATTGAATATGACCTAGCATTCGCGAGCTGCCTACCACAATAACTTGAGTCTTAGAGGGATTGACCTCTAAGCCATATTGTTTGCTCCACTGACAGATGTACGCCAAGTCTGTATTAATGATTGTAAATGCTGTCGACAATTCAGCCAATGGAGCTTGATTGTAAATTTGAAGATCATCTGCATAAAGGTGGTAGGAAGAAAATAAATACCTAGAGATAGAATTAATAAAAATTGTGAACAGCATGGGAGATAGCACGCCACCCTGTGGTACGTCGACAGAAGTACTACACCATGTAGAAAAGGAATCCTCAACGCGAACACGCTGTCGACGTCCAAAAAGGTAACTATGAATCATCATCAATCAACTATGAATCAATCAATCACTAGTGGAGATATGTTAATACAGCGTAATATACCTAGCAGGATACGAAAATCCACAGTATTAAAAGCATTGCTGAAATCCAGCAATGTAAGCACCGTAAGATTCCCGCTTTCCATCCCTAGATGGATATCGTCAGTGACCTTGGTCAATGCGCTGGTCGTACTGTGTTCTGGCCGAAAGCCTGATTGTAAAGGATTTAGGAGATCGTTTCTATTGAGGTATGCATGAAGTTAAGAGTGTACGAGTCGTTCTACGACTTTGGATAGGAACGGTAATATGGAAATGGGACGATATTCAGAAAAGGATGATTTGTTGCATTTTTTAGGTAAAGGAATAATTTCCGCATGTTTTCAGGCTTCCGGAAACTCAGCGCAGTTAAGGGAATGGTTAAAAATGTGTCAAATAATGGGGATAATTCATCAATGACGGGTTCCACCATCTTACGGCTAATGTTGTCACTGCCAACCGCATTGGATCCTATCGACATAACACTCTTTTTAACATCACATGCAGATAATTGATCAAAATTGAACGGTGAATGATCAGGTATTGGAAGCGATAAAAGAAATTGCAATGTATTGTCTCTGTTAGACTAATCAAATTTAGATGAAGATGTGAAATGATAGTTAAGCGAATCAATATTAAAAGAGTTTGACATCAGATTTTGACGCTGCTTTCCAACCCCTAATGTTTAGAGAAATTTCCACACTTTGGCAGGGTCTCCGTTCTGGACCAATTTATAAATATATTGGCGTTGTGCTTTTCTACACACCTTACTGCAGAGATTTCGTATCGAAATGTATTTCTCCTTGTTAATAGCCGTAGGCCTAATTTTGTATCTGCATTTGGCAGCAGCTTTTTGGGACAGTAATTTTTTTATGTCGGCTGTAAGCCAAGGAGATGGTAAATATTTTACTTTGACTGTCCGAAGCGGCGCGTGAAGGTCATAAAGCTCAATAATTTTCTCATTAAAAAAAGGTTATTTTGTCATCAATCGTCTGTGCTGCCAGCAAAAGATCCCAGTTGATGCTGCTTGCATCCTCACTTAGATTCATGCCACCAAAATTGCGCTGCATGAGGATTTTAGGTTTAGTTTTAGGAGGTCGAACTTTATATGATAAAAATCTCAAGTCATGAAAAGAGAAAGCGTCAGCTGGATACTGACCATGTTTCGTTGCAAGGTCAGTTGAAGAAACCAGTATTACATCAAGAAGAGTTGGAGGATGATCAGGAGCATGGTGAGTGGCATCAGAAGGTAAAACTGAAAGATTACAAGATTCGATAATACTTACATAAGAGGAAGAGCGGGAATCTTGTATTAAAGTCTCCCATAATAATAGTTTGGCTGTAATTAGGTGAATGTCGTTCTTCTAGACTTTTAAAGGATGAGAAAAAGTTTACTTTCATTGAAGGGGAATAATAGACTCCTAATAACAATTGAATGTGAGCCAGTTCGATTTCCAGGAAGAGATGCTCACCAGCGTTTGATGGCGGCGGTTGCGGGGATAAGTCAACTACACTATATGGTAAACTGCGTAAATAGATAGCAACGCCGCCACACCTTGGATCAATGCAATCATTCCTAATTAAATTGTAGTCGGGTAAAGAGTAGCATTTGGAAAGTAAACAAGAAATGATTCGGAAATGAGAATAGCGTGGAGATTCTTACAGTCAAAGGTCGTCAGCATATCCGGGAAATGGGCGGGAACACTCTGCGCATTTATATGGACTACATTGCCATACATATAAATGGCCATAGTGAGCAGTGAGTGTGCGTGGAATTCTGTTGTCTTGTTTTCTGAGAAGTTTGCGTAACATAGGCGGCAGTGAAGATATGGGAGAGGCATAAGATTTACCAGAACCGCAGAAGACATTCTGGGCTCCGAAGATCCCAGAATCATCTACTCGTACATTCACCAAGAACGTAGCCCGAGGTTGCTTCTTAATGGTTCAAGTTCACGACGTTTTTGTTTTTTAAACAAATGTGTATCCCAAACGAGTAGAAAAGTGATCTCAAGTAACTAAAGGCATAAACGTTACTTATATGTATAGTATTCAAAACTCAACCTTTTCAGAAATAATATTTGCATAAATTGTTCAGGAAAAAAAGGGTGTAATGAGTCCCATCAAGAATTCCGCGCCTTTATCGACCTCACCTAGTAGCCGTTCATCTGCTGGCTAATGGGCGACGTAATGACGCAGGTGGTACGAGGTTGGGACAAGATTTTAGACAGCAGTTGTTCTCAATAATGCCAAATTCCAGGTTCCAAATACCGTTTGGATTTTTTAGCATCTGGGAACACAGGTAAACAGAGAGAAGATTGTTTAGGAAAACGCTCAGAAGGTGATACTGAATTTCAAAAAGTCCTCCATTGCTACATTTAGTTCTTAATAGGCAAAGTCAAGTAAGCTGATCTCTGTCAAGTGGTCCCCAGCGAGGGGTCAGTATCAGTTGGATACTACCAAGAAGAATATAAAGTCATAAGTACTCGGATACCCAGACGTGCATGTATGAAGCGATTGATGAATCTGCAAGAAGCGAAAGAAGTAGGCATGGGTCGAGAAGCCTGGTGATCTGTCCTCTCTGACTACCCCGTTAGGGATACAGCGTAAAGATAGATTGATAAATAGATGGATACTACTAGTAATTACAGTATGGAATTTCAATTTAGTATCCAGGAAATTGTAATACTGAAATTTTTATTTAATCTACTCGAATGACTTATTATAATTGATTGTCATATTACTAGTGGTTCTGTGAACCGTAGACTTCGGAGATAATTGAGGAAAAAGGCTAAACATTTTTTTGGTTAATGTGTTAATTATTATTAGCAGAGAGCATGCATGGCTTTTCTGTTGCAGGATTTTCCCTCCCCTGCCTCCATTTTCCCCCGATCGAAAATTTTACGTAGTGTTGTTTTTTTTTGTCTATTTTTGAAAATCCTTACTCGTCTCAAGCATGTTACCGCTTTTGACTTAAACAAGGCTGAGTTAATCGTGCTTCGTGAACTTCAGCGATTTTATTTTTCGTCTGAAATTGGAAATTTGGAATTAAATAAACCTTGTAGTCGCGCTTTTCAACATTTGAAACCTTTTTTGAAGGAGGGCCTCATTCGAGTTGGTGGTCGTTTGAGCCAGTCCGCAGTAGAGTACGATCAAATGCATCTTATAGTTCTCCCGCGCAAGGATCATATCGTTGATCTTTTAGTTGAATATCACCATAGGGTGAATTGTCACGCTGGTCCAGATTTATTAATGTCAATTTTGCGCCAGAAATGCTGGATTCTCTCCGCACGCAATTTGATTCGTTCGACAGTTCATAGATGTATTTCGTGTTTCAAACTTCGCCCGAAGTCAATCGCGCCCGAAATGGCCGATCATCGTCCTTGTCGTGTTATTCAGGCTGCTAAACCGTTCGTACACACGGGTACAGATTACGCTGGCCCCTTCAGGGTAACAGTTTCTCGTGGTCGTGGTATACGCTCTACGACAGCTTATGTTTGTCTTTTTGTTTGTATGACGACTTGCGCCGTTCATATAGAATTAGCTGGTGATTTGAGCACGCCATGCTTCATGGCTGCATTTAAAGGATTTTTGTCGCGTCGGGGTTCCGTATCTCGAATGTATTCGGACAACGGTACGAATTACGTCGGAGCTCGTCGTAACCTTCCCGAACTACATAATTTTTTGCGTTCCAAACACTTTACGTTTGAAGAGCTGAGCACCGTGCTCACTCAAGTCGAGGCCGTAATGAATACGCGTCCTCCTTGTAGAACCTTGTCTAGTGATCCCTCGGAGTCGCATGCACTGACTCCAGCGCACTTTTTGAATGTTACACCGTTAAAATACTTACCCGCTTTTGAAATAGAGGAAGATCGACTTCATCTTCTCTCGCGTCATGCATTATTGGAGTTATTTTAACTGAAAATATGCCTCCATTACATTGGCCCCTTGGGGTAGTAGAAGAAGTTTTCTCTAGGTCAAATGGGATCACCCGTATAGTTCGCGTTAAAACCGCAACTGATTCGTACTTGCGACCAGTTATTCGTCTTTGTCCTTTGCTTAATCAACAGTAACTTCAATAACAAATTTAGCTTGTTCGATTAGATTTAGTTTAGTTCGATAGCATTTTGTTTAGTTAGTAGCTAAAGCTTAGTGGCAACTGTATAATCAGTTGTTCCTTTTTCGAAGTTAACCCTTCAAGCCGGGGGGAAATGGTTGCGCCGGCATAAAAGAGTAACCGCGTTATTTTTTCTATGTTGCATCGCTGATCTACATTTGTTTTTAATTAATTAGTTGTCTACACTCCCCCCTTTCCCTTTATTCCATTTCTCATTCGCACCTACCTTGTCTCGCATAAAGGAGGAGCGAGACAGCTGTATTGGGCGCGCAAGTACCTACGCTCGCGCCGCTAGCCTCACGGGCAGCGACTACGATTGAAGGCTGGCAGTCTACTACAATGACCGTGCGCGCGCGCCCGCACCAACTATCGCAATAATTGTATTTTCCATGGATAAATAGTGTTTTCGTGCAAGGAAACCAGGAATTCAAGTCCAGGGACGCCCCCGGCAGCCTCCACCTCAGCATCTCGCAGCAAGCAGCAAGGTAGTGTGCCCATTCCTGTTTTTCCATTTCTTTTTCCGTCAAAAATCGCGTGTAAATTTAATTTTTTGTCTTTCCCCGCAAATACAGTCCATTTTGAATTTATTTATCTCGCGCGCTCAACCATTTTTCCCCCCTCGCTAAAAGTTTTTGACTATATCATGGATTGTCTATGCCAAGTTGCATGCAAATCCGATGAAAAATGCGACCTGTAGTCTGAATGGACGGACGAACGGTCGGACATCGATAGCATTTTTCCTGTACCAGTGGACTTAAAACGGAGACTTACGTCGGCTCGCTTCGCTCGCTTCCTCTGTAAATTATGTCAGAGTGTAAAGCGCAGTATGGCACATGACTAACAATCTAGATGGTAGAGTTTCCTATTAGGTGTATATCCATTACTTTGAAGAGTTCGGTTCGTCATTCATTTGATACGATGATTGGTTGAAGTTATGCGTTAGAATTGACAAATTGAGGGTGTGTTTGGCTTCCTCCTTTTTGGAGTAACAATATTACATAGTTGGTAGTAACAATATTACATTAAACACAAATTTGATTAGTAAGTTAGCTTAGATTATGTTAGTAACGTTATATATATTAACAGGAACCCCAGTTTGGGTAAAGGCCTCCTCAAAAGATGCCCATTTTTGTCGATCTTGTCCAATAGAGTACCAGTTTATGCCAATTGATCCTTTCAGATCATCTTCCCAGCGGTCTAAGGGTCTCCCCTTCCGCCTCTTGCCTGGTCCTTACCACTAAGTAACTCGTTTGGTCCACTTTCTGTTAGACATTCTAGCCACGTCTAGATAGATTGCGTTGGTCTAGACAGCGTTATTTAATAATAATGTTTAACCAAAAAAACATCTCACAATGAGAACGTACCAATACCTATCGTAAGTTTGACGAGTACATAACCATGTACGAATGATACGAATTTCACTTTATAAACGGTTAAACAAACTTTTTTGAGTTTAGTTAACAAAAGCGACCCGAGGCAGTTAGAACAGTGTCACGCATTTCGCACTCAATATTCAACTGCAGACGACATTGAACGATTTACGAAAACCCAAGTGATTAATACAGAGCCCGTCGATCGCTCGGGAAAAATAATGTTCAGCGCACCCCACAGATAAGAGCCTATTAACTCTATTATTTATCAATATTTCCTCTTTAACCATAGCATTTGTGAATCCTGTTTAAATAAACTGTGGTAGGTAATAAGTATTTATCTCCAGAGCTAAATTTATATATTTACGAAAGCTGATTAAATGTTCCACTAATGATGTTGCTGAACGTTTGTTACCTGTTACGATAATAATAACATTAACATAATGAGTCTCTTTGTTTCTGATTTCATTTGGTGATGACCTATTTTGGTTTAGATATTTTTGAAGGTAGAAAACATTACTATCATTAAATATCGATTGATGCCCACTGGTAGACATTGCAGTGATATCTTGAGATGTCTCTCAAGGTTCGGTTGTGCTCACTTAGGGAAGAAATAGAGTACAAATGTCACAATCATAATATAACAACAACTTTAGGGTGGGAGATTTCGTGAGGCATTGTTATTGAATACGTTTGGTGTCTAGATATTTCGACAGGGTTGCACCTGGGCCTCAAGTCTACTATTTTACGTTAAAGAACAAGCCATCGTCATTCCATTCCTTTCATTTCATTGTCATTCCGTTGTATTGTGGTCTCGAGGTGACTGATTTTGGCTGGAGAGACTGCTTCGCATTAAGAGTTTTTGATGCACTGTCAGGTTTAATAAATTCTTGAGACATACGCCACAGAACATTGACCGTTACGGCAGACGAATTTACTGTTTTACCGCGAGACAGTTGCAACCCTGCCAAAACGTAAAGGAACAAAAGAAAGAAGAAATCCCGTTTGTTACAAAACTATTTAGAATTTTCAATGTTATTATTATACTTACAACGAAAGGGACGTACATCAGTCAGCTGATCTTAACGCAACAACCTTTTTACCACATCACCTGAAATACAAATGTTACGAAACTAGAACTTTTGTAAACGTCGAATTCAGAAGTACATTACCAAAGACTTGAACCAAAATACTTTGAAATGGATTTAAAATTTAGTTTGAACTTTCAATTCCTTTGAACTGAATGATGTTTGAAATACAATGCTAAATCGTTTCGCCACATGCAGTAAAAGTTTTTCGTCGCAAAATCTCTTGTTGAATTTGTAGATTTTGGTGATGTTAACACTGCCCAAGTTTAGAAACTATAGATGAGGGTAGGTAGACAGGCCGTTGCAGAGCTCACCATCTAAATTGAATTTCTAAGTTATTCCTCAACTTGTGAAGGCACGAATGAAGTAAGCTCGTTCTCTTAGTTGTTGTTTCCCGACTTGGGAGTCAATGATTGGAGGCAAGGCAGATCACGAACGACTTCGGTTTAGACCTCGCTTTATAACATACTGTTTGGAACGCTACTGAGCAGCATAGCAAGTAGACATCGATTATTTTGTCGCAATGTATACGTGACCGAGTGCCGCACATTTATATATTCTATTATTTTTGTGAGAGCCTTATAACAGAATACTCTTTACCAAAAAGTTTAAAACAGTTTTTTTTTCTTTTAGATGTTAATTTTATTTTAAAGCTTTTAAATTTGTTGAAGTATATGAGTACAATATTTTTACAGGGTATAATAATATAAGATAGGATTTTATGCGCTCGTAGCTCTGCTTGCTTTGAGTTTGGTAATCGTTTACCAAACAGAGCAGAGGTTTTAATGGTGACACAAAGGCAGGTCTGTCCATAGCTCAAAATCTTGATGTCACTCATTGAGTGATCATTTACTCTACCAACAGACAACTGCTAAGAGGACCAAAGATTTAGGACTAGGAATTTGACAACCAGTTAGAAGATAAGATTTTTATTTCGGATTTGCGTATTCGGTTACTTCATAATTCTAATTCTTGGCTACGAATCGCAATCAGTTACATATAGCATGGTCTGGATAGACTTAATAGCAATATTAAAAATTGACCGACGACGCTAACTTTGAATACATAGCCAGGATCGAGATGCATGTTGCTGCGTATGAGCTGAAGTCGCTTATCTCGCTTAGCTTGCAGGAAATTTACCTTTGAATATGCTGCAATAGACGACCGGTAAAAGGCATGTGACTAGCTTTTATGTTCGTTATATAACAGAAAATCGGTATATTAGCTATTCCGTCCTCCAGAATTCATTTTCACTTATCCCGCAAACGTTGACTCGAGGGAATTATAATGCTCTTACGTCCTCAATTTTTTTTTTAAAAGTCTCCATTAATTATATACGACATTAAAAATAGTAAGTACCAGCAAAAACATTATCACATTGATATTATTGATATGATCATCCATTTATCATATAATATACTTTTGTATTATTGTAATTAGAATGGATCTCCACCCATGCCATTATTATTATTGGTCCATATTCATTTCTTCTAATGATATTTATTTTGTACTAGTTGACGCCCGCGTTTCCGCACGCGTGGTGAAATTTCCCGTTTCCCACAGGGACTTATTCCCGGGATTAAAAGTAACCTATGTCTAAGCTATTTTATTTTAAATTTTCATTAAAATCCATTCTGTAGATTTTGCGTGAAAGAGTAACAAACATCCATTCATACTTACAAACTTTGGCGTTTATAATATTAGTGGGACTTTACTTTGTTAATGTATTTCTGATCGTTAGCAAAAATTAGCTGATATCGTTCTCAATTATCCACAACAACATAAGGTATGCTTATTTGAGATGGGCGATGGCTGAACCAAGTATAATGGAAATTCATTTACATGTAAACTGTCGCCTTGTGCGAAACACTTAACGTATCATTGTTTGACAGCCATTTCAGTGCGGCACTCGGCTGCGGTTTGAACAAAGCGTGTCGTAAGTGATTTCGTGTTAGGAGCCTGACGAGATGCCCTTGAGAGATAGCTTGTTCATTTCGTGAGTAGATTGAACTGATTCCCCTGTTCAAGACATGAATTTAAAATGGCCGATTTACAATTTCAGTTTCGTTCAGGAGCAATCTCAGGATATTTGATTAAATTTGTATGCCTAGAACAAACGCGATTAACGTTTGAATTTGAATTTTTCATTGTTTTCAAGGGATTAGTACAGTGTTGTTTCAGTATGTTAAAGTTACCTATTACGTGGGACAAAATACAGATGGTGATGGGCGTCTAGTACCTAAATGTCTGCCTTCCTTTTCTGGTAGGAAATATTACTCTATAATGTATGACTGTATAGAAATCTATTTATTTTCTTTTTGCACCACAGAGGTAGGTATATGAAATGTCTGTAATAGGTAAACTACTTAACAAACTCTATAAGCATTAATGTGAACGTCATATTAATCAAAATATATTGCCATACTATAAAACAAGCTTATGCTTTATGATCTAGACAACTCGTAAATATATATATTTCAAAATACAAATATATTATAAGTACATAGGAAATAAAAACATTTCTTTACCTACTAAACATGTCCTATATTATGCGCGCTGCAAGTAACTGTTCACATCACTCACGCCTCACATTTATCATAGTTACAGCAGACGTGTGAGCACTGTGAGCTCTACATAATGCACTAGGCGTAGCTGGCTAACCAGAGAGCATAAATCGAGCATGTGTCTGTCCGCTAAACGTATTCTAAGCGCCACCAAATGCACAAAGCTCCCCTATCTTAATTGCCTTCGTAGATACGATCGAGGAATTTATCTGCGGTGCCGCTGGAATAAGTGCGGTGCTTTTTAGAGGTTTGTGTGGTAAAAAGTTTAATGCTAGTGCCAGACCGCTATCTACCAGAGTTCTTTTATTTTTGCAATTAAAGTAAATTATACTTTATGGTTTTAAGTTAATACACGATGGTATTGCTTATATTTATGTAACACCCTTCAGCTCATTGCCTATTGAGTCTAAATATAATTAATCAAATTTGGGCGTATTGTATGCTAGCGTATAGTGTGCGTCTGTTTACTGTTACTGTGTGTGTTACTGTTTAAATCTTCGAAAAAAAGGTGTGACTATATAAATGTCAATTTTAACTATGTGTCTGTTAAATACTGTATTTATAACGGATGTTTTTTGAAACTTTGAACAATCTTCCGTTTTCGGAACATATTCTAGAAACCATTAATTCATCATTGTGTTAAGTCATCAAATTAAATGTTGACTGTTAATAAGCACAAATCCGTGTAGGGATACGTAATTTTTTAAAGGAATGTCTAATAATCTACGAACCCAAAAGGTTTGGCAAATAGGGATTTTTTTGACATAAAATTCTCTATAACAAAATCAGTAGCAAGATATTTACACGGCCAAAGAAAACCTACAGGAAGGCCTCTCGAAGGTGTGAATAAATTTCGATAATCGCGTATCAACACAGTATATAGTTGCTCATTGATTTGCCAATTGATTACCTTGTTGGTAGCCAATCAAGGAGCAAGAATCATTGTTCATATTCTACTAAAGTTTTAGTGATTTAAAGTTAAAATGACCAATTTCAATGTATTTTTATTGCATTCTTAGAAAAAACTTATGACTTTTAATTTACTGTAGGTACGGTTAATTGATATATAATAAAAGTGGACAATGTGTAACAGTGTGGGTCATTTTTTTACACGGTGTCATCTATGTAGCCTTAACTAATGGTCTCAAAAGAGCAATTAACACAAGTTCATTCAAATTCAAACGAGATCAAACATATGGATCCTCAAGAGGTGTCTAATAATAATTTGTCTGAATAATATTTAATGAACGAAACGCAAATAGCGTTAATTCGCCAGTTGGCACGGCACAGACCAGAGCAGGCTCCGTTAATTCCGGAGAGCAGTCACGTAGCCGGTAAATGTGTCATGTTAATGGCTCCTGTTAAAATATAGCGCATTTTCATTTAATGGTCTTCCAATTTTACTGCGTCTGATATTCGTTGTAAAATGATACCACGCCAACGGAGAACGATATTTGGCAAGTGGTCCACCCGTTTTAGAGAGAACTTACGACCTTATTTTAGAAATTATTTTAGGAGTCGAATAAATCTGACCCAGCTCCATCTGCGTGCAGTTTTATTATATCACAAAGGTGTCTTCCCGTGGGAACAAAATGTTATGCCGGGATAAAAAGTAGGCTACACAGAGCATTCCGTTGTCGGTCACCAAATGTCTTATTGCGATAATCTTATAGTAATCCTTCACATCTCTCAATACTGCAGCGCCAGTAGCAATTCTCATCGTATATAGCGGTATATTTACAAAAGTTATCCTGTATTACAAATCTACGGTCTCAATAAAAATCATGGTAATTAATTGGTTTCCAGCGATTTGAAATTATTTATCCTAAACTAATGCACACACTTCTAAATGTTCAATGAGTACTTAAAAATGCTAGCAGTTCAGTTCCTCTCAAAATATGGTTGTTCCACAATGTAGTAGGCAATGAGCATATTACCGTATTGAAATAGACAGTATGTGACTACCTACTGTCGAAATTTTTCGGAAATCTTTTCTTCTTATTGTATTATAATTTGCTTCCAAAGTCTAAACGTTTATTTAACTGCTAGAACAAATTGGGGTTTTTGCGGCATTATAGGGAGCTAACCTCTCAACTCAGTGAAGGTGCCGAGTTAGTTAACCAGAACCGTGTTACTGGTGGCCAAAATGAGAAGACCAACATAATATAGCAGTACTAATTTAGCGTAGAGAAGGACAGACAAACACAATATGACTTTTACAAAATTAAAAAAATTTTAAAGTGTGGATCAAATTTAAAGGTTCTAAATTAAATAGCAATTAATGTTATATATGTTACTCATTATCATGAAAGTGACGATCAAATTCGTTTGAACATAGCGTCAAAGCATTCTTGCTGAATACCACAACGATCAATTTTGGGTTGGATCATCTGTTTTCAAATGGCCGGCCGGGTGTTGGACCCTTCGGTGGTAAACCGTCCAACCTATTAGATCTCGGGTTGCTCTTCCAATACACTTACCTTTTATGAACTAGCAATTTAATTGAGATGTGTAAGAGAGAATATAACTTGTCTTAATAGTCTGTTTAATGGAGTCTTTAGAGGGCATAGAAGGACCTCAATATACCGTCTTAATCTAAAGTTTAGATTGCGTACTTTCATTTTATTGTTTCTTTGCTAGCATTAAGGTACCTCATATGATTTTTTTTGGTTTGCCTTTAAATTTAATGACTAAATAGAGAAGAAATAAATAAATCTTGAAGAAGCGAAAGCAGTATGCATGGATCGCTAAGCCTGGCAATCTGTCCTCTCTGACTACCCCGTCAGGGATACAGCGTGAAGATAGTTAGTTAGTTAAATAAATAGAGAGGCTCACAGTATATACACATAATAATATAACAACAGCGAAAATTTGTTTAAAAAGTATGAAATCGAGCTGTCAGAAATCAGGCGTGACATTATGGTGGATTTCAAACGTACAATGATAGAAACAAAACAAAACGAACGAGCCTTACAGTAGACCTATATTATGTGTAACATTTTATATGTTTGTCGTACTATGAAATTTAGAAGAAATGTAATATATGAAGTCAATTTATTAGTTTTAATATTGAACCAATATATTCTAAGCTTGCCACCGAGCGTTTTCATTGCTCAAATCAAATTAAATATGGCGCACATCTCCCGTTTTCCTGAAACACATTCCTAGCCCCTTTTTCAAAAATTACTTTCATAAAAATGTTTAGTAACCGAGAGTAAAAGTAAAATATAAGGATTTTGATTTACATTGAAAGCATGTTTAGACGGATTGCTTTAAATATTAATTAATTAATAGTAAACATAACACAAAATGACCTTGTGATAAATCTATGACTTATAGATTGGGGTCCGTCCACATGTGCTAATATGACAGTCAGTAAAAAGGGACTCCGGTCCGGATGCAAAGTGTGAGGGTGAACACCCTGTCTATGGCGAGCGGTGCGATGATAGAAGGTAGCCGTGGGCATCATGTCAAACAATCCTCAGAGCACAGAACGTTGTACAGGCGATAGAACACGCATAAGGAGGCAAAGTCTCTCCTGTCGCGAAGGGGTTCGACACCGCCTGCTAGTAGAGGATCGTTGACAATCCTCATAGCACGCCGTTCTACCGAGTCGAAATGTAGAAGCTGGTATTCAGGTGCACCAGCCCTAAGGTGATAGCAGTACTCCATGTGCGGCCGCACTTGCGACTTATAGAGGAGGCCTCTAAATGAGTAGTCATTTAGAGGACAAGGCGCAGCTGGCGTCCAAAAAGCTCGGAGTGCTCAACAGGGCGCGGCAGTATTTTACTGCAGAGCAAAAACTGATCCTCTATAAGTCGCAAGTGACGTCCAATACCGTAGGGTATTGGACGGCACTAGAGATCTCAACACCAAGGATTCCAATACTACTGGAGATGGAGAGAGGTGGCTTTGAATTGCGGCGCTACAGTAAATGTGGCCTTTTTAGCGGTGAATGCACAATCTTGAGTCTTGGTAAGGTTAAATTTGACAAGATTTAGCCTACCCCAATCGGACACTCTTGCAAGAGTAGCCTCAATTTCAGACACAAGTTGTTCACGACTTTCTTCCACTGCAGAACGGGGGATATTGGAGCGACCCTGATATGCAGCAAAAACAGGGTGGGTGCAGCCAGCATTTATGGCCATGTAGTCCGAACAGTAACCGTCAATAACGGCTCTGATAGTTCTGACCTACCGGCCAAAAAGCTGGATACCCATTCGCAAAGTCCCCCGGGCACTCCATAGGAGGGCAGTTTTGATAGAAGACCACGGTGCCAGACCCGATCAGAGGCCTTTGAGATATCAAGACTCACTGCTAGAGCCTCTCCCTTACTCTCGATAGCCGTCGCCCAGCGGTGTGTGAGGCACACAAGAAGACCGCCAGTCGAGCGACCGTGACGGAAGTCGTACTGCCGGTCACTGAGCAGGTCATATTCTTCCAGGTACCTCAGGAGCTGTGTATTGATAACACACTCCATCACCTTAGTTAGAAGGGAGGTAACGGCTATCGGCCTGTAATTGGACGGATCGGTCCTGTCTCCCTTCTTAGGAACAGGATGCACATTCGCGGTCTTCCATGAAGCCGGGACTTGTTTCGTGGAATACGAAAGCGTGAAAAGTCGTGTAAGTACCGGACACAACTCGGGACCACTCTGCTTGAGTACCACCGTGGGTATACCGTCTGGCCCACTCGAATTATGAACGTCGAGGGACTGAAACTCTCGCCGGACCACCCGCTGTGTAAATTTAATTGCCGGCATACAAGTTCCACACAACGGGACGTCAGGCGGCAAAGCGCCATCGTCGAGTTAGAGGCAAAGAGAGAACCCAGAAGGTCGGATTTCTCCTTAACACTCTGAGCCAAACTACCGTTGGATTTAAGTAAACCAGACCGACAAAAGTTTCCCTCGCCATCTTTGGCAAGCGACCAGAATTTACGACTCCCCTCTGGGTAGCCTGCTAGTCGTTCACCAATTCTGCCTATGAAATCGAACTTAGCCCTGGCAATTACTTTTTTCTGGTGGCCCTCGATGCGGCATTTAGTTTGCGTTTTACTTCAGAGGTGTTGATGTCATTATTAGCCCGAGCTACGTTGTTCAAGCTTTATAGGCAGAGTCCTTTAGCATTCTAGCTTCTCTGCAAAGCCGATTAAACCACGGACGTATTTTGGCCCCCGTGGGAATCCAGCGGAGAGATATATAATATTCCATGCCCGCCAAGATTCTCTAAGCAACTGCTGCAGCGCAGGAGCTCACATCATCTGAAGTGAAGCAAAGCCGCTTCCACTGGTATGACGCAAAGAATTCTTGCAGTCCATCCCAGTCTGCCGCCTTATAGTGCCATACATGCCGCACCTCCTTAGGCCGGAGTGGTTCAGGCCTAGCGTGAAACACTTGCGCCCAGACGAGGCAGTGGTCTGATTTGCCAAGCGGCGCATCCACTGAGACGGTGTATCCGTCCGGACGCGTAGTCAGGAGGAGGTCCAGCAAAGCACTCCGCTCGTTCTCCTTATCTGGTGTCCTCGTGTGAGAATTGACCAGTTGGGAGAACCCGTAGGTCAGGGCAAATTCGTGAGCAGCTCTCCCTGCAAAGTCAGTGTGCAGAGAACCCAACCAATCAACATGGTGACAGTTGAAGTCCCCCAGCATCACTATCTCTGCGGAGGGATACTGCTCAATGACTTTGTCAGTCGTGTTTTGCAGGTGGTCAAAGAGGCGAACTGTGTCCGTGTCACCCCTGTGAGACCTGTAAATGCACGCGTAGATCCGGGTGTGGCCCCCGTGATCCACGCGTTCCCATAGTGTGGACAGGTCCTTGTCTTCGAGGCTCTCAAGACGGTGACAGCAGATATCATCCCGGACATACATACATACCCCGGCTTGTCGCCTGAAGTTGTACTCTAGTTTGTAGCCGGGGTACATCAAGTAAGATGTATCGGCCCGCATGATATCTTTGTCACCGTCAAGATAAATAAGGTCGACTGCGCAGTCTCAAGGTGGTGGTGGACTGCGTTGACACATGCAGTGTGGACGACGATGCCGCTGTGGAAACATTTTTCTTATTTTTTGGAGCCATGTTTTTTTTAAAAAAACGGGATTTAGAAAGATGATGATGGAGGGGTGCCTGTGTACCGGTGACGCAGGAGTCTCAGCGAGGCTCCAACTCTCCAATGACAGGCAAAGGTAATGCAACTGGCTGGCACGGCGGGCGGAAGGGCCTCTGGTCCCCCCCGAATGCAGTGGCCGGGTCCACCCCGGTCTCCTCCACCGGCATGACCACAGCATCAGGGACTTTACACAGGCTGCTGGTTCAGCCTCCTGGTGCGGAGTTTAGGTGATCCCCAGGTTCGGGTCCCGTATAGCCTGCGGGCGGCCAGTGGACAACCGTTTCACCGGGTCTCTCTGACCGCCGTACCAACATTCCGCGCCTGTAGCTGCCAGTGAAGGCAGATAAGCTTCTGGTCTCGCCGTCACCGGCACATAGTCACCTCAGCGAGCTCTGGAACCCTACTCACCGACGGAGAATATAACCCATCAGGGCCAGGTTACTATTACCGCGGTAGTCTGCAGGGTGGAGGTGCTGCGCCAGGCGGGCTGCTCGTCGAACGAATTCCCCTAAATGCCCTGCCTCCTAAAAATAGATATAATACAAAGTGTAGATGTCAACACAAGAAGCCCATAGTGAAGTTGCAACAAAGTTTTCTCCTCTAGTATTAAAGTATCCTCTCTTAGTAATGTCAAAACTAAACTAAATTGGTGCTCTCCGACGGCACTTGTTTAACTCAAAGTTAGACGCCCAGTGTCAGTGCCAACGAAACTTTGCTCTGGCAAACTTGTTATTATTCATTGCAACATCAGCAACATCAACTGATAATAAAACTTCGGAATGCTTCGATGTTAGATAATTTAAACTGCCTGCCGGTGTTAATCTAAAATATCTTGGTAACTTATCTGTTCTTCGTTCTGAGCAGAAACATGACGCAGATTGAGTTTGTATTCGAGTGTAAAAAAGTTTGTCTGCAATGACAATTGGCAGTGCGAGTGCCGCACCTCTGGTGTTGCAATAGTCCATAGGCTACGGTCACCACCTTCTATCAGGTGGGTCTGCCTGCCTCCTCAGTGGTATAAAAAATGAACTCTGAAATTAGGTATCAGATTAAACAGAAACTCTTTTTAAGAAAATGTGTGTTTTTTCATTTTGTTGGATAGTTTTGATAAAGTAGAACTCTTTCAGAATCGTTGTGGTTTGAAACTTTGATAAAATGAAAAATCGGTAATTATACAGTTTTATTATCTTTTCGCTTTCGCGTCTTTGCGCTTGCGTACTACGAAGCTTTCAGGAATAGAAGAATAATAAACCTTATGATTATAATAATAGTCCTGATATTAACTATTTTTCTACGTTAGGCTACTTCTTTTTTAAAATATTTTAAATAAAGAACAATAATGATTTCTTTTATAACACAGTATTTTAAGTATTTTATATTATACAGTATTAATATCCGAAAGACTGAACCGGCAAACTTTATCCTCAACTTAATCTTCATTAAAGTACAGGATAATGGATGTAGAATTTGATACCATTATATGGTTGAATAGATGGAAAAGTTTCTCTTGAACATAACTTTAACTCGTAATCATACACTAAGTAAACTTGGTATTATGAAGTTGGATCCATTTTGAGCGTTGAACGTCTGCAACGTTGAGACACGAGAATGCAATCATGTGCATTACAATTAACAGTATTATACATGAATGTGAAGGTAACACATTAATTTTTTTTTTATACTGACCTATCCATAGAATCAAGTTACATGTGACTTTGTTACCAAATTGCTTTTTTTGTATTTTTAGGGCTAATTTGGTTTATATTTTCACGAGTGAAATTATCATTTTAAAAACTTAAGTACATTCAGAGATAGCAGATGAATAAAGTTACATATAAATTGTGTCTCCATAAAATATGGAGTCGAGAGCACAAATACCTATATGCGCTGTCTTGATCGACGCGAACGCAGCCGGCGCGGGTGGTTATTTCAGCAGTCGCGTCCATGTTCTACGTAACAGCGGTGGCACGCACGCTTACATTGCGATCGACGAATTAAAGATGTTTTTTTGATTTAAGGTTGTATAATATTTTAATATCAAATTATTGAAGCGCTCGTGGCCTCGCGGTCTCAGTGTTCTGTAAACGATCACTGAGTTACGCAACTTTCACTATGGCTGGTTCTCGGATGGGTGACCACTTTGTGGCATTTACATTTGCGAGCGTTTCCGTGCTTCGTAAGGCACGTTAAGCCGTTGGTCCCGGTTGCCAGTAAAATGGCAGTCGTTAAGCCTGGTTGAAGGCCTTATGGGCGGCTTGAAACTTTCAACAGCAGGTAGCCACAACTTGCGTCTGTCTATTTCAACACGGCAATGGGCTCACCACCTATTACGTGGGACAGGAATCCACACGGTGTAAAGTGGGCATATAATATGCCAAGGGGTGGCCCATTCGGGGATAAGGCGTGATAGATATTTATTTATTTATTGGTTATACAATCATATAGATCTATTTACTACGGACTATCCTATTTTACTTTAAAAGTGAAGAATTAATATCAATAAATTATTAAGTGTATTAAGTTTTAAATGTAAAACGTCAATAACGTTGCAATACGTTATGAATTTTACATGTATTATTTTAAAATACTATTTTTTTTTACAATCTACGTTAAAAATGTGGATCTATGAACATATGTGACTTTGTTCGACGGAATTGAATTTCTAATTATGAGTTTTAAGTGTAAATGTAACCTTTTTTTGGTTTTAAAATGTAGACACAACTTTATTCCAATTTAAAAAGTATTAAATAATAATAATGATTTTTTATTTCAGACAGAGTCCATATTATTATTAGTTAGTAACATTTGGTATCTTAACTTAGTGTTAGTAAAATACAGTAAGACTTATACAGCGTTCTGCGTGAATGTCTTATATAACGCTCTCGCATGTAAACCTACCCAGTGCAACATCAGCACGGAATCCCATCGAGCGGTGCACACAGTCAGGATGTCGCTGAGGCCGCTCCATACCCGCGTTAGCATCGATGAACTGCGTTTACGCATTATTGCATGGAAGCCATCCACGTGCGCCTCCGCGAATATACCACTCGCGCTACAGTAACGAGGTAGCGCCCCATAAGCACCCTGAATGCATTATTGTACTGCACACGTAGGGCGCTGTATGTCCCCTGCGTGTAATTGATCCATAAACTGCATATGTGAAAAGTCTGGCAGAATTAGAAAAAAAAGAAAAAAAAATCTTCGATCCAACATATTACAGCGAACAGATAAAACCCTACGCTCATTTCAATATCCATATAATCTTTAAGGTCTTTCGTGACCCAATGGCCCAGATACTTGAAGCACGTGACCCTTTTTAAAGGGATACCCCTTAGAGTGAAATTGGTGGTACATATGAACAGTTTATTTGGGTGCTTTAAAAACCATAACCTCACTTTTTTTCATATTATATCTGAGCCCATGGGCCCCCGCATATCGTTCATAAATCAAAAGCAACTTGCGCAGCGCCCCGATTGAGGGGCTTAGCAGCACCATGTCATCCGCGAAGCTAATATTATTAACACTAATACCATCTATATCACATCCGATCTCGGTGCTACTTAGCACCTCAATCAGGCGGTTCACATACAAATTAAACAATTTTGGTGAAGTCAATCCCCCCTGCCGTACCCCACACTATAACCCGTATTCACTCGCGATGCAGTTCGCCCACCTAACAGTATTTTTCTGATTATTGTACCAATACTGAAATATAGACACAATTTCAGCGGGTACACTAGTATCGCGACGCATTTTTTCACAAAGTAGATCGTATGAAACCAAAACGAATGCCCGGGACAAATCCAGGAAACACGCATATACAGGAGTCCTACGCGCCGTGTAGTAGCGAATAGTCTGCTTAAGGCACAAGATCGCACTTTCTGTGGACAGGCCAGTTCGACAGCCGAACTGACCGTCATGCAGTTTTATATGTTTTGCAAGATAACCGTCAAGCAGACTGTCCATTACCTTTGCTATAACCGTGGCCAAGGAGATAGGCCTGTAGTTGAACCTATCCGAGACATCACCAGTCTTGTTCTTCACAATGGGCACAACAACAGTAAACATGAGATCATCAGGCAAGTATGAGTGAGTAACACAGAGATTAAACAACAAAGCCAGAACTCTGGGCAGGTACACACCAGCATACCACAGGTGTTCAATGCTAAAGCTATCGTGTCCAGGAGACTTTCCTCTTTTCATCGACTTAATAACAAAATCTACACTCTCGGTTGTGAACCTTACATTGCTACTTTGTTGTGTAGCCTCATCAGCGGACACCGCCTGCAGCTCAGGGGGTGGGAGACCGATAATATAAGCGGCTTAACCCTGAAATGCTGCTGAAATAATCCTGCAATTTCTGCCAGCTCGCATACACCGTCTACACTCACAGGTTGGCTAGGGTTAAGATTAATTTTATTTGTGGATTTCCAAAATTTTGAAACATTTTTTTTTTGAAATTGTGTTGGTAATTTTAACAAAATTTCAATTTTTCTTTAAACATCCGTCTAGATTCAGCCATTTCATTATACAAACACCGAGATCCGGGACTCCCATATCATAACCATATACGATAACATTGCCGAGCCGACATGTGAGCGCCCCTTACATGTCTATTGCAACCTATTATACGTTTGCCCCTAGATGGATACAAAACCGGGCTGTACGAATACTTAGCTCCCTCGACGACGATATTTTTATACAATACATATCATTTATTAAAGATTTATGACTAGTACATTTACACATTTTATTCTAGCAGGTAATAAATTCAGATGGCAAATCAATGTCCCTTAACTTACTATGACAAAAATTGTGATATTTTTCAATTGGATTAGCATGACTCTCTCCCCATGCAATTTTATTTAAACACTGATTATGCACTACTAATCTGGATTTTAATAAATTTATATTACAAGTTATCTGCATTGGATAGTGATCAGAACAATATGTGTCATATAATATAGTCACACTCCCTATGGTAGCACGAGCCGCGCTCGAGGCCACACAGTGGTCGAGCCACCGTCGATCCAATCACTAACAAACGTGTATGAATCGTTAGGTCATATATCAATATCAAGATCAACACAGGTCCATGATTGCTCTGCACAAAAGTTCAAAAGTTCATTTGCAAATAACTCACCCGGGTGCGCGTTGAAATCGCCCAGCACATACACCGATTCCACATCATTAGTTTCTATTATTGAATTTATTTCTCCGAGACACTCCGTGAATTCAATTAAATATTCCTCGATCACTACTACACTGTAACACTGACACTGAGGGAAAGACCGAGTTTCTCCACAATACCGCCACACCACCGTGGGGGGTCGACCCCGGAGTATACTGGCTGAAGTGTCCACAGAAGATTTGCCAGTGAACGTGAACTTTTCACTAATGCTACCTTTCCTGCAATGCTATAATATCAGCTGTTTCACAGATTATCCTTACACTTGTAACGTTACTATTTTCCGGGAGGGGAAAAAGTAAAGTTTAGAAGAAAACTGTCACCAGGACTGGAAGAGTCCTGGCTTAAAAGGAAAAGTAAAAGGAAAGGAGAAAAGGTACAGTTAATATAATATAATATAATATAAAAATGTTAAAAATAAAACCAGAGAAAGCCGGGGGTAAATAAGTTCTTGATTGTTTCTTTAAAAGAGCCGGTTAGCGGCACTCGTAGCTAAGAAGGGGGCCTCGCGTAGGCCTCCACGTTGCTAAGGAGCCTCAAGTAAGGCCTCCACGTCGCTGAGAAGGGGCCTCAAGTCCCCTCAAGGCCTACACGTCGCCGACCTCGGAGAAGCTGGTCGCGAATTCAGGCAGGTAGAGGGCTCAAAAAATAACGAGCGGTCGGCGTCTTTAACAGAGCCGGTTAACAGTACACAACACCGCAGACCATCACTTCACTATTTTTGGAGGGCACAACCCTCTCACTCAGCACTTATTCATCAGCACCTCCTCTCAAGGTGAGCACCAAAAGTAGACTGATTTGACGGCCCAGGCTTCCTTCTTTTACAGAGCATTTCAAAATTTAAACAATATTATTCTAAACATATTTTAATAATTTATTTAATAATACTAAATTTATAACAAGGTCTAATATCTAAACTACTTACTGGCAGCTCTAACAATAAATTAAAAATAAAATCTAGGCTTGTCATTAACTGACATTAAAAATTACAAAAGGTAAACAAACATTAAGAGAGCATAAAAACTCTCGAAATATAAAGGCCTAGGAATGCTACAGATAATGGCCATGCAGATAATTTGAGAGAACGTATAATAAAACATTTAATTAAAAAAAATAGTAAAAAATGTTACATTACACACACAGATCTTAGAATGTTTTTGCAATTAAATGTTACTAATTTTGTGTAATTCATAAGAGTAGATTAGACATAAAATTACTCGACGCTCGTTGTCTCTCTCATTCCTGCGTGTTTTGAAGTCATCAAAACGACGATATGCTACGCCGTCCGGCCAGAAGTCATCATTCAAAAATGATTCTAATTTATGCTTCGGTACCTGTACTTTGTACGCGACTTTCTTCCAATGCAGACCGTATGTATTGTATGTATTAAAGCCTTATATTAAAATTGTAATTTTTATTTATTATAAATAAATCAAGGTCTATTTTTTTTAATACTGTTTTGTTATTTGATTGTTACTTTGTCTCCAAAAAAATGATTTTCGTTTTCAGGTAATGTCGCGGATAATCGTGAAGATTTATTATCATCACTTCTACCAGAAAGTGCTGACAACATGAAGTATGGGTAGACGTGTTCGGAAATCCGACATTCTGGGTTCTCTCTTTGCCTCTAACTCGACTATGGACAACAGGGGCGCTTTGCCGTTCGGCATCCCCTGGAGTGGAACTTCCATGCCGGAAATTTAATTTACACAGCGGGAGGGCCGACAAGAGCTTCAGTCCCTCGACGTTCAAAAGTCGAGTGGGCCAGACGGTATACCCGCTGTGGTACTCAAGCAATGTGATCCCGAGTTGCGTCCGGTACTTATACGTCTTTCATATTCTCTGAGACAAGTCCCGGCTTCATTCATCCTGTGCCTAAGAAGGGTTATAGGCCGATAGCCGAAACCTCCCTTTTATCTAAGATGATGGAGCGTGCAATCAATACACATCTCCTAAGGTACCTGGAATAACACGACCTGCTCTGTGACCGGTAGTTCGGTTTCCGACACGGTCGCTCGAATGGCGATCTTCTTGCGTACCTTACTCACCGCTGGGCGACGGCTATCGAGAGTAAGGGAGAGGCTCTAACAACGAATCTCGATATCTCTAAAGCCTTTGACCGGGTCTGGCACCGCGGTCTTCTATCGAAATTTTCCTCCAATGGACTGCCCGGGGGACTTTGCTGGTATCCAGCTTTTTGGCCGAAAGAACTTTTAGGGCCGTCGCGGACAACATGGCCATAAATGCTAGGGTCCCGAGGGCTCAGTGTTCTCACCCAACCTGTTTTTGCTGCATATCAATGATATGTTGTCCATTGACGGCAGTCATTGCAAAGCAAATGTCAGAACATGTGACACTTATTACACGGGTTGCTCCAATATCCCCCGTCATTTAGAGAACAAGGCGAAGCTGGCCTCCAAAAAGCTCGGTGTGCTCAACATGACCCGACAGTACTTTACTACGGGCAAACATTGCTACTCTATAAGCTGCAAGTGCGGCCACACATGGAGTACTGCTGTCACCTTTGGGCTGGTGTTTTGCTTTGCAGCTTCGACCTATTGACTCGGTAGAAGGGCGTGCTATGAGGATTGTCAACGATCCTTTACTAACAGGCGGTGTTGAGCTCCTTCGTGATAGGAGAGATTTCGATGTGTTCTGTCGCCTGTACAATGGTCTGTGCTCTGAGGAATTGTTTGATATGATGCCCACTACTACCTACCTACTATCATCGCACCGCTCACCATAGACAGGGTGTTCACCTTCACACTTTGCGTCCGAAGCGCTCATATACGATTAAGTCTGATAGAAACTTTATTCCGCGTACGCTTAGATTGTGGAATGATCTTCCTGCGTAGTTTTTCTCGAACGTCTACAAAAAGGGCCTTAGAAGGTTTTTAAAGGGTCGGTAGCGCGAGTGCTGTACTTCTGGTGTTGCAAACGTCCATTGGCTACTGTGACCACTTTCCATCAGGTGGGCCGTATGCTTGTCTGCCACCTCAGGGGTATAAAAAAATGACAATAAAAAAACGTGTGGCACTCGAGGACTGCCGCGGCTAAGTTATTGCAGAGCATTTTTATCTTAATTTATACTGTACCTATTAATAATAGGTACAGTATAAATTAATAATATATAATATAAATTTATAATATAATTAATATTATTTATACAGCTCGTCTCGATCCGTGCGAGCTTCGTAAACTCGTACCATATACATACCTACACGTTAAGCGAACGCTCGGCCGATCTCGGTGAAGCTCGTGTGAGCTCGGGTGTTAAGTTATTTTCGTTACGGAATTTCTTGATTCGGTCGCCGCGCTCAAAGCCCGCGATAAAAGCTATGCAATAGCTTAATAACAGCGATAGTGGAGAAGAATGATCTCCATGGTAATTAGCACTTAAGTTCCTATCACATTTTTAATTTTGAAAATCTATATGAGCGGCTGAGGATTTTTATTTTACTGATCTTATTTTTTTACTTTGTAAGATAATTAGTTTTTTCTAGTTATAGTTATATATTTTTTTAGATTATGAGAATTATCATTGGGTAAGGATCCTTAGAAATAATGTATTTGATTGTATTGTTAAATATTGTTTTTTTTTGTTAATTTCAAAATGAATATTATTGGTATTATTAGAAAATATACTATTTTTAACAAAAAATGATCACGTGAACTGTTTTATTTTAAATTCTAATTAAAATATACATAACATTCATATATTACAAATATGACTTTAGAATTTACGTAAAACAAAGTTATATTTACACATAATATTATTACTTATCCCAAGAACAAGATCGTATATTATTATATGACACCGTGATGTCCGCAGAATATAGTTACATATTCACATAGATATTTCTAAATTACAAAATATCAGCCTAAAATATATTATTTACCTATCAATCGATGCATCATAATACTTTATAATGATTGGTAAAATAATCGATTCTGTAAAATAACTAAGAAAAAAGTTACAGCTAATTTTGTAGAAGTCAAACTTAAAATCGCGCTGCTGTAAGGTAAGAATTTTGCAGATGTGCCTTATTCTATGCATAGGTCGATATATTCCGCAAGTCACAAGTTAGTTACTACGTGTTATTTATAAATAAGATGTTTTTATTTAGTTTCTTTACCTCACACTGCACACGGATGTAAATATGGTTATATCCTCTACAATATCTTCATTTCAACTAATGAACAAAAGTATCTTTCAACCCCATTAAAACAATCGTCAACAATGTCAATATATTACAATTCTACTGTACTTGTATATATAACTGATCCCCTATCAAAGGGCTGGACCGATTTAAATGAATTTTTTTGTATGCGTTTGGGTAGCATATTTGGATATTGTATTCACAAATCAAAAAAATAAAACAAAAATGCGCTGAGGTCGGTATACTGAAGAACAACCTCTGTCGGGTACGCTAGTGTTGATATAAGTATAATCTTCACAACTTCAAATTCTACAAAATAAACATATTATAAATGAAGGACAAACATAAAATAAAAAAAAATCCAAGACTACCATTATACATTTTCACCAATTAAGTACTTTCCAAAAGATGTTAAACGTTACTTTCGCTTATAACTAACACGGAAGCCCTTTTGAAATATCTGAAAATGTTTTACGAATTCTTTTAACAATCTAATTAACTCAAGTTTAAGTAGGTATTTATTAAATTAATGAGGGTAGGCTTGGGAGCCGACGGTTGGGGCTAGCTGATGTCGTCCTAATAGATAAAAGCCCAGGGCAGCTTCGATGGCGGCGCGGAGTTATGGAAGAGCCTCTACTTTTTTATACTAATAACACGGTATTCAGCTCCCCAAACTGATCGAAAGTGGTCACCGTTTGTGTCAAAGCTGGATTGTGGTTCAAGTCGATTGAAGTTCGGAAGGAAGTAGGAAAGCGAACCTCAAGCGTCTTGAGACGCAACTGGAACAGACGCTCGGATGATGATGAGATAAGACAGCATTTCTTGTCAACTATTACAACGACGTTATAGGGCAGTATAGAGAAATGATATTACAGCAAGTATGTCAACGTAGATTGTCTATGGCTTGACTTACAACGACAGAATGAACCGAGAAACATGTGAACACACTATTTATAAAATATCTACAGGTAAGATGGCGTAGTAGGAAACGACGGCACAATTTGTATCGACTATTAAAGATGTTATCTGGCGTGGCGTTACACAACAGAAAACACCCAATTTAGATTCTCAAGGTGACGAAATAAATGTTTCTTGCGACATTTTTTTTTTAAATATAACTTAAAAATTTGATTATTGACTGATACAAGCGACTCTTGACCTCAGTATAAGGTTTTAATTTAAACACGGTAACTCGAGATACAGGGTCGTGACAGACTGTCGGACGGATCGATCGCTCGTATTTTCCTTTTGAAGTAACTAAAAAAACACAACAAATCTATATTACGGAATTTATAGATACATGTAGTGTGTATAAATTCCGTCCGTAATTTTCAATTTCCTTGACCCAAATAAACACTTCAATATTATTACCAAGCTGGCATTATTCCCACCACCAATCATCTGGGAACTTTTCTAATTTGAATATTCATCAACTTTTTATTCGCCATATAGTTAACTGAGTTTTATCGTGATCGCTTTCCCGTGTACTTGTGAACTTATTGCGTTTAATTGCTTTTTCATGGATTTTGAATTAATTCTTATAATAAGCCACTTTATTAGGGTCAAAGTTTATTTTGTGAATACATTTTTAAAGCAATTATAATGCTAAATTTCTCACATATTTTTAATAAAGTGAAAAAAGACAATTCGATTCGAGACGGGGATTAAACCTGTGACCTTTGCCTAACCAGGGCAATGTTCTAGCCACTGAACTACCCGAATCGTATCAAACCAAGTTGAAATTCTGGTAATTCTCTTAAATGACAAAATTTATTTTTATTTAGATTTAAGTGAATGCGGATATTTTAGTCGTTTTGCTTTTTCATAACATTTATTTTGGTCATTGTTAAAAAGCCATGAAATAAAATAAAACAATATATTAAATACAGAAAATAAACTCTTTATGGTCAAAGTACTCGGATACTTAGACGTGCATCTATGAAACTATTAATGAATCTGCAGGAAACTAAAGAAGTATGCATGCGTCGCGAAACCTGGTCCGAACCTATCTATCTTCTTTGACCCCATCAGGGATACAGCGTGAAGATAGCTTGATAGATTAAGCAGGTCCTTAAAAGGGATCTTCGAAGGTTTTTACAGGGTCGGCAGTGCGAGTGCTGCACCAAGCTTTAACACGGCTACAGTGACCACTTTACATCAGGTGGGCCGATTGATTGTCTGCCACCTGAGTTGTTTAAAAAAATTAAATAAATAAAGACAAAAACTCCTTGAAGTAAACTTGACATAAATGCGTCAACAAGGATATTAAGTAACAACACTTTGTCAAAGCGCGAAAATCCCGACAAGGCTTTTTGTTTTAAAGCAGTTCTTACAGAATTCTATTTAAAATAAAAATTGTAAATCTATTTAAATAATTTATAATTTAATATTTAATTTAAATTGGAATTTAAAAATACCACTCACTCAAAAACCTAAGTTCCCTTTAAAAAGTAAAAATGAACATATTATTTTGTACTTAATTGCACATTACTACATGTAGTTCGTCGTTCGTTCGTTAGTATAATTTGCATACATTGGGTTACTCTTCCCCACTTTCAGCCCCACAACTTTTAAACACCTTACACGTTTTTATCCAACATGTCAAAAAACACTCGCAGTAAGTCACCTTTTATACAAAAGAAACTAAATTAAAGTCGTTTTATCCGTTCGGGAGCTATGATGCCACGGACAAATGGACAGAGCCACAGACACGTCAAACTTATAACAGCACTAAGGTTGCGTCAGGGGTTAGATATGGCTCATTGGTAGTCAAAAAATTAAAATAACCAATTAACGTGGCCTCAATCTGCCTTATATATTTTCCAAGTAGCTTCCGGTGCCATTATTTTATGCCACAGTGTGAAATCAAGGTATTTCTTTTAACAACGAAGGTATTTTGCTTTATAAAAACTAAGCTAAACTATCTTCACGCTGTATCCCTGACGTCAGAGAGGACGGATGGCCAGGCTTCGCGATCCATGCATTCTTCTTTCGCTTCTTCAAGATTCATCAATCGCTTCATACACGCACGTCTGGGTGTCCGAGTACTTCTCACATTTTCGTTTTTGAGCAATCTGCTTACGTGGCATTTATATGCAAGTCTCGTCTAAGTATAAAGTAATCATTAAACTAGAATTAAGGACAAAAAATCCGGAAAGGAGATATAACATTGCACAATAGAAAACGATAAAAGTATATTTTCTGGCACTGATTTATCTCCGAAATTGTTATTAATCTAAAGTAACTGATTGAGGAAGGAAAATGGTGACTGAATAAGTTATCACAAGAATATTTGTAGTGAATTACGAAAGAATGAAAACCAAATACCACGAAAATCCGATTCTACTAAGTGAAGAAAATTTTCGAACTATTTTTTTACGGGGGATAAAAATACATAAGGAGAAATGTTGGCTCATAGTATGCCTTCGGCGATAAAGGCGTGACAATATGTATGTATGCATGTAAAAATCTCCAAGTAACTTTATTGTTTCAGAAACGGACTATAGACAAATATCCTAACAAGTAGAACAGCTTAGTAAATAATGCACGCCTCTATTTATCGATTGTAACTATTTTCAGCAGCGGATGCGCTGTTGCTGCTACCTGTATAAGTTTATCGCTATAAACCTTGCGCTTGTCCATTTTAACACGGCAGAGGGCTCAACACTACGTGGGACATCATATGCACTGGTAAATGCACACAAATGCATGCGTATAACCCTGCTACTCCATCAGGGTTAAAGGTGTGATTGGTAAATAAATATAAAAAAAATATCGTTGGGACATCTCACATAACGCCATTTGATTCCAAACTAAGCAGAGCTTGTACTATGCTAACTAGATAACTGATAAACATATCTACTGATATATTTCTAAATACATATTATAGATAAATAACACCCAGACACAGAAAAAACCATCGTGCTTATCCTGCTTGTCACACAAAATTTTATCCTGGATGGGAATCGAACCCACGACCTCTCTTTCGTAGCTGTCGGATACCCTCCCACTGCGCCACAGAGGCAGTCAAATAATAACATACTTAACAAGGTTAGTTTAAAAGTTTCCTATTTTTTCTTAATGTGCTAGGCTCCAGAAAGATCTCTGAGGTCCAAGCGATCTCACCCAAAAGCCTACTAGCTGTGCATTTGGTAACTATCCGACAAGGCAACGACGCAGGCACAATTCCGAGACTGAGGGGTCTGTCGGCAGTCGCTCTCAATAATACCGAAATATAAGCCCGATAATAACTGCTCCAAATAAGAGTGTGGCTCCACATTTCTACTTACCTCTAATATAATAAACTAGATGACCCCCACAGCTTCGCCCGTGGAATATTTCGAGCTCCCGTCGCACCTATTTAATCCCGTCGCTTATAAATTCTGCAATGATGCATAAAAATTTGCCCGATTTGTCGACATTTATAACTACTGCTCTGCTCCCCAGTGTAGTAGCGTAATGATATATAGCCTATAGCCTTCCTCGATAAATGGACTATCTAACACAAAAAGAATTTTTCAAATCCGACCAGTAGTTCCTGAGATTAGCGCGTTCAACCAAACAAACAAACAACCAAACTCTTCAGCTTTATAATATTAGTATAGATTAATGGCGTTAGGAAATTGTATCATATTTAAGTAATATCTTCGGTTCTATCTACCTATCCAACCTAAGTGTTTTCATGACAACTTATAAACAACCTGAAGTTAGCTGATAAGTGTTTTCATGACAACTTATAAACACCCTGAAGTTAGCTTATAAGTGTTTTCATGACAGCTTATAACTATGTACATTAAAAGTAGTTTTCATTCTTTTGATGCTTTTTTTTTCTTACTAGTTTATCATTCCTGTTACAAACAAAGAGTTATATATTACTATTTGACGCCCGCGTCTTCGCCCGCGTAAAGAAGTTTTCCCGTTCCCTTTTCCCACAGGAACTTATTCCAGGGATAAAAAGAAGCCTATGTGTTATTCTGATGTATAAGCTACATTGTTGTAAAGTTTCATTAAAATCCGTTCAGTAGTTTTTACATAAAAGAGTAACACACATCCATACAAACTTTCACATTTATAATATTACTAGTGACGCCCGCGGCTTCGCCCGCGTCACGAAGTTTACCGTTCCCATTTCCCACAGGAACTTGTTCCCGAGATAAAAAGTTGCCAATGTGTTATTCTGATGTATAAGCTTTATAATAAAGTTTCATTGAAATCTATTTAGCAGTTTTTAGATAAAAGAGTAACAAACATCCATACAAACTTTCGCGTTTAAAATATTACTAGATGAAGTTTAAGATATATGATAAAACCTCATTAGATTTAAGCATCCAACATACAAGTAGGGGGCGTACTCGATAGCCGATATAACTTCAGACACCATTGCCGAAGTTTGGTCCCTAAACTGAGGAGGATGGCGGCAGCGCTCTCGCGACTGCTTCCCAATATAAGGGGACCCAACGCTCCCTGCAGGAGACTCTACCTCGGAATCGTGCGGAGCATGGCCCTATATGGGACCCCCGTATGGGCGAGAAACCTGACGGCCACCAACGTGGCTATTTTACATGGTCCGCTGAAGACGATGGCCGTCAGGGTGATTAGAGTGTACCGCACGATCTCCGTCAAGGCAGCATGTCTCCTAGCCGGGACCCTTCTATGGGACCTGGAAGCGAGTTCCCTTGCGTTGTTGTATCAATGGCGCAAGGAGGCGCTGGAGCGGAACTATAGGGCTGTGCCCCGAGAAATCTAGGCTCAGCGATCCCTGCTCCGCCAGGAGATCATGGAGACATGCAAGGCGCGACTTGAGCAACCTAAACGGGGACATACCGCAATTGAGGCGGTGAGCCGGTCATGAAGTAGTGGCTGGAGAGGCAACACGGCAGCCTCACCTACCGGATGTCACAGATACTTACCGGGCACGGGTGCTTCGGTAAGTTTCTGTGGTATATACACCGGGAGGTAACACGGACTGCAGATTAAAGCAGCATAACTTCTAACGCGTGTACCTAAGTACATATACACTTTATAAAAAATTTCCACAGGCATAAATGTAATACAATTCTATCCTATTTAATAATTTAGTCCTAACAACCTAGGTAACTTTAAATAAAAAAACAATTGACAATCTTATAGGATTCGATCAATATCATCTCAGTGTATTTCCAACTGAAAATACACTAAGCAACTGCTTACAAACCCTACCTGGGTTTGGAATCTGGGGTACAACTTATATTTGACTGCTATCGTTGAACTTTTGGTTTTCGGCTTTGATAGGAGGGCTTGCCGTCTGATCTCTTATTATCGTAAGGTTAGTATATATCTATTCCTCTTGCAGGTGAGGTCGCTTATTTAGTTACTACACTTGTAGCTGTTATCATTATAGATACCTTTATTAAAATTTTAATACGAAGTGATTTGATCTTTGTTGAGGATTTACTGATGTTAGCATAGTTTATCAAGGACGGAGTGGACTTATAAAATTTTCAAAGCCAATAAATATTTTCAATCCCGGGTTTTTCAAATAGTTCTGAAGATGCACATCTTTCATCTGCATGGTGAGTTTTGTGATTGCCGATTGTTTTATCTATTTAGTGAGGATATATATATCCTAACTCTGAATTGTCAAACTTCTACCTAACGAACATATTACTTACAAATAATTTACCATAAGCAGAGTTCAGAAAGTTACTCACACGAGATAAGATCAGTATATGTACAGGAAAAATCCTAAGTACTACAAGGGATATGTTATTTATCATTTTCATATTACCATAAGAAAGGTAGTTCATTTATCATTACGGGGCTGACTTTCTTTTCACGTTAAGAAGCGAGTGTAAGGCATAAAGGGATCCAACACAATGACTATTCGCACAGAATAATCTGTTAACAAAAGTCGAAAAAGTCATATTTTTTAATTTATTACTTTCCTTTCAACCTCCTTAATCTTCTATCTAAGTATAACATCTAATAGTTGCGTGTATTGATTTTAAAAACTGTTGTGATTTAAAGTATAGCGTGGATATTTGATAAACATTTTATTAACTTGCAATGTTTGTGTGCTTGTCAACTCAATTTTGAAGCCATTGTCTGGAGTCGTTTGAGCTTAAATTTTGTATAAACGCTGAGTTTAGAGGACATGTAAAGGACAACAGTTAACTATTTGACGTCGTTCTAAATCCAAAATGGTAACTCCACCATGTTGGATTCAGAGCTGGTATTTAATTTGGTATTCACCCAAGATGGCGGACTAATTACTTTTTAAGCACGCTACAATATGGGTACTATATGAAACGGTTTGCTTATAACAATTAGAAAAGTAAAGTGACGTCATTCGTTGTGTTTTTATTTACAAATCAGATTTACATTTCATTTAAGAAATGTAAGTAAAGGTTTGTTGTCGATTATGGCAATCTATATTTGTAGATTTAAGTTAGAAATGTATTGCAAATCTGGATAGAATAAAATGCATACACATACACTTATTTTAATTTACTAGGCACATGTACCTACCAATGATTATACATAAAACGTACACGTACACAATAAATATAATTATAAGCTTTTATACAATACAATACTAACTTAACTTAATAAAAAATAACATTAAATAAAAATTTTAATTAATAAAACATTAAATATAACCTTAAAAATATGATACATAACTAAAATATATTATTAAAAGAGGTCCCTTTAAATAAAAATGAATTATAGCTACACTTACCATCACGTACAAAATAATTTACAGAAAATCAAATACACCGATGACATTCATAGCTTTTGATTATGTACATAAGTACTTAGTGCAAATTCATTAAAAATGAATAAATAATTACCGGCACTGGGTTCGTTGGGACCCATCGAAATTCTGTTTGGTACAAATGTATTGCATGTTTTTGCTGACTCAGTAAAATTGCGTATCATGGGTGCAGCACTTCGTAACACAGGAACACATCGGTATATGGGTCATAGCAGATTATATTCACTGATGGTTTACAGTAAGACCTCAAAAGTTTTAGAGAGCTATTAAGCTAGCAATATCTATTTCAAAGCGGTGTTTTACAGTTTTGAATCTTAAAGCAAATTGCTTAAAGAAAAATACGAAGTGCTGGATAAAACTTTCAATATAATAAAAACTTGTATTCTACGAGTTTTAGCACTTGAATGTTTGACATTTGTCGGGGGTGAATTTCGATTACTGAAATTGTACTGAGTTAAAATGATTGAATTACTTGGTGGTTTTGATAAAGTTTTGTGAATTTAATGTAACTTGTTCAATGTTACTAATTGATTTGAAAGAATAAATATTTTTGCAACAATGTTCTGTTATTATATTACTAGCTGTCACGCCCGGCTTTGCCCGTGACATACTTCGAACCCCGTGGCACCCATTTAATCTCGTTGTTTATTAATTTCACAATAATGTTTGAACATTTTCCAAATTCATTGATTACTTCACTGCTCTCCAGTACCTACCTACGCCCGCACACGTTACACGAAATTATTTCTTTGCCCTTTATTTTGAATCTGCGATAACTCGTAAGGTATTCATTTAATTTGCAAAGGGACAAAATAATCTAAATGAAATTCTGAAGCCAACTAACGTAGTAAAAATAATAAGAATTAATAGCATATTTGTGTAAATAGCCTTCAAAAAACCGCTTTATAATTGATGGTTTTTTTTAAAGTATTAAAATGGATATAGTATGTTATTCTTATGAGATAGACATATGTCGTCGCGGACTTTTTTGTAGATCTACATTAGATACACAATTGCAAAATACATTATTTTGTTAAATCACAAAGGGTTTTTGTTGAAAGCTCCCAGACGGCTTAATTTTTCTGACACACCCAACAAATATCGTTATAGTTTGGCCAATGTATACAAAAACTTAACAAATTATACATAAAAACCTTGTATAAGAATCACATTAAATATGTAATTCGTGGGTATATATTTACATTAATTATTTTTTTTAAATATTGACCGAAATACTTTATTTCGGTCGTTATAGTGTTAACAAGAAAATATCCGTAACATACAGACAAACGGACGTCCAAGACGTAACTTCTTCTTTTTTAAACAACTTTAATTTATGGGCAAAATCTTACGAGCTACTGGTTAACCCTACGAAATCTCAAGCGGTCATTGTTGGTAGCAGATACATGCTGAATCAGTTGTGTAACCAAACTCTCCCAAAAATATTTTATGACTCGGTTCCCATTGCATTTGCTCAACACGTAAAAAATCTTGGTGTCCACATAGATCCTTATCTTAACTGGGACTTCCAGATTGCAGAGGTAAGCAAGAAGGTCTTCAGCTCGTTTCAATCCCTCAAACGTCTCCAGAAATTCCTTCCTTTCGAAACCAAAAGTTACTCTTGCACAAACCCTCTTTCTTCCGATTTCAGACTATGCTGATGTAATTTTTTTTAAACTTGTGTTGATATTTGCATGCCGAAATTAGCAAGAGAAGTAATAAGAGCTTTGTTAAAAAATATTATAAGATATGTGAAAATTACCATATTTCAAGCAAATAAAGATCCTATCCTATTACAATAATGTATTTATTGATATCCGCTTTTCCAAAATAATTTTTACTCTGTTTCAACTACTCATATAAGTTTATTCAATTACTTTGTTCCCAAAAACCTTTCTTGATGTACAGTGAATATTTGAATGTAAAAATTAAGCTCAGTCTTTCTTAAATTTAGCTTCTATCAACAACTTTAGCGATTCGTTATAGATTTAACACTTGAAAATATTATTTAATATACAAAACATAAATAGTTGTTTTACAATGCATTGGCACAGACCAGTGCTGGCTCCGTTAATTCCGAAGAGCAGTCACGGCGCCGGTAAATCTGTCATGTTAATGGCTCCTGTTAAAATATAGCGCATTTTCATTGCATGATCTTCCAATTTTACTGCTTCTGATGGTTCATGTAAAACGTCGCTACGCCATTGTGGAGCAATATCTGGCAAGTCGTTCCTAGTTATAGATAGAGAAACGACCACGCCAACTTCATCACTAATTAATATCCATACCTTGTTAATTTATTTTTTACGTACCTGATTTTAACATGGTAAAGATTGGCTTTCAACGTGTTACGCTGCTATTTTTTTCGGTTTTAATTACATAATGAAATTGGGCCTTAGTAGTTCAGTTGGACTTCTGTCCCGAAACGTTAGTCAGTTAATACATAATAGTACAATTGTATCAATAAGTGTCGCGCCCACAGACAGACTCTGCGAGGTCTTCGTGGCATGCTGAAAATTTTATATAGCAATAACAGAAAATTTATTAATAATATGATTTAACATTAATCTTAGTTAAAAAAAAACAATTAAAACTATATCTAAATAAAAAAAAAACTACCTAACCTATTTATTATAATTTAGACTGGGTCCCCTCGGTAGGGTACCCATGACGCAGGCAGCATTCCCACGCTGAATAGCTATGGAAAGCCTTTGCGCGAGAAAACTACCTGCACGAGGATCGCCAGTTTCTTCCCTCAGACGCTTACTTAAAGCCGTAAAAAGACCATGTGCGCCGCGACCCCATGGACCTAGTGTCTCGACACCAAATGGAATGAATTCATATTGGGTACCGAGACAACTGTACTTGCCAACCTTCAGCCGCTCGCGAAGATTTGCCGCAGCGCTTGCTTTTTTGCTAGTAGCCGGGAGATAGGACGTTGCAAGAGTATCGGTGCAAGTGGCATCCCATAATATAACAACAATAATATAATAATAATAATATTCAACAGAATAATAATTAAGTTATATATATATATATTTTATGTATACTGACAATGGTTCAAACAATAGCTACAAAACGAGACCTTAAGGCAGATTATATTCCTATAGTTCATTTAATATAAAGTTGCTCCCACTTGACATCATACTTGCATCACATGTACATAATGTGTGTTAGGTCACAGTAGAACTTGATGTTATTAGGAAAGATCCTCCGTATCCTTTCTATCCAAATATGAAAACCATCGCTAAATAAATATAATGAAAAAGCAGGTTCAAAGAAGTGTTCATTATAAATATTAACATTCATAACCCGACCACAGAGATCGGTGATAAAGTTTATGACCTTCAATTTTATTTAACTCCATGCCAATTAAAATGCTATTAACCACTAACAATGGTTATGGCATATGGAGCAAATTGCTGTTATAAACATTATTAACTGAAAATTATCGTGACCGGGAAAGTACTATTTAGTATAGTGATTATGAAAATCAAACGCAATATTCAGATATAGTTATGATAAAACTTGATTGGGCTCTCGTAAGGAAGGGTTTTTTGCCTGATTAAAATCATTTTTTACGTGAAATCAGAATTAATATACGAGAAAATTAAGTAAGTACGTAAAACCAATACCTAATTTATTTTAAAATAAGTGTGTTTTTGTAAACACAGAGCTAAACACTTAACGCACTAAAAATGTAATCAGATTTGAATTGAATATTTACAGAAAAAAAAGAGAGAGGAAAAGGGAGACACAATCTACAATGATGACAGTCCAAGACCTATATATAGGCGTCTGTGTTAGAAAAAAAGCCTGCTATTTGGTCAAATATTATTATTAAACTTTGGTACACTTACAAATTTCCGAAAGTAATTACATAGATACAATACGTTACTCTCAAAAAAAAATTGATAATTATAGGTAGTTAAAGGCATTAACAAATTAGATTTCCAGTTAATGCTGATGAGAATCAAATGCTTACGCACTATAATATCGTCCGAATAACATATTATCACTACTTACTTATTATAGAACAAAGTCCTCCAACGCGTCTGTCTGGTTCTTATCGATAAACTTCAAGACTATTGAACCGATTTTGATGCAGTTTGCATTAATGGATAGAGTGGTTTTTGAGAAATGTTTTAGTATATAATTTGTTAAGTTTTTGTATACATTGGCTAAAATACAACGATATTTGTTGGAGATGTCGGAAAAAACTACCTTCTGGCTTATAATGAAGAGCTGCCTAAAGCCTTTGGGATGAAACAAAATAATTTGGGTGTATTGTGTATCATAAAAAGATTTACAGCAAAATTCGCGATGGCATATGTCTATCTCTTAAGGGTAACATACTAGCTTACCATAACACAGGGGGATATGGGTACCGAAAATGTCACAACGCGGGCGCGAAATGCTGGCATCAGCTAGTATAAAATATATAGCTGCAACAGCCAAAGTAATTGAACATCGTCCCCAATTAGAATATAATAGTAACGTTTTAATTGACCTCGAAAAGGAAACGTCATTAAAACACCCAATGACGGACGTTGTTCTTAAAGCACCTATGTAATAACGTTTTAATTTTGTAATTAAGCGACCATCGATCGAAAATAGGTATATACTTCATATACGAAGCCATCTTGTCTTCGATAAGTAGTATATGAAAATGAATGTAAGCAAGTATCTCTTTTGATTAAAAAATACGATGTGTAGTGAATACACTACACCATCAACTACCATAGACGAAGCAACCAAGAGACAGCTAATTGTTGGTAATTGTAAACTCTCCAGTAACTAACTTAAATGAGGTACAATATTGCAATTCATTATCTACTTACTAAATATATGTGTAAGACGTCGTTTTTCACTACTCAAATGGGTTTTCGTTTGGGCAAAATGACCATCTGCGCAAATTCGTCGCGGTTGTGAAGTTTTAAAAATAATTATTATTCTGTATATTACATTTCTCCTTGGTGGTCCGCAGGAAAAAAACATGAATTGATTCTACCAATCAGGTAGAATCAATTCATGATTTTTTAAATATTTATTTTTAACTGATCTGGTACTGCATTAAATATATAAACACTTTCCATACTTCCATATTAATAATATTGCCCCTAATAGTCAACTGGGAACTTTTTTACTTTGAATATTTATCAAGTTTTTACTAGCCATGTAGTTAACTGGGTTTTATCATGATTGCCGTGTGCGGGTAAAAAATATTTATGGCATATAATTGCCTTTTCACTTGGTAGGAATATTAACAGGTTTTCTGAGTCTTAGTTCAATGACAGTATCTCCGTAATGTTTGGTAATTTATAATTTACAGTTATTTGGATCTGTTTCTTATCTTACTAGACTTATGACTATATAGAAAAGAAAATCTGATACTGGTTGTGGAATTATTCAACTAGCGGTATAAGATGTTTTTAAGTTCTAAAATTTTCAAGTTCTTAGTGAATTGGCTAATAATATAATTCTGCTCTTCCGTATTCATGTACTCTGTTGTTGGTTACACCAAATTATTTAGATGAGTTTGTGACATTTCAGTTTCAGAACTATAAAGAAGATAGTAAAGTTATGTTTCACAATTCAATGTAAATCTTTATGTTCAGTAAAGTAATTTCATTGCATACTTCTCAAAATGCATTCAAGATTATTAAATGAATTTAATTCATACCAATACAAAGTAAAAAATTCGAACGCAGACATTAAGAAAATATCTACGGCTTGACAGAAAGACATGCGTCAATTGTCTCCGCAAAAACCACTGGGGTAGCTTAACTGACCTAATTAATGGTGACTGCCCTTCGAGGCTAATTAAACCGCACATAAAACCTTTCCGGTGCTCATACGGTCCGCAAGCCATCGATCCTTTTCTTGTAAGCTGCTGTCAATCAAATGCAGTCAGGTTTTGCCATGACCCATTCACATCCCTGTCTATATTACACAAATAGTGATATACTAATAGTTTAATCATATTTATTACTAGGTGACCCCTCCGACTTCGCCCGTGATATACGATATACTTCGAATTCTCGTCGCGTCTATTTAATCCTGTCACTTATAAATTCTAAATTAATGCATAAAAACTATGTGGTGGACAGCGTTCACTATTGGGCCGGTATGCCTAACCTCGTCAAGTCAAAAGGGTACGTTTAGGTTTTTTTTTTAATTCAAATAAAAACTGCATTATCAAAAAAATATAAGATTATATTTAAATTAGAATAATATTTAAATAATAAATTCTTAAATTAATATTACTAAAGTTAGCAATATCTAAGCTTAGATTATCTACCAAAGTTTAAGAAGAACTTACTAGTAACTAAGATAAAGAATCAGAAGAGAGAGTTACAGTATAATGCACTAATTGGGTCATCATTTTGCCGAGCTTTTGTATTCCATAAATATAGAATAATCAGTCAATAACACAGCTGAACAACTTACTGTATTAGTAGATGGTAAATAAACAAGCTAAAAAATGTGTGTGAACAATCACAACCGTTTCTCTATTTTATTTTCTTAAAAAACTAACTAACTATCTTCACGCTGTATCCCTGACGGGGTAGTCAGAGAGGACAGATCGCCAGGCTTCGCGATCCATGCATACCTCTTTCGCTTCTTCGAGATTCATCAATCGCTTCATACACGCACGTCTGGGTATCCGAGTACTTTTGACCTTTCCGTTTTTGAGCAATCTGCTCACGTGGTCTTCATATTTAAGTCTCGGCCTTCCCTGACTCCTTCTACCCTCTACTTTTGAACAATATATATTCTTCGTCAATCGTTCCTCACTCATTCGTTGGACGTGTCCAAACCAACGGAGCACGCCCTTTTCCAGCTTAACGCTGACACTTTCATTCAAACCTGCCATATTGCGTATCACTTCGTTACGTATTCGGTCGGCCAAGGTAACGCCGCACAATTTTCGAAGTGATCGCATCTCCACAGCATTCAATTTACTTTCATGCATCTGCTGACATACCCAGGTTTCACTACCGTAAAGCAAAGTTGGCACTAGCACTGCGTTATGAATCGCCATTCGTGCTTCTTTTACGATGCTTTGTCGCTTTACTAACTGGGACAAAGCACCGTTAACTTTGTTTCCGGCAGCTACTCGCCGTTCTACATCCGAATCACATCTTCCATCCGCGCTAAACATACTTCCTAAATACACAATTTCATTCACTTGCTCTAGACGTTCCTGGTTTACCCTAATCTCGCATTTAGTTCTTACGTCACCTCTTTCAAATACTAGAACCTTAGTTTTACTTGCATTCATGCGGAGACCCTTACTTTCACACCCCTCTTTCATATTAGTGACTAATGCCTGTAGGTCGGCTTCTGATGAGGCCATGAGCACCGCATCATCAGCGTACAGCAGACAGTTTATTCTGCAGGCAACTGTCCAGATACACTATGAACAGCCAGGCGGACATGACACATCCCTGTTTGACGCCTGTACAGACATCAAAAAGAGGTGACATTTCCCCCCCTACTCGCACGCAAGCCTTACAGTCCCTATAAAGCGACTGTATTGCCCGCAGTAGCGAGCCGTCCACATCATATCCTGGCAGCAAGTCCCACAGCGTTTCTCTCACAACGTTATCAAATGCTTTCTCTAGATCCACAAAAGCGCAGAAAACCTTCTGGCTAAGAGCCAGAAACTTTTCCGCGATCATGCGGAGAGAAAACACTTGATCCATGCAACCTCTTCCACGTCGGAATCCGCATTGAGCCTCCCATAAATACCTTTCAGACTTTTCTTGCATTCGTGCCGTTATAACCTTTGCATACACCTTACTAGCTAAGCTGACCAAGCTGATCGCCCTGTAGCTGGAGCAGTTTAGGCGCGAGCCTTTCCCTTTGTAAATAGGTACTACAACTGCTACTCGCCAGTCATCTGGGACCTCACCCGTCCGCCAGCACAAGTTGCATAACAGACAAAGTGTGTCCCAGACACGCGACCCACCGTACTTGATCATCTCAGCAGTAACTCTGTCTTTTCCCGCAGCCTTACCACATTTCATACTTCTTATCGCTTGTTCTATTTCTTTCATACTAATGACTTCAATGACATCGGGATCCGGAGCATCGAAGTGAGCTCCACTTCCCGATGTGGCATCTCTGTCTTTTCTTGCATACATCTTTCCATAATATTCACTCCATCTCTGCAGGACGTCACTTTGGTCTGTTAGGACGTCATTGTTAACACTAAGCACTTTATTCATACTGCAGATTGCCGAACAACTCCGGGTCTTGCCTACTTCTTTCCAGAAGAGCTTGGCATTATCCCAATTTATTATATTAAACAAGCATAATGTTATATTCTTGAATTGGAAGATATAAATATAATTTTATTGTAACTGATTTATCCCCGGAATTGTTAATAATTTAACAAACTCACCGAATAAGAAAAATGTTAATGGTATTTTTATAAGTGTATTTATGTATACCAAATTCCGGGGGAATGAAATTCGAATAAGACAAAAATCTGATTCGGCATAATGGACAAAACTTTGTTACCAAATTATACAGTTCAAAATACTATAAAAGGGATTTCACATGAAATATGTTGCGTTTTGACAAAATAAATTTTTTTTAGCCGCTATTGTAGTAATTATGAAAAAAGTAGGTAAACTAAATTCTGAAACCTAAGCCTAATCCCCTTCCCCATCCCCGTGATATTTTCGGTGTAATTTGAGGTATTAAATCTATACAAATCCGTCTAGCCTTATATACTTGAAACAATAAATCGAAGTATAATTAGAAATATGAAGAGCTCGTGGCCCCGCGGTCTCAGTGTTCTGTAAACGATCACTGAGTTACGCAACATTCACTATGGCTGGTCCTCGGATGGGTGACCACTTTGTGGCATTTACATTTGCGAGCGTTTCCGTGCTTCGGAAGGCACGATAAGCCGTTGGTCCCGGTTGCCAGTAAAATTACAGTCGTTAAGCCCGGTTGAAGGCCTTATAGGCGGCTTGAAAATTTCAACAGCAGGTAGCCACAACCTGCGTCTGTCTAATTCAACACGGCAATGGGCTCACCACCTATTACGTGGGACAGGAATCCACACGGTGAAAAGTGGGCATATAATATGCCTCTACCACCGCTTCGGGGATAAGGCGTGATGGATATTTATTTATTATTTATTTATAATTAGAAAAATACTTGAATGTAACATGCTCTTAAGACATTTCTGACTGTCCTAACGATACAGTAAAATACAAGTGTAGTGCTTAGAGACTGAGACAGAAACCCACTACGGACATGACAAAATTGGATTGTTGTACTTTTCCTTCTCTGACTCTCACGAATGTCTTATTCAGAGAGTGAGATGAATGCTTAATGGCGTAAATGCGGCAGCCGTGCTGAGGTCCTGAGTTCGAATCCTGGGTCGAAACTAACTCTGCTGATTTAAGCGGCCGAAGACTGAACCATACAACTGAGGTGGTTGGGATTAACAGTGCTCAGTATGATATTTGCTGCTTTTCCTCGGCACTAAAGTCCTACAAAATCTAATTATAAATTTATTTTGTACCTACATATTTTTTTCCCATCTTGACGTAATTTCAATATAATTTGTCTACTAGTGCCGCGTGTTGTAGATTTGTATTTTTTCTATTTATATTTTTTTTTCTGTTGCTACATTTTTTCTAACTTGACAATATGAACTCTCCTTAACAGCGCTAGGTTCTACATAATGCGCGCGGTTTCTATTGATTTGGCTATTTTCAGTAACGGCGCCGCCTCTGTTACCGACGCCATTCGTGTTGTCCGTATTAACCTATAATTAAACTTTGTTATAATTCATGTTCATTATTCATTACCTTTACTTTAAACTCTCTATGTTTCTATTCAAAAATTGTTTTTAATATATTAATTGGCCCTTCAACTTTTCAATTGGGCCTTCAGGATATTGGTCTTTCATCACTTGGGCGTTGTCTTTTAGACACACATTATGAGCTACCTTTTCATTTATGAACAATTTCAACCATCCAGACTATGTAATGTTTACCTAGACTATGTAATCGTAGTTGTAGAATATATATCGTTAAAAGTTTGTCAAGATACACAATACGAGTATTTCAAATCTAATTTAAGAATCGATTTTATTATACATAGTGTAAGTGTCATACCTGTTACGTGAATATCAATTTTGTTACGTGAGTGTTTTCTCTCAATAAGGTCTAACTGAAACATTCTTTTACTAGTACTGAGCGAGCAATAAAGCTTCTGAACTATCATTTACAATAATTTAGATAGTAGGTTTGCGTCCTTTCTACGAAGTCTGCACGAGTTTCACTCCAGCTAAAAATTCATAGCATCTTAAAAGCAGTTTTGGATATTTCCCAATTTCTCTAATGTTTCGTTTATCAATCACGCGTTGTCCCCGAAGAGGTGTCAGAGGCATATTATAAGACCACTTTTCACCGTGTGTATTCCTGTCCAATGTAATAGGTGGTGAGCCTATTGCCGTGTTCAAATAGACAGACGCAGGTTGTGGCTACCTGCTGTTGAAATTAATTTTTAAGCCAAGTCTTTCAACTTGGCTTAACGACTGCCAAGTTACTAGCAACCGGGACCAATGGCTTAACGTGCCTTCCGAAGCACGGAAACGTTCGCAAATGTAAATGCCCCAAAGTGGTCACCCATCCGTGACCAGCCATAGCGAAAGTTGCTTAATGCAGTGATCGTACTGAGTTTACTGAACACTGAGTTAGCGGGGCCATGAGCGCTTCAATGTAATCAAGTTTTCTAATGTAACCAAACTGTATTTGAATTTATATCAATGAGCGCCTCTGGCATATACCAGGAGAACAAACACATCCAAATAGAAAAGAAATGGAGTCTAACTCACTAAGTTCATTATTTTAGAGAAAACTGAACTTCTTGGATTTTTGTTATCATGACTGACTATCGTTATAATTTAAAACTAGAATTTCGCTTAATCGCTATTAACTCTTAACTACCGGTCCGGAGTCTCAACAAAAATACCTCAGTCAACGACTCTATGTAGGGTATATTTGTATATAATTCTATGTCTTAGTCCATCATGCTTCCATGTCCTCTTCATGTTCCTTGCCTGACTACCTGTAGCACCTGCATTTGTCAAGTTCATGCGCGCGCATTTTTGTGAGTAAAAATCTTTCTTGCGAAGGTTGAGAGACTCCGGTTAGGTAGTTAGTGACTTAGAGGATTAGCATTACTGAAATAAAAAAGGTTGGGTTTAACACTGATCATTGGTGACGATTTTGTACGGTCGTGTACCTCCGCATCTGACTCCGAAATAGGAAAAACGAATTTAGCACTGTACAATGCCGAATCTATATCCCAGAGCACACTCTGATTCTCAGTCAGTCGATTACGTTCCTTTGAATTATTTGCTATCAATACCGAGGAAAATTAATAATATTACCAAAATAGTTGTATGGATTGCTGCTACTTGAGTTATTGTGTAATGCAATTTTATAACAATTATCCAATATGACAAAAATTTGTTTTAGATTATGCTTATTGTTTACTTAAGTTTAAAGCACTAGATGTTTTCTAAAATGTGTTAATTTTTGATACTGATCTCATTTTATAGAAATGTCATAATCTTATTTTATTATTTACACTGTAAAAAATTTTAAGATTTTTTAATAAAAGATGATTATTATAAAAGCATTTTTAATGATAAGATAGATAGATAAGATTGTAAGAAATTATTTTTTGGTTTTAATTTATTACCTGACAACATAATAATAGTATAATTTGACTGCTACGCAAGAGGTCCTGGGTTCGATTCCCGGGTCGGAACAAATATTTGTGTGATCCGCAAATGTGTGTTTCGGAGTTTGGGTGTTTCCTATGTATAATATGTATGTATTTAGAAATATATAAGTATGTTTATCAGTTATCTAGATCCCATAACACAAGCTAATATTAGCTTACTTTGGGCTAGATGACGCTGTGTGAAAAGTGTCCCACAATATTTATTATTATTATTATTTATAATCTACTTTTTATACCAATTAAAAATCTCGAAGTCTGAGAGACTCCGGGTAGGTAGTTACACTAGTTACGTTGCTGGAATAAGGGGTAGGTAGTCAAGGGTTAAATGACATCCACAAATACACATGAGTACAAGCGTATAATAATTACGAGTAAGTAGTGATGAACTTTATAAATCTTTGAAACTTTTGAAACACTTAGATACTTTGTTCATCTCGTTTCGAAGCTCAAAATGCTGTATTAAACAATGTAATTATATTGAAACCGCCATATTCGTGAAGTAATATTATACAGGTACTTCCACATTTCAATTTAAAATTCAGTACACTGTCAAGAATGTAGAACTCGGAATATTACCAACGTTTATAGTCAACTGATGTGCCTTAATATCGGTAGCGGAAAATTGAAATGTCCAATAAACCTGATTCTTGAGAATATTCTTGGAAGCTTAAGACTTAAGATATTATGGGTAGCCTCAACAGTGAGAGGATATCTTACGTATATTATATGACACAATATATTTACAAGAAGTGGTAAGAATATATTATGTTCTTAAAACGTATAACACCACATAGCTTAAAATTTGACTGATTGTACTAATCAGCCGAATTTTGAGGCATGTGGTGTTATTCTTCTTAGTCGTTAGTAAGGCAGGCCGTGTATGCAATAATCACCTACAACCGGACGTAATATTATTACTTTTACAAGATAGTGGTTTAGAAAGGGTCGGCAGCGCGAGTGCTGCACCTCTGGTGTTGCAAACGTCTATAGGCTACGGTGACCACTTTCCATCAGGCGGGCCGTATGCTTGTCTGCCAACTCAGAGGTATAAAAAAAATAGTGCTAGCAACATTCCTTGCTCTGTGCTATATTCCATAATATTAAACGGTTAGATCAATATGACCATCTTTTATTCTAAATATTTCAATATGACGTACTCACCTATTTCAAAACAGGGTATTTTTAGATTTTTTTTTCGTTTGGAAATCCTAATGGATGCTATGCCGGACTCCTACCGACTAAAACCACACGTTACCCTTCTTTCTGTCTATGGCCAGGAGTCCCGGGTGATCCCTCGGAAGGATAGCCCCAGGGCTCTCGACAGACCTTGTCCGCTACCGCAGGCTCGTTCAGGGGGGGTTCGGGTATGTATCCTGTCTCTTTGGGGGATTCAAGTGTTATCTCGCTTCTTTGGGGGTTCGGGTAATATACCACTCCCTTGAGGGCGTGAGCTACGTGCGTGTAACCCTCACGCTACGCCATCTTCCCTGGGCTGCTTCTGTAAGCACGGTGAGCAGCCCGCCCACCGTAATCAGGCTCCTGGTCACGGAGGCCGGTAGTCTTGGGCGAAGACAAGTCTGCGGCGCCCTCACCGCAGACCTAGAACTCGGGAAGGAGAGTTCTTTCTCGCTCTCTCTCCGCCGCCTCTTTTGCGAGCATGACTTGCTCGCAAAAAGACGCAGCAGGCGTCCCACTTGCTCCCGCTGGAGATCATGGCTCTTACTATGGTCTCCGGCGTGAGAATGTCCACGCCCAGACCCGCAACGACGTCTCGGCGTTGCATCTCCCACGCCGAACACTCTGCCAGTGTATGCAGAGCCGTATCCTCGCTGCAGTCCGTACAGTGCTGGCACTCTGGTGTTACCTCCGGGTGTTTACGCCACAGAAACATACCGAAGCACCCGTGCCCGGTAAGTATCTGTGACATCCGGTAGGTGGGGCTGCCGTGTTGCCTATCCAGCCACTCCTCCATGACCAGCTTCACCGCCTCAATTGTGGTATGTCCCCACTTAGGTTGCTTAAGTCTTCCATGTCTCCATAAGCTTTTGGCGGAGCAGGGATCGCTGAGCCTCGATTTCTCGGGGCAGGGACAACAAGGGATCAACGACGCAAGGATCCTCGCTTCCAGGTTCCGTGGAGGGGTCCCGGCTAGGTGACATGCCGCCTCGACTGAGATCGTGCGGTACCCTCTAATCATTCTGATGGCCATGGTCTTCAGCGGACTATGTAAAATAGCCACGTTGGTGGCCGTCAGGTTTCTTGCCCATACGGGGGCTCCATATAGGGCCATGCTCCACAGGATCCCATGGTAGAGTCTCCTGCAGGGAGCGTTGGGTCCCCTTATATTGGGCAGCAGTCGCGAGAGCGTTGCCGCCACCCCCCTCAGTTTAGGGACCGTACTTCGGCAATGGTGTCTGAAGTTCCATCGGCTATCGAGTACGAGCCCCAGGTACTTCATCGAGGGCTCGATGCCGATGCTAACGCCCCATACTTGTACTGGATCCCGTAGGCAGCCCCTTCCGAGGTCATCAGATTTATGAAGGGCCACCTCCAGACCCACGACTTGAGCAACACGGTCCTAGAACCGACGCCTGTGGAACCCTACACGATACTTCTCGCCGTCCCGGCTTAACCAACTCGGGTAAGCAATGCCATAGCTCTCATGTACTTTTTTGCAGATATATATAGGTACCATCACAAATTGCGATGGCCTTTCTTGGTGAAGTCCCAAAAGAAGTTAGTGTCTTGAAACCCGCATCGAAATTAATCATAAGACAAATTGAAAGTGTTGGGTCGGCAGAGGCATACTATACGCCCAAATTTCACCGTATGCATTTTCTTCCCACGTAACAAGTGGTGAGCCCATTACCGTGTTGAAATCTACAGGCGCAGGCTGTGGCGACCTGCTGTTGAAGTTTTCAAGCCGTCTCAAGGCCTTCAAACAGGCTTAACAACTGCCATTTTACTGGCAACCGGGACCAACGGCTTAACGTGCCTTTTGAAGCACGAAAACGCTCGCAAATGTAAATTCCACAAAGTGGTCACCCATCCCAGGACCACCTATAGCGATAATTGCTTAACACAGTGATCGTTTACAGAACACTGAGTCAGCGGGACCACGAGCGCTTCCATAGAAATAAGAGTATTAAAAAAAGCTTAAGACCGAGTAAGTGCTTTTTATTTAGGTTAGTTATTAAATGTATGTACTTATTGCAGGCTTTTGATCTTGCAACTCTTTTCGTTTAGTTTCGATGACAATGTATCGTTAGCTGTGTAACGTTATTTTAAATTCAACGTGGGGGAACATTGAATATGGTGGACTAGTTAGTAGTTTTTAGTTTTTTAATATGGCTATCAAATAACAGGACTTTCTAAGAATAATTTAAAGATTTAAGGTAATTATTTCTTAAACTTTAATATTTTAGAAATTATGTCCTTTGTTAATGGATGGAGGAAGACAGCTTAACTTATACGCTAAAACTGCTTTAATAGGCGACTTGTCGGCTTAATACAACATCATAAAACTGAAGTTTGCTGTAATCATGATGTAGTCTAGTACAGATTACTTTGCGGGGCAACTGAGAACTAAAGTACGGGCAAATTATGAACAATTTAAAACGAATTACTGCAGTGCATTTAAGAAAATTTCTCTGTTTAATAAGAACAGAATTTTAATAGTATAATTTGTGACTAAAATAATTGTGTACGGGTTGAAATGTAAAGAGTTCTATTAAAAATATGTAAATGCTCGCTCCCCGTATATGTGGTGGTAATACCAAAGATTAATATGTATTTAATAGTAAAATAAAATAAATAAATATCCATCACGCCTTATCCCCGAAGGGGTGGCAGAGGCATATTATATGCCCACTTTTCACCGTGTGGATTCCTGTCCCACGTAATAGGTGGTGAGCCCATTGCCGTGTTGAAAATAGACAGACGCAGGTTGTGGCTACCTGCTGTTGAAATTTTTAAGCCGCCCATTAGGCCTTCAACCAGGCTTAACGACTGCCATTTTACTGGCAACCGGGACCAACGGCTTAACGTGCCTTCCGAAGCACGGAAACGCTCGCAAATGTAAATGCCACAAAGTGGTCACCCATCCGAGTACCAGCCATAGTGAAAGTTGCGTAACTCAGTGATCGTTTACAGAACACTGAGACCGCGGGGCCACGAGCGCTTCAATAATTTAATAGTACTATGTAATTAATAGTACTACATAGTAATATGTATTCAGTAATTTTCTATGGTAGAGCACATGTTTTTGGTCTTTAACAAACTCGCAATCTTTAAGTGAAGCGTCGCCATGACTATCTATCAAATGTGTGACGTCATTTTGTACGAATATTTGTATATAACTAAGCTTTTTAAGTGGTAATATTTGTCGATAGCAATTGTTGTCTTTTCAATACTCAGTCCAAAAACAAATCACAGATTGTGAAACGTTTTTTCCTAGTTTAATTAACGCCTTTGTTCATCAGTCTGTTGGTACAACATCTTTCAGGCAAGGTCGGTTTATCGGAGAAAGGGACTATCCAGTGCTCCCAAAAATAGTAGTAATTAATATACTCACACAGACACACGAGTACACGTAATACCAGTGCCATGTAGCCGTGTTCAAATGGACAGGCGAAGGTTGTGGCGAAAATTTTCAAGTGCCCATAAGGCCTTCAACTGGGCTTAACGATTGCTATTTCACTGGCAACCGACGAGACTTCCGAAGCACGGATACGCTCTAGAATGTAGATGCCACAAAGTGGTCACTCATCCAAGGACCGGCCATAGCGAGAGTTTCTAAACGCAGTGATCGTTTAGAGAACACGAAGTTATAGGGGCCACGAGCGCTTCAATTGTCAATAATTACTAGGCATCAATCAATCATATCAGACCACCGCCTGTCTACTGGTGGACGTACACCTCTCCAAATCTTTCAGTTCCATAAAAATCGATTTAGTCAAAGTAAACAAACAAAAAAATCCACTCCACATCCTATAATTTGATGAATAAAATACGAGGTCAGCTAAATAAGTCCGCTCGAAAGTCTCAAAATAGATAAATACCCTTATCATTTAATACCATAGCATTCGTGGGTATAAAATTTAGAGTTTGTTTATATGTATATGTTTATTTGGGTTTGTATATAAACCAGCAATGTCTCTGTGCTTAATTCCAATCACGTATATGTTAGGAACCAGTAATTACACACTAATCGTCAGATTCTATGAAATGTGCACATAGAGTACAGAAGTGGGCAAAGGATATAAGTGTAAAAGGATACCCAATGAGTATTGATTTATATTAAATTCTTTCGTTGGAGCCCATTGATAAAATTCAAAACAAAATGTAGATAACGCCATACCTTATAGCTTTCTACCAGTTTTCATAATTTTTGGGTTAATTCAAATCAAGAAGACGAGGACCAGATCGCAGAAGAGCTCGTGGCACTGCGGACTCAGTGTTCTGTAAACGATCACTGAGTTACGCAACTTTCACTTTGGCTGGTCCTCGGATGGGTGACCACTTTGTGGCGTTTATATTTGGGAGTGTTTCCGTGCTTCAGAAGGCACGTTAAGTCGTTGGTCCCGGTTGCCTGTAACATGGCAGTCGTCACGTCAAGTTGAAGGCCTTATAAGGCATGAAAAATTTCAGGTAGCCACAACCTGCGTCTGTCTATTTCAACACGGCGATGGTCTCACCTCCTATTACGTGGGACAGGAATGCACATGGTGAAAAGTGGGCATTGAAGATGCCTCTGCCACCCCTTCGGGGATAAGGCGTGACAAATAGATAAATAGGACCAGATCGTGACCCAAATTTATAATTTCACAAAAATGATATCTTAATACCAGTAAATTAACATTAATAATTTTCTATGTAGATAAGCATATTTGCATATGAAGGTTTCACTGAAGTTTTGAAACTTCCCGCTAACGTTATTGAGATTGAAAACTAATATCGCCCTGTGAAGTCGTAGCACGTAGCAGAAGTTCATAGCGGCAGCGCTACGCGTAGCATTTGCCGCTACGCACTTCAAATCTAATTTGTATATTATTTTACTCGAACAGAATTTTTTACTTCCGAAAATATATTTTCTGGTATGTAAACTTATTACAGCCCGTTTACACAAGGTCTCCATTTTACTGGTCCGGTTTATCCGATACGTTCTTTTTTCATCGATGACGTATGGAGTTACTTCACGTACTACACGTTCACAATACTAGGCGACCCCCCCGGCTTCGAGCGTAGCATACTTTGAACTCCCGTTGCACCTTTTAATCTCGTCGATTATAAATGCTACATAAATACTTAAAAATTTCCCCGATTTGTCAATATTTATGATTACTGCTCCGCTCTTCAGGGTCGTAGCGTGATCACCTTATAGCCTTCCTCGACAAAAGGGCTAACTAACACCAAAAAAAATTCCAATCTGACCAGTAGTTCCTGACAATCTCAGCAACGACTGGGCTGAAACGCAAAAAAAAAAATTCCAGTAGTCAGTCTGGAAATTTTTTTTTGCGTTCTACCAGACACTCATACAAACAAACTCTTCAACTTTATAATATTAGTATAGATAAAATACCGGAATCTTACATTCCGTTTGTCATCGAATACTAGATGAAGGAAAATGAAAAATGAATTTATCCGTACAACTTTACGGGATATCTACTGTTTGTGGAAAAAAATTACGATATTAGAGAAATTAGCACCTTCATTAAATGAAGGGAAATTAGAATCCACTTTTAACTTAAGGAGTTAGTCTCTTTAAGTCAAAAGTGGATGCTTCCAATAACGTCGATTTTACCTTCTCCGCCGACGATAGAGGTACCAATACGGCACGTCAACTTGACGTCAACACTAACCTTAAAGAGTACCGGTGGTACTAGATACTGGAAATTTTCTGATTCAACATCGTATCCAGCAAGGACAGATTTGAATATCGTAATATGGTGCCTACGTGTGAACACAGCAAATTTTATCTCGCTTTTTGAAAGTTCTGTACCTATACTTAGCTAGAAATATACTTTATTGTAAACTCATATGAGGCGATATGAGTTTACACTTACACCAGATAAAGAAGTGTCTTTTTTCAATTTCCTAAAACATTTTAGCGCTTCACATTTTACAAATAGCTTAGTCTAAAAAGTATTTATATATAATTCAAACCTAATAAAATAATAATACGGAAGTTAAAATATAATCGAATGACTGAAGACCTTTCTAAAAATACGTTAAGAAGGCTATCACAGAGTTGACTATCGGTGCGAAAAATATAAGACCACCCGTTCATGAATAGTTAAAATGTAAGCGTGTTAGGCAATGTCCACACGAACACGAAAAGCACACACGATATAACAAAAGGACCTTCCGTTGAAAACTCAATATTCCAACTTCAACAAACGTAACTGCTACATAATACATTGCGGATTCAGTCGCCGATAGAGTTGTTGTTAAAATAAAAATCAGTTTCAGGGGATGTGCAAGCTCTTTAGATGTTTGTGTGAGCTTGGGTTTATTGTGATGGAGGCATGCGCGCTACGCAGCATTTGGTCTAGCGAGGTACAGTGGCATTCGGCGTGACGCGGAGTTCGCGCGCGTCTCCTGCAACGCCGCTTCACGTGCCGCGTGCATACTTACGTAAGTCACGTAAACGTAATTTAAAATAAAAACTTATAAGTCCACTCCACGTATATAATTATTGGTGATTTATGCAGACTAGGGTTGTATTTGTCGTAAATAGTGTCGTAAATGTGTAAGTGTGTGAACCTTACAATTGGGTTTGTTTGACATTTTCGTTGTGTTTATAAGGCCTTTATTGGTGTTTATACGAACGAACGTGTTATTTGGTAAGTGTAGACGTGACCTTAGAGCGTATTTTAGAGATAAATAGTGTACTTAGCTAAAATCACTTCAATTTATATTCTAGTCATGTGCGTACTGTTTTGTGTTTAAAGTTTAAGTAGTGTAAATACAAAGTGATTTTAATCAATTCTCTTGTAATTTCCCCAAATAATTTCAATAATTACCCATTGTAATACCTTATTTATATTAACTGGGCAACCAAAAACATAATAGGCACAGCATATAGTCACACCTTCAACCCCGAAGAAGTAGGCAGACGCCAGACGGCCAAATTATGCACAGACAATATAATGTATTAGGTCAGATGAATTCAATCTACCTGGGTTTCATTGGACGCTTACGGTTAGTTAACCCAGGAATAAAAAGATTTGAGTGCGTAGCACTAAATGCATCCAGGTGATCTACCCTTAGTGAATTAGGTCTACCTGGTGATATTACTCAGGTTTTACTGCATATGGTTTAATATTATTGAAACATCAAAAGAAGGCGTTTCCGTGTTTTTTACAAATATCTACTTTCTTGTAAATTCGCATATTTATAGGTTTATAGGTTATTTTGTAATAATCACGAGGCCTTTTTGATGTTTGCAATTATTATCGAGATAATACTTTTGTACGTAGATTTGTTACCTGTCAAAAAAAAAATTACAACGAAATGAAGTGTTTTTAAAAATATAGTAAGAGGTCTTGAATCTAAAGAAAAGACAATTGCGAGTCTGCCTTTGACTAGTTACAGCTTTCCAAACATGGATGAACCTTCTAAGGCCTGAATAGGTTACAGGTCCATGATGACTGCATCTCAACGAACAAATACTTGAAGTCTCATTATGAAAATTATATAAATTTACTTATGCTTTACTTATGGAAGGAGGAAAAAGATATGTGGGTAGTTGTTGAGTAAACACATAAATTGAATTGCTCATATATTTTAATTAATTTGAAATAGTATTACTTCTTTTATATATTTGTAAATGGTGACATTGTGTTGCTAATAGACCATACCTGCCAGTGTCTTTTCCATAACAGCATTTTCCACAAATATATAAGGCATATTTTGAAATGGAGTCACTACAAGAGTCTATCACTACAATTAAGGAGGCGTTGTGGAAACGGATGGCAGATTTTGAGGCAGAACTACCTAAAACACAGGGTGCGTCATCACTGGTGAATCTTGCAGCAGAATTTTCACAGTTCAAGATGTTTGTAACTGACGTCATGGGCAACCTGCAACAACAAGTTGCTATATTGTAATATAAAAAATATCCATCACGCCTTATCCCCGAAGGGGTGGCAGAGGCATATTATATGCCCACTTTTCACCGTGTGGATTCCTGTCCCACGTAATAGGTGGTGAGCCCATTGCCGTGTTGATATAGACAGACGCAGGTTGTGGCTACCTGCTGTTGAAATTTTTAAGCCGCCTATAAGGCCTTCAACCAGGCTTAACGACTGCCATTTTACTGGCAACCGGGACCAACGGCTTAACGTGCCTTCCGAAGCACGGAAACGCTCGCAAATGTAAATGCCACAAAGTGGTCACCCATCCGACGACCAGCCATAGTGAAAGTTGCGTACCTCAGTGATCGTTTACCGAACACTGAGACCGCGGGGCCACGAGCGCTTCTATATTGTCACGTACGATTGATGCAATGGAGATGCGGTCCCGCAGAAAAATGTTAATATTTCATGGCATACCTGAAGTGGAGAAGGAGCAAACATCTAATGTGCTAGTCAAGACAATCAATGAGCAGATGAACACAAGTATAGCCCCTGAAGACATTCGCCGATGTCACAGAATGGGTCACCCTTCGTCTGAGCATAAGCCGAGGCCTATTGTGGTCAAGTTTCATGATCTTGCAGTACGTGACGGTTTGTGGTTTTCGAAGACTAAGCTCAATGGCACTGGTATCACACAATCGGAGTTTCTCACAAAGGAGCGCCACCAGACGTTCATGGCTGCACGTCAGAAATTCGGTTTAAGTCACTGCTGGACCAAGGAGGGCTTCATACACAAATTGCAAAGGCGTTCGTCATCGAATCGTCAGCATTGGCGAGTTGAATAAAATTCAGAACATTAGTGTACTCGTAGAAAAGCCTCAATCGCCTATAAAGCCAACAACGAAATCCAGGAGAATAGTGAACTCTAAGAAGTGATTCGTTGTTCAGTGCAATGCCTTCTTTTCATAAACTTTATCCGAGTATGTACGTTAAGTACAGTTGAGTGTCTCGTTGTAATTGTGAAAATAAAAAATAATATCACGTCTCTTTTTAAGTTATAAATAATCACAAATGTTAACAGTGAAACTATCGTTGGTATACAGTGTTTGCAACGTGATTGCTTCTTGTAATAGTGTATAAATAAATGTTGAAAATAAAATAGTGCTATTGGGTCATTAAACTACCCTATACTTTGGGAAAGTTAGCCGAAGTTGGTACATTGCAGTCAAATCAAGAAATAATACCACTATATATGGGATATAATGTCCAATAGCTGTAGTTTTGAAAGTGGCTGCCTCTTTACTTAACTCGAAAGCCTTCAAATATAGCCTTAAAGATTTATTGGTAACAGCGCCATCTGTTGGTCGAGGTAGAAGATTTTAAAATCGGATATTGGAGTTTGAAATCGCCCTCTATTTACCTTATTAGTATAACGACCACTTCGGTTATTGTATAATGGCGAAGTGCAATATCTGTGGTAAGTTCGCTTCTACTAGGGGGACAAAAGATGGAGCGACTGGCGGAAGCTGCAAGTGTTGTGCAGAGAAGCATCAGAATAAGGACAAGACTCCTTCAAAAGATTTTAATATCAGAACTCGTGGATCCCCGTCCGAATTGGGTAGCCCTTGCCAATTATACGAAGATGCCGCCGAAGTACCACAGAGTGAGTATTCTGGGAGGGAAGTAGCTAATGAGATCAGGCTCTTTAGGGCTGAGCTTCGAGCGATGAAAGATGATCTGACCAGGGAGCTGAAGGACATGCGCAAGGAGGTAGGAGACTTGCGAAGTAGCATAACTGACTGCGAAACTCGAATTTCCAGTTTAATGGGTAGGGTAACTAAGCTGGAAAATCTACATGGCAGTGTGCATGACCTGGAGAAAACAGTGTTGGCTCTAAAGGAAGACCTCCACAGCCGTGAGCAGGATCTACTATCATCCGATCTTGAAATAACCAATCTCCCAGAGGAGAGCGGAGAAAATACGGTGCATCTTGTGGAGTTGATATCGAAGAAAGTGGGGGTACCCTTGGAGCCGCGTGACGTAGTGTTTGCAGAAAGTTTGGGTCCTCTGGTTAGACGGAGTGAGACTGGGAGTTCTATACGGGCGAGTGCGGTCAGCGAGTCGGGAAGGCGGGGGTCGTCCGCGCTGTTTGGTGGTGCGCCTGGCGCGCCGACAGCTACGTGACGATCTGCTAAGGGCCGCGCGGGTACGCCGTACGGCTAAATCTGAAGGCCTAGGTCTCAGCGCTGCTCCACGACGTTTCTTTCTGAACGAGAGGCTGAGTAGGTATAATAAGGCACTGTTCTATCGCGTGCGGCAGGTGACGAGCCGCCTAGGATGGAAATATGCCTGGACGAAGAATGGGAGAATCCTAGTGAAGCAGGCCGAGGGAAGGCAGACCTACAACGTACGCAACGAGGAAGACCTGCAACGTGTTTTTGGTCCTGATTTGAACAAAGACTTTACTGTGTAGAAATAGTCAAATGAAAGCAACAATATCACACAGGACTCTGGCACATGTAAGCTTTTTAGAAGTAAAAAAAATTAAAAAGTTACATTATATCACCTCTTTTTTTTCTTTTCTAAATAATAATAGTAAAATAGACTATTTTAATTATTGTATTATGGTCGTAAGGGATTGTGATGGAGTGTGTCTTTGCCTGGGTGACTGGTTGTGTAAACTAACTTACGTCTTAGTCGTGTGTATATTAAAAACAGACTGGTACAATTGTTTTTGCATATAAAAATTACCATTGTCAACATACATCTGTAAGATTTTGTATTTGGTTCTCTGTAAATCTTCACAAGACTATTATCAAATTTGTGCAAACTTATGTTTTATATAGACATTTGGCATCTAACCGCATTTATACCTCCAAGTTGAACCTAGCTTATATAACTGGGGCAGTGGTCTTACTCTCTTTGTACCATTGCAATATAGTGTATTTATACCAAAGTAATGTAATGGTATCTCTGTATAATTTGTATGTACACAGTCAGAACAAAGTAATTAGCCAGTCCCTCGCTCGGTCACGCTCATTTTTCAGTACTAATTGTTTTACAATGATAGGGTTACTATTCTCGTCTCATTGTAATATAATTTATTTGTTTCTAAGTAATAACTAACTATCTTCACGCTGTATCCCTGACGGGGTAGTCAGAGAGGACAGATCGCCAGGCTTCGCGATCCATGCATACTTCTTTCGCTTCTTCGAGATTCATCAATCGCTTCATACACGCACGTCTGGGTATCCGAGTACTTTTGACCTTTCCGTTTTTGAGCAATCTGCTCACGTGGTCTTCATATGTAAGTCTCGGCCTTCCCTGACTCCTTCTGCCCTCTACTTTTGAACAATATATATTCTTCGTCAATCGTTCCTCACTCATTCGTTGGACGTGTCCAAACCAACGGAGCACGCCCTTTTCCAGCTTAACGCTGACACTTTCATTCAAACCTGCCATATTGCGTATCACTTCGTTACGTATTCGGTCGGCCAAGGTAACGCCGCACAATTTTCGAAGTGATCGCATCTCCACAGCATTCAATTTACTTTCATGCATCTGCTGACATACCCAGGTTTCACTACCGTAAAGCAAAGTTGGCACTAGCACTGCGTTATGAATCGCCATTCGTGCTTCTTTTACGATGCTTTGTCGCTTTACTAACTGGGACAAAGCACCGTTAACTTTGTTTCCGGCAGCTACTCGCCGTTCTACATCCGAATCACATCTTCCATCCGCGCTAAACATACTTCCTAAATACACAATTTCATTCACTTGCTCTAGACGTTCCTGGTTTACTCTAATCTCGCATTTAGTTCTTACGTCACCTCTTTCAAATACTAGAACCTTAGTTTTACTTGCATTCAAGCGGAGACCCTTACTTTCACACCCCTCTTTCATATTAGTGACTAATGTCTGTAGGTCGGCTTCTGATGAGGCCATGAGCACCGCATCATCAGCGCACAGCAGACAGTTTACTGTAAAGTCACCCAAATTCACACCCATATTAAAATCTTTCAACTTCTGTAGGCAGCTGTCCAGATACACTATGAACAGCCAGGCGGACATGACACATCCCTGTTTGACGCCTGTACAGACATCAAAAAGAGGTGACACATCCCCCCCTACTCGCACGCAAGCCTTACAGTCCCTATAAAGCGACTGTATTGCCTGCAGTAGCGAGCCGTCCACACCATATCCTGGCAGCAAGTCCCACAGCGTTTCTCTCACAACGTTATCAAATGCTTTCTCTAGATCCACAAAAGCGCAGAAAACCTTCTGGCTAAGAGCCAGAAACTTTTCCGCGATCATGCGGAGAGAAAACACTTGATCCATGCAACCTCTTCCACGTCGGAATCCGCATTGAGCCTCCCATAAATACCTTTCAGACTTTTCTTGCATTCGTGCCGTTATAACCTTTGCATACACCTTACTAGCTAAGCTGACCAAGCTGATCGCCCTGTAGCTGGAGCAGTTTAGGCGCGAGCCTTTCCCTTTGTAAATAGGTACTACAACTGCTACTCGCCAGTCATCTGGGACCTCACCCGTCCGCCAGCACAAGTTGCATAACAGACATAGTGTGTCCCAGACACGCGACCCACCGTACTTGATCATCTCAGCAGTAACTCTGTCTTTTCCCGCAGCCTTACCACATTTCATACTTCTTATCGCTTGTTCTATTTCTTTCATACTAATGACTTCAATGACATCGGGATCCGGAGCATCGAAGTGAGCTCCACTTCCCGACGTGGCATCTCTGTCTTTTCTTGCATACATCTTTCCATAATATTCACTCCATCTCTGCAGGACGTCACTTTGGTCTGTTAGGACGTCATTGTTAACACTAAGCACTTTATTCATACTGCAGATTGCCGAACAACTCCGGGTCTTGCCTACCTCTTTCCAGAAGAGCTTGGCATTATCCCGGAAATTGGACGACAACCTTTCATCCGCTTTCATTCTGCACCTTTCACGAGCTTCTTCTATCAGTGCCTTCGTGTTAACTTTCTGCAGCTTGTATCTCTCTTTCATATTAAAATCATTCCGCGAGGCTAAGTAGTCTAGCCATGCTTTCTTCTTCATTCGAACTGCTTCTTTCACTTCCTCATTCCACCATGCATCACGCTTATTACTACTGCCTCTTTTCGTTTCTCCACACACTTCCACAGCGGCATTTATCATACTGTCCCTAAGGTTCTGCCATACACTTTCCACATTCTCACTGCTTACATTGACGTCGCCAAGCTTTTCGGCTACTCTTTCATTATATTTATCCCTAATGGATGCATCCTGCAGCTTCCAGCTTTTGATGCTATAAGTCGGCTCAGGTTCAGGACACTCGGTACGATGACGCCAACCCGCGAACAGACCCCTAACCCTAGTTATGACTAGGTAGTGGTCTGATCCCAGCTCAGCGCCTCGATAAACCCTTGTGTCCATCACCTGTTTACGGAGCCGACTATCCATTAGGAATAGATCTATCATGCTTCTCTTTGACTTACATCTCCTCGTATACATATGAATTTGTTTGTGGTTGAACATCGTGTTCGCCACAAACAAATCCTTTTCCTTACAAAATGCCAGTATTAGCTTGCCAGCGTCGTTCACCCTTTTATCCCCATACTTCCCGAGTACCGACTCAAAACCATCGCGAGCGGTACCCACCCATCCATTCAAGTCTCCACATACTATAAGTCTTTCATTTCCTTCTATCACATTTAGAGCTTCTCTCATACTCTCCCAGAAGTCCTCTAGCTCACTCGCGTTCGACGAAGATACTGGCGCGTAAGCAGCTACCAGGAAAATCTTCGTCAAACCAAGTTTTACACGGATCCAGAGGATTCTAGGACCTACCAGTTTGTACTCATATATACCGGAGGCCAATCGCGAGGACAGCAAAATTCCAACCCCCCGACTGCCATGCTCGCTCTCTGGTACTCCAGACCAAAGCGCGAGCATCCCACCCGGGAGCTCCAAGACTTCGCTGCCCTTGCGCTTGGTCTCTGTCAAGCACACTGCATCTAACTTTCTCTCATTCATAACATCCATCAACTCATTCATCTTATCTGTCATTCCTCCCCTAACATTCCACGCAGCTACCCTGCACTCCATCCTCCACTTCCCGCCGTGTCGGGCCGCGCGTGTAGGGTGGCGGTCCCCTACGCCGCTCTGGCACACACTTTTCGCACCAGCTGAAAATATTTATTTATACACTATATTCTAAGTAATATAGTGATAAATAAATATTTTCAGAATTTATTCGTAAATAATGGCTTGACGATCGTGCCACTGATATCGTTTAGCGCTAAATACTGTAATCCAAATGAAAGTATAATAAATCGGTCGTCTCAAATAAATGTTGCTAATAAAAATCATAAAAATACTAAAAAATAAAGTGGAAAATTTGAAAATCGGATTATTCAATGTGGGGTCTCTTGGGACCAAACATGAAGAATTTATCGTGGCTATGAAAGGTATTGATGTGGATGTCATGGCGATTATTGAAACATGGATCAAAGAGAACACAGAGGGTCGTGCACCGGTGGTACCAAATTACAGGCTTCGGCACACGCCGCGCCCCACACATATTCGTGATGGACATGGTGGTGGGGTCGGCTTCTATGTGCGCAGAGGACTACATGTGCGAAATGAGCCGCACCCTCCTGCTCGCCAAGTCGAGCAGATGTGGATGCGACTCATCAGAAACTCACAATCGATTGTAATTGGTACAGCATATAGGCCCCCTTGGCTTAATATAAATACTTTTTTGGATGCATTGACTGATTCGGTATCTTCGTTTACTGGAGCCGATAAAATAATAATTTTGGGTGATTTTAATGTGGACCTCTTGGATCAAGTAGATTATAAATATAAGTTACTCAACTCCTTTTTGGTTAGCATTAGCCCGAAGAACATGGTGACCGGGCCCACTCATTTTACGGATCACAGTGCAACATTAATTGACCTTATTTGTACAAATGCAAATGTAAAGAGTCTCATGGTGCAACATATTCCTGATTTAGGTCGACATGCCTTGATATCTGCAGTTATTAATTTTAAGGTTGAGAAACCTGCTCCGCAGTTAATCATTTATAGGCCGATCCGTGACATACTATTGGAGAGGTATGAGAAAGATCTTGGCAACATGGATTGGGATTCTATCGGGAGATTAGGAGATGTGGACTCCATGGTGCAAACCTTCAACTCGTGTATCACAGCTCTGTTTGATTTACATGCCCCGGTCAGAAGAGTGTTGCTCAAGGAGAAATCATACCCCTGGATCACCAGCACTATTGAGGACATGATGAGTCTCAGGGACAAATATTATAAAAAGTCTAAAGTCACAAACCTACTTTCCCATAAGAATTCATATATAGAACTTAAATATTTAGGTAGGGCAGCGATAGAGAGAGAAAAGTATGCATATTTTAAGTCAAAAATTAATGAAAATATTGAACATCCAAGGAAGCTGTGGGGTCAGCTCAAGAATGACATACTGACAAAAAGCAGTATTAACCCAGAGCTGCCCGACATCTGCAGTAGACCAGAGACACTTAATCAATACTTTCTAAGCGTTCCAGGCCCTGATAAAGTGACAATATCTGACCTAACCTACTTTGAGTTTGAGAGATTCGGTAGTAATTGTTTTAGTCTAATGCCCGTTGATGAGGAGGAGGTGTGGAGGATTGTTAGAGGGCTGAAATCCAACGCCATGGGTGCTGATGGCATATCTTTGGACATGTTGATAATGACTCTACCTCAAACATTATCTGCCATCACACAAATAGTTAACACATTAATAAACACCTCTACATTTCCTAGCAGTTGGAAGACAGCAATTGTGAAACCGATACCCAAGGTGTCCAGTCCCTCGGGCCCTAGGGACCTTCGGCCCATAAGTCTGCTTCCTTGCGTATCTAAGGTACTGGAAAGAGTAGTTAGCAATCAATTTACAAAATATTTGGAAAAAGCTAACATATTACCCGTTAAGCAATCAGGGTTTCGAAAGGGGCACAGTACTGCAACTGCTCTATTGGATGTAATTGATGATGTACTGGAGGCACGAGATCAAGGTATGGTTACCGTGCTAACGCTGCTTGATTTTTCTCGTGCATTTGACAGCATCAATGTATCACTGCTACTGGCTAAGCTCGCGTACTATGGGTGCAGTGTGGAGGTGATCAGGTGGTTTAATAACTATCTTACAGATAGGTGTCAGTTTGTACAAATAAGAGACAGCAGAACAGGTGATATGATTTATTCGGCACACAGTCAGGTGAAAAGGGGCGTTCCACAGGGATCTATCCTCGGGCCCCTTCTCTTCATTCTTTATAGTGCAGATGTGATTAAATCAATTAAAAACTGTAACTATCACCTGTATGCTGACGATCTTCAGTTGCACCTATCGTTTCCGTTATTGGAATGGCTGGAGCATGTGGGTAAAATAAATGAAGATCTGAACCGAGTTGCGGCTTGGTCATCTAGAAATGCACTTGTATTGAAGCCTTATAAGTCCAATTACATAGTGTTGGATTCAAGGCAGATGATTGACAGCTGTTCTCGGCATCAACTGGGCATCAAGATTGCGGGCTGTGCTATCCAGAGGGTGTCTGAGGTGCGCAATCTTGGAGTCACATTTGATGAGCAGCTTAAGTTTGAGACTCATGTGCTGCAGGCTGTCAGGGGTTGTTTTTACAGACTAAGTCTGCTATATAGGATACGCCCATATATTAGTGTTAGCATCAAAGTACTAATATGCGAGTCTCTTATTCTATCCAAGCTTAATTATGCAGACACTGTTTATGGCAGCTGTCTGCTAAGAAGGACAGAGCGTATCCTACAGCGGGTTCAGAATGCCTGTGCTCGTTTCTGTTTTAATGTTCCACCCCGTACACATGTAACACCTTTTCTTAACAGTGGAAATATGTTGAAAATGTCTGAACGTCGCGAGTTGCACTTGGCTAGCCTTCTCTTTGGTGTGGTGTTGACTGGCAGACCCAAATATTTGTATAACCGATTAACCTGGTCTAAGGATGTAAATAAGTACAACACAAGAGGTTCCACATATCTTATGTTAACACCAAGCCATAGAACTGCTGCATTCCGGGGTAGTTTTAAGTTGGCAGCTAGTCGTATTTGGAACGACCTTCCTCCGCCGTTTCGTGCCCTAATAACATTAAACTCGTTCAGGAAAAAATATAAAGCTTACCTGTTAGATAAACAAAGAAGCGCATAATTAAGATTTCAAATGGGCTTTTACTCTGAGGTAAGAGACTGGATCGAAGCTGCTATTGAGATGAGGGTCCTGGGCTCGTAGGTAAGCAGGGATAACTGTGATAAATTCTCTGATCCCTTCTATCGTGAATATTATTTAGTTTGTTGTTGTTATATGAGCAACGCTATGCATATGTATTCGGTTTCTTCAAGGGACATAAACAGATAGGATTTCTCATTTGTCACTGCCAGATGCCGTTTTATCCCTTTATTTATTTATTTATTGTTTCTTATATCCGTCTATGCAACAGATCCTTAATGACCGTGTTACATGAATGTGTGTATCTTGTGCGTTTTTTGTGTACTATTATTTTATTATATTATAATAAAATAATAGTCTCATCATCTATTCTATGTAAGAAATTGTATTTGTCCGTTTGTGATAAAATATTTAAAAGTTTATGGTGTTAATTTCTAAATGTGGCGTCACTGCTAAGGTGCTTCCAGAATACCAGCGTTGCATGTCATATGGCATCGCAGCATTTTAGCTGAGGAGGCAACCTTTTTTCTACTTCACACAACATGTCACCTATTCAAATGTAAATGTAAAAATATCATGTGATGTGTGTTTTTTGAAAATAAATTTCTTCTTTCTTCTTTCTTTCTATGATGTAAAACAGCATTAGGTTATTAGGTATTATAGATTGGCATTGGATTGAAATTCTACCATTCCTTTCTAAAGCACTTGAACGCATTGTCCACATCCAATTAAGCTCATTTATCCGTAAAAATAATCTTCTCAATCCATTCCAGTCCGGGTTTCGTCCCGGTCACAGTACAACCACAGCTTTGGTAAATATTACAGACGACATTAGGACTGGTATGGAGAATGGGAAGTTAACTGTTCTTTGTCTACTAGATTTCAGTAACGCTTTTAACACCGTAGACTTTGACATTTTACTTTCGATGCTCCGCTCTTTTAACATATCTCCTACGGTAATAGAGTGGTTTCGTAGTTACCTGTGTGGCCGCCGACAACGTATACAAATTGATAATGACGTATTCAGTTGGTGCAATACTAGTGTCGGAGTGCCCCAGGGTGGCGATCTCTCTCCCCTCCCTTCGCAATTTTTATAAATACTATCTCAAATCAACTTACTTCTACCTACCACCTTTACGCTGACGATCTCCAAATCTATACAGAGGCACCCCTGGAACAGCTATCGAAGGCGGTGGATGCCATAAATAAAGATTTGTTAAAAATATCTTCATGGAGTAGTTCATATGGGCTGCAAGTCAATCCTTCAAAAACACAAATCATAATAATTGGCAGCCCAAAACCAACAGCGAAAATAACGTGGTTTAAAGCCCCATAAGCCAGCCAATGGACCCAAATTGACACGAGCACACCGAATAGCCAGTCTAGAGTTTGCGCGCGAACATCTAAATTGGACTCGACATCAATGGAGCCAGGATCTCTTCACAGATGAGTCCAAGATAATTCTATACGGTAATGACGGAAGGAGTAAGGTGTACCGAAGACAGAACGAGCGTTTCGCGCAATGATGTATTGACGAAAAAGTGAGTTATGGTGGAGGATCATGGACAGTCTGGGGAGGAATCTCTATGGAAGGCAAAACTGGGCTAGACGTAGTGATGGGACCACGACTGCCGCCCCTAGACTGCAATAGATACATTCGCCAATGTTTAGAGAACCACGTGATGCCATATGCTGGATTTATTGGCCAAGATTTTGTTTTAATGCATGATAATGCAAGGGCCCATACTGCGGGAATCATCAGGGAGTACTTAAATGACACTGGTATCACTGAGACATTGGTATCACAATGAGATGGCCAGCGCGAAGTCCTGATATGAATCCTATAGAGCATCTATGGGATGAGCTGAAGAGGCGTGTTCGAGCTCATCATCCTGCCCCGCAAACCATGCAGGAGCTCAAATGTGTAATTTTGGAAGAATGGGAGGACATTCCTCAACATGTCATAACGATATTGATTAATTCTATGCCAAACCGTATGAGAGCTGTCATAAATGCACTGGGAGGCAATACAAGTTACTAAATAAACATTTCTTTTCATGTAAAACATGTCTTTATATAAAAATCGATTAGATTTTTTTCCTACAAAAAAAGAAAATGGACTTGTTTCAACGTAACTAGACTTTTTTAATAAACTGAAATTCAAATTTAGAACAGTGGCACTCTAAATGAATGATGAGTATACCAGCTCCAAAACTGCATCAAAACATTTTCCTTCTACATACATCTTTTATAATAACTAATTGAATCAGGCGTTACATGGCGGAAATCCATTTTTAAAAAACTATAATTATTTTTGTTTTTAAATGTTATTTTTGCAATATTCCGCTTTTTTAGAATGTCGTACGATGTCGACACGTGTTTCGCCTACACACGAGGTATTATCAAGACTGTTTGGCAGCAAAAGTACTTACGCGTTCACCTCAACCTTTTGTAGTTCGAACGCAACCAAACGATAGCGCGATGTAGACTTCTAGTTGTTTTGTCTATTTTTGAATAAACTGAGCAAAACTGAAGTGTGGAAGTCTGTTTCAGCAAAGTACACCCGTCCCGTTTTATAATTTCTAACTGCTCTAATACGGACATTTTTGGTTTGAAGTACTGTAACTTATATCTTTTATAAGTTACAGTACTCCAAACCAAAAAAATCAAGGTGGCTCGATTTAGGTGTCCGGGAGTGTATTTATATATTTAAATATTTGTATGTATAGATTTATATTATTTAATTTGGAAGTACACACATCAACACGGTCTAGGGATATTTTTAAAAAAGCGAATTACTATCAATGTGTTAATTAATTATATGACATGTATATTTTTAAAAGATACGTTATTTAATATTCTACCATTTTTTAATAATGGTTAAGTTACTTCGATTAAAATTTCAGGATTTTATGGAAAAAAATGAAGCATAGACGGAAACCGTACATGAATTAACTTTTAATTTATGAGTAAAAACTGAAAAAAATAGAAAAATCATTTAATTTGTGTTTATAAACTTGAAGTTAGTAGTCTGAGAAAGCGCCCATGATGTTCATAACATATCGGCAACGATTCGGCATGCTCAGAACAAGGTTGTCAATGTCTTGCTGCGGAATATTGTCCCATGTCCTTCTGAGGTGCGCAAAAAGTTGATCTTCTGTAGCCAGATTTTCAGGAACTTCCTTCAGAGCTCTTCTTTGCAGCATATCCCACGCATGCTCAATGGGATTTAGATCTGGCGATTGAGCAGGCCAGTCTAAGGCCCTAACATTGTGTGTATGTAACCAAGCTGCTACCGTTCTCGCCGTGTGTGCCCGGGCATTGTCGTGCATGAGCAGGAAATCTTGCCCCATTTGTGTTCTGTGGGGCAAGATGACGGGCCCCAGCACCTGTTGGACGTATTGTTCTGCCGTCATATTGCCCCGCACCCAAACGAGATCCGTCCGTCCTCCATGACGAATTCCTGCCCAAACCATAATTGTTCCTCCTTGGTATGGGTGAACTTCCTGAGGGTTCTGAAGACGGCTACATCGTCCAGGAACTCGCCAAACACGCGTCCTTCGTGAAATTGGATGGAAACCGAACCTGGATTCATCCGTGAACAGCACATTGGACCATTGCTCACGGCCCCAGTCCACGTGGTTCCGAACCCATTCTAATCGTCGTCCACGATTGCCTCTCCGTAAAGGTGGGACCCGGAGTGGTCTACGAGAGCGTATATTGCTTTCATGCAGTCGCCTTCTTACAGTTTGGTCACTCACAAGCACTCCACTAAGTAAAACTAAGGTTCTAGTATTTGATAGAGATGACTGGCTACACGCACGTCTGGGTATCCGAGTACTTTTGACCTTTCCGTTTTTGAGCAATCTGCTCACGTGGTCTTCATATGTAAGTCTCGGCCTACCCTGACTCCTTCTACCCTCTACTTTTGAACAATATATATTCTTCGTCAATCGTTCCTCACTCATTCGTTGGACGTGTCCAAACCAACGGAGCACGCCCTTTTCCAGCTTAACGCTGACACTTTCATTCAAACCTGCCATATTGCGTATCACTTCGTTACGTATTCGGTCGGCCAAGGTAACGCCGCACAATTTTCGAAGTGGTCGCATCTCCACAGCATTCAATTTACTTTCATGCATCTGCTGACATACCCAGGTTTCACTACCATAAAGCAAAGTTGGCACTAGCACTGCGTTATGAATCGCCATTCGTGCTTCTTTTACGATGCTTTGTCGCTTTACTAACTGGAAAAAATAAGCAATATAATACCAATAGTAAGCCAATATATAACCGGATTTTGATATTTGCCCACTTTGAATAGATTTATCTTAGCGTTCTCTCAATTACTTCAAAAGCCCAAATAGATTTGGAACCCTGGGTCTGCTATAATTGGCTATTATGTTGGCTATAGTTGGTGTATATGGCAGATATTGACTTATTACTATCGGCTTTGTTGGAAGCGACTGCGGTTTGACCTCTTAACCCCATAAGGGCTTCTGCGTCGTTGCCTCGACCATTTGTAGGTGAGGTAACCCCCGAGATCTTGATGTTTCTCCATACACCCACTTTGAACTGTATAATTAATGACCATATATTTAGTTAAGGGTTACCCTAAAGGGGTAGTCTTGGAGGACAGATCGCCAGGCTTCGCGATCCATGCATACTTCTTTCACTTGCTGCAGATTCATTAATCGCTTCATATATGCACGTCTGCGTATCCGAGTACTTTTGACTTTTCCTATTTTATGTACAAATATTCCTTTAATTTCGAAGATCGTCATTAATACCAATCGATGAAGCTCGCGAAGCACTGTCAGGTTTTTATTATCTATTATTATTTATTATAGATAAGAAATACGCTTCTGTGTTGCTTATCTTACCGTTTCCGTGTGTATATAAAATACAATATGATTTATAACTTTTTAATTTAGTTACATGATTATTGAATCATGTAATTAAATTTTTGAATTCTTGTATCGGCTTACCTATTTTTCGGTCTTTTTAATGACTGAAATCTAAGTACTAGCAGATTAGTTATGTATAAATTATAGAAGGCGAAATTTCAATAACCACTGATTACTTCAATGCTAAGTTGAGTGATTCTTAAGTTTCAAAGGAACAAGCCAAGTATCTCAAATTATACTTTTAAGTATTTGTGGCCTATGTTACGCAATATTCGCAATATTACACTCAATGTCTATTAAGTACTGAAACAAAAATGGTTTTATGCATTATTAGCTAAGTAACGCGGCTTTACCCGTGACGTAATTTGAACCCCGTGGCATGCATTTGATCCCGTGGTTTATTAATACTGCAATAATGTATTAAACTTTTCCCAATTTAATAACATTTATGATTACTGCACCATTCTCCTAGCGCTTAGTGATTTTAGATAAATGTGTTATCTAACACTAACAAATTTTAAAAAATATCTTTGTTTTAAATGACAATTTCAATGAATTATTTCCTAAATTGGTCAGTTTACCTGATTCGTCAGTTTCCGTACTTGCAAGTTTATAAAATTCGTTAACCATTCAGTTTCATAAACTCGCCAAGTGTCCCTAATTCGCGTTACAAATGCCATAAATTAACTAAAGATTAAATTACTAACTCGACCACCGGTTCAGGACACGGCCCGCCGGAGAAGGACGGGCAAGAACACTTCAGCCTTATAATATTAGTATAGATCGAAGATGTTACGGAGACATTGTAAATGTACTCTTAAGTCAAACAAACTTAAGCTTAACTAATTTAAGCAATTTCTCTCTGATTATAAAATATTATAATCATGTCGTCGGCTTAAAATTAAATCACTATCTTACGTGTTAACATACGTCAGATCTTAACACAAGCTTTTAGTTTTTGAATTATAAAGATATTTAAAAAGAATTAAACTTATTCTGATTTGTAATAAATATAAATATTGTGGGACATTTTTTTGCATACCGCCGCGCCGTCTAGCCCAAAGTGAGCTAATAATAAGCTTGCGTTATGGCGTTTATATATATAAACATACTTATATATTTCTAAATACACACATATTATACATAGGAAACACCCAAACTCTGAAACAAACATTTGTGGATCACACAAATTATTAGTTCTTACCCTGAAATCGAACCCTAGAGCTCAGTCGCGGCAGTCGCATACACTACCACTGCGCCACCGAGGCAGTTAATTTGTAGAATAGAATATTGGCATAAATTTTCGTTATTTGTTTTTTTTAGAACAAAAATGTATAGAAACAAAACACAGTGATAAACGACTTAAAGTCGGAAGACGGAAAAGAGCGGATAATAGGTGATTATGACGGATAAAGTTCTAAACTCAGTAGCTACCGAAAGTAACTTTTAAACTATTGTCGTGTTATGGGGAAATGGATAAAAAAGAAGTGAAAATACAAGCAAGAAAACTTCGTTTAGAAAAATACGACAGATACGGAGGCTTTGGATAGGATAAAAAGCTTTGAAAATATCGTTTAACATTGCGTATTGAGTTAACGAAACACTATGTGTGTATATACACATAGTCAGGCTTTTTTCCCGAAGAAGAAGGAAGACATATACTACACATTGGATTAGTAATTTTTTGTCCCACGTAATAGGCCTATAATCGAGGCAGATTGTGAATACCCGTTAATGACATTTAAATTCTAATCGCCTTAAGGCTTCAATTTGATTCAAAGTTACCATTCTAGATTGCCAGCTACCCGCTGAAACTAAAGATTTAAGGTGCTTTTCGTTGTACGAAAACACTCGACAATCTAAATGACACCATATTCATCGATCTCAGCACCGTAGAGTATATGTATACATAGAAAAGACTATTGGCATAAGAGAATATTTTGAGTCTTTAGTCAGTTACATAATAACTGACTAAAGACTCAAAATATTCTCTAGAACGCAAAGAAAGTGGAACGAAAGTAACACTAAAATTCAGAATTTATGCTCAAATTTATTGGTAATATTTACAAATCGTTATGACTACTTCAAAAACTAAAACACAGAGTAATTTACTAGTGGTTCTGTGAACCGTAGACTTCGGAGTAATTTTTATTAAATTGATTTTTTTTTGTCGTTTTGTGCGCTTTTGCCAATTACTACGGGACCATTTCGCACCCATGACTCCAATCCCCCCCCCCCCTCGCGAAAAGTTGTAGTCTACATCAAGGATAGTACATGCCAAGTAGCATGCAGATCCAATGAAAAATGCGTTTTGTAGACCAGCGGAGTTAAAACGGAGACTTAAAAGTCACTCTCATTTTCCAATTGAGTGACTGTGATCTTATTCCTATGTTTTTTGTACTCGTAGTAATTTACTTTTACTCCTTGCTGCAATCTGTAAATTTTTGTATCTCGAGTCTGTCACTATTACAACAATATTATGAGTAAACTTATGCTTCAAGGCTTTGCTTTAAATATATTTAATAGTTTTTGCGTGACAGAGTAACAAACATCTATCCAAAATCCATACAAACTTTCATATTTATAATTTTACTAGCTGATGCCCGCAGCTTCGGCCGCGAAGTTTTCCTATTCGAGATTTTGTACCGAATTTTTTGACAATCCAATATAACTTATGTTACTCACGAAGAATGTAGCTTTCTAAAGGAGAAAAAAATTTTAATCGGCTCAGTAGTTTCTGAGCCTATTCATTACAAACAAACTTACAAATCTTTACTCTTTATAATATTAGTATAGATAAGTAGGATTAGATATGTCTGGACAGTTCCATAGAAATGTGGCCCTCTTAGAATGTAAACGTAAACTACTGCGGGTGAGATTTTTCTGGAGCTGACTGTAATCGAGAGTCTGACTTGCCTTGTTCTGTAATATCGATTTTTTTCAAACAGTTTATTCGTATATACTTTTTAGTTCGATTTTCTTCAAAAGTATCAGTACGTGCCGTGGTACTTGGATCAAAGTACTATCAGGATCAAAAAAATACTGGTAGTGAATATTCATTGTCTTTGATAGGTAAATAGGTAAGTTTAAAACGCTCTATCGTTTTGATTTTTGAAAATTATGTTTAAAGACTCCGTTAAAAAGATACATTACAAGCTAATAAAAGCATTTTAAAAATGTGGCTACCACCCTACGGTTGAGTTTAATTTAAACATCATAAAACAAAAAGCTCGATTTCGCTTTAACAGTGACTATCACTCTTCTTATCACGTATTATATTTGGGTTGTGACGTGTATCAAGTTTGAAATATCCCTGCTAACAAAAACTCTTATAAAAACTTAAGTCATAAACCTTACCGATAATTAGATCACGTAGAAGCTTTTTTGAAATAATTAACATTTTATGACTCACCGCAGAGGAAGGAATCAATGTCACTCGCAGTCTACTGAAGACGCCTTACTCTATATAAATAAACTAGCATAAATAAACTAGCATTTTTTGTATGTGATTAACATTAAGTTCAAAACTTTAAAAAAAAAATCATTTATACTTATTTCCTATGACAATATGGACGATTTTAGAAGTTACTGTTCCACGCCGCGCGTATCCAGACGTATTAGTATAGGAATCAAACCTAACCTCGAGTCGAGACTCATAACATAACAAAAATCCTATTGCTCTTTGGTTCAAGTTATGCGGTTTCGATCATTCGCATCACTCTACATCACTTTGTCGATTTCACACGGTTTCTTTTAGAGTGGTTTGTTAAATATTTTGAGAGTAGAGCTTCGTTGTTCGCTGACTGATCTCAGCTCTTCTTAAAGATGATTGATGGTCATTTTCAGATTTGAAACTTTTTGCTCGCTGATCACTGATCAAGACGTCTCTAAAAAGAAGTAATGATCTCTTTGAGAATTGACTATTTCTGCGCTCTAACGTTTAGCCCAACATCTCTCAAATATGGTATAAGACCTTTCTAAGATGGCAGCCGTTCTTCTTGTTGTAACAGGATTTTTGTTTAGTTTCATTCATATTCTTAGTAATAATAACTACCCCCAATAATAAATAATAAGTAAAACAGAAAATCCCAAACAAAATAATTTTATCTAAGGCTGTGTAAAGCTCTAAACGTAAATTCTAGTCAAGTCAACTTCTGAAATATAAGATAGGAATAGGGAAACCTCCACGTTCCTTACCCCTTATGGGCTTGCTGGCGGTCAATTAAACATGTTGATGGTTTAGTGGTTAGTACACGTTCCAGGACTGGGAGTTCTCCACAAAGCCGCTCTCTGAAGCAAGTTAGTCATCACCATCATCCGAGCGTAAGATGCAACTGCATCTCGCGACGCCCGGGGTCCGCTTTAATACTTTCTGTCCTCCACTTCGCACGGTCGTCGGCATCCCCTGTAGTGAGACCATTGCCACGCATGTCATCCTTTACGACGTTAAGCCAGCACTTCTTGGGTCTTCCACTCTTACCGGGACCCGGCGGGGCTGACATGGCCAGACATTTGTTACCCACGGAGTCCGGCTGTTGCCGCAGGGTGTGATCGTACCAGCTAAAGCGACACACTTGCAGCTTATCTGCAATGTCACAGACGCAAAGACTGCCGCGAATGCGAGAGTTAAGGTTAGTGAAGTGCCCTAATGCATTCCAACATGTACAAAAATCAAACTTCCAAAATCTGAACTTCTAAAATCTGAACCTAAGCTAGGATTAGAGCTAGGAATCGAAAATGAAACTTAAACAGAATTAAAGCAAATAATTGTCAGAAGATAAATCAATGCTAACAAAACGATATTTCTAAGCTTAACAATCACGCTTCATTTATATGAAAGAGGAGTGTGACAGTAAGTGTCTTCGCTTGAATTCAAGTAAAACTAAGGTTCTAGTATTTGAAAGAGATGACGTAAGAACTAACTGCAAGATTTGGGTTAACCATGAACGTCTAGAGCAAGTGAATGAAATTGTGTATTTAGGAAGTATGTTTAGCGCAGACGGAAGAAGTGATTCGGATTTATAACGGCAAGTAGTTGCCGAAAACATAGTTAACGGTGCTTTGCCTAATTACTAAAGCGACTAAGCATCGTAAAAGAAGCACGTTACGGTAGTGAAACCGGGGTGTCTCAGCAGATGCGTGAAAGTAAATTGAATGCTGTGGATATGAGACCACTTCGAAAATTGTGCGGCTTAATTTTGGCCGACCGAATACGTAACGCAAGTTTGAACGAAAGTGTTAGCGTTAAGCTAGAAATTGGCGTGCTCCGTTGGTTTGAACACGTCCACCGAATGAGTGAGGAACGATTGACGGACAATATATATATTGAGCGAAAGTAGGGGATAGAAGGAGTCAGTGTAGGCCGAGACTTACATATGAAGACCAAGTGAACAGATTGAGCAATCTTCAAGAAAAAATGGAAAATTAACTTTGGTTTTTCCTTTTTTTTTTGAAGTTAATGAAGCGATTTACTTCTTGCTGAATCTGCAAGAAGTAAAAGATGTATGCATGAAGGAAGCCTGGCGATGTGTCTTCTCTGAATACCTCGTCTGCGAAGCTGCGTGAAGAGAGTTAATTAGTTAGTTTTTTTATCAATTACGCTTTAATCCCGAAGGGCTAGGCAGAGGTATCTATACGCCCACATTCCATTGTATGCATTTTCGTCCCACGTAACAGTTTGTGAGCCCAGAGCCGTGTTAAAATAAACAGACGCAGGCTGTGGCTACCTGCTGTTGAAATTTTTCAAAGGCCTTTAACCTGTGTTAACCACTACCATAATATGTTACTGGCAACCGGGACCGACGGCTTAACATGCCTTCCGAAGCTCGGTAACGTTTGTAAATGGAAATACCACAAAGTTATCACCCATTTATAATCAAACCAGCCATGGCTTAAATTGCTTAACGCTGTGATTGTTACGATGTTTAAACCAAACTCCAAAATATATTTGAAATATTGGCGTTTCTCTTCTATCTATAATTAATACAAACAGTCATGACTGTTTATTCAAAGGGTATAAACCATAAGACAGTAACCATAATTTTAAATCTGTTGTACAGAGTCGTATGATTATTTGCGACGTCATTGGGACAAAGATTTGTATGTATAATTTAAAAGAGTATCTTTCCGCTGGTTTTAATTCCTTTGGTTTTTAGAACATAGCAATTGCCTCTGGCCTACCGACCTCCTGAACTTTCCTGGGCACCTCTAGCAGTTATCAGGTGCTGCTGAAGCCGGCTTGAAACAAGTGAATGTCCTTTTGTGCAAATATATCACAGAAGTTTTAGTTAGAAACTGGGGATTGCGCAAAGTCGTCACCCTTCCAAAAGTTTACCATGCTTAGATTACTTTATGTCACTGATCTTTTACCCATTAATGACAGAAGCTAGCCAACGCACCTCAGTATAAAGCAACAAACGGTTGGAATCTTCGTCATTAGTAACACAAAGCTGATGAGATAATCTATCATTTAAAGAGCTGGTACGGATTTTGATGACATATTGCAGTGATTGAAATAGTCGTTCACTTAAGTTTCTAGCAACCAAATGTTGTCTATGAATAACGCAATGTACAGCAAGTACATCTATAATTTTATTTTTAAGTACGCTATGAAGCCTTTATGGCACCATGTCATAGCCGGAGCGCCATCCGAAGCAACTGATATAATATTTTTCAAGGGAATCTCTTTCTCATCACAAAACTTTTCACAATAGTTCTTCACATATTTTTTCATGTTTAATAAACCTCACGTAAGACAGCAACAATGCTTCATTAGTAGGTAAAGTGGACTCATCGAGCTGAATTGAGAATTGACTAGTCTTCAGATGATTGCACAATGATCCTTCAATGTTTTCAGCCATTTCATCAATTCGTCTTTGCACAGAATTATTACTCAAAGGAATTTTTCGGATAATATCTGCGGCCGGTTTATGAAGCACAGTAAATATTACTTCCTCTATTGCTGGCAAAATTAACTCTTCTCCGATGTTGTGTGGTTTGCCTTTTTGAGCAATTAACAAAGAGATATTGTACGAAGCTCGAAGTCCGTCGTCATCTTGCTTAGCAGCTGCCGAAAATAGTTTTGCTACACTTGGGGTTGAGTATTATGCTTCATCTCTAGGTCTTGAAAATATGCTACATTCTTGTCTTTCTTATCTTGATGCATTTTATTTAAATGATCTTGCAGTCTTGAAGGCTTCATTGCTTCATTCGAAAATATTTTTAGACATAGCAGGCACTGAGGCGACGATGGGTTTGTGGGATTTTCAATGAATCCTAATTTAATATATTACACAGAGTATTGCCGTGTCTTCTTTTTTACTTCCGACATTGTTTTGTTTTAATAAATACGTAAGTAAGTGTTGAACTTAAGTACTGCTTATCTATTACGCGCGAAACCGCAAATGAAAATAAAATAAATTATTCCGTTGTTTATATACATAGGATTGCATTAGCAGCACGCACCGACAGGAATAAGACAAACATGCATTAACTCGTTTATCTCATTCGACGCTCAATTGTACTCAACAAGTAAGAACAAGTATTCTATGAATCAGCCGATTGATACAGGAATGCACAAATCGGGTTATTTAACAAAAATTTGATAAAACATGATTGCCCGCGGCCATCGATGCTCATTCGACGCTCAATTGTACTCAACAAGTAAGAACAAGTATTCTATGAATCAGCCGATTGATACAGGAATGCACAAATCGGGTTATTTAACAAAAATTACCTATCTAGGAATACTAATAACTATTAAAATGCGAAAGTGTGTCTATTGCCTTTTTATTTGTTTGTTTGTGTCTACTTTCATTTCGAAACGGGGCGACCGATTGACATGATTTTTCTTTTATTTATTGAATAAAACAGGACAGATAAATGAACTACGCGGAGAGAAATATCGAACCAAGTTTGAACAATCTCTTAATTAATATTAGTTAATGTTCACAAGTTGTAGCTGAGAGTCGAGAGCTCTGTCGGTGTCTAAGAGTCCTCCTAGCTAGATGAAATTACAAATCGCCCCCCGAAGCCTACACAACGCCCCCATTTTTTTTCTGGGTCTCTTACAATGTAAATACACAAGGGGGCGTTATCGCCCAATTTGGGCAACGTTGACTTAAAGCATAATGTCTGCTGAAATGTGTTTAACTTTCTGCAAAAGCGGTAACTGCTTTAAAGTTGATACCTAGTTTTTATTTTGATGTGCGTAACTGACCCATCTAAAAGTAGACCGCGCCTTATGTATTTACCTTCTCTGGTCCTTTACCTATTAGAGTATTAGAAAAGTGTTTGCTGACGTGGTTACCCATCCAAACTTAGACCGCACTTAGATAACTTAACTTTACTCATCGTGTAGTCATCAGTGAAGACAATTCGATACGAGTATGTGCATCACTGAAAATCAGTGGGTATGTGAAAAATGGTGTCTTAATTAAAACCTAACTAACAAACCACAATACTTTGACCTGTCCTATGTATAGCTCATCTAGTAAGATGTAGTTCAAGCTGTATTATGACTTATGCTGAACTGATTTTGATGAAATATAGCGCAGTATTTAAGCTTGAAAATTAACCACAATATTCTTTTAGCAGAGTTGTGATCAACCGTCTGGATTTTGCTCCAACGCCGAACCAACAAACAAACAAACAGACACGAAGAAAAAAACACAGTTTCAGACTCTAAATCCCTTAAATAGTGGATTACAATATATTTTTTAAATTTATTTTAAATGTACGTCACAGCAAATTTTACAATTTTATAATAGTAATATATATAATATAATAGATAGATAAATGTCGTTAGGACAACTCACACAACGCCATCTGATTCTAAACCAAGCAGAGCTTGTTCTATGGTAACCAAATAACTGACAAACATACTTATATATTTCTAAATTCATACATATTATAAATAAATAATACCCAGACACAGAATAAACCCTCGTGCTCATCAGACAAAGTTTTATTCTGGGTGGGAATCGAACCCACGACCTCTTGCGTTACAGTCGGATGCACTCCCACCGCGCCAAGCGGCAGTCAATATTTCATACAATCAAGCATGTCAGGGGGGCGTCACTCTTTACTCATACGGTTACACTAAGTATAGACAAATGGTAGGACTCTGACAGGCCACGTATGCATTTTTCACTTACATCCTGACGAAAACTTGGCATGTGGAATTATTATTACTATGTCTCTATAAGAGCACGAGTGAGAGGGAGCGAGCAACATTTTTTTTTGTGGTCCTCACATATATGAATACCACGTGAGCATATTGCTCAAAAACGGAAAATTCAATAGTATTCGGATACCCAGACGTGCATGTATGAAGCGATTGATAAATCTGCAGAAATAGAAAGAAGTATGCATGGATCGCGAAACCTGGCGATCTGTTCTCTCTGACTACCCCGTCAGGGATATAGCGTAAAAATAGTTAGATAACGATCAACACTCAATACTGTTTAAATCTACTCCATATATTAAATTCGTAAATAATTAAAATTAGCTATTTACGTGATGAAAAAGTAGTGCGTCCGAGTGCATAAACAGTCCGCTAATAGTGGTGTTACTTGTGAGAACTATTACTAAGCAATTCACTGTTTGAGACTGTAAACAGTAAACAGGGACCTAAAAAACAATCTCAATCAATTAATACAGATTTCAAGTGATTCTAACGCATTATCCTTTATGGTGTAAAAAGTGACTATTTATTGTGCTATCTTTTTCGAACTTTGAATCTAATTCAGGAATTCAAGAACTGTAAATACCTACGTTTGGAAGAAATTATTACTAAAGAACTTTGGACTCAACACCTAGCGCCACTTAGGCCATAGTAGCGGTAAATAGTTAAACTATATAAGTTCAGCTACTTGACAACAGAGGGCTTAATGATACCTAAAAAATCGGTGGAATTTGATATAAAAATTTCTTCTACGGCGACTGATAAAATAGAAAATAAAAAATAGAAAATACCTGAAATTACTGTTGCACGCTGGGCTTGATTTACAACCCTAACTGCAGTGTAACAGTTGTGTTTCAGGCTTTGTTCTATGTATTGAATGGTTGATTGTTGCAGAAAGTACCTCAATAATTGAAAAAAATCTTTTCACTTAATTTAAGTAAGCAGTTTGGTTATTGTGCGGACGTCCACTAGAACTACCTCTGTGGAACATACGCAATCGGAATCAGACCTAAAGGCCCTGCAGGTAAGCGATCCATCTTCTGTTAAAGTAAATCAGTACAAAAGGCGGCTTACCAACCAACCTAGCCCAACGGAAAGAGATCCTCATCATGATATTAAGGAGCTATTGATCACTTGGCAGGCGGATTTTGAAATTAAAATTGACGAGATTTACAAAAACCAGAACGCGCTCATCTCTAAGCTTTCTTTGGATATTAGAGAATTGAAAGCACAGAATGTTAAACTACAAAAATCTAACGACGAAATCGTGCAGTCTATGTTGTTCTTTAACAAACAATATGAAGATGTCAAGGCTGGCTTAGACTGTCTACAAAATGAGAGGCTGGAGCACAGAAAAAGTATTGAAAATCTCGAAAAAAAAGTACAGGATATTCAGCTCAAGACCAGAACTTTGAATGTGGAAATCAGAAACATACCTCAGCCTGAAAAAGAAACCAACCTAGACCTGCAAAACACAATATGCAAGATTGGAAAAACCATCGGAACTTCCATTTCGTCCTCGGACCTGCGTGATATATTCCGCCCGATCATCGCTGAGTTTAAGACAGTACAGATGAAATTGGACACAATTTCCGCTGTTCGAAATTACAACAAAGGAAAAAGGTCAGAAGAAAAACTGAATACAGAGTTGCTTAAAATTCCCGGTAAACGAATCGCCGTATATGTATCTAAACATCTTCCCGCAAGTTCTAAGAAACTGTTTCATCAGACACGGGAATTCGCAAAACAGAATAACTTTAAGTACCGCTGGACCTCAAATGGTAACATCTTCCTTCGTAGGACCGACGGAGAAAAACAAATCCTGATTTCCTCTGATAAGTGTCTTGCGGACATGGGCTTGTCTAAGTGACTAGTGCGGTCGCCCATTCTTATAGTTCTCTTTAGTAATCAAAGGTCATTACTATCCTTTGAAATGTCCAAAACGCTTTATTTAAACTTAATATGTAAAAAACAACTCTTTCACTTCTGTAAATATACACACACACACTATATCTCTCTCATAATTTTACTCACAAATTCATGTAAACATCTCCACACATATCCGCTTTCGCACCCACACTTTGTTAATTATGATACCTTGAAATATTTGCTTTTCATTGAATATAACTGTGTTACTTCTGGTCCCGCTTTGATGCTTTTATTTCGTAATTTTATTAAAAACACAAATGGCTAACATAAACGATATTAATACCGACTTAGATAATATCAATACTTCGCAATCCTTTATCTGTTCACCAGAGAAATGTTCAAGTCATCTTACAAACTATAAACAAGCGCTTAAAATAGTTCAGGTTTATATATGTATCATAAACAAAAACTTTGATCAATTTTGCATAATGTTAGCAGAGACCCAAGTTGCATCTGATATTGTCGTGCTCACTGAGTGCTGGCTCAGTAAAGTATATACTGTACCTACCCTAGATGAATATATAGCACACTCGTCCAAGTCATTACTTAACAAAAATGATGGTGTAGTAATCTACACAAACACACAGCTCGCATGTACAATTAATGAGCCTTACTTCAAAGGTGGAAGCTGCTTGGTCTATCAAGTTGACAAAAGTCTTCTATTGTTGCAGTTTATCGCTCTCCATCGCTAAAAACTAATAATGATCACAAACACTTTATAGATAGTTTAAATCGTGTTTATAACAGCCTAACGACGCAGCACTCGATCCTTGTTGGCGATATAAATATCAATATAGGTTCTAATAGCATGGACCCTTTGTACGATGAATATTTAACACTCAATGCGTCTCATGGGTTTTTTTCCAACGCATACCTATCCCACAAGGATCAGTCAGAGATGTTTGAACCACATATTTAATAAATCCTATTATAATTCTACCACCCTGGTACTAGAATCCTATATCACTGATCACAGACCGACAGTTTTGTTCTTAGACCAACCAAAACCTATACATATTCAGTAATAAACATAGTCTCGTATCAATTACTCAAAGGTAAAATCGAAATAGATTATACAGATTTCTCATTCATTCTAGAAAAGGGTGACGCAAATGAAGCAACGAACAACTTTATTTCTACCTTGTCATTAATCCTCAATTCACACACAGAAGTTATCAAAATATCAAAAAGAAACCGTATGCTTAAACCATGGATAACACCAGGGATTATTCGATGCATTAGAAATCGCGACAGATTGCACATCAAGTCAAGAAATGCACCCGATTATATGATACTTTTTTTTTTTGTCGTGTGAAAATCCTCATGGATGCTATGCCGGACTCTTACCGACTAAAACCACACGGAGAACTTCTATTTGTCTATGGCCAGGAGTCCCGGGTAAGCCCTTCGGGAGGATAGCCCCGGTAACCTACGCCTGGTTTCGCAATTTCTGCAATCGCCTACTACGCAAATTAAAATTAGAATACCATAATAACATAATAGATAATACTGGTTCTCTGGAAAGTCATTACAAATGTCACAAATACCCAAAGAAATTACGACAGTCCTACAGAGCTTCTGAGAACTTCCAATAACTCTCAACAATCAATTAACAATATTTGTAATTTCTTCACTACTATTGGTAAAAACTTGGCTGAAAGAATTGCTCTCACTGCTACTCCCCAACCTATATCACCATTGCCAACAAACCACTCTCCATCTCATTTGCTGAATTCCATGGCTGTACTGGAAGTGACTAAAGCTGAGCTATTATCATGAATCTACGCTCAGACTGTGCCATGGGATGGGACGGCATCTCACCTAAAGTCCTAAAATCATCCAGTGAAGCTCTAGTCCCTCCAATAACCCACATCTGCAATCTTGCAAAAAACAGCGGTGTCTTTCCGGATGCTCTAAAAAAAGCACTAGTCCACCCAATCCACAAGAGTGGCGACAGAGACTGTGTCAACAATTATCGACCTATTTCAGAGCTCTCATGTCAATCAAAGATTCTGGAAAGAGTTCTGAACAATGCGCTCCAGAACTACCTTTGCAAATTTAACATTATAGCTAAAAATCAATATGGCTTTAGATCAGATATTTCCACTGAAGACGCCGTGATTGATCTAACCAACACTGTAGTTAAGAATTTGGATGTGTGTGCATATTTTTAGATCTCTCCAAGGCTTTTGACACAGTCTCTGTGCCAATCTTACAGGACAAGATGGAAGGACTGGGAATAAGGGGTGCACTCACGATCTGTTTAAGAGCTACCTTAGTAGCAGACGCCAGAGAGTAAAAGTCGGGGATCGGTTGAGTGATGAGGTTCTTGTCTCTTGTGGTGTTCCACAAGAGACAAGAACAGTATTCTGGGCCCTACGCTCTTTCAGATATACGTGAATGACCTATGCACTATGTGTCTCCTCACACTAAAATATTTACCTATGCTGTTGACACCGCGATTGTAATAGATGGCGCTGCCTGGTCAGCAGTGAAGGAGCGCGCAGAATACTCTTTAAACCACATAATGCTCTGGCTTAGCAAAAATCTACTGACGCTAAATGTGGACAAAACACTCTTCATCCGCTTCTCCTTGTCCAAATTTAACACACCTGCTAACGATTTTTATATTAGAGTTCACACTTGCGTGGATAATAATAGCTGTACCTGTCAGGAAATTACTCGAGCTACAAGTGTGAAATATCTTGGCGTACATATTGACAGCAGGCTTGCGTGGGATATGCATATTGGTGTCGTAAAGACGAGAACAAGAAGGCTGATACACCTCTTTAAAACCCTGCGTGATACCCATTAACCAAACTAGGCTAAGAATGATTTATCTTGCCTTATCTCAATCTATTATCCAGTACTGCATAATAGATTGAGATAAGGCAAGATAAACCATGACCCACCCCAGATAAACCATCTGGGGTGGGTCTGCAAAGACACAAGTAATGGAACTGGAAAGACCGCAGAGAGTTGTACCTAAAGTTATGAACCAAAAGCCGTTAAGATACCCTACAGCACAACTTTACGCAGAAAATAATGTTCTAACAGTCAGACAGCTCTATGTACTCAGAACAGTTTTAAAGGTGCATCAAAGTGTCCCACTCCCTGACCCCAACAAACGCAAGAAGCAACTTGTTTGCTATAGCTCTCGTTGCAGAACAACCTTTGGCAGGTGTCAGTTTAAGAGTAAAGGAAGCAAGCTTTACAATCTATTAAATAAACACGGCAATATTGTAGAACTTAATACGAGTAGGCACAACGTTAAAAATATTGCTACTAGTTGGCTTCTCGAATTAAACTATGAAGGCACTGAAGCATTACTCAAATATTTAGAGTAAACAGTTGTAGTTGTATTGCAAGGTTTCTCTCTCTCTCTCTCTCACACACACTCACACGCACACACACACACATATACACAAATACAGTCAACCTTCTCTTGCACACGCGTAACACAATCATACTTACATTTACAATACACTAATATCAAAAGCATGTTTATATAATTATTGTACTACTTACTAAAATTTTATATTATTTAGTAACATTGTTAACTTATTGCCTTTTTCTTAAATATTATTAGCTTAAAATCCATGAACAGTCGTCACTTACTGCGTTTACGTGTCAAATATTTTGACTGAACACTGTCTCCCAAAATTCAGGCGCAAGCCTAGTTTGGGAGCCAGTATTAGGTATGTTTGTAACTCTCACTACAGCATAAGATTATGCTGTAGTGAGCACAGAGAAGATTTACAATCACGTCTTAGATAAGACGTGATTGTAAATCTTCTCTGTGACCAAATAAACATATTATTATTTTAGTTAGATAGTTTTAGTTACAAATATGAATACCGCTTACCTATTCAGAGTTTAGTGGAAATACATTATAACATGTAGAGTCATCATCATCCGAGCGTCTGTCCCTCTTTTTCTCCTCCACTTCGCACGGTCGTCGGCATCCCCTGTAGTAAGAGCTCTCACGACGTCAAGCCAGCGCTTCTGGAGTCTTCTTGAGTTCTTACCGGGACCCGGCGGGGCTGATATGGCCAGACATTTGTTTCCCACGTATGTCGGCGGTTGCCTCAAGCCGTGACCATACCAGCGCAGACATGTACAGTCTTATTAATAAAAATGGTTTATTCTTACTTTACTCCACTCTTACACTTAGACTAGTTACTCCCAGATTAGCCAAGGAGTAACGCTGTGTTAACTACGTTATTAATAAACAGAGAGTAAGGTCCGACTAACAACGCATACCTTACTCCTGCATTAGTGCTTATGTAATGGCAACATTTCTATATTAAACTGAAAAGAATGAAGAATTGACCGAACATAATGTCATTTTACATAGTTAAAAGTGATTTACTTCAGTTTTGATCATTGCTTTGACAATCTGTCCTATAAGTCTTAAGAAAGCGTCTTCATTAATTTGTCTAGATAATTTGATAAAAAATAACTTAAATAACCAAAATGTCTAAGCGTCCTCGTTCCATTAATTGGGATGAAGAAGAAAAGGTAAATTCATGCAGAGTATTATCATATGTGTCGTACGTATCGTGTTTATTTGATGTACCTACTTATATCATTGTATACTGTTTTAGCAATTCTTTCGCAGTGTCCTTAAAGACTATACACACATTATAGAATCAAAACATTGACAACGAATTCAAATAAATTGAAAATGAAAGCATGGGAAGATATTCACCAAAAGTAAGTTGATTTCTTGATATCAAAGCAATAGGTGTTTCGCTATAATACTTACATTGCCTATTTTATTTTCCTTATTAGATTTAATAGCTTGAATAACCGACAACGGGATCTAAATCAACTCAAAATACAGTGGAAAGGAATGAAAATACTTGCAAGAAAAACATACACTGCTTTTAAAAAAGAAAGTAATAAAACAGGTGGTGGAGCAAGGCCGGTCACCCCAGATGATGTAATAATTGACAAGATTTAAACTTAATATTTAACAAATATAATATTTTCTTTTTAGGAAGCTACAATAACTATAAAACAAATAAAAAGTGACGAGACTAATATTCAGGAACAAAATGTAAGTCTACTAAGATATAAGATGCTCTTGGCCATTTGCGAGTGTTTCTGTGCTTTGTAAGGCATGTTAAGCCATTGGTCCCGGTTGCCAGTAACGGCTTGAAAAATTTCAACAGCAGGTTGCAACAACCTGCGGATATCTATTTCAACACTGCAGTGGGCTCACCACCTATAACGTGGGACAGGAATACACATGGTGAAAAGTGGGCATTTAATATGCCTCTGCCACCCCTTCTGGGATAAGGCGTGATAGATATGATTGATCTATGAAGTTATTTATAACTAACACTATAATAATTTCTTTATAGGAAGCCACAGTAACTAAGATACAAATAGACAACGATGAGGAACAAAATGTAAGTCTACAAAGATATAAGATGCTCTTGGTTGACACAATAATTCCATGTATAATACAAATGCAGTTTTGATTTAAAAGCATGTTTTCTTATTATTTACAGAAATCTATCCATGATTCTGTGGTCACGCTCCTCGGAAATAGGCATACAAAGACAAGGAAGGTCTGTATATAAATCATTGATAAAATAAAACGACAGTCTTAAGTCATGAAATGCCTAACAATTATTCTTTTTTGTTTTAAGAATACTCCGCGCAAGATATGGCAAAGTCGTACTTTGAAATTGCAAAAGGTTTGTATGTTATTAAGACTCAGTTTAATAAATAGTGAACAAATGACTTCTTATTTGTCATTTGTCACTTAAAAAGGTAGATGTTATTCTGGCAACTTGATAACTTGGATGGTTTAGCCTCCGGTTTAGTTATAACTCCAGTGGTTAATTATGCCTTTGACTTCATATGCTACTGTTATGTAGCACCTGAATATTTATACTCCTACCCACTTGCCACATGATATAGCTCTCATTGTACAGTGTTATGATATGTAGGTCTACTGTACCCCAGTCCTTTTTTTTTCTATATTGATAGCCATCATTATGAGTATTTATTCATTTCCAGAATCATGAAGACTACGTTTCAAATATTACACTTCATTCTAAAGAATTAAAAGACCGAGAACATTCAAGAAGAATGGAAATGGCCGAAGAAAAACATGCCTTAGAAATGGCAATGTTGAAACGAAAATTATTAACTGCTCAAATAGAGCAAGAAATTGCCTAAGAAAAATTAAAAAAATTAAGTGTTTAGAGTAGTATATTATATTTATTTCTATCTTATAATATATATTTTTATTACTTATATTTTTTTAATTATATTTTAAATTAATAATAGATAGTTTATTATTTGCCACCCAACTTAACCAAATCAATAAATATTTACTCATTTAAAAACTTCATAAAATCTTTATCATAGCGTATTCCCAGATCCTTCCAAACCCTACCTGGATACACCCAGTTCATTAAGTACTTCTTTCACATACACGTTGGTTACAACAATACAACAAAAACAAAACTAATTATAATTTAATCAGTGTATATTTATAGAAAATATTAAAAATTTTCATTAATAAATGCTGCTCTTGATGCATTTCCTCTAATGTTACTGATTGAGCGAGTTTCTAAAGAAACAAATGTTCCATCATCTACGATGCCTTCATCTTCAAGTCGGTCTTGTATTTGCATTGCTATATTGTGTACTATTGCCAATGCAACAATATACAATTTCGTATTTTCTAATGTTGTAGTAAATCCACGCAGTAAGCATCGAAACCGTTGTTTCCATACACCAAAGCATCGTTCAACAGTGTTGCGAGTTTTTATGTGTGCATGGTTATAATATTCTTCTTTTTGAGTATGTGGATTCAAGAGAAGAGTAAATAAGAATGGTGTACAGGCATAACCTGAATCGTTTAATAGTCTACCCTTAAACTCTCCCTGCTCAAATCTCTGTTTCAAACGGCATTCATTAAAAATTCTTGATTCATGTGTGCTGCCACGCCAGTGTGCCACTATGTCCATAATTTCTAAATTTGCATTTGATACAACCTGTAATAAAATAAGTAGGTAAATCCAAGTACATGACGCATATCTTGTACCTAGTCTAACTCAAGAACAACATACCTACTGGGGAATCATGGATGAAACTTCATAATAACAGCAGAAAAGGTAAGTCACATATTTATAACTCAGGCAATAGTACAAGTTATGTAGTTATATTCAGGGCAGGGAGGAGATTGATGTCTGTTGTAATGCTTGTTAAATGGTTATGTAGGGACTAATATTGGTATGGGGAATTACTTACTTGGACATTTATGGAACTATAACCTTTTCTGTTTATATAATACTTTCCAATATCTCCACCAACTTTTGGTATACGTATATGTGTGCAGTCAATGGCTCCGATGACTTGTCGAAATCCACTTATGGAATAAAAATCTGCTATCACTCTCTTCTGTTCGCTCATATTTTGTGGCATTTTAATCCATTGAGCAAAATGCGATACAATGGCTAAAGCAACTTGTTTGTATATCACTGATATCGATGGTTGACTCATGCCCCTTATATCACCTGCATCATCTTGAATCTGTCGAAATTATAAATTGAAATCACTTACTTTTGAAAGTAATACAAGTATTACCGAATGGCTTTTTGAACAACAATGATGTACTTACCTCTCCACGTGCCCATGTCCAAATTGCACTTAAACATTTTATATGGGGAGGGATATGACCTCTCCAGCTAGATCTATTTTAACCATATCTATTATAAAAATAGCAGTACTTCGGGAAAACCTATATTTGTATTTAAACTCTTCTTCACCAAGTTCTTCAAGTGGATTATAAAGGATTTTATAAAATTTTACACTTCTTAGTAAGGGAGTGTTATTTTCAATTTCATTGATTTTTTCGAAATCATCTATATAATAGTCTCTTTCCATTTTTAACTTCCCAAAATAACGAAAATAAAGTCTAAGGATGAAGCAAAAGATAACAAGATCATCTGATAGCTAGCTCCATAGACTAACACCGTTCTTACTCCGTCGCTAAACTAGGCAGCCCCCAGGTTTAACTTTTACTCCAAGAGTAGAGTCGGATTAGCTTACTCCGTCCTTACTCAGAGTTTATTAATAGCGAAATTTGTTACTCCTGTCTAAATACTCGGATTATAGTTACTCCAGGTTTACTCTATGTTTATTAATAAGGCTGGAGAGTATTTCATATAATATCTCTCACACTAACCACAGCACAGATATTTAAATACAAAACCCCAAAAAAACTCACAACATCTTTACACATCCACCTATAATCACACATCCCGAAACCATTGAAGATACATTGTCGGACATAATATAAAATAGCATTACTTTGACCCTTCAAAATAAAACTTGAAAAAGAAATGTAGAGTGAATGACAAACCAAATAGGTCAGTTGCCACTATGCAAGGGTGGTAATGCACCATTCCCTAGCCCAAGTGAGCACTTTCAATTTTTTGTGTACCTACGAGAGTGCCAAAAGTTTTGCGCAGTGCGTCCACCGCCACATGCCTGACTGAATATGGATAGTAGTGACTTGCCAATTTTGATTCGGTTACTTTATTCAACACACTAAAATAATTTCGGTGATAATCTCCTTTTTGTTATTTAAAATACACCTCAAGTAAGTCGGCTTGAAAAATTTCAACAACAGGAGCCCGATTCTCGGCCATGTGACTTGGAAGCTTAGATGGAAATATGCTGGTGAAATGTCATGTGTTTCATATTTAGAATCGGCGAAAAACGAGACAACAGATATTTCACCAATTAAACTTACGCCTACGCTTGCAAATCGTATAATCGATAATTAGGCCCCAGGTCGCCATAACCTGTACTTGTTCATTTCACCACGGCAATGGGCTCACCACCCGTTACTTGGGACAAAAATGCACACGGTGTAATGTGGGCATATAATATGCTTCTGCCAAGCCTTCAGGGATAAGGACGTGACTGATAAAAAATAGTAAATCTAAGCGGGCTAGTAGCTAATGCAGCACGTAATGAAGCGCGAGAGATTGAGATTCACATTTTCTCGGTAATGCTTTCATTAACTGTATTTAACAGTTTCTAAAGGCAATGTAAATAAAGATATTAAGCCCAGTCCGTTTAGTAATGCAACGCGTGAAAAAAATCTTTACTGTTGAGCGTGTGTCCATTCGCTTAGCGGATTAAAGCGACTTCCCCAGATTGTGTAAGGACGCAGACTCAAATCCCGTTCGACCTCATGATTTTTTTTCCACTTTAAATAAAAGTTTGGAATACAGTACTATGCAGCAGATTTTGTTTAGTTTATAATTTTTGACTACCTCAGTGGCGCAGTGGTAGTGTATGCGACTGCCACGCTGAGGTCTTGGGTTCAATTCCAGAGTTGGAACAAATATTTGTGTGATTCACAAATGTTTGTTTCTGAGTTTGTGTACCTATTATATATATATATAAGCTTACTTTGGGCTATATGGCGCTGTGTAAAAAAATGCCCCATAAAATCAGTTACGCCTTTATTTCCGAAGGGGGGGCGTACTGTAGGTACACCCACAATTCACTGTAAACATTTATGTCAGCAGATATTGAATCATTATTTTACTTAAATTTTAATATTGTTACCGATACCTAGGAGCATCTGTTGATATTTATTTAAAAAGAAAACGTTTTTACCAATTTACAAAGCAGCTCCTTAGCAATCTGTAAATTATGTTTGGTAGTGTTTTTAAAAAAAGTATATATGTATTCCCCAAGCTGTATGTATGTTAATTCAATCTCTAATGTAACTAAATCCCCTCGCCTCCCTCGGAATGGAAATCAGGAGACTGGTTAGAGATAGAGATAAAATGCAAACAGCCAATGCCAGGGGCATACAAATTTTCACATAGTCGTTCTTTCAGAAGTACGCTGGTTGTCTTCGTTCAAATCCTTCCTTGAGTCGGAATGCAGAATTTGTGAGTCAGTAGTTACAATAATGGGTATAATAGAATAATGTCGCCGGTGTGGAGACGAGATAGAACAATTTTCACGACACAAATTTATCCAGTGGGTGCTGTAGGGAATGTTTTCTCAAATTTCCATTGTGGTAGAGAAGAAAACTGGAAATTAAACGTTATACCAACACGTCAAGTTTACGTGGTATTATAAGCCCTAAACTTCTTATTAAAATTAGATTGTTTGATCCTGGGAGGCGGCCTATACCTATCAGTGGTGTCAATCAACATTTTCTTTTATTCATGATTTTGTTTCTTTTTTTTTAACTTATTCTTCTGATATTCAGGGTAAAGAAAAATCCATCAAGGTTAGGATCATAAAAATCGACCCACCCGTTTTTGAGATTTTTATAGACGATGAAATAACCTACTTTGTACTCGAGATAGGGTTCGTTGTGTACTCATATTTTAATAAAAAATCAGTGAGAGCTTTTCAAGAGGACATTTGTGTATAATTGATTTGTAAATAAATCGCAGTAATACGTTCCACGGCATAACGGCGAACGTGGTACATTTATTAAAAACTCAATTATAACTTAATTAAAGACCCGTTGCTAACTATAAAATGCTTTGTGCACAAGTACATTTAAGAGAAAAGTCAATATTAATGTACATATCGAAGAGCTACGTGGATCCGATGTCTAAATATCATTTACACCCACATAGCAGACACACAGACATACATTCAAAATAGCTATTCCGGGTTATCCGCACCAAAATAAAACTAATTGTTTTAAATTTTAAGTTCATCAATCGAATCCTACGAACGGCCGTGCCCTTTTAAATTAAATAAGAAACATCAGGAGTCAAATAAGAGGAACTTGTAGCATAAAATAATTATATATTACTAACGTAGACACAGCTTGTAGACACTTTTCCTTAATCTTTTTGTCAATTTGATCTACACATATAACAATCGACGCGCGCCTTGACGTTACTTTGTGGTAAAAGAAATTGAAGAAATATTCACCCTGCAACCAATTTTTCTCGGTTTATTCGTCTTGTTATTCGTAATATCGAATACAATGGTACATAATTATGTACACACATGATCTCATGCGTATCATTTAGAACGTTCTGACAATAACAATTACTATATACGAGCAGTCTGCCAGTTACCCTCACAAACGGCATGGTTCACGTGACCTGAATACAAAAATTCAGATCAAATCACGATTTTATTCCCGTCCAACTAATCTAAATACGAAAAACATTCATCATTGTAATACGTCTTAAAATGGCGGTTCCCTTTTCACAGAGTGCGATCTGTCACAGATTTCGCTCAACGTATCAATCATGTTTATCATCATTTAGCAATCGAGGAGTGTAATTACATTTTAAAGGTCCTATATTTATAAGAGGTAACCGTGACTGATTGCTCAAATCGCTGGATTTGGTTTATTTTTGGCATACGACTAGATAGTTATTATGATATAAGCATGCATTCACAAGAGATTTTTGACAACAGCACACTTTTTATATATTTAGGAAGTCACATACTTTTAAAAAATGGCAAAGATAGTAAAGTATGTCGCTTCAAACATCTAGGTAAGAAGTATGTCACAGGGAAAACAGCATTGCATAAACTTGTAAATGATAAATTTAAAAAGCTGCAACACCAAATTGTGTATCTTAATTTTGTTAAATTGTGTTTGAGATACTGGATTCTGAAACTCAATTTTGTTTAAAAACGATGCTAAAAATGTATTTAGGTCGAATAAGTTCTCAGACTCATTAACAATCAATATTTGATGAAAATTGGCGTAATTATTTTATGTGACAAAAAATATTGAAGGTAGAATTTTGGAGATAAATTGTGTGTGAGTGCATTTGATGTTTTTGGTTCATGGTATGATGGTTAATAATAGGAATGAATAAAATTTAAAATGTGGATAAAAATGTTTTGAGGGAAGAAATGTTACTTTTTTCATTTAAATTGAAGGGGAAAAGTGAAATAGAGAAAATACTCGATGGTTAAATTATTCAAAATTCGAGATTCAGTGATTAAATTTCAATTATTCATCTAGAATATTTAAATGAGACACAAATGCTTACGGTGAAATGTGGTCGTATAGTATGCATTTGCTTATAACTTCGGGGATAATGGCGTGGCAATATGTATGTATTTTTATGACAGTTAAAAGTAAAATTAACTATAATGAATACCGAGAATGTAATGCAATTACCTTTAAATTTATTATTCTTATTGTAAATTCTGCCCCGCGGCTTGACCATTTCAAACTTCCAACTACCATTGCACTCCATAATCCCATGCTTGTAATTTATTAATTTTGAATGAATGAATGAATGAATTTTATTTTATTTCAGGCAATTAACCCATAAAATACACATTGATTATATTACAAATTATAGTTAAAACATCAATAAAAAATAAATTAAAATTATAAAAATTAAAAATTAAAGTTGCAATAAATATAACATTCTAACCTATTAACATTATTTAACACAAAAATTAAATACAATATTAAAAAGATAAAATTTAAATAAATTTACTACCTACTCAAAAACTAATAAAACTAAACAAAATTATAATAATAATAATACCTATACACATTGAATTTATTAATATCGTTATTACACAAACATCATTGAAATATTAAAAGAGCATGAAAAATGATTAGTAATTATTAGAGGCCGCATAAACTAATCCTACACGCACCATACACGGCCTTTATCACAACGTTGTTCGAATCCCTGATAATAGACATAAAAGTGGCATGTCTTTTTCGCATAACAGCATAGAAGTCATCCACCCTGTTCATGGCAAACATGCCAGACGCGCTGCACTTCCATGGCAGTCGCAGAATGCAACGAAAGGCGTTATTATATTGCACTCTCAGCGCATTATACGCTCGTTGCGTGTTTTACAGTAACGTATTATTTTTGATAGATATTTCAACATTAAAATTATTAATCCTTTAAAATTTTCTCTTTGTAAAATCCTTTTCCGGCGTAAAAATACTAGAAAGTAAAAATTTACCGAATCCGTCCAACCGTTTTTAGCTTTTAGGCTTAATTACCTACTTAGCGCAATAGTTAACAACACATAGAGATTATTTTTTTATTTTTCCATGTAAATTGATAAATCGAGAATTAAATATTCCTCATTTCGCCATTTGTCGTGTTCTGTACGTGAAGGAAATAAGTCAGATTTTTCGTTCAAGTATACATCTACAGTAAGTACAGGAGACCCCAGGGAGATTGATAGGACAGAGAGTATTCATTTCCAACGCAGCTGATAGAATTTGCTAAATTACAATACAAATAACCGAACCACTGGCTCTTAGGTTAGGTTAGTGAGTGAGAAAGTAATAGCTTTCATTAAAACGGGGCTAAACTATTTGAAGATTATAATGTTTTGTATTGCTTACAGAAGGCAAGGTGACTATGAAAATGCTGTGTCTAAGTTATGCTTCGTCATATCTCGTAAACATATTAACAACGGGTTTAGGAATGATCATAAGGTACAGATAATGAAACAGTTTAGTCCAGAGAGTGTTTTTAGCGATTTTTCCTTTTATCCATACTTACTTTTAATATTATAAAGCTGAAGAGTTTGTGTGTTTGTTCGGTTGAACGCGCTAATCTCAGGTCGTATTTGAAAAAATCTTTTTGTGTTAGATAGCCCATTTATCGAGTAAGGCTATAGGCTATATATATTACGCTACTACACTGGGAAGCAGAGCAGTAGTCATAAATGTCGACAAATCGGGCAAATATTTATGCAACATTGTAGAATTTATAAGCGACGGGATTAAATAGGTGCGACGGGAGGTCGAAATATTCCACGGGCGAAGCTGTGGGGGTCATCTAGTATTATATATTGTTAGTTAAACAATATAGTCACGTAAACGGCAGTTCGCCGTTTTTAGATTCAGAACTAAAATACTTAAATAACATTTCATTCATTTAACATTGTAGAATTTTAGTTCATGTACCAACTGACAGTAGATACGTCATCTTTTAAACTTTCTTCCAGTAGTATTTTTGTAACGTAAGGAACCATAACTATCTAGATCGTAGCACAAAGTTATATTAGCTTGATTCAACAGATTTAGAAGAGTAAGCTTGATTCGAAAATATATAAAAAAAGTACGTGTATACAAAAATATTTTCTAAAATGTAGCAATTTCTAAAAGTGTATTTATATATTTACTCTATAGATATAAAGAAATATAACAAAATAGCAGAAAGTAATATAAGTTTATAAGATACGAAATGCAGTAACTGGAACATATAGTAGAAACAGATTCCAATCTCCAAAGGTTACATGAGGTTAGTTAATCTTTCTGTACGTGAAAATTTAAGTCTCGAATATCAGATAACACGGCATAGGTACATAGGTATAAAAGGTCACATTACACGAGCAACAAAGTTTACCCCTGTTGCTTTGACGGTTTTATATCTAATAACGTATGTACGACAAACTCTAATCTTAATATAATTGGTCTCCTTTGACGAGCGTTTTCATTTTAATGAGAAATATTCCTTGGCCTTTGGGTGGATTACGTAGAGATAAGAATAGACATAAAAAGAACATAAAACATGAACATGACTGACAGGTATAGGATATAATTTTATCTACTATAGGCCGCTTTGTGTGCCGTCTTCCTGGCTTTTAGGATTCAGTTTATCGGAGTAAACGTGTTAGGACATTTTCCCCGAATAGAACCGCTCGTGGCCCCGCGGACTCAGTGTTCTGTAAACGATCACTGCGTTAAGCAACTTTCGCTATGACTGGTCACAGATAGGTGACCACTTTGTGGCATTTACATTTGTGAGTGTTTTCGTGCTTCGGAAGGCACATTAAGCCGTTGGTCCGGGTTGCCAGTAACATGGCAGTTGTTAAGTCAAAAGGCCTTATGGGTGACTTAAAAAATTTCAAAAACAGTTGGCTACAACCTGCGTCTGTCTATTTCAACACGGCAATGGGCTCACCACCTATTACGTAGGACAGGAATACACACGGTGACAAGTGGGCATATAATATGCCTCTGCCACCCCTTCGGGGATAAGGCGTGATAGATAATTAAATAATAGGTAAGCAGAGATGAGAGATTTTTAGAGAACCTTACCTTACCTCTCCTTACAAAACAACTCTACGACTTTACAAAGGTAAAATAAGTTTTAGTGGGTATTCCCACTACCATCACGATCAGGTTGCCTAGCAGTGAATTGCATTTAACTGTTATATTGATTGAAAGAATAATATTACCTTCTAAATATAACATTCTAACCTATTAACATTATTTAACACAAAAATGAAATACAATATTAAAAAGATAAAATTTAAATAAATTTACTACCTACTCAAAAACTAATAAAACTAAAAAAAAATAATAATAATAATACCTATACACATTGAATTTATTAATATCGTTATTACACAAACATAATTGAAATATTAAAAGAGCATGAAAAATGATTAGTAATTATTAGAGGCCGCATAAACTAATCCTACACACACCATACACGGCCTTTATCACAACGTTGTTCGAATCCCTGATAATAGACATAAAAGTGGCATGTCTTTTTCGCATAACAGCATAGAAGTCATCCACCCTGTTCATGGCAAACATGCCAGACGCGCTGCACTTCCATGGCAGTCGCAGAATGCAACGAAAGGCGTTATTATATTGCACTCTCAGCGCATTATACGCTCGTTGCGTGTTTTACACGGTGACAAGTGGGCATATAATATGCCTCTGCCACCCCTTCGGGGATAAGGCGTGATAGATAATTAAATAATAGGTAAGCAGAGATGAGAGATTTTTAGAGAACCTTACCTTACCTCACCTTACAAAACAACTCTACGACTTTACAAAGGTAAAATAAGTTTTAGTGGGTATTCCCACTACCATCACGATCAGGTTGCCTAGCAGAGAATTGCATTTAACTGTTATATTGATTGAAAGAATAATAATACCTTCTAAATAATATTTTACACTGAAATTTATTTGCAAAATACATTGTTTATTATCTGCATTGCAACTGCACTCTCTTCTCAATTATTTTATGATATAGGATAATATAAGGACGTAATCAACCTTTCCTCTCAAAGTGGACAGGCAGTTCATTAAGATATAAATTACTTTGTCAGCAACATGCACAGTAACGAGAATAACTGTAATATCATATTCAATTTCAAGCAACAAAATAATTAATTAAATCTGTAATTGCACTGTTGTCAAAAAGGTATAAAAGAACCTAATATGTTCATATAATTAGAAACTTTTATTAATTTCGAAATCATATTAATTTTAGAACATAACAGTATGTTTACACATTTAAGGCGTCATCTTCTTTGTAATAGATTAAAAGTTAATTAAATGAGAGGAAACTTAGTTAAATAATGATTAAATGAAGATTAGAGATTTCAGAGGTTTGGAGGAATAAAAATGTTTTATTATAAAAATAAAAATTACAATAAATAAATAAATAAATATCCATCACGCCTTATCCCCGAAGGGGTGGCAGAGGCATATTATATGCCCACTTTTCACCGTGTGGATTCCTGTCCCACGTAATAGGTGGTGAGCCCATTGCCGTGTTGAAATAGACAGACGCAGGTTGTGGCTACCTGCTGTTGAAATTTTTAAGCCGCCCATAAGGCCTTCAACCAGGCTTAACGACTGCCATTTTACTGGCAACCGGGACCAACAGCTTAACGTGCCTTCCGAAGCACGGAAACGCTCGCAAATGTAAATGCCACAAAGTGGTCACCCATCCGAGTACCAGCCATAGTGAAAGTTGCGTAACTCAGTGATCGTTTACAGAACACTGAGACCGCGGGGCCACGAGCGCTTCAAATTTACAAATTTTTACAAAATCTTTAATCATCATCATTCGAGCACTAGTCCTGGTAGTCTGTCCCATTACTGAGCCGGTTGTCCTGCTCTACTTGCTCCGCTGTCCAATGAATTTGGCTTCTCTTGTAGTATCTTATATTTATACCTTACCTAGATATGATGTTGGCCATAGATGCAGGTATTTCTTACGCAGTTTTGATTATTTTGACCTTTAATACTTGTTATATAATTCATAATTTAAGAAGGACAGCCTCAAAGGCATATTAACAAAAGCCAAATTCAGTTGTAGATAATGTTCTGTTACGCTATGCAACTTTGATTGCTGTCTATACCAGTATGGAGTTTGTATACTTCGTAAGGTTGTAGAATTGGATCTTTAAAGCTTTGCTGTCATGAATGAGCATATAAAGTAACAAAACTTACACGCACATCGTCTTTTAGAGCACCAAAAATAACGGATCTAAATGTAAACTGTAATTCCTCATTCACACTCCCGCGCGGGCCACGACACGAGCTGCGAGACGAGCCGCTATTGTAAACACAGTATTATAGTATATATCTTTCGAACTCGTAGCTCGTCTCGTGGCTCGTGCGAGATTGTAAATGGAGTATAAGAATACCTTGTCGTTTTAGCTGTCATAGTGAAAAGAAAATATTATTTTAAATGTGAAATAAGACAACTTGGTTCAATATGGGGCGTGAACCCGTGACCTATGCCTAACCAGGACAATGCTCTACGTTACCAAGCTACGCGAACCGTATCGAAACATGCTGAAATTCTTCACTATATTGTAATCGTTACCTATGAGAATAATTATAGTAAAAGTATATATGCAGTCATAATCAATGCTCCACTAATAAGGTTACTGCATCTTGTCCTGCCGCAGTTATATTAAAATCATAATGTTCATAACTATGGCGGTAATTTTACTGTTCAGAAATTCTTTCTTAGAACTACATAATCCCCTAGTGAATTTTAAAGCGTCGACGTCAAGTTAGTTAAACTTACTTATTTTTTAGTCAAATAGAAGTCACGCCACGAGGACTTTTTACTATAAAAGCAGAAGGTAACATCTGGTAAGACGTGGTCTTTTTCATGGCTTATCAAGGAACTAAATGACTCGATTATTAAGTTGTTAATAATTAAGAAGTGAAGTAATTCGTCAGTTTCGAGCAGGTCAAGGTGGTGTAGTTAGTAAACGCGTCTGGTGCGTTAGACCAGAAGACGCAGGTTCGAGTCCACCACGTGACTGAAAAAAAAATCCACTTTATAATTTAAATTTAGAAAAAAATAGCATTCTAATTGCTTTTTAAAAATTGTTTCATTCTATAAATATAATATTCAAGCATATAACCCATGTTAATATTATAAAGAGGTAAAGTTTGAGAGATTATTTTCGGGTTAGCCCGGTTGCCAGTAACATGGCAGTTGTTAAGTCATGTTGACGACCTTATGGGTGACTTGAAATATTTCAACAGCAGGTAGCCACAAACTGCGTCTGTCTATTTCAACACGGCAATGGGCTCACCACCTATTACGTCGGACTGGAATACAGTTAGTGAAAAGTGGGCATATAATATGAATCTGCCACCCCTTCGGGGATAAGGCGTGATAGATAGATAAAATATAATAATACTTTCAAATGCATTTAATGAAACTGTTAATTTGGAATTATAACCAAACACTCAATTTTATTTGTCTGTATGTAAAGACAAGACTCTCTTAAACATAAATAAGGTCAAGCAGATCTAATTTATCTAGTTGTTTGTACTGTAACTTTAGAAGTGTGAATGCTAGCTATTCCGAGCCCGACAAAGTTGAATCTTCGACAAAATTATCACCAAGTTTCTTGACAATTCAAAGTTTGCTAGTCAATAAACGTAAATGACATTGACAACCAAACTTCTTACTTATTCATAAGTATTAGGTAAAAACTACAACTTGCGAACGGAATACATAAATTATTTCAATAAACGGGCGTACACTCGTATATTTGCAGATGAAGTTAATTATTTCGTTTATTTGCATCCTAGTTAAATACCTACGTTATGTATAAATTAATATCTAAATAGACTCTTATTTATGTTATTAATGAATACGCTTTAGGGAAATGGCAACAATAAGCTCATTTGAAATCCAATCATATTCTGATTCAAATAACTGTTTTTCCGCATCTGCTGGTCATTAATACGATTGCCTGGAACAAAACGGATATATTACAATTTCATTAGTACTGAATATTATAATATAGCAATTACAATCCCAGCTTGAATTAAAATTTGTTTATGAGTTTAAAGCAAAGGTATTAGTAATGATCGTGGCAAATGGAAAACCATAGTCATTGCCTACTCCGAAAGGAGCCAGGCGTGATATTAAAAATTGGTGGCTGACTTTTCTATTAAAATTTAGGCTACAAGACTCCTCACAAGAAACTTTAATTATTATAATTTGAAACGTCCTACAATCAAAATCTTAGTACTAAACAGTCTAGATGTAAATAGTTATTTCAAGAAAGTTTCTTGCTTCAGAAAATTGCTTTAATTTGAAACAATGTCGTTGAATGCTTCAACTGCGTGAATGAAGTGAAATAAATAGTTAATGAAAGTCAGACTAAACCGTAGTTAATATAATACGGTTGACTTGTAAGCTACCTGAAAAAAAAAATATTCAAATTTAGTTTTAGACTATACTAAAATAAATATTTTGCCACCCAGATAAATTCAGAAATAAAAATTATCAAAAAAATTATGCCAATATTTTCTGTACTTACATAAATAACTAGGTAAATACAATAGCTCCTATATTGCCGTGGAAGTAGCCAGAAATGAGTTCCACTCCCAAACTTTCCCAGAAGTTTAGTTGGTCCCTCTTGCCAGGGGGCAAGACTATTGCCGTCTACGCACAGTATATAAAATAGAATATCAATAACCATTCTGTTTTCTGAACCACAAATACAATCTCTGCAGGTTTTAGATGTCAACGTCATTGTAAAAGCTAGCTATGCTGACCCAGAGAGAGGAAATTACACGGCAGACACTACGGGCAATGTTATAAGAGTCAAATCACAAAAGTTGCTCGACGTGTAACCAAACTAAAAGGAATGAATAATTTTTTAACTTAAACTTAACTATCTTCACGCTGTATCCCCGACGGGGTAGTCAGAGAGGACAGATCGCCAGGCTTCGCGATCCATTCATACTTCTTTCGCTTCTTCAAGATTCATCAATCGCTTCATACACGCACGTCTGGGTATCCGAGTACTTTTGACCTTTCCGTTTTTGAGCAATCTGCTCACGTGGTCTTCATATGTAAGTCTCGGCCTACCCTGACCTCTTCTACCCTCTGCTCTCGCACAATATATATTCTTCGTCAATCGTTCCTCACTCATTCGTTGGACGTGTCCAAACCAACGGAGCACGCCCTTTTCCAGCTTAACGCTGACACTTTCATTCAAACCTGCCATATTGCGTATCACTTCATTACGTATTTGGTCGGCCAAGGTAACGCCGCACAATTTTCGAAGTGATCGCATCTCTACAGTATTCAATTTACTTTCATGCATCTGCTGACATACCCAGGTTTCGCTACCGTAAAGCAAAGTTGGCACTAGCACTGCGTTATGAATCGCCAGTCGTGCTTCTTTTACGATGCTTTGTCGCTTTACTAATTAGGACAAAGCACCGTTAACTCTGTTTCCGGCAGCTACTCGCCGTTCTACATCCGAATCACATCTTCCATCCGCGCTAAACATACTCCCTAAATACACAATTTCATTCACTTGCTCTAGACGTTCCTGGTTTACCCTAATCTCGCATTTAGTTCTTACGTCATCTCTTTCAAATACTAGAACCTTAGTCTTACTTGCATTCAAGCGAAGACTAAGAAGTAAGAGAAGTAAGGACTTTCATACTCCTCTTTCATATTAGTGACAAATGCCTGAAGGTCGGCTTCTTATGAGGCCATGAGCACCGCATCATCAGCGTACAGCAGACAGTTTACTGAAAAGTCACCCAAATTCACACCCATATCACAATCTTCCAACTTCTGCAGGCAACTGTCCAGATACACTATGAACAGCAAGGTGGACATGACACAACCCTGTTTGACGCCTGTACAGACATCAAAAAGAGGTGACACATCCCCCCCTACTCGCACGCAAGCCTTACTGTCCTTATAAAGCGACTGTATTTACCACAGCAGCGAGCCGTCCACACCATATCCGGGCAGCAAATCCCACAGAGTTTCCCTCACAACGTTGCTTTCTCCAGATCCACAAAAGCGCAGAAACCCCTCTGCTAATAGCTAGAAACTTCTCCGCGATCATGCGGAGAGAAAACACTTGATCCATGCAACCTCTTCCACGACGGAATCCGCATTGAGCCTCCCATAAATACCTTTCAGACTTTTCTTGCATTCTTGCCGTTATAATCTTTGCATACACCTTACTAGCTAAGCTGACCAAGCTGATCGCCCTGTAGCTGGAGCAGTTTAGGCGCGAGCCTATCCCTTTGTAAATAGGTACTACAACTGCTATTCGCCAGTCATCTGGGACCTCACCCATCCGCAAGCACATGTTGCATAACAGAGATAGTGTCCCAGACGCGCGACCCACCGTACTTGATCATCTCAGCAGTAACTCTGTCTTTTCCCTCAGCCTTACCACTTTTTATACTTCTTATCGCTTGTTCAATTTCTTTCATACTAATGACTTCAATGACATCGGGATCCGGAGCATCGAAGTGAGCTCCACTTCCCGATGTGGCATCTCTCTCTTTTCTTGCATACATCTTTCCATAATATTCACTCCATCTCTGCAGGACGTCAGTTTGGTCTGTTAGGACGTCATTGTTAACACTAAGCACAACTCCGGGTCTTGCCTACCTCTTTCCAGAAGAACCTGGCATTATCCCGGAAATTGGACGACAACCTTTCATCCGCTTTCATTCTGCACCTTTCACGAGCTTCTTCTATTAGTGCCTTCGTGTTAACTTTTTGCAGCTTGTATCTCTCTTTCATATTAAAATCATTCCGCGAGGCTAATTAGTCTAACCATGCTTTCTTCTTCATTCGAACTGCTTCTTTCACTTCCTTATTCCACCATGCGTCACGCTTATTACTACTGCCTCTTCTCGTTTCTCCACACACTTCCACAGCGGCATTTTTCATACTATCCCTAAGGTTCTGCCATACACTTTCCACGTTCACACTACTTACATTGACGTCGCCAAGCTTTTCGGCTACCCTTTCTTTATATTTATCCCTAATGGATGCATCCTGCAGCTTCCAGCTTTTGATGCTATGAGTCGGCTCAGGTTCAGGACACTCGGTACGATGACGCCAACCCGCGAACAGACCCTTTATACTAGTTATTACTAGGTAGTGGTCTGATCCTAGTTCAGCGCCTCGATAAACCCTTGTGTCCATCACCTGTTTACGGAGCCGACTATCCATTAGGAATAGATCTATCATGCTTCTCTTTGACTTACATCTCCTCGTATACATATGAATTTGTTTGTGGTTGAACATTGTGTTCGCCACAAACAAATCCTTTTCCTTACAAAATGCCAGTATAAGCTTGCCAGCGTCATTCACCCTTTTATCCGAGCGATACCCACCCATCCATTCAAGTCTCCACATACTATAGGTTTTTAATTTCCTTCTATCACATTTAGAGCTTCTCTCATACTCTCCCAGAAGTCCTCTAGCTCACTCGCGTTCGACGAAGATACTGGCGCGTAACCAGCTACCAGGAAAATCTTCGTCAAACCAAGTTTTAGGCGGATCCAGAGGATTCTAGTTTGTACTCATACATACCGGAGGCCAATCGCGAGGACAACAAAATTCCAACCCCCCGACTGCCATGCTCGCTCTCTGGTACTCCAGACCATAGCGCGAGCACCCCACCCGGGAGCTCCACGACTTCGCTGCCCTTGCGCTTGGTCTTTGGAATAATTTCTATCAAGACATTCAAAGTAGGATAATACTTGCATCCAACCGTTCTTTCAAAAGTTCTTTCCTAATTTATGATCTCATATAATCAAGCTCTAAAATATAACACAAATTCACGCCCCAGACAACTACTACCGAGTTTGCATAACACGTTGCCCTAACGACTATAAAATTATATAACAATTTTATGTACCGACGTGGAAATGCAGTCCCAGCGGTAACAATTACGAGGGTGGTGCTTTCATTAAAGTTCATGAACTTACTACGATTTATGTTCCTGGAGTTTCAAAGAGTTCTCTCCTGTGAGCGAGGCGAGCACACGATGTTTCAACTGTGCCTGTTCGTCGTCAGCTAGTCAACAGTTTCTATTAGATTTTGAATTTTGGTAGTTCAAGAAGATATTTCTAGTCGGTGAGTGTGTTGAGGCTGCTCTGAAGTTTTGCTGTGGGCTGGCTTATTATCTAATTTCTGGCATATTTTTAGTATGGCTGGTATACTGATTTCTCAGCTGATGACCACTACTAGCTATAAGCCTCCCCCGAAGATCTCAGCGTTCGATTTTGCTCCGCTCAGATCCAGTTGTCGGGTGTACCTAACACTGTCAGTCACAGAGGATAGAACGCCAAGCTTAGGTATTCATTAGCCGTTTCATACATGCTCTATCCTGACAACTTCTACTATCAACTGTCGCACAATGGATATTCTTCGTTAATCGTTCCTCTATCATTCGTTCGACGTGACCAAACCAATGGAGCACACAATAAAAATAGCTTTCACGTCTGCCTCAGTCTCCGTTTTATTTATGTTCGAGATTTTGAAAAACACTCTCAAAGGCTCTAGTCCATTCAAGAGCTTTTCTTGAAACTTGCTAGTATTTTAATTCTAATAGTATTTAGAAAAATCTCGGTATTGTAAACTAATGCACCATACTTTGCATCGTAAGTCAAAATAGAATCGTTATCTGCTGAAACCTTCTGAAAGTGAAAGCTCTTGAAAAAGGATTGCAAAGGAGCGAAAGTACAATAAAAGAAGAATAATTATTATCAAACAAAAACCCTTTTATTGTGGATTGTTTTGTGCACCTTTTCAACATTCTCCAGGGTTAGCTAACTTATAAATAAATGCATTGTTTTTATTATTTCAGACGTGTTAAGTTTTCCTCTACATTGTTTTTCTGATATAAATTTCATACAATTTCTTTCTATATAAATCAATCATCATTCGATATAAATAGGAATAATTTTATGTTATTACTACGTGGAAAAATTTTGAGATATTATTCCAAAGTATAGAAATCAATTTGTTTGCTGTTTAAATGAAAAGATTGAAGGTGTATGTTGGGTACTAATAGGCATTGATCACTTTATAAAAATGTTTTATATATTACAAGCCATTTCGAGGAAAAGGGTTACTGATGAACTAAGAAACTACCTTTGAACTAATAAATAGAAAATAATGAAGGATTAATATATTCCAGGCAAAGTGTGAACAATCTTCATATTTTTTTTAATGACCACACTTTGGCTTTATGGCAGTAATGCCTTTGCCTAGAAACAAAAATAGAGTACAAAAAAGCACACTGCCATATAATTTCAAATTTAAAAAATTTATCAAAAATTACATATGATGAAAGTAATAGAAATATTCAAATTAGATTTTTTAGAATACTCTATTGAATAAAAAATTTACTTATAAAGTCTGGTCAATCCCCATTGATGTCACTGAAAGTTTGTAAATTTCATGTAATACCTTCTTCATGGAGAACCTAGATATCGACTTTCTAGTAGTGCCTACTTACCTTTAGGGTGGATAGCATGACAATATAATAAGTATGCATACTAACTTGTGTCGACTATTAATGTCAAATGATTGTTATGTATTCTTTTTCATAAAGTAATTATTTAGTTATGTGTTCGTAATTATTTAGTAATATTTGGCTATGTGTTCTGAATAATTTTACAATAGACCTACGCTTTAGGCTCTTTTATGGTTAAGCAAACTTGAATAAACCTTACATTTGAAGGAACCCCTGAATTCTAGATAGTAGTGGTAAGCTGAGATGTCTCTTATTTCTGAACTACAGTATCCACATCATTAAAATATTTCTGAAAAAAAATCTGAAAGTTCCCTCTTTCTTTATACAAAATCGGACTACGCGTGGATGATTTACAACTGAAAACACATTTTTATACACTCCTCTCGCCTAAAAGAACGCCGCAGAATATCGGGATCAAAAGAATCCTAACCTTCCTCGGATTATAAACTTAGATAATAACAAATTAAAATAACCACACTTTATTATTTTGAGACTTAAACTTCGTACGCGTTATATTGCCTAAAAAGTATTTGAGTCTGGCCTCAAGGTAGGATAAGAATGAATCCCCAACCTCCCAAAGCTTCCTTTTAATCTTCTTATTTACTTAGGCTTTACGATACGCTTGGGCTATTCTCTCATAATATAAAGAGCCTTTGACCTCGCTGTGCTTTTAACCTCATATAATAAAAAACAATTCGGGTAGATCATCCATCCACTACAATGAATAATGATAAATAAGGTGATTTCATACGTTTATACATGATGTTGCAGCTACGATTTGTATGGAATCGATGTAGCAATTTTGTCTGTTTATAATTTCAAATTTACAGCTTCTCACAACATTTATATGACAGTATATACGGTATTTTCATTTTTTTTCTCTGTCTGTCTGTAGGTCAGCCTGTCTGTTTATTTCAGCTAATCCTACCCTTATAAAATGATGCCACACATGACATGTCTTATGGCGATAATTTGGTAGATGACTACTATCAGCTGGACTGCGATAGGCTGATTTGATTGATTACTATTTTAGTTTATAAATTTGTTCAGGAACAATATAAATTATGTTTCATTTATGTTACAACAATATAAAATTCATCGCATAATTAAAAAAATAAGAGTTCCATGTAATAGATTTTTTTTTTATTATTGTATACTAGTTATTTTATAATATGTGTAAATTTTCATGGATGCTATGCTGGATTCCTACAGCCTTAAACTACATGGTCTATGACCTATGGTCAGGAGTCCCCGGGTAAACCCTCTAAAGACAACCCAAAGGCTTTATACTATACTTAATCTTATTTGAGAAACGAAGGCTTTGTCATATTAATCTGCCTTTAAAACGTTAAGTTTAACCTATAGACAACAGAGTATGATCAAATTAAAAATTACCTTAGTGCACTGCAAGAAGAAATTACAGCTTGTATTATCGAAAACGGGCATACCGATAAATAAACGTAACCGAAAGTATTACAAACATTTTTCGTTTTTAGTTTCGCGATATTGTTGTAACTACAGAATCTTTATATGTTTAGTTTAGGTTTTGTTTATATTTAATTTAGTTGGTATTACTAAGTATGTATTTGTATTTTTTTATATTTCCGGAATAGTGTTACACTTCTTTGCATGCTGGCAAGGTCTCAGATAGTTCAAAGATATGCAAACTTTTATTATACTTGAGAAACTTATAGATTACGTCAAGGTTGATTGTTGGTGGAAGGTAGTTAATGTAGGATTACACTGAGGGTGTGTACCTTTAAAATGTTGTGCATTTAACGAAATATTAATGTTGTATGAATTATGTTATAATGTAACAACTAATGGTTGACCAAATAAATAAATCTTGCACAGAACACTATACCTATTACCTATTATTATATGTTCTGATGAATTAGACTTGTGCCCTTATTAAGCCGGACCGATAATTCCGCTATTGCGGTTCTTGAATTTTATATGAAGAAGATTTGTGTTATTGTAAAAAGGATATTGTAGCATCACTTTTTATGTAAATGGAACATATATAACTGGTGATAATTTGGTAATCATCATATAGACTTTGCGTACTCCTTCGAGAAAAAGCATGAGCATAGTACCCATATATGCCCGAACAAACATGAATTGCTTCTAAATATTATTCAACAACGCCAAGAATAACAGCAGGAAGATTTAAATACCTACATCAGAAAGTATATCACAATGTCCCATGTCTCATTGTTGAGATCTATGTTAAATGAAAATTTGTGAAAGAAAAGTCTGACCCCCAAACTTTCAAGTAGGGTCTACTCTTCATGTTAGAACTTTTAATGTCCTAATATTATTTTGCATAACAACGTAAAGCTTTAATTCGCAGAAAATTGTTTGGCAGACACTCGTTTATCATACATGCAAAACGCAGGACTTTTACAGTTTCTAAAGCTATTATAATTCAAAAGTGTTAAACTTTTGAATTATAGTAGCTAAAAATTCGTAGTCAAATTTGACTTTGAGCATTAATTCCATATCGATAGTCATTAAAGTAATAGATAGATATTAAAAGATAGAACTATATGTTTAAAGAAAGTGTTCGGTTTATCATTTCTCTCATTTATTTCTGAGCGTTTACAAAAAAATGCCAGTTGGATTGCTCTGAGTCGGGTTGTAAAACCTAATGAAGATATTAATATCATTTAATTAATTATGTTTACCATTTACTTAATTATGTTCAATTAATTTTAACTTAAATTGTCTTATATGCTAAACGAAATTATGCGGAATTTTTTCAATTTCAAAATTTGTTCAATTAATTTTAACTAAAATTGTCTCATAAATTTACCTGTTCCAAATGAAATTCTGCCATCGTCATAGTAAAATTATACCAAAATTATAATCGTTACTCTAAATAAACGTTATGCTAAACGAAATTATGCGGAATTTGAACTCTTCGAAAGGTTTATGCTAAATAATATTATAAAATCGTAAAATTAGGCCATTCTAATTTCAAACACTAAAATATTCGTCTAAACAAAGTAACTTATTTTGATATCTTTAAAGTACTGTTATTAAATACATTCTGAAAGTGTGTTCTGTGAATTTAATTTCGGAGTGTGAAGGTTCTACCAGAAAGAATAAAATTGAGTAATAAATTCATGTCAAATTTTGCACACCTTTGTGTTAAATATACTCGTATGTTTCACAAGCACTATTTTAAAGTTAATCTTACTATCTAAATATAAACCGTAACAAAAATAATTAATTTTTGGTACGTTTAAAAACCACGGTATCATATTTTCCTTTCATTACCGTTTTGTTTGTCTACATATAAAAACGAACGCTATGTATGTGTTGCTAAAAAAGTCATTAAAACGATACTGGCTTTTCTCGAATATTTACATTTTATTTTGATTTATTTTCATAAATATAAAGTAGATAAAACGTTCATGCATTTGGTTTTGGTTCGTATTTTAAAATTGATGTCCAATTTGTCTAAATCTTTTATTCGATGGACTTCTTTTTTTGTTTTTACCTATGCACATTTATTTATACAGTTTAGTTATACATTTGACTCATGAAAGGGGGTTTATCTGGAAAAATGGTAATTTTGTAGATTTTAATGTGCTCTTTTTGTTTATCAATCACACTTTATCTCAGAAGGGGTAACAGTGGCATATTATATGCCAACTTTTCACCACGTCTATTGCTGTCCCACGTAATAGGTGGTGAGCCCTATGCCATATTGAAATAAACAAATGCAGGTTTTGGCTACCTGCTGTTGAAATTTTTCAGGCCGCCCACTTATAAAGTTATGTAGCCATATGGACGTTTGAAAAACCAAAGGATATAGAAAAACCAAAGCATACAAATTGCTTTTTAAAAATATTTATTATTTTAAAAGTATATTTAGACCGAATATTGTAGAAGCCAAATTTAATTTACAGCATATTGTATCCTAACTTGAAAATGACTTCTGCAACATTTTACTGCAACTGCAAATTCTGTGCAACACATTATTAAACATTTATTGCTCTTTCCATAAATTTGCCTTAAGGTACACTCTTGACAACCCACAAGAGAAATATAGCGCTTTCATAAAACCCGAGGTGTCATTTCCTTTTGAATAGTTCGTTATATCTGCACCGGGCACCAAGCAATGTATAAAACTCTCAGGTTCTTGAGGTTATTACGATCTGTACCCACGATCGTTCCACGTCATTGCGGGTCAAGCGTGTTACAAAATGGATACTAAATCTTACCCCTATTGACAAATGATGGGGCTCGTTACCCTGTATCGGTTTTCATGATCGTACCATTTTATATTTCCTTCCATTCCTTTTGATGTTGTATGATCGTAAACTGGCTACAGCTTCCTACTCAGGATGCGTAAAGATTGAATATCCGCTTTGATATAATATATTGTATTTGTGTCTATAAATAATACTGCGATATCAACTTTTACAAGATTTTTAGATGTTTTCGTTGCTATGTTTTTATTTCTTATAAAACATTATTTGTTGTATTTATTTGTAACCGTAGTGGTAGGAAAAAATATTTACAGTGGTACTGCTTATATAAAAGTTATCTGTCAGCAGACTAGCACTGAAGAGAACGTAAAGAAGTAGGAAAAAAACAAAAAAAAATGGGAATCAAAGAGCAGGATAGAACTAAAATTAACATACATACAAAATAGCGTAAATAGATTCAACTATATACATTAAGATTAAATATAAAAATATAATACAAATACACTTACACATATAAATAACCAGATTTACAGTGTACGAGGGATAGTGTTCACGTTTATGTTACTTATATTGTTTTAATTTAATACGAAATGATAGTAAGTGCTTATTAGAAAATCATTTGTGTGATAAAAACACAAGTCCAGGAAAGTAAACAGAAAACTGAAGCGCTCGTGGCCCCGCTGATTCAGTGTTCTGTAAACGATCACTGCGTTAAGCAACTTTCGCTATGGCTGCTAACCAGTCAAAGCAAAAGGATGGGTCACCTCTTTGTGGTATTTCAATTAACGAGCGCTTTTGTACTTTGTAAGGCACGGTAAGCCGTTGTTCGTGGTTGCCAGTAACATGGCAGTGAAATAGATATGTTGAATGCCTTTAGGCGTCTTGAAAAATTTCAACAGCAGGTAGTAGATAAAGTAATAGACACTTCCATCTAAGGCAAGCTTGATAAAATTAAACTATGATATTTCAAGAACAAATTAGTCCACTTATAACACCAGGAGCCAGAACACAGAAATCGTAAATACAGTTTTAACGATTTCTATGACCCAGAGAGAAAATGTATGTATGGCAATTTTGCAGAATTTTCAATTTTTCTTATAAGTCTAACTATGTAAATAGCTGAATCACACATCGCATTTACCTATATTTTATACCAGGATATAAATCACCCTTTCAATACTTTTATATCTAATACTAAAAGAATTTACTGCGATTCGATAAGTATGTATAAACCCTCTTTGTAGGGTCGGTCATAAATCACTTAAATGAACCCCGCTGTTCCATTGACACAAGTAGTAGTAAATAAATAAATACATTCTTAGACACTTCCATCCCCTTGTGCTGAATGATCTCTTTCGAATAATGTTTTTTTTTGTGCAAACAATGGTTGAAGTAGGCATTTACATAAACACACTTCACATTTGTCAAAAGAGTTCTTTTGTGGTGATTTGTGTTGTACGATTTTGCAAATCTTTTACCCTAATTCATTCTTGGCATGAAATCAATACCTCTTATTATAGATGTGTTATTGAAAGATTTGTAAGTAACGATTTTAAAGAAGATGAGGAACTGTGTTGTTTTCCTACAAAAACCTTAATTATTATAAAACTATTTTGTTTTTTTTTTGTCTTAAACAGTAGACTACTGCTTTATATTGGGTTCTACAGTGCGAGAACCCTCATAGCATAATGCAGAATTTATAGTCAATATCTTTTACCACTAAGGTGGCAGACAAGCATACGGACCACCTGATGGAAAGTAGTCACCGTAGGCTACGGATGTTTGCAACACCAGAGGTAGCGTACCCGCGTAGCCGACCCTGTTGAAACCTTCTAAGATCCCTTTTGAAGAATCAGAAAATTGTCTTTGGGATGAGAACTTTCTCATACCGTTATAAGGTTTTGTATCACAGTAGTTAGATTGCGCTTTCTTAAGTGACGCTGGTCTCCACACAGACCAACCACATTGGACTGCCTCGGTGGCGCAGTGGTAGTGTATGCGATTGAGGTCCCGGGTTCGATACCCGGGTCGGAAAAAATATTTGTTTGATCCACAAATGTGTGTTCGGAGCTTGACTGTTTCCTACGTATAACATGTATGTATTTAGAAATATACTCGTATGTATGTTTATCAGTCGTATAGATTCTATGAAGATTTAACCAATGGACGGCGCCTATACCCCGCTTACCATTTGCCAAAGTATCATTTAACTAGGCCGCTGTTCCGCAGACTCAGTCTATCGTACACAATTATTGAAACATACCAACAACTTAAATGGCCTTTATTCAATATACTTTCATTCTCTATAAACATTATACAAAGATTTACCATCTCAAATTAGCCGAATAATATAGTGTCAAATTCGTATTGCATGCCTACCTTTGTATGAGTTGTATTTGCAGTTGTATTTTCATTGGTTGTTAGACAGTGACAACACTTCATGCAGAGTAACAAAACAATATGTGTGTAGTTTCCCCCCCGCACGAAAGTTAGTTGAACGCTGGTTCATACTTTATTAACTACATTACGCGTCCATTGGCTAAATCGTCCTAGTCTAGATCCCATAACATAAGCTTACTAACTTATTTTGAGCATGACGGCGGTGGGTGTGTAAAAAAAATGTCCCACAATATTTGATCAAGTGAATTTAATAGTTTATTTTCCTAATTTAAAACAAGTACCTGTATAATAAAATGACATAAAATACGTATATCACACAATAGACGCTTACGAGAGCGTTGCTATCGAATTCACTTCAAAGGAAAGAAGAAATAGACCTAGTCAATTGGAAGTAATCTTTAGTTCAGAAATGAGTGCGTCATGTCTTGATCTTACTTGTATCTATAGATAGCGTTCATTACAACAGTCTTGCTCGTATTGTATTTAATAAATGACATACCATATTATGTCATCTATTAAAAACTATATAAAGTGGTATAAAATTAGTGTCATAACACTAATTGAATGGTGCTATAAATTCGGATTATGAACTAACTTATTATCTTCACGCTGTATCCCTGACGGGGTAGTCAGAGAGGACAGATCGCCAGGCTTCGCGATCCATGAATACTTCTTTCGCTTCTTGTAGATTCATCAATCGCTTCATACACGCACGTCTGGGTATCCGACTACTTTTAACTTTTCCGTTTTTGAGCAATCTGCTCACTGGGTCTTCATATGTAAGTCTCGGCCTACCCTGTCTCCTTCTACCCTCTACTTTCGCACAACATATATGCTTCGTCAATCGTTCCTCATTCATTCGTTGGACGTGTCCAAACCAACGGAGCACGCCCTTTTCCAGCTTAACTCTGACACTTTCATTCAAGCCTGTCATACTGCGTTTCACTTCGTTACGTTTTCGGTCAGCCAAAGTTACGCCGCACAATTTTCAAAGTGATCGCATCTCCACAGTATTCAATTTACTTTTATGCATCTGCTGACATACCCAGGTTTCACTACAGTAAAGCAACGTTGTCACTAGCACTGCGTTATGAATCACCAGTCGTGCTTCTTTTACGATGCTTTGTCGCTTTACTAATTGGGACGAAACACAGTTTACTTTGTTTCCGGCAGCTACTCGCCGTTCTACATCCGAATCACATCTTCCACCGCGCTTAACATACTCCCTAAATACACAATTTCATTCACTTGCTCTAGACGTTCCTGGTTAAAGTCATCTCTTTCAAATACTAGAACCTTAGTTTTACTTGCATTCAAGCGAAGACCCTTACTTTCACACTCCTCTTTCATATTAGTGATTAATGCCTGAAGGTCGGCTTCTGATGAGGCCATGAGCACCGCATCATCAGCGTACAGCAAACAGTTTACTGTTAAGTCACTAAAATTCACACCCATTTCACAATCAAGTGGCATGTATTTTAAAAGCAGTGTCGCTTTCGCTGGTATGGTCACGTCTTGCGGCAACTGCCGGGCTACGTGGGAAACAAATGTCTGGCCATGTCAGCCTCGCCGGGTCCCGATAAAAGGGGAAGACCCAAGAAGTGCTGGCTTGACGTCGTAAAGGATGACATGCGTACCAATGGTCTCACTAAAGGGGATGCCGACGACGACCGTGCGAAGTGGAGGAGAAAATGTAGGAAAGCGAACCCCGGGCGTCGAGCCACATCGGCCACGAGTATATAAACAGACTAGAGGCCCGTCCCGGCTACGCAAGAGTGGACATTTTTTTTTAAATTTTATTTATAAAAATAGCCTATATTAATCAGTGATAATGTAGCATTCAAACAGTGAAAGAATTTTTAAAATCGATTTAGTACTTTTTGAGCCGATTCGTTACAAACATACTTACATTCAAATCTTTCCTCTTTATAATATTAGTATACATTGTGAAAAATAATCTCTTATCTAGTCATTTTTATGGAACATACTCACAGTTAACATTTAACCAGTTTATTATGAAAAAAGGTCACAAAGTAATACTTCAGAATGTCAAAATTATTATATAAAGCGCACTTGGCCCTGCTCGGTGTTCTGTAAACAATCACTGCGTTAAGCAAGTTTCGCTATGGGTGGTCCTTGGATGAGTGACCAAGTGGTCATCCTGGTCCAAATGTAAATGCCACAAAGTTCTGGCATTTACATTTGCGAGCGTTTTCGTGCTTCGGTAGGCACGTTAAGCCGTTGGTCCCGGTTGCCAGTAAAATGTTAGTCGTTAAGCCCAATTGAAGGCTTGAAAATTTTCAAGAGCATGTCGTCACAGCCTGCGCCTGTCCATTTTCAACACGGCTCACCACCTGTTACGTGGGACAAAAATGTATACGGTGAAGTGTGTGCGTATAGTATGCCTCTGCCTACCCCTTCGGAGATAAAGGCGTGACAATATGTATGTAACATTATTGCTTTTACGTTTACATTTATTAACAGATTCGTCTGAGAAAGAACTTGGCGATAAAACTCAAGGCGACTCTGGCCAAAATTACATTAGTTTTTGATCACATAATTAAAATGAAAATTATGCTGTAAGTAACATAATTTTCTTTATCAATATAATTACCAATTCATAAACAGGAACCAGTCACATAGCATATTCTTATAAATATAACACTCAGATGCACATTCAGATTACATCCCAAAGTTTTCTTCTCTCAGTTTAGAAGTTAAATTTTTTAATGAAAAAGTCACATACTTTTTAAAAATAAATCTATAAAAAAAATTAAAAAAAATGGTTTATAATTTTCTTTAAACCATTTGCGAAGGATAAAGAATAAACATGCAAAAATTAATTGTTAATTGCCTCAAATCAAATGTAAAATTCTCTGAATAAAATTTCTATTTTCTAAAAAGCATTCCTTTATAGTGATTGGTTGGTTTAGGTACAGGCGGATAAGGCGGATATTAAGTGACGTAGATGTGGCCATCACCAATTCTCTTCGGAAATGATCTGCGGAATCGGCAAGTAAAAGGCATTAAATCTGTCTGGAGCGTTCGATTTGCATAGAGAAAATTGCATTTTCGAAACGGCGCGGCGGCGACAAGTAGACGGAGGCGCCTGAGAATGTCTGCAAATATGCAGTGAAAGCTTTGCTCTGGAGTTTTGCCGCTGACATTACTGTTGGCAATACGACATTATACAGATGAGAATTTACTTCGACGCAAACAGTATATAATTATTCACTGTGATTGACTTTATATCTAAAGAGCCCCACGGTTTCGCCCGTGATATATTTCGATTTACCGTCACACTTATTTAATTTTGTCGCTTATAAGCATAACGTAACATATGTATGTTATGTTATGTTATGTTATGCTTAACATATATATGTATGTATGTTATGCTGAACATATATATATATGCTTATGTTATGTTATGCTTAACATATATATGTATGTATGTTATGCTGATCATATATATATATGCTTTAAGCATAACATAACATATGTATGATATGTTATGCTTATAAATTTTATAATATAAAAATTTGCCCGATTTGTCAACATTAATGATTACTGCTCCGCTCTCCGGGGTAGTGGCGTGATTATATATAGCTTATAGCCTTCCTCTATAACTGGGCTATCCAAAGACAACAAAAGAGTTTTTCAAATCCGAATGGTAAATCCTAAGATTAGCGCGTTTAACCCACAGATATGGACTTCTATATCTATGGTTTAACCAAACGACCAAACTCTTCAGCTGTATATATTAATATAGACCATAGATTTTATTTCCGAAAAAAAAAAGAAAAAAAAAACTATAGTTTTAGACAAAAACCATTGTGCAGTCATTAACATTTAAGAATGGTGTCTATCATTGTTCCAGAATTGCCACCATGTATTTTAGCTTTAATTAGTGTCCTTCGGTCTCCTTCGGTAGTCAAAGACTAGTATGTAAAAGAAGAAGTAAACCTATAAAAGTTTCTGTCTTGAATTAAAAATATCACATATTTTCTATTCAATATGTGAGTATGATATATTTCTTGAGACTTCTTTGCGTGTTTTTCTTAAAAAACACTGGTTTTGGCTGATATTATAAAAGAGGTTGGGATAAGATGGGGTGAGGTACTTTTTAAAAATAATTAAAATAAAACCTTGACTTTGATCAAAAATTTAAACCATAAAGTAGTGGAAAAAGAATGTGATCATTTCGAATTTGACACCGCAAAATATTATTCAGTTTGGGGAAATCAAAATTTTTGTGGATATCATATCATAAAAAAACGACAAAAAATTATAGAATTTATTACAATTACTAAAAACATTGATAATGGAATGTTGCTTACAAGATTGTAAGAAAAGCTTTTGTGTAAGTCCGGCATTTACTTCTGGTCCAGAATGTTGCGAGCCTGTGTCTCTATATTTTGAGGAAAAACCAGTTGTATTTTGCTGCGAAAAGAAGTCCCATCCCAAAGTGGTTTATTGTTGTGATAATAAGGAAGTAGTATATAGTTGCAACAAGAAACTCTCGGGTGGAGGGCATCATTCCGAAAAGAAACCTGCTAAAGTACTATATTGTTGCGAAAAGGAGCCTCCCAAGATGGCGCACTGCTGTGACAAAGATGGTGTCAAAGAGCCGGCCTGTACGCCAGTTAAGACCAAATACATTATGCCCTGCTACAGATATGAGGATGGACGAATAGTAAGTTTAATATATTCACTTCGATGCAAACGTAATCCGTACTGAAACCAACTTCAGAACAATCTATCTTAATTCATTTATTTAAAAGTACAAAATTTGTGTGTGTTCTCCCGGAACAAACGTATCTATACGCGTGAATCCCATTGTTTTGTTGTTAGTTTCAGGAACGGTATGTTCCAACTCGTCACGGTACACTTCCCAGAACGGCGTACAGTCGAAATGGAATACAGGATCAAATTCACGGCTATCGAGGTGCTGTGCGGTACTTGTGTTCAGATTTCCACCCAAAGTACGGACATTGCGTTCATACACTGGTTGAACCCATACGTACTGTATATTCAAAAGTAACAAAAGAGGTACATCCTATAAAAAGGCGAAAGGACAAGAAGAATGTCTGTTGAAGTTATTTCGTGGCAAATCGTATAAAAACATTCTTATAAAATGAAAAGTTATAAAAAGAACGCCCCTGGCAGGTAAATGTTCTGCCATCTTCTGCGCTAAAGCGTAACGGAATTCAAGACCAACAGTTTTTAGAGTGTGGTGCCATTGCCCATATTCGGAAGAGTTGGGCAGATGCCGTTTGGAGTTACCATCCTTTTGCTATACCTGTTAAACCTATCAAGAAAGTAGCAGCTGTAACTAAGAAATGCTAAATACTGGTGCGTACTGGTAAATTAACATCTTTATAGAACGGTAGACGGATATAAGTAACGCACCTAAATTTTCCTTTGACATCTAAATAGGTAACTAACTGCAATTATTCTTTTGAACTTGTAGGTACGAGGAAATTCGCAATGCCTGATTTATTAAAGTACAACTAAATAGGGAATATCTGCTCCATTGCAGGTTGAGAAGCTACCTATAACGGCATTCAAGCGCAATGGAATGCAAGACCAAGAGCACTCGAAGCTCCTCGGTACAGTGAATTTCCTCGTACGTTCTCCTCAAGATGTGTCCATTGAATGTAACGCGTGCAATCTCAAAGTAGGCGACCCTGTAAAAGTCGCACGTTACATGAAAAAGAAACCTATTGTAGTTCCCCTTGAAGATTTATTGGATTAGAGTGAGTGAGCTTGTTTATTGAATATTACTGTTGCAACAAGGTAGAATGAAAGGGAAATAGCGACTTAAACTAAAATTACCTTTGATTACAAATCTGAACAATGTGAAAGTTTTATTTGTGTGTTTGTGTGTTGATTGGTGTTCCTTTATTATTCGAAGGGATATATTCGTCGCACGAATTTTATGGTCTTTATGATTGGTCCTAGACTCTCTTCGCTAGTCAAGAGTAAAATATGTTTGGCAGTTAATTCCACTCTATTCTATACATAGCAATGCGTACAAAAAATATGACGCATCGCCGCTCTGCGCCTGCTTTTAGGGCAACAAATCGCTAAACCATCAGCCCCATTCCCAATATACTATCGGACAGTGCCTGACCTAATGCACAAGTCACGTCGCAAAATAAGGCGGCAAGGCAAGACATTACATCACATAATCCATGCTGAACACACGTTTTTGTGTACCTACCTGGTACCTTGGTGCTGTTCCAACTATTTCAACAATGGATTTTACCTCCTGAATTTTGATGCTTGTCTCGTCTTGTATAACCAAATTCAAACGAAATTCAAGACTTTCCAATAAAATAAAAGAACGTCCTACAAAATTTCGTGCAGAACATCTTAAGTTTTGGTTGCTGTTTGATTAAGTAAGTTTCAAAGAGTTATTTTTTATTGTTTCAGAATCAACCGACAGTGCTGATGCGCCGCGCTTGTGAAGTAGCATGCGGACGCCGTAAACCTTTCGTTACGTCTTCTTATCACGCTGATACAGACCACGAGGAACGACGTTATCATTCAGAAGATGCAAAGGTATATCCTTAAGTTTTTTTACATATTTCAATACACATTAACCTAGTAAAATAATGGTTATTAATGGCCAATTAAGAAAATTTCTATCTCAGGGTGTGAAGGGCTGCACTGATCTTTGAAGCTTAACCCAGACTCATTTGCAAGTAATGCACCTGCTAACTGGCGTACGAGAAAATAATAATATACACTGTAGAGGTAGGCAGAGGGATCGAAAGGTGGCATCCAACAACTCCAAACAAACAACTGCTAATCTACATCGGACCCCGGGGTCCGTAGTTCAACCGGTCGAATTGACAATGCATCCAATGGAACTTCAAACTAAAGTAAGAGAGTTAGTGGAAAAATATATGTAGTTTTGATTTAAATATAAAATTGATCTATTTTTAAAATGAATGAATCTGCAAAAATCGAAATAAGTATGAATCAACTTGAAGCCTGGCGATCTGTCCCGTCTGACTACCCTGTCAGGTATACTGTATAAACTTCTTTATTATTATAATGTCTTCGGACATAATAATATCTGCTCTATACTTGGAAATGAGTAGCAAATTACCCTGAAATGTTACAATTAAATAAAAAGGAAGCATTATTTACTTCACCTTAAATTTTACTCGAATTCAGAGTACGTTTTTCATTACTAATGACTCTGAAACGAATCTTTATACATATATTTATCATCCGCAGAATACAAGAACACTTTATGAAATAACATTCTAACATCATTCTTTTTTCAACAATTACTTTCGGTTGGTTTCAATTCAACTCTGTAGAATTTCATGAAAAATTAAAATTCAGTAGCTAGATGGAATCTCACCACCTGAATTGATTCCCACGGAATATCCTTTTAAAAGAAAAAGTCAAAGCAATAAGCCGAATAAACGCCGTCAGTGACACCGCCCGAGGAGAAATTCAATTTCATTACAAGCTCAGTGGAGAGTGCTAGAATAATGCGACGTGGACCACGACCGAAGAGTGAAAGAGTAGGGAGCCATAGTTATACTAAAAAGGGCAGATAATTTGGTCGAATAAAAAATCACGATCAAATTTATTTGGTCATATTTTGTAGTTTTGGAAAAAAATATAACGTAAATTTAATCATACGCAAAAGTACTTATTATCAAAAATTTTGGTTACAGTAAAAAGGCTTGACTAGGTAAAATTTGAACCACATAATATATCACAATAACCAAACAGATTGTAAGTTAAAATTTTATCTTTAACTTAATTTAGTATTTAGACATAATGCGAAAATGAATGCAAGTACATTTTTACCCAGTTTTTTGCGACAGCGTGAGTTATATTTATACGTGCGAATGTATGTATTATATAAGTATATACATAAATAAAATACTGAGGCGGGACTCATTTCAATGCAAATTTAAATAATACCTATGCATGACAGATTGTTCAAAAACTAGATAATTTATCTTAAGCGGTACTTCTTTTAATTTAATATTTAGAAAGGTACTATTTATAACATGAATGATTAGCGATTAGAGATTTTTATAAAATATTTTTTCTTATCTTACTACGACTATTATCCCTGCAGTAGATGAATCGATTTTGTAATAAAAGATGCTAGTACAAAATTAATTTACAATTTTGCATTCTAAACCTTAAGGTTTAGATAAATATATTTCTAACGTAAGGTACTGCTACAATTTGAGATAATATAACTACAAAAAGAAACTATTGTTCGTTCGCATTAAAAATGCAAAAAGTATTCGTTCTATAGGTATGTAACGCTCGAAGAACAGTTTCATTCCAAAGTCAGTCTACCTTTGACTGTCATTGTAGACTCGAGCAGGTGCACCACTAGCAGGTAAGGTCACTTGACCCTTGGAGATCTTGGTAGACCCTTACGGGTTACAAGGGTGTAAGGGCCGTAAGTATTTACGGGGTAAATTAGGCTCCCTAGTCACACACAGTCATGAAAGTGCACCGCGTGGTGAGAGACCAACATTAACATTTGACACGTTAAAAAGGAAAGGATATGTTGTGAGTACAGCTGTTGTTGTCTCAAACTCGCGCAATAATTTATAGAGAGTAGTTTTCAAGCCTATCCCAAATTAGTAAAAATTTCGCTCGACACAATTCACTTTAGCAATGAAATTACGAAATTATCCAGTTAATTGGAATTTATTTGATTTTCTACTTAAGTATTTGTAGCAATTTACGAAAGATTAGGTAATGGTCACATATTTTGTTTTAATTGTACCTTTCTGTAGATCACTATCCTTATACGTGGGTACAGATGGGGATTTATTGTCGACTGGGTTTCAAGGTATTCGTAATCCAAAGACTTTTAGCCGTATTCGTATAATAAAATGAGCTAATCTGGCTTTCAAATAACCATTTTTTTTTATATACTTAGTCAAAGTTAAATCTTAAAAACTTCGGCTTACTGATTTTTAGCCGTCCACGAAATATAATCTTAAAACTCAATATTCAACGCTTTGTTTCAACGATCACTTGGGCCATTTGCCATTACTTAACAAGGAAAAGAAGTTAACAGATCCCTAACTGAATTTAAACACTCCTAAGCCCAGTAATTAACAGAAAGCGTAGTTATTATCCGAAACAGGAAAACTTTCTCGATGGGAATTCCAACTTACGATTTTTGCTTCTTTTACCTGCAAAGTTAATTAATTTACGGGATTCCAGTTGGAAATGTTATCTACTTATGCAAATAAGGGGCGTTTGTTACTGAGTGAAAATAGAAAAATTAAGTTTTTAATTTGCTTTTTTTTTCTAGTTCTATAAATTTCTTTAGCGTTATTTGTTTTTGTTTGTTTATCGCAGGGTAATTTATGCTTCCACTATGAAAGAAAAAAACCTGAAGTTGATAACTGCTGTGTGCCCACGGTGTGCTGTGATCCAGTGTATGTGCCGCAGGCTGGACGACAATTTGTGTCATGCGTTCCTGCACCGTCCTGTAGCCCCCATAGTTGCTGTTATTACTCGTATCAGAAGATATAAACATGTATTGGTGTGTAAATTATTATGTGATATTTTGGTGACCTAAACAATTTGGCGGCTATATTAAAAGTTTTTAAGAAAATATATATTTTGTTTTATGTTAGTTTGAATCTCCGATTTATTTAAGCGTGTTATGATATTGAATTTAAACTTTGTGGAATTTATATTTGCGAGCGTTTTAGTGCTTCGAAAGGCACGTTAAGCCGGTAAAATGGCAGTCGTTAAGCCCAGTTAAAGAGGGGCTTCAAAAATTTCAACAGCAGGTTGCCATTTCAACACGGCAATGAGCTTACCACCGGACAAAAGTCCCTCTTACCCAGCTGTTCCATTGATTAGTACCATTAATAGTACTACTGGGAATTTTCGTCCCACTAGTACCACTAATGGTACTACTGGGAATATTTTTGTCCCAGAAGTACCATTATTAGTAATTGGGGTAGATATTTACCCTGTAGTATTATCTACTACTGCAGGTGTTTAAAATTAACCAGGACTATCAGTAATAAACACCCTTACAGCGAAAAGAACGAAGGGTAATAAATATATAACTGGCCATTTGAAATACGATACACTGTAAACTACGTGGTAATATCTATGACTATCTAATTATTTTATATCTAGCTTTTTAAAGGGAGACATTCCGCACTTTTACAGTGATAATATTCTAGTGCTAATTCTATTTACGTTTGACATTTAATAAATAAAATAATGGATTTATGTGTCGCCGATGGTCCTGATATATGTATTATACAAAGTGGCCGTGGCAAAGTTCTTCTTAGTGGAGGGATTGAATACTAATGTCATGTGAACTACAAAAATAGTAATAGTTTAAGGGGTTGTCGAAATTTTAAGGCGATCAAATGTAGTGGGACGATTACAATCAAGGTATAGATATATCTCTGTCTGTGTTATAAGTTTTTAGAAAAAATTCTGAAACCTTCGTAGTAGCCTTTTTATTTTATTATTATTGTTAAACTGCATTTCATATAATACGTCATTATTTCATACAGGATCAATCACAGCTTGTTAAATGTAAAGCACACTTCGATTAATGTTTACCTAATGAAAACAAAAACACAATGTCTAAAATAATAAACGATAGCATAGAGAAAGCAAGTACCAGTGTAGAAGAAACAGTACCTAATATATACAAAATGACTGTAGCATCGCTACGGGACAAAGGACTCGATCTGGTTCAGGAGTTGCCATCATTTGACTCAGTAAGAAGTATAATGTGCAGGCAAAGAAATAAATATGCTAAAGTAAAAAAATGGCATAATATACAGATGTGACAGACGTAGAAATTCCATCACAGTATGAAGATTTACTTCTTGCTGACTATAATAACGATCAAAACCGGATTTTAATTTTCTGTTCCTTTGAATCTAGAGAAATATTGAGAGTTGGTAAAGTATTTTTATGCGACGGGACATTTAAGAAATGTCCTAAGCCATTCGTACAATTGTATGTTGTCTTTTGTGATGTAGGCAGTACATACGAAAAAAACAATGTCAAACCGGTTGCATATATGCTTTTAAAAAATAAAGCAAGGATCACGTATGAGATTATGTTTACCCTTCTATATCTGTGGTTTATCTCAGATCCATAAATGGGAGCCGAAAAAATTTGTAAATGATTTTGAGCAGTCAGCAATCAGAGCAATAAAAAACGTGTTTCCTGATGGCGAGCATCACGGCTGTTACCATTTTCAGAACAAACTTTGGAGAAAAGCCAAGAAACTAAATTTAACAAAAAACAATTTTTACGCAAAATAGTAAAACTCTGTACCGTACTACCTCTTTTGCCTGAACAACATATAATAGAAGGGTCCTAGGGCTACAAGGCTTTTTAAAGAAATAGCAAAAAGGTTAGTCGACATCACAGGAGACCGAAGAGCTGGCAGCTACCTCGGCCAAAGAATTAGTTTAGCTATTCAAAGGGGGAACGCTGCCAGTATCTTCGGAACCTTGCCTAAAGGGACTCCTTATATTAATATATTTTAAATTTTCATATTTTAAGGTTATTTAATAATTTGTAGTTACAAAAGTGTACTATGAAATATAAAAAAAAAATAGAAGGGTTGACATATATAGAAAGTCAAGTTACAGTCAATCAGCACAAAAACATGGATCAGTTCATATTATATTTTAAACGATTTTGATTACCTAAGAAAGCTCTTTGGTGCTGTTCCGCACTACAGATACGTATGAGGGATGGAATGCACAGTAAAACAAATGTTTTAAAAGGAAACCCACGTCAATTAGTCATTTTTTGAAGGTAATAAAGGAGGACGCAACTTATCACACTGTTGACACATTATCAAAACAACCGTATAGGAAACGTTCCAAAGATGTCACCGAACGAAATGAATACATTCATCATGTACAAATGGCATTTGTGAACGGTGATATCAATATTCCACTGTTTTTTGAAAAATTGCGTTAAGATTTTCTTCCCTTTTTGGTCGCAACGTCACACAGAATAGTTATGAATGCCCTAGAGTATTTGCTAATGTTAAATTTCAGCAATTGAAACGTAGAATATGTACCATTCTGACTTGTAACAGGCTTGTTACAGTACCTATTAATTTTTTATTTTTTGTTATAACGGGTCCCTCTGAAACGTATTTATTATGTTAGAATTCTCAATTATTTCAGTATGGTATTTTAATACGAGTAAAACCAGTTTTATGTTAACCAGCTGCATTAGGCCTTTTTTGTTTGCTAATTATAAACGTGACACGTAATATACCTATTTTGGACCGTATATTCAGTAAGTATGTAAACCCAGCTGCAACACTAGTGTCGTGTACAATGGTACTCGTGGGACGAAAATTCCCAGTAGTACCATTAATGGTACTAATCAATGAAACAGCTGGGTAAGAGGGACAAAAGTGCATACGGTGAAATGTGGGCGTATAGTATGCCGCTGCCTACCCCTACGGGAATAAAGATGTGCCAATATGTATGTATGTATGTGTCATGATATTAGGAATATCATGGCATCGTATTAGGCGTGTTTTAGGTGTAATGTTAGAATTATATAAGTATGCTCATCAGTTGTCTAGACCCTATAACCAAATGCTTCTATAAGCTTACTTGGTTACTGGCTAGATAGCGCTGTGTAAAATATGTCCTACAATATTTATTTATGGCATCATATTCAATTAAAAATATTAACCTTAATATATATATATAAGGCAAGATCACTGACTGACTCATTGATAACGAAATCTCTGAAACTACCAAAGCTATGAAGCTCAAACTTCGTATGGAGGTTCTTATTAATACGTAGGTTTCCGCTAAGAAGGGATTTTGCGAAATTCTACCCCTAGGAAAGTAAATAAGCGATAAACGGTTGTATGGAAGTTCGCTATTTTTAAAGTTAGAAACATGAATATATGCACATCTGTTTTTAGTTACAAATAAATGGGTACGTGTATCGCGGTTTTGCAAAATTTTACCTATAATGGGGTAAACAAGCGTTGAAAGTTTATATGGAAAATTCTTCATTTTCAAACAAAGTAACACCGAATTTCTTATAGCTGCTTGTGTATAAAAAAAACGTGTTAAGGAATTTTGATAAATTCTACCCTACCTAAAACAGGATTTGTAATAACTGACTCATTGATCACGAAACCTATAAAACTAACAAAGCTACGAAGCCCAAACTTTGCACGGGGGTTCCTTTTAACACGTAGGTGCCCCCTATAACGGGGTTTTGCGAAATTCTACCCTTAAGGACGTAAATAAGGGGTAAACGTTTGTTTGGAAGATTGTCATTTTCAAAGTTAGTAACATGAACTTACGTAGCTACACCTGTTTTAGAAGTATCTTCTAACTAGGCCTGTATTACCAGCAAGTTCGGTGTTCTCTCAGGAACGGAAGCTATGCGAGTAAACCACGCACAGCCTAAACATTAAACATGGAAACTTGAAATTTGGTGAATGTATACTTTAAGTCTATGGATAAGCAATAAATACGGGATTCCCGATATTTCCATGGAAACGGGAACTACGCAGGTGAAACCATACACAGTCTAAACTATCAAACATAGGTACATATCTGAAATTTAGTGAAAGTATTAATAAAACTGAACTTACTATTAAAATGAAATTTAGTGAATGTATTATATTAGGTATCTACCTTGAATCAGCACTAAGAAAGGAATACCCGGTATTCCTACGGGAATGGGAACTACGTGGGTAAAACCATACACAACCTAAAATTTCGTGAACGTATTCTTTACCTGTCTACGTTGGATGAGCACCAAGAACGAATTCCCGGTATTCCCACGGCAATGTAATCTTACTAATATTATAAATGTAAAAGTTTGTAAAGTTTTCTATATTATTTGGACGTTTGTTATATAATCACATTTTGATGAAAATCAGGCATATAGGTAGAACATTTCCGAAAGTTGTGCCCGCGGCTCCGCTCACGCGCAGTAGTACACAAAAAGGTTTTCTCGCGGGAATAAGATGTTTTCGTGGGATATAAAGTAGGTACCATATGCATTAATTCAGGAAATGTTTGGCACAGGATTTTCAGTTCAAGCAGTTTCGCCTGCGTGTATATTATTTAGTTGTAATTAACTCATCAACAAGTATTCCAATTTCTTTCAGTTTTTTGTTGTTAAAAAGCGAATAGTTCAGAAGTGGAATAATAAGAATAGCCTACGCGCCACCCTCTTTAACTTATATCTCTTTCTTTGTCTGTTTCCCTTATGTGGCGCAAACGAAGTTTAGCGGGTCAGCTAGTAATATTATAAATATGAAAGTTTGTATGGATGTTTGATACTCTTTCACGTAAAAACGACTGAACGGATTTTAATGAAACTTTACAACAATGTAGCTTATACATCAGGATAACACATAGGCTAATTTTTATCCCGGGAACAATTTCCTGTGGGACACGGGAACGGGAAAACTTCTCTGCGCAGGAGAAGCCGCGGGCGTCAACAAGTATAAAATAAAGTGCACGCTAATTTTAAAAAAGTAGGATTCTACGCGGTAAAAATGACAAGACCGTACGCTTGCTGTGGTAGGTACATTATTTTCTGAAACCAGTGCACTTCTCTTGTTCTATGTGCGGAAGTGGTGGTTTCTTGGACATAAAAGTTGTGTTAACGTCGGTTAACGTGCTATAGTGAAAGACAGTGATATATATGTAGGGAAATGCGATTTTATTTCTTGCTGCGTAAAATCCACTGAAAACCTCAGTTTAATAACATACTTGATCTTAGACAATAACCACTATTATATTGGGGTGAGACTGACTTTGATTTAAGACTAGACTTGACTAAGACATAGAGTACCGGGAAATTTTAGATTTCCCGGTAGACAGATTCATTTCTGCAGCAATACACTTCCATTACATTCTTACTTTAACCTGTTTTCAGTTCAAAGACGACTGCTTGTGGCATGGGTTTGTTTCCATGCTTCAAAAGGCACGTTAAGGCGGAGACAGTAACATAACAACAATAATAAGGGTAATTCGTTAAGTCGAGTTGGCGACTCAAAAAATAAGATTGTTATTTAAATATGGATTTACGTTAGGACTGTTTTTTTACCCGTATTCCCGTATTCATTCGTAGCCTGCATTGAGCAACTATTGCAATGGCTGGTCTTCGGATGGGTGACCGCTTTGTGTCATTTATAAGCTGATTTTACTTTTAATTTTGACATTGACATATGTAGTTAATTATGCCTGAATTAGACCGGCAATTTATTGACAATTCTACGCTTTGTGTCATTTATGAGTCACGACTCGTGATTCTTAACGCAGTGCTGGTGCTAACGTTGCTTTTAGGTAGTGAAACCTGGGTATGTCAGAATATGCATAAAAGTACGTTGAATGTTGTGGAGATGCGATCACTTCACACTAACTTTGGCCAACCTAATACATAACGAAGTGATACGCAAAATGGCAGGTTTGAATAAAAGTTAGCGTTAAGCTGAAAAAGGGCGTACTCCGTTGGTTTGGACACGTCCAATGAATAAGTGAGGAACGATTGACGAAGAATATATATTGTGCGAAAGTATAGACTATAGAGGGTAGGAGTCATGGTAGGCCGAGACTTACATATGAAGACCACGTGAGCAGACTGCTCAAAAACGTAAGGGTCATAATTACACGGATACCCACACGTGCATGTATGAAACGATAAATGAATCTGCAGCTAGGGAAAAAAGTATGCATGGATTGCGAAGCCTTTCGATCTAGCCTCTCTGACTACCCTGTCAGGGATACAGCGTGAAGATAGTTAGTTATAAACTTAGGGCCGATTCTCAATACTTAAGAAACGTTTAAGGCTAGTTTTTGTCTTATAACATAATCTCAAGTGTTTTTTGATTATTAAGAAACGTTCTGTAATACGGCCCTTAATTAGAAATGGCTGATATTTAGATTAAGGGGTTCAGGCTATAGATACTATCAAATAATCAATTTTACGTAACAGATATTATTTTGTTGCAGACAACACGTCGGCTATAATCCAGTGCCCAGTCAAACGGAAAGCGAAGATCGTGGAGATGCGTAATAAAACAGCAATAAACTAGCTACGTACCGTGGTGAAATAACAGTAAACGATTTTGTGTTTGTGTGCTATGATGCGAATGTGGGTAAGTTGGGTTTGTGCTAGTGAATTGTGTCGGTGTGTGTTGTGATTGAGTGTGTGTGCGCAAATGCGAAGAAGACGCGGTCGGAGGGCGGCGGGTGAGGCGCGAGGGGCAAGGTGACTGCCCGCGCGCATCATGCGGCCGCCGCTGCCATTGCCACCGCTGCTGGTGGTCTTTGCTGCGTGCGCAACAGTTGCGCAGATTGCCTGGACGCCAATCTTTCTTGATGGCAGCAGTGAGTTTTCTTTGCGTATGAATTATGTCCCTAGTGTATACTTTATCTTTATATTATAAAGCTTAAGAGTTTGTTGTTTGTTTGTTTGGTTGAACGCGCTAAGCTAAGGAACTACTGGTCGGATTTGAAAAATTATTTTTGTGTTGGATAGCCCATTTATCGAGGAATGCTATATATCATTACGCTACTACACTGGGGAACAGAGCAGTAGTCATAAATGTCGACAAATCGGGCAAATTTTTATGCATCATTGAAGTATTTATAAGCGACGGGATTACATAGGTGCGACGGGAGGTCGAAATATTCCACGGGCGAAGCTGTGTCATCTAGTTTATTTATAAAATAAGCTTAAAGACAAAAATTGATTTAAGAGTAAAATGTAAAGTACACTCATCCAATCGCTTATGGTGCTACAGCACATTAGAAAGAATCGAGATGTAATTCGTGAACATTACCGAAACCATTCTAGCCTTTTAAGGGCACATAATATTTTCCATTGATGTCGATATCGGAACTGACACACGGCTACTATTAGAACTGGATTACTGCAAAGAGCTTGCTTGGCTTAATATACTTTTATAAAATAGTTTTTATTTGATATCAATAGCTATTTTTAGTAAAACTGACGGGCTATGTATTTTTTTTTGTATAAAAATAATACAGTCATAATTGAATATTTATTCAAATTGATTTTGTATTTAATTTTCATTAGAATTTTTCATAACACGATGCAGGATTCTATAGTAACATCTTAGTTCGAGGATCCCGAGCGTCGCAAGATGCAACTGGGACGCTTGCATGATGATAAAATTTGTTCCAATGCTCTTCACCATGTGTGGTACTTTTCACCACTGTATAACTATCAATCTTAACAAATTTGAAACCCTGATGAAATTTTCTGTATGGAACAACTTTTGTGATCATCGTTTTCATTTCACGCACAAAACACGAACTACAAAGCCCTGTGGGCCCATTATTTGTGTCTTATCGCGACTGAAACTTGCATTACGTAAGTTGCGTATTCACTTAATGTAAGTAGCTGCTTGAAGAGAATTTCAGTGCCTTAACTTGAGCTTAAGGTCTCTTTTACTAATGATGAGCTTAAGTTTAAATACAATTTATTGTGTGTATAGGTCAAGTGGATCTATGGACGCAGTCATCAACAGGCTGCGCATGTCCCGGCGACGGTGGCGACGACTGCGCCTGCTGTGTTCGTGATGGCGCGTGTCCTTGTGGGGATGTTGCACCTACACGCTGTGCACAATGTGGACTTGAGCAGTCCTGTGCAAATAGTAAGTCATTAATACTTATAATAAGGGTCCAGGGTCCAGTTCAGGCCCAAGCGACCTGAACTGCTAGTAGGGTTAGGAGGACAGAGGGCTGATGCTTCTCTTCTCTTCTATGCTGAAAAACAAAACCCAAATGATAACTGCTGATAGCAGGCGAATAAAAGTAAACCGCATACTCCAAATCCAGCTAGGGATTGGAAGCAACTGGAAATTCACTAGAATGAAGAGAAGAAGAATTATTATGATCATCTAAAACCAAATACTTATAAAAGTCCATTCAAGTTGCCCTACTCAAATTCTTCTTGAAAATTTGCACTTTCAATATAACATTAACATATAAATATTTTACTAATTTAATTATTGAGAGAAAGAATTAATTTAATGCTATTTGGGTATAATCTGTAAAAATAAATTTAAAACTAATCTCTACGTAAAGCCGCAAACAGATAGTTGAACAAGTGCTGCCGTTCAGATGAATATAATGCTTGCCTTAGAAAAATAAAAAGCTAAGAACACTCTGTGGACTAACCTGGTTAATAAAATAAAATAAATTAATAGTGTAGGATTTTTTTACACTGCGCCGTTTTAACCGAAATAAGCTAATATAAGCTAGTCTGTCTTGTCATCTCTACATCTGATAAATATACTTATATATTTCTAAATACATACATATAATACATAGGAAACACCTAAACTCCGAAACAAACATTTGTGGATCACACAAATATTGTTTGCGACCCGGGAATCGAACCCGGGGTCTCAGGAGCGGCAGTCGGATACACTACCACTGCGCCAATATAATACTAATATCTGTGCCATAATCCTAATATTATTTACACTTTTTCGAGTAATTAGGGAACATCACACAAACAAAACCAATTCATATTCTGCTTGCCTTCTGCGAGCAACGCAATTCATGAGACTGAACTCCACAAGGACTCCACTAGAGCAATTTGTTGAAATAAGAAATTCAAAGTTAACTACTGAAATTAACAGAAGACTATTTATATAAATAGAATGTTTTGAAATTCATAGAGTTGCCGTTTAGAATTAAAGCATTCTGCATCGCTGATTAATTAATGGAAGGTAAATGAGTCTTGACATTTCTACCCCTATAACACAGTACATATATTTACAGCGGCTATAACGTGTGTGGGTGTGGGTATGTCAAGTAATCCATAGAATAATTTTAAGGGTTAATGGCGCCCGAAATTAAACCTTTATCACATCTCCTGACAAACCCAATGTTCGCTCTAAAATTAACGTCGGGATAAATTAAGATAACAACTTGGTAAAACATTTTAATTCCAAATTTTCATTTTTTGAAGTGAAACTGCTTTATCGACGTTGAGAGAAATTTTATAGCTTAAAAAAAATGGCACGTTTTTCGGTTACGCGCCATGTTGTTTTAAGTAAAACTTCTCTATCGACGTATGAGAGAAATTTTAAAGCTTTAAATGAAATGAAATTTATTCACGTGAAATAGAGTACATTATTTTTTTATAATAAAGTGGAAAAAGACAATTCGATTCGAGACAGGGATTAAAATAAATAAAATAATAAAATAAAAATATCTTTATTTTGCATAGACCATTTTAACGGCGCTTACAAAATGTCATACACTATTTAAAATATTTAAAGCGACCACCGGTTCGGAACGCGGCCCACCTGAGAAGAACCGGCAAGAAACTTAGGAAGGCTTTTTTTTTGATGGCCTATTTACAATTTAATATTATTTCATTTTGCCAGCAGATCATTTCCAGGCGTCCCTGTCCTGCAAATAGTCTGTAACGGATTAAAAACTTTTTTCACAAACCTTGTTTTTAATAAACTTTTTAAATTTATTTAAAGGTAAATTTCTCAGGTCACAGGGAAGCTTGTTGTAAAAGCGTATACAGTTACCCTGGAAAGAATCGCCAATCTTATGTAGTCGACTGTGGTGGACTGAAAGATTATTTTTATTTCTAGTGTTTATATTATGTTTATCACAGAGTTTAGAAAACTGTGATAGATTTTTCTGGACATACATAAGATTGGCAAAAATGTATTGTGATGGTACGGTTAGAATATTCACTTCTTTGAATTTTTCTCGGAGAGAAACTCTGGGGCCCAAATTATAAATAGCGCGTACAGCCCGCTTTTGTAGAACAAAAATAATATTTAAATCTGCAGCACTCCCCCAAAGGAGAATACCGTAAGACATAATACTATGAAAATAGCTGAAGTAAACCATTCTAGCCGTATCCACATCTGTTAGAGTCCTGATCTTTTTTACAGCGTATGCAGCCGAACTTAATCTAGAGGCTGTCTTTTCTATGTGTGGGCCCCACTGCAAATTGGCATCAATAGTTATACCTAGGAACACAGTTGATTCTACAAACTCTAACACTTGTCCATTCAGTTGAACATTGGCCGCAACTTGTTTTACATTTGGTAGAGTAAATTTTATACATTTAGTTTTATTTTCATTAAGGCAAAGATTATTTGAGCTGAACCAATGAACTACTCTTGCAATTGCATTGTTTACATCGTCATAGTTATCTAATTGTCTTTTAATTTTAAAAATTAATGTGGTGTCATCTGCAAACAAAACAATCCTATTCCTGTCCCCTACATAAAATGGTAAATCATTAATATAAATGAGGAACAAGAATGGCCCAAGTATCGAGCCTTGCGGCACACCCATTGTAACCATGGATCCTACAGAACGTGTACCATTAATATCGACCCTCTGTATTCTATTGTTCAAATATGAAGACAGAAGGTCGAGCTTTGCCTCTTATTCCATAGTGGTGTAATTTTTTGCACAGCGTTTCATGTTGAACGCAATCAAAAGCCTTTGATAGATCGCAAAATATACCTAATGCATCGTGCTTGTCTTCCCATGCTTCATGAATACATTTTAATAACTCAACACCAGCATCGGAAGTTGAGCGCCCTTTCGTAAACCCAAATTGATTCGCATGGAGTATTTTATGACTATTAAAATGGGATAGCATTTGATTCAAGATTATTTTTTCAAATACTTTGCTCAAAGTTGGCAGCACTGACACTGGTCGGAAATTAGACGGCTCTGTAGCGCTGCCAGCCTTGAACAAGGGAACGACTTTGCTGTGTTTCATTAAATCAGGAAATGTATCACTAGAAACACAGTCATTAAACACAGTTGCTAGATGGGGCGCAATTACCTCAATTATACATGATGCAGTTTTGACCGATAACCCCCAAATGTCCGCGGTTTTCTTAATTTCGATACATTTAAATGTTTTTACAATGTCCTGAGCACAAATATCTGTGAATACAAATGCATACCTGCAACAATGAACAGATTCTTCTAATAAAAGTTCAGCGGAACTGGAAGATGCTTGGAGAGATTTTGTTGTCAATATAGGTACATTTTTGAAAAAGTGTTCAAACTCCGTAGACACTTCCAGGTCCCCTGTAACATGGCAACCATTTACTTTTAAGTGGAAATCCCTTTCAGTCACTAAAGATCTACCGCATTCAGAGTTAATGATGTTCCAAGTCATTTTTATTTTATTTACAGAATTAGAAATTTTATTTTTAATGAAGTTTGACTTAGCAAGATGACACGTTTGTTTAAATATCTTTGAATAATTTTTTACATATTCCTGAAAGGTTTGCCTAAAATTATATGATTTTTCTGAATATAATTCAAATAATTTATTTCTACTTTTAAAGATACCTGGTGTTGCCCAGTCACTGAAAACAGGACGACCACCAATCTGTAGAGTTTTTGAGGTAAAAACTTTGCCAAACTCATCATTAATCAAATTAAATAAGTGTTTATATGACTGGTCTACACAAGTGAAGTTAGGTAGATATGGTAATCTCTTTAATACATTTTCTTTAAAATTATTCAAACGACTTTGGTTAATTGGTACATATTTAATTTGTTTTTTGCTGACTTTGTTACTACTTTTAGGAAATTTTATCCATTGGCCACGATGATCTGACTCCACAGGATCCACAATACCTTTATCTATAGGTTTAATATCAGTAAAAATATTATCAATACATTTTGCACTGGTGGCTGTAATACGAGTGGGTTCTAAGAATGTACTATGCAGATTAAAGGATTTAAATAAATTTTTCATTTTATTTCTCTCTGATGGAGTTAATGATGTATCTAATATATCAACATTAAAATCTCCACAAACTATTATAGATTTCTTAGAACATTGGCATTTGAACAGTGCTTCTTCAAGCTTTTCTTCAAATTTAATGTAGGAAGCATCAGGGGGACTGTATACGCTTAACAAGATGAAATGCTCAAACTCAATACTGGCAATCTCAATAACTCGCTCAATGGAGAGGGCTACTAAATCCTTACGTTCTTTAAATTTTAAAGAGCCTCCACGTTTAGAATGTTTTCTATTGAACGAGCTAGCAACCTGGTGATTTACGAAGTTCAACAATGTGATTTGATGATCTTTTAACCAGTGCTCTGTAGCACAAAAAATATTAATAGAATTTGCATTAATGTATAGCTCTAACTCTAAATCTTTACCATTTATTAAACCTCTAACATTATGGTGCACCAGGTTTATAAAAACAATATTTTTACTAAGATTATTCTCAGGGGCCAAAGTCAACTGGCCAGATTTATTATCTGTTGTCCTATAAACTAGTTTTTTGGAATTTCATTTTCCAAATGTGAAGTATCAAAACTATCCTGCTCAATAAAAGCAGTTGTACTTGCCAATAATTTGGCTTGAAAAATTAAAAAATTAGATAGCAACAGAGCTACCTTTCGTTGTAAAAATTTTGATAGAAAATATCTATCTAATGTCAACAAACTATTATTATTGAAGATTATGTTCCAATCGAACAATTAAATTTTTTTGGAATATGATACCATGGTATGTAGTTTCATATTTAATTTGTATCTTAAGTGATTTTCCTTGTGGCTCATAGCAGTGCTGTAATGCAAGGTGGACAAAATTACTTGTTTTACTTGCAGACTTGATAACTTATCAAAAATTTTTAAAAGTTTGTCACTATTAATATTGCCTCTTCTGCCAACCAGCACCACTATAGTAGACTGCATGCAGTGTGTACCAGTCAATATAAAATCTGTAATTTGAGAGTATGAAGCTCCTGGATATGTATGATTTATTACAGAATGACTTAACTGTGATAAATAATGTCCAAAATTTTTACCTATTTCATCGCAATAGACTATGGTCTTTGCATCACTTTTTATTTGCAACTTTTCTATTATACTTGTAGATGCCTCGCAATTACTACTTGAACTTAATATACTATTATCCACACTGCACACAGTTTTAATTGGTGAAAATTCATCATTGCATCTAATTCTTTCACAACTTAAGGGTGAGGAGGAAACATGGCCTGCGGATGTCAATTGGTCATTTTGACAATGACATGAATTTACTAATTTACCTATGGCTAACACCTGTTCCCTACTCTGTTTCTCTGCTGTTTCATATTTATATGAAATTGATTTCAAAGAGTCTTGAAGTCGGTCAATCTGACATTGAAGGGCCTGTGTATCAGTTTTGTACTGTTGTGCAACAGTATCAAGTTCTAACATATACATATTTACCTGGTCAATCAGTTGCAATCTCTGTCTATTAAGTGACATGCTATTTATAAAAAACTTGTATTTATGTATCATTTTTTTAGATTTAGTAATAAACTTTTTAATTTTTAAATATTTCTTTAACTTATTCTTACTACACTTAATAATTTTTAATGATTTAGAACAGCCCCCGGTTTCATCATCAGAAGTGAGGTCTATGACAATGGAAGGGTGAGCTGTAGCAGTATCTAAGCTTGTAGCCATCAGTTCATCGAACAAACTCTGATTAGATTGAACCACTGTGCTCTGTTTCTTGTCTTCTAGTTGCGATATTTTGATTTCCGATCATTGTAGCTCCTCCTTTAGTATTCTAATTTGGTGCAGAGTTTGTTCATAATGTTCCCTACATGAGTCAAAACTGTCAACTATAAGTTGTAACCTATCCCGATCCTGTAAGGTATCAGTATACAGTGAATGCAACTGTGCCAGTTCTTTTTTGAGTTGTCCGTTCTTACTTAAAATACCTAGCAGTTCTAACTCATTTTCGTCCCTTTCCTTGTTCAGTTTATCGCACTTCTCCCTAAAAATCTGTAATTCTTTCAACGTTAATTGAAGCCTTGTCTCTTGTTGACGAGCCAAGGCCTTACGCGTCATTATCATGTTATTGGTATTCGACATTTTGTTATAATTACGTGCTACAGAATCAGTAATTATTAGCAAAGTAGACTTAGAGCAAAGAAATGCGAAACAAAACGAGGTTATGTTTTATTCATAGAAAATTACAAAATCACACTATTAATGGACATATGAGGATGTAAAAGTAAATAAACTCACAACCTTGATTGAAAAAACGATTAGTTTTATAAATCTTGCCAAATCCAAGTAATAATTTCAAATATTGAAAATTTTTCCGATGTTCTAACTGTCACTACACCGGTACAATTTTTAAGTTTATATTTATTTACTTTTAGCACAATAAATGGTGAAAATGATTATTTAACACTCAATATGGTATTATTTGGCAATGATGAATTGGTATTTAATTAAAATTATAATTATTTTTGCAATATTTCAATATAAAATACGGAGCCAATTCAAATCAGCTGTTATACCTAGGGTTGCCACAAGGAAAAAAGACCTAATAAAGTGGAAAAAGACAATTTGATTCGAGACAGGGATTAAACCTGTGACCTTTGCCTAACCAGGGCAATGTTCTAGCCACCTGAACTACCCGAACCGTATCGAATCAAGTTGAAATTCTCCACCAAATTTATATAAAAAAAAAATTATCAATATACTGAGTGGAGTCCATTGCATCAATGTTTAAAAATAGTTGTAACACTGTTCATTGGTATCGAGTTGTTCATTAGCTCGAAGGTGGCTCTGGTCATACTCTTAAAATGACGATATAAATATGGTGGAGAATTTCAACTTGATTCGATACGGTTCGGGTAGTTCAGGTGGCTAGAACATTGCCCTGGTTAGGCAAAGGTCACAGGTTTAATCCCTGTCTCGAATCAAATTGTCTTTTTTCACTTTAATCCCTGTCTCGAATCAAATTGTCTTTTTCCACTTTATTAAAAATTTATGAGAAATTTAGCAAATAATTGCTTTAAAAAAAAATATCAAGAGTACATTAAGGTGTTTATTACATATTAACATAGTCCTTCTATTCTACCTTCAAGAGGTATGTGAATTGTTTTCAGTAGAAGTTAGAATATCTCGTATTTCGAGGAAATGCATCTTTCGCTGCAATGAACATGTGCTGATTCTTTTTTACAAATACACTTGTTTCGTAAATATACATCAAAGCTAAAGTTAGTATTTCGTATTTTATAAAGAAGGGTTTACAAGACTCATCAGGTGGTACTCCAGCTATGGCCCTAATACATCGTTTCTGTGGTAGAAAGACTCTACTCACTTCAGTAGAGTTGCCCCATAGAATCAGTCCATAACGTAAAATCAAGCCTACATAGCCATGTTAAGCCAAAAGGGCAGTTGATAAAGACGATGTGCGTCTTAGTCTAATGAGAGCATATACAAATTTATGAATTTTGGTACATTCTCGTAGTATGTCAATGAAAAGGGTTATTACTCTATTCAAGACTATTTACAGGACAGGGAAGCCTGGAAATGATCTGCTGGCAAATAAAATATTATAGTCATAAAATATTAAATTGTAAATAGGCCATCAAAATAAGGGCTTCCGAAGTTTCTTGCCGGTTCTTCTCAGGTGGGCCGCGTTCCGAACCGGTGGTCACTTTAAAATGTACATTTTTTTTCTTTAGTTTTAGTGTATGACATTTTGTAAGCGCATTTGAAATAGTCTATGCAAAATAAAGACATTTTTTTTTTAAATGTGAGGTTTCCAATCAATGTGTTATAATATAATATATAATATTGTGGGACTAGATAAGATTGTTTTATTTATGTCATCGTTGTAAGTCGTTAAATCATCACATGTCCAAATTATTGACATGTCATCTGCAAATAAAATACATTCGTAGTTTGTAATGTCTGGAAGATCATTTATATATAATAAGAATAAAAGTGGCCCAAGCACGCTCCCTTGCGGCACTCCATATCTATTTATTGAATATGGTGACCTGCTCTGGGTTTTATTTTAATTGTTATCTACACAACTTATTTCTACACACTATTGTCTGTCTGTCAGGTATGATTTTAGCTAATAAAACGCATGACCTCGAATTCCATAATTATTCAGCTTAGCTTTTTTAATAAAAGAGTGTGTGAAACAAAACCAAAAGCTTTCGACATGTCAAAAAAAATTGCTAAAATTGGAACTTTTTTGTCAACGTATGAAGTTATCTTATGAACTAGATTGAAAGCCGCCAATCATCATCATCATCCGAGCGTCTATCCCAGTTGCGTCTCGCGACGCCCGGGGTCCGCTTTCCTACATTTTCTTCTCCACTTCGCACGGTCTTCGGCATCCCCTGTAGTGAGACCATTGGCACGCATGTCATCCCTTACGACGTCAAGCCAGCACTTCTTGGGTCTTCCCCTCTTACCGGGACCCGGCGGGGCTGACATGGCCAGACATTTGTTACCTACGTAGCCCGGCGGTTGCCGCAAGACGTGACCATACCAACGAAGGCGACACTCTTGCAACTTGTCTGCAATGTCACGGACGTGAAGGCTGCCGCGGATGCGAGAGTTTCTCACGCGGTCCATCCGCGTGACCCCACACATCCACCGCAGCATCTTCATTTCCGTGACACGCAGCTCCTGCTTGTGTCGCTCCAATATCGGCCACGTCTCACTGCCATGTAAAAGGACAGGTCTAATAATGGTTTTGTAGACCTGTCCCTTCAACCGGATCGGCATTTTAGGGTCACAAATGACACCGGTCATCTCCCGCCATTTGGCCCACGCGGCAGCAATGCGTGACTTGACATCGCAATCGATGTCACTGGACGTGTGAAAAACAGATCCCAGGTATTTAACCTGGTCCGTGCGCTCGACCAAATCACCGCCTATGCGGACGGATGTGGGATCTGTCGAGTTTATTGCCAATTGAAAGCCGCCAATGTAGTGGACTTACCCTTTTGAAATCCGTATTGTTCCAGTTTGATTACTTTATATTTTTCTAAAAACTGAGTTAATCTAATATACAAAGCTTTTTCGAATATTTTCGATAATACAGGAATCAACGTAATTGGTCTATAGTGTGCCATTTATTTTATTATCTTAAAAAAATGTTCTTTTTGTTTCTACGGTCCGTATTCCAGAACGTTACTTAATAGTCGATCAACGCTAGAGACTACATTTTTCCTTATAAAATCTACTCTCAAGTGTTTCTTGAGTGCTGATAAACGTTCTGGAATACTGACGTACGTGTGCGATATTAATATCAATACAAGTATCATCATCATCATCTGAGTCCGTTCGACGCCCACTGCTGGGCAATATAAACATGTATACATTTATCAATATATAAATTCTCTTTCTTGAAAAGGTAATGTACTACAGTAAAAGTAGGTATATAGTATTTTTAAGTACCTATGCTATATGCGTGAAATTTTTAATTTTAACATTTATTTTGGATCTGGCTCGGTGATGCAGGCGAAAGTAAATGCGGCTGCTGTGCTGAGGTTTCGGGTTCTAATCCCGGGTTAAAAAAAAATTAGTATGATCTGATAATGTTGGTTTCGGAGTTTAGGTGTTTTCTATATTTTGAATATATATGTATTTAGAAATATTTAAGTATGATGTTTATTACTTGATTGATCCTATGACACAAGCTTATATTAGAGACTTGAACTAACCTGCGGCTCTACCTGCGTTGTGAGGTTTTCCTGTTTCCCACAGGAACTTGTTCCCGGGACAAAAAGTAGCCAATGTGTTATTCTGATTCTTTTTTTAGCTATATGATTGTAAAGTTTCATCAAAATCCATTCAATAGCTTTTGCTTGAAAGAGTAACAAACATTCATCCTTACATTCTTGCTTACTTTATCGTTTATAATATTAGTAGGATTAATTTGGGCTACGAGTAGATGGCGTTGTGTGAGAATCTCACAAAAAATTAATTTAAAAATAAAATTCGTAAGTTCGTTACTTTTAGGGTTCCGTTGACCATATTCAGAGTGTAACTCAAAGACCCTTAGTACTAAATAATATATTTATTAGTATAGATGTAAACATAGTGATACTAAAAAAATGTAGTATTGTATCCGCCTTAGGAATAGTTCTCACTATGTCGTGACGATTAATTTATCTTTGAACGTCTCTTGTCTCTAGCTGTTACCATTATTAAGATATAATACGACCTTTGACAATCTGTTACTGAAACGATTAACTGTCGTGGACAAGAGTTGATATATATAATAATAGTGTCATCCTGTGTCGTGCTATTTGTAAACACAACACAACACAACCATTTCATTGCGTAAACTACGAAACTTTAATATAGATTATAGATTACAAATATAAACATGAAAAGTTCTTTTCTTTTAAATATCGTTGGGACAACTCACACAACGCCATCTGAATCCAAATTAAGCAGATCTTGTACTATGGTAACCAAATAACTGATACATATACTTAATTATTTCTAAATACATACATATATAGATAAATAACACCCAGACACAGAATAAGTCATCGTGATCATCTCACAAAGTTTTATTCTGGGTGGTAATTGAACCCACGACCTTTTGCGCAGCAGTCGGATACACTTCCACTGCGCCACAGAGGCAGTCAATCGACACGTTAGTATGTTGTCATAACATAAACATACTGTCACGCCTTTATCCCCGAAGGGGTAGCCAGAGGCGTACTATACGGCCACGTTTTACCGTATGCTTTAGTATCTTGTCGTGTATAATAAAACTAATATGGAAAGTATTTAGTTTGTTATATGGAGTTTAAGTTAACTTAGGTTGTGACTAATAGTTGACCTACTGAGAAATCATATTATTAGTCAAAAACTTTTTGAGGTAAAATTATAGTACAAATTTCTGAAAAACTACGGAAATCTATATAGCGAATGACTCGGCACGTAATTCACGAATAATTGCAGACTTCATTTTTTAAATTAATCCAAATTTGGAAAATAAGGATGTCTAATTAATAAAGTAACAACAAAATAAATCAATATATATAATCAACAAAATAATCTGTGTGTTTTTTTTATATCTAGATGGCACTTATACAAAAAAAGCTCTTAAACTGAAAATGTAGACTTGAATATTTCTACCCACTACATAATCCTCTTAAGTTCAGGCAAGCTTCTTGGATGTATCCCAGGCTGTGTAATCCCATTTTCCTTTCCTTTTATTTTGTATGTACCGATCTGCCTCACAAGCAAGATGTATCTTTGTTACAAGAAATTCAATTATTGCCATCTAGGCGGCTGGCGGCGTTCCAATTCAGTATTGATATGTTTCCGTTTCCGCTAGGAAATTAATATTTTTAATTTTAGGTGGTCTGCACAAGATACCAATAGGTATCATTATAAAACCGTTACTTTAAGAACATAATGTTTAAATAGATCTAAATAGAAATATATAATCGGCAATGGGGAAATTACGTGGGACAGGAATACACATGGTGAAAAGTGAGCATACGATATGTATGCCTCTGCCACCCCTTCGGGGATAAGGCGTGATAGATAAATAAATAAATAAATAGAAATAGAAGCGCTCGTGGCCCCGCTGACTAAGTGTTCATATATAAAACACAAATACAAGATATGCTACTATAGTAGTTAATTTTGTATTCATCTTTACTATATTGTAGTTATGAGTAGTTCTGAAAGATTAATGGGTCTCACGAACATCTTACGTATGTTAATAATGTGAATGTTTCTGTATATGTGTCGCTGTTTGTTACAAAATTGCACTCTAAGCCCTGAATCAATTTTGCTGAAACTTTGTACACAAATAGCTGATACTCTAAAATAGGCATTTATCCCGGAAACAACAAGCTCTTCTGGGTAATGAGTATGGGAAAATTAACATGTGGCTGGAGTCAATTTTGAATTAATTTTATCTAATATATGTCATACAACAAAATTATAGTATACTAGTTGACGCCCGCGGCTTTGCCCGCGTAAAGGAGATTTCCCCTTCTCGTTTCCCACAGGAACGTAGTTTTTACGTGAAAGAGTAACAAACATCAATACAAACTTTCGCATTTATATTTCCTTTATTTATTATATACACATAAAAATTACATTTTTAAATAAATTATACATATTAAAAATCTATTTAAAAATATAAAAAATAGTATCCCGCCGGCATCGGGTACAGGGACCAAGCTACCGGTGGTCAGGGCTGCAGAGACAAGAACTTCCGCACAATACGTGCCGTGCCCAGAAGAACCGCCTTCTGCATCAAGCCCTTGACCCAACTGCCTAACGCGAGCCTCTTGAGATGTTGGTCGAGGCTCTTGGCAATCAGACCATGTGCCGATACAACTATCGGAACAATAATCGCTGAATCCACATCCCACATGTCGACAATCTCGTGAGCAAGGTCCAAATATTTTATTTCTTTATCCTTTTCGGCTTTTACGAGATTCTCGTCATGTGGAATGGTTATATCAACGATTAATGCGAGGCGTTCTGACCGATCTATTACCACTATATCAGGCTTATTGGCTACAATAGTCCTGTCAGTGATAATAGATCGGTCCCAGTATAATGTGACACGACCATTTTCTAGAACTGGGTCGGGTACATACCTATAATACGGTACCTCTGAATCGACAAGGTTATATTTCAGTGCAAGTTGCTGATGGACAATCCTGGCTACTTGGTTGTGCCTATGCAAATACTCGCCGTTGGCAAGACGAGAACAACCAGATATTATATGTCTAAGAGATTCACCAGGTAGGTGGCATGCCCGACATATGTCAAAAGTACCATCTCTCAGAATATACTTCCGATAGTTATTCGTCATTACAACTTCATCAGTAATTGCACAGACAAAACCCTCGGTTTCGCCAAATAAATCACCGAACCGTAGCCAGGAGACAGATGCTAATAAATCTACATCGGGCCTATGTAAAGCCCGATAAAACCGTCCATGCAGTTCCTTACTCTGCCATATCTCCTTGCGATCGTCAGTACTTAGTATTAGTGGTTTGCGCCAGTTCTCTTTGGCAAGAGCGAGTGGGGTCAGTCCGTTATCTACTGTCACCATACCCTTATGCATACCCACGTCAGTACGAAGAAAATATTCTCTAAGGTTGCATATCTCACGGTTATGCAAAGTCTTGGCGTTTAAAAAGCCGCGACCTCCACATTTCCGTGGGATATACAACCTCATTATGGACGAACGCGGGTGATGCATCCGATATAATGTCAATAACGAACGGACTTTCCTATCCAGGGATTCTAACTCTGTTTGAGTCCACCTAAGTATGCCGAAGGAGTATACTAAGACTGGCATGGCCCACCCGTTGATAGCGCGCACCTTGTTTCCGCCTGATAAAAGACTTTTTAGTACCTTTTTCAGGCGGCCCAAGAAACGATCCTGCAACGAACGTTTCATGTCAGTCTCAGTAATACCCAATGCTTGCGACATACCCAGATATTTATAGGTTTCAGTCGCGGAAAGGGACCTAAGTTTTGTGAAATCTGAAAGTTGTACTCCTTCAGATTCCACAATTCGTATAAAATATAATAAATATCCATCACGCCTTATCCCCGAAGGGGTGGCAGAGGCATATTATATGCCCACTTTTCACCATTCCACAATTCGTCCCTTCTTAACATGCATGACAGCACACTTATCTACACCAAACTCCATTTTGATTGACTTACTAAAGGTTATAGTGACCTTTAGTAACTCATTCAAATGGGATTCGGTGGAGGCAAATAATTTCAAATCATCCATGTAAAGAAGATGCGACACAACTTGACCTCCTCTCCGAAACTGATAGCCCAGCCCTGAATTCTCCAGTAAAGTACTGAGAGGATTCAGTGCCAGACAAAACCATAAGGGACTCAAACTGTCACCCTGAAATATACCCCTTTCGATCTTTACAGGTTCACCATTCCCAAGAACCTGACGACATCCTGGATAAACAAGAGCCGTTTTCCATTGCCCCATACATGCCTTCAAGAAGGTGCGTAGAGTTGTATCAACTTTATACAACTCTAGCACCCTCAACAACCACGTATGAGGCACAGAGTCATAGGCCTTCTTGTAATCAATCCAGCATGTTGCCAGATTTCTTCGGTTACGGCGGACCTGCTGATTAATGGCCATGTCAAGAATAAGGAGTTCCTTACTACCTCGTGACCCGCTTCTACATCCGTTTTGAGAGTTGGACATTATAGTATTATTTTCAATGTGAGTTCTTAATTTCACTCTCAAAATGCACGTGAGAAGCTTATAGACCGTAGGTAAACAAGTAATTGGTCTATAATTTTTAGGGTCCGTAGTACTACCTGATTTATAAAGGAGGTGAGTGATGCCTGAAGTCATAAAAGATGGCAGCAACCCAGATTCAAGTGATGTTTGAAAGCGAGATGCCAAACAGTCATGTGAACTATGGAACCATTTAAGCCAAAAATTGTGCAGTCCGTCCGGCCCAGGTGACTTCCAATTGGTTAAAGAACGAACTGCACTGGCAACGTCATCAGATGTTATGATTATTGGTTCCATTGTATGTATAGACTCACATGACAATCCGACATCCCGCATCCACTCATCCTCTGTATGACTAACAGGCGCCGACCAAATACTTCGCCAAAATGTGTTTGTGGCTTCAGTATAAGGCAGGCACATGTCAGTCACACGAAAATCAGGCTGCTCCCATCTTCTATACACCCACCTCTCATCTTTTTGGAACGAACGATTCTGAGTATAGCGATCCACTCTCTTCTTGTATCGTCGTATACGATTTGCCCACGCATAAATTTTCTGCTTCAGGTGGTCAATACGTTCCGTGACCCGAAAAGAGTATTCGCAAGGACTAATATCAGTCCCCGCGAATGCCCGAGTCACGAAACGCATTACTTTCGGCCGTGTATTACCCGCCCTGAAGCAGCACATCTTGCCAATGAGCACCCTAGTCTCGGCGATACGACGCTCAATTCTGCATTGCCAAGCTGGAACAGATTTTGGTCGAATAGCTGATTCAACTTGTCTAAATTTAACACCAGCTACCCGACAAACCGCAACAGCCGCACAATACAGAATTGAGTGTGCATCACTTAAATCTATACAAGTATCAAAATAGCTTGCTAGAACCGAGTCCAAAGCACACACCAGCGCTATATTCTTTTTATGCGTAGGCAACCGCGGTAGATGTGGACGATACTCAGGATCAGAAAACCTATACTCATTAATCGTTCGTTCCAAAGTACTCCTTAATTCGTCATTGTACTGGGTACTTACTCTTGTAACAACATCATCCAGTTCTTCGTCAATGGATTTTCTGGATGAAAGTTCTGTGGCATTACACATTTCATTAACCTCACTAGTTTGAGACGAAGGAGGGATGATGTGGCTACATTGTAGTTCTGAACGAAGTCTCCCAAGTGCGGCATCATCCAACATATGACAACGTTGAATGGCTCGCACTTGATCCGATAGCCGCTGTGCCGAAACGTTGACTGTTGGCTCAAGTATCTGAAACAAAGGCAGCATACGAACACGGTACGCAGTGAGGTTAATTCCTCCCTCTGTAGCCGCAAAATATGCCCGCATAACGTTTTCATTCATAGATGAAGTCCATCGTATGCGGTGCACATTACCACCGGCAGCGGGAGCCCTATTCGAGGCCGGCGGGCCTCTGGACTCCAAGCACGTCGGTGGCCGGCGTCTCCCCTGCCGACGTACAGGTGTTGGCGACGTCGGGGGAGAGAAATACTCGTCGCTCGATGACGAGCTCAAAGCCTCAGCAGCAATCGGTTCCGAGGTTTCCATGTGCTGCGAGGCGGAGCTATGCGACGAATCCGGTGGTGTTGGTTGTGCATTTCGGCTTTTGGCTCTAGTTAACATCTTATATTGTTATATTTTCATAAGTTTGTTGTTATGTATGTAATATAGTTTGACATGACAGACGTCATGTCATTCTTCAAAAACATTATAAACATATTTTCTTGTTTACTGCATATTTCGGTTCATTTTTATAATGTTGAGGTTGATTCTGTTTCTTTATTATTCTATTGTAATACTTACATAAGTGCTTGTGTGTAGCATTTATATTATTATTAAGATTTACTACAATGAGCGTTTCCTTCAGCATTGAAAAAAAATCTAAACACAACAGTTTTGAAGAATTTTGTGTTGTTTTTTTTAAATCCTAGCTTTGTGTAGAATTAACCATAAAACATTTCCTGTAAATACGAACAATTCGGTTAATAAATAAGGCTACAGTTAACATCCCGTTTTGCCGCCATTTCCTCCTCAATATAAAATTGCTGGCGGAAAAAACACATTAAACTAAGTAACAAATGTACCAAGTTTAATTAAAATATATAATGCGACCAGTAGAGGGTCACAAATAAACGCACATGTACAAAAGATAATTTGATCAGTACTGTAGCTAAAAGGCGTTTGCAACACCAGAGGTGTTATCCTATGTGCATTTACATTTGCGAGCGTTTCCGTGCTTCGGAAGGCACATTAAGCCGTTGGTCCCGGTTGCCAGTAAAATGGCAGTCGTTAAGCCTGGTTGAAGGCCTTATGGACGGCTTGAAAATTTTCAACAACAGGTTGCCACAACCTGCGCCTGTCCATTTCAACACGGCATTGGGCTCACCCCTCGTTAAGTGGGACTAAAATGCATACGGTGAAATGTGGGCGTATAGTATGCCTCTGCCTACGCCTTCGTGGATAAAGTCGTGACAATATATATGTATGTATTCTAATTTTACACAGAACATATAAAAATGGAACTTAATAAAGATTAAAATTTGTATTACACAATGGTAAAGCTATGAGCTTAAATTTGTGACAATAAATAGTAATTAATAATTTAACTGCCGATGCCGCTTCGAATGTGCAAAGAATATCTTTCAAAGTTCTTATGCAGAATCTTTTATGAAATGTATTGGAATCTAATAATATAATTTTCCATCTGAGCTCACTTTTATCAACATTTCCCGGAACATCAATAATCCCCTTCCCCATGTATTGACTTTATATAGTATGATTACGTAAGGTTTGTGAGACTACTGGAGGACTAAACCTCTCAGTATTTATTTATTTATTTAGTATATTTGTGATACTATCATGCATTGGTAATTTAAGAGATACGAGATTTTCCTTTTTCGAAACACATCTTAGAGGAAACAGTTCTCAGGCTAGCTGTATATGGGCCGTATTCCAGAACGTTTATCAATACTCAAGAAACACTTTAGAGTAGATTTTATAAGGCAAAATCTAGTCTCAAGCGTTGATTGAGTATTGAGAAACCTAAGAGTACTTGAGATAATTTTGAAAAGCGTTTCTTATGCTGACTATATCTTTATTTATTTAAAATATATTATCAGTTTCCAGTGCGACTGGTTAAAGCGTCTACCCCATCAAGAGAAAAGACGCAAGTTCAAAAATGATATTTTTTCTACGGTTAAATTTTGAGATTGCCCTGGAGATGTTTGCTCAAGGGCAACCAGGGTATTAAATATTTAGTTTGTGGGACATTTTTTTACACATTGGCTATTAGCCCAAAGTAAACTAATATAAGCTTGCGTTATGGGGTCTATACAACTGATAAACATATTTATTTTTAAATACATACCTTCATATTATCTACCACCAGCGCCCAAAATTAGACGCAAATCATAGATCACACAGTTATGGGGTATTGTATGTTTTAGCTTTTATCAAAAAAAAATAATAAGAACATCAATAATGGACTCAATTTCCTAAACTACCACTAAATAATTAATGTGGATAAATGGAATATGATGTTCCTCCGAAGCCAAGGTGACCAATTCTAGCGCGCTGTGACCTAACAGTTGAAGTAGGGCTTTGTAGGTACATATCTTATTTAGACGTGAGAATTTTCATTGTAGGATTTGTAATATCGGATTAGTTCGATTGTTTTTTCGCAATGTGACTCTGGCCGCTAACGATGACAATTTTATTCACTTCACGGATTATCCGTTTATTTCTAAAGGTCCCTATTTAATACATACCCACATCAAATTTAAGCCAATAACTAAATATACTGTATTGTTACAGTGTGCAACATCACAATCGACTCGCGGGTCCTCAAGAATAAGTCAGGCAAGACTTTTGGCCAGATCAAATCCCCTTCCATCGAGGGTCCTGGCGCCTGCTCATACTTCTTGCAGCCGGACGCAGGACAGAGAGTCGAAATACAGCTCTACCGTCTCGTTTCTGTCGGCAAGTTCAATGGCAGCAGGTAAGTACTATCCGCAATGAAGTGAGTGGTAAAAGTTATATTTTATTAGGAAGAGGCTCTAGCAGTGAGTCTCGATATCTCTAAGGCCCTTGACCGGGACTGACACTGTGGTCTTTAATTAAAAGTTTTATGGACTGCCTGGGGGACTTTGCTAATGGGTATCCAGGTTTCTGTCTAATAGAACCATCAGAGACGTCGTCGATGGCTGCTGCTCGGACTACATGGCCCACTCTGTTTTTGCTGCATGTCACTGACATGCCATTGACGGCATCCATTGTTATGCGGATGACAGTACGGGTGACACTTATTAGTCGGGTCGCTTCAAATATACTCCAGTCTGTATGAAAGAAAGTCATGAACGGCTTGTGTCTGAAATCGAGTTTACTTTCGCAAGAGTGTCTGATTGGTTTAGACAAAATCTTGTCCAATTTAACCCTACCAAAACTCAAGTTTGTGCATTCACCGCTAAAAATGCCCAATTTACTGTAGCGCCGCAATTTCAGGGCACACCTCTTTCCATCTCCAATAGTATTGGGATCCTTGGTGTTGAGATCTTTATTGACGTCCAATACCGTAGTCATTTAGAGGATAAGGCAAAGCCGGCGTCTAAAAAGCTCGGGAGTGCTCAACAGAGCGCGGCAGTACTTTACTGCGGAGCAAACACTGCTCTCAATAAGTCGCAAGTGCGGCCACACATGGAGTATTGCTGTCACGTTTAGGCTGGTGCACCTGAATACCAGCTTCGACTTTTGACTCAGTAGAAATCGAAGTGAAGTGAAGAGAAGTGCTATGAGATTTTGCAACGATTCTCTACTAGCAGGCGGTGTTGAGCTTCTTCGTGACAGGAGAGACTTCGCCTTCTTATGTGTGTTCTATGGCCTGTACAACGATCTGTGCTCTGAGGAATGTTTGATATGATGCCCACGGCTACCTTCTTTCACCGCACTACTCGCCATTGACATAATGTTTACCCTCACACTTTGCATCCGGAGCGCTCGCACACGGTTAGGTCCCAAAGAGGCTTTATACCGCGTACGATTAGATTGTGGAATGAGCTCCCAGCCTTGGTATTCCCGAACGTTTACGGTATGTGGTTCTTCAAAAGGGTGTGTCAATTCTTAGAATGATTTTAAAGGGTCGGCAGCGCGAGGGCTGCACCTCTGGTGTTGCAAACGCTCATAGGCTACGGTGACCACGTTCCATCAGGTGGGCCGTATGCTTGTCTGCCACCTAAGTGGCAAAAAAAACTTTTAATAGATTCAGGTATAAAATTATTGATAATTGAGGTTGCCTTCTCCACTTCTTTTTTATGATTATAGATTCTATTTTCCATTAATTGGGGTTTTCGTAATCCTTGAATCTGTGTGTATGCACTTTGATTGACGAATCAAGGGATCACCGTTGAAAAATAGAAATAGAAAAACTTGTGAATGAGGAATCGGATGAAAGGGACAGGCAGTAGGTAGATAGCTCTTGCTAAACATCTTGGTCCCTCTGAAATTGTAGCCGCACTCGGTTCGCGCAGGTACAGTTAAGAAGACAATGATAAAAACAGGCTACGTTGACCATAATGCGCATGTTTCATTATTACGTTAATATCGAATCTGTATTCACATTTATTTTAAAATATTTGTATGTAAGTTGTGTACGTTGTAAAAGTAAAATGTATAATGATTTCGTGACAGTCCAAACAAAGAAAAACAGTGTTTTAAGTACATGCCTTTATTACAATGGTTATAATATTAGGTAACAGTCTCAGAAACTTCATAGAATATGTCTTTATTCTTTTAGCAGTACAACTTAGGCATTGCTTTCACAATTAACCCCTTGCTTGCAATGGTGATAAATTAAGTTAAGGTAAATTTCATCTTTAAATGTTGTAATTGTAGGTATGTTTGGTCTCTGAACAGCTTTAACGTCAATTTACATACCTTCCTCAGCTTCCTTTTTCATAAACTGCGTTATAAAACATTATTGCGTCTTGTCATATTCAGCAATGATATTATCAACCTGGCAATCTGTCCTTACTGACCACATCGTCAGGGATTCAGCGTAAAGATAGTTTATATCAACGACAGCAAAAACTCAACAACAACTAACAATTGAAAGTAACTAAATGAATTAAAAACAATAACAGTCAACAAACGGAAAGGAAACAAACAAATTTTTAAAAAATCAGCAATTTATCTGTTCCTGATTGTGCTCTAGGAAAGAATAAGCAGGGGGCGGAGTCTACTGTTTTCCAAAAGAAAGCCGTTCTAGTTCTATTCTATAGTGTACTATTGCGATTACTCCACAACTAGGTCTACTAAAACTTTTATATATTTCACCATTACACTTCTTAAGCTGCAGAATAGAGACAAAATAGCTGTTTTTAGCTATCAAAATGCAAATTTAGAGATACGAGTATTTATAGGCGCTACACCTGTTAATAATATACTATCGGCCGGCCGATAGAATTCTATTGGAGCGCAATTGTTATAGTTGACTACGAAAACTGTAATTTTTTTCTGTCGGCTCTCTATTGAGCGATGTTTTCTATTCTGTTCTGCCGCGATTGAATAAAAGAATGGAACGTAAAACGCTATACAGGGGGCCAAGTCACCCCCTGTATAGCATTTTACGTTCCATTCAACTTTCTTCGCACTCGCTCGTATGGTGCTATGTCCCCCCTGAATTCTCGACTGTCAGTAACGTTCGGGTGCTTAGGTAGCGAGAGCCTCACACCGCTCCCCGCTTTCATTCCCTTCGACACTACACAATCGCTACAACTCAGAGGGACCAAGATGTTTGACAAAGGTTATATCTTACGCTCCAAATTTTTGTGATGTGCAAAAGTCCTCTTTGAAACATCAATAAGACGATACGTGTTTAACTTTTACACGAGGTACCCTCTAGGCATGCAATACAGGTTCTAAAGTCAATTAGGAACACCACACGCTTATTTCATTACATTCTAATTTTTTTTAATCTAATATCAGGTAGTCAAGGCAGTCAAAAATTATAATATTGTACGTATTAATATCCAATATTTTTTTTTAATTACATTTTAACTGCCTCGACGGTAGTGCACGCGACTGCCGCGCTGTGGACCCTAATTCGATTCCCGGGTCAAAACTAATATTTTTTTGATCCACAAATGTATTATTCGGACTTTGGGTGTTTCCCATTTATAATATGTGTGTATTTAGAAATATATAAGTATGTTTATCAGTCAAAAAAAGATGTTTTACAATATTATATTTTTTTTATATTACCATGTTTTTACTAACTGGCTTTCTTGAATATTATTATCTGTATGGGTGGAATTTTGTTATTAGTTTTCATCAAACTTCCCGATAAGATAGATACTGAAACACAGCTCAAAGGTGAATGACAATGTTAAATTTTGTGAAAGAAGACTAAAAACGAAACGAGGGAGAAAAAGATGAAGAAATCTATTGAATACTTTTTGGTCGTCATAAGGACACTACATTTTTTTTAAGTAGAAGAAGCAAAGTTTGTATGTTATACCGCGCTTACACGCGAGTACTTTTCTGTTTTTGAGCAAACTTCTGACGTGGTCTTCGGCCGAAGTCTCGGCCTACCCTGACTCATTCTACCCTCTACTTTCGCACAATATATATTCTTCGTCAATCGTTCCTCACTCATTTGTTGGACGTGTCCAAACCAACGGAGCATGCCCTTTTCCAGCTTAACGCTGACACTTTTATTCAAACCTGCCATATTGCGTATTACTTCGTTACGTATTCGGTCAGCCCAAGTTACGCCGCACAATTTTCTAAGTGATCGCATCTCCACAGCATTCAATTTACTTTCATGCATCTGCTGACATACCCAGGTTTCGCTATCGTAAAGCAACGTTGGCACTAGCACTGCGTTATGAATCACCAGTCGTGCTTCTTTTACGATGCTCTGTCGCTTTACTAATTGGGACAAAGCACCGTTAACTTTGTTTTAGGCAGCTACTCGCCGTACTAAATCCGAATCACGTCTTCCATCCGCGCTAAACATACTCCCTAAATACACAATTTCATTCACTTACTCTAGATGTTCCTGGTTTACCATAATCTCGCATTTAGTTCTTACATCATCTCTTTCAGATACTAGAACTTTTTTCCATATTTATTTTTACACAGCACCATTTAGCCCAAAGTAAACTAATATAAGCTTGTGGTATAGGATCTAAACAACTGATAAACATATTTATAAATTTCTAAATACATACTAACGTATTATACATAGGTAACACCCAAACCCTGAAACAAACATTAGCGGATCACAAAAATATTTGTTCCGACCCGGGAATCGAACCCACTTCACCACGGCAGTCGCATACACAACCACTTACGCCACCGAGGCAGTCCACACTAAAATACAATTTAACAATGCCCAATACAAACAACCGGTAAGGTGAAACGTCTGGAATTTAATGAAACGGCAGCGCGAGTGTCAGCACCGCGCAGGCATTCCCGCGACCGCTTTGAATCGTACCCAAAAAACCGCTCCGAACGCGAGCCCGGCGATTTACGAGGCGAGCTGCGAGACGAGCCACGAGAGTTAGTTTATACCAGCGCAGTTCGTCTCATGGCTCGAGTTCACACTCTAACGCAGTATCAGGATCGTAGCAAGTGGCAAGTCGTAATAGTCTCTGCCTACCCCGATGGGAGCCACATATTTTATGAATGTATGTATTTAATTTATTTAAAACATGTGCTTAGCTTCTCGTGCTTCCCCTCAGAGTATAATAGTACACTAGGGGCATAAGGGGTATAACGGTTTACCTACTAATTAACAGTTGAGTCCAACTGACTAGCAATGTGATTCAGTTTACATGAAGCGATTTGTTAGATTAATTAAGAATCTTTAAACTATGATAAAGTTAAGAGGGTTTATATAGAATAGTCTATTTATATATATGTGGCCGAGGTGTCGAGGTCGAATCCCGGTTCGACTCAAAAATTTGTGTAATTCGCAATTATTGTATCAAAGTTTGCATTTTATGTGTGAAAATGTACCTATGTATGTATTTAAAGTGACCCAAAACTGATTCGTTCAATTCTGTGTCCGTATAAAAAGTTCACATACGACAATATTTTTCGAACTTCTTTTGGCGCGTTAGGGAAAAATGATGAGAGTAACTTTTTACAATGCGCGCGCAGACCGTCACGAAAAATACAATCCATGAAGTTAATAAGTGTTTCCATGTCAACTTATAACTAAATTCAAAGTAGTTTTTAAACACCCTGAAGTTAGTTATAGTCATTCACAGATTTTCGTATACAGCTTGACTTAAGATTGTCATGCGATATTACTGTCGTCTCTATTAGGTACGAGTGAGAGGGAGCTAGCAACATTTCTTGCTCTGTGGTTTAAATGCTTACATTCAAAGTAACACATAAAGAGCAACTTTTATATGTTAGGTACTACTAAAATATGAGTTTAGTTTTGTCGCGAAGCCTGGCGATCTGTCCTCTCTGACTACGCCGTGAGGGATACAGCGTAAAGATAGATAGATCTAATATGAGTTTCAGGTATAGACTAATGTGGATATATTTAAATATACTTTAAAGAGAAAACATATAATATATTTGAATTTAAATAGCAAGCAAACGTTTATTCCCCGAATATGTTATATCCATTGAACCCTAAAAGAGCGAAGGACAATGTAATGTAAAGCTTCTCTTACAACTGGGATTAAGTAAGGCTTATCCTTGGCTTTATATAAGTGAAAATTAAAATTACAGTATATTTCGTGCCTTCACATGGAATTGGGAGTAGCGTGTTTTTGTAGACGCGGAATAAAAAGGTCTGCCATTTTTGAAAATTAGTTTACCACTTTGCGTGCACATGTTACTTTTTAAAGCTACGAGTAAGTATATTTTTTTTAATCAATTATTATGATAAATTTCTTATAAATTTTTAATAAAATGAAAAAAGACAATTCGATTCGAGACGAGGATTGAACCCGTGACGTTAGTGGCTAAAACATTGCCCTGGTTAGGCAAAGGTCACGGGTTCAATCCCCGTCTCGAATAGAATTATCTTTTTTCTACGAGTAGGTAGTTAATGTATGACACAAAAATCTTGCATTATACTAAAATATTTGATAACATATTTCAAATTTGTGTATTTCGTAAATTCTAGACATCCCGTAATTTGTTATTTTAAGTAATTTATAAAAAAAATCCTATTTAGTTGTCATTGATGATTACTGCTTCACGCTTCTCGGTGGTAGAGTACCTAATGATATATCGCCTATAGATTTCCTTAATAAATTTTCTTTATGTAATCTATCCAACGCAGACATATTTTATTTATTATTTATTAGCGCGTTCTACCAAAATTAAACAATCAGTTCAGCTGTATAATATAATATTAGTATAGATTGGTATTTTGTTTCAAAGAACCATTTAATGTCTCTATTATATTACTTATAGAGTCCATTGATGGCATCCTTTGTTATGCGGATGACACTTATCACGCGGGTCACTCCAATTTCCCGCCTACAGTGGAAGAAAGTGGGGAACAGCTTGTATCTGAAATCAAGGCTAGTCTTGCAAGAGTGTCCTAATGGGGTAGACAAAACCTTGTCTAATTAAACCCTACCAAGACTTAAGTTTGTGCATTCACCGCTATAAAAGCCCCATTTAATGGTGCCCCGCAATTCCAGGGCACACTTCTCTCCATGTATTGGGATCCTTAGTGTTGAGATCTCTGTTGTCATTTAGAGGATAAGGTGAAACTGGCGTCCAAAAAGCTCGAAGTGCTCGACAGGGCGCGGCAGTACTTTACTGCGGAGCAAACACTGCTTCTCTATAAGTCGCAAGTGCGGCCACACATGGAGTACTGCTGACATCTTTGGACTGGTGCACCTGAATACCAGCTTCGACCTATCGACTCGGTAGAAAAGCGTGCTATTGTCAACAATCCGTTACAAGCAGGCGGTGTCAAGCCTCTTCGCGACAGGAGAGATTTCGCCTCCGTGTGTGTATTCTGTCACTTGTTCTATGGTCTGTGCTCTGAGGAATTGTTTGATATATGTATGATGGCTACTTTCTATCATCGCACCGCTCGCAATAGTCACGTTCACGCTCACACTTTGTGTCCGGAACGCTCGCATATGGTTAAGTCCGATAGGGACTTTATTCCGCGTATGCTTATGTTGTGGATTGAGCTCCCTGCCTGGGTTTTCCCGAACGTCTACAGTATGGGCTTCTACAAAAGGGGTCTTAGAAGGTTTTTACAGGGTCGGTTGCAAACGTCGATAGGCTTCGGTGTCCTCCATCAGCCACACTCCAGGTAGGCCTTAATGGGATAAAAAATATTCATTACTAATATTATCAATTCCTACTGCGCTGATCAAAGATCTCTACCATTTTCTTCCTCCTATATCTAGCTTGTGCTCAAATCTTCACCGTCAAAGGTTCATTGCTTAGGACTTTGGAAGCATACATTGCGTAGACCTTTATTAGAATAAGACCTAGTGCATTCGACTCGTGTTCATTGAACTAATATTAGTATATTATAGCGCAATGCTCGTGTTACTTGTTTAATCCGTTTGTACTCCAGCCAAGTTAGGTATAAATACACGTATAGTATTATGGTCATTTATAATATTTTAAGTAAAAACATACGCCTTATCTAATATAGGTACACAAATATAAATAAATCTTGGAATTTACTCTTTATTTGTTATCCAAAACTTAGCAAAATACTCACATTTTGCCACGTTGAACAAATATAATAGAGAAAATTTCGGGCAGGAATCGAGTGTGACGTGTCCGAGGTCGTCGAGCACACGTTGCCTTGATCAATGTCCCGTCAAATTAAATATTCCTAACGGCACCTTGAAATCGTAGCTGACTATGTTAGGTTTCTCAACGATATAATTTTATACAGATATTTTTTGACATGGCAACTTTTTCCAGATAGTTTTCTATAAAATGACATGAATACCTAAAATATTAAATAATAAATATCCATCACGCATTATCCCCGAAGGGGTGGCAGACATAATATTCATGACTAGTACCTAGTTACTAGTACTAGACAATGCTGCACAATTTTGGTAATGTGGAATAAAAATAATGGTCGTTGCTCAAATAAATGAAATCTCGTTCGAAAATTTCACTAAGGTTTAACTTAATCAATTGTATACGATGGACTTTTCTTTCGAACGAATAATCATGACTAAATTTGGGTTCGACATCAAGGCCTCTCTAAATATTACTTTGGGAGGGTGATGATGCAAATGAGATCTCCGCCAATAAGTTTACCAAGCCTATACTTAATTACGAAACGACCCGGGGCAATTAGTAAGCCATAGACTATTATTTGTAAAATTAAAAAATAGTCTTAATAGATTTCCTTAAACTAGAAGTTATTTTTTATGAGAAATCAACTTCTCCATCTATTAAACTACTAACGTGAGGTAACAAAAGGTATGCAAAATAACCGAGAAAGAAAATATATTTTTACTCAGTAGCCAGAAATTGTATTACAGATTAAAAATTACAAAAGAAGGTGTTGGGACTCTATCGGGATGTTGTGGGCCCCAACTTGCCTCTGCAAGTGATATATAGTTGCTGAATAACTAAACTTTCTTCACGCTGTATCCCTGACAGGATCAGAGAGGACAGATTCCGCTAACTAAAGTTCACATCTAAGGAGACAAAAATCCCCAACCTTGTACGAACTTGTCTACCCAGCGTGATATAGTAAGTTCAATTACCCCTTCTTTTGTTATTATTTTATTGCCTGGTTACTAAGACCTTTTAGCCAAATCTTTGTTCCTAATTCCTAATTCTTCAATCTTTGTTCTTATTTTCTAAATTAAATTAGATTTATATAATATAGATTAAATATTGCTATCCTCTACGTCTTAATCAAGTCTAGTCTTAAGTCAAGGACAGTCTCACCCCAGTATAATAGTGGTTGTTATACTAAGGTTTTCAGTGGATTTAAACGCGGCAAGACAAAAGAACCGCATTTCACTGCATATATATCACTGTCTTTCACTATAAACGACCACTCCCGCGTGTATTAAATTTAAGGCGGAAATTAAGACGCACCTTTTGAAAAGGGCTTATTACACAATTAATGATTATTTGAATGATAAAAATAAATGGAAATGAGTTGCTTGCTCTTCGCTCGAGCTATTTAGGATTCGAATGAATCTTGTGTTATATTATCTACTTGTCTTGAATCTGCATATATATGTTGTATTTTTTTTTTTTACCTTATTTTTATTTACATTCTCCAGTATAAATAATTTGAAACGCCAGGCAACTAAAGGTATGGCTGCGTTTAGTCCCGGTAATAACGAATATACATAATTATATGTAATTTGACTTTGTTATTGTGTGAGCACTATGTAGACTTATTTATTATTTTGAAATTGACATGATAGTTGCTGTGTAGTTTTTGGGTATGTCATGCTCGCCTAAGTGTCCTGGCAGTGGTGGCGTATGTATCGGGTCGCCTTGTTCCCTACAATACGGTTGAATAGGGCGATGGCTGATATATGCGTCATACCCGTGAACGGGCGCCGTCTGTTCGGACTGGTCAGCTCATAGCTGTTATAGCAATTGTTACAAATAATATTATTTAAATTTAAGGCAAACTAAGTTTAGTCGACTGTTCTCACATAAATTCAAAGGAACTATGTAAGTGTAATTTTAATGAACTCAACATTTATTTTGTTTTTTTTTTTTGTAAAATTTCTTTACTGTATAATTGGTCAAATATCATGTTAATCAAACTGTGTCAAATGGCGGTTAGAAAAGAGTGGCCATGAGTTTTATTGCCAGGTTCTTCCTCTGGCTCTACCTATTGCTTTGCGAATCTGGCAGTAAATGTAAATGTAGAAGCAGTAATCTTGACGTTCATAAGTGTTACTTTGTGACCTGCATGAATAAAGATTTTTGATTTTGATTTTGATTTTGTAAGTATTATTATTATCATTATTTTTTTATTCTTTCATTATACGTATTTGTATATATCCTTAAAGTTAATAATATTATTTTGTCTATTTTGAGTTATTTTGAATGTGTGTTGATTTAGTTCTTGTCTACTTTTAGTTTACATACTTTTATTTGTTCTTTCCTACTTATTCACATTTTCCTCTCGCCGGTCTGCTGGCAGATGTTTCTTATAGAAATAAGCAGTACCATTGTACCTATGACTCCTCCTTCTGTTATTACTATATTCTTGTGTGTACATAAATAAATAAATAAATAAATGAAACAAAATAAATGCACTAGTTTTAGAAAATAATATACACCAAGCGTTCTCTCTTGTAATTTTTTTCCGCTTAGAATCGTCAATTACCTCCTTAAATAGTAGTACCACAGTGTAAAGAGAGAAACCTCTGTGGTAGTTCACAGACCGTAAGGTATAGCGAAAATTGAATTGGAGCAATGTCTGGATTGATTGATTAAAAGAGTTACATTACACAACATTAGCGGCACGCTAAAATGGTCGTTCATTTCCACAGTTCATTTCACATTTTCGTCTCAGGAAAACAATATAATTATTTCAGATTGATATTAATAAAAAATACCCTAAATGCTTAAAACAAAAAAAAGTATCTACATAAGGTATTTTATTTCATCAAAATCTAAATATATTGCATTATTGTAATATGTCAAACGGCCATCATAGCGTGCCGCTGTAAAGTGAATCTTTTAGGTACGTCATTATTATAGAAGTACCCTATTACTTCCTATTCACGAAGACCACAGAGCATACAACCAATGTTACTCGCTCTCTATACTAAAAGACGTCTTACTCTATACAAATTTCATTATAATACCATTTATAATATAATATTTATAATATATTTATACCATTTATAATTATATATACTTTATAATTTCATACAAATCAAGCGTGTCAGGGGCTTTGCTGATTACTTTTACGATTACACCAATTACTACAGACAAATAGCAGGCAACTGACAGGCCGTGTATGTGATTTTAGCCTACAGCCGAACGTAAACTGAAATTATTACTTTTGTCACTTATGAAATAATATTAATGAAGCATGATTTTTTTCAGTTGGACATTAAGAGAACTTCCTAAGTTACGGAGTCACATTAAAATGATAAATGCGAAAGTTCGTTTTAATGTATGGAAGAATGTTTTTTAACATTTCCCCCAATAAATACAGAATGTATTTGAATTAAACTTTACTGTAATACCGCTTATACATCATAATAAACAAAAGACAAAAGTAATAATTTAGGTTTACTTAATTACTTTTGTCACTATTAGGGCGCGGCAAGAATGCAGAATGCTGGCAATATTCCTTGTTCTGTGACGTAGACTTTCGGTTTGGTGATTGGATTATGTACGCGGTATTTTACTTTCCTCAATATTTTGCGCCGCCCTCCTGATGGAAAGCAGAGACGACGTCCCGTGATTGAGGATTGCTATCATATCCAACAGGGCTTCAATAGCGGCCGTCAGGTTGACGTCCTTAAATACACCAGGTAGCGTTCTTGCTAAATAATTATTTTTATCCATAGTTGTGTGGGTGGCTGGCTTCAACTGGCCGGAGCGAGTGCAGTACCGGCAAATGGCGCAGCTGAGACACGACTCTGTGGCGCCAATGAGCGGTACAGCCCGCCTGTGGTGCTTTTCGCCGACCACGGTGCTTCTATATTAGAATTTAGGTAACATTTTTTTATATTTAGCTCACCAAAATGACGCCACTCGCCTATTAAAATTATTATTTAATATTTCAGACTCTGACAATACCTACTTTAAAATTTATAAAGTAATATTTATGAAAAATAAATAAAATTTGTTATAATAATGTTTAGATATCTTCTCAGAATTTTCTTATTTTGCATAGTAGATGTAGCAGTAGCTTTGAATACATTATAAACTTAATGAAAGCACAAATTTCTTAAGTGAGATTGCCTACGTTACGGAGTCACATTAAAATGATAAATGCGAAAGTTTGTTTGAATGTATCCATACACGGAAGGATGTTTTTTACCTTTTCCTGTAATAAATACAGAATGTATTTAAATTAAACTTTATAGAAATACAGCTTTTACATCATAATAAGACATCTTTGTCTTACTTTTTACCCAGGTATATAATAGTGTAGGAAACGAGCACGAGAAAACTTTTCCAAACGGGCGAAGCCGCGGAAATTAAGTTGCTAGTTGTCAATATTTTTGAAGAAACACAAATGGAAAATATGTTGATACAAATAGTTAAACACTGATCATTAATTCTATCTCGTTTGAGGCAATACGGTCTACTCACAGTAATGAATTGTACTAAAATAACAATAATTAATTACATTTTCTCTCGCTAATGGGCGCGGCAGACACTCAAATGAGCATAATATCCGGATAGTGAAGCTATGCGGTCGCATGACGGATTTCAGAATTTATCTCCATTTGCAGTTCGTTTCGGAAACGTGAGTTCCGGTAGTGAACGGGACTCCGAATCGGAACAAAAGGTTGACACAGCGGAACCGGTAATGCTGGATTCGTAATTGTGGTCGGGTGACAGTGAGTGCAGCAAATGCTCTTGTCAGCTCACGCCGACGTCAAAATGCTTTATATTATGTAATGCACGCTTTGTGAAATTTTTCCGTTCCTGTTTCCCACAGGAACTTGTTCCCGGGATAAATAGTAGCCTATGTGTTACTCTGATGTGTAAGCTATATTATTGTAAGGTTTCATCAAAATCCATTCCGTAGATTTTGCGTGAAAGAGTAACAAACATCCATACTAACAAACTTTCGCGTTTAAAATATTAGTAGGATATATTTATAATATAAGTCTAATCTAAATACTTTATAATATAAGTATACAGATGGCATATAACTAGCCTTTTATTCTGACCGAGAATAGGAATACCTACGTTGAATCATGCCGGTAGTCAAATAAATGAAAGAATGTGTATCTAGTAATAAAATATATTCTGCTTTGTAAAAGGTAATGTTTTATTCAGACAGTTTCCTATTGGTACATTTACGGCGTTCGATGTATTAAATAACTATCTCCATATAGCATTCATACTAGTAAAATGTATTTAGAGTTAGTAATACTGGCAGAAATGCTTTACTATCAAGAAATGACACGTCTATACTAATATTATAAAGCTGAAGAGTTTGTTTGTTTGTTTCTCTGACAACCCCGTCAGGGATACAGCTATACTTAGTTAGTTAAGAGTTTGTTCGTTTGTTTGTTTGGTTGAACGCGCTAATCTCAGGAACTACTGGCCGGATTTGAAAAAATCTTTTTGTATTAGATATCCTATTTATCGACAAAGGCTACATATTAACACGCTACTATACTGGAGAGCGGAGCAGTAGCCATAATTGTCGACAAATTGGGAATTTTTTTTACGCAAAATTGTAGAATTTATAAGCGACGGGATTAAATAGGTGCGACGCGAGTTCGAAGTATGTCACGGGCTAAGCCGAGGGGGTCACCTAGTATTTTAATACGCGGAATCATTTGAAAATGCCGTTTTAGGTTACGTTAGATTAAAATGTAAATAAACAAGTGCCATCAATCAACAGATTAATATTTTTGTTCTCATTGTTACCAGGATAACAGAAAAGACTGTGAGGTCACAGTTCCTCGCGTTTTTCAGTTTTACTTCGTTAAGTAATACTCAAGGTGTTGGATTTCACCCGAGAGGTGGATCACGAATACCTCATACAGGTAAGTTTATTAAGGTTTAAATATCTCCAATTCTCATTTATGTGCTAATATCTCTCCAGCATTCCCGGCAGAATCATTTCCGCTCATAAACTTGCAAAGATTGCCACCCCTACATCTTTCGAAGGAGCAATGGTTACGGAATGCAAATTACATTAAAAACAAAATCGTGACACCTCTCCAGATTTCAGCAGTAGAGTAGAGTTAAGAAAAAGCAGTGACGTTAACTTTATGTGGGAGTTCAGACCTAGAACCAACACAGTAGGATTGAATCCAAAACAATTTATACTAAATATTTAATTATACTTGTGCCAAGGTCAATACGATGTAGGTAATAAAAAACATATTGTATTTATTTATACTAGAGGACACCCGCGGCTCTACCCGTGTGATTTTAAGTTATCGTACCATCGTATTTCTCGTTGCAAATGAGTTATAAGTCTCGAGAGTGCTTGCTATTTATCCTGGAATAAATCGCAAGCACTTTCGAGACCTACATGTAAAAAATATATTTAACGCCCACATCTTTGTACATTTTCTGTACCAGTTTCCCACAAGAACATATTTCTGGGATAAAAATCTTATATCTTTAATCTAATATTTCAAACAAAGTCGTGTTTGTTTGAACACTTATAACTCTAGCCGGGGTGGACCGATTTTTATGATCATTGCTTTGTTTCAATAATCTCTAGCCGAATAGCAGAATAAGCAAAAAAAAACACAAACATAATTCAAAAGAACATTTTTACCAAACATTTAGGCGGTACAATAGGTATCAGGTAATCAGTACAGTAGGTTGCATAGCATTTTAATGAAGAGATATAATTTAAAGATAGGAGAGCACTTACTTACATGAAATGTCAAGATTTGTTTAAATAAAACGCGACCATGACAGGTGACAGGTGACAAGTTACAATTTGACAGTTAAATGTTTAATAACAATTATAACTGACATACAAATATGTCAGTTCCGAGAAGTCCATTATATTGGTAGATTTTCCTCCGTGACAAATCACGGAGGAAAATCTACCAATATAATGGACTTCTCGGTATGTTTAATAACGATTTTAACTGACAAATTTGTCACAGTGGAAAATCTACCAATTTAGGGACTCTTTACACATGTGACACTTTAACATACTCCTATTTAATAAACAATTTTACATGACAAGTACCTCGCAGTGTTAATTCGCATGAAAATCTTGTCAAAATAGTTATAATTAGATGATCGACATACATTCTTACTCAATGTCAATGTCAAACCTGATGATATGAAATATGTATAATGTATGTATGAAAGAGACTATACATTTCTTACAATTTAAGTAGTAATAGAAATGCAGTTGTCAATAATTACTAGCTTACTAACTTAGCTTAGGTAGCCTTTGTCCAAAATCGCGCATGGCTCAACACTTTACATGCCGTGAATCATTTTGCTAGTACGATGCACACATGCTTACATTTTGCTTCTTTTCACGTACTTAGTGTAAATATTCTTAATATATCCTTTAACGTGGAATCTTGAACATCGTGCAAAGTGGATAGAAAATATAAGAAAAGTGGAGCCCGGTTCAGAAGCAAGGGTGCGAAACGGAATTGATAGAAAAAATGTCCAAGTGCGGGTCACGCTCAATGTAGGATTCAATTGGTTCAGGACTGTTGGTTCCATTGGAAATGTCCCTTGATGGGTCCAACGGGATTTTTGAATCCTTTTGTCTCCACTACTGTGAGAATAGGTCCAACAGGATTTTGACAGTACTTATTTCTCCATTGTTCAAAACAAATGAAGATATAAGGATTTATGAGTATTATAGTTTCCACTGTTAAGATACTGGATTTAAATTTGATATAATAGGTTTTTGTAAAATTTGATGATTGCGTTGGGATGGATAAGTTGTAATTTAATTTGTTACTAAAATTCGAGCAATTAAAAGTGTGTGTGTACTTATGTACACGCGTTAGAAGTTATACTGCTTTAGTCTATTAATATTTCATTACACAACTCTTTGTTTGTAACAGGAATGATAAATTAGAAAAAAAAATCCAAAAATGAATAAAAACTACATTGAATGTAGTTATAAGTTGTCATGGAAACACTTATCAGTTAACTTCAGGGTGTTTATAAGTTGTCATAGAAACACTTATCAGCTAACTTCATGGTGTCGGTTTTTCATGACTGTCTACGGTCTACATAATATATAGTGACTTTGTGAGCTTAATCTTGTGAGCTTTCCTTATAAATAACTTGGGTTGTATATCCGTCTATCGTAAAATTTTCCACATGCCTAGAACCAACGTTTAGGATAAAGTGCGAACTCTTGAGTTTGATAAAAAGTAACATTTCAAAGCTTAATAATGGATCAGTTAATCGAAAAATAATTCCAGTACACATCTAATTTTTTTTAGAATATCTATAACACGGAATTAACTCGAAAAAGTCTTATCTAGTTAAATGCTTTACGTATAAAAAAATAATATTTTCCAAATTTTATATTATCCATAGAACGACGGTCCCAGAATAGATATTTTTTTATTTACAGAAAATTTTAATGTTATTTTAGCACCACTTTACTTTTTAAATGATCTTAATGTTTACAAGGCTTCAAAGAGAAGATATTCAAAGAAGATTATTTGACAAAATAAATTTGAAAAATCCCTGTTTTCTAGGAAAACTTAAGTTTCTAAAATTATACGTCAAAGAAAATTTTACGACGTTTTTAACTCGATTATACGGCCATGAGTTTCTCTTTCAGCAGTTAGTGCTCTTTGTTCCTCGACTGAATAATTATTAATTAAGCGGGTCATGCAAAGGCGAAATCGGAATTACCTACGCTGCTGTTTTTTTTATTAAAAAGGATATATATTTTCCCAGAACTTGTAAATAATTTAAAGTAACCATTTTGCTTTTTTATTTAATGTCATTGGCATGCTTTAATTGAAACTAACCTAAGTTTAAGTTTAAATTGAAACTAATCGATGACATCATCTGTTTTAATTGTTATAAAAACTATATAAATGGTCAATAAGATAATAAAAAGGCTAATATACTTGTGTAAATCCATACAAATCAAAATTGAAGCGTATTTTTGTAATTGAAAATTAAAATAGAACAATTTCCTAGTTTTATCTCGGCCTGTCTATTTGTTTCGGATAATTTTAGAAACGGTTGGACCGATTTTCCCCTTGTTATCCCCGTGCTGTGGGAACGGGTACTACGCGAGTGAAACCGAGGGGCGTCCGTTAGACCATAATAAAAAATAAGAATTCAACTGTTCTTTAAAAAAAATAGCGTATTGCCAAAATATTATTTTCGACCCGGGTATCATACCTGAAAAATTTTCACAAAATATTGCATAAGATGCTACGACTTTACCAAGATTATACATCAAAGGAAGAAATTCTTAAGCTACATTTTCCTAGTTCAAAAAAGTTATGAAGTACATACTATTTGAAAAATTTTAGATCAATGTAAGTTATCTATGTCATGAATGTGGCATTGGGTAACGGACGGTTGTCTTGATATTTTCTATCTTGCGAAATGGTGCGAACGACCCTCGTCAAAACTTGACTGAATACAGTCCTGCGTTTACTCAATATAAAACGTAAACTGTGTTTTATATATCCCGTTTACATATAATAAGATTTGTCAGCTTTATGAGATACTAGTTGATGTTCGCGGCGCCGTTCGGAATGAAGGTTTTCTGTTTTCCACAGGAACATGTTACCAAAATAAAAGTAGCTTATGTTCTTTCTCGGGCTTTAGACTATGCCTATACCAAAATTATTTTTAATTGGTTCAGTAATTTAGGCTTGAAGACGTAACAAAGGAGTTATTTTCACGAATTTTTATTTTTAAATATAAAGTAACATATGTTACTTCTAATACCTCCAAGAATATGTGTACAAAGTTTCATGATGATCGGTTAAGTAGTTTTCGCGTGAAATCGAACAAATAAACTTACATTCACATTTATAATATAAGTAGGGATAAGAGAGAAGTAGGAATAATAATAAACGTTAAGGAGCTAAACGTATATTTTGTATAATCAAAATATCGGTGTCAAGGTCTCCGCCAAGATCCGTGAGCCCAATTTACCACACCTGCTGATCAACGGACGAGGTAACGATGCAGATGATGTTTTGTTTTTCTTTATTTTGTATTGTGGGGAGTGCCCGACATAAGGAGTGGCTCACGGAATACGCTCCCTCGTTAGATTACATACAACACTCAGGAAAGCTGCCACCTGGACATGAACTGCAGTGGTTGACCTGGAAATCCCTTAATAGATTGCGATCGTATCTTTGTTAAATTACTTTTAGAATTCTCCATAGCCTAGGATGCGATATTTCATATTATGTCTCATACCAACCATGCACACGCACAGATATATAAAAAAATCCTTAAACCCCAAAACAACTTACAACATCCTTACACATCAACTAACCATAATAACACAACTCAAAACCATTAGAGGTACATTGTCAGATGTATAAAATCGCGTTACTTTGTACCTTTCAAGGTAAAACTTAAAAAAAGAGAGAATAAAAACAGATTGCGATCGAAGGTCAGCTGCTGCAGGGCGAACCGGGTAAAATGGGGTTACCTCAATACGGAGGATGGTGGTTATGACTTTGGTGCCCCCTACAAACAATAGACCACCTCCTCGTGTTTACTGTGTCCTAGCACCTGCACCTTGGAAGAACTAAACGGTGCCACCAAACGAGCCGTTCATGTCGATGAGTTCTGGGCTAACATTTAAATTTATTGCCATTGATACGAAGAAGTACTACCTTCTTTGATCGCACCAACTTAGACAGGGTTTTCACGCTCACACTTTGCGTCTAGAGCGCTCACATACGGTTAGATCCAATAGAGGTTTTGCTCCGCGTACGCTTAGGTTGTGGAATGAGCTCCCTGCTTGGGTTTTACCGAACGTCTACAGTATGGGATTCTTCAAAAGGGGTCTTAGAAGGTTTTTAAAGGGTCGGCAGCGCGAGTGCTGCTCATCAGGTGTTGCAAACGTCCATGGGCTACGGTGACCACTTTCCATCAGGTAGGCCTTATGCGTGCCTGCCGCCTCAGTGGTATATAAAAAAAGAAGAAGACGGAGGTTAAAGGCCAGATGGCGTCGCTGCTAACAATACTGAAAATAAAAAGCCAAACAATCGTTGCTCCTAGCAACTAGTAGCCATATAAAAGTCAACTTAGGCTCCAAATTCAGGAAGGGTATGGAACCAATTGAGAATACGGTAAGATGAAAAGAAAAAAATGTTAATAAAATTTTATTTCTTGACACTCAAGCATCTTTGATAATTAAATGGGACTACTTCCTGATAGATTTGATTCAGAGTTTCAACTTTGAAAATACTAAAACACACAGACATATGACAGTAAGCAGACCCAACTTTATCGAAAAATAGCGTAGCAAACATAGACAACACACACATTGACAGGTAGTTTATTTCTGGTGATTTCTTGATAATAAAATTTCGTCACTCTATGCACAACACCTTTTTGTAAATTTTTTGTCTACTTTTGTAACATTTTACAATAATTTTATGTAATATTTTCATTTCGACACATATATCTTAAATTCAGATGATAGTTTGTAGCTTAGTTGTAATAGAAAAATTGGTTACCGGCTGTTCGCAGTCAAAGTGTGAGTTAGATGTAGCTACACAGAAATAAAATACAACACATAGCAAAAGTGAAAAGGATGAAGTATTACTCCCTAAGCAAAGGAATATTTTTGTTCTGTTTAGTCTTGTACGTCTGTGACTAAAACATCATTTTTATAGTCATCTATATCGAAATTCATTCATCAACATTGGTATCAATATTCAACTATACCGATAAAGTAAAAAATATTGTAACGGCGAGTAGCTGCCCGAAACAAAGTTAACGGTGCTTTGTCCCAATTAGTAAAGCGACAAAGCATCGTAAAAGAAGCACGACTGGCGATTCATAACGCAGTGCTAGTGCCAACTTTGCTTTATGGTAGCGAAACCTGGGTATGTCAGCAGATGCATGAAAGTAAATTGAATGCTGTGGAGATGCGATCACTTCTTGGCCGACCGAATACGTAACGAAGTGATACGCAATATGGCAGGTTTGAATGAAAGTGTAAGCGTTAAGCTGGAAAGGGGTGTGCTCCGTTGGTTTGGACACGTCCAACAAATGAGTGAGGAACGATTGACGAAGAATATATGTTGTGCGAAAGCAGAGGGTAGAAGAGGTCAGGGTAGGCCGAGACTTACATATGAAGACCACGTGAGCAAATTGCTCAAAAACGGAAAGGTCAAAAGTACTCGGATACCCAGACGTGCGTGTATGAAACGATTGATGAATCTCGAAGAAGCGAAAGAAGTATGCATGGATCGCGAAGCCTGGCGATCTGTCCTCTCTGACTACCCTGTCAGGGATACAGCGTGAAGATAGATAAGTTTAGTTTTTTTTTTTAATATTGTACGTCTTAAGTATGATCTCAATAATCAGAGTTTCATTTTAAATAATTTTTAGCAGGCATCGTGTCTTAACTTCTATTTGGTTCGAAATGAGTTCTTCTTTTACTGTTTTACTTCAATATTAAGCGTACAATACTTTTCTGGTTTAATTAATCTTTACACAGTTGTAAAAAAAATCCATTTCACACAATATTGCTAGCAAAAAACTTCAAAATATGATTAGCGTAGCTACTTAAGCAAAATTCTTTCATCCTCTAGATATAATGACAGCTTTATATAAGACGGTCAGAAGTCATTTTATCCTTCTATAAATAAAGAAAATCAAATATACCTATGCCTATGCCCGTAGCGTGATATTTTATTCCCAAGTCTCTTGGTTAATAATATCCTTGATATATGAAGACAGAGTCATAGTAGACACAGTGCAATAAGTTAGCTTTATACGACGGTAGCTGGTATATTTTTGGCTACTGTAATATAATTATCTGTCAGGCAAAAATTTGATCTATCACCTTCAAATTACGGTTGAAATTATAAACAAGGAAGTCGATTTTTCCTATATGATAGTGGCCATTGCTTTCTTTATCATATAATTAGTCAACCTTGAATTATTACAATTAACAACAACTTACCTATGTTAGAAAAGTTAACCATAACGATAACTTAATCTCACAGACACTTTTATCGAAAGTAGTAGACCAGTTTCTTCGCTGACTGTACATATGAGTAATGACATACAAATATTATGATGGCACATATATGTTAGTGGAACACCGGGGCGGTGAAGTTTCCCTGTACCCGTTTCCTACGGGAACCTGTTTCCGGGATAAAAAGTAACCTAGTGTTATTATCCGTGGTTCACTAGGATCCTTTATTTCAATCCCCTAGGGTATAGAAAAACACTTGCCTAATCACTATGTTCTGTATTCTTTTTTTGTTTGTTTCGAAGTTTGGGTTTTTCCTATATACAGGGTCATTTGTAAAACACCAGCAACCTGCTAGGAGTAGATAGCCAAGGTCATAACCAACACCGTTTGTTCTACCACTTTTGGCAATTCGTTACACAGCGAGTACTATCGTACATTGAATCTTCGGACTTCGTCATAGGTTTTCGCTCTTGGATTCGCTTAAAAGAACTCTTGGGACTCATTGTCGTCACTCACTGCATGTTTCGATGAACGATAGATGTGCGCTTATCAATACGGTTGAAAAAGGTCAAGGTCAAAGGAGTTATGACCTGTCCACCCCCTTCCCCTGTGCTTTTCACGAGTTGTGTAGTACTGTAATTCAATCAGTTCATTCAATTAAATTAAAATTAGAAAAAAAAAATATCAAAAAATTCAAAATAAACTTTCAAAATAGAAAAATAAAATCGTAGAACATGTTTTTATGATGTTAGCTACCTAGTCCTAGCAGGTTGCTGGTGTTTTACAAATGACCCTGTATAATATGTATGTATTTAGTGAAGATAGTTTAGTTTTGGCGATCTGTCCTCTATGAGTACCCCGTCAGGGATACAAGGTAAAGATAGTTTAGTTGTTTTTAGTTTTTATGTATTTGGAAATATATGTATAAGTAACATATATATATATATATAGTATGTTTATCAGTTGTCTAGATCCTACAGCACAAGCTTAAATCTTAGTTTGGGCTAGATGGCGATGTGTTTTCACACAACAAATTTTTTTTTTTATTTTCCTCCTTAATTTACAACAAAACTTATCAATATCAGTCCAGCCGTTTAAGCATGTAGAGTTATATACTTACTTACAAACTTTTGCCTATTTATAACATTAGCTACCGAGATAAAATACAAACCTTAAATTTTTCAATTCATTCTCTCACAGGATACCTTATATATTTACATGCAAATAGAGGGGTCTAGGCTCCGAATTTGTTTTTGTCCCATTCGGTGTCGAGGCCCTTGGTCCGTGGGGTCCTAGCGCTATAAGGCTTTTTAAATAAATAGCAATAAGGTTAGACGACATCACAGGAGACCGAAGAGCTGGCAGCTACCTCGGCCAAAGAATTAGTCTAGCTATTCAAAGGGAAACGCTGTGGAAACGCTATGTGGAACGCTGCCAGTATCTTCGGAACCTTGCCTAAAGGGACTCCTTTTAATAATATATTTAAGTTATATATCATATTTTAAGGTTATATAATAATTTGCTGTAAATGTATGTGTTGATGTATTATTTATATTTAACCAATTGTCTACTTTTGACAGATTGCGACTGGTTGTATCAAGATGTGTCATGTCGCGGTCCAGGAGCGTGTGTCCTAGCCAGTCCTGGGTATCCTGGACTGTATCCACCGCACCGCCGATGTAAATATCTCTTCGCTACGAACTCAGTGCACACAAGAGTCAAGATTATATTCACGTCTATTTTGTTGCCGAGAAAGTGAGTACAACAGCGCTTTGATATTACTTGACTAGCTGATGCCTGCAGGTCCATCCGTGAAATTTTTCCGCACCTATTTTCCACTGAAACTTGTTCCCTATTTATATTTTAGTTTCCCTATATATTAGGGATAATCCCTAAAAATAAAAAAAAAATAAAAAAATCCCTATTTTCCATTATAATAGGGATTATCCCGGGAAGCTATATTTCTTTACAATCCCTTTTACTAGTTTTTGCGTGAAAGAGTAATAAACTACCATGCATTCTTATCATACCATAACATACCATATACACGTTCACTTTTCTACTATTAGTAGTATTTACTTACAAAAACCAAAGTACGCAAATCATAAACTCGGTTTTTCCTAAAAAAATACCGTGTATTTAGTTTATTGAATAATATTAATATTATAAAAATCGCGTTAGTTAAAAGACAATAAAATGTATTCAACATTTTATTTTAATATAGCTTACGTATTTTCTACAGCTGTATATACTTAACTATCTTTACGCTGTATCCCTAACGGGTTAATTAGAGAGGACAGATCGCCAGGCTTCGCGATACTTCTTTCGCTTCCTGTATCCGAGTACTTTAAACTTTTCCGTTTTTGAGCAATTTACTCACTTGGTCTTCATTTGTAAGTTTTGGCCTAGCCAAAGTAGAGGGTAACAGGAGTTACCTTCTACCCTCTACTTTCACATAATCACTACATATTATAAAACAAAGTCGTATTTCGCTGTCTGTCCCTATGTATGCTTAGATCTTTAAAAATACGCAACGAATTTCGATGCAGTTTTTTTAAATAGATAGAGTGATTCTTATAGAAGGTTTTTATGTATATTTTGTTAATGTTAATGTATACAAAAACTTAATTAGAACGATATATGTTGGCGGTGTCAGAAAAAATAAGCCGTCTGGGAGCTTTTAACTAAAACGCTGCTGTGAAATTATGTATCTAATATAGGTCTACAAAAAGGTCCGCGACGGTATATATCTATCTCTTAAGGATACCGTACTATATCCATTTTAATACTTAAAAAAACAGCAATAATACAGCGGTAATTTAAAGGCTATTTACACAAATACATTATTAATCCTTATCATTTTTAATATGTTAGTTGGTTTCAGCATATTATGAAGATTATTTTGTCCCTTTACACTTTGCAAATTAAATGAATATCTTAGGCGATATGGCAATATTAAAAAAATGCACAATGAAATTAATTTAGTGTAACAAAATTTGGACCGGGCCGTGCGGGCGCGGGCGTAGTACTTGAGAGCGGAGGAGTAATCAAGTAATTTGGAAAATGTTCATTCATTATAGTGAAATTAATAAACGACGGGATTAAATGGGTGCCACGGGGTTCGAAGTATGTCACGGGCGAAGCCGGGCGGGTCAGCTAGAAATATTCTAAATCAATCATTCCCTAATCATTCATTACCAAATTACAGTATAGGGTTCTTCAAAAGAGATATTATAAGGTTTTACAGTAGCGAGTGTAGTACCTTCGGTGTTGCAAACATCTATAGTCTACGGTGACCACTCCGATCAAGTGAGCAGTATGCTTGTCTGCCAACGTAGAGGTATTATAAGCGGTTCTGTATTATTCGCTCTACTTTCCTGATGTAAGAATAAGAATTTACTTTACTTATTGAAATACACGAAAAATATGCATTTTGTAGATTCAATTTTATTGAATAGTCTTTCACTTACATACATATTGTCACGCCTTTACCCCCGAAGCAGTAGTCAGAGGCATAATACATACCCACATTTAACCGTATGCATTTTGTCCTACGTAGCAGGTAGTGAGCCCATTGCAGTGTTTCACTTGTCTAAATTGAACCTATTTACTTTGGTTCAGCCACCTTTGTGTATTACATTTGTATATTATTGAATCTTTTTCAATTTCTTTATCTTAGTGTATTCCCAGTCATTTTTAAATCACACCCAGATTTAGAGCCTGGTGACCACTTTTATTTCGGAGCAGCTATTGTTTGGTTTATGCCATTGTTAGGAGCGTCTACTGTTTGACCTCCTTTGAGCGCCTGCATTAGTTACTCAGCAGTTGCAGCGCTAGCTAGAGATTGCTCGAACATGTCAGTCATTAGTCTTATATACCGTTATACTCCTACAGGAGTACCTATTGAATATTAATAATATATTCTTCTCTAATAAGGGGTGGAAGTAATGTACCAGAAAATGTATTTTTAGTTTCTTACCTAAACACAGGCACCGAAATTAATCAAACTACCCTACAAAAAACTCTAATGTAAGCAATTTCGGTTAAACTCTTCACTTTAACCATCGTGAAACACGCGATGCTCACTTATTAAGGAACTAGTAAAGATTATATAAATTTGTTTAACTATTGCTATGTCAAATTCTTACTCAAAATTTTCTTTATGAATATTATTGAAGTGTCTGTTTGTAATGTCCAAGTAACAGTGTTTTTAATAAATTTATGTGATTATATATTATAAATACGCAGACCCCGGGCGTTGCGAGACGCAACGGAGACAGACGCTCGGATGATGATGATATATAATAAATAATAAAAAAAAATATATACAAAATGGCAGTTTAAATATTTGTAGTCTATTCAGTCTGCTTTGGGTATTCTCTCGTGCAGCTGAATCGATTTTACGGAACTTTTACTGGTAGACAGCTGATATTACGGTGAATAACTTAGGCTACGTTATTTTAGAAAAATAAATGACTCCATTATTGTCTGCACAATCATAAGCAAGCACTTTCACCTCAAGAATCAGAGAATACAAACTTCAAAGATTCGAGTTGAAAACTCGAGGATATCTTTTCGAAACTTTTTATTTACCACAGTTATTGTAAGATTTATTCGATGTCATTGACCGATGTAATGTCAAATAGTTTTATTAAGTAATATCTTTCAATGTGTGATCTATGGAGGTTCAAGTGACCTCACCTGGTAGAGGTGCACCCTGCTTACTATCGGAGAGTAACGACTCTTATGTTGCTGGGAAATCAGATGGCGTTTGCTCAAAAGGAGAAAGAATTCACAATGTAACTTAGATTGTTTTTATTCTATATTTTGAAATATTACAAAATAAATATCTAGAAGTGAGTACTGTGTATCTATATTAAGCTTTTATTGGGTAGTGGAAGGTATAGATATACCCTTAATCACTAACCTTACTTGCAACGGTTCATCCCAGCTTTTCGTTTCGGCTACTATGTTAATTTAATGTGTTTAATTAAAGGTGTCGCCCATACCCGTGTCCAACATAACCTGTTCCCGAGATAAAAAGTTGCTTATGTGTTGATTCAGGGTGTCAGCTACTTTCACATCAACTTATACCAAAATTTATAAGCCGTTTCAGGTTGTAGAATTTTCAAACATACCTATATACACTCCCGAACTTTCGCCTTTATAATATTAGAACTACAATCAATCCCAAATAGAATCCCCTAAATCTAGGAACTAACGAAAATACATTTAGTTTCCACGATAAGAAGGACAAGTGAGCATATTTACTATTAATAGCCTGTGCTTATGTAGCTGTTAATATGACAAATGTTACCATAATACTATTAACAAATAATTAAACCTCAGGTAAAGCTTGAAATTTTATGCATAAATATTGTAAATTGTGTACCTTCATATGAATATCCATTATATTTTAATTGCTTTATTAATGAGCAACATGTCGCTATTCGTAAATTTTGCTACGCTTGAATAAACATTAATGAAGAAATTTTCCTCGTTCGGTCGCAATCGAAAGCCCACACAGTTGTTAAGACACTTGGCTTACACAAAAAGTAATTATAATCAACCTATTAATTAGCTTTACTACACTTAATGGCAACTTGTATTGATACTCATTTTGTCACTCTGCCCATATTTAACCGTTTGGGAATCTTCATACACTGAAGTTATGAAGATTTCCAAACGAGGTGAATACCGTAGGAACTTATGATGGGGTGGGTTTATTGGACTCACATTTACCAAATCCACACGAACGTCCCTTATGTCAAGAAACCGAGTGTGCCCTAGAGAGGAAGACCAGGAGGGTTATCTATCAACCTGGGGACTTAACTAATTAAACTTTACTAATTAGAAGCGCTCGTGACCCCGCTGACTCAGTTTTTGTAAACGATCACTGCGTTAAGCAACATTCGCTATAGGTGGTCCTTGGATGGTTGACCAGTTTGTGGACACTGCTCACAAATGTAAAATTTGTGAGCATTTTTGTGCTTGGGAGGACACGCTAAGCCGTTAGTCCCGGTTGCCAGTAAAATGGCAGTCGTTAAGCCTGGTTGAAGGCCATACGGGCGGCTTGAAAAATTTCAACAGCAGGTCGCCACAGTCTGTGCCTGTCCATTTCAAAACGGCAATGGGGTCACCACCCGTGGGATAAAAATGCATACGGTGAAATGTGGGCGTATAATATGCCTCTGCCTACCTCTTCGGAGATTAAGGCGTGACAATATGTATGTATGTAATAATACTTAAATTTTGCATACCAATCGATAGATATTACACATGCATACAATAATCTTTTTTTAAAACGCTTACCTTTTTATAACGATGTATATATGTAGTTCGCTAATGATACCGCTGGGTATAAGTAAGTTGCAAATAAAAACCATCAGCCATTTTTACACAATACTGATACAGATGAAGCATTCGTTCTACAATCAATCGACGTCACATGGGGTGAGCGCTCTTTAGAAGTATTTTTATCAACCCGTATACAATTCAGTTATTTTGAAAGGCATGGAACAATCGTTTCAGTAAATAAAGGGATGAGCATTCGTATATCACTTGCAGTCATGTGGGCCTCTCATATAAAATTCCCATTTGACACTTCACACAATAGTCGATAACACGATTCACAAAATGATTAAATTTTTAATTCTGGGGTTCCGTACCCAAAGGGTTAAACGAGACCGTCGTCAGTCCGTCGGTCTGTCTGATTTTTTACATGATGTATTTATTTATTTATCTATCAGGCCTTATGGCAGAGGCATATTATATGCCCACTTTTCACCATGTGTATTCCTGTCCCACGTAATAGGTGGTGAGCCCTTTGCCGTGAAATAGACAGACGCAGGTTGTGGCTACCTGATGTATTTATGCTGCCGCTATAACAACAAATACTATAACTAAAAATAAATATTTAAGGGGGGCTTTCATTTAACAAACGTTATTCTTTAAAAGATATGCAATATTAGTAGTTTATGATACTGTTGCATAATAAGGGTTCTTATAACACGAGTGTGTTTTAAAAAAACAAGCCGTAGGCGAGTTTTTTTATAGTATCACACGAGTGTTATAAGACCAAGTTATGTACAGTATCATACACTACTTTATCTACTCTCATACTATAATACGTAAAACAATATTGCAAATAAAATGATATATTACAACAAATTTATTTTTTAAATGTCAAATGTTTGCGCCTTAATAAGAGAGATGTCAATGCATTAGAGTGTCGTATCTGCGTGTTATTGTGTGACGGAGGCGAGCGGGCGCGCGGGGTGTCGGAGGCGGGCAGGGCGGCAGTGAGCGTCGCTCTACCGCCTTGGTCCAGCTGGAGGTTGTATAGGTGTATCGTTATGATTAAAAAGTTATATTATGATACAGGTGTCCATACAAGACCTGTATCGTAATGAAACTTTTTTTTTATTATTTTTGGCCTGTACGTAATGTTTGTCATAATAATTTTGTTATCAGTTTTATAATCTTTGTATTATAGTATCAGAGTAGATAAACAAATATAAAGACTCAGAAAGATGAAATTTGTTTAGTAAGTTGTGGAACTCAGAGTCAGACGTGTTCTATGTCTTGCGGAACAATACTATCCGCTTAAGTTAGCTTCTTTCTAGGAAATAAGCCGATAATCTTTTTAATTTATAGTTAAGAACCACCTCGAACGCTTCGGTTTTAAAACAAAAACTGTCGCAAGATTCGCATCGAAATAGGTTCATCTGTTCGGAAGCTAGATGTCACAGACAACCACTCATTTACTGTCAGGGGTGAAAAACAATAATTTCTACCCTAGTTCGTGGACAAATTCAGTGAAAATATAAGATTGAGAGAAATAAAAGCGCCGGCGATACGTTTTCATACATTCTCCACTTAATACCTAGATAAAATGTTCATATACGAGGTAGATCACTTCACCTACCAGATTTAGTGCAAACACGCTCGCTATAAAGTTCTGTAAAAAGCACATCGCACTTTATGAGTCCTTTTAGAACGGTAAAACGGTAAGATATTCAGGTACTTGTAGTAAAGAGTAAAGGCGTTTTCCAGTTTAAGAGATTGCTTTTAACCAATGAATTATAAAGACTGACTTTCACTATCTTGAAGTGCCTTTTGAGAGTCAGAAATTATGAAATACGAATTTAGAATTGCCAGGCAAGTGATACACGACCATCCGTTCTTGGGAGAGAAGTAAATGACAATAATAATTTATGTCCATTTTCTTGATAGAAATTTATTTTATCTAATAAATTAGGAATTTCTAACAAATCTAAGGATTTTTTAAAAATCTAGTACTAATATATTTAAACTACCCACAGGATATTTTGTGGAATAAGAAGTTTACCTAGAGAAAGATTGACTATGTGAATGAAAGAAAAACAAACATATTCATACTTCTATATAAAATTATATAAATTAAGCAATTTTTTATTATAATTTATTATAATAATTCTCAGCAAATCCTTTCATTCGATACCTATATTATAGAAAAGCATAAAAATATAGATTGCTATCTTTAGTAGTTCAACATGTTAGATTTAGAATAACATTTTCTAATCAAGTCCTTTCATTTGATGCCCATAATATAGAAATCATTAAGATTATTTTTCTTATTTTTAAAATATACTGACAGTTTGCAATTACGTTGTTCAGAAAAAAAATGTAAAAACAAAATTTTACGCGGACATCTTACAGTTTATAATATTATAATGCAATCAACAAAATCAAATCCAAACAAAGAAATAAGTAAAAAAATTAAGAGATCAGTGAGCAAACCAATTATTAGACGGCCTCTGGGGCGCGGTGGGAGTACATCCGACTGCTACGCAAGAGGTCGTGGGTTCAATTCCCACCTAGGATAAAACTTTGTGTGATGAGCACGATGGTTTATTCTGTGTCTGGGTGTAATTTATTTATAATATGTATATATTTAGAAATATATAAATATGTTTATCAGTTATCTGGTTACCATAGTACAAGCTCTGCTTAGTTTGGAATCAGATGGCGTTGTGTGAGTTGTCCCAACGATATTTAAAAAACGATATTTAAAATTGGTAAAATTCTTCACTTCGTTGGTCAAACAATACTACTTTAATTAAGTGCTGGCTATAAACATCGTGGGCACAGATGTGCAAACGCTTCAGTCTTTTTATTTTTCAATTGAATTAATTTCTTTTTCTTTTATACTGTATAATATACATTATACTGTAGAGAGAAAAGCTTTTACTCTCCTTGATTCATAGTGAAAGGTGTTTGAAGACTATTAATGTATGAAATTTGTAATCTATAATTAAGATTAGAGGGTGCCTTTGTTATCAATCAATGCTCACTTCCAGATTTATTTGAATCCTTACAATATCGCTTGTATCGTAGAATGACCGAGTATGTAAACGTAATTTGTGCAGTGTGGCCCTAGCTAGACCTTCGGGGCCCAAGTCAGCTTTAAATGCAAGTCGTGAAACTGCTACGAGTACGATTTACAGTTAACGAGCTCATGCAAATGGAAAAATATATATAAATTTAAACTTCTAACCATAGTGGCATAGTAGGGGTCCAGAAGTGCACCTTGATTAGGTTATTTTTATATTGATTTTGACAGTTCGTATTTGTGCCTTATTTGATAATCATTAATTTTTCTATTAGACTTCGACCTTGCCAACCCTACGGTAGATTCGTAGATGTGAGAACACTCCTACGGTCAACACCGTAGTCGTCTCTACGCGATTACGTTTGTCTACGAAGAATACAGTAGAGCCAGTAAAGCGCTAGATAATTTGACCACCCCATTGTATATTCAAAATGCAAATCGTAAAAAAAATAATTACTAGCCACCTACTGTGTTCAATATAATTACTGAAATAAATGTGTTTATTACTTTTTACTGTTTGTCGGACGTAAGTGGACGTACCATCAAGGATACAGCGTGAAGATAGTTATTATATTATTATACATAAAAAATAAAACTGAAGTGTCTGTAATTCACAATTAACATTTATCTCTATTTGTCTGTCTGTCTGTCAGTTTGTTTATTCTTAATAATCTCTGAAACGGTTTGACCGATTTTAATGGGAGTTTCACAGGCAGATAGCTGATGTTATAAGAGGTACTTTAGGCTACATTTAATCCCCGTATTTCCACGGGGACGAGCTTTATGCTAGTAAAATCATGGAGCTTCCTATACTTGATTATAAATTAGTATGCAGGACAAAATAACACACCTTGTTTGAGGGTAGTCTAATTTTAAACCTGCAAAAATACATCAGCGATTAACACATTGTTATACAGTCAAATATCGAGTTCTGGTTATCAATAAATATCATATTCTCCATGCCTCAGAGCGTACCTTCTTGTCGCATACACTGAACATAATAATTTATCTAACCCACATCTGTTTCAACTTACCCAGAGGGAACAGCGCCGACCTATTGTTTCAAATTTAGTATCAATTTTGTCTTCAACTAGGAACGTTGTGGGATCGGAATGATATATGCGGCTATAATAGTTTATGATTTGGTATATTTAGTGTTGAATCGGTTTCTTGTTTAGAGAGAGAATTTAAACAAAAATTGTCTGAATTTTTGGGTGAGGTTGAGGGTGAGGGTGTTTTTGTTTTTTATTGTAACTTGAATTAATATCAAAGAAAAACAAAGGTATGCTATGCAATAGCTTTACCGCGGCAGTCTCCGAGTGTCACACGTCTTTTTTTTTTGTCTTTTTATTTTAGCTCCTTAGTTATAGTTGGGAATCTAAATATTATTGAGTTAACGTAACTAAACTAAAACGTAAATTTATACTTTATAAATAATATAGTCCAACAGACGGCCATAGATTTTATTAATTAATTCTATAACAAACCTTGCTCATGCTTTGCTCTATTAAAAAGGCCGCACCATATAATATTTTTTTACTCTTTTTCAGAATTCATCTATTCCCGATATTTTTGACAGAATGTATAATTTGAAAATATTAACTCCAATCAATTATTTTAACTTTTAAAAACAATACTTTTAGACGTAACGGGAATTATACCATGCGTTTCCGATATTCCGGAACTTTTACAAACGCCATGATCACGGTTTTTTTCCATAGAGGAACCCCGTATCATGAGAAAATCCCGCCACCACTAATAGTAATTAACAAAATTCTCTCTCCATTTCGAAACCCTGATTTGTTATTTTCATGTTTCTTTTTTTTTACTCGAAGATGAGAAAATCTAGCAAATTTAAATAATATGCTTTTTCTCTGATAAAATCCTGCTTCGTGTTTTAAACTAACAAACTGTCTTAACTCGGATATACAAGACACACTAAACGCTAAAAAGGTCAAAGTAAAGTGGCTGGGATATTTTACGAGGTTTCTAGATAGTCAAACTTTATGCGCATGGAGCTGCGGGCGTCCGCAAGCTTTATAATTAAAGCTTTGATGTAAACTGTATTTCTAAAACTGTATCCCCTTCCACAAATATAATTCACAGAAAGTAATAACTATCTTCAGGCTATTACCCTGACGGGATAGTCAGAGAGGACAGATCGCCAGGCATCGCGATTCATGCATACTTCTTTCGCTTTCTTTAGATTCATTAATCGCTTCATACATGCGCATCTGGGTATCCGAGTACTTTTGACTTTCCATTTCTGAGCAATCTGCTCACGTGGTTTTCATATGTAATTCTCGGCCAATAATAATAAAAAATAAAAAACATAAAAACAAAACAAAATAAAAAAACACGAAATAGAAAGTAATAACTTACAGTACGAGTATACTTAGTAAAACGCGAAGCTCTATTTTATAACTAGATTCGTATAATCTAATAAGAGTCACCCACGCTGCTATTATCTAGTAGCTTGAAAGCTCCGTTTATCTTTTATATTTAAGCGATGCGGCATACGTTCATAAGTGGGCTTATATCTACTCTCTTCGCTACGTATTGCTTCTGTACTGTAAAGGTATATTTAAGTAGCATTATTTTACAGTCGTTGTACGACGGATTATCTCACGCTTCGGGCTGGCAGCTCACCCTCGGCGTCACTCTTGGGCACTCTATGTGATGAGCGTACGGCTACACTCGAGCACCCGGGTCCTAATCTACTCTTGGAATTCAAGTAAGATCTTTTATATAATACTTGGCCATAAAGTCTTAACAATTTTTTGTTCGTATCTAACATTTACAAAATGCAATTATTTTATTAAATAACTTGTTGAATGATGAAGTTGATGTGGGCCGACCTTCTGGAATCTGATTTTGGATGAACTACTGGACATGACTGATGGTGACTTACCCGGACGCAGACTTCCCGAGGGATGTCAGCTGCAGGCCTTTGCAGATGACATCACCCTAATAGCCGCACACAAAAAACTCATCAGTCTCCAAAACAATATCAACCAAAGTTTACACACGATTCTAGAATGGGGCAACAATAATAAACTTACCTTTGGACCTGAAAAAACCATTGCTCTAGCTTTTACCAATAAAACTAAACTCATACACTTAACCATGAACAATACACACATCCCATTCAGTCGGACTGCCAGAGTGTTGGGGGTGATCATCGATGACTACTTACACTTCACACAACATGTAAATTATATCACTAACAAAGCACGTATACTAAATAACACAATTACCAGATTCATCAGACCCACCTGGGGAATACACTCTCAAAACATACTCACTCTCTACAGAGGAGTAATTGAACCAATAATATGCTACGCTTCTAGCGTATGGCACACTGCTCTCAATTTTAAAACCAACTGCAATAAACTATTATCGTTACAAAGAGGGTTCGCACTCAAAATAATTAGAGGCTTCCGCACTATTAACACCACTAACGCCATTGCAATATCCACACTTACACCTCTTGACCTCAAAGTCAAAGAAAGAGCACGAATCGAATCAACCAGAATTTCAGGGGTCACCGATTACCTTCCACTCGATCTTACACTTGATACACCTACACAACTATCCCATTTGCTTCACCCGGCAGACAGAAAACCACACTCCTTTGACATTATCGGTACACAGACTGAATTAGACGACACTTTAATCAATCAACAACATGCACACCACATATACACTGACGGTAGCAAACACGACGACTTAGTGGGTGCTGCCTTCGTGGCTTATACTTCACAAAATACCACTGTCACTAAAACATACAAATTACATTCCTCGTGCACCGTCTTTCAAGCTGAACTGGTGGCCATCGACCAAGCTTGTAAGTGGTTAAACAATCAACAGGTAGCTACAGCTTTCATCATGTCGGACTCTAGGTCAGCCTTGGAAGACATTAGCAACACTAACAGCACACATCAAATCACCACTAACATACAAAATTTCTTACACACTACACAAACACAAATTAACTTTGTATGGGTTAAAGCCCATACGGGTATACATGGTAATGAGGCTGCAGACATAGCCGCTAAGTCTGCGGCCTCTGAATCCTGCCAACCCATTTTTATGCAGTTTCCGTTAAGTTACGTCACCAGAAAGGCCAAAACTCATAGCTCCAACTTAGCTTCAGACAGATACAGTAATAATGTTAAAGGAACAGCAATTAAAACCTGGTGCCCATCACTCACACATCTGCACAAACTTATCGACATAACAGGACACACATTTGCACTCACACAATTACTCACCAACCACGGTTACCACAAACAATACTTACATAGATTCCATATTACCGAAGACGACACCTGCCCCTGCGACACCACCACGCAAACATTTACACACCTCATTACACAATGCCCACGATTTACTCGCACGAGACTTAACCACGAACAGCACTGTCACCATGATAATATAGACCCATACAATTTAACACTACTCGTCACAAACACCACCGCCATCAATACCTTCATGACCCACATCACCTACATAGTTAACACACTCAAAGAATTCAACAACACATAATTCACACTTTCTACAATAAACTAAATCCGACTTATTTACGCTTACCACCGCTTCTCTCGCATCATCCACTATTGAGTATAAATATAAGAATCTTATTAACCAAATATATTGTTAACTTATTACAATGTAAATGCAGACAATAACATATAACTACCATATTATATTTCTGTATCAAATTGCAGAATGAGCTATACGAGAATAAACTCCCCCTCAAGGTGGTTTAACCATGAGGGGAAACAAAAAAAAAAAAAAAAAAAAACTTGTTGACGCCCGCGGCGCCGCACCCGTGGTGAAGTTTTCCCGTTCCCGTTTCCCACAGGAACTGGTTCCCGGGATAAAAAGTAGCCTATATGTTATTCTGATGCTATATTATTATATAGTTTCATCAAAATCCATTCATTACATTTTGCGTGAAAAAGTAACAAAAATCCATTATTACAAACCTTCTCGTTTATAATATTAGTAGGATTGAAGTTCGGAACCTTACCTTAAAATAATGTTATGGTTTCAAATAAGTTCCTAAATGAACGGTATAGTGGCACCCTCGTATATTTTTTTACTTACTGAATACAAAGTTAAGTTCTTATAAAAGAGAGTAAAAATGATAAAATCGTTGTTTTACTATTTCACTTTAACCGATATGAATGATTAATTGTAACATCATTGTAAATTATAACTAATAATAATTAGGTCAAAAAAATACCTACTTTTGGTCCTGTACGTCAGGCTTCTATTTAATATTACGTGAATAATGACTGTTGCTTTAATGTATTGTTACTTGTAAATTATGTAATGTGTCGCATAATGTAAGTACAAGATAATATAAATACATAACAATTTACACGCAATGGAATCATTAACATTGTGATACCTTACAGTTCCGGGCCATTAGCACCACCCTACGACTATAACGGATTTATAGCCAAGCTCGAGTTTATTGAGAGAATCGAGAGTAGCGGTTCACCACCCACTGTGGTTCCCGCCTCGCCACCATTAGCAGCGCTAACACATTTCATGCAGCATGGTAAATATACGAACTTTTTGGATATGTAATTATATTGAAGCGATTGTAGACCAGCATTCTCAGTGTACTGTAAATGATCACTGTTTTCACATGATAACTTTTCCATTTATGAGGGTTGCTGTGCTTTGAAAGGCACTTTAACTGTTGGTCTCTATTACTACTGACATGCAAGTAGATAGCTAAGTAAAAGGTCATAGAGGTGGTTTGAAAATAATAGCAATAGTTGGTAGCCACCGTCTGTCTCTGTCTGTTTCTACAAGGCAATAGGGTCGGCAGCACGAGTGTTACACCTTGAATGTTGCACACGTTCTTAAGCTCTGGTAATCACTTCTGATCATAATAATATTCTCGGGCCCAGCGGGACCGTGGTATAATATTTATTGGTTTTATATTTTTGGTTAGAGGTTCAGTTGGAGATTATACTTTTCCAAGGCAAAGTACAAAATCTCTATTATAGACTGTGGATTTTTAAACTTTTGTAATAGTATACAATCGCTGTGATGTCAGATTATAGGTATTACTTAATACCAAAGGCTACGTTTACATAAAGTCTTGAATAAATACATAAAACATCAGATAAGCATACAAAAGTGGGTACAGTATATTCTGTTTTCAGTACAGGTAATTGTCAGAACAGTTCAGTTCAGAGCTATTCTATTTTCGTATTCGTATAATAAAAGTATGAGCTTAAAGTTATTAGAATAACGTGAGCTGCGTACTCATTGTTGAAGAGCGCTGTATATTTTTAGCGCAAAATGTATAAGAGAGATTTGAATTTAATTTAAGTTAGCCATTACCCGTATTCAACAATTTTGTGAACAGTTTAGGAAACTACAACGTACGTATTTAATTATTTTCTTTAACAAGCTCAAAGAAAACATAAATATAACAAGTTGACCACATACCCCGATAAGCCGTTTCAATTTATCGAGAATGTACCTTGCGCAGGTCCGCCTTTAGATAAGCTTTAATATTGTTTTCTTTACCAGCTGATAAAGTATGGTCAACAATAAAAATAAACAATGCTGTTTACGAGTTGAAATGTGTTTTGTTCTTTGTAGCAGATAGAAAACAAGTAGATAGTAACGGGATGACAAATGAAGTATCCAATGGGAATGGAGCAAGAGTAGGGTGTGGTGCCACTGTTCGAGGGTTTGGCGCTGGAGGCACCCGCTCTGGGCACTTTGACTCAAGAGCGACCACGTGGCGAGCACAGTGTGTCATACACCTCTTAGGAGCCCACTCTGATGTAGTTCAAGTGTCACTATTTAATTATAATTTAAGGTGAGTACGTAAATTATATATTTTTTGTGTGAATCTAACCATATTATATATAATTATTATTATATATGACTTAGTTAGTCGACCGAATACGTAACGAAATGATACGTAATATAACAGGTTTGAATTAAAGTGTAAGCATTAAGCTAGGTGTTCCGTTGGTTCGGATATATCCAACGAATGAGTAAGGAATGATTGACAGAGAATGTATATTGTGCGAAAGTGGAGGATAAAAAGAGTCCAGGATAGACATAGGCTCTTACATTTGGGAGTAGATTGCTCAAAAACGGAAAAGTAATTGCATACCCAGACGTGCATGGTTAAAGCGATTAATGAATCTGCAGAAAACGAAAGAAGTATGAATAGATTGCGAAGTCTGGCGATGTGTTCTCTCTGACTTTCTCAACAGGTATACAACGTGAATAAATAAACAGCAATAAAAAGCACTTCAGCACTCGAAGGATATAAAAGATAATTAAAATAATGAGGTATTAGCTTATTTATTAGGGTCGAGTGCCTTTAGTAGTCATGTTATGTGCCTATCTCTTCGAAATAGATTACGTTATGAACACAATGCCCATGAATACGGAGCGTAGCCGTTGAGATTTATAAATAATACATGTAGGTACTACATTTCGTTCGCTTCGCCGGTTCAAACCTTATTTGGTATGATAGCCTTGCTCGCTACGCCATTTTGCAGCAAGAAATTCTCTTTGCTCACGTTGAATATCTTATACTGCGGCTTAGGCTAGCGACACTATTTATACCAATATTTACCTACTATACAATATCAATGTTTCGATTATAATGTCATTATCAATAGTTAAAAGTCGACAGAGAAAGTGGATTACCATTTCTGACATTTTTCTCTGAGTTTCAATTTTCATAATTTTATTTCAAGGCGAATTTATTCTTGTTACTTCATGACGGTCAAATGAAATTTATTTCAAGTTACGACGAATTGTACCTATACAATAGAAAAAAGCGTGCCATTGGGATTTGCCGAGAATTTTAGTGCTGATTCACCTGCAAGTGATGCACTTGACGACTAGCAGACGAGGTTAGATAAGGAAGATAAGGAAAATCGGAATTAAATTCCTGTAGCAGCCTGGTACAGTGAGGTCAAAAGCTCTTCCAAAATTGCTACTGGCCTATGTCCAATAGTGTAATGATTTGATTATGATTATAAAGCGATAAGTAAGGAAGGACTCACTGCACAATATTAGTAAGTCCATTATAATGAAAAGGACAAACTGACGAACGAACTGAAGCAGACGTACTGAGCTACTGTAACTTTGTCATGTTTATTGATCGGAGACATGTTGACGTCGTCATCCATTCAAATCACAGTATCATTGAGACATGTTTTCAAATATATTTATTTGTATGGGTAATATTACGACGAATAAATTGAGAACGCTGTTCTTGCTTGAAGTCTGTTAATGAATGGATAAAACAAGGGTACTGCAAATATTTTGATCTCAATAATATTTTGATTCGTTTGATAGCATTCTAATTTTAATATCCAATTAATCAAATCGGCCACTTCGGAACGGTCTTTCTCAAATTTTGTAATTTTGAAAGAGGGATTACCATTACAGTGCGGCGTTGGACAGGTTCGAACAGAGTTTTATGGCGAGTCTTCCATAAGTAATTTTATATTACAAATTATCAATATCAATATAAGAATTATATTATCTGTGATATCAATCAATGTTTCTTTTATTAATCTTTTCGTTACAAGATGGTTTTGAATCCGCATTTGAAATCCTATTTTTTTACAGACCTGCAAGGAAAGCAATTTTCTGCTTGCTGATAATACTCTAGCGAAACTTAAGCGATGATTTATTTAACTCAACTTAAACTATCTTAGCGCTAAATTGCTGGCGGGGTAGTCAGAGAGGACAGATGACCAAACTTCGCGATCCATGCATACTATTATCGCTTCGTGCAGATTCATTAATCGCTTCATACATGCACATCTGGTTATCTGAATACTTACTTTTGACTTTTTCCCCTTTCCTCTTTGTTCTTTTATTTCCACTTTCAATGTTAATATACAAATTGCTATTTTGTTGAATAAAATGATTAATTATAACTTGTATCACTTCCGTAATATTATTACCAACCACCTTACAGTAAAAGTTGCGGGATGAAGTTATCGCCATTATAATTGTATTTATAATTTGCTAGGCCTCTGGGTGTTGTTGATTGATATCTCAACCCTTAGAAATCATAAATTTCTAATTACTGAGTGATAATTTAAGACCTTAAATCTTGTTGCGGAGGAAATTTTCCTTGAAAATTAATCAAGCGATTTGATTGTTTTGATTTCGAGGAAATATATAATAGATATTTGTACATTTGAACGATTAATTCTTTGTGGAAACTCTCTAGAAATGTTTGAGGTTGGTTTTCGCTTTATAAAATTACGCTTAAGCATTTTTTGAGTTTAGAGAACCATTTTCTAAATACTCAGCCAGGCCCGCAGATCTTTGAGTAGCTTCATTCTACCGTTTATGTCCTGATTATTGACTAAACAAGAAAAAAAATCACTGCCAAGTCGATAGCCTTATTCATTCTCAATTCATCTACTATACAGGTACAAATTAATTAATTTATTTGCGTATGTTTTAAAACACTAATCTTTAGGTGGTTTCCGCAGGTTACAAAGCTGTCGATCTCATATTGAGATTTTAGAGGGTATACACGAATTTGGAGGAAGAGGAGAAAGAGACAGGTCTGAACGGGGAGATCGTGCTCTTCTTAGGGTATGTGGACCAGCCGTCAGGGAAGCTAGAGATCCCTCAGGTCGGTTTCTAATACGTCAAGCTGTGACGTCGAAAGGTGCTAACTTGACAATTTTGATACGAAGAGCAGGTACTCAGTCGTCAGATGAAGAGGAATTCGTTGATGGCGCTTTTGCTTTTCATGATGGTGAGTAAACCAGTCTAGATGATAAATAAAATTAGATGATGAGTCATTTTTAAAACACCAGCAACATGCTACAACTAAAAACATTAGAGTTACATTATGGGGTTCTTCAAAAGGAGTTTTGGAAGGTTTTAAAAGGATCGGCAGCGCGAGTGCCGCATCTCTGGTGTTCCAAACATCTACAGGCTACGGTGACCAGATTCAAGAAGGTTGGCTGTATACTCATCTGCCACCTCAGTGGTATAAAAAAAGCCAGCTAACATCACAAAAAATGTATTATAAACTTTGTTTAAACTTTTTTTTACAAATTTAATTTTAATGTACTGCGTGAATTACATCACTACGCAACTCGTGTAAATCATAGGAGATAGGAGTGAGCTGACGATAGCTCCTTTGACTTTGATCTCTTTCAGCCGCATTGATGCGCGCGCGTCCATCGTTTATAGAAGTATGTTGTGTTGTACGTGATGAAAAAGAGACCTTCCTTGAAGCGAATCCAACAGCGAAAACCTATGACGCTGCTCATCAGTTCAATGTTTGATAGTACTCGCTTCGTAACGAATTTTCAAAAGTCGTAGAAAAAACGTTGTTGGTAATGACCTTGGCTATCTACTCCTAGCAGGTTGCATTTATTTTACAAATGACCCTGTAGAGTCTAATAAATTAAGTTTCTTTATTTTACAACACTAATTAATTAACTCAACAATATTATTTTACAACTGTTAATTTAATCTGTAACTAGCATATGAATAGCTTGAAATAATTATACTTACTCTAACTTGTTCTATAATTCTGTATAATGGCGGACATTTCTCACTCTATTATTCACAAGTACTATTCCACAAAACACCACAAATCTCATAGGTCGACGAGTTTTGTGATGTTTGTTCCGGTTTTATACAATTAAGCTAATATAAAGTTGTGCCATATAAACAAGTCAACTGATAAACACATAAAAAGGATTATGATAAACATAAACAATTACGAATTATCCTAAATTGAATGTGGAATAATTTTCAGTTTTGAGTTACACTCGAACCAACGCCTTCTGGCTTGCCGAGATTTAGGATAAAGTTATTATACCAATAGCTTTTCAAAATTGTTTATGAGAATTTATAAGAATAATAGGATAAAAAACCGTTGCTAAATTCTGTATAGGTACATACTGACGGATTCGATCTTCGATACAAATAGAATGAGTATCGTATAAATATCTATCCGAAATAGAAGTATTATTTCGACAAGATATCTTAATCTTACTGAATTTTGGAAACACAAACACATTAATTAGTTGATTCTCCAAGAAAGGATGACAAAGAGATACACTCCCATTAATAATATTAGTAAAGATCTTCTTTTTAATCGTAAGTGGTTTTCTATGTGATTCCAAAATCTACATGGATTTGGAGCCTGAGGTTCAGTTTTATTTGGGTTGCTTTTATTTTGGAAGGCTATCGTTTGGCTTTTAATTTTCGGCATTGTTGACAGTGTCTGCCTATCTCCCCACCCTGTCACGTCTCGTCCGTTAGCCAGCAAGTGGGGTTGTTTGTGCCCCGAAGATCGTGATGGGGCTACTTAGGCCCACTTTCACTTATAACATGAGTAAAGATAAGGATACACTCGTAACATATTAGCTCGCACGCTTGGTGAAGTTTCCGACCCCGTTCCAGTTTCCCCACAGGAACTTGTTCCTGGAATAAAAAGTAGCCTATGTGTTATTTTGATGTATAAGCTATATTATTGTAAAGCTTCATCAAAATCCATTCAGAAGATTTTGCGTGAAAGACTAACAAACATCCATACTTACAAACTTTCGCGTTTATAATATTAGTAGGATATGTCGCAAGTTCTACCAAGTAGCATTAATCAACAGTATAAATAATATAAGGATATTTATTATTAGAATATTCCATGCTTCGGATGGCACGTTAAGTCGTTGGTCCCGGTTGCCAGTAAAATGGCAGTCTTCAAGTCAAGTTGAAGGCCTTATGGGCGGCTTGAAAAATTTCAACAGCAGGTAGCCACAACCTGCGACTGTCTATTTCAACACGGCAATGGGCTCACCACCTATTACGTGGGACAGGAATACCACATGGTGAAAGTGGGCATATAATATGCCTCTGCTACCCCTTCTGGGATCAAGCGTGATAGATAATTCAATAATATTAGAAAGGTCAACTTTACGAATATCGGCATTTACACACTTTAAACAAAACACCAAAGAATGAGTAAATATAAATTTTGTAGAACTACACGAAGGTACAGTGTCTCCAGATGCGACGTGCGCATCCACACACTATGGAATGGCATCTCCAGCGCATGGCGGTGTTTCTGCTCCATCACATCATCACATATTCTGGAACATCGAAGAGAGACTAATTTGTACACATCGTTTTATACCCGCCTCTAATCAAAGCGTTACCATAGAGGTAAGTTCAATCTTAAGAACTTGATTAGTTTTTAATTTGATGAATGTATTAGTTAGTTAGGTAGTTAGATATTGTTTTAAAAAAAATGGCAAAAGTACGCGGTAATGGAGTCGATATCTAGTTGTACCGGTGGCTGTGGAAACGATGGGCTATTGGGGGAGTGAGGCTAAGGCTTATGTCTCTGAGCTTGGTCGTAGAATAAGGGATCACACTCATGACTCCCACGCCCGGTCGTACCTGGAACAAAGGTAACGGTGACAAGTAAGTGAAAGGTGGGCCGTAAGCTTGTCTGCCACCTCAGTGGCATAAAAAAAAAGTATAACCATTGCTATCCAACGAGGCAATGCCGCGAGTTCACCTTTGAATCGGGTATTGCCAGGGGTGGGTTATTCAGTAGGGAATAGGTGGGTGTAGCCATTCATGTGACACTTTTATATTTTATAAAAATAGTAATAAGAATAAAAAAGTCATTTAAAACATAGTTTTCACTATAATACTACATCATAGCAAAAAATTATTCTATACAATATTATAAATAATTTCAACAACTTAAATATAATGTTACAATTTTCGGAGTCAATGTAAATTTTTTATGCTAACCCATTTCAAGGAAGGTTTCATATAGGAAGCGAGTCAAGCAGGCATTAATGTAGTCCCACGGGTATTATAGAGTCCTAAATTTTATAATATTGCCTCTTATGGAGATAACATTCTTTTTTATATGATAACATTTTGGTTCGACGTTTTATTTAACAAAACCAATTTTATGTAATGGCTAAGGAAAGGTACATATAATCAACCCTACTGTGACTGTATTATAAAAATGCGACTTTGGTAGGTTTTTAAATCTAATATCCAAAGAGGCTATTGATGAACGTGAGATTGTGTAATTTGTAAGCATTATTGTAATATGAATGGCTACGTAAGCTTTTTGTGTGCTTTTTTTTAAATATAATGCTTTACTGTTTCAACTGTTGGCAGGCTAATTAAATAAATAAATAAAATAAAATGAACTTGTAATATGTGAGGAATTTAGAATCCTTTCAAAATTTGTTTTTCAAACGATCTTACAAAAAAATCATTCAAGTTCAAAACGGAAAACATACACAAATATTTTAGATTTATCCGACTAAACTATTTTTATTCTCTCTAGAATCGTCGGCAATCTCATTCAAAACAATCTTTACAAGTATTTGCAACTATTTGAAATCAATCGAGCCTTCACTAACGTAGCGAAGGAATAAGACGACTTTTAAACCGAAAGTGTCAAAACCGGTGTCCGTTTGTTTGTACGCATCTTTTTCTCAAGAACCATAAAAGATAGAGACAAGCGTTTTGCGGCATTCAATTCAGGGCACCATGAATACGTGCATATGCGATTTTGAAGTTTCTACTTCTGGTTTTGAAACGGATTTTGGTTTAGAAGTCGTCTGATTCCTTCACTACAATAGTGAAAGAAGCATTACCTGTTTGACTTAATAACATACCCTATTGCTTTATGTACTAGATTCAACGATTGGAGCGAATGTGGAGTGCTGAACCGACGGGTACCGTCATTGGATCGGGTGGCTGTCGTACCGCCTGCGGCGATGCTGGCTGCGAGTGTCGCTCCAACACACCCTTGTATTATCACGACCACGTTGCACTGGTTGCGGGAGATGGCACTCATCTTTCCTGCTTGTGTGGAGACTTTCAGGTGGGATTACAATAGTGTGTGACATGTATTGTATTATTATTTTAATTTGTTTTTTTAACAAGTCTTTATTCAATTTTTTCTAAGAAAAGAGTGACTTGAATCAGCAGTGGACCTCACGCACTTTTTCATAATTTACTAGGAATCCTGATGCCTTAATCTATACTAATATTATAAAGCTGAAGAGATTGTTTGTGTTTCAACCACACAAACAATCTGCTGTGCAATGCTAATCTCTACTGATTGGATTTGAAAAATTCTTTTTGTATTACATAGCCTATTTATCGAGGAAACCTATATCATTCATATATCATTGCGCTGCTACGCTGTAGTAAGGAGCAATAGTCATAAATGTTAACAAATCGGGCAAATTTTTATGCATTATTGTAGAATTTATAAGCGACGGGATTAAAAGTGGCCTCTAATAATATCAACGTACAGCGAGGCGCGCAAAATGCGTCACTGTGCAGTTTCGAGTCAGCAGAATTTGACTCGCCCGACGCTCCGGTGACCGTGGCTTGTGCCTCGACCACGAGCCCGCGCCCCGTGAAGGTGCCGACTACTGTCACGTTGCCAGCTTCTCAGCCACGTGACTACGCCGCTGCAACGGCCAGCAACCCAGCAACAAAGGAAAGGAAGCAGAGCACTGTCACTCAGCGCAGCACTGCACCCGTTAAGGGTTCGCGGAAGGAGCCTTGTGACGCAGAGGGTTTCACGGTAGTGGTGAAGAAGAAACCCTCCTGCAAGAACCAATGTGGTACTGCTTCAAGACCTATCGAGCAGCACTTCCGAGCAAAGGTACCGACTACGTTGATCTACGTATCGCGAGTTCACTACAATGTGAACGTCGTAGACGTCGTGGACTACCTCCAGAAGAAAACCGGGTTGGATTTGAGGGTGGAGAAGCTGGAATCACATCACAAAGTGAGTTTTAACTCTTTTGTGGTAAGGGTTCCCACACTACGCATCGCCATCTCCTTGAGTTCCGATTCCGACAGCAGTAAAGTTCCGACGCTTCATAGGACGTCTGCCAACACGCGACGCGTCGACGTCGCGTGTGAAATAGGTTAAGTTTATATTATATGTATTTTTAGTATTAAGGTATTTATCTATGGGCCGTAGAATAAGTTTATAACACATGTAACTTTTCTCATGATGCCTGAAAATAAAGATATATTATTATTATTAAAAAGGAAGGGAGTTCGAAGTATTTCACGGGCGAAGTCGGGGAGGTCACCTAGTCTAAAATAAAATCAACGGAAATGTTGTTACGAAAATGTCCTACATAGCATCAAAACTATGGTTTGTTTTCATTTGAGTTTGAAATCTGTAGATATTAAGTATACTATTGTACTTACATGAAGTTAATATGGCAACCACGTTGAAACGAATTCTAAACAATAAAACAATGTACTGTTTTATGAAACTTTTTAAAACAGCTTTTGTAAAATAAATTTTTAATAAAGTGGAAATAGACAATTCGATTCGAGACAGGGATTGAACCTGTGACCTTTGCCTAACCAGGGCAATTTGTAAAATAATTATTGAACATATTCTCCAAATTGCACTCAAATCAGTTGAAAAAGTACACTACAGCAAACTTCCCTCTTTCTTGCTCTTAGTTTCACTTCAATCAAAAATCTCAATCAATAAGCTCTCTTGGGTATGTCATGCTCGCCTAAGTGTCCTGGCAGTGGTGGCGTATGTATCGGGTCGCCTTGTTCCCTACAATACGGTTGAATAGGGCGATGACTGATATATGCGTCATACCCGTGAACGGGTGCCGTCTGTTGGGACTGGTCAGCTTATAGCTGCTCATTTAAGGCAAACTAAGTTTAGTCAACTGTTCTCACATAAATTCAAAGGAACTATGTAAGTATAATTTTAATGAACACAACATTTATTTTGTTTTTTTTTTGTATAATTTCTTTACTATATAATTGGTCACATATCATGTTAATCAAACTGTGTCAAATGGCGGTTAGAAAAGAGTGGCCATGAGTTTTATTGTCAGGTTCTTCCTCTGGCTCTACCTATTGCTTTGCGAATCTGGCAGTAAATGTAAATGTAGAAGCAGTAATCTTGACATTCATAAGTGTTACTTTGTGACCTACATGAATAAAGATTTTTGATTTTGATTTTTTGATTTTGATTCTTTACGAGTACAATCACTAAATATTTATGCCAAATTTCATGAAAATCACTTGATAAATGCGACCTGTGGAGGATAATAAATGCAAACGCCACAGAAAATTTTGCCATCCATGAATGTAGAAAAAAAAAGAATTTTAAATTCCTTCTATTGATGTCATATCCTCGTCAAAAGTAATAAGAATAAGTTAACACATTAGTTCCATGATTGACTCGATGGTGGCTTAGAGACGTCAACAAGCCCCCATGTAAATTCCATACATACTCTTAATAACGACTCAAAAACTGGAACCTGAAAAATTAAAATAGTGCATAGTTCTAATTTGCCATTTTTACAACTTATATTGAATTAATTTCTAAAATCTCGGTATCTGCTCCTTTTTAAATATGCAATGGGGTCAATTTTAAACACATTTTTTAATAGCAACCTCCATTTTCAATGCAATAAAATAACAGTTCGTGATGGGCCACTCATTGAGATTGACATTCATTATAGCCCGTCAACGTAACAGCTAACTGAAGAAAAAAACAAAATATTTGGAACAAATCGACAAGTAACATTTCATTAATTGCTTGAAATATTACGGGTAACATTTGATACCTATCTAATGGCCAGTAAAATCATAAGTTCCGAGCAATCTAAATTCAAATGTAAATGGCCAGTTCCTATTCGTTTTATTATGACCGGTGGAGTGGCGCGTCATAAAGTTATATGATTAAAAATTCCTTGATTCCCCTAACAACTTGGCGAGTTCTGTTGTCCTTTTGTCATACAATTAAATGTCGTCATTCAATAAACGCGCTAGTCATTCAATCAAATAGCAGATTCAACCAGATGACTGCGATATAAACACAAAATCTGCTTTAAAATTGAGTTGTCCACCTGAACAAACACACATACATTACAAGTTATAAAATATTAGAAGTGGGTAGCTAGTTAAACGCCTTTGCTTTTAATTGCTACCAATTTATACAAATGGCGGCGTATCCAACGGTAATATTTGATTTCTACAAAGGTAAAACAAATACGAACGAATTTCATGATCTAATTTTATTAGTCTTGTCTCTCTGAATACATGGTAGTAAAGAAATAAATCGTGTTACAGAAACCTAATGTGTTAAACGAAAGTCAGAGGAACAAACCCTTCTGTAGCAATAACTGCATGTAGAGTGAACCACTTAATTAAGTAAGAGGGTTACTATTCTAGAATACCAGAGATTCCAGTTAATAATTTTTTTTAACCCTTTGTATGCACTTTAATTTTACCAAATGTGGAAGAATGGTGTTAGAAAAAATAATTGTGTTGATTTTCGATTGAACTGAGAAAGGCATTCCAGAGTAGTTACCAACGATTTCAGATAAAAAAAAAATAAATCAAAAGAAAAAAAGATAATGTTGTTCAACTGATGTTTTTCGCTTTAAATGGTTTATTTAAATATTGAAATTTGAGTAAAATATGATTGTCCTTACTCGATAAAAAATAGGGTTTAATTAAGAACATTCCTGTCAAATTATCATTTTATTATTTAAACAGTAAATAGTATTTACTATGTGCAGTATACAGTATTAAACAGTCAACATGAAAAATACAATGGACGTGTCAACGCTCATTTTAGCTTGTAAACCTTTTAAATTGGCACCGAATTCAATAAAAATACTGTAAATAGCAGATATTTTTATTATTTTTTAATTGGATCCTAAATACAAAAGAACTGTACTTTTTTCACTTTATTAAAAAAATATAAGAAATTTGCCATTATAATTGCTTTAAAAATTTATAAACATAGATTGAGAGGAGTCCATTGCATCAATGTTTGAAAATGGTTGTAACACTGTTTATTGGAATCGAGTTGTTGAGTAGCTCGATAAATGGCTCTGGTCATACTCTTAAAATGACGATTAAAATATGGTGAAGAATTTCAACTTGATTAGATACGGTTCGGGTGGTTCAGTGGCTAAAACATTGCCCTGATTCGGCAAAGGTCATGGGTTTAATCCCCGTCTCGAATCGTCGAATTGTCTATTTTCATTTTATTCAAAATTTATACAAAAGAAATGTGTAGACTATATTATTATTTTTGAAGTGAAAACTTCTTAAGCGCGGTACGCATATTTTTAGATGAGATAAAATCTTTGGACTCGCGACACCGTTACCGAGACGCTATATAACGTTTTCAAGTATTAGATTGATAATTTCGAACTCAGTTATCAACTTTCGATAGCTCATTTGGTAGAGTGGTGGACTGTAGATGGTTATAAATTGGAATCAATAGCTCGCTGGTGGAAGTAGTTCTTTTTGTAATTCTTTTCGGATTTCTTTTTGTGTTTTTCTTAAAGTAATGGGGTTTCAAAATAGTAATTTTTTCATCATCATCATTAACGTCAATCCCCGTAAATTTTTGAAGTGAAAACCGTGAACTCGTTTAGATAAATTAATTATTAATAAATTTAGTTTTCACTTCTGTCGGCACTCCCGGAGTGCAATCCGTATTTTTTTTAATGTTTCATTTTCTTTCCAAACATTTTTATGCTTTTTAATGCAAAAAGATAGCCAATATGAATTAAAAAATGTACAAAAATACATGATTTAATTATTAACAATAGACAAAAACTTACCCCTGAGACCATACAATCGTGATGTAAGGTGTGTTATAGAATGGTATTCACAATTCACACATATTCGCTTACATAATTATATTTTATTTTTGAATACGTAACTACCTTCCTTCAATTGTAAGTGTTTGATAGCAAAATCCCCAACCAAATCGGATTATTTTTTTTTAAGTATACCGCTAACGTACATACATACCTAAGGTTCTAAAGATTATTAAAAATATAGACAAAAAGAGCACTTTCGACCTTTTACCAATATTCATGTATCTCAACTTTATTGGGTCAAAATAAATAATTCAGTTCGCATCAAATTGAACAGAGTGGTTTTGATTCTGTTGTATTTATGTTCAATTAATATTTATGTGTTTACGCTGAGGGAAGCGGCACGTAGCACAAATGAAGAGAGATACAACGTAGCGCTTTGTTGTCTTATATTGTGGGATGCTTGCGTAATTTAATTATTAACAACGTTTTGCTATATCACTGTCAGCCACTACCTGCTCTGGGATTGATACGACTACAACATATTGTTCAAATGATCTTAAGGTCCTAAAACTAATAACTAAGTAACTTCATGCTATAGCTCTGTCGAAGTAGTCAGGAGAACAGATCGCCAGACTTCGCGATCCATGCATACTTCTTTCGTTTCCTGCAGATTCATTAATGGTTTCATACATGCACGTCTCGAACATACTTTTGAACTTTCCGTTTATGAGCAATCTGCTCACGTGGTTTTCATATGGAAGACTCGGTCTGAGAGTATTATATTGTATATTGAAGAGTCACGGTCTACTCTAATACCTTCTACATTGCCTTCTACCCTGTACTTTTGCACAATAAATATTCTTTGTCAATGGTACCTCACTGATTGGTTGGATGTGTCTTTCCGTTCCATCAATGTTCAGAAGAGCCTTTTTTTCAGCTTGAGACTGATGCTACTTTCATTCACACACGCCATATAGGAATTTGGTCGGCCAATCTTATACAGCATTATTTTCGAAATTATCGCATCTAGTATTTTTGATACCACGTATCCTAAAATGGCTTTTAGCGGTACACAACCCGTACTAATAAAACTTGGTCTAGCTCCATGCTACTCGTTCGCAGTTATTAGTGGCCAGGCAATTACGCACCTCAGGGCAACGGATTGGCCACGAAAATTCAATTACTTAGTGGCGAGAACGTTGAACGCCGAACGTTTCAATACCCAGCGCACGTATTTATTTATGAACACTCTGTATAGGATCCATGTTTTCATGTTTTTCCCCTAGCTGTATTTGAAGAAAGAGAAATTTTATTGAATATGAATTTTCTTTATTATATAATATCTATATTATAAAATGTTTTTTTTTGTGGTAATATGAGTGACTGCCGCGCTAATATCCCGGGTTGGAACAAATATTTGGTGTTTGCAAACGTTTGTTTCAGAGTTTGGGAGTTTCCTATGCATAATGTTTGTATTCAGAAATATACGAGTATGTTTATCAGTTGTCTAGATCTCTAGAAGCTTGAAACTTAGTTTAAATATATTTAAAATTTAGCATTAATTACAAATTTTGATTATTGTTATTGTTTATCTTTTATTTTTTAGTTTATTTTTGGTTGCAATTTTTTTTTCTTTTGGACTAATGTGCGTCCTGAATAAATGTTTTTCTTTCTTTCTTCTTCTTTCTTTAGGCTAGATGGCTATGTGTGAATAGTCTCCTGTATTTTTTTTTATTGTTGCCAGGCTGATTGGTTACCTGTGGTCGTTCGAAGTTGGACCAGTGTTCGGTTGGAGTACTCCGTAGCTCATTATACATATGCCAGTCGGGGCTTTGATTATGCCGCCGCGTATAGTTTTAACGATGATGCTACGTGTGGTCAACGTACATACACAACACATTCAGGTGAGCGTCATACATTGATGTTAGTCTATATTTATTATTTTTCCTATAGTCAAATACCCTATGCCATAATCATTATGCTCTTATTGAAAACAAAAATCAAAAAAAGTTGTTAAAGTAACCTCTACTGAGAAAACCATTCATAATAATCGACAATTTATCTCAAATCAACTTATACAGAATCTAAAACCAACAGCTCATTTGACATTCAACGCACGCGCCAGACGTTTGGAAAAAAAACGTTGGGATATTGTTCTCGGCTACGCTGCGGGGTGCGACCAACCCCATTACGTGGCTCGACTTCATACCAACTCAGTTTTACGTCTCTTAAGGTAAAACTGAACCGAAAAACCTTGGGCAGCATCGCAAAATGCCAATTACAACGTCCCTGTTGCGGCAAATCGTTGTGTTTCCTTAATGTCGCATTACAGTCCTTTTAGATAGATGTTTGGCTATCACCATTTTAATTTCCTTTTTTTGTCTGTGAAACATTTTATTTCTTTTGTACAGGTGAAATATCGTCTAGAAACGTGTCCGTTACTGGCAGTCTGAATGAGTTTTTCTATCAACAATGCACTTGGGTATTAGACTCAAACGTCGAGCGGCAGTTGTTTATTGACATTACGTCTGAGCAGGTAAACCGCGATGAAAGCTTGTAGAGCTTTTGTCTTTATTTTATTTCTCTCATTTTGTTGTGTTTGTTTGTTCTTAGAACTTTCCAAGTATAGAATCTAATTTATTTTGCTATCAAGATTAGGTCCACTATGTTTTAGTTAGTAATTCGTAAACTAAAAGAACAAGTATGGTAATCGACTTTAAAGACTAAATACAAAGTAATAGAAACATAATGGAATCAAACAAAGGCATTTTCGCCCTCGAAGAAGCGTCTTCACATGCCTAGATTCAGTATGCTCATAATAATTATAAAATTTAATAGTAATGAAATTCAATTGAAATGTTTGATCAACTTTGCCTCTATGACGCTGAGGTACTAAATGTGACTGCTATTTCTGAGAACTCGGGTTCGAATCCTATGTCAAAGGAAATATTTGTGTGATGTGCTAATGTTTGTTTCGGAGATTGAATGTTTTACATGTATAAATTGTGTGTATTTAGAAATTTATAAGTATGTTTATCAGTTGTCTAAATCCCAAAGTAGATGCTATCATTAGCTTAATTTTAATGGCGCTATATAAAAATGCACTTCAATATTTTTAAAAAGTAATAAGTATTTATGAAAGTACATACCGCTAAGTTTTTTGATAGATTGCCATAATAGTCTACTCAATTTCCATCAATGTCATTTTTTTGTTTCATAAAATTTATCATAGATGTGTATGTAGGTGTAGAGTACAAAGGAATTAAGAATGCAGGACAGTTTCTTATGTCTTACCAAACCTTTTTATCCATCATTTGTCTAATATGTCTTCAAAATCACACACAAATGCTAAATCATCAATCAATCATAATTTTGACAAAAAAAAATGTAAAGGCTGGGTAACACAATAGAGAACCGGCACAATAGAGAACTTCATTCCTTTACGCTTTATACCATAGTATTTCTTTATATTTAATAAGTCCCGATGCTTCAATTAAATTTTAAACTAAGTGTAGAAAACGTTTACATTAATCATTAATATTAATTTTAGATAGCAATGTACAACATTCTCTCCCAAGTGTTCTAAATTAAAATTTTACCTGAGACCATTGATTTTTCCCAGCATTTGATAAAAGTATTTCCGTAGGACAAATCATGCGGGTCATGGAACATCACTCTGCATGAGTGGTCGGGCCCCGGAGCAAACGACGTGAGCTTAGCGAGCGCGGCGGGCGAGCTATTGTACACTTTCTGCGCAAGACATAAGAATCATACTTACACTTTGCCTTGGCGACTTAATACTGTCGTCATCAGGTATGTATAGATATATAATTATACTGACAGAACATTAGTATTCAGGAAATATATATAAATATATATATATAATATAGCTCGCAATAAGTAGGTATTTGATATTTTAGTCACACTTTTCTTTAAAAATTAATTCAATACCTATTTGTGCGTAGCTGTTATATTAAGTCATAAAATTCTTCAGTCGGTACAAAATTAATACATCTCCATACATTGTGTTTATTTTATCACTGGGAAGCTTCTTTGTTTTATTTATAAATAGACCTAAGTATTAGCACATATTAGTATTAGAGTTAAAGCCCTCAACACGCAGAAATATTGGAAACACAAAATATTATAGCATTGGAAACATAAATTAGTGAGCATGAAAGTTTAAGGTCTAGTAATAATGAAAGGTAAACTATACTTTAGGTACTTACTTATAATAAAAGTGGTCCTTCAAAAGTGGTGGATTTTTTTTTACCTATTGAAACTAAAACTGCCCTTGTTCAATCACTTCTTTTTCCTATTCTTGATTATGCCGATACCAGCTATCTAAATCTCACCGAAGAGCAACTAAATAAACTTGAGAGACTCCAGAATTATTTTTAGATTCATATTTGGTTTGCGCAAATATGATCACATCTCTAAATTTCGCAAAAAGCTCAAGTGGTTACCTATTCGCCTTCGCCGGAATACACATATCCTATCCTTGCTATATAATTTCCTTTTTAATCCTTTCACACTTCCTATCTAAAACAGCGCTTTGAATTTTTAAGTGACACCCATTCTAGATCTCTGCGATCATCGGAGAATTTGAGATTGAAAATGCCTGGACACTCCACTGATTTCATGGACAAATCGTTCACTGTTCAGGCGGTTCGTTTATGGAATGCACTGCCAGTGTCAATCAGACGTACACAATCTTTGAACACCTTTAAAGTGGTTGTTAATTATTAATATCTGCGTGTTGCTGACTCTGCCTAAACTGCAATGCCTTATTAATATAATAATGTTTATGTTTATTTATTATATATATGTATATATTATAGATATGTATATATTATAGATATGTATACTTTATGTGTATGTATACATGTAGTGTTTATGTAAATTAATTTTAGCGCGTAATTCTTTAGTACCTAGTGTTACGTTGAATGTACACCATACTGCCCCAAATCATTTTTTCATCTTGGCTTCCATCCAAAGGTTGCCTGTAAGAGATTGCCTTGTGCGATAAGGCCGCCAATCGTATTACCGATAAGTTTTTTTAATTGTAATCCAATACTGTTACATTTCTGATGTACAATAAAGAGATAAATCAATCAATTAATCCTTCATGACCATAATTATGTCTGTAACCAAATCAGTGATCAGAACTTAAAAAAAAACATCGTGCCTCGTTAAGTAGGCCTACAGCGTTTCACTGATAACTTTCCGTGATTGTTTATTATGGTCTTCTTGGAGCAAAAAATTTTGCATTCGGTATCGATAAATAATTTGTTTCAATAAAAATATTTGGTATTATAAACAAAACTTACATCGTGAATTATTTATTTTAAATTCAATACGTAATATTTTTTGTAATATATTTCCTACCTGCTTACGTGCCTATACTTCACTTTTTGAAGCCAACTATAATGAATTAAACTTCTTTCAAGCGATACACACTTAAATGTTTTAATTTAATAGTATGTTTCTTTTTAAATTAATATTTTTATCGGTTCTGTGTATTGACTCTGAGTGCCACAAAATGACAAAAAAATCTCTACCTATTAGCTATTAATTACAAATACGTTGTAGTTCAATCTTATTTACTGTCACTCATATTAATTCTATTTTGTATCATAGTTATTAAAATTGACACCCAAATTTGGGTTGGTATTGATATAGATTGTGCGTTCGAAGCATTATCTTGATGTCGATGTATCTATTGTTCCTCTCAATGAATAGTTATCTACGTTTGCATTCAGAATAACTTGAACCAAATGCCAAATAATGTAAAAAGCAAATTTTTATTAACTTTTGAATTATGTTATTTATATTATAATATTATAAACCGAGTATGGTAGGTTAAGAAAATAATTACTACCCAGTTTAATTCTGATATAATCTCACCATACTATGAATAAGCTAAACTAATCACGTGGAATTTATAACCAACCAAATGTCGAAAAATCTAAAAAAAAAATGTTACGAGTATATGATGGACATGAAGTGGACTGTCACAACTGTTTCATTTGTATTACAAGACCTCTTCACACGACACAAAAATTGTGTCAAATCTTTGTTATAGTTCGACCAATACCGCTGTACCGCTCACTGCATACAAAATTGTACGCAGAGAGCGGTACAGTCGGTATTGGTCAAACTATACCATGATAAGAATCCATACTATACATACATACATATATACACACTATGTATAGTATGTATATATGTATACTAGATCATAATTCGTAGGTACTCTTTTAAGATTAGTACCAACGTCACATATTTCAATCAAAGTATCTTTTGCAAGCTTGTAGTATGAAGCGCATGAACAATATACAAAAGAAATAAAAATGCTATAAATTTATTTATCCATGGCCTTTACAACCAATATAGGTGTCAAATATAGCAGAGCTCATATTTAGCTACTTATGTGTTGTGAAAGGGCGAATAGTATCTTTTCAAATGACTTGTCCTGTAGATTCTGATTAACGATGTGTAAAAACATGCCCTCACAGAAAAACTAATTGGTCCATGTAAAACCGTCCATTTCACGGACTAAGGAGGGAGAGTGAATACAGTATCCTCTCCCCTTTTAGTGTTGATTGTTCAGTTTTACTTCCCCTCTTTTTTGATAGTTCCAATTGAGTGCGCTGCTGAAACGTGTAAACTTTTATGTGTAAGCTTACAAGCGTTAGAAAACAGTGGGCAACTCAAAGCAAATAAAATCTAGGCTTTCCGTGTTGAACAAAATGGAATAAAACCTTTTTACTGTACCAAGGCTTGACTTCTATTCCATTTATTGCTTACTCTCGCATTTACTGACGTCGAACCAACTCGATTTTATAATAGAAAAATGGAAAACTTGATTAGTTTAACAAAACAAGAACTGTAAGAGATTTGTTATTCTACGATAGATATGTAATAATAAATAATATGTTTACAAAGTTTAAGCATTTGTTTGTATTTTTGTTTGGCCGAACGCTCTAATCTCAAAAACTACTAGATAGAATTGAAAAAATATTTTTGTGTGAAAGTACATTCGTTGATGAAGGCTCTAGTTAATAATATTACTACGCTACTACTCAGGAAAAGGGAGCACAATCAAAAATGACAAAAATCAGGCCAATTTTTCATACATGGTTGCAAAATTTATTAACGACGGGATTAAATGGTTGACTGCGGAGTTCGAAGTGTGTAACGGTTAAAGCTGCGGCGTGATATATTGAAGGATAAAGATCCAGCCGCCATCAAGCTGCAAAATCGTATGGTACTTACTTTATGACACTTGAGTAAGCTACTTAAATTACGTATGATCATTAACTAATATCTATTTGCGCTTAGTAAGCAGTGGTTTTTACAAATAATTCAAGTAAAGATAATACTAGCTGACACCCGCGGCTTCGATTGTCACATATTTAGAACTCCGTGTCAACAATAACCGTATAGCGCATAAAATAAATTAATGAGCGACGTTATTCGCTTTTAATAATTTTGCATTAATGTAAATATGATAGTAGCGTAATGGTATAAAGCCTATTATAAAACTATTTATTCAAATCGAACTATTAGTTTCTGAAATTAGCGTGTTCAACCAAACAAACCAACAAAGAGCATTACATATTGGTGAGACAGTAAAATTATATCTCTAAAGCGTCCTTTGAATAAAGAAAAAAATAAAATATATTCTTTACAATAAAGTTTTATTTTCTACAGGCTTGTAGCGTTATCAAGACAGCAACCTCTGTATACTATACGGTGGCGGTCTCAAGTGGTACGTGCGAACACTAGATTAGGTCCTCCTACTCCTGCCCCAGCGGCTTCTGCAACTGCCAGCACCAATACACTGACACAACTTCTCTTGTACTGCATATTGATTGTATCAGGCCTTGACATTTTAAAATGGTGAAGGTAAAAGACTAAAGTGTTGTTTAAACGTGAAGACTAATAATTAATAATCATTGTGTCATGAAATGTTAATAAAACCAACTTATGTTATTGTTAAGTACTGTTAAGTTACACTAATTTATCACTGTTTATATCATACACCCTTTGTTTTCACTTTTAATAAAACCATAGCTACAAGCAGGTACTGAAAGATTCAACAAAATCACATAAGGAATAGAAAATTAAAATAAAACACATCATATTTGTACACAAAATTTTATTGAATTGAATTGAAATTACTGTTTGTGTTTATTTCAATTTCAAAATACTTTTAATACGAATATTTGAATGAAGGAGATAAAGTAATCTCTTCTGAAAAAACAACAGTAGATTCGTGTATTATTAGCGAAGCTTATCTTTTCGATTGAGAAATGTAAAGCGTGGGATTTGTCTTTGTTCGGGAAAAGTTTTTAATGTATTGATTCTGATGGGGATTGTAATTCAACTTAGCTTTTTGTACAAAGCCATAATTAAAAATACATAATTTTTTTGAAAAACTTTACTGTACTGTTTGGCAGTGATTAATAGACTATTGATGATAAAAAGTGTAAAATAAATGACATTATTTTTGAACTTTTGCTGTGAAAACTCACTTTTCTAATACAATAGAGACTTCACGCGAAATATTATTTACTTACATGCTTACTTCTTACGTTACTTACAATCGATCAATTCAGCCTGTAACAGTCCACTACTGGACGTAGACCTCTCCCAATTCACACCACAACACACGGTCTTGCGCCTTCAGAAATCAGTCGCACCCTGCGACCTTTTCCAGGTCGTCGGTTTATCTGGCAGAGGGTCGTCCTACCGTACGTACGTACATTACTTACATAGGGTCAGCAGCGCGAGTGTTGCACCTCTGGTGTTGCAAATGTCCATGTGCTACGGTGACCACTTTCCATCAGGTGGGCCGTATGCTTGTCTGCCACCTCAGTGGTATAAAAAAAAACAATGTCTACATACAAACTGTTTCAAACGCGGTGCAGCGTCAGAGTCCAGTCGAGGCTACGGATGATACAACGCATTCGAAACGCCGCGTCGCGTAGTAAGTAAATAATATTTGGCATGAAGTCACGAGATAATATATTTCTATCAACTTAGATATAAATATATTATTATTAACGACTAGCTGACCTACCCGGCTTCGTCTGTGACATACCTCCAACCACGTGGCACCCATTTAATCCCGTCGCTTATTACTTTATAAAAATGTATGAAAGTTTTCCCGATTCGTTAATATTTACGATTACTGCTCCGCTCTCTTGTGTAGTGGCGTGATGATATATAGCTAAGAAACTTTCTCAATAAATGGGCTAACCAATACAAAAAGAATTATTCAATTCGGTCCAGCCGTTCACGCGTGATGGTTCAAACTAAATGTGGCGAAGACCGAGTACTTGGCACTAAACTCGACAGATCCCACATCCGTCCGCATAGGCGGTGATTTGGTCGAGCGCACGGACCAGGTTAAATACCTGGGATCTGTTTTTCACACGTCCAGTGACATCGATTGCGATATCAAGTCACGCATTGCTGCAGCGTGGGCCAAATGGCGGGAGATGACCGGTGTCATTTGTGACCCTAAAATGCCGATCCGGATGAAGGGACAGGTCTACAAAACCATTATTAGACCTGTCCTTTTACATGGCAGTGAGACGTGGCCGATATTGGACCGACACAAGCAGGAGCTGCGTGTCACGGAAATGAAGATATTGCGGTGAATGTGTGGAGTCACGCGGAGGGACCGCGTGAGGAACTCTCGCATCCGCGGCAGCCTTCACGTCCGTGACATTGCAGACAAGTTGCAAGAGTGTCGCCTTCGTTGGTATGGTCACGTTTTGCGGCAACCGCCGGGCTCGTAGGTAACAAATGTCTGGCCATGTCAGCCCCGCCGGGTCCCGGTAAGAGGGGAACACCCAAGAAGTGCTGGCTTGACGTCGTAAGGGATGACATGCGTGCCAATGGTCTCACTACAGGGGATGCCGACGACCGTGCGAAGTGGAGGAGAAAATGTAGGAAAGCGGACCCCGGGCGTCGCGAGACGCAACTGGGACAGACGCTCGGATGATGATGATGTTCACGCGTGATGGCGTGACCAAGGGAAACAGGGTTTCATTTTACTCACAAAAATTGTTATGATTTGTTACGTACAGCTCTGTTAAATTTATTGTGTTATGTTATTTTAAAATTTTATATTAAAGCTTTATAAATAATACCCTTATGTTAGAACTTTCAACAATGTAATTTAAGATACCTCTTATTTCAATCACAATAGAAATAAATTACATGTGCAAAGTTTCAACATTATCTAAGTTTAAGCTGGGCATTAAGAAGTTCATTTTGAGGTGAAAGATTTTCTTTTTATATACAGCTATGCAATTCACAAATCTCGGATCCAAATCCACTACGGCGCAAATGTCATCGATATTCATTTACAACTCGAATATCAATGACATTTGCGCCGTAGCGGATTTGGATCCGAGATTTGTGAATTGCATAGCAGATTACGTAGTTAAAGGTTTTATGTTACATAATATGACTAGGATTCAGGATGCCATGTCCAACAGCGACTTAGCTAAGTTCTTTAGCAAATTCCTAGAGTCTAACACACAACACAAGGTCAACAGCCATGCATGACACTAACATATAGTAATATTTTTTTAACCTATGGAAAAAAACTAGATTGCCCCCTTAAATACCTTTCAGTGTAAATCTATTTTTAGTTTTAGTAACTAAATCTAATTTCATTGAATTATTAACAGAGTATAAATCTCACTGCAGGAAAAACTGCTGAAGTGTACTACGTGAAAACAAGCACATATATCACTTGCCGAAAGTATTCCACCCAGTTTGTAACCGTAATTTATTATTGTACCATTTTCTAGCTGCATTGCACTGTTGACCAGTGAGACTAAGTAAAATAAATATAATGTTTCACTTAATGAAAATATGTAAATAATCTGATATATATAATTTAAAATATTATTTGCAAAATAGAGCGTGGTAAAAAAATATCAAAATCTTTTGATAAAACATCACTATAATACTATTTGTCACCTTTCGATTACTCAGTCATCATCTTTCGATCACTTCTCATTGTACTTGATGAAATAAGATAGAGTTAAAAATGGCTGACTATGAAGTAGGAAATTGTCTCATTGTCAATTAAAAGTCGTTAGTAAATAAATTTGATGATTTTTGGTAATTATTTGTCTCTGTTACCAATTATTTATATTTCCAAATCATAGCTACAATTTTTATCATTAATGTTCGCTTTGTATTTTTTTATAAAAATTGAATGTGAATTATACTTAGAGATTTATTGAAATGTTACAATAAATCTCTAAGTATAATTATTTACCAAAAGTATTTTATATGAGACACTATACTCAAGTATTTATTTTTAATATGGAAACTGATTTGTCAAAATACATAAACGGTATTTCACAGGTAACTTGTACCTGTACAATTATCATGAGAAGATATTGTAAAACGCACGTACGCAAAAAAAAAGTAAATTAGAAGCATACTCGTATAAACTTTTATCTTTCATGGATTTTGGGCACTTCATCGTACTTTTTAACACATTATTGCAGAAAAAAATGTTATTGGAATGGCGACATAAATTTGCACCTAACGATTTTTCAGCACTCTGTTTGTGTTTTAGGTGTTGCGATAAATTAACGCAGTGTTGCTACAGTGAAATCCTCTTATTTTTTACTACCCAATTTATATGGAAAGCTATGTGGTTAGCAATTTCAAAATACAAGTGCATGCAAGTATGGAGTACTAGTAGGTGGCTATTCGATACTTAAATCTAACAAAAAAATAATAACTTCTACTCATGCGGTTGCTTAAGTTAAAGTAATATTATGCACATTGAGCTTTAACGTATTAGGCTAGTTATATTGATTTTGCATTTTGTCCATTTACATTTGGACAATTTTAAAAAGTCGCTTATGATTTGATGATATATGATGATACTTTTTAACACATTATTGCAGAAAAAAATGTTATTGGAATGGCGACATAAATTTGCACCTAACGATTTTTCAGCACTCTGTTTGTGTTTTAGGTGTTGCGATAAATTAACGCAGTGTTGCTACAGTGAAATCCTCTTATTTTTTACTACCCAATTTATATGGAAAGCTATGTGGTTAGCAATTTCAAAATACAATTCCATGCAAGTATGGAGTACTAGTAGGTGGCTATTCGATACTTAAATCTAACAAAAAAATAATAACTTCTACTCATGCGGTTGCTTAAGTTAAAGTAATATTATGCACATTGAGCTTTAACGTATTAGGCTAGTTATATTGATTTTGCATTTTGTCCATTTACATTTGGACAATTTTAAAAAGTCGCTTATGATTTGACCTTTATTTGAGAAATGTATTCTGCCCACTGCCGCCTGAGTAAGATAATTTTAATGACGACCTTTGGATCGAAAGAGTTTCGAGTTGAGACCTAGTACTACACCCAATAACGCAAACGCAGTGTAGGTAGGTAGGTCTTTTGCAAGGTGGTTAAACGGCCTTATTAATTGAATTCTACTGGATGTAGGCGGCAATAAAGTTTTTGCGCAGCAGTAGGCGTGATTCAGCTGGGATATATACGATGATTCATTTATTACTCTATCACTAATACTAGTGATAGAGTAATAAATGTGTGTGTGTGGCTTCTTCCTATGTTTATAATCATACGATTATAAACATAGGAAGAAGCCAAGTAATATTTCTTGTAGGTATATTCAAAAATCTGAAACTTGCACTCAAAATTCAAAGATTGTATCGTCGTAAATCATTCTTGGCTATAAATATGAACTCCACCATAAACTTGTAAGTCTATAAGAAGTGACAAGTTTACGTCGACAAGTGTTTTGATAGCAACTTGTTGAGTCAGTGTTCGGGTGTGATACAAGTCGATACACGTGAATAAATATTCAATAGACATTTGTTTCAAATCTGCATGAGATCCATTACGTAGGTACTCGTAGAACACTACAGAGTTATTTTATTGATTGATTCGTAGTAGGTAGTATAATCAACAAGTCACGAAAGTGAATAATATAGTATGTTTCTTAAAAAAAATACGACAAACAGTTTTTTTTTATTGAAATAGAAATATATTGCCAGAAGTTTTAACTTGTTTCTTGTATTGGACTTGCTTTTCTTTTGTAGTTTTGAATTGAACTGCCAATAATAATACAAAATTATATAATTATATAATTCTACAAAAAATGTATTACTTTAATAATGTAATAAAGATATGTCCTTATGAACGTAGAATATGTAGATAGACATATTAAAGAGCCTTAGTAAGAGAGTTCTATGAAAATTAATAAGAGACTAATTCATGGTATCTGCGTTACATTTATCGCGCACTTAAATCACAGAACCGAGTTAGCGAGAAAGAGTGTCACAATCACTAATGATGTACTTAAGGTAACAGCATTATAATATTTTAATAGGTTAATATTAGTTTTATGTAAAGCCTTAGTTTTATGTAAATGATCACTTATGTAATTTATTAGTAGATAACATAGATTAGTGATGTACATAGTTTTGACGATGCTGTTATTATCAATGACAACAAAATAATTTGTGAGTCGATAATAACGACATTGTTTGCTAAGATTAAACAACCACTAGTTATAATAGGTAGATGATTCTATAAATAATGTTTGTTACACTGAAATAGATAAATTGAATGCAATCACTCATGTTTTATTATTCACCTACCTGGCAGACTAATACCCACGGCCTTAATGGAAACAGATTCACAACCATGTCCAGAGAAGATATAAAATAATGGGTAAAACAATTTTAAAAAAACTTTTGGTGAATGAGCTAAAAACACGGAACAGAAAAGAAAAAATAACTCTCAGCGTCAATGGTAGTGTATACAACTGGTATGCTGAGGTGTCGGGTTCAAATCCCGAGTCGGAACCAATTTAATAAAATAGTAAAAAGAAGCTCTTTCTACACAATGAGTTGCCAACGATAATATGTTTTTCTTTTTGTGCAACTATTAGCTAGATGAGAATACCACAAAGCGGTCACCCATCCGTAACCAGTCATAGCGAAAGTTACTTAGCGCAGTGATCGTTTACAGAACACTGAGTCAGCGGAGCCACGAGCGCTTCATAATATATTTAGCACCAATCATACTATATCAATTCCAAAGTTACCGAGAGAAGCTGCAGAGAGAAGGTAAAATATACCTTTATCGCATTTTGTTCATTAAACGTTTAAACATAGGGTTTCGAAATGATTGGATTCGAGGGAAAGAGCAAAAACTATATTAGTATTTTCCTTTTTTTTACATAAAGTGAGGAATGCTGGGAACCCTACTACGTGGACATTATGGTGACTTTATAGGAGGCTCTTGACTGTGCCCAGGCTACCCACTATGGTTTTTCACCTGTCGCAAAATAGGCCCTATACCTATAGCCACTGTAGTCGGGATGATCCTGTTCCATTCCCTCAATCATGCCTGAAATGGAGAAGAACCCAGACCGTCTACGTACGGGTTTCCCGACCGGCATTTCTGTAATTCCGCAATTCTTTGTCAGTAATGAGGAAAACACGTCTTTTATCGAGGAATTTCAAGCCTGTATTCACTTGATTTGGAAAAAATATATTTCCACGGTGTAGAGGTACCTACACATTGTCTTACAACAAAAATGAAGGTGGGAGGTTGTCGAGGTCTTTAGAGCAATGTCATGCAAAATAGTATTGACAACAAAAGAAACCCTGTAGATGCAGGGGTATCAGTGACCTCTTGACAACTTATGATACAGAGAGCAAGTCGTTTTTCAAATACCTCCTTTTCGGATTTACTACAAAGAAATCGTATTCTCCAAACCTTCACTTATTGATGTAAAGTTGACGAGGAATGCTCATTCAAATATCGTTCCCAATATTATGTTTATAGTTTAGTTTACAGTATTAGCCCTACCTACTTTGTGTTGACTGTAGCTGTTAATTAGAGAGGATCACAAGGAAGAGAGTAATTTTGCTTACATGCAATGTATAACGTAATTAACAGAGAAATAGCTGTATAGATTATAAACAATTATAAATAGTTTTCAAAATCTAAATTAGAAACACGAATGTTTTTTGGTTTAATATTGTAAAATTATCAGTTCTCGACCTCTTTTGGTTCGTGGCCCCGCGGACTCAGTGTTCTGTAAACGATCACTGCGTTAAGCAACTTTCGTTATGGCTGGTCACGGATGGGTGAACACTTTGTGGCATTTACATTTGCGAGCGTTTCCGTGCTTCGGAAGGCACGTTAAGCCGTTGATACCAGTTGCCAGTAACATGGCAGTCGTTAGGCCCCGTTAAAGGCCTTATGCGGTTTGAAAAATTTCAAGCAGGTCTGCCACAACCTGCGCCTGTCCATTTCAACATGGCAATGGGCTCACCACATGTTCCGTGGGACAAAAGTGCATACGGTGAAATGTGGGCGTATAGTATGCCTCTGCCTACCCCTTAGGGGATAGAGGCGTGAAAATATGTTATGTTACTTTATGTCTGGACCTCTGTGCAAATTTTCAAATGAATATAACTTCTGAAAATTTGTCAATATTGCGCTGAATGATTCCGTAAGGTACATGCAGATCAAGCTAATAAAAGTCTGTTAAAAATATATATCCTTGATTATTTATAAGCCATAGTTTAAACGTAAGTATTAGTGAAGAATTATTTTGAAAGCCGTCTTGCAACCAAAGCCGTAGTTTCAATTTATTAATATGTTTTCAACTCACGCAACCGAATTACTTACATGCAATTTTAAGAAAGTATAGTAAAATATTATACTACTATAAAATAAGAACTTATAAGATATTATAATTGGTGCACTATGTAAAACATATAATGTAAAATTGTAGTTTAAAACTTTATTGTTAATCTTCAATCTTCAACTAACGAGTATGAATTGCGATATGAAGTTGAAGACACGATGAGTACCGAGTTGGCTGCTAACTTAGCAGTTTTTGATTCGCTAGCACTGCGCCAATCCCAAACTTGTATTCTCTGAAAAAGGCCGTTGGCAAAGTCTTCCGTCAGATGAAGTTCCCGCATCCAGCCGCCGCCTTTGTACCCCACTCAAAGGAAACGTAATTTAAACTACATGCGGGCACGGCAGATATTCATTTTCTGAACTTCAACTCTTTTACGAGAGCAATTTGCAAGTTTTATTTCAAAACTGTTGAGCGTAGGTTCAACTAATCACCCCGCATATAGACTTTAGCAACAGAGTAATTAAGCATGTTCGAACGTGGTTGAAATTGTATTATTCATATTATTTTAGATTGTAAAAACTATTTAATAATCGTGGCTTATGCACAGTTTAGACGCTTGTTTGCTATTGATGTTCCGTGCTAACTGTATGTCACTGAAGAATTGCCATAGGAAAATGTACCTGTTTTTGTATTGAATTTTGTTTCATTTAATTAAAAAGAAAGCTTGTGAAAAGTACTATTACGCTATTAAAGATTATTTACAGGACAGAGACGCCTGAAAATGATCTGCTGGCATCGTGAAATAATATATATTTGTAAGGCCATAAAAAAGGCTTCCTAAGTTTCACGCCGGTTCTTCTCTGGTGGGCCGCGTTCCGAACTTGTGGTCACGTTAAAAATATAAAGTTTATGTTTAGTTCTAGTGTATGTATACATTTTGTAAGCGCCGATAAAATGGTCTATGCAAAATAAAGATATTTTATTTTTTTTTTCATTATAAAAGCTATTTAAATAAATTGAGGATGTCGTTGTGTAAGTAAAAATAAACATCATCTAAGTTATAGCCTGTTATAGCATTCTCCGATTGCGTTTTTGGCGTAAGTGGTAGTGTATTCAACTGCCCCACTGAGGTCTCGGGTTCGAGTGTGATCTGCAATGCAAATGTTTGTTTCGAAAGTAGAGTGTTTCCTATGTAAAATATTTATGTATTTAGAAATCTGTAAGTGTGTATATTAATCCCATACTACAAGCTTATGTTAACTTACTTTAGGCTAGATGGCGCGGTGTAAAAAATAATGTCCCACAATAGTTATTTATTTCAAAATGTAGACAAAGCAACATAACCGTAAACAATGGCGGTTTTGTTGTCGTTGACTTGGTCTATGTTTACGGGCAGTAAAATAGAGCCATTTTATTATTCTTATTACTTTCAACTTCACCCTAGTTTCGGGACTCCGTTGTGAGCTTACATTATAGGATAACGATTGGCCAATGTTATTTCGGGTTCTTCGTGATAATTTTATCAGCGTGGTTACTTGGGTGTCATTCGATTTGATCTGATTTTAAGTTGCATATAAAGATAATTTTTCTATGATGATTTAATTTTATGATGGATATATATCTTGATATAAAAAACTATAATTATTTTGTTTTAAAAGTTCTTTTTGCAATATTCCGCTTTTTAAAATGTCGTACGATGTATACACGTGTTTTGCCTACACATGAGGCATTGTCAGGACAGTTTGGCAGCCTACAGTCTTGATAATGCCTCGTGTGTAGGCGAAACACGTGTCGACATCGTACGACATTTTAAAAAAGCGGAATATTGCTAAAATAACATTTAAAACAAAATAATTATAGTTTATTAAAATGGATTTCCGCCTTGTGACGCCTGATTCAATTAGTTATCTTGATATAAATTTGATTTTCATTCTTCATTTACTATTCGAGTCTTCACATTTTTTTTATGTTTGACTCGCCAATATAACACCGTCCGCCTGTATCGACTTCTAACGAAGTAAGAGCCACTCTCACTGACTATTTACAGTGGCCTTCAAGTAGGCGGCCCTGTATAAATCCTTTCAATCGCTCAGTTTTGACAGTTAGAGATAAAGGTTGCCTGTAAGAGATTGCCTTGCGCGATAAGGCCGCCAATTGTTATACCATGAAGTCTAATAGTCATGTTTACATTCTGATTTCTGGTGTTCAATAAAGAGTGTGAAAATTTTTCTTCACCGATGAGAGTAACACCTCTGTCTAGTAAGACAGAGGTGTTACTCTCATCGGTGAAAAAAAATTTTCTCTCTTGCACGCATTTTTCGAAAAGGAGAGTGCGGGATTCTACATCAGAACAATCTAAAATGCGAATAGCAGTATCCATATAAAGTCGACAGCGTCCAATACATACCTCGCGAAGTCACCGAAATGATAGAACAATATTCAACGCATGGACGAATCTGCTTGAATCCATCTATTCAATATCACTATTGAAATTACTGTGTTTTCTAATTTTAATAGCTTCAGGCACAATACATGGATAGTAGTGGCGAACAGTAGAGAAGACTTTGAGATGATGAAGTTCGATCCAGTGTTTACTACCCGACTCGAGGTGTTCTGCTAATGCCGATTTGTTATATTAATTTGCCCATATAGGCGGCTTGAAAAATTTAAACAGCAGATTGCCACAACCTGCGCCTGTCTATGGCAATGGGGTCACCACCTGTTACGTGGGACAAGATGCATACGGTTGAATGTGGGCGTATAGTATGACTCTGCTTAACCCTTCTGAGATTAAGTATGAATATACAACTCGAAAGTTTAAAATCAAATAAGATTTTTTTTGTGACAAAATCCATTCTTTGTATAATGTATAGGACATTTGACTTTTAAAATTCCAATCTTAAAGTAACCTGCTGACTCACGGTCGAAGTTTTGGCAAAGAGAAGTAAAACTCGAAACAAATTCATGTACCAACCCGTATGTTTGGTCAGCGTGGTACAGTAGGGTCAATGACTCTCCCAAATTGAAACTCGTAGACGCCTACGTTTAGTATTGGATTGGGATTGGGCTACTTTGTTACTTATTTATAAAGCTGAAGACTTTGATTGTTTCTTTGTTTGGCTCAGGAACTAATGGTTTGAATTGAAAACATATTTTTTTATCGAGGAAGGCTATAGGGGGAGAGCAGTGTAGTAATCGTAAAAATATTAACAAATCCGGCAAATTATCCTATATTATTGTAAAATTTATAAATAATGGGATTAAGTAGGTTGGATGGGATTTCGAAGTACCATTGCCGGGCTCAGAGAGTTTTCATTTTCATAAACGGAGTTCAAGGATGATCACGAGTAAAATTGTGGGACTTTTCTAAATGTGTGAAAATCCCCACGAATATCATACAGGACGAATTTATTACATTATTTCTATTGTTTAAGTGAAGACGAAAATTTCAATAACAGGCATCTGAAGTTTTTAATCACACAGTTGAAATTTTAATTATACAGAAATGCGAGTACCTCCTTAACATTTATTTCCGTAATTTGTTTTAAAAGCATTAGTACAGGTCCTAAAATCATTAAATTTAATGCTACTAAATATTGGATCAGATTATTTATGCTGTGTTAAGGGTACCTAGTCTTTATGAGATTTTATAGAAACTTTCAAATAAAAGAAAAAAATAAATGTCTCAGCAGTTCAAAGATAAATTTTATAACCTCTGTCTTGGTTGAAAATGGTTATTATTAAATTATTTATAATTTCTTTATGCGTGAGATTTATATTAGTTAATTAAAAATCGACTCAGCACACAAGCACACAATAGTAACATCACCTATTACATGGGACTAAATTCAAAATAGTGAAGTGATAGCGCGTATTATATCTCTGTCTACCCCTTTTGGCTTCGTAGTAATAGTAGGTTGAAGCGTAACTAAATAGCTACATAGTGCGGTATAGTTTTCTATACACTACAAATATACAGCATAATATAAACAAACATACCTAGTCTGTGTAGTCTATCTGCGTAAAATACGGTTAGTTAGTTTTGCTGCCGAAGCAATTTCTGCGTGCAATGGGCTGCGAGAATTTACCTCTAGGCGACGCACTGAATATACACGATTGCTCATAGTTTTCATATGTACTCACTCGACATCTAAATAATACTATGTAGAGAAATACTGGCAAATATTGGTTAATTTTAGTCTGAAACTACTTTCAGACTAAACTACTACTACTTTCAGACTTTTCTACAAAAGAAAGAGTAAATTGACGCAAATTTTAGTACTTCCAAGGACTTTCGTAGCTTCAATATCGTAGGTAGAAACAGAGCTTTATTGAAGGCAGCCATACTTTACGAGATTAAGGCTAAAACCATCTACAGAGTTACAAATGGGCTATCTATTGTAAGAGTAATTCAGACTTTAATCCTGATTGGTTACGAGTTTAATGTCATTTCACAGGTGCCATTTCGGAAACAGTTTATAAAGAAACTTTGAAAGACTGTAAATTTTCGCTGACTGTTGATCCCTTATAATAGTGGCTAATAATTGGTGTAAAATAATCAGTAATAAATCATACGTTATTGACTGAGGAGGGGAGAGAAGCGAGCCGACGAAAGTCTCCGTTTTAACTCCACTGGTACGGGAAAATGCTATTGATGTCCGACCGTCCGTCCGTCCATTCAGTCTACATGTCGCATTTTTCATCGGATTTGCATGCAATTTGGCATGGACAATCCTTGATGTAGACAACAACTTTTAGCGAGGGGGTTTTTCGATCAGGGGGAATCGAGGCAGGGAAGGGGAAATAGTCCCGTGGTGGTTGGCAAGAGCGCTCAAAACGAAAAAAGCAATGTTAAATTTTTAGTTATATCAATGACTTTAGAAGCGCTCGTGGCCCCGCGGTCGCAGTATTTTGTAAACGATCACTGAGTTACGCAACTTTCACTATGGCTGGTCCTCGGATGGGTGACCACTTTGTGGCATTTACATTTGCGAGCGTTTCCGTGCTTCGGAAGGCACGTTAAGTCGTTGGTCCCGGTTGCCAGTAAAAATGGCAGTCGTTAAGCCTGGTTGAAGGCCTTATGGGCGGCTTGAAAAATTTCCACAACAGGTAGCCACAAACTGCGTCTGTCCATTTCAACACGGCAATGGGCTCACCACCTATTACGTGGGACAGTAATCCACACGGTGAAAAGTGGGCATATGATATGCCTCTGCCACCCCTTCGGGGATAAGGCGTGATGGATATTTATTTATTAATTTTAAATTATTAGTTTTTTTTAAATTCATAATAAAAAAATACTCAGTAGTTTACGGTTCACAGAACCACTAGTTTGGGCGTTGTGGTTGTGCCTTTTAAGGATAGGTAAAAAAAAAACGTTAGCTCAAGCGTCAAGACACGTGACCTGATTGAAAATTCTAAAGACGGAGAGAGAATAGACCGCTAGTGCAGCGTAGAGAGGAAGTAATATCCTCCTCTCTTTCTACCATGCGGTGAATCATATAAATTATCATGTTTGTGTACAATTCCAAAATATTCATAAATGCACAACGTTAACGTTCAAGCTATCACTTCTGCCGGCACTCCCAGAGTGCAACCCGTTGTAATTTTTTTATATTTTTAATTGTTGTTGAAGAAGACTTACGCAAAAAAATCATGAATATTTATATTCTATAAATAGCTGATGATACCCCGCGTGTTGAAGTTTTCGTATTCGAGATTTCATACGAAACACTAAAGTTTTGTAAATCCAATTTTAAAATAGCATATGTTACTCACGAAGAATGTAGCTTTCTAATGGTGAAAGAATTATACAATCGGTTCCATAGTTTCTGAGCCTATTCATTTCATTCATTACAAACAAACTTACAATTCTTTCCTCTTTATAATATCAATATAAAAATACAGTAAACAATTAATCATACGTTATTAAAATGAAATCACAGACCGTTCTATGAATTCGTTTCTGAGAATACACTGTTGCTATATGTACCTACCTATTCAAGTTAAAAATAGAAATTCGTAACTACGCAAGACAAAACAAAATACTAATTCTTGTGTGTACAGTTGCGAATCTTCGAGAAAGACAAGCAAGCTTCGCAATCACAGACTATATATACCTACAGTACCACAGTAGGTTTAAGACATGTAATCCAATTACTGGTGCAAAGGACGTATGATTGCATCTGTAAAGGACGAACGCTCCAAGACCGTTTGCCAATATCTTCACGACCCCTACCATCGGCATTGTTATCTCATTTTAGATAACATCAAACAGGGGGTATTTTTATTTATTTCACATTGATCTGGAGATCAAGATTTCAGGGTTACAGTAAATTCAATAATAATGATTTTAGTTCACAATACATTTTATCTCAACTCTCCACTTTGGAATCGTAATGAAGCTATGAGCTTGCATGATTTGGTTCATGTAAATAGCCAGAGTTGAGTAGACAACAGGACGGCGGGATCTGAAGGGCGACCTTCAGACGTAACCCGGATTAACGATTGGATCTTGCTTCGTTTAAGTTTACAGGTGATATTTTTTACAACCTTAGTATAAAAAAGTAATATGAAATGTTGTAGGACATTATTTGCGCCCTCAAGCCTTTTGATATGGGATCTGGACAAGTGAGGAACATAACTTTTGATGGGGAGGAATTCTTCGACACCTAGTCGGGGCATCATTGTCAGTCTTGTAATAATTCCCACCACCCGCCCCCTTCTTTTTGTATTGTTTTCTGTAAATATGTTAAATTTTAATTTGTTAATAACCATGTAATTATTAAAATATCTATAATGTTTTACCAATAATGCCACTTTAAGAAAACTAAAAAGAAATATGAAATTATAAAGATTATGCTATAAGGACTTAACTTAAGTTAAGTATCTTCACGCTGTATCCCTGACGGGGTAGTCAGAGAGGACAGATCGCCATCGATCCATGCATACTTCTTTCACTTCCTGTAGATTAATTAATCGCTTTACATACACGTCTGGGTATCCGAGTACTTTGACTTTTTCGATTTTAAGCAATCTGCTCACGTGGTCTTCATATGTAAATCTCGGCCTACCCTGACTCCTTCTGCCCTCTACTTTCGCTCTATATAATCTTCGTCAACATACTTAAATATTTCTAAATACGTACCTACATATCATGAATAGAACACACCCAAACTCCAAAACAAAAAACTGGATCGTACAATAATCCTAACTTTACCTTACATACCCCGGTTCTCTTGTGTTACCTACGTCGATAGGCGACAGCAACCATTTGCTGACTGCATTGATGTTATTAAAAAAGAAAAAAAAAGCAATGATATCGTAGTTAGGGCCAGACAATCTCATCAGTTTTCTACGCGACAAAGGACTGTGATCCTTCTTCCGTTTGTCTTACACCTAAAGTGAACAAAAAAGTGTTCACTCAGTTTACCCGCGTATTACCGTGACGGAATTAGGAGCGTAGTGGCAAATCTGTAGAGAATATGAACAAAACGATGTGATTTTATCTGATTGTCGTAACATGTAGTTTATACTTATATTGTTAGTGATGTAGTAACTTACTATATAGTTATAAGTTATATAATAAGCAAGTTTACTACTAAATAGTTATAAAAGTGTCATATACTCATATAGTTATAAGTACGTAAAATAATATGCAAATTCATTGTTTTTTATATTTTCTGAGGTTCATTATGAACAATATTTGGTCACGTTTTACTTAAATGTGATCACGAATTGAATTACCCATTTACTTAAGTATATACCCCATTTGAATTCACCGCTACTTTTCATTTATCTGTAATATACCTTAAAGGACCATAAAAGCTTAATACTTGCTGTCTGGAAATAATTACGTAATCTGTTTCAACCAAACAATGCATATTTAAATCTCTTAATAATTTGGTATTCACTTACAAGTCATGCTGAAAATATTGTATTTATGTAAAAATTGTAAGCGTGTTGTGACTGGATACGGGATCAAATGTCCCCACCCCAATTCCTCCCTTGGGTGTCGTAAAAGGCATATAAGGAAACGCTTTCGCAGAAGTTCGAACGTAGAGAAGGAATTCATACATCTAGTCACGCCTTTGTCCCTGAAGGGGTAGACAGAGGTAAACTATATATTAATATAGCATATTTCCCATATTACATGGAGAGTCCGCTGCCGCGCTGATTATGACTACCTACTGCTGAAATTGTCAAGCCGCTCATAAAGTGTTTAGCTTGGCTTAACGACTGCCATATTATTGGCAACTGGGTGCAATAGCTTAACATGTCATTCAAAGCACGGACACGCTCGTAAAAAGAAATGCCACAAAGCGGTCAGCCATCTGAGGAAAAGACATAGCTTAACGCAGTGATTATTTACAGAATACTAGGTTAGCTCGAAATATATATATTCTTTATAATATTACTCTATACTTAAATATCGCAATTATTTGTATCTTTAGTTTTAGGATATTGGTAATAGAAGTACACCACACAAGTACCATTTAATAATTTCAACTAACTTTCTCCATCCTAAGGTTGCCTGGTAGAGATCACCTTTAGCGATAAGGCCGCCCATCGTACTGCTAATCTTAATATATCTATACCAATTTTAATTCACTTGGTGTACAATAAAGAGTAAATTAATATATTGTGGGACATTTTTTTTTATTTAAATTTGTGTTATAGGATACACAAATATAATTGACTGATAAACATACTTTTATATTTCTAAATACATACATATTATACATAGGAAACACCCAAACTCCGAAACAAACATTTGTGGATCACACTAATATTGAACCCGGGATCATCGTCGCGGCAGTCGCATACACTACCACTAAGACAGTATAACTCTATACCCAGGCCAGCGAGGTAGAAATACAAATAAGGTGAAAAATACCACCTAAAGTTTGATCACTGAGGGAGGTTTATAAAATCTTAAGTAGGATATAGCAGCTCATAACAAAATACTGAAAAAGTACGTTTATTGTTTGTGAAAATCTTGGACGAGAATATCAATGATTTTCACCTGCAAAATAAACTGTGTGGACAGTAGGGGACCCAAGTTTATAATAAAGTTATAAGTGACATTTTAAAAGTTATAAGTGACGTAAAAATCGTTACTTCTACCTTTGTTATTGTCTTTTTTAAGAATCCAATGGCCTACTAATGGGATACGAACAAAGAAAACTCATAAAGTAAGATTGAAAACAAAAATAAACAAAGATAATGAAAAAGTATAAGTATTGTTTATGAACTTCAAAAAGGAATAATATAAATACTCAGTTTGAGCATGGATACCTATGCTTGTTCGTACTAGTGTTGATAATAAACTTGGATAATAGATTTGGATGTTTCAACTTTTTATACATATTATAAAGCAGAACGCCCACATTTGACTGTGTAAAAAGTGGGCGTTCTGCTAAATATGTTTCTGCCATCACTTCGGGGATAAGCCGTGATTGATAAATAATAAACAACAACCTAATTATCTTTTCTGAAATTGTCCAAATCAATGGTCAAATTTTGTTTAAAAATTCTTTTGATAGATTTTGTTTGTTTGCTTAAACGCGCTATTTCAGGAACTCCAGGTTCGTATACAAAACAAACCTTTAGTTTTGGTTAGCCCATATATTGAGGAAGTAATGTAATGATATTATTATTATAATATCATCACATTACTTTTGAGAACAGCGGAGCATTAATCATAAATTTCAAATAATCGGGTAAATATTTCATATATTATTGTAAAATTAATAAACGATGTGAGTGCCACGGAATTTCGAAGCTCCTATTATTATGTGCCAATTTCAATCATACTAAAATCTTTCCAAATGAAAATGTTGATTCATCTGTATAACACTATTTAATTCTAGTTTCAGTGTATGCAAATTCTGAAATTGCTGCTACAACTTCAGACGATGCAACACGTATTCGGTTTCAATTTTCGTCTTGCCATGCAATATGGAGAACTTCGTCACAACACTATCAGCTTGATAATTATTAATTTTGTAAGTTAGGTTCTTTACATCTATTATTGAATATTATATGACGTTTCAAACTTCTTCTTTTTCTATGTCCGCTCTGCTACTATTTTTTGATAATATACATTTTGTAAGGTACTTTGCTTCTATAATGGAAGCTAAAAGGAGACTCTTGTTATTTTTCACAATGTCCGCTCTGCTATTGTTTCTATAATTGTCTTTGAAGCATGTGAATGAGTATGCCAAATTACATTTTGAAAAATCCGAACAGCTTCCATATACCAATCATAAATTTTTCCCACCTATATTCTTACTCTCTTCACAGAATTTCAAATACGAATTAGATAATATTATGAAAATAGCCTATCTATAAATATAATAATATTATGGAAATATTCTATATTGTTACATGTACCTGTATAATATCTTTGTACGAACTCTATGCCAAATATAGAACTAAATAAATCTGACAAGCTTTAAAGGTCGACAAAATCTTATTATTAACGTTTATATCGAGAGAAATTTACATGAAAAGCTTGGAAACGATTTTTCATCTATACTCGTAGCTTACATGTGAGGAAAGTATGTCTATAATGAAATTTATGTTTAAGAAAATATATTTTGGTATGATTTTTACCACTTTTTTAATTCAAGATATATCTTTGCGTAGCACCCACATTCTTTTCTTCGTATTTATGGTATCAAATGTTTTCCATTTTTGATGTGGAATAATGCCAAGCCTAAAAGCAATACGATACTGTTACAGCGTTCTCCTAAAACATATAATATGTACAGCACTTTTCATGTTGACTTGCAACCTTGCAAGTAACATTTTGTTTGCTGCTTAAATCTACAGGACTTTTATTTGCAGACTTGATCGATATTTTCGTGAATATTTCTGGCACAAATATTTGAAAAAAAAGTCTACGTAGAAAATAATTTTCTAAGTAGACTTTGTAGACTTTAAAAACACACCAAAATTAAATACACAGAAAAACTTTCAATTTCAAAGTTTTAACATTATAGTAAAGAATTTTCGATGTACCTACTTGTATTTTTAACGAATTTAGATTTTTTGATAGTAAGTAGGTATATGTCTAGCTAAGGAATGAAAGTTGTTTATTGTTGGTGTCCGAACCAACCACTACTTTTCATCCGAATATGTAAAAAAAGTATTTTTCAATTCATACCAGTAATTCCTGATATCGGCGCCTCAACCAAACACTCTTCAGCTTTATATATTAAGTATAGATATATATAGGTAAAGAAATTAACTCTAAAGTACGGAACAGAATACGGATTAACACTAACCTATTTGCTAACTGTCTCCCTAACTAAGGTATCCAAATAACGACTAACTAACTATCTTCATAACAACAGGGTCACGAAGCCAGGAACTACAATTAACCCTCGAGAGTTTTCTCCCGGAGGCTGCCCTGGCTCAATGTTCTAGTTCAATTCACTGCCACTGTAACAAGATCGACGGAAATTCATTTATATGCCGCCATCTTAATTATTCGTCCCAACTGTATTTCAATGCGGTTAATGGTGCGTTTGATTTTCACTTATTTGCTAGTTATTCAGTACAGATAGTCATTGGCAATGGAAATTGTATTCACAAATCAAAATTGAATAAGTATATCAATGAGTGTCCGGTATTATTAAGATTTCAAAATTAATCTGCAGGAAGCGAAAGACGTAATCATGGATCGCGATACCTGGCGATTAGTCCTCTCTGACGGGGTAGTCAGAGAGGACAAATCGACCAATCTTCAGGGATGCAAAATGACAGTCCATTGCATAAAACCATAAATCTCGTAAAAAAATAACATAAGAAAAAATTTTAAATAAAAAATATTGCGTCGAGAGCTTTCCTTCAAAGGTACGAGCAAAATTCGTTGTGGGTTTCTTATTAGATGATAAACTACATATGCACATTGCGGGTCTGGTATTTTCAATGGTGGATTTTTGCACTAGCGTTTATAATACTCCAGTAGAAGTAGGCAGAGATCTAACAGATGTCATCACTACGATAGACATATTCCTTTGCATACATAAATATAATTGATATCGTATACACTTATAAGTATAGGTCCATAAAATATTCCTTATGAAATTTATGGTCAACAAGTGTAAAAAACTATTATTTAAATAAAAAAAATCCATAAAACTTTTCCAGATGTATCAAAAGGTGACAATTTTATTCAAGCACTGCCTACATATAGTCAATATAAGAACTCGATGTTAGTAAACAACATCCGCAGTAATCGTATTAAAACGTTTGTATACTGTTTTTGTATGTTTTTAAGGTATTCTGTAGAGACACAGTATACGCGCTACACATAAATGGTGAATCAGAAGTGGATTCAACAGAATTCCCAACGAAAATTCACAAACGAGATCAGAATATCAATTGCTTTCCTGCCCAATTTCCCTGCAAATTGCCACGGAATATTGTGCCGTGAAATATCTAATATTTGCATAAAGCTATAAGAGTAAAAAAGTCAAGTGAAAGTGAACCTAGTAAAAGTAATTGATTTCACCTGTCTAGTTATAGATGTAATATCACGGTAGTATCTCAGATAGGAGTTTCTTTTAGATATTATCGATTTCTCATTTCTTTTATAACCTTTGTTCTACTTCCAAGCGAATACGGGTAGCCGACTGTTCTTTGACATGAAAGTTTAGACTACAAGAGACTTACTATTTATAGACTTATTACACTCTCTTTTCTCGAGTATTGACTTTTTTTATGAAAATACCCTGTCTATTATTTTATAGCTGGTCGCAATTAAGGATACAATGTCGATTAGTGGCCCTACTAAAGATAAAGATAAGTGTGAATCTGGGTGAACCTGGTTCTTGTTGCTGACAAGAGGACCGTTTCCTTACTGTTTTAATTAGGACTAACCCTTAGATAACAAATTCTTCAGTCATAAAGAATCTAAGGGACTCTGTCAACTTATTTAACTTTGACTTATTTTTATAAACGTTCTTGGATAGATGGATGGAACCTGGATCTTGTTGCTGAGAAGAGAACCGTTTCCGAACTGTTTTAATCAGGACTAACCCTTAGATAATAAATGCTTCAGTCATAAATAAGCTAACATTAACTTCTTTAACTTTGACTTATTTCGATAAACCGTCTTCTTGAGACCGCGACATCAGCCAGTTTTTTTTTATAAATTCAATTTTATGTTGACAACTGGTTGAATGACATCTTGAAAGCGTGATGAGTTAACTTTCCGGGGTGACAAGGGGTGAAAGTCGACAAATAGCTGCAGTAAAGTTTTCATTGATTTACTGGAGTAGAACTTTAGTTAATCCTGGACATGAATACGCTGATAGATTGTACCGCTTATAAGTTTATATATCATATATAAGTCCATATAGACTTGCCGTCCCCGGTAAGTCCAAATGGAGCGCAGCGTTTTGCCGTTTTTCGAGTTCCGTTGTCGATGTCTATTTTCCTTTCGGTGATTATTCCTCCATGGTACTTACGTCCGATTTCCGATTTAATTTTTTTTAAACCATCTCTGGCTAGATGTCGTATTATGGGTCAAATTTTATCAAAAGTTGTTGAGTGGTTTGGGAAGAGTTCGAGGACATAGCGAAAATTCGAATCGGGGAAGAATGAAAAATTATAAAAACCAAAAAAAAATATATAACTTCACGGGTAAGGTAGCCCACCAAGATCTCCGAGACCAAAGCGACTTTAGCATTGCAAAAGATGCAAAGTGCAGAGGAAACGACGATCCCAACTATACTGAAAATGCTTTAAGCAGCCAAATTAAAGTGAACACCCGGTTTATAATCTGGTAGGGTTTCGAAGCAATTGGGAATACCATCGTGTGTAGAAAAAAAATTATGAGTGTGCTTAAGACCGCACGGCAGAAGTGAAAACTTCATTGGCAATCGCAATCAATTATTATTAATTAAATATATATCGGCTAACTTACTAGGTCCCTACGGAAAAATCTAGTAGTAGAGTACACAGGTAAGTACTACTATACATATTTATTACTACTTGCTTATTTTAACGATATAAGATGTATATACTGATAATTACAATAAAAAAAGTGAGGTTAACCTCAAATAAATATTAAAATCACGCTCACGTGATTTTTTAAAATATAATATATTATTACTCTCATTTTGAACATGGCGCGTAACCGAAAACGTGACGAAAATTTTTTACAGCTATAAATAATTAAATAATTTATTATTATTATAAAATTTATCTCATACGTCGATAAAGAAGTTTCACTTATGATAAAGAAGTTTCACTACTAAAACAACATGGCGCGTAACCGAAAAACGTGGCAATTTTTTTTACAGCTTTAAAATTTCTCTCATCGTCCATAAAGATGTTTCACTTTAAAAACAAAGAACATTCAAAGTATTGAAGATTCAAACGAATGTAAATTAATAATTTATAGTTCATACAGAATCTGTATAATATGTGTCTCGAAACAATAGCTAAATATAGTGCTATAACTCCACATCTCTACATCTATCTCTATGTTCGTCTCAAACAATTCCTTGCAACACATCGCTCAATATATCCTTATTACGAATATTTATTAAACCGTTCTTCGCTGTAAAAGCCGTAATGTGCTCGTGCTGGAATTTATATAAGCAGGACTAAGAATTTTGATTAAAGTGTTCCTAGTCTGCAACCGTTCTAATATCGACAAAATGCTTTCTAGGAATTTCAACATTGCGCCTTATGTTTCAATTATGTTCTGTATGCTAATAAACAACATACTAATTCAGCAAATCTTAATTTTTTTCTTAAAATCTTTTATGTTACGAATGAGAGGGCACGATTGACGAAGAATATATATTGTGCGAAATTGGAGTCAGGGTAGGCCAAGACTTACATATGAAGACCACGTGAGCAAATTGCTCAAAAATGGAAGGGTCAAAAGTACTTGGATACCCAGACGTGCATGTATGTAGCGATTAATAAATCTGTAGGAAGCGAATGAAGTATGCATGGATTGCGAAACCTGGTGAGCCATCGTCTCTGACTACCCAGTCAGGGACACAGCATGAAGCTAGTTAGTTACTTAGTTATTTTTTATCTTCCCAGTTGTTACAAACACTACCTGGATTTTGAACCATGTGTAATTGATTACTGCATTACAATAAAAGTGATTATTGCATTTTATTTTCGGAATTTATTTATACTATCTTTTAAACTATCGCGTTGCATACTATAAGTTTATTTGTTACTAACAGGGCTAAACGCGGTTATTTCACTTACCTGCCTGACGTTTCGACTAGGTTGCACCGGCCGTGGTCACAGGCTGACTGGCTCGCCCCCCGTCGTCGAGTACGTGTGGTAGAAGTTTCTTCATACAGAGAAAGCAACGATTAGCCCCGTTAGTAACAAATAAACTTATAGCATTTATTTATACTTTCAACTAATTAAAGGGGTCTAATCAGGTGGCATCCGATAACTATGTTCGCCATTTACGTTCAATTGGAAAGCCTAATATTCTAAATGATATAGTACCAAAATACTAAAAACAAATACCTACATACGTCTCATCATTCATCGTCATACCTATAGCAGCAATAAAACTTGAAAAAATAGTTTCATTTATAGAAGTGATTTTAAACAAGTACTGGAAAAACTATCAAGTGTTTAAACGGTTCGCTGTCTGGTGAATTATTTGAGGTAACAGATCGTCTGGCCTCCGGGGATGATCCACGAGGCGGGAGATTTCACACGAGTCCCACGCTTATGCTTTTGCAAGTACAGCATAAATATTGGATATTGATTCAACCATATTGTTGAACTGGTTGCCGGGATTACGAACAAGCATACAGCCCAGTTGCTAAGCTAATAATAATATACAGGTGATGGATAATTGACGAAATTGGCAAAAAAAATTTTTTTTAGTTATATCTATATTGTTGGGACAACTCACACAACGTCATCTGATCCCAAACTAAGCAGAGCTTATACTATGGTAACCAGATAACTGATAAACATACTTATATTTTTCTAAATACATACATATTATAGATAAATAACACCCAGACACAGAATAAACCATCGTGCTCATCATACAAAGTTTTATTCTGGGTGGGAATCGAACCCGTCGTGGGTTCGATTCCCACCCAGAATAAAACTCTTGCGTAGCAGTCGGATGAACTCCCACCGCGCCACAGAGGCAGCCGATATCTATACATCTAAAGCTATTATACGGTGTCTGCTATAAGTAATGGATTTTTTTTTATCAGCATACTTTTAATTCTGTTGAAGAGTTGCGTGTATAAGTTTAAATAGCAGCTCGTAAAACTCAAAATGCTTCGTGCACGTTACATCAAAACAGGTTAAAAGCTACATTAAAACATTAAAAGATATATAATACAATAATGGGCCCACTACCCTGTTACGTTTAACAAAATACAAATGATGATATGATATGTATAGTATGCCTCTAATTACCCTTTCGGGGTTAAAGACGTTTTGTATATATAAATAAAAATGTATGAATATATTAATTATTTATATATTGTATTATTTATGTATATGTGTATATACCTATATATGGCGTAGGTTGCGACTGGCACGGAAAAAAACTCGCGAGTTTACCATTTTTCGAAAGTCGAGTGGTCTACTGGCGCTATTGGTTTTATAATACCGTGCCACTTAACTATTTGCAGAATAGATAGTGGTTAAGTGGCATGAACTATTCAGGATTAAAATCTTAGAAAGTAGATGGAGGAAATCGTCGCTATAAACATTGTGACATTTAAGAACAGTGTCTTTGAGAGTAGCACGAATTTGGTTTAAACGTTTTCCATCCGAAAATTTTGGTGTCAAAGATGCACGTCGCTTTGGTCGCCCAATTACGGATAAAGATTTCAGTTTTCCACCTGTTTTGGTCTCTTCCGACTTCGTTACGCAGTGTTGGGTTAAAATTACGACAGGACTGTCAAAATTACTTGTCTTGGTTTTTTTTTATCATAAGCCCAAAAATGTAACGCGATCCTTTCCCTACAATCAATCAAAGTCTTCATTCATCCAACGACCAACACAAATATTCACGAGGCACTTTTGATACCACGAGAATGAGAGACTTTTTTTTATTTGAGTAGAAAATTGCCCTTGTCAAGTGTAAGTTGTGGAACTTCTATGTCAAATATTTCAACTATTTGAATAGGAGTAGAATCTTTGAAATCTTTTCTACACCTTTTTTTTTAAGTGAAATCCGTTAAATCTGTAATTGCCTCGTAGCATAATTGTACAATAATCGAATAATGTTTACATCTTACTCTTTCAGCTGAGGGTCGAGGTAAGATGTGAAAATTTCTGCCAAAGTAAAGGTTTATTATTTTTTTGTCATCGTAGTCGTTGTGTAGTCAGTGGTTCTTCAACACTTCTATCACTAGGTACATCAGCTTATTTGTTGTGTTGTTTTAGCTATATATTTTGGTAATATTGAAATGAACTATATTTTCCTCCACATCATCTTTTTCATCAGTAATTTGAATTGAAATTAGGAATGTAGCGTGTGATATAATGGCCGAGTGGCACCATCATTACTCTATAATAGCATGAATGACTTGTTCTAGGCCATCATTTTAATTAGAGAAGATGAAATGTTTTTGATTTATAGTTTAGTTAAACTTGTTTGGAAACAGAATATGAAATATTTATTGCACCCATGTGTCCATTTTATAAATCTTCACAAAAGTCAGTCAAAATAAAAACAAAATAGGTAAATATTATCTCGTAATATTTAGACATTGAATATACAAAATACTGATAAAGCAAAAGAGTCGCCTGTGCCGTGTTAAGAATAGTGAATTTTATATATATATATATGGCTGTCTCTGTGGAGCAGTGGGAGTGTATCCGACTGCTACGCAAGAGGTCGTGGGTTCGATTCCCACCCCGGATAAAACTTTGTGCGATGAGCACGATGGTATATTCTGTGTATGGGTGTTGTTTATCTACAATATGTATGAATTTAGAAATATTTAAGTATGTTTACCAGTTATCTGGTTACCATAGTACAAGCTCTGCTTAGTTTGGAATCGGATGGCGTTGTGTGAGTTGTCCCAACGATATTTTTGGAAAAATATTAAAAGATTTTTTAATAGATAAACAATGTGTAACGAAGTAAAACATTTCTTGAAAATTTTATAAACGTAGCTATATAAATACTAACGTCGTTGTTCGATAAATCCTCCACTTTACTAAAAATATTTTTATCAGCACTAATACAATAGTGATCGTAATACATGCCATGAAATATTTCATTTTCAATTTCATTTCATTTTCAAATATTTTTATTAGTTAGAATAATAACTATCGTGAGCGTTGTTCATTATTACAAACTAAACGGTTAACTAAACTCACGTGTGAATTTTCCCATAATGATCCCTTAGAACAAGCTTATAGTTTAGTTTGAGCTAGATAGCCCTGTGTAAAAAGTGTCCCACAATATTTATTTATTATTTATAACTCTTTTCTATTTAGAAAAGCACGAATTTATAAATCGTAAAAAAATAAATTAATGAATTCACTAATGAATATATATTAGGAAATGTTTTAATTACTTGTCAAACTCATTAGCCATTAGCAAACAAAGGTAAACCATATACCCGCTCACCAAATTGATTAAAACATTTCCCATTGGAATATCATTAAACTCAAATTAAACAAAACCGCGTAATAAAGTAATCCTTAAGCGAGTTTCAATAAAAAAAACTGTGTCCTTTGGGTGTAGGATTAAGGCATCAAATTAAACACGAGTGCCCCTTTGTTTAGTTAGCGCAGGTTTTATTTTCAACGTTGATTAATTGTACGGATCATGTAGATGGTTGTGTTAGGAATCCTTTGTTTATTTAATAGTTTATTTAGGCAAAGTTCAAAGGTTACAAAAAAATTGTTTTTCAAATTAATTTGCATTCAGCTATAGTATTTCGATATTGTAACTTTGAAAAAAAAAAATATGCAATCACTTATAGATATTTATAACGTGAATCAGAAAGATCACAAGCGCCCCCTTACCATAGAACATAAAATAACATGTACCTATTATTTTAAGTTCTGTGGCCCTTATCTATTTAGTAGGGCAGGGTAGTCTTGGTTGAATTTTGAAGCGCCTAATAATATGTGAACACTTTGCGGTAGCAATTTTGCATACGTATATTATACGAGTGCATATTAATAACATACTAATGTTTAAACTTCTGTGTTGCATGATTAAAATGAATATTAAGCCTCTTAAAATAAATATAAGGCTCTTCAGTATGCTTGTGACCACAGTTAGTGCAATCCAGTCGAAACGTCAAGCTAATTTAAGGTAAATAAATAAGCATGATCGCGTTAACACCCATGTTTTAAATTCATACTAGATGACCCCCACGGCTTCGCCCGTGGCATAGTTCAAACGCCCGTCTCACTTATTTAATCCCGTCGCTTATAAATTCTACAATAATGCATAAAATTTGCCTGATTTGCCGACATTTATGACTACTGCTCCGATCTCCAGGGTAGTAGCGTGATGACATATAGCCTATCTTTCAAGTTGGATCAAACTGCACACGTTGTTCAAATTTGATTAAAATCGGTTAGGTAGTCTAGGAGTCGATCGCAAACAAACAATGTGACACGAAATTTATATTACAGTTAAGTTAGATTAGGAAAAATATCGATCAAAATTGTTAGTACGTAACAATCATTATGCGTAGTCATATAAATAGTAATTTAAAGAATGTATAGTTAAGTAAATTCAGGGTAAATTTTCCATTAATTTTCTGAACAGAACGGTTCTTCTACAACAAACTTCAAATGAACTGCACATGGGTATACTTGAATAATAAGTTTCAGATTTATGTAAAACTTTATGACAGAAAACATCGTAATATATTACCCGTTAAACATATCTGGACCGTGGCCATAGAACTCCGGGAACCTTTTTGAAAGACATTTATTAGAAAATACTGTCGAGGTCCGATGTTAGACAGCAATTTGTTAGTTTAGTCTGAGAGCAGGCGGGCATGACGCTCCGCTACTGCTGGCGAACAAGTCATATTTTATTAAATACGAACAAAATATTTGCATTTAGCTTGCTAAAGTACATACTGCATTCTTGAATTTTTATTTAGTACCTTTTATGTGAACAATTCTACTTCTTCTAATTCCTATTTAACGCTAATAACCTAACTAACGCTATTCCTGATCGAATTGATGAATCGGAGAGAACAGATCGCCAGGCTTAGAGATCCATTCCGTTTTTGATCAAACTGCTCACGTGGTCTTCGTATGTAAGTTCGATCTACCCTGACTCCTTCTGCCCTTTACTTTCACACAATAAATATTCTTCGTCAATCGTTCTTCGCTCATTTATTGGACGTGACCAAGGAAACGAAGCATGCCCAAAATGCACAAAATATGCCACTTACGAGTAGAACCTAGCTATTCTATTTACCACATCAGCTGACTATGTCTAATCTCCTTCAAAGTTCACTACATAAAAGAGTCTAGTGAACATTTTGCAATTTGTACTAACTATTTAGTATGAATAAACTATAAGCTTATAAAGACCCTGAAGTAAATGAATGTCGCTTTAATGTTTATCTATTTATATTATCTTCGTTAGAAAAGCAACTTAATTTGTGATCATCATTGTCAGTTGTCATGAACAATATACCTTTCCGGATTAAGACACAATTGAATTGTAATGAAGTGTTTAGTTTGACCAGTTGGTTGCAAGCACCACCTACCCACCCGCTCATAGCTATCTCCATTTATATAATAAATATAAAAATAAATATTGTGGGACACTTTTCACATAGCGCCACCTAGCCCAAAGTAAGCTAATATTAGCTTGTGTTATGGGATCTAGATAACTGATAAACATACTTATATATTTCTAAATACATACATATTATAGATAAATAACACCCAGACACAGAATAAACCATCGTGCTCATCACACAAAGTTTTATCCTGGGTGGGAATCAAACCCACGACCTCTTGCGTAGCAGTCAGATGCACTCCCACCGCGCCACAGAGGCAGTCAAAAAATATAAGACCATATCAATGAATATAAACATGAATATTATGTATGTCCAGAAAAATCTATCACAGTTTACTAAACTCTGTGATATACATAATATAAACACTAGACATAAAAACAATATTTCAGTTCACCACAGTCGGCTGCATAAGATTGGCGATTCTTTCCAGGGTAACTGTATACGCTTTTACAACAAGCTTCCCTGTGACCTGAGAAATTTACCATTAAATAAATATAAAAAGATTATTAAAAGAAAGCTTTGTGAAAAAGGTTATTACTCTATTCAAGACTATTTACAGGACAGGGATGCCTGGAAATGATCTGCTGGCAAATAAAATATTATAGTCATAATATATTAAATTGTAAATAGGCCATCAAAAAAAAAGCCTTCCTAAGTTTCTTGCCGGTTCTTCCCCGGGAGGACCGCGTTCCGAACCGGTGGTCACTTTAAATATACAATTTTTTTCTTTAGTTTTAGTGTATGACATTTTGTAAGCGCCGTTGAAATGGTCTATGCAAAATAAAGACATTTTTATTTTATTTTATTTAATATGAATAAGGATGTAAGTTTTATGACCCCCTACCTATAAATTGTAAGCAGTTGACCATGGCACTACACTCCTACAAGTTATTTAGCCACTTTATTTCTATAGACTGAATAATTATTAGGGACATTGTTTTTGTGATGAAAGACCGCCGTTATTACATTTTCTGTTGTAACGAAACTTTCTTTTATCATTATATAATATACTATTTGTTGTTATTGATAGAAAAAAAGACTGTCAAAATTATTAGTCAGCAAGAACTCGCCATTTTACAAGCTTTTTATTTACTGACAAAGTTCAATCGATTGAGCTGAAAATGATTGAGAGGTGGCAGAATAACTACATTAAATGCAATGCTACTATATAGATATTAAATGAAAAAGCATGCTGAAAAAAATACTCGTAAAACTAAAGTGACACCCTCCAAATCCAATATGGCGCACTACTTTTTCAAGATTTCCTACAATATAGATATTAAATGAAAAGATTTACTGAAAATGAGTCCCTTCCACCATTCCCTTCTTGAATCTACACTAGGAAGAAATTACTGACGTCGCATCGTTGTCGAAGGCCCTTCTGACAGCAGAAAGGATATAGAGCAAAGAGGGTAAGTGATTGCGTATTTACGTTGGGTGTAAGGGGCCTCACAAGGGTGTAAGGAGTCTCACCAGGGTGTAAGGAGCCCCATCAGGGTCTCCGAGGCCCTAGCTACCTCAAATGCTAGCGGTGCATCTCCAACCGACGAACGACGACCGACCTACGCAGACGCCCTACGAGGTTAGGAGAACAGACAACAGTTGCTCTCAACAATACCGAGAGTGAATAGCCAAACCCTAAGTTTTAACTCCAGGTATGGTTTGGAAGCAACTGGGAAAAAACTTAAAAGGAACAAGAAGGAATTTAAAAGTAGGGATATTCTTAAAATAAGAATTGTCCAATGTAATATACTCGTATAATCAATGTTTCTGTGAAAAGCTTTTTTTACTCTTTGATTATTTTTTTGGCTAAAATGCTTTTAGCTTCATTCATTTCGTAATTACGTTTTCCAAGAAACGTAATGATTTGGAAAAGTGCGACGTTTAACTAGCTACCAATCATTTAATTAGCTTTCTATAAGTAATAAACATTATGATAACAGTAACTTGTCTGTTGTAGCGCTGATAGCCTTATCAGAAGCCGACGTTTAGGCGTCAGTCACTGGTTAATAGATGCCAGCGAAATCATTTGGTACACTTTTATTTACGTATGGAAATCCTCATGGATTCTATGCCGGACTCCTACCGACTAAAACAACACGGTGCCCTTTGTCTTTGGCCAGGAATCCCGGGAGAGCCCTCGGAAGGATAGCTCTGATCCGTCAACGCGGTCTCGTCTACCTTGGGTCTTGTTCCTGTCCATAGTTTTACGAATATTGTTCTATAAATGTTCTACAATACAAAACTACAAAGAATTTTCATTTAAATCACTCTATTTATACATTTTTAAAGCAATTATTTTGCTAAATTTCTCATAAATTTTAAATATAGTGGAAAAAGACAATATCATTCGATAAATAAATAACTGCTTTAAAAATGTATCAATATACTGAGTGGAGTCCATTGCATCAATGTTTAAAAATGGTTGTAACACTGTTCATTGGTATCGAGTTGTTCATTAGCTCGGTAGATGGCTCTGGTCATACTCTTTAAATGACGATTAAAATTTGGTGTCAACTTGATTCGATACGGTTCGGGTAGTTCAGGTGGCTAGAACATAGCCCTGCTTAGGCAAAGGTCACAGGTTCAATCCCTGTCTCGAATCATATTGTGTTTTTCCACTTTATTAATAAATTACTCTTATTCAATCTGGAAGACATTAGCTTTAGGCAATCGTGTATAAAGTTTAAAATTTAGACATTATTATAATATAGGAAATCGAAGCGCTCGTGGCCCCGCGGTCTCAGTGTTCGGTAAACGATCACTGAGGTACGCAACTTTCACTATGGCTGGTCGTCGGATGGGTGACCACTTTGTGGCATTTACATTTGCGAGCGTTTCCGTGCTTCGGAAGGCACGTTAAGCCGTTGGTCCCGGTTGCCAGTAAAATGGCGGTCGTTAAGCCTGGTTGAAAGCCTTATAGGCGGCTTAAAAATTTCAACTACAGGTAGCCACAACCTGCGTCTGTCTATTTCAACACGGCAATGGGCTCACCACCTATTACGTGGGACAGGAATCCACACGGTGAAAAGTGGGCATATAATATGCCTCTGCCACCCCTTCGGGGATAAGGCGTGATGGATATTTAATTTAGTTATTTAATATTTTGATTTTTTAGGAATTAAAAATCTCTCAGCTAGTCCTTTCACTTAATACGCATATTATCAATGTGGCATTGGCACAATATACACCTACAGTTTACGGTGTACATTTTTGTCCCACGTAACAGGTAAAGATATCCGTGTTGAAGTGGACAGGCGCAATTCGGCTTAACAATTGCCATCTTACTGGCAACCGGAGCAATCGGCTTAACTTACCTTCCAAAGCAGATATTTTAGTAAAGCATAAAAACGTTGCCTTAAGTAGTTCGCATTTAGAGTTCACATGTAAAGCATCACATTATTTTTGGAGTTATTCTTTTAATTTTATATTAATTGTTGCAGTGCATTAAAAATAATCAGCTCGCTATCTTAGGTGTTCCACCATGTTCGATTTACAATGACGTCACACAGCTAACCATGCATTGTCATCCAAACTAAACGTGTTTACAAAATTTTAGCTCAATCGATTGAAAACATCTGCTTTAAAATTGAGTTGCAACATTCGACCCGAAGCAACAAATAAACAGGGCAAGTTCACCGGAACCAGCGTTATGGAACCTTACCGGTTGATTTTGATGGGGAGTTATTCTTTGACACCTAGTCGAAGCATCACTCTCAGTCTTGTAATAATCCCCACATCCTTATTCCTTTTTATATGTTAAATTTTAATAGGTAAATATCTAATTAATGCAGAAAGCTTGTAAAAATCTTTTGGAAAACGTAACTTTGTTTTGTTAGTCTATGACAATGAATTCCATCATCTTATACTACGAAACAAAGCAAGGCGAATGACAATACCATTTCGGTAATCGTTTACTTACTTCGAACGCCTCTAAGTTAATAAGCAATTCAAATTAAGCTAACTAAGGATTTGGGTCTTCGGGAGTTTAGTATGACGTTCTTCATGATGTTAACTGTCCCATTTTGACGCTTATCACAACCCTCGCAGATTCAATTACGAGCCTTCATCGCCTTGTTGTTTCCTCTTAACAAATACCTCTAGTAGGTACATTTATCTATACCGCAGCTCTAACAGAAATAATAGTAAACAGGTTCCTGTTTTGAATAGTACCTAATTATCATTTACAATTATTATATGAAAATTATATTTACTTAATTATCACTCACGCTTTTATCCCCGAAGGGGTGACAGAGGCATATACACCCACATTTCACCGCAAGCATTTTTGTCCCACATATCAGGTGGTGAGCAAATTGCCTTGTGGAAAATGAAATGGCGCAGATTGTGGCGACCTGTTGTAGAAATTTTTAAGCCGCCCAAATAGCATTCAACTTGGCTTAACTTAAATTATTAACCCGTTCAAAACAAACAAGGTTGAGATGTTATAAGCAGTAGTGATCGAAATATTTATAACATTCTTACTCACTATTTTTTAAATATCATATTGCACCTCACACGATTGAAATTTTAAATGAATTCGCTGATATAATAATAACATAAAATATAAAACTAATACTTTGATCGATAATTTAAATACCTCATAGAAATACATTAAGTTATTACTATAATTATACAAACAAATACAACCATTTTAATTAAAATTTATATTTGTTAAATAAATCTTTTAAAACCAATTCTAAAAGCAATCATATTTCCAAACGTTCACTGTAAGATGAAATTTAAATAAAGGAAATCGTGAAACACTTTAGTAAGATTTGATGTTCATACTTGGATAAAAAGCTGTGTAAGATTTCGAGCAACAGTAGGTTTACATCTCGCATTTTTCCGCAATTTTATTTTTCATGGGCATTTACTATGCAAAGACGCTTTTATGAATAAAATATAAGCATCCATTTAGTTTGAAAAACACAAGGAAATTATGGTACTTATTGGGTTTAGCGCACATTACGGAACTCATTCGCTCACTCACTACGGAATCCATTAACTCATTGATTGCTTGTGAAGATTTTAATAGAAATTGTTAAAATTATGATTGCTTACATCCAATATAGGTGCTGTAAATTGATAAATATCAACTTGCAGCTGTTATATTGACTTATATTCTATTAGTTGACGACCGCGGCTCCGCACGCGTTTTACCACGCTTGCGTTTTCCCGTTCCCTTTTCCTACGGGAAATTGTTCCTGGGATAAAAAGTAGCCTATGTGTTATTCTGATGAGCTATATTATTGTAAAGCTTTATCAAAACCAATTCAGTGGATTTTGTGCGAAAGAGTAACAAACATTCATACTTTCAAACTTTCACGTTTATAATATTAGTAGAATTGTATCGCTTGTGACCCGCTAACTCAGAATTCTGTTAACGCTCGCTGCGTTAAACATCTTACTGTACGATCAGTCCTGAGATTGGTGACCGTTTGTGGTACCTAAATTTTACGTCAGTTTCCATGCTTTGGAAGTTAAGCCAAGTTGAAAGACTTAAGTATTTTACTGCATTTAGGCACAACCTGGCGCTGTCCACAACAACAACACAGCAATAAGTTCACTGCCTATTACTTGGGACATAATACAACTTGTGAAATGTGCCCGTATCTTATGCATTTGCCTACCTATTCTCATCATTCATGTAATTCGAAATATCAAATAATGTAATTGAATAAATTAAAATAATAAAATCCATCAAATAATGTAATTCCAAAGTATAAAAGTTACAAGTTAGTACAACTCTATTATGTTTTTATAACTTTGTAATCCAACATAATACAGAATTTTTAAAAATAATACCTCGGAATGCGGGGTTAAAAATTATATTTATTTTTATTTACAATTATCATCATTTTACAAACATACAGAAAGACTATAGACACACACATACACTACACACACTATACAGACTATATACATAATACACAGACTATACATACATACATAATAAACATACAGACACACACACACATAATTATTTAACAAAACAAATTGAATGAATACGCCACAAAAAGAACTATTTACTTACAGTAACTGCTGTTGAGTACGAGTAAATACTACGTTCTCAATTATAGAAACGTACCTATTCATGGATGAATATTTAAGCTTTGCCGGGATTTCCAATACTAATACAATGTTATCGGTACTGTTGTTTTTACTCAGGGGAACAACCGTTGTTTGCTGTGTCTAGAATAATCTGATGTTTGATGTGAAATATACAGTCAATTTTATTTATTCCCTATGTGGAACAAATAATTAAAATCGATATGGTCCACATCTATGACAATATACGCGTGTTACTATTTTGTAACATTTTGAATAATTACATATTGTCTCAGAACGAGTCATGTAAAAAGGCTCTACTGAATACAAGTCAACCTAATCTCAATATTTTTTATGGTCTTTGATACTCGTGCTGTAACTCGTAATGTAAGTGTATTTTTTTATAAAAAACCAAAAAAAAAACTCTCTTGTTGCTATTTGAAATAAATCAAACCTCATCACACCTGAATTTGCCATGAGCTGTCAAGTTTTCATACAACTTTAATCGGCTTTAATCCTCGTCTCAAATTCAGCTGTCTACATTTTAAAATGTGCTTAAAAATTTGACGTTAGACCATGTCACACTTGTGACCCCTGGTGTTTAAGATACTTCAAAAGATAAATTATACACATTCGTTCAGTATCGATTGGCACTGTATTTATGAGAAAACACTAGATTTAGAAATCAATATAGAATTTTAAATTTAAAGTGGAAAAATGTTTCAGTCACGAGCTGGACTTGAACCAGCGTCTTCTGGTTCAACGCACCAGACGCGTTACCAACTACCTGCTCGCAACTGACGAATTAATCCACCTCTTTACGTCTTAAGGCGACGTAAGGTGCCATCTACCGGCACTTAGCAAAGTTGCACGGTACGAATGTATAGAATTGCATCTATAATCATTCGATTTGTGATGACACCTGCCTAAACATTAGAAACTATTTTGAAAAGCAATTAGTATGCTAACATTTTCTAAATTTTAAATTTAAAGTAGAAAAATTATTCAGTCACGAGCTGGACTCGAACCAGCGTCTTCTGGTTCAACGCACCAGACGCGTTACCAACTACCTGCTCGCAACTGACGAATTAATCCACCTCTTTACGTCTTAAGGCGACGTAAGGTGCCATCTACCGGCACTTAGCAAAGTTGCACGGTACGAATGTAAAGAATTGCATCTATAATCATGCGATTTGTGATGACACCTGCCTAAACATTAGAAACAATTTTGAAAAGCAATTAGTATGCTAACATTTTCTAAATTTTAAATTTAAAGTGGAAAAAATTTTCAGTCACCTTTAAAAAAAAATTTCCGCTTTGTGGTCAACCATCCAAGGGCCACCTATAGCGAACGTTGCTCAACGTAGGCTTCGTTTACAAAATACTGACTCAAGGTGCCACGAGCGCTTAAAATAATTAGAAACACAGATGGAAGTTATTCAGGATTTTCCGAAATTTTAAGGCAGTCGCTCCTATCAATGCTGAAAATTAAAACCGAACAAAAGCTGCACCTAGCAGACAAAAAAATGGACCATATGCTCCAATTACAGGGCTTGGAAGTAAATACACTAACATGAGAAGGGGAATAAAAACTAGAGGGTTGGAATACAGTACATTGGAGATATTTTGAAAAAAAAATTTGTAGTTCATTCTATATTATACGATTCTGAAGACAAAACAGTTTTTTTTTCAGAATGTCAGTCTGTTCGATATGATAATGAGCACCACGTCGTAACTATAGAATCGATTAAAATGAAACTTGCCATGATCTGAGCTTTTACTCCGAGAAAGGCTTTAGTGTAGGTACTATTGATCTAGATATGCCTCTGTGGCGCGGTGGGAGTGCATCCGACTGCTACGCAAGAGGTCGTGGGTTCGATTCCCACCCAGGACAAAACTTTGTGTGATGAGCACGATGGTTTATTATGTGTCTAGGTGTTATTTATCTATTATAGATAAATAACACCCAGACACAGAATAAACCATCATCAATACCAGATGTATGTAATTAGAAATATATAAGTATGTTTATCAGTTATCTGATTACCACTTAGAGTGGAATCAGATGGTGTTGTGTGAGTTGTCCCAACAATATAATATTTATATAGATATTCGTGATTCCTTTGAGCGACGGGATGAAAGACAAACTGTTTATTCAATTGCAACTCATCAACGCAGTAATTATTTTTATGTTTTTGTTAAGACGGGGGATACTTTAGGTTTTTTTAAATAAATTTTTCAATACCACCTGATGCCGCCTGAAGGGGTAGGCAGAGGCATACTATACGCCCACATTTCACTCTATGCATTTTTGTCCCACGTAACAGGATGGTGAGTCCATCGCCGTGTTGAAACGGACAGGCGCAGGTTGTGGCGACGGCACAACGTGCCTTCCGAAGCACGGAAACGCTCGCAAAAGTAAATTCCACAAAGTGGTCACCCATCCGAGGACCAGCCATAGTGAAAATTGCTTAACGCAGTGATCGTTTACAGAACACTGAGTCCCCGGGGCCACGAGCGCTTCATAGCATACATATCGTCACGCCTGTCTCCCATCGAGGTAGGCAGAGACTTTGGCTTTCCACTTGCTACGATCCTGGCATACAACTTTCGCTTCTTCCACTTTCATAAGTGTTTTCATACACACACGCCGGTTAAGGGTACTCTTGACCTGACCTTTTTCAAACATGCGCTTTAGAGACCTATAATAAACCTCTAATAAGGGAATAAAATTGTTGTAAATTGTTTTGTAATAATTCTCAGGGTTTAGGCAGTGTTTTCAAAGAAAAATCGGCTTAATTTTATCCGACATATTGAACAAATTTAGGAATATACTAAACCTCCCTAATGAATCATTATATCTAATATAATGTTTTAGTAAAACTTGCATGGTAATCTTTTCAGTAGTTTTAAGGTTTATCGAGACCGACAGATGCGGCGAACGAGGCTATTAAACGTGAAAACGTGACAGTTAGTGAAAGTATTCATTAGATATTTTGAATGAGCACTAGGAAAGGAATTCCTGGTATTCCCACGGGAACTGGAATGACACCGCTAAAACCAGGCACAGGCATTAGACTTAGAAACCAAAAAATTGGTGAAAGCATTCTTTAGATACTTTAGATGAGCACCAAGAAAGGAATTCCCGGTGTTCCCACGAGAATGTAATCTTTCTACTATTATAATAGTGACAATTATTGAAGACTTTTATGTGTTTGAATGTTTGTTACTTAATCATATTAATTTAAATAAAATTCCTCATATAGATTTTTTACACACAAGGAACACATAGGAATTTTTTTTTACCGGGAAAATGTCTTAATCCTACGGAAATCACTTTTTGTATCATAATCGGATTTCACGCGAGCGAAGCCGCGGGCATCAGCTAGTAATCAATAGATTTATCAAAGCTAATGAAGTATATTTGCATATTAAGCTCTAATTTGACTCGGCGTAGCACACTTCGCAATTATTTAGGTAGTTATGTCGATTGGGTGGGATGATAATAACGATGAACTAAATCATATGCATATTTGATGTTTGCCGCTCAGGCGCTCCCGTTCCACATCTCACCTTCCTCCCCGCGCGATTGATCCGATAACACCCTGTAGACGAATTCATAAAAATACTTTTTCTAAATAGGTTTGTTTCATCACGTGAAATTTTGAGATAATTATTTTTGAAATAATAAAATAGCGAAAGTAATGTTACTAGCACCTATTCAATGGATATTAGAGGAACTGCTCAAGACTTTCATGCAGCTGTAATTGTAAAGATCTTTCGATCTTTCGACCTTGTAGGTATCACCAAATTTAATGTTACCAATATCCTTTAATAAAACATATGTAACAAGATATTATTATGTTCACACACAAATAACCACACCTATTACAATGTTAATACAATACAAAATCGTAGAAAAGAATTTCAATTCATTAAGTGTAATGAAAACGAGCATGCTTTCACTTTGATTAAATTTCAGTCTAGATTGACCTTTGAAGCAATCTAACCGATGAATAAATTGTATGAAATCCTTTTATATATTGAACTTTACTTAAGCTAATTATACTTATCTTCCTATATATAAATACTTGAACAAATAACAACTATGAAAACGTCTTTTGTATTGGTTTGTTCCATATGATGTTTAAGTGGCTCGGTGGTGCAGTGTTGGTAAATGCGACTGCTGCGCTGAGGTCCCGGGTTCAATTCCCGGGTCGGAACAAATATATGTGTGATCCACAAATGTGTGTATAATATGTATGTATTTAGAAATATTTTACTATTTTTATTAGTTGTGATGCCACAAGCAATATTATTATAAATAAGTAAACCGGATTACTCACGTTTTACGACCAGTAATAGACCGACCAGCTGTATTCAGACAGCCTTTTTCAGAGGTGCGAACCGTTCGCCGAGCAGTGTGCGTAAAGAGTGCTCGGCAAACGGTAAAAACGTGAGTAATCCCGTTTACTTATTTATAATGTGTTATAATAACGTTAGTTTTCAAGCCTATATTAGCTTGCCATGGGCAAGAAGTCGCTGTGTAAAAAAAAATATTAGAAGGTTTGTTTCCGTTGGTATAAAAATGTATTTGGAATGATTACTAAATAAATGGTTGTAATCTGTCTACTTTTCAGGGAAAATGGATAGCTATCAAATAAGCCTATCGCAATAGGTACAGGGTTTTATTTGAGTTATTCTTCTCGTCGCCTTCGCTACTGAGAACAATCCTCTTCAAGATTCTATTTTCAAATAATCAGGACTTAAGGTGAACCTGAGAAAAATGTATAGTTATAAGTACACAGGTAATAACTCAAAATGGCGGCAACATGTCCGGAAATTAGAAGCGTCGGCAAAATACAGAGTCGTTCACCCATAATAACAAAAATTGTTAACTCGGCCCGCTTGCAAATGCTACCAGGGGGCCAAGTCTACTATTTTAATCGCGTCAGAAAAGAATCGTAATCGTCGCTCAATAGAAAGCCACCGGTAAAATTTAGACTTTATCGTAGTCTACTATTACAATCGTACTCCAATAGACTTCTATCGGTCGGCCGATGAGTTCTACTAACACGTACCGCGCCAGTGGCCGCTAGTCAGTTGCATTTTTGATAGTTTACTAACATTTTGACAGCTAAAAACAGCGATTGTGGTTCTATTATATGGCTTGTCAATAGTAGACTCGGCCCCCAGTACGCTGTACGATATTGGATTCATTCCCTCGTGCGTCTTCATCTAATTTGTCGCTCCGATGGAAGACGTTTCAAAAATAGAATACATTTTAGAAATTCTGAAGTATGTATTAACTTAAGAATGGAAGAAGTCGTGTGTGAGATGACTTTACGTTTGTTGTACAAAAACGCTACATAATGAGTGGCGTTTCTTGAAATATCGCTCTTCAGTTTTATCATGATATCTAATATAATTGAATAGATCACCTCACATATACAAGAATGAAAAAATGTTACGAAACTTTTTACACTAGACTGAATAGTTAAGTAAATTCCTATCACAGTGCAACATCCTTTTTAAACTTTAAGGGTGGCCTGACAGCAGCAAGCCCAATTGTTCAAAATAATTCCGATAGTCTAAAATCGATCCATAGCTGCTCCTGAAAGTGAACCTCAGGCTCTAAATTCACGTATGGTTGGAAAGCAACTGGGAATACACTAAGATTAGAAAGCAGTACATCTTTCACCGAACACAATTATGTGCTATCATTTTGGAGAATAAATCAGAAAGACAGTTTAATCTTTTTGACTGCCCCAGGTGTCGGTCGGTGGTGGTCAGGCGGTGCAGTGGTAGTGTATGCGACTGCCGCGCGTCCAAGTTCGGTTCGAAAGTAATATTTGTGTGATCCACAAATGTGAGTGTCGGAGTTTGGTTGTTTCCTATGTATAATATATATGTATTTAGGAATTATAAATATATTAATATGTTTATCAAGTTGTCTAGATCCCATACCATAAGCTTATATTAGCCTACTTTGGGTTAGATGGCGCTGTGTGAAAAGTGTCCCATTATATTAAAACTTGTAATTATATTTATAAAATTTTATATAAGTAGAGAAGAAGTATTTATGAACACCTTAAAAAAGTAATATTTGCCTACCAAATAATTGTATGGTTTCGGGCTAGCCCCAATAATTTTAGAGAGGAGGAGTAGAATTGAGCTAACTTGGGAGACGATAACTAACTAATCTAGGTGATGTTTTTAAATAAGATATACCTAAGTTATCTGGACAACAGTTATTCGCCACGCCGTCAAGGATGTTAATAACCCTTGTAAGTTCCCTTCCTGGTTTCAAAGTAGGAAAGCGACGGTATGTCCTTTTATTTCAAACCGTTTACACTGTTGATTGATGGCACTTGGTGGAACTTGCTACACATCTTGAACTAAAACACTTGTACTGTTCCACTTATTTATTACTTAAACCTGACCGGTTTCGCCTTACGGCATATTCAAAGATTAGCACATATTGTATGTATTTCGGATGTCATTGAGTCTCTATGACATCCGGTCAGGTTTAAGTAACAAATAAGTGGAACAGTACAAGTGTTTTGGTTGAAGACTTTTATTTCAACTTTCTCAAATTATGTTCTGATTAATTTCGACGCGGGCTTTAAGACTTCCTATCTTCTCCTAGGGCTCCATAAAGTACGAGCTCGGAGTAACTTTTTTGGTCATGATCATTGTTGTAGATCCTGGTTTACAGAAATCAAAGTAAAAAGAATACTGGTGGGATTAGTCCCAACTAAAAACACCTCGATATGTATTTTTGAACAACTTCTATGGCAGTTCAAATGTGTCAACTTAAAAAGTAGGTAGAGAAGAAGACATATTAATAGCACTTTACATTACTTTAACATTATTCGTTCTGCTACAATAAATCCCTCTGATGGGAATTACATTGTTTGTCTCCAAGTTATTTTTGAAACTGTCGCACGCAGCAAACGCCTTTTAATATTTATGACTGATCACAGACGCTCAAGCAAAGCAAGACTTAGTTGAAGCTAAGTAATATTCAAAATAGCTATATGAAATTTCATTTTGTCTTTTTTTATAAAAATCATTCTAGATGATAATACATATTTGTAAGTACAGCACAGCTGTAGGAACAGCATATTGTGTCTTAAATAAATGATGATAATAAAAACCAGATAAGTGCGACTAGAACTCACCCACCACGAGTTCCATACAAATTCATACTAACTTCCGTTGGAATTGTTTTATCATTTAATTACAAATTGCACATTTGTAATAAAATCATACCGTTTTCAGTTTTTCCGTATACTTGCAGTATAAGATGGTATTAATTGCCCAATTTCGACTACGAAATAACTATATTAAAAAACTATTTTGATAACGGAAATTGGGCAAATATTACCATCGTTTTCTACTATACCGGTAGGACATTACAACGGAAAGCACCCTACAAATTTTGATTACCTACATACATACATACATATTGTCACGCCTTTATCCCCGAAGGGGTAGGCAGAGGCACATTAAACGCCCACATTTCACCGTATGCATTTTTGTCCCACGTAACAGGTGGTGAGACCATTGCCGTGTTGAAATGGACAGGCGCAGGCTGTCGCGACCTGCTGTTGAAATTTTTTAAGCCGCCCATATGGCCTTCCACCTGGCTTAACGACTGCCATTTTATTCGACCAACGGCTTAACGTGCCTTCCGAAGCACGGAACTAGGGTGGGTCTAAATGGCCGAATAAATTTAATACAATAAAAAATGTGTCAATTTTAGATGTTAAATTTGGAAGAAATTTTGAACCCGTTGCCTTTTTAGTGAGGTGGTAACAAAAAGGCTAAAAGGTCTTTTGTGCTAGACACTAATTAGCACGACCAATTAAAGTCCTGGTAAAGTCAGTGTCGTCTTGTTGTTGCTCAGTGTCGCCTTGTTGTTGCTAGCGATTGCACGGCCGACTCGTTTAATCAACACATTCAGTAACGTAATTGTGCAGTGACGTATTCGTGCATAGTTATGGGACACCGCACTATCGATATAATACTATCAACACCAGCATGGATAGATTCCTATTAAAATCCTCATCTACTGGTAACCTTAGTGGCAAACGACATGTTGAAGCGGAGGAATGGTCGATCCCTAAACGCCCAGCTCCAGCAAGGAGGAACCAAGTAAAGTATGATGCAATTCGTCAAGTTGACAATCGATATTCCAGTCTTCCCGTTGACGCGGAGGCAGATAAAGGTTGCTTTCAAAAAGCCGTTCAACCAGTGAAGAAGGCCGGACATGTGCCACCCCTGATCATGGAGTTAAGTAAGAAATGCACGCATGGGCAAATCTTAGAGTTAGTGGGAAAGTACACAATCCGTTTTCATTTGCAGTACAAAGGCAATAACAAAGTTGCTATAATGTGTTACTCTCCTGAGGGTCACCAAGCAGTGAAAGTGGGCTTACGGCAAGAAAATGCAGTATTTCTGACCTACACACGGAAAGATGAACGCACTCCTAAGGTAGTCATAAAAGGCTTACCTGACAATGTGGAGAATGAACTAGATAAAGAATTGGAAAACCTTGGCTTTCCTGGAGCAAAAGTGACGAAAATGAAATCAGCTAAGTCTGATACAATGCCATATCCTCCCTTTTTAGTTCAGATTCCAGCAGGTTCTGACTTAAACAGTTTTCGCCGGATCAAGTATCTATTTAACTGTGTAGTTGAAATTCAAAAATTTAAGGCAAAGAGTAGTGGGACTCAATGTTACAGATGTCAACGTTTTGGTCACTCCTCAAGAAACTGTAATATGTAATATGCGTGCTCGATGCGTAAAATGTACAGGTTCACATTCGACTGTTGATTGTCCCAAGATTGGTCGAGAAGAGCCTGCTACCTGTTGCAACTGTAAAGAGAACCATCCGGCTAATTATCACAAATGCCACTCTCGCCTAGTGTATTTGGAGAGGATAAACAAATACAAAGTTACTGTGAGAAAAATATTAAGTAATCCACCTCAGGCACCAGAGCTGGGTCCTTCTGCTTCTGCTTCAGCCCCATCAGCTGGAGCCTGGGCATCTGCTGCTACAAGAAGTGTACATAATACTGAAGCTAATGAAAAACCTACCTTGTCAAGTATGAGCGATCCTACAACCCAGGAGATGATCAAAATTATTAATGTTATACGTGAGTTAAAACAACAATTTCTAGCTTGTTCAACAATGTTTGATAAAGCTGTACTTATTATAACTCATTTAGGCCACTATGTTTAACGGTGAAAAAATCAATTTACTATCCTGGAACTCTGATGGGGTGCGTAACAAAATACACGAGCTTCTGAATCTTGCAGTGGGTGCCCTATCTGTTGATATTATTGGTGTTTGTGAGACTAAGCTAACTGATAAGATTTCTATGGATACGCCTGGGTTTTGTTGTTACCGCCAAGATAAACATCACTCTGGTAGGGGACAAGGTGTGGCTATTATTGTCAGAAAAAACATACAACATACTCAAGTCAAAATACCTTCAACTAAGAACATTGAGGCTATTGGTATCTAAATTATTCTATCAAATACTGAATATACTATCTTATCTATTTACCAATCTCCAAACTTACCCCTACTACACATTGATCTGGATATACTCTTGAGACTTGGCAGTAAGGTGATTATTATGGGGGACTTTAATGCTAACCACCCCTTCTGGCATAGCTCTTATACGAATGGTCGAGGTAGAACTCTCTTTAACCATATGTTAGAACATGACTATGTAATCTACTCCTCTACAATACCTACCCAATTAAATTACCGCCATGATCTGTCACCTACTAATCCTGATTTAGTCCTTTGTCACAGTGTTCACTGCATAGATAACTTAAGCGCGTTGCCAGTCTTGTCCTCTAACCATCTACCCTTGATCTTCTCAATCCAGGGTTATGTTCAGTATAATTCTTTACCTAAAAGATATAAATTTAACGAGGCCAATTGGCGTGGATTTCGCTCCTTATTAAATTATAACATCTCTTTAAGTAGTAGGGTTCTTATAGACACTCAAGAGATAGATGATGCAGTCGAGCATTTACAGAACAGCATCTTGGAAGCGAGGGATCTTAATATTCCTAACTCTGTGACTTCAATGAGCAAACATAAATTGCCACGTAGAATCAAAAAGCTCATACGGCAAAGAAATCAGCTTCGCCGTCAGGATCAAAAGCTGTCAGGTGGCACGGCAAAAATGGAAATTCGTCGTCAAATAAATAACCTACAACAAATTATCCGTGCATCAATACAGACACATTTAGATAAAGTTTGGGATGAAAAGCTAGCCAAAGTGGATAACCCTAGTAATGATATCTGGCGATTCGTCAAAAACTTAAAGCCAAATAACAGTAAACCACCTTCCTTAAAGCAAGCAGACGGTTCCTTAACGACGAATACTCAAGAGCAGTGCGAGACACTAGCTAAGGCCTTCAAAGCAAATATGAGTCTTAAAATGGACTGGAAGAGTCCCGAAGTTGAAGACGACGTTAGAAAGTCGCTCTTAGATCTTGACAATTACAAAGTCTCTGAACATTTTAAACCTGTTTACCCACATGAGATAATAAAAACTCTGCATAAGTTAAAGAATTATAAATCTCCAGGTGTGGATGGTATCCAAAATATTCTTCTTAAGAATCTTCCTCAAAAAACTACTGTCTATATCACCAAGATTTTTAATGCTTGTCTTAATTTTGGCTATTTTCCTAAAGCTTGGAAAGATGCCAAGGTTATAGCATTGAAGAAATCTGGCAAAGATGATTCTTTACCAGTTAATTATCGACCAATTAGCTTATTGCCTGCACTTGGTAAATTATTTGAAAAGATAATTTCTACTCGTCTATTATCATATTCTATTCAAAAAAATCATAAATGAACAATTTGGCTTCCGGGCACATCACTCAACCACTTTACAACTCACTAGGCTGACAGAACACATAGTGCATAATTTAAATCTTAATAAATCAACAGGCATGGTCCTGCTTGATGTAGAAAAGGCTTTTGATTCAGTGTGGCATGAGGGACTCATTCACAAGCTGATCTCTTTCGGCATACCATTGCACATTGTTAAGGTTCTACAATCTTACCTAAGTAATCGACATTTTGCAGTTAACATAGGGAATATAAAATCATCCTTACATACGATACCTGCTGGCGTACCGCAGGGTTCAGTCCTCGGGCCAATTTTGTTCATTTTGTACGTCAATGACTTGCCTATCCAGCCACGCACACAATTGGCATGTTTTGCCGATGACACAGCAACGTACTCCACATCAGAGGACATAGACCTTGTTGTGGGCAGACTGCAATTGTCAATTGATCTCTTGCAACAATTCTTTTCAAAGTGGAAACTCAAAGTCAATGGCCATAAAACTGAAGCTATCATGTTCACTCGTAAACGCCAGGCTCCACATAAGCTCCTTAATATAGATGGATGCTCAATACCCTGGAGTCAATCAGTGCAATATCTCGGGCTTACCATGGACAACAAGATCAATTGGACTAAACACATTGCCAAATTACGGGTTAAAGCTGCCCAAGCTTTGGGTGCCTTACATCCAGTAATGAACAGGAAAAGTAAACTGAGCTCAATAACAAAGCTTAGAATCTATACAACCCTGGTCCGCCCCTGTTTAACGTACTCTTGTCCAACCTGGAGAAGTACGTGTAATAGTAATTACCAACTACTTCAAACCATTCAAAACAAAGCAGTTAAAATATCGTACAACACACAGTTTCGGAAAAACTTAACCATATTACATATCACTATAAACTTACCGTTATTAAAAACATATATAATTAAGCAATCAATTCAGTTTTTCACAAAGCGTAAACATAGAAATCATTCAAACAAATTGATCTCAAATATTGGACAGTCGAAAATTTTCGAATTGCCGTATATCGATAGTTATGGTACCTACCGCTTGCCTCATCACTATGTTTTGTTCCCAATCCGTGACAGTGGCGGTACCAGTTAAAATATACTGTAATAAGTGCAGGCGCAGTTCTATTTGCCTACCTACATTAGTAGTTATTATTTTGTTGTACAATGTTTTATAAGAATGCAATAAATGAATTAAAACTAATTAATTCATAACAGTTACTAGCATGTAATTAGACTGTGTTATTAATATGTGATTTAACTGGTAAGTGTATTTATTATTTAGAAAACTTTTATAAGCGCTTGAGTCTGATAAAGTAGTTACGTTATATTATAGAATTTGTAACTAACTTTCAACAGTTGTTACCCTGTGCCATGTAATGTTATTTTGTAATAAAGAACTTTTAAAAACAAACAAAACCATCGTTTTCTACCATACCGGTAGGACATTACAACGGAAAGCACCCTACAAATTTTGATTACCTACATACATACATACATATTGTCACGCCTTTATCCCCGAAGGGGTAGGCAGAGGCATATTAAACGCCCACATTTCACCGTATGCATTTTTGTCCCACGTAACAGGTGGTGAGACCATTGCCGTGTTGAAATGGACAGGCGCAGGCTGTCGCGACCTGCTGTTGAAATTTTTTTATATGGCCCATATGGCCTTCAACCTGGCTTAACGACTGCCATTTTATTTGACCAACGGCTTAACGTGCCTTACGAAGCACGGAACTAGGGTGGGTCTAAATGGCCGAATAAATTTAATAAAATAAAAAATATGTCTATTTTAGATTTTAAATTTGGAAGAAATTTTGAACCCGTTGCCTTTTTAGTGAGGTGGTAACAAAAAGGCTAAAAGGTCTTTTGTGCTAGACGCTAATTAGCACGACCAATTAAAGTCCTGGTAGAATCCGATTACCTTGAGTGACAAAATATACGTTTTTTTTTCATCACAAATGGCTATATATCTTGAACTAAAACACTTGTACTGTTCCACTTATTTATTACTTAACACGTTCCCTGCGCCATCACTTTCAAAAAACTTTCAGCTGGTGCTTTGGAGACCTAAAAGATCTCCAAACTAACTTACCATTTGGTGCGTTTGAGACCTAATCGGTCTCCTAAAGATACAGTTTTCAAAATAGTTTATATCTTCTAAAAAAACAATCAAATATATTTTGAAGTTTTTGTGGGTGAAAGATAGCCTATTGCTTTATATTTTGCTAGGTTCGCACGCAGTTATGACATTTGAATAAACTACAAATACCAAAAAAAAAAATGATATCGATTGTATCTCGTACCGCAACGGAAGATAGTTCAATATGTGTAGTAAGTAGTGATGGGAATAAAATAATATCTCAGTTGTCGATTGAAAAAGTTTTATTAATTATGCAAAGTGTTTTTCATTAAAACATGGTAAGCACATTGATTGCTTGCATTGCGCGCAAATAGTAACAATTCGTTTAGTTTTTTTAGAAGCGTCAGTGCTGTTTAATGTGCGTCGTAATTTTTCGTAACAACCCACACAACGTCTTTTTTTGTCGCCACGTTGGAAAACATGATCAGTAATAAATTGCATTGTATAAATAAACAGCATGCAACTATGTCAGTGAAGTAAATGCGATGGAATCTAATTTTATTAGTTTCGTTATTCGAGTGTCTTATGTATATTTTTGTTCTTAGGCTGTTGTTGCTTTAAAAAAATATACGTAGGTATTAAATAAAAGTTGGATGTCACAGGTCTCTTGTAAGTTTACTATAACAACGTTTTTGTTTTAATAACCGAAATTTAGGCTACCAGAAACTTACCAGAGAGTGATGTGAACCCCCCCCCCCCTCCCCCTGTGTAGTATAATGCTTACATAATTAAAACACTCTAGCATTAGAGATAAGTAGCAAAGCCCACCAGAAATGCTACTAAGCTAAGACAATCTCAAAAACAACCAAAAATTTTCAGGCAATCAACAGAAGAAGTAGGTACCTACATAACGCGTTTCAAACACAAAAAAATAAAAACCACGTAATATCGAAAAAAAGGCAGGCAGATGTTAGTTGGAAATAAAGTCTCCCCTCTTTAATTTATATAATTTGAATGGTATCCAAGAAGATTTTTGTTCAGTAAACTTGAATGATTAAAGTTCATAATATGCTCAGTTTCATGCAAAGCGTGCTGCAGTTAGTTGACGATGCTAAGCTTACGCGTTATCTGGAACCATTACCTAAGTTTCTGGAGAGATTTTAGCTACCTTTATGAGTAAGAACGGTTTGTTTTCGAAGAACTGTTAGGTATGTTGACCACGGCAATCTTCTGACACCACCACGCTCGCCATCGGATTTATCCGCATACCCTTGAACCTAAACGGTTATGTTTAGAACAAATTAAGATGTATTTCCTCAAAAAAATGGACTACAACATGATACCTACTCTGCAAAAATGGTGAGAAAAACGCAGTAGGTAAGTACACAAGTATGTGTCTAGTATTTTGAGCGCTTTCAGGCAAGAGGGATGGCCTAGTGTATCTGCTTTACATTAGATATCATGTCACAAGAAACCTGCAGGTTTTATATACACGCTTGTTGTCACACGAGTTGTATTACAAATAGTAATTTGTGCAATAATAAGTTAATCATACCTGTTCCAGAAATTTTTCGGCCTCCGAATGTTTCGATTATTGATTCTGTGAATTCTTTTTTTGACATTTTCTTGTCTGTATTTGCATTGTATATTATCCATGCGTTTATGAGTGCAGTACCAAATAAAAATTCCATCATCACTTTCCGATACCACTTTAGACCTCGTCGTAAAGTAGTATAGTATGCCGACATTTGATCTGAGTAGTCTATCCCTTTTTTATTATCATTATAAGTTAAAATGCACAGTGGCTTTCTGATCATTTCATTAGTTCTCTTATGTATCTTACCTGTATCTACTAGAGACGCTTTATGTGCTTTACAGGAAGTTATCATTGAAACTTGGCGCTTATCGTGCCATTTAATAACTTTCACACCACTAGGCAGCATTAACCCTTCAACTTCGCCTTTTTTCAATTTTTTAGACATAAATTGCATGGGAAGTCCTCTTCGGTTTGATCTTAGCGTGCCACAGTAAAATGTTTTCTTTTCTAAGAGTTCCTCTACTAAATCAAGAGAAGAATAAAAGTTATCGGCTACTAAAACTCGTCCTTCATTTTCTAGACCCTCTATGAGCTTCATAACTACATTTTTTCCATGGTTCACTTCTCTGCTATTTCCTTCTTTACCTGTATATACTATGGTTTTAAAAGTGTACCCCTCAGGAGTACATAGTTTATATAATTTAACTCCATATTTATGCGATTTATTTTTGATATATTGGCGAAAAATAAGTCTACCGCGCCAGGGAATCATTGATTCGTCTATCACGATAAATTTTCCTGGAGTTAAAATATGTCTAAAACGATTATTTAACATATTAAGTATTTGTCGAATTTTGTAGAGTCTATCTTCAGTATCATTTCTTTCATCGCTGAAATGCCAAAACTTTAGAAGCAAGATAAATCTATCTCTTCCCATGAGAGAGCATATATATTCATTTCTGTAAATGGATTTCTTTGACCAATAATCGTGAAAATGTGGAACCTTATTTAAGCCCATCGTAAGTATGACACTGAAAAACTGACGCATTTCATTTGCATCTGTAGGTTTCCAAGCTTTAGAGCGTGATTTTGATGTAATTTCTTTTTCTAACATAACATAACATACTTTCACGCCTTTATCCTCGAAGGGGTAGGCAGAGGCGTACTATACGCCCACGTTTCACCGTATGCTTTTGCTTTTTGTCCCACGTAACAGGTGGTGAGCCCATTGCCGTTGAAATAGACAGGTGCAGGTTGTGGCGACCTGCTGTTGAAATTTTTCAAGCCGCTCATAAGGCATTCAACTGGCTTAACGACTGCCATTGTACTGGCAACCGGGACCAACGGCTTAACGTGCCTTCCGAAGCACGGAAACGCTCGCAAATATAAATGCCACAAAGTGGTCACCCATCCGAGGACCAGCCATAGTGAAGGTTGCTTAACGCAGTGATCGTTTACAGAACACTACGTCCGCGGGGCCACGAGCGCTTCTTTTTCTAATAAATATTTATCTGCGTATTTATTAGTTTCTTCTACTATTTTATCAATAATATTGTCAGTTAGAAACAAACTATAAATATCGACGGGCAATTTATTACGAATAGGTACATTTGTCACGCTATCAAGTATGCTCTCATCGAAGCTCAATACGTCATTGTCGGGAATGTCAATCCAATCTTTATCACCCTCAAGCTCTCCACCCTCAGTTTCTGATATATTTTCAGACATATTATCTTTATCTTCACTTATTATATCGGATGAGAGATTTTCACCTGTATCATCATCACTTCCATTTGAAACGATTTCTTCTATTTCAGTATTGGTTGCTTCATCAGTCTGCGTCTCCGGAGCGTCTTCTTGTATTTTTCGTTTTCTACGTCCTGATCTAGTTCTTCCACTTTTTCATTCTGTATTTCTAGACTTCTATTTTGCTTATTCTGGTCTTTTTCTTGTCCTATTATATTATTTTCTAGTTGCTTTTCAGTGTTTCTCTCTTCTAAATGTTTTTGTGAATTATTGTTCAAGTTGCATTTAGACGTTTTTCTTTCTGCTTTTTCGTCATAAGTGAGCGCATCCTCAAAAGTATATTCAAAAGAAAATGGACTATTGTTTGTATTACCTGTGGTTCTTCTTTCCTTTATAGTTGTTTTAATCAATTTTTGCATACTGCTTTCATTAAATTCTAAAGGTAATAAGTTCGAACATGAAATATTATTCAAAGACGAGCACCTACTTGATGTACATAAAGCATTCAATGAGGCAGGAGAAGCTTTAGCATTTGTGTTGGATGTTTCTGTTAGCATTTGAGTGCACGAGCTAGGAGTAGATAAACCACTATGGTTACGAGAAACAGTACCACAAAATCTACGAGTAGGTGTCATAGGATCAGTAGGTATAGTCGGTGTAGTATTCGTCATCAATAATGTGGTATTATTGTTACTACTTTTTGGACTGGATATCGTATTCTGAAGCACACTAAATCGTTTTCCAGTACATGGGCTGATATATATATATTATTTTCATTACTTAGCTGCGTATGCTCCAACGTAGAAAGGTTCATCATTTTCTTTTTAGGTGCGTCAAATATTTCATAATCAGAATCACTGTCATTATTAGCCAATGGAGGGCAAATTTGAACATTTTCCAAAATTTTTATTTTACTGGACGATGCAGCAGTATAATCCGGCGTTGATTTTTTGTTGGAAATCTCACCAAAATAAATAGATTTTTTACACTTTTTTCTTTTAAAAGCACTCATTGTATAACAAAAATGATAATCAACACGTAGGTATATACGCGAGTGGTATTTCGCAAACGTCCGCGCGACGTCCCACGTCGATGCTAGGACAACACTAAAACGAGTCACGCAGCACCCGCGCCGCCCACCTTCCCTCTCTTGCGTCTATGAGGCGTACGATTCCACGAGTACCGACATATCTCCTAACGCAAGGAATGAAAATAATTACAGTACTGTGCGTTAGGGACCTAATCCATCTCTAATTGCTTTTTTAATGTCCTTGAATTAATCTTTAAGTAGGAAGCAAATATGTATATTTGTCCTACTCATACCTAAAGAACTTTACACGTTAGATCCTCCCGCAAGGAGTGAAACAACACTATTATATTCAACGCACAATACAAAAGTCCTGTAAGAGATCTGATAGATCTCGTAATGCAACGAACGTGTTAAACCTGACCGGTTTCGCCTTACGGCATTTTCAAAGGTTAGCACATATTGTATGTATTTCAGATGTCATTGAATACAATGACATCTGAAATACATACATACAGTTCAAGATGTGTAGCAAGTTCCACCAAGTGCCATCAATCAACAGTGTAAACAAATGGCTATATCTTTTGTCAAAAATTTTTTATGCACAGCTGCAATGAACCGTATACCTGAATATGTACTCGTAGTTTTAATTTCAACTCGCTACCTATAGACAGACAGACGGACGGACAACAAAGTGATCCTATAAGAGTTCCGTTTTCTTCCTTTTAAGATACGTATCGAGAATTCAATATACGTACATTACGAGTATTAGACGTCATTACGTATTTTAACTACAGTTTGTAAATGGCTGCCCATTTACAAACTGTAGTTAAAATACGTAATTCATTCTGCCTTGATATTAGATTACAACACCAATCTTTCCATTCCCAAAGAAACACTTTTAAGTACAAAGTGTTTTGTAGTACTATTATCCTACTATTTTAATCTGATTATTATGATATTGTGTGAATGAAATGTTAAATAAATTAGGGGATGCCTACGACTGTGCGATGTAGAGGAGAAGAAGTAGGAAAGCGGACCCCGGGCGTCGCGAGTCGCAACTGGGAGAGTCGCGAGAGATGATAACTTAAAATTTGCAGTTTATCATTAAAATGTTGTGATAATGTCTCTTTTTAGAGCCGTGTCTTTAGAATTTATATTCCCAGAGATTATTATAGAGTATAATCGTGCATTATCGCCGAGGGGGTGTCAGAGATTACAGATTTATAAAACTAAAACTAACTATCTTCACGCTGTATCCCTGACGGGGTAGTCAGTGAGGACAGATCGCCAGGCTTCGCGGTCCATTACAGATTAATCCCAGAGATAATCCAAATTTTAATTTTTAATAACAGAAATATCGATAAATTTTTACCACTAGTTCCACATTATATTTCGTTAAGACATTCATATTCCCGACATTTCTTTATTTTAATAATATTTCTTTATTATATTAGCCTGCATCTGTCCATTTCAACACGGCGATGGGCTCACCGCCTGTTACGTGGGACAAAAATGCATACGGTGAAATGGGGCGTTTAATATGCCTCAGCCTACCCCTTCGAGGATAAAGGCGTGACAATATGTATGTATGTATAATTACTATTTTAAAGCTGATGAGTTTGTTTGTATGTTTGTTTGGTTGAGGGCCATAATCTCAGGAACTACTATTCGAATTTGAACAATTCTTTTAGTGTTGGATAGCCTATTTATTGAGAAAGGCTATAGGTATCATCACTCTACTACCCTCGAGAGCGGAGCAGTAATCATAAATGTCAATAAATAGCAATTTTTTTAGCATTTTTGTAGAATTTATAAGTGACGGGATTAAATAGGTGCGACCTGTATGTATATAAGCATTAATTTGACGATATTACTGACATTCAATCAAGGAAAATGACATACAAATTAAATAGTCTGTAATATAAGCCAATATGTCTTGGTTTATCAGCATACAATCAACGTCAACATCGATGCTAACTCGATCGATGCTAACCCAAATTAATTAAGTTAACGTTAATTTGATGTGTCATACTGATGTTTACTTGATGTAAAAAATTATTACAGTACAAATTGTGTGTTCAAACTTCGAGTAAAATCAAACCTGCTATATTTGTTTCACTGGAGTAATTATTATAATAATAATAAATATCGTATGTACGTTTATTATATTTTTAATGTATATTTATGAAATACTATGTTTTTATGCATTGTGATTGTCAAATGAAAGGACTTGCTGAAAATTACTAATTTTACTGCAATAAAAAAATAGATTTTCTCTATAAAACAATTTTAGCTATTAATTTATTTCAGTCGAGGACAAAAAATCACATTTGTACTAGTTAGCAGCTCAAAGAAAACTCATTAGCCTTATAATGTTACAGTAAATATTCTTAATGTTTAATTAATTCCACAAATGGGCACAAGGATTCCAGTAAATTGTGTTTTATGAAGTGACTGGGACCATACTCGTATAGGCTTTAATAGGACTAAATGATACCTAATAAGAGAGAATTACAAGCTTTTCAGTAACTTGCAATCTTTAATTTCGTTCGTTTGTTTGTTTTATGTTATGTTAGAACGCGCTAAGCTCAGTAAATATTATTTTTAAAGCAATTAATATGCTAAATTTCTCATAAATGTTTAATAAAGTGAAAAAAGACAATTTGATTCGAGGCGGGGATTCAACCCGAACCGTTTCGAAACAAGTTGAAATTCTTCACCATATTTTAATCGTCATTTAAGACTCATAAATGACGATCATACTCTTAAATGACGATTAAAATATGGTGAAGAATTTCAACTTGTTTCGAAACGGTTCGGGTAGTTCTTTGTCTTTTCTCACTTTATTAAAAAAAAATCATCAGTAAGTACCTATTAGTTGGAATGATTTTTTTTTTGTGTTAGATATTCCGTCTATCAATGAAGACTACAGTCTATATCAACAAATTGTATTGTATGGCATTTCCTGGAGTTGGACGTGATCTATTAAATATGATCATTATATCACGTCCAACTCCAGAAAATGTGTATATATAAACATTTGTATTGTAATTATAGTTAGTCAGTATTAAGTCAGTAAAAATTCAGTAACGCTACATTAAGTCCGTATTATGTTCAGTTATAATAAGGCTTCACTGTCAAAAAAGAAACAATAAGAATTAAACGAGTGAAGTCCACCACAAGATTTTTCCATTCATACAATCTGCTGTATATTGTATGGTCATAAGAACTATCTGTACGTGATAATGGTTTTGTTTACAATATACGATACCCAGCACAGCCAAATTAATGTTAATATAAACTAAGAACAAACTCCAAACGCCACATTGATAACTTTGAATGTTTGAGAAGGAGATTTTAAATCAACAAGGAATCTGCGGACCACTATGCGGCGCAGACACTCATAATCAGGTGGTATAATTTTGTGCATCCTTTGGGTTATGTTCAGGGTTCAGTGGCTGTAGCTGCTTTGTGAAAAAAGTGTATTTCTGAGCCGTTAATCTGCGGGCCACTATCGAAGCCCTGAAAGCAGCTCTCAATCTTAGGTCCTCGTTATTCAGCCGACAGCGCCATTTTGACGTGCAATTAAATAAAATGTCGCAGTGAGGGACTGTATGCGGAAGGTGCAGGTGCAGGAATTGAAAGAGACGCCCAGCAGTGGACTGTCATAGGCTTATTCGATTGTCTATACTAATATATAAAGAAGAAAGATTTGTAAGTTTGTTTGTAATAAATAATCTAAGAAACAACTGGGCTGTTTTAAACAATTAGAAACATTAGAAAGCTACATTCTTCGTGAGTAACATTGGCCATAATGAATTTTCAATAAGTCCGAAACCGTAATCCGTACGAAATCTCGAATAAGAAAACTCTCACGTGAACAAAGCTACGGGCACGTTTAAAATATAAAAGAAATTTCTACCACAATGATACAAACTAAAAGTAAATTAGGTAGATATACTAACCTATACATCATTGTCCCAAAATACATTCTCGATACTGCAATGTGAAGTATTATATCAGTCATCACTTGCAAGTATTTTTTTATTCTGATATTCGTTTTTTACGAAAAATATAGATATTATATTAAAGTACGCTATTACCCCAAGTCGTATGTTTACAACGGTAGCAAATTTGTAGACGCAAGTTTCCGTAACCGACCTCTTCCTGAGGGTTGAACTTTATGGCCCCTCCTCGCAGAATGCGTACAATTTATCAGCCTTTATGATGAATATATTCCATTCAATTATCCCACATGAATTGTTTCTCTGAATATTTAAGGAAGGATACATTTAAGAAATAATAGTGCCCGTAATTATTTATGTTAACAATTTGGTTCTTTTCATTTTGTTATTGTGATCTCAAGAACACAATGTCTGTGACTTATTAGCTATTCAGGCTGTTTTTTGTTACATAGAATAACAAGTAAATCTATTTTATGTTAAACAAAAGTGATAAGACACGGGGTACCTCCTAATATATTTAGGAAATGAGTGTCTGAAATAAGAAAAATAAGATGCCAAATAATATATTTGGCATCTTATTTTTCTTATTTAAATTGGCACATTCTCAACCAACGCTGTCTGTCAGTTCGTCAAAAGTTCTAACAAAGCTAATATAACTTGTGCAATGAGATGTAGCACGGGCGTAGCCAGGTTATAGTTTTTTTTTGGGGGTGAGGGGGATTCCAAAACTTGTAATAATGTGTCAATTTTTGGATATATAGCACCTGCTGACTAACAGACGAGGTCATGGCGAAGAATTCCTTTTGCCGTAAAATGGCAGTCGTTAAGCCTGGTTGAAGGCCTTATAGGCGGCTTAAAAAATTTCAACAGCAGGTAGCCACAGCCTGCCTCAGTCAATTATATATTTCAACACGGCAATGGGCTCACCACCTATTACGTGGGACAGGAATCCACACAGTGAAAATTGGGCATATAATATGCCTCTGCCACCCCTTCGGGGAAAAGGCGTGATGGATATTTATTTATTTTTTTTAGAACTACAAAATCGTTTCGAGTTTCGATCTGCTGTTGTACGCATACCTCTACAGATTCTTAGCCCGTTTTTATTCACTTCAGAATCAGGGATTTACATGAGTAGCCCCCATGGTTACTTATTGTGGCCAAGACTGAGTACCTACTTGGCACTAAATTCTACAGGTAAAGTCGTCGGCATAGGCGATGATTTAGTCAAGCGCACGAACCAGGTTAAATACCTGGAATCTGTATTACGTGCAGTAATATCGATTGTGACGTCACGACACACATTGCTGCGTAAGTCAAGTTAATATTAGTAATTGGCACCCAAAAATGCCGGTCGGAAGGGACAGGTCTATAACACCTTTGGGGTCAGAGCTACACAAGCAGTTGGTGCGTGTCGCGGCAATAAAAATACTGCGGTGGTTGTGTAGAGGAACTCTCGCATCCGCGGTTTCACTACTAGGGATACCGATGACGAGGATGACGACGAGGTGGAGGTGGAGAAGTAGGAAAACAGACCCAGGCCGGGCGCCGTGAACACAACTGAAACATACGCTCGGATAATGATTATTGTTAATATCGTTAACATTTTGGGGGAAACCACAACCCCCCCCCCCCCCCCTTGGCTACGCCCGTGAGATGTAGTCAACTGATAAACTTAGATATTATAATATACAACTCTATTTTGTACAGTATAAGCTTACAATAGGATATTGCAATATTTTCTATAAGTAAATTATATGATTCGATAATCTAAAATGGACATGGAGCACTGAATTACTACATACATATTTATGCATAGAAAATCCCCAAACTTCGATCTAAACATTTTGAGCCGGGATTCAAACCCTCACAGTCTCAGTAGCAAACACTTACCACTTAGGGAGAAGAGAGATATTTTACATACAAATTATAATAGTCACGCCCTTTCCCCCAAAGCTGTAAAATAGGCATGCATATTGTATGTCCAAATTTCACCAGTTATATTTAATCTCACGTAATTAGTGGAATGCCTATTACCGTAATGAAATGGACTGAAGCCAGTTGTTTTTGCTTGCTTTTGAAGTGTTTTGTATCAATAGGCCTTCAATTTGGTTTAATGACAACCATGTTAAAGGCAGTCGGGAACAACGGCTGAGTGTCCGCTTGTCAATAAAAATGCCACAAACGGTCACTCAGAATTAAACGTATCGTAAGATGCTTAACCTATAATGATTGTTTAATTGACTTAAATACTGTATAAAATGAAAGAGAAGTATTAGATAGCATCTTGGGCTAGCATCCAGTGAATAGTCAAAAATTAAATCGAAATTAAACGATATTTTTTAACATAGCTTTCAATTTTATCTTTTTCTACTTGCCCTTGTACTATACTAGTTGACGCTCGCGGCTCCGCACACGCGGTGTAGTTTTCCCGTTCCCGTTTCCCACAGAAACTTGTTCCCGGGATAAAAAGTAGCCTATGTGGTTATTCTAATGTGTAAGCTATATTATTGGAAAGTTTCATCAAAATTCATTCATTAGATTTTGCTTGATAGAGTAACAAACATCCATTGTTACAAACTTTCGCGTTTATAATATTAGTAGGAAAGAACTCATAAAATTCTGTACACATATGGAATCAGTAAATACTACGTTTTTGAAAGAAATAATAACATTGCAGGTGCAGATACCCTTTTGCCAATTCCAAGTTAATATCGAAAGCTGACCAAATAGATGATACTGCAAACTTATACCGTCATGGTCCCAGGTGTGGTGAAACCAATAACTGTACCGTTACAAAATAGTAGCATACTTAATACACCAGTTCCTATTTCTTATCTGCGTTTCTTCTATAGTTTTTAGGTTTCCGTACAAAAAAAATCAACTGTGTCTTAGTAATAGGTTATTCTTATACATGTATACTAGATGACCCCCCACAGCTTCGCCCGTGGAGTATTTAGACCTACAGTCGCACCTATTTAATCCCGTCGCTTATAAATTCTACATTGATGCATAAAAAGTTGCCCGATTTGTCGATATTTATGACCACTGCTCTGCTCCCTAGTGTAGTAGCGTAATTATATATAGCCTATAGCCTTCCTCGATAAATGGGCTATCTAACACAAAAAATATTTTTCAAATCCGACCAGTAGTTCCTGAGATTAGTGCGTTCAACCAAACATACAAACAAACAAACTATTTAGCTTTATAATATTAGTATAGAAGTATAGATATTATTCCTATATATGTACATACATACATACATAATGTCACGCCTTTATCCCCGAAGATGTAGGCAGAGGCATATAAAACGCCCACATTTCACCGTATGCATTTTAGTCCCACGTAACAGGTGGTGAGCCCATTGCCGTGTTGAAATGGACAAGAGCAGGCTGCGGCGACCTGCTGTTGAAATTTTTTAAGCCGCCCATAAGGCCTTCAACTTGGCTTAACGACTGCCATTTTATTGGCAAACGGGACCAACGGCTTAACGTTCCTTCCGAAGCACGGACCTGGGGTGGGTCTAAAGGGCCGAATAAATTTAATAAAATGTGTCTATTTTAGATGTTAAATTTGGAAGAAATTTTGAACCCGTTGCCCTTTTTAGTGAGGTGGTAACAAAAAAGCTAAAAGGTCTTATGTGCTAGACACTAATTAGCACGACCAATTAAAGTCCTGGTAGTCTCGGACTATGTATTCTATTTATGTATGGTAATATAGTATTAGTACTATTTAAAAATATTTCAACATCAACCTTGAGCACCTTCCTTTACTTAGATACTGATCCCTGCATCACCCTAAGGTTGACTGGAAGAAAATACCTAAAGGTATTAAGTCCACCTTTGTACAAATTTGTGCATAAAGTTTTTAAATATATAAATAATAGGGTTCTGTATTTACCCTTTAGGTACGGAACCCCTTTACGGACGGAGACGGACAGCAGAGTCTTAGCAATAGGGTTCTGTACTCAAAGGGTAAAAACGGAACCCTAATACTAAGACTCCGCTGACCTTCTGTCTGTCACCAGGCTGTATCTCATGATCCGTGATAGCTAGAAAGTTGAATTTTTTTGCTTGTTTTTGCTCAATATTGATAGCGGCAACACGTGATTATTGAAATAGGCAAGTATCAGAGTATCAGTAGTATCAGTCACCAGAGGTTTTACATTCGCTCTGCTGACCCTATTAAGCTATTGAGGTATTTGGTATTAAATAAAGGTATTGTGACGCCTTTAGAGTCAGGTCGTGTCGAAACGAATAAGGATGGACTATGCTGTAACTACCTCTTGGTGACATTTTTCCTTTCCTTCAACATATCCTTCAACTTGCCCTCAGGGCTTAGGGTTAAACGTGGCTTCCAAATCACTGAAACTATCTTGCTGCAATGGTCACTCAGTTTAAGCCTGAACAGGGCGTAGAACAGAACAAGCGGGGCCAAGAGTGCTTTTCTTTCGTACGACGTACATAATGTACAAAAATAATAATGAAATAATATAAATATTTAGAATCTATACAGATAAATAAAATTTAAGTGTTTGTTGGTAATTCCAAATTAACAGCTTCGCACAAAATGCAAATGAAAGTATATGTATATGGTACGAGTATTTACATTACAAAATAAATGTTTTTCTTCGAGATTTTCTTCTTTATGCGACTAGTACTATCGTGAAACACACACCTTCGCCTTTCACACAATCACCTTTTATATACATACATATACGAGTATACATATTGTCACACCTTAAGCATACCTACTATACACATATAACAGGCGATAAGCCCATTGCCGTATTGAAATGGACAGGCGCAGGTTGTGGCGACCTGTTGTTGAAATTTTTCAAGACCATAAGGCCTTTAACGCCTAACGACTGCCATGTTACTGGCAACCGGGACGTGCTTTCCGAAGCACGAAAATGCTCGCAAATGTAAATACTACAAAGCGGTCACCCATCCAAGGAACAGCCACAGTGAAAATTGCTTAACGCAGTGATCGTTTACAGACCAATTACGGCGCTCAAAAAAATCATTAAATTGGTGACATTTGTATTCTAGCCCAACACCACCTTACGAAATAATATAAAGAATAACTTATTCTATTCTCATATTTCAATCTAGAAGTGTTATCTTAAGACACTTATAGATAATAAAGCTAAGGAAGATTGATGAATAATAAATGTTCATTCTGCATTATTCACGATGTGGGATATCAAAGCTCAGAGGGCACACAAAGTGCAATTAAAACTTTCGCCAACTACGCTTCCTTATATTTTTATTGCGAAAATGTCAGCTATTTAGCAGTCGAATTGTATTTCTGAATAATTTATTGCCGTCCAACTTTTCTCTTTGTAGACATTATTTGTGGGCAAGATATAAATGTGGACCATTATACATCCATACATAAACATATTGTCACGCCTTTATCCCCGAAGGGGTAGGCAGAGGCATATTAAACGACCACATTTCACCGTATGCATTTTTGTCCAGAGCCCATTGCCGTGTTGAAATGGACAGGCGCAGGCTGCGGCGACCTGCTGTTGAAATTTTTAAGTCGCCCATAAGGCCTTCATAAGGCCTTGGCTTAACGACTGCCATTTTATTGGCAACCGGGACCAACGGCTTCACGTGCCTTCCGAAGCACGGAACTGGGGTGGGTCTAAAATGCCGAATAAATGTAACAAAATGTGTCTATTTTAAATGTTAAATTTGGAAGAAATTTTAAACCCGTTGCATTTTTAATGATGTGGTAACAAAAAGGCTAAAAGGTCTTATGTGCTAGACTCTAATTAGCACGACCAATTAAAGTACTGGTAGTCTCGAACCTTCTTCCTTATATTTTTATTGCGAAAATTGACAGTTATTTAGCTATTTAGTCGAGTTGTATTTCTGAATAATTTATTATCGTCCCACTTTTCTTTTTGTAGACATTATTTGTGGGCAAGATATAAATGTGGACCATTATACATCCATTGGCATTAAAGATACCCCAACGGAACTGCAACCCGGTCGGGCTGGTGTCGCAGCCCATATGCACATTATTTTGCCAATTCAAATAAAAAACAATTACAAATTAAACTTTAGTATTTAAAAATAGTTATTTATGCAACTGCGCATGAGTGTTTTAATACCTAATTATCAACAATTGCATACAAGACTTTATCACTTTATATATTCGGAAACAGCTTACTGCTAATATCGAAGTAAAATATAGCAGAGATTTGAATAACATACTTTTTTTAAATTGTTCTGAAAGTGAAACACGCGTAAATGACAATGTTCTTTTTTTAAAATTCATACAGATACCACGCATCGAGCAGTAAGAATGTGGCTGTTTGTTTTGTAAAACCTTGGTACAGAAGGGATAAAAAAACAAGGGATGGTTATTATGAAATTTAGTACAACATTATTATTACCATCCATTTGGATGATATAATGTTGTACTGAATATTATATCATCCGGATGAAATAATGGTTATTATGACTTTGTGTGTTTTAATGTTGGCAATAAGTTAATTGTTCAAGAATCTTTTATAGAGAATTTGAAGCAAAGGTGTAAATAAAATAGCAAAACGTAGCCTACGGACACTGCTGGCGTTTCTTGTATTATCATAACGTGTTGGCAGAGGAATATTAAACGCAATTCACGAGTTATATTTGTGTACTACGCAATAGCCTGTTGAGTTGAAATTGAAAGAGACAGGTTGTTGTTACCTAATGTTGAAATTTTCAAGCAGCTAGAAAGCCACTTTGCTAAATGACAACTATGTTACTGGCAGCTGGGAACTGTTGGTCCGATTAACGCACCTTCCCGAGCAAGAAAATACGCCGTAATGGAATTGCCACAAACGGTGACCCAGGATCATAGATTTGTAATAATAACCATATTTTTTTGCCATAACCGTAGAGTATGATGCTACGCATTAGCCTGTTGAGTTGAAATTGAAAGAAACAGGTTGTTGTTATCTAATGTTAAAATTTTCAAACCGCTAGAAAGCCCTATAACTTTGCTAAATGACAACTATGTTACTGGCAGCTGGGACCTGTTGGTCCGACTAGCACACCGTCCAAAGCAAGATAATGTGCCTTAATGGAATTGCCACTAACAGTGACCCAGGACCATATATGTATGTAACCGTAGAGTATGATGCTTAACCCAGTCATCGCTTTCAGAAGACTGAGATAGATAGACTCCTAGCGCTGTATTCTTTATCTTCATCATCCTCTTGCCCTTGTCCCAATTTACTTGTATTCTTTATTCTAAATCAAATAATTAATAACTTATTTACTTATCTGTAACTCTGACTTCAAACTAGTTTCTGTATTTGCCATAATAATTTAATTATTATCATGCATAAATATTAATGAAATCCTATATTATAAACGTAAGTAAATTTGTAACAATAAATAGATGTAGGTTTGTAACTCTTTCACGCACGCTGAAAGGATTTTAATAAGACTGTACAATAATATACCCAATATATATGTGTATATACGTATGTATATACTTACTTTACAATATTATACATCAGAAAAAGGCTACTTTTTTATTCTGGGATCAAATTACTGTGAGAAACGGAAACAGGTAAACTTCTGCACGCGGGAGAAGTCGCAGGCGTCAACTAATCCTATATAAGACGCTCTTACGGGTTTGGGAGGTCAGACGGCAGTCGCCCCTAACAATGCCGAAAATCAAAATCGAAACTTAAAATGCAGCAGTCCAATAAAAGTGATTTCTATAAAGATTTTCACACGCAAGAATAATTAATTGCAACGAACTAAATATTTCTTCTTCATTTATACCGAATCAGTTTTCTGTTTTTTATTGAGAATTCACTCGTAAAAAAGTCAACTTTGTCCAAACAAATCAGAAAACCCGGTATATATTACCATTCCCTGACAAAGGTTAGGCTGTGCAAAGCAAAGTCAACACTTTACCTATCTAGCATGCAATACACGTTCAGTGTTGAAGTTTACCTCCCTGTGAATCTACGAGGAACATGTTGCGTAACTCTCTTGTCGCTTACCTAGCACCTTTTTGATGGGAAATATCTATAGGTGTAGGTAAACCTGATTGAGAGAATTGATGGAGAGAATGGCCGTGGCGAAAAATTATTATGATAGATCGCTGACCTATTGCCTTAAGTCAGAAAGGACAGATCGCCAGGTTTCGCGATCTACGAGGGCTTTTTCACTTTTATAGATTCATTAATCGTTTCATATACCCGTACGTTTGGGTATACGAGTACTTTGACTTATTTATTTTTGGGCAATCTGCTCACGTAGTTTTTATGTAAGTAGCGGTCTATCCGGACTCCTTATACCCTCTACTTTCAAATAATATATATTCGTCGTCAATCGTTCCTTGGTCATTTGCTGGACGTACCCAAACCAGTACTTTGATGATACTTCGTTACAACTTGGAACGATGTAATGCTAATGATACATTATTACTATTATAACACGTCTATAATTAGGAGAAGTATCGCTGATTTTAAGTCAGTTTAACAAGATTTAACTACTAAATACGTGCTAACTACAGCAGTGGCGTTTATTGCCACTTCAGTCTCGTTAACACTCGCGGGCTAGAGTATTATTACTAATTGGGTCTAGCAGTTGGAAATCGTGTACAGTTTAAATAATATGTAATAGTTAGATAATGGCACTAAGATGAGCATGTCATAGTTTTAGAATTATTAAACATGAAAGCGTTATATACGTATTTATGATATGGTAGCGTAGGTAAGTTGTAGTATATGCGGAAGGTCTCGGATTCGCTTCTCGATTAAAACAAATATTATATTTATGTGATCCACATAAAATGTTTGTTTCGAAGTTTGGATATTACCTATGTATCATATTCATATATATTTAGAAATACATGAGTTTAAAAAAAAAAGTTGTTAATATATAATCTTAAAAAAAAATCATCAAATTTATTATATTAGGTTAAGGTACCGAAATTGTCTTCAGTGTAAGCGGTTCTGGCCTTAATTCGTTTGAAGCTTCTAAAAATGCCAAAGAAAATATAAGTTAATCCGACTCCATGCAGCCACGTAAAGCGGATCACGAAAAATAAAAGGTTCAATGGTAGGTATGTATTAGTGACTAAGGGTACATGTTCATCGATCTAAACTATATAATAGTCATACACATTGTCCCAAAAATATGGAAAACCGACTGGGTGGTTTAGTTTAACATCTATTTACTAATATAGAAAGAACTATAACTATTTTGTTTTAAATATTATTTTTGCAAAATTCCGCTTTTTTAAATTATCGTACGATGTCGACACGTGTTTCGCCTACACACGAGGCCACAAGACCGTTTGGCTGCCAAACAGTGTAGATGATTAAAAACAAAATAATTAAAGATTTTTTAAATGGAATTCTGCCATGTAAAGCCTGATTCAATTAGTTATTTAAAATATAAAGCTGAAGAGTTTGTTTATTTGGTTAAACGCTAAACAGATCTTTTTGTGTTGTAGAGCTCGTTTATCGAGCAAGGCTATTGGCTATATGTCATCACGCTACTAACCTAAAGAGAGGAGCAGTCGACAAATCAGGCAATTTTTATACATCATTGTAGAATATATAAACGACGGTATTAAATTGGTGCGACGGAAGAGAAGTATGTCACGGGCGAAACCATAGGGGTCATCTAGTCGAAAATAAAATTCATATAATAGTTAACTAACTATCATCACGCTGTATCCCTGACCCGAGACCCTGATCAGAGAGGACAGATCGGTTCACGATCCATGCACACTTCTTGCATATAATAGTTCAGTGTATAAATCCCTTAATAAATATTTTACAGCTGCTAAAAGTAGGAACCTTAGTATTTTAGGTTTGTGTGTTCAGGATGAATTAATTAAATTTGTTTCCGCTGAGCTCTATTTTGTTAAGGTTTTGATTCGCATCAACAAAGCCAACGCCGTTGGCCGCAAATTGCAGACTCATTGTTTGCCTCAAACAAACATCAGCGGACCTCATTCCTTCCTTTTACAAAGGGACTCTATTTAAGGCGGGCAAATCATTTTCATTGTTTCGTTTTTAATTACTTATAATATTTGTTAGGTTTTCTTGGTTTTGTTAGCTATAATCTTTTTTTCAATACTTAAAACTAGATGACCCCCACGGCTTCGCCTGTGGCATAGTTCGAACTCCCGTCGCACCTATTTAACCCTGCCGCTTATAAATTCTTCAACAATGCATAAAAATCTGCCCGATTTGTCGACATTTATGATTACTGCTCCGCTTCCTAAAGTCGTTGCGTGATGATATATAACCTATAGCTTTCTTCGACAAATAGGATATCCAAAACAAAAATATTTATTACCAGTTATTCCTCAGATTAACGAGTTTAACCAAACAAAGACCTCACACAAAAATCAAAAAATACTCAAAAAATCTCTTTTCAGCTTTATATATTAGTATGAAGTATGGATATTGATTCTCGCGTTACAGTGTTTGTTGCCTACTCCTCCGAAACGGGTTGACCAATTTTAATGAAATTTTATATCTATTCGGTAGGTCTAAGAATCGGTCATAATCAATTGTCATACCCCCAAGTGATGAGGCTGTTCCTTTATATGTCAAAACAACGTTTGTTGGTCAGTAAATATATTACAAAAATGTTAACTACTTACATTTGTGTGTGGTTCAACAACACTAAATATTCTGCATTTTTTCAAATTTGTCACGATATAGAACCTTCTTCAGAGATGATTGTAGGTCACATTTTAAAAGAGGAACTGTGCGGGTGAATCCCATGGTCGTTTTGTAGTTAATATTTAAAATTTCTCAATAAACAACCTTTTTTTTTTTTTTAGTTTTACGTTGAAAGGTACAAAGTAACGCGATTTTATACGTCCGGCAATGTGCCTTCAATGGTTTTGGGTTGTGTTATTATGGGTAGATGATGTGTAAGGATGTTGTGAGTTGTTTTGGGGTTTAAGGAATTTATATATTATCTGTGCGTGTGCATGGTTGGTATGAGACATCATTTTGAATATTGCATCCTAGACTATACAGACTTCTAAAAGTAATTTACTATCTTCACGCTGTATCCCTGACGGGGTAGTCAGAGAGGACAGATCGCCAGGCTTCGCGATCCATGCATACTTCTTTCGCTTCTTCGAGATTCATCAATCACTTCATACACGCACGTCTGGGTATCCGAGTACTTTTGACCTTTCCGTTTTTGAGCAATCTGCTCACGTGGTCTTCATATGTAAGTCTCGGCCTTCCCTGACTCCTTCTACCCTCTACTTTTGAACAATATATATTCTTCGTCAATCGTTCCTCACTCATTCGTTGGACGTGTCCAAACCAACGGAGCACGCCTTTTTCCAGCTTAACGCTGACACTTTCATTCAAACCTGCCATATTGCGTATCACTTCGTTACGTATTCGGTCGGCCAAGGTAACGCCGCACAATTTTCGAAGTGATCGCATCTCCACAGCATTCAATTTACTTTCATGCATCTGCTGACATACCCAGGTTTCACTACCGTAAAGCAAAGTTGGCACTAGCACTGCGTTATGAATCGCCAGTCGTGCTTCTTTTACGATGCTTTGTCGCTTTACTAACTGGAACAAAGCACCGTTAACTTTGTTTCCGGCAGCTACTCGCCGTTCTACATCCGAATCACATCTTCCATCCGCGCTAAACATACTTCCTAAATACACAATTTCATTCACTTGCTCTAGACGTTCCTGGTTTACTCTAATCTCGCATTTAGTTCTTACGTCACCTCTTTCAAATACAAGAACCTTAGTTTTACTTGCATTCAAGCGGAGACCCTTACTTTCACACCCCTCTTTCATATTAGTGACTAATGCCTGTAGGTCGGCTTCTGACGAGGCCATGAGCACCGCATCATCAGCGTACAGCAGACAGTTTACTGTAAAGTCACCCAAATTCACACCCATATTAAAATCTTTCAACTTCTGCAGGCAACTGTCCAGATACACTATGAACAGCCAGGCGGACATGACACATCCCTGTTTGACGCCTGTACAGACATCAAAAAGAGGTGACACATCCCCCCCTACTCGCACGCAAGCCTTACAGTCCTTATAAAGCGACTGTATTGCCCGCAGTAGCGAGCCGTCCACACCATATCCTGGCAGCAAGTCCCACAGCGTTTCTCTCACAACGTTATCAAATGCTTTCTCTAGATCCACAAAAGCGCAGAAAACCTTCTGGCTAAGAGCCAGAAACTTTTCCGAGATCATGCGGAGAGAAAACACTTGATCCATGCAACCTCTTCCACGTCGGAATCCGCATTGAGCCTCCCATAAATACCTTTCAGACTTTTCTTCCATTCGTGCCGTTATAACCTTTGCATACACCTTACTAGCTAAGCTGACCAAGCTGATCGCCCTGTAGCTGGAGCAGTTTAGGCGCGAGCCTTTCCCTTTGTAAATAGGTACTACAACTGCTACTCGCCAGTCATCCGGGACCTCACCTGTCCGCCAGCACAAGTTGCATAACAGACATAGTGTGTCCCAGACACGCGACCCACCGTACTTGATCATCTCAGCAGTAACTCTGTCTTTTCCCGCAGCCTTACCACATTTCATATTTATTCTTCTTTGTTAAAGTAATTTAACAAAGATAAGTGTAGATTTATAATATCGTATATATATACATATATACACATAAATAGATAGATATATAAAATATACTCATGCACACCACAAAGTACTTACATAAATAAATTATTTTTTTAAATAATTACTATAGTATACTATTTATCAAAGGGGTTCCAGAGGTCTATATTGACACTATCCGGGACATGTACTGTGACTCCGACTCAATGGTTCGGACTGCTGTTGGCGACACGAAACCCTTCCCCATCACCGTCGGGGTACACCAGGGTTCTGTCCTTAGTCCGCTTCTGTTCAGTGTAATATTAGACGAATTGTCGGACAGCATCAGAAACCCGCATGAGCAGCCTCCATGGTTGCTCATGTATGCTGACGATATTGCGCTGGCAGACGCGGACAGGGGCAGATTGGTGCGACGTGTAAAGGCGTGGAAGGAGACGCTTGAGAACGGCGGTCTGAAACTAAATGTGGCGAAGACCGAGTACTTGGCACTAAACTCGACAGATCCCACATCCGTCCGCATAGGCGGTGATTTGGTCGAGCGCACGGACCAGGTTAAATACTTGGGATCTGTTTTTCACACGTCCAGTGACATCGATTGCGATGTCAAGTCACGCATTGCTGCCGCGTGGGCCAAATGGCGGGAGATGACCGGTGTCATTTGTGACCCTAAAATGCCGATCCGGTTGAAGGGACAGGTCTACAAAACCATTATTAGACCTGTCCTTTTACATGGCAGTGAGACGTGGCCGATATTGGAGCGACACAAGCAGGAGCTGCGTGTCACGGAAATGAAGATGCTGCGGTGGATGTGTGGAGTCACGCGGATGGACCGCGTGAGGAACTCTCGCATCCGCGGCAGCCTTCACGTCCGTGACATTGCAGACAAGTTGCAAGAGTGTCGCCTTCGTTGGTATGGTCACGTCTTGCGGCAACCGCCGGGCTACGTAGGTAACAAATGTCTGGCCATGTCAGCCCCGCCGGGTCCCGGTAAGAGGGGAAGACCCAAGAAGTGCTGGCTTGACGTCGTAAGGGATGACATGCGTGCCAATGGTCTCACCACAGGGGATGCCGACGACCGTGCGAAGTGGAGGAGAAAATGTAGGAAAGCGGACCCCGGGCGTCGCGAGACGCAACTGGGACAGACGCTCGGATGATGATGACTATTTATCATAGATACAATAATTGTGTAGAAGCTTTTTATTATTTTTTAATTAGGTATTGTTGAATGATTTTAGTTGATTTATAATATAATCCACATGTTGCATGAATGCGTTGAGTGCTGTGGGGCGTGTTATGAGTTGAACTAAATTAAATGGATCTATGCTGTTTGGAGTTACGGTAGTGAGGTTTAACCTTGTTTGGATAAACCTTGGGCGCTCTTTTATTAGGTGGTCGATTGTTTGCCTTGTAATAAGGTCACAGGGGCATAGGTCATCTGCAGTGATTTTGAATCGGTGTAGGTAGGTTTTATGGTATCCATGGTTGGTTAAAATTTGAGTTATTGAAAAGCAGGGTTTGATTACCTTGAGAAATTTCTGGAGATCGGTGTAATTGTTGAACAGGGTGAGTATGTGTGTGCCTTTCTGATAAAGATCTGAGGAGGCTTTTTGTAAGAGTATTTTATTTTTATATTTAATGTAACTGATTGGGAAGTAAGAGTAGTCTGGGGCAATAAACAACCATTGGATTAGTCAAGTTAAAGGCCATATAGGCTTGAAATTTTTCAACTGGTCGCCACATTCTGCGCCTATCTATTTCAACATGGCAACGTTATCACCACTTATTTCCTTTGACAAAAATGCATGTGGTAAAATGTGAAGTATAATATGTCTCAGCCACCTACTCGGAGATAAAATGGTGACTGATAAATATATAGATTGTTGGCTCTATAACAAATGCTTAACTTTGGGAAACGTCACACACAGCACTTCAGTAACTAATGTGTCGTAACTGAACTCAACCAATTTGTATAATAATTTAATTAGAAAAGTTGGTAGAGCCTACGTTCAGTGTTAACAATGAAAGCATTACTCCATTAGCAATATGTGAAATCACTTTTCTAACAAACATAGCACAACTGTCACGTGAAGTCTATCATAAATGTTTAATGAGATTTAGGACCAACATGCAATCTGTCAGATTCAAAAGTAGAATCTATCAAAAATTACAAACAACGCTATTCGGGTATTAGCTGATCAAATATTTTTGTATTGAATATTTTCTCTGTGAATGAGTTTGTATCATCATCATCCGAGCGTATGTCCCAGTTGCGCCTCGCGACGCCCGGGGTCCGCTTTCCTACATTTTCTCCTCCACTTCGCACGGTCGTCGTGTAGTGAGACCATTGGCACGCATGTTCATTTCCCGCAGCATCTCATTTCCGTGACACGCAGCTCCTGCTTGTGTCGCTCCAATATCGGTCACGTCTCACTGCCATGTAAAAGGACAGGTCTAATAATGGTTTTGTAGACCTGTCCCTTCAACCGGATCGGCATTTTAGGGTCACAAATGACACCGGTCATCTCTCGCCATTTGGCCCACGCGGCAGCAATGCCATGCAATGGACGTGTGAAAAACAGATCCCAGGTATTTAACCTGGTCCGTGCGCTCGACCAAATCACCGCCCGCCAGGGCGAAACCCATATTGACACCCCGAGAGAGTACACTCCTGCCGTATCTGAGAGTTTATAATCCTCTCAAAGATCTTCATGGTGTGGGACATCACCTTAATACCGCGGTAGCTCCCGCACTCCTGCACTGATCCCTTACCTTTGAAGACTGGAGTAATAATACTCAGTCTCCATTGGTTTGGGATCTGCCCGCTGAGGAGTATGCAGTTAAAAAGGTTTACTAAGATGCCCACACCGCGAGGACCCATCGCCTTCCAGGCTTCGATGGGGACTCCATCAGGTCCGACAGCTTTCCGATTCTTCATGCGGCGAAGCGCAGTCAGAACTTCTCCAGGCGTTACCGGTAGCACTAGTCCCTCACTCGGAGGGAGGTCCGGAGGCTGCACTTCTTTGTGCTGTTTATTAAGCAGCTCCTGGAAGTACGAGCGCCATCTCTCCTTTACGGCGAGGTCTTCGCTTAACAGGTTGCCCTCAGGGTCTTTTACACAGCGACACTTGGATATATCCTGTGCCGATTTGACCCTGGAGCGCGCCAGCTTATAGATGAGCTTCTGCCCCTCAGACGATTCCAGCTTCTCATACAGAGGTTGTAAGTGGTCTCGTCTGGCTCTGGCTGCAGCTCTCTTTGTGGCGCGCTTGGCAGCCCTGTACGCGTCGCGGTCTTCGGGAGATCCGATCGCTTGCCACTTTTTAAAGAGGGCTTTCTTCTCCCTAGTCTCCCTCTGGACTGCGTCGTTCCACCACCAAGTTTCTTTGTCACATTTGCATCCACCCTTAGACTCACCGAGTACCACCTTCGCCGCTCCAAGGATGGCCGCCTGAACTTTGTCCCAGTAATCTCGAACTGGCCCGCCTTCAGTGTCGGTGCACTTGTCACTGACAGCTGAGACGAACTCCTGGGACCTAGTTTCATCAAGCAGCCACCATCTGATGCGGCGCTGGCACCGCTCGATGCGTTTGGCTTTGGGCTTCACGCAGAGGTCCATGACAAGGAGACGGTGTTGTGCAGTAAGACTCTCTCCGGGTATGACCTTGCAATTGGCCACCTTGCCGATGCTGTGTCGCCTAGTGAGTAGGAAATCGATCTGAGTTGTACGCCTCCCGCTCTTGTAGGTGATGAGATGTTCGGATGTCTTTTTGAAATACGTGTTCACAATGGCCAGATCGGCAGCCGCACACGTTCTGAGGATAGTTTCTCCTTCAGCGTTGCGAGTGCCGTATCCAAAACCACCATGAACACGCTCAAACTCCTCATACCTCTCACCCACATGACCGTTTAGCTCGCCGCCCAAAACGATTCCATATGACAACGGAATGCTCCGAAGCACTCCCTCGAGTTGGCCCCAAAACGACATCTTATCGGCGTCGCTACAACCGGCCTGTGGCGCGTAGGCACTTATCAGGTGGGTAATAATCCCATCGATAAGCACCCTCACGATCATAAGCCGGTCGCTACAGCGTTTCACCTCCAAGATGCCGCTCTGCAGCCCCTCGGAGAGCACCACGGCCACCCCGTTCTCCCCACCAGGCGCACCCGTGTAGTACAGCTTGTAGCCTTTCTGCAGAGGCCGGGTTCTGTTGCCCTTCCACCGAGTCTCCTGCAGGAAAGCCACGTCCACCCTCCGCCTGGAGAGTACTTCGGCCAACTCTACCGCACGCCCAGTCAGCGTGCCAATGTTCCACGATGCGAAGCGGATACGGGTTGGGGCTAACTTCTTTAGCCGTGCTGGCCCGACACACGGCAGCCCTAGCCCACTTGCCACAGGAGTCGGGCGGGGCTCCTACGCGCCGTTTTGCGGCGGCGCCCTATCCCTAGCAGCTTTCCTATTGTACTTTTCCATTTTTGTTTCGGCGGGTGGCTTTTATGGGAGCGACGCCCTCAGACCTCCCAACCCCAGAGGGGAAAGCCAGCGCCAGAGCCTCGTCCGTTAATAAGCAGGTGCACGCACTAGCACGGGAGGTTGACTTGGGCCCCGAAGATCTTGGTGGGGCCCCTTACACCCGTGAATGAGTTTGTATATGTTGGAAAATCTAACACTGCGTAGAGGAGATTGGTACATAATACTCGTAGTCTTATAGGAGGCTTGAAAATTTTCTACAGAAGAATAGCCACTACCTGCGCCAGTTAAAAGATTCTTTTTAAAAAAGGGGATTTTCATTGCGACATGACGAGGAATGATAATATAATCCTCACCTGCGAGGTCTACAGAGAAGCTAGATGGTCAACAATACCGGAAGAGTACCTAGTAGCCAATCAAATTAAGCCCCACTTTCTAGATAATTTGGACTCATGCGGGACTCATACAAAGTTGAGAGACAGGGAGATGTTCTATTATCAAGAAGAAAATAATAAGTAGGTCAAACAATTTACTATGCCATGCGAACATGATGTATGAAATATGGTCCAATGCATAACCTCATATTTAGAAAATTTTATCACAAAGTCCTCCGCCACCTCTGGCTGTCTGTTCGCGATAAACTTAAAAACGATTGCACCTATTTTTGTGCTGTTTGCCACCAATGGATAGAGTGGTTCTCGAGGCATGTTTTAGTATATAACTTGTTAAGTTTCTATATATATTGACTAAAATTTAATAATGTTTGTTGAGTCGCCCATTGTGCTTAAGTTGGAACTTAATGTCCGTAATTTCTTTAATTTCTGATGTAGATACATACACACTGTCCCACCTTTATCTTCAAAGGGGTAGGCAGAGGCATACTATACGCCCTCATTTCACCGTATGCATTTTTGTCCCACGTAACAGGTGGTGAGTCCATTGCCGTGTTAAAATGGACAGACACAGGCTGTGGCGAGCTGCTGTGGAAATTTTCAAAGTCGCCCATAAGGCCAGGCTTAACGACTGCCATTTTACTGGCAACCGGGACCAACGGCTTAACGTGCCTTCCGAAGCACGGAATTTAAATTCCACAAATTGGTCACCCATCCAAGGACCACCTATAGCGAAAGTTGCTTAAAGCAGTGATCGTTTACAGAACAGTGAGTCAGCGGAGCGCTACTGATGTACAATAAAAGAATTTTTTTTTTTGAGGGTCGGACGGGAAAAAGTGTACTGTCTGGGAGCTTTCAATAAAAACGCTGCCTAAGCCTTTTGATATAACAAAATAATGTATGGTGGAATTGTGTATCTAATATATGTCTATATAAAAGACCGCGATGACATAAGTCTATATCTTAAGGATAACATACTAGTTTACTAACACTGGGGAAACGGGTACGGTAAAACTTTACCACGCGGACGAAGTTGTGGGCAGCAGCTAGGTAGAAAAATCTTATAAAAATCTTACTATAGTAAGATTTTTATTTTGATCAATACGTTGCTTGATAAAATACGCCAATAAAACTAAAAGAACGTATAAAAAATAATATCAATCTGAGTAAAACTCGTAGAGAGCTGTAAAAATCAAACAGGGCAGTATCCACTTTACTAGTCTGGACGGACGCCACTGAAATTGATACAAATTACGACTAGTCACGAGATGGCATTCTAGGAATAGCTTATTGTGAGAACTAAGTCTATAGTTTGAAGAAATATGAGTAGGAACGTAATTTTACTCATCTATGCCATTTTGCACACATTTCTTCTATCTCTCTCTTTATCTTAGTGTATTTTCATTTGCTTCCAAGCTCTACCAAGATTTGGAGTCTGGGGTCCACTATGGCTGCTAGGAACAGCTGTCGTTTGACTTTTGTTTTCTGCCATTGTTAGGACCGACTGCCATCTGACCTCCCATCTCCGTAAGGATCGTTGCCTCGTCCGTTAGTCAACCGGTGCACTTGGGCCCCTTACACCCAACTTACAACCTTTTCTCTATCTAGCTGTTTTTATTATCCAAAACTTACGACTGGTGTCTGACGTCTACAATAAAATAGTTATAGTAAATCCTCCTAATATTATAAACGCGAAAGTTTGTAAGTATGGATGTTAGTTACTCTTTCACGCAAAATCTACTGAAATTGATGAAACTTTACAATAATATACCTTACACATCAGAATAACATACATAACTTTATAGGCTACATTCTATCCTGGGAACAAGTTCCTGTGGGAAACGGAAACGGGAAAGCTTTACCTAGTAATACAATATTTGGGACATTGTCACCCGTAAATCAAATTTAAAGTAAAATCTATGTGTGATCACCGCTCAAAAAAATTGTACAGAGCGCAAAGGAATTAAATATACGAGCCGGTTCCTTATTATAATTTTTATCTTACTTTTTTTCTAAACCATATTTTTTGTCCTAATCGTGTGTCCTAATCATCCAGTGTGTGATGTTGAAGACAAATTATGAATATGACAAAAAATATGTATAAAATAGTTAGGTAACACAACAGAAAACTAACCTGCATACTTAATGCCTTTTCTATCTGTACCTAATCATACAAAAAACAGACATCTAAATCGGTGCATGTATCGCCAAAATATCGGCAAACCTATAAACTTACCTACTATCAATTACTTCACCACTGTACTTAGGCCTCTCCCAATTCACGCCACCAACCACGCCTTTATTTAGTCTACCTCACGTTTGTAGAGTTGTTATCTACACTCCAGATTTCGCTTGCTCCATCTGCCATAAATTTTTCAGATATGGCCAGGACTAGCTGCTTCACATCATTTTTCATTTCTGACTAAAAACCATGTTTCGGAGTTTATCCCTCAAAGACACTCCAAACATAACTCGCTCCATAGCTTGTTGCATTTACTAAATCGTTTTTAATAAAAATGTTCCCATTAAAACAAAGTCAATAACATTAGTATCTTATTCAGTAGAGTGTGAAATTTTCCAAACGAGAAAAACTTTACCTCAGGCGTCAGACTTTCATTCTACGATTGCCGTAGTATACAATGTTACGCAACATGAAGGCGTCGCGTACGTGGTTCGTGGCTTGGCCCACTTCGCACAACGCCACGATGAATTAAAACTTTTCTATTTAGAAGATACATGACTCTGACAGAACAGTGCCATTTGGGAGTAACAGAAATAACAAAAATGTGTTCTATATTCAGAAACGTGTTTTGTTTTAAAAAATGTTTTTCCGTCGATTATTCTTTGTATTCCACCGAAGTAAGAATAGGTTATTGAGCTGAGGATCTAAGATTAAAATTTGTAACGCCACGCCCGACAACACCTTTAATAGTCTACACAAATTGTGACGTCGTTTGCTGACTACGCCATATTGGGCGGCAATGCTTACCTGTAGTTAGTCTATAAATAGCGTGTGCATATGTTTCTCTCTTCATTCTGTCGTAAGTCAAGCAATAAACTATGTACGCTGATATACTTGCCGTTACACCATTTCTATGTACGCCCTATAACTCTGCTGTAATACAATGAAAATTGTAAGTGTATATCCACCCATTATGTCACTTAATTCGACTAGTTGGCAAGCCACTAGATTAAAGTATTCGTATAATCTCAGAACAAATTGGCCGTTTAATGGCATAGTTGGGGAGCGGGCGGCAAGATTAGCCCTGAATGAATCAAAGTTGCTCTGGACTTCAATCAATCGATTGCCTTAATCAGATATCTAACTGATACTGTTTTATGTTCAATCTCCGTTTAACCGGATTGTCTGCTATAATAGTAGGTATTTTCATTTCTGTTACATCAATCAGAAAATTGGATTCTTGGCTTCAAAATAATATGGAATACATTTGGATAATACACATGTTGTCCTGGAAACGAAAGAAGAATTCATCACAGCCTCTGAGTAAAACTAAATTATGTATCTAACAGGTGTATCTGAAAATTAAAGTATCTGTTTTTGATTCCAAATTAACAGATTTTCACTTAATGAAAATAAAAGGATATTTACGGCACTTACATAAAAAGTCTTTTTTTTTTATCGTCTCTGTCAATCTATCTGTAGGTTTGTTCCATCTAATCTTTAAAACAACTAGACCGATTTTAACGGAATTTCTCTGGCAGATAGTCAGTAGGTATAATAAGAAGTTACTTAGGTCACATTTTATTCCCTTGTTCCCACGAGAACGAGAACTACACAGGTAATACCCGGGGGTGATTGCTTGTTTGTTACGAGTATATATTCAGTATGTTATTGTGGTCGTGTTTAATAACATGGCTACAATAACACACGGTCTGAATACATACGGCCGACGATAGGTAAAAAAGGCACGTTAAGCCGTTAGTCCCAGTTGCCAGTTACTTCGTTGTATTAAACCAAGTTGAAGGCCTTATGAGCTGCATGGCAATATAGTCATCAGCACGAGAGTAACACCTCTGTCTGTCATTAAAAAATTCATAGGATGAGATATTAGTAACCATTTTCGATAATTTGGGTCGTATGCCTATCCCTGCCGCCTTATTATTATGCCACCTCGGTAGTGTAAAAAGCTTGCTTGATGATTAGTGCCAAATGCTTAATTGAAATTGTTACTATATTCAATTGAAAACCAAAGCAGTCATGCCAAATTTGCAAATACCTAAACCCAATAAACAGACTGAGAAACTCCTCAATCTGTTTATGCATTTGGGTCATTGGAAAGCCAATGATGTTCGGCCCGTCGCTTACGGCGTAGTGCCAATCGATTGATGCCTTGACGTATTGTCAATAAAACTGAATAATGTAAAACAATGAAAAGTAATAACAATAGACGAAGCTTTCATTTCCTTTTCGTCCATTTATCAAAGCTATGGAGCAAAGGAAATGCAAATTGAACTTCAAATTTTGTGAATAGGTTTATAAAGCTTTTATAATACTTTTGCTTTATAAAAGCGTAATAATAAAAAAAGCAAAAAATACCACTCCAGGGAGAAACACATTCCATAGCGGCTCTTTGACAGGTCGCAGTAAAATAACCTGTCTTTTGAAGCGGAACAGTGTGGTAGTCTAGCCCTTCTTTAGGGCTAAGAGTCCCTCGCAAAACTGCCTCGGTGTAGCACTAATTCTTAGAGATATTACATCAAAAAATAAAATTCTTGTTCATAATTATTTTTGATTTTTTTTAATTTCAATATTATTTGTTAAATAAAATTTAATGTTTTTCAATCACGCCATATCCCCGAAGGGGCGGCAGAGGCATACTATACGCCCACTTTTCTCCATGTGTATTCCTGTCCCACATAATAGATGGTGAGCCCATTGCCGTGTTAAAATAGACAAGCGCATGTTGTGACTACCTGCTGTTGAAATATATCAAGCCGCCCATAATGCTTTCAACTTGGTTTTCCGACTGCTATGTTATTGGCAACCAGGACCAACGGCTGTACCTGCCTTCCGAAGCACGAAACGCTCTCAAATGTAAATGCCACAACATTTAATCAAACTTATACTGAGTGTATATACTATCAACTTATGTATAACTATGAATACGTAAATATTTAGAATAAAACCACGTGTAATTTGAATAAAAAGGTACAAAATAATTGACTTTCAACGTGCTGAAATGTTGAACATACTGAACCTAGTTACAACAGAGTTTCAAACAGCCACTTGCCGTTACTAGGTACAGCCCGATATTTAAAATAGCTGCTATTTAAATAAACAGAACAGTGTAACAGTGACAAATACCTGTTGTTGCTGGCAATGTTAAAGTTCTGACACTTTAAGCAATCTACAGTAATTAAAATAAAATCAAATTTATAACTTTACTGTTCAAAGTTACGACTAAGGGACTAATTGACATTGTTAACTAAGAAATGAACAGTGAGCGTTGTAATTTTCAGTAGTGATTGTGACATTCCAATTATTTCATTATATTAGAGAAACTTCTGGTAGCAAATATTTAAGTTTTACTCGAATATATTAAGTACTAGTTGACGCCCGCGGCTTCGCCCGCGTAGAGAGGTTTTCCCGTTCCCGTTTCCCACAGTAACTTGTTCCCGGGATAAAAAGTAGTTTATGTGTTATTCTGATGTATAAGCTATATAATTGCAAAGTTTCATTAGAATCTATTCAGAAGTTTTTACGTGAAAGAGTAACAAACATCCATACAAACTTTCGCATTTATAATATTATTAAGATTAAGATTTATGGAAGGTATATCAAAGAAAGCAAAGTCAAACAAACTAAGGGCATTATTCGTAAGTAGCATAATCAGGAATCAAGTCTCGCTTTCGCAACCGTAGTGATATCTGTGATATCGATTCTCTATTGGCAAGTGTAACATCTCCTCTAAGGCTAAAAGACTAAGGTCAAAGGTCCTAAAATATTTACTTATTAGTCACGACTTAAAGAAGTGCTCGTAGTTCCAATAACTAAACGATCACTGCGTTAAGCCACTTTCGCTATGGCTGGTCTTCAGATGGATAACCGCAGGCATAGGGTGCGATAAGTCATGGCTATTTACGTTACCGTGTTTTGGAAGGCATTGGTGTCGGTTGCTAAGTGTAAGATCTAATAGACGGCTTAAAAATTTTCAACAGCAGATCGCCACAACCCACTGCAGGTTATTTCCATACGGAAACAAGCTTATCACCTGTTACGAGGGACAAAAATACTTATAGTATGCCTCTGCTTCCCCTTATTATAAAGACGATTCTAATAAGTAAAAAAAAACGTATGCAAACAACGTCTAAAACGACTATAGTCAAGAGCAGGGCCCTGCACGTTTGGTGAAAGTACCAATGCAGTTTATAGTATACAATTAGTTTTGTTATCCTGATAAATATTACATTACTAAGGGGAAAGAAACTCTCACGATGAATTCAAATTTGACCTAAAGATAGTTACGCCACCCATGAAAAACTTGGCAGACGATTCAAATATATACCTAGAAAGGAATTGTTTTAAACCTTTTGTACCATGTCTATAATATCGCAAGTTCAAATTTGGGCTGTATGCCAGAAAACTTGTGCAAAACTACTAGTCTCTCAGCCACAACACATCGGCAAATGCAAAATTACCACAGACTTGTAATTTAACATAACTAGGTATATTTGTTATATTTTTATATATTTATTATTCATACTTTGTTTCTTTGACTGCGTCGGTGGCGCAGTGGTCGTGTATGCGACGCTGCGGTCCCGGGTTCGATTCCCGGGTCGGAACAAATTTTTGTGTGATCCACAAATGTTGGTTTCGGAATTTGGGTGTTTCCTTTTTGAGAAATATGTATGTCAGTTGTCTAGATCCCATAGTACAAGCTCATAGCTCAGTTTGAGCTATGTTGTGCTGTGTAAAAATATACCAACAATTTTTTTTTTTAATATTATAAATCGTAATGTACTGTAAATTCTCTACGCATTATCATTATAGGATATAAAAACCTATAATTTGAAAAATGACTAACGCAAAATTTAAGTCTTTATACCTGCTAAAGCTATGTAGGTGATTATTTGATTATAATTATTCATAACGCAGTGCTGGTGCCAACTTTGTTTTACGGTAGTGAAACCTGGGTATGTCAGCAGACGCATGAAAGTAAATTGAATGCTGTGGAGATGCGATAACTTCGAAAATTGTGCGGCGTAACTGTGGCCGACCGAATACGTAACGAAGTGATACACAATATGGCAGGTTTGACTGAAAGTTTCAGCGTTAAGCTGGAAAAGGGCGTGCTCTGTTGGTTTGGACACGTCCAACGAATGAGTGAGGAACGATTGACGAAGAATATATATTGTGCGAAAGTAGAAGGTAGAAGGAGTCAGGGTAGGCCGAGGCTTACATATGAAGACCACGTGAGCAGATTGCTCAAAAACGAAAAGGTCAAAAGTACTCGGATACTTCGACGTGCGTGTATGAAGCGATTGATGAATCTTTAAGAAGCGAAAGAAGTATGCATGGATCGCGAAGCCTGGCGATCTGTCCTCTCTGACTACCCCGTCAGGGATACAGCGTGAAGATAGTTTAGTTTGGTTTTATTTAATTATATTAACTGGATGAAATTAAATTATTTCAAATAACACGTTGTATAAGTAGGTAAAAAGCGATTATAATTAAAATTTTATGCATTTTTTTAAATAAATTGTTTATTCAGCAATATTTTGACGAGAACATAAAACATCAATTTCCCTCATAAGGTAACACCAAGGCTTGTCAAGGTTGGTATTTAAAAAACTAACAAGGTTTCGTGTTTACATTCCTAAACATTAATTTGCACCTGATCGTACTGTAAATACACACGCTAAGCAAGTGTAGGTCCAGTTACTAAGTCCTGGAATCACTTTGTTCTTAGTCTTATTCCTACACTCAAGAATACAATAAAAAAGTGTGTGTGCACCAGAGTACACAGGTAAGAAGTGAAACTTCTTTACGACATATTATTTTTCTACTATTTACAACTTCGCGAAAATTGGGTAGATAAGGCTTATGCATACGTCGATAAAGAAGTTTTACTTACGTCGTTAAAGAAGTTTCACTTCAAAACATCATGGCGCGTCATACGTCGATAATTAATTTCAGTTACGATATAGAAATTTCACTTCAAAACAACATGGCGCGTAACCGAAAAAAGTGACGAATTTTTTACAGCTATAAATTTCTCTCAACGTCGTTATAGAAGTTTCACTTCAAAAATTTTGATTCCATCATAATCATTAAGGAATATTTGGTTATTTTTATTTAACATTACATAAAAGTATAATATATTTTGTTTAACATTACAAAAAAGAATAGTTTATTTCATGGCTCAAAACCAACCTTCGCTTTTCATTATTTGTGATAGATCTTTCGTTTTGAATTAGTGCGCATTACCATAATATTTTGTAGTGAACCAGTGTCATATAGTATTTGTTTTGTTCCTTTCGTGTTTGTTTATTATAATCATGGTTTCTCTTTAAAAGTTTTAAATCATTCGAGACGGATATGGACATCCTGGGTTGTATAACTAACTATACGCAACTGATTTTACTGAGGCCCCGTAATCCAGGTGTTCAATCAATAACTACACGTCACTAATGAAAAGTAAATTAAATTACACTAGTAATATTTATTATTAAATTATGAAACGCTGAGTTTGATTTTGTGAATCTTTCTTTTGCAATTTTTCACTTACTATTGAATATTACAAAATCATCATTATTTTAAAAGTTTGTACCTACTTCCCTCACCTAAAACCCATTTTTTTGTTCAGGTCACAACAAATGGCGGGCACATTGTACAATATATCTTGTCCTTGCCTCACACGTGTATATCCTAATGGAAACCAATATGAATCGTTTTGGGTCGGAAGACAACACATATTATGAAACAAATTTTCAGACGAATAGACCTGTTCCTGATGTGGTACAAAGAAAGAATAATAGTTTGCAATATATTACTGTCTACACGTGTTCGGTTTCAGAGCTCGATGGTGAAGAAAATTAGTTTAATATCGAATACTCTCTGTTTATATTTTTTTTTCATTCAGGTGAAGGGCTTTTAGTATGAATAAATGTAAAGAAAAAGTTTAAGTAGTAGTGACAGAGAGACAAAGTGCTTTATCTAGAACCTTCCTTTTCAGAAAAATTGGATAATAGTGAAACAAACTTATAATATATCAATATGTTTTTATTTATATTTCAAAAAATGAAATCCATTAAATTTTTAATTGCGCTGACACATATTGTATTGTCATGTTTTGAGCTGACCCCTCAACGTTTAGACAGGTCAGATGGCAGTCGCTCCCAAGAATGGTATATGAAAAAGAAGATAGTCAAGCTGATCAGTAAAAGCGGCCCAGGTCAGCAGGGTTTGGAAGCAACTAAGATTACACTAAAATGAAGACAAACATGATCAATACATATTTTGTTCGATATTTCGAATCATTAAACAATATATTTATTATTATAATATTAAGGTCAACCTTTGAAAATTCTGTAAGGCGAAACCGGTCAGATTAAAAAGTAAATCTTGTGTAAAAATAAAGGTGTTTTTATTCAAAATGTGTAGCAAGTTCCACCAAGTGCCATCAATCAACAGTATAAACAATATTTAGGTCAAAACAGGACACGACAAATTAATAATTCCATTAAAGTGTTGGAGTGAAAAATCTCTCAGACGTTAATAATAGTCAGGCAATAATGTTATCTATTTATTTGAAAGGAAAGTCCCTGTTGAATCCAACAGCTCAACTTCAAGCTTAAAGAATTCTTTGATTGATTCCTAGTAGTTGGTTTTTCTCAAAAGTGACTGGTTTTGGTTTTACCTTTGAGCCCATTTAAGCCCGGAGGGTTGACTTGTATACTAGACATTTTGATAGGGTCACTCCCACTCCTAATACTCTTAATAGTTGAGAAAATGGTATGAGAAGCAAATATAGGCACTGAATTTCAAAACCTACACTTAGATCGACATCATCACTACTAAGGTAACTTAACCAAGGATTGTTATAACAAAATTTGCTTTGATTGTAGCGAGATTGTAGCTAAGGTCACATCGAATGAGATTTCTCTGTCACTTTTGTGAAGTGACTAAAAAATTGTTCACTCGGTTCGTTTGAGTATTACTGACAGAATACAAATGTACTCGTAGCTACAAATCTAGAGTGTATGAGAAATCTTTGCCGTTTGTTATGAATATAGGCTTACATTAATCTTAAAGAACACAACTCCTAATTTGACAATCTGCAAATATATGGCGTTGCATTGATTGTAATTCCTAGTTATTTTGAGTTTTTTACTTTTATACACTATATTGTTAACGAAAAGTTGTCTATTAAGTATACTATTATGTGTTATATGTATTGTTTACGTAGCTTTACTACACACAAGCTACCTATTTGTGAGATAAATCAATATCTCTATCTGTCCATCCTACCTGTTGCCTGGAAGAAATTGCTTTTAGCGATAAGGCCGCCCTTTATGCGAATATTGAGTGAAATTTATTGTAACTTAGCTTTAACTTGGTGTACAAATAAATAAAATTTGATTCTATTTCAATCTTAATCTGTAGACATACAGACGTACAAATGGACAATAAAAGTTTAATTTTTATAAAGACAAAAGTTGCCTTAAATTATGTTTCCAACAAACGGAATACTTCTTTAGAATTTCATTTTTTAGATCTCGAAAATCTGCATTATCATAGATTATTGCTTCCCTAATAGATACCTAGTTATATAAAAACCCAAGTATAATCTGCCCCGTTGTTTAATATGAATTTCGTAAATTACTCTTTTATTTCTTTTGGACTTTCTTAAATGGGCCTTTGTCTTTTTTTTTTCTTTATGCATATTTCAATCTCATCTGCCGGTCTACATCAAGCAGTGGACGTCAATCTCAGATAATTAGCGCTAACTGCTAGATGTAGATCGATCCTCCATGATCAAACAGGGATTTTTTGACTTATTATACAATGCTGACTAGACGAGTTGGTATAGGATTTTACTTTAAGTCTTCAGCCTTCTCGTAATGTGTCCTTTTCCGAAAGTGTATCCATAAGCAGATGGACACACAGAACATACGTAGGACACATCAACATTATCTTATGTAACACCTTATGAAAATGGGTAACTACTCATTTTCGCAAATAAAGAATTGAATTTGAAAATGCCATAACAAATCTTGCTCCTAGCAGCCAATATGAGCGCGCCTCCATGCCATGCCACCAACCCCAAGTGGGGTTTGAAAGCACCTGTAAATGTATAAAGATATTTTTTATCTTTGACGTCTATAAAAATCAGTATAATTAAGACTGTGAAAGGTGAAGAGACCAGATTCCTCAATGGCAGTATTCTGCATTCTTCTACATAATTTTAAAATTAAATGAGCATGATTTATCTTTAGTTTCAAATTCAGAACTCTTTTCGGGTAGAGGCATCACGCACCATCGAAATAATTTGGTCTCAAACCAAACGTTCATAAAAGCTATTGATGTTCATGTTTATGTTCATTGATATGGGCTCATATAAATGGAAATGGCTTTCAACGGGAACACGGTGGCGCCTGCAACCAACGAGTGAGACTACGCAATTCATTACTTTAAAATTTTATCGCAGGCCTGACAGATATATTGTAACTGACGGTTTACTATGTTGGTCGTAGAGTTTGGCTTTTTGCACGCCTCATAAGCGAAGCGTTGAGGTGGGTACTACTGTCACTTCGCGCAAAACATCTGATTTTTTTTTTTTTTTTTAAATGTCTCTATTTATCATTTATTGCACTTGTAAAATAATATATACAGACACATATCAAGAAAAAACACTATTTTTAACACTCATGATATTTTTGATGCCATTTTTGTTATTTAAACTAGTAAAAAAACTGTTTAAAAATGTTTTGTCTTGGACGTCCGTGTCTGTATGTGCGTATTATTTTCTTGTTAACACGATAACGACCGAAATACATTACTAATCAAGTCTTTTTTTTTCTCTTACGCTTCAGTATAATTAGGAATAGAACTCTTTCCATTTTCACGGTCTGATTCGATGTGGTTTAATTGTTATTATATTTTTTTCAATATTTTCGAAAACTTTTGTGTACTGTCTAATAAACATTCTCGTAAAGTTGTTAACAATTGCGAATATAGATGCCGCTGTGCACAACTCTTGGCTGGTACAATAAAAAGGAACGACTTTAGTTTTAATTTTTAATATTTAACAATTTTTTTTTAATTTAATAAAAGCGTGTGAGGCGTGCACTTTGGGCTTTTCCAAACTTTTTAAGAATTTTAAGCATTATATATTCAAATTGTTTTCTCGTATTGTCGCGTTTTGTAAAGACCAGTCAGGTTAGTGTGTAACATGTATGAAGCCTTGCCAAACCAAATTGATAAAACTAAAGATTAACTTTATGCTATTCATCTAAAAATAAAATACGATGGCATTATAAATTCAGGATCCAATTTCTCGTTCGTTTTTCAATCCGGCAACTAAATTGACAGTGCTTATTTAATTAATAACAAACTGGACGTTTTAGTAACAGAAACTTTAACAACACCAGTTGCAGGTGTAAAAACGCTAGTTTCGTCGAACATTCCCGAAGGATCAAAAGATTTGTAACGTCGAATAATGCAGTAAATGGCGATCCGTTTCAAACGAAAAACGTGTTTATTTATATTTAATCAGAAGTAGATTAACGAAAATTGGTTGCAATCTTTGAAAATAGATAACGTCCCATGTAAACTTAGAACTCCTATTTTGCCTTAAAATTATGCAAAACAAGTGTCAATTTATTTGTACCCTTAATTACGTGTAGGTAAGTAGAGGTATGTAATTTTATGATTCCAACTATGAAAATTACGAACTTTCATACTACTGTTTATTCATTGTTTTACCCCTTAGTAGTAGACTTCTGAAAAAATATTTCTTTGTGGGATTGATTACAAGGGTAGCTTACCCTACAAATTTCAAGTTCCTAGCTGTAAGGGTTTCGGCAGGGCTTTGATAGATGAGTAAGCTGACCCCGTAATTTTATTAAAATAGATAAAATATTTTAAACCAGTTTCTAAATTTTTATTGATATTGTTAAAACTGTTTAGGTTTACAAAGCAATTGTTATCGAACAGTACAGGTGGCATTATTTAATAATAAAAGTAACCTACAACTAGAAAAAACACAGCAACCAAACCTTGTATTTGATTTCATAAGTTCCTTCACAACAAAAAAATATGCCATTCATTCTTTTGTTCCAATTTATTCATTTAGATTCACTATAAAACTTTTGCAATCGGAAAGAATATTTAGATACTATTATTTCATATCATGCGAGGTGAGTCTTTCTTTGACTAGCTAAAACTAACTTTAAAACATAAGTGTTATAAGTCGTACGTATTACAGTGACAAAAACATTCGTATTTAGTTGATTGATTGATTGGTAGACTAGGGAAGATTGATCTATTGTCAGTCTTGGCAGGCGCTATCATTGATCGCTCCGATTTTATGTCAGCTTTATTTTGATCATGAGAACTTTATTGTGGTGTTATTTTTCTTTGTGTACCTATATTAACGCGGTAGAACTGTGGCAAAGTCAAGTCTACTATTCATCTTTGTTGGACAAGTTAATGAAGCGGTTAAATAAATGTGGTAGAACCTGAATTCCACTTTGCATAGCTCTAGTTTATTATTCCCAACCAAGTCGTACTATGTTATAAAGACTGGGATAAATTAAAGCCTAATAAAAAGATGCAGATACGAGTATGTGACTACAAAATGAGATTGAGGTACGTTTGGAACTGTGCAAGATTGTCGCAAACTCGAATGTTATGTCATGTAACTCGAATGTCAAATGTTTGTAAGAAGATGCGCTCACAAAACCTAGGCGGCTCTATCGCTAAGGGCGCTTTGGGTCTTTTTTCCTTGCTAAGGAGCTGACAGAAAAATATGCAGGTCACACCGGTTAATACCAAGTTGCTCCTTGATGTCAAATGTTTGTATAGTTAAATAAGTATATAATACATTATATACGCGGAGACATGACAAGCTTAAATACACGGAGACAAACTTAAATAATTTTCATGACTGCAAAATGGCGCGGACTACTTGTCTGCATTGAATAAAAGATCATATTCTGCCAGCTATACAAAAATAATATTAGAAATGTTGGTAACTATTAAAACTTCATTTTTAAATAAATAATTGAATCAGGCGTTACATGGCGGAAATCCATTTTTAAAACTATAATTATTTTGTTTTTAAATGTTATTTTTGCAATATTCCGCTTTTTTATAATGTCGTACGATGTTGACACGTGTTTCGCCTATACACGAGGCATTATCAAGACTGTTTGGCAGCAAAAGTACTTACGCGTTCACCTCAATCTTTTGTGTTTGAACGCAACCAAACGATAGTGCGATGTAGACTTCTAGTTGTTTTGTCTATTTTTGAATAAACTTAGCAAAACCGAAGTATGGACGTCTGTTTGATCGTTCAGCAAAGTACACCCGTCCCGTTTTATAATTTCTAACTGCTCTAATACGGACATTTTTAGACCCTTTTCACATAAATGTAAAATTTCAAAACTGTTGTTATCATTCAAAATATGCCCGGTGTCCAGCAAATGCTTCGCGAAATGTGATTTATCTGTGTGACCGTTTCGGAATGCTCCTAAGTGTTCCTTATATCTGGTATCAAATGAACGACCTGTTTGGCCTATATAAACATTGCTACAACCATCACATTTCAACTTATAAATACCGGATTTTTTGCTATTACTAATACTATCTTTACCATTACATAATGTTTTTAAGGTATTTTGAGGTCTATAGGCCGAGAAAACATTATTTTCCTTAAGTACCCTCGCCACACGATGTGTGATACGCCCAAAGTATGGGAGACTAGAAGTATACTTTTTAGTTTCTTTAGTTGATGGGTACAAAAGGAGTTGAACCATATTATTTTGCTTTTTTAAAAAAAATTGAGTGTATTAATTTTGAGCTATAGCCGTTAGATTGTGCAATGCAGCAAATAATATTCAATTCCTTGTCAAATGCCTCTCCGCTTAATGGAACATTTAATAGCCTATGAATCATACCATGGAAAGCCGCCATTTTGTGAAGCCATGGGTGGCAAGAATTAAAAGGAATTGTAGTATCTGTTTAAGTTTGTTTACGGAATATTTCAAAACCATGCATTATGCCATTTTTTAAAATTGATAGCTCTAGGAAGTTCAATAAATTATTTTGTTCTATCTCTAATTTAAATTTAATTTAAGGGTAAATGCCATTTAAGTTACTGAGAAATACACTTAGTTGTCTACGGGTCATTAGTTAGTCTTTTCTTAGTTGTCTACATTATTAAATCATCTACATATCTGTAATAATATGAAATATGACTGTTATTGATTATATTTCTATTTTCAAAATAGTCCATAAATATGTCTGCCATTAGGGGGCTTAAAGGCGAGCCCATAACTAGACCTTCTTTTTGTACATAATATTCATAGTTAAATTGAAAGTAATTTTGCTTCATACAAAGCTCCGCGTAAAATATCATTAATTTGTTCTGGATGTAATCTTTTCATTTGCAACATATTTTTTATAAGTTTTAAATAAATATCCATCACGCCTTATCCCCGAAGGGGTGGCAGAGGCATATTATATGCCCACTTTTCACCGTGCGGATTCCTGTCCCACGTAATAGGTGGTGAGCCCATTGCCGTGTTGAAATAGACAGACGCAGGTTGTGGCTACCTGCTGTTGAAATTTTTTAAGCCGCCTATAAGGCCTTCAACCAGGCTTAACGACTGCCATTTTACTGGCAACCGGGACCAACGGCTTAACGTGCCTTCCGAAGCACGGAAACGCTCGCAAATGTAAATGCCACAAAGTGGTCACCCATCCGACGACCAGCCATAGAGAAAGTTGCGTACCTCAGTGATCGTTTACCGAACACTGAGACCGCGGGGCCACGAGCGCTTCCTAATTTGGCTAATTTATAAGTGGGCGCGCTTATATACGAGACTACAGGTCGGTAAGTTACATTGTTTTTATGAATTTTTGGTAACCTGTAAAGTAGTGGACATTGTGGATTCATAGGTATTAAGGTCCGAAGTAACGGCGAATCTCCTGGAAAAAGGTATTTTGCTGCTTTTATACAAAGTTTTAGCTCTGCGTGATACTTGAAACTCATCTGTCAGAATGATGTCATTCTCTTTGCTGGTGTATTCAGCTCTGGGCATAATCACTATAGTGTTACCTTTATCAGCTTTATTAATGACTAAATTATTGGTGACTAGTTTTTGGTGTATTGATGTAAAGTTTTTTATATCCGAGCTATGAAAACCTGTAGACTTATATGATTTTATCTGGTGAGCCGCCAGATTTAGCTATATTGTCCTTTTTATTCCTAACGATTGCTACCTCGGTATCCACTGCCAGTGTCTCTTTGGACCTTGTAGCAACCGGTTTAGGCATACTATATTTTAAACCTTTTTCCAGGAGTGACATTTCGTTAGTAGAAAACTGAATATTTGAAAGATTTTTAACTCTAGGGTAAAAGGAGTGACTGCAACGTTGTACCTCCTCATTATTTTGAAATCGCGAAGCACTATTTCTCAATGTTTGTAATTTTTCACGTTGGTTTAGATATTTTTTATGAGCTACTTGGAATGCCAGGTCGCGAGCTTTTTGATCTAACAAGTCAAATTCAACGTTATGTAATTTAAATGACAACTCAGAATATAATATTTTTAAATGGAGTTTTTAATTATCTTTAATTTGAAACCAACGCCTTGTCTCCTCGCTCAACCAAATTATTTGCGTCTTTTTTATAGCAACATTAGCAGCCCTAGAATATGTATTTGTACGTATACTGATATAACTTGGAATAACGGTCACATTTCGCGAAGCATTTGCTGGACACCGGGCAAATTTAGATGTAGATGTGTAGATAACAACAGTTTTGGAATTTTAAATTTATGTGAAAAGCGTCTAAAAATGTCCGTATTAGAGCAGTTAGAAGCTATAAAACGGGACGGGTGTACTTTGCTGAACGAACAAACAGACGTCCACACTTCGGTTTTGCTTAGTTTATTCAAAAATAGACAAAACAACTAGAAGTCTCCATCGCGCTATCGTTTGGTTGCGTTCGAACTACAAAAGGTTGAGGTGAACGCGTAAGTACTTTTGCTGCCAAAGCCTTGATAATGCCTCGTGGTTGAGCGGGCGAGATAAATTCATTCAAAATGGACTGTATTTGCGGGGAAAGACAAAAAATGATATTTACACGCGATTGTCGATGGAAAAAGAAATGGAAAAACAGGAATGGGCACACTACCTTGCTGCTTGCTGCGAGATGCTGAGGTGGAGGCTGCCGGGGGCGTCCCTGGACTTGAATTTCTGGTTTTCTTGCACGAAAACACTATTTATCCATTGAAAATACAATTATTGCGATAGTTGGTGCGAGCGAGCGCGCGTGGTGTAGGACAGACTGCCAGCCCTCAATCGTGGTCGCTGCCCGTAAGGCTAGCGGCGCGAGCGCAGGTACTTATGCGCGAGACAAAATAGGTGCGAAAGAGAAATGGAATAAAGGGGAGCGGGGGGAGTGTCGACAACTAATTAATTAAAAACAATTGCAGATCTGCGATGCAACAAAGAAAAAATAACGCGGCTACTCTTTTATCGCATATCGGCGCAACCACCTCGTGTGTAGGCGAAACACGTGTCGACATCGTACGACATTCTAAAAAAGCGGAATATTGCAAAAATAACATTTAAAAACAAAATAATTATAGTTTTACTTCATTTTTGTATAAAAGAAATTAGCTTATGTAATTGCAACGGAATTAAAACATTATCAGTGGTGCTAATTCTGTTGTTGAAACCAAAACTAAACTAAATTTCTCTAAAATTTTCTTATTTTTATTAAGAGATTGCCAAATGCTATTGTGTTATTACGTCGAACTAAACTTGGTGATATTATAAACAGCACTAAATTTGTATCTGACATCACTAAAATTCCTTTTATGTAAGTAGCAAACTAGCGAAAACACATAGGTACATTTATACCTAATTCATTTGCAGAAATTGTATACGCACTACTTTTATTTACTATGGTTTGTTTTTTCTTCTACTGAGGTGGCATACGTCGCACCTGATTCAAAGTGGTTATCGTAGCCTACATTTGTAATACTAGCGTTTCTAACCTATATAGCTTATAAACGGCCTCAATACTCATACCTTATAAACTTTGATCCTTTGAAAATGCTGAATTTCAAAACCGGTCAGGTTAAAAAGTAAATCATGAGGAATGTAAAAGTGTTTTCATTTAAGATGTGTAGCAATATCACCAAGTGGCGTCAATACTACTAATATTATAAACGCGAAAGTTTGTAAGTATGGATGGATGTTTGTTACTCTGTCACGCAAAATCTACGAAATCATCAAAATCAGATTGAATTATGATGAAACTTTACAATCTTACGCATCAGAATAGCACATAGGCTGCTTTTATCCCGGGAACAAGCTCCCGTGGGAAACCGGAAGGGGAAGACTTCAACACGCGTGCGGAGCCGCGGGCGTCAACAAGTCAACAATATTAACAATAATAGACCTCATGTGCATTGTATTATTCTGAAAATAATCGACAATATTACCCCATTTCTGGAATGGGTGAAAGACATTATAATCATTATTAGGCTGGTTACAAACTAGGAACAGTTTAATTAACATTCACTATCTCGCTATGAATTTACACGAGCACATTACGAATACATTAATTAATACAGGCATTTCAATAATAAAACAATAAAAATAAATAAAACAAATATCCATCACGCCTTATCCCCGAAGGGGTGGCAGAGGCATATTATATGCCCACTTTTCACCGTGTGGATTCCTGTCCCACGTAATAGGTGGTGAGCCCATTGCCGTGTTGAAATAGACAGACGCAGGCTGTGGCTACCTGCTGTTGAAATTTTTTTAAGCCGCCTATAAGGCCTTCAACCAGGCTTAACGACTGCCATTTTACTGGCAACCGGGACCAACGGCTTAACATGCCTTCCGAAGCACGGAAACGCTAGCAAATGTAAATGCCACAAAGTGGTCACCCATCCGACGACCAGCCATAGTGAAAGTTGCGTACCTCAGTGATCGTTTACCGAACACTGAGCCCGCGGGGCCACGAGCGCTTCAATAAAACAATAAATAAGTATAAAAAAATAACAGCAGTAGGTGCCGTTTAGAGTTAATTCTATATAGCTAATATATAGATTATTTGGAAATCAATTTGTAAAAGTCAATATTTAGGGATGTTCAAAAAAAAAGTATTAATATGGTGTCCGATGCGATATTGAAGATGATTATGTTCATTTTGTTCAAATTTTAAACGACTTGGTGCCTTTCAATTGACGTGCGATTTGATACATTTTAACACAAAATTGGTTCAGATATTGCGCAGAACATTTACGAGGTTTCCTTTGAAATTAACCGTCAAAGCGTACTGTCAGCAAATGTGGTTCACAATTTGATTTATTAGAAACCCCGCACTTTGGCACGTTCGGTTCAATTATTTCTCATATAACTACTGTTATATTTAACGTCCCCTTATTTATTGTTTTGAATTAAAACACACCGCCACTGTATTGCTTATGTTAATAAAGTTAACTAACTTTATCAATAAAGAAAATCTCTAGAAGTCTACATGGACTACTGTCAGCTAAATACTGTAGGTACATTCGCATTGAATACCACTAATATAGTATAAAGTTACTGTTACGAATGACTTACAAAGGAAATTAACACCTAGTTCTATACGTACATCAAACCGAAAAGCTATTTACAAATGAAGAAAATCGAAAATTTTAAAAAATATATGTACAAAAATGTTGAGTTCAGTTGCCAATTTTAAAATTGGCCAAGTTCCATAAGTTAAGTTGGCATAAGTATACTAAACACAAACAAAAACAAAAAATCTGTAATGGAACCTAATGAAAATTTGTAATATTATATAGTTGCGATTATAACTTTACTATGTACTACGTGTACAGACATTTCGTGCATGTAATTTATTAGTACGCAATTTGTATGATCCACAGGTTGAAACTTTCGTTTAAAAAGTAATAAACAATAAACTTTATAGGCTCTACCCTTTTTTTACGTGTGGATGCTATGCCGGATTCCTACCGACTAAAACAAGACGGTACCCTTGATACATCTGCCTATGGAGATGTATCAAGGGAGATGTCCCGGGTGAGAACTCGCAAGGACTCCAGACGCATGATTGTAACGACCCCTATCTGACCATGATTTTTGGCAAACCAACAAACACACTGACTGTTGCATCCTATCGTTGTAAGCTTTGTATTGTACCGTAAGTTCGTTTCTCTTTATAGTTAGTATCGGCTGGTTGTCCCGGATTTGCCTGATAGTCAGTATGTGTCACGTCTATGTGTATTTATATTTATGTTAAGCTTTTTTCTAACTTTGGAGACAATATCAAGCATGTCAAGCGATGTCTCCCTATCCTTAATTGGCAGGATGTTCTGAATTTCGACGGTGGATGATCGTGACAGCTGTTGCAAATCCTCCATTTGTGCCTTTAGTGATTGAATACTGTCCCTATTTCTAATTGGGTTTCCTGTTCGTTTTTCCCTGTTATAACGATTGCAGCGTTTCGGACTAAAAGTTAGGTACTAAAACTATTAGTTGGTGAGGAATTTGGATGAGGGCGCTTGTTAGTAAAATGTAAAATGAGATTAACCTTGTTAGTTGCAAAACTGGAGAGTGATAGCTAAATATCAAGGTCAGATGCGACTTTTGACAACATTGTATTTGTTGAAGCATGGCGCAAACAGTGTTAAACAAGTTTTTACTCACTATAGTACTAGTATAACTGAGAATAGACTTTAGTTCTTTCTTCAGCCGTAAAGTGAACATCGGTGCCTGCTAGCATGGCCGTTGCGGTACAAAATCGAAATAAGCTTTTAGTCTGAACTCCTTGCCAGGACTGATTTTACTCCGACAACATGAAACTCCGAAACTTCTTTATTTCAACAAAATTTTATTTCGAATAAACTTAAGCGCGCTCTTACTGTACGCAGACAAGGCGCTTTTTTTTATATGACTTGACTGAGAAATGATAATATCAATTCGTCATCATTCTTCTTAGTACATAAAATCTTACACGAAAAATACTTTGACAATATTTTACTTCTATCAGAAAATTTGCTCAGATTTTAAAGATCTTACATTGCCATCTACTGTTATCGAATTATATAGGTTCTAGGAGTGAAATGAAACTAGTTAACTTTTGTTTTCTTTTCATTTTACGTATTGTCGAAGTACAGTATTATGGCCTATTTCAAATTTGACTTATATCGGACCAGCATTGTTTCTTATTCGTGTCAAAGAAACGCTTTGTAGGAGAACAGAAGTACTTAATGCACTTAATTTGTATCGATCGATTTGCCGAAATTCAAATTTCAAGTGATTTTTCTAAGTTCGTTGTCCAAAAAATTAATAAGATAAGAATAAGAAAAAATTAATAGCCTTAGGTTTAAAAAAAATGTCAGTAAGTAGCCACAACCTGCTTTTGTTAGTTTCAACGTGGCAATAGTCGTGCCGTGCCATTTATTATGTGGGACTAAATAGAACTGGTGAAATGAGGCGTACAGTATTCCTCTCTCTTTGTCTTAGTAGAAAAAAATATATGTACTGGAAAAACAAGTTTTACAATACATATTTATTAAGTCGCAAGCATAATTGTAACCATTTTAGCAAAGACCAATTATGATTTCACATTGTCAATATCCTTGACGTGATAAAAAGAATAAAACCTCAAAGATAGTATATCAGTTCTACAGCATGAGTAATTATTGCTCATTTGTCGGCGTCCTGTTTATTCGCTTAGCTCGAACGCAACAAAAGTAGGTAGGTACCTATGTTATTACCCGCCATAATTCTTCATTTAGTAGTGTCGCCCGTGTATTTGAGTTACGATACACATAAATGCAGAAATGAAATCCAACAACTCGATTGCCAATAATTATCGGCAGTCGATTTATTTGCTTCGCTTTTGATGTATGTATGAAATTAAATATTATGGGGTTCATATTTGCGCTGTGAAAAAAAAATCCTATAATATTTACATACATACATTTACATATATATCGCACGCCTTTATCCCCGAAGGGGTAGGCAGAGGCATACTATACGCCCACATTTCACCGTATACATTTTTGTCCCACATAACAGGTGGTGAGCAAATTACCATAATATTTAGGTTTAGGTTTATAGATCTTTATTATCACGAAAGACACTTGTCACTTATGTGATAACATTTTTACACAACAATAGAGGTATATCACTGTCCGTCATCACTAGACAAACTACAAACAAATAAGTTTAAAATATTAGGTAAAATGTAGGTAAAACTAAAATACATTTGTGCAAATATTTAAGGAAACAATACAATGCTAATATGGAGTTAGGTCAAATTACATATTGCACCTAACTCCAGTGAGTAGGTATATTGTGTTGTGTTTTATTTTTTATTTTTTTTTATTTGAACTATGTTTAAGTTTAGCCCAAAGATGAAACTTCATAATTTGTTTTAATTAATTTTAGTTTAGATATTGGTCAATTTTAAGTATCGACAGATACGTGGTATTTTTTCTTTGCGTTGAAATTTATATTATATGAAATTAAAAAAGAAAAACTTATCAACTATACATATTATTTATGTTATTAGGAAATATTTACAGAATAGAATGGGTGGAGGACAATGTACAAGACTTGTCTAGTCGTCGAAGAATTTCTTCCCACCTAACTCAACTGCTAATGTTCCCATAAGGTTAGCCGCATTGCCACGTTGAATGGCAATGCTTATTCTCTGAAAGAGAAAGAGGCCAGTCTTATGGTCACGAGTAGCATCGACTAGACGCTTGGCTATATCTTTATATAGTGAACGTGCACTTGTGTGGCACGAACCCAGTGTCTCGACACCAAACGGCTTAAAAATATAATTGTTGATTAAATTATTATATTTGCGCCGTTTGAGGGTCTAAATACATACCTATTATAGATGCTAAATACCCAAACTCTGAAATTCTTCACTATATTGTAATCGTCATTTAAGAGTATCATTTACTTCTTTTTTGATGATTATCAGTATAATCGCATTATATCTACCCTCCTAAATCTGTTACTGCTTCTTTGCTTAATAACGTAATACTTACATAATTATTCGTATTTTACATTATTGGACCAATTTATGGGTGGAGGGTTGATAATCTGAGATACAGGAATCTTCCTAGTTCAGGTATCAACCCGCCATAATCTCTTTCTTGTGTAATAATATTTAAGAGATATCTTTATAAGTACTGTTATTATAGTGAGAAAATAAATATATTATATTATGTGTTTTATCACTATTTAATCAATGCGGTGGGATGCATGAAAATACAAATTATATCAAGAGTACCAGAGCCATCTAGCGAACTACTTAACAACTCTGATATTAATAAACTGTCTTACAACCATTATAAAAACATTGATACGATGAAACGATAAATTTTATACGAAATTGGGTATGTAAAAAAATTCACATCCCAATATTTTATGTATATTCTTTGCATAATTTCCACCAGCTCAACGTCTATTTTATTTAAGGATTCGGTCTTAGCAAGAACAGCGTTATCGGCTGCAAATTGCCGACTCACTGTTTGCCTCTAATAAACATTCGAAGGCCTCATTTTTCCCACCCACAAAGGGATTATATTGACGGCAGGCAAATCGTTTTCATTGTTTTCATTTCAATACTTACCTGTATCAAAGTTGAAATAATGTATTACATGTACTAGTATTCACATTTATTTAGCACTGGGTCTAACTTGGAGTTAAAATTGAACTATATGTTAAAAAAAGTACATCTAAAACTAAGCAACAAATACGTTTTTTAAGTACTTCGCAACTTCACCACATATATTTTCTATTTCAAAAACAGTCTCCCCATCAAATACAACTGTATTTAAAACTATGGTTTTTAAGTAAGTCACAACAATTGGACACAAAATTTCATTAAAATCCTGGTACAATCATTTTGAAATGTTGCGCTTAACAACTGATTTCAAGCTTAATTTTTCTATTGATTGCACGTTTAAAATTAAAATGCTCTATTGAATGTAAAGATGAAGTGCTTAATAAATATTTAATAATCACTGAAAGTGGTAATTACATTTTACAGTAATGAAAGTCTTTGCAGAAGTGTTATCCAAACGCACGCTGCGCCGTCGCTCGCTAGTCAAGTTGCTTAATGAGCTTGCCAATGTCTACGTCAAGTTTAATCAAATCACAAAATTACTTTAACTGGGGGGAATCCAATTATTTTGTAAATGGGTTCCAAAGTACGGATGCTTATGAGCCTCGTCGAAATAAATTAATACGTTTTGAAATAAATGTTGCCTTTGGGTAATACGATAAGTGTTACCGCTTGTTGTCCAAAAAAAATTGTACAAAATTCACTCTTATTCTTTACATGGTATTCTTACTCTCCGCGTTACCAATACCTACTTCTGAAAGCCTTTTCCTTGAGGAGTTCGATTAGTCATTCCTCCGTTACAGTTACTTATTTTTGATTGCTGTGCGCTAGGATTAAATGGTCTATCAGTTATTTATAGGTATGTCAAAATTGGAACGATAATAATAAAAAAAACAGTAATAAATGCCCGAACAACCATTTGAACTTGGCATGTCAAGTCAAATGTAGATTTACTTATGATTTTTACCATTTTGATTTTCATAAAATCTTATACTAACATTTTTCACAAACACCATAAAAATCATTACATGAAAAAAGACTTAAATACGCAAATTCCAACGTTTTAAATTCAAAAAGTGGTATAATGTAGAATCAAGTATTTAATCGAAAACCTCAACTCGATATACTTAAATACATAAATCGATTTTCTAACAAAACAATATAAATAATACCTCCTTCAGAACTTCAATTAACTTTCGAATATAGGAGGTTAACTTTCTTACCAACTACTTATAATTAATCTTAAACCAGTTGTGACTGTTATTTTGTTAGTTTTTTTATAGCACTGAGGCGGCAGACAAATTCGGCCCACCTAATGGAAAGTGGTTACCGTAGCCTATAGACGTTTGCAACACCAGAGGTGCAGCACTCGCGCTGCCGCCCCTTTAAAAACCTTCTAAAATCCCTTTTAAATAACCCCATACTGTAGACGTTAATTAACTTAATTTAATTTAATTTAATTCATCTCTACCATCTAACAGCTTCTTTCAATAATATCCTAGAATTTAGTTTTCTAGGATATATTTTCTTTCTATCACCGCCATTAATATATTCTATCCTATAAGAAATCTCGCAATTTAGCTTAAGCGAAGGAGTTACAGGAATGACGGTTATTAATATTATTTTCTATACAAAGTATATATGTACGATGTCATTGAAGTCATTAGTATGAAAGAAATTGAACAAGCGATAAGAAGTATGAAATGTGGTAAGGCTGAGGGAAAAGACAGAGTTACTGCTGAGATGATCAAGTACGGTGGGTCGCGCGTCTGGGACACTCTATGTCTGTTATGCAACTTGTGCTGGCGGACGGGTGAGGTCCCAGATGACTGGCGAATAGCAGTTGTAGTACCTATTTACAAAGGGAAAGGCTCGCGCCTAAACTGCTCCAGCTACAGGGCGATCAGATTGGTCAGCTTAGCTAGTAAGGTGTATGCAAAGATTATAACGGCAAGAATGCAAGAAAAGTCTAAAAGGTATTTATGGGAGGCTCAATGCGGATTCCGACGTGGAAGAGGTTGCATGGATCAAGTGTTTTCTCTCCGCATGATTGTGGAGAAGTTTCTGGCTATTAGCCAGAGGGTTTTCTGCGCTTTTGTGGATCTGGAGAAAGCATTTAATAACGTTGTGAGGGAAACTCTGTGGGATTTGCTGCCCGGATATGGTGTGGACGGCTCGCTGCTGCGGGCAATACAGTCGCTTTATAAGGACTGTAAGGCTTGCGTGCGAGTAGGGAGGGATGTGTCACCTCTTTTTGATGTCTGTACAGGCGTCAAACAGGGTTGTGTCATGTCCGCCTGGCTGTTCATAGTGTATCTGGACAGTTGCCTGCAGAAGTTGAAAGATTGTGATATGGGTGTGAATTTGGGTGACTTTTCAGTAAACTGTCTGCTGTACGCTGATGATGCGGTGCTCATGGCCTCATCAGAAGCCGACCTTCAGGCATTAGTCACTAATATGAAAGAGGAGTGTGAAAGTAAGGGTCTTCGCTTGAATGCAAGTAAGACTAAGGTTCTAGTATTTGAAAGAGATGACGTAAGAACTAAATGCGAGATTAGGGTAAACCAGGAACGTCTAGAGCAAGTGAATGAAATTGTGTATTTAGGGAGTATGTTTAGCGCGGATGGAAGATGTGATTCGGATGTAGAACGGCGAGTAGCTGCCGGAAACAGAGTTAACGGTGCTTTGTCCCAATTAGTAAATAAATAAATAAATAAATATCCATCACGCCTTATCCCCGAAGGGGTGGCAGAGGCATATTATATGCCCACTTTTCACCGTGTGGATTCCTGTCCCACGTAATAGGTGGTGAGCCCATTGCCGTGTTGAAATAGACAGACGCAGGTTGTGGCTACCTGCTGTTGAAATTTTTTAAGCCGCCTATAAGGCCTTCAACCAGGCTTAACGACTGCTATTTTACTGGCAACCGGGACCAACGGCTTAACGTGCCTTCCGAAGCACGGAAACGCTCGTAAATGTAAATGCCACAAAGTGGTCACCCATCCGACGACCAGCCATAGTGAATGTTGCGTACCTCAGTGATCGTTTACCGAACACGGAGACCGCGGGGCCACGAGCGCTTCAAAGCGACAAAGCATCGTAAAAGAAGCACGACTGACGATTCATAACGCAGTGCTAGTGCCAACTTTGCTTTACGGTAGCGAAACCTGGGTATGTCAGCAGATGCATGAAAGTAAATTGAATGCTGTGGAGATGCGATCATTTCGAAAATTGTGCGGCGTTACCTTGGCCGACCGAATACGTACCGAAGTGATACGCAATATGTCAGGTTTGAATGAAAGTGTCAGCGTTAAGCTGGAAAAGGGCGTGCTCCGTTGATTTGGACACGTCCAACGAATGAGTGAGGAACGATTGACGAAGAATATATATTGTTCAAAAGTAGAGGGTAGAAGGGAGTCAGGGTAGGCCAAGACTTATATATGAAGACCACGTGAGCAGATTGCTCAAAAACGGAAAGGTCAAAAGTTCTCGGATACCCAGACGTGCGTGTATGAAGCGATTGATGAATCTCGAAGAAGCAAAAGAAGTATGTATGGATCGCGAAGCCTGGCGATCTGTCCTCTCTGACTACCCTGTCAGGGATACAGCGTGAAAATAGTTAAGTTAAGTTAAGTTCTATACAAAGAACTTCTTAACTACACAAACTTTACTACTTAACTACACAGGCTATCGTTAAGTGTATACACAAAATACAAAGTGAAATGTTACTAATGAAAAAAAAATGTGTGTGTCCCCGAGTACACAGGTAAGAAGTAAAGCTTCTTTACGACATTTTTATAGCTAAAAAATTATATCATACGTCGATAAAGAAGTTTTACGTATGATAAAAAAGTTTTACTTCAAAACAACATGGTGCGTAACCGAAATACGTGACGTTTCTTTTTAACAGCTATAAAATTCATGTCAAAGTTGTCAAAGTGAAACTTCTTTATAGTTTTACTTCATTAAAAAGCTATTTTCACACTGCATCCCTGATGGGTAGTCACAGAGGACGGATCACCAGGCTTCGCAATCTATGTATACTTTTATCGCTTCCTGTAGACTCATTAATCGTTTCATACTTGCACGCCGGGGTATCCGAGTACGAGCATTTTTTTAATGAGCTTTTCTTTTTGAACAACTAGGTACTAATATGGTCAAAGTACCTATTTAAGACGTGACTTAAATAGGTACTATGAATCGACTGTCATTATTATAATTATTTAAAAATTATAATAGTGACAATGAAAACAATAACACTCATTTAAAAAAAGGGTTCCATATTTTATTTGTGTAACAAAATGACAGAGCTCATAATAGTATCTCTAAACAACTAGACAAAAGAGATAGTAGGTATAAAGATGCAGGTTTTTGCCCTGGGGTTCACTTTTATTTGACTACTAGTTGACAGCCGCGGCTCCGCTCGCGCGTAGAACTTTCCTGTTCCCGTTTCCCACAGGAACTTGTTCCCGGGATAAAAAATAGCATATGTGTTATTAACTAACTAACTAACTAACTATCTTCACGCTGTATCCCTGACGGGGTAGTCAGAGAGGACAGATCGCCAGGCTTCGCGATCCATGCATACTTCTTTCGCTTCTTCGAGATTCATCAATCGCTTCATACACGCACGTCTGGGTATCCGAGTACTTTTGACCTTTCCGTTTTTGAGCAATCTGCTCACGTGGTCTTCATATGTAAGTCTCGGCCTTCCCTGACTCCTTCTACCCTCTACTTTTGAACAATATATATTCTTCGTCAATCGTTCCTCACTCATTCGTTGGACGTGTCCAAACCAACGGAGCACGCCCTTTTCCAGCTTAACGCTGACACTTTCATTCAAACCTGCCATATTGCGTATCACTTCATTACGTATTCGGTCGGCCAAGGTAACGCCGCACAATTTTCGAAGTGATAGTGTTTATGTGTTATTCTGATGTATAAGCTATATTATTGTATAAAGTTTCATCAAAATCCATTCAGTAGTTTTTACGTGAAAGAGTAACAAACACTTACATACAAATCTTTCCTCTTTATAATATTACTAGCTGACCCGCCTGGCTTCGCCCGTGGCATACTTCGAACCCCGTGGCACCCATTTAATCTCGTCGTTTATTAATTTTACGATAATGTATGAACATTTTCCAAATTACTTGATTACTTCTCTGCTCTCAAGTACCTAATACGCCCGCGCCCGCACGGCCCGGTCGAATTTTTAGTATACGAAATTAATTTCTTTGCGCATTTTCTTTGATATTGCCATATCGCCTAAGATATTCATTTAATTTGCAAAGTGTAAAGGGACATAATAATCTTCATAAAATGCTGAAACCAACTAACATATTAAAAATGATAAGGATTAATAATGTATTTGTGTAAATAGCCTTTAAATTACCGCTTTATTATTGCTGTTTTATTAAAGTATTAAAATGAATATAGTCTTAAGGATACCTTACGGTATCCTTAAGAGATAGACATATACCGTTACGGACTTTTTTGTAGAGCTATATTAGATACACAATTCCAACTTACATTATTTTATTATATCTTAAAGGGTTTAGGCAGCGTTTTCGTTAAAAGCTCCCAGACGGCATATTTTTTCCGACACCGACGTCATATATCGTTATAATTAAGTTAATGTAAACAAAAACTTAACAAAATATACACAAAAACTTTCTCTATGAAACACCCCATCTATTTAAAAAAAAACTGCATCGAAATTCGTTGCGTAGTTTTAAAGATCTAAGTATATATAGGGACAGACAGCCAAAAACTACTTTGTTTCTCAAGTACCTACGCCCGCGCCCACACGGCCAGGTCGAATTATTGTTACACGAAATTAATTTGTTTGCGCATTTTTGATATTGCCATATCGTCTAAGATGTTCATTTCATTTGCAAAGTGTTAAGGGACAAAATAATATTCATAAAATGCTGAAGCCAACTAACATATTAAAAATGATAAGCATTAATAATATTTTTGTGTAAATAGCCTTTAAATTACCGCTTTATTATTGCTGTTTTTTTTTAAGTATTAAAATGGATATAGTACGGTATCCTTAAGAGATAGACATATACCGTCGCGGACTTTTTTGTAGACCTATATTAGATACACAATTCCACCTTACGTTATTTTGTTATATCTTAAAGGGTTTAGGCAGCGTTTTCGTTAAAAGCTCATTAATCTAAATAAAGCTCACAAGCATTAATAATATTTTTGTGTAAATAGCCTTTAAATTACAGCTTTATTATTGCTGTTTTTTTTTAAGTATTAAAATGGATATAGTACGGTATCCTTAAGAGATAGACATATACCGTCGCGGACTTTTTTGTAGACCTATATTAGATACACAATTCCACCATACATTATTTTGTTATATCTCAAAGGGTTTAGGCAGCGTTTTCGTTAAAAACTCCCAGACGGCTATTTTTTTCCGATACCGCCAACATATATCGTTATAATTAAGTTAATGTATACAAAAACTTTACAAAATATACATAAAAACCTTCTATAATAAACACTATCTATTTAAAAAAAACTGCATCGAAATTCGTTGCGTAGTTTTAAAGATCTAAGCATACATAGGGACAGACAGCGAAAAACGTCTTTGGTTTATAATATGTAGTGATGATTAGTAACTAACTAACTAACTATCTTCACGCTGTATCTCTGACCGGGTAGTCAGAGAGGACAGATCGCCAGGTTTCGCGATCTTATTATCATACTTCTTTCGCTTCTTGAAGATTCATTAATCGCTTCATACACGCACTTCTGGGTATCGGAGTACCTACAGTGACTTTTCCATTTTTGAGCAATCTGCTCACGTGGTCTCCATATGTAAGTCTCGGCCTACCCTGACTCCTTCTACCCTCTACTTTCGCACAATATATAATATATTCTTCGTCAATCGTTCCTCACTCATTCGTTGGACGTGTCCAAACCGACGAAGCACGCCTTTTCCAGATTAACGCTGACACTTCTATTCAAACCTGCCATATGGCATATCACTTCGTTACGTACTCGGTCGGCTAAAGTTACGCCGCACAATTTTCGAATTGATCGCATCTCCACAGCATTCAGATTACTTTCATCATCTGCTGACATACCCAGGTTTCGCTAGCGTAAAGCAACGTTGGCACTGCGTTATGAATCGCCAGTCGTGCTTCTTTTACGATGCTTTGTCGCTAATATTATTAGTAATTAATATATTAGTAATGAATATATTAGTAATTAGTATTAGTATATAACAAATAAAAAGTTATTGGTGGCGGTGCGTTATTTGAACAAAACTCTATAAAATCAACTAGTACTTTAATACTAGACTAGTACCTACTTCTATGCGCTGATTGTTAAAACCTAGGTGTTGGCATTTAATTACACAAGTTGATGAAGTTTTGTAACTAAGCTCTAGTTACTGAACTGCTGTTTGTGACGTTGAAATTCAAATAGAGGTCAGGCAAAGTTACGCTTTCATTTAGTTTGATTTAAAGTTACTGGTGTTACGTGTGTGATTAACCTTTTTAATTTTTTACATTTATATTTTTCTGTTTAAATTTAGAGCAGTTCTTTTGCGGATAATACATCTCAGTTTATAAATATACTTCAACTAACTATTACTACAGCGTAAAAATGGCCGCTCATTTATGTGTCTGCGTGCAATTGAGGGAATTTAAGAAATGTATTTTTGATTGAGCCAGGTTTTTTACTTATTTTGGACCTGTTATTAAATATTATTTCAATATGTATTACTCTACTGTTACTAATTCTAACGTTAGTGACAATCATGTTGTAACAGTATGAATGTATAACTATAAGGTAGAGGTTGTTATGTTTACACAAGACCCTGAGCATTAAACTATAGAATGCGAAAACTTATTAAGCTTCTAGATTACAGTCTTCTCATGATCCCAGAACAAATTGGGCATTTAATGAGATAGTTGGGGGCGGGAAACAAGATTAGCACCAAATGAATCAAAGTTACCCAGAATCGCACTCAATCGATCGCCCAAAATTAATACACTTAATTAATTGGTTTAATTGTTTAAATTTTGTATTTCGTAAGAATAGTAAAATAAAGAGATTGACATAATCAGTAGGTATCGTGAATAACCTTTGGGCCCACCTTTTAAGTAATCTATACGTGCATGTGCAAATAGATATAAAACATTGAACTTGGGTCCACAGATATCTCGGAGGACCCTACATTAAAAATACAATTAAATTGATATAAGTAAATATCTTAATATTTTAAATCAATCTGTCTTGTAAATGTGAGTGAGATCGTTTCGTTCATTAAGAGACATAGAAGTTATTGAATTGCCTAATCAGATCTTTATTATGTTAACTTAGAACAATCTCGCATCCGAAAACTTATGTAAAATATCAGAAAAAGTCGGAGATGAGAATACCAATAGCACACATTTTACAATACTAGTTAGAACTATTAACTACACTATGTATATAATAAAATAGTTTATCTACCCGGAAGAGTAGGTACTCTTCCCAGGTGAATTGATATCACTTTCCATGTACGGGTGCCTGTGCTATGTACCAATCATTATACGGAATGTGTGCGCATGAAAGTGTCCAATTAGTAAAATAACATGATTTCAACGAAGCGGCACGCACCACGCTTTAAGTAATTGTTAGCAGCACAGAGCAAGGAATCAATATCAATCGCGGTCTACAAGTGACGCCTTACTCTATATATTTCTACAGACGAATAGGAGGCAAGTGACAGGGCGCGTATGCGTTTTTCGTCTATAATCTGACGTTAAATCGGCACGCTGTATTATAATTAGTTTCGTCTCTATTAGGGTGCGAGCGAGAGGGAGCGAACAATTATCCTTACTCTGTGGTCAGCAGGTTGACACCATTACATAATGAATTGACATTTAAACGGAATGGCGAAATATTTGACTACGTGGGGGTACTGCTACACCCCTAGATATAAAACAATGGCAAGGGCTAACAATAGATGAAGGTTTAATTTTCCCTACCTCCATTTATCAAACAAAAGTTCAATGGAACTTTGGAATTCGTAAAAAGGTGCTGAAAACCTTCTTTAATATAAATCATTGTTATAATCTACACAGAACTTTTCTTTACTTTCCTTGTTTTATTTTTTGTTACGAGAGCTATATTAAAGGTCAGAAGTTTTCTTTAAAAAAAAAAATTTTGACAGCGATCATAATCTATCTGTATAGATCATAATCTATCTTATAAATTATAAATAAGTATACGGGATTACTCACGTTGTAGGAACACGTTCAAAAGGCCGTCTTAAAACAGCTTTTAAGGCAGCCATTTTTAGGTCAAAAACTACCATGAAACGCACGGGCTAAACCAAGTTCAAGGCCTTATGAGTAGTTTTTAACAGCAATTAACCTCAGCCACAGCCTGTTCTAGTCCATTTCAACACGGCAATACTCAAAACACGTTGCTGTTAAATTATTTTATGGCCTGGTTACTAAGACCTTTTATCAAAACCTTATTTATTTAATATTTCTTCAATCTTCTTATTACCTAAAACGTGTTCGTTTTCTACGTCTTAGTCAAGTATAATGTCTTAAGGCAAGGTCTGTCTTACACCAGTACAGTAGTGGTTGTTAGACTGAGGTTTTCAGTGGATTTTACGCGGCAAGATGGAATATTGCATTTTACTGCATATATTATATATCACATAGCACGTTAACACACCTTATATGTTTAAGAAACCGCTCCTACACATAAAGTAAGATTAATGCACCAGTTTTAGAAAATAATTTACAGCAAGCGTATGCTGTTGGCCTTTTTCTCACAACACACCCCGTACACGGCAATACTCATGGTGTTGCAGACGTCCATAGTCTATGTTAACCATTTTTGATGTGTATGAATTTGACCTCAGTAGTCAACCTAAACTAATATTATAAAGCTGAAGAGTTTGGTACAACGCACTAACTTCAAGACTACTAATTCTTTTTTCTGTTGGATAGCCCATTTATTGAGGAAGGTTATATATCATCACTACCCAGGAGAGCGGAGAAGTAATCAAAATTGTCAATAAATCGGGCAGATTGTCATACATTATGGTAAAATTTATAATCGACGGGAATAAATGAGTGCCACAGGGTTCAAAGTACATCCGGAGCGAGGCCGCAGGGGTGAACTAGTAAAAAAATTAATCTTTAATATTAATAAATAAATAATGTAAGTTCTTGAAAAGAATATCACAAACAACCATTTACCACAAAACTTGAACAAGACTAAAACAAACGAAAACGGTAACATCAAAAGTCTCGCACGCACCATAACTCAAGAGTCTGAAGAAACATCTTGCCAGAGTATACTTTTTGTAGACCGCTCTCTAAGGGAGAACAATTTATATAATGGACAAGATAGTTGTTTCTTCACAATTTTCTCGACATAAAAGTTGTTGGCACTGGCCAGACCTATTCGTTTAAGTATTATTCTACCTCACTTTTAGAGCAGTTCAATGGTGCTTACTTGAGAGTAGAGGACCAGATTTTATTGATAAACATAGTGATGCCTCTGTTTCTCTATAAAATAGTAATAGGTAATAGTAAGGTACATTTTGTAATCAGGAAGAACTCAAATAAATGTCTTCCATTCAGCTAATACTCGTAGGCTACACGTTAAGTAATTAACGGAGCGACTTTGGTGACAGCAGCGTATAAAAAGGCTAGTAAATTATCAATTGGAATAAAAGAATACATTACTATTAGAAATACAAAAAATGAATAATATTAGAAATAATAGAATACAATGCTTTATTTTGAAAGAAAATCGATATTTCACACAAAATAACAGATGATAAATATATCCCGTTTACTCAAATGTTAGTGACCATAAGATAAATAAAGAGGCAAATACTGTCCACTTCACTCACAATTTTAGAAACGATATCACGTCTAAACAATATTGCACTCTCTAGAGGAAACTAGAGAAAACGAACGTGTGCTTGTGTCGTATACGACTACTATATTACTTCGTTAGTAAAACATATTATGTAGGTACATTTGAATAAATATTTGATGATATAAACAATGAAATGGCTACATAGTTGTTATTTTTTGTTATTTCGAAATTCAAATTAAATTTTAAATGTCAACTTAATTTTCAATTGTTACATTGAACTATTTTTGGTACTTATTCTACTGAAAGCATATTCCTTAATTAACCACAATAATGAGACAAACGAAATTGTTAATTGGACTTGAGGCTACGTTCAATTTCCCTTTTAACTTTTACTAATGAAGCAAAAGATTCCAAAGTGTTACATTGAGTTATTTCGCTCTGACTTATGATATTTTCGTCTTTAACAAAGTATTTTCTGATTTTAATTGGTTTTAATTGAGTTGATGAAATTTTGTATTTAGCACATCATCAATCACAACTTGTTTTGCTCGGACAGAAGATGTGATTCTTATGTAGAACGGCGAGTAGCTGCCGGAAACAAAGTTAACGGTGTTTTGTCCCAATAAGCAACAAAGCATAAAAAACGCATAGCACATAAACTTTGCTTTACGGTAGTAAAACCTGGGTATGTCAGTAGATGCATGAAAGTAAATTGAATGCTGTGGAGATGCGATCACTTCGAAAATTGTGCGGCGTTACCTTGGCCGACCGAATACATAACGAAGTGATACGCAATATGGCAGGTTTGAATGAAAGTGTCAGCGTTAAGCTGGAAAAGGGCGTGCTCCGTTGGTTTGGACACGTCCAACGAATGAGTGAAGAACGATTGACGAAGAATATATATTGTTCAAAAGTAGAGGGTAGAAGGAGTCAGGGAAGGCCGAGACTTACATATGAAGACCACGTGAGCAGATTGCTCAAAAACGGAAAAGTCAAAAGTACTCGGATACCCAGACGTGCGTGTATGAAGCGATTGATGAATCTCGAAGAAGCGAAAGAAGTATGCATGGATCGCGAAGCCTGGCGATCTGTCCTCTCTGACTACCCCGTCAGAGATACAGCGTGAAAATAATGGAAGGGTTGAATTATGCATCTAATATAGGTCAACAAAAAAGTCCGCGACGGTATATGTAAGGATACCGTACTATATCCATTTTAATACTTTAAAAAACAGCAATAATAAAGCGGTAATTTAAAGGCTATTTACACAAATACATTATTAATCGTTATCATTATTAATATGTTAGTTGGTTTCAGCATTTTATGAAGATTATTTTGTCCCTTTACACTTTGCAAATTAAATGAATATCTTAGGCGATATGGCAATATCAAAAAAATGCGCAGAGATATTAATTTCGTGTAACAAAAATTCGACCGGGCTGTGCGGGCGCGGGCGTAGTACTTGAGAGCGTAGAAGTAATCAAGTAATTTGGAAAATATTTATACATTATCGTGAAATTAGTAAACGACGGGATTAAATGGGTGCCACGGGGTTCGAAGTATGTCACGGGCGAAGCCGGGCGGGTCAGCTAGTATATTATAAATAATGTAGTGGGTAGAAGGAGTCAAGGTAGGCCGAGACTTACATACTCGTATGAAGACCACGTGAGAAGATTGCTCAAAAACGGAATGTGAAAAGTACTCGAATACCTAGACGTGCGTGTATGAAGCGATTAATGAATCTACAGGAAGCGAAAGAAGCATGCATGACTCGCGAAGCCTGCCTGACTACCCTGTCAGGGATACAGCGTGAAAATTTTCTGATTTACTAAATCTTATCTGCTTTGAAAATCTGTTAAGGCTTTATAAAGTTAAAATGAACTATTTCTAATGCTGCATTGAGTTCTGCACATACTATCGAGGCCCACTCGAAAGTCTAGTTAGTAGTTAAGCCAGAAGCCACTGGTTCGAATCCAACTCGAGATTGGAAAATGTTTCCTCTTTAAATTATTTTTATTTATCTATCACGACTTATCCCCTAAGGCGTGACAGAGGCATATTATATGCCCACTTTTCAACAATTGTATTTCTATCCCACGTAATAGGTGGTGAGCCCATTGCCGTGTTGAAATAGACAGGCGAAGGTTGTGGCGACAGGCTGTTGAAATTTTTCAAGCCGCCCATAAGGCCTTCAACTGGGCTTAACGACTGCCATGTTACTGGCAACCGAGACCATCGGTTTAACGTGCCTTCCGAAGCACGGAACCGCTCGCAAATGTAAATGCCACAAAGTGGTCACCCATCTGTGACCAGCCATAGCGAAAATTGCTTAATCGTTTACAGAACACTGAGTCCGCGGGACCACAAGCGCTTCTTTTCAAATTATATTATAATTCTATTAAAGTAATAACTACAGATTACCTTCACTGGCCATACACCCATAACTTTTAACCGCCTTTCCAAAGCAGCCCAGGTGAGAATCACGCAGATGATGAAATTTTGATGTGTCAGAATATTTAAAACGGCCCCTTGGCTCAATCAAAGACATTACAAGATTTACTTTAAAGATACTAACTGCCTATATTTCCTGCGCAATCAATTTTGAGAGCGGAACCGTCTTCCCTGGAATTATTTGGCATCCGGTACCTCAAGTTTCATATTTATTTCCCAAAAAGTAGTAAACAAAAAAAACTACTGCAAAATTTCAAACTTAGAAGTTTGGAAGCAGGTCTAAAGTTCTGATTTATTACCAGCCAGTACTGCAACTTTGTGTTACTACCGAATTACTTCACAAGTTAATTCAACACAATGAAGAGAAAAATAAACTTATATATCATTAGTTTTTATTTAAAATTATATGTCGTTTTAAATTAACCTCACGCTGTATCCCTGACGGGGTAGTCAGTGATGACAGTTTGCCAGGCTTCGCAAGTCATACTTCTTTTGCTTCCTGCAGATTAATTAATCACATCATACATATATGTCTGAGTATCCGAATACTTTTGCCTTCTTCTTATGTCATTTTACCTATGCCTAAAGTCCCACAATAGGTTACTGTGATATATTTGATTTATATCTATACAGGATATAGATTTATAATATACCAAGAAAACTATTCAGCTGCTGTTTAAAATTCAGAGTAGGTTTAGAAAAAAATATTTCTTACGTTATAAAATTCATGAAAAGTTTTAGATGGAAGATTATTTTATATCTTCAAAAGATTATATTACTGACATAACAAACAAGTATACGAAACCATCTAATCGAAAATGGTGCACGCAAAAACCTTCTTAAACCCCTTTTAAAGAGATAAACGTCTACAGTTGGACGTTTGTAAAAATCAAGGCAGGACGATAATTAGGTGCCATATAATGGCAGTCGTTAAGCCTGGTTGAAGGCCTTATGGGCAGCTTAAAAATTTCAACAGCAGGTAGCCACAACCTGCGTCTGTCTATTTCAACACGGCAATGGGCTCACCACCTATCACGTGGGACAGGAATCCACACGGTGAAAAGTGGGCATATAATATGCCTCTGCCACCCCTTCGGGGATAAGGCGTGATGGATATTTATTTAATATTTTAGTTGGTTCCTAATTCCCTATGTATACCACAGAAATGCGACTTCATAGATGTTGACGTTATTATAAATTTTGGACGCAGTTGTGTGATTACGATTTTCATGTTTTGGTTTCGATTACTTAAATAATCCACAAATATATACATCTATTTTCGATGTACAATGTGGAGTCGCATTTACTAATTATAGGGTCAAAGATGGTCTATTTGGGTTTTTAATTATTTCGTTGTATGGAAAAGCTAAGTTAACATAATAATAATAATAAAGCTCGGGGCCTGTCCCGCGATGGTGAAACCGGCGCCGCACCGCTCGTCACCCCAAGCCGCTCACACCGGTGTTGCCCTCTGTCGCCTTACAGGCTTATCATGCCTTTGGCGATTGTATAGGGGGCCCATCTAGTGAGTTGGCGAGTCACCGTCTGCCAACATTTTGATAATCAGATATTAAAATGGCAGACGCCGTCTTTATCCATAGTTCTAATCAACCAGTTCATCTAACTCCAAATATTTTAATGCTAAAAGACCGGGTATCTTTTAAAAAAAAAAAATTTTCCCGTGAAGAAGAGACAATAATAATAATATATGCTTTATTGTACACCAAGAAAAAATCATTAAGTAAAGTTATTATCAGATATATATAGTACAATGGGCGGCCTTATTGCAAGTAGTAATCTCTACCAGGCAACCTTTAGATGGAAAGGACTGTGTAAAAGCTTAAATTAGGGTTTCACGTTTGGTGACAAATATACTTTGTAAATTTCATAAACATAATATATATCAAATTATACACAAATACATACATACACGTTTACATGCATACACTTATACATACACATATTTATATACATACATACAGCGTGTGGGAGTACTAATTCAGCGTACAAGTAGCTATAATGAAAGATAATATTCTTTCACCCTTACTTTAAACGATCCCGACGTTGGAGCTCGTCTGATAGTAACTGGTAATGCATTCCATAGTCGAGCTGCTTCAACAATAAAAGATTTATAAACAAACTAATAAAGTTCTGCGATGATCTTAGTGAGTGCGTGTCACCTAGGTACTCAAAGCGTTCCTTGTGGTAAGAGGGAGCTAGTGGGTTAAATAATATATTATATAGAATAGAAAGGATACATTCATTTGCAAACCAAAACTGTTACTCCAAGCACAAATCTGTTCCAAATCAAAATTTGTTACACTAAAGGCTTCGTGAATGTCATTTAAGGCAGCTTGTGAGTAGATTTGTAGATCGTCTGTAGATGGTAGGATGAAACTAATTGTTTTGTTATAGAATTAATGAATATTGTAAACAATAGAGGAGATAAAACGCCACCCTGCGGTACACCAACAGATATATTGCTCCAGGAGGAAACTGCGTCATCAATGCAAATACGTTGTCAGCTACCAGACAGGTAACTGCGAAACCAAACAATCACCGGTGGAGATATGTTAATAAAGCGTAGAATCTCAAGCATAATACGAAAATCAACTGTATTAAAAGCATTACTAAAGTCAAGTAGCGCCTGTAATGTAAGCATTCCATTCTCCATGCCCATTCTTATATCATCTGTAATATTAATAAGGGCCATGACTGTACTATGCCCTGGGCGGAATCCTGATTGGTAGGAGTTCAAGAGATAGTTTTTACTGAAAACGGAGTTAAGTTGTGTGTGAACGAGACGTTCAAGGACTTTAGATAGAAAAGGTAAGATAGATATAGGACGGAAATGAGAGAAAGACGAAGGGCTAGACTTTTTAGGTAAGGGTATAATTTGAGCTTCCTTAAAAATACCACTGAAACTTGAATAATTTAAAATATTACAGATGATTGGTAACACTACATCAAGAACAGGAAGGATCATGCTCTTCTTAACATAACAGGCCGTGAATTGATCAAATGCGAAAGATTGATATTTGGGAGTTGGTAGCTGTGAAAGACAGTTAAGTGTATTAGTTTTGGTAGTATCGTCAAATTTCGAAGAAGTTGAGAAGTGCTTATTTAAAGCATCGGGATCAATATTCCTTGAATTTATATCTTGTTTTGACTTACCAACTCCTAAGGTTCTAAGAAATTTCCATACTTTAGTATCTCCGTTTTCTATGGATTTTTGAATGTGCTGGCGTTGTGTATTCCTACACATCTTATTGCAGAGATTTCGTATTTTCACATACCTCTCCCGGTTATATTCATTGGGTTTGTATTTAAATTTTGCTTTTGCCCGTCCCTTTTTATTAATTAAATCTTTGATTTCACTAGTGAGCCAAAAAAAACAAACATGCTCCGTCACGAGCATGTTTGATTTTTACTGCCCGGATTGGTGCATGAATATCATAAAGGTTTATTAAATTTCGTGTTAAAAATGCTAACCTTGTCATCAACTGAATTTGAATTAAATAATGGTGTCCAATCAAGTTTTAGTGCATCTTCTCTTAATTTATCTACTCTCGTCTGACTGCATTAACACCTTAGACTTTGCTTTGGGAGGACGAACTTTATAGGAAAGAAAGATAAGGTCATGATAGGAGAAAATATCAGCTGAGCATTGCCCGTGTTTGACTACATGCTCAGCCGACGAATGTGATGAAGCTTGGCAGAGCGGAAGTCATTCTTCACAAGACACGTGTTAAAGTCGCCTAATGTATGTATGTCGATAGGATGGTACCAGGTTTTTCAATACATTCTCAAAAGAAGCGAAATAGTCAACGCTTAAGGAGTGGCTGTAGTAAACACCAAGGAGTACTTTGATGTGATGAAGTTCCACTTCTACAAAAAAATATTCGCCCGAATTTGACGGCGGTGGCTGTACTGATACCTGTATAAAATTGAAGGGAATTTGTGAACGTAAATAGATTGCAACACCACCACCCTCGCCAACCGAGCGATCATTCCTAATTAGATGGTATCCTGGCAGAGTAAAAGGAAGAGAAGACATATGTGGCCTCAACCAAGTCTCAGACAGGATAATTGCGTGGATGTTGTTACAGCATAAATTTGCCAGCATATCAGGGAAATGGGCGGAAATATTCTGGGCATTAATATGTACAACATTGAAATGCATGGGTATATCAGAAAAATGCGATACGACGTCATCTGCGAGTGAAGGTCCAGAGCTCTAGAACTACTAGAGCTATTATCAGAATCATCATCCACTTTAGACGATGACATAAAGTATATACAAAAATAACAAAAATAATATATAAATAATAATAAAATAATAATAATTAGACAATAATAATAATAATAATATGACCCTTCGAGGACAGTCGTTAACTTTAATAGGATTAACGCAACCCTATAAGGGCATAGTAGATTCGCTTTTTGATTTATCCACTTTCTGATACCAACAAAAAATGTATCAGTTAGTTATTGAAAAGCTCACATCCGCAGGGCAGCTTGTGGCGAGCTGAATGTGCGTGGCTACACATCGGTCCCGATTCCTTAGAGTTTTGTTGCCCTTCTGCACCGGTTAGGATTTAATGGCCTAACGGGAGAGCAGTGAGAGTGCTACTCCCGGGAGTGCAGCAAATCTCAACTCTGGCTTGCCTTAATTGGCCGGTCAGAGGGAGGGAGCCAGAGCTATATGCTCGGGGGTGGAAGTGTCATTTTCAAGGGCATAACTACGGGGAAGCCCGTTCCGGGCCTGTCCCGCGAAGGTGAAACCGGCGCCGCACCGCTCGACACCCCAAGCCGCTCACACCGGTGTTGCCCTCTGTCGCCTTACAGGCTTATCATGCCTATGGAGATTGTATAGGGGGCCCATCTAGTGAGTTGGCGAGTCACCGTCTGCCAGTAGTTTAATAATAATATATTAAAATGGCAGACGCGGTTTTCATCAATAGCTTAATTCATCCGATCCATTTAACCCCCAACCCAATAGCCCATTTCATAGTTAGCACATTTTACAATAGTTTAGCTCCCATTGGAGGTGATCCATTACCGTTCTTCTACATAAGGCGGGCGTGGACTATCTGCAGTGGGGGTCCCATTCCCTATTAGATTAAAATTCTCAAAGGGCCTCTGCGTGTTGAACCTATGTCCCCATATAAGCCTATCAAAAGTCCGGTCATCGTCATGAGAAAAAAAACGAAGATACCCGTGTAAAGAAGAGACATAATAATAAAAAAATAAAAAATAAAGTTGTGCGTAGGTACCTAAACAGTCCTGTTCACCCACCAGCTGAGTGCAAACTGTGTTACAGTTTATCATTGTTTACAAATACTAATTTGACTGAGACGTAGAATACAGAGGCGTTATGTGGAAAACTAAGAAAAAAGTAAATTAAAAATAATTAATACTACACTAGGCTGTATGAACCGAGTTTCCTTTGCCATCGTAGACAATAAACATACAATATGTAATGACCAGTACAGTAGTCCATATTAGTCTGTTCTAATGACATTTCATTTGACATTGACACAGGACCTTGAGAATCATACGAATCATATCATAAAACTCTAAGGCCCACTTGCGCGATCTTGGGTTAACGTGTATAACACGGAGGTATGGACTAACCCCAAGTTAAATCATTAATTTGTCTCGCATCACCCCGAGTTAATGGTATACCTAGCGTTACATCGCTAAAATTTTAACTCACTGATTTCTGAGGGTTAATTTGTCAAACGTTGGGTTAGCAGCTGACAGACAATGCAGTGGCACGTGACATATGCGTGACACGGACTGCTCAAATATACTAAGCCGCGCAAACATAATACGATAAAAATAAAATGCACTCGGCTGTCATGTTACATTCATCCGTGTAAGAAAAAGTCTTATGTGGCAAACTGTAGTGTAAAAGAGATAGACATACCTGTTTCATTCTTTGTTCAATCATTAATGTTTGGTTGGATGACATAGAGTGACATAAAACACTGGGTTAGTTAACCCGATAATATTTTTCTATGGTGCGAGACATGATTAGGGTTAAAAAGTTATTTACTTAATTCCGAGTTAACTAACTCGATAATTAATTGTTTAACCCCAGCATTCACGCAAGTGGGCCTAAGTTAGAGAATATACTACAAACTATTGTTTATGTTAAGTTTATAGGTTATGTTATATAAATGTTATTGTATCAAGATGTAAATAAAAAGATAAAAAAGAAGTTAGTTAAGTTATTATTAGTTAAAAAAGAAGTTAAAGTGATAAATTACAAGAGATAGTATTACCCGGTAGTACATAATTTGACGACGATGTCAACCAGTAACTACACTCGACCTTGGAGCTGTAAAAATCTTCTGTTTCCCTTGAGGTTGCCGCTGGGATTTTTAAATCATTTTACTCGTGAAGCGAACTGATACAATGACGCGACCCATCAGACCCTGTTATGCGGATGAGCCCCTCTCTGGTCCAGCACTTATTTACACCGAACCGTTCCCGTGCAGCCATGAATGCTTCGTACCTGGGCTTTGTCAGAAACTCTGAATTTTGTAATGCCTGAGCCCTTGAGTTTCGTTTTCGCAAACCAAATGCTGTCGCGATCAGTAACCTTGTACAACTTTACCAATATTGGTCTGGGTTTATGAGGGGCAGAGGGTCGTCCCAATCTATTACACCGCTGGACATCAGTTACCACAAAACGATCAATCTCCAGCTGCTGTTTCACCACACTCACCACCACCTCCTAGATGTCCTCCGAAGTTTGTTCCTTCACACCATGCAGGAGAAGCATTTTTCGTCGACTGCGTGTTTCCAAGCCATCCACCCTGCGTGCCAGATAGTCCATTTGTTGTTGAAGTAGTTTTAAGGCAGACATATTAGTTATTAATGTGTTCTGATATGGATATCTGGATGATTTATATATTTTATCGGAATCAATAAAATCAGAATGAAATAAATAAATATTGTAAGACATTTTTTTACACACCGCTGTCTGGCTCAAAGTAAGCTAATATAAGCTTGTGTCCCATAGGATTTAAACGACTTATAAACATACTTATATATTTCTAAATGCATACATATTATACATATGAAACACCCAAACTCCGAAACAAACATTTGTGGATCACACGAATTTTTGTTCCTACCCGGGGATCGAACACGAGACCTCAGTCGCGGCCTGCGCACACACTGCCTCTGCGCCACCGAGGCAGTTAATTATTAATTCACTTAGATAATATTAAAAAATCTTTAAGTTTTTTTAACTCGGAATTAGAAAACCTGTTTTAATATTGTTAAACTCTATTCCGATGTATTTAGGACGGAATAAGGTTATATGAGTGCCTAATACCGTAGTATTGATATATTTATTTATTGACTGCCTCTGTGGCGCGGTGGGAGTGTATCCGACTGCTACACAAGAGGTCGTGGGTTCGATTCCCACCCAGGATAAAACTTTGTGTGATGAGCACGATGGTTTATTCTGTGTCTGGGTGTTATTTATCTAAAATATGTATGTACTCGTATTTAGAAATATATAAGTATGTTTATAAGTTATCTGGTTACCATAGTACAAGCTCTGCTTAGTTTGGAATCAGATGGCGTTGTGTGAGTTGTCCCAACAATATTGATTTATTTATTTTTATTTTATTTATTTAAATACAGAGTGCTCCTTATTTTGTCCAGTTTGTAGTGTCCGTTTCTATGATTTTATTTTATAGTATGAAACGTGAATGTGTATAAGGTACTATTTTTATGCAATCAGTTTCCGTTAATTAATAGAATTCATATCTTAAAATCGGAAACAGCTTAGGCGCCTTTGCCTACAATTGTGGTTTTACACATGGGTAAATGCTTTTCAATAAATATATTTGAATTCGCTGTAACATCTTTTTAGGGACGTATTACTTAGATTTTATGTCTTCTACAATATCAATTTACTTTTACTACAGTGTTCCTCCTTCCGGCAACATAGTTCGATTACATTTGTTCCTTTATAAGTCGCATAAATTTTGAAACAGAACAGATAATATTGTAATAATGTATCATTGTAGGTAGAAATTATATACAACTTTTAGGCACAAAATCCTGTTGTTGATATGGGAATTTTTTTTACTAATTAGGCTTAACAAGTCTAGTACGAGTTAGGTGCTACGAGTTAGCTAGGTGAATAATGATACTAATGCGTCTTTTTTTTCTGTCTGACAGCTAAAGGCTAAAATGTGTACCATAGTTTACTCATGTAATATGGACTGAAAGTGGAACGTAGCTAAAATCTCTAGAAAATATGGGGTTCTTCAAAAGGGGTCTTAGAAGGTTTTTAAAGGGTCAGCAGCGCGAGTGCTGCATTTCTAGTGTTGCAAACGTCCATAGGCTACGGTGACCACTTTCCATCAGGTGGGCCGTAATCTTATGGACCTAAAAATGAAAATATTAAAATAATATCAATAAATACTAGATTTGTGATTTTATTTGATTTCTGTTTTAAGAGAGCTCTCAGACACGCATAACATTTTATCCCGAATTTACACATATTTTTAAGGGAGCATTAAAAACGGAAAAGTCAAAAGTGCTCGAATACCCAGACGTGCATGTATGAGGCGATTAATGAATCTACAGTAAGCGAAAGTATGCATGGATCACGATGCCTGGAGATTGGTCCTCTCTGACTACCCCGTCAGGGATACAACGTGAAGATAGTTAGTTTTTTTTTTACTTTTCTTTTAAGTATCTGCAATGTACGTTTACATTTCTTTGTTTGTAATCTCGCAAAATACTATCTTTATTTTAATTCAATATGCACCTGTCCATTTCAACACGACAATGGGCTCATGACTTTATATGTGGGACAAAAATGCACTCGGAGAACTGTGAGTGAGCAATCTATAATGCTCATTCTTGGGCGAAAAAGGCGTAACTGATAAGTAAGTAGGTAAAATAGTATAAGATATTATTACAATGCAATTATGCATGTTATATGCGTAGAAAAAAAAACTGTTAAAGGGTCACTGAGCGACTATAAACTTTTTAATCAAATTTGAGTAAGTCCTGTACTTTCAAGTACAGATAGAGTAAGTAATACATTGATCTCTGTTATATTAATTTGAAAGATGCGGTATGGGTATGACCAGGTGTATAAACATAACCAGTAGCATAAGTATCGGAAGTCTATGAACGCAAATGTCTTAGACAAAGCTGAGTCGCGCATTATCCCGTAAACAAATTCATAAACTATCGTAAAATTTATAATTTTACAATAATATACATAATTTTGCCTGATTTATTGATATAAATGATTACTGCTCCACTCTCCTGGGTAGTAACGTGACGACATATAGCCTTTCTCGATAAATGGGCTGTTCAAAAGCAATTCTAAATAATTTTTAAAATTGCTTTTGAACAAAAATATTTATCAATTCAAATCTCTCGAGCTTTCGCCTTCTTAATTTTTCTTATTTACCTTAACTTGTGGTTTAGGAATGGTGGGTCTACCACCAACCAACTTTAACGTTATATAGTACTTTATAAGATTAATATTTTCAAGGAAACAAACAAATTCTTCAGCTTTATAATATATGTCCACGTATTATCTATAAATCGAGTAGTTTAGTCGGTAGTTTAGCAGCTTTAGTCGGAGGTTGGATGACATTTACCCATTATGCAAGACTTATGAATGTGGCCGCTCTCATAAATTATGTACAGGTAGAAGTACTAGCCAATACCCGCGACTTTGCCCACGCGATGAGATCATTGCGTACCCGTTCCCCACAGGTAAGTTATCCTACATTTTTTTATATAAGGCACGTAATTTTAATAAGGCGTGATTGATTAACTTTAAAAAGAAATAATATCGTTTAACATTATTATGTTATATCTATCAGGGCATTTTCAATAAAACGGCATGAAATTTTTCGACATCTATCTTTCTTCACGGGGTAGTCAAAGAGGACAAATCGCCAGGTTTTTCGGCCCATGTATACTTCTATCATTTCCTGTAAATTTATTAATTGTTTCATATATTGTATTCAGGTATCCAAATACTTTTTTTTATCTTTTACGAGATCTACCGCTATCGACATAATTAAACGGACTTACTTTCAAAAAAGATGAAATTACATACCTAAAGATGCATCACTATATCTATTGTTAAAACTCGCATAGTAATCCGTATAATAGTTTTTAAGTTTATCGCGAACAGACAAATCAGAAGCAGTTAGTATGCTTTTACATATAAATTTTATTAAAGAGTAACAGTTAACTGGTTCGGGACTTGAACCTGTAACCTTTGCCTAACTAGGGCAATGGTCTAATCCATTGAGCTATCAGAACCACGCCGATACAAACTGAAATTCTTCACTGTATTGTAATCGTTATTAAAAAATATAGTATACTAGCTGTGCTTCCCCCTTGACATTGGCTTAGCTCTTGACATTTTTCGAACAACCGTTGAACCTAACAAATTTAACCTATGCCTCATTAGTTTTCAAATACTTTCATACAAACTTCATCGCTTATTTTACATCCTTATGGGTAATATTCCAAATTCTGAAAATCGTGTTTATTTATTTTTAATAAGAAGCAAGTATACGAAATTTAGAGTTGTTAACTTTGTAAATGAAGAATTTGTTATATAAAACTTAAATCCCCTATTTTATTCCCAGGGTAAAATATAGAAATGTCCGTGCTTCGACCGTGACATACTTCGAACTCCTGTTTCAATCTACTTCCCCTACACCTTGTCCCTAATTTTACACCCTTAATTTAAAACTTTTGAAAATTCCTGAAATACGTGTATATTTATATTAAATCCAAAGTAAGTACACGAAGTTTGGTGCTATCTTTGAAATTGAAGAATCTCCTATATAAACTTAGAACCCCTATTTTACCCTCTTACAAGTAAAATTATGCAAAACCGCAAAATACGTGTCCATTTATTTGTAAGCAGAAATACGTGCACATATTTTATATTTTTAACTTTGAAAATGACGAACTTCCATACAACTGCTTTTCCTTTATTTTACTCACTTAGGGGAAATATTTTTAAAAATCCTTTCTTAACAGAAACCTACAATATATGGGTAGATTACACTAAAAATTTTAAGCTTTAGGTCCAAGAGCATCGGCTGGGCGTTAATTATAGGAATGAGTCATCCTTGTAATTTTATTAATAAAACCGTGTTAGAATTTCGAAAAACCCCTTCAGTGGGTTCCTACATTATAAGAGTAACTTACCTTAAAAATTCAAACTCGTAGGCGTTAAGGTTTCGGCTGGACATTGATAGATGAGTGAGTCACCCCATAATTTTATTAATATGAGTATTTTAATACTTCTTATAATAATTCATAAATCGTCGGTTTTTTGTAGCAATATAATACCTCAAAAAACTGCTTCTTATCACTCATTATTGGAGCCATCTTGGTTAATTCAATCTTATTTATTTCGGACACCTCTAGAAAAAAGTCCATCCAATATACTTTCATTTGAAATTCAAATTGAATAAAGGCAGGGTACAGTCTGTCAAGGAAGTGGTCTATCAGGTTTGCCAACATTTTTCGTGAAATCTTTATTGTCGCTAAAAAGGTTTTTATTCTAGGTTTCTTTCAGTTGAGTGAAATATTTGATTTATTGTTTTCAATTGATAATTAAGTTTTATTTAGGTAATTGTAAAAAAAAACTAAATTGGACTTTGGTCACTATCAAAGGAATGTTAGCATAATGATGATGTGATGATCAAAGCAGCTGAAATATAAAAAATAAACAATATAAATCTCCTGCTAGTGGTGCACTTTCTGACTAACAGACGAGGAACCATGCAGTCGCCCTTACGGGGTTGAGAGATCACACGGCAGTGGCCTTCAACAATGCCGAAAATCAAAAGTTAATACGATAGCTGCTCCTTGCATCCAGTTAAGGTTTGCAAGCAAAAATGAACAAAGCATGGAACTATCTGCCAGCGCACGTGTTTCCCTTCTCTTACAATCCTGGGTCCTTTAAGAGAAGCGTGGGCCGTCAAGATAAGGGTTGCTATCGAAGCCCTGCGGGTTGAGATAGCGGCCCCAATCACCGGTCGTTTTTACTTACCTACCGGCGGGCGACGCCATTTTGCGTGCCACTTTATAAAATACTCTTAAATGAAGGAGAAGATCATTATTTTCTTCAAGTAACACTGTGTCTAACAGGTAATATCGTTAACATTAAAATATACACGAACACCTATTCTAAAGAAATAGTTTTAGCAACATAACAACCCTCTTGATTTATTACGAGTCATTTTCAAGCCGTTAGTTCCAGGTCTACACCAATTGTCGCAAGACGCTAACCGCAGACAAATGGAACAACTATTGTTGGTCGCCTACTAACCCTTGATACTTTTCGAAAAGAACAGATAAATTAATCATTTGAGATCTCCATTAAATAATGTCTACACGTATTATTACATTTCCAGGTCGGAATGTCCTACTTTACTTGCCTATGTACTCAATATTTCATGTCAATATTTAATAACTAGTCCCATTTGAAACATTGAATTGGATAACAAATCGATAACTATTATTGGACTATTACTGGGTAGATAATAGGTCCAATAAACCTGTATATAGTTACCTGATAAGTGATACTAATGAGTATTAAACTTTGCGAAACTAGAGGTCGCCCCAGGCTTCGACTGCGTGAAAATAGGTTATCTCGCAAACGTGTTTCGATGTTTTCCAGGATAGAAAGTAGCCAAAGGCACTTCTCAGATTTCTATCTGCAATTCAAAATAAGAAAAGACCACACTAAATCTTTATTCCTTACGATAATGGTGAAATGAAAGAACAAAAAATACAAACACACTTTCTAATTAATGAGAGGTATGGATATAGAAGTGTGCACAAAATATACGAAATTGGCTGTGTACCTGCTGCAAGTTTTAGCGCGCGCCTATCGCGACTCATTATGAAGCGCGTTAATGTGAAATTGTATAAAGTCGCGGTAAGCCCTCACTTTTACAGATATTCATATCTACATACATTCATATTATTAAGCCTATCTCGAATCGGGGTAGGCAGAGCTATGCCTTTTTACTTGTTACGATCCTGACATACAACTTTCGGTACTACTACTTTCATGGGTGGTTTCATACACGGTCGGGTAAGAGTACCCTGAACCGGAAGGGTACTCTTGCCTGGCCTTTTGCCACAAGGTCTTCGATTTGATTGACATACGTACGCCTAGGTCCTACCAGTTTGCCCATTCACTCTCGCCACATAAATCTGCTTCGTCAGTCCATTTTCGTAACTACATCTTCTGTCATATCTGGTGTATCAATTAAATAGGTAATTCACGTTTCACTTGAGTGCCTTTAAAGACTCAAGGTGAATGTGAATTACTTAATTGAGACACCATCTATGACTAACTAGCACTATGCAAGTGGCCTAAGTGTGAGTATTAGCGAGTATCGCAACTCTCGCATTGAAGTGCGCTTATGTGAAATGTATGGAGTCACGATAAGTTTCATTTAAAGTAAAGTAATCGGATACGCAGACGTGCATGTATGAAGCGATTAATGAATCTGCAGATCTTTCCTCTCTGACTACCCCGTCAGGGATACAACGTGCAGATAGTTACTTTTTGTATCCAGCGACTAGATTCTACACCAATTTAAATTAACACGTTCACCATGAGTCTGTAAAGTGGCTAGGGAATAATTTGCACTAGGCACACAGCTATCATATTTAAACTACGTACTCAACCGCTGTTGTTCAATTTACTGACTCAGGCACAAACTTGATGGTAAACCTACCGTGAAACTCAGAGAAATAAGGCAAATAGAACTTTTGAACATCATCATCGACGCCCACTGCTACGATAGACTTCCACAAAGATAATAATAATAGTTTATTCGGGACAATTATATAATATAAAAAGAATAATTTTTATATTTTTAAATGTAATTGTTTTTATTGATACATTTAAAAATGTAATTTATATGTTTGTATTGTAAATAAAGAGAATAACAATATAATATCGTTGGGACAACTCACACAACGCCATCTAATTCCAAACTAAGCCGAGCTTGTACTATGGTAACCAGTTAACTGATAAACACACTTATATATTTCTAAATACATACATATCATAGATAAATAACACCCAGAAACAGAATAAACCATCGTGCTCATCACACAAAGTTTTATCCTGGGTGGGAATCGAACCCACGACCTCTTGCGTAGCAGTCAGTATCATTGTAGATATGTAACAACTCACTGTCGGCTTGATTTTTCCTGACACTGATCTATTAAATGATATAATTCTAAATTACTCTATCTATAGATAGAATTCACATTAAAATCTGTGGCGTAGTTTAAATGATCAAAGCGTACATACAGATGGTGGACAGCGAAGTTGTTTTATATTATGTGAAGAAACTAAAGAAACTTGTAATACGCTAACTATTCTAAGATGGAAAATATCGTACCTGACTACATAAATAAACGCCATTACGTGAAGGGTACATTTTTACATCGACTGCAACTATGTCTCAATGGGCTTTGTTCACTCTTTTTAAAGAAATTAAAAATCCATTTCGAGGAATAAGGATATTCTTCTTATGAATTTTAGAAATCGAAAATCATGAAGGATTAGTAATATTTCAGGCAAAATGTTTAAATCAACCTTCAACCTCAAGGCAACGTTTGAATTCGTAATTTATGTCATTACGGCAGTTGAAATAATTTATTGAGTATTTTTAAGGCTAAGGCCGAACGCTTTCATGCCACTGATGACGTCATTGCAAATTAATTAATAAAAAAAACATCATAAATAAAATACAACGAATATAAAACATACAAATTAGTTTTTTAAGGTTGGTACTCTATATTTTCAAAATCAAAAATATATAAGGAAAAATAAATAATATCTAACGGTAAAAAATTGTTCAATTCCCATTCTCTGCGTGCTCTGAATTTATTATTAAATTACTTATTTTAAAAATACAACTTTATTATATCCACAGATTAATAGGTAAATGAAGTCTTTCTATATACTAAGACGGACGTTTTTTCTCTCTGCCAGGGAATATAATTACGCAATTCTAACAAATTAAGAAGATGTAGTGGGGTTTAATTGCACAGGCATAAATTGTTTTCTGAGCAGATAATTTCTCAGCATGGTTTTATGTGCGACTCGTAAAACTCGGAAGTGTTCAGCCCATTAAGTGCTAAGTTCGACCGTACTATAATCCTTTTCAAGGAGTATATTGATCTACCAATTTGCTAGTTAAGTGGTGGGTTTAATCATATAAGGCCATAGGGATTATGAAGTTGCAACCGTACCGAACTTCTTAGTTATTATGTCTGTTTATATCATGCCTTATCCCAGAAGGGCATATTATTCGCTCACATTTCATCGTGCGCATTTTGGTCCCACGTAATAGATAGCAAACTCATTTTTTTGTCAGTACACCGGTTATCAAAAAACCTTTACAGGTTTTTCCTGACAACCACATTCAATCGACACTGTTATTCCATTTTATAAAAGTAACTACTTACGAACATAGAGAAATATATTTTTCCACATTACTAAAAGTCACCTACGAAAGATCATTATACATTGTTTAACTAAATTTCAATATTATACATTGCCGTGTTGAAATAGACAACCTTAGCACAGTACATATATAATTATTATATTATTTATGTACTTTGTGTGTACCTTAGTTTGTGGATACCTGCTGCTGAAATTTTTCAAGTCCCTGGCTTAACGTTCTTCTGAAGAACAGAAATGGAACATGAACATCTCAGGACAGGCCCTAGTGTAAGATGCTTCTGCATTGCATCATCATCACTTTGTTGTCCGTTATATAAACACTTACACATTTTCTTTTATGTTGGCAGTTAATTCGATTTTTCCTATTATTTTTTAAATCATAGGTACAGGCTTGCAAATAAAACATTAATTCCAAATTTTATTCAGTCCAGTAGTCATATATATAAATAATTTATGGTACAATGAACCGATTTCAAATATAAAATAATATTCATATAACATTCTATCAACAATATTTATTACTGATTGTGTATCTTTTATACTTACCTACTAATTTAATCTAAAATTTAGACCCAAATTAGATTTAATTTGTGTGATGCATGATGATAAAATTCATGAATAGGAACTCATGCGAAAGTATGTCTGTATATTTGTTTATGTGTGCACTTAGATGTAATTTATTACATTTTTGCTCTGAAGGTTTAATAGGTGACATTTAATTATAACACAAAATAATAAAAATACCAGTGCTCTAGCCTCAATAATTTACATTTCTTGGGGAAATATTTACCAAAATAACTAACTAACTATCTTCACGCTGCAACCCTGACGGGGTAGTCAGAGAGGACAGATCGCCAGGCTTCGCGATCTATGCATACTTCTTTCGCTTCTTCAAGATTCATCAATTGATTCATGCACGCACGTCTGGGTATACGAGTACTTTAAACTTTTCGTTTTTGAGCGGTCTGCTCACGCCGTGGTCTTCATATGTAAGTTTGTCAATCGTTCCTCACTCATTCGTTGGACGAAATCAACGAACCACGCCCTTTACCAGCTTAACGCTGACACTTTCATTCAAACCTGCCATATTGCGTAACACTTCGGTACGTATTCGTTCGGCCAAAGTTACGCCGTACAATTTTCGAAGTGATCGCATCTCCATATAGCAAAATAAAGTAAATATATATACTCGTATTAAACATACTAAAGAATCACTATACCATGACATTATTAATTGAATACTCTCCTACAGCTATTTATAAATGATAATTAAAACCACATTCCAACAACGTCGAAAATAATTAAGCAAAATGATTCGGGATTCATTATGAAACGCGAATCAAAGCAGGTCGTAACTTTGTTGTTAATAAAGGTCGCAATAAAAGTCATAATAAATCATAGTGACTTTTTTTCTCGTTAAACACAATTTCAAGTATGACGTGAACGTTTTTGCCTCTATGTTTAGTACAGTAAGGTGGTAATCAGAAAGTGAAACAGGGTATTTATATTTGGTGATAATAATGATGTTAGAATCTCTGGAACCTGTGCTACGTTTCTACGAAATCTGATAAGGCGATTCAATCATGTGAAACGACATACTTAGGGCCGCATTACAGAAAGTTTATCAATACTCAGAACAAGTTGATAGTAGTATTTTAAGGCGAAAACTAGCCTTAAGCGTTTCTTGAGTATTGAGAAACGTTCTGTAATACGGCCCTTAGATTGGTGCTACGCTTGGTACTACCGTTTACGCCTGCTTTAAAAATGTATTATAGTTATGGGTTACTGAGACATGCATGTGATAAGGCTCATTAAAAAATGTACTAACTACTAACTATATATATATAAATATATATTTATATTCCTACAACAACGCGCGCGCGCCCGCATCAAACCTTTCGCAAAAATCCCGCACCAACTATCGCAATAATTGTATTTTCCATGGATAAATAGTGTTTTCATGCAAGGAAACCAGGAATTCAAGTCCAGGGACGCCCCCGGCAGCCTCCACCTCAGCATCTCGCAGCAAGCAGCAAGGTAGTGTGCCTACTCCTGTTTTACCATTACTTTTTCCGTCGACAATCGCGTGTAAATTTCATTTTAGTCTTTCTCCGCAAGTACAGTCCATTTTGAATTTATTTATCTCGCCCGCTCAACCATATATATATATATTATATGGTGGATACGTCTTGCTTCGCACGCCTTTGTGATAATAGCGACAGAGGGGTGATTTTTTTATAACAATAAGAATACAAACTTCTTCATTTTTTTTAAATCGAGAGAAAATAGTCAACCTAGTACAGACTGGACCTAAACTATCTAAACTACTAAAAATAAATTGCATTTAATTAATTCTATTATAGCTAGCATCTAACCAAATTTTCGCATACCTGTGTGTGCAGAAACGTGCAAATTTATTGGCTAATATTGATACGCTTTATATAATTTGACTGCCTCGGTGGCGCGGTGATAGTGTATGCGACTGCCACGCATGAAGTTCGATTGCCGGTCGGAACAAATATTTGTGTGATCCTCAAATGCTAGTTTCGAAGTTTGGGTGTTTCCTATGTATGATATGTAAGTAATTAGATATGTATATCAGTTGTCTAGATCCCATAGCACAAACTTATAGCTCAATTTGGGCTAGATGGCGCTGTGTAAAAAGTGTCTCACAATATTTATGTATATATAATAAAAATAAACATGAAAAATGTAGAAAAGTATGTAAATCTCTTCCTCTCTCCATATTTTGTATCAAGTATTGCAATTATTTGTCACAAAGATTTACCAAATGATACTGACCAATTTCGATACAGCATTTTTTTATTATACGTCCACTTTTCACCGTGTATATTCCTGTCCCGCGTAACAAGTGGTGAGCCCATTACCGTGTTAAAATATTTGATCATCATCATCATCTCCAATTAAATTAAATTTTAACAAAGTTTTTAATAATCTCTAAACGAGTTTTAATCAAAAATAAAGTACTTATGGCATTGAATAAAGGATAAATAAAATATTAGTTTCAGTGGGTTTGTTTTAGTAAGCAGTTTATAAAATAAATAATTTAATATCAGATGTAGAATATTGCTTTTTTTCTTTATTATATTTTGATTATAATATTGATTTATTTTCATTCAAAACAAAGTCATTAATTTAATTTCATTTCTAACCTTCAATGGGTGAAACAGATCCCAACCCATCTAGTAATTTCATATTTACAGAACACTAAGTTAGAGGGCCACAAGCATCTTTAAGAGACAGCTGACCAATTTTTTAATACGCATCATACATTTATTAAACTTTAGTAATTAATGATACTAATTATTCAATACCTTCCATAACTTTAAAGAAATAAAACTTAGTTATAAATCGCTTTTACAAAAAAAAGACGTGTGGCACTCGCGGACTGCCGCGGTAAAGCTATTGCATAGCATTTTTTATCAATTTATGGAAATATAATTTATGCAGTATTATTATTTATTTATTTTATTTATGCAGTATTATTTTTCCTTTGTTTTTCTTTAATATTAATTCAAGTTACACTTTTGAACGTGGTGACCGATAAGAAAACATTTTTTTTTCTTTTATTAAATAAATGAGAAGTTAATATTGTTCAAAATAACTAACTATCTTCACGCTGTATCCCTGACGGGGTAGTCAGAGAGGACAGATCGCCAGGCTTCGCGATCCATGCATTCTTCTTTCGCTTCTTCGACATTCATCAATCGCTTCATACACGCACGTCTGGGTATCCGAGTACTTTTGACCTTTCCGTTTTTGAGCAATCTGCTCACGTGGTCTTCATATGTAAGTCTCGACCTACCCTGACTCCTTCTACCCTCTACTTTTGAACAATATATATTCTTCGTCAATCGTTCCTCACTCATTCGTTGGACGTGTCCAAATCAACGGAGCACGCCCTTTTCCAGCTTAACGCTGACACTTTCATTCAAACCTGCCATATTGCGTATCACTTCGTTACGTATTCGGTCGGCCAAGGTAACGCCGCACAATTTTCGAAGTGATCGCATCTCCACTGCATTCAATTTACTTTCATGCATCTGCTGACATACCCAGGTTTCACTACCGTAAAGCAAAGTTGGCACTAGCACTGCGTTATGAATCGCCATTCGTGCTTCTTTTACAATGCTTTGTCGCTTTACTAACTGGGACAAAGCACCGTTAACTTTGTTTCCGGCAGCTACTCGCCGTTCTACATCCGAATCACATCTTCCATCCGCGCTAAACATATTTCCTAAATACACAATTTCATTCACTTGCTCTAGACGTTCTTGGTTTACCCTAATCTCGCATTTAGTTCTTACGTCACCTCTTTCAAATACTAGAACCTTAGTTTTACTTGCATTCAAGCGAAGACCCTTACTTTCACACTCCTCTTTCATATTAGTGACTAATGCCTGAAGGTCGGCTTCTGATGAGGCTATGAGCACCGCATCATCAGCGTACAGCAGACAGTTTACTGTAAAGTCACCCAAATTCACACCCATATTAAAATCTTTCAACTTCTGCAGGCAACTGTCCAGATACACTATGAACAGCCAGGCGGACATGACACATCCCTGTTTGACGCCTGTACAGACATCAAAAGGAGGTGACACATCCCCCCCTACTCGCACGCAAGCCTTACAGTCCCTATAAAGCGACTGTATTGCCAGCACAAGTTGCATAACAGACATAGTGTGTCCCAGACACGCAACCCACTGTACTTGATCATCTCAGCAGTAACTCTGTCTTTTCCCGCAGCCTTACCACATTTCATACTTCTTATCGCTTGTTCTATTTCTTTCATACTAATGACTATAATGACATCGGGATCCGGAGCATCGAAGTGAGCTCCACTTCCCGATGTGGCATCTCTGTCTTTTCTTGCATACATCTTTCCATAATATTCACTTCATCTCTGTCAGTTTGGTCTGTTAGGACGTCATTGTTAACACTAAGCACTTTATTCATACTGCAGATTGCCGAACAACTCCGGGTCTTGCCTACCTCTTTCCAGAAGAGCTTGGCATTATTCCGGAAATTGGACAACAACCTTTCATCCGCTTTCATTCTGCACCTTTCACGAGCTTCTTCTATCAGTGCCTTCGTGTTAACTTTCTGCAGCTTGTATCTCTCTTTCATATTAAAATCATTTCGCGAGGCTAAGTAGTCTAGCCATGCTTTCTTCTTCATTCGAACTGCTTCTTTCACTTCCTCATTCCACCTTGCATCACGCTTTTTACTACTGCCTCTTTTCGTTTCTCCACACACTTCCACAGCGGCATTTATCATACTATCCCTAAGGTTCTGCCATACACTTTCCACATTCTCACTACTTACATTGACGTCGCCAAGCTTTTCGGCTACCCTTTCATTATATTTATCCCTAATGGATGCATTCTGCAGCTTCCAGCTTTTGATGCTATAAGTCGGCTCAAGCTCAGGACACTCGGTACGATGACGCCAACCCGCGAACAGACCCCTAATCCTAGTTATGACTAGGTAGTGGTCTGATCCCAGCTCAGCGCCTCGATAAACCCTTGTGTACATCACCTGTTTACGGAGCCGACTATCCATTAGGAATAGATGTATCATGCTTCTCTTTGACTTACATCTCCTCGTATACATAGGAATTTGTTTGTGGTTGAACATTGTGTTCGCCACAAACAAATCCTTTTCCTTACAAAATGCCAGTATTAGCTTGCCAGCGTCGTTCACCCTTTTATCCCCATACTTCCCGAGTACCGACTCAAAACCATCGCGAGCGGTACCCACCGATCCATTCAAGTCTCCACATACTATAAGTCTTTCATTTCCTTCTATCACATTTAGAGCTTCTCTCATACTCTCCCAGAAGTCCTCTAGCTCACTCGCGTTCGACGAAGATACTGGCGCGTAAGCAGCAACCAGGAAAATCTTCGTCAAACCAAGTTTTACACGGATCCAGAGAATTCTAGGACCTACCAGTTTGTACTCATACATACCGGAGGCCAATCGCGAGGACACCAATATTCCAACCCCCCGACTGCCATGCTCGCTCTCTGGTACTCCAGACCAAAGCGCGAGTATCCCACCCGGGAGCTCCAAGACTTCGCTGCCCTTGCGCTTGGTCTCTGTCAAGCACACTGCATATATCTTTCTCTCATTCATAACATCCATCAACTCATTCATCTTATCTGCCATTCCTCCCCTAACATTCCACGCAGCTACCCTGCAATCCGTCCTCCACTTCCCGCCGTGTCGGGCCGCGCGTGTAGGGTGACGGTCTCCTACGCCGCTCTGGCTCACACTTTTCGCACCAGCGGGGACGAACTGATGCGCGTCGCCTCGGGAGCACGCCCTAGCAGTATTCGCCCTAGTGGCACTCGTGTTGGAGTAGAATTGCAGCCGTAGCTGGCAGGGATGGCGATGTGCACGCTTCTACTCTTCATCCCAAAATATTTTTATTATCTTACAATACATGTAGGTTATTCAGGAATATTTATCATTGAAACTCGTGAAGCGCTCGTGGCCCCGCGGTCTCAGTGTTCGGTAAACGATCACTGAGGTACGCAACTTTCACTATGGCTGGTCGTCGGATGGGTGACCACTTTGTGGCATTTACATTTGCGAGCGTTTCCGTGCTTCGGAAGGCACGTTAAGCCGTTGGTCCCGGTTGCCAGTAAAATGGCCGTCGTTAAGCCTGGTTGAAGGCCTTATAGGCGGCTTAAAAAATTTCAACAGCAGGTAGCCACAACCTGCGTCTGTCTATTTCAACACGGCAATGGGCTCACCACCCATTACGTGGGACAGGAATCCACACGGTGAAAAGTGGGCATATAATATGCCTCTGCCACCCCTTCGGGGATAAGGCGTGATGGATATTTATTTATTTAAACTATAGGTTTATGGTAACTGAAATAAGAAACATAAGTTTGAGACTTGATATCTTCTAAATATCTGGAAAATACCGCGTCAATGGTGGTCCCATATTTTGTTGTGGAAGTGCTTCTGTGAATTACAATGGAATAAAATGATGATAAGCGACTCAAAGCGTAGTCTAAAGGCGCGTGGATCATTATTCATTTTCAAATTCAATATTTTCGAAAGGGCAGTTGTCAACCGCTCTGATTTTTTATCAGCGAAGTTGATGTTGAAATCGCCAGCCAAGATAAGTGGAAATTTATTACCAATTGTACCAAGTACTTTCGCTCCTAAAAAAAAATACGAGGCATGAGTCACGAGATTGCGGGGCGAAGAGTGGGATTACGCATGTGCAGTAACGCCGATACAACCAATGCCACCTAGAGGCGATTTGCAGAACTAAAGAGACAAGCGTGATATTTCAAAAAGTCAAGTCATTAAAAGTTCTGCTACGAGTATTCATCGATAGATGGCAAAGCTTTTTTTTTTTTTTTTATTTAATTTTTTTATTTATTCACTAACAATTGTTACAATTGTGTCGGAAAACATATACACAAAATCACACACAAAAAATAGAGGTAACAATCTCACCAAGCGTGAAAACAAGTTGATCAACGCTCATTGCAAAAACAAACAAAAAAGAAACATTAACATAACATTAACTCAACAAAATTCCAAAATTAATTAAAACAATTCAATTTCAATTCATAATTCCCATTAACATACAATCACAAAAACACATTTAACTGTAATGTCAATGTCACTACACTACATCATTCCTATGTAACAAAGTGTCAAATTCAATTAGATGTCAATAAAAAATTTTACGCAATAAGTCCAAAGAAATTAAAATCATAAATAATTAACATTGCCATGTCAATAATACGAACGTCATTTAGATATCAACATTGTATAATTTATTCAAGGTTATTGTGAATATGTCATAAATTCTTCTACAGAATAAAAACAGTTTTCATTTAAAAATATTTTAAGATTCTTTTTGAACACGTGAGTGTTATAAATATCATTTTTAAGTTCGCACGGCAAGCAGTTAAATAGTTTCACTGCCTGGTATGATGAACAATGTTTGACAATATTTAACGTAGGGACTAGATCTATTTTTAATATGGTTCAAACGTGATTTTTCTCTAATTCCCCTATCATTATCAGATTCATAGTGGTGAATATGTTTAGATAAGTTGGTCAAAACATTAAGTATATAAAGGCATGGAACTGTAAGTATTGATAATTCTTTAAAGTATTCCTTGCAGGACACCCATTGTGGAATACGAACCATTATTCTAATTGCTCTTTTTTGTAAGATGAAGGCTCTAGTGCAGTTATATTTATAACTATTTCCCCACAATTGAATGCTATATCGCAATTTGGACTCCACCAGAGCATTGTATATGGTTTTCAAATACCTTATACCCACTTCATCTCTTAAGCTTCTTAGGGCATAACAAGCAGATGATACTGATCCATCTATGGCATCCAACTCATTTTCCATTTAAACTGGGAATCAATATAGACACCCAAAAATCTTACACTTTCTATTACATTTATATTGCTATCGTTAAAATTTATACTCAATGTGTCAGTTCTTCGGCAAGTCGAATTAAACAGAATAATATTGGTCTTGTTCGAGTTAATGACAAGATTACTAGCAGTAAACCATTTCTGAAACATATCCAGACTCAAGTTAATTTTAATGTTTAATAGCTCAATGTTATTATCACTTACAACTGCATTTGTGTCATCGGCAAATACCACTAAACTGTTATCATAGCCCTCTTTTGCGGCAAAGTTGATTAAGTCATTAGTATAGATTAAAAACATAATAGGACCCAAAATTGACCCTTGTGGTACCCCCATGCTCATATTGTTTATTTTTGATCTATATGATTTTTGACATTTATTAGCCTCAATGGTATTAATTTCCACATACATTTTTCTATTCTCAAAGTATGAAGTAAAGAATTTAAGAACTTTTCCTCTAATACCATAATGCTCTAGCTTCAAAAGTAGTAGTTTGTGGTCAACGGTATCAAATGCAGAACTTAAGTCTAAAAATATACCGGCCACCTTCATTTTATTATTCAATTTTCTTACAATATCATCAACTAGGGTATTTATTGCGTCTGCTGTACTTCGACTTTTCTGATATCCAAATTGTCTTTCATTTATAATCTTATTCATATTTAGATGGGTAACAAGCCTTGTTTTTATTAATTTCTCAAATATTTTTGATAGTGTGGGCATTACCGAAATAGGTCTGTAGTTTTTTGGATCAGACTGTGGCCCTTTTTTATGTAATGGAACCACCTTTGCTAGTTTCAGCTGTTCTGGGAAAATACACTTCTCAATACAGTTGTTAAAGAAATTAGAAAGAGGGCTCGCTAGAATCTTTATATGTTCTTTTACCACTGATATTTGGAGTCCATCATATCCACTCGAATTTTTTTTTATTAATTTTTATTACAGTTTTTCGAACCTCTTCTGGAGTGATAACTGCTAAAGACATTTCATTTGTCACTCTCTCTGTGCACATTTGAAGATATGATACGGCTTGACTAGTGTGCCTATGAATTAAGGGCTGAGTGTTTTTAAATTGCTGAGCGAATATATTAGCAACATCTCTAGGATTCTCAATTTCTTTATTTTGGTGGGATAGTGTGATTTTACGTACAGCTTTCTGTTTGCTTTTATTTCTATGGCGATTTACCACCTGCCAAATTTCCTTACTCGAGCACTTTGCATTTTCTAGTTGCTGAGCAACAGCATTTCTTTTTGCAAGCTTAACCACGTGTCTGAATATTCTAACGTAATTTCTTTTATAGTTTAGGACACTGGAAGGAAGATTGTTTCCATTGACTGCACATAGAAATCGTTTCATTTTACTAGAAACTCGTATACCCTTTGTTATCCATTTAATGCCCTTCTTATTTGTATAAATCTTTGTTTCTATTATAGGATAACACAGCGTAAACGTTGCAGAAAATTTATTTAAGAATGTATTTATACCCATAGAAGTCCAATTGTACGTCATTAATGTTTTTTTAAATTTGTCATGATTTCGCTTATTAAATAATCTAAGATTTATTATAATTGTATCCTGCATGTCAAATTTACCAGCCATCAAAAATTCGCAAATTAGTCCAGCATGTCCATCTCCCAAACCATTATGATCCACATTTGTACTTTTTATGTATTGGTCATCCTAAAAAGTATCAATCAAGCTAAAAAGTATCACCGCTGTGCCGGTCGGAGTGGGGGGTGTTAGGTTATGTTCGTTTCGGAATTTCTGGATTTGGTCTCCACGCTCAAGGCCCGCGATAAAAGCTATGCAATAGCTTAAAAAAATAATAAGAAGTCAAGTCCGATCGAAAGTGTGTTTTCTTGTATTTGAAACTTGAATAATAGCTAGAGTATCATTGTGCAATATGCTACGACCTGCAATTTTAAACTTCGTTCTTAAGATTCCTTTATGGCGCTCAACAATTATTTTCTTAAAGCCCTGTTTCGCTGTGGACATATTATCTCTGTCGGCATTTTCATTTAGTTACTTTATTGCACGCCTGAAATTGTGAGAGTTCCATACATTAATAGCATCAACGCTTACTTTTAAAAAATCTTTAGATAGAAATTCTGCCATGATCTCTTTAAATTACGCTACAAATACACTGTTTTCGTAGAAAAAAAAAGTGTTAAAGGTATCACCTTTGACCCTTAAAAAAGAATAATAATTAAATAGGAATTGCCTTTAGAATAATTGACGAAACGAAAGATAGGTGGTACAATAAAAACCACAATCATTACCATCGTGTGAGTAATGAATGATGGTGGTATTTACTGTGCCAGTTTTCTGCAAATTAAATTAAATTTACAAGAGAATCTCTGCAAATTAATCTTTTCTCAACTCTCCGCTGATGAAGACAGCTACACAAAATTCTATTCAGAACATTTTTATATTGTTATTCAGATAGAAGAATCCTGTCCTAGTGGTTAAATACCCCAGTAAAAGGTTAAAAGAAAAGTAGCTGAAAATATCTTAGACTGATAATTTTTATTCATTATCTTTGTTAAGTGTAAAAAGATAAAATATATAATGCAAATATTACCAACAACCATCTTTTATTCTATTAGTAAATTTTATAGTAACGTATGTAATGATATCTTGACCATTTGACTTCAGGAGCAACTTTATAGTAGTTCAAAGCTATCTCCATATATACCTATGAACATAAATGTGAACATGAATAAACATGTACATTTTACGACCCATAAAAGGAAAGGGGTACCCATGATCATTGCAATATACATACGTACAAACGTGTTTAAATGTTATGCAGTTATTATTTTATATAACTGGTAATAATATTTAATTTATACTTATAACCATTGAGAAAGAGAGAGGTAGCGATCCTAATTCCAACAGGGGTTTGTGGAGAATTAGTATAAGGGGTCCCGGTAACCTCACGTGCTGGCGGTAATATGTATAATTAGTATCTATGTCAGTTATCTAGATTCCTAAATACGAGTTTATTTAGCTTAAATTTTTGTATATGATGTTATGTAAAGTATATATATGGTTCACAAATTTAATATTTCTAATATTCTTTTCACGAGACATTGTACTGAACTCATTATGTGCCTATGTAATAATAATGGAAGTATTTGGAGTAACCTACCTACCTAAATTGTTTTGTAATAACAAAATATTCTTAAAGAAGGTTGACGTCAGACTGGTTGATCGTAAAAACTAACCTTTCTAATATAATAAATAGCCCTTGAAACACACGTGCTAGGTCAATCAGCGTCCCGACTTAGAAATTGAATTAATTTGGATTTCATAAGATTTGAATTCAAAAAATATTTATTCATTTATTATTATTATAAGAGGACTAGGATTAATAACAAAATTAAATTAATTAATTAATAAATTTGGAAAATCCAAAAGTGAACGCCTCACACTAGTATTGTATTACAAATTGAAATTAATTTACTAGAATAGAAACTTATTGAATAAAATGTTCTAACATCTATTGACATTCGACTTTAGAATAGTATTAAGAAAAAGTTAGGAAAAATAACGTAAGAAAAGGAAAGTAGTATATTATTCATGTAATAAGAGAGGGATAAAAAAATTCACGAAAAATAAACCCAGTAAATAAATTCCATTGAATTTTATTAATATCGTTGAAACGGTTATCAGTTCAATCATGATAAGAAATAGGGTTCATCCTCAGTATAAGTGGAAATTTATTCAAAAGGATTTGTGCAGACAAACAAGTGCACAGACCAACGGACAACAGTACTAATAATTTTTTACTACATTTTTGAGTAAAAACGCTGACTTTATAATTTAATATTTCTTGTTTTCAAAACACCCCTTTTTTATTTATTTAATGTCTAACTTTGGATATAAGAGCGATTTTATATTGTAAAATCGTCACATAGCGGCCTATCGAGGTAAAGCACTCCCACACGCTAACGCGTTGTGAGGCGTGCAAAATAAAACAAGGAATTCTAAAAAGGTACTAAAATTGTGTCACTAAGCGGCAGACGTCGGAGACTATGGCATTAATTTGGTCACTTTCATCCTTAGGCTGTTTTATACTATCTGGTCAAAACAAGCTGAAATTGTTAACGACGTACTGTAGTTCAAATGACTGCATTACTTGCGTTATAATAAAAAATAAAACTAAGAAGACTCTATACTCAATTGAATAATTATCTGTGCCATAATCCTAAACCTAAAAACCGTTTTTGAGGTATGAGGGAACATCAAATGGACACGACTAATTCACAGTTTGCTTACCTTCTGCTAGCAAAACAACAGTTATAACTATTCTTTATTATTTTTTTATGATCCTCTCGTTAAGAAACAACATTGCCCTAAATTCATCATTAGCAGATACCACTCAGCTATTTTATCATTAAGTTTTTATTACATTTTGTATTAAACTGTACCTAAGCTTACAGCGGCCGTATAAAAGCTATGAACTACTTTATCGCGCTCTTGTCAAAAGTAATAGTGTAGAGCAGTCAGGTACTAGTTCACGCCATTATCGTTAGCTGTAATAATGAAGGTTTCAGTTCCATTTGTTTTACAACTCTCTTAGCAGTTTCTACGAGTGTATAAAAGTAAGAATGAGTCAAGTTTTTATCTCTGTGGAATAAAGTTGTAGCCCCCAAAGTAACACATTTTGTGTAGGTAAGTACCAACGTGTCGGAGGAACTTGTTAGAATAGAAATTATGAGTACAGTCGCTGAATTTTGGCGAAACTGTTTTTACTTTTTAATTCTGTGTACATTTTTCATACATATAGTCACGTTCTTATTTCCGAATGGGTAGGCAGAAGCACACTTTACGTCCATATTTTTCCGTATCCATTTCTGTCCTAAGTAACAGGTGGTGAACTTATTGCCGTGTTAAAATGCACAGGTTCACGTTATGGTTGATCCACTATTGAAATTTTTCAAGCCGCCTATAACGCCTACATCATGGCTTAACATTTGCCATGCTACTGGCAAATGGGACTACGATAGCACTTGGAAATGCCACAATGTGGTCACATGGAGACCAACCATAGAAAAAGATGCTTAATGTAGTGTTCGTTTGATCGTAGATCACTGAGTGAGCGGGGTAACGAGACATTTTTGATAGCTGTTATTTATTTACAAGTAGGTACTTGGCGCAGTAGATTTGGGCGGCGCTCCCTTGTAACTTAGACTCCCATCATCATCCGATCGTCTGTCCTGTTGCGTCACGCGACGCCTGGGGTCCGCTTTCCTACATTTTCTCCTCCACTTCGCACGGTCGTGGCATCCCCTGTAGTGAGACCATTGGCACGCATGTCATCCCCTACGACGTCAAGCCAGCACTTCTTGGGTCTTCCTCTCTTACCTGACATAGCCATACATTTGTTTCCCACGGCGGTCCGTTGTAATTTAATGTTTGTAAACATTTTTCCAAAAATCAATTCCATTTTAAAGAGAATGAATGGTCATTGTATTCACACATTAACTAAAATCACCTTCGTTGAAACATAAATTGATTAGGATTTTTAAAAAAGTTTTATACTAAGTAGAATGCTTTCAGGACTTTTTAACATTTTCTGTCCGAAAAGCTTTGCTCTGGAAAGATTCATTTTAATTAAGTTTTCCACGAGAAATAAGGCCTTGAGAAAATGCGGCCTTTACTTAGCTACCAATCTTAATTAGTTTCATTATTTCTCTGTTAAATTATACATTGCGTGCTGTTTAACATGCTAATGTGCCAATTTTTTTGTAACAATAATTAATAAGTCTGGCTCTTGATCTGGCTGGATCTGGCTCCTTCCCGGATTCTTGGAAGCTGGCATATGTTATTCCTCTACCAAAAACTTCTAAACCATCTTCGTTTACTGATTTCTCCAATTTCCATTCTCCCATATCTATCTAAAGTTCTCGAGCATATTGTTAATAAACAGCTCTCCTTCTTCCTTTCAAGAAACAATCTTCTTAGCTCATGCCAATCAGGTTTCCGTGCGGGACATAGCACAGTTACAACTCTCATCAAAGTTACAGACGATATTCGCTGGGCTATGGAAAAGAAAGACTTAACCTTATTAACATTGCTGGACTTCAGTAGCGCTTTCACTTCAGTTGATTTTGATATGCTGCTGAGTACACTGAGGTCTATAAACATTTCTTTTTCTTCTTTATCTTGGTTCGATTCCTATCTTCGAGGGCGCTCGCAATGTGTCCATTTTGATCAGAGGTCTTTAGACTGGAGTCAAATCGTCGCGGGCGTTCTTCAAGGTGGTGTCCCCTCTCCTCTTTTATTCTCTATCTTCATTAACTCTGTCGCAAACTTAATTTCCTGCAATTTCCATCTCTACGCAGACGACCTGCAGATATATCACAATTTCAGTGCGCATGATGCAACGTCCGGCACAGCAGTAATGAACCAGAACTTGGCTTGCATTAGTGACTGGGCCAGCTCGGTCGGATTACGCATCAACCCTAAAAAATCACGGGCCATATTTATAGGTAGTAGACATATGCGTAGTACTCTCGATCTAGAGGTGCTGCCGCCTGTTCTTTTAGATGGAACTCGTATTCCCTACGTGCAGAAAGTTAAAAATCTGGGGGTAGTAATGGAGGATAGTCTATCCTGGAATTCCCAAGTCAAAGAAGTCAGCAAAAAGGTACACTACACCTTTTACTCTTTAAAGTGCCTCCAGGCCTTCCTGCCCTTGAAGAATAAAATCACTTTAGCTTAGACACTTATTCAGCCCATTATAGACTATGCTGATGCCTGCTACTTAGATGCCACAGAGGAGCTGTTAGACAAGCTTGAGAGGCTGCAAAATTTATGGATTCGTTTCATTTATAATCTCAAAAAGTATGATCATTTTTCACATTTCCGCCAAGAGCTCAAGTGGCTCCCGATTCGCCTTCATAGGAACACTCGGATACTCTGTCTCCTCTTCAATATACTGTACAAACCAAATTCCCCGTCCTACCTGAAGGAGCGGTTCTCATTTGTGCGCTCTCCTGATAGGACACATCTTCGTTCCCCTCCTTAAATTCCCATCCCACAAATCTGACCTCTATTCCTATTCCTTCTCAGTTCGCGGTTAGGTTGTGGATATCTCTGCCGCGAAACATCAGAGACACTGACTCTTTGATAAAGTTCAAAACCAAAGTCCGTGATTACTGTCTCTCTTCCACTCATAACTTCTAATGTTCTTATTTTTTCATATGGTAATATCAGGTATGTGTATTTTACTGCTAAGATGATGAAGTATTTACATGTAGGTATTTTGTATCTCGTATATATGTATGTGTATGTATATATGTATTTGTATGTATGTGTGTATTTTTTTGTATGTATGTATTAGTTTGTAAAGTATGTATAAACACTTGATTCTACTTAGTTCTCTTTCACACTTCTACCTTTTTCAATTATTTTAATTCTTACTCTCCTCTCGCCGGCTGGCTGGAAGAGAATTCTTTTAGAAATAAGCAGTGATATTGTACCCTTTTTTCATAGATAGTTTTGTTATAATGTGTATGTGTGTACATAAACTATTAAATAAATAAATTAATAAGTTTATATAAAACGTTACACAGTAAATATAATTTCATCTCCAAGACTGGTCGATAAAATATATTGTGGGATAATCGCGTCTTTGATGAGTCATATTATTATACAAGTCGTATGAGTTTAAAAACATTATAGGATTAGATTAAGATTCTTTCTATGTTCGGTAGGAGAAAAAATATTGGATTTATGAATTGCTCAAAGCGAGTATTTGAATGTTGAAGGCATACATATCACTAAAATCAAAGATAATTCGTATAGATCCTGTAATATACTATTATCTGATGTACTTACACCTAGTTGCTTTCAGGTCTCTCGCTTTGCAAAGGAGGGAAGAGGCTTTTTCTTTAATTTAAATTTGTGGGTTCCAAGACATTCTTGCTTTACCTGGGACTTTACCAAGTTCGAGCTTGGTGTAACTTTTCTGGTCTTGGTTATTGCTGTAGATACTGGTTTACAGGAGTCTTATTCATATTTTATATACTACTCGGGACTTCACGGGAAACAATTTTGTACTTAAATTCACCAGTCTTTGATGCAGTCCAACCGCGACCACGGGCACTGCAACGCGCTCCAAACGTCGGTGAATGTAGGTACGAAATTGTTTCGCGTGAAGTCCCGAGTAGTACATGAAATATGAGTATAAACCGCGAAAGTTTAAAAATAACAGGAGTCATATTAATTGCATTAGAGGCTGCCATAATCTCATAAAGCCATATCATTTAATTTTTATTTTAACTTTTATAGTGTCAATCGGACCTTGTTGTCTTCCGTCAAGATATTTTGAATAAAGAATACTACACTCCCGGACACCTAAATCGAGCCACCTTGATTTTTTTTGTTTGGAGTACTGTAACTTATAAAAGATGTATGTAGAAGAAAAATGTTTTGATGCAGTTTTGGAGCTGGTATACTCATCATTCATTTAGAGTGCCACTGTTCTAAATTTGAACTACAGTTTATTAAAAAAGTCGAGTTACGTTGCAACAAGTCCATATTTGCTTTTTTCAAGGAAAAAAATCTAATCGATTTTTAAATAAATATGTGTTTTACATGAAAAGAAATGTTTATTTAGTAACTTGTATTGCCTCCCAGTGCATTTATGATAGGTCTCATACGGTTTGGCATAGAATTAATCAATGTCGTTATGACATGTTGAGGAATGTCCTCCCATTCTTCCAAAATTACATTTTTGAGCTCCTGCATGGTTTGCGGGGCAGGATGATGAGCTGGAACACAGATGCTCTATAGGATTCATATCAGGACTTCGCGCTGGCCATCTCATAACAGTGATACCAATGTCATTTAAGTACTCCCTGACGATTCCCGCAGTATGGGCCCTTGCATTATCATGCATTAAAACGAAATCTTGGCCAATAAATCCAGCATATGGCATCACGTGGTTCTCTAAACATTGGCGAATGTATCTATTGCCATCTAGGGGCGGCAGTCGTGGTCCCGTCACTACCTCTAGCTCAGTTTTGCCTTCCATAGAGATTCCTCCCCAGACTGTCCATGATCCTCCACCATAACTCACTTTCTCGTCAATATAGCATTGCGCGAAACGCTCGTTCTGTCTTCGGTACACCTTACTCGTTCCGTCATTACCGTATAGCATTATCTTGGACTCATCTGTGAAGAGAACCTGGCTCCATTGATGTCGAGTCCAATTTAGATGTTTGCGCGCAAACTCTAGACGGGCTATTCGGTGTGCTCGTGTCAATTTGGGTCCATTGGCTGGCTTTTGGGGCTTTAAACCACGTTCATTGAGTCGCCTTCTAACGGTCCGAGCACTTACAGCCACTCCGTGAAAGTCCCTGAGCTGACATCCGAAATACATATAATATGTGCTAACCTTTGAAAATGCCGTAAGGCGAAACCGGTCAGGTTTAAGTAATAAATAAGTGGAATAGTACAAGTGTTTTAGTTCAAAATGTGTAGCTCCTTAAGTCTTTTCTTTTTCTACGCCATGACCTCGTATGTTAGCCACCAGGTTCACAACTTGCAAATGAGACTGTCTAGGACCCCAAAAATCTCTGTAGAACCTCTATTTAGGCTTAATGTCATTGTGTATAAATGTCCCCCCATATTTATTTATTTATTCTTACTGTTCTGAAATTCCAGTTTTGATTTATTGAGACAGAATATAATCATGCGGTATCAAGTAGAAGTTCTAGTGATATAAATCTCTGGCCACTCCATACAATGTGAAAGAATTGGCCCGATTGAATAATTCCAAATACATTATGCAGGCTCCAACAATTTGCATACCATAATCTTATAGGATCTCTGAGCAAATACTTCAGTGGATTTGGAAAAGAGCAAAAATATAGTGAAAATATACCAGATTACTCTGAAATGGTATTGGCAGTGTTTAAACAGTTAAGTGAAACGTGATTCACAGATAATGCGAGCCTATTTTTGTTTTGAATATTTTAATATTTATTACGATTTTATTTAAATACTACCTGATGCCCGCAACTTCGCTCGCGTGATGAAATTGTCCCAGGACCGTTTCCCATAGGCACACAGCAGAGCACACTTACTTTTCTGTAGACCTATAAATTAGTAATACACTCCCGGACTCTTGAATCGAGCCACCTTACATTCCCGGGCCTAAAAGCCCAATACACAAAAAATATACAATATAACAATAAAGTTTTTATGCATTTTTAATGCTGGCATATTTCATCGTCTTTCCCGTATGTATTATTCCAAATTTGAATTTTAGAATTTAAAATAAAGAACAAAAGCCGAGCTTAGTCACTGATTTGAAAAAAATAATGACTGTTGAAAGTTGCTTTTGAAGCAATTTCATGTCGATTTGGTTTGAATTTTCGCAATTGTTGTTAACCAAAGTTTAGTTTAGTTATTTTTCTATAATTTAAACGTTTTTGGCTATAAAATTATGGATACTTCACCTGAAGTAGCCGCGCAAGCTGTAGCACTTCTTCAATCTGGGCTAAGAACCACGTGATGCCATATGCTGGATTTATTGGCCAAGAATTTCATTTTAATGCATAATAATGGCCCATACTGACAAGGGCCCATACTGCGGGAATCGTCAGGGAGTACTTAAATGACATTGGTATCACTGTTATGAGATGGCCAGCGCGAAGTCCTGATATGAATCCTATAGAGCATCTGTGTTCGAGCTCATCATCCTGCCCCGCAAACCATGCAGGTGCTCAAAAATGTAATTTTGGAAGAATGGGAGGACATTCCTCAACATGTCATAACGACATTGATTAATTCTATGCCAAACCGTATGAGAGCTGTCATAAATGCGCTGGGAGGCAATACAAGTTACTAAATAAACATTTCTTTTCATGTAAAACATGTCTTCATTTAAAAATCGATTAGATTTTTTTCCAGGAACGTCTAGAGCAAGTGAATGAAATTGTGTATTTAGGAAGTATGTTTAGCGCGGATGGAAGATGTGATTCGGATGTAGAACGGCGAGTAGCTGCCGTAAACAAAGTTAACGGTGCTTTGTCCCAGTTAGTAAAGCGACAAAGCATCGTAAAAGAAGCACGCATGGCGATTCATAACGCAGTGCTAGTGCCAACTTTGCTTTACGGTAGTGAAACCTGTGTGTGTGAGTGGTATGTCAGCAGATGCATGAAAGTAAATTGAATGCTGTGGAGATGCGATCACTTCGAAAATTGTGCGGCGTTACCTTGGCCGACCGAATACGTAACAAAGTGATACGCAATATGGCATGTTTGAATGAAAGTGTCAGCGTTAAGATGGAAAAGGGCGTGCTCCGTTGGTTTGGACACGTCCAAAGAATGAGTGAGGAACGATTGACGAAGAATATATATTATTCAAAAGTAGAGGTTAGAAGGAGTCAGGGTAGGCCGAGACTTACATATGAAGACCACGTGAGCAGATTGCTCAAAAACGGAAAGGTCAAAAGCACTCGGATACCCAGACGTGCGTGTATGAAGCGATTGATGAATCTCGAAGAAGCGAAGAAGTATGTATGGATCGCGAAGCCTGGCGATCTGTCCTCTCTGACTACCCCGTCAGGGATACAGAGTGAAGATAGTTAGTTAGTTAGATATTTTTCCTTGAAAAAAGCAAATATGGACTTGTTTCAACGTAACTCAACTTTTTTAATAAACTGTAGTTCAAATTTAGAACAGTGGCACTCTGAATGAATGATGAGTACCATACCAGCTCCAAAACTGCATCAAAACATTTTCCTTCTACATACATCTTTTATAAGTTACAGTACTCCAAATCAAAAAAATCAAAATGGCTCGATTTAGGTGTCCGGGAGTGTATTATTGATGAAACATTGTTTTGATATATCTCTCTTTTTGATGAATTGGTTGGTTGGTGTCAGGTTGGTTTTTCTGATATGATCAATTATCGTCATATTGCTAGTAATTTATATAAATTCTTGACAGTTTAAATACCTAAAACTTTTTCATGAATCTCTTTTTTTGTGTTGTGAGACTCGCATGATATTCAGAAGATTTAACGTTTATTGTGAACAAAAAGACAGATATGGTGAGCAACAACAGAGCAACAGCACACTAATATGTAAGGTTTATTTTCTTGTGATTACTTAATAAAAAATAATAAATATTGTGCGATATTTCACATAGTACCATCTAACTTAAATTAGGCTAATATATAAGATTGTGTTGTTAGAACTAGACAACCGATAAATGTAATAATAAGTTTCTAAATACATACGAAGTAATATTAGAAAGAGGAAGTGTTTGTTTCTTTGGAATCGGTAAACTTTGAACTACTCAATCGATTTTAGCATTCTTTTACCATTAGAAAGGTAAACTATTCTAAAATTACATCCTACTTCTTACTAATATTATAAACACGAAAGTTAGTAATTATGGATGTTTGTTACTCTTTCACGCAAAATGTACAGAATGAATTTTGATAAAACTTTACAATAATATAGCTTACACATCAGAATAACATATAGGCTACTTATTGTCCCGGGAACAAGTACCTGTGGGAAACAGGAACGGTAAAACTTCACTACGCGTGCGGAGCCCCGGGCATCAACTAGAAGGCTATATAGGTATTACTAGATGACGGCCGCGGCTTCGCCCGCGTAGAGAAGTTTTCAAGTTTAAGATTATGTACTACACAAGAGATGGGTGAAGTAAAAAAAAATACAAAAATAATAAATATGAAGAAATCGGGTAAATTTCCATATCCGTAAATACAACTTTAAAGGTTAAACCATTTAAAGTTGAAACCCACCGCTATTGGGTCCCTAGCTAGTATTAAACTTAGAAAACACCCAACCTCGGAAACCAACATTTGTGGATCACATTTATAAATATTTATTCCGATTTGTGTACATACAGAATCCCCTTAAAGAGGAAATAAGCATGATCTTTTCGCTATATAAACTCTCTCGCCTATTTTTATGTCTATTTGTCTCCGATCTTGGCAATTATAATTAGTATTAGTAGGTACATTACGATGTAAGTGCGTTATAATGGTTATGTAACGCATGAGTCGGTTGTTTAACCAATATAGGCACGTATATCATACGACGTATATTGCTAATCTGACATAAATGCGCCTACCTTGTTTTTTGCTCTGCACCACCTTGTGGTTGATTGGTAGAGAATGCCTTTGGCATTAAGTCCGCCATTGTACTATTTTTGTGCATAAAGTTTAAATAAATAAATAATATTCCACTTAAGTAAAAAGACATCAGAACACAAACATGTTAATTTCACAATAGAAGGAAAACACTCGTGTAATGTTATAAAAAGTAATAAAAACACTCGCCTATTCTTAATTGTTGGAAGTTCACATTTTTAGATATCGAAAAGAAAATATGTATAAATTAAATACATAGAAAAGAAAATTAGAGAAAAATGGCGCATACATACATATCTTACATACAGCCTAGTTGTTGAAATATTTAATTTTTTTTTTCATTAAATAACTCTTAATTTGTAAACAAAACTAAATAATGTTATGAAAATAAACGTTTATTTGTTATATATTAATTACAATGTTTTCTGAAATAAAAATTTAATATACTATTATTAAAAAAATAATAGTTTATTTATTACCAAAAACATTTACTGTTTCTATGACAAACCTTTGCTGATTAAAAAAAAGCAAATAGTGCGATTATAGAATATAACTCCAATATTTGCTTTATGGGCTGCTTTAATTTATATTATCTAAAGCCGATTAAATCAGATTCACTTTACGAGCAAATGTGTTGAAAAATAAATATCAACCATTTGTATGATTCTGTTTTCCGATTTAATGATTCGTTATCATTAGTAGCACTAAAATTCCTAGAAAATGCTCAAGGTACTATACATGCTTTGAGCATTTTCTAGGAATTTGGGTTGTGGGATTATGGGATTTTGGGTCATAATATAGCGCTTCTGACATGGTAGTTAAGTATTTGTTACTGACTAAGCCGTGATAGCTGATCAATAAGAGCGTCACTAAGCGTGATTATGATGGAACAAGGTTATTCGTTAAAGAACCAGCATCGTTGACATAGCTCACAGCGTAAGCACATTAAAGTGCCAATATGCTAGTCATATCTGCCAGACGGACCGGTGACCAAGGAACCGTCGCTGGTAAATCCTGGATGCTGAATTCTGAGGACTATATCTTATGGCGAATATTGGAAGAGAACTTTGTTCAGCAGTTGATGGTAGTTAACTGTTTTGATTAAAATATAAGGCACTATAAATGAAATTGTATACTTAGGGGGTATGTTCGGCGCGGACAGAAGATGTGATTCTGATGTAGAACGGCGAGTAACTACCTGAAACAGAGTTAACGGTACCTACTATGTCCCAGTTAAAAGAAGGAGTCAAAACATTGTAAAAGATGCACGCCTCGCGATTCACAACACAGTGCTACTTACGTTGCATTTACGTTGAGAACACTGGGTATGTCAGAAGTGCATGAAATAAATTGCGATCACTCCGAAAATTGACAGGCGTAAACTCTGAATATCCTGTCAGAGATATAGCGTGAAAAATAGATGGAAAGATAGACACTAATCAAAATCAATCAAAGCCAAATTCACCTAAAAGTGTTAATCTATACTAATATTATAAAGCTGAAGAGTTTGTTTGTTTGGTTGAACGCGCTAATCTGAGAAACTACTGGTCGGATTTGAAAAAATATTTTTGTGTTTGATAGCCCATTTATCGTGGAAGGCTATAGGCTATATATCATTACGCTACTACACTGGGGAGCAGAGCAGTAGCCATAAATGTCGACGAATCGGGCAATTTTTTATGCATCATTGTAGAATTTATAAGCGACGGGATTAAATAGGTATGATGCGAGGTCGAAATATTCCACGGGCGAAGCTGTGGGGGTCATCTAGTGAAATAATATAACTTATTGATAGGAGAGTAGCATGGGTCACTGTTTTCCTAAGTTGGCATCAATCTTACTTTCAAACAATGACAAAACAAATGGTTATCTATTAATTACTACCGATACTTAGACGTTAATAAACATTTCCAATTAACCTAAGGATTTGGGTCCTCTGGGGTTGAGTATGACGTTCTTCATGATGTTAACTGTCCCTTTCTGCCGCTTATCGCAACCCTCGCAGATTTAATTATGAGACTTCGACGCTTTGTTGTCTTCTCTCCTTATTTTGAGATACTGCGTTGTCTTAATGTAGCTCTGATGTCAATAACATGCCATTACGTATTTTGTAGTAGTTTTGGGTTTTTTATACCTAGCGCTGAATAGAAATAAGTTATGTAGTACATATTTTATGAGTTACTAGCTGATCTGTACAACTTCGTTAGCGCCACTTAAGAGATTTGTTACAAAAAATGTGATAAATGAAGAACCGCTCGACCGATTTGTGCAAACTTCACATAAACCATCTACTAAATAGTCTAAACAAAGCCTTAACATTTGGTTTGGATACGTGAGCCCGTTCTTGAGTTATGAAATTACAACGAAATGGCATTGATTTTTATATATAAACTAGCTGTCCCGCCCGGCTTTGCCCGTGACATACTTCGAACCTTTTTTTTTCTATTATTTGTGAATCTAAACCATCCAGGGCGCCACCCAAACGCATACAAAAATAATCATTCAAATCGGTCCAGCCGTCTAGGAGGAGTTCAGTGACATACACAATACACGCACACAAGAAATATATTTATAAAGACTAAACTGTCTTCACGCTGTATCCCTGACGGTGTCGTCACAGAGGACAGATCGCCATGCTTCGCGATCCATGCATACTTCTTTCGCTTCTTCAAGATTCATCAATCGTTTCATACACGCACGTCTGTTTATCCGAGTACTTTTGACTTTTCCGTTTTTGAGTAATCTGCTCACGTGGTCTTCATATGTAAGTCTCGGCCTACCCTGACTCCTTCTACCCTCTACTTTCGCACAATATATATTCTTCGTCAATCGTTCCTCACTCATTCGTTGGACGTGTTGTTTATATATATAGATGTACTAGCTGTCCCGCCCGGCTTCGCCCGTGACATACTTCGAACCCCGTGGCACCATTTAATCCCGTCGTAATTCGCCCGCGTAGAGAAGTTTTCCCGTTCCCGTTTCCCACAGGAACTTGTTCCCGGGATAAAAAGTAGCCTATGTCCGTCTCCTGGCTCTATACATTATCCACGAGTAACATAGGCTATATTTTATTTTGGAAAAAAATAGAATTCCGTAAGATATTGTAATGTTCGTATTTTTTTACTTACGTTTTGGCTATTTTAATTAGATCTTTTATTATACGTTCTCTCCAATTATCTGCATGGCCATTGTCTGTAGTTTAAGCATTCCTAAACCTCTATATTTCGAGCTATTTAGATTTTCTTGTGCTCTCTCAATGTTTGTTTACCTTTTGTAATGTCAGATAATGACAAGCCGAGGTTTTATTTTTAATTTATTGCTAGAGCTGCCAGTAGGCTAGGTTGTATAGGTATTAGACCTTGTTATAAATTATTATTCTTCTTTTATGTTCTAGAATCACATTGTTAAAATTTTGAAATGCCAACCAATCTATAAAAGGAAGGTAGCCGGGGCCGTCGTAACAGTTCACTCTTGGTGCTCGCCTTGGCAGGAGGTCCGGAATTATATAGTGCTCGGTGGGAGGGCTGTGCCCTCTGATAGTGTGGGCTGTGCTTGAAGACAAACAAGTCTACGCCTCCTTCGACACCGGACATCGTTCGAAAGTCGCTAGACCGGCGATGGTTACCCCTGGCGTCAGTTCCTGGACACTGACGCAGAGAATTCAAGCCCGACATAACCTGACGTAATATGTTGTAGAATAACGTCGTTGTCTGCAGTAAATTTGTGACGCCGACGGCTGGTAGCTCTCAGCCCTCTGCCTGCCCTATCTACCACGGCCTGCCCCTCCGAGGTCGGCGACGTGGAGGCCTGACTCTTCACAACCTGCGAGCCTCTTTAGAAGAAATATTTGGACCTTCAACTTTTCCCCCGGTTTCCCTGGCCTTATTTTAACATCTATTTTGGCCTTATTTTAAATTATTTTACCATTTCCTTTTTTTTACTTTTTCTTTTAAGCCGGGACTCCTCCAGTTTTGGTAATAGTTTCCGCCTTGACCTTACATTTTCCCCTCCCGCAAAAATGTAACGTTACAATATTTGGGTTTTTCGGACACAAGGTGAAAAAAATCAACCAGAAAATTTACTTATTTTGCGTACGCTGCCTATACTATAAAAGATAGATCCATAAAATGTTCTAATTAATTGTAGATCTTATAAATATCTACAAAAAAGTCCGGGACACACTATACCTATCTATGTCGAGTGAGGCACAACAACCATTTTTTTATTTAAAAATCTTGAATTTTTTTTGGACTACATTTAAACGCGTTTATTTTACTCATGCTATTAATCCTTATCAAAATAAATTATTTCATTACTAAGTACAGTTTATGTAGATAATATTTGGTCTTTGAATGATTAAAATTGAACGTTTCGGCTCGTTGCGAAGTGGGCGTCACCAAAACGGGGGTGCGCGTGCGGAGTTTAGATCTATGAGTAAGGTACCCGCGCGGCTCAGACGAGAGGTCGGCTCCCTACGCAGCGGTCGTGCGCGAAGTCTAATAGCCAGAGGTTTAATCACTGTGAGACAGCAAAAGGACAAACCGGGATAAGAGGTTTGTTTGGAGGCCTGAGGGACGCCCTCTCCTCTCCCCCCACAAGCTCCTTAAGTAGCATTTCCGCCCACGTCCCGCTCTTGACGGGATGGATAGGGATAGCTGAGATCAGAGAGGTAGAGAACAGGCAACTAAGCGCTAGGGGACACCTCTGACTCACACACCGATCCCACGCCACGCACACTCAAGCGTAGACTTCTCCGTGTTTGGCAATAAGGTCATGCCATGTGAAAAGTAGTGTGAGGTGATGTCGGTTTTCCAAGCGCCTTCTCATCCCACAGCCGTAGGACAAACATTTAGTTTGAAGCGAGTCTAGATTAATAAAGTCTGGGCCCTAAGCTGAAAGGTGATGTAGGTAAGTTGAAAGGTGTATCTTAAGTGTTAGCTGCTTTTCACACGATTAGCTATAAGTGTATAGAGCCACCTCTGTTGCGTGTTGGTACCTACTACTACATCGACAATTTAATGTACATCTAATATAGAGTACATAGAAGCATCGCAGTAAATAACATAACAAATGTCTTCTATGCTATTTCTTTAAACTACGCAAATATATAATGAGAAATTTTGTACAGTCAAAGGTTAAGAGAAACCTCAAAAATTAAAGCCAATGTTAACCCAAGTCGCGGACAGCATTAACGATAATTTTTTAACATACTAAATACGGGAATAATGAGGTCGACTTTAAATGTTATAAAAATCGTTTCCACGCATGCGGAGCTGCGGGCAACAGCTAGTATATTATATGGTACTCAAGACCTATCTTCCGCCTGAGTATTCACACATTAGGTGATGACTGTGCTTCTTGACATAAACACGGTGGGTGACAAGTTTATTTGAATCGTTTAATATTCTCTTCAATTTGAGATTGAATCTTGACAATAGATTGCTATTATTACTTTCAAAATACTTGAATACTTTAAAAATATTCGTAATAATCTGTAATGCTTATAATATATCTTCAAAGTCAATCCAAATTTGAATATAAAACTTTAGTAAGATTTTACTACCATGCGTGCATCAAAAAGCTGTGTTGGTTTTTTTTTCTCACAAGCATTTATGTAGCTTTCATAGGTTAGTATAAACAACGATTTTAGCAAACAACAAAATTAAGGTAGTTTAACCATAGGTAAATGAAAATTACAGAGCTACGGAATCCATTAGTCGTTAATTGCTACTGCTTCCATTATTGAGATCGTTAATAGAAATAGATTAAATTATTTGTGCTGCGCACCAAACGTTAAAAGTCAATCTTTGCCCAGACCTGCTACGACCTGCGGAATTTTCAGTCTGCGACGTGAAACTCAATTAGTCCCTTTCACCACTAACTTTGCTTGTATAAGATAAACATTTACGTTCTATGGTTATATTTCAGTCCTTTGAAGTTGATTCAAAAAATAAGTAGTTATATGCCCGTCTGCACTGGTTTGTAAAGGTTATTTGTTAAAAGTCAATCAGTAATTTTAAATAAATAAATAAAATAAATATCCATCACGCCTTATCCCCGAAGGGGTGGCAAAGGCATATTATATGCCGACTTTTCACCGTGTGGATTCCTGTCCCACGTAATAGGTGGTTAGCCCATTGCCCATTTTACCCTAGGGAATATCAATGGGAATATCAATAAACATATGTAGTTACAATTTTCCTAAGCAAATGCGTTTATTGTACTTATTATACCACGAGGACAGCATAAAATTCTGAAACATGTTTCATACAATATTTTTGAAAAGTTATAATGAAACAAGTACGAATCACACTACAGGCGGTATCCGCGAGGTGCGGGAGGTGTGACGGTTGACGTCACAGGTAGGAAATATTTATGCACGTTTATTCATTTTTATACATTATACATAATTTATACATTTTAAAATGTATAAAATGCATATATAAAAGCCCCTCCCGCATCGCGCAGGTACCGCAGGGAACGCCACAGTTAAGCGATAGGCCTCTAATAGTATGGTCTCTAATAACGCCATTTACCTCATTAAAATAAATACTTTCGGCAATGTTGTAAGCAATATGCGGCCTCCGTGGTACAAGAGATACGATGACTTTTGTGCTGAGGTCTCGGGCTTAAATCCCGGGACAGATAAAATATATTTTTGTGATCCGCAAATGTTCGTTTCTGAGTTTGTCTGTCTCCTACACATAATAATTATGAATGTATTTAACAATATACGAGTATAAGTAGATATGTTTATCAGTTGTCTATAATCCATTCCACAAGCTTCTATTAACTTAGTAGTAATAGTATTGTATAAATAATATTTTCTACAATACCGATATAATTATTATTTTTTATGTAATAATAAAGTAATAATAACCTGTTTTTATAACATGACTTAAGATAAATCTAAGGAAATTTTCAGTAGAAAGTACACAGGTAATAACTCAGCATGAAGGCAGCCTGCCCGGAAATTAGTAGCGTCTGCAATATCCCGGGTCTTTCACCCATAAAAATAGAATTTGTTAACTTTGCCTGCTACCAGTGCGCTGCACAATATTGGATTCGCTTCCTCGTATGTCTTCATCTATTTTTTCTTTCCGATGGCTTGTACAATATAGACCTAGATTTTACATAAACTTTGTGAACGAAAATTTTAAAATATTGTATAATGTACTAGATGACCCCGTCGGCTTCGCCCGTGACATACTTCGAACTCCCGTCGCACTTATTTAATGCCGTCGCTTATAAATTCTACAACAATGCATTAAAATTTGCCTGATTTGTCAACATTTATGACTACTGCTCCGCTCTCCAGGTAAGTATTGTATTGTGGGTAACTTAGGTAAGTATGATGATATATAGTCTACAGCAACTTACCTAAATGTGTTTGTGCTAGTATGGTATTATAAATGCGATTGTGAGCATATATATATATATATTTATATATATATATATATGTACTCGTATTATATGTATCATCAAAATGTATATTGTCAAGATTGTAATTTAATTGAACTGTAACAACATCGATACCTAATACAGGCGCCAGTAATCCACTACAAAACAATTGTTGTACCCTTGTTCTAATAAACTTTTGTGAAATAGCCTTCCTCGATAAATGAGCTATCTAACACAAAAATATATTTTCAAATCCGACCAGTAGTTCCTGAGATTAGCGCATTCTTCTGTTGTAGCGATAACCTTTTCTAGCCATTAGGGTTGTCGACTAAGACTGGTAGGGTAGGATTTCCTTTCGAGGGTAAACCAGGTTTTCTGACGGCATATAACCATAAAGGAGTTAAGTATGATTTTATTCGGTTGAAAATAAGCATACTCATCTCATTGTTTGGCCCAGTGAGAGAAGTCTTGTTTGCCAAATATGATAATTAGTTTTGCATATCTACTTCAACAGCCCCATTTAGACATATATGTGTAGTCTATTGGACAAACAAAGTAATAATCACTACATCAAACACAACACAGCACATCGATAGAACAATTTAAACACCTAACTTGGTGTAAACATGGTAGTTACTTAATCATATCGTTTATATACATGACTGTATTACCCTATCTGTGGTATCTAATTCAAACTACGATAATGGAATTTTCACTAACTTGGGATCCAAGCTAACCTCAACTGTAAGTACCTACTTACTAGAGGACGATACAAGGTTGCAGGCTCTCTTACGGGATTGGAAGATCAGGCGACAGTTGCTCACGACATCGACAGCTCAATCAACATGTCTCGGTTTACCAGTATTTAATCGATGCGAACGCATCTAACCAGAATAATGACGTTATTGTCATATAAAATTCCTATTTAATAAGCTCTTATAATTGTTACTCAAGCGCTTATTCTTACTTCGTACAAAGGCTTTATTTCAAAGCTTGGATTCCACTTTTGTGCAATACAATGCGGTCACATAATATAGCTTCTTCTACGACGTCAAATTTCGTGAACGGTCATATTTCCAAACATTTTGTTCTGTAAGTGGTCACCATGTTAAATACATGTTCACTGTTATCAAGAATATTAATTACTTACTTTGGGGACATAAACTCGCATACGGTTTTTTCTCAATACCATAAAAATTAAAGGTATAAATAAAATTAAAGGTATAATAAATAAATGGCATAAATAAATTATACCGTATAGTAATATATTCCGATCCTTGGTGTATCACCAATCTACAGGTCTAGGCTCAGATTCGCTATTTATCAGTCATACTACTTTAAAGCGTTAATACACATAACTCCATATGGGATACATTGCGACCGTCAAATTGTTCCGAACAGGGGATCGAACTCGGGACCTCACTTTGATGCTAGTACATTCTTCAGGTGACAGAGGCATGATAAATTAGTTTATGTGCTAAAAGCTGTTGTAACAAGACTCATCCATCATTAAAAAATGTGACAATAGAAACAAAAAAGGAATGGTAAAATTGTAGTTTGAAAAGGATTTTTTTTAATTTTTTTTTTTTTTTCTTAAAAGAAGGTTACCAACTATGAAGTTTTTATGCACAAAATTAAACTCTTTTTCGAGTCCCTTTTGTTTCGAAAGTATATATTGTGTAGGTAGGTACTTATTGCAATTTTAAAGTGTGATATTTTGTTTTACAGGCCAGTGTAGATTATTGATCTTATGTTTCTAGTTGATTTGGGTTAACATGTCAACTTAAACCAATGAGGCCAAGGGCGTGGCAGCGGCAGCGGTTTGACTTCTAACATCAAAGGGTTAGCTCTCAACTAGAGTAGAGTAGAAGAGCTCTTAGTAGCTAACGAACGTCGTGATAAAACTTTAGCACTCGCACTAGTTAGAGAATGGAAGTAAGACTCAGTAATGCTTATTTGTAATTTTTCATAAACACACATTACAGAAAACATTATTATCAAAGATAATATTAGTAGCTTATGATACTGTTGCATAATAAGGGTTCTTATAACATGAGTGTGTTTTAAAAAAACGAGCCGTAGGCGAGCTTTTTATAGTATCACACGAGTGTTATAAGACCAAGTTATGTACAGTGTCATACACTACTTTATCTACTCTCATACTATAATACGTAAAACAATATTGCAAATAAAATGATGAATATAACAACAAATTTATTTTTTAAATGTCAAATGTTGGCGCCAAGGCGCAAACATTGATTGCGCATGCGCGCTTGCGTCGCGGACTCGTTCGTTGAAACCAATGATTGAAACTTTTTTTTTTAAGTAGACTTTCTACCTCCTTGGTCCAGCTGGAGGTTGTATAGGTGTATCGTTATGATTAAAAAGTTATATTATGATACAGATGTCCATACTAGACCTGTATCGTAATTAAACTGTTTTTTTATTATTTTTTGGCCTGTACGTAATGCTTGTCATAAGAATTTTGTTATCAGTTTTATAATCTTTGTATTATAGTACCAGAGTAGATAAAAGTAATTAACACTACATATTAATAGTAGATAAGTTGTGAGGTAATTTCCTGCTGTGCTACAGTAGAAGCAATATTGTTCTTGTTATATAATTTCTCCTTACACCACATCGGTAGTATTATTCATTTAATGCCTCAAATGAGCGCAATGGCTTCACCTAATTATGTTATATGACGTTGAAAATCCAAATTTTCGAAGAATCATTTTTTTTTAAATTCAACTTTACCTAATGTTCGAAATGGTTGCCATTTTAAAATTAGGTAGAGGATACGTTTGATGTTCAAATCAAAATCTCTTTAGTTGTGTGTTTTGTGTTTGTATTGAACTGCTAGAGATGACTATGATGTGACTATATACTGCATTATTAGAATTGACTACCACATGATCTTTTAACTTTCTTATAGATTGGTTATAATTCTCGAAAATGAGAGTCAGTAGATGCTTTACTACATACTCGTACTATGCTAACGACAGTTACCAGTGCGGCGACAAATCTTCGACGGCTGCCGTCATATAGTGAAGATCTTAGAGAGGAACTATTACACCCAAATAATAAACTTTAAAAAAATATTTAATTTTGTGTTGTTGCATAATAATAAGTTAGGTATATAAGTTAAGGACAATATAACCTGATAATATTTTCACATTAATAAAGTGCCTTTATTATATATAAAGTAATTTTATTCATTTAGAAAATAATAATATGTCGGAGGATTTAGTTGTGAAGTTAATATAAAGTTGAAATTAAGGCAAACATTCAGCAAATTATTATAGACGAAGTTTATCGTTCTAATGTTAACCTATATTAATTTTAAGAAAACACTTCAGCAGTAAGTTCATTTGCAATGAAAAGTAAGTACAGCTATTATTCTAAAATTAATATTGAAATAAGAGTTGAACAATCATATCTCTTATTAAAAAGAAGTATTTACTTTGCATCGACCATTTCAACGGCGCTTACAAAATGTCGACATTAACCAAATATAAAGTATTAAGTACCTGACATTTTAACATGCCGATTCGGAACGCAGTCCACCGGAGAGGAACCTTCCAGAATGTCGTAGGTCTTGTTTACTGGCCTATTCACAGTTTAATATAATTTCCAGGCATCCCTGTAATGAAATCTCTTGACATGAGTGTTTGATATTGATGTGCAATAAAGTTTATTCTACTCTATTCTATTCCCTGTCCTGCAAGTTGTCTTTAACGGCGTAATAGCATTTTCACAATACTTTGCTAAAACTAACTTTAAAATTTAATGATTCTTAAATTTTTAATTACACTTGTAACAAAACATATGGTAAACGCAATTTCTTTAGATGTCACGTCGGCCATCCACTTATGAGCAGTATCTGTACCCACTCTAAAAGAGCATGACGAGTTATCGAAGTACGTTATGATGCCGCGGCAAATATGCCAGTATTATTATAATATATTACATGTATTCATTATATTTACAATGGTAGCTTTATAGACGCAAGTTTATGTAACTGTCCTCTTCCTGTGTTGAACTTTATGGCCACCCTTCACGGAATGTATACAATTTATCAGCCTTTATGATGAATATATTCCATTCAATTATCCCACTTGAATTGTTTCCCTGAATATTTAAGAAAGGAAGTTTAACATGGAATAGTGCTGAATATAATTTATGTGAAAAGTTTGGTTTTATTTTGTTATTGTGATCTCAATAACGCTATGTTTTTGAAATACTTGACGTTCTGGATGTTATTCTCAACAAGAAAGACAATAACAACTAACTGCCGGTACTTTGTTTCCGAATAAGTTGATATAAGTAAGAAAAAAAAAACTGTGTAAAAAATTCAGATATTTAATAATTTGTTTTATTTAGATAGGTAGTTATTTAATGATTGAACGCTTTATTGCAAAATTCGAAATAAGGTGTTCAATAATTAAAACAGTATTTTGTTACTCCGAATAGTATAAGAATAACGAAGCGGACGAGATTTAAGAGTACAGTTAATGACCAAACCTAATACGTAGGTAAAAGCTTACCAAAAACAAGAATCACGATTAAACAGCACTTTCGTTTTATTTGCCCATTTACTTTACCGAAATTCACTCACCATTATCTAAAGGGTGCTTATTTTATTCTACAAACATAGAGCTAACGAGTAACGGTAACTTGTTTCGCCGAAATATACAGATGAAATAAATAAAAATCGAAAAAAATCCAATTCGCAAATGTTGTACATAAACTATACTTACTAATATCACTTATATTTTTATTATTTATTGTTGGATTGCTTAATTTACTAATTAGATTTAAGTTAAATTTAATTAGTAAATGAGGCAAATATAGAAAACCTTAAAAAAATATAAGGTTTTTAGATTAAATGAGGTTCTCTTAATTTGTAACGTTAATAATATGTAACTAATATTGTATGGTAAATAATAAATTAACCGTATGCGACCTAACCGTATGCGTGCGCTCCGGACGCAAAGTGTGAGGGTGAACACCCTGTCTATGGCAAGCGGTGCGATAATAGAATGTAGCCGTTTGTTTGTACCCCAAATAATATAAAAAAAATTAGAAAACTAATTTTGACACACACATTTTCTCATACATTTTTATAGAACCTGATGAAAAGGCGACGCAAAGCGCGCATGGATCACTGGTGCCAAAATTATTTTTACTTCATTACAAAGTAACTAGCTACAATAGTACTTAACTCTAATTACGTAAAGCCATATAAATAAATAACTAAAATAACTAACTAACTATCTTAACGCTGTATCTCTGACGGGGTAGTCAGAGAGGACAGATCGCCAGGCTTCGCGATCCATGCATAGGTCTGTACTTCTTTCGCTTCTTGCAGATTCATCAATCGCTTCATACATGCACGTCTGGGTATCCGCGTAATTTTAACTTTTCCGTTTTTGAGAAATCTGATCACGTCGTCTTCATATGAAGGCTCCCTACCCTGACTTCTTCTACCCTCTACTTTCGCACAATATATATACTTCGTGAATCGTTCCGCACTCATTCGTTGGACGTGTCCAAACCAACGGAGCACGCCCTTTTCCCAAATATTTCTCCACTTTCATCCAAACCTGCCATATTGCGTATCACTTCGTTACGTTACGGTCGGCCAAGGTTACGCCGCACAATTTTTGGAGTGAGCGCATCTCCACAGCATTCTAATTACTATCATGCATCTTCTGACATACACGGGTGTCGCTACCAAAAAGCAAAGTTGGCACTAGCACTGCGTTATGAATCGCTAGTCGTGATTCTTTTACGATGCCTTGTCGCTTTACTAATTGAGACAAAGCACCATTAACTTTGTTCCCGGTAGCTACTCGCCGTTCTACATCCAAAGCACATCTTCCGTCCGCGCTAAACATACTCCCTAAAATAAAAAATGAAATAAATAAATATCCATCACGCCTTATCCCCGAAGGGACATAACATACTCCCTATTTACATAATATCATTCACATCAAAAAATAAATAATAAATATTGTAGGACACTATTTACACATCGCCATTTAACCCCAACTAAGCTATAAGCTTGTACTATGGGATCTAGACAACAGACATACATACTGATATAATTTAAAATACATACTCAGAAATAAACATTTGCGGATCACACAAAAATTTGTTCCAACCCGGGAGTCGAACCCAGAACCTCAGCGCGGCAGTCGCATACACTACCACTGCGCCACCGAGGCAGTCAATAGAAGCGAACATGTTTAATTTTGACATAAAACCAAATCCAGTAAATCCACAAACTGTTGCATTAATCACGTGGTATGTGCGTGACACACTGTTTGTCGCATATTCTACCTAAAACCCCACTAAAGTCGATTCGTGACGCAATAATGTTGAGGTTGCGAATGCATGAGGAGCAGCTAGTAACAATATGTGCGTATGAACAACGGATTACGTATTCAGCGAACCCGATGCATTTATGAAACTCCAGTTCCAATGAAAACATGTGAAGCAATGTTCATTGTGACCGAATTGCTGTGAAGAGGTAATATCTCAGATTTTTGTGTCAAGACATGTACAAGCTAATTACTGTTCAGTAATATGCTTTAATCTGTAGATACATTGTTGATAATCGATCCAACGGAGAAGAAAATATCAGCAGTTTGTGAAATGCCTAAAGTAATTGTAAAGAGCTTAAATAGTTATAATAGATACGAGGTTATTTTAAGGGCCTACCAAACAGGCAGAAGCCCTGCAGACGCGGTATAGACAACCGATCTCCTATAAATCTGAATGTCAACGTTACAATCACAGGCCATTCAGCTCACAAAAAAATCACATCGGGATCTTCTTATGTTACGACTTCGGTACTATATTTTCACTAAGTTTAAGTTTTACTCAATCTGTTACCAGGCTCTGACAAATAACATCTGACTATCAATTATTTAATACTAGTTATTTTATTTGAACGAATTATTTAGAAAATTCACTTTTTTAATTTCCCGAAGCTATATCACAAAAAAATACATACATACACACATTATTAGCATACTATACGCCCACATTTCACCGTATGCATTTTTGTCCGTGACTTAAGAGATGGTGATCCCATGGCCGTGTTTGAAATAGACAGACGCAGGTTGTGGCTACCTGCTGTTGAATTTTTTAAAGCCGCCATAAGGACTTCAACTTGGCTTAACGACTGCCATGTTATTGGCAACTGGGCCAACATCTTAGCGTGCCTTTCTAAGCACGGCAATGCTCGGAAATGTAAATGCCACAGAGTGGTCACCCATCCGTGACCAGACTTAATGAAAGTTGCTTAAGGCAGTGATCGTTTACAGAACTTTGAATCCGCGTGCCTTTTATAAATATCAGCAGTTTTAACATTTTACTTAATCTATTACCAGTATCGGACTTCGATCATTTATTTATTATTAGTTATTTTATTTGAATGAAATATATAGATTTTTTTTTTCAATTTCACGAAATTAATTGAAGAATACATACATACATATTGTCACGCCTTTATCCCCGAAGGGTAGGCAGAGGTATACTATACGCCCGTATTTCACCCTATGCTTTTTGTCCCATGTAACGGGTAGTGAGGCCATTTCCGTGTTCAAATGGACAGGCGTAGGTTGAGGCGACCTGATGTTGAAATTTTTCAAGCCACCTATTAGGCCTTCAACTGGGCTTAACGACTGCCATGGCATGCTTCTGGCAACCGGGACCAACGGCTTAACGCGCCTTCCTAGGCACGGAAACGCTCGCAAATGTAAATGCCAATAGTGTAAGTGTAGTGAAAATTCCTTAACGCAGTGATCGTTTACAGAACACTGAGTAAGCGGAGCCACGAGCGCTTAAGAGGTAATGAACCCATTGCCGTGTTGAAATAGATATCTATGATACGTCGCTGGTTGTGGCTACCTGCTGTTGAAAATTTTCAGGCCGCCCATAAGGTCTTCAACTTGGCTTAACGACTGCCATGTTACAGGCAACCAGGACCAAATGCATAACTTGCCTTCCGAAGCACGGATACGCTCGCAAATGTAAAAGACCATCCATAGAAAACGTTGCTTAACGCAGTGATCGTCAGTCAAGTCGAGAGTCAGTCAGGAGCACGAGCGCTATCTAGTTATTACTAAATTATAATAGTTATATAATTTGATGTTGCACTGAAAATGGTAGTGCATATAATATTCAAACCATTAAACTGCACCTATACTGAAAGGAACAATTTAATCACTTAATAATACGCAAATTGCTCGTATAAAGCCAGCTTTTGTATGAATGAATGTTTGAACAAAACAAACCACTTAATAACAACAAACAATAGATTTTGTGTGAACAATCACACCAAATCTATTGTTAAATTTTTCATATTCCACTGAGGATCACAGTGTAGTTCAAATGGTATATGGACAGGAAAGCTGTGGCTACCTGAAATTGAACTTTTTAAGTCCTTCAACTTCGATAGCTTAATTACTACCATGCTACTGGCACCTGTGGCACAGAAAGTAGTAGTAGTATACAGTAGTTTGCCGTAAAAAGACAAAGCATCATTAAAGAAGCAAGCCTCGCGATCCATATCGCAGTGTTGAAGTCATCGTTACTTTTCGATAATGAAAACTGGTATGTCAGAAGATGTATGACAGTACGGTATTTCAATACTATGCGTACATTAGACAACCGAATACGTAATGAATCGGTAGGAAGCGAATGATATAAGATGGATTGCAAAGCCTGGCGATATGTGCTCTCTTTAAAAGAAAATCTCTTAAATGGACACACCACATTTTTTTTTTACACTGCCCCGTCTAGCCCAAGTTAAGCTAATATAAACTTGTGTTATGTGATCTAGACGACTAATAAACATACTTATATATTTCTAAATACATACATATTATACATAGGAAACACCCAAACTCCGAAACAAACATATGTGGATCACACAAATATTATTTCGCATACACTACCACTGCACCACCGAAGCAGTCAAAAGACAAATAATGATGTGTGATCAGGGCTGACCATAGCAAAGATGCTTAACCCAGTGATCGTTTACAGAGCACTGGGTTAGTGGGGTTACAAAAGCTTCATATTCTACTTTCCCATTGGACATTAGTGTTGTACCCGAGCGATAGCAAACATATAGTAATGGTTATTGCTCGTCGTAAATCTTATATTCGCGGCGTCGCCAATATCTTTGAAAGTTACGATACACACAAAAACGAAATTGAACGATATATACTAATGTTTGATTTACGATTGGCGATAATTATCGCCATTCGTTTTGATTTGCTACATTTTTAACACAATTCATTCCATTTCAAATTACATTTACGAAAGGTTCGGTGCTTTCCATTTGCCAGTAACATGCCAAGTTGAAGTCTTTATAAGTGGTGTGAAAAATTTCAACAGTAGGTAAGGCAGTCGCAGTCTGTCCCTGCCTGTTTCAACACCGCAATAGGAACGGCAGAGCGCGAGTGTACTACTCTGGTGTTGCAAACGCTCATAAGTTGCCGACCATTTTAGATCAGTAGAGCTGGTTACCTCCGTAGTACACAATAAAGCATGTCAACTTTTCAATTTCCAATGTCTTAAGAGAGAACAATAGTTCGATAATTCCCTAAACATCGTTATTGATAAATAATTAAAAACAACAAAAGGAATCATGAGGGCCATGGAAATAGATGGTTAAGTTAACGGTCTAATGCATGAAGCCCATGGGTTAGGGATGCTGGACATTTGTTGAAAACCTAATAATGTAGAAAAAAAAGTAAATATAGTGATTTGGCTTATTTTTAGATGAACGTTTCTTTCGTGTCAAGAACAGGCGCAAATTCTATGCAATTTGCGGAATACCTATTAAAATAATATTAGTTTAAGTAAATTTAACAGCAATTTGCAGTACGTTAACTATACTAGAGGCCTTTATTGCCACTCCACTCTCGTTACACTCGCAGGCCGGATGATATTGCTAATTGGGTTTCCTAGAAACCGGAAATTGTATAAAGTTTAACTAATATGGAACAGTCTGACGATAGCAATAGAGCGTTAGTATGTACTGACTAGAACTAATTGAAGTAGTGATATCCTAGTGTTAGGATGACTGACTTGTGTCACAGTAAGATTTCGATACTACCATAGAAAACAATGTTGAAACTTTGAAAAACTTTACGTACCTACGATGTTCTTCAAATGAAGATGAGAGAATCCTTACGTCTATATTTTAAAGGAACAAAATTAAAATATCCAGTGATAAAATAATGAAGCACTCGTAGTCCCGCTGACTGGTCCTCGAATGGGTGACCACTCCGTGGCAATTTCATTTACGAGCGTTTTCGAACTTAGCAAAGCTCGTTAAGCGGTTGTTCCTGGTTGCCAGTAATATAGCACTCGTCAAGCAATTTTGCCTTCAATTTGGCTTAAAGACTGCAATGCTACTGGCAACCAGGGACCACATAGAATTTTTAGGCCGCTCATAAAGCCTTACTGGCTTGAAAAATATTAAGACGGAATCAACCACTGCCAGTAAAGGAAAGCTAACCAGGCACATGACAACCTATTATTTGTAATGCAGTGGTCCAGCGGTAATGCATGCGAACATCGTTAATTAAGTCCAATGAGGTTTCCATCGGCTGCGTCTATAATTGAGTTAAGCAACAGGCTCCTGTGGGTATCGTCATGTCCCAGCTACGTGTTTCTCGTTTTTATTTACATCCTTATATTAGAACTTTATATCTTCTATAGTTTTGTACACTTACAACTTAGGGAGTATACAAAGAGATACAATATATTTTGAATAAAAACACTTGTAACTTTCCACGAAATTTACTTTTTATTATGACTGGTTTCGCATGACGGCATTTTCAAAGGTAGGAAGGTTGGTACAAAGGTCAACCTTTGAAACTGCCGTAAGGCGAAACCGGTCAAGTTAAAAAGTAAATTTTGTGGAAAAGTACAAGTACAAGTTTTTATTCAAAATGAACTTCCACCAAGTGCCATCAATCATCAGTATAAACAGATACATAATAAATAAATTAAGGAAATATTTAACGAATATTTAGGTTTTTTCCTACCAATTAAATCTTGAGGTGTTCTAAGGAGGCAAAGAATGGTTAAAACGTGTACTCGTATGTACACTAATCGTCAGTTCTACTAATTACTTACAATTACATATAACATGCATTCAATCATTCAATTACATAATACATATGTGTATGTATATGTAAGTGAAATTATATTAATAATATTATAAATGCGAAAGTTTGGATGGATGTTTGTTACTCTTTCACGTAAAAACTTCTGAATATTTAATGAAACTTTACAATAATATAGCTTATACATCACAATAACACATAGGCTACTTTTTATCCCGAGAATCTCGTGGGAAACAGGAAATCTTCTCTACGCGGGCGAAGCCGCGGGCGTCAACTAGTGTATTTATAAATAAGTGAACAAAGCGATGTCTGTTTCTGTACTTTGTGGAATAGGAAAAGAACGACAGAAATCCTACGATTACAGCGCTGTGTAGCTACGCTAGGGCATAATCTACATCATTTTTTATGAAGTCACTTTAAATAAAAGTGAGTCAAAAAAAGGAACTTCTGTATTTTGTACCATTGATTATAGTGGTATGAATGAATGAAATATCTTTATTCATGTAGGTCACAAAGTAACACTTATGAACGTCAAGATTATTGCTTCTACATTTACATTTACTGCTAGATTCACAAAGCAATAGGTAGAGCCTGAAGAAGAAACTGGCAATAAAACTCATGGCCACTCTTTTTAACCGCCAGTAATTACATTAGTTTGATGATGACCTGATGTTTGACCAATAATATAGTAATGAATTTATACAAAACAAAAACAAAATCAATGTTATATTTAAAATCATATCAAAATTAGAGTTATTCTAGTTGCCAGTTCTAAGGGCAGCCTACACTTTAAGAAGAATCTAGCAAGAAAGTAATGGATGCTCTTTTAAAATGTATGTGTGGCTTACAACATTAAAATTACACTTACATTGTTCCTTTAGATTTATGTGAGAACAGTCGACTAAACTTAGTTTGCCTTAAATTTAAATAATATTATTTGTAATAATTGCTATAACAGCTATGAGCTGACCAGTCCCAACAGACGGCACCCGTTCACGGGTATGACGTATATATCAGCCATCGCCCTACTCAACCGTATTATAGGGAATAAGGCGACCCGATACATACGCCACCACTGCCAGGACACTTAGGCGAGCATGACATACCCAAAAACTGCACAGCAACTATCATGTCAATTTCAAAATAATAAATAAGTCTACTTGGTACTTGCACAATAACAAACTCAAATTACATATTTGTATATTAGTTATTACCGGAACTAAACGCAGCCAATTTAGAAACCTTTAGTTGTCTGACGTTTCAAATTATTCACAATGTAGAAATGTAAAAATACAACATATATGCAGCTTCAAGACAAGTACAAAATAACACAAGATTCATTCGAATCCTAAATAGCTCGAGCAAAGAGCAAGCAACTCATTTTCATTTATTTTTATCATTTAAATATATGGTGTTAATTTCCGCCTTAAATTTATGTAACGGCAGGTTCATAATGTCTAAAGGAATTTTATTTTATAGGCGTACGCCAATTCCTACAAAAGAGTCATAAACCTTTTGTAAACGATGATGCGTTCCAATTAATTTATGCTTATTTCTAGTATTTATCGAATGTATGTCACAGTGTCTATTGTATAAATGTATGTTCTGTTTAACTAACAGGATATTTGCAAATATATGCTGGGATGCAACCGTTAAAATGCCAATTTCCTTAAACTGGTCTCTAAGAGACACTCTAGCACTCAATTAATATATTGCACGTATAGCTCTCTTCTGGATTACAAAAATTACTTGTATATCGGCTGCTTTGCCCCACATCAAAATGCCGTAAGAAATGACACTATGAAAATAACTAAAGTATACTAGCCTGGCAGTTCCCACATCAGTGAGTTGCCTGACTTTTCCTACGGCAAAGGCTGCCGAGCTGAGTTTACCTGCAAGACACGTTATTTGGGCGTTCCACTGCAGTTTGCTATCTAAAGTGATCCCCAAAAATACAGTTGATTCTACAAGATTTTATATTTGTACCGACTTTCCTGACATTAGGCATGCTGAATCTGATACACTTTGTCTTCTTAGCGTTTATTAGCAAATTATTGGTCGTAAAGCAATCTACAGCTTGGGCAAGTGAACTATTTACGCCGTTAAAATTAATAAGCGTGCGATCAACTTTAAAAATAAGTGACGTATCATCAGCAAATAGAACAATGTCGCACAGGTTATATATATTATATAGAATGGCAGATCGTTAATATAAAATAAAAATGGAAACGGACCAAAAATTGATCCCTGCGGTACGCCCATAGAAACAGGTGCTCCAGAGGAGCGAATTCCATTGACATCAACATGTTGTATTCGATCATTTAGGTAGGAGACAACAAGGTTCAGTGCTGAGTCTTTGATACAATAATAAAAGAGTTTTTCCCAACAGTGTTTTATGGTCAACGCAATCAAATGCTTTGGAGAGATCGCAGAATACACCAATAGCATCTTGTTTATTCTCCCAGGTGTTATATATATGATTTAAAAGTGTCACACCTGCATGAATGGTAGAACGACCCCTTGTGAACCCATACTGCTCTTCATGTAATAGCATATTTGAATTAAAATGAGCTTGTAATAGTTGCAATATATTTTTTTCAAAAATTTTGCTAATGGCAGGTAGTATTGAAATTGGTCTGAAATTACCAGGGTCGGTTTTGGATCCAGATTTAAACAGAGGTATTACTATACTGTGTTTCATTAAATCCGGAAACACTCCTTTATCTAATATTTCAGCTAGATGTGCTAGATTTTACAGAAATACCCCACAAATCAGCTGTCTTTTTTGAGTTAAGCGACTTGAATACTTTAATGATATCGTTGGGATTTACATATTTAAAGCTAAATAAGACACTACACTGATCCACGCTGCCCCCAAGCATACGTTGAGCTTTTATTGGACAAGAATTTAAGGAGCTAGTTGTTTTCGCGGGTATGTCTATAAAATAGTTGTTAAATTTTGATTAAGCCCATACAAAAAATCCACCAGCCAAATGCTGTTAAGGACTTACTTCCAATCAGTATATTACCCTGCCTATCTAAGGTGCTCGAAAGGGTTGTGTACATGCAAGTGTTGGAGTTCCTTGAGGCAAACAATATCATTCCTGATAAGCAATCAGGTTTTCGAAAGGAAAGAGGGACGGCAACTGCTTTATCTGACGTGGTAGGCAACATACTCGAAGCAAGGGATCGTGGAGAAGGTATGGCACTGGTTCTTTTGGACTATTCACGCGCATTTGATGCCTTGGATACATCCCTTTTACTATGGAAGTTGGCATACTACGGATTTTCAGCAGATACAATTAGGTGGTTTAGTAGTTACCTGACAAATCGGGTGCAAAATGTTGAAGTGCACAAAGAAGATGGCTCGGTTATGACATCATCCACTCTAAGGGTGACCAAAGGGGTGCCACAGGGCTCGGTTCTAGGTCCACTTCTGTTTGTTTTGTATACTGCTGACATTACACAGTGTTTTCGGAATTGCCAATATCACATGTATGCTGATGATACACAATTGTATCTACCATTTAAGCCATGTGATACACTTAGGGCTGTATCACTAGTCAATCAGGACCTGTAAAGAATAGTTGAGTGGTCCAGGGAGCATGCTTTGATCCTAAACCCATCAAAATCTAAATTTGTAATACTGGGTAGTAGGTTGCAAATTCAGTCTATACTAAAACATAATCCAGTAATCAGGGTAAATGGGCAGGATTGTTTTATTGATTTTTATTGTGTCATAATAAAAACATACAATGCAAAATTTGTTCGGAGACCACTTTTAAGCAAAAAATGCCTGTGTTAGCAGCCTCCGCTCTTCCTAACTCACTAGTGTTATTAACACAATGTGCTTACAAAATAACAAAAGAATAACTTAATAATTTTTATACAATACTAACATGTGTGTGGGTGTGTGTGTGTGTGTGTGTGTGTGTGTGTGTGTGTGTGTGTGTGTGTGTGTGTGTGTGTGTTTTAATATGTGGGTATGTAGTAACCTCAAAGAGTGCTTCTGTATCTTCGTGGGAAAGAGGTTTGATCCAGTCTATAATTTTCTTTTTACATATAAAGTGTAACATGGAGTGTAGAGCTAGTATTTTATTTATCCTATTATATAAATGCGAGGATCTGTGGTCAAACTGCATTGAAGCAAATGTGGTCCTCACCTTGGTAGTATGAGCAACATGGGGTATCCTTCTTTTTGTTCTAATTTTGTCTGCGTCATAACTTACAGTTTTGTGTTTTTTTAATATAATTTGTGTTACATATAATTTCCTGACAGAAAGTACATCGCTAATAAGATAAAGTCTTTCTGTAGGGAACCTATTTTTTTTAAAGTATATTGTTTTTAACAGTGCCCGTTGAGCTCTTTCGACCTGTATAAATTTGGTTTTTGCTGCTCCCCCCCAAACTGAAATACAATACATTAAAATAGATTGTACCAGGGCTAAATATATCTGCATTAAGATACTTCTAATGGAGTTTCCTTCGCTTCTCATATTTCTAGGTACAATATGTCGAAGCGTTTTGAAAATCCACGTCAGTTTCCGAACTTTTGACGTGACTTGTTCCAAGTGAGCGTACCAGGACAGTCTTTGGTCAATTATTACGCCGAGGTATTTTGTTTCTCCCACTTTATTAATACTAGGACAGTTACAGTTTCCACTATTTGCATCACCGCAAGAATGTATTTTGATGTTGAAGTCAATTTTCGGCTGTGCAATATTGTATATACTAAAACATATGTAATTGGTTTTGGATGTATTCAGGGTTAATAGGTTTTTATGTAACCAGTCAGCAATATGAATCATACCAGTCTCAGTATACTGTTTGACCTCGCTCCAAGTTCTCCCATAGAAGACCACTGCTGTGTCATCGGCGTAGCAAAACACTTTAGCGTTAGCAACTTTTATGCTACAGAGGTCATTAATATAAAGAAGGAAAAGCGTAGGACCCAGCACACTACCCTGAGGCACGCCATGTGTCACATGTGTATCCTCACTTATGTGTGACCCCACTTTGACCCTTTGTTTCCTATTTGCTAGATAATCTCTAAATAGATTCAGAGCAGTACCTCTGATACCGACTTTTTCTAATTTGTTCACAAGGATAGACGTAGAAACGGTATCAAACGCCTTTTTTAAATCTAGGAAAACAGTTAAACATTTATTTTCTTTATCGACGTGTTTAGTTATTAGTGAACTTAGAGCAATTACTGCATCCTCTGTAGATTTGCCGTGCCTAAATCCGAATTGAGCATCAGCTAATATGTTAAATGTAGTTATGTAATTAAGAAGTCTAATGTTTATTAATTTCTCTATTACTTTAGACAAAGTAGTTAAAACCGATATGGGTCTATAATTATTGATGTCATCTTTACTTCCACTCTTGTGTATTAGCGTGATGATGGCATACTTCAATTGGGCTGGGAATATACCTTTCTTAAAGCATAAGTTGGCCAAATGTGTTAAGGCAGGAACTACTTTTTTTATGACATATTTTAGAAATTTTGCCGAGATATTGTCCCATCCAGGAGCGCTTTCAGGTTTCAAACCCATCACAACTCTACCCACTTCGTCAGTGTCGGTTTCAAGAAGGACAAACGAGTTTAATTGCGAAGTTAACTCAATCTGATTAGAGTTCACATTATTTCTTAGCTGGATTTGTTGAGCTAATTGTGCACCAATGTTGGCAAAAAACTTATTAATAAAATTTACTGATTCGGGGGGAGTTGCCTTAATATTTAATAATTCATTGTTTTGATTTTTTATTTTATTTGTATAAGTTATAGTTTTGATATTTTTCCACAGTAATTTATTGTTATTTATAGAATTAGCAATGAGGTCTCTTTCATATTTTCTTTTTAATCTTTTTATTAAATTATTACAATAGTTTCTGTACCGCATGTAGGTTACTTTTAGAGTCATATTCTCTGGATCATGACGAAGACGTTTTTGTAACTGATTGCGATTTTTTATGCAACGCAATATTCCATTGGTAATCCAAGGTTTTTTGATGCGCTTGCTACTAGGTATGTTTATTGTGTTAGTACTCAATTTAATGGATTCAGTCAAATATTGTATCAATTGGGTACACAGTATGTTTGGATTATCATGTAGCAATAATTCATGCAATTTTTTTCCTTCTAAATAGTTAAAAGCTTGTTGATAATCTATAGTAGTAGTTGTTTTTTGAATGGTGTTATTGTATTTTAATTTAGACAACACTAAGACAGTTGTATAGTGATCTGTAATGGTAGAATGTAGGATAGCTACACATGCAGATATCTTTTTCTTATCTATTTTAAGCATGCAATGATCCAGGCAAGTTTTTTGTCTAGTAGGGAGTTTATGACCGGCAAGTATGCCATGCAGGGAAAGCATGTTTATGTAGTTAACTCTATTTGTATATTCATGAGCTAATTCAGACAATTTCGGTAGGATATTTATGTTTATATCTCCCGTAACTATAATATTTTTATGTGTGGTTATACTATTTAAATGGGTATCAAGAGATTCAACAAAACTGTCAGCATGTTTATTTGACGGGGATCGGTAGATGCACAATATGTTACTATTTAGTACGTCTAATTGGAGGCAGGAGGCCTGGGATAACATTATTTCCTTGACCTTCGGATTCAACGAGCTTTTTACATAGATAACCACCCCATCATTTTGGTTAAGCTGCCGTGTAGTTGCGAAGGAATCGTAGTTTTATATTTGCGGAATGGGCTTATCAGCGTTAAGTCTACATTCCGTTAAAACGATTATGTCAGTCTCGAATACCAACGTTGTCAATGTTGCCAAGAGATCGTCCAAATTACGGTATATGCTCCTGATATTTTGGGAAATAATAGTGAGATCACTTGTGGTAACACATATATGTTTGGCGAGCTCACTACTATCACACTCGATAGTACGCGCTATTTCTAGATTGTCTAATTCAGTTATATTTTCTAGTGTGCTATCCATAATGTTTGTATATTATATATAGAGTTATAATCATAAGTTCGTAAGGAATAAATAAATGATAAATGAATAAAATGTGTACTTGTGTAAATGGAGAGCATGTTATACGCCTCTGCTTATCACCTCTAGGGTACAAAGCATCAATGTATGCTTGAGTAATATCTGCACGTTTCCTATACAAAATATTATTTAGTATAGTTACATAGGTTAGAACATTTAGTGCACGAACTATATTTGAGTATAAGGTAAATGCAATTAAATAACCAGGCATGGCTATTTAATGTATATATCGTAGGCAGTGCTTAAAAGGGTAAGATTTTATCGGGGATGTAGGTCTTCTAAGTGGTTTAAAAGTCAGAATGTATGTGGTTAAATAAATAAGTGTGTATTGTTTATTACAGTATAGTAGTTGGTAGTAGTAATAAGTAGTTAACTGTGATTTAAGAGTTTGGTGTAGCTTTATTGTGTGTATTTAACTAAGCTATTGAATATAGTATCGTGTTTTACTGAAAAATACAAAAATTGATACAGAAAGATTATCAAAATTAGAATGTAAAACACTTTTTTTTTTTACTTCTATTGTATATAATAATGGGCCTCGTTTGCAATTGTAGTTATATGTAGATAGTCACTGCTGCATAATAAGTTTCTGTATCTGCTCCTCACTTCTTATAGTGATGACAGGTGATTGCTCGTCTTTTCTCACGTAGATTCGACCATAGGCTGTCCAACAGTATTTGTACGATCGAGACTTGATTAAATCTCTTGCGAGAAAATGTAGGCGCGATCCTTTTGTAGTTAGATGCTCTGATAAATATATGGGAGTCTCCTCTTGTGTCTTAAGCCCCAGATGTTTACAGCAAAGTTTAGCTTTGTGCCTTCTGTTAAAATCCCTTCCCATTTTCAGAGATAGAGATTTCATTTCAGGATATAGAGAGAGTTGATGAAGCTACAAACCCAGGGCTTAAAATGGACCCCCAATTGCGTTTTGTGGGTCATATTAACAGTGTAGTTAAAAATAGCTTCTATAGATTAAAAGTATTGTACAATATTCGTGATTGTCTTAGTATAGCATTAAGGAAGCAACTAGTAGACAGTCTCATACTGTCCAGATTTAATTATTGCGACAGTGTATGGCCCATGTCTGTTGTCGCGTACTAGGAATCTTATACAAAGGATGCAAAACGCTTGTACCAGATTTTGCTTTAATGTGCCTAGACGTCATCATGTGACACCTTTTATAAATGATAATAACATGTTGAAAATGGAGGCCAGGAGAAAGTTACATCTTGCCATTATGTTGTTTGATCTGATTAAAAGGGGAAAACCAAAATATTGATTTGATAAAATACTATGGCGACAAAATATATTTCCTTACCCAATAAGGTCTACAACAAGTGCTTTATCTGTACCTCGGCATAAGACCACTGCATATAGAGGTTGCCTTAAATATGCAGCAACACGAATCTGGAACGACCTCCCACCTCCTATTAGGAACCTGAAATCAATGTTGATTTCAGGTTCCTAATAGGAGGTGGGAGGGTGAGGTACTTAAGTATACATACAAATGTGTACATACACATTTAAGAGAAAGTACAATACCTTCCTTTTGTTAGTGCAAAAACAAACAGTAAAATAATGTTGGTAATATGTAACATATACCTTGATTTTATGTCCTTCAGGATTTGTTGATCCAGATTCGAGTTATGTTTAGTCTTCCAGTGTGTTTGCCGAGTATTTGGGTGAGCCAATAACCTATTGGCGTCAATGATGAACCATCTGGGGAAAAAAAAACAAATTAGATACCAATATACTGTTCAATGTTTTAATGTAGAATAAGTTTGTACTATTATTGCTGTGTGAAGTTAAGTTGTACTCGATTGTGGTGTAGGTTAAAGAGAAATAGTTAATAGTGGTAAAAATTATAAATAGCGAGTGGGTGTACTTGATACAATGAAATATAGCAGAGTTTATTTACCTTTCATGGATGCTTAGTTTCGGTTCGCTTTGGTGTAGTTTTATAAGCAGTACAGTATTTTCATAGGCTTTTTATTTAACAAATAAGTATTTTATTTTGCCTGGCGGCGCCGGGTATCACTTAAGGATGGCACTGAAAAACAGATATACTGAGAAATATCTAGTACAAGCTGAGTGTCGTCCTATTTGTGGGTCACGCATTGGACGGAATGATTTTATTGTGGATCAGTTACGCTAAATGCTGCATGTGCTAGACTTAAATTTATTTATTATTCCTTACTTTTCATGTTCACAGTAGGTAATTCTCTCATTTTTCAGCACGTGCTAGCCACGTAATTATGACACGTCACCTTCACGTCACGCACGTCATTGTGATATGTCAGAAGTGTCAATTTTTAATCATATATATTTTTTTTGTGTATCTATGGTCGCCATGAGTATTACCTTATTTATAAGAGTATTGTTTATGGTGCCTATAACAAAGCAGAATTAAAGTAAAAAATTATTTAAGTACTTTTTTTTTATGTACAATGATGTGATCCATAAATCAAAATGATTTTCTTTCTTTCTTTCTTTCTTCTTAAAAGTTTGTGCTACATCTAAATTATTATTAATCACTTTGTTATTCATAATTAACTCAATGTTATTATCACGAGGTAGTGATCGACCGGTTTCAGTTTTGATTACATTCCAAGTCATTTTTATCTTATTTTTTGACTCTTTAATTTTATTACTTATATGTAACAACTTGGCAGCAGCACAGTCCTTTTTGAAGGTTTTAGAATAAATTTTTACATATTGAAAAAAGACAGGATCAAAATTAAATTGCTACATACCATATAGTTCGTACAACTTAGCCTTACTTTTATAAATTCCTGTAGTTGCCCACTCGCAAAATTGCATGCTTTTGTTTTTATAAAATGTTTTTGATTTAAATATGTTATTGTACTCAGCTTTAATTGTATTAAATAAGGAGTCATATAAACCGTTTGGATCTTCCTGATAAAAGTCAATATTAGTGACTTTTGCTGAAACATTAACATTAAATTGTTTAAGTCGATACGCACTCATTGGCTTACATACAATTTTATTCCCTTTAGAAGTGACATTAACAGGAAATGCTGCTTTTTGACTAAGATGATCTGATGGAAAGTTACTTAGTATCTCCCTTGTTGTTGATGCACAGTTGCAGAATATATTATCTATACACTTTCCAGAATGTGAGGTGATTCTAGTTGACTCACAAAATAAATTTTGTAAGCCAAAAGATTAAAAATCTTATACATTTCGAAGACTGCACAAGTATGTCAACATTAAAATCCCCACACACCACAACATGTTTTCCACTAGTGAACAAACGCTTCAATGCATTTTCCATTACAAAAAGACACTTAAGTATACATAATGCTTATGTATACTCTAAGGGTGAGACAGCAACAGAATGCTGGCAAGTCAGTAAAGTTCGGACATAAAAAAATATGAGCGTGACGGTGGCGTAAGTGGTAGTGTATGCGACTGAGGTCTCGGGTTCTATTCCTGGCTCGGAACAAATATTTGTGTGATGCGCAAATGTTTATTTCGGAATTTTTTAAATATATAAGTAGGTTTATCAGTTGTCTAGATCCGATACAACAAGTTTACATTAACTAACTTTGGGCTAGACTACTTGTGTAAAAATTAATTTGAAAACTTTTAGTTGTACAATATCCAGAAAATTGTAGGTAAGTAGACGGTTTTGTAATCAAGCAGTTTATTGTTTCAGAACTTTAATTGACTTTTGAATTTCGAAACAAACAACTTGCCGAAACTAACAAACTTGCTAACAAACTATACCTAATTAAACTACGACAAGTTATGTTGTGGTGGTGAATGTTATTCTGTCAGCTATTGATTTATAAGACTCTTTAACGCATGTCAACTATAGTACGTAGTACTATTACTTATTCTGTGACTATAGGCAAAACTCATTGACAAGAGCTTGCCGTAGGTGCCTACATACAATGGAACTAGTCGGAGTAGTGAGTGACATTGATATTTTAGGGATGAGTACTTCATAGTTCAATAATTTAACACGCTTTTTTTAAATAACGTCAAAAGTTTACTTAAAATGCCCTAACTTTTAAGTGGGACACTATAAACAGCTGTTGACCCTCTAAAAACAAACGTGACGTTAGGTTATAGAATGGTAAATAGTTATAAATCTTATTCCCCATTAAGGTGAAGAGTTCTGTTGTATATTTCCATAGATCGTATTTTGAATGCTAGCTATAATTTTTCTAAATTGTTAAATCAAAATAGTAAAAAAATAATTCCTCATTTATCCGCAGTATCAAACAACTATCTTCCATTGTGACAACAGAATTGCTTACATAATGGATTTTCTAAGCCTTTAATGTAAGTCCTCGATACCTTCAACTTGATCACAAACATTTTATAAGACCACAACTTTTAATAGGTTTACCTTTTTGAAATCGTGTGGCATAAACAGTGGCATATAAAAGAAATTGTAATCGAACCATTTCCCGAAATCAGCACGTTCAACCAAACAAGCAAAGTTTTTAAACAAACTAGTTAACTATGCATTCGCCGGGGTCTGCGGCGGAGGACGCAGCCAACAGGAAGCGCCAAAAGTACACGGCAATGCAGCCTCTATACCTTGTGGTGCCAGAAGCCGTGGACACAATGGGTTGCTCGGGGGAGGAGGCTAAGTCGTTGATCTTGGAGATCGGGCGTAGGTTACGGGAGAAAACCCTTAACTCCTTCGCCGAGACGTAACTCACACAAAGATTGGTCATTGCAATTCAGCGCGGCAATGCTGCCACCACACACTACGAATTGCTGTCCACTAGCGTAGTGCCCGTTTCCGTGGGAATACGAGAATAATATGTCTATGTCATGCTTAAGTTACTCGTTTCAGAGATAAGCCGGTGCAGACATACAATAATTTTCTTTTTATGTATGTTACTTTATTTAGTGAAAAACTGTTAATATTTTTATATAGCACTGAGCATACGGCTCAAAAATAATGTACAAAGTAATATAAATTTTTGTACAATGTTTAGGAATTACAAACAGATCTGTATAGATATAGATTTCTTCTTTATATTTTTAATATAGCAACACAATAAAAACTGTCTCAAAAGGCAAAAATATATAATAATAATAAATATTGTGGGACACTTTTCACACAGCGCCATCTAGCCCAAAGTAAGCTAATATTAGCTTGTGTTATGGGATCTAGATAACTGATAAACATACTTATATATTTCTAAATACATACATATTATAGATAAATAACACCCAGACACAGAATAAACCATCGTGCTCATCACACAAAGTTTTATCCTGGGTGGGAATCGAACCCACGACCTCTTGCGTAGCAGTCGGATGCACTCCCACCGCGCCACAGAGGCAGTCAATATCAAGACAAAGACATAATCATAAACGTAACTTTTTTGTAATAAGCACGTACTTTGGTGCCTATTACATTTTTACGATTGAACTCAAACAGCTTCTGAATTGTTTTCTTCAGCTTCCATTTCATTTCATAATAATTATAATAACAAAACACACTGACCATCTCTCGTGTTTTACTGTTAAGTGTGTATTATTCTGTGGCAATGAAGCACTCCAAAGTTAATATACCGTAGTAGTCTGTGGTAGAACTTGAAATATCGATTGGAGAAGCCGGTTTTCTAGCAGTAATTCTTAGATGTGATTTATCAAAATGGATTAGGCGATTTCTTTTTTACAGGTGATTTTGTCTTTGGAGTAGATAGGATATATATAGCAGATAGGGATTATAATTTATTAAAAACTGTAATGGAAAATGTATTGAAGCGTTTGTTCACTAATAGAAAACATGTTGTGGTGTGTGGGGATTTTAATGTTGATTTACTTGTGCAGTCTTCGAAATGTATTAGATTTAAAAATTTGTTTAACTCTTTTGGCTTACAAAATTTATTTTGTGAGCCAACTAGAATCACCTCAAATTCTAGAAAATGTATAGATAATATATTCTGCAACTGTGTATCAACAACAAGGGAGATACTAAGTAACTTTCCATCAGATCATCTTGGTCAGAAAGCAGCATTTCCTATTAATGTCACTTCTAAAAAGAATAAAATTGTATGTAGGCCAATGAGTGCACATCGACTTAAACAATTTAATGTTAATGTTTCAGCAAAAGCCACTCATATTCAAACAGCTTATATGACTCCTTATTTAATACAATTAAAGCTGAGTACAACAACATATTTAAATCATAAACATTTTATAAAAACAAAAACTTGCAATTTTGTGAGTGGGCAACTGCAGGAATTTACAAAAGTAGGGCTAAGTTGTACGAACTATATGGTATGAAGCAATTTAATTTTGATCCTGCCTTTATTCAATATGTTAAATTGTATTCTAAGACCTTTAAAAAGGCCTGTGCTGCTGCCAAGTCGTTACATAGAAGTAATAAAATTAAAGAGTCAAAAAACAAGGTAAAAATGACTTGGGAATGAAATCAATACTGAAACCGGTCGATTACTACCCTGTGATAATAACATTGAGTTAATTATAAATAACGAATTGTGTAATAATAAATTAGATATAGCACAAACAAAGAGGAAAGGATGTAACACCACTACACATGGGCCCTATACAGCCTACTGGTCAGGTGTAGCCACAACCAGTACAGCGAGCCAGGGTGTCGGTGTTCTACTGTCCGCGAGAATTAATGAATGTGTGACTGACTATGAATGTGTGAGCCCAAGACTCCTTTGGTTGAGGTTGAAGGTTGGACTTACCCGCATCTTTGTTTTGGGCGTTTATGCTCCGCAAGATGCGCGGTGGCGTCGATCTTCAAGAGACCAAAGTGAGAGACAGGCATTTTGGGAGAGTGTGAGCGATATTCTGAGTAAATGCAAACGGAACGAGAGAATTGTAATGTTAGGTGATTTTAATGGTTGGGTTGGACTGAAGCGTGATGGATATGAAAGTGTATTGGGCAAGTTTGGTGACGAACAATGAATGAAAATGGTGAGAGTTTGCTTGAAGTATGTTTGGAGAGGAATCTTGTGGTAACTAACACCATATTTAACCACAAACAGATTCATTTGTATACTAGACAAGAGGGAAACCAGAGAAGTATGATTGATTTTGTTATTGTAGATGCAAGACTAAGAAAGAAAGTCTTAGACACCCGGGCATACCGCGGTGCCGGGATTGATACAGATCACTTCTTGGTTATCAGCCGAGTAAGAGGTCTGTTTCAACGGTGGCGGCATCGTGTGTGTGAGCCTGTAAGTGTACTAGAGCGCATAAAAGTTGAAAATTTGCAAGAGATGAGCATAAAAGAAGGATTCGTGAGTAAATTGAGTAAGAAATTTAAAAATTTAGATGAAGTATGTGAGGTTGAAGAATTATGGAAGACGCTTAAGGAAGGTCTAGTGGAAGTTGCGGTGGAAGTGTGTGGGGTAAATAAAAGAAGCCAAGGATGTAAGGTGAAGAGAATGTGTGCAGAAGTCATGAAAGCATTGTCCGACAAGAAGAATGCATGGTTGGACTGGCTGACTTCAAAGGTGAATCAAAGAATGCAGAGGGCAATGGATGAAGATGTAAAAATGGCAAAGAATGAGGATGTAAAAATGGGAAAGAATAAATATAAAAGGTATAAACGAGTTGCAAAAGAAGTTATAAAAAGAGAGAAAGAGAATGAGAAATGATAATTTCCAGCAGAATATAAAATTCTTTTGGAAATCTATAAAATCTGTGAGAGGTCAACAAACATCATCGAAACTCAGTAATATCAGAAACCAGGATGGCAGTTTTCTAAAAGGAGAAGAATGTGTGCTAAAAAGATGGAAAGATTATTTTGAAAGCTTATATGAAAAAGAGGATATGGAAGCACAAACGAGTTCTTGGGAAAGGAATGAACTAAGCAATGAAAGCATCATAAGTATGGAAGAAATTGTGGAGGCATTGAGTAGTATGAAATTGGGTAAGGCTGCTGGATTTGATAGGATTTCTGTCGAGATGCTGAAAGCGGGACATGGCGTGGTAGCTTGCCAGCTGTACCGCCTTTTTAATCTTTGCTGGAGGAATGGCAGCGTGCCAGGAGATTGGTGCAAGGCTGTCATCGTGTCGCTTTACAAAGGAAAAGGGTCACAGCAAGAGTGCAAAAACTACCGTGGTATAAGCTTGCTCAGCAACGTCGGCAAATTGTATGCAAAAGTTTTGATAAATAGAGTGATGAATGAAACTGAAGGAAAAATGTAAGATGTACAAGCAGAATTTATGAAAGAAAGAGGATGCACGGATCAGGTCTTTTCCTTACGATGCATAGCCGAAAAATTTTTGGCAAAATGTCAAAAGGTCTATTGCATATTTGTAGACTTGGAAAAGGCCTATGACCGAGTGGTGAGGCATGAACTATGGACAACACTGGCCAAGTATGGAGTAAGCAGTCACTTGATACGAGCACTGAAATCTCTCTATGAGGGCTCCAGTGCTTGTGTCAGGATCAACGGAGCTTGCACATACCTTTTTCACATTGAAAAAGGTGTGAGACAGGGTTGTGTAGCGTCACCGGCGCTGTTTAACCTTTACATGGATAGTAGTTTGAAAGAACTGCAAGAGAGTACGTATGGTTTAAAAATGAATGAACTGACTGTCAAATGCCTATACGCTGATGACCAGGTAATACTGGCATCATCGGCGGAGGAGTTGCAGTCGATGGTTAACATTATGCATGATACGCTAAAAAGCAAAGGAATGAAAGTGAATGTAAATAAGACAAAAGTAATGGTTTTTGAAAGAGAGGAAAGTATAAAAATAAATAAAATAAAAATATCTTTATTTTGCATAGACCATTTTAACGGCGCTTACAAAATGTCATACCCTATTTAAAATATTTAAAGAGACCACCGGTTCGGAACGCGGCCCACCTGAGAAGAACCGGCAAGAAACTTAGGAAGGCTTTTTTTTTTGATGGCCTATTTACAATTTAATATTATTTCACTTTGCCAGCAGATCATTTCCAGGCGTCCCTGTCCTGCAAATAGTCTGTAACGGAGTAAAACCCTTTTTCACAAAGCTTGCTTTTAATAAACTTTTTAAATTCATTTAAAGGTAAATTTCTCAGGTCACAGGGAAGCTTGTTGTTAAAGCGTATACAGTTACCCTGGAAAGAATCGCCAATCTTATGTAGTCGACTGTGGTGGACTGAAAGATTATTTTTATTTCTAGTGTTTATATTATGTTTATCACAGAGTTTAGAAAACTGTGATAGATTTTTCTGGACATACATAAGATTGGCAAAAATGTATTGTGATGGTACGGTTAGAATATTTACTTCTTTGATTTTTTCTTGTAGAGAAACTCTGGGGCCCAAATTATAAATAGCGCGTACAGCCCGCTTTTGTAGAACAAAAATAATATTTAAATCTGCAGCACTCCCCCAAAGGAGAATACCGTAAGACATAATACTATGAAAATAGCTGAAGTAAACCATTCTAGCCGTATCCACATCTGTTAGAGTCCTGATCTTTTTTACAGCGTATGCAGCCGAACTTAATCTAGAGGCTGTCTTTTCTATGTGTGGGCCCCACTGCAAATTGGCATCAATAGTTATACCTAGGAACACAGTTGATTCTACAAACTCTAACACTTGTCCATTCAGTTGAACATTGGCCGCAACTTGTTTTACATTTGGTAGAGTAAATTTTATACATTTAGTTTTATTTTCATTAAGGCAAAGATTATTTGAGCTGAACCAATGAACTACTCTTGCAATTGCATTGTTTACATCGTCATAGTTATCTAATTGTCTTTTAATTTTAAAAATTAATGAGGTGTCATCTGCAAACAAAACAATCCTATTCCTGTCCCCTACATAAAATGGTAAATCATTAATATAAATGAGGAACAAGAATGGCCCAAGTATCGAGCCTTGCGGCACACCCATTGTAACCATGGATCCTACAGAACGTGTACCATTAATATCGACGAAATTAGACGGCTCTGTAGCGCTGCCAGCCTTGAACAAGGGAATGACTTTGCTGTGTTTCATTAAATCAGGAAATGTACCACTAGAAACACAGTCATTAAACACAGTTGCTAGATGGGGCGCAATTACCTCAATTATACATGATGCAGTTTTGACCGATAATCCCCAAATGTCCGCGGTTTTCTTAATTTCGATACATTTAAATGTTTTTACAATGTCCTGAGCACAAATATCTGTGAATACAAATGCATCCCTGCAACAAAGAACAGATTCTTCTAATAAAAGTTCAGCGGAACTGGAAGATGCTTGGAGAGATTTCGTTGTCAATATAGGTACATTTTTGAAAAAGTGTTCAAACTCCGTAGCCACTTCCAGGTCCCCTGTAACATGGCAACCATTTACTTTTAAGTGGAAATCCCTTTCAGTCACTAAAGATCTACCGCATTCAGAGTTAATGATGTTCCAAGTCATTTTTATTTTATTTACAGAATTAGAAATTTTATTTTTAATGAAGTTTGACTTAGCAAGATGACACGTTTGTTTAAATATCTTTGAATAATTTTTAACATATTCCTGAAAGGTTTGCCTAAAATTATATGATTTATCTGAATATAATTCAAATAATTTATTTCTACTTTTAAAGATACCTGGTGTTGCCCAGTCACTGAAAACAGGACGACCACCAATCTGTAGAGATTTTGAGGTAAAAATTTTGCCAAACTCATCATTAATCAAATTAAATAAGTGTTTATATGACTGGTCTACACAAGTGAAGTTAGGTAGATATGGTAATCTCTTTAATACATTTTCTTTAAAATTATTCAAACGACTTTGGTTAATTGGTACATATTTAATTTGTTTTTTGCTGACTTTGTTACTACTTTTAGGAAATTTTATCCATTGGCCACGATGATCTGACTCCACAGGATCCACAATACCTTTATCTATAGGTTTAATATCAGTAAAAATATTATCAATACATTTTGCACTGGTGGCTGTAATACGAGTGGGTTCTAAGAATGTACTATGCAGATTAAAGGATTTAAATAAATTTTTCATTTTATTTCTCTCTGATGGAGTTAATGATGTATCTAATATATCAACATTAAAATCTCCACAAACTATTATAGATTTCTTAGAACATTGGCATTTGAACAGTGCTTCTTCAAGCTTTTCTTCAAATTTAATGTAAGAAGCATCAGGGGGACTGTATACGCTTAACAAGATGAAATGCTCAAACTCAATACTGGCAATCTCAATAACTCGCTCAATGGAGAGGGCTACTAAATCCTTACGTTCTTTAAATTTTAAGTTTTTATTAATTAATATTAAAGAGCCTCCACGTTTAGAATGTTTTCTATTGAACGAGCTAGCAACCTGGTGATTTACGAAGTTCAACAATGTGATTTGATGATCTTTTAACCAGTGCTCTGTAGCACAAAAAATATTAATAGAATTTGCATTAATGTATAGCTCTAACTCTAAATCTTTACCATTTATTAAACCTCTAACATTATGGTGCACCAGGTTTATAAAAACAATATTTTTACTAAGATTATTCTCAGGGGCCAAAGTCAACTGGCCAGATTTATTATCTGTTGTCCTATAAACTAGTTTTTTGGAATTTCATTTTCCAAATGTGAAGTATCAAAACTATCCTGCTCAATAAAAGCAGTTGTACTAGCCAATAATTTGGCTTGAAAAATTAAAAAATTAGATAGCAACAGAGCTACCTTTCGTTGTAAAAATTTTGATAGAAAATATCTATCTAATGTCAACAAACTATTATTATTGAAAATTATGTTCCAATCGAACAATTCAATTTTTTTGGAATATGATACCATGGTATGTAGTTTCATATTTAATTTGTATCTTAAGTGATTTTCCTTGTGGCTCATAGCAGTGCTGTATGGCAAGGTGAACAAAATTACTTGTTTTACTTGCAGACTTGATAACTTATCAAAAACTTTTAAAAGTTTGTCACTATTAATATTGCCTCTTCTGCCAACCAGCACTACTATAGTAGACTGCATGCAGTGTGTACCAGTCAATATAAAATCTATAATTTGAGAGTATGAAGCTCCTGGATATGTATGATTTATTACAGAATGACTTAACTATGATAAATAATGTCCAAAATTTTTACCTATTTCATCGCAATAGACTATGGTCTTTGCATCACTTTTTATTTGCAACTTTTCTATTATACTCGTAGATGCCTCGCAATTACTACTTGAACTTAATATACTATTATCCACACTGCACTCAGTTTTAATTGGTGAAAATTCATCATTGCATCTAATTCTTTCACAACTTAAGGGTGAGGAGGGATCATGGCCTGACATCCGTCAATTGGTCATTTTGACAATGACATGAATTTACTAATTTACCTATGGCTAACACCTGTTCCCTACTCTGTTTCTCTGCTGTTTCATATTTATATGAAATTGATTTCAAAGAGTCTTGAAGTCGGTCAATCTGACATTGAAGGGCCTGTGTATCAGTTTTGTACTGTTGTGCAATAGTATCAAGTTCTAACATATACATATTTACCTGGTCAATCAGTTGCAATCTCTGTCTATTAAGTGACATGCTATTTATAAAAAACTTGTATTTATGTATCATTTTTTTAGATTTAGTAATAAACTTTTTAATTTTTAAATATTTCTTTAACTTATTCTTACTACACTTAATAATTTTTAATGATTTAGAACAGCCCCCGGTTTCATCATCAGAAGTGAGGTCTATGACAATGGAAGGGTGAGCTGTAGCAGTATCTAAGCTTGTAGCCATCAGTTCATCGAACAAACTCTGATTAGATTGAACCACTGTGCTCTGTTTCTTGTCTTCTAGTTGCGATATTTTGATTTCCGATCGTTGTAGCTCCTCCTTTAGTATTCTAATTTGGTGCAGAGTTTGTTAATAATGTTCCCTACATGAGTCAAAACTGTCAACTATAAGTTGTAACCTATCCCGATCCTGTAAGGTATCAGTATACAGTGAATGCAACTGTGCCAGTTCTTTTTTGAGTTGTCCGTTCTTACTTAAAATACCTAGCAGTTCTAACTCATTTTCGTCCCTTTCCTTGTTCAGTTTATCGCACTTCTCCCTAAAAATCTGTAATTCTTTCAACGTTAATTGAAGCCTTGTCTCTTGTTGATGAGCTAAGGCCTTACGCGTCATTATCATGTTATTAGTATTCGACATTTTGTTATAATTACGTGCTACAGAATCAGTAATTATTAGCAAAGTAGACTTAGAGCAAAGAAATGCGAAGCAAAACGAGGTTATGTTTTATTCATAGAAAATTACAAAATCACACTATTAATGGACATATGAGGATGTAAAAGTAAATAAACTCACAAACCTTGATTGAAAAAACTATTAGTTTTATAAATCTTGCCAAATCCAAGTAATAATTTCAAATATTGAAAAATTTTCCGATGTTCTAACTGTCACTACACCGGTACAATTTTTAAGTTTATATTTATTTACTTTTAGCACAATAAATGGTGAAAATGATTATTTAACACTCAATATGGTATTATTTGGCAATGATGAATTGGTTTTTAATTAAAATTATAATTATTTTTGCAATATTACAATATAAAATACGGAGCCAATTCAAATCAGCTGTTATACCTAGGGTTGCCACAAGGAAAAAAAAAAACAAAAAAAAAAAGTATGACAGACTGCTCGATTTTTGTGGAAGGAAAACGAGTGGAACAGGTGTAAGAATTTGTATATTTAGGTTTAAAATTTGTGAGAGATGGAAAGTGTGATTGTGACATTGAACGAAGAGTTTTGACTGGAAATCAAGTGAATGGAGCCATGCACGCCTTTATGAGCAGTCAGAACGTGTCTGAGAATGCAAGACTGGCTGTGGATAGAGGAGTACTTGTTCCTACACTCATGTATGGCAGTGAAAGTTGGGTGTGGCCGAAGAAGCATAGAAGTAAAATTAATGCAGTGGAAATGAGAAGTCTGCGGAGTATAGCTGGAGTGAAATTGATGGACAAAGAAAGGAACAGTGTGATAAGGGAACATTGCGGTATGGTAGAAGAAGTAGTGACTAAGATAGAAAAAGATATGCTTAGATGGTTCGGACACGTGGAGAGGATGGATGAAAGTAGACTAACGAAACAGATTTATCAGAAGAGATTGAATGGGAAAACTGGTAAGGGGTGACCTCGACGTACATATGTCAATCAGATAGAAGACATTTTGGAAAAAGGTCAGGTCAAGAGTACCCATAACCGGCGTGTGTGTATGAAAACACTTATGAAAGTGGAAGAAGCGAAAGTTGTATGCCAGGATCGTAGCAAGTGGAAAGCCATAGTCTCTGCCTACCCCGATGGGAGACAGGCGTAATGATATGTATGTATGTACAAACTTTTAACAACTATTTTATAGACATACCCGCGAAAACAACTAGCTCCTTAAATTCTTGTCCAATAAAAGCTCAACGCATGCTTGGGGCCAGCATGGATCAGTGTAGATGTAAACCCTAACATTATCGTTAAAGTATTCAAGTCACTTAACTAAAAAAAGACAGCTGACTTGTGGGATATAATTGATTGAGTCTATCATTGTTAATATATTACCACATCTAGCTGAAATATTTAATAAATGTGTTGATAAAGGAGTGTTTCCAGATTTAATGAAACACAGTAAAGTACTACCTCTATTTAAATCTGAATCCAAAACCGACCCTGGTAATTTCAGACCAATTTCAATATTACCAGCCATTAGCAAAATTTTTGAAAAAATTATATTGCAACTATTACAAGCTCATTTTAATTTAAATATGCTATTACATAAGGAGCAGTATGGGTTCACAAGGGGTCGTTCTATTCATATTCATGTCAATTCATCATATTCATGCAGGTGTGACACTTCTGAATCATATATATGACGCCTGGGCGAATAGACAAGATGCTATTGGTGTATTCTGCGATCTCTCCAAAGCATTTGATTGCGTTGACCATAAAACACTGTTGGGAAAAACTCTTTTATTATGGGATCAAAGACTCAGCACTGAACCTTGTTGCCTCCTACCTAAATGATCGAATACAACATGTTGATGTCAATGGAATTCGCTCCTCTGCAGCATCTGTTTCTATGGGCGTACCGCAGGGATCAATTCTGGGTCCGTTTCTATTTTTAATTTATATTAATGATCTGCCATTCTATATACAGAACTTGTGCGACATTGTTCTATTTGCTTATGATATGTCACTTATTTTTAAAGTTGATCGCACGCTTAGTAATTTTAACGGCGTAAATCGTTCACTTGCCCAAGTTGTAGATTGGTTTACGACCAATAATTTGCTACTAAACGCTAAGAAGACAAAATGTATCAGATTCAGCATGCCTAATGTCAGGAATTGCGGTACAAATATAACATTGAACGGTGATACCCTTAATCTTGTAGAATCAACTGTATTTTTGGGGATTTAGATGGCAAACTGCAGTGGAATGCCCAAATAACGTGTCTTGCAGGTAAACTCAGCTCGGCAGCCTTTGCCGTTAGTAAAGTCAGGCAGTTTAAAAATAAAAATAAGTAAATGGGATTACCTACTCACGTTTTTACGACCAGTAATAGACCGACCGGTTTCAGCTGTATTTAGACAGCCTTTTTCAGAGGTGCGAACCGTTCGCACTCGAGCACTCTTTACGCACACTGCGCGCATCCGCTCTCGACGCTCGCGCGCTACCCGCGTTTTGTTGTTTGGGTATTCGGTGGACGTAGGGTTGCGCCGAGGCACACGTGAGATCTGCTTCACTATCGCTCGCATCCAAACTATTTGGAGCGTCTCTGCATGCATAGCTCACTGTGTCTTCAACAGACTCGCTTTCCACATAACAGCGAGCACCACGAAGGCACGGCTGCCATGTAGGCTGAATCGATTTATAAGAAGACACATGAAGGAAAATTGAAACGCCTGACAAAAAACTCGCAGCAACACACACATGGATACGATACGAATACTAAAACGGAAGTAAAAATTTATCCTCGCGTGTTATGTCGGATGTCGAGATTAATGCTCTGTCTAGGGGTCTCAATTTTGCACCAACGCCTGCAAAAGTTCCTATAGAAACCGTCATTACAAGTGTAGAAGATACAATTGTTCGTAATAAGATTAACAACCATGATGCGGAATGTTTGAGGCAGGATGTGTCGCAGATATTAAGGAAATGCCGGCCACCTAAGCCCAACATGCCAAATGTAGAATTTGAAGCTTTACGGAATTTGAAGAGTGATCGTAGTATTTTGGTTTTGCCGGCAGATAAAGGAAACGCTACTGTTGTTGTGGACACAGTTACTTATGAGGAAAAAATTTAAAGTCTGGTGAGCGACAGTAGCACATTTAAAAATGTTTCTTATAATCCCACCAACAGGATCACTAATTGTTTGAACAAAATCTTAAAATCATTGCCAGATAACCTTTATGATTCTCTTCGTCCTTTTAGCCCTGCTCCTCCGAAGATCTACGGTTTACCTAAGATACACAAACCGTCCTGGCCCCTTCGCCCAATTGTGAGTCAGATAGATTCACCTACTCATAAGGCTGCTCGCTATCTGTCAGACATGTTACTTCCCCTTACGGGTAAGAGAGATAGCTACGTAAAAGATTCGTCGCACTTTATTCGGTTATTGGAAGGAATACTTGTTAATGACGATGAATTGTTGGTGAGTTTTGATGTCGTGTCGCTGTTTACAAATATACCGATAGAGGACGTACTTGAGATAATAGCCGACCTATTAGAATACACTGGCATACCTATCGAGTATATGGAGTTGATACGCTACATACTGACTAGCGGCTATTTTGTGTGGAAGGGTGAATACTACCTTCAGATCGACGGTGTAGCCATGGGTTCTCCTATAGCTCCAGTCGTAGCCAACATATTTATGGATTGGTTTGAAGATACCTCATTGGCTAACATTCCATACAAGCCGAGACACTGGTGGCGTTATGTGGATGACGTGTTTGTCATTATTCGGAGGGATAGTGTAGGGCCATAGTTGCTACACCTGAATGGTGTCCATCAGAAGATTGCATTTACCGTGGAATACGAGAAAGACGGAGCCTTGCCTTTTCTGGACGTACTGGTGAAGCGAGATTCGAGTGGCCGACTATCTCACGGGATATACAGAAAGCCAACTCACACAGATAGGTATCTGAGAGCGGATTCACATCATCACCCAGCGCATCTCGCTTCAGTTCCACAGACGCTTATTAACAGGGCTTTGAGACTGTGTGACCCGGAATACCTGGATACTGAGCTGGAGCATGTGAAGGGTGTGTTGTGCAGCAACGGATACAACTGGAGACAGAGTTGGCGGGTGGCTAATACGTGTGCACGGACTCGCCCTGCATCGGTGGAGAGAGCGGTGGCTTTCCTCCCATATGTCAAAGGGGTGACGGATGTGGTAGGACACTTGTTACGCCGAAGATACAGCATCAAGACTATCTTCCGTCCCTTTACACAACTTCGACATCTACTGCGCTCTCCAAGGATAAAGGAGACCCTCTGGGTGTCCCCGGTGTTTATATGATTCCCTGTGATTGTGGAATATGTTACGTCGGGGAGACAAAGCGGAACGTTTCTACGAGACTCAGCGAGCACATACGTTCCATGAAGAACCAAGATATCAACGGATCCGCGGTGGTGGAGCATGCACTGATACGCGTCACTTTATCCGGTTTGATAAGGTGAAGATCTTGTCACGGGAGAAGCACTTTGTACCCCGGAAAATTCGAGAAGCCATAGAGATAGGGAGGCGGCCGAATTTTAATAGAGATGGGGGCTGGAGTTTACCTCCTACATGGAAGCCGTGCCTTCGTGGTGCTCGTTGTTATGTGGAAAGCGAGTCTGTTGAAGACACAGTGAGCTATGCATGCAGAGACGCTCCAAATAGTTTGGATGGGAGCGATAGTGAAGCAGATCTCACGTGTGCCTCGGCGCAACCCTACGTCCACCGAATACCCAAACAACAAAACGCGGGTAGCGCGCGAGCGGCGAGAGCGGATGCGCGCAGTGTGCGTAAAGAGTGCTCGGCGAACGGTTCGCACCTCTGAAAAAGGCTGTCTAAATACAGCTGAAACCGGTCGGTCTATTACTGGTCGTAAAAACGTTACGACCTAACGAGTAATCCCGTTTACTTATTTATAATGTGTAATAATAACGTTAGTTTTCTAGTTAAAAGTCAGGCAGCTTACTGATGTGGCAACTGCCAGGCTGGTATACTTTAATTATTTTCATAGTGTCATGTCTTACGGCATTTTGCTGTGGGGCAAAGCAGCTGATCTACAAGTAATTTTTGTACTCTAGAAGAGCTATACGTGCAATATATAAATTGAGTGCTAGAGTGTCTCATAGAGAAAAAATTAAAGAAATTGGCATTTTAACGGTTGCATCACAGTATATATTTGCAAATATTATGTTAATTAAACAGAACATACATTTATACAATAGACACTGTGACATACATTCGATAAATACTAGAAATAAGCATAAATTAATTAGAACGCATCATCGTTTACAGAAGGTTCACGACTTCTTTGCAGGAATTGACGTACGCCTATATAATAAAAATCCTTTAAACATTATGAACCTGCCGTTACATAAATTTAAGGCGGAAATTAAGACGCACCTCTTGAAAAGGCCCTATTACACAATTAACGATTATTTGAATGATAAAAATAAATGGAAATGAGTTGCTTGCTCTTCGCTCGAGCTATTTAATATACGAATGAATCTTGTGTTATATTCTACTTGTCTTGAATCAGCATATATATGTTGTAATTGTTTTTTTACATTCTACAGTATAATTAATTTGAAACGCCAGGCAACTAAAGGTATGGCTGCGTTTAGTCCCGGTAATAACTACATAATTATATGTAATTTGACTTTGTTGTTGTGTGAGCACCATGTAGACTTATTTATTATTTTGAAATTGACATGATAGTTGCTGTGCAGTTTTTGAGTATGTCATGCTCGCCTAAGTGTCCTGGCAGTGGTGGCGTATGTATCAGGTCGCCTTATTCCCTATAATACGGTTGAGTAGGGCGATGGCTGATATAATGCGTCATACCCGTGAACGGGTGCCGTCTGTTGGGACTGGTCAGCTCATAGCTGTTATAGCAATTATTACAAATAATCTTATTTATATTTAAGGTAAACTTAAGTTTAGTCGACTGTTCTCACATCAATCCAAAGGAACAATGTAAGTGTAATTTTAATGTTGTAAGCCATTCCTGCATTTTAAAATGGCATCCATTGACTTTCTTGCCAGATTCTTCTTCTTCAAGGGTAAGCTGCCCTTAGAACCGGCAACTATAATCGCTCTAATTTTGATATGATTTTAAACACAACATTGATTTTTTTTGCATAAATTCATTACTATATAATTGGTCAAATATCATGTTAATCAAACTAATGTAATTACTGGCGTTTAGAAAAGAGTGGGCATGAGTTTTATTGCCAGGTTCTTCCTCAGGCTCTACCTATTGCTTTGCGAATCTGGCAGTAAATGTAAATGTAGAAGCATTATTCTTGACGTTCATATGTGTTACTTTGTGACCTAAATGAATAAAGATTTATTATATTATTATTATTAGTCGCGGTTTTTGTAAATTTTCTACTTCATTTACTTGAGTACACAAAACACATTGTGAGTTGTGTAAAGTACGCGACCTGCTTTTGTCTCGAAAATGGATTGGATGGATGAACAGGTATATTTTTTGGTCTGGTTACAAAGACCTGTTAGCCAAATCTTAATTATTACATTTCTTTTTCTTTATTTCATCTTAGTCTTCTTATTACCTAAAATCTTCGTCTTTGACGTCTTAATAAGAGCTCGTGCCCCTGCTAACTCAGTGTTCTGTAAACGATCACTGCGTTAAGTTACTTTCGCTATAGCTGGTCCTTGGACGGGTGACCACTTTGTGGCATTTACATTTGTGAGCGTTTTCGTGCTTCGTAAGGCACGTTAAGCCGTTGGTCCCGGTTGCCAGTAAAATGGCAGTCGTTAAGCCCAGTTAATGGCCTTATGGGCGGCTTGAAAAATTTCAACAGTGGACGCAAGAGCCTGCTCCTGTCCATTTCAACACGGCTATAGGCTCACCACCTGCTACGTGGGACAAAAATGCATGCCGTGAAAAGTGGGCGTATAGTATGCCTCTGCCTACACCTTCGGGGATAAAGGCGTGACAATATGTATGTATGTTTACGTCTTAGTCAAGTATAGTCTTAAGTCAAAGTCAGTTTTGCCCCAGTAAAGTAGTTGAAGCGTTACTGAAACTTCCAGTGAAGCTTTCACTGCAACATATAATACTATCTTTCACTATACCACGTTGGCACAGCTTTTATGTTTAAGAATATACATTTTTTACACATGAAACAAGGTGAATGCTCTAGTTTTAGAAAATAATACGGCATCCGCCAACTGCCAATTTCCCACACAAAAGCGCGAATTAGCATGTATATGATTATTTCACAGATAATTAACCAGGTTAGTCCACAAAGTTTGTTCAATATTCGTCTCGCCAGTCCTATGTCGGCATCCAGTCCAGTCCTAAGCCCTGTGACACTGTCCCAATAAAGCGGGCATGTTACGGGCAAACCTCCCAGCCTTAGCTCCCAGCAGAGAGTATTCTTATCTAGAGATTTTATATTTTCTCCTCTTTTTATATGGCAAGCAATATACATCAAGTGTACATCAGTAGAACGATCTCAAATTTAAATTGACATTCCGTCTGTTTTATCAAGTTTCGATGTTCGTATTCACAGAACAGAAAAAACAGTTTTTTCTGTTCTGTGTTCGTATTAGCCAGTATTCGAAATCGTCACCTTCATAGCTCTACATTATTTAAACAAGATTTATTACAAAACTTTGAGACAACAAAAGTAAAGGAAAATGTTAGAACATCAAAATTCTCGCCTGCCATAACTCTTTCTCAGGAAACATCTTGCCATATTATGCTTTTTGTAGAGCGCTCTCAAAACGAGAGCAATTTATATAATGGACTGGATAGTTGTTTCCCACAATTTTCACGGCATGTGAGTGGTTCGCATTGCTTAAGACTATTCCTTTCAGCATTATTCTACGTCGTGTTTAAAGCTTTCCAATGAAACTTGTCGGTCTCAATGAAAATATTCTAAACTCCGATACTTAGTATTTTTAGATGTACGAGTATGACATCATCTTTTACCGATATTAATCTGTTAACTTCAAGGAATTGGGACATTAGGTATCTCCCAATATTATTTTGGGAGGGTGATGGTCTTACTGTACCACGCTAGTACAGGCTTTTTCTGTACCTCGGGGAATGCTGTTATGCCGGACGGTGTATAGAACTCCCGGCACGAAAGAGGAGCCGTACTGCCCACTAATCCCTTGCGGCGTTCCGCCTCGCCTTAACCGGGTCGCAGGGTAGGCCAGAGGTTAAGTCATTACGACCCGGCAATGGGAAGCCCCACATTGGGTACATTGTCTCGGTGGGCGAATAGGAGGCACAGAATTTGGCTCTAGTTTATTATTAATACAAGATCAAATTACGACTAAGATGCAGTGGCGCAATTTCGACTGCGGCAAATTTTGACATATCAAATTATTTCCGTATTTTAGATCATTTGCTAGAGTGCAATCTCTGTCCAATAGTGCAGGAGTGCTGTCACAATCTTACTGGAGATAGTGTTAATAGATCTAATTTGAGTAATTTTATAATGCTGTGCTAAGAAAAAAAAAATATTTATAAGTAAGTAATCAAGTTTTTTGGGTTATAAAACTGCAATTTTGGATTAAATTGTGAGTGACATAACTTTAAACAATTTAATCCACACATAAAAAAATGAGTTTCTATTATTCACGTTCAGTGGTTTTAGGTTTCGATTATTCCAGCGCATAATTGAAACTTCTTTTAAATTTAACTGAGGTTATTTTTTTTTTTAAATATATATTAATTCATTAATTTCACTTAACTGGCACATTATTCTAAGGCATTTAAAGTTATTTAAACCTATCTTCCTTTAACTTTAATACTTATTACAGTAAGGATATATTTTATAAACTGCGGGGTGTAATTTCATTTTCAATCTTCTTTCAAACGATCAAAGTCTATAACATCTTCTAGTAATATTCCTTTTTTTTATGAAAGGAAACAAAACTGCCCTTAAGATCATAAGTTTTATTTTAATATACAGTATTAACATTATCTGGCATAAGTTTTGACCTTACAAATTACTCATAAAACGACTCTTATACAACTATGACGATTATGTTTTGATCTGAGATTGGTTTTAAGCAGTACCGCCTTTGAGGCATTGCTGAAATGATAAGTTTGTACTTATAATCTATATAAATAAAAATGTATCATAGAAATACATGTATGCGCATAACTTCCGAACGACGGCACCAAATTGGATAAAACCTTACTTTAACTTACTTAAGCTTGGTAATAAAAAAATCGACAATATTCAGAAAAATAAATGGTCTATGAAATTCGCTGAGTCAGCTAGTTTTAAATAAGTCACGTGCAATTTGCACACATTTAAAGACAAAATAGGACATGTTTAATTCACATTGATTCACGATATTATGTATTTATGCATTCAAAAATGAAAATTAGCGCAGGTCAACTTCTGTTAATAAATGAACGGTCCGACTGCGGCAGCGTATAAAAACGTGCCACTCTGTTATAATTTCCTTGAAAATTTAATTTATAACTGAAGTTTGGCAAAGCGGGTTATTAATATTTGAGAGTAATTCATGTTGGGTCGCGGTTCGGATCTCCCAGTGCGTAGGGTTTCTCAGCATTTGTCCTTAGGTAGTAAATACCATCCTTTCTGAAACAAAACAACCAACGTTGATCATGAAGATTTAAGCTAATGTTGTTACTGTTTAACAAACGAGTGTTCTTTGTTTAATTAAACATAGAAGCGACGAAAGTTAACCGTGTTCGTGAATTCCTAAAATAACCTTCTTTTGTTATTCACCCTCGAGACTCGACTGAATGTTCTGAGCAAAATAACTTTTTCAGAAAATGACATATGACATTTTACTCAATTAATCGTTTATTTAAAATTGAAGTTGTAATTTTATAACATTGTCAATGCCTGGTTGAATAATCTATCTATTGTAAAGCTAAAGAGTTTGTTGGTTTTGTTGAACGCGCTAATCTCAGGAAGTACTGGTTCGAATTGAAAAATCTTAATGTTGGATAACCATTTATCCAGTAAGGCTATATATAGGCTATAAATCATCAAGCTGCTACCCAGGAGATAGGAGCATGATCATAAATGTCAACGACAGGAATAATTAGGTATCATTGGCGTTCGAAATATGTCAAGGGTGAAGTCATGAATTTCAGCTAGTACTATTTATTATTATATATTATAAAATATAAAAATACAAGAAAAGTCTGAAAGGTATTTATGGGAGGCTCAATGCGGATTCCGACGTGGAAGAGGTTGCATGGATCAAGTGTTTTCTCTCCGCATGATCGCGGAAAAGTTTCTGGCTGTTAGCCAGAAGGTTTTCTGCGCTTTTGTGGATCTAGAGAAAGCATTTGATAACGTTGTGAGAGAAACGCTGTGGGACTTGCTGCCCGGATATGGTGTGGACGGCTCGCTACTGCGGGCAATACAGTCGCTTTATAGGGACTGTAAGGCTTGCGTGCGAGTAGGGGGGAAGTGTCACCACTTTTTGATGTCTGTACAGGCGTCAAACAGGGATGTGTCATATCCGCCTGGCTGTTCATAGTGTATCTGGACAGTTGCCTGCAGAAGTTGAAAGATTTTAATATGGGTGTGAATTTGGGTGACTTTACAGTAAACTGTCTGCTGTACGCTGATGATGCGGTGCTCATTGCCTCATCAGAAGCTGACCTTTAGGCATTAGTCACTAATATGAAAGAGGAGTGTGAAAGTAAGGGTCTTCGCTTGAATGCAAGTAAAACTAAGGTTCTAGTATTTGAAAGAGGTGACGTAAGAACTAAATGCGAGATTAGGGTAAACCAGGAACGTCTAGAGCAAGTGAATGAAATTGTGTATTTAGGAAGTATGTTTAGCGCGGATGGAAGATGTGATTCGGATGTAGAACGGCGTGTAGCTGCCGGAAACAAAGTTAACGGTGCTTTGTCCCAGTTAGTAAAGCGACAAAGCATCGTAAAAGAAGCACGCATGTCGATTCATAACGCAGTGCTAGTGCCAACTTTGCTTTACGGTAGTGAAACCTGGGTAAGTCAGCAGATGCATGAAAGTAAATTGAATGCTGCGGAGATGCGATCACTTCGAAAATTGTGCGGCGTTACCTTGGCCGACCGAATACGTAACGAAGTGATACGCAATATGGCAAGTTTGAATGAAAGTGTCAGCGTTAAGCTGGAAAAGGGCGTGCTCCGTTGGTTTGGACATGTCCAACGAATGAGTGAGGAACGATTGACGAAGAATATATATTGTTCAAAAGTAGAGGGTAGAAGGAGTCAGGGTAGACCGAGACTTACATATGAAGACCACGTGAGCAGATTGCTCAAAAACGGAAAGGTCAAAAGCACTCGGATACCCAGACGTGCGTATACACGCACGTCAGAAGAGATTCATCAATCGCTTCATACGAAGCGATTGATGAATCTCGAAGAAGCGAAAGAAGTATGTATGGATCGCGAAGCCTGGCGATCTATCCTCTCTGACTACCCCGTCAGGGATACAGCGTGAAGATAGTTAGTTAGTTAGTTAAATATAAAAAAATATCTTATATCTTTTGCATATGGCTTTCTGCTTATAGCTGTCTGCCCAATAAGAAATGTATTTTATTTAATATATTCTATATTTTTATATTATTTGCTATGGTTATATGAAATAACAGTGTATTATTGTAGCAATTCAATATCTCAGAAAAAAATAAGAAATTAAAAAAAAAAAATACATAACTTATATGGCGGCTGGGTACCTATACCAATTTATTATTCTTTGCCCATAGTACATTAAAAATTAATTGTATATTTTAAGGTATTCTGCGGGAGAATTCGTAATTTGTCGTCTTTATGCTCGTTTATGTGTTCGGGATAAACGCAAAATTACCGTCCCTTAGAATTTTATTTTTCTACGTGTTTTTATAAGGAATATCTCAGATTTAAATCCATTGAACGAAAATCATAGACAATTAGAAACTGTTTATCAAAGTTCCAATTGTCTACTTTCTTTTTAAGTTATTTTTCCAACTTCCACAAATTATACCGAGTTAGAGCTTGGTGTAACTTTCCTGGTCTTGGTCATTGCAGTAGATCCTGGTTTACAGAAATCACAGTAAAAAAATGCGGGTGGGATAAGATCCAATAAAAAAAATGTGTGTGTTTACACGCGTTAGAAGTTTTACTGCTTTAGTCCAATAAGATTTTATCACACAACACTTTTTTTAACTTTAACTACTTTGAATTTTAGTTATAAGTTGTCATGGAAACACTTATCAGCTAACTTCTGGGTGTTTATAAGTTGTCATGGAAACACTTACTAGCTAACTTCATGGTGATTTTTCGTGATGTGAAAATTTACTTTCATAATTTTTCCCTAACACGCCAAAAGAAGAATAACTTCAGAAATTAGGACTTTTCATTTTTGTCTAGTTTTAAACTACTTTCGTCTAACCTCCTAATCCTTCAATGGGTTTCGCACCAGAGTTTCGTCCTTTAATCAACTGATAGGTATGTACAAGCTCACTGTGATAACTTAGATACTGAAAATCTATATGACCCTTTACAGCCATCTCTAGTATATACTTAAATCTATACTAATATAATAAAGATAAAGATGTTATTTGTTTGGTTGAACGCGATAATCTAAGGAACTACATGACGGATCTGAAAAATTCTTTTTGTGTTAGATAGCCCATTTATCGAGGAAGGCTATGAGCTATGTACCATAACGCTACTACCCTGTAGAGTGGAGCAGTAGTCATAAATGTTGACAAATCGGGCAAATTTTTATTATAACATAATTTTTTGGTCACCTTAACATGTAAAAGACTTACCCATAATGTATATCAAAACCACCCATGACGAGTGTTTCGCCAGTGCCTTTACAGGAGCCATTGTAGTACAGTTCGTCGTAGCTTTCACATCTGACTGCGGTGAAAGGCACATTTGATATGATGGATTCCGCAAAAAACATATGAGCTCGGTTGTGGGCACATAAACCTGATTCAAATAAAAAACAACTAAACTGTCTAAAGCTATTCAAAATTCTAAATTTGAAAGAAAAGGAGAAACAACCTACCTCTGTAGTCGAAGCCGCAACCTGGTTGCCTGATTCCACCATTTGGATAGAAATCAATGTGACCTAACGGTGCATAAAACCCAAGGTAACCTCCACAAGTATGTATGACTTCAACGTGGCGAGCGTCATGCTTGTCCAATCTTGCATCTTTGTTGCCAATGGTAAATAAAGGTAACGCGGGGTCTAACCCTGAAACATGAAGTGCCATTTTTATATTATCTTACATAAATTTTAGAAATAATAATTTGAACCAGAATAGCACCGAATTAACAGCAAGTAAATCTTCTTTTTCTCTCTATTTTGAATGTAATTTAGGCAGGTATGTCTTTGCCAATCACAGGTAGTTTTATAATTTTCTTGACTGCAATGAAGTCTATTTTTTCTACTTATAGGGTTACGTACCTCACGTAACCCTAAAACATACGTGGTTTTTAATATGATATGCATATTGTAATCATAAGTAGATAAAGCAAACTAACTGTTTTCCGAATAAAAATAAAAGGAAAATGCGGATCAAATCACTTTGCCGTCCGTCCGTCCGTCTGTATGTAAAGACATTATATCTCGAGAACGCGTGAAAGTATCGAATTGAAATCAAAGCTATGCCTACGGTCCCTGGAAGGTGTAAAAAAATCTAACTTATAAGTTAACGTGTAAAAAACTTTATAATGCAAAAATAACGTGATTTTACGGAACCCTCGGTGAGCAAGTCCGACTCGCACTTGTCCGGTTTTTTTTTGATAAATAAAAAAGAACTTATGTTATATATAATACTCGGAACTTCACGCGAAATAAAATTCTACTCCAGAGTCCAGCCGCGAACACGGACGCTGCAACGCGGTCGAAGTGTCGGTGAATGTAAGTAGAATTTTGTTTCGCGTGAAGTCCTGAGTAGTATATATAACATCAGTATACACCGCAAAATATTAAAAAAAGAAAAAATAACTTCATAAAACTATGTGATTGTCGAATTAAACATTCTCGTTAACCCTCCAGTTGATATCCAATATTGAAAATGCTATAACATTCATTTATACCAAAAATATAAAATTTACTTTCCGAAATAAACACCAAATAAAGATTTTGTGCAAAATGGACTAACAATACTGACTTGAATTTAACCAACAATGCATTGTAATTTGCTGGGGTTTTGTTGGAAAAGTTAACACAATTGGTTCCGGAAACACTTCGACATTTAACACTCAATGCACAGTTAAAGTTGCTGCTTTCTCCTAAATATATAATGTAGATTACTACTTTCACGACTAAAATGATTTAATAAATGTTTTATAATTTTCAGCCAGTTTTCTTTGAAGTAATCTTTTTTTTATTCTTATTCTTTTTTCTTTTAATTGATGTCTTACAGGCATTACTACGCTCTAATTTTGCTGTTCAACGATCTGTGCTCTGACGATTTGTTTGATATGATTGACCATACTTTATTTTTTAGTATATTGTATTATTAGGTAATTTCACTGCTAGACTATAATTTTATTTTTAAAGTGTTTACTCTGTTGTCCATCTGACGTACCAACCCTGTAAAGGTTTTTTGTCTCATCTGTTAGTCCCCAGGTGCACCGCTAGGAGGTGAGGTGGCTTAGGCTCCGGGAATCTTGGTCGACTCTATTACACGCACCCTACTAGAATGTTTAATTCAATTAAATAAATACCGTACCAGTAATAGTATCTATAGGTCCTTTCTTGATAAAAGCACCGGCTATACCGACAACATGAGCTCCAAGGCTGTGGCCTATAAGATGCACGTCGTCCATCGAAACACCTTCTGATATGAGAAAGTTAAGGAACTCAGTAAGGAGGCGACCGACCGATGCTACGTTGTAACTTGCAAGGATGTAGTTCACATTTGCCGCATTGCCCCAGTCCACTACTATTATATTCAAATCACTTATGTTTAAATAGGCTGAAATGCAAAAAGGAACACATTGCTTAAATTCTCTCAAGTTTAAATAGTATACAAACAATCACGCCTATTTCCTATTACGTGGGACAGGAATACATATGGTGAAAAGTGGGCATATAATATGCCTCTGCCACCCCTTCGGGAATATTCGAACTTTATTAAATCTTACACTACAATCAGTTCACCTCTGATTCGTGCCACCCCACCTTATTCTACCAAATCAGTTCACACGTATCTATAATATACCATACTAGTTATTATTAGTAGAGAGAATGCATGGCTTTCCTGTTGCGCACTCATGAGGTACCATGTAGATTTTTTTTATTGATTTTACAATAAAAATAAAAAACGCATGGCTCAGCAGCACACTTCAAGCCTATATCACTCCATGCCGTTTTGAGCGCTCTTACCAACCACTACGGGACTATTTCCTCTCCCCTGCCTCCATTTCCCCCCAATTGAAAAACCCCCTCGCTATAAGTTTTTGGCTATGTCAAGGATTGTCCATAGGAATGTCCAAGGATAGCATTTTTTGGCTTGAAATGGAGAATTTAGTCGGCTCGCTTCGTTCGCCTGAAGAGGCTGTGACTGAAGAGTCAATTATAGCTACGTGCTTTATGGTCTATTCCCACACATCAGTGCCGTGTCAGGTATGAGGTAGGAGTTTCGTTAGAAGTCTGAATTTAATATCCGTTGTCGGCACATGCACGGACATGTGTGATCAAGTTCTTTAACAATGAATGCTCTGAATCAGACCACTGACGCAAACACATTCCTACCCCGTACCTGACACGGCATTAATTATTGGAAGAGATATTTACTTTCTCAGTCTAATAGTCGGAGGAACATTGTCTTGGGCTTTGGCATGCTGTTAATTTGCAAGTAAATAGATACAGTCTAAGATTATATAAACACACACGGTGTTTATATACCTATGTTTCCTTAGATTATATAAGCACACACGGTGTTTATATATTCTAAGGAAACAGTACAAATAGATTGATTGATAATGAGAACAAAGGTACATGTGTGCGAGAACATAATAATGATGGTGACTGGTGACACCGTAACTTAATGCCTAAACGCCTACGAGAAATGTAGCCGCTCCAAAGAACATTGCTACAAAGATTATTTTTTTAGATTGCATAAAATATTATTCACCTTCCTTGATCGATTCAGGCATCGGACCGTCTCCATGATTAAGCCATCCGTGGGCTAGCACCTTTACCTTTTTACTAAAATCAAATTGTGAGTTTCTAAGTGCGGTTGAGTCGTTGGTTTTCAAAACTTCATATTCATATGGGTTTCGTCTGTAACAGAATAAGGTACGTAGCTAGTAACATGGTCTGCCCTTCAATATTTCACACATGTCGATATTTCTTACAATATAGAGCCGTTCAAGGTGACTCAGGGCCGTATTACCGAATGTATTTCAAAATTCCAGAAATGTCTGAACATAGGTTATTAGACGAAATCTAACCTCAAGCGTTCCTTGAGTATTGAGTACTATGGTCTTATTTTGTAATACGGCCAAGTAAGATAAGTGAGGGATATTTCCGCTTCCGTTCTTACTTTCTTTCTGTATTTAAATATTCATTTCCTAATATATCAAGCACTAATAGTGTGCCTAAAATATTTTGAAAGTACTTTAAACGTTTCTTACAATTATTTAGTGAAGGTTTTGGGACCGATTTCAAAGTTATAATTATAAACTTTTTTGACGCGAGGAATGCGTTTACTCGCCGTCATTCCTACTGCAGCAGCAGCAGAAACGGTGTTTGGGACATCCCGCCCTTTGGGGGCCGTCCTACCTATAAAAACTCCTGGAGTTCTGTTACACCTTCTTTCCAACCGGGTCGCGGGATAGACTTGAGGGCTACTCACGGCGACACGACTAATTGAATTCCCCAATATGAAGCTCTTCTCGGGGGGCTATATGTGATGCCCCCCCGCCTCCCCCCCCCCCCCCCCGATTTCCTGGATTAGATTAACTAGCCTATACCTACTTCGAGCCGTCCTCAAAAAATAGGGCAGGAGCGATCGAACTGGCACTAGAACGCACCTGGGAACCCAACAACCCAGGGGTGCCAGCCGCCAAAATATACCTCATACATACATTTCGACTGCCTCTGTAGCGCGGTGGGAGTGCATCCGACTGCTACGCAAGATGTCGTGGGTTGGATTCCCAATCAGGATAAAACTTTGTGTGATGAGCACGATGGTTTATTCTGTGTCTGGGTGTTATTTATCTATAATATGTATGTATTTAGAAATATATAAGTATGTTTATCAGTTATCTAGATCCCATAACACAAGCTAATATTAGCTTACTTTGGGCTAGATGGCGCTGTGTGAAAAGTGTCCCACAATCCATACATATTGTCACGCCTTTATCCCCGGAGGTGTAGGCATACTTTACGCTCACATTTCACTGTATGTATTTTTGTCCCACGTAACAGGTGATGAGCCCATTGCCGTACCTCGTTATATACCTAGTAGTTAGTAATATTGGGTACATTTTATTTGATTATCCAATATCTTTTTTTTAATCTAAATACCCTAAATATTTTACAGTAAAAGTTTTGCACTTCTAGCTAATCGGAACTATTTGAATTTCGACCGTAATATTTTTTGAAACGCCAATTGTTTTTTTCTTATTTTTTTTCTTATTACTAAGAAGATTGTTCTTAGTAATAAGAAAAAGCAATTGGCGGGAAATCATTTGTCAATGGTTTTTATCACACATCGAAGTTCTACGCAACAAAAATGGAATTAGGTCAAAAAAGATTTTAAAAGTTCTCTCTCTCCGCAAGACTGTGCCGCTCGTCTTCTAAATGCTTTTCGGAGAGATGCACCTTGTTTGAAAACGGTGAGGCGATGGTTTGAGAGAGGTAGAGTTTCCTTACATGACGAATTTCGTGAAGGGCAGCCTTCAACTGCCGTCAACGAAAATAATGTGGCTACTGTTAAGCTAATTGAAGAACATGGAGCAGAAGCGTGTTCGCGTGGAATGGTGCTCACAGATGCTACTGAAGTACGACCACGGACATTCTAATGCTGTTTATGACATTGTCACAGGAGACGAAACGGGGATTTATTGTTTTGACATACATACATACACACATATTGTCACGCCTTTATCCCCGAAGGGGTAGGCAGAGGCAAAACGCCCACATTTCACTGAATGCATTTTTGTCCCACGTAACAGGTGGTGAGCCCATTGCCATGTTGAAATAGACAGGCGCAGGCTGCGGCGACCTGCTGTTGAAATTTTTAAGCCGCCCATAAGGCCTTCAACTTGGCTTAACGACTGCCATTTTATTGGCAACCGGGACCAACGGCTTAACGTGCCTTCCGAAGCACGGAACTGGGGTGGGTCTAAAGGGCCGAATAAAGTTAATAAAGTGTGTCTATTTTAGATATTAAATTTGGAAGAAATTTTGAACCCCATTGCCTTTTTAGTGAGGTGGTAACAAAAAGGCTAAAAGGTCTTATGTGCTAGACACTAATTAACACGACCAATTAAAGTCCTGGTAGTCTCGGACTGGATTGTTTTGAACCCAAAAAAAAACAGCAATCTTGTGAACGGGTGTTTGAAAATGAGAACATGCCAACAAAAGTGAGGCAGGAGGGAAACGTTGGTAAAAAATGAAAAATGATCCCGTTTTTCTTCTTAGCTTCGGATCCCATCTGTACAATTTCACTTGAAGATCAAAAGAGTGTTAAAGCCGAGTGGTATTCTACCATTTGTTTACACAGGGTGTTAGAAAAAGTTCGCGGAAAACGACCAAAAAGCCGCGTTCTCCTACATCATGACAACGCTTCTTCACACACGGCCAACAAAACAAAGTTACTTTTAGCTTCCGAAAAAGTACAACTCTTCACCCATCCTGCGCATAGCCCCGACCTAGCACCCTGTTATTTCTGTTATTTTTTTTATATACCATTGAGGTGGCAGACAAGCATATGGCCCACCTGATGAAAAGTGGTCACCGTAGCCTATGGACGTTTGCAACACCAGAGGTGCAGCACTCGCGCTGGTTTTTAATCTCTTAAATCAAGGATTTGATGAGAGGTTTTACTTTTACCAACTCCGAAGGCCTCTTCGGATTTTTGTTTTCTACGTGCTGATTGAACGCTATCACTGCCTAGTGATAGCGTTCAATCAGCACGTAGAAAACATGCCTTCAGATCTGTGGTCCTCCTGTTTTAAAAAATGGTTTGATCGCATTAAATAATGTTTTAAATGTAAGGGAGAGTACTTTGAAAAGCAATAAACATAATATTTTGGGTATAACATGTTGTTTTTTTAGGTTACGAAAAACTTATAGTGTGACCTACGTATTAAGTTGTAGATATGGTCAATCACTACCCATTGTCACATTAAAATGAAGTCCAACAAAAAGTGACAAATTGAAACGTAGTTATTCACGTGGAACGAATATTTTTTAACAGTTATTTTTCCAGCGGACGACAGAACGATATCCGCTCATTGCGCTTTTAAATATAGGTACAATCACTTCAACAAACAACGAAAATATCATTTATTGCGATAAAACATAAAAATTGCATGTATCATTTCGTTTTTGCCTTATGTGGTAATTGCTGAGAAACACTGCCCAAAAAACTATAACTTATTAAAAATAAACTATTCTTTACATTATATTTGTTACTGTTTTATGTTTCTATTTCTATATTGTTCTTCTTTTTTTATTTTTATATGTATTGACTTAGAGCTAGTTGCTCTAATAAAAGAAAAGCACATACAGTTTTAGCATTTTAGACTTCTAAACCCTAAAGTTTAGAAAAGTCTTATAAAACAGCTCAGTCTGTCCGTCCGTCTGTACCTAAGTATTTCTCAGGAATCATAAGAGATAGAGACAAACGCTTTGAGGCATACGATTCAGGACACCATAAATATGTGCCACAAACAATCAGAAAACAAATATGTGCATAGCCGATTTGAACCTTACTCTTTAGAGATATTCTAGGACCAATCTGGTATATAGCTCCCACAGCTCTCTCTTATGTATTACTAGCTATCCCGCCCGGCTTCGCCCGTGACATACTTCGAACCCCGTGGCACCCATTTAATCTCGTTGTTTATTAATTTAACAATAATGTATGACCATTTTTCAAATTCATTGATTACTTCTCCGCTCTACAGTACCTACCTACGCCCGCTCAGCCCGGTCGAATTATGGTTACACGAAATTAATTTCTTTGCGCTTTATTTTGAATTTGCGATAACTCGTAAGATATTCATTTAATTTGCAAGGTGTCAAGGGACAAAATAATCTCCATGAAATGCTGAAGCCAACTAACGTGGTAAAAAATGATAAGGATTAATAGCATATTTGTGTAAATAGCCTTTAAATTACTGCTTTATAATTGATGGTTTTTTAAAGTATTAATATGGATATAGTATGTTAATCTTATGAGATAGACATTTATCGTCGCTGACTTTTTTGTAGACCTACATTAGATACACAATTGCACCTTACATTATTTTGTTATATCTCAAAGGGTTTAGACAGCGTTTTTGTTGAAAGCTCCCCCATTTTTCCGACATGCCCAACAAATATCGTTATAATTTGGTCAATATGTATGCAAAAACTTAACAATTTATACATAAAAACCTTCTATAAGAATCACTCTAACTATTAAAAAAAACCGCATTGTAATTCGTTTCGTAGTTTCAAAGATCTAAGCCATATGTATGGACAGACAGCGAAAAGTGACTTTGTTTTATAAATTGTAGTGATAAATATGGTGCCTATTGATGTCCACTGAATTTCCCAAGAGAAGAATTCTGTATGTTATAATGCTATTGAAATAACTATAACAATATCTTCTGACTATTTCAACATCCACTGAGTTGTTTTTACTGCATGCGCATATGTAACTTAATTTGACTGCCATTTTCTCTGTATGCGGCCTCCACTGCAACTTAAGGTCAATAATAACACACACAAACATAGTAGTCTCAACGGTATCCAACCCTGACCCATTATATTGTACATTGATCGATACATGTCTCATGTTGAAAATTTAATTACTTAGTTTTTGTCATTAAAAGAGGATTATTAACGTTAAATCAATGGACAGTTTTTGAGAGTACACTGTTAACATCGTTATAATTAACTTAGTGTCTATTAATTTTAAATATCAAAGAGACAATCATCCCCACAGCATAATCTCCTTTTTATCACCTACATAGTAAAGTAAGTCATTTAAATATATTAAAAAAGAAATGGAGTGCCTGCAGGTCATTTGCCATTTACTTCAAACCTCAGAATCCTATTGCTTGTAGGAAGCCATATAGTCGAGAGCTTTAATTCTGATACCGTAGTGGTGTAATTTTTTTACAAGAGTTTCATGATGAACGCTATCGAATGATTAAGGGCCGGTAGGCCAAGTCGCGTAGGCACCACAACGCTTCCTCAGCCCCCGCCAAGATTGATCGACAATGTATTTTCTGCTGGCACGCCACAGTAAATATGATTGACAGTAGAAATCGAAATGGAACATCTCTGTTATTGTGTTTGATTTTATTTTAGGTTTATGATATACTAGTTGACGCCCGCGGCTCCGCCCGCGTGATGAAGATTTTCCGTTCCCGTTTTCTAAAGGAACTTGTTCCCAGAATAAAAAGTAGTCTATGTGTTATTCTGATAGATAAACTATTATATATATATATATATATATATATATATATATATATATATATATATATATATATATATATATATATATATATATATATATATATATAATATATAGTTATGGTAAAGGACAAAATTAAAAACAGTTTGCTATGCTATCACCGGCGACTACGACATCACCCCAATCCCCTGGCCTCACAACTAACGCATCGAGGTTATAGCAAAATATTAAAAAGGAAAGACATAATCAGTGACGACTGAGCCCATTGGAAATAAACGAGGAGATGTTCCCACTGGAGAACACACTCACTCACCTAATTACCCTTACACAATCTGCTTATAGTAGAACTGATTACAGATAACAGAACACAGAAAAAAAAGGTAAAGTTTATTTAAATTCCATTCAGTGGTTTTACGTGCAAGTAACAAACATCCATACTTACAAACTTTCGCGTTTATAATATTAGTAGGAGTTTATGATGATATATTTAATAACAAATTTAGGCTTTATGTACAAGTACCAAATAAAATGTCCCGTACCCATTATACTCATTTTTTCATCAATCAATCATAACGTTATGTTCCTGTCTTCGGCAGCTAGTCACCGTTGTTCTTCACAACATATCTTCCGTCCGCGCTAAACATTCTCCTTAAAATTCCGGCCGGCTTGATATTCCTGCCGAGGCCACGCTTTTGAGTTTTTTAAAACAATGCGAATCGTAGAAGAAATGGTTTTTGATTCTGAAGAAGAGATATATGTTAGTTAAGGATTTAAGGTAGTCAAAATATCTTTCTGTTACTATATTTTAATAAACTTCACTTGATAGAAAAACATCCCAAAGTTGCCCCCTTTCGAAATAATTTTTCAAAACCAAATCTAAACTACAGATAATTTTAATGAAATTTTTATACACAACTATAGCTACTAAATATTTATAGACATAATGGCTTACTTTGACTATATACAGTGATTTTTATAGAACAAATGTTTAAATAATATGAAATTCGCGACGCTGAGGCCTGATCAGTCACGCGCTGGCGATTACTTAGGTAGGACCTGCGTTAGGTTTTTTCGTTGCGCTCCCCTTGCTATTTTTTCGCAATGGCACAGTATATTGATGAGAGTAGTAAGCATTCCATCATCATCCGAGCGTCTGTCCCAGTTGCATATAGCGACGCCCGGAGTTAGCTTTATATAGTGTATATATATGAGAGTTATATACGGCAATGGACTCACCACCCATTACGTGGGACAGGAATACACATGGTGGAAAGTGGGCATATACTAATATGCCTCTGCCACCCTTTCGGAGATAAGGCGTGATATATAAATAAAATATATGAGAGTATTAATATAAAATAAAGTACCTACACTTCACAGAAGCGTTAGAATTATCCCTGTAAGTAGTATAAAATCGAACCCACAGGTTAGAAGGCAGTTATATAACCAACTGAGCCAGTGGGCCGGTCAATGTATGTTTACCTATAAACAAATTTGATCAATAGATTCTGAAGCTTAAACATACCGACTGCCACTGGCTGAAGTAATCAGTGCATTGATATTTTTTTTTTTAAGCAATTATTTGCTAAATTTCTCATAAATTTTCAATAAAGTGGAAAAAGCCCTATCTCGAATCGAATTGTCTTTTTTCCACTTTATTAAAAATTTATGAGTAATCAGTGCAGTTGTTATATTGAAGCTTCTCTTCGCATAAATTATAAAAATTGTATCCAAGATCTTTGTTTTATGCTTTCAGTATTAATTATTTAAGTATATTTATAAATTTATTAGCCACCACTTTATCCCCGAAGGTGTGGCAGAGGCGTATTGTGGTAAACCTGTGTTCAAATGGACAGGCTCAGATTGTAGCAACTCGCTGTTGTAATTTTCAGTCGCTTAAAAACTTTTCGATCGAAAAGTTTTTAAGCGACTTCGATCGAAATCGACACTCGTTAAGTCAAGTGAATAACTATTCACTTGACTTAACGAGTGTCGATTGCAACGTTAACGTGTCCTTCGAAGCACGAAAACGCTGGTAAATGAAAATGCTACAAAGCGGTCATCCATCCAAAATCCGAGAGAGTTTCTTAAATCAGTGATATTTTACAGAAACCGAGTTAGTAGGGCTACGAGCGCTTTTTATTTGAAATGAAATGAAAATGAAATGAAATGAAAAATCTTTATTCATGTAAGTCACAAATAACACTTATGAACGTCAACATTATTGCTTCTACATTTACATTTACTGCCAGATTCGCACAGCAATAGGTAGAGCCTGAGGAAGAACCTGGCAATAAAACTCATGGCCACTCTTTTCTAACCGCCAGTAATTACATTAGTTTGAGTTACATGATGTTTGACCAATTATATAGTAATGAATTTATACAAAACAAAATCAATGTTGTGTGTAAAATGAAATTATACAAAACAAAAAAAAACAAAATCAATGTTGTGTTTAAAATCATATCCAAATTAGAGCTATTCTAGTTGCCAGTTCTAAGGGCAGCCTACACTTTAAGAAGAAGAATCTAGCAAGAAAGTCAATGGATGCTCTTTTCAAAAACGTAGGTATGGTTTACAACATTAAAATCACACTTACATTGTTCCTTTGGATTTATGTGAGAACGGTCGACTAAACATTGCCTTAAATTTAATTTTTTTTGCCTTAACTTTGCCTTAAATTTAAATAATTTTATTTGTAACAATTGCAATAACAGCTATGAGCTGGCCAGTCCCAACAGACGGCACCCGTTCACGGGTATGACGTATATATCAGCCATCGCCCTACTCAACCGTATTATAGGGAATAAGGCGACCCGATACATACGCCACCACTGCCAGGACACTTAGGCGAGCATGACATACCCAAAAACTGCACAGCAACTATCATGTCAATTTCAAAATAATAAATAAGTCTACTTGGTGCCCACACAAACTCAAATTACATATTTTTATATTAGTTATTACTGGGACTAAACGCAGCCAATTTGGAAACCTTTAGTTGTCAGACGTTTCAAATTATTCAATATGCAGAAATGTAAAAATACAACATATATATGCAGATTCAAGACGAGTACAAAATAACACAAAGTAGTTCGAGCGAAGAGCAAGCAACTCATTTCCATTTATTTTTATCATTCAAATAATCATTAATTGTGTAATAGGCCCTTTTCAAGTGGTGCGTCTTAATTTCCGCCTTAAATTTATGTAACGGCAGGTTCATAATGTCTAAAGGAATTTTATTATACAGGGTGACTTTAAATAGGTGTAATTGTTTTAAGGGGGTAAGAGTACAGCCCATGGGATGTTCAAAAATGTGTGGAACACCTGGTCGAAATCTACTGGTTTCGGAAATACACGATACTTTAACTTTTTTAGGAAAATTACCAAAATTCAAGAGAAAACCTTAAAAATAAAAATAAATACTGGATGCATGGATTTTATTTTTATTTTATCTGATTGCTGGATAAATTATCCATAAAATAAAAACATCAAATGTTATGAATCAGTTAAAATTTTAGAGTTATGAGAGCTAAAACTTGTAACAATAAAAAAAAAATTTGCTTTATCGAAATTTCAATTGATTTTAGTGAAAAATATCCACTCCGAACTGGTCGTACAAACGATGTCATTAAATTCCTTGTTTCCTTAGCTTTCTAAAAAGGTATAATAAGTGTACAAAATTCTCAGATAGCGCCCAACATACTCAGTTAGTCCCGAGCAGGTAGTTATGATCCCTATTGTTAATGTATTGCAAGCCGAGCCGATACCTGGAATTCTTAAAACCTTTCTCACGGTTTCACTATGCGAGAGTGAGAGAATCGATAAATAGCACAACGTGTGTGAGTGAGATAGCAATTGTTGACGGTTGGCCGTTGCCTTGCGCTTGGGCCCCAAGTTGCGCGACCTCTGTCTAGTACTACTTAGATACTTACGCGTGCCGGACGTACCTATTATTCGTACTAGTTATTTCATCCATCTGTTTCTTTGCTTTATTTCAATGGCAAGCTACAGTAGCGAAGAGTACGCAGACATTGTGTTTGTGTACGGATTCTGTGACGGTAATGCTGCAGCGGCCAGAAGGGAGTACATACACCGATTCCCAAATCGTCGCGCACCTAGTGTACGTGTCTTTTCTGCGGCGTTTCAACGGCTTAGAGAAAGTGGAAGTGTTCATGAGCGGCGTCACGATGCTGGTAGACCTCGTCAAGTGGATGCAGAGCACGAAGAAGAAATACTGGATCGTTTTACGAGAGATCCCACTACATCTACACGCATAGTAGCCAGGCAAATGGGATTATCTCAATGCAAAGTTTGGTTTACTTTACATGCAGCGCGACAGTACCCATACCACTACACACCTGTTCAAGCGCTAGAGGAGGGAGACCCTGCAAGACGAGTAGATTTCTGTCGCTTCATGCAGCATATGGACGCTGAAGACGCAATGTTTTTAAGTAAAATCTTATGGACGGATGAGTCCAAGTTTGACCGAGACGGCATAACGAATTATCACAATCTCCACTACTGGACTACACGGGGAGAAAATCCAAGAAAGTCCAAGGAAGGAGCTCATCAAAGAAGATTCTCTGTAAACGTATGGATGGGCGTTATTGACAGATACTTGGTGGGGCCATATTTCTTACCAAACAACTTAAATGGCGAAGCTTACGAGGATTTTCTTCGAAACCATTTATTCAACCTTTCTCGAAGATGTTCCTGTTCGGGAAGATTTTCCACTAACTAACCGGGAAGAAATGATCTTCCAGCACGATGGCTGCCCAGCCCATTACCGGGCTAGTGTTAGACAAAGCGAGGTGTCCAGATTTGACCCCCTGTGATTATTACCTATGGGGTCACATGAAGACATTAGTGTATACAACTCCCGTCAATAATGTTGAAGAATTGAAAGCTAGAATCATAGCAGCTGCTAATCAAATACAGCAAGATCTTACGGGAGTTGTTACTAGGTCCAATCTTAGAAAACGACTACGGGCGTGTATTAGGAACCAAGGAGGTCAATTTGAGCAAGATTTAAAATAATAAGGTGTTTTAATTAAATCAAGTGTTATAAAACGTGTTTTTCCTACTGTGTTTTTGTTATTTCTTTATGTAAATAACTTGAGTATTTTAATTGTAAAGATAACTTGCGTTTTTTCTTATTAAATATTATTATTTTGTATCAGTATGAGTATTATTTCATCTACATTAGATATTTTTTTCATACTACTCTTAGTAAAATTAACCATAGTCATCCTTACTTGCTTGGAGAACCAAATGGGCAACAATACACAATGCATTCATAAAGTCCACTAAAGCAAATCAATGAGACGTGTTACGAGGTAAATTAATGACACTTAAAGAAAAAACCTTAGCAGGGTAGTATGGTAAAGTGCTAATAATGTTATTAATGTGCAGTTTACGTATTACCTACTCGGCAATAACTGAGTTTGTTGGGCGCTATCTTAGAATTTTGTACACTTATTATACCTTTTTAGAAAGCTAAGGAAACAAGAAATTTAATGACATCGTTTGTACGACCAGTTCGGAGTGGATATTTTTCACTAAAATCAATTGAAATTCCGATAAAGCAATTTTTTTTTATTGTTACAAGTTTTAGCTCTCATAACTCTAAAATTTTAACTGATTCATAACATTTGATGTTTTTATTTTATGGATAATTTATCCAGCAATCAGATAAAATAAAAATAAAATCCATGCATCCAGTATTTATTTTTATTTTTAAGGATTTCTCTTAAATTTTGGTAATTTTCCTAAAAAAGTTAAAGTATCGTGTATTTCCGAAACCAGTAGATTTCGACCAGGTGTTCCACACATTTTTGAACATCCCATGGGCTGTACTCTTACCCCCTTAAAATAATTACACCTATTTAAAGAGGCGTACACCAATTCCTGCAAAAGAGTCGTGAACCTTTTGTAAACGATGATGCATTCCAATTAATTTATGCTTATTTCTGGTATTTATCGAATGTATGTCACTATGTCTATTGTATAAATGTATGTTCTGTTTAACTAACATGATATTTGCAAATATATACTGTGATGCAACCGTGAAAATGTATATCACCTGCTTTGCCCCACAGCAAAATGCCGTAAGACATGACACTATGAAAATAACTGAAGTATACCAGCCTAGCAGTTTCCACATCAGTGAGCTGCCTGACTTTACCAACGGCAAAGGCTGTTTACCTGCAAGACACGTTATTTGGGCGTTCCACTGCAGTTTGCTATCTAAAGTGATCCCCAAAAATCCAGTTTATTCTACAAGATTTAGGGTATCACCGTTCAATGTTATATTTGTACCGCATTTCCTGACATTAGGCATGCTGAATCTGATACACTTTGTCTTCTTAGCGTTTAGTAGCATATTATTGGTCGTAAACCAATCTACAACTTGGGCAAGTGAACTATTTACGCTGTTAAAATCAGTAAGCGTGCGATCAACTTTAAAAATAAGTGACGTATCATTAGCAAATAGAACAATGTCGCACAAGTTCTGTATATAGAATGGCAGATCGTTAATATAAATTAAAAATAGAAACGGACCTAGAATTGATCCCTGCGGTACGCCCATAGCTACAGAGGCTCCAGAGGTGCTAATTCCATTGACATCAACATGTTGTATTCGATCATTTAGGTACCAGGCAACAAGCCAGCAACAAGGTCCAGTGCAGAGTCTTTGACACCATAATAAAATAGTTTTCGCAATAGTGTTTTATGGTCAAAGCAATCAAATGCTTTGGAGAGATCGCAGAATACACCAATAGCATCTTGTCTATTCTCCCAGGCGTTATATATATGATATAGAAGTGTCACACCTCCATGAATGGTAGAACGACCCCTTGTGAACCCGTACTGCTCTTCATGTAATAGCATATTTGAATTAAAATGAGTTTGTAATTTTTGCAATATAATTTTTTTAAAAATTTTGCTAATGGCGGGTAGTATTGAAATTGGTCTGAAATTACCAGGTCGATCCAGATTTAAATAGAGGTATTACTTTACTGTATTTCATTAAATCCGGAAACACACCTTTATCAAATATTTCAGCTAGATGTGGTGATATATTAACAATAATAGACCGTATCAATTTTACAGAAATACCCCACAAGTCAGCTGTCTTTTTTGAGTTAAGCGACTTGAATACTTTAATGATATCGTTGGGATTAACATATATTTAAAGCTAAATAAGACACTACACTAATTCACACTGCCCCCAAGCATACGTTGAGCTTTTATTGGACAAGAATTAACGAGCTAGTGGTTTTCGCGGGTAGGTCTGTAAAATAAATCAAAATGTATGTCTGTCTATAAAAAAAAATTAAAATAATCACTTTGTTATTCATAATTAACTCAATGTTATTATCACGAGGTAGTGATCGGCCGGTTTCAGTATTGATTACATTCCAAGTCATTTTTACCTTATTTTTTGACTCTTTAATTTTATTACTTATATGTAACGACTTGGCAGCAGCACAGGCCTTTTTGAAGGTTTTAGAATACATTTTAACATATTGAATAAAGGCAGGTTCAAAATTAAATTGCTTCATACCATATAGTTCGTACAACTTAGCCCTACTTTTGTAAATTCCTGTAGTTGCCCACTCACAAAATTGCAAGTTTTTTTTAAAATAAAATGTTTTGATTTAAAAATGTTATTGTACTCAGCTTTAATGGTATTAAATAAGGAGTCATATAAGTCGTTTAGATCTTCCTGATAAAAGTCAATATTAGTGACTTTTGCTGAAACATTAACAGTAAATTGTTTAAGTCGATATGCACTCATTTACATACAATTTTATTCCCTTTGGAAGTGACATTCATAGGAAATGCCGCTTTCTGACCAAGATGATCCGATGGAAAGTTACTTAGTATCTCCCTTGTTGTTGATGCACAGTTGCAGAATATATTATCTATACATTTTCCAGAATGTGAGGTGATTCTAGTTGGCTCACAAAATAAGTTTTTTAAGCCAAAAGACTTAAACAAATTTATAAATCTAATACACTTCGAAGACTGCACAAGTATGTCCACATTAAAATCCCCACATAACACTACATGTTTTCTACTAGTGAACAAACGCTTCAATGCATTTTCCATTACAGTTTCTAATAAATTATAATCCCTATCTGGATAGACACAGAGGACAATGAGTTGCTCAAGCTCAACACAGGAAAATTCTGCAGTACGCTCAATAGAAAGTGCCACAATATCTTTACGTTCTTTACATTTTAAATTATTAGAAACGAATATAAGAGAGCCACCACGAATAGCTTTTTTCATGAGAACGCACTGCTAAGTGAATAAAATTCATTGTTGAACAATAGTTCATGACTTTTTAACCAATGTTCTGTAACACAAAAAATGTGAACATTGTGTTCCTTTATAAAAAGATCTATTTGTAGTAGTTTTTCAGATATGTCTTCAATATTTTGGTGAACAAAGTTTAAACTACTAGAAGTATTGTTAATATACTCAGAATTATTACACCCAATATTATTTTCAGTGTCTTTAAAAAAGGTGGACTTAATGGGCTCAAAAGACCTATAACCATGGCTAGATTTTTACCTGTTGTCTTACAAGCTAGTTTTTTGGGATAATATCCCAAGTTAAGTTAAAATTATGCTCAAAAGGAGCTGGTTTATAAGCCAATAGTTAGGCTTGATTCAATAGAAAATTGGATAACAATACAGCTATCTGACGTCGTAAAAACTTTGATAGTAAATAACTACAACTACTACTGTATCTAATGTCAAAAAGTAATTATTCTGTAATAAAGGATTACAGTCAAATAATTCTATATTCCTACAATATGTGGTCAAGGTTTGTAACTTTCTATTCATATTGTATCTAGTATTGTTTTCAATTTGTGTAAAAGATTTGCTATATGGCAGTGTAGATAGTATAACCTGTTTAACTTGCAAATTTGACAACTGTTCATAAAATATGATAGTTCTAATGTTCACATTATCTCTTCTGCCAATAAGTATCACTATTGTTGTTTGTGGGCAATGTGTACTGGTTAATACCTTATTAATTATTTGAGAGGAGAATGCCCCAGGAAATGAAAGGGTCATGACCGAATTACCCAGATGTTGAACTAAATGATAGCCTAAACTCTTGCCTATTTCATCACAATAAACGACAGTCTTTTCAACGTTTAAAGGTTGTGTAATTTTTGTTACAGGGCTATTACAGCAAGTTTTATTTGTGTTTATAATATTGTCACATATACTGCCCACAGGGTCAACCATTGGAGAAGTTGACTCGGCCCGAGATGTTATTGACAAGAAAGAACATGGTAGGGATTTTTCACAGTCAGGTGTTTGATTATATAATTTTTCAAGTGAATAGAACCTTCGTTCATTGCTGTGACAAGACTCCACCAAGCTATTCAATGCCTTAATATACTCTCCAATTTCTGTCTGTGATGTTTTGTATTTTAAAGTTATGGAATCTAAGGTATCAATGTAAACTCATAATTTCTGTCTGTAATTGATGTATATCTGTCTCATATTGCTCTGTTTGGGTATTTAAATGTTTTTTTACTTGTTTCCATTAGTTGTTTTAACTGTACATTTGATTTACATGTCCTAAGATATTTGTTCGCTCCCATTCTAAGCTTTTTCATGTGTTTTATTTATTTATTTTTATTTATTTATTTATTAATTTATGTACACACAAATGATAATAAAAGAAAAACAGATAAGAAGAAAACAATGTACAAAGGCCTACTTATTTCCACAGAAATCTCTTCCAGTAGGCCTGAGATAGGAGATGTTAAGGTACGAAAGAATTTATACGTGTGTGCAGGTTAACATAAATAATATTTTATACATAAATAATAATAGCATACATATTCAAATACTAATATATAATAATAAGTTTCAAAATATATATAAAAACGTACACATATACATATAGATATATACATACATACTCTATTTATATAAATACATAGATAAGTAATAATAATATTTAAGAAAAGATTTTATATAATATTTAAGAAGGCAAAGAGGAGAGGTAATGTTCTTTCACTTTCTTTTTAAATAGCGAAACAGTTTGGCAAGATTGTATCTTCGTGGGGAGAGAGTTCCACAGCCTCACCGCATGAACAGTGAAGGAATGGGAATAAAAATCTGTTTTGTAAGAAGGAAAAGTTAGGCGATGTCTAAGGTGCGATCTACAAGGAACATCGAGTGTATGCATATAAGAGAAACGCTCCCGCAGGTAGGAAGGACATAAAGGATTGTGGATGACATTAAATAGAACACACAATATCCGAGTATTCCTGCGAATTCGGATTGGAAGCCACTTGAGTTTCTTACGAAGTTCCGAGACATGGTCATACTTGCGAAGATTGAAAATAAATCGTATACATAAATTTTGCAATCGCTCAAGTTTATTTAAAAGCTCCTCAGTAGCATCCAAGTAGCAGCAGTCCGCATAGTCAATTATGGGTTGTATTAGAGTTTGAGAAAGTGTGATTTTTATATCTACGGGTAAAAACGGCTGGAGACATTTGAGTGTATGGAATGTGTAGTAAACCTTTTTGCTGACCTCTCCGACATGAGCTTCCCAGGACAAATTGCAATCTAGGATAATGCCAAGATCCTTGGCTGTATCAGTGTAAGAAATTGGGACAGCATCAAGTAGGAGAGGTGGAAGCAAAGCCATATCTAGTCCGGATCGCATTTGCCTACTACCGATAACCATCGCCTGAGACTTTTTGGGATTAATTTGAAGCCCAAACGTCCTAGCCCATTCACTAATAGCACCCAGGTCACGGAGTCATATTAGCAATGGCGCTTCTATATTCGTTTAAAGTAAAATGGCGGTACAGCTGCAAATCGTCTGCATAGAGATGGAAGTTGGAAGATATGACTCGAACAGCAGAGTTGATGAAAATGGAAAAGAGTAAAGGAGAAAGTACACCACCCTGAGGTACGCCAGCAATGAGATTGCGCCATTCGGAGTAAGACTCGTTAAGGCGAACACATTGAGAGCGCCCCCGAAGATAAGAGTCGTACCAGGTCACAGCCTCCGAGGAGAAATTAAGCGTTTTAAGAATACCTAGAAGAACATCTAGATCCACAGAGTTGAAAGCACTGCTAAAGTCAAGCAGCACTAGGATGGTAAGAGATTTATTTTCCATGGCTAAACGGATATCGTCAGTCAACTTTAAAAGGGCCGTCATGGTATCGAGAAATTTAATAGATGAGTGAGGATATGGATCACGCTGGGTAGTATGAGAGTAAACATTCTAGAACATAACTGATCGTTACCAACCGCAGAAGAAGTGATCGACAAAAGGGATTTTTTGACTTCTTGCTCGCCAACAGCATTCAAGTTGAATGCTGAACATTGTGGAATAGGCATAAGAGAGAGATCTAGCAGAGTGTTTGACTTAACAAGTGTTTCTCTGATTTGGAAATAAATTTATTGACTTTTATGTATTTTTTTAATTTATTCCTGCTACTACTAACTAATTTTATTGATATGTTGGTGTTAGTCGATAACAAGTGGTCACCAGTTTTGTCTACTGCTATAATAGGAATATTCAATGCTGACTTATCTAATATGTGCGAGGTGATGGGCTAATCAAGACAAATTAGATCTGGCCCTGACCCCCCACACATTAGCTCATTATACAGACAGTTGGAAAGGGCAGCCTGATCTACCGATTTTAGATTTTCCCTAAAAGTGATGGAGTTATGAGCATCACTCAGCTCACAATCTAGAACGCTTATACGTTTTAGAGCATGTTTATGGGTGTTGCTGCACTCTTCTAGACCCTTTATTGTTGACTGAAGGTGATCCCGCTGAACAGTGAGCTCCATGACATGTGTATGTAGCTTAGCCAACTCTTATTTGAGTTGGGTGTTTTTTATTATTACTTTATGTTAGTAGCCTTAAACAATGTATGACATTTCATGTAACTAATAATTATTTAATTAATAATAATATAGCAATTATTACAAATAATATAATTTAAATTTAAGGCAAACTAAGTTTAGTCGACTGTTCTCACATAAATCCAAGGGAACAATGTAAGTGTAATTTTAATGTTGTAAGTCATACCTATATTTTAGAAGAGCATCCATTGTCTTTCTTGCTAGATTCTTATTCTTAAAGTGTAGGCTGCCCTTAGAACTGGCAACTAGAATAGCTCTAATTTTGATATGATTTTAAACATAACATTGATTTTGTTTTTGGGTTTTGTATAAATTCATTACCATATAATTGGTCAAACATCATGTAACTCAAACTAATGTAATTACTGGCGGTTAGAAAAGAGTGGCCATGAGTTTTATTGCCAGGTTCTTCCTCAGCCTCTACCTATTGCTTTGCGAATCTGGCAGTAAATGTAGAAGCAATAATGTTGACGTTCATAAGTGTTACATTGTGACCTACATGAATAAAGATTTTTCATTCATTCATTCAATTAATAATCCTAACATTTTAACGCGAAGGTTTTTTGCGCTTCAGTGGATCTGGAGAAAGCATTTGATAAAGTTGTGAAAGAAACTCTGAGGTACTTGTCCGTGTGGCCTGCCTGGCCGTCTACACCATATCTGGGCAGAATATGGTGTGGACGGCCAGCTGCTGCTGGCGATACAGTCTCTTTATACGGACTGTAAAGCTTGCGTGCGATCAAGGAGAAGGTTCACCTGGCGCCTGTTTTTGACTTCTGTTCGGGCGTCAAACGGGCCGTCGACGGTCCACCTGGTTTTTCATAGTGTATCTGGATAGTTGTGCAAAAGTGTGGCTGCAAAAGTTAAAAGATTATGATGTGTTGTCAAATTGGAAATTTTACAGTACTTTGTCTGTTGTAAGCTGATGATGCGGTAGTGATGGTCTCATCAGAAGCCGACCTTCAGGCATTAGTCACTAATATAAAAGTAAAGGTCTTCGCTGCATGTTAAACTAAGAATCGGGTATTTGAAAAAGAAAAAGTAAGAACTACTCGTAAAAGCAAGATTTGAGTAAACCGGCAACGTTTAGAGCAATTGAATTAAATTGTCTACTTAAGGAGAATGTTTAGCGCAGACGGAAGATATGTTCTGAAGAACAACGGCGACTAGCTGCCGAAGACAGGAACATAACATTATGATTTTTTGATTTTAATATTATTTAAAAAAAAGAGTATAATGAGTACGGGACATTTTATTTGGTACTTGTACATAAAGCCTAAATTTGTTATTAAATATATCATCATAAACTCTTACTAATATTATAAACGCAAAAGTTTGTAAGTATGGATGTTTGTTACTTGCACGTAAAACCAAAACTAGTGAGTGTGCTCTCCAGTAGGCACATCTCCTCATTTATTTTCAATGGGCTCAGTCGTAAATGATTATGTCTTTCCTTTTTAATCTTTTGCCATAACCTCCATGCCTTAGTTGTGAGGCCAGGGGATTGGGGTGATGTCGCAGTCACCGGTGATAGCCTAGCAAACTGTTTTTAATTTCGTCCTTTACCATAACTATATATTATATATAATAGCTTATCTATCAGAATAACACATAGGCTACTTTTTATCCCGGGAACAAGTTCTTTTTGAAAACGGGAACGGAAAATCTTCATCACGCGGGCAGAGCCGCGGGCGTCAACTAGTATATCATAAACCTAAAATAAAATCCAACACAATAGAGATGTTCCATTTCAATTGCTACTGCCAATCATTTTTACTGTGGCGTGGCAGCAGAAAATACATCGTCGATCTATCTTGGCGGGGGCTGAGGAAGCGTTGTGGTGCCTAAGCGACTTGGCCTACCGGCCCTTAAGTACACAATTTCATTCAATTGCTCTAAACGTTGCCGGTTTACCCAAATCTTGCTTTTAGTTCTTACTTTTTCTTTTTCAAATACCCGATTCTTAGTTTAACATTCAGCGAAGACCTTTACTTTTATATTAGTGACTAATATAATATATATTATAATATAATATACATGAAGGTCGGTTTCTGATGAGACCATCACTACCGCATCATCAGCGTACAACAGACAATGTACTGTAAAATTTCCACAATTTTACAACACATCATAATCTTTTAACTTTTGCAGCCACACTTTTGCACAACTATCCAGATACACTTTGAAAAACAAGGCGGACATAACACAAACCCGTTTGACGCCCGAACAGAAGTCAAAAAGAGGCACCAGGTGAACATCCCCATTGGTCGCACGCAAGCTTTACAGTCCGTATAAAGAGACTGTATCGCCGTCCACACCATATCCTGCCCGGATATGGTGTAGACGGCCAGCCAGGCCACACGGACGAGTACCACAGAGTTTCTCTCACAACGTTATCAAATGCTTTCTCCAGATCCACTAAAGCGCAAAACACCTTCGCGTTAAAATGTTGGGATTATTAAATGAATGAATGAATGAAAAATCTTTATTCATGTAGGTCACAAAGTAACACTTATGAACGTCAACATTATTGCTTCTACATTTACATTTACTGCCAGATTCGCAAAGCAATAAGTAGAGCCTGAGGAAGAACCTGGCAATAAAACTCATGGCCACTCTTTTCTAACCGCCAGTAATTACATTAGTTTGAGTTACATGATGTTTGAACAATTATATAGTAATGAATTTATACAAAACAAAATCAATGTTGTGTTTAAAATCATATCAAAATTAGAGCTTTTCTAGTTGCCAGTTCTAAGGGCAGCCTACACTTTAGGAAGAAGAATCTAGCAAGAAAGTCAATGGATGCTCTTTTAAAATGTAGGTATGGCTTACAACATTAAAATTACACTTACATTGTTCCTTTAGATTTATGTGAGAATGTAGAACTTAGTTTGCCTTAAATTTAAATTAGGTTATTTGTAATAATTGCTATATTATTATTAATTAATTAATTATTAGTTACATGAAATGTCATACATTGTTTAAGGCTACTAACATAAAGTAAAAACATAAATAAAAAGCGCTCGTAGCCCTACTAACTCCGTTTCTGTAAAAGATCACTGATTTAAGAAACTCTCGGATTTTGGATGGATGACCGCTTTGTAGCATTTTCATTTACCAGCGTTTTCGTGCTTCGAAGGACACATTAAGCTGTTTGTCCCGGTTGATAGTAACGTTGCTATCGACACTCGTTAAGTCAAGTGAATACCTTTTGAGCGACTTAAAAATTACAACAGTGCGTCGCTACAATCTGAGCCTGTCCATTTGAACACAGGCATTGGGCTCACCACAATATGCCTCTGCCACACCTTCGGGAATAAAGTCGTGGCTAATAAATTTATAAATATCCTTAAATTATTAATACTGAAAGCATAAAACAAAGGTATATAAAGAATACAATTTTAATAATTTATGCGAAGCGAAGGCTTCGCATAAATTTCAATATAACTTAAAAATATAAAATTTTAATATAACTTAAACTTAAAAATAAAATTCAATAAAACAACTGCACTGATTACTTCAGCCAGTGGCAGTCGGTATGTTTAAGCTTCAGAATCTATTGATCAAATTTGTTTATAGGTAAACATACATTGACCGGCCCACTGGCTCAGTTGGTTATATAACTGCCTTCTAACCTGTGGGTTCGATTTTATACTACTTACAGGGATAATTCTAACGCTTCTGTGAAGTGTAGGTACTTTATTTTATATTAATACTCTCATATATTTTATTTATATATCACGCCTTATCTCCGAAAGGGTGGCAGAGGCATATTAGTATATGCCCACTTTCCACCATGTGTATTCCTGTCCCACGTAATGGGTGGTGAGTCCATTGCCGTATATAACTCTCATATATATACACTATATAAAGCTAACTCCGGGCGTCGCTATATGCAACTGGGACAGACGCTCGGATGATGATGGAATGCTTACTACTCTCATCAATATACTGTGCCATTGCGAAAAAATAGCAAGGGGAGCGCAATGAAAAAACCTAACGCAGGTCCTACCTAAGTAATCGCCAGCGCGTGACTGATCAGGCCTCAGCGTCGCGAATTTCATATTATTTAAACATTTATAAATAAATATAAATAAATATCCATCACGCCTTATCCCCGAAGGGGTGGCAGAGGCATATTATATGCCCACTTTTCACCGTGTGGATTCCTGTCCCACGTAATAGGTGGTGAGCCCATTGCCGTGTTGAAATAGACAGACGCAGGTTGTGGCTACCTGCTGTTGAAATTTTCAAGCCGCCCATAAGGCCTTCAACCAGGCTTAACGACTGCCATTTTACTGGCAACCGGGACCAACGGCTTAACGTGCCTTCCGAAGCACGGAAACGCTCGCAAATGTAAATGCCACAAAGTGGTCACCCATCCGAGGACCAGCCATAGTGAAAGTTACGTAACTCAGTGATCGTTTACAGAACACTGAGACCGCGAGGCCACGAGCATTTGTTCTATAAAAATCACTGTATATAGTCAAAGTAAGCCATTATGTCTGTAAATATTTAGTAGCTATAGTTGTGTATAAAAATTTTATTAAAATTATCTGTAGTTTAGATTTGGCATTGAAAAAACATTTCGAAAGGGGGCAACTTTGGGGAATTTTTCTATCAAGTGAAGTTTATTAGATTTTATAACAGAAAGCCATTTTGACTAGCTTAAATCCTTAACTAACATATATCTCTTTTTCAAAATCAAAAACCCTTTACTAACTTTTAAACTACCGCGTTGCATACTATCAGTATATTTGTTAATAACGGGGCTAAACGCGGTTATTCCACATACAAAGGTATGTAGAATAACCGCGTTTAGCCCCGTTATTAACAAATATACTGATCAAAAACCATTTCTTCTACGATTCGCATTGTTTTAAAAAACTCAAAAGCGTGGACTCGGCAGGAATACCAAGCCTTAAGATAAATTGCATAAAAACATCTAATGCATATTGCAATCGCCCTTAGCTGAGTAAATACTATTAAGTACAACATCTGCGTTCACCGCTGAGCAACCCGTTGTAAAATATAATAAATAAATATTGTAGTGTATTTTTTTTTGTGAATACGAACTGTTTTCTGTGAGGTAAATTAGGTATAATAAAGTGACTAAGAAACAATAAGCATTAGCTTACACAGTAGCATAATGTGTGTAGTCAATAAATCAAATCAGCTCTAGGCAGTCCACCGCTGGACGTATGCCTCTCCCAATGCTTTATAGCACGGAAAAAGAAGTTTAGCAAAAAAGTTCGTTGTTGGTTAATGGACAATGAAAGTGGTAAGTACTCAATACCACTTTTCTTGTCCATTAACCAACAACACAAAAGCTTTATTGCTAGACAGGAAATTTTCAAAAATATTTCACAAATCATCTTGCACATATCTGAAATTAGTGCTCATTTTCTGCCAATAAACCTTGAGGTGGTGTAGAGAGGTATATTTTTGCTTAATTTTATATAAGTTTCTATCATGAAGCTTGTGTCGTGCCCTGTCGTGCCAAATGTTTCAATACGGATTGTTAAACCCTTCACGTTCAAAATAGTAATCTGGTAGTATAAAGATACAGGATTAATAAATAAATACAGTAAGTATAATATCTATATCTTACACCTTGTGATTAAAACTATAACATATTCTATTCGTGGGATTCATGTTTGCCATATTATTTTAAGACGACGGTAAGAAATTTTCTACGTAGGTACTTATGTACGTCGAGGTTTAATAAAGACAAACTTCGAGCAATCTTTTTACCAGATAATCAGGTATTTTATAATCGTTGGCACGAGTTTTAACTTAGAAATGTTCACAATTGTATTATAACAGTATATAGTATTTTGTTGACCTTCTTAAACTGGCTTAGTGTAATCCCACCAAAAACATTTCCATTTAAAATGTTGCCAAGATGAGTCACATACCTCACACTGTCGAAAAGTTATCACATCAAATGTAAAGCCTAGGACCTACCTCTACAAGTTCACAATTCACAAACTCTTGAACTTATTTAAAATATGTGGTTTGAGCGTTTTGTTACTAAGTACAAGTTGTACTTTGTGGAACAAGCGTTATACTCGTATGTGCGACTGCAGCTACCGAGCTCACGGGCTTAAATTACAGGCCAGGTTTGTGTGATCTCAAATGTTGGTGATAGAGTTTGGGTGTTTTCTATCCTTACTAATTGACTGAGGAGGCGAGCAAAGCGAGCCGTCGAAAGTCTCCGTTTTAACTCCACTGGTACGGGAAAAATGCTATTGATATCCGACCGTCCGTCCATTCAGTCTACAGGTCGCATTTTTCATCGGATCTGCATACAACTTGGTATGGACAATCCTTGATTTAGACAACAACTTTTAGCGTGGGGTTTTTGCGATCGGGAGGGAAATAGAGGCGGGGAGGGGAAATGGTCCCATAGTGATTGGCAAGAGCGCTCAAAACGAAAAAAAGGAATCAATTAAAAAAAAACTTACTCCGAAGTCTACGGTTCACAGAACCATTAGTATGTATTATAAATTCGAAAATAACTTTGTCTGTCTGACTGTCGCGCTTTCACGCCAAAACTACTGAATCGATTTAAATAAAATGTGGTACAGAGATCTAGAGTCTAGAGCCCGAGAAAGGACATAGGTTAGTTTTTGTCTCGAAAACAACAACGGGATAGAGAAAGTATCATTACGCGGGCGGAGCCGCGGGTATCATCTAATAATATGAGGTTTTGTATCATTACGCAGGCGGAGCCGCGGGAATCAACTAATAATATGAGAAATAAAAAGCTCATAGTGCGATCTGTCCCCCTATTGGTGGTAGGGGGACAGGTAAAACCGTTCGTGAGTGGATAGAGTTCGATCTGTCTACCACCAATAGGGGGACAAATTGAACTTTTTGTACTATCTGTCCCCCTAGGGGGACAAAGCAGGGGAACAGATCGGAATAATTGGAATGTACGTATATAGAAATATAAAGTGTGTTTATATAGATCCCATAGCACAAGCTTAAATTAGCTTAACTTGGGCTAGTTGGCATTGTGTATAAATATACCAAAATATTAATATATTACGCGTTTTAGATAGATAAATATACCATATAGGGACGCCTTAATTCACATTTTTGATAAAACAGCTACAAAAGTATATACAAACAAAATATCTAAAACTAATACAAGTTCGATAACCCGAAGGTCAATTATATCAGTTACAATCATTATATCGAGAGTCTTAATCAGACTCATGTGATTATAATAGATTCTTGTGAATAAAATTAGTGAAATCAGTCAATTAATATAATGAGAGAGTTTGAGTAGTAAAAACAGATGACAGATATTAATTAGTTTTATTTTATTCATTTATTTATTAATTTATGTGCACACAAGAATACAGAAATACCAGTAAGAAGAGTCATAGGTACAATGGTACTGCTTATTTCTATTAGAAGCAGACCGGATCCTATTTAGGAGCCCTTCTCTTTGATTTGGTGGCAAAAGCATGCTATACGCCCACATTTCACCGTATGAATTTTCATTCCACGTAACAAGTGGTGAGCTCATTGAATTCGTTTAGATTCATTGTTACAGTTCTAAGGCGTTAAGATATACCACATACATATAAAAAATATTCAATACAACTTGAACTTTTGGGTTCAATGGGTTCACCACCTGTTACGCGGGACAAAGATACTTGCGGTGAAATGTGGGCATATAATATGCCTCTGCCACTCAATCAGGTATTAAGGCGTGAATCATAATTCCATAGCACTAGCTTATATTAGTTTACTTTGGGCTAGACGGCGCTGTGTAAAAAAAAATATGTCCCACAATTCATTAAGTACAAACATATCTAGGCCAAAGTCAGCCTCACTAGCTACCTTGTGGTCAATGAGGTGCAGATAGGCTTTCAAATCCTGGTTGAGTTTGGAATTAACTGAGCACACGCTAACATCAAGCCAGTGAAACGCGCCTGTTTGTTACTAAGCTAATTTCTGGTGACCATTTCATTTGAATTTTATAAGTTTTAAAGTTAAAATAGAAAAGCACTTCAGTAGATTTTAGTATTTGATCTCAACCTCTATACTAAAATTTACGGGGCCTCAGCGACTTCAGCTGGCGTTGTTGACCCTAACTGATGAGTCAACGCAGGCGCCCTTACGAGGTTCAACTCAGGTTCAGTCGCTCTCAATGTTCTCGAAAATCAAAACTACTAAAATTTTCAGAAATTTTGTACACATGTTAAAATAGATACACATGAATAGATAAACCACTTGAGAAGATTTTAGTTTTTGATCTTAACCTTAAGAGATGTCAACCAACCTACATAAGCAAATTACATACAACATGACAATTTAGCACTTGGCAAGAAACCAACGATTCTACAATCATCGTTCTATGCGGTTTATTTTGTTAGCGAGCTTATCGCTCTTTCCTTATGCAGACTAAAAGCCAAGCAAAGCATCGCTTGCGGATGTCACGATGTCCCCATTTCTCTACACACATTAAATATTTAAACGTGGTAGAGTCACAGATTCCTAACATTCTAAATTGGATACTAACTGTGGTAAGTATAGAGAAACTTAATATACTTATTTCAAGCAGACCTGCCGCGTATGTAACATCAAGGTACAGTCAGCATAATGGCAACCATGGAAAGTCAGATCAAAATATAAAAGGATTTCAAATAAATATCAATCCTTATTTTTTTTACTGCCTCAGTGGCTAGATGGCGCTGTGTAAAGTATCTCGTAATATTTATTTTATTTATTTTTTATACTTAGAGTGGCTTTGTCTTTTACTGACTATATCATGATAGAAAATGAACCTAAATATTTTTTAACACGCAACCGCCGTAATGTTGAGTTGTGATTGGAGCAATTTGGATTTGAACATAGTATCCGCTAAGGTTTACTTCAACATTTCATAATATGCCAACACCAATCGTCCTCACCCCATTTATCATTCGTTCAGCCTTCCACGTTTGGAACTACCTCGTTTGTGCATGTTAAATGATGTTGGTCCCATTACTGCACATTCAATATATCCTATCAATAGCGCGACGTAGTATCAAATATTTTGCTTAGATAAAGATAAGAATAAAGATGAGAGCAGAATATATTCTACGTTTAGACCTTGTCGACACAATATCAGACTCCCAACTTAGAAAATACATCGTGTGGCTGGACTGGACCGGCACCTGATTTATATTAAATTTGTTAAAGGGATTCCTAAATTCCAGATTTCTTATTGAGTTTGAATCTAGAGTATCGCTATTCCTTCCTTTCTACTCTCTTTATAATCACATACTCGCGAAAGTGAGATGGCTTTTCATACGAAAAAATATACGAGTATTCAGATTCATCTTCAATTGAAAACTATTCACATCTTTGGGATAGTTTCACAAATACATACATTTTTCATATCACTGAGGTGACAAGCAAGCATACGGCCAACCTGATAGAAAGTGGTCCCCGTTGCCTATGTAGGTACGTTTGCAACACCAGAGATGTAGCACTCACATACTTCATACGTCATACTTGTTACAAACTTGCAGTACATTGCCTGCCCATTACATGCCATCCATATTGTACATTGTTTGAGGTGACAAGAATAAAACACTCGCCTCTCCTTGGTTGCATTTTACCAAAAACTTAACAGCATTACGAACTTACGTTTATACATGCATCTTTGTAGTATATTTACCTGGTAAACAATCTAAACTCTACATCCGAGTCGTTCACCCAGCCAGAAAACCAAAACCTAGTTTCGTTAACCTTGGCCACCTCCGGATACAATTGTACACTGGCTAGCCAAACTGGATCGTAGGGTGCCGGCGCATTCCACTGCACGGCCGACACAGCTGTAGGTAATGAAAAAACATACATTAAAAACTGAATTAAAAACTCCAATACATCCTGTGGGCGTCGTAAATAATGAGTAATGGTACAGTTTCGCAAGACCCATTGCGTAGAATAGGAAAACTCGAAATAACACTTAAATTTAAACTTTCCCGTCTGACTAGTATGATTATTTCGTATAGAAATCTTCATGGATCTCATGGACTCCTACCGACTAGCTACCAAAGCATATAGAAGGGCAACATGTTAGTCACGGGTGAGGGGTCCTCAGGTCCTGTCTCCAAACTTGGACTGTTTAATCGGGGCTTCAATCACCTGTGTTTCGATCTTAAAAGAGAATGAAAGGACTAATAATGGGATGATGATTACATGAAGTCGGTATTAAAAAAAAATAAACAAAATAGAGTCCGAAAACGCAACGACCTAAAAATATGTTTATAGCTCAACAATTTGGTACACTTTCCATAATTTATAACGTTATCCTTTTTAAAAAGGAAGTGATACCCCTAAGACTAGTAGCTTCGCAACTCTACGGCAATCCATAACCTCTTAAAAGAAAATCTAGAATTAATTATGATTCATGTTACATTTTAACTTAAAATTTGGCACGAAGCCACGATTGATTTTAAAATTAGTTTAAGATCCAGATTTGTATGTACTTATTGAGAATTAGATCAAATCACAGCACAAGCTTAGGCTATATAGCGTTACCAGATATGCCAACTTGTCCCCGATCGCATGTGCCTCAATGGGGACAGTTAGAATTTTTTCGAAATCTAAGACAACTGTGAATAAAACGCATCATCAGTCCTCAAAATTCCCGATTTCAATCAAAAATACTGATTGCATGGCAAAATAAATACCTATAATAAAGTTACTTCAAAATAGTAACTTTATTATTATTATTTTTAACTACAATTAATAAAATAATTAAAATAGAATGGTAACTTGGCTTAACATAATCGTGTGTATCTATAACTCGCCTAATTTCGGGGACAGAAAAAAATCCCTAAAGTCCCCAATGAGAGACACATATTTGGGGACAGGCTTTCATCCCGTCCTTAACATAATTAATAGTAAGTACCTAACTGGCGTTTCTTCAAAGATAATAATATAATAGTACAACGTAATTATATGACACAAATTGACAAGGGTCTGCACCATATGGATTTGGGATTACAAACAGGAAGAATAAATCAAGTGCTTTCAAGGAGAGGAATACCACCAAACCTACAACTTGATTTTACCTATTTACGATGGTATATTCGTTTCATTTTCGAATGGCTTAACTAAAATGACCTAGCACCCTCAGGTGTACTCGTACAACGAGATCTAAAAATCATTGGCGTAAATAAAGTACAAGAAGTTGATTGGTACTTAAATTTTAACGCTGATTGAAAAGGTTTTTATTTTCCCCTTGGAATGAAAAATTCAACACGACGACGCTTGGTTTTTCTACGCTGACTAAATAGCCTATTTGGTAAAAGACCAGGCATATCCCTTGAGGAGATTGTTTAGGATATTAACATTGATTATGCATTTATTAATTTAAAGTTCAGTGTTGTACGATTCTGGGTAGGTTGACTGCGACGTCAGAACTCACATAGCTTGCGCTTCTAAAATCCTACTTAAGCCGAAACAGATGTTTAAAGCCATAATAAGGGATGCCTTCCTGTACCGATGTGAAACGTGACCAGTGCCTGATCGACATAAGCAGGACCCACATGTGGCAGAAATGAATATGCTGCGATGAATGTGAAGCGTTACGCCGAGGCACCGTCTAAGGAGTACTCGAATCTGGTGTACCCTAGATATTATAAATATTTGAATTAGCTATTAAGATCACGTTTAAATACTAGAGGAATGATTGTCTGGCCATGACGCCTCCAAAGGGTCATGGTAAGAAAGGCAGATCCAGAAAGTCGTGCCTTGACTTGGTTGATATGCTCGTTATTAGCTTTAATACATACAAGGGATGCTGCAGATCATGCGGAGGGGTGGGAGATTAGTAGGAAAATGGTCCCCCGGTTCAAAAGAGAGAGAGTCGGACGTAACTAGTGCTCGGATGACGATGACGATTTAATTATTGAAATATTATTCTCAATTCGTTTTAGTAAATGCGATGACTATCAAATAGTGTGTATAGTACGTCTAATTAATAATTCAATACTAATACAGTTTCTTCGTTATTTTATGGAAGTCTGGTAGCCTTTCTATACAGGGTCACATGATCAGACAGTTTCTTATCAACATTTTAACAATCAATATGTGTGTCAACCTTTAGAACGTCACAAATACTGTGAAAGTTCAATAACGGCAAATGTTTAATATTCATTGTTTGATTTAACTCGGAACTCGGGGAACTCCTCAACGTATGGCTGGCTCCTACTAAGTATGATGTTAGCCTCCAAATAAAAAAAACTTAGGTGAGCTTGAACTTTAAATATGTGTATGAGTATATTTTAAGTTTTAATATTCTACATTTAAGTAAATGAGGTTATATATTTATTTTTAAAGATAGCAGTGTAATGTCTAGATTTGGTCAAAGTTCTAAGTACTCCAAGTAAAGCGGTAAAAAGTTTACACGAGCTATCTGTGGAGTTTGGAAACTGTGGCAAACAGCGCCACCTAGCGAAGAGCTATCGAACTACATCGATACTAAAAATCGTACATCGCGCTATGAGAGTTCTCGCGCTGAAGAATGATATATGCAACAGCCCAACGTCACCTGTTGGGCCGCAGCTTGATCACCTGGCCTGGTCAGAGGATCTGCCCTTTGTGTCGGAGGAACATCTCCACCCGTTCCTCCACAGAAACTATCAAGAAAGGCTGTGCGTTACATCACTTTTTTACACGTTATCGAACTTTTTACTTTTAAGAATCCGCTCTATCTACATATAAACAATATTTAACAAACTAGTTTTGCAAATTATACTAGGATGACGTGGCAGAGGATGACATGTTGGCTTTACTACAAGGGATGCTGCAGATAATGCGAAGGGGGGGGGAGAGTTTGGTAGGCAAGCAACAATATGCAGCAGAGCCTAGTAAGGCTACCTACTTATATATTCATTACATTTTCACGCTTCAGTGAGGAGAGAGTGATATAAAGAATTAACATTCACGATTAAACAATAAAAACCTAAAAATTCAAGATTTTGAGGAAGATCTCAAAATAAGAAGATAAGAAGAGAATTATGAGGAAGGTCTCAAAAACGGAACGCACCGTGCCTAGCGGCATTACCACGTGCAACAAAATACTTCTATCAGGTACTACTTAGATGGTCTAAGGTAAGGAGGGTACAACCAATAGCAGGTAGGTACCTGCCATTTGCAAATAGGAATGGCATGGGCGCTCAGTGCGGTTAACGCAAAGGGTTCCCGCTAAACAAAATTCCTTTTTCATGTTTTGCTTCTACATTTTGTGGTATAGTAATGTACATTTACTTAGGAATCGATTGAACTGAGATTGAACTAAGATTTTACTTGGTTGCCAACAATATTAGGTGATCCGTAGACCCACTTGAATAGACGTCGTCTAGGTATATCTAAAAAGTAATCATGGATATAATAAGCAGGCTCAATGCGGCTTTACTCAGAATAAAGTATGTGTATGCCATAATATTTTGATCATGTATGTATGAATATTTAGGCATGATGTTTCTTCAGAATGATGAAAAAGAGAATCACAGAGCAAAGAATGTTGCTTTCGCTCACGCCTAATAGACACGAAAGTATTATTAATACTGAGTGCCGAATTTCGGTCAACGTTCGTAATAATAAGTGAAATAGTATGAGAAATAGTGTGACACCGCCTGACATGCTTGATAGCATGAAATATATGGAGTAAGGCGTCTCTAGTAGGGCGGGCGCCAGTGACATTGATTCCGTGCTCTTTAAAGAAAACTTAGGTAAACTTATAGTTGAGTGCGATATTCTATAAAATAATATATATATATAAATAAAAATAAATAAATATCCATCACGCCTTATCCCCGAAGGGGTGGCAGAGGCATATTATATATGCCCACTTTTCACCGTGTGGATTCCTATCCCACGTAATAGGGGGTGAGCCCATTGCCGTGTTGAAAATGGACAGACGCAGATTGTGGCTACCTGCTGTTGAAATTTGTCAAGCCGCCCATAAGGCCTTCAACCAAGCTTAACGACTGCCATTTTACTGGCAACCGGGACCAACGGCTTAACGTGCCTTCCGAAGTATATATATAGTCCTAAAAAGTACTTTGTTGAGGATCATGTATAAAACGAAGCGTCTTATGTACCAGAAATCACTTTTTCTAAAAATGGTGACGTTCTAAGTACCTAATAGTGCTAGAGCACTATTACTAACAACTAAATCTAAAGTTGCGAGACAGACTTTCGTTTATTTAAACTACATACGGCTTAAATCGACGTGTAAACTTTGAAGTAAAAATAGGTGACATACACCCTCACAAACCTGTACAAAGTACAAACAGCAACGAAATCATTCCAACCTCCCTTCCTGTCAATAAACACTGGATTCACTGAGAGCAAAACTAACTTTAACCGATTTTCCACACATCGAACAAGATTTCATTCAATATTAAACTTACAAGAGCGATCATTTTGGTGTTTAATCTAATTGAAAGACCGGCAGTGAGAGCTCGCACATTTTCACTGACCGCTCGAAACACAGGATTGAATATAAATTTACGTAGCGGTATTGTGGGGGTCCATTAAGATTCATAGTGCAACCCGCTAGCCAACCTATTGATCATACTCGTACCCACTTAATCAAACCAGCAGGAAAACCTCCTGTGTAACAGTGAGTGTAGTTATTATGCGGAACATCGAAATTTCTCCAACGAATTTTTAAATTGTTATACGATTGTGAGGATAGGTGTGGTTCTCATATACATACATGCATATACATATTATCACGCCTGCTTCCCATCAGGGTAGGCAGAGACTATGGTTTTCCACTTGCTACGATCCCTTTCGCTTCTTCTACTTTCATGAGTGTTTTCATAAACGCTCCCCGGTTAAGGGTACTCTTGACCTGGCCTTTTTCCAAAAGGTGTTCGATTTTGTTGACGTAGGTACGCCGAGGTCGACCTCTACCAGTTTGACCATTCACTCTCGCCACATAAATATGCTTCGTCAGTCTATTTTCATCCACCCTCTCCACGTGTCCGTACCATCTAAGGAGGTGCTTCTCATGCAAAAGTATTTGCTGCATCAGTAGCGTCACAAATGAAACGCCCTTTAACATTAACATTTGTTTATCAATCAATCACGCCTTATCCCCGAAGGGGCGGCAGAGGTATATTATACGCCCACTTTTCACCGTGTGTATTTCTATCCCAAGTAATAGTTGGTGTGCCCATTACCGATAAAATTTAGTTCAAGATTAATTTTCCAAATATTTGGCAGCACTGTCATTGACCGGATTTTTAGCACTGACAGTCTTAAATAAAGGTCTTGAATAAAATCGCTTGTAATATTCATAAATAATATTATTCATAATATTCAAACTCAAGTACTACTGCACCGATTTTTGTGTTGTTTTCATCAATGGATGAATTATACACTAAATCACTCAAGGAATATTTTAGTGTATAATTTGTTAAGTTTTTGCTTATGTTGATTAAAATATAACGTCATTAGTTGAATGTGTCAAAAAAAATCCGTCAGTAAACTACCGTTTGAGATATAACAGAATAATGTATGATGGAATTGTGTGTTAAGAAAAGTCTAAGATGGCATATATTTATCTCAGAAGGATAACATACTAGCTTAGTTTAACACTGGGGGAAAGGGTTCGGACATTTCTCCACGTGGATAAAGGTGCCCATCAAAAAATTAATTGCTTTCGCGAGTAACTTTTTAAGTGACTACCAAAGTTTTCTGTTACAATGTTAAAATTAGAATGCGGATTTCCTTAAAGGACGTTGCGTGAAGTTGATGAATCTCGAGAGAACGACTTAAAATACTGGTGTAGGGGTGTATTTAGACCATTTAATTATAATTTAAATGGTTAAAAGGGGTGCAGGATTCACAAAAGTAGGTGGTATCGGCTTAACACCTTTGCTTATTCGTTGAAATGTAACAATAACAAAAATCTGTTGACAGCTGACAACTTCTACTGTTGATTTGCAAACATTGATTTTTCCTTGATTCGCTTTTACATTTGAACATTTCACTTCACAATATTAGCCATTTCATTATATCATTTCACAAGATTAGCTTGAGACTAGTATTCTGTGATATTAGCACAAGAGCAACCTCTGTTGCATATAGGTAGTTTTGATCGCGACGACAGTTATCACAGTTGTACAAAACATACAATTGTTTGCCTGTCCTTCGTGCTTTTTACTTTGTAGCGAAAATATAAACTGTCCATAGTGTCTAAGATATTCGTAAATAAACTTTAACACAGAAGCAATGGCTCTCGCTCTGGATAATAGTAAAATATTAGAATTCTTAGAATTAGTCGGGCGCTTGAAGGTAAGCAATATTTTACATTTTTATACATATCATGTAACCAAGACACACTGCACAGGTATCAAACCTGTATAATCGAAAAACATATTTTTATAATTTCCGCTTTGTATGTCATTTTTTTGTGTATATTTGGTAGGTATCAACGCGATCATGCTGATTTAACTTAAATAGCTTGACGTTTCGACTGGGTTGCACCAGCCGTGGTCACAAGCTGACTAGATAAACATACTATTTTACACTTATTTTAATCATGCAACGAGAAAGTTTAAAAGTTATTATTTTGGTAGGTTTGAAAATGTGTTCTAGGCATTTTTTTTATAATACAAGGTGATAAGAGTGGCTCTTTATGTGGCAGTACAACATTTACTCAGAGAGCTGGTAGATATATAGCATGTTAATTTCAATGTAATTGATCAAGTAATAATACAATACTGCTAAACCCAACCCTAAAAGCGCAACCCATACCTAACATTTATTCATACATATAGTCACTACTTTTACATGAAGAAGTAGGCAGAGGCATACTTTAAACCTTCATTTCACCAATAATGTTAATTAAAATATATAATAACATGTTACTTTTTCAGCATGTAAAGAGGACGGGTTGGGTTCTTTGTAATATCAATGAGTGTGAGTCTATTGCTGGCCATATGTACCGCATGGGCCTTATGACGTTTTTGCTCATAGAAGAGAACAACACTACAAATCTTGACCGCTTTAGATGTCTTCAAATAGGTAAATAATAAATATTATGATACATTTTCTTAAACAGCGCTATCTAGCCCACATTAAGCTAATATAAGCTTGTGGTATGGGATTTAGACAAATGATAGACATACTTATATTTTTCTAAATATATATATAAATATATTATACATAGGAAACACAGAAACTCCGAAACAAACATTTGTGGATCACAAAAATATTTGATCTGACCCGGGAATCGAACCCAGGACCTCAGTGCGGCAGACACATACACTACCACTACGCCACCAGGGCAGTCAAATACTTTATATTCTGCTCGAACTGAACTCCTAGGTAAATTCTGAAATGTCTTACAACCTAAAGCAAAAATTATCAATGGAAAATATTAATGAGTTAAAAGAAATTTGAGCCTCTTTGCCAAGTTGAAGACTCTGAAGGCAACTAGGTGTACATCCTATCGAAAAGTTAGACAATATTAATATTTTATTATTGGACAGGTACAGGACATTGTCAATGGATTGCCATTGACAATGTCCTGTACCTGCTCTGAATTTAAATTGGTTTATCTCCTACCTCTTGCAGTGCATTTTATGTCTCCCAGAATAAGTTTATAGTGATAGTGGTGACTTTATCTTCATAACAATATTATAAAGCTGTAAAGTTTGTTTGTTTTAATGCCGGTATCTTGGGAACTATTGGCTCAAGTTGTAGAAATCTTTTTATTTTAGACAGCTCATTTATCTACGATGGCTAATAAAGCAGCAAGGCAATAATCATAAAATAATGGTAACATATAATACCTTAGGGCAATATAAATGTTAACAAAGCTGGAAATATCCATACATTATTGTAAAATTTATAAATCATGGGGTAAATGAGCACCCCTGGAGCTCAAATTATCCTTTGTATTTAGTGCAGGTGTCTAATATTTTTTATGAATCAAAAATATTGATGCTAATTGCTTGCATGCTTTATGTTTAATTAAAATTTTGAAAAATAAGTTTCAAATACTTTCCACATTTTTGTGAGAATTATTAATTAATTCATACATTTGGGTATCCGAGTACTTTTGCACAACAAAATATCTTAACAGTTTAGTCTGATCAATAAATAGCCAAATTATGGATGTTAGGAGCAGATTTGACGTTTTTTTCGGCACTGTTGGGAGTGATCGCCGTCAGACCTCCCATCTTTGTGAATGTTGGCATCAAAGCCTCTTACATTAGTCGGCAGATGCACCACTTGTAGGTAAGATTGGCTTAAATCCTGAAAATATTGGTGATGCCCCATCCCACACCCATTGGTGAGTAATTTGAGTTGACAAGTGACAAGGCACTTGCGTCACGTGTTAGGTATGGAAATATCATAAAGTCGACGTATCTAAGACTCGTCACGCCATTCTCGCAGTTGTGAAGCGCCATGTTGTACAAACCTGCTGGTTGGCTACAAACCTGGTGTCTGTGCTACGCGTGACGACGAATTACGCGCAGCGCCACCTACTGGTTGATATCTTGTCTCAGAATACTGGTGTTGGTGAATTAATATTTCCTTCGGTATGAACTCAAAACATTAAACTTTGGGTTACACTGTACCGATGCTGTGTGACTGTGTTCTGTGCTGCATCATCTCAATAGGTTTCCGCTGTATGCCTTATTGGTATTGGAAAGACGAGTTGACTGACCTTCAGGAGAGTGCATGTGATTTTAGTTGGTAGCTTTATGATTACGGATACGGTAGTGATAGAATACGGTGTGAATACCCCGTCCCATTCTCTCGCATCTCTAACTAAAAAGTACCTAATTTCTATTAACAATGATTTAAATATATTTTCAGCACTAGTCCACGACTTGGCAGAGTGTATAGTTGGAGACATTACCCCACACTGTGGCATGTCGGCTGAAGAGAAGCATCGGCAAGAAGATGAGGCTATGAAAAAAATTGCTGAACTAACCGGAATAGCTGGAGATAGAATGTATGATTTGTACAAAGTAAGTACAATGCTATTAATGTTTTTTTTACTGGTCTTGTATCTATACTAATATTATAAAGCTAAAAAGTTTGTTTGTTAGGTTGAACGCGCTAATCTCAGGAACTACTGGTTGGCTATATATCATCACCCCACTACACGCGAAGCAGTAGTCATAAATGTCGACAAATCCGGCAAATTTATATGCTATATTGTAGAATTTGTAAGCGACGTGATTAAATAGGTGCGACGGGAGTATGAAATATAAAAATAGAATAAGGCGTCTCTAGTAGGGCGCGAGAGACATTGGTTCCTTGCTCTGTGCTAGGTGGTCAGACTATTTTTACCCCTACCACCATATGGAAGAGTGAGATAGCTCACTGTTTTTTTTTTATTTTATATAAAATATTAGTTAAAACCTGTAAAATAGCGGTTTAAAAAGAAAATATTTTAAGTTACCTAGACCCTGTCAATATAGATTTAGAATTTTAAGTAGAGAAAAAAAAGGTATTTCTTTTGGAATAATCTAGTAGCATCTAATGACAGGTCTTGTTCTGTTACGCAATAGATCGCTAACAGATAGGTATTTTGTCTGATTATTGCCCTATCAGAGCTGCACTAAGCCTTTAACAACCGACATTTATCAGTCAAATCAAATCAAAATCAAAAATCTTTATTCATGTAGGTCACAAAGTAACACTTATGAACATACTGCTTCTACATTTACATTTACTGCCAGATTCGCAAAGCAATAGGTAGAGCCAGAGGAAGAACCTGGCAATAAAACTCATGGCCACTCTTTTCTAACCGCCATTTGACACAGTTTGATTAACATGATATTTGACCAATTATACAGTAATTAAATTATACAAAATAAAAAAACAAAATAAATGTTGTGTTCATTAAAATTACACTTACATAGTTCCTTTGAATTTATGTGAGAACAGTCGACTAAACTTAGTTTGCCTTAAATTTAAATAATATTATTTGTAACAATTGCTATAACAGCTATGAGCTGACCAGTCCCAACAGACGGCACCCGTTCACGGGTATGACGCATATATCAGCCATCGCCCTATTCAACCGTATTGAAGGGAACAAGGCGACCCGATACATACGCCACCACTGCCAGGACACTTAGGCGAGCATGACATACCCAAAAACTACACAGCAACTATCATGTCAATTTCAAAATTATAAATAAGTCTACATAGTACTCACACAATAACAAAGTCAAATTACAAATAATTATGTATATTAGTTATCACCGGGAACTAAACGCAGCCATACCTTTAGTTGCCTGGCGTATCAAATTATTTATACTGGAGAATGCAAATAAATATAATGTAAAAAAAAATACAACATATATATGCAGATTCAAGACAAGTAGATAAATATAACACAAGATTCATTCGAATCCTAAATAGCTCGAGAGTAAATTAAATTTATGTAACGGCAGGTTCATAATGTCTAAAGGAATTTTATTATATAGGCGTACGCCAATTCCTGCAAAAGAGTCGTGAACCTTTTGTAAACGATGATGCGTTCCAATTAATTTATGCTTATTTCTAGTATTTATCGAATTTATGTCACTGTGTCTATTGTATAAATGTATGTTCTATTTAACTAACATGATATTTGCAAATATATACTGTGATGCAACCGTTAAAATGCCAATTTCTTTAAATTTCCCTCTAAGAGACACTCTAGCACTCAATTTATATATTGCACGTATAGCTCTCTTCTGGAGTACAAAAATTACTTGTAGATCAGCTGCTTTACCCCACAGCAAAATGCCGTAAGACATGACACTATGAAAATAACTAAAGTATACTAGCCTGGCAGTTTCTACATCATTGAGCTGCCTGACTTTACTAACGGCAAAGGCTGCCGAGCTGAGTTTACCTGCAAGACACGTTATTTAGGCGTTCCACTGCAGTTTGCTATCTAAAATGATCCCCAAAAATACAGTTGATTCTACAATATTAAGGGTATCACCGTTCAATGTTATATTTGTATCGCAATTCCTGACATTAGGCATGCTAAATCTGATACATTTTGTCTTCTTAGCGTTTAGTAGCAAATTATTGGTCGTAAACCAATCTACAACTTGGGCAAGTGAACTATTAACGCCGTTAAAATCAGTAAGCGTACGATCTACTTTAAAAATAAGTGACGTATCATCAGCAAATAGAACAATGTCGCACAAGTTCTGTATATGGAATGGCAGATCGTTAATATAAATTAAAAATAGAAACGGACCTAGAATTGATCTCTGCGGTACGCCCATAACTACAGATTCTCCAGAGGAGCGAATTTCATTAACATCAACATGTTGTAACCGATCATTTAAGTAGGAGGCAACAAGATCCAGTGCAGAGTCTTTGATACCATAATAAAAGAGTTTTCGCAATAGTGTTTTATGTTCAACGCAATCAAATGCTTTGGAGAGATCGCAGAATACACCAATAGCATCTTGTCTATTCTCCCAGGCGTCATACGAGTATATATGATTCAGAAGTGTCACACCTGCATGAATGGTAGAACGACCCCTTGTGAACCCATACTGCTCTTTATGTAGTAGCATATTTGAATTAAAATGAGCTTGTAGTTCTTGCAATATAATTTTTTCAAAAATTTTGCTAAGGCAGGTAATATTGAAATAAGTCTGAAATTACCAGGGTCGGTTTTGGATCCAGACTTAAAAAGAGGTATTACCTTACTGTGTTTCATTAAATCCGGAAACACTCCTTTATCGATACATTTATTAAATATTTCATTTCAGATGTGGAGATAAATTAACAATAATAGACTGTATCAATTTCACATAAATACCCCACAAGTCAGCTGTCTTTTTTGAGTTAAGCGACTTGAATACTTTAATGATATCGTTGGGGTTAACACATTTAAAGCTAAATAAGACATTGCACTGATCTACGCTGCCCCCAAGTATGCGTTGAGCTTTGATTGGATAAGAATTTAAGGAGCTAGTTGTTTTCGCGGGTATGTCTATAAAATAGTTGTTAAAAGTTTGTGCTACATCTAATTTATTATTAATCACCTTGTTATTTAAAATTAACTCGAATTATTATCACGGGGTAGTAATCGACCGGTTTCAGTATTGATTACATTCCAAGTCATTTTTACCTTATTTTTTGAATCTTTAATCTTATTACTGATATGTAACGACTTGGCAGCAGCACAGGGCTCAAATTCTCGATCATACGACTTGAAAGCGTGGACGGAAATTTGCTGATGAAATGTCATTTGTATCATAATTAGAAACGGCGAAACAAGAGACAAAAGACGTTTCACCAGAAAATTTACGTCCACGCTTTCAAGTCGTATGGTCGAGAATTGGGGCCCTGGTCTTTTTGAAGGATTTGGAATATTTTTTTACATATTGAATAAAAGCAGGATCAAAATTAAATTGCTTCGTACCATATAGTTCGTACAACTTAGCCCTACTTTTGTAAATACCTGTAGTTGCCCACTCACAAAATTGCAGGTATTTGTTTTTATAAAATGTTTTTGATTTAAATATATTGTTGTACTCAGCTTTAATTGTATTAAATAAGGAGTTATATAAGCCGTTTGGATCTTCCTGATTAAAATCAATATTAGTGACTTTTGCTGAAACATTAACATTAAATTGTTTAAGTCGATATGCACTCATTGGCCTACATACAATTTTATTTCCTTTGGAAGTGACATTAATAGGAAACGCTGCTTTTTGACCAAGATGATCTGATGGAAAGTTACTTAGTATCTCCCTTTTTGTTGTTGCACAGTTGCAGAATATATTATCTATACATTTTCTAGAATGTGAGGTGATTTTTGTTAGCTCACAAAATAAATTTTGTAAGCCAAATGACTTAAACAAATTTATAAATCTGATACATTTCGAAGACTGCACAAGTATGTCAACATTAAAATCCCCACACACCACAACATGTTTTCTACTAGTAAACAAACGCTTCAATACATTTTCCATTACAGTTTCTAATAAATTATAATCCCTACCTGGAGGACTGTAGACACAGAGGACAATGAGTTGCTCAAGCTCAACACAGGAAAATTCAGCAGTACGCTCAATAGAAAGGGCCACAATATCTTTACGTTCTTTACATTTTAAATTATTAGATACAAATATAAGAGAGCCCCCACGAATGGCTTTCTTTCTTGAGATCGCACTGCTAAGTGAATAAAATTCATTGTTGAACAATAGTTCATGACTTTTTAACCAATGTTCTGTAATACAAAAAAATGTGAACATTGTGTTCCTTTATATAAAGTTCTATTTGTAGTAGTTTTTCAGATATGCCTTCAATATTTTGGTGAACTAAGTTTAAACTACTAGAAGTATTGTTAATATACTTAGAATTATTACAACCAATATTATTATCAGTGTCTTTAAAAAAAGTAGACCGAATGGGCTCAAAAGACCTATAACCATGGCCAGATTTTTTACATGTTGTCTTACAAACTAGTTTTTTGAGATAATATCCCAAATTAATAAGTCATTATTACTAAGCTCACAAGGAGCTGGTTTATAAGCCAATAATTTGGCTTTATTTAATAAAAATTTTGATAACAATACAGCTATCTGACGTCGTAAAAATTTTGATAGTAAATAACTATCTAATGTCAAAAAGTAATTATTCTGTAATAAAAGATTACAGTCAAATAATTCTATATTCCTACAATATGTGGTCAAGGTATGTAATTTTCTATTCATATTGTATCTAATGTTGTTTTCAATTTGTGTAAAAGATTTGCTATATGGCAGTGTTGACAGTATAACCTGTTTAACTTGCAAGTTTGATAACTGTTCGTAAAACTTAATGATAGTTTTAGTGTTTACATTATCTCTTCTGCCAATAAGTATCACTATTGTTGTTTGTGGGCAATGTGTACTGGTTAATACCTTATTAATTATTTGAGAGTAGGATGCCCCAGGAAATGAAAGGGTTATGACCGAATTACCCAGATGTTGAACTAGGTGATAACCTAAACTTTTGCCTATTTCATCTTGTTATAGACAAGGAAAGCACACACACATGGCAGGGATTTTTCACAGTCAGGTGTTTGATTATATAATTTCTCAAGTGAATAGAACCTTTGTTCATTGCTGTGACAAGACTCCACCAAGCTATTCAATGCCTTAATGTACTCCCCAATTTATTTCTGTGATGTTTTGTATTTTAAAGTTATGGACTCTAAGGAATCATGTAAACACATAATTTCTGTCTGTAATTGATGTATATCAGTCTCATATTGCTCTGTTTGGGTGTTTAATTGTTTTTTACTTGTTTCTATTAGTTGTTTTAACTGTACATTTGATTTACAAGTCCTAAGATATTTGTTCGCTTCTATTCTAAGCTTTTTCATGTTTTTCTGTGATTTAGAAATAAATTTATTGAGTTTTATGTATTTTTTTAATTTATTCCTGCTACTACTTACTAATCTTATTGATGATGATGATGTATTGGTGTTCGGCAATAACAAGTGGTCACCGGTTTTGTCTATTGCTGTAATAGGAATATCCAATGCTGAGTTTTGTATTGGGTGCGAGGTGATGGGCTCATCAAGATCTGTCTCTGTCCTCCTACACATTAGCTCATTATACAGACTGTTGGAAAGGTCTGCTTGATCAGCCGATTTAAGATTTTCCCTAAGAGTGATGGAGTTGTGAGCATCACTCAGCTCGCACTCTAAAACGCTTATACGTTTCAAAACACGTACATGGGTGTCGCTACACTCTTCTAGACCCCTCACTGTATGTAGCTCAGCCAACTCTTGTTTGAGTTGGGTGTTTCTCTCAATTACATTTAGTATTTCCTTTTCACTGTCATCCCGTTCCTCTAACAACTGTTTGTTGAGATTTTTGCAAATCTCCAGTTCCTTTATAGTGAGGTTAAACTTCTGTTGCAAGTCACGGGATACAGCACTACGGGTCATCATTTTTTATATTTTGTTAGCTAATAAATATCAGTAAAAACACAATTGACAAGACTAATAAAACATAAAAACTTGTAGTATATGTGTGTATCAATGTCTTCAACAAACCCAATATATTTGAAATAATATATTCAAATTGGATATTAAATTGAATTGTTTAGGTACTTAGCATAATTATCATCCAAATCAATATAGAACTAGGTACATTAAGCTTTAAATGATACTAAGTTATGATTACATTTCCAATTTCACAAAAAATAAATCTATAATAGGTAAATCAAATCCAGAAGAGTGTACTTGTGTTTTAGTAAATAAGTGATGTTTGTTCAGTAGGGCATATAGCTACTAGGTACCCTACCATAAAATTTTATGTTTGAAATTTTTTTTTTATATAGAATACTATAAACGTAATTCTACTGATTATATTCGGGTCACAATATTAGTTTTTTTTTTATGAAGTTTTTGATCACCAATAACAGTTTATTGTAGGTATACTTTCGTTCACTTAATTTTTCACAACGGTAAAAATTTTCAAAATTTATGGTCGCTCACTTAATTCACATATAACTTCGTATTAGCCTTGTGCTTGAATATAATACTATTTACGATAATTATCTAGGTGTTAAATTGTACTTTAAACACTTTTATAGGGTCTTATACTTTTAATTTATAACTTTTCTTTATAAAAATATACAGAGACACTTTTTACGTTACGGCAGTAATGTTGCCAGTCATTTGATTACATACGTAACAATAAATAATATATAAATTAAGTATGTTTTCCTGTCTTACATACTCATAGTTATATTGCTAGATAATATATCAATTAATCTAATCTAATAATCACAAATTATAAAACAGACAAAATATTGAGTAGAAGACATGAAACCTTTTTTCAGCGTCCGCCATTGCGAGGAATTTCTTCATTGGTACTATTCCGCCGATGCGATACCTAAATTAAGTATCTGGAAAAATCCTATAAAAAAAAGTTAATGTTAACTGTACTGGTCATAAACCATTTGTTGTTATTTGTAACAAAGCGTTGTTAAAAGCTCGATTAGAAGCGCTCGTGGCCCCGCTAACTCAGTGTTCTGTAAACGATCACTGCGTTCAGCAACATTCGCTATAGCTGGTCTTTGGATGGGTGACCACGTTGCGAGCGTGTCCGTGCTTTGAAAGGCACGTTAAGCCCTTAGCCCCGGTTGCTAGTAAAATGGCAGTCGTTAAGCCCAGTTGAAGTCCTTATGAGCGTCTTGAAAATTTCAACAGCAGGTAGCCACAGCCTGCGCCTGTCCATTTCAACACGGCAATGTGCTCTCACCATCTGTTACTTGGGAAAATAATGTATACGGTGAAATGGGGGCGTATAGTATGCCATGCCTAACCCTTCAGCGATAATGGCGTGATAATATATATGTATGTATACCGGGCGGTTCCTTTCTTATCACATTAACTGAAATGCCTAATAACACTCCCTGATATAAACCTAGTCATATCCATAGAATATTTTTGAGAAAAAAATAAAAATGCATTTTTAGAATACCATAAATAGAATAAAAATAGTCGAAAGTTAGAACATCCCGTTTTTGTTTATTTATAATGAAAGTACTCTCACCATTGAGAAAACTGGCAACGTTACGGTTGCCATAACAACGCGTGTTTATGTTGACAAAAGGCGGCTGAATGATCAAACGCTTGCGGCTTACACAATAACTAGTTACCTACTGCACCTTTATTTTTCTAAATGTCTACTTGCCACTTTATCAATTCTATTAAAAATACTTCCCATACCTCTGCATTCCTTGGCACCAAGTGCGAGTTATCCCGCAATCTTTGCACAGCTCTTACAAAGATTCGGGGGTCAGAAGGACATGTGCGACTGTTTCCGAACTTCTCACGGTATGCCCTTAACGCTAAGGCTGCATTTTGGCGACATTCCCCGTAAATGACGATCATGTCAGTGAACTCCGAGGCGGTAGGTATAATTCACTCGCGGCATCGTGACACAAAGAAAATAAATAAAAATCACGACAAATTTCACTATCACAAATTTCAACTAGGTACCTAATAACTTTTTCAGTACCTACAATACTCGATCAACGCTTGAGACTATATTTTGCCCTAAAAAATCTACTCTCAAGTATTTCTTGAACGTTATGGAATTCGGCCCTAAAACAACCCGGCGGACGGCGCGGCCATACGTAGCTCACTTCATGAGCATGACTTCTCAACACACGATTTTAAGTTACAAAATAAAAAATAATTTGACTTAAACCTTTAAACTAAAACCAACGAAGTGCTACTATAAATATCCATCCATAGTAGCACTTCACTTGAAGCGCTCGTGGCCCCGCGGTCTCAGTGTTCCGTAAACGATCACTGAGTTACGCAACTTTCACTATGGCTGGTACTCGGATGGGTGACCACTTTGTGGAATTTACATTTGCGAGCGTTTCCGTGCTTCGGAAGGCACGTTAAGCTGTTGGTCCCGGTTGCCAGTAAAATGGCAGTCGTTAAGCCTGGTTGAAGGCCTTATGGGCGGCTTGAAAATTTCAACAGCAGGTATCCACAACCTGCGTCTGTCTATTTCAACACGGCAATGGGCTCACCACCTATTACGTGGGACAGGAATCCACACGGTGAAAAGTGGGCATATAATATGCCTCTGCCACCCCTTCGGGGATAAGGCGTGATGGATATTTTTATTTAAACCAAATATAAAGTAATTGTATTTTATCTGACTGGTATGGTATGTTTTATTTGTGTTGCGTGTATGTGGCGACCATTATTCATTTTATTTCACTTTACCCTGTGACTCCTTTAACCCCGTCGTTTATTAATTTTACAATACCAGCTGTACGAAAATTTTCCTCTGTCAGTAAACATAAATGTTAATCAATCTGATTGATTAACATTTATGTTTACTGCTCAGCTCTCCCGATAATAGCATGATGATATACATATAGCTTTCCTCGATAAATACAAAAAATATTTTTCTAATCGAAGCTTTAGTTTCTGAAATTAGCGCGTTCAACCAACCAAACAAACAAATATCCAATCAAACTCTTCAGCTTTGTATATCAGTATAGATTTCACTAGTTGATGCTTGCGGCACCGCCCGCATCCGTTTCCCACAGGAAGTTGTTCTCGGGAAAAGTAGCCTTTTATTTTGATGTGCAAGCTACTTAACTGTAAAGTTACGTTAAAATCTATTAGTAGCTAGCAGTAGCTTTTGCGTGAAAACTCGCATTTTAATATTAATATAGTTTATTAAATTTAACTGTTCCAGGAATATGAAAACCAGAGTTCACCAGAGGCTAAGTTTGCTAAAGATCTGGATCGCTATGATATGATACTACAAGCATTCGAATACGAAAAACGAGAAAACGCCCCAAGAAAACTTCAGGAGTTTTTCACAGCGACTGAAGGAAAATTTGATCATCCGTTTATTAAAAACTTAGTAGCGGAATTGTATAAACAAAGAGCTGAATTTGAAGGACAGAACCTTTTAAATGGCCATGTGCAATAGTAGGGAAGACGTGTAGAAGGTTTTTATTAACTTTTGTTTAAGGTCACCGCAGACAAGGCTACTTTTAGTATCGACAGGCTTTTTTAGAGACTATCGATTTATTTTGCTTCTAAAAAGTCTAAATCGCCGGTCGTTGATGCTAAAAGTAGCAAGTCTGCGGTGGTCCTTAGTAAAACGTCATTTATCATAGTCTACTATCATTGAGAATGTATCAGATACAACAAGTTATGAACTTACAAAAAAAGTGTCCTGAATACGTAATTGTAAAAAATTGTAGAGTAAAATATGAAGTTGAAATTAATCAACAATCTGCCATTTATGACTCGGTAATTTTTGACCTATCTGAACTATTCAACCCGCACGTTTTTGCATTATGATCAAAATCGTAATCGTAAAGAACAGATTTGATATTCATTCATTTTCACTGCCTACAAAAACGTGAACATATTTTCTGAGTACAGTTAGGTTATAAAATAATTGCAATATTATATTTACAAAGTTGTTTTAAGCATGTAACATTTTAAGGGTAGTACATACATTTTGACTGTTTTATTCTGTATTTGTCTAGCACAATATGAACGAAAGTATCAAAAAATGTAATATTTCTTTTTTTATACCACTAAGGTGGCAGACAAGCAAATAATAATAATATTCTATATTTAAATAGTTAGGTGGCGAGCTCTGTAACGACTCATTACTGTAACGAACTGTAATGTGACGTCATCAGGTATTAATAGAGTCCTGCAGTCTGATATTTATGATATTATAGGAGGGTGCTATCCCACGCCTCTGAATATTATTTTACTGTACCAACCTCGAATTCAATTTCCTATGTCAGCACAAATATACTTTTATTTTCGTATAAATTAAGATAAAAAATAGTTATTTATCGTTTTTTATTTCTACCACAGAATCGATTAGATCACACAATATTGTACAGTACACTACCCTCATCGCTAATGCAACCTGTAAAAATTATCACCGAGTGTAGATCAATTGCATTTTTTAAAATACTTGTTACCTATGTGAATGTTATTTATTATGGCCGGCATCCTCTGTTGGTGCGGCTCATCATGGCACAAAGAGTTCTAGTAGTTTTGAGGCATCTCGAAAACTTGCAATAAAAATACTCGCATACATTTTCTATAGAAAAATGTGTGTGACTAGATGTTGATTTATTATCCATAAGGATGGTCACGAACTTCAATTTGGGACTCATTTACTCAATATTTGCTCCTATTTATATTCTTTGAAATTCGATGCAAGAAGGTATATAAATATTATAAGACAGTTTAAACACATATAAAGTTGGATTAATGATATTCGTGAAAGTAATATAAGTTATGTGAATTGAGTCTTTTTTGTTTGGCTAAAGTTATTACCTAGTGCAATATTTTATTTGTATGACTTCAGTTGTTAAGTTTTTATATTGTTTTTTGTCACTAAGATAAGAAAAGATATTGGTGTCCTGTATTATCGATATTGAGTTTATTCTGTTAATTTATAGTGTGATTACAGAACAGTATCTGGCGATAAATAATGCAAATCAATTTCTTAGACAACTGGTTCCGGTTTGATTGAGCGTCATATCTGTCGCACACTACGTAGAATATTTGTCGACTGTAAATGGTTCGTGCGACAGAGACAACGCTAAATCAAACCTAAATCAGTAGATCTCTTTTGGTCGGATGTGAATTGTTTATCGGATGGATACTGCATATAGTAATATGAAGTCTTAATAAAAGTTACATGATTGAAATACGCTCTTTATCTTTCAAACAAATATGCAACGGAATTACGTGCAGCGGGGCATTGTTGCGTCTTATTGAGGGGCGCGGTAGGCAAGTTACGCGGGCACGCTTTGATACGAACAAAGACTAAACCTCATTCTGACAATATCAAGCGTGCTGTTTGAGCACTAGACTTTTGTTGATGAAATATCAACAAAAGTCTAGTAATACACTATTCTGACAATATCAAGTGTGCTGTTTGAGCACTAGACTTTTGTTGATGATATATCAACAAAAGTCTAGTAATGCACTAGACTTTTGTTGATATATCATCAACAAAAGTCTAGTATTAGTAGGCTTGGTATTTCTGCAGACGCCACAATTTTGAGTTTATTAAGACAATGCGAATCTCTCTGCCTTTGCCACACCTTCGGGGATAAATTCGTGGCTAATAAATTTATAAATATACTTAATACTTAAATAATTTATACTTCCAGAATATAACAAAGGTCTAGGATACAATTTAAACAATTTATGCGAAGCGAAGCTTAAATATAGCAACTGCACTGATTACTTCTTCAGCCAGTGGCTTCAGAATCTATTAATAAAATTTGTTTAGAACCAAATTGAAAGTAGGTATACGTTACACAAAAAAAAAATGAAATTCGTCAATAGTTAGCGGAAAAATAGGTAAACATACATTGAACAGCCCACTGGCTCAGTTAATTATGTAACTGCCTTCTAACCTGTGGGTACCGGGTTCGATTTTATACTACTTACAGGGATAATTCTAACGCTTCTGTGAAGTGTACGTAGTTCATTTTATATTAAAGCTCTCATATACACTACACAAAGCGAACTTCGGGGGTGAGATGCAGCTGGGACAGACGCTCAGATGATGATGGAATGCTTACTGCTCTGATAAATATACTGTGCCATTGCGAAGAAATAACAAGGGGAGCGCAAACCTGACACAAGTCCTACCTCAGTAAGTGCCAGCGCGCGACTGATCAGGCGTCAGCTGCGCGAATCTGGTACCAGCAGATCATCTTCTCACCCCCTGTAGTGCGGGGTGGGGTTTCCATTTGGAGCGCTGAGCTCCTTATGGAGATTTTCCTCGCGGCTCACTCCTGTGAGTCGGTCATTAGGGTATTGTCGCCGTCCTCGAGGTCTGGCCGCCGATTAACTCTCTGAAGAGAGGTTCAACAGCCGTCTACGAGATCTCGGCGGTTCATCTTCGTCAGTGAGTGTTGTTGCCCCACTCGAGGGAGCCGATATTAGCTCCCGAGCGGGGCGTTTAAGTCTTCTCCGAATGAGGAGCGTCGTATCCGAAGGCGGTAGAGGAGCTAAGCCAACGAGGTGGGGGAACTTTGAGCGATCAGCCCGCTCAAACATCCCCGTGGCGAGACGTGATATAAACCTCTCAATGGGCTCCCATTTGAGGTCCCGATGAATGATCGTGGTCTTCAAGTATCTGGGCGCGTCGACCGCCAGTCGAAGGCAGCTGTTCTCACCGGCTTGTAGTCGCTTACGCAGCCACCCTGCTGTCAGATTGTACCAGGCTGGTCCGCCTTGTACCGTTGTGTGCACGGGCCCTCCTAGTTATCTCTGTGGTACGCCCCGTACCACCGTCCGATACCAAACGCAAGTTGCGTCCAGCTTCCGACCTCGGATCACGCGTCGTGCCGCTTGGCTTTGGTTTCCTGGTCTGCCACCAGCGGCAAGCCCCGGGGACCGGGTCAGGAGGTATCGGCGTACCGAGGCCGGGGTTAGGGCCGCACACCGGTATCCATCCCCCCCTCCGCGTTTTCACCACCATCCGCCTGCAATGCCGCCGCCGCAACCGCATCCACCCACTCGCCGTGCGACGCGCCCCCCCGCCCCTCGGGGGAAAGCGAACATTCGTTTGCTCTCGCGGACCTGCGCACGCCGCTATCGCGCATCTCACGAGGATGGCGACCGAGAGTCAGCCCAGCCTGGCCTTCGGCCGCCCTGTGACAGCCCGCCCCTGCACATCCGGGGCCGAGGAGTTCTTCACGGGCAGTCCGCTGTCCAGGACGCCCACTCCAACCGCACCGTCGATGCCAAACATCGACGGCTCTGACGCCGTGCAGAAACGCACAGCATCAGCCGCCTCCAGTGCCCGGCCGACTCGGCCGGCCCAAGTTCCCGGCCAAGGCGCAGTCGTCGCCTCCACTTCTGCCATCAGCTGCGCCCCCTGCAGCTGCAGCTGGTCGAGTCCCTACTCGACCAACGGCGCCTACTTTAGGCCTCAGATGGCCAACACCTGGACCGGCTGGAGGTAGTACCTCCATTCCAGCGGAGAGGTTTCCCTCCCCGCCGCACAAGACGCTGGGGCAGACGTCTTCTGCACCACCGCCAGACGCTCAGCGCAAGCTCCGATGGAGATGTCATACGCCGCTGCGCTTAGCAGCCCACCGCCACCATCGAAGCCTCCAACTCCTCAACCGAGGAGATTGACACCACCACCAATCACAGCGCCGGCAGCCGCGATGTCCACAACCGCCACCACAAACGCCAACCCCCAGACAGCGAAATACCCTCCGCTTATTGTGGAATCGCTCCCGGACTGGCCAAACCACTTCCGGAAGCTGAAGAAGCGCCTGGGTCACGCACCGAACAGCTGTGCCTTCGGGAAAGGGGACCCTACCCCAGGAACGCAGCTTGAAGGTGGCCATCAGGGGGCTGCCACACAACACTGAGACCAAAGAAATCAAACAGGAGCTAAAGGAACTGGGCTACACCCCCGAATTCCTGCGCGCAATACGCGCACGCTTAGGCCGCCCAGGCTGTCTGTTCCTGGCGCAGCTCCAGCGCACCAAAGATACTATCCCGGGCATATATGACATCACAGAGATGCTCTGTATGCCCGGAATCAAAATAGAAGCTTGGCGCGGGAAAAAGGGCCCGGCTCAGTGCCACAGGTGCCAGCAATTCCGGCACTCATCGCACCACTGCCACAGGGCCCCCGCCTGCGTACGTTGCGGCGGTGAACAAGCCGCAAAAGAATGCCCACGGCCACTTGAAGACCCACCAACGTGCGCAAACTGCGGAGGCCCTCACACGGCGAACCACGTGGCCTGCCCCGTGTTCCGTAGGGAGGCGCGGAACAAAAAGGCTGGCACCGTGGCGCGCACTGCACCCTTAAAGCCTGCTTCTTCTGGTGCTGCCGCACCGGAATCAGACGCTCCCGGATCCCTGATGGCAGATGCCAACCCTGCCCCGGGAGTTATATCCAAATCCAGGAAGAAACACAAACGAGGACCCCGCAAGAAGGCTGCAGCGACAGAGCAGCCCATGCAAGCGTCAGCCAAGCCCGTGGTCGCTGCCCCCTTGGGAGGGACGAAGGCGAAGTGAGACACCTACCCGAATGCGACAACCAGCGTGCCGGCCGAAGGTGGAAGAGCTGACCCTTTGATCACCATGGTGATCGGAGTGCTGACTGAGGTGCCATCCAGGAGGGACGGGACCCCGTCCAGCTCATCCTGCAATGCGTAGGGAAAATCTGTGCCTATGGCAGATAACTCCATACGCATCATCTTCTGGAACGCCGACGGGATGTCCTCCGTGAAGACCAGGCTCCTGAGGCAGCTACTCGCACAGCGGCAGGTCCATATTGCCCTCATCTGCGAGACGCGCCTCAGGAAGAACTCAGCACTCCGAATGCCAGGGTATCACGTGTACCGAGAGGAGCAACTCTCCAAGACCGGTACTGCTTTCAGGGGATTGGCAGTCCTGGTGAAGAGAAATGTCGTCCACCAACCGCTGCCCACAGCTGCGCTACAGACGTCCTACGCCCTGGGTGTAGAAGTGTGTTTGCGTTCTACAAGCCGCCGGACGCGCGACTGGCAACGGCTAATGTCCACACCCTGATGGACTCACCGGACCCGGTCATAGTCGCGGGCGACTTCAACGCCAAGCACACGGCTTGGAACTCCACGCGCATCTACCCCAACGGGCGAAGACTCTTTAACATCGCGGAGCAGCAAGGGTACGAGGTGTTGGGGCCAGAGGTCCCGACACACTACCCATACCAAGCAGCGTTCCTGCCAGACGTGATCGACCTGTCGCTGGTCCGCGGCCTACCAGCCGCGCCATCGATCGACGTCCTGGACGACCACCTCCTCTCGGATCACCAGCCAGTCCTCCTGACCCTGACAAGTATCCTTACTCGTTCATCGCCACCGCCGCCCCGCTTTCGCCAGGATTGGCAAGCATTTGCCGATCTCATGGCGAAGCACTCGCCGCACCGCCGCATTGACTCCGAGTCGGACGTCGACGCGCTCGCCGAAGATCTCAGCGCTGTTATCAACACAGCGCTACGAGACTCGAGGCTAGAAGCCCCGTCGACCCGGAAACCTCCTCAACTGCCGGCCTTCATCTTGGCGATGATCAAGAAGAAGCGGAAGCTGAGAAGACTGTGGCAGCGCAACCGATGCCCGAACCTGAAGTTCCAGCTCAATGCGCTGGCTGCAAGGCTCTCGAGCGCACTGGAAACAGGAGCGACCGAGTCCTGGCAGCGCACTATTGAGCGCGCTGGGGACGACTGGTCGGGCATCCACCGCCTGTGCCGCCAACTCTCCGGGAATCCGCCTCCGATTAGACCCCACATGGCCGGTGACGGAACCCCACGTTACCGTGCCGAGGATCGAGCGGAGATCTTTGCGGAACACCTGGAGAAACAGTTCCAGCCGAATCCAGTTTCCGACGCAGTTCGAGTAGAAGCTATCCAGCAGCATCTGAAGTTTAACTTCGAGGCGCCGATAACTCCCATGGAAGACTCGTCGTGTTTTCCCCGGGCCAAGTGCAGCGTATGATTCGCCGCACCCAACTGCGGAAAGCCCCAGGCCCCGACCGGATCCCGAACGAGGCCCTGCGTCACCTGCCCCCGCGAGCCATCGCATCGGTGACGCAGCTTTTCAACGGCATCCTCCGCACCAGCCACTTTCCCGCAGCATGGAGACTCGGCCGAGTCATTATGCTGCCAAAGCCCGGGAAAAATGTACTGAAGCCCGAAAGTTATCGGCCCATTACGCTGCTGTCGACACTCACGAAAGTCTTCGAGAAGCTTCTACTCCTGCACCTGACACCACACATCCAGCCACGCGACGAGCAGTTCGGCTTCCGAGCAGAACACTCCACCACGCTGCAGCTCGCGAGGGTACTGCATCATCTCACCGTCGCCCTCAACAAGAGAGAGCACGGTGTTGCAGTACTCCTCGACATGGAGAAGGCATTTGACCGCGTCTGGCACGACGGCCTGATCTACAAGCTGGCCACGTCTACTACTCCGCGACGAATAGTCAAGACTGTGGCCACCTTCCTCCAGGACAGACGCTTCCAGGTCATCGTGGACGGCGTCCTGTCCGGAGAACGGATCATCAGGGCCGGCGTGCCCCAGGGTAGCTGCCTATCGTCGGTGTGCTACGCGAAGTATACCGACGATATCCCAGCGCCAGATGGCGCGATGTTGGCGCTATACGCCGACGACGCCGCCTTCATTTGTACTTCTCTGACCGCCACGCACGCGGCGGTCAAGATGCAGCGTGTACTGTTTACGCTCCCGCCTTGGCTGAATGAATGGAGACTGACGGTCAACGTGGCAAAGACCCAAGCGCTTGTTGTGGGGGGTGAGTGGCAACCCGCGCCCCTTACCCTGCTCGGAAAAGCCGTCGACTGGTCCCCGACGGTGAAGTACCTTGGAGTGACCATTGACCGTCGTCTCACCATGCGACAGCACGTGCATAACATAGTTGGACAAGCTCGCGCCGCTCGAGCTCTCCTGCGTCCGGTGATCTCATCGTGCCTCCCGCTCCGCGCGAAGCTGAGCGTCTACAAGGCCTACATCCGCAGCCGCCTCACCTATGCTGCCCCTGCATGGTACGCTCTGGCCGCAGAAACGTACCGTGCACGGCTGCGTGCGCAGCAGTCGCTGTCGCTGCGACACGCCGTAGGCGCCCCTCGCTTCGTGAGGATCGAGACAATCGCCCGAGACCTACACATGGAGAACCTCGACGACTACATCGGTCGCTTGAGCGCCAACATGTTTGCACGCGCCGGGGAGTCGAACTTCCGCCACCTGCGTGAGATCGCTCCGTACCACCGGCGCCCCCCGGACAGACCTTTGCTGCGGGACTTGATCCCCGCTGCAGCCCGATGTAACGTTACAATTTTCCGGGAGGGAAAAAAGGTAAAGTTTAGGAGAAAACTATCACCAGGACTGGAGGAGTTCCGGCTTAAAAGAAAAAGTAAAAGAAAAAGGAATAGGTAACATTAATTTAATAGATGTTAAAATATAAGTACGAGTATAAGGCCAGGGAAACCGGGGGTAAAGTTGAAGGTCTTGACGGTTTCTTTAAAAAAGCAGGTTATCAGCACACGTCGCTAAGAAGGGGGCCTCGAGTAGGCCTCCCGTTGCCAGGAAGTGGCCTCAAGTAAGGCCTCCACGTCGCCGACCTCAGAAGAGTAGGTCGTGGTAGTGAGGGCCGGCAGAGGGCTGAAAGCCGCCAGCCGTCGGCATCACAAGTCACTGCAGACCACGACGTTATTATTTCAGAGGGCACAGCCCTCTCACTCGGCGCTATTATTCAGGACTTCTTGCCAAGGCGAACACCAAAATTAGACCATCTTCACGGCCTCGGCTCCCTTCCTTTTATAGATTGGTTGACATTTCAAAATTTTAACAATGTGATTCTAGAACAAATAAGAATAAAAATTTATAACAAGGTCTAATACCTATACAACATAACCTACTGACAGCTCTATCAATAAATTAAAAATAAAATCTAGGCTTGTCATTAACTGACATTAAAAATTACAAAAGGTAAACAAACATGAGAGAACTAGAAAATCGTAAGTATTTCGAAATATAAAGGCCTAGGAATGTTACAGATAATGGCCATGCAGATAATTTGGAGAGAACGTATAATAAAAGCGAAGAAATAAAAAATAAATTAATAAATAATAAATATATTGAAGCGCTCGTGGCCCCGCGGTCTCAGTGTTCTGTAAACGATCACTGAGTTACGCAACTTTCACTATGGCTGGTACTCGGATGGGTGACCACTTTGTGGCATTTACATTTGCGAGCGTTTCCATGCTTCGGAAGGCACGTTAAGCCGTTGGTCCCGGTTGCCAGTAAAATTACGTGGGACAGGAATCCACACGGTGAAAAGTGGGCATATAATATGCCTCTGCCACCCCTTCGGGGATAAGGCGTGATGGATATTTATTAATTTTTTTTATAATAAAACATTTAATTAAAAAAGTAAGTAAAAAATGTTACATTACATTTCCCCGACAACCCCGGAAAATTTTTGATTGTAATGAAAAAATTTTGTTTATAAGAAAGAAGGCATTGACCAGCTAGAATTATCCTATATGACTATTTACAGTGGTACAGAAAGTTTTACAAAAGATAAAAATTACGTTACCCGATAACCCTTGAAAATTAACAACTGAGAAAATTTCGATGTTGTAAAAGAAAAACCTTGCTCTTTCATACACCTTTCATCAACCCACATTTCATACTCCCTCAATCATACATCACTAACATACTTAGGGGATATGGTTCACATTCTATGACACATACTCCACAAGGAGAAAACATTTATTTTAAATTACGATGGCTTATTTTTTTAAATTAGGTGTCGTAATCCGCACCTTTTTTAAAACCCGTTAAAATTAAAAGAAATATTTACAAAGCTTTCCTAGCTTAAGAAAAGCAGTCAAGGTTTGAAAGCATAATTGCTTAAGAAAAGCCTTCAAGTTTCAAGTAGGTAGTTTAAGTATTGAAAAATAAAACTTTCCTGTTTAAGAAAAGTAGTCAAGGTTCAAAGCAAAATTGCCTTTTCAAGAAGCTAAGTTTAAGTATTAAAAACGATACACAATGACTTATTTAAAGAGTTGTGTACCGCTCTATGAGGAAAAAAGAACAAACAGAAAGGAAAAATGCCATAAGTTTTTGGAAGTAAAATTTGTGAAGTATTTACAATGAACTTAATGTTAAATGATAAGTTAAAAATTATTTCTAGATACATCGAGAAAAAAAAACCGTTTCAACGGTTTTTTTTCTCGATGTACCTACATATACACAAGGTTTTAAAAAAAATAAGATTAAACAGTTTTATATAAAAACACAGCAGATATAAAACTAAACTTTAAAATTTAAAACGTGCCATTTTCCTCTTAAGCCGCTCCAAAATGAAAAAAAGTGGTGACAGTTTCTCTTATGTTTCAGATCAAAATCAAAGCATGATAAGCGAAAAGTTCAACGTGCTAATCTCCCAGAAGGATTAGATAAATTTTATAAATTTTGTAAAGATTTTAAAATATTAAACGAGTTTAATACCACATGTTACCATGGTAACAATGTTGCCGTAGTAACAAATCAAACTAAATGAAGTAATGTTTAAAGTGTTGATTTATGTTAAGTTTTGTATAAACAACCACAGGATATTGTCCTGCAGCCGTCGTGAAGTGTCCCAGCCCCCAACTAGTAAGAGACCACAAATGGTTTTAAGAACACTCACTAGCGAAGACTGGGTACGATTACCAGAGGGTAACCGCAGAGGTGTGCAAGTGTGTGGGATGCAGTATAATGATGTATTAGTAGATAACGATAGTGCCTAGGTGATAACGACTATAGGATATTGTCCTTAGTACGTCGTAGAGAATCCAAACCCCAACTTGTAAGTGACCACGAATGGTTTTAAGAACACTTGCAAGCGAAGAATGGATGACAATTACCATTGGGTAACCGCCGTGGTGTGCAAGTGTGCTTGGGATGCAGTATAGTGATGTATAAGTAAAGTGTAAAGAAGTATTGTATGGGTTGAGGTGGATGAGGTGATGAAAATATAAGCTTACCAAATAAAAATCTCTTGAGCAAGTTTGTTTTAGAATTTAGGGCCGTATTCCAGAACGTTTCTCAATACTCAATCGACGCTTGAGAGTAGATTTTATAAGGCAAAAACTAGCCTCAAGCGTTGAATGAGTATTGAGAAAGGTTCTGGAATACGAACATTAGAGAATCTGAAAAAAAATTAAAGAGGGGGGGGGGGGTTAGTTAAAAGTTGGGCGCCAGACTGTAATGTTCCAATTTTCCGGGAGGGAAAAAGGTAAAGTTTAGGAGAAAACTATCACCAGGACTGGAGGAGTTCCGGCTTAAAAGGAATAGGTAACATTAATTTAATAGATGTTAAAATATAAGTACGAGTATAAGGTCAGGGAAACCGGGGGTAAAGTTGAAGGTCTTGACGGTTTCTTTAAAAAAGCAGGTTATCAGCACACGTCGCTAAGAAGGGGGCCTCGAGTAGGCCTCCCGTTGCCAGGAAGGGGCCTCAAGTAAGGCCTCCACGTCGCCGACCTCAGAAGAGTAGGTCGTGGTAGTGAGGGCCGGCACAGGGCTGAAAGCCGCCAGCCGTCGGCATCACAAGTCACTGCAGACCACGACGTTATTATTTCAGAGGGCACAGCCCTCTCACTCGGCGCTATTATTCAGGACTTCTTGCCAAGGCGAACACCAAAAGTAGACTGTCTTCACGGCCCCGGCTCCCTTCATTTTATAGATTGGTTGACATTTCAAAATTTAACGATGTGATTCTAGAACATAAAATTAGAATAAAAATTTATAACAAGGTCTAATACCTATACAACATAATCTACTGACAGCTCTATCAATAAATTAAAAATAAAATCTAGGCTTGTCATTAACTGACATTAAAAATTACAAAAGGTAAACAAACATTATGAGAGAACTAGAAAATCGTAAGTATTTCGAAATATAAAGGCCTAGGAATGTTACAGATAATGGCCATGCAGATAATTTGGAGAGAACGTATAATAAAACATTTAATTAAAAAAGTAAGTAAAAAATGTTACATTACATTTCCCCGACAACCCCGTAAAATTTTTGATTGTAATGTGTTTATGTTATTATAAGTTTCTCATGCCAGCCTAGATGGCGTTGTACGATTTCGCTGTATCGCGGTATAGTTAACTCACGGGTTTGTATACTGGTTTTGAGTTTCCTTACGAGGGCATAGATGGCGTTGTGCACTATTGTTACATCTCGGTATAAGTCTCGCTACCCCGAGGCCTATTTAAGTTTAAGTTTTATTTGTATAAGTGAGAACCATTGTTATGAACCGTATCGTAGTAAATATATACTCAGTATAAAAGGCTGTGTATTATTTAAAGTGGACCCAATTGTGTTCATGGTCCTTCGAGCCGGATTGCGATGATTCGGCATACTCCGTGGTAGTCTTCGAGACTACAAGTCAGGTTTACTGGTCAGTGGATCGCTGGTCAGATAGTATACCCTGCTGACAAGGGGGACGCTACGCGCTGCGTCTCGTCGGCTGAGGAATCAGGAAGTGGTCACAGAGGAAGCAGAACGTTGCCGCAAGGGGGCGCCACCAGTTACACGTTACACAGTGAGTGAGTGCAGTGTGGGACATCAATCGTGAGTACATTTTCGAATTTATTTGCCAAAGTAAAGTTAGAAGAATTTGAACCTTAACGTCAAGACTAGTGAAACTTAGAAGTATTTGAAAAATTGCTAACAAGTATTGGAACTTAGAATATTTTAAGTAGATTTAGATTTGTGATAGTTTTAAGCTAAAAGTTGGTTTGACGGGGAATCCACGTTTTCTAACAGACTTTATGCTACAAACACTTGTAATATTTTGAAAAATAGTTTTGGGACTTAGAATAATTTTAGTTCAAATTGTCTTAGTTAAAAATTTGCAATTATTTTATGTACTTAGAAAATCTTTAATTAGTTATTAGATGCTTAAACTATATTAGTTGTTTTATTGCTAGCATATTTGTGTACTATTTGCATATTAAAAAACATTAAGTGTATATTAGTTGCTTTATGGTCTGACAGTAAAATATCTATGCTTTCTATTTATTAGTTTAAAGTAGTTGTGCTTGTGTTTATTTAGTAAACTCTGTAATCAGATAAGATATTAAAAATGGAGTCGTTGGTCAATCTTCAGGAGGACATAAAGGCTAAAATGTTAAAAGCTAGATCTAATTTTAGGAAGTCTCCAAAAGAAAGAGTAACGTTTTCATATATCGAAGCTAGAGTTGAAAATTTGGAGAAACAGTGGGCATTGTTTTCAGAGACCCATACTCAAATTATAAGCACAGCAAAGAAAGCAGAACTTAGTTGCTCTGACTATATGAAAAATGATATGTATGATATTGTTGAAGAGTTTTATATACAATTTAAAAGCGAATTAAAAGATATGTTAAATAGTGTAACCCCCAGCAAGTCGCCTTCAGAGTTAAAGACTTGTTGTCATAGTGAGAAGGTAGGCAATAGAGTCAAGCTGCCAGAGATTAAAATCCCTACTTTTTCCGGTAAATACACAGAGTGGCAAACATTTAGGGATTTGTTTATGGGTTTAGTTCATGAAAATAAGACATTAGATAATGCGCAACGGCTCTTTTATCTAAAAGGACACTTGACTGGAGAAGCTGAACAATTGTTACGTAACATTAAAGTAAACTCAGATAACTATGAGATTGCATGGGATAAACTAAATAAAATGTACCACAATAAGAGATTTCTGGCTAAGGGTATTTTAAATCAAAGGGCTTTAACTTCAGAATCGGCTTCAGAAATTAAAGGTTTGATAAATACTACTACTGAATGCTTAGAGTCCATTAAAGCGTTAGGGGTAAACATATCGTCTTGGGATATTTTAATTATTTATTTAATCAGCGCTAAACTCAATCCAGACACAAAAAAAGCTTGGGAACTTAAGGTGTCATCGGATTCCACTGATGAATTGCCCACGTTTGAGGAGTTTTCAGATTTCTTAACGGGTCGGTTTAGGGGTCTGGAGAATTTAGAGTCAAAACCCCGTGTTGAGAAAAAATCTAATTCTAAGTCATTCCATATCATAAAAACAAAGGTTAGTTATTCTTGTGCGTATTGTGCTGCAGATCATAAAATATCTTCTTGCAAAGCTTTTAGCAAGGAATCCAATGAGAGTCGACGTGAATTCGCTATGGAAAATAAATGATGTTTTGTTTGTTTAAATAGCAACCACACTGCCAAATATTGTAAAAAATTTGTACGGTGTCAGGTGTGTAAACGGCGCCACCATTCTTTATTACACCCTAGTGGTGTTTCTGGGTCTACTAATGAAGACACGGTTCAGAAAAAGTCCTCATCGGGTATACAGATGAAGGAGGAAATAGTGACTAATAGTCACAAGCATTCCGCGGAAGCGGAGGGGTCAAGTGAGCCACTGGTCTCTTGTCTTTCGACAGGGAACTGCGGTAAAACAGTTCTATTAACTACAGCGGCCGTGCAAGCTGAGTCGAAAGATGGGAATTTTCGCATGATTAGAGCTTTATTGGACCAAGGGTCGAAGGGATCTTTTATAACCGAAGCTATAGTGCAGTACCTAGGTTTAAAGAAGATTTCTACGAATAACACTATAACTGGTGTCGGTGGACACAAAAGTGTAGTGTCAAGGTCTACCGTTCAGGTTAATATAAGGTCAAGAGTCGATCCTAGATTTCAAATTAAGGTTAATGCTTACGTCTTGACGTCAGTTACGGCCCTTCTCCCAGTTGCTAAGGTAACTAGGGTAGAACGGGTAAGCTTGACTGTGGGAAAGTTGGCTGATCCGGAGTATCACAGACCTAACAAAATCGATATTTTGTTAGGTGCTGAAGTATACAGCCACATTCTTAAAGTAGGTATTAATCGCAGTGAATGTGGGTCCCTCTTAGCGCAAGATACTGCCTTCGGATGGGTGTTATCTGGAGTTTGTGACGTAGACAACTCAATAGTTATACCTTCTCACATCACCGTGATGCATTGTAGTTTAGGTGGTGACGATTTGTTAAAAAGTTTTTGGGAACTAGAATCCGAACCGTTAGGTGTTAAGAAAATGCTCACGGAGGAAGAGCTTAGATGCGAGAAGATGTTTACAGATACCACCAAACGGGATAACAGTGGCCGATATATAGTACGGCTACCGTTTCGGGATGCGGACCCGGACTGCAAGTACGGTGAGTCGAGGAAAATAGCTGAAAGAAGATTTAAAGGGTTAGAATTAAAATTACAGAAAAATATCGAATTAAAAATTAATTATACAAAGGTTATCAAAGAATATTTGGAATTAAATCATATGAGAAAAGTTACTGAGCTAGAAAAAAGAAATATAGAAGCTGTTTACTTGCCTCATCACGCAGTTGTTCGGGAGAACAAGACCACAACGAAGGTCAGGATTGTGTTCGATGCTTCCTGCAAGGGAACAAATGGTAAATCCCTTAATGATAATTTGATGGTGGGTCCATCCTTGCAAGCCGAACTCCGTCACACTATTATGAACTGGAGAAAGTATAAGATATGTCTGGTTGGGGATATAGTGAAAATGTATCGACAGGTTTTAGTTGACCAAAAAGATACCCCATTTCAGAGAATTCTATGGAGAGACAGTCCTGAAAATGAGATAGAAGAATATGAGTTGGTTACGGTGACATTCGGCACTGCCTCCGCCCCATACCTTGCTGTACGGGCCTTGCATCAGCTGGCTTATGATGAGTGTCAAGGTGAGCCTGAAATATCCAAAATAATTTTAAACGATTTCTACATGGATGATCTCATGACTGGAGCTGAAAGCATAGATGACTGTTTTTATATATATAGGGAACTAACTAGAATATTGGCTAAGGGAGGATTTCCAATGCAAAAATGGATAAGCAAAAGCAGGGAGTTATTAGAAATGATAAGAAAGGAGAATAATAGTTCAGGTGAGGAGTTAAGAATACAGGTAGAAGGTACAAAAATATTAAGACTTACCTGGATCCCGTGTCAAGATGTTTTCCAATACACTGTAGATCTCGCTCCGCTAAGTGAACCTGTAACAAAAAGAAAAATTATTTCAGATATTTCTAGGTTGTTCGACCCTCTTGGGTGGCTAGCGCCGTGTGTAATTGTAGCAAAAATATTTATTCAGAAGCTGTGGCTAGCGGGGATTGAGTGGGATCAAGAGGTTCCCATAAATTTATTAAAGGAATGGTCTACTTACCGGCAAAACTTACATGCTTTAGTGGATATTAAAATCCCCCGGTGGTTACATACCTGCAAAAGCTCAGTTAAACTCGAACTGCATGGCTTTGCAGATGCTTCAAAATTGGCTTACGCTGCAGTTGTGTACTTAAGAGCTGTAGATGAGGCCGGAAATATTCAAATATCTTTGGTAGCTTCAAAAACAAAAGTAGCACCCATTAAACAGGTGTCGATTCCTCGGCTAGAGCTTTGCGGAGCAGTCCTTTTATCAAAACTGATTAGGGAGGTAGCTGAAGTGTTAAAAATAGCTAAAGACGACCTATATGCATACACTGATAGTGAAGTAGTACTGGCTTGGTTGAATCAACATCCAAGCCGCTGGAAAACATTCGTGGCGAATCGCGTCTCGGAAATTTTGGGTATCTTTGACACCCAGCACTGGTCTCATATATCGTCTAAGGATAATCCAGCAGACTGTGCGTCTCGCGGTATCTCTCCAATAGATCTATCAACCACAGCTATATGGCTTGAAGGTCCTGATTTCCTCAGACAACCGGAAATCAATTTCAAGAGACCAAAGCAACTGCTCACAACTCTGGAGCAGATTAAGGTCCACACAACTATCTGCGACACTGCTCTTTGGCAAAGATTCTCTTCTCTATCCAAACTTAAACGTGTTGTTGCGTATTGTCTAAGATTCCTAAACCTGAAACGAAATTCAGTGACTAGGCACAGCACTAAGAATTTGACAAAACAGGAAATCGACAATGCATTAGATTTATGTACAAAGAGATGCCAAGAAGAAAGCGGAATTGAAGGATAAGGGATATTTAGCTAAGAAAAGGAAAATGTTAAAATCACTAAACTTGTTTTTAGACGCTAAAGGTATAGTTAGGGTTGGTGGGAGACTAGGAATGTCTCAGTTAAGTTTTAACGAAAGGCATCCGATTCTTATTCCTAAAGAATCATGGTTAACGAGACTTTTGATTGCCGACGCTCACCAGAAAACCATGCACGGTGGTCCACAACTTATGGTCACGTATTTGCGTTCTATGTACTGGATTGTAGGCGTCAAAGGTTTAGTTAAAAAATATTTCAGAGGTTGTGTAACTTGCATACGTTACTCAACTAAGGTAACCAATCGACTTATGGGACAGCTGCCTTCATCTCGGGTGACTCCAAACAAACTATTTTTACAAAGCGGTGTCGATTACGCTGGTCCATTGACTATAAGAGTGTCTAAAGGCAGAGGTAATAAGTCTTATAAGGGGTACATAGCATTGTTCGTGTGTATGTCTACACGAGCGGTGCATTTGGAACCAGTCAGCGATCTAACTTCTCAAGGGTTTTTGGCTGCCTTTAGAAGGTTTGTGTCCAGGCGTGGTCGATGTGCAGAGCTGTACAGTGACAATGCCACAAATTTCGTTGGAGCCGCTAGAGAGCTGGTTGACTTATTCCACAGCGAAAAATCGACCTTTAAACAAGAATTGACTGAGTGCCTCGCGAATAACAGTACCCAATGGAACTTTATACCCCCACGAGCTCCAAATATGGGCGATTTATGGGAAGCCGGGGTAAAATCAGCCAAATACCACCTGAAAAGAGTCATAGGGAACTCCACGTTGACATATGAGGAACTAGCCACCGTATTGACTCAAATTAAAGCTTGCCTCAATTCGAGACCCTTATCCTACATGGAAGAGCAAGACGATCTTGTAGTCTTAACCCCAGGTCATTTTCTTGTGGGCGAACCACTTGTCGTTGTACCAGACGTTAATTATGAAAGGTCTAATATATCCTCTCTTCGGCGGTGGCAATTTCACCGAAAAATGATGCAAGATTTTTGGCGACGTTGGTCGCAGGATTATCTTCACCAATTCTTGCAAAGGCATAAGTGGCAGTACAAAACCCCAGAACCATCAATAGGTGATGTAGTACTTATAAAGGAGGATAATATGCCTCCTGGTAGATGGTTGCTAGGTAAAATTGAACAAAAGCATCCAGGTTCGGACAATATTACGCGTGTAGTCACAGTACGCACAAAGGATACATTTATTAAAAGGCCGACTTCAAAACTGTGCTTATTACCAGTAACTGTCTAATTTGTTGTATGTATTTAACTATTGTTTATTGTCATAAGTATAAATTGTTATAAGGAGTGTATTTTTTTTGTTAGCAATGCACAACCGTATTACTCTTTTTAGAAGGACAGTTTGCAACGTGTCCTTGGTGGGCGGAAATGTTTATGTTATTATAAGTTTCTCATGCCAGCCTAGATGGCGTTGTACGATTTCGCTGTATCGCGGTATAGTTAACTCACGGGTTTGTATACTGGTTTTGAATTTCCTTACGAGGGCATAGATGGCGTTGTGCACTATTGTTACATCTCGGTATAAGTCTCGCTACCCCGAGGCCTATTTAAGTTTAAGTTTTATTTGTATAAGTGAGAACCATTGTTATGAACCGTATCATAGTAAATATATACTCAGTATAAAAGGCTGTGTATTATTTAAAGTGGACCCAATTGTGTTCATAATGAAAATATTTTGTTTATAAGAAAGAAGGCATTGACCAGCTAGAATTAACCTATATGACTATTTACAGTGGTAGTGAAAGTTTTACAAAAGATAAAAATTACGTTACCCGATAACCTTGAAAATTAACAACTGAGAAAATTTCGATGTTGTAAAAGAAAAACCTTGCTCTTTCATACACCTCTCATCAACCCACATTTCATACTCCCTCAATCATACATCACTAACATACTTAGGGGATACGGTTCACATTCTATGACACATACTCCACAAGGAAAAAACATTTTTTTTAAATTACGATGGCCTATTTTTTTAAATTAGGTGTAATCCGCACCTTTTTAAAGCCCGTTAAAATTAAAAGAAATATTTACAAAGCTTTCCTAGCTTAAGAAAAGCAGTCAAGGTTTGAAAGCATAATTGCTTAAGAAAAGCCTTCAAGTTTCAAGTAGGTAGTTTAAGTATTAAAAAATAAAACTTTCCAGTTTAAGAAAATTAGTCAAGGTTCAAAGCAAATTGCCTTTTCAAGAAGCTAAGTTCAAGTATTAAAAACGATACACAATGGCTTATTTAAAGAGTTGTGTACCGCTCTATGAGGAAAAAAGAAAAAACAGAAACGAAAAATGCCATAAGTTTTTGGAAGTAAAACTTGTGAAGCATTAAAAATTACAAAAGGTAAACAAACATTATGAGAGGACTAGAAAATCGTAAGTATTTTGAAATATAAAGGCCTAGGAATGTTACAGATAATGGCCATGCAGATAATTTGGAGAGAACGTATAATAAAACATTTAATTAAAAAAGTAAGTAAAAAATGTTACATTACACCGACCGGACCAGACAACGTCACCCTGAAGCCGGCTGATGGGCGCCTGTCGGTAACCCTTTCCGCCAGGCTCGACCTCGCTGACGCCTCCAGGGTGACCCCCAGCTGATGACCAGTCGGATAGGTTACAGCGTAGACATCGAAACATCGTGAACGAGTTAACATCAAGACCACTCTCCGAGGAAATCTTCAAGAACGCGCAAGAGATCAAGAACTACAATCAAGCCTATTCCTATCGCCTCAAGACAATTCAATAATATCATAAGGACCAATATACATCTGAACTATCTACGATCTTTCATTGAACCCAATACAGTCCACAACATTGTATTGGTCCTTCGAAAGCCGGATAAGAAGACTGAACCAGCGAACATTAACATGGTGGGAACAAGAAGCCAAGGTGGTGTGCCCGAGGAAGAACGTGTCCAGGAACTCTCCGAACGTCGGCAAGAAATCGAGCGTCAGCGCATCGAGGCAGAGCGACGCCTACGATTGTCCCTGCATCCACCGGCATCACCGTCGACGAAGAGGGCTGACTCTGACGACCGTCACCGAGCCAGGTCGCCTGCACCCTCCGCAAGATCCGTTCGCTCAACCACCAGCGCCGCTGCCCGGATTCGTATGGCTAAACTGGACGCTGCAGAGAAGCTTGCGACAATACAGAGGCGACAGATGGAGTTGGAAGCCGAGATGATCAAAAAGCGCCTTGAAGCTCAAGTTTCGTCCATCCAAGAAGAACAAGAGAGCCTGCACGAGGAGCGTTTCCCGCACTGACGATCATCAGCGGGTGGACGAGTGGCTACGAACCAACCCACTCGAACACCGGGGAGAGATCAGGGCTACGAGGGAAGAACCACGAACGCTACGCTTCGACCTACCACGAGCTGTTGTCAGTAGCACTCCGAACCGCTACCGGCCCCCGCGCAGTCCTACTGAAGATGTGCCCCGTAGTCATCGCTGGACCCAAGGGGGCGGTGAGAACGCACTCCTGGACGAAGGAGCTACTGTAACGCTTATCGATCAAGACATCGTCGAAAGCATTGGAGCCGAAGGTCCGGTGCATCCACTGCATTTAAACGGAGTCAACATGTCACAGAGCGAGCATGACAGCAGGCGAGTGAACGTGGAGTTACGTGGCGTTAACAACAGCGCGCTGTACAAGATACGCGCGCGAACGGTGAAGAATTTACGGCTCCACGAACAAGCGATCCCGGAGTCCGTAATGAAGCTCCGACATTTGGGCAACCTGCCCCGAGACGAGGTCTGCTATGAACGAGCACGCCCCGGTATTCTAGTTGGCTCCGACCACTGGGAACACATCGTCTCGAGAGAACTGAGAGTTGGTGGCGCCAACGAACCTGCCGCCTCCAGAACTCTCCTTGGCTGGGTGGTGCATGGAACCGCACCTCGCAGTATGATCGTGAACCACGAGAACGTGCTGCACCTCTACGAACCAGAGCGCGAAAGCTGCACGAACTTGTAGATAAACACTTCTCTATCGAAGCACTCGGCGTCGCCACGGAACCGAGGATCAGCGACGCAGATCGACGAGCAATTGCTGTGATAGAGAAGACTATTCGTAAAACGGATTGCGGATACGAGATCGGCTTACCATGGCGGCAGGACAACCTCACGTTGCCGCCTAGCTACAACGCCTCAACCGAGTACCGATCAAGGTGTGAAGACAAGAACGAGCGCTCACCAAGAGAGAAGCACTCAGCGCGGTCATGTCTATTTATGAACCGCTGGGCCTTTTGAGTCACTACACGGTCAGAGCAAAGATCGTGCTTCAGAGCCTATGGCGTCTTCAACTGCCTTGGGACGATCCTATCCCGGAGGCAGAGAGCGAGCTGTTTGCAGAATGTCACACCTCGAAGTAATCAGCAAACTGCGTGTGCCACGTTGCTACGGACTACGGGACCGCGAGCGCGTAGAGCTACATGTTTTCTGCGACGCCAGTGAACAAGCTTACGCCGCCGTAGCATACTGGCGGACTACGAGTAACGACGGAGCGACACACGTGTCACTAGTAGCGGCAAAGGCGAAGGTGGCGCCAAAACGAACACAGACTATCCCTCGCCTCGAGCTTCAAGCTGCAGTCATCGGTGCCAGACTTGCCGACGCCGTGCAGCGAGAACACACCGTTGAGATAAGTCGAACTATCTTCTAGACCGACTCAACCACGGTGGTGCATTGGATACGAAACGATGCGCGCCGCTACACACCGTTCGTTTCACACCGACTAGGCGAGATCTCCGAGCTCACCGAAAAGAAGGCATGGCATTGGCTACCTACCGAGCATAACGTAGCTGACGACGCCACCCGCCTCACGAACAATTCCATCGAATCAGAACACCGATGGTTCCGAGGGCCAGGCTTCCTATACGAACCTGAAAGGGAGTGGCCCACCGAACGTGATCACGGCACGACCAGGAAGAGGTCCTACATGTGACCGAAGGAGACACAAGATACCCGTGGCTACCTGATCCCGCTCGTTTCTCTAAATATGAGACATTAGTTCGAGCCACGGGGAGAGTGCTTGCCTTCGTTGACATGCGAGTGCGACGCACTGCCACACGACTGACGAACGATTATATCGAACAAGCCGACCGGTTGCTCATACAACAGGCGCAGCGAGACAGCTTTGGCGACGAAGTGCGGAAACTACACGACGGTCGCCCCGTGCCGAGATCGAGCCGACTGTACAAATTGGACTCGGTACTGGAAGATGGCCTACTACGACTGCGAGGCCGTATTGATGCCGCCACAGCCTCGCCCGATACCAAGAGACCAATCATACTGGACGGCCGACATTGCCTTACCAAATTGATCGTGCTATGAGAACACTGCGCTGCAGGTCATGCCAACAGAGAACGCGTGACCAACGACCTACGACAGCGCTACTGGATCATCCACCAGCGTCCCACTGTGCGTGCCGTAGAAAATAACTGTGCGCTATGCCGCGTGCGACGTGCGAAGCCACAGCCTCCAGCCACAGGCGATCTGCCACGAGCCCGGTTGGACCCGTTTCACCGTCCCTTCACGATCTGTGGGGTCGACTACTTCGGTCCTATGACGGTAAAAATCGGACGTCGTCGTGAGAAGCGATGGGGTGCGTTATTCACATGCCTCACGTCACGCGCCGTGCATTTAGAGCTGGTGCCGTCTCTCTCTGCGGACTCTGCGATCATGGCACTACGGAGAATGGTTGCGCGCAGGGGCTGGCCACGGATTAAGTACTCGGATAACGGTACGAACTTCCGAGGAGCTGACCATGAGCTACGAACTGCCTACGCGGAGTGGCTACCGAAGCTGCACGACGAGGGCCTGCTGCACCGGATGGAGTGGCGCTTCATCCCGCCTGGTGCACCGAATCAAGGAGGAGCCTGGTAACGCTTGGCGCGTTCCGTGAAGACAGCACTAAGTGTGACGCTGAAGGAAAAGGCGCCCTCAGAAGAGATCCTCCACACTCTACTGACTGAAGCCGAGCACTCGATCAATGCTCGGCCACTGACCCACGTGATTGCCGACCCCAATGACCCGGAACAGCTCACCCCACTTTGTGTTGGTCACCTGCACTTTCTGTTGGGCACTTCAATAGGAATGCCTACGACTGGACCCTGCGCAGAAGCGGATCGACGAACCTGGCGAGCTAGTCAAGCGCTCGCCGACCACTTTTGGCACCGATGGGTCAAGGAATACCTACCGACTCTAGTACCTCGCGGCGAACCACAGAACAATGCTCGGCGGTTACGACCCGGGGACATCGTCGTAATCGTCGACAACAGTCTGCAGAAACGTCTGGCCAATGGGCAGGGTGTCCAAGACCTACGAGGGGCCTGACGGCGGTGTCCGCTCTGCTGAGGTCCAAACGAAGAGCGGGATATTGCGATGGCCAGCGAGCAAGATCGTCGTGCTTCCCCAGTAAAAAGCTGTGCAAGCTACGCCGGGGAGAGGATGTTATGGACGCAACGACGATCGCAACAGAAATGATCCTGACGCGCGGTAATTGGCCGAGCGCGCACAATGGGCACTCTGAGAGTCCCACTAGTTGCGAGCCGTCACCGAGCGCCACCGAACCTAGCGCGCTCTGATTGGCCGGTCGGTGACGAAGCTTTTCAACGGCATCCTCCGCACCAGCCACTTTCCCGCAGCATGGAGACTCGGCCGAGTCATTATGCTGCCAAAGCCCGGGAAAAATGTACTGAAGCCCGAAAGTTATCGGCCCATTACGCTGCTGTCGACACTCTCGAAAGTCTTCGAGAAGCTTCTACTCCTGCACCTGACACCACACATCCAGCCACGCGACGAGCAGTTCGGCTTCCGAGCCGAACACTCCACCACGCTGCAGCTCGCGAGGGTACTGCATCATCTCACCGTCGCCCTCAACAAGAGAGAGCACGGTGTTGCAGTACTCCTCGACATGGAGAAGGCATTTGACCGCGTCTGGCACGACGGCCTGATCTACAAGCTGGCCACGCTACGCGAAGTACACCGACGATATCCCAGCGCCAGATGGCGCGATGTTGGCGCTATACGCCGACGACGCCGCCTTCATCTGTACTTCTCTGACCACCACGCACGCGGCGGTCATGATGCAGCGTGTACTGGATACGCTCCCGCCTTGGCTGGATGAATGGAGACTGACGGTCAACGTGGCAAAGACCCAAGCGCTTGTTGTGGGGGGTGCGTGGCAACCCGCGCCCCTTACCCTGCTCGGAAAAGCCGTCGACTGGTCCCCGACGGTGAAGTACCTTGGAGTGACCATTGACCGTCGTCTCACCATGCGACACCACGTGCACAACATCGTTGGACAAGCTCGTGCCGCTCGAGCTCTCCTGCGTCCGGTGATCTCATCGTGCCTTCCGCTCCGCGCGAAGCTGGGCGTCTACAAGGCCTACATCCGCAGCCGCCTCACCTATGCCGCCCCTGTATGGTACGCTCTGGCTGCAGAAACGTACCGTGCACGGCTGCGTGCGCAGCAGTCGCTGTCGCTGCGACACGCCGTAGGCGCCCCTCGCTTCGTGAGGAACGAGACGATCGCCCGAGACCTACGCATGGAGAGCCTCGACGACTACATCGGTCGCTTGAGCGCCAACATGTTTGCACGCGCCGGGGAGTCGAACTTCCGCCACCTGCGGGAGATCGCTCCGTACCACCGGCGCCCCCCGGACAGACCTCTGCCGCGGGACTTGATCCCCGCTGCAGCCCAACCGGACCAGACAACGTCACCCTGAGGCCGGCTGATAGGCGCCTGTCGGAAACCCTTCCGCCAGGCTCGACCTCGCCGACGCCCCCAGGGTGACCCCCAAATGACGACCTCAGCTGCCACTGGCTTGTAGACCGCCCATCGGAATCATCCGGTGGGGTCAGGGCTCGCTAGCGGCACGCTCCATCACCGGACTTGACGCCCGGATTTGACCCCACGGCTTTTTACAGCCAAGTTCAGCGCCGCCTGTATCGACAGGCGGCGCTGAACTTCACTGCAAGAGGCCAACGCCTCGATCAGTCTCCCCCCAACTCCCCTAGGGGAGTTGTGAGATGGCCAGTCGGATGATTGGCCGAGCGCGCACGAGAATACTCTCTGTACGACCCGCTAGTTGCGAGCCGTGCGATTACATAAAAAGCGGCCGCTTAACGGGTTACAGCGTACTTCGACCGCGTCTGGCACGCGAGTCTGCTATACAAGCTGTCTACATCGCCGATGCCCCGTCGAGTAGTGGAAGTGATAGCCTCGTTCCTGCAAGACCGGACATTTCGAGTAGTGGTGGTGAAAGAGATCTCCGCATCCCATCCCATCACGGCCGGAGTACCACAAGGTAGCTGTCTGTCGCCTGTGTTGTACTCACGTTACACCGACGACTCACCCGGGACCGACGACTAAGCATTCGGAAACATGTGAAGGACGTGCTCGCGCAGGTGCGGAGCGTCCGTGCACAGCTGCGTCCGGTGCTCTCGTCACGAATACCTCTGCAGGCCAAGCTGTGTATATACAAGTTGTATGTACACACACGCCTCACATACGCAGCCCCAGCTTGGTACGCCCTCACAAGCGAGGAAACACGTAAAAATCTCCGAGCACAGCAGTCTCAGACCCTCCGGACTATCGTGGAAGCCCCTCGCTATGTGAGGAACGCCACAATCCAACGGGATCTTCGCGTCGAGAGCATCAACGACCACATCAAGAACCTAGCCAAGACGATGTTCAAACAGGCGGACGCCTCAGCGTGGGGCCACATCCGTGGCCTGGCGCCTTGGCAAGCACGTCCTCCGGACAAGCACAGGTTTCCGCGTGACCTAGTCGCACACACTCCACCTGAGACAGCGACAACACCAGTCTAAACTTAATAATATACTTTTGTTCTCACCCGCAGAAACCTGCCTACCCACTGAGAGCAAGCCACACCCATTACCGGCACGAGCCACGCCCTCTAGCGGTGGCTCGTCCCTGCTCGGCGCGGGGATGGCGCGCCACGCCCATTCACTCGGCCACCACTAGCCGAATAAACAATTCGGCTACACCACACACGCCCCCCCTATCCCCTTTTTCTGTTGCAGAAAAGGACGACCGTCGCGAGCGACCGACATGTGCGCGTACTCCACGCGATACGCGCACACTGTGGAAGCGACAGCGACCGACCCAACCCAACTGCAACAAGAAAAGGAACAAACACCCGGGGAGTCTGGGGTCACACGTAAGTCGCCGCCTCGTCGCTGTTCGCTCTCAGCTGGGCTTCCACCAGCGGTCTCACCTGGCTGGAGCAGTACGCCACGTACGGTGTGAAGACGGATCGGCCCCAGCTCCCCACATACCACGGACCACAAAGGTCCCACCAAAGGACCCTCCCCTTTTCAGGGAAGGAGCTGATCGCCACAGTAAAGGGGCCAACGCCCCGACACTGTTTCTGCACACCCCCTATTGGGTGGTGCGAAGACTACGATGGTTACAGCGTAGACATCGAAACATCGTGAACGAGTTAACATCAAGACCACTCTCCGAGGAAATCTTCAAGAACGCGCAAGAGATCAAGAACTACAATCAAGCCTATTCCTATCGCCTCAAGACAATTCAATAATATCATAAGGACCAATATACATCTGAACTATCTACGATCTTTCATTGAACCCAATACAGTCCACAACATAGACTTTTGTTGATGATATATCAACAAAAGTCTAGTAATGCACTAGACTTTTGTTGATATATCATCACCTGATGGTACCCACAGGTTAGACGGCAGTTATATAATTAACTGAGCCAGTGGGCTGTTCAATGTATGTTAACCTATTTTTCCGCTAACTATTGACGAATTTCATTTTTTTTGTGCAACGTATACTTTCAATTTGGTTCTAAACAAATTTTATCAATAGATTCTGAAGCCAGTGGCTGAAGTAATCAGTGCAGTTGCTATATTTAAGCTTCGCTTCGCATAAATTGATTAAATTGTATCCTAGACTGGTTGCGCCGGTATACGATTCGAAAGTTGCCGCGTTTTTTTTTTCTATGTTGCATCGCCGATCTCCATTTGTTTTTAATTAATTAGTTGTCGTCACTCCTACCCCGCTTCCCTTTATTCCATTTCTCTTTCGCACCTACCTTGTCTCGCATAAGAGAAGAGCGAGACAGCTGTGTTACCGCCATTTAGCGGTAGAAAACGCCACTCACAGGCAGCGAGGACGGACTGAAGTCGCTCTGGATAGAACTGCAATGGCCGCGCGCGCGTTCGCATCAACTTTTTGCAATAGTTGTGTTTTCCATGGATAAATAGTGTTTTCGTGCAATGGAACCAGGGATCCAAGTCTAGGGACGTCCCGGCAGCCTCCACATCAGCATCTCGCAGAAGCATTATTATTATTATTTCCTCTTTATTTCATTATTAACATATTAATTTATATTTTTAAATACATTATATATAAAAAAAACCTATTTAAAAATATAAAAAATAGTGTCCCACCGGCATCGGGTGCAGGGACCAAGCTACCGGTGGTTGGTTAGGGCTTCAAAGACAGGAACCTCCTCACAATACGTGCCGTGTCAAGAAGGACTGCCTTTTGTATCAGGCCCTTGATCCAACTATCTAATGAGAGCCTCTTCAGATGGTTATCGAGACTCTTTGCCATCAAACCATGGACCGAAACGATAATCGGAACAATAATTGCCGAATCAACACACCACATGTCAACAATCTCATTAGCCAAGTCCAAGTATTTAATTTCTTTTTCTTTTTCTGCTTTTATGAGATTGTCGTCATGAGGAATGCTGACGTCGATAATTATTGCGCGACGTTCCAATCGATCTATCACCACTATATCAGGTTTATTAGTAACTATAGTCCGGTCAGTGATGATAGAACGATCCCAATATAATGTGACATGACCATCTTCGAGAACTGGGTCGGGTACATACCTGTAGTATGGTACTTCTAAATCTACAAGATGGTATTTCAGAGCAAGTTGCTGATGTATAATCTTGGCTACTTGGTTATGTCTATGCAAATATTCTCCATTGGCGAGACGAGAACAACCCGAATATATATACAATATGTCTGAGAGATTCTCCGGGACAATGACATGCCCGACAAATGTCAATTGTACCATCCTTCAGAATATATCTTCGGTAATTGTTCGTCATGACAACTTCGTCCATAATTGCAAAAACAAAACCTTCGGTTTCTCCGAAAAGATTACCGAACCGCAGCCAAGATACAGACGCTATTAAGTCAATTTCGGGCCTATATAAGGCCCGATAAAATCGTCCATGTAGTTCTTTGCTCTTCCATACCTCCTTGCGATCTTCAATACCAAGCACTTCAGGTTTGCGCCAGTTCTCTTTGCCCATTGCCAGCGGAGTTAGGCCATTGTCCACTGCGACTACATCACGGTGCATATAAGTATCTGTTTTAAAAAAACACTCCCTAAGGTTGCATATCTCGCGGTTATGTAAGGTCTTGGCATTTAAAAAGCCACGACCCCCAAATTTCCGCGGGACATACAACCTCATTACAGATGACCGGGGATGATGCATCCGAAATGCAGTCAGTAGTGTTCGTACCCGCCTATCAATCCTATCGAGTTCAGTCTGAGTCCATCTGAGTAAAGGAGTACATTAGGACTGGCATGACCCAGCCATTGCAAGCGCGCAACTTGTTACCACCTGACAAAAGACTTTTTAACACTTTCTTTAGGCGGCCATAGAAACGTTCCTGTAATGCCTGTTTCATACCAGAATCGGAAATTCCTAATGCCTGTGATATACCCAGATATTTGTAGGTTTTGGTTGCAGAAAGAGAGCTGAGCTTAGTAGAATCTGAAAGTTCTACACCATCAGATTCCACAATCACACCTCTCTTAACATGCATGACTGCACATTTGTCCACCCCAAATTCCATTTTGATGGATTTACTAAAGTTATCTGTTATTTTTAATAAATCCATCAATTGCAATTTGTTGTGGGCAAATAATTTGAGATCATCCATGTAAAGCAGGTGGGATATAACTCCACCATCTTTACGCAACCGATAGCCCAGCCCTGAATTCTCTAGCAAAGTACTCAGAGGATTCAGAGCTAGACAGAACCACAAAGGACTCAGACTATCCCCTCGAAATATACCCCGCTTGATGCTAGTTGGTACACCATTATCGCAAAACCGACGACATCCTGGATAGCAAAGGACTGTTTTCCACTGCCTCATACATGCCTTCAAGAAAGTACATAGAGTTGTATCAATTTTATACAACTCCAGCACCTTCAAAAGCCATGTATGTGGCACCGAATCAAAGGCCTTCTTATAATCTATCCAACAGGTCGCCAGATTTTTACGATTACGACGCACCTGTTGGCTGATGGCCATATCGATTACAAGAAGTTCCTTAGTGCCACGGGCCCCACTTCTACATCCATTCTGAGAGATAGATATTATAGAATTTGTCTCTAAATGCTTAGTAATTTTGACTCTCAAAATGGATGTTAAAAGTTTATAGATAGTCGGTAAACACGTTATTGGTCTATAATTTTTGGGGTCCGCAGTACTACCAGACTTATAGAGTAAGTGAGTTATTCCAGTTGTCATGAAATTGGGAAGTGTACCCACATCTAGAGATGTTTGAAATTGTGATGCTAAACGAGCATGTGAGCTTTGGAACCATTTCAACCAGAAATTGTGCAGTCCGTCCGGTCCCGCCGATTTCCAGTTCGGCAATGAACGAACTGCATTGGCAATATCTTCTACGTCTGTAGAAATTGGCTCCATATCCTGTATATTTTCACAGGCCCGTTTAACATCTCTCATCCAAACACCTTCCGTATGATCAACAGAAATCGACCAAATGTTGTACCAAAATGCATTTGTAGCATCAACATCAGGAAGAGTAACGTCATTTTCATCTAGATGTGGGTTTTCCCATTTTCGATAAACCCACTTCTCATCTCTTTGGAACATACGATTCTGAGTATATCGATCTACTCGCTTTTTGTAACGCCGAATTCGATTTGCCCATGCATACACTTTTTGTTTCAGAAGGTCGATGCGCTCTGTGACACATGATGCGTATTGTTGAGGACTTATATTAGTTCCCAAGAACGCCTGTTTCACAAAGCGCATCACCCTCGGACGACTGTTGCCTAATTTAAAGCATATTAGCTTTCCAATGAGTGCCCTGGTCTCGGAAATACACCTCTCAATTCTACACTGCCCGGCTGGTTTTGTAGGCCTTGGTCGAGTATTTATTTCATTGACAAAAAATTTAACTTTTGCTACTCGACAGGCTGCAACAGCCGCACAGTATAAAATTGAGTGGGTATCACCAAGATCTCCACTATTCTCTAAAAAATTAAAGAGTAATGAATCCAGGGCACACACAAGCGCCATATTTCTTTTATGCATACGAGGAAGACGTGGTCTATTATCTGGACTTGTAAACCGATATTCCAGAAGCGCATGCTCCAAAGCACTCCTTAATCGTTCGTCACATTGGGTACTTACGGATATAGTCTCATTGTCAACAACCTCCCCAGCAACAATGTCACGTGGTGTGTGACTTACCGATGAGGTCACATTTTGTGACGAAGTAGTGACAAGGAAGCTATTCTGTACGTCAGAACGTAGCCTCTCAAGTGTGGTACTATCAAGCATATTACAACGCTGAATAGCCCGCACCTGATCTGACAATCGTTGTGATGACACGTTGACAGCAGGCTCAAGTTCCTGAAACACAGACAGTAAACGACAACGGTACGCAGTGAGGTTAGCACCCAGCTCTGTAGCCGCATAATATGCCCGCATGACGTTTTCGTTAATTGCTTTAGTCCACTTCATGCGGTGCACATCACCACCGGCAGCGAGGGCCCTATTCGAGGCCGGTGGGCCTCGGGGTCCTAAGCTTGCAGGTGGCCGGCCTCTCCCCTTCCGACGTACAGGTGATGGCGACGTCGGCGGAGAGAAATACTCGTCGCTACTAGTGTCGGTGCTCGACGCTTCGATGGCAGGCAATATCGCTGGAGCGGTTTCCGATGGTTGCGAAGCGGAGTTGCATAACGAGTCCGGGGATGGTAATTGTGCAATTTGTCTGGTTTTGGCTCTGGTCAACATGATTTACATACCCATTTCCTTGAATATTTTTGTTGTGACATTATCTGTCATGTCACTATGTATATGATTATGGTATATATCCAAAATATTCATATTATTTTCAGTGTTTGAAGGTTCTATTGCTATTATAATTTTATAATTGTAATTTCCATATATGTATTTGTATTAATATTGATAAAATGAAATAAAAATATCTTAGTAAAATAAATCTGTTGACTTAGTTACAGTTAGTTTATTATTATTTCCTTTATTAAATAAATACACATATAAATTACATTTTTTAAATACATTATATAAAACAAATCTATTTAAAAATATAAAAAATAGTATCCCACCGGTATCGGGTACAGGGACCAAGTTACCGGTGGTCAGGGCTGCAGAGACAGGAATTTCCGCACAATACGTGCCGTACCCAGAAGAACCGCCTTTTGCATCAAGCCCTTGACCCAACTGCCTAACGCGAGCCTCTTAAGATGTTGGTCGAGGCTCTTGGCGATCAGACCATGTGCCGATACATCTATCGGAACAATAATCGCTGAATCCACATCCCACATGTCGACAATCTCGTGAGCAAGGTCCAAATATTTTATTTGTTTATCTTTTTCGGCTTTTACGAAATTCTCGTCATGTGGTATGGTTTTATCAACGATTAATGCGAGGCGTTCTGACCGATCTATTACCACTATATCAGGCTTATTGGCTACAATAGTCCTGTCAGTGATAATAGATCGGTCCCAGTACAATGTGACACGACCATTTACTAGAACTGGGTCGGGCACATACCTATAATACGGTACCTCTGAATCGACAAGGTTATATTTCAGTGCAAGTTGCTGATGGACAATCCTGGCTACTTGGTTGTGCCTATGCAAATACTCGCCGTTGGCAAGACGAGAACAACCAGATATTATATGTCTAAGAGATTCACCAGGTAGGTGGCATGCCCGACATATGTCAACCGTACCATCTCTCAGAATATACTTCCGATAGTTATTCGTCATAACAACTTCATCAGTAATTGCGCAGACAAAACTCTCGGTTTCGCCAAATAAATCACCGAACCGTAGCCAGGAGACAGAAGCTAATAAATCTACATCGGGCTTATGTAAAGCCCGATAAAACCGTCCATGCAGTTCTTTACTCTGCCATATCTCCTTGCGATCGTCAGTACTTAGTATTAGTGGTTTGCGCCAGTTCTCTTTGGCAAGAGCGAGTGGGGTCAGTCCATTATCTATTGCCACCATATCCCTATGCATCCCCACGTCAGTACGAAGAAAATATTCTCTAAGGTTGCATATCTCACGGTTATGCAAAGTTTTGGCATTTAAAAAGCCGCGACCTCCACATTTCCGTGGGATATACAACCTCATTACGGACGAACGCGGGTGATGCATTCGATATGCTGTCAATAGTGAGCGAACTTTCCTATCCAGGAAATCTAATTCGGTTTGAGTCCATCTAAGTATGCCGAAGGAGTATACTAAGACTGGCATAGCCCACCCGTTGATAGCACGCACCCTGTTTCCGCCTGATAAAAGACTTTTAAGTACCTTTTTCAGGCGGCCCAGGAAACGCTCTCCCAACGTTCGTTTCATGTCAGTCTCAATAATACCCAATGCCTGCGACATACCCAGATATTTATAGGTTTCAGTTGCGGAAAGGGATCTAAGTTTTGTAAAATCTGAAAGTTGTACTCCTTCAGATTTCACAATCCGCCCCTTCTTAACATGCATAACAGCACATTTATCTACACCAAACTCCATTTTGATAGAGTTACTAAAAGTTTCAGTGACCTTTAGTAACTCAGTCAAGTGGGATTCGGTGGAGGCTAATAATTTCAAGTCATCCATGTAAAGAAGGTGCGACACAACTTGACCTCCTCTCCGAAACTGATACCCCAGCCCTGAATTCTCCAGTAAAGTACTGAGAGGATTCAGCGCTAGACAAAACCATAAGGGACTCAAACTATCACCCTGGAAAATACCCCTCTCAATCTTCACAGGTTCACCATTCCCAAGAACCTGACGACACCCTGGATAAACAAGAGCCGTTCTCCATTGCCCCATACATGCCTTTAAGAAGGTGCATAGAGTTGTATCAACTTTATACAACTCTAGCACCCTCAACAACCACGTATGAGGCACTGAGTCATAGGCTTTCTTGTAATCAATCCAGCATGTTGCCAGATTTCTCCGGTTACGGCGGACCTGCTGATTAATGGCCATGTCAAGAATAAGGAGTTTCTTAGTACCACGTGACCCGCTTCTACAACCATTTTGAGAGTTGGACATAATAGAATTATTTTCAATGTGAGTTGTTAATTTGACTCTCAAAATGGATGTGAGAAGCTTATAGACCGTAGGTAAACAAGTTATTGGTCTATAATTTTTAGGGTCCGTAGTACCTGATTTATAAAGGAGGTGAGTGATACCTGAGGTCATAAAAGATGGCAGCAACCCAGATTCAAGTGATGTTTGAAAGCAAGATGCCAAACAGTCATGTGAGCTATGGAACCATTTAAGCCAAAAATTGTGCAGTCCGTCCTGCCCAGGTGACTTCCAATTGGGTAACGAACGAACTGCACTGGCAACGTCATCAGATGTTATGATTATTGGTTCCATTGTATGTATAGACTCACATGACAATCCGACATCCCGCATCCACTCATCCTCTGTATGACTAACAGGCGCCGACCAAATACTTCGCCAAAATGTGTTTGTGGCTTCAGTATCAGGCAGGCACATGTCAGTCACACGAAAATCAGGCTGCTCCCATCTTCTATACACCCACCTCTCATCTTTTTGGAACGAACGATTCTGATTATAGCGATCCACTCTCTTCTTGTATCGTCGTATACAATTTGCCCAAGCATAAATTTTCTGCTTCAGGTGGTCAATACGTTCCGTGACTCGTAAAGAGTATTCGCAAGGACTAATATCAGTCCCCGCGAATGCCCGAATCACGAAACGCATTACTTTTGGGCGTGTATTACCCGCCCTGAAGCAGCACAGCTTGCCAATGAGCACCCTAGTCTCGGCGATACGACGCTCAATTCTGCATTGCCAGGCTGGAACAGATTTTGGTCGAATAGCTGGTTTAAATTGTGTAAATTTAACACCAGCTACCCGACAAACTGCAACAGCCGCACAATACAGAATTGAGTGTGCATCACTTAAATCTAAACAAGTGTCAAAATAACTTGATAAAACCGAGTCCAGGGTACACACTAGCACTATGTTCTTTTTATGCGTAGGCAAACGCGGTAGACGTGGACGATTCTCAGGATCAGAAAACCTATACTCAGTAATTGTTCGTTCCAAAGTACTCCTTAATTCATCACTGTACTGGGTACTTACTCTTGTAGCAACATCATCCAGTTCTTCGTCAATGGAATTGACAGGTTCTACGTCATTATTCATTTGACTAACCACACTAGGTTGAGATGAAGAAGGGATGATGTGGCTACATTGCATTTCTGACCCTATTCGAGACCGGTGGGCCTCTGGGCTCCAAGCACGTCGGTGGCCGGCGTCTCCCCTGTCTACGTACAGGTGATGGCGACGTCGGAGGGGAGAAATACTCGTCGCTCGATGAGGAGCTCAACGTCTCAGCAGCAATCGGTTCCAAGGTTTCCATGTGCTGCGAGGCGGAGCTATGCGACGAGTCCGGTGGTGTTGTGTGTGCATTTTGGCGACTTTTGGCACTAGTGAGCATGTTATAATTTTAGCATTTTCTTATTTATATCTATTGACATGACTTTAAACGTCATGTCATTCTTCACAAACATTGTATATTTTCTTGTTTATTGCATATTTCGGTTTTTAAAATATAGTTTGATTGTATTGTTGTAATATTCTATGGTAAAGCTTGAATAGTTACTTTTGTTAAAATATTTCTGAAAAAGTAAAATGATTTTGTAAAATATAACTGCTCTTGACGTTGCCAATTTTTTTTTTTTTTTTTTTTTATTATTGTTATTATGTTTCTTCTTTTCACGAGTATCTTCTTTTTTTTTTCTGAAGTTACCCGGGCTTTTGGGAGGCGTACATGGGGACATACTGGTCCAACACGCAGAGGCCCTTTGAGAATTTTAATCTTAAAGGAAATGGGACCCCCACTACAGACAGTCCACGCCCGCCTTATGTAGAAGAACGATAATGGACCACCTCCAATGGGAGTTAAACTATTGTAAAATATGCTAACTAAGAAATGGGTTATTGGGTTGGGGGCTTGATGAACTAGGTGACTATATATAACTATGGATAAAGGCGGCGTCTGCCATTTTATATCTGATTATCCTAATTTTGGCAGACGGTGACTCGCCAACTCACTAGATGGGCCCCCTATACAATCGCCATAGGCATGATAAGCCTGTAAGCCTACAGGAGGTAACACCGGTGTGAGCGGCTTGGGGTTTCGAGCGGTGCGGCGCCGGTTTCACGGTTTTATTATTATTATGTCTCTTCTTTTTACACGGGTATCTTCTTTTTTTTCTCATGAAGATACCCGGACTTTTGGTAGGCTTACATGGGGATTTAGGTCCAACACGCAAAGGCTCTTTGAGAATTTTAATCTATGTAATAGGGAATGGGATCCCCACTGCAGATAGTCCACGCCCGCCTTATGTAGAAGAACGGTAATGGACCACCTCCAATGGGAGTTAAACTATTGTACAATATGCTAACTACTAAATGGGCTATTGAGTTGAAGGTTAAATGGAGTATGTAACTAAAACTATGGTTGAAGACGGCGTCTGCCATTTTAATATATTATTATCAAAATACTGACAGACGGTGACTTGCCAGCTCACTAGATGGGCCCCCTATACAATCGCCATGGGCATGATAAGCCTGTAAGGCGACAGAGGGCAACGCCAGTGTGAGCGGCTTGGGGTGTCGAGCGGTGTGGCGCCGGTTTCACCTTCGCGGGACAGGCCCGGAGCGGGCTTCCCCGTAGTTATGCCCTTGAAAATGACACTTCCACCCCCGAGCATATAGCTCTGGCTCCATTCCTCTGACCGGCCAATTAAGGCAAGCCAGAGTTGAGATTTGCTGCACTCCCGGGAGTAGCACTCTCACTGCTCTCCCGTTAGGCCATTAAATCCTAACCGGTGCAGAAGGGCTACAAAACTCTGAGGAATCGGGACCGATGTGTAGCCACGCACATTCAGCTCGCCACAAGCTGCCCTGCGGATGTGAGCTTTTCAATAACTTACTGATACATTTTTTTGTTGGTATCAGAAAGTAGTTAACTATAAAAACGAATCTACTATGCCCTCACAGGGTTGCGTTAGTCCTATAAAAGATAACGACTGTCCTCGAGGGGTTATTATTATTAGTGTGCCCATTCCTGTTTTCCATTTCATTTTCGTCGACAACCGCGTGTAAATTTCATTTTTGTCTTTCCCCGCAAATACAGTCCACTTCGAATTTATTTATCTCGCCCGCTCCACCATTTTCTGGTCCTAACGATCCGAATTTTTGATCAATTCGCTTTAGTAGTTTGCCAATACAAACGCAATAGTTTTTATTCCATAGGGAATAAACGCATAGGTTATAGTTTTTATTCCATTCGGAATAAACGCATAGATTAGGTAATAGTTTTTATACCATAGGGAATAAACGCATAGGTATAGGTTATAGTTTTTACTCCATTCGGAATAAACGCATAGATTAGGTAATAGTTTTTATTCTATAGGGAATAAACGCATAGGTAATAGTTTTATTCCATTAGGGAATAAACGCATACTTACCTACTGTTTTTCGCATAGGTAGGTCCTAAATAGTTGGTAATTTCGACCGACTTGCTCCGCATAATAATAGGTAGACCACGCGGGCAGGTACCTACGCTCGCGCCGCGTCTCGCTGTTCACCACCGCTTCCATTTGATCGTTCGTTAGTTTTGCACTGTAGGTAGCTATAGTTGTTTGTTTTAACAATGCCTCCGAAAGAGATTCCGGATCTACAGTTAAAACTATTACACGCTAAGAAGGATAGCTTTTTTAAGCGTATGCAATTAATTTTTGATTATTCATCGAGGATCGCAGATGAATCAATAAAAGAATTGTTTTTATCCTCAATCGAAACCGTAGATACTTTGCGCTTAGATTTCGAAAATGTTCTCGATAAAATTAACTTGCTTGAATTAAAATTAAATCCCGATTTCTTATTAAGTTACGACGCCATGTAATCTTTCGAAGATTTAATTTGTAGCATAAAACATGTCGCTAAGTCATTGCAAGCGCTTGTGCCCGTAGTAGTCACCGATTCGAAACCCGGGCCAGCCGGATTTGCTGAAACGGGACCTAAATTACCGCCCATACAAATACCCGAATTTGATGGCAATATTAAAAATTGGCCTTTGTTTTTCGCTAGTTTCGAAAAATAATCCATAATAATAATTCGTTATCGGATTACGAAAAATTACATTACTTAGTTAGTAAACTAACCAGGAAAGCAAAAACCGTTTACGCCGGAATAACGCTTTGCGCCGAAAATTATAGTTTGATTTTGAATACTTTGAAGGTCAAATACGAAGACAAACGCTTAGTAACAACCGCTTTTTTGGATCAAATATTTAATTAATAGCTCATAAGAAAAATAGCTCATCGTGTAATGAACACGACTTAGAAAAATTCTTAGATATTAATTTATTATTTTACTTAGATAATTTTTTTTTGTATATCGGTTTAAAGAAATTAGATTCCGAAACCGTTCGCTCATTTGTAATTGAAAGACGTGGCCATCAAATACCTAAGTTCGACGATTTAGAAACTTTCGTTCGTCAACATATTCGAATTTTGCAATGAACATCGCTAAACCACGGAGTAGCGAAAAATAGTCCGACTAATCGTAGTAAGCCCACGAAGTCCACGCACTCTTTTGTTAATTTTGAACCCACAACTTCGCAATCGCAAGCGTTGCATTCGAAAAATTGTTCTGTGTCAAGGTCACCATGACCAACTTTATAAATGTTCGGAGTTCAATAAACTCACTCCTAGCAAACGCTATAAATTTGTTCGTTCTAGTAATTTATTGTCTCAGTAAGAAACATCGTGTTTCATTCTGTAATTAGAATCATTTTTGTCGCAAGTGTAATGGTAAACACCATTCATTATTACACTTCGAAAACAATAATGCCGCGTCCAATTTAAACTCAGTTGGTACCTCGCGCGTTAATGGTAATAATTCGCTTGTAGTTAGCAATGCACCCGCTATGTCCGGTAGTTCGTCCGTCGATTCCGGCTGCGCGAACTTCGTGCCTAACCGTCCGCCCGCTGTGACGTCACAGCCGCCCGCGCCGTTGAGTCGCGACTGGGAGCGCTCTCGCGTGTTTTCGTCCCCGTCCGCGCCTAGCGACGGCAGCGCCTCTGCCGCGCGCCTCCAGCCGGATGATGTCGCTTTGTGCTCGCTATCAAGTTTGCACACAAGCCCTACTACGGTACTTCTGGCAACCGCTCGAGTTGTTGTTTACAATTCGCATGGTAGGGTACATAGTGTTCGCGCACTTTTAGATAGTGCTTCTCAAAGTAATTTTATTAGTAAAAATTGTTGTAGTCGTCTTGGTTTGCATATAAATAACCGCCCCGCCTGTAATGTTGTGAAAGGTATTGGGGGTTCCACTAAAGCCGTTCAAGGTTCTGTAGGGATTAAATTCCACTCGCGTTTTGATTTTAATGTTAGTTTTTCGCTAGTCGTCGATAAGGTTACCGAACTTTTACCGACTGTCGCAGTCAATACCTCATTATTGACTAATTTTAGAGATTTGCCTTTGGCCGATGATACTAACGCCGTTCCAGGAGATATTGATTTGTTAGTTGGCGCTTCGATTTTCCCGCACCTCCTGTTGCAGCCTAAGGTTCAAGGTCACGCATCGCACCCCGCGCCGATCGCCTTAGAGACGGTTCTTGGTTTTGTTATTGTTGGTTCCGCACCCGCTTGTTTTCATTGTAACTCGACAGTGTCATATTGTTGCGCCGTCGAGCCGCTGGACTCCGCTGTCCGTAAATTCTGGGAAATAGAAGAGATGAACGTCCCTCCTATTGTCAGCCCAGATGATAAACTTTGTGAAGAGTTTTATAGTCAAACGACTACTCGCGATAGTGATGGTCGTTATGTTGTCGCACTCCCCTTTAAGGGTGATGTTAATTTGCTTGGAGATACGTTTCAGTCAGCCGAAAAACGCTTCTTTTGTTTAGAACGGAAAATGCAGACATCTCCAAAGTTGAAGGAGGCTTACGATAGCATAATAATAGAATATTTGGATAAAGGTTTCATTTCACCCGCGCCTCCCGAAACCGAAGAGACGAAGCACGCTCCTTCGTATACCATACCGCACCATGGAGTTGTCCGCGAGGATAAACTAACAACCTAGTTGCGCGTTGTTTTAGATGGCAGCGCCAAAACTAGTTCGAATGTTTCGGTAAACGATAATTTGCACAGTGGTAAAAATCTCCAAGGTAATTTGTTCGAAATTATAGTTAACTTTCGCTTATTCGCTGTCGCGCTTTCAGCCGACATTAGACAAACGTTCAGTTTCAACGCATTTTGTATAGATTTTCGCCGCAGGAACCTTTACAGGTTTACGAATTTAATCGCGTTTGTTTTGGACTTAAATCCAGTCCCTTCCACGCTCTTGGCACTGTCAATCAGCTCGCCGCCGATGAGGGCGACAGTTACCCGAAGGCTAAGGAGACTGTAGAAACTGATCTGTACATGGATGATTATATTTATTCTGTGCAGACGAAGATCAGGCTGTCGCAACTGCGGCTGAAGTAATTGATCTCATGAAGGCGGGTCATTTTGATCTCGTAAAATGGACTAGTAATTCGCAAACGGTCTTGGATTCGATTCCACCGTCGCATCGCTTGTCGACTGTCAAGGAGTTTGATAGTAATGATACGCACAAGGTTCTCGGTTTGCGTTGGTCACCTTCGTCCGACATGTTTAGTTTGAAGGTTTGTCCTACACCGTCAACCTGCACTAAGCGCACCATATTGTCGTGTGTCGCACGCATATGGGATGTAATGGCACCTGGATGGATTTGTAGCACCTGTCGTCTTGTACGCAAAGCTTCTCATAAAAGAACTTTGGCTGTCCAACTGTGACTGGGACAACACTCCTTCTGACCACATCATTAAATTGTGGGACCGCTTTAGAGCCGAGCTTCCTATGCTCGAGCAAATTAGAATACCGCGCCATGTTGGCATCTCCGATGATAGTATTGTAACTGTTTTAGGTTTCGCTGACGCTAGTGAGAAAGCGTATGGGGTTGTTGTGTACTTCCACGCTCGTAACGGTGATGACATTTCCTTTCACCTTATCAGCGCTAAATCTGAAGTAGCCCCTAGTAAGGTAGTCTCTCTCGCTCGTCTCGAGCTGTGCGCTATATTGGTTCTAGCCCAGCTCATTAGTTCGATTGTTAGTAGTTGTCGCAACCGCATTAATATAGATAGAATTTTCGCATTCTCGGACTCGACCATCGCTTTGTGTTGGACACATTCTTCGCCCCATCGTTGGGATACATTTGTCGCAAATAGGGTGGCAAAAATTCAGTCGGAATTGAAGCCGCAAAACTTTTATCACGTCTCAGGTACGGACAACCCTGCCGATTGTTTGTCTCGTGGGTTAACACCTGCACAGATTTTGGATCATCCGTTATGGTTCCATGGCTCTTCCTGGTGCCAAGCCCCACCTGATGAATGGCCTGTTAGTCCTTTCAACCCCGCTACTGTGTCCACGCCGCCAGAGGAAAAGAAAACCTCTTTAGTTACTTCCGCATCTTTCGAAAAATCGCCTATCTTAGAGTTGGCTAGCCGTGTTTCATCGTGGTCGATTCTTTTACGTAGTGTTGTTTTTAATTGTCGATTTTTGAAAATCCTTCCTCGTCGCGAGCATGTTACCGCCTTCGACTTAAACAAGGATGAGTTAATCGTGCTTCGCTAACTTCAGCGATTTTATTTTTCGTCTGAAATTTGAAATTTGGAATTAAATAAACCTTGTAATCGCGCTTTTCAACATTTGAAACTTTTTTTGAAGGATGGCCTTATTCGAGTTGGTGGTCGTTTGAGCCAGTCCGCATTAGAGTACGATCAAATGCATTCTATAGTTCTCCCGCGCAAGGATTATATCGTTGATCTTTTCGTTGAATATCACCATAGGGTGAATTGTCACGCTGGTCCAGATTTATTAATGTCGATTTTGCGCCACAAATACTGGATTCTCTCCGCACGCAATTTGATTCGTTCGATAGTTCATAGATGTATTCCGTGTTTCAAACTTCGCCCGAAGTCATTCGCGCCCGAAATGGCCGATCATCGTGTTCCTTGTCGTGTTGTTCAGGCTGCTAAACCGTTCGTAAACACGGGTACAGATTACGCTGGCCGCTTCTGGGTAACAGTTTCTCGTAGTCGTGGTATACGCTCCACGAAAGCTTATGTTTGTCTTTTTGTTTGTATGACGACTCGCGCCGTTCATATAGAGTTAGCTGGTGATATAAGCACGCCATGCTTCATGGCTGCATTTAAAAGATTTTTGTCGCGTCGGGGTTCCGTATCTCGAATGTATTCGGACAATGGTACGAATTACGTCGGAGCTCGTCGTAACCTTTCCAAACTACATAATTTTTTGCGTTCCAAACACTTTAACACGGAATTTGCCTACGTCTTAGCTGAAAACCGCATTGAGTGGTCGTTCAATACGCCTGCCGCAAGCCACTTTGGTGGCACCTGGGAGGCTAATATTAAAAGCTTAAAGCTGCACCTGTTTCGCGTTATAGGTGAACTGATACCCACGTTCAAAGAGCTGAGCACCGTGCTCACTCAAGTCGAGACCGTAATGAATACGCGTCCTCTTTGTACAACCTTGTCTAGTGATCCCTCGGAGCCGCTTGCACAGACTCCAGCGCACTTTTTGAATGTTACACCGTTAAAATACTTACCCGCTTTTCAAATAGAGGAAGATCGACTTCATCTTCTCTCGCGTCATGCCTTATTGGATAAACTCGTTCAATCGTTTTGGAAGCGTTGGAGGACAGACTATTTGCATACGCTACAGTCACGTCAGAAATGGAATACTCCATCGAACCCTATTACTGTTGGTACTGTCGTAATTATTTTAACTGAAAATATGCCTCCATTACATTGGCCTCTTGGTGTAGTAGAAGAAGTTTTCCCTGGGTCAAATGGGATCACCCGTATAGTTCGCGTTAAAACCGCAACTGGTTCGTACTTGCGACCAATTATTCGTCTTTGTCCTTTGCCTAATCAACAGTAACTTCAATAACAAATTTAGCTTGTTCGATTAGGTTTAGTTTAGTTCGATAGCATTTTGTTTAGTTAGCAGCTAAAGCTTAGTGGCAACTGTATAGTCAGTTGTTCCTTTTTCAAAGGTAACCCTTCAAGCCGGGGGGGGGGGGGGGAGGGAATGGTTGCGCCGGTATACGATTCGAAAGTCGCCGCGTTATTTTTTCTATTTTGCATCGCCGATCTACATTTGTTTTTAATTAATTAGTTGTCGACACTCCCACGCCGCTTCCCTTTATTCCATTTCTCTTTCGCACCTACCTTGTCTCGCATAAGAGATGAGCGAGACAGCTGTGTTACTGCCATTTAGCGGTAGAAAACGCCACTCACAGGCAGCGAGGACGGACTGAAGTCGCTCTGGATAGAACTGCAATGGCCGCGCGCGCGTTCGCATCCACTTTTCGCAATAGTTGTGTTTTCCATAGATAAATAGTGTTTTCGTGCAATGGAACCAGGGATCCAAGTCCAGGGACGTCCCCGGCAGCCTCCACCTCAGCATCTCGCAGAAGCAGCAAGGTAGTGTGCCCATTCCTGTTTTCCATTTCTTTTTCGTCCACAACCGCGTGTAAATTTCATTTTTGTCTTTCCCCGCAAATACAGTCCGCTTCGAATTTATTTATCTCGCCCGCTCAACCATTATGCTTTATGTACAAGTAATATTGTAATAGTGTATCTCAAATGTTTTGTAAAATTGGAAACTTTACAATACATTGTCTGTTGTACGCTGATGATGCGGTAGCGATGGTCTCATCATAAGCCGACGTTCAGGCATTAGTCACTAATATGAAAGTAGAAGTCTTCGCTGCATGTTCTATCTCTAAACTTATGCGTGGTGTGTATAAAATCTTTAAACTTATGCGTGGTGCCTAGGATCTGGAAAGCAGCTTTTATCACCCCGATTCACAAAAAAGGCCCTAAAACTGAAATCACCAACTACCGACCCATCTCCAAGCTATGCATAATAGCTAAAGTTTTTGAAAAGGTCGTTTATAGACAAGTTTATGCCGCCCTGAAACAATCTCTCAGTCCTTATCAACACGGTTTTCTTAAAGGAAGATCTACAGTCACGAACCTTGTCTTGTTTAATGACTACATAACAAAAGCAATGGACAATGGTAACCAAGTCCTTCTTTTAAGGCTTTCGATCGCATATACCATAATCGGCTTATCCTGAAACTGGATAACATAGGAGTGTGTAGTGACCTATTGAGATGGTTCTCATCCTATATTGAAAATAGGTCGCAAGCAGTAGTGCTCAGCAATTACATGTCAGGTTGGGTCCCTGTACCAAGTGGTGTTCCACAGGGTTCTTTGCTTGGCCCACTACTGTTTATTGTTTATATAAATGACATAGACCAGTGCTTTAGGTCGTCTGGTTTATTAAGTTTTGCGGATGATATGAAGATTTATGCTACGATATCTTCACATAAAGATATAATGTCATTGCAGACTGACCTAGATCGTCTGGAAGTCTATTGCAGTGTAAATAAACTAGAATGCTAGCAAATGCTCAGTGGTAACATTCACTCGTAAACGAATAATTATTCCCACTAGTTACACTCTGGGAGGCCGAAATTTGGCTAGGGTCAATTCAGTTCGTGATCTGGGTGTGCATATTGACTCGAAATTAATGTTCGATGAGCATATTGACAACATTTTAAAGAGAGCGTCCAGAGCTTTGGGTTTCATAATGCGGTTGTCCAACAGTTTCAGACAGGCGAAAACTTTAAAGATCCTATACTGTTCATTTGTACGGCCTCATTTAGAATATGCATCGCAGGTATGGAGCCCCTGTTATACTAAATACATAGATAGAATTGAATCTTTACAGAGAAGATTCATGAAATACTTATGCTACCATCAAAACATTCCATATAGCTCTCAAAGTTATCTTAACCTATGTAAACGGTTTCATATCTTGCCTCTGTCAATTCGCCGCGAGATTGCTGATTATTTGTTTTTGCTAAAAATAATAAACCATGATGCCGATTGCTCCGAACTCCTATCTAAATTCTCCTTTAATGTTCCAATCAAGGTAATCAGATACATTCCTCAGCTGCATATTCCATCCGCATCAACAACCTACAGACAGAATACTTACATTGTTAGGGCGAGCCGTAATTTCAATAAATTATCCAAACAACATGATTTTGATGTCTTCTCCACCAAAGGAGCCTGTATTAAGAAAACGCTAAGTGAGGGTTTTTTGGTACTCCTGACTAAATGGGTAATTGGGTTTTTGTATTCTTTTTATTTATTGTCTACTGCTCGATGTCCGCTGTTTCTGTCTGCATTTAATTTATCATGAAAACTAAAAGTGAAAACTTGTTATTGGCTTTCTGTAACTTATGAGTTAGATATTTAGGTTTATAAGCTGTAAGTTTTCCATAACTAAATAAATAAATAAATGTTAAACTAAGAATCGGGTATTTGAAAGATAAAAAGTAGGAACTAATAGCAAGATTTGGGTAAACCGGAAACGTTTAGAGCAATTAAATGAAGTTATATACCTACTTAGGGAAAATGTTTAGCGCGAACGGAAGATGTGTTCTGAAGTACAACGGTGACTAGTTGCCTGAGACAGGGACATAACATTATGATTTTTTGATTTAAATATTAAATAAAAAAAAAGATGTGTATAATGAGTACGGGACATTTTATTTATTACTTGTACATAAAGCATAATGGTTGAGCGGGCGAGATAAATGAATTCGAAGTGGACTGTATTTGCGGGGAACGACAAAAATGAAATTAACACGCGGTTGTCGACGAAAAAGAAATGGAAACAGAAATGAGTACGCTACCTTGCTGCTGCTGCGAGACGCTGAGGTGGAGGCTGCCGGGGGCGTCCCTGGACTTGAATTCCTGGTTTCCTTGCACGAAAACACTATATATCCATGGAAAACACAACTATTGCGAAAAGTTTGTACTAGCGCGCGCGCGGCCGTTGCAGAACTATTACAGCAGGCCTTCAATCCGTCCTCGTTGCCTGTAAGTGGCGTTTTGGATGGCGCGTAATACAGCTGTCTCGCTCTTCTTTTATGCGAGACAAGGTAGGTGCGAAAGAGAAATGGAATAAAGGGAAGCGGGGTGGGAGTGTCGACAACTAATTAATAAAAAATAAATGTAGATCGGCGATGCAACATAGAAAAAATAATGCGGCGACTTTTGAATCGTATACGCAACCACATAAATTTGTTATTAAATATATCATCATTAACTCCTACATATATTATAAACGCGAAAGTTTGTAAGTATGAATGTTTGATGATACTTAAATACTTATAAAAACTACTGAATGGAATTTAAATAAAGTTTACAATAATATAGCTTATCTATCAGAATAACACATAGGCTACTTTTTACTCCGGGAACAAGTTCCTTTAGAAAACGGGAACGAGAAAACTTCATCACGCGGGCGGAGTCGCGGGCGTCAACTAGTATATCATAAACCTATAATAAAATCCAATACAATAAGAGATGTTCCATTTCGATTGCTACTGCCTATCATTTTTACTGTGGCGTGCCTGCGGAAAATACATCGTCAATCTATCTTGGCGGGGGCTGAGGAAGCGTTTTGGTGCCTACGCGACTTGGACTACCTGGCCTTAACTAGGAGAACGAAACAGGGGACTATATTATAGTTTACGTTCCACTTTAAAGACTAGCGACCGAGGTATATTGATAATGGCCTCGATTGCTTAAACAATGTACCTAACTCCGCAGGCCATGTTCCCTCCTCACCCTTTAGTTGTGAAAGAATTAGATGCAATGATGAATTTTCACCAATTAAAACTGTGTGCAGTGTGGATAATAGTATATGAAGTTCAAGTAGTACTTGCGAGGCATCTATAATAGAAAAGTTGCAAATAAAAAGTGATGCAAAGACCATAGTCTATTGCGATGAAAGAGGTAAAAATTTTGGACATAATTTATCACAGTTAGGTCGTCATCATCATCCGAGCGTATGTCCCAGTTGCGTCTCACGACGCCCGGGGTCCACTTTCCTACATTTTCTCCACTTCGCACGGTCGTCGGCGGGGCTGACATGGCCAGACATTTGTTACCTACGTAGCCCGGCGGTTGCCGCAAGACGTGACCATACCAACGAAGGCGACACTCTTGCAACTTGTCTGCAATGTCACGGACGTGAAGGCTGCCGCGGATGCGAGAGTCCATCCGCGTGACTCCACACATCCACCGCAGCATCTTCATTTCCGTGACACGCAGCTCCTGCTTGTGTCGCTCCAATATCGGCCACGTCTCACTGCCATGTAAAAGGACAGGTCTAATAATGGTTTTGTAGACCTGTCCCTTCAACCGGATCGGCACAGGGATTTTAGGGTCACAAATGACACCGGTCATCTCCCGCCATTTGGCCCACGCGGCAGCAATGCGTGACTTGACATCGCAATCGATGTCACTGGACGTGTGAAAAACAGATCCCAGGTATTTAACCTGGTCCGTGCGCTCGACCAAATCACCGCCTATGCGGACGGATGTGGGATCTGTCGAGTTTAGTGCCAAGTATTCGGTCTTCGCCACATTTAGTTTCAGACCGCCGTTCTCAAGCGTCTCCTTCCACGCCTTTACACGTCGCACCAATCTGCCCCTGTCCGCGTCTGCCAGCGCAATATCGTCAGCATACATGAGCAACCATGAAGGCTGCTCATGCGAGTTCCTGATGCTGTCCGACAATTCGTCTAATATTACACTGAACAGAAGCGGACTAAGGACCGAACCCTGGTGTACCCCGACGGTGAAGGGGAAGGGTTTCGTGTCGCCAACAGCAGTCCGAACCATTGAATCGGAGTCACAGTACATGTCCCGGATAGTGTCAATATAGACCTCTGGAACCCCTTTGGACCGCAGTGCCCACCAGATCATCGCACGAGGAACACAGTCGAAGGCCTTCTGCATGTCTAGAAACAAACAGTGCAGAGGCGTGTTCTTCGACCTGTATTTCTCTGCGACAACCCTCAGGGCAAAAACAGGGTCCGTGGTCCCATGACCAGGGCGAAACCCAAATTGACACATTTCCAGCTTATCATACGAGGTTGTAAGTGGTCTCGTGTGGCTCTGGCTACAGCTCTCTTTGTGGCGCGCTTGGCAGCCCTTAACGCGTCGCGGTCTTCGGAAGATCCAGTCGCTTGCCACTTTTTAAAGAGGGCTTTCTTCTCCCTAGTCTCCCTCTGGACTGCGTCGTTCCACCACCAAGTTTCTTTGTCACATTTGCGTTCACCCTTAGACTCACCGAGCACCACCTTCGCCGCTCCAAGGATGGCCGCCTGAACTTTGTCCCAGTAATGTCGAACTGGCCCGCCTTCAGCGTCGGTGCACTTGTCACTAACAGCTGAGACGAACTCCTGGGACCTAGTTTCATCAAGCAGCCACCATCTGATGCGGCGCTGGCACCGCTCGATGCGTTTGCCTTTGGGCTTCACGCAGAGGTCCATGACAAGGAGACGGTGTTGTGCAGTAAGACTCTCTCCGGGTATGACCTTGCAGTTGGCCACCTTGCCGATGCTGTGTCGCCTAGTGATTAGGAAATCGATCTAAGTTGTACGCCTCCCGCTCTTGTAGGTGATGAGATGTTCGGAGTTCTTTTTGAAATAAGTGTTCACAATGGCCAGATCGGCAGCCGCACACGTTCTGAGGATAGTTTCTCCTTCAGCGTTGCGGGTACCGTATCCAAAACCACCATAGACACTCTCAAACTCCTCACACCTCTCACCCACATGACCGTTTAGGTCGCCGCCCAAAACGATTCCCTGTGACAACGGAATGCCCCGAAGCACTCCCTCGAGTTGGCCCCAAAACGACATCTTATCGGCGTCGCTACAACCGGCCTGTGGCGCGTAGGCACTTATTAGGTGGGTAATAATCCCATCGATAAGCACCCTCACGATCATAAGCCGGTCGCTACAGCGTTTCACCTCCAAGATGCCGCTCTGCAGCCCCTCGGAGAGCACCACGGCCACCCCGTTCTCCCCACCAGGCGCACCCGTGTAGTACAGCTTGTAGCCTTTTTGCAAAGGCCGGGCTCTGTTGCCCTTCCACCGAGTCTCCTGCAGGAACGCCACGTCCAACCTCCGCCTGGAGAGTACCTACTGTAAGGTCATTCTGTAACAACATATCCCGGAGCTTCATACTCTCAAATTATAGATTTTATATTGACTGGTACACACTGCATGCAGTCTACTATAGTGGTACTGGTTGGTAGAAGAGGCAATATTAATAGTGACAAACTTTTAAAAATTTTTGATAAGTTATCAAGTCTGCAAGTAAAGCAAGTAATTTTGTCCACCTTGCCATACAGCACTGCTATGAGCCACAAGGAAAATCACTTAAAATACAAATTAAATATGAAACTACATACCATGGTATCATATTCCAAAAAAAAATGAATTGTTCGATTGGAACATAATTTTCAATAATAATAGTTTGTTGACATTAGATAGATATTTTGTATCAAAATTTTTACAACGAAAGGTAGCTCTGTTGCTATCTAATTTTTTAATTTTTCAAGCCAAATTATTGGTAAGTACAACTGCTTTTATTGAGCAGGATAGTTTTGACACTTCACATTTGGAAAATTAAATTCCAAAAAACATAGGACAACAGATAATAAATCTGGCCAGTTGACTTTGGCCCCTGAAAATAATCTTAGTAAAAATATTGTTTTTATAAACCAGGTGCACCATAATGTTAGAGGTTTAATAAATGGTAAAGATTTAGAGTTAGAGCTATACATTAATGCAAATTCTATTAATATTTTTTGTGCTACAGACCACTGGTTAAAAGATCATGAAATCACATTGTTGAACTTCGTAAATCACCAGGTTGCTAGCTCGTTCAATAGAAAACATTCTAAACGTGGAGGCTCCTTAATATTAATTATTAGCCCTCTCCATTGAGCGAGTTATTGAGATTGCCAGTATTGAGTTCGATCATTTCATCTTGTTAAGCGTATACAGTCCCCCTGGTGCTTCTTACATTAAATTTGAAGAAAAGCTTGAAGAAGCACTCTTCAAATGCCAATGTTCTAAGAAATCTATAATAGTTTGTGGAGATTTTAATGTTGATATATTAGATACATCATTAACTCCATCAGAGAGAAATAAAATGAAAAATTTATTTAAATCCTTTAATCTACATAGTACATTCTTAGAACCCACCCGTATTACAGCCACCAGTGCAAAATGTATTGATAATATTTTTACTGATATTAAACCTATTGATAAAGGTATTGTGGATCCTGTAGAGTCAGATCATCGTGGCCAATGGATAAAGTTTCCTAAAGTAGTAACCAAGTCTGCAAAAAACAAATTAAATATGTACCAATTAACCAAAGTCGTTTGAATAATTTTAAAGAAAATGTATTAAAGAGATTACCATATCTACCTAACTTCACTTGTTTAGACCAGTCATATAAACATTTATTTAATTTGATTAATGATGAGTTTGGCAAAGTTTTTACCTCAAAAACACTTCAGCTTGGTGGTCGTCCTGTTTTCAGTGACTGGGCAACACCAGGTATCTTTAAAAGTAGAAATAAATTATTTGAATTATATTTAGAAAAATCATATAATTTTAGGCAAACCTTTCAGGAATATGTTAAAAATTATTCAAAGATATTTAAACAAACGTGTTATCTTGCTAAGTCAAACTACATTAAAAATAAAATTTCTAATTCTGTGAATAAAATAAAAATGACTTGGAACATCATTAACTCTGAATGCGGTAGATCTTTGGTGACTGAAAGGGATTTCCACTTAAAAGTAAATGGTTACCATGTTACAAGGGACCTGGAAGTGGCGACGGAGATTGAACATTTTTTTTAAAATGTACCTATATTGACAACAAAATCTCTCCAAGCGTCTTCCAGTTCCGCTGAACATTTATTAGAAGAATCTGTTCTTTGTTGCAGGGATGCATTTGTATTCACAGATATTTGCGCTCAGGACATTGTAAAGACATTTAAATGTATCGAAATTAAGAAAACCGCGGACCTTTAGGGATTATCGGTCAAAACTTCATCATGTATAATTGAGGTCATTGCGCCCCATCTAGCAACTGTGTTTAATGACTGAGTTTGTAGTGGTACATTTCCTTATTTAATGAAACACAGCAAAGTCTTTCCCTTGTTCAAGGCTGGCAGCGCTACAGACCGGTCTAATTTCCGACCAGTGTCGGTGCTGCCAACTTTGAGCAAAGTATTTGAAAAAATAGTCTTAAATCAAATGCTATCCCATTTTAATAGTCATAAAATATTTCATGCGAATCAATTTGGGTTTACGAAAGGGCGCTCAAATTCCGATGCTGGTGTTGAGTTATTAAAATGTATTCATGAAGCCTGGGATGACAAGCACGATGCATTAGGTATATTTTGCGATCTATCAAAGGCTTTTGATTGCGTTCAACATGAAACGCTGTGCAAAAAATTACACCACTATGGAATAAGAGGCAAAGCTCTCGACCTTGCGTCTTCATATTTGAACAATAGAATACAGAGGGTCGATATTAATGGTACACGTTCTGTAGGATCCATGGTTACTATGGGTGTGCCTCAAGGTTCGATACTTGGGCTATTCTTGTTCCTCATTTATATTAATGATTTACCATTTTATGTAGGGGACAGGAATAGGATTGTTTTGTTTGCAGATGACACCTCATTAATTTTTAAAATTAAAAGACAATTAGATAAATATGACGATGTAAACAATGCAATTGCAAGAGTAGTTCATTGGTTCAGCTCAAATAATCTTTTCCTTAATGAAAATAAAACTAAATGTATAAAATTTACTCTACCAAATGTAAAACAAGTTGCGGCCAATGTTCAACTGAATGGACAAGTGTTAGAGTTTGTAGAATCAACTGTGTTCCTCGGTATAACTATTGATGTGCAATTTGCAGTGGGGCCCACACATAGAAAAGAAGCCTCTAGGTTAAGTTCGGCTGCATACGCTGTAAAAAAGATCAGGACTCTAACAGATGTGGATACGGCTAGAATGGTTTACTTCAACTATTTTCATAGTATTATGTCTTACGGTATTCTCCTTTGGGGGAGTGCTGCAAATTTAAATATTATTTTTGTTCTACAAAAGCGGGCTGTACGCGCTATTTATATTTTGGGCCCCAGAGTTTCTCTCCGAGAAAAATTCAAAGTAAATATTCTAACCGTACCATCACAATACATTTTTGCCAATCTTATGTATGTCCAGAAAAATTTATCACAATTTTCTAAACTCTGTGATTAACATAATATAAACACTAGAAATAAAAATAATCTTTCAGTCCACCACAGTCGACTACATAAGATTGGCGATTCTTTCCAGGGTAACTGTATACGCTTTTACAACAAGCTTCCCTGTGAACAGAGAAATTTACCTTTAAATAAATTTAAAAAGTTAATTAAATACAAAAAATATCCATCACGCCTTATCCCCGAAGGGGTGGCAGAGGCATATTATATGCCCACTTTCACCGTGTGGATTCCTGTCCCACTTAATAGGTGGTGAGCCCATTGCCGTGTTGAAATAGACAGACGCAGGTTGTGGCTACCTGCTGTTGAAATTTTCAAGCCGCCCATAAGGCCTTCAACCAGGCTTAACGACTGCCATTTTACTGGCAACCAACGGCTTAACGTGCCTTCCGAAGCACGGAAACGCTCGCAAATGTATATGCCACAAAGTGGTCACCCATCCGACGACCAGCCATAGTGAAAGTTGCGTACCTCAGTGATCGTTTACAGAACACTGAGACCGCGGGGCCACGAGCGCTTCATTATTATTTAATTAAATACAAGCTTTGTGAAAAAGGTTATTACTCCGTTAAAGACTATTTGCATTACAGGAACGCCTGGAAATGATCTGCTGGCAAAGTGAAATAATATTAAATTGTAAATAGGCCATCAAAAAAAAAGCCTTCGTAAGTTTCTTGCCGGTTCTTCTCAGGTGGGCCGCGTTCCGCACCGGTGGTCGCTTTAAATATTTTAAATAGTGTATGACATTTTGTAAGCGCCGTTAAAATGGTCTATGCAAAATAAAGATATTTTTATTTTATTTATTTATTATTTTACTGCATCCACAAGAACCGCACATCACTCACTTTCATTTTCAATCTCTACAACAGACAAAATTTGCTGTTATTGGCAAAAATATGCTTGCACTGAGCTTCGGGAATGCCACATTAGATATAGCTCAACGGGCAGATCCCAAACCAATGGAGGCTGATTATTATTACTCCAGTCTTCAAAAATCGGTCGGTGCAGGAGTGTAGGTACTCTCTCGGAGTATCAACATGGGTTTCGTCCTGGTTGTGACCACGGACCCTGTTTTTGCCCTGAGGATTGTTGCGGAGAAATACAGGACTAAGAATACGCCTCTGCACTGTCATAGGCACACTGGTACAGAAGGCCTGTGATGACTGTTCTTCGAGCGATGATCTGGTGGGCACTAAGGTCTAAATGGGTTCCAGAGACTTATATTGACATTATCCGGGACATGAACCGCGATTTCGATTCCGTGGTTCGAATTACTGTTGGCGACACGAACTTCCTTGTCACCATCGGGGTACACGTGAGATATCGGGGTTCGGTCCTTAGTCTGTTCCTGTTAAGTGGTGATATTAGACGTATTGTCAGACAGCATCAGGGACTCGCATGAGCAGCCTCCATAATTGTTTATATATGCTGACGATATCGCGCTGGCAGACGCGTAAGGGGTGGTAGGTTGGTGGGTTGAGCAGGTTGTTGCGACACAAGTAGAAGCTGCGTATCAAGTAAAGGAAAATGCTGCGGTGGATATGTGGAGTCACATGGATAGACCGCGTGAAGAACTCTCGCTTCCATGGCAGCTTTCACGTCCGTGACATTCAGACAAGTTGCAAGTGTTGCCTTCGCTGGTCTGGTCATGTCTTGTGGTATCCGCCGGGCTACATAAGAAACAAATATCTGGACATGTCGGCCTCGCCGACTCCTGGTAAAAGGTGAAGACCCAAGAAGTGCTGACTTGACAATTTAAGAAGACCGTGCAAAGTGGAAGAGAAAAAGTACTAAAGTGGACCCCGGAACTCGCGAGACGCAACTGGGACAAACGGATTCGGATGATGATGTTCCTTCTGCCCTTATCCCATGCTAGGTGGGGTCGGCACCACATACTTTCACATGTTGTCCTAAGAGTCGGCTATATTTTTAACCTACAACCAATATAATCATATTTTCGTCACACGACCCCCGGCAGGGTCACTACGCCAACAGGCACCCCAGAATATGTATACATAATTATGAAATTGTTTTAACTTTCGTGTGCTCGTAATTTATTCTGGGCCGTCACTGGTGGCCCTAGACGAGATGCCCTAAGCAATTGCTTAAATAGCAATCAATCAATTAATTGCTTAATCTAGGACTGACTATAAAAACTAGGGTTTTGGATGTACCCGAAAATTTGTTATAGGGAAATGAAAGTAAACAGCTGTATTTTTTAAGTTTATTGTACAAAATTGGGTAGTTGAGTAATCGTTACAAACCTATCCAGTCAAAATTAAGGTTAAGATTTCCCTAAATGCAGATAATCTTGTGGCCAATCCAATTAACTTGGCTGAGCAAGTTCAGAATACTTAGTATAATGTAGGCTTAGATCTCGAGTCCCACATGACAAACATTTTTATCATATTTATAACTAAATTAGGCACTGTTTAAAGAAAGGATTTAAATATTTATAAGGTTGCTTATTTCACATCAACAATTTTGGCTCTCCTTGGCCCGCAAAAATGTTATGTGACGATACATATTTATATAATATGTAGCAGTCAAGAGTCTGTCTTAGCATGCTTCGGTTAATTTGCTGTTTGTTTTTGGTTAGTATTAATATTTCCAGCTCCTTGTTCCTCTTTTTTTCGTTGCTTCTCTCTCATTAGTTCAGCATCTCTGCAACATAAACATATATTACTGGCTACACATCTTAAATCAACGCTTGATCAATTTATTAAATCGAAATAAACACATTATATTTGGTTGCTTTTCAGCAACCATAATCATAAAATAGTGGTCTTGTATGTAAACCCAAAAAAAGAAAGGTCAAATTTGATATACCTATATATACCATAAGGTCATTTTGGGTATTACTTGAGAGATAGTAACAAATTAGATCACCTTCACCTTCCTCATCTAAGTTAGTAGAACTTCTTTTTGTGGGAGATGTTCCCTACAGTTTATTGCTGCATAAATTCCCAACAGTCTATAGTTCGTTTGTGTTAAGAACGCAGTGAGTCATCAGGGCATCTGGAGAGTAAAGGTGTATTCACACAAAATGCAAACAAATTATATTTTAAGATTAAATTGGGTATGGTTTTATTTACTCATCAGTAGTTCTTTGCCTTTTTGTCTGATACATTTGTCAATTTAAAACAATTTACTAGCTACCACATAAGGGTAACCTGTAATGATAGTTTTAAGTGCAATGAATAAATTCAATTGCACTTCATCAAAAATGTTGTTGTCTGTTTTTTTGAAGTCAGCAAGTTCTAATTCATACAGGATTTTAGGTTATTAATAAATGCCTGAATATTTTCATAATCTTCACAAAACTGTAATTATTTAATATGAGGAATTCATTATTGAAACATTTTGATTACATTTATTAAAGTCATTGAATTAAACAATCATAGATTGCTGGGATCTTTTTTTTACTTGCTTCTTTTTGTACCTATTAATTTCCTTTCATTCATTAAGAATACTAAAATCTGATCCCTCTAACACACTTAGGGTCATATTGGCTGTATTCGAGAACGTTTCTCAATACTCAATCGATGCTTGAGGCTAGATTTTGCCTTATAAATCGACTCTCAAGTGATTCTTGAGTATTGATAAACGTTCTGGAATACAGCCATTAAACATTTATCTTCAGAATATTTATATTACACACTACAGTCATATTTAAATGACACTGATTGAGGCATTCTACATTACTTTTCTTTCCATACTTATTTTAAAGCCTTTCATTTATAATTGAGGTATTAGTTTAAAAAATCCTAGTGTCAGGCCATTAACGAGTCACAGCATTCTTAACCCAAACAAACTATAGGTACTAAACAGCAATGCCAGGCCTATGGATTCGTCTGTATAAACTTCAGGCAATATGTAATCAATCAACCAGATCTATACTAGCGGCACGCTATGATGGCTGTTTTGATGTTTGTCCTTTCATGAAGTTAGAGGGTAATTATACTACATCAGAAAACAGAGTACTTTTGTAAAACAAGTAATATATCATCACTATAGTAATATGTCGAACCGGCCAGCATAGCGTGCTGCTAGTATAGGTTTAAAATGTAGTGATTGTAGATCTCTATTTGTTATAGAGACAATTGCTAATCAATTGACGGACAGCACCGTTATCAAAACCTGTAGCTCTAAGATGATTGGTTTTATTTTCAGGCCCATCACAATCAATCAGTATTCAAATCAACATTGTTTGACAGTTTGCAGGTATTCATCACTGGTTCAGTTTGTAAATTATATCAGTATACACAGTAATCATGATTAGCCTAATCTTGAGATTATTGTCTATGATTGATGATGATTAGTCTACACTCAAATTTATTCCAAATTACTTAAAATTACTGTTCCTCTGTTTGGCAAATCTATTATCATCAAAGTGTAGGTATATGCATATACACACCACTACTGCAAGACACTTTCCTGCTATTTATATACATATTTATTTGAAATAAATGTGGTAATTAGGTCTACAATGTGCAGATCATCAACATTGGCAAGAGAAATACCTGTGTTTCCTTTCCTGTAAAGACATACCAGTCTTTTCACTAGCATTTTTTTTCTTTTGAATCTCCTGTTGTTTCTTTTGATTTTTAGCGCGAGCTAAATCTCTTTGATTACCACCTGTAACAAAATCGTCAATAATAAGCAGGCTCCTATGTACTACTACAATACATTTATGCATAATAACAAGGCGCACATTTGGCTCGCGTCACGATAGCATCCAGAAAGTTCCACAGAATTTGAAGAGGAACTGCCTTTAGATATAACGAAAAATATTACGTGCATTGTACAAAGTATAAGATTAATATTTATAAAGCAGAGGTACTTACGAGTCATCTTTCTATAGCAATGATTCAATGCCAGCAATGATAGACGTGGTGTGTTGCAATTTTCTAATTTAGTTTTTAGATCACTGTTACAGAAGACCGGACGATACGCTAGTCCGGCCGAAACCTAGGACAACGCACCGCCCTCTCTTCTAACCAATTCGAAATAAACTTTGAAAAACTAAATTAAATCGCTGGCTTATAACAAAAGCCTGGGCCAGCTGTCCACAACCACAAACAAAATGTCAGCACAAACAATATGTCAGTGTGTTGTTGTCAGAGACAAGAATAAAGTTTTTGAATCCTCTATGACATGTTTATTTATATCCGCTCCTCAGGGTAGTAGCGTGATGATATAGCCCTTTATCAGTCACGCCTTTGTTCTCGTCGCGCCCATTTCCATTTAATCCCTTCGTTCATTACTTTGGATCGCGAAGCCTGGCGATCTGTCCTCTCTGACTACTGCGTCAGGGATACAGCGTGAAGATAGTAATTTTTTATTAGTTCGTTACTTTTACAATAATGTATGAATATTTGTCCGTTTTGTTGATTACTGCTCTGCTCTTCAGAGTAGTAGTGTGATGATATAGCCTATAGACTTCCACGATGAATGCGCTATCCAATACATATTAGTATAGTTAACTTTATATTATTATTAGTATAGTTACCAAGGAGCAGGACACATCCGTACGTAGTCGAATCGAGCACGCGTTTGTTTGAGTTAATTTGATTGAGACGCGAGTACTTAGCATAGCTTGCTCGCTATTGGCTAGTCGCGACGTCGCGCATTGTCCTATTGGTCGTAGTGTGATGGTATATAGCCTATAGCCTTCCTCAACAAATGGACTATTCAACACAAAAAGATATTTGCACAACGAACCTGTAATTCCTGAGATTAGCGCGTTCAACCAAACAAACAAACAAACTCTTCAGCTTTATAATATTAGTATAGATACATACTAGTATAAAATTGACTCCGGTGAGCAGCCTGGTATGTTTTTTTAATAGAAATTACTCACCGGTAAAATGTTTTGACATATTTTTGGAACGAAGTTCCTTACGGCAGGCTTGGAGGAGATAGGGATTTTGCTGCGCGACCGAACTGAAAAAAATGTGATAGTAAAACCGTAAGAAAAAGTCCGTGGAATAAATCCATTAAATGAGACGTGCGCAGGCACGACAGTCGTTTGTTTTGCAAATTGTGTCGTTTCTACATTAGCCACATCTTTTTTTTATAGTTTGAAGTCTTATATGAGTTGCCACATTATTTAATTACATGGTAAGCGATTTCACTTGTACTTTGGGTACAAAATTTAATTAAAATTGGTTTAATATTGCACATATCTATTGGTCATTGACTTGGTCGACACTGATTGCGTGCGCTGCTATTCTTAAATGAGTAAAAGCTAGCAGGAGTTGCGAGTGCACAATCTAACTGTAAGCGCAATCTGTTTGGAGTTAATCTATGTTTGTAACTATCAAATTAAACATCACTACGCGAATAGAAATCTGCCATTCCTAAACTAATTTGCATTTAATAAGCATGAAAATTTAGAATTAATCTTAATTTGGAGTTAATATCAACAGAGTGACCTTCTTAGATAATGTACACACAGCTTAGTTATGGTAGAGTCGAAATTGAATTTGTGGAACTTTTTTGTCTTTGTTTTTTAGTGTTGCCATCAATCCCAGGTCCAAGGCCAGTCGCGGCTTACAAAAGTCAAAATCGTCATCAAAATAAACTCAAACAAAATGTCGGCTGAGGCCCAGATACACTTGAGCAACGAAAATAATAAAAGGACTAAAGCGCAGTTACCTTTATTTCCTAAAAGAGATGAGTGTTCACATGTGTCTTGTTATTGGTAAATAATAATTATCTATAATTGCCTTTTTAATAATTATGTGACTATTACAATCATTCCTTTTGTTATGTTTATTTTCAGTGAGGAAAACGTTTGGAAATTATGTCAAGATCTCTCAATAAGGGTTCCAGAAGAATTGGGTCGGTCCTATGTAGTTTTTATTTCCAACCCTTGTCGCACAGTACCTCTCTGGAAACAAAGGGCTGGGCGTGAAGAGGATCGCCTTGTTATATGGGTGTGTATCAAAAATAAATGCATATATAATAATATTACATATTTCTTGTAGAATATAAATTACTTCTCTTTTTTTCAGGATTATCATGTCATATTTCTTTACCTAAGGGACTGCCAGACTTGCCTTGTATATGATTTGGATTCTGAATTACCATTTCCTACATTTTTTCACAAATATGTTACAGAAACATTCCGTACTGATCAAGTTTTGAAGTCAGATTTTCACAGGTATGATTACATACAAACTTTCATTTAAAATACTGTTTTTATTTTATGCTCACAAACTTTCATTTAAAATACTGTTTTTATTTTATGCTCTCTTTGGCAAAATCGCACAATAGATCTTGAAAGATAAATTATTAATAGGAGTGGCATAATGTAACATATGCTAGTGACAATACATTATAGAATATGATGCAATGTCTTTATGCTGTATCCCTGATGGGGTAGTCAGAGAGGACAGACGCCAAGGTCGTGTTTAATATATTTCAAATACTCTTCTACTTCATCTTAAGCGTTTTTCCAGTTGTTTCCAAACGCTACCTGGATTTGGAGCCTGCGGTTCACCTTTACTATGCTGCTTGGAGCAGTCTTTAGCAGCTATCGTTAGACTTTTAGTTTTTACTACTGCTGCCTGACCTTCCAACTCCGTAACGTAAGGGCATCTATGTTGTAAATAATGTTTGTCAGTGGGTGCACCTTACACCCATAATGTCACATAGCCTAAACAGTTTTATTTGGTGTTCTCTCAAAGAAATAATTTTTTTTAGTTCCCATATTCATTACAGGTTATTTTTTGTTTGGTTGTACACCTCAAATTCATATATAAGTGCCAATGGTTTTAGGTTTTTCCGTGTGATACCAGCGAAGCAGTTTCTTCAACAGTTCGCTTCAGATCGCCGTCATATGAAAAGACCTGATGGCTCATGGATTAAACCTCCACCTCCGTACCCAGCTATATGCACATCAAGTAAGTTGAAAATACTTGATAACAAAATTTTTTTTAAATTCTATTTTTTAGTATATTGGTTGGGTACAGTGAGGCCAAACTGACACCTTTAGTATAGTAGCCAGCCTCACCTGCATATGGTGCACTTCCTGACCAACAGATGAGGTCATGGCAACAAGGAATAAGTGAGATAGCAGCTGACTAAGGTCTATGCTTAACCCCCCATTATTTAGCTACCTATCAAGTACCTTTACCTTAGTGAGCAATACATGTTACATTCCATCACAATATGTATAAAATCCTATGGTTTGCACTTATTACAAATAAGGCTTTGACTTCTTGTCATAATATGACTACTCATATTATGATAGTACTCATTTAATAAAAATTCCCAACCCATAACCACCATCCTAAGCATCATAACCATTGCTTTCCTAGACTGGCATTTTTATATGTGTGGAATAAAGTTTATTCTATTCTTAATTTTTATGCAGTCCTCACAATTTTGAAAATTCAATGTCACCCTATTACTAAGGAAGTCAACATAATGTACATATTAGCATTTGTTTGATGGCAAACGACCAGCCAGTTAATACACTAAATAAATTTTTGATTGCATCTGCTATAGTCAAATAGAAATGGGGTCACTAGGTTTCCTTTGTTTGTGGTTTACAAAAAAATCAATATTATGTACAAACCAACTTCATATTATGTTTTGAGTGCTAAAGTATGAATGAAAGTTATGTTAGTTAATTTAGTTATACACATAATGCCTCAATGCAAAGTGGTGCATTTATTTGCCTACCACTAGATAAGGCTCTACCAGGAGAGGATTACAGAATATACTGATAGGCTAATTTGTACAGGTACCACATATTGCTGTGAAAATGCTCCCAGTAATCTAACCTATGGTGTGTTTTGAAAACTAAAGTGACACGACAATAGGTATAAGGAGACTTAAGTTTCTTTGTTTGTAGAATTTGCTACTTCCCATAGGTATATTAGCCATTTACCAGTTAGGTAGACCATCACTGAAACTTGAATGAGGCACTCACTTTTTTTAAATTTACAGCTTGCACTCATAACTTGGATGAGTATATCAACATGGATTTTGAAGTAGGGCCTGGTCAGGTCTTAAACTTAATAGACTTCGTACAGCGCTTCTACAAGATGAATAAGTGATACAGTTAGATAGAAAATGTTATTTTAATATTAGTTCCATGACCCTATTGGTTTGTGTTTTATATTGATTATGTTTTAATAATCTTAATTTCGATGTAACAATTTGTCTTCTGTGAAGTTTTGTATGGGTTGATATTACATGTTGATTTTAGTGCCATATAGACTCTAAGGCCACGGCATTACCATGTGAAATGATCCAACGTAAATCAAGTTTAGAAGGCTGCTACCATGGAAGTTATAGAAAGTACCGGACGGAGCACGTGGTAAAAACTAAGTGGCGACTGTAAATCTGTGTGAACAACTTAGCTAGCTATCTCGCGCGTATTATATCTCAAAAAAAATCTAAGCCCCATTCCTTTTGAAAGTAATTGCTGGGCCATTTCACCTGGGGCCTACTGATTGTAATGTAAAATGACATATACATTTTATCACTTTAGTCCGCCAAATGCTCAAGAATACTTTATGGCAGACATTGAGAAGGAATTGAATTGTCTTGTTTAATGAAGATTTTTAAATCTGAATTTATTAATTAACTGATTCTACCAAAAATATATTCAAAACGTACGTTCATTGTGTTCTCAGTGTTTATTTTATTCATAAATTTTAACATTAATGTGCAGGGACATTCCAAAAACAAAAATATCTCAATAACTTTTGGTTTCAAATTCATTGTCTCAGTTCAAATCGTCCCATAGTTTCCTGGTCATCGCGCTCTCGGTGTGGCAGTGATAGCAGGGGACACCGACACTTTACCTAATAAAATTTAAAGAGCTAACACACGACTCGATTTGGTCTGCCGGACCTCGACAGATTTAATCCGCCGAGTCTACCGACCAAATCTGTTGTCGCAACAGACGACCGGATCAGACCGCACCGGACGACCAGACGACCAGACAGGGTGTTCAGATTAGGGGCTTTTTCCCTATTCTAGGGTAAAATTATTTTTTTTAAGGAACTTTTCTGGAAATGAAAAGTTTCTAATAAAGTATATTATTTTATATGCCTTTAGTGAACAGCTGCAAATTTGAAATTACACACACACATTTAAAATTTACTTATCTATGTAGATAACTGGTATGCATAGTATTCCTCTACATAGAGTAAATAAACACTACGTTATGTATTAACGTAGCTCTTTTTTCTTTCTGGCAAAAAATATGAAAAATTATTTTTTTGGGGAAAGGTAAAATCGGTACTGGGGACATTTTTGACAAACTAACTAAGATGGCAACATTGGGAAAAAAAATATGAAAAAGTATCTATTTGGAGAAATATTAAATTAAATCTGGGGAAATTTACGACAAAGTAGCTAGAACGACAACATTGATCATATCCGATGCGGATCGAGGCGGACTCAATTAATAAAAATTATGTCCGCCGGACTGCTTTACAGACGGTAAGATTTGGTCGGGCAGCAAATCAAATCCGCGGTCTGGTCGGATCAAATCCGGTCGTGTGTTAACCGTATTAGGTATCATGTTGCCATGTCACTTACAATCCCAGTTACAAAACGAGTTTTAAATACTTTTTAGTCATCGCGTTCTCGGTGTGGCAGTAATAGCAACGGATAAAGATACATACTTTTATTTACCTAACTACTTAATTTATTGTCAACTGAAGCCGAAATCCAGTAATAAAACGTGGTTTAAATACTTTTTACATCCACTTAATTTATTGCCAACTGTGGCCATAGTCCATTAAAAAAACGCGGTTTAAATACCTACCTTTTTTTGTCATCGCTCTCTTGACTTGATCGACAGTGAACCTGTTATTGTTCTGTATATTGCTATGTCAACTGCAGTTGAGCCGTAGCCCAGTTACAAAACGCGGTCTTTTCCCAGACTTCGCGGTATTGGCGCCGCGATAATAGCAGCAGGCGGATAGAGAAATTATTATTCTCTTACTTAAGTTTATCTTCTTGCCCTATCCGCTGCACATGTAACCCAGAGGCAGGCAAAACGCTGCTTAAATGTTATTAATATCTTACCACAAATATCAAACAATTCCCTTAAAATTACTGTCACAGATTTTTACTATTTTATTCATTAATTACAGTGTTGGAGTGATTTTAATAAAATTAACACAGTTACATAACTTTCCACATACACATCTAACGATAATGCACTAAATTATACTACTTCCAAAATTACACCCCAAGTTTGTATTTTTATCTAAGAATAATGTGTTGATAACTACAGAAGCTTCCATAAAAATATTGTATTGTAAACTTTCTATAGCTAATAAATAACATACTCAATATAAGTATATTAATATATAATTGTATAATTATATAATTGCAGGGCACATTTTATGTAATTCCCTTTTAAAATTAGCTAATTTCAAATATATAGGTAGTGATTAAGCATAAGTAATTTAATCAAGGGCTAGTGCTTAAAGTTTCAAATTTTATATTAAATAATGATAAAATATTTTGTTTTAATGTTTATCATTCTATAATATATAATACATATGTCGTTATTGTGAAATATCATATTGTGTAGATCTTTTTTGTAATTTTAACTGAGGTAATCCTTATTTACGGATTGTGTGTTACCTTGGGTGATAAATTAAAGTACATAACTTTATGATAGGGTATATTGTGGCAAGTAGCTTTTGTATGTTGTTAAACTATTTAATAATTTTGTAACAACTTTTATACACTCTTTTTATTCTTCCCTAGCACCTTTAGCAATTTTAATAAAATATATAGATATTATAATTATATAATTATTATGAAGAATATTTATAAATAAATTTCATATATGTATCCATTTTGAATGTTTCTAAAGCAATTAATATAATAAAAATCGTTTAAGATTATGTTGTTACGTTTGTATAAATAAAAACAAATCCTTGTTTACGTACAAAAATTTATTTGTATTATATAAAATAATTTCACTGTGCTTGCAGATAGATTAAATTATGTATACTTGGGACGAGATGCGATTACATTCAAGTAATTAATTTATTTTTAAGGTATAAACTTTTAATTGCCTGATTTATACTACACTGGTTGTAATCACCGGCTGTAAAAAATATAAATAAATGTAAAAAAAAAGAATGGACAAAAATTATATTATTATTCAAAAACATTATTTTAAATAAATATAAAACATCTAAAATAATAAGAAGACCACATCCACCACTTGACCTTTTGCTGTCTTTATTGATTGATCTATAATGTTCTCGTAACATGTCCCTAGTATACATCCTCTTGAATAGTCCATAATTAATAAGTATATTCCACATTCATAAAGATACGTGTTAAGAGTTAGGTATTACTATTGCGTTTGTCGTAATTGTAAAAGAAGATTCATATTTATTACATTTTACCAACCTACTACTATAAGCAGGGTTCGTGATCTGTGTTTGTAATGTGTACTAGTCAATGTTATTTTTAACTAAGAGATTTTTTGTTGTTGATGATTTGGTGAATCAATACGCGCAGAATTGAATCTACACCTTGTTTATTTTTTTTTGTTACAGATTTGTTAGGCATATGAGTGAGTAATGTTGCTCAATATAATCATGATGTGTTCAACACGTAAGGTCCTTTTATGAATCTGTCTCTGTCTGTTTTCAACACACCTGAAGAAGAGCTTGCGTTTTCTTAGGAATGTTTTGGTGGAAATGATATATGATTGAATGAAGTTTTTTTTAATTTGGATGGTATAAAAATATTATTTACTTAGCAATACATGAAATAATTTCTTAAACGTATTAAGAAATTACTTTATGCAACATAAGAACAATGTGTGCAAGTACTTAGATAACTTCGGCGCGTATTGGCAGCACATAAAGAAATAGCACTGCAGTATTCAATATTTCTTCAATAAGGCTCTACTGGTTTTGTCTGAAAGTATAATGTCCAAACTTCACTATTATCCTATTTCAAATTATCGTAGTGAATTTAAAATCTTGCCATTATTAATTATAATAACCCTTCCTATATCATAATCACTTTTCACATTAGTATTAGATGTGGAGGCGTAGCTGGATATTTTATGGGACCAAAACTGTCGATTGAATGCGATGGAACCCCGAGCATAGAACGAATAATTACTTACTGGGAGTGTGTTTATGTCCCATTAGTTACGCCTTTGTCCCAGAACAGTGGGTACTGATTTATAGATGTGATAACAGTGAGAACTTTCAGCAATTCAACAATTTAATTCAGTATGCAATTGCTCGTACTCTGCTATAATACCACCAAACCAAAAGTAACTATAGAATCAACTAAGGACGTGGCCACCTAACCAAACTAAATATAAAATCAACCTATCTTAAAATTAGACCTCACGAACTTAAGCAACACATAATTGGTCCTTTTATGAATCTATAAGACAGTATTCACTGTTCCATATAAGCCACATTTTACCGAGTAGATTGATATCTTCCTTCTACGCCTTTAAAAAGTTGTGATAATCTTTGTGCTTGTGCTTTTAATGTACCAAGTCCAAGATATATGTTTTAATTTACGATTTTTCAAGCAAAATAAAAACACCACACGCTATTTCCGCGTTTTATTTCTTTTCACATAGTAAAGAAAAACAGAAATTAAACAGGCATATTAGGTTGTATAGAGACCCATGCTTCTGGAATAGCCAGACATAAAATGTTATTACTATAGAACTATTTTTAGTATCTTCTATACGAAGGTTCGTTCCACATCTTAGTAAATTTTTGGCAGGTACTGATGATGGATTAGTTTCTTATTAATTTTCTTGGATTACTGGGTAAGTATCTCTACGCCATTATTTGTGATTAAAATGGTGTGTTCCATTTGGGCCGATCTTGCCCCATCTTCCGTCATCAGTGTCCAACCATCTTCATGCATGACTGCCTCTGGACCTCCTTGGCTAATGGCAGGTTCTATCGTGAATGTCATCCCAGGATTCATTACTCCTTCATACATATTAACTGGCAAAGGAAATAAAATAAGTTTGAAGAAGTGTATCCATCTTTTGGAAACGTTAGCGCCTAAAGCCCAGTGTGTGGATGGCGGTCTATGACCTAGTCTGAATACCATAAAGCGAGATTGTAAGTATGTACTAACTTTGGTTAGTAAAATGATAAATAAATACGCAATAAATAGTGTTGGATATTCCTGAAGTAAGCTAATACAAGCTTGTGGTATGGGAAGTACATACAATTTATACATAGGAAACACCCAAAGTCTAAAACAAACAATTATGGAATACAAATATTCATTCCAACCCGGGTATTGAACCGAGGACCTCTGCGCGGCAGTCGTATACAATACCACTGCGCCACCGAGGCAGTCAAATGTCAAGTTAATGGCAGCAGCTTGAGCGGTTCTTCCACTGTCAGTAATAATACCATGGGATCAAATAATATATTGGCTGTGTAGGTGACGTCATTGCCGAAGGAAAAGGACAAAATACAATATTATTAATGTCTATCTAAAGTCAAGGACTGGGTTAAGAAGTGAGTGGAAACCTTCCACCAATTTTTATTACGTTGGAAAATAAGTAATTAAAACGGTAAGTATAGCTTACTCGTATGATAAATTTCGGGTAGTCCATGAAAATATTCCCCGATACCGTGCCCCAGAACCGAGGGTATCACAGTAAAATTTCGCTGTTTTGCATGTCTGTCTATTTCATACCCTATCTGTGTAAATGGCACACCGGGGCCGCAAGCTGCAATGCCCTGCAAAGTACAGTATTTTATATTGAAATATAGTATTAGTGTAGAGAGAGTGAGCGTAGTGTTAATAAACTTACCAATAAAACTTGGAAATATATCGATAACATTGGTTATTCTACCAATATCTTTGATTGATTATACTTATTCGGCCCAAGTCAAATCTGGTATAAGTACACCTGCCGACTAACGAAGGAAGATCTGGCTCAAGTTTTCATTAAATAACTTCAATCGTGCGACTGTCACTAGCACTCGTCAGTAACGCTCAAAATATAATCTTTACTACAGCAAGATATGGTACAGTCGCAGTACATCATTACAGTACATATAATGTACTTTGCACATGTATACACTATACATATAATAAAATAATCGAATGATTATTGATGTAATTCTATACATTCGTATCGTGCAACTTTGCTAAGTGCCGGTTTATGTCGCCATAAGACGTATATAGGTGGATTAATTCGTTAGTATCGAGGAGGTCAAGGTGGTTTAGTTGGTAAAAGCGTCTGGTGCGTTGAACTAGAAGACGCTGGTTCGAGACCAGCTCGTGACTGAAAATTTTTTTCACCTTAAAATTTTAATACTTTGGTACAGTCGTGTTGAAAATGTGTTAAATTGTTCTTTTGTTTTTACTGTTCTTCACTTGTTTGTTTATTGGAAAAGGGTGTGCTACATTGGTTTGGACACGTCTAACGATTGAGTGAAGAAACTTAGCTATCTTCACGCTGTGTCCCATGACGTCAGAGAGGACAGGTCGCCAGGCTTCACGATCCATGCATACTTCTTTCGCTGCCTGCAGATTTATTGATCTGCTCACGCGGTCCTCATAATTATGTAACTCTTGATCTACCCTGGAAGGATTGACGAAGAATATTTATAGTTCCTTACTCATTCGTAAGAAGAATTCATAAGTACCGAATTTATTTTACAAATGAGTAAGGAATGAATGACGTAGAATATTTATTGTGAGACTCAGGGTAGACCAAGAGTTACATATTTAGCTACCTATTTAATTAAAGTGCAGAATAAATAGTATTTAAACAGTTCTGTTTTGCATCTTCGCACAGAGGTTAATAAAAAAAAAATTATAGATCTTACCTTATTTAAACATTCTTCTGATATTTTCACAAGTTCTATTCCTCTGTCATCTACATTGCCTACTAAAAAAGTCTTCGAGCAGTCCCCATGAAAACCATTCAAAAATACCTGAAGTAATAATTACATATACTTATATTGATTTGTTCTTTTTTAGATAGTTACCTATACACATATATTATATATAAGATGTATTTATATAAGATACTAGCTGACCCGCGCAACTTCCTTGGCGCCACTTTGGTAAGAGAGAGAGAGATTATACACTTGACAAACATATTTTTAATAATATTTTGGGTGTAAGGGGCCTTTGGTCTCAAGCCGACCTTACCTGCACGTGGTACACCTGTTGATCGACGGACGCTTACCTACGCTTTGTCGCTCCCCGCTGCGTCTAATACCGCTTCGTTATCACGCTTCCTTCATCCATCGGAAAGCGCGGATGCTTTTGCTGCGAAGATCAGTCTGAGGATGGAATACTACATCCCAAATACTGATGCATCCGTAAAACCCGACCCTGGTTTGGACGTAAGTGCGCTGATGCAGTTCGACACAAGTAGTCAGCGTATCGCGCCTGGATCAGAGTTCGGGCGGCGAGTGAGTCGCCGGCGGGGATAACTGATCAAGTGATAATTGGCAAGTTATCGAACAGAGTTAAAAATTGTTAAATTACTAATATCGCTATTAAAAAAAGGGGAGGGTGGTAAAAAGGTGAAAATTTAGAGTTGTATGTATTTTTTAATGCCATATCATAAAAAATATAAATATTTTTTTAAATCAAAAAATAAAAAATAAATTTACCCTTATAACTTAGGGGTATGAAAAATAGATTACGACCGATTCTCAGACAAATATACATACATAATTTCATGAAAATCGGTCATGCCGTTTAGGAGTTTGTCAACAAACACTGCGACACGAGAATTTATATATTAGACAATACTGGTTTCTACTATATTGGTACTGGTTGACTATATTGGTTTAAATTTCTGGATTGGATGTCTTGTATTCTTTTATTGGAGCGTAGCTCCATTCTTCCCTGATTCGGATTTTCGCTTTGTCCTCGAACTCCTCCCAAACCACTCAACACTTTTTAATCAAATTTGACCCATAAAACAACATGACTATACCATAGATGGTTTAGAAAAAATAAAATCGAAAATCGGATCATACCATAGAGGAATAATCACAAAAAGGAAAATGGACATAGATACGAAAATGTACCAATAAAATTTTGCATTTTGAGATGCGCGAGTGTATGCGTTACTAGGTGTTCGGAAATGGTGACGGCAAAACGCTCCGCTCCATTTGGACTTACCGGGGACGGCAAGTACACCTAGCTGTAATATAATTGATTCCAAAGACACACAGAACATTACAATTTTTAGTAGGCATTGTTACTGTGTCAGCCTTATGGTGCATGTGGTCCATGTGCCTATGAAAGCTTCATCACTATTTCATTTTTCATCAGTTACAGTTTATAACTTGGTATTAGCATAGTAGGTAATCGGTTTGATCCTGAAGCTGTCACCTCAGGCGAACATACTTACACAGTTTATTTTGTTTTATGATTAATAAAAATATATTGTGTGACTTTTCCGTATCTTGCATGGGAATTAGGAATCTACCACTAACTACTTTGTACGGTCAAGAATAATATTACTTCTTACTTACAGTTACATCAACATTAACAATATCACCATCTTCAAGAGGTCTTAAATCTGGGATTCCATGAACAATAATATTATTCACAGATGTGCAGACACTTTTTGGAAACCCATGATATTTTAGTGGCGATGGGTAGGCTCCTGATTCTATTACAAGCCTGTGTGCCAGCTCATCTATGTCATCTGTTGTTACTCCTGGCTGCAAAACAATAATCAAACATTTTTCTCACATCAGTGTCCAGTTACAAACTAAACTAAAACAAGAGTTCTCCTACAAAATAAGTAATAAGCAATTGTTGTTACTTCACGTAGCGGGAGAGTACAATGCGTGATCATACCGAGGCAGAACAGTGGAAGTTCGGTACCTCAATAAATCTTTCTAAATTTTGTAGTATACGGGCAGCCAATTTACAACTTGCTCTCATTCCATTTATTTGGTTTTCATCTTTGATTTCTGGTGATCTTGGTAATACATTTTCTTTCAGTAAAAAATAGTTAGGCTTTTTTATATCTTTAGGAACATCTCTTGATGCAGTGGTTTTCACAGGTGACACTTTACTATAAACACCAAAATTCTTTCTGTAACAAATAACATTTTATTGTTAGAGAAATAAAATGCCACCTATAGTTGACTTGGAATTATTGATAAGTCACCAGATAAACATACTTATATATTTCTAAATACATATATATTATAGATAAATAACACCCAGACACAGAATTAACCATCATGCTCATCACACAAAGTTTAATCCTGGGTGGGAATCGAACCCACAACCTCATGCGTAGCAGTCGGATGCACTCCTACCGCGCCACAGAGGCAGTTAAGTCAAGTCAGTACTTTCTATATAGTTCGTATTATCATTAAACTTGGTTATACAAGTTATTTGTTTTCTATTACCTAAATAAGATAGGAACCGCGATACCCAACATGCAATTTTATAAAAATGGCTCGGCAGCCATATTGATTACTAGAAACCCCATAATTTTATATCTACTACGCAGCAGCTATTTAGTAAACGCTCATTAAAAAAAAAACTAACGATTTGACATAAAATGAACTAAGGTTCATTCCTTCTTCCGTGTGTGGCAATTAATGAAATCGCAGAGTTTATATTATTGATTTATTATATATACATACTAGTTAACGCTCGCGGCTTCGCCCGCGTAGAGAAGTTTTCCGTTCCCATTTCCCATAGGAACTTGTACCCGGGATAAAAGTAATCTATGTGTTATTCTGACGTATAAGCTATATTATTGTAAAGTTTCGTTAAAATCCATTCAGTAGTTTTTACGTGAAAGGGTAACAAATATCCACACAAACTTTCACGTTTATAATATTATTAAGATACTATATATTATTTATAAGATACTATATATCGTTTATAATATAAATAAGTTATAAATAATATCAGCCTTGAATAATTGTGACAACAACCCTACAAGCATCAATGTCTAGACGTTGTCAGCATTTTTGTCAACTTCAAAGGCGTGATGCTACTGATAGGTTTACTCTTTATACTGTGGTCATAGTACAAAGTATGTATTCTAATATATGGAGCCATATCTGTATCATCCAACATAATGGGTAGTCAGCCGCCGTAACAGTCAAGTAGTGTGACAACAGTCATTGTCCCTTTAAATTTGTACACAAGGGAAGATATTGATTTAACAAACTTTTGCATAGTGAAAGTACCTATTAATTTCCAGAAATATGATGGAAGAGATAGTAGCTTAAATTACATTTATATTTTACATATATCTCGTCAATTAATATTTGTGACATTGCAGCAATGGACAATCTAATGCAAAAATACTTTCCAACTTTGCAACTTTCACTATGGCTGGTCCTCGGATGGGTGACCACTTTGTGGCATTTACATTTGCGAGCGTTGAAGGCACGTTAAGCCGTTGGTCCCGGTAGCCAGTAAAAAGGCAGTCGTTAAGCCCGGTTGAAGGCCTTATGGGCAGCTTGAAAATTTCAACAGCAGGTAGCCACAACCTGCGTCTGTCTATTTCAACACGGCAATGGGCTCACCACCTATTACGTGGGACAGGAATCCACACGGTGAAAAGTGGGCATATAATATGCCTCTGCCACCCCTTCGGGGATAAGGGCCCCATCGGGCGTGATGGATATTTATTTTAATATCATATTATGTTTAAAATACACATAAGAACGGCATACACAGTAATGGGCTCTCCACCTGTTAGGCTGTTACGTGGGACTAAAATGCATACGGTGAAATTTGGGCGTATAGTATGCCTCTGCCTACCCCTTGAGGATAAAGGCGTGACAATGTATGTAAAATACAGTACTGAAATTTTTAGACTACTTAAGACTATTTTTAGTTTTGACTTACAAAATCTGATTTTGTATCTTTTGATTGAGTATTCGAGACAATCTCATTGTATTCGTTATTATTCAACAGGTACACGTAAATAGGTTACCTTGAAATGAAAATCCACAAAAATATTAAAAATACCACTCAAGATAAAAGTAACAGATAAAATAAGTAATTAAAAGTTATAAGTTGAACGATTTGCAAAACCATAAGCTTACTTATTTTTCCAAAGCCGACCAAGTGACTTCATTCCAATGTAATGGTATAAAATTATATAATAAATAAATGTTTATTAATATCACAACAGTAATTATTTATAACAACAAATGGCGTGTCGCATCATGTATCCAATTTTTATGAGTCACTTTTAACTCATCATATAAAACAAAACAATTATTTATTATAATATTTAAAATTTTTAAATAAACAAGCTCAGACTTAGGCATGTCGATTTGAAATCGATTAATCGAAAAATCGATTATTTAGAGTAATATAATCGAATTTTCAGATCGATTTTGAACCCTACATCGATTCAATGAATCGATTCATAAACCTCCCGAATCGGACCGATCCATTCAAAGAACTAGCGATAATATTCCTCAATTGGCTGCGGCATTTAGTTTTTTTAATTTTTTGCTGTTGTCGGACGCAAAAGCAACTGGTAGTACTTGGTCAATAATTTGAACGCATCATAGAGTAAATATTTATGAACGCTTCCGAAGGTGGCGTTACTTGCGTTAAAAAACACATTTTATTTTTCTATCCGGCTGTCAAACCTAACCTAACTATTCTTGTGAGTGAGTTTATTTATCAAAAATATACTGTGGATAAATATTATTTTTACTGTAAAAATTTATAGTAATGAAATAAATAATATCGTGTTCATATAGCATTTATTTTAATTTGAAAAATAGTAAGTGATTAGATTGATTGTAATCGATTTATCGAGAAATGTGCGTTTGCGTTGCAGTTTGCATTTTTGTTAAAGTATTGTTATTCTTTTTAGCCTAAAATGTCAACTAAAAGTGATACATGGTATCACTTTGTAAAAAAGGGATCAAGTGGCGTATGCAAGTATTGTCATATCGAAGTTAAAACATGCGGGAATACAACAAACTTACGCAACCATTTACTACGAAGACATCCATCTATTAAGTCCGTAAGTCAACGAAAACTGGTGGTGGCAAATGATGGTATTGGTGTTGGTGACGATAAAAAAAAACTGGAGTGTGTACCCGTACCTTTTCCTTACAATACAACATATGCCTTTTTTATTAATGCATGCTTGTTTGAAAATTGTATATTTTTGCATTTTTTATCCTTTTATTGTATTTATTTTGTAATTTGAAATAATAATAGAATACAAAAACATAATCCTTTTCAGACAAATGACGATATTGCTACTACGTCGACATCAAAGGAAAAATTTGGCATAAATGATGCTTTGAGTTTGACCAGTTCAAAAGAGTACTATGATTCTGACTTAGAAAGTATAGCTTCATCATCAGTATCACTGAAAAAATCAAAACTTAATCAGCTAACTATGGATTCATGTGTTGATAATATTAAAGCATTTAGTGGTGAGAATTTTTGTTATCTACGTAATGAATTACTTACTTTGTTGATTATGGTCATGGTATATTTATGAGCGGTGATAATGTATAGCTTTGATTTTTTTTTTCAGTAAACGGAAAGAAGTATGGACAACTAAATAATGCTATCATGTTAATGATTTGCAAGGATACGTTGCCATTAAATACAGTTGAAAAAGAAGGTTTCACATCCTAAATGAAAACAGCAGTGCCTTTATATAAGCTTCCTTCACGGCAGACAATTACACAAATGATAGATGACAAATATGATGTTCTTTCTTTGCAATTTAGAGAAAAGCTCTTAGAAGTAGAGTCAATATGTTTAACTACGGATATATGGACAGATACACATAATACTAGAAACTACATGGGTTTAACTGGACATTTTATATATGAAAGTGAACTGATTAGTATAAATTTTGGTGTGTCCCATTTAACTGAGCCCCATAATTCTGATTATTTATGTCAAATATTAATAACAATGACTGAAAAATGGGGTATAACCCCAGAAAAAGTTGCAGCAGTTGTTACTGATAATGGTGCGAATATCGTCAAGGCCGTAACAATTGCATTTGGCAAACAAAAACACTTATGGTGTTTCGCCCACACTTTGAATTTAGTAGCTCAAAAACCTTTTGAAGAAAAAGCTGGTATTGAAAGTGCCAAACAGTTACTAAATACTGTAAAGGATATAACTAGATACTGTAAACAAAATGTAAATGTAGCTGATGCTCTTCGTAAAGCGCAAAATGATATAGCAGTACCACTCAAATTGATTCAGTCAGTTTGCACACGATGGAATTCAATTTACTATCAGCTAGTTCGGTTTGTAAAGTTATCTGAGCTACTTGCCCCGATATTACTCAATTACCCGAAAGCTCCACCTATGTTAACAGCCAGTCAACTAGATGGTATTAAAGATCTTATAAATATTTTAAAACCTATGGAAGCTGTGACGAAAGAAGTATCCGTAGAGAAATTTGTAACGTCAAGCAAAATTATACCAATAGTTTCCTGTCTTTTGAAAACATACAGTACAATGAAGACGGAAACAGATGTCGGTGCTGCAACCAAAAATTTAATATTGGAAGAATTAAAAAAGAGGTTTGGTACAGTGGAACAAGTACATGTGTTAGCTATCACCACACTACTGGATCCAAGATTCAAGAAAATTCATTTTTCTGACATAATAGCATGCTCCAGAGCTATTGATAAAATTAATAGTATGATTGTAGCTTCAAAAAAACAATTGGAGAATAAATTAAGTAATGAAGATTCAGAGAATAATTTGGAATGCCAGCTGAAGGAAGCAGAAGAATCTATATCTAACATTTGGGAATTCCATAACATATTAGTAAAAAATCAGCTACAATTATTTCAAGCAGAAACTGAAGGACAAGGTTTACAAGACGAATTGAAACATTATTTAACACAGCCTGTCGTCGACTTTAAAACGACGGCTCCTATTACATATTGGTATCACCAAAGAAATTCGTTGTACAGCTCAATAACGCCGATTGCCAACAAATACTTTTGCATAGTTGGAACATCTGTTCCATGTGAAAGGCTTTTTTCTGTTGCGGGAAATATTGCTACTGACGAAAGGAGTCGTTTAGATCCTGAGCGATTAGATAAGTTAATTTTTTTAAAGTCACTCGACTTAAAATACTGGGAAATATAATTTCTTGTTAAATTTGTATTTAACTTTAATAAAATTTTATAAACTTAAAATTTGATTAATTTATTAACCGACTTACGAGTACTTAGGCGAGACTAGAAATTGAAACTGCCACATTAGTTTAGTGGTCGCAAGCACTACTGCTGAGCAAAAGATCCTGGGTTCGATTCTCACCTCTACCTATTCTTTCGAAGGAATATAGGCGTGATATTATGTTTATTAATTTAATAATACTTCTATCCAATTACTTGTATTTGCAGTAAATGGTCATCAATAATGTCCTGTATCTTTATTAGGCAATTTGTCATGTTTGAAATTGGCTCGATTAATCGAAAATCGATCTTTTAATGTTCGATTTAAACAAGAATCGATTCTAGTATGTCCGATTTGAATCGAATCGGAGATCGATATTTTTTAAAATGAATCGACATGCCTACTCAGACTGCTCAAAACTCAGAAGTCAAATTTTTTTTTAGTTGTCTTCGCCCATCTTGGGCCGGCAAAGGAAACTTAGTCTATACAGCCTAGTGTTCAGTATTTATTATAATAATAATAATAATAAACGTTTAATTCAGGCAATTAAATCCCATATTTTCATTACATTGTAGATCGTCATAAAATATAATATAATCAAAATAATTATAATACTAAATTAACATACTATAATTGTAATTGTATTTTTAAAATGTATCATTATAATTAATTCAATGCATAATTGTAATCAATAACTTAACTTATTTCATAATACATAAAAATTCGGGGACTGAGTAGTCTCATCAATTTAATACATTGTCCTTTATTTCCTACCTATGTAGGTATTGTCAGCTAATATTTAATATGGCAGATATCGTTTTCATAAACATTTTTGAATACCGTGCGAATTAGGTCATTCTTGGAGGAGTACAGACGTCTATGAAATGAGGTTTTTAGTCCCTTTAACAGCTCCATCATATTTTTAATTTTGTTTTCCTCAAACATGCCAGACGCGCTACACCGCCAAGGCAGACCGAGCATTACTCTGAGAGCGTTGTTATATTGTACACGGAGGGTGCTGTAGGAACCCTTCGTGTAGTTGCTCCATAGCTGGCTGGTGTAGAACGCCTGGCAGTACGCCTGAAAGAGGGTCAACTTTGTCTTATACGAGCAGCGCGCAAACCGCCTCGCTTGCATGTTACTGCGCGTTGAGAGGGCACGTCTCTGTCGTTCTATATCATCGTTATCGTCAAGGGTACTGTTGACAAAGTGTCCTAGATATTTAAATTTAGCAACTACAGTTAAGGAGCTATTACAAAGACTGAATTTAGGTACCTTTTCCGGACCCCGTCCAGATTTAAAAATCATCACTACCGTCTTTTTTACATTTTCTTGTTATTTTGTTTTAGTCCTGTCTAGTCGTTTGTCGATGTCAAGTCCTCAGTCCTAGGTCCTAGTCCGTGCCCCAATAAGGCAGTGGATCCCTTATTGCGGCTATCTATGGAAATTTGGCACTAACACAAACAACACCGCTATCCTTTGCAATATATCACTTTCGTTCACTAATGCTCTTTTCAGAACTCTTTATGTATAATATTCCACTATTATTAAACACAAAAACTCGAATTTTACACTAGTTTTTGAAAATAATATACGACAAACGTGCGTCACCACTCGTGTTGGCGCCAAAAGTCCTTTGAAGTCAGAATTTGTCTGATCTGACATTGACTTTTGACAGCACTTTAACTTTTTTTAGTTCAATTCGCCCCAATTGGGCACGCAAAGAAAACTTAAAGCTTACAGCGTTGTCGTTAGTATTCACTGTATTCAGGTTGTGCCCAATACTTTGTCGATGTCAAGTCCAGTCCTGAGTGTCAAATCTCCAATACCTTTAGTAAGGAAACCATGGTTTTATTGGGCAAGAACACTGTACTTTTACATCAACTACGAACAACAAGGCTTTACGGACTAAGTATCTTTGCAGACCCAGAATGTTCGAAACAACTAAAAAAAAAAACAATAAAAAGAAATACTTTTGCCCAAAGGTCTTAGAAACCAGCCCATATAATAAAAAAAGAAGTGTTTGTATTTGTGTATTGTACTGCTTGCTTTTTCACAAATTTAATAATTAATTTGTTAATGCTGACACAGATATAACAAATAAACTTATCTTGTGTACCGTGATTCAATAAAATATCCTATATATAAACGAATATGTCGCAAAGTAAGTAACAGTGCTAACATTGGAACATTAGAATTAATACTTTATACTGAACATGTACCGCTTTATTATTTACAGATTCAGAAAAACCGGCCACGAACCCAGATGTACCCGATCCGACAGGTCCTGCGGCAAGGAAAGGTGTACTTATATCCTTTAGAACCGGGAAAACTATGGAGATTCCAGAGAAAGATATTGTATGTAAATATAACCTACAAAAAATCGATATTCCATATAATTACAAATATACATACATATTGTCACGTCTTTATCCCCAAAGGCAGGCTGTGGAGATGTGCTGTTGAAATTTTTCAAGCCGCATATAAGGCCTTCAACCAGGCTTAACAACTGCCATTTTACTGGCAACTGGGACCACCGGCTTAACGTGCCTTCCGAAGCACGGAAACGCTCGCAATTGTAAATTCCACAAAGTGTTCACCCAACCAAGGACCACATATAGCAAATGTTGCTTAATGCAGTGATTGTTTACAAAACATTGACTCAGCGGGGCCCCACAAGTGCTTCTAATAATTATCCTAATGAATAAAAATAATAATATTTTAATCTTCTTCATTTTAAGTATATTCCCAGTTGCTTTCAAATCTTACCTGGATTTGTAGCTTGGGGTCCGCATTTATTTGGTTGCAAACAGCTATTGTTTGACTTTAAATTTTCGGCATTGGTGAAGTCAATTGACATCTGATCTCCCAACCCCGTAAAGGTGGATTGTGGTTATTCAAATAAGCCTATTTAATAGATTACCTGAGTTGCTAGAAATCGGGCAGAATATGACATAGTCGCCGTGTGTGTGCACCTAATGAGTGTTAAATTTGCAGCTAGTTAATATTCTCTTTACATTTTTGTAAGAACTGATCTAACTAGTAAAACTATTTTATGTAAATGAATGTTAGATAGTTTATTTTGTTGTTTTAGCTTGGTCGATGCAGATTTGTTGGAGAATTTGAAAAACTAAATAGAATTGGTGAAGGCACATATGGGATTGTCTGTAAGTAACAATGTAAAATATAGGTACAGTACGATCTCACCAATATCTCCAGGACACATTCCAGGCTACTTTACACCTGCTGACCAGCAGGGGAGGCTCTCTTTGTTAGTTGTCAAACAGCAGTCTCTGAAATACTTGCTTTGCCTGAAATAGCAAAATTTACTAATAACAGTATTTTAATTAAGTTTATAGTTAATGCTACAACAAAATATACATATTGAAGCCCCCATTTACCTGATTAGATTTAAATTAGACACTTTTTTTCATTTTTGTAACTAGAAAATTTTTGGAATACAGATCGCGCTAAAGATAAGTTAAATGGCAACATAGTAGCCCTAAAGAAGGTAAGAATGGATGTAGAAAAAGATGGCCTGCCACTCAGTGGATTGCGTGAAATCCAGGTTCTAATGGCTTGCAGACATGAAAATATTGTGCAACTAAAGGAGGTCTTGGTTGGCCGTTCCCTTGAAAGGTAATTTAATATCAATGTTTGTAATCATAATATTTTTATTGTAAATTATTTAAGTAATTATCTATCTACAAGCTCTTTTCCTGACGGGGTAGTTAAAGAGGATAGATCGTCAGGCTTCGAGATCTGTCAGAGAGGACATATCTCCAGGCTTCATGATCCATGCATACTTAAATTATATTTATCAATAAATTAAAAAGGGTATTTCTTAGGGTAAGCTACTCTTATAAAGTAGGCACCAATTAAAAAGGTTTTTCATAATACCACCACTAAGGGGGTAAAATAAGGGATAAACGATGCCATTTTCAAATTTAGAGACATGAAATGACGTACACCTATTCCTGATTACAAAATAAATAAATGGACACATATATCGCAGTTTTGCTAAATTGTACATAACAAGGGGTAAAATAGAGGTCGTAGGGTGGATACTAATAGGAGTTGTACTAATACCACAATAATTTGGTAACCTAAACACACTAAACACAAATTCTTCTCTAAGATAATGCACTGTAACAGTATCGCACTATTTTGCTTCGAACACTTCGATTCACACTGTTCGCTTCTTCAAAGGAGACTGTCCAGTAGCCGCGAGCTTGGCCTAATGTTCTGGAATATTCGGGAGAATTCGTTCGGCACCTACACTCGGGTACATTCTCTAGAATGTTCCACAAGATACTAGTTACTCCTTCGGTATGTGCCGGAAAGTTCTCGAACTATTGCTGTCCCTTCTGGTGCTATCTCTATCACATAGTTCTTTCACTATGGGTGACCACTTTGTGGCATTTACATTTGCGAGCGTTTCCGTGCTTCGGAAGGCACGTTAAGCCGTTGGTCCCGGTTGCCAGTAAAATGGCAGTTGTTAAGCCTGGTTGAATGCCTTATGGGCGGCTTGAAAAATTTCAACAGCAGGTAGCCACAACCTGCGTCTATTTCAACACGGCAATGGGCTCACCACCTATTACGTGGGACAGGAATCCACACTGTGAAAAGTGGGCATATAATATGCCTCTGCCACCCCTTTGGGGATAAGGCGTGATGGATATTTATTTTTATTTTATTTACATAGTTCTAGAATGTTCTTAGTGTAGCTATCTCTTTTTAATAGTGCTGTCCCTGTCTCATAGCTCTGGAATATTCTGAATGTAGCTCTCTTTCTAATACTGCTATCCTTGTCACTCTTTCATGAAATAACGCTATATACTGAAGTGGGCTTCAAAGGCCCATAAGGGGTCCTGAAAACGCCTGAAAAGGGGTTTTCAGGTTATGATGGCATGTGATAGGAGGTGGCCTGAAACGAACTGAAAACATGTTTCAGGCGCCTGAAAACAACGGCAACTGGGGTGAAATTTGAATAATTTGATATGTGGTAGAGCCTCCTCGGAAACGGCCTGAAACCGCTTTTCAGCCTGCTGAAAACGTTCTCAAGGTCCAGAAAATGACGTTTAAAGTTGTTCACTAGTCCGAAATTTGGTGTTGCAAAGATAGCAACACCAAATTTCTATTACTTGCTTCTGATTAAAAATAAATAAATGTGTTTCAGGATTTTCCAAAATTCTATAAAGGTGTAAAATAAGGCACCAAAATTTGTATGAAAAAAATTGAAAACTAATCAGTAACAAATCACTTAAATATCCAATAAAGGATAAATTAAAACCAAGAAATAGAAACCTGCTGAATAAGAATAGCACAAAACCAATCTTACGGGAAGTGATAACACTAGCTGAGAATAAGATGATTATATCAAATACCTAAGAGAGACAATTTAATTGTAATTCCTTTATATTCTTAAATTTTTTTTTTACAGCATCTTCCTGTCAATGGAATACTGTGAACAGGATCTAGCTTCTCTCTTGGACAACATGTCATCACCTTTTACTGAATCACAAGTCAAGTGTCTAATGCTGCAAGTCCTTAAGGGACTCAAATACCTACACTCCAATTTTATAGTGCATAGAGATCTCAAAGTATCCAATTTGTTACTAACTGATAAAGGATGTGTAAAAATAGGTGAGTGTTACAAATATTTATGTAATCTTATTTAAAAGACTATTAAATTTAATTTAGTGCAACAAAAGCAATCATATAACAAGTAGATACCTCCCTTGGAATGGAAATATTTTTAGGTTAAACGATTATGCACTGTTCTTGCTATTAAACTGAATCTACTTTCTATTCAGGTAACCTCTGTCATAAGGATGAAGTTTGTTGGAAGTAATGATTTTCTGTTTGGAAAATTCATTATTTTGACGCCTGCCTTATTTACGAGCACAATCGTGCAAATTAACTAAGAGCTTGGGGATGTTGCATCCCTTTTTGCTCCTTTAATTTTTTTATCTAATTGTCAATATAACATGCATCCTTAACATATCATTTTATGGAGTAGAATCATTGTCTGGACACGGTTTGGATAATGATTTCGTTTCATGCATTCGTTCACTCGTTCATTATCGTCAAAGATCAAAATGATTATTCAATTTCAATTTTGGAGTTGAACAATCATTTTGATCATTGACGATAATAGATAGATAAGGAAACTTTCACACTCTGCTCCATTGTAGAAGTAAGCTAGTGGGATTATTGTCAACTTACAAATTTTCGTTTTTTTTTCAGCGGATTTCGGTCTGGCCCGTTGGTTGGGCGCACCGGCTCGCTGTGCTACACCGCGTGTGGTAACACTGTGGTATAGAGCACCCGAGCTCTTACTGCAGTCACCGCGGCAAACGCCTGCGCTCGACATGTGGGCAGCCGGTTGTATACTCGGCGAACTGCTCGCTAATAAACCTCTCCTACCAGGAAGGACTGAGATTGAGCAGCTTGAACTCATAGTAGATTTGCTTGGTGAGTTTTACTTTTAATTTATATTTTTTTACATTTTTGATTTTTATGTTTATCAATCACACCTTAGCCCACCTTGTATTCCTGTCCCACGTAATAGCTGGTGAGCCTATTGCCGTGTTGAAATAGACAGACGCAGGTTGTGGTTACCTACTGTTGAAATTTTTAGGCCGTCAATAAGGCTTTCAACTTGGCTTAACGACTGCCATGTTACTTGCAACGTGACTTAACGTGCCCTCCAAAGCACTGAAATGTTTGCAAATGCCACAAAGTGGTCACCTATCCGTGACCAGCCATGTCAGGTGGCTGGACAAGGATAGGTGACTACTTGTGGTAGTAATAACAATTGTGCGGTAAGGGAACGAATATCCTGACTTTTAAAAAAAGTTTGAAAAAAAATAATAATACTTGTTTTACTGCTTATTTGGTTGCAGTAGGCTCAATACGATACACCCACGCTACTAAATAGCACTACCCGTAAGCCGCGTTAAGAAACTAGTAATAGATGGGAAACAAGTATGAATTATGAGTTGTAAGGCTCAATGGTACTGAAAACGTGAAGAAAAGATTTGAGTTCCTATCCTTTGCTCACGTTATGCTCTGTCCATTCAAAGCAAATGTTTTCCACAGGAACGCCATCTGACGCAATATGGCCCGAATTCAGCGCGCTGCCAGCCCTACAGAACTTCACTCTGAAGCAGCAGCCGTACAACAATCTGAAGCAACGTTTCCCCTGGCTGTCAGCGGCAGGTCTTCGTTTACTTAACTTCTTGTTCATGTACGATCCGAACAAGCGAGCTACTGCTGAGGAATGTCTGCAGAGCTCGTACTTTAAGGAACAACCGCTTCGTAAGTTATCTTATGTTCTTTTATGGAAAGTTGCTCAAGTTGAGCATTTTATTACAACTTTCGGAGAGATCCAAGAAACTAATATTCAATGACGTCGAATTTCGTTCGTCTAAGCCGTTGCTGTACTTAATGACCATGGCAGTTTAACTCCTTTAACTTTGCTCCTTTAGCATTTTGCTTTTTTACCATTTTATCAGTGTCCACCATTTCGCGCTGTGAACATAATCCACAATAACCACAACATTTTTTTTTTTCAACTAATTTTGTTAAAATCAATGGTTGTACACCACATTGATTTTAACTAAATTTGAATTCAAGAGTTGTAGTCATTGTAAAAATTTGTTTCAGCATGCGATCCAAAGTTGATGCCGAGCTTTCCACAACACAGAAACATGAAAGGACAACCAAAGTCTTCGTCAAACCAATTGAATATCCCACTGTCGAACCTGAACACAGGTGCCAACGACCAGACTAACAATCTCCCAGCTATTTCGGACCTCCTTGGATCTCTAGTCAAGAAACGCAGGCTTGAATGATCTTGATGCTAAATGATGACATTATAGTGATATTAATTACAAAATAAATACGTTAATCGTGCCAAATATTTTATTTGCTATCGACAACACATTTTAGTATTATTTTTAAGGCGAATACTTTCAAAATTACATTTTTTTTAAACTTAAGGTCTATTATTCTGTGGAGGCCTCCTCGTCGCCGGAAAGGCCCATGGCTTGTTTAAATTTCTGATATTTTTGAGTACGTGCCGATGCGATTGCGTCGTTGCTGTGAACTTTAACCTTCTCTCTCTGGAAATGTTCATGTTCTTAACGTTTAATATGGAAAATCCTACAGGCATGTGTAAATTATTATGGTTTTCGTGTTTTTGGCTAAAAAGTCCCTAATATCATAATGACTACAGTACTACCAGACCAAGTTAGGCATCGGGAAACACCCTACTATTATTATAAACGTGAAAGTTTGTAATAATGTATGGCTGTAGGTTTGTTACGCTTTCACGCAAAATAAATCTACGGAATGGATTTTGATGTAACATAAGAAAATTTACAATTATATAGCTGACGTATCAGAATAACACATAGGCTACTTTTTATCCTGGGATCAAGTTCCTGTGGGAAACGGGAAGAACGGGAAACTCCCTATGCGGGCGAAGCCGCGGCAGTCAATTAGTCGGCAATAATTGGGGTCGCACTCCTAATTTCAACTTTAACTGTAATTGCCATTTTAATTTATGCCAATGTTTTGACAGCATAGTAAATCTATTAAGCAATCGTCTCGTCGTAATTTCAACATCACAATGAAATAGATGTCGTTTTCATATTTAAGAACTATAATTAGCCGATACTCAAACATTTTTTTTATACCACTAAGGTGGCAGTCAAGCATACGGCTTAACTGATGGATACAGATTACATTATTTACCCTTTGAGTTTTTTTAGTAATAAACATAACGTACTTGTTAATATATCTGGATACTGTGAAAGAACGAATAGAGACCCAAGTAGAGTAATCAAATCAAACGCAAGTATTATTAGCCTAGATACAGCAACTGCTTCCATACAATCACACATCCCTTAGTAGTTTTCAGGAGACGAAGTCTCCTGTCACGAAGGAGCTCAACACTGCCTGCTAGTAGAGGATCGTCGTCCTCATAGCACGCCCTTCTAACGAGTCAAAAGGTCGAAGCTGGTATTTAGGTGCACCAGCCCAAAGGTGACAGCAGTAATCCATGTGTGGCCGCTCTTGCGACTTATAGAGGAGCAGTGTTTGCTCCGCAGTAAAGTACTGCCGCGCCCTTTTGCACGCCAAGCCTTTTGGAGGCCAGCTTCGCCTTGTCCTCTAAATGACTACTGTAGTGGACGTCACTAGAAAAATCATAACATTATCTGACTATCTACTATGTGGCTACTATGTGTGTTACATGACTTTATGGTTTAACATTATCTGATTGTACTGTAATTCATTATCGTTTTCGGGTCTTTTTCAAAGGTATCGTGTCACTTTAAAGACATTTTTATGAAATATTGTAATATAATTGTTAAAAAGCATGTTACTGATACACAATTTATTTAAACATTATTTACATTGCATACATCGAATGCAGTACCTTAGACGGCTGATGTAATTTTGATGTACTCACAATTTCTTTCTCTTGTTTTTCAATTCCTCTTAATGCTCTAATGCACTGTGAACAAAGTATCAGGTCTTCCATGTAGTTGATGGTCTTTTTGCGATGATGGTGTTTTAACCTGTAAACAATAAGCAAAAGCGTTACTACTAATAAGAGTTATAACAATAAGTACAAGGGGCCCCATCAACAACTCTGTGGCCTGACTTCATCTGAACATAGTGCACATGTTGATCAACGGACAAGGCAACGGCAGACACTAAATGAACCAGGAGTCACAATTATTTGGATCGGTGAGGTACCATCATGCAGCCACGAAAAGCACCATAAGCAGCTCTTAGGAAGTGTTAGGGGTTCAGAAGCTGCAGGCTCTTTGAAAAATTCTGGGCTGTCAACCCTCAATCATGGATCGTAGTCTCAGCAAGTCACAAAATTGTCAAAAGTATTTGATTTTAAAATTGCCATTGATACAAAGTTAGCATACGATTCGGATACCTAACTTGTACCGGGTCTGACAACATAGTCGTATTACGGAACGTTTCTGAAAAATCAAGAAACGGTACCTACTACAGTGTAGTTTTAATGGTGATAACCAACCTTAAGCATTTTGTAAATATGGCAAGTTTTATTTTTAAATATGGCATGGTCGCCTAGTCTAGTCGGGGAGTATTTGTATCATAGGAATTACAAATTGGCAATAGATAGGTACGTCCTATGTAAGCACTAAGTCTCACATAAAAATACCTCAAAACAACCGTTCCATACTCTCTGTACCTCCTATAGCTTATTGCAGAAATGAATTTATTTAATGCTAATCCGTTTAAACAACAAAATTTAATGTCGAGAAGGCGAATAATTTGTAAGTAGGTGAAGTATCAAAGGGATCAATTTTGGGGTCTGTTTGCGACCTTGCAAATGTCCTTATACCAATTTATATTTTTAGTAAAAATAGCTACCAACTAGTAGTAGGTACGATACAATAAGCTATTAGCAAAGTTTTACGAGGTTTAAAGTTCTAAATAATAGTTCCTTTTGTCTTCGTCGCATTGTGCTTATCTATTAGAACTTTTATGTAAAGCAGTTATTTCGTACAATACTCGTTATTAAGTTATAAAATTAGTGGACACGTAGGTTGCCAGGATTGATTACAAAGCTGCTTGTGGATTACCTACGATAGTTTTTTTGCTTGACGTACCAATGCACCCGAGTTAGGTATAGATATACATTTTCCAAAAATGGTGCAGAGATTTTGCATTTAAGCCTTTAAGCAAGATTTACAATTTTTTAATCTAAAACGTCAATACCCTTACTTTATGGCAACAGGCTGGCAACCTGTCACTATTTTGGGGCGCTGAATGACCCATACCGCCAGATGTGGCTTTATGTGTAACCAAGTGTTACCTAAGGCTCTGTTCAACCCTTTGTGGATAATGAGCGTTACTATATGTACGTAGAACGTCAAAAATAATCGGATACCCCGACGTGCATGTATGAAGCGATAAATGAATCTGCAGGAAGTGAAAGAAGTACGCATTAATCGCGAAGTTTGGCGATCTGTCCTCTCTCTATATGTATTTAACTTATCTTCATGCTGTATAGCATGAAGATAAGTTAAGTTAAAATATTACGTACAGTTTCCCGCAGTAGTCGCACTGTAGCTTCTGTGCGCGATGTGTAATGACGTGAACGCCTAACTCTCGGTACGTTGGGAAACGCTCCGAACATCTTGGACATATGATTTTCCCTTCGGACCGGCCGCCGTTGCTTTGATGGTCATACAGCTCTTGCGATGTTTGGAAGTTTTGGTGGCAGCTCGGACACCTGTATGAGTTAAAAGTAATTATAAATTAAAATACAAATCAGTGCTCAGCTATTATAGATATCAATAAGCGCCATCTTAAGATAATAAGTTACTTAGATATTTATTATTTTTGACAAGTTATATGTTTAAACACTGTAGAAGCGTAGAAGCCGTTGGTTGAAGAAGCGCTCGTGTCCCCGCGAACGTAATGTTCTGTAAACGATCAATGCGTTAAGCAACTCTCACTATGGCTGGTCCTCGGATGGGTGACCACTTTGTGGCATTTATATTTGCGAGCGTTTCCGTGCTTCGGAAGGCACGTTAAGCCGTTGGTCCCGGTTGCCAGTAACATGGCAGTCGTTAAGCCAGTTGAAGGCCAAATTTCAACAGCAGGTCGCCACAACCTGCACCTGTCCATTTCAACACGGCAATGGGCTCACCGCCTATTACGTGGGACACATGGTGAAAAGTGGGCATATAATGTGCCTCTGCCACCTCTTCGGGGATAAGGCGTGATAGATAAACACTTATATATTTTTAGCTAGTGGCAATCTTTAAAATAGGTTGATAAATGACTAGCTGATGCCCGCAGCTTCGCCCGCGTGGAAAAGTTATCCAGTTCGAAATTTCGTACGGACCCCTAAACTTTTTAGAAATCCAATATAGCCTATGTTACTCACGAAGAATGTAGCTTTCTAATGATGAAAGAAATAGTTAAGGCCCAGTAGTGCCAGTAGTTTCTGAGCATATTCATTAGAAATAAACTTACAAGTCTTTCCTCTTTATAATATTACTATAGAAGTATAGACATAAGTTCCCCTATTGTCTCCTACACTTTTTTCGTCCGTCAATCAACAACCGCTGACACGTACCTATATAATCTACGAACATTTATGTCAAGTTTCATGAAATTTTAAAAGCTTGTAGCTTGGAAAACAAACACACATGCAAAAGAAATTTGGTCATCTAAAAATGGGGACTCAGTACGATTGCTCAATCAATTAAGATGTCCAATTAATATTAATACAAATTTGGTCATTTGTAAATGGAGGCTCGTTTGCTCAGTCAATTATGATGTCTAAGTGATTAACCATCTACGAAAATATTCAGAACTAGTTGACGCCCGCGACTTCGCCCGAATAGAGATGTTTTCCCGTTCCCGTTTCCCACAGGAACTTGTTCCCGGGATAAAAGTAGCCTACGTGTTATTCTGATGTATAAGCTATATTATTGTTAAGTTTCATTAAAATCCATTCAGTAGTTTTTACGTGAAAGAGTAACAAACATCCACACAAACTTTCACATTTATAATATTATTAAGATTAGCTTTTTTTACCCCGGTTTCGCCCGTTACATTCTCCAAATTCGCGTTGTAGCCCATTGCCCGTTAATTAGTTTTCAAAAAATATATCCTTTCTCAATAAACGGACAGTCTAATAAAATATGTATACAACACGGCGAAACATGCTTACGGTCAAATGTGGACGTATTGTATGCCTACGTGATACATTAAGATACATTAAATTAAAATTACTTTTAAATAAATTTATTTTCAACTATTTCAAAATTCTTTTTCAATACCCCTTCAGGGATAAAAGCGTGGATGATATAAAAAAGTAATTTTTATTTATCTATCATCATATCATCTTGAGTACGAATAATAAATTTTGCAATTTATCCATATCCATACTAAAAACAACAACAACTTCGGCTAATCATAGGCCTAACGTAACTTCGTACATAATATAGGTACGTTTATTATTCTCAAAGAAATAAGTTAAAAAATCTTAAATGATGTAACATAGTCCTATAACGATACGTGCCTCTTGGTAAAAATAGTAACTCGTTTGAACAAACTCGATGATTTATGAAATATTTTAGAATGAAGACAACATACGATAGTTGTTCTGATTATGGTCTTCATCCAATTAAGATTCCTTTTAATTATATTAATCGCCTGTACCTATATACCGCCGACTGTACCAGAAGTGTTAAAGAAAACATTTTTAAAACACACACAAATCGACTTTCTGTACTTGACATCACGTCGGAAAATTGTATAATTTAGTTATTGGGCAAACTGTATGTGGTTTCATTATCCTAGAGAAATAGTTACTAAACTTTGCGATTGTAAATAAAACAATCACACAATAAAAGAAAAAAAATAAGAAAAGTAAATGTAAATTATCTCACTTAAATATGTTCGGTTGTAGATGGAACGCCATGTGCTCAATAATTTTCTTAGGATAGAAATAATGAAACTTCTTGTTACAGCACGTCACGTAACCAGGCACACCGTGTCTGTTTTTGTAGTGTTTCATCAAAGATCGGAAATGGAAACCACTCTCGTGGCAAATACAGCACTCCATTTTGTAGAAAAGAGTTATTTGTCTATCCAATGCTGCACCCTGCTTGGCAGGCCTGCCGTCAATCAGCACTATGGGATCCAGACAATCGTTAGAGTAGTCAACGTCGGCTTTGGTCTTTTCATTTCTAAGTACTTTATGGGTTGATTTACTCTTACCAACGGTTGTGGTACTGAGCAATTGCTTATCTACTTTTTCAGAATTAGCAAACTCTTCTAAGGTCATAGACTCCATAAATTTTAAGTCAGACGCGTTCTTTTTCTTTGGTGGCGTTGTTAAATGGGGTGCTTTAGAGTCGCCCTGTTGGTGTTGTTCTGTGGGTATTGAAACGGACTTAACTTTGAATGTGTTGGTAGCTTTTTTTGGATCTTCTGACACGTTTTGACTTGACAGTGCACTAACAATTGGATGCGATTTTTCGTTAGTAACCTGGACCTCACGTTTTTCTTCAGTTTTCACTTTATGAAATTCCAAAAACTTTTGTGTTTTTTCCACTTTGACCGTATATAAATATAAGGCTGATATTTGTTGTAAACAGTCATGGCATATTGCCTTTGGAAGGTTATCGTCTGTCCGAATCTAAAAACGCAAATGTTATATTTCTATAGTATGATTCCAATAAAGGAAATGGATAATGAGTATGGAAGAAAATTTTAGGTACACATCTAGGTAAATTTCGGACATTTTACACACCGTCATCTAACATCATCAAACTAAGCGAATTTAAATAAATAAATATTGTGGGACACTTTTCACACAGCACCATCTAGCCCAAAGTAAGCTAATATTAGCTTGTGTTATGGGATCTAGATAACTGATAAACATACTTATTTATTTCTAAATACATACATATTATAGATAAATAACACCCAGACACAGAATAAACCATCGTGCTCATCACACAAAGTTTTATCCTGGGTGGCTGTATCCTGGAATCGAACCCACGACCTCTTGCGTAGCAGTCGGATGCACTCCCACCGCGCCACAGAGGCAATTTTAATCCGCATTTTTCCAGGTAGTTACCTAAATAAGTACGACCGATATTGCACCACGGTGTCATTGCTTTGTCACCTTCGTGCATTATAAATTGGGTAACGTAATGGGACAGTAATAAAGCATTTCATAAAAAGTACCTATTTAACATTTTCTAGTTACATTAAAAATAAATCAGAACCTTTTTTGAAACGAACATTGTGATTTTTTTGGAAAGGTTCTAGTGAGGGACTATCAGTTGAAATTATGATGTTACCTACTTGAATTGACGAATGTAGTATTTTTTTATATAAATGAATTTGCAGGAAGCTAATAAAGTATACATGGATCGCGAAGCCTAGCTATCTGTCCTCTCTGACTCCGGGATACAGCGGGAAGATAATTATAGTATTTTTTTTACAAAGATTAGCAAAGTAAGTATAATTACATATACTTGGCGGTTGATATAGGTATATGAGAGGACTGTGACTATGACAATCGGCTCCTGGATTGAATGTCCAGTATTAAATTTTAGTATACACAGGATGTGCTACTAAAAAAAAACTCTTACAACGACATCGAACAGCCTCTTGATTTTACGTTTTATTTCATTACTGAGTGGTTTGAGTTTGACAACATCGGTACATAGGCACATACGACAGGACAATTCACGAACTATAGTTTTCTCCAAAGATTGAAAGTCATTCATGCTGCTGATTTTCTGAAAAAAATTCAGTTCATACTGAATTATATATATGCAGGTTTATTTGTTCATGACAAAAAAAGTATTTTCAACTGGTTTTTATAATTTTGATACAAATTGAACGTGTCAGATGTATGGATGCTTTTTTTTAATTTTTCATAGTCAACGTTCGGCCAGCGCAATATTAATTGGATTTCTTCTGTGCAAAACCTTTTCATTTCCAAGTACATAATCTCTTTGATTTTAATTTTACATACCTATATAACCTCCTTGTAGTCCTATAGGTATTACACAGATAAATATGAGTAAGAGGTATTATGCCTGTATTATACGAACGTTACCGGTACCACATAATTGTACATTGTATTGGTACATCATATTAAATTTATTTCAGATGTGCGCAGAAATCAATTTAAATTGACTATTGAATTTACATATTTACCTTATACCTATTTACAGCCAAGTCAAGACAAGTAGCAATCGAATCAACTTTTAAAATTAATTGCAAAAAAGGTTCCAGGAGACAGTTAGAGTCATCTGAGTCAGTACCTCGTTTTAAAAAATCGCCTAATATCTTATCTTAAAAGTACCTTCAACCTTTGTACAAAATTTTATTCACTTCTTTAGGCGTGACAGCAAATGACGCTGTCGATATCGGCTGACTTGTGAATTGTAACTGATAGTCATCTGTGAGGAATTCGAGATATTACACTCGGGTTTTGAAGTAAGTAGTAAGTAGTGTCAAATTTCATTTTCAACAGTTCGCACAATTTTCAATTTTCTTACAAAGGGGTACAAAGATTTCGCTTCTGTGCTTTAACCTACATAGATAAAGCAAAAAAAAAACTTTAATGTCTTAAAAACGTAAACATCTTTAAAGTTTAGAACTCTAAAAAGTTCGCTTTCACTTCTAATACATTTGTCTAGTAAGCTCGCACCGCAAAGCCATTTTTTTCCTTGACTGCGGTCAACATAAAACATTGGCCTATTTTCTTTCAAGATCATTGTATTTACTTAAAACACGGCGAACCCTATCAAAGTTATTTCTGATTGCATATAAGAATGTTCAGGACCGTTTAGCTTTCCAGTGTAGCAATCGGACCACCCGAATTCTTTACCCGAGTTCTATGATCCGGCAAATAATTGAAATGATACTTAGACAACTTACCCTTCGGGAAATTTTGCCTAAATTCAATTACAGTTTACCCGACTGTATGTTAAAAGGTACTGGCATTATTGCCAGCGTGACTTGCTTGAAACTTTATATGTATAGATAAACGTAGAATTAAAGTACTTAAGTAGATAATTATCAATTTATAAAATTAGAGTTTAAGTTCGGCAAAAAAAATCATGCTAAAATTTCTTGTGACCATAAATCATTCAGTCTTTATTTGTGGATCACACAAATATTTTTTCCGACCAGGGAATCGAACCCGGGACCTAAGACGCGGCAGTCGCATACACTACCACTGCGCCACCGAGGCAGTCTAAATCAAACCCAAGTGGTGGTTTAATACGACCAAAAAGACGACTCAGATCTTTTTCTTCACTTTCTCTTTTTTTTACGATGGTTGGAAAAGGACTCTGTTAGTTTGACAGGATAATGAAGTCTGTTAAGAATCAAATTTCTGTCAAACTTGCCATAGAACACAATGGACTCTCAAATTCATTAACGAAAAAGAACTCTTTATATATGCTGTTATTTATATTGCTTTATACGTATCTACGTATAAAGCATGATATTAAACAGAGAACATGGATTTGATACGTGAGGTTTACCGCTTTGATTACAATCGCGTTTTGGTCGCAGGTGTTGTGTGGATTGAAGGGAACCAATTGAGACGTGTACCTACTTGAATTGTGAGTTAGAGCTTTGTACGTAGGTATCTACGGCTGTAACGATTTATACGCGCGCATTACAGAATTCACAGAATGTAATACGTGTTAAAGCGATCGGTGGAAAAGATGATCACCGTAGCAAAAATATGCTACTGAAATTAATGGATTCTTCTGAATGGATTTTGATGAAACTTTACAATAATATAGCTTACACATCAGAATAACACACAGGTTTCTTTTTATCTCGGGTACAAGTTCCTGTAGGAAACGGGCATGGGAAAACTCCGCAACGCATGCGGAGCCGCGGGCGTCAACTAGTGTTAATATATTTCATCCAATCTAAAATTTAAAATCGGAATATTAAATGTGAGGCTTACATTTTCCTTTTTATATGGACTGGTTTATAAGACCGTAAAGAAAAATATTATTTATGTCGCATTTCTTGTTAGGCTCCTCAATACCTAATATTTTTGTCTTCTACGTCAGTATAGTCAAGTATAGTCTTAAGTCAACGCCAGTCTCGTCCCAGTAAAGTGGTAGAAGTGTTACTGAATAGCATTTCACTGCGATATATCACTGTCTTTTACTATAGCACGTTGATACAACTATTATGTCGAAGATTCAACCATTTTTACACATAAAATAAAATTAATTAAGCGCTCGTAGACCCCCTGACTCAGTGTACTGTAAACGATCACTGCGTTAAGCAACTTTGACTAATCACGAATGGGAGACCAATTGCTACCGGTTGCCAGTAACTTGGCAGTCGTTAAGCCAAGCCTTATGGGCGGCTTGAAAATATTAAACAGCAGGTAGCCACAACCTGCGTCTGCCTATTACACCACGGCAATGGGCGCACCACCTATTACGTGGGACAGGAATCACACACACGGTGAAAAGTGGGCGTTTAATATGACTCTGCCACCCCTTAGAAGGTAAAGCGTGATTGATAAACAAATAAAATTAATGCACTATATAGAAAACAATATACCAACAGCAAGCGTTCACCATTTGCGTATACCTGCGCAAACTCCTCAATCGGAGATAAAATGATCTACGACCTTAAAAACATTACCTATGCACTTAAAAACAAATCATCATCATCTCAACTGATGGCGACATCGGCTAGCTCAAGAATCGCCACCACAAGCAAGGAATATTGCTTGCTTCATCTCGCTCGCGCCCTAATAGACCCGAAAGTATTAATAATACATACATACTGCAGACGAGGATTTTGGCGGCAAGAGCGAAGCAAGCGGTCGCCACATCGTTATTTATTTTTCAAAACTAGTGTATTTTCGAGGGTTTATGTGTAAAAATGATGCATTTTCTGTTTCCTTCCAAAATCCACATATAAAATTTACCATCATATTACTGCACTACTTAGTAGGACTTTGAACAAACCTATAAGTGAAAACGCTGCTACATACAAAAATAATTTCCTTTTTTAAATAAAGAAAATTTATATTATTTATTGGAAAATGAATATAAAAGCGAAATTTATGTAAATTTCAAATTCAAATTTTAAAAAACAAGAAAGGTTCAGATTAATTGATTCTGACATTGCTCAAGCCGAGAAAGTCCAAAAAGAAGAAGAAGACTATCTATCTATCTATCTTCACGCTGTATCCCTGACAGGGTAGTCAGAGAGGACAGATCGCCAGGCTTCGCGATCGACGCATACTTATTTCGCTGATTCATCAATCGCTTCACTCACGTCGGGGTATCTGAGTACTTTTGACTTTTCCGTTTTGGAGCAATCTGCTCAGGTGGTCTTCATGTGTAAGTCTCGGCCTACCCTGACTCCTTCTACCCTCTAATTTCGCACAATATATATTCTTCGTCAATCGTTCCTCACTCATTCGTTGGACGTGTCCAAACCAACGGAGCACGCCCTTTTTCAGATTAACGCTGACACTTTCATTCAAACCTCCCATATTCGGTCGGCCAAAGTTACGCCGCACAATTTTCAAAGTGATCGCATCTCCACAGCATTCCATTTACTTTCATGCATCTGCTGACATACCCAGGTTTCGCTACCGTAAAGCACCGTTGGCACTAGTACTGCGTTATGAATCATCAGTCGTGCTTCTTTTACGATGCCTTTTCGCTTTAGTAATTGGGACAAAGCACCGTTAATTTGTTTCCGGCAGCTACTCGCCGTTCTACACCCGAATCACATCTTCCGTCCGCGCTAAACATACTCCCTAAATACACAATTTCATTCACTTGCTCTAGACGTTCCTGGTTTACCCTAATCTCGCATTTAGTTCTTACGTCATCTCTTTCAAATACTAGAACCTTAGTTATACTTGCTTTCAAGCAAAGACCCTTACTTTCACACTCCTCATTCATATTTGTGACTAATGCCTGAAGGTCGGCTTCTGATGGCCATGAGCACCGCATCATCAGCGTATAGGAGACAGTTTACTGTTAAGTCACCCAAATTCCCACCCATATCACAATCTTTCACCTTCTGCAGGCAACTGTCCAGATACACTATGAACAGCCAGGTGGACATGACACAACACTGTTTGACGACTGTACCGCCATCGAAAAGAGGTGTCACATCCCCCCCTACTCGCACGCAAGCCTTACAGTCCCTATAAAGCGACTGTATTGCCCGCCGTAGCGAGCCGTCCACACCATATCCGGGCAGCAAGTCCCACAGAGTTTCTCTCACCACGTTATCAAATGCTTTCTCCAGATCCACAAAAGCGCAAAAAACCTTCTGGCTAACAGCCAGAAACTTCTCAGCCATCATGCGGAGAGAAAACATTTGATCCATGCAACTTCTTCCTCGTCGGAATCCACATTGAGCCTCCCATAAATACCTTTCAGACTTTTCTTGCATTCTTGCCGTTATAACCTTTGCATACACCTTACTAGCTAAACTGACCAAGCTGATCGCCATGTAGCTGGAGCAGTTTAGGCGAGAGCCTTTCCTTTTGTAAATAGGTACTACAACTGCTTCGCTCTCAACTATTCGCCAGTCATCTGGGAACTCACCCGTCCGCCAGCATAAGTTGCATAACAGACATAGTGTGTCCCAGACCCGCGACCCACCGTACTTGATTATCTCAGCAGTAACTCTGTCTTTTCCCGCAGCCTTACTAAATTTCATACCTCTTATTGCTTGTTCAATCTCTTTCATGCTAATGACATGAGGATCCGGAGCATCAAAGTGAGCTCCACCTCCCGATGTGGTATCTCTGTCTTTCCTTGCATCTTTCCATAATATTCACTCCACCTCTGCAGGACGTCGGTTTGGTCTGTTAAGAAAAAAAAGAAGACTAGGCGAAAATTGTATCCGCGGCCTGTCAGTTGCCTACCATTCGTCGCAGGTGTTGTGTGTATTGAAATCTAGAAGAACCAATCGAGATCTGTAGTTATTAGTGTAACCCTGTGAGTAAAGGTCAACGCCCCCTGACACGCTTCCTGGCGGCCGAGTCTACTATTGACAAGCCGTAAATTAGAACCAGAATCGCTGTTTACAGCTGTCAAAATGTTAGTAGTACGTGTTAGTAGAATTCTATCGACCGACCGATAGTAGTCTATTGGAGTACGATTGTAATAGTAGAATACGAAAAACTGTCAAAATTGTACCGCTGGCTTTCTATTTAGCGACGATTTCGATTCTATTTCGACACTATTAAAATAGTAGACTCGGCCCTCTGGTATGAAACATTTAGAGTAAGGTGTTTCTAGTAGAGCGTTAGTGACATTGATCGCCACATTTATAAAAATAGTGTGATAATATAGGTGTTTTCTCAGCGAAATGAAAGTCCAAGCAAAATGTTCTTCAATGCTCGGATGTTGTCAGAAAGAGAATGTTGTCGAGTGTGCACCAAGCTACGCAGGACACACAGGATGTAGGTACCAGCTTCTAGCGAGGTATTGCAAAAATAACAAATGAATAAATATATTTAATTTACAACAATAAAATAATTAGTAGATTGATAATTTAAAAAGTGTTACGTACATATTAAATTTTTTTAGAGGGTGTTGAAAAGCAGTTAGTCTCAGTAGAAAAATATCTTCCTCGGATAACATATTTTGATTTCCTCGGAATTTCGTGGTTATATGCTAGCTAGTTAGAGGTAATATGGCATCAGGTCATGTGAGGTGGCCGATAAGCCTCATAATATATCACTAAACTCTGCCTAAAACAAAATAAGAGCTTATTTTTTAATTTTAAATTATACCATCATAGCAATATCGTGAAAAGGCTATCAATTTTCATCGCATGCAGGGCTTTATTAATTGATCTGTTTTCCACTTAAACGGACGGCATGCAACAGGGAACACGTCGCTGGCCACATATTTAATTATAGTCTGCTTTTCACGACAGTGAACAAACAAATCTAGAGGCACGGTAGCTTAGCATTTTGAATATTTAAAAGATTGAGAGGTTTAAAAACGCGAAGGTTTTCAAACCCGTCTTTTAATTATTTAATATGCAAAGCAACTGTGTATTTGAAAAACGTGAAGATAATTTATATTATATTTTGTATCACATTGATTTTTATGATTCTTATTTTTTTAAAATTTTATTTACCACCAATGAAAGCCCACGACTGTGACGTTACAGCTGCGTAACTCCTTCATGGAACTACCGCTGACGTTCACGGGAAACTTTACAAGTTATCGTTAAAAGAAAGTTGCACTGTATGAAACAAATCAAGTAAGAAAATGAAAAGTCATAGAACAAAAGTTAAATACATGTAATATAGTATACTAGTTGACGTCCGGAGAGAAGTTTTCCCCGTTCCCGTTTCCCACAGAAACTTGATCCCAGGATAAAAGTAGCCTATGTGTTATTCTGGTGTGTAAGCTATATTATTCCAAATCCTAATCCATTCAGTAGTTTTGCGTGAAACAGCAACACACCTACATCCATACATTATGTCAAACTTTCACGTTTATAATATTAGTAGAATTACAAAAAAAAAACTCATTAAAAAATTATAACCATGTTGTTATTTGTGTATCGTTTTATAGACTAAAGTAACTTTCGACGACAATAGAAAACAAAAGGCGCATAGTAATCTTCATTAATATTAATATCAATCTCGGTCGCCTAGGACTTGTAGAAACGAGAACTTATTCCATATATGTAATTATGACATGAAATATGTGGCGTCTTCGTATAATTATATCTCGATGATCGTGATATCTTAGTATAAATGGTTAGACATGAACAGGAAAGTAGAACCCTCTGATTTATGATTGACTTGTTTTCGGTTTTGATGTGCAGCGTTTTCTTTTGTAATGCCCCAAACTCCTATTCCTTACGTACTCATTTTCTATTTTGTCCCATATTTTTTACAAAGAGAAAATTATAATCGGTCATTAGCCAAGAAAATGCTAATATGATTATTATTTGGGTGTTAGTTAACTTAACCCCAATATCACGAACATAAAGACTGCAAATAATACGGGTTTGAACTCCTATTATGCTAATCATCTCTTCATGTGATTCCATTTATCTACCACTGCATGTTCATTATGTTCTAGGCCCGTGTGCAATATTTAAGTCGTATATGTGACGAATAATCTCTATCAGGGTTTTATAGACCAATCTACAAACCAACCGGAATCACTTAGCCTCATTCGTAGAGTACAGCTCCCAGGTATTTCGTCTTGTTCGTGTGCTAAAGCAATTTAATTGGATTATTTTTCCACGTAGACAAATAAAATATTAGGGTTTGTTTGGAATTATAAATTTACAGCATTCACTAAATGCATAGAGAAAGAAAGAAATAAAACAGATTTATTAGCCCTTTATTTATATCTCTATATATAACATAGAAAGTAGAACTTTAACGTACAAATGTTCGTAAAAATATACACATTAAATAATTAATAATCAAGCAATAATATAGCCACCCAAATAAAAAAATCATTAAATGCATAAAATATAAATCTTAATTATAATTACAAAATGAGTCTTACACATGTAGGAGTTCATTTTCTGTTACTGGCCGCTTGGACGCCAGGAATTTGAACTACAATTTACAAGGTCAGTGTTAAGCTTTACACCTGCAAGCGGGACTTCGCTATATCTTTTTGCGAGCAGAGCATGCACGATGCACGCGAAAGAGGCGGCGGAGAGGGAACGGGAGAAAATTCTCCCTCTCAATTCTTCAAATCTGCAGTTCGGACGCCGCAGATATTTTTACGCCTAGGACTACAGGCCTTCATGACCGGGGGCATGAAGACGATGGGTTGGCTATTTACCGTACTTACAGAATCAGGCCCTAGATAGTGGCGTGGCGTCATAATTACACGCACACACTTCAACCCCTTAAAGAAGTGATATAACACCCGAACCCCCCGAAGACGAGGCCGCGGTGGTGGATAAAGCTTCTAAAACTTCTGGTCACCGTGTGGATTTAGTCGGTAGGATTTTGGCATAGCATCTATTGGGATTTCCACACGTAAAAAAAAGTCATCAGTTTAGGGTGCATCAACGGTCCTGCCTCCGATGATCTCGAGTCAGCCCAAAAGAGGTAATAAACTGAATCTCCAACGAAGTTACCCGATTTGCATCTCATATTATTCTCAAAGAGATCATCAACCCTTTTTGATAGGTGTTTGTCAGTGAGCAGAAAGACTCAGACGACCAGTCATCGTTGAAGCGCTCTTGGCCCCGCGGTCTCAGTGTTCTGTAAACGATCACTGAGTTACGCAACTTTCACTATGGCTGGTCCTCGGATGGGTGACCACTTTGTGGCATTTACATTTGCGAGCGTTTCCGTGCTTCGGAAGGCACGTTAAGCCGTTGGTCCCGGTTGCCAGTAAAATGGCAGTCGTTAAGCCTGGTTGAAGGCCTTATGGGCGGCTTGAAAAAATTCAACAGCAGGTACCCACAACCTGCGTCTGTACATTTCAACACGGCAATGGGCTCACCACCTATTACGTGGTACAGGAATCCACACGGTGAAAAGTGGGCATATTATATGCCTCTGCCACCCCTTCGGGGATAAGGTGTGATGGATATTTATTTTATTTTAAAGAGATCATCAACCCTTTTTGATAGGTGTTTGTCAGTGAGCAGAAAGACTCAGACGACCAGTCATCGTTGAGACGAGCTGAGACCGGTCAACGAGCAAGTAGGGTCTACTCTCAAAAAATCCAACAAACCACTCTAAAATAAATCGTATGAGACTGAGTAATGTAGAGAGATGAGAGTAATCGAGAACGCATAACTTGGAACAAAAAGCAACAAGAAGGTTAACATTTTAGTGCAGCCCTGTGTTATCGAGAATTTTAGGGCCCAAGACGAGACGGCTTTATTTGGAAGTAGTGTACCTACTGACTAACAGACGAGGGCATGGCTAAGAAAAAGAAAACTTTAAACAAAACCCTGTACCAACTTATCTGGCTGGTGCGGCTTGGAGTAATAATGTTAAACACTCTCACACATATTGCCACAGGATAATAAGTACCTATAAACGTACTCATGGATTTTATCAGTCTGCCGGTAACATTAAATGCCGACAAGTTTTGAACTTCATGTTAAGTTACATACAAAACTCTACGCGAGCATAGCCGCGGGCAAAAGCTAGTATACTAATATATATTATAGGTAGGATTTCACACAAGAGTATTTTAAGTGTGAATTCACGTACTAACAAACTGTGGTATTCAAACAAATCTTAAGTACAGACATTCAAATTTCTTATGCACTTTGTAAGATACAAAAACGGGGAAGATGAATTTCAAAGCTCTGTGAGCGAAGTCTGTGAAGAAGACTATAAACACGATTTATTACAGTTGTTACTGTGGATTATTTAAACATTTTCAATGTATAAGAGATTATATAGCTTTATATAATATAGTGAAATTAATCTTTTGGGAGTAGGTTAAACATATGTATTTTTTACTGTAGACTGTTAGACTTTTACTGTAACAGCAGGTTGTAGATTTTTATTGGAGCAGAGCATTGTTTTGAGCGGTTGCTTCCAAACTACCTGCATATGGAACTTTGGCGTCCACTTTTATTTGGCTGCTGGATGCAGCTGTTGTTCGGCATTGGAATCGGAGCGACTGCCGTTTGACCTCCTAAACCTGTCCGTTAGTAAGCAGGTTCGCTAGCAGATGAGATTGCGTGGGCCCCGGAGATAATAGAGGAGTGCCTTACACCCGGAGCAGATCATATATGTATCTACTATTTTAGTGAGAAAACCACACATCTATAATAATTAGATAGCTGATATCAAAACAAACAGAAAATAAATGGCACAAATATTCATAGCATAATGTTTCTGGGATATATGCTAAAGTCATTACAAAAAGTCATACAGCTAAAGTCGATCACGTGACATCCATCTTTTATCGTGATATTTTTATATTGTTTATCAATCACACCTTTATCCCCGATGGGGTGGCAGAGGCAAATTATACGCCCAGATTTCACTGTGTGCATTCCTGTCCTACTTAATAGGTGGTGACCCCATTGCCATGTTGTACTAGACAGACGCAGGTTGTGGTAACCTGCTAATGTTTTTTTTCAAGCCGTCCATAAGGCCTTCTACTTGACTTTACGAGTGCCATATTACTGGCGACCGGGACCAACAGTATGACATGCATCCCGAAGCATGGAAACGCTCGTAAATGGAAATAACACAAAGTGGTCACTCATCCGTAACCTGCTATAGCGAAAGTTGCTTAACGCAGTGACCGTTTACAGAACACTGAGTCAGCGAGGCTACGAACGCTTCATTTATTTTGAGATCAGTTATTTGCTTCAATAAATTTCTTGAATCAATCTTAAAAAGAATTTACAAAATAATCTTGAATATTGAGCTCATAACTTTCGAACTCTATCAATTTATCGTCTACTATTATAAATAGCCATAATTTAGTTGGAGACATTTATCGGGCAAAAAATCCAATATTAAGTATTCAAAACTTTAGTACAAAATGTGATAAATAATGATTCAATACCTAAACCATTTAAAGCGGGTTCAAACAGTTCAAAGTGCTATCGAGTATAAAGATAAAAGCACTTTAATGTGAATAAAAATTTATAAAATAAGTGACGGCTATTAAGTATCATAATGTTTTTAAAATATTTTCTTCTAGCTATGAATAAAGCTGAATAGTTTGTTTGTTACGTTCAAGTGGCTTGATTTTTTTTTGTGTTGGATAGCCCATTCATCGAGGGTGGCTAATATAGCCATTCAATTATGTTTGAACCTATTAGAGCGAATCAGTAACACTAAATGTCAACTAATTGGGCATATTTTTATACATTATAGTAAAATTGGTAAACGACGGTGTTAAATAACACTGACTTGATTTACTATAATATTGTCATGATCATCATTTGGTCTAAACTTCAATTCTATTAATATGATTGAGGATTGTCGATGAATATAGATTAATATTCTTCGTAACGCAATATTACAGTGCACAAGGGTGCAATGAAAAACTACAGAAATATTTGGGTCCCAAGTCAGTCTTATTTAGAAGACGTACATCTGCTGACTGATGCTGTTGCATGCAGTTGAGCTATTGATGAGGCGATGGCCGCGGCTTAGAAATGGAAATCTTAAAATAATATCCTGTACCAACTCCTAAACCTGAATACTTCCTCACAGCAACAGTATAGAATTCATTGAAATCGGGTCCACGTTTCAGACAAAAACTTACTATCCATTAATAACATTAGCTGCGATGATGAGAAAGTATGTACGAAAGTAGTGGTAAGTTTACGAAATTCGTGTGGAGGCCACAGTTTTCTTATTAGGATTTACTGTGAAGGCGTTACTCGTGGCATAAGAGACTTTGATCTTATTATTCTCTACTAGCAGTGCCCGGTTCACTGAGAAAAAGGAGATAAAATGTAGCCTACGTACCACCATATAACATCAAATATCTACTCGCGTAAGTCCCGTTTGAATTGACCCAATCGTTTCAGGGATTAGCTACAACAAACAGACAGACAGACAGACAACATTTTTATAATGTGTATATTTGTCAATAACGGGGCTAAACGCGGTTATTTCACATACCTTTTGTTGTCTGACGTTTCGACCAGGTCGCACCGGCCGCGGTCACAGGCTGACTGGCTCAGCGGCGCACGCCCTCCGTCGTCGAGTACGCGTGGTAGAAGTTTCTTTATCCACCCGCACATCTTCGTTATTCTTGATGTTGTTTTTTCTCCAAGTACCGTCACACACTACACTCACGGTGCCCCTATACTTTAAGCTAACCGACGACGCGCGCTAAACTGCGTTTAGTCCCGTTATTGACAGATAGTATGCAACGCGATAGTTTAAAAGTTAGTATAACATTTTTATTAATTGATTTTAATGTAAGTGCCGCATTTATATTTATATAATTTAAGTGAAAAGCAAAAGATACTTCAATTATATATTATATACGATGGTTTATTCTGTGTCTGGGTGTTATTTATCTATAATATGTATGTATTTAGAAATATATAAGTATGTTTATCAGTTATCTGGTTACCATAGTACAAGCTCTGCTTAGTGTGGAATCAGATAGCGTTGTGTGAGTTGTCCCAACAATATTTAACAATATTTATTTATTTATTTATATATATCGGCATAAATAAAAATAGGAAAATAAGTTGAAATATTGAAGACTGAAATCAGTGCCCAATTTCTACCTGGTGCCGTAACTCGAATTAATTGAGTGACTAAAAAAGTAAGAATGCGGTGGCCAGAAAATCGGTAAGTGGGAGATTTAAAACTCCGCGAACCGTAAGTAATTTTCTACGCGCATGGTAATTCAGCTTAAAAACTCGGCTGCATTCAAAAATTTACGCCTTGGACTGTGACTATGGCCCCAGGCTCCATGGTCGAGATTTAATTGGTATATACCGTTTTTTCGGCATTATTGGAAGCTGTTGCCGTCTGATCTGCGAACCCCACAAAAGGTGCCTACGCTTGTGTGTGTGCTCCGGAAATCTTGTTGATATTAAAGAGTTGATATTAGAGAGCTTAAAGGTTTCCAGACTTTGATCTAAAATAATAAATGACGAACTTTATTAGTGTCCACGAATATATGATAGAAATGTCAAACTATTAAGTAATATTACGAGGTTAGAGCTATAATGAATAAGTGACTTTAGATATATAACTTGCTCTCTTGTATTATAGGTGTGTAGATGTATTCCTTATCTACTTATGTTTTTTTTAGAAGAACATCAATTAATACTGTATATTTGAGATTATTTTAATAGATTTCGTAGATCCTTCATATGTCGCACCATAAAAGCATGGAACTCTCTGCCAGCCCATGTGTTTCCCTCCTCTTACAATCCTGGGTCCTTTAAGAGAAGCGTGAAAAGACATATTTCTAGGCCGTCAAGATGGGTCGCTATCAGAGACTTTGAGGGTTTGTTTGAGGGTTGAGATAGCGGCCCAGACAACGGGTCGTCGTCTCTGCTTACCATCAGGCGGGAAACGCCATTTTGATGTGCCACATATAAAAAATAATGTTACAAATAATACATTCTGTCACTCATTTTGTCTTATTATTTGCAACCCTATGTTGTAATATTAAACTTATTACGTGTAAATCGTGACGAAAATAATCAGATACATTCTTACAATAACCAATAAAAAATAAAATAGTAGTAGGTAGCTTTGCACAAAGATATTATTTCTTAGCGCATAAAATAATACACCTTTCATTTTAATATACTGACGTAGCTTTATGTACTGAGGAAAAGACACTACACAAGTAAAGTATGAGACTAACATGTACATTGTACGTATGACGTCTATGATAGGGATTCTTCAGGAATAAGAACAATGTTTTACGAGGTTGGTCGTATTAGAGTTTATTTATTTTATTTATTTATTCAATATACCTACACATGAAAACTGAACACGTGTAAAATTACAAATAGTCACACCTCATTCCCCGAAGGGTTAGGCAGAGGTTTACTTTACGACTACATTTCACCGTATGTTCGCGATAAGGTAACATTGCGGTATTACAGAAGATGTAGTGACTAAGATAGAAAAAGGAATGCTTAGATGGTTCGGACACGTGGAGAGGATGGATGAAAATAGACTGACGAAGCAGATTTATGTGGCGAGAGTGAATGGGCAAGCTGGTAGGGGTCGACCTTAGCTTGCGTATGTTGATCAAATCGAAGATCTTTTGACAAAAGGCCAGGTCAAAAATACCCTTATCCGGTGAGCGTGTATGAAAACATTCATGAAAGTAGAAGGAGCGAAAGTTGTATGTCAGGATCGTAGCAAGAGGAAATCAGTAGTATCTGCCTACCCTGATGGGAAAAGATTTATTGTACGCCGGAAAATACAATTGTACATTGAGATTGTAAGTTAGGGGAATAGTACAATGGGCGGCCTTATCGCATAAAGCGATTTCTACCAGGCAACCTTTGGATGGAGAAATTTGCATAACAATATACATTATATATTACATAATATAAATACAAGAAGATAATATATTTTAACTGAAAAATTTTAGTATTTTTCAGTTAAAATATATTATCTTCTAATACATATATAAATAATATAAAACAAATATGGCATAGTAATTCTGACAATTCCAAAGAGAACTTAAATATTATACATTTATGCATGATATACAAAAAATGTGTGCAGTTGACAACTACAGAAACTATTACGATAAGTAGTGCTCCTTTAACATAACCTTAAATTTTTATAGGGTTTGCGCTCGTCTCAACTCAATTAGAAGTTTATTTCACAGTCGTATTGCTGTAATAGTGAACGATTTGTCGTAGAATGCCGTTGAGTGCGATGGCATCCTTAGGCTCAAGCTCTCCGATGATATATGTATTAATATATGTATTTTCACCGTATGCATTATTATTCCGCATAACAAGGTGATGAGCTACCTATTAAGTGGAACATTATTTTAGTACACCTACTAGATCCAGTTGTCATATTGTGTGCCTTTGAGAATGCCGTGAGGCGAAACCGGTAAGGTTTATCAAGTAAATATTGTGGAATAGTACAAGTGTTATTATTGAAAATGTGTAGCAAGTTCCACCAAGTGCCATCAATCAACAGTAAAAATTATCTTTCCTTTTGACTTAGTCTGGTTCAAATAGTTACCAACTAAACGGTTGAATTTACGTGTTTATTTTGGGATGTCTCGACTAGTTATTAGTTATAGGTACAAAATAGCTCCAAAGATTCATTCGTTTCCTGTTATTCCTTCATATCCTTCATAAAATAGATTAAAAACAATTTCAATTCCCCTATACACAGAATTTGTTACCCACTTAAAATTTTTTATAACTTACCTCTAAAACTTCGTTTGGAGAGCAAATGTGAAGTAGCAGGTTACTTTGTAGTGGAAATATTTACAACAATGTTTAAGTTCTCTAAAATTCAGTAAACCCAGCGGAGGTGTATTAAAACTCAACGTAACTTTAAGTCCAGGTCGTCCAAACGCCCTTAATGTCAACCTGGGGGTTTACTATGTTTACTATGAAAAAATAGAATACTTTTCAGCCACAAATTTATGGCCTCAAGGGTTGGCAGAGACATACTATACGTCCACATGTCGTAGTAAAAACAAAAGCAGAATAGATTTTTAATTTTTGTCAGAATTATTGTTCTCTTGAGAAAGAGAAAAGAAAAATCCTTTATTTCTTATTTAAAAGTGAAGAAAAATATGACTTAGACAAATAAATTGTTTGTATTTGTCTTATAGTGATTAATTGCTTCTTGCATGGATTTCAATAATGAAAATCATAAGCTTGAAGAATTGACGGGGCTCCGTTTCCGTGGTGAAGATTTTTCATACCCGTTTGCCACATGAAGGTTCATTTTTTTTTATTAACGTGTGGAAATCCTCGTGGATGCTATGCCGGACTCTTACCGACTAAAACCACACGGTGCCCTTCCATTTGTCTATGGCCTGGAGTCCCGGGTAAGCCCTTCGGGAGGATAGCCCCATGGCTCCCAGACATGAAGGTTCATGGAAATTAGAACGTGTAGAAGTAACATATATACACATCCACAAACTCGCTTGTATGATATGAACTGAAGATTGCTAGTCTGTGCATATCTTTTGCTGTGTCGCTAAGACGATTTTTTATCATTCAATCATCGATATCATCATCTTCGTCATCCGCACTCTCCGAAACTCCAGTTTCTATTAGGAGTCAAAGTTAGCTATGTCAAAACATGGAAAATTGACTAAGTAAGAAGATTCAAGAAGCATTAAGAACTAATAAGAAAATACATTTAAAATAAAGTGGTAGTACAGTACTATGGTAGATTAAATTCAAGTTACAACTGAAAATAAACTAAATGTTCTTTAACTTGTGCTATAAACTGGGAAAGTTCTGTTAACTAATCGTTAAGTAGTGTATAGCGTGAAACAATCTCTACAACTCCAATGCAATATACTCGTAATGGCACCCAGTTTTAAAACATTAAGAGATTAAAAAAAGCTAAAAGATAATTGCAATTCGACTTCAAAATAGTTTTTAAAAAGCCATATCTGACAACGCACGTATTTTAATCCTCTTATAACCCAGGGTTCTTTAAGCGGAGCTTGAAGAGGCACATCATTGGGTGTGACAGTGGCATACAATTCGCTAGATGACTTTCAATCGGGCGGACGGCGTCACTTTGACGATCTAAACTTTTAAAAAAATACGCTGATTTTATCATAATTTGCCCTAAGACTGCAACACTTTTTTTTAAGGTGCTACCACTTGCTTCACTCCGTGCAGAGCAGTGATAAGAGTCTCTAAAAATATCCCTGGGCGCCTAATATAGATAATGTGTGTGTGGTTGGGAGATAAATGATAGGCCTGCACAATAATTCTACAAGAGGTTTATTACTGCATATAAGGAAAAAAAATCTTCCTCACTATAAAAAAAAAAACAAAATATATGTACTTAACAATTTAGGTTATTAGCATAAATTCAACAATTAATTATTTATAGTAAGTACTATAGGTATATTGTTCATAGAGGGGTAGTCTTCACACACACAGGAAAGAAAAGATGTAACAGAAGCAGAAGAAGTAAGATATGAAGATGTACTCAGCTTTGTATTCGTGATGCGAAACTTGCGGAGCGAGCCGATTGTTCTGCTCACGCCAAGCCTCTGTGCGTCGATCCGCGAGGACGAGGACTGCTCAAGGACCAGGATTGCTCTCAAGAGCAGCAGTAACCGACGATAGCTCATAAGCACCGTGAGCAGTGGCCCTTGTAAGGTGTTTATTTTTAACTGAAAATTTTTAACTGTGTATCAATAAAAGCTACAGGTTACGCTACAGTTTACGTTTTCACATTATAATATGGAATCCACCTATTGTCTTGGTTGCATTTGAAGCGGTGTTACGTTAGCCCATCGAGATATCCGAGGCCAAAGCGACCTCACTTGCTGACTAACGGACGAGGCAAAGACGCAGATGGGATAAGAAGGTCAGACTGCATTCGCTGCCAGACGATAGCAGCGCCTAGCAGTCAAATAAAAGTGAATCCAGGCTCCTAATCCAATAGAAAAAACTATAATCTGCTATTATAATACTAAAAGTTATTACGACAAATTTTGAACAAATTTTATAACATAAATTAAGTGTGTGTGTACCTGAGTACACAGGTAATAAGTGAAAGCCTTTACGACATTTTTTTACAGCTATAAAATTTCTCTCAACATCGATAAAGAAATTTCACTTAAAAAAATTTATGATTCAAGAATTGAATTTAGATTAACTATTTAAACACTGTAATGACATTAATGTGTACAATAAAGTACAATTTCTAAGACTTACTTCTCTTAACATCGATAAAGAAATTTCACTTGAAAAATTTAATGATTCAAGAATTGAATTTAGATTAACTATTTAAACACTGTAATGACATTAATGTGTACAATTTCTAAGACTTATGGAGGTTAATAAGCCCGAGCTAATTACGATAAATACCTATACAAGACCTGAATCCTTAAGACCTGTAAGCATATAAAAATAAATTCATTTTAGGTTGTGAAAGTTTATTAATTTATAAGTACATCAATAGTCAATAAGTGTATAAATAGGTGTAATTTCATTAGCCACTACAAATAATTTGAAGCGCTCGTGGCCCCGAACATTTTACCAAACTAACTATCTTCACGCTGTATCCCTGACGGGGTAGTCAGAGAGGAGAGATCGCCAGGCTTCGCGATCCATGCATACTTCTTTCGCGTCTTCAAGATCCATCAATCGCTTCATAGACGCACGTCTGGGTATCCGAGTACTTTTGACCTTTCCGTTTTTGAGCAATCTGCTCACGTGGTCTTCATATGTAAGTCTCGGCCTACCCTGACTTCTTCTACCCTCTACTTTCGCACAATATGTATTCTTCGTCTATCGTTCCTGACTCATTCGTTGGACGTGTCCAAACCGACGGAGCACGCCCTTTTCCAGCTTAACGCTGACACTTTCATTCAAACCTGCCATATTACATAACTATGGGTTCGTTACGTATTCGGTCGGCCAAAGTAACGCCGCACAATTTTCGAAGTGATCGCATCTCCCCAGCATTCAATTTACTTTTATGCATCTGCTGACATACCCAGGTTTCGCTACCGTAAAGCAAAGTTGGTACTAGCACTGCGTTATGAATCGCCAGTCGTGCTTCTTTTACGATACTTTGTCGCTTTACTAATTGGGACAAAGCACCGTTAACTCTGTTTCCGGCAGCTACTCGCCGATCTACATCCGAATCACATCTTCCATCCGCGCTAAACATACTCCCTAAATACACAATTTCATTCACTTGCTCTAGACGTTCCTGGTTTACCCTAATCTCGCATTTGGTTCTTACGTCATCTCTTTCAAATACAAGAACCTTAGTTTTACTTGCATTCAAGCGAAGACCCTTGCTTTCACACTCCTCTTTCATATTAGTGACTAATGCCTGAAGGTCGGCTTCTGATGAGGCCATGAGCACTGCATCATCAGCGTACAGCAGACAGTTTACTGTAAAGTCACCCAAATTCACACCCATATCACAATCTTTCAACTTCTGCAGGCAACTGTCCAGATACACTATGAACAGCCAGGCGGACATGACACAACCCAGTTTGACGCCTGTACAGACATCAAAAAGAGGTGACGCATCGCCCCCTACTCGCACGCAAGCCTTACAGTCCCTATTAAACGACTGTATTGCCCGCAGCAGCGAGCCGTCCACACCATATCCGGGCAGCAAATCCCACAGAGTTTCTCTCACAACGTTATCAAATGCTTTCTCCAGATCCACAAAAGCGCAGAAAACCTTTCGGCTAATAGCCAGAAACTTTTCCGCGATCATGCGGAGAGAAAACACTTGATCCATGCAACCTCTTCCACGTCGGAATCCGCATTGAGCCTCCTATAAATACCTTTCAGACTTTTCATTTTACCTAGGTATAATAACGTCTACGGAGCGAGAGTCGTAGAGTATTTGAAACCTTATTTGCTAATGTAATTGTGTACTAAATATACTTCCAGAATAATTGCAATATGGGGTTGAAAGGTTTTAAATACAAGTTTAAAAGCTACTTCATTGAAAACAATGATATTGATGTTTAGCTATACGTAGTGTATACGCTTTTACAACAGGCTTCCCTGTGACCTGAGAAATTTACCATTACATAAATTTAAAAAGTTTATTAACAACAAGCTTTGTGAAAAAGGTTTTTACTCCGTTACAGACTATTTGCAGGACAGAGACGCCTGGAAATGATCTGCTGGCAAAGTGAAATAATATTAAATTGTAAATAGGCCATCAAAAAAAAAAAGCCTTCCTAAGTTTCTTGCCGGTTCTTCTCAGGTGGGCCGCGTTCCGAACCGGTGGTCGCTTTAAATATTTTAAATAGTGTATGACATTTTGTAAGCGCCGTTAAAATGGTCTATGCAAAATAAAGATATTTTTATTTATTTATATTTATTTATAGTCACTATGTAAGCTCCAAATGAACGACTCGCCAACATACAGCTATATCGTTAGAGGTTTGTTTTTTAGATATTGAACATTGTTGAATGGAAATAAATTGTTGTGAATAAAGTAAAAATAAAACGGAGGGTTTTCGCTGCGCCCGCCAAAACCACAGGCAGAATTTATTCAGACTTATTTGACATTTTTCCAAGTATACTTTATTATTATAGGGCTAAACACAGTCAAGTTGTACTCGTATACCTACATTTTTGGTGGCCTGATGTTTCTACAGATACGCTTTTAGCATGTACATATTCTCTGACTAATACATATAAATGAATATACGTTATTCGCATAAATATCAATTTAATATTTTAATGCCTGTCTGTTTGTTCTGGTTAATCTCTGTAATGCCTGGACCGATTTTAACAAATCTATCGCTGGCAGATAGCTGATGTTACAAGAACAACTTAGGCTACATTTTATTCCCGTATCCTGAGGCGTCCGCTTGTTAGTAGTAATAACATCAAAATTATTGTTATTTGTTTCATTTCTTTCGGTAATGACCTATTCCACTCCTTATTCTGTTAATAAATCTTTATACAGTATACATTACCTAGACATTATTTTACACAGTACAATCTAGGCCAAATTAAGCAAACATAAATAAAAAAATACATTTTGGAACACTTTATACACAGCGCCATCTAGCCCAAACTAAGCTATAAGCTTGTACTATGGGTTCTAGACAATTGATATACATACTTATATATTTATAAATACATACATATTATACATAGGAAATACCCAAACTCCGAAACCAACATTTGTGGATCACACAAATATCTGTTCCACTATTTGAATAAAACACTTGTATTTTTCCACAAAAATTTACTTTTTAACCTGACCGGTTTCGCCTTACGGCCTTTTTTAAAGGTTGAGTTGATAATCTTTAGACTTTTAAAAAGGCCGTAAGGCGAAACCGGTCAGGTCAATTAGGCAACAATTTGTAGATTAAAGGTCATACAATTGTTGCGTCCAAATTAAAGGCTCCAAATACGGGTAGTTCTGAAAGTGAACTGGGAATGTATTAAGATGAAGAAAAAGTGAAACTTGTGTTATTGAATGTAGACAACTGCTACATATACTTATATGTACATATATTACAAAATACATACATCTTATATAAAGGAAACTCTAAAAAAACGCAATAAATCAAAAGATTGTTTCGATTCGAGATTCGAAATTTCGAACCCAAGACCACAGCTAGGCATTCGCATAAGCCATTAATTACGCCATCGAAGTAAATATTAATGGCATTAGCATAGATAGCGACAAATAAATCTTGATGATAATTTGTTTGCGAGCGTTTTCCTTTATACAAAGGAGCCGTGCTTCAGTAAACTTAGTAGGTAAAAATAAGAAAAATAAAAAAAAACTTTCGACCAACTTTCAACATACCCTGCAGGGTAGGTATCCCACAGCAATTATTACTTTATAATTAATTTTCATTATGTAGTACCTAAAGTCTAATTAAAAATTTTTCTTTACCAAATTTCTAATAACCAAAGCTAAAATAAAATCTATTTAGTTTTCAGAAATTGTTGTTTTTCGAGAACAAAATTGTTTTTATAGATGATTTAATTAGTAATGTAATTTGCCCTATCAACATCACAGGAGTCCAAGTTGATCTCACGTGCACGTGGTAGACCTGATCAACGGTCGAGGCTCTTGGGGGTTGGTGGGTTATTATATTAACAACACTTTTTTAATATATGGAAAAACACTGTTATATATATTAATGTGAACACTTAGTTGGTAGAACACACGAGAACATATTTTAGTCAAAGAGCATAGACCACAGATGAGCAGCTACCACAGAGTAATAAACAATTTTAAAATGATTACATTCTATGACAGAGGCAACGGTAAATTTTTTTGGACCAAGCCCTTACCATCATGCACTCAAAAGCCTTCCAAGTTATTCTTGGGGTGTGCTCGGCATTCAACGGCTTCTGTTAGGGCGAAAATAAGGAGCCTAAACCAACCTCATCTGCAAGAGGTGCTCTTGCTGACTCAGGGATGAGGACATAATGGAGTCAGAGTAAAACATTGTCCATTATTTTGCTAGTAGCAGTAAAATAAGTCGGACTCCGGATTCCAAGTTGAGAGTTTTCTAAACAACTATAACTTTAAGCTCAGATCGAAAAGAAAGCTTATTATCTTTATTATTATTTTATCCAAGCCTTTATGTTTGAATAAATTAACTGAAAACCAAGTGATTTATTTGTTTCTTTTTGTAAAGTTGAGGGCTTTTTATGGAAATTGCCTAGTATTTACAGCTTTCCACAGAATACAAACAATTATACTTCCGTACCTATGCATATTAAAGGAAGGAGAGAAATTTTACAGCTATAAAATTTCTCACAACTCATATTTTCAAATGCGAACTGATGCTGAATAATGGTTGTTTCAGATTTATTTGAACATCCACAAATTAATAAACAGAGCTTGAGGCTATTTACAACACTTTTCATTATCGATAAAACCATCTGGAAAGACGCGCAATCTCCCCTCCGTAGCGTTCTTCGTAGCGTTCGTAGGCTACGTAGCTAGTTTCAGTGCTACGTCCGCCACCGTGCTCGCTGTTGTAGAGACGTGATGCCGCCGCGATTGCTCCAACACACAACTTTGCCGCGCGTCGTTAATCTCAGTTTTACGAGCTTAATTATTATTTACTAATACTTTTATTACTATCTTAGTCATCACCTTGTTATGTCAAACAGATATAGTTTGCTTCCATTGTTTTTGAATTAAATATAGTTTCCAGTTTTGAAATGATGTGATGGTATATACAAAAAAATACAGTAATGGTGTATAGTTATCTCGCTAAGTGATAATAGAGTACAACATGATTTCATCCTTGTTCTTGCAGCAATTGACATGTATTGTCGTAACTTTTATTATTAAAGGTGAGTTTCAACCACAATTAATTAAAAGTATATTAAATAAAGTTTTAATTCGAAATATCAATTCATATAGGTAATCATCGTATAGTACAGTTAATAGAAGAAAACAATTGACATAAAAACTCAGCTTCGACTTTAATTAACATTTATTCATATAATTTAAAAAAAAAATTTTTACATTTTAAAAAATAGTTTTTACTTAGACTATTAGTTAGGAGGCTACTAGATTATTGTTTATTTATTATTTATCTATCACGCCTTATCCCCGAAGGGGTAGCAGAGGCATACATATTGTATGCCTACTTTCACCACATGTATTCCTGTCCCACATAATGGGTGTAGCCCATTGCCGTGATTGAAGATTATTGTCTTCTAACTAAACTTCTAAAATTGTAAAAATGTTGTGTCTGTCTTAGCTACACTAAAATGCGTTACGTTATATTAACATTCTGAACATAATTTCTTCTTTCAAATCTTGTAAATTCACCTAGCGGAATTATTAGAACTTGCAGCCTTCGTTTGCTTCACGAGGACATGAATTCCATTCTGTAACGAAAATTATATACTCTTACCCAAAAAAAAAAATATAATGAAACGCTTATCGAAGCAATAATCCTTCAATAGTTAAATCATGTTTTAAGCCATAAAACATGATTTAACTATTGAAACTTCCTTTAAAATTCTTTATTCATATATTGAAACTTCCTTTAAAATTCTTTATTCATAAAGAACCCTCTGATAACTAAAATAGCTCTGTAATACAAAATGATGGCATCTTTTATATACCGTCGTTTTTTTATACCGTCGGTTCTGTCCTTAGCCCATTTCTGTTTATGGATTAAATGTTAAACGTTAAACTTTACTGCACGAACGATTTTCAGTAATTTCAAAGCTACGTGAGGTTTATAAAGCTTGCAACACTCGCAATACTTGCCTATTGTATTATTGGTACCGACTTAAAATAAAATTACTTAGAGTAACAATACTTTGCATCTTTTTTATCGCAGACTAGCGATCTGGCCCTGCTTTGAACAGGTGCAATCACAGACGACCTTTTGTTTCAACACTAAATTGCGTAGCGTATTATTTTGATTTTGCTATAAAATCATAAGGTAGTAAATTAATAGGCGTGGTGTAAAAGCCAGATGTTCAAGCCAAGAAACATATTTAAATTATAAGGATTATAATTAGTATGCTATCCTAAAGAGAAGACATATGCCGTCCCTCGTACTTTAAGATACACAATACCGCCATATATTATTTTGTTATATCTCAAAGGGTTATCGTTGAAAGCTCCCAGACAGCATTTTTTTTGTACCGAAATCAACAAATATTGTTATAATTTAGACAATGTATACAAAAACTTAACAAAAATTATATTTTAAGACCTTCCTTTTGAATCGATCTATCTATTTAAAAAACCGTATCTAAATCCGTTGCGTAGAGCATAATAGGGCGTGTGAAACGAGCGGTTTTCGCCAATAGGAGTCCGGCATAGCATCCATAAGGATATCCACAAGAAAAAAAACTATGTAGTGACAGTCAGACCTCGAAACACAGAACAACTGATCGCGGTCGGTTATTTTTTTTACTAAAATAGGTTTATAGAAGGATTCTGGCTTCTATAAAATCAGATCACGGTTATAGGATGTTTTAGTGCTTTCCAACGATTATTAATAAGAATTTTTAGCAACGATCTAATAACGGCTTCTTAAACCTCTCATAACTTATTATAAATGAGACTGAAAAATTCTATTTGTTCGAATAAAATTGTAAAAGTTGTGTCTGTGATAGTTAAACTAAAATGCGTTACGTTATTAAGATTCTGAACATAAAATGTATATTTGTTCAAATAAAATTGTAAAAATGTTGTTTTTGTGATAGTAAAATTAGGTAACGTTAAAATAAAGTTTCTGAATATTATGAAACCTTTGTTGTTGGTCGGTTTACCGTTTTATCGGTCTACCTGTTCATAATTATATGAATTCTATATAGTTTTTTGGAGTATATATACATCGATACGAGTAAGTACGTGTTTATAAGTACTAATGAAATTTGTAGGAATATTTAATTAGAAAGAAATATAACAAAAAAATATGCTGTGGGAACGACAGCCCATTATAACTCTGCCCAGCCCTTAGCATTACTTCCATAAGAAAAAGTTTAAGGCCCTATGCAAACTACGAACGCTTCTGAACAGATAGAATTGATTACTCGTGTCCATTTTTGTCGCTGCCAGCCGCGGTTATTTATGTGTGATGTGAATTCAACACATCTGGTGGTACCTGCAGTCGATCGATGAAGCTGTAGTGATAGATTGGGATTATGCAAATACTAAGTATCACGTTTTACAGTGTGTAACAAACTAAAGTGGAAGTACTGGGGCCCAAACCAACTGTGGAGAAACAGAAGAATATGTTTCTTCGATACAAAGGGCCTGGTGGGCCATGACCCAATGGTTGATATACGGCTGTTTTATTATATACTAGTTGACGCCTGCAGCTCCGCACGCGATGTGATTCCGATGTGTAAGTTACATTATTGTAAAGTTTCATCAAAATCCATTTAGTAGATTTTGCGTGAAAGAATAACAAACATCCATTCTTACAAACTTTCGCGTTTATAATATTATTAGGAGTATTCTTCAGCGCAAGAAACTTTTCAAGCGTCATACAAGATTGGTAGTTGAACTATTATATGATAGTATCCGATGTAGGAATCTTAATATCGATATAGTTTGATAGTTCTTCGCTATTATGTGCTGATCGCCTCTTAACTTTACCGGCAACCCTATAACGGCAACTGTCCTAGCCTGTTCTGTGAGATGTACACTTGGTAATAAAGCGCGTAGCTTAGTCTCTCCCTTACACGAAGCCGTCTTGCTACCCCCGCAGTTGAGTGACGAAGCTCATAAATGCTCACCGGTAAATGATGCATTTGATGGCTAACGGGAAAGGCACTCTTATGTGGTTAGAAATTCTCAGTCGCTTCTAACAATACCAAAAATAATACCAAAATCATACCTGCTTCTAGTGGTCAATAAAAAAGAACCCACGGACCCACCCAATCTAGACAATCTAAATCTAATACAATTTTTGAAGGGAAACTGCTTTATCGACGTTGAGAGAAATTTTATAGCTGTAAAAAATCATCATGTTTTTCGGTTACGCGCCCTGTTGTTTTAAAGTGAAACTTTTGTATCATAAGTAAAACTTCTTTATCGACGTATGACAGAAAATTTACAGATATAAAAAATGTCTTAAAAAAGTTTCACTTCTTACCTGTGTACTCTGGTACACGCACATATTTTTTTTTGTATACAGTTAGTATGATAATGTTTCTGCTGGTTATTTGGTTTCCAACTTAAGTATTTATAATAATTTTATTGTTCAACAATAGCTAATCCTAATAAGCCTGCATATGTAGCAGGCTTACAATGTTTACTTGTGCAGGTATATACGTTCGAGTGGACACCTCCTTTTGCACTTAGATGTTGTCGATATATGTGTGTAGATAATATTTGTTGTCGCAACGAGTTATATTACTTGAATATAATTTATGGTATGCCTATACCTACCCAACTTTTGACGATTTAGAATATTTTTTTAATAAAGTGGAAAATGAATTCGATTCGTGACGGGGATTGAATTCGAATCGAATTGTCTTTTTCCACTTTATTAAACATTTATGAGAAATTTAGCAAAATAATTGCTTAAAAATGTATCGATTTAGAATAAGTATAACATATATCTTTATAACCTCGTCATCGTTTTGTACGAGTGGTTGTTAACTCCAAACCACGATACTTGATTTTAATCAGTAATGTGCTCGCGTTTTATAGAATAAGTATTTTTTCCAGTAACGCAATCTGTTGTTACTGAAAGTAACAGCGTTTAACGGTATAAATATTATTATGTAGCCATTTTGAAATTTTAGAGAAGCTGGGCGCTTTTACAACGCTTACAAAACAGTAGCTACACATTTACAGTCCATACAAACGACATCTATTCTACGATCTTCTAATGATGTTATACGAACGTCATTCAAAGACTACAAAAGAGTTGAAATAATATACTAAACAGAGTACATCATAAAATGATAGTAAGAATTGTTTCAGTAATTCGGCAAAATCCTATTTTGTTTGATCCGTTTTCAGTTATGTGACACCTCTTTATCTTCTGATATGTTCATATACTATTTTGAGACAAATAAAAAAGCTAAGAACTTTTTCATACTAGGTAAAACACAGGTATTTAAATTATCCGCACCTGTTGGTGATCATATTGATGAAATCATTCGGATATTTTAGATTGAATGTTAAGATTGAAATATTTGAAGTGAAACATTGAGAGAAGTTTTATAGGTGTAAAAAAAGATATCGTCAAGTTTTTCTCCATGCGCTACTACTACGCTCCATGTTGTTTTAAAGTGAAACTTCTTTATCATAAGTGAAACTTCTTTATCATAAGTGAAACTTCTTTATCATAAGTGAAACTTCTTTATTATAAGTGAAACTTCTTTATCATAAGTGAAACTTCTTTATCATAAGTGAAACTTCCTTATCATAAGTAAAACTTCTTTATCGATGTTTGAGAGAAATTTTAAAGCTGTAAAAAAATGTCGTAAAGAAGTTTCATTTCTTACCTGTGTACTCTGGTACAAGCACATATTTTTTTAAAGTCCTTGTTGCATATCTATTTTATTCCGTACTAGCTGATGCCCACAGCTTTGCCCGCGTGGTGTAGTTTTCCCGTACCCGTTTTCCACATTGTTATAGTAAGATAGTATGTTATCCTTAAGAGGTAGACATGTACTATCGCGGCTTTTTCTGGAGACCTATAAAAGATACACAATTCTGCCGTACATTATTTTTAATTTTCGAGTGTGATTTGAGTAAGTAAAATTTGTTTTTAAGTGTATCGCGGACAGACAGACAGACACGGCGGAGGACTTTGTTCTTTAATATGAAGTGGTAACGAATATCACTAGATGTAATCGCAAGTTCATTCACTTGTATTTATAGTCCGTGCCACGACTGTGGTTTACCGCTGTCAGAGTCCTAGAATACCAATCTGAAACTGCTGTACTGTGTGACAAATAGGTATGTGAATTATATAGAAGCCTGAAAATTACATAAATAATACGGTGAGAACTTTCCCTCAGGTATGATTGTCGGCCACCTCAGTGGTACAAAAAGAAAATATTGTGGATCGATATTTTTTACACAGCGTGATATAGCTCAAAGTAAGCTAATATAATCTACTGGTATGGGATCTAGATAATTGATAAGCATACTTGTATATTTCTAAATTAATACAAATTATATAGGAAACCTCCAAACTCCGAAACAAACATTTGCGGATCACACAAATATTTGTTCCGACCCGATAATCAAACCCGTGACCTCGGCGTGGCATTTGCATACACAACCACTTACGCTACCGAGGCGGTGAGAGTGTATCCGACGGCTACGCAAGAGGTCGAGGGTTCGATTCCCACCCGAGATAAAACTTTGTGTGATGACCACGATGATTTATTCTGTGTCTGTGTTTTATTTATCTATATTATGTATGTATTTAGAAATATATAAGTATGTTTATCAGTTATCTGGTTACCATAGTACAAGATCTGCTTAGTTTGGAATCAGATGGCGTTGTGCGAGTTGTCCCAACGATATTTATTTATTTAATACGATTACAATAACCCCGCTAGCTTGGTGTACTGTGAACTATCACTACGATAAGCATCTCGCGCTGAGGTCGCTCTTGCGGTGGATGACAGTTTGTAGTATTTATATTTACGAGCGTTTCCGTTCGAAAGGCACGTTAAGAAGTTCATTCCAGTTACTATTTTCATGGTACCTAGCTACAGTCTGACGGTTTCCGTTTTAAAACGGCAATAAGTTTGCCTTCGTGAGCGTTATGTGACACCTCTGCTGTTGCAAAAGTCCATAGACTACGGTTACCACTGTCGATGAGGTGGGCCTTATGCTTGTCTACCGCCTTATTAGTTTAAAATAATATTAAAAAACACACAGGTGCGAGTTGGAGTCGACCACCGTTCAGTAAAAACCTTTACGCGTTCATGAAATAAAGGGTCTTGACGGTCAGACGGATGGACGGTCAGACCTGGGAACTTACGGACGGAGAACAAAGTGATCATATTAGGGTTCTGTTTTTTTTTTCTTTTGAGGTACGTAATCCTATAATGGCAGCGTGAAAAAGATAATGCCTCAGTCTTATTAAACTGGTCACTATTTCTACCTATAATTTGAATTCAATCAATTTTCTATTATGGCAACCGACACGTTCTATTATGGTCATGCTACTTTTATTTAATGACAGTGACGTTTTGACAGCATTTCTTAGTGGCCAGCATGCAATAAGAATATTATTGAATTCCGTTTCTACTTGTACCCCATTTTCACTCGGCTCGTCTCGCAGCTCGTCTCGTAACTCGTCTCGTGGCTCGCGCGGGTGTGTAAATGAGGTATTAGATCGTTTTGCCAAACTGTCTTCTAGGAATTCAAAAAGGTTAAATAAATTGCGGTAAAATGTAAAAAGGTCGACAAGAAACTATTAAACTTTATTAAAAAGTTAAGGAGAGGAAGCACTCTGTACTTCTATTATCTCCCATCGGACAACGCTTGTTTCAATTACCGTCTTAGCGGCAACAATATCCGACTTCTAAATTAACAAGACAATTTTTGGAGAGAATTGTGTTTTATATTTTGTTATTACATTTTTTATTTAAATTAATAACAACAGGCTTCTTTTAGCATAATCTTAGCTTACTGAAAATGAATGATGAAAAAATACTTTGGGAATGAAGAGATCAATTTTAGTTTATGAATTTTCTAATGAGTTAACAGACAGGTTTAAGTTTATGGTGTACTAGCTAATACCCGCGGCTCCACCCGGGTGCTGAAGATTTTCCGAACCATTTCCTACTGAAATATGTTACCGGGATAAAAAGCATAGTAGTAGTAGTCTACAGCAGATAATAAACCTTCCTAACAGGGAATTGATTTTAAATATCGGTTCAGTAGCTTCAGTCGTTCATATTTCCAATCGCTGTAACGAAGGAATGACAAATTGAACTCTATCGAACTCTACAAGAAAAGGGATATAACTAGGACAGCTAGTAGTTACCTTGCCCTCCATATTGTTAGTAGTACGTAATTAGTATGTCGTATTAGTATATGAGATTAAGTCGATACGTGTTTCGACTTTACACGAGGCAATCTTAAAACTACTTGACACTGAATGAACTTGGAGCGCTAATTTTGTCCTTTTGTAGCACGATGAAAGTGTTTTGTATTGTCAAATTTTAGTAGAAACATAAATACATTATTCACCAACCTAGATTTTTGAACTGTAGACCAGAAACCACAAACATTAGTCTCAAAGAAGCAATGAAATTATATATACCTATATATATTGTATTTTTTTTAATATTGTAAGGTAGAAGGCAGAAAATTAGAACCAGTTGAAAATTAGCATTGATCATAGTGCACATTTATTCTTAATGTGCTTAAATCTTGTAAACCCTGATTCTCATTAAATAAAAATATTTTTTCTATTTTTTTTTAGATATATCCAAATCATGAATAGTTAGTTCGCATGCATAAACCCATTTTATCTTTATGAAAGAATAGTTTTCTATGAAAGTTGAATATATTATCTTTTATGTGGACAGTTTGTGGCACTCAAAGCTGTGAAGCGTGTCGAAGATAGTGTAAGATATTACTTTTGAAAACATCAACATCTTTTTATTCCTTGACTATTTTTGGTACTTCTACATGGGAATCGAATTCGCTTGATGTATGCATTCAAAACCTTACCTTGGAGCTGCATCATAGGGTCGTATTACAGAAACTAACTCAAGTCACACATAAACGGAATTTAGCAGATTGACACTTGAGTGCTAAATCTAGACATAAGCATGTGGTTTATTATAGAACTATCCCCATACTCAGATCAGTGAAAAGTAACCTTGAGTAAATATCCAAATCTCCAATCGCCAGAATACGCATTGGAATGTTGCAAGCCTAAAAACAGTCTGTTTTCTGTTACATTTTTATTCCTTACATATTTTGTTTTCATTCCACGCAGCTTACTTTTTGATATTTATGTTTCAAAAGCTTATTTTTTATTTACTTTTTTCATTGAAATGATTTAATCACCTCTGTGATTGCTTTAAAGTATCCTTACTTCAAAATACTAAACAAAAAACTGCTGTAGAGGAAGTCCCGGACTCATAAAATGAACCTTTTCTCTGCGTTAAATGGATCGCGAGTTTAATAAACTTTGCTTGACTGACATTTGATATTATGGTGCCAGTGTTATGTTTACATTGTAGATTAATTAAAATTCTTCTAATTCTGTACATATCTGAAAAAAGAAGAATTTTACGATCGTCCAAAGGAATCTATTACTAGAAATATTGAAATCTTTCAAGAATATTAGGTATACAAAATAAAAAACGATGCCATACAACGTCTTGGGCTAATATTTCAGAAAAGTATATTTACTACAAAAACTATCGAAACAGTAAGTGTTGGAGGTTTATGGTCTTATATATTTGTGCAGATATACACCATCTAGTAATTCATGATAACTGTTTAATAAGATTCATTCTATTTTTGTTCTAGGCATCCAGAGAGCGTTGAACCGTTGTGGTAAAATTTCAGAGCAAGACAGCGTGATGAACTTACGTGTGAAAGGCAGTACCATATAGCCACTGTCTGTAGAGGTCTTTATCCTGATGCCGATATGGATCCAGATATCTAATGTAACATATGCACTGAATTTAAATACCAGAGACTATTGACACATACCGGGTAATTACCTATTATTTGTTGAAAATATTATAGAGTTTTGTACAGTTTGTAACATTGGTTGCATAGGGTTCGGGGCTCTGTCATAAACAACCTTGAGAGGATAGAAAGATAGAGCTTAAAGTCACATGTAGAACAGAAGCTTTAACACCGTGAATCAAAGTTGTATGTAGGTAATGAGTTTATAAATAAACATTGTAGGACACTTTTCACACAGCGCCATCTAACCCTTTAAGCTTGGGTTATGGGAACTACTCACCTGATAAACATACTTATGTATATCTAAATAAAAAAGGGACAGGAATCCACACGGTGAAAAGTGGGCATATAATATGCCTCTTTCACCCCTTCAGGGATAAGGCGTGATGGATATTTATTTATTTATTTTAAATATATACATTGTTATAGAGCAAACACCCAAACTTCTAAACAAACATTTGGGGATCTCACAAATATTTATTCCAATATGGGACCTTCACATGAGTAGCAGTCACATACACTATCACCTACACCACCGAGCCAGTAAGATTTTTTTTTGTTACAGTGATATTGTAAGCTGAAACAGATACTGTGGAAATAATAGTATCTCAGAGAACAGAAGTTGAAACTCTTGTCCTTTTGTTATTAATGAGATAGTCGACTGTGACACAAGCGTCCAAAAACTTGCCGAGCCTGTCGTGCACAATATTCACCACAAGAAAGTACCAAAGAATCTGTCATCAAATCATTATCTTAAGAAATAATAATAATAATGATTAATTATTTTTAGGTTCTTTATTTAAAAAATTAAAATAAAATAAAATATAATTGTATTGTTTAATTTGAATATTTAATTAATATAGTATAAAAAATCATTAAAATAAATATTTTATCTATTGATGATGGTTGTTATAAGTTGTAGTGTACACACCTCTCATTCAAATAAATGTTATTACAGTGATAAAGATAACTCTGTTCAAGATGGGGCTTGAACGAGTGACAATGAAAATATAGTAAATAATTTCAACTTATTTTGGTATGGTTATGATACCTCAGTGGCATAGAACATTGCCCTGGTTAGACATAGGTTACGGGTCAAGCCCCATCCTAAACCAAGTCATGTTTTTCACTTTAATAAAAATTATATGAAAGTCAGCATCTACAAATCGCTTTGAAAATTTATCCAAACCTCTCCTTTATCTATTCCTATTCCTCCTACATATTGAATGATCATGTTCTTATTATATGGAGTACTCTCTTAGGGGGTAAAGTGTATTGGAAGTCAATAGGGATATTAATATAATAGGCACAATAGTGCAGTACAGCACAAGCTACAGTACTATCCTGAAAGGATGCTGTGGCATAAAAAGGATGTCCACGCTGGTATTGCTTTAACAAATGTTCCATCATTTAAGGTATTATCTTGTGTTTAATGTTATGTGTTTGACATCGCTACACTACTCGTAAGCGACATTGACTCTACAACACAACCATAATAATGACATTATTTTTTAATATCCACATATCTCATTATTATCATAGGTATTATTTTATTATCACATTTCTATTAAACGTGTGGTAGTTGAAATAAAAGAATGAAGCAATACGATCCACACTGCCACACAATACAAGATCACACTGTCTTCGGTATTAATATAATACTGAATTAATATCTTTGTAAAGTAATTGTTATTGATTGGTACGGGTCTGCTGTTTGGTAGAATGTGCTGGCACTGAAATAGGGGCGTAAATATGACTCTGCCACCCTTTTGGGGATAAACACGTGAATGATAAGTAAGTAATAGTCTATTTATCTTCAAAAATATCAATTTTAGAAAGATAAAGGAGGCCATCTTTTATTTTTGTTAACTAAAATCTCTGCTTGAGCGTGGTGTCGACTAAACTTACGAAAACTGCTCGCAAATCTCGAATCAAGTAGCGAATCTGAGCTGAATATGGTTTAAAAATAAAGGATCACTGAAATGACACTTGAGCACTGTTCTATAATATGAATCAAACGTCATTTCACTGTGACAGCTCTCAGGTGATTCTAGATTGACGTTTCACGAATCGAGTAAGGTTCTATAATAAAAGCTCAGCTTGAAACTAGTTCTAAGTAATACTTGAGGCTTGAGTAAGGTTCTATAATACGACCCATAGAGACGCTCCGCCGTCATAGGAAATTATTCTTCACATAGAGTTTACCTGAGTTTGATGGGGCTTAGTCAGCAAAAATACCGCCCCTCAGGCCGCGGTGTTTACGGTTTTTACGTAAATCTCGAACTAGGCGTTGGTAATTCATGGAAGTTTGTCATTCGATATCACTCGATAGGAACCATCTCAAATTAATATAATATTATGTATTCTTATAGTATTTATCTAGTATTTGGTACTAGATAAATACTATATATATATACGTAAGTTATTTTGTTGTAATAATAGGTTTATGATATGTTCTGTGGTGGTGGCATTTTTCAAAATTTTAAACACAGATTTAAATATTAAGAAAACCTGATCTTTCGGCTGTGCTTATATTCTCATAAGCACAGCCGAAAGATCAGGTTTTCTGTTTTTTTAATTAGTAAGTAGAAAGTATTTTTTTTAATAATAAGTAACTTTATTGATAAGTAACTTTGTTCGTATTCTGTTACTACAATGCATACAAGTTACTTTAAATCCTATATAAAAATAAATACCGAAATATAAATACAAATTTCACGTTGTGAGAATATAATTATAGAAACCATTTACAGCCGAGGGAAAATAGGAATGATTTTTTATACTTGGAAGAAATTTAATCAATCACTAAACAAAATAAATATTACCGTCCCTTTAAATTAATAGTACGCAATTTTTCACGATAAACTGTTCTGGACTCATAATTATTGTACGTCGAAGTTAAAAACATTTTTAGTGCCTTCATTATAAATTACTCTGAAGGCTGTAGCTTCGTAAATGTCTATCAGGAGCCCCGGGGCTATCCTTCCGAGGCCTCGCGCGGAACTCCTAGCCATAAGCAGATGATAGAGATACGGTTTTAGTCGGTAGGAGTCCGCCATGGCATCCATGAGGATTTCTCACGTAAAAAAGACAACTTCAATATTTTTTATTATAATATTAAAAATCATTACATTATTACTTTTTTGTAGTGAAATGTAATCTGACTGTCGGATTATCTATCTGACAACGACCAATGGCCTGTCGCAATAACATACATACATACATATCATCACGCCTGTCTCCCATCGGGGTAAGTCCCTTCGTCAGTCTATTTTCATCCATTTCTCTCCACGTGTCCGAACCATCTAAGCATCCCTTTTTCTATCTTAGTCACTACGTCTTCGGTTATACCGCAATGTTCCCTTATCACGCTGTTCCTTTCTTTATCTATCAATTTCACTTCAGCTATACTTCGCAGACTCCTCATTTCTACTGCATTAATTTTACTTCTATGCTTTTTCTGCCATACCTAACTTTCACTGCCATATTAGTGTAGGGACAAGCACTCCTCTATGCACAGCCAGTCTTGCCTTTTTAGACACGTTCTGGGTGTTCATAAAGGTGTTGATTGCTCCATTCACTTGATTGCCAGCCAAAACTCTTCTTTCAATGTCATCACACTTTCCATCTCTTGCAAATTTTGAGCCTAAGTATATAAATATTTTCACTTGTTTCACTCTCTTTCCTTCCACAAAAATCGCGCAATCTGTCAAGTTTTTCTCTCTTTCAAAAACCATTACTTTCGTCTTATTTATTTTCACTTTCATTCCTTTGCTTTTTAGCGCATCATGTATAATATTAACCATCAACTGCAACTCATCCGCTGATGATGCAAGTATTACCTGATCATCAGCGTAAAGTAGACATTTGACAGCCAGATCAGTCATTTTTAAACCATACACACTTTCTTGCAGTTCATTCAAGCAACTGTCAATGTATAGGTTAAACAGTCACGGTGACGCTACACAATCCTGTCTCACACCTTATTCTATGTAAAAAAAGTCTGTGCAATCTCCGTTGATTCTGACACAAACACTGGTACCCTCATATAGAGATTTCAGTGCTCGTATCAAGTTGCTGCTTACGCTATACATGGACAATGTTGACCACAGTTTATTCCTCACCACTCTATCATAGGCCTTTTCCAAGTCTACGAATGCGCAATAAATTCATTCATCACTCTTTTTATCAATACTTTTGCATACAATTTGCCGATGATGCTGAGCAAGCTTATGCCGCGATAGTTCTGCCGCGATCCTTTTCCTTTATACAGCGGCACGATGACAGCTTTACACCAATCTTCTGGTACGCTGCCACCCTTCCAGCAAAGATTAAAAAGGCGGTACAGCTGGCAAACTACCACGCCCTGTCCCGCTTTCAGCATCTTGACAGAAATCCTATCAATTCCCGCACCTTTCCCTAGTTTCATACTATTCAATGCTTCCATAATTTCTTCTATACTTATATCACTTTCATTGCCGCTTTCACTCACTTCCCAGCAATGTGTATGTTCTTGCTTATTCTATTTTTCAAATAAACTCTTAAAATATTCCTTCCATCTTTTGAGCACACATTCTTCACCTTTGACACATTCAACACTGTCATCATGGTTTCTGATAAGGGTGAGCTGCGATGTTGTCTGTTGAGCTCTCATTGTTCTTATGTATTTCCGAAAGAATTTTATATCCTTTTGATGATTTCCATCAGATAACCTGTTGTCAAATTCATCTCTATCATTCATCTTCTTTATTTTATCACCTCTTTTGCAACACGCTTAAACCTTTTATATTCATCCTTTGCCATTCTTACATACTCATCCGTTGCCGTCTGCATTCTTTGATTTACTTTTGTAGTCAGCCAATCCAACCATGCGTTCTTCTTATCAGACAACGCTTTCATGACTTCTGCACACATTCTCTTTACCTTACATCCTTGGCTCCTTACTCCACACACTTCAATAGCAACTTCCACGAGTCCTTCCTTAAACGACTTCCATAAGTTTTCCATCTCACATACCTCATCTAAATTTTCTAATTTCTCGCTCACTTTACTTAAAAATTCTTGTTTTATACCTATCTCTTGCAAATTATCGACTTTTATGCGCTCTAGTACACAACAGGGTTCATGCACGCGGTGCCGCCACCGCTGAAACAGACCTCTTACTCGACTGATAACCAAGAAGTGGTCTGTATCAATACCGGCACCGCGGTATGCCCGTGTGTCTTGTACTTTCTTTCTCAGCCTTGAATCTACAATCACAAAATCAAACATGCTTCTCTGGCTTCTTTCTTGTCTCGTATACAAGTGGATATCCTTGTGGTTGAACATGGTGTTGGTTACCACAAGATTCCTCTCCAAACATACTTCAAGCAAGCTTTCTCCATTTTCATTAACTTGTTCGTCACCATATTTTCTCGAAAGCTCTAAATGTGATAGAAGAAAATGAAAGACTTATAGAATGTAGAGACTTGAATGGATGGGTGGGTACCGCTCGCGATGGCTTTGAGTCGGTACTCGGGAAGTATGGGGATAAAAGTCAAGCTAATACTGGCATTTTGTAAGGAAAAGGATTTGTTTGTGGCGAACACAATGTTCAACCACAAACAAATTCATATATATACGAGGAGATGTAAGTCAAAGAGAAGCATGATAGATCTACCGATACGTACCGAGTGTCCTGAGCTTGAGCCGACTTATAGCATCAAAAGCTGGAAGCTGCAGGATGCATCCATTAGGGATAAATATAATAAAATGGTAGCCGAAAAGCTTGGCGACGTCAATGTAAGCAGTTAGAATGTGGATAGTGTATGGCAGAACCTTAGGGATAGTATGGTAAATGCCGCTGTGGAAGTGTGTGGAGAAACGAAAAGAGGCAGTAGTAATAATCGTGATGCATGGTGGAATGAGGAAGTGAAAGAAGCAGTTCGAATGAAGAAGAAAGCATGGTTAGACTAAATTAAACTAAATTCGCGGAGTGGTTTAAATATGAAAGAGAGATACAAGCTGCAAAAAGTTAACACGAAGGCACTGATTGAAGAAGCTCGTGAAAGGTGCAAATTGAAAGCGGATGACAGGCTGTCGTTCCATTTCCGAGATAATGCCAAGCTCTTCTGGAAAGAGGTAGGCAAGACCCGGAGTTGTTCGGCAATCTGCAGTATGAATAAAGTGCTTAGTGTTAACAATGACGTCCTAACAGACCAAACTGACGTCCTGCAGAGATGCAGTGAATATTATGGAAATATGTATGCAAGAAAAGACAGAGATGCCACATCGGGAAGTGGAGCTCACTTCGATGCTCCAGATCCCGATCTCATTGAAGTCATTAGTATGAAAGAAATTGAACAAGCGATAAGAAGTATGAAATGTGGTAGAGTTACTGCTGAGATGATCAAGTACGGTGGGTCGCACGTCTGGGACACACTATGTCTGTTATGCAACTTGTGCTGGCGGACGGGTGACGTCCCAGATGACTGGCGAATAGCAGTTGTAGTACCAATTTACAAAGGGAAGGGCTCGCGCCTAAACTGCTCCAACTACAGGGTGATCAGCTTGGTCAGCTTAGCTAGTAAGGTGTATGCAAAGGTTATAACGGCAAGTATGCAAGAAAAGTCTGAAAGGTATTTATGGGAGGCTCAATGCGGATTCCGACGTGGAAGAGGTTGCATGGATCAAGTGTTTTCTCTCCGCATGATCGCGGAGAAGTTTCTGGCTATTAGCCGAAAGGTTTTCTGCGCTTTTGTGGATCTGGAGAAAGCATTTGATAACGTTGTGAGAGAAACTCTGTGGGATTTGCTGCCCGGATATGGTGTGGACGGCTCGCTGCTGCGGGCAATACAGTCGTTTAATAGGGACTGTAAGGCTTGCGTGCGAGTAGGGGGCGATGCGTCACCTCTTTTTGATGTCTGTACAGGCATGTCCGCTTGGCTGTTCATAGTGTATCTGGACAGTTGCCTGCAGAAGTTGAAAGATTGTGATATGGGTGTGAATTTGGGTGACTTTAAAGTAAACTGTCTGCTGTTCGCTGATGATGCAGTGCTCATGGCCTCATCAGAAGCCGACCTTCAGGCATTAGTCACTAATATGAAAGAGGAGTGTGAAAGTAAGGGTCTTCGCTTAAATGCAAGTAAAACTAAGGTTCTAGTATTTGATATAGATGACGTAAGAACCAAATGCGAGATTAGGGTAAACCAGGAACGTCTAGAGCAAGTGAATGAAATTGTGTATTTAGGGAGTATGTTTAGCGCGGATGGAATATGTCATTCGGATGTCGAACGGCGAGTAGCTGCCGGAAACAGAGTTAACGGTGCTTTGTCCCAATTAGTAAAGCGACAAAGCATCGTAAAAGACGCACGACTGGCGATTCATAACGCAGTGATAGTGCCAACTTTGCTTTACGGTAGCGAAACCTGGGTATGTCAGCAGATGCATGACTTCAAAAATTGTGCGGCGTTACCGTAGCCGACCAAATACGTAACGAAGTGATATACAATATGGCAGGTGTGAATAAAAGTGTCAGCGTTAAGTTGGAAAAGGGCGTGCTCCGTTGGTTTGGACACTTCCAACGAATGAGTGAGGAACGATTGAGGAAGAATATATATTGTGCGAAAGTAGAGGGTAGAAGAAGTTAGGGTAGGCCGAGACTTACACATGAAGACCACGTGAGCAGATTGCTCAAAAACGGAAAGGTCAAAAGTACTAGGATACCCAGACGTGCGTGTATGAAGCGATTGATGAATCTTGAAGAAGCGAAAGAAGTATGCTTGGATCGCGAAGCCTGGCGATCTGTCCTCTCTGACTACCCCGTCAGGGATACAGCGTGAAGATAGTTAGTTAGTTAGTTTTGTTAGTTACTTCTTTTTCTTCTGGGTTCGCCCGGTCCTAGGGCAATCAGGCACGTTTAAAACCACGCAGCACATCGGCACGGCAACCTTCGCTTGGCGGAGAGAGGATGGGACGAGGACAGGATAGGAAAAGCAATAGAGGATAAGGAAAAATGAATGAGGTAGGAAAAGGACTAGGATTAGGGTATATTAATCTTAACCTTCCGTATTCCAATCCTAAAAAATCAAACAGCCAGGACAGTTGTTAACACACCTTATATGACCTCCGCAGTCGGAGGCCCAATAATTTATCTATCTTTTACTATTGTCCACCATCGGTACCTATCGACGAAAATTTCGATGTCAATAACCAAAGATATATAGAAATATTTAAATATGACATTGAACTATCTTTCACAAAAGTCGGTTAACTGTTTATCTGTGGTAGCGATCTATGTTTAACTAAGGATAGAATATTGAAACCGGCCATTAATTAATCATCATCAGATGGTCAGTTTCGGTTCCAACATAATGTTTTGCTCCGGTATTCGGGTCCGAATTACTATTGATTTAACTTCACTTTAGATAAATGCTCTTAGAGTACGACTATTATGCTCCATGATTTTTTTTGACCAGGAGGTCTACATAGCATGTTTCTAAATCACCTTAGTAAATAGAAAACTTAGATTTGCATGAACATGTTACTCTTTAATACAATGTTGTTAAGTTTTCGGATATTAATCACTGACAACATCGTAAATTATATATGTTTATATTTTTCTTTAAGCAGTGTTAAGTGGAATTCTTTGCTGGAGCACGCAATCTTTGGGCTAGTACATAACTCACCGTTGTTCTTACGTTATATTTTTTATACCTATCACGGTTAAGAAACGCAAAGTCTGGTACTTATCTCAATTTTTCTTTTTATTAAAAGCATTGTAATAAATCAGGATAGTCACAAACGCTTTTACAAATTGAGAAGAAACTATGTCCCGAATGACTATGTTGAAAAATAAACTCTTTTCGTCAATAACTTTGATTGACCCCCTCAGACCGCATAAACAAGTACACGGGAGTTCCGATTGAGCCCTAGAAAGGATAGCCCCAGTTCTCCCGATAGATTTTGTCCGCTATCACGGCCTCGTCCAGGCGGTGGGGGGGTTCGAGTGTTATCTCGCTTTTTTGAGGGGGAACAGGTTTTGTACCACTTCCTTGAGGGGGTGACGGGCGTGCTTGCAGCTCTCACACAACGCCACCGACCGGGGCCCACTTCTGTGGGCGAGTAGCCCACCCGCCGTCCTCAGGCCCCAGGTCACGGAGGACGGTAGTCTTGGGTGATGACCACTCTGCGGTGTCCTCGCCGCAGACTGTGGAACTCGGATGGGAGAGTTTTCTCCCGCTCCCTCTCCGCCGCCTCTTTTGCGAGCATGATATGCTCGCAAAAAGATGCTGCGGCGTCCCACTTGCTCCCGTTGGAGACTATAGTTCTCACCATGTTCTCCAGCGTGAGAATGTCCACGCCCAGACCCGCAACGAGCCCCCGGCGCTGCAAGTCCCACACTGGGCACTCCATCAGTGTATGCAGCACCGTATCCTCGCTGCAGTTCGCACAGTACTGGCACTCGCTTCCAGGTTCCATGGAGGGGTCCCGGCTAGGAGATATGCCGCCTCGACTGAGATCGTGCGGTAACCTCTAATCACCCTGACGGCCATCGTCTTCAACGGACTATTTAAAATAGCCACGTTGGTGGCCGTCAAGCTCCCCAGCTCCCCACCCATACGGGTGCCCCATATAGGGCCATACTCCGCATGATCCCGAAGTAGAGACGCGAGAGCCAAATCGTTAAAGTCAGCATCACATTCTCTTTTATATCTTTTAACACAATAAACAGTAGAAACAGCAATCCCAAAAACTTCATAAGTTTTCTTGCGTTTTTATTTTCTTGTAGGTGCAGTAATTTGCACGATGTTTTACTTCAAACAACAAACATATAACCAAGCAGCGACACTCAAACAACAATGTAACTAAGCTTGTGGAATAGCTAATATAATAATAGGTAATAACCGATCGGGAGCGAAGAAGGTATGGCCAGTGCCATGGTCTCCAACGAGAGATTATTTTCGTCCAAGAGCAAAAATAATAGTTAAGAAATATTTATAACATTATTGTAGTCAACAGAATAGTATTTATTAAACCTTTCCTATTAGTTGAGTGATTCGATTGATAAACTATATCGACTAAGGAAGGCACTATGGTTGCACACTTGCAACATTAAAAAAATAATGACACACAGAAATGTCATTCTAGTCTATAAAGAAAAAAATCAGAGTGTATGTATGCGACTGCCACGCTAAGGTCCCGGGTTCGATTCCCGGGTCGGAATAAATATTTCTGTGATCCACAAATATTTGTTTCGGAGTTTGAGTGTTTCCTATGTATAATATGTATGTATTTAATAATATATAAGTGTGTTTATTAGTTGTCTAGACTAGGTAGGGTAGGTTTGGGCAATATGGCGCTGTATGAAAAGTGTACCAATATATTTATTTATTATTTGAAGAAAGTAAAGGTTTGAATTGAGTAATTCCATAAACACGATATGATCTTGTCCGTTAGGTATACCTATCACATCTGCATGAAAGATAGTTTTCAGTTGCCACTTCTACGCCGCAAGTTGTCTTCCTGCTGTTCTAATCCTACTAATATTATAAACGCGCAAGTTTGTAAGTATGGATTTTTGTTACACTATCACTTTAAAATCTACTGATTTTGATGGAACTTTACACTAACTTACACATCAGAATAAAACATAGGCTACTTTTTATCCCGGAAACAAGTTCCTGTTGGAAACGGAAAACTTCACCACGCGTGCGGAGCTGCGGGCGTCACATAGTTGTAAATAAATTCATTCTGTGTACCTCCTCAATCAAGTTATAGCTCATTTGGCGATAATTAGCGACTAACTTTGAGTAGAAAGCAACAGAAACCGTAGGTAACTGCGGCATCCGTTCCTACTAGTTGCCACAAAGGACCCAATTAACAAACCAGGCGGGCATGTTTCTCAACGTTGATTCAGAAGCAATTTTCATAATAAGTAACCAGAAAGAAAATCATTCATAATTTCAAATAAATAAACTACATAAAATATTAAAATAATAATCAGTAGATGAGTTTCTTGGCTATTGTGACACTATTATGAAAACAATTTTATTAATTCTTTTATGAATTTAATATTTGTAAATGAGGGACTTTTAATATCTTTTCCCTCTATCAGAAAAATATTTTGTTCATCCTTGTCAATAATAAATATTGTCTACTCACCGTTAGGCGTCGATCAGTTTTGTCTTTCCTAATTGCTTTATAAAGGTAAGCGCTTTTAAGTACCTCTCGCTGAAGTATTTGACTCCAAATGTTTCGAAAATTCAATTATAATTAAATGAAATTGTTTTTACGGTCTTTGTGCTCTTAACAGCAACTCGTCAGCCTCCAGTAACCTGGTAATGAAGGAAGTTTATCAGTGTCTCTGAATTTGACTGGTAAGATAAAAATTGTAATTTCGGTGTTTTGGTGTCAATGTGTCTATAGTAGTTTTATATTTGGTATCTACCTCTGGACTCTTCCCTCTCGCTCTTGTTGAGCAAGCGGGTCTGTGCGATCGCTCCGTAATTTTAATTTTTTTTTTGGTTTAACTTTGTATTCCCAGCTCGTGAATTGGTTTATGTGATATTTTAGTGATTGTGTTTCGGTAACACGTAAGTGAAACTTGGTTTTATTGTCGTTAATCGCGTAAATATTGTTATTTAACAATCGGTAAGTTTTTTTGATTTTCATTCTAAAGTGTGGGTAGGTATCAGTGAATTAAGTTGCACCGATAATTTTATTGTTTACACTTAATTTTTTTTATTTGTGCTGTATAATTAGTATTAAAAAATAATGCCCTTGCGAGATGAACCTCCCGATAGATGGGGAGGTAAACGCGTATGTGCTACTATAAGGTCGCCACCGGCAAAGCGACTTTTTAGTGAAATGTCTCCGGTTTTCCAAACACCCGAAGATGTAAACAAACGGGTACAATCAGTTAAATTGGTCAATAATGACCTGTCGGAATACCATAATCAAGGCGAATATTACATATACAAGGCACGTTAGTCAAGCAGGCAAACAGTTATATTGCTACAATAAATAATATAATCAACGATCAGGGATCGCGAATCACTTTGTCTAATAAAACTTCTATCATGGATTTAAACGAGCGCTTGACCGGCATTATTTCTATTCTGGCATTAAATATCGTCATGCAACGAAACTAAGGTGGCAAATATGGCCAAAGAACTGCAAGCACTAAAATGTCAGCAACCAAAAATGTCATATGCGGATAAACTAAGGTTACGTTTGCCAGCTAAATCGGCCACCGCCCCAGCAGCAGTGAAGGCTCTTCCAGCCCGACCCTGTGTGGTGGCTTACCCCGCGCCTGATCGTTCAACAGAGTTCACAACGGCGTCCGCGACTAAACAGGCACTTATGAAAGCTATCAAGCCCAGTGACGATGGCTTCCAAATTGTAGGCATTAAAAAAACCGCGAAATCGGGTGTAATACTTCGTGTTGCGAGCGAAAGCCAACTCAAGAAGTTGGAGTCAGTGGACGCAATCAAATCGGCGGGCTTGCGCTTAGAAAAACCCAAGGGTCGTAAACCGCGAATCCTAGTTAAAGATGTTCCTGGGTCTATGGAAGACCATGACTTTATATCGCCAAAACATTAAGGACGAATTAAAAATTAGCGAGGAGGACTTTATTAAGAATTCCAAAATAGTTCGTAGGCGACGTTTAGCTAACGGTCGTTCGTGGGTGGGTTTGGAGCTGGAGCCGGAGATCCGGAATCATTTGGTGGCCACGAAGGATAAATTATTTATTGATTGGGCCACTTGGATTTATCGATGACCTCGAGGTAGTGCGTTGTATGAACTGTCAACAATACTGTCATGTTCACAAATTTTGTACCAGCAAGTCACCCAGCTGTGCTAATTGCGGCGAGGAACATGATACACGAGCATGTCTACATAAAGACAGTCCTGATTTTAAACCAATCTGTATAACCTGCAAAAGGTTTAAAAAGCCCCATGACCACCGTTGCGGCTCTCGGGAGTGTCATACCTATAAGCATAGGCTGCAGCAGCTCATTCTGAGCACAAACTACTTGCAGTTGATACATTTAATAAAAAAAATATCTTGGAACATGTAAAATCTAATTATAGGACAGCTTAATTTACACAACGATAGGGCAGCCACGGCGGAACTGGACCGCCTAGTAATAGAGAACAAATTAGACATTGTCCTCTTACAGGAATAATATCAGAGCGCCCACCTGCGTAACAGAGTGGTAAAATTACATGCCAAGGCACGAGCTGGGATTTATGTTTCTAGTACCAATTTTACTGTAACATCTTTGAGCAACCTCATGACATCTCATTGTGCTGTTGCTGAGGTTACTTCCTCGGCCTATAGGGTGTTTGTTGTGAGCTGCTACTTTCAATATTCACATCATATCGATCCTCACTTACACCATCTTCGTCACGTCCTGCAGTCTCTTGCGGGTCAAAGAATAATCATAGGCGCTGATGTCAATGCCTCTTCTACATTTATGGTATGGCAAACTACGTGTATTCGATAGGGACCGGCGCTGTGGCGTCGAAGAATTCATTGCAGAAATGAATTTATCTATACACAATTGTCCCAATGCACCACCTACTTTTACTTTACATGACGCTTTCACGCGGCGACGTATCGATATCCGAATGGCATGTCCTCCCGGATGCGTCCTGTAGTGACCATCGTCTAATCGTTTACAAGCTCTTACCCGGTGATGCACGAGAGGCGCAAAGTACTACTTGTAATTTCAAATATAAAAGTAGGGGCGCAAACTGGGAGCTCTTTGGTTCTCTGTTTGCGGCTCACGCTAAAGATTTTGGTCGTGGTAACCTGTCTGTCGAAGAGAGTGCTTCGTTAATGTCAGAAACTTTTACCTACTGTGCCGACGTGGCCATTCGGAGATGCGATTGGTGGAATGAATGTTTAGCTGAGCTTCGAAGGCGTTTCCGGAGAGCTAGTAGAAAATTAAATTATTTTAAAAAGCATATAATTAGTGCCAGTGCGGAATACAATAGCGCTTTACTTGCTCATAGAGTTGCCAGGTCCCATTACAAGGCGGCTGTTGAAAAATCAAAGGGTAATTTGCTACGTAAACTAGTGCATGGGCTGGAAGCTGAGGGTCCGTGGTCGCCTATATACCATGATTTTAGGGCTAACCGTTCTGTTGATCTTGCCTATGTACGAAATATCAAAATTAACAACTCGCATACTATAGGTCTGAAGGAAACCGCGGATTACCTCGACTCTCTTATACCCGACGACTGCTCGGAGAACGATAGTGATTATCACCGACAGATAAGACAGTGGGCTCTTGAGCCACCATACTCACCCCAGTCAGACCTACCAACTTCTGATGAGTTCCTCGAAATTGTCAGGTCGTTGTCCATAGGTAAGGCGCCGGGTGACGATAAAATATCTAACAACATGATAAAGGAGGCTTGCAAGCTGTCGGGTGAAGTAATATTAAATGTTTTTAACCGATATATTTACGAGGGAGTGTTCCCCCGTATTTGGCGATGTGGCTATATTCGGATTATTCCTGAAAAAGGCGACAAGTCGCCAGATGACCCTAAGTCGTACCGACCGATCACATTGTTGCCCTCCTTGGGAAAGCTTTTAGAGCGTCTCATAGCAGCATTGCAGCCGCACGCGCTCGCGTTTAACGCATGGACGTGAGATCAATCATGGCTACTAAATTGTTAAAGTGTTCGAGTTGCAATGTAGTTATCAATGAGGTTTTAACTTTTGTGAGTAATAAAATCGATGTGATGAACGAGGAAAGCATTAGTCAAATTTGTGTGAGTGCATTTTCTGACGAGGATATACACAGTGCCAAAAATCTTTTGTGTGATTCATTACCTTTAGAGAAGCGTAAAAAAATTCGAAAAAGAGATAGAAAGAAGCTCCGTGAAATTGATGATATTATCTGTATGCTGAAAGAGTCCGATCCAGAGGTCTTGCCAGTGATTGTGGCCCGTGAGTTACACAAACTGCCGCCTGTTATTTTTGATCATATTGACGTCACACGGATATTAAAGGATATGTTGCGAATGCGACAAGAGATTGTGGAGATCCAGGAACAGTATGTTACTAAGCGGGAACTAGATACTGTTCGGGGTGATCTCGAAAACCTAAAAATGGTTTCTATAGTGAATAATTTTCAAGGTACCGCCTGCAATGCTGATGTTGAGCGGGGTGACTTTTTGGTGAATAATCATGATGAAAACAGCAGTGGCCCTATGGGACTTGCTTACATGAACTCAAAGCGTCATATGCCGTGCAGAACGCCTGATGAGACGAGAACTGAACCCATCTATCGGGATATTGTACAGTCATCTTCTAAAAGTGAGGGTAGTCCAAAACTAGGTGCTGATGTGTCGAAGCGGAGCAATGTTAACCTTACGGTGCCTGGTGATAAGGGTAAGATGATGACCAATGCACAACCACTGGAGACCGGTCAAGTGACCGCTCAAAATATAAAGGTCTATTAGGTACTAAAAAATCTATGACCGACGTTGTACGTGAGAAATGTATTAGTCATAAATCTTTAATAAATAATATGTATAAAAATATCGTGCATATACTCGTTGAGGGGGCTAAGTATACGTGCAGCCGGGTTCGTATCCATCTAGGGGCACACGTATAATAGGTTGGAATAGACATGTAAGGGGCGCTCATGTGTCGGCTCGGCAATGTTATCGTAAATTGTTATGCTATGGGATTCCCAGATCTGGGCGTTTGTATAATGAAATGACTGAATCTAGACGGATATTTAAAGAAAAATTGAAATGGTGTCAAAATTAAAAACAACTAACTAACTATATAAATAACCAACAGCAGATAAAAATGGACATAATTGCACGTCAACATTCCAATAATATTTTGGAAATCCACAAATAAAATTAATCTTAAGCCTAGCCGACCTGTGAGTGTGGACGGTGTATACGAGCCGGCAGACATTGCAGGATTACTTCAGCAGCATTTTAGGGTTAAGCCGCTTATCAATCTCCCACCCGCTGAGCTGCAGACGGTGTCCGCTGATGAGGCCACACATCGAAGTAGCAATGTAAGGTTCACAACCGAGAGTGTGGATTTAGTTATTAAGTCGATGAAAAGAGGAAAGTCTCCTGGATACGATAGCCTTAGCATTAAACCCCTGCGTACACCTGAACAGAGTTCTGGCTTTGTTGTTTAATCTCTGTATTACTCACTCATACTTGCTTGATGATCTAATGTTGTTGTGCCCATTGTGAAGAACAAGGCTGGTGATAGCTCGGATAGGTCCAACTACAGGCCTATCTCCTTGGCCACGGTTATAGCAAAGGTAATGGACAGTCTGCTTGAAGGTTATCTTGCAAAACATATAAAACTGCATGACGGTCAGTTCGGCTTTCGAACTGGCCTGTCCACAGAAAGTGCGATCTTGTGCCTTAATCAGACTGTTCGCTACTACACGGCGCGTAGGACTCCTGTATACGCGTGTTTCCTGGACTTGTCCCGGGCATTCGAATTGGTTTCATACGATCTACTGTGGGACAAAATGCGTCGCGAGACTAGTATACCCGCTGAAATTGTGTCTATATTTCAGTATTGGTACAATAATCAGAAAAATACTGTTAGGTGGGCGAACTGCAGGTCGAGTGAATACGGGTTAGAGTGTGGGGTAAGGCAGGGGGGATTGACTTCACCAAAATTGTTTAATTTGTATGTGAACCGCCTGATTGAGGAGCAGAGTAGCACCGGGATCGGATGTCATATTGATGGTATTAGTGTTAATAATATTAGCTACGCGGATGACATGGTGCTGCTAAGACCCTCAATCGGGGCGCTGCGCAAGTTGCTTTTGATTTGTGAACGATATGCGGGGGCCCATGGGCTCAGATATAATGTGAGGAAAAGTGAGATTATGGTTTTTAAAGCACCCAAAAAAGACTGTTCATATGTCCCACCAATTTCACTGTATGGTACCCCTTTAAAAAGGGTCACTTGCTTCAAGTATCTGGGTCATTGGGTCACCGAAGACCTTAAAGATAATATGGATAACGAAAGAGAGCGTAGGGCTTTATCTGTTCGCTGTAATATGTTGGCTCGTAGATTTTCGCGATGCACTAAAGAAGTTAAGATCACACTATTTAGAGCATTCTGCCAGACTTTTTACACATGCAGTTTATGGGTCAATTACACGCAGGGGACATGTAACGCCCTACGTGTGCAGTACAATAATGCATTCAGGGTGCTTATGGGGCTACCTCGTTACTGTAGCGCGAGTGGTATGTTCGCGGAGGCACACGTGGATGGCTTCCATGCAATAATGCGTAAACGCAGTTCATCGTTGCTAACGCGGGTAAGGAGCGGCCGCAGCGACATCCTGACTGTGTGCACCGCTCGATGGGATTCCGTGCTGATGTTGCACTGGGTAGGTTTACACACGGGAGCGTTATATAAGTTTATTTAGGATATTCACGCAGAACGCTGTGTAAGTCTTACTGTATTTCACTAACACTAAGTTAAGATACCAAATGTTACTAACTAATAATAATATGGACTCTGTCTGAAATAAAAATCATTATTATTATTAGTATTCTCTTTATTAACTATACAGGCCTACAAATTACATTTTTAAATATATCTAAAAAAACACATTTAAAAATATAAAAAGTAGTAGCCCACCGGTATCGGGTACAGGGACCAAGCTACCGGTGGTTAGGGCTCCAGAGATAGGAACCTCCTGACAATGCGTGCCGTGTCGAGGAGAACTGCCTTCTGCATCAAACTCCCGATCCAACTGCCTAACGCGAGCCTCATAAGATGTTGGTCGAGGCTCTTGGCAATCAACCCATGTCCTGATACGACTATCGGGACAATGATTGCCGAATCCACATCCCACATGTCAACAATCTCGTGAGCCAAGTCCAATTATTTCAATTGTTTTTCTTTTTCTGCTTTCACGAGATTTTCGTCATGTGGGACGGTAATATCAATAATCATTGCGCGACGCTCTAATCGATCCATCACCACTATATCAGGCTTATTGGCAACAATAGTCCTGCCAGTAATGATGGATCGATCCCAGTACAGTGTGATACGACCATTTACAAGAACTGGGTCGGGTACATACCTGTAATAGGGCACCTCCAAATCCACAAGTTTATACTTAAGAGCTAGTTGCTGATGGACAATCCTGGCTACTTGATTGTGTCTATGCAAATACTCCCCGTTAGCAAGACGCGAACAACCAGAAATAATATGTCTTAAAGATTCACCCGGACGATGACATGCCCGACAAATGTCAATCGTACCATCCTTCAGAATATACGTTCGGTAGTTATTCGTCATTACTACTTCGTCTGTAATTGCAAAGACAAAACCTTCAGTTTCCCCAAAGAGGTCCCCAAACCGTAGCTAGGAAACAGATGCTGTTAAATCTACATCGGGCCCATATAGGGCCCGGAAAAATCGTCCATGCAGCTCCTTACTCTTCCATATCTCGTTGCGATCATCAGTAGTGAGTATCACTGGTTTGCGCCAGTTCTGTTTAGCCAGACTAAGCGGGGTAAGTCCATTATCTACTGCAACCACTAACCGATGCATACCCATATTTGCTGACAGAAAATATTCTCTAAGGTTGCATATCTCGCGGTTGTGGAGAGTCTTAACATTTAAGAATCCTCGACCCCCAATCTTCCGCGGGATATACAACCTCATAACAGACGAACGTGGATGGTGCATTCGGTATGTAGTAAGCAGAGTACGAACCTTTCTGACGAGGGTGTTCAACTCAGTTTGAGTCCATCTGAGTATGCCAAAGGAATAGGTTAACAATGGTATGACCCAATCATTATAGGCGCGAACCTTGTTCCCACCTGATAAAAGACTTTTCAGAACTTTCTTCAGGCGGCCCAAGAAACGCTCTACCAATGATTGTTTCATACCCCTGTCATCAATTCCTAATGCCTGTGACATACCCAAATATTTGTAGGTTTTATTTGCAGAAAGGGATTTAAGTTTTGTGGAATCTGAAAGTTCCAATCCATCAGATTTTACAATCTTTCCTCTTTTAACATGCATGGTTGCACATTTATCTACACCAAACTCCATCTTGATAGAATTACTAAAGTTTTCAGTTACCTTTAGTAAGACTGTCAATTAGATATCGTTGGAGGCTTCAAATTATCCATGTAAAAGAGGTGGGATATAACTGGACCACCTCCCTGCAAATTATACCCTAGCCTTAAACCCTCTAATATTGTACTGAGGGGGTTTAGTGCTAGGCAGAACCACAAAGGACTCAAACTATCACCCTGGAAAATACCCCGCTTTATATTTATAGATTCATCGTCACCCAGAATTTCTCGACATCCCGGATAGCGAAGGACCGTACACCATTGTCCCATACATGTCTTCAAGAAGGTGCATAGAGTAGCATCAATTTTATACAACTCTAGCACCCTCATGCGCCATGAATGTGGCACGGAGTCATAAGCCTTCTTATAGTCTATCCAATATGTCGTTAAATCCCTTTGTTTACTACGAACCTGTTGGCTAATAGTCGTATCAATAATAATAAGTTCTTTAGTACCAATAGCCCCCGTCCTACATCCATTCTGAGAGTCTGACAGGATGGAATTTTCTGTTATATGAGATATTAAAATATTATTATTATATTTTTTTTTTATATTATTATTATTTATATTTATTATTATTATTAGTATAAGCTCCTGCCGGGCGGTATTAAATTTCACGAAAATCAATTTGGATTTACAGTAGGAAAATCTACTATTGACGCAGCGATATCAGTGCGAAAGACTGTCACTTCATCGGTTTCTCAATATGTGCTCGCCATCTTCCTAGATATTTCCGGGCCTTTCGATAACGCTTGGGGCCAATGCTATTAATGAAATTAAAGTCTCGCGGTTGCTATAGAAATATTTACTCTCTTATTTATTAATATTTTTCACAAGGTACAACTTTAAAATTAGGTCATTATTCTGCTACCAAAACGTTAACAATAGGCTGTCCTCAGGGGTCTGTGCTAGGCCCACACTTGTGGAACATAGGATTTGATGACTTTTTCAGTTTTCCATTACCGGAGGGCTGTTCAATGACAGGATACGCCGATGACGGTATGTTGCTCGTTCAGTCGAATACTCGTGCGGGACTCGAGAGCTTGGCCCACACGTGTTTGCGCGTCGTTGCGAAGTGGGGCGTACGAAACAGGTTATTTTTTGCACCCAACAAAACATTTCAGTTGCTTTTAAAAGGAAGTTTGAAAGTACCACCGCGCATTAAATTCAATAACGTTTACATTGAAAATAAAACATAGGTTTGCTATTTAGGATTGATTTTAGAGAGAAATTTTGCATTCGTTGAGCACATAAAAACTGTAGGTCAAAAGGCTAAAAATAGCTTTTATGCGTTGTCGAGAATATCTACTGCTACATGGGGACTTTCGTTTAAAACACTGAAGGTCGTTTACGGGGCCACTTATCTAGGCTGTATGTGTTACGGGGCGCCGGTATGGGCAGATAAGGGTACTATTGGTGCTGCACGTTTAAAGTTACTGCAAAGTCAACGCCTTGCATTGATATTTTTATGCAAGGCCTACAGGACGGCTAGCACGGAGGCTCTGCCGGTGACGGCAGGGGTCTCTAAATTCAGAGACGCGCGGCTTTATACTATTCGGCTAAGGATGGCATGGATGATAGGTTTTTGTTAGAAAGAGATCGCCATAGAATTGCCAGACTGTATCGTGATAATGTACGTGAAGAACTTTTAGACGAATGGCAGCTGCGTTGGAACACTTCCATCAAAGGGCGCCACCTCTACCAGTTTTTCCCAGACGTTCGTGAACGCCTGGGAATGTCCTGGCTGGAGGTTGATCACTGTGTTGCTCAATTTCTTACGGGTCATGGTAACTTTATCAGCAAATTTTAAGCTGGTTGAGTCACCGTTCTGTCAGTGTTCAACTGCTGACGCCAAATATGATCAGACCGCCCATCATATACTTTGGGAGTGTAGCATTTGGCAAAATGAGCGATATAATATGCTTAATTATTTACAAGTAACGTCGGTAGTAGTTTACTATGCGGATCTCGTGGCATCGAGACTGAATTTTTGTGCTTTTAAACGTTTCTGCCGTACATATTACTGAAATAATAATAAAAAAAAAGAAATATATCTTTATTTTGCATAGACCATTTCAACGGCGCTTACAAAATGTCATACACTAAAACTAAAGAAAAAATTAACTAACTAACTAACTAACTATCTTCACGCTGTATCCCTGACGGGGTAGTCAGAGAGGACAGATCGCCAGGCTTCGCGATCCATGCATACTTCTTTCGCTTCTTCGAGATTCATCAATCGCTTCATACACGCACGTCTGGGTATCCGAGTACTTTTGACCTTTCCGTTTTTGAGCAATCTGCTCACGTGGTCTTCATATGTAAGTCTCGGCCTACCCTGACTCCTTCTACCCTCTACTTTTGAACAATATATATTCTTCGTCAATCGTTCCTCACTCATTCGTTGGACGTGTCCAAACCAACGGAGCACGCCCTTTTCCAGCTTAACGCTGACACTTTCATTCAAACCTGCCAAATTGCGTATCACTTCGTTACGTATTCGGCCAGCCAAGGTAACGCCGCACAACTTTCGAAGTGATCGCATCTCCACAGCATTCAATTTACTTTCATGCATCTGCTGACATACCCAGGTTTCACTACCGTAAAGCAAAGTTGGCACTAGCACTGCGTTATGAATCGCCAGTCGTGCTTCTTTTACGATGCTTTGTCGCTTTACTAACTGGGACAAAGCACCGTTAACTCTGTTTCCGGCAGCTACTCGCCGTTCCACATCCGAATCACATCTTCCATCCGCGCTAAACATACTTCCTAAATACACAATTTCATTCACTTGCTCTAGACGTTCCTGGTTTACCCTAATCTCGCATTTAGTTCTTACGTCACCTCTTTCAAATACTAGAACCTTAGTTTTACTTGCATTCAAGCGGAGACCCTTACTTTCACACCCCTCTTTCATATTAGTGACTAATGCCTGAAGGTCGGCTTCTGATGAGGCCATGAGCACCGCATCATCAGCGTACAGCAGACAGTTTACTGTAAAGTCACCCAAATTCACACCCATATTAAAATCTTTCAACTTCTGCAGGCAACTGTCCAGATACACTATGAACAGCCAGGCGGACATGACACATCCCTGTTTGACGCCTGTACAGACATCAAAAAGAGGTGACACATCCCCCCCTACTCGCACGCAAGCCTTACAGTCCCTATAAAGCGACTGTATTGCCCGCAGTAACGAGCCGTCCACACCATATCCTGGCAGCAAGTCCCACAGCGTTTCTCTCACAACGTTATCAAATGCTTTCTCTAGATCCACAAAAGCGCAGAAAACCTTCTGGCTAAGAGCCAGAAACTTTTCCGCGATCATGCGGAGAGAAAACACTTGATCCATGCAACCTCTTCCACGTCGGAATCCGCATTGAGCCTCCCATAAATACCTTTCAGACTTTTCTTGCATTCGTGCCGTTATAACCTTTGCATACACCTTACTAGCTAAACTGACCAAGCTGATCGCCCTGTAGCTGGAGCAGTTTAGGCGCGAGCCTTTCCCTTTGTAAATAGGTACTACAACTGCTACTCGCCAGTCATCTGGGACCTCACCCGTCCGCCAGCACAAGTTGCATAACAGACATAGTGTGTCCCAGACACGCGACCCACCGTACTTGATCATCTCAGCAGTGACTCTGTCTTTTCCCGCAGCCTTACCACATTTCATACTTCTTATCGCTTGTTCTATTTCTTTCATACTAATGACTTCAATGACATCGGGATCCGGAGCATCGAAGTGAGCTCCACTTCCCGATGTGGCATCTCTGTCTTTTCTTGCATACATCTTTCCATAATATTCACTCCATCTCTGCAGGACGTCACTTTGGTCTGTTAGGACGTCATTGTTAACACTAAGCACTTTATTCATACTGCAGATTGCCGAACAACTCCGGGTCTTGCCTACCTCTTTCCAGAAGAGCTTGGCATTATCCCGGAAATTGGACGCCAACCTTTCATCCGCTTTCATTCTGCACCTTTCACGAGCTTCTTCTATAAGTGCCTTCGTGTTAACTTTCTGCAGCTTGTATCTCTCTTTCATATTAAAATCATTCCGCGAGGCTAAGTAGTCTAGCCATGCTTTCTTCTTCATTCGAACTGCTTCTTTCACTTCCTCATTCCACCATGCATGACGCTTATTACTACTGCCTCTTTTCGTTTCTCCACACACTTCCACAGCGGCATTTATCATACTATCCCTAAGGTTCTGCCATACACTTTCCACATTCTCACTGCTTACATTGAGATCGCCAAGCTTTTCGGCTACCCTTTCATTATATTTATCCCTAATGGATGCATCCTGCAGCTTCCAGCTTTTGATGCTATAAGTCGGCTCAAATTCAGGACACTCGGTACGATGACGCCAACCCGCGAACAGACCCCTAATATATATATATATATATATAGTATGACTAGGTAGTGGTCTGATCCCAGCTCAGCGCCTCGATAAACCCTTGTGTCCATCACCTGTTTACGGAGCCGACTATCCATTAGGAATAGATCTATCATGCTTCTCTTTGACTTACATCTCCTCGTATACATATGAATTTGTTTGTGGTTGAACATTGTGTTCGCCACAAACAAATCCTTTTCCTTACAAAATGCCAGTATTAGCTTGCCAGCGTCGTTCACCCTTTTATCCCCATACTTCCCGAGTACCGACTCAAAACCATCGCGAGCGGTACCCACCCATCCATTCAAGTCTCCACATACTATAAGTCTTTCATTTCCTTCTATCACATTTAGAGCTTCTCTCATACTCTCCCAGAAGTCCTCTAGCTCACTCGCGTTCGACGAAGATACTGACGCGTAAGCTACCAGGAAAATCTTCGTCAAACCAAGTTTTACACGGATCCAGAGGATTCTAGGACCTATCAGTTTGTACTCATACATACCGGAGGCCAATCGCGAGGACAGCAAAATTCCAACCCCCCGACTGCCATGCTCGCTCTCTGGTACTCCAGACCAAAGCGCGAGCATCCCACCCGGGAGCTCCAAGACTTCGCTGCCCTTGCGCTTGGTCTCTGTCAAGCACACTGCATCTAACTTTCTCTCATTCATAACATCCATCAACTCATTCATCTTATCTGTCATTCCTCCCCTAACATTCCACGCAGCTACCCTGCACTCCATCCTCCACTTCCCGCCGTGTCGGGCCGCGCGTGTAGGGTGGCGGTCCCCTACGCCGCTCTGGCTCACACTTTTCGCACCAGCGGGGACGAACTGGTGCGCGTCGCCTCGGGGGCACGCCCTAGCAGTAATCGCCCTGGTGGCACTCGTGTTGGAGTAGAATTGCAGCCGTAGCTGGCAGGGATGGCGACGTGCACGCTTCTACTCTTCATCCCCAAGAAAAAATAATATATTTAAAGTGACCACCGGTTCGTAACGCGGCCTACCTGAGAAGAACCGGCAAGAAACTTAGGAAGGCTTTTTTTTTGATGGCCTATTTACAATTTAATATTTTAATTATGTATTTTATGACTATAATATTTTATTTGCCAGCATATCATTTCCAGGCATCCCTGTCCTGTAATAACCTTTTTCACAAAGCTTTCTTTTAATATACTTTTTAAATTTATTTAATGGTATATTTCTCAGGTCACAGGGAAGCTTGTTGTAAAAGCGTATACAGTTACCCTGGAAAGAATCGCCAATCTTATGCAGCCGACTGTGGTGAACTGAAAGATTGTTTTTATGTCTAGTATTTATATTATGTATATCACAGAGTTTAGTAAACTGTGATAGATTTTTCTGAACATTCATAAGATTGGCAAAAATGTATTGTGATGCTACGGTTAGAATATTTATTTCTTTGAATTTTTCTTGGAGGGAGACTCTGGGCCCCAAATTATAAATTGCGCGTACAGCCCGCTTTTGAAGAACAAAAATGTTATTTACATCTGCAGCACTCCCCCAAAGGAGAATACCGTAAGACATAATACTATAAAAATAGCTGAAGTAAACCATTCTAGCCGTATCCACATCTGTTAGAGTCCTGATCTTTTTTACAGCGTATGCAGCCGAACTTAACCTAGATGCCGTCTTTTCTATGTGTGGGCCCCACTGCAAATGGGCATCAATAGTTATACCAAGGAACAAACAAACGATTTTTGATTTTTTGTGTGTTCCTTGGTATAACTATTGATGATTCCACAAACTCTAACACTTGTCCATTCAGTTGAACATTGGCCGTAACTGGTTTTACATTTGGTAGAGTAAATTTAATACATTTAGTTTTGTTTTCATTTAGGCAAAGATTATTTGAGCTGAACCAATGAACTACTCTCGTGATTGCATTGTTTACATCGTCATAGTTATCTAATTGTCTTCTAATTTTAAAAATCAATGAAAATCAATTCTATTCCTGTCCCTTACATAAAATGGTAAATCATTAATATAAATGAGGAACAAGAATGGCCCAAGTATCGAGCTTGTGGCACACCCATTGTAACCATGGATCCTACAGAACGTGTACCATTAATATCGACCCTTTGTATTCTATTGTTTAAATATGAAGACAGAAGGTCGAGAGCTTTACTTCTTATTCCATAGTGATGTAATTTTTTGCACAGCGTTTCATGCTGAACGCAATCAAGCCTTGGATAGATCGCAGAATATACCTAATGCATCTTGCTTGTCTTCCCAGGCTTCATGAATACATTTTAATAACTCAACACTAGCATCGAAAGTTGAGCGCCCTTTCGTAAAACCAAACTGTTTCGTATGAAATATTTTATGAACATTAAAATGGGATAGCATTTGATTCAAGATAACTTTTTCAAATACTTTGCTCAAAGTTGGCAATACCGACACTGGTCGGAAATTAGACGGGTCTGTAGCGCTGCCAGCCTTGAACAAGGGAACGACTTTGCTGTGTTTCATTAAATCAGGGAATGTACCACTAGAAACACAGTCATTAAACACAGTTGCTAGATGGGGCGCAATGACCTCAATTATACATGATGCAGTTTTGACTGATAATCCCCAAGGGTCCGTGGTTTTCTTAATTTCAATACATTCAAAAGTTTTTATAATATCCTGAGCGCAAATATTTGTGAATACAAATGCATCCCGGCAATAAGGAACAGATTCTTCTAATAAATGTCCAGAGGAACTGGAAGACGCTTGGAGAGATTTAGTCGTCAAAATAGGTACATTTTGAAGAAATGTTCAAACTCCGTCGCTACGTACAGGTCCCCTGTAACATGGCAACCATTTACTTTTAAGTGGAAATTCCTTTCTGTCACCATAGATCTACCGCATTCCGAGTTAATGATATTCCAAGTCATTTTTATTTTATTAACAGAATTAGAAATTTTATTTTTAATGAAGTTTGACTTTGCAAGATAACATGTTCGTTTAAATATCTGAGAATAATTTTTAACATATTCCTGAAAGGTTTGGTTAAAATTATATGAATTTTCTGAATATAATTCAAATAATTTGTTTCTACTTTTAAAGATACCTGGTGTAGCCCAGTCACTAAAACCAGGACGACCACCAATCTGTAGAGTTTTTGAGGTAAAAACTTTGCCAAACTCATCATTAAGCAAATTAAATAAGTGTTTATATGACTGGTCTACACAAGTGAAGTCAGGTAGATATGGCAATCTTTTTACTATATTTTCTTTAAAAATATTCAAACGACTTTGGTTAATTGGTACATATTTAAATTGTTTTTTGCAAACTTTATTTTAGGAAACTTTATCCATTGGCCACGATGATCTGACTCTACAGGATCCACAATACCTTTATTTATAGGTTTAATATCAGTAAAAATATTATCAATACATTTTGCACTGGTGGTTGTAATACGAGTAGGTTCTAAGAATGTACTATGCAGGATTTAAATAAATTTTTCATTTTATTTCTCTCTGATGGAGTTAATGATGTATCTAGTATATCAACATTAAAATCTTCACAAACTATTATAGATTTCTTAGAACATTGACATTTAAACAGTGCTTCTTCAAGCTTTTCTTCAAATTTAATGTAAGGAGCATCAGGGGGACTGTATACACTTAACAAGATGAAATGCTCAAACTCAATACTGGCAATCTCAATAACTCGCTCAATGGAGAGGGCTACTAAATCCTTACGTTCTTTAAATTTTAAGTTTTTATTGATTAATAATAAAGAGCCTTCACGTTTAGAATGTTTTCTATTGAACGAGCTAGCAACCTGGTGATTTATGAAGTTCAACAATGTGATTTCATGATCTTTTAACCAGTGCTCTGTAGCACAAAAAATATTACTAGAATTTGCATTAATGTATAGCTCCAACTCTAAATCTTTACCATTTATTAAACCTCTACATTATGGTGCACCAGGTTTATAAAAACAATATTTTTATTAAGATTATTCTCAGGGGCCAAAGTCAACTGGCCAGATTTATTATCTGTTGTCCTATAAACTAGTTTTTTGGAATTACATTTTGCAAATGTGAAGTGTCAAAATGATCCTGCTCAATAAAAGCAGTTGTACTTGCCAATAATTTGGTTTGAAGAATTAAAAAATTAGATAGGAACAGAGCTACCTTTCGTTGTAAAGTTTTTGATAGAAAATATCTATCTAATGTCAACAGACTATTGTTATTGAAAATAATATTCCAATCTAACATTTCAATTTTTTTGGAATATGATACCATGGTATGTAGTTTTATATTTAATTTGTATCTTAAGTTGTTTTCCTTGTGGCTCATAGCAGTGCTGTATGGCAAGGTGGACAAAATGACTTGTTTTACTTGTAGACTTGATAACTTTTCAAATTTTTTTATAAGTTTGTCAATATTAATATTGCCCCTTCTACCAACCAGCACCACTATAGTGGACTGCATGCAGTGTGTATCAGTCAAAATAAAATCTATAATTTTAGAGTAAGAAGCACCTGGATATGTATGATTTATTACAGAATGACCTAACTGTGATAAATGGTGTCCAAAATTTTTACCTATTTCATCGCAATACACTATGATTTTTTCATTCTTTTATATTTGCAACTTTTCTATTACAGATACCCTGCAGGTACTGCTTGAATTTAATATACTAGTATCCACACTGCACACAGTTTTAACTGGTGATGAAGTGAGTTTATCACCAGATGTTATTGAATGTGTAAGTGATATATTACTATGCAATGTACCACCGCACATTTTTTCATTTAGGATTGAAGAACTTGTTTGCTCACCAATTCCATCACTGCATATATTTTTTTTACAATTCAACGGTGAGGAGGGAACATGGCCAGCGGATATTAAATGGTCATTTTGTCAAAGACATGAATTTACTAATTTATCTATAGCTAACACCTGTTCCCTACTCTGTTTCTCTGCCGTTTCATATTTATATGTAATTTTGCTTTTAAAGAGTCTTGAAGCCGGTCAATCTGATATTGAAGGGCCCGTGTATCAGTTTTGTACTGTAGTGCGACAGTGTCCAGTTCTAACATATACATATTAACCTGGTCAATCAGTTGCAATCTCTGTCTATTAAGTGACATACTATTTATAAAAAACTTATATTTATGTATCATTTTTTTAGATTTAGTAATAAACTTTTTAAATTTAAATATTTCTTTAACTTATTTTTACTACATTTAATAATTTTCAACGACTTAGAACAGCCCCCGGATTCATCATCAGAGGTGAGGTCTATGATAATGGAGGGATGAGCTTTAGTAGTATCTATGCTTGTAGCATCGAACAAACTCTGATTAGATTGAACCACATTGCTCTGGTTCTCAGCTTCAAGTTGTGATATTTTGATCTCTGATCGTTGTAGCTCCTCCTTAAGTACTGCAATTTGGTTCAGAGCTTGTTCGTAATGATCCCTACAAAAGTCGAAACTGTCAACTATAAGTTGAAGCCTATCCCGATCCTGTAAGGTATCAGTATACAGTGAATGCAACTGTACCAGTTCTTTCTTGAGCTGTCCGTGCTTACTTAAAATACCAAGCAGTTCTAATTAATTTTTGTCTCTTTTCTTGTTAAGTTTTTGATTATAATTACGTACTACAGAATTAGTGATTATTAGCAAAAAAGAGTAAGAAAGGCGAAACAAAAACAAGGTTATGTTCTATTCATAGAAAGTTACAAAATCAATCTATTAGTGGACATGTGAGAATGTAAAAGTAAATAAACACTTTGTGTGTTTATTTACTTTTACCTTGATTTAAACAACTATAACTTTCAAAAATCTTGCCAAATCCAAGTACTTATTTTAAATATTGAAAAATTTTTTCCGATGTATAACTGTCACTGCACCGGTACAATTTTAAAGTTTATATTTATCTACTTTTATCACAAATAGTTTATGTAACACTTAATATACTATTATTTGGCAATGAGGAATTGGTCAAAATAGGTACATTTTGAAGAAATGTTCAAACTCCGTCGCTACGTACATGTCCCCTGTAACATGGCAACCATTTACTTTTAAGTGGAAATTCCTTTCTGTCACCATAGATCTACCGCATTCCGAGTTAATGATATTCCAAGTCATTTTTATTTTATTAACAGAATTAGAAATTTTATTTTTAATGAAGTTTGACTTTGCAAGATAACATGTTCGTTTAAATATCTGAGAATAATTTTTAACATATTCCTGAAAGGTTTGGTTAAAATTATATGAATTTTCTGAATATAATTCAAATAATTTGTTTCTACTTTTAAAGATACCTGGTGTAGCCCAGTCACTAAAACCAGGACGACCACCAATCTGTAGAGTTTTTGAGGTAAAAACTTTGCCAAACTCATCATTAAGCAAATTAAATAAGTGTTTATATGACTGGTCTACACAAGTGAAGTCAGGTAGATATGGCAATCTTTTTACTATATTTTCTTTAAAAATATTCAAACGACTTTGGTTAATTGGTACATATTTAAATTGTTTTTTGCAAACTTTATTTTAGGAAACTTTATCCATTGGCCACGATGATCTGACTCTACAGGATCCACAATACCTTTATTTATAGGTTTAATATCAGTAAAAATATTATCAATACATTTTGCACTGGTGGTTGTAATACGAGTAGGTTCTAAGAATGTACTATGCAGGATTTAAATAAATTTTTCATTTTATTTCTCTCTGATGGAGTTAATGATGTATCTAGTATATCAACATTAAAATCTTCACAAACTATTATAGATTTCTTAGAACATTGACATTTAAACAGTGCTTCTTCAAGCTTTTCTTCAAATTTAATGTAAGGAGCATCAGGGGGACTGTATACACTTAACAAGATGAAATGCTCAAACTCAATACTGGCAATCTCAATAACTCGCTCAATGGAGAGGGCTACTAAATCCTTACGTTCTTTAAATTTTAAGTTTTTATTGATTAATAATAAAGAGCCTTCACGTTTAGAATGTTTTCTATTGAACGAGCTAGCAACCTGGTGATTTATGAAGTTCAACAATGTGATTTCATGATCTTTTAACCAGTGCTCTGTAGCACAAAAAATATTACTAGAATTTGCATTAATGTGTAGCTCCAACTCTAAATCTTTACCATTTATTAAACCTCTACATTATGGTGCACCAGGTTTATAAAAACAATATTTTTATTAAGATTATTCTCAGGGGCCAAAGTCAACTGGCCAGATTTATTATCTGTTGTCCTATAAACTAGTTTTTTGGAATTACATTTTGCAAATGTGAAGTGTCAAAATGATCCTGCTCAATAAAAGCAGTTGTACTTGCCAATAATTTGGTTTGAAGAATTAAAAAATTAGATAGGAACAGAGCTACCTTTCGTTGTAAAGTTTTTGATAGAAAATATCTATCTAATGTCAACAGACTATTGTTATTGAAAATAATATTCCAATCTAACATTTCAATTTTTTTGGAATATGATACCATGGTATGTAGTTTTATATTTAATTTGTATCTTAAGTTGTTTTCCTTGTGGCTCATAGCAGTGCTGTATGGCAAGGTGGACAAAATGACTTGTTTTACTTGTAGACTTGATAACTTTTCAAATTTTTTTATAAGTTTGTCAATATTAATATTGCCCCTTCTACCAACCAGCACCACTATAGTGGACTGCATGCAGTGTGTATCAGTCAAAATAAAATCTATAATTTTAGAGTAAGAAGCACCTGGATATGTATGATTTATTACAGAATGACCTAACTGTGATAAATGGTGTCCAAAATTTTTACCTATTTCATCGCAATACACTATGATTTTTTCATTCTTTTATATTTGCAACTTTTCTATTACAGATACCCTGCAGGTACTGCTTGAATTTAATATACTAGTATCCACACTGCACACAGTTTTAACTGGTGATGAAGTGAGTTTATCACCAGATGTTATTGAATGTGTAAGTGATATATTACTATGCAATGTACCACCGCACATTTTTTCATTTAGGATTGAAGAACTTGTTTGCTCACCAATTCCATCACTGCATATATTTTTTTTACAATTCAACGGTGAGGAGGGAACATGGCCAGCGGATATTAAATGGTCATTTTGTCAAAGACATGAATTTACTAATTTATCTATAGCTAACACCTGTTCCCTACTCTGTTTCTCTGCCGTTTCATATTTATATGTAATTTTGCTTTTAAAGAGTCTTGAAGCCGGTCAATCTGATATTGAAGGGCCCGTGTATCAGTTTTGTACTGTAGTGCGACAGTGTCCAGTTCTAACATATACATATTAACCTGGTCAATCAGTTGCAATCTCTGTCTATTAAGTGACATACTATTTATAAAAAACTTATATTTATGTATCATTTTTTTAGATTTAGTAATAAACTTTTTAAATTTAAATATTTCTTTAACTTATTTTTACTACATTTAATAATTTTCAACGACTTAGAACAGCCCCCGGATTCATCATCAGAGGTGAGGTCTATGATAATGGAGGGATGAGCTTTAGTAGTATCTATGCTTGTAGCATCGAACAAACTCTGATTAGATTGAACCACATTGCTCTGGTTCTCAGCTTCAAGTTGTGATATTTTGATCTCTGATCGTTGTAGCTCCTCCTTAAGTACTGCAATTTGGTTCAGAGCTTGTTCGTAATGATCCCTACAAAAGTCGAAACTGTCAACTATAAGTTGAAGCCTATCCCGATCCTGTAAGGTATCAGTATACAGTGAATGCAACTGTACCAGTTCTTTCTTGAGCTGTCCGTGCTTACTTAAAATACCAAGCAGTTCTAATTAATTTTTGTCTCTTTTCTTGTTAAGTTTTTGATTATAATTACGTACTACAGAATTAGTGATTATTAGCAAAAAAGAGTAAGAAAGGCGAAACAAAAACAAGGTTATGTTCTATTCATAGAAAGTTACAAAATCAATCTATTAGTGGACATGTGAGAATGTAAAAGTAAATAAACACTTTGTGTGTTTATTTACTTTTACCTTGATTTAAACAACTATAACTTTCAAAAATCTTGCCAAATCCAAGTACTTATTTTAAATATTGAAAAATTTTTTCCGATGTATAACTGTCACTGCACCGGTACAATTTTAAAGTTTATATTTATCTACTTTTATCACAAATAGTTTATGTAACACTTAATATACTATTATTTGGCAATGAGGAATTGGTCAAAATAGGTACATTTTGAAGAAATGTTCAAACTCCGTCGCTACGTACATGTCCCCTGTAACATGGCAACCATTTACTTTTAAGTGGAAATTCCTTTCTGTCACCATAGATCTACCGCATTCCGAGTTAATGATATTCCAAGTCATTTTTATTTTATTAACAGAATTAGAAATTTTATTTTTAATGAAGTTTGACTTTGCAAGATAACATGTTCGTTTAAATATCTGAGAATAATTTTTAACATATTCCTGAAAGGTTTGGTTAAAATTATATGAATTTTCTGAATATAATTCAAATAATTTGTTTCTACTTTTAAAGATACCTGGTGTAGCCCAGTCACTAAAACCAGGACGACCACCAATCTGTAGAGTTTTTGAGGTAAAAACTTTGCCAAACTCATCATTAAGCAAATTAAATAAGTGTTTATATGACTGGTCTACACAAGTGAAGTCAGGTAGATATGGCAATCTTTTTACTATATTTTCTTTAAAAATATTCAAACGACTTTGGTTAATTGGTACATATTTAAATTGTTTTTTGCAAACTTTATTTTAGGAAACTTTATCCATTGGCCACGATGATCTGACTCTACAGGATCCACAATACCTTTATTTATAGGTTTAATATCAGTAAAAATATTATCAATACATTTTGCACTGGTGGTTGTAATACGAGTAGGTTCTAAGAATGTACTATGCAGGATTTAAATAAATTTTTCATTTTATTTCTCTCTGATGGAGTTAATGATGTATCTAGTATATCAACATTAAAATCTTCACAAACTATTATAGATTTCTTAGAACATTGACATTTAAACAGTGCTTCTTCAAGCTTTTCTTCAAATTTAATGTAAGGAGCATCAGGGGGACTGTATACACTTAACAAGATGAAATGCTCAAACTCAATACTGGCAATCTCAATAACTCGCTCAATGGAGAGGGCTACTAAATCCTTACGTTCTTTAAATTTTAAGTTTTTATTGATTAATAATAAAGAGCCTTCACGTTTAGAATGTTTTCTATTGAACGAGCTAGCAACCTGGTGATTTATGAAGTTCAACAATGTGATTTCATGATCTTTTAACCAGTGCTCTGTAGCACAAAAAATATTACTAGAATTTGCATTAATGTGTAGCTCCAACTCTAAATCTTTACCATTTATTAAACCTCTACATTATGGTGCACCAGGTTTATAAAAACAATATTTTTATTAAGATTATTCTCAGGGGCCAAAGTCAACTGGCCAGATTTATTATCTGTTGTCCTATAAACTAGTTTTTTGGAATTACATTTTGCAAATGTGAAGTGTCAAAATGATCCTGCTCAATAAAAGCAGTTGTACTTGCCAATAATTTGGTTTGAAGAATTAAAAAATTAGATAGGAACAGAGCTACCTTTCGTTGTAAAGTTTTTGATAGAAAATATCTATCTAATGTCAACAGACTATTGTTATTGAAAATAATATTCCAATCTAACATTTCAATTTTTTTGGAATATGATACCATGGTATGTAGTTTTATATTTAATTTGTATCTTAAGTTGTTTTCCTTGTGGCTCATAGCAGTGCTGTATGGCAAGGTGGACAAAATGACTTGTTTTACTTGTAGACTTGATAACTTTTCAAAATTTTTTATAAGTTTGTCAATATTAATATTGCCCCTTCTACCAACCAGCACCACTATAGTGGACTGCATGCAGTGTGTATCAGTCAAAATAAAATCTATAATTTTAGAGTAAGAAGCACCTGGATATGTATGATTTATTACAGAATGACCTAACTGTGATAAATGGTGTCCAAAATTTTTACCTATTTCATCGCAATACACTATGATTTTTTCATTCTTTTATATTTGCAACTTATTATTTTCATAGAAAGTTACAAAATCAATCTATTAGTGGACATGTGAGAATGTAAAAGTAAATAAACACTTTGTGTGTTTATTTACTTTTACCTTGATTTAAACAACTATAACTTTCAAAAATCTTGCCAAATCCAAGTACTTATTTTAAATATTGAAAAATTTTTTCCGATGTATAACTGTCACTGCACCGGTACAATTTTAAAGTTTATATTTATCTACTTTTATCACAAATAGTTTATGTAACACTTAATATACTATTATTTGGCAATGAGGAATTGGTTTTTACTTAAAATTATAATTATTTTTGTAATATTACAATATAAAATACGGAGCCAATTCTAATCAGCTGTTATGCATCCTGTTAAACATAGCTCACATAGGACCCGTAATATACTATTACCGTTGTGCTTCCCTATTTCTATAGGATTTACACCTAGTTGCTTTCCAGGTCTCCCGCTTTGCATAGGAGGGAAGAGGCATTACGTTCTTTTCTTACTTCCTCACATTATCTTCTGATTAATTTCGTTGCGGGTTCCAAGACATGCTAACTTCTCCTGGGACATCACCGAGATCGAGCTCGGTGTAACTTTTCTGGTGTTGTGGTCATTGCTGTAGATCCTGGTTTACAGGAATCACAGAAATGGTAATGTGGTTGGGATTAGTACCAATTAAAAAAACCTAACCTAACCACTCCGGGAGTGCCGACAGAAGTGAAAACTCAATTTATTAATAATTTATTTATCTAGACGCGTTGGTACATGCATATATGCACACACTATAGCTGCGTATCGTAACGGGGTGTAGCGAGTCCAGAGATTTATCTCATCTAAAAAATTGCGTACCGCGCTAAAAGAAGTTTTTCCTTCAAAAATTGACCGGGATCGACGTTAATGATGATGATGATGAAAAATAAATCTACACTGAAAGACTCCTAATTGATTACACAGCATTATTTAATAAGACCTGTAGATGACCGGAATCAACGTTAGATGATGATGATGATTATGGTCGCGAGTCCAGAGATTTTATCTCATCTAAAAATATGCGTACCGCGCTAAAAGAAGTTTTTCCTTCAAAAATTGACCGGGATCGACGTAAAGATGATGATGAAAATCTTACGCTTTTTCGATCAGGGTCACGTGTCCTGACGCCACGTGTCCTGACGCGAGTTTAAGATTTTATACCCATTACAGAAAAAGTGCTCAACGCCGCTAAAGAAGTTTTCACTTCAATAAAAAAATGGTATCTACCATTCTTTACATTGACGTGGTTTTAATTATAATTGTCTATGATATGTCAAACTTTTCATTGCTCAAACTCATAATCCTCTTTGGAAATGGAAAACTCATTCACTTGCTGTTATAAGCGAGTGAGATTTCCATTGGGCGTAAGTGTATTCGTACTCCTCTTTTGATAACATTTCTTAGTAGATTTTCATGAAAATTGGTTTACACATTTATTGACTCAATGAAATTTGGATAGAAAAACCACACAGTGTTCTTCCATCTTCCCGTGGCTGCGAGTCCTGTATGAGCCCTTGGAAGGATAACCCAAGAGCTATCGATAGTCACCGCGGTCTCGTGTCAGGTGGTTCATATGTTCATATTCCGCCTCTTTAGAAATATAAAGCGCGTACGTGCAGCGCTCTTGCCACGCCACCCGCTTGTTCTACACATGGTACTACAAAAAGTACTTTACTAGTGGTTCTGTGAACCGTAGACTTCTGAGTAAATTGTGCAAAAAGCCGTTTTGAGCGCTCTTGCCAACCAATACGGGACCATTTTCCCTTTAATCAAAAAACCCCCTTGCTAAAAGTTTTTGGCTATATCAAGGATTGTCCATGCCAAGTTGCATGCAAATCCGATGAAAAATGTGACCCATAGACTGAATGGACGGTCGAACGGTCGGACATCGATAGCATTTTTCCCGTACCAGTGGACTTAAAACGGAGAGTTTTAGAGAGAGATTCCATTTAGAGATATAAGGTAACATTATAAGATTGAATTTAATCTTTCACCGTCTTTAGAGTTAATTTCTGGAGGGATAGGGATTCCATACGTACAAAAGGGGCATGTGCCTTAACGTAATGGTCACAAGGTCCAGTGCTGTGTGATGCTAATTTGTACCGAAATCAAAGACTTTTACAACGATCATGATCGTGACTGAACTGAAAAAAAAACACATAACATTAAAAATAACTTAAAAAAACTCAACTTATTTAATGTCAAGACACTCATTGATTTAGTATTCAATTTGATATTATGGAAACAATTATTTTGGTCGAGAACAAAACATAAGCTGTCGGGAGTTTCTGCTTTATTTTCTAACGCTGACTAGTTTTGTCTTTGTAAAGTAATTTGTCCGTATACAAAATAAAACCATTTTAATGAAAGAATAAATTAAAAAACATAGCGTGTGCGAAATTTTTAATTTATTTTGTATAGTAACCAGTTACTTTTGGTTCAGATAAAAAATAACAAAATCCACATTTATTTCAAGAAAAAAATAAAAATAAGAGAACTAAATATATTTTCTAAGTACCTAAGCAGTAGGCTTTGTCCACATTCACTTTCTAAGAATAAAATACTATTGTTGTAATGGTTAGAAGTCGTAATACATCACAAAACGGAAACAAAACCATTTCTTTTGTTCAGTATTCGTATAAAACTGTAAGTAGTCGAATTCATTGGCGTCGAAATATTTTTAACATTTTCATGTTCAAGTTCATGATATGAATTTGATCTTCATATTATCAAGAGTAATAACTGGTAGTGTCTAGTCCTGTGGTTCGATCGATACCTTTCATTATATTACAGTATGTTACTCTCTTACTGTTTTTACGTACATTCAAGTGGTAAACTTCCTTTGGATGTAAGGAGTCCCTTCAAGATCTCCGGGGTACAAGTGACTTCACCTGCTGATTAATGGACGAAGCAACGACGCAGGCGCTGTTGCGGGGCTCAAACGGTACATAGGTACACATACATACATATCGTCACGCCTTTATCGAAGAGGTAGGCAGAGGCATATTAAACGCCCACATTTCACCGTATGCATTTTTGTCCTACGTAACAATTGGTGAGTCCATTGCCGTGTTGAAATGGACAGGTGCAGGCTGTGGCGCCCGCTCTTCAATTTTTTCAAGCCGCTCATAAGGCCATCAACTTGGCTTCACGATTGTTATTTTATTGGCAACCGGGACCAACCACTTAACGTGCCTTCCGAAGCACGGAAACGCTCTCGAATGAAAATGCCACAAAGTGGTCACCAATCTAAGGACTAGCTATAGCGAAGTTGTTTAATGCAATGATCGTTTACAGAAAACTGAGTCCGCGAGGCCACGAGCGCTTCTAAAACAGGTCTCAAAAAGGTGAAATGGTAGTTGCTCTAAATCAAAAATGAAACGATCGCAATGAACGTTCCTAGCAGCCAAAGAACAATAGGCTCCAAATGTGGGTAGGGTTTGGAAGTAAAAAGAATAGACCAAGATGATAAACTATCTTTGATGGGGGACTGAACCAACCTTTCGTAACTGGTTACAAAAGAAGAATCTCATCGGTTTCTATAGCTACTAGCAAATGTAGCGTCAGCGTCTTATCAGTTGCATCCAACGAATACTTTGGGTTTTGTTTTTGTTGTTCGCTGTAGGTAGCTCTGGTTTAACTTGTGCCACTGCCTCATTAATGCGCCAGTAGGTGTGGTACCTTTCAGCAGGCAAGTGAAGTAGACCTGACCTACGAAGATCGGGGTGGTAACAACTTACACTTAAGCCTAAGTGATTATAACTAGTGTGAGGTTACACTCACGAGAAATAGTGTAATGGTATCAACTCATGGTTAGTAACAAAACGGTTGTTATCAATGTTTTACTATCAAAGGCAATTGGAATCTACCTGTGCCTAATATTTTTTTTGTTTAACATCAAGTAATTTTGTCAATAGTTGCGATTCAAACAAACGTTCGTATATTAAATGAGGCCTAAAGAGAATATAAAATGAGTTGCCAATGGAGAACTGTGTTTGAGGGTAAAGTTATAGCAACATGTAGTTTCTAACTTTTACTAACCTGTCTGTCCTACTTTTACTTTAATTTTATTTCCAAAAATGTTTTAATGTTATTAGATGGGAAATAAATCAACGAACGTTTTTATTTTTTATTTGCGATCTGAGTTTTCTATGACTCAACTTCTACATTGAATATGAGCTAGACGACTTCTCTTATTAATCGCTGAACGAGGGACATATCTGCAAATCTTTGCACTTGTCTGTCTGTGGCATCATAGTTCCCCAATGGATGGGACCAATATTGATACGAGATGGATAATAGCAATAAATTTTAAAGATCATCAGCTCACTTCGTAGGGATCTCACTAAAATACACAAATCAGATTGATCTGAAATTTGTTATACTGTTACTTTGATGGTATTTTTCTACAGAAAATAGTAGCATCATACTAAATGTAGAACCGTCGCGTAAAAGACCGTCGCGACTCAACTTTATTAAATGTAGAACTAAAAGACTGTCGCGACTCAACTCGCTTTAAATAATACTATCTCACAAAGAGTATTCCCGTCGTAGGAATTAAATGTTTTCTGGAATAAAAGATAAACATGAAACTGTTCTGACCTTTAACAATTACCAGAAACTTTGTTATTAATAATTACATAGTTTCAGCATAACATTTTCATGTTTACCAATCAGGCCTTATCCCCGAAGGGGTGGCAGAGGCATATACGCCCACTTTTGACCGGTCTTAGTAAAATGTGGTGACCCCTTTGCCTTGTTGTAATAGACAGACGCAGCAAACACAGCACAACACAGGCGCGTTCAACTTGGCTTAAAGACTGCCATGTTACTGACAACCGGGACCAACGGTTTAACGTTCCTTCCGAAGCACGTCAACGGTCACAAAGTTAAATGCCACAGAGTGGTCACCCATTCGTGACCAGCCATAGCGAAAGTAGGTTAACGCAGTGGTCGTTTTCAGAACACTGAGTCAGCGGGCCTCGAGCGCTCACTCATTCACAATCACAATATCTTTATAAGTCGTCACTATGGCATATACATATGTGGGATGTTTTTATACCCTGCCGTCTTGCCCAAAGTAAGCTGATATAAGCTTTTGTTATGATATCTAGACGACTGATAAACATACTTATATATTCCTAAATACATACCATTACTTTTTGCAATATTTATTAATTCTATATCAAAACAACTAGTTTCATCCTACCACCTTTACGCAGACGACTTACAAATTTACGCACAAGCCCCACTTGATAAAGTCTATGAAGCTTTTTCCATTATAAACTGTGACCTAGAGCGAATTTGTGAATGGACTAATAACTACGGTCTCCAAGTAAATCCTTTAAAAAACACAGCTTATTTTAGTGGGCAGCCCATGAATAATATCGCGGGTCGATTATTCACAGTTACCTCAAGTAATTTTTTATGGTATGCCGCTACAGATTAGTAACAATGTTAAAAATCTTGGGATATGTATTGACAGAACGTTAACTTGGGGCCAACAACTGTAGGAGATTAGTCGATAATTATTTGCATCAGCAGGTTCTTTGCGGAGACTACGAAACTTCCTGCCTACATCCACTAAGGTGTCCCTTGTGCAGTCTCTTTTTCTTCCTATCTTAGATTATGCAGATGTCACCTATATTAATCTTACGGAGGAGCAACTAGATAAGCTTGAGCGCCTTCAAAATTTTTGTATGAGGTTTATTTTCGGCTTACGGAAATATGATCAGGAATCTCAATACCGCAACAGGCTCAAGTGGCTCCCAATTCGTCTTCGGTGGAATACTCACATTCTTTCTTTACTTTATAACATCTTATTCAACCCCTATACTCCTTCGTATCTCAAAGAACGGTTTAAGTTCCTAAGTGACACCCATACGAGAGTCACGAGAGCAACCTAACACTACAATACCAGCACATTCTACAAAATTTGAAGAAAAATCCTTTGCAGTAGAAGCAACAAAACTGTGGAATGCAGTACCAGTTCCCATCAGGCGAGCTCAAACAGTAGTGTCCTTAAAAAAAAAGGAAGCGGAAAGGAGCTTGAAGGAAGCGCTCGTGGCCCCGCGGTCTCAGTGTTCTGTAAACGATCACTGAGTTACGCAACTTGCACTATGGCCGAGGGGATGGGTGACCACTTTGTGGCATTTACATTTGCGAGCGTTTCCGTGCTTCGGAAGGCACTTTAAGCCGTTGGTCCCGGTTGCCAGTAAAATGGCAGTCGTTAAGCCTGGTTGAATGCCTTATGGGCGGCATAAAAAATTTCAACAGCAGGTAGCCACAACCTGCGTCTGTCTATTTCAACACGGCAATGGGCTCACCACCTATTACGTGGGACAGGAATCCACACGGTGAAAAGTGGGCATATAATATGCCTCTGCCACCCCTTCGAGGATAAGGCGTGATGGATATTTATGTATGTATTTATATAGATGTATGTGTGTATATTTGTGTATGTTACGTAAAGCCTCATATGTATTGTATACCTACTTGTGTAGTTTTAAAAAATTAATTGTACTACCTGCGCTGTGTCTCTGTGTGCAATAAGGCCGCCCATTGTACTTAACTGTAAGAAACCGCTGTATACCTTTACATTTTGTTTTATTATATATTTTGAGTGTAAGTAAGTACAATAAACCATATTATCTATCTATCTATTTATCTACATACATATTATACAGAGCAAACACCCAAATTCCGAAACAACATTTGTGGATCACACAAATATTTTTTCCGACCAGGGAATCGAACAAGGGACCTAGGTCGCGGCACTCGCATACTAAGATCGGTTTTCTGTTTTTGTTGTATTGTTTCTATTAGAGTTTAAGAACAATAAAGAACATTGTAATGTCTACTTAGTGAATACTTCATCTTAGTGTTTGCATTCGCAATTGCTTTCCAGTCCTACCTGAATTTAGAGCCTGGGGCTCACTTTTATTTGGCTGCTAGTACCTATCATTAGGTTTTTGATATTTGGTCTTGTTTTGAGCGACTACAGTCCCAACCAAGTAAGGGCTCCCACGTCGTATTTTAGTCAGCAGGTGCAACGCTAGCAAATAATCGCTTCTGCCCCGGCAGTCTTGGTTTATTTTTCTTATTAGTTAGTTCTAGAAACCCCTTAAACGCGTTACAACTATGAATGAAAAAAAAAACAAAAGCTTATACTTGATATTAACCACCAAGTTCTTTAGAATACAAAGAATAGTTCATTGTAAATATTATTTTTCTTGTACAAAGTTAAATGAGAAAAGTGGGTGGAGCAGTGAATTATCTAAAGAGGCAGTCGAGACGATCGAATGAAGCCAAGATTTAAATCTGGAACGAACACTAATTGCCAGTGATCATGGTGCTAATTAGTTTTAATTCTGCTCGGAGAACTTACGTTTATATTTGTTGAAATCGTTAGGAATGGAAAGAAGTAAAGGAGCGAACCTGCAATAACTTCTTAAAGTCTAGCAATTAATTTTTAAAAATAAATTTATGTTCAACTCAAATGAGATTGTACGAAAGTTTAAGTACCTACTTATGCGAGTACTGCAGTTCACTATTAAAATTCAACTTAATTGTACGGATTAATATAGCGCTCGTGGCCCCGCGGACTCAGTGTTCTATAAACGATCACTGAGTTACGTAACTTTCACGATGGCTGGACCTCGGATGGGTGACCGCTTTGTGGCATTTACATTTGTAAGCGTTTCTGTGCTTCGGAAGGCAAGTTAAGCCGTTGGTTCCGGTTGCGAGTAACATTGCACTTGTTAAGCCAAGTTGAAGGCCATATGGGCGACTTGAAAAATTTCAACAGCAGATAGCCACAACCTGCGTTTGTCTATTTAAAACACAGCAATGGGTTCACCACCTCGTGGGACAGGAATACACATGGTGAAAAGTGGGTATATAATATGCCTCTGCCACCCCTTCGGGGATAAGGCGTGATAGATAAATAAATAAATATATATCTTTATCCTAATATACTCGTATTATGAAACTAAGTCGTCCGTCGCATTTACCTCTCTGTCCTTCTTGCGATAAATGAATGCAAGTTGAATCAATAGATTCAAATTGGCTTAACGTCTGCTACGTTATTGGTAACCGAGCTTAAGGTGTCATCCGAAGCACGGAAACGCTTGTAAATATAAATGCTACAAAGCGGTTACCCGTCCGATTACTAGTCATAGCCAAAGTTGTTTAACGCAGTGATCGTTTACAGAACATTAAGTTAGCTGGGCACGAGCAATTTTGTTTTATGTACTATATTCGAAATATGACTACAATTGTTCAATTTTTCGGAAAAAACGTTGCCGACTAAGGGCTTTAATCGAAAATGCTGTAATATTTTTTTAACTTTCCAAAGATGTAATTCAATTCGATTGTGGAATGAACTCCCTGCCTGGGTTTTCCCGAATATCTACAATATGAGTTTCTTCAAAAGGGGTCTTAGAAGGTTTATAAAAGGTCATAGACAAGTTTTGACTACGTGGCTACTTTCTGTAAAATTATTCAAGCCGCCCATAATGCCTTCAACTTGGCATAACGATTATATTACTAGTAATAAAGGCTTCATGTGTCTACGAAAACATGGAAACACCTTGTTATTGGAAATGCCACAAACCCGACCCCATCTCAGGACCCACATTAGCGTACCGCTTATTACCCACATTAGCTGTCATTGTTGACAGTGTAGTGATATGGTAGCTCATACGCACATTTATTCATAGTATCAGTCATTCTGTGGTTTCAGTCATCTCTTAATACATAATAATCTATAAATAGATGTGCCTATGCGCTACCATACCACTACAACGGAACTCTGAATATACAAAAGCTTTGTGTTGAACTACGAGTATAATAATTTAGTAAATAATTCAAACATAGACAACCTCAAAGCAGTGTGTATACAACAAAGATACAAAAGGCTGCTATAGAGATTCCACATCATGGCCTTCTAGAATAGTCATTGGTGACAATCAAACTCCTTTGGGGGATATAATTCCGTTAATGCGCTGCCAAGCGTGGTTCGGTTCAGTCCGGCCACAGTGGATTTCTAAATTAATTGACGGATCAATAGTGTTCTTATTGTTGTGGTTCTTGTAGTACCTACCAATGAATAGAATAATTGTATCACAAATATATTTTGTTAGAAAAAGCTATGAAGAATGAAACAGCATGGAAGAAAGAGATGTGGTATTTTATTTGTGTATTTAAAAACTATTTATAGACATTTTCATATTCACAATCGAAGTTAATTTATATAAAATAGTTTTAAAATAGTTAGTAGTTCTACTGAACTACAAATGGTTTTTCATCAAGTACTCTCCTTTGTAGTCGAATGAACTGGAACCCCTACTACTACTACAAATGTTTATTTAGTTATATAAACTTTATACATAAACATATTGTACAAAGGCGGAATTAATGCCAACGGCATTTTCTAACAGTCAACCTAAGGTGGTTAAGAGAGATTCTAGGTAGGTGCTACAGAGTGAAAAATATACTATGGTAAATAATTCCAACAATAAATATTATATTATAACATATATTTAAACACATAGATAAATATTATAACTTAGTATATAATACATTCAATATTACCATAAATAAATACATTCTTATTTAAAAAATTAATAAATAAACTTACACAGATGATTCTGCCAATAGTTGTGTATATTGCTTGCCTACTTTCTCTTGATGTTACGGCTGTTGGACATCCTGATACTAAGAGGCAGAGCATTCCAATAGAGGACAAATTGAATGAAGAATGATGAATCCAGTGAGCCCAGACTAGTGACTGGGGCATATTAGAAGACGATTATTAGATGAGCGTAACGTTAATTTATAATAGTTAATAGTTTATGTAAAATACAAGATTCTCGTGTCACACAGTTGCTATCTAACTCCACCGAAATGGCTTGACCGATTGTTTGTACATATTATAAGTATACGTCAATCAACCTCAATAGTCATTTGCACACTAGTTTAAGGCTTGGTATTCCTGCCGAGGCCACGCTTTTGAGTTTTTTAAAACAATGCGAATCGTAGAAGAAAGGGTTTTTGATTCTGAAAAAAACATATATGTTAGTTAAGTATTTCAGCTAGTCAAAATGGCTTTCTGTTACAAAATCTAATAAACTTCACTTGATAGAAAAACATCCCAAAGTTGCCCCCTTTCGAAATGTTTTTTCAATGCCAAATCTGAACTATAGATAATTTTAATGAAATTTTTATACACAACTATAGCTACTAAATATTTATAGACATAATAGCTTAATTTGAATATATACAGTGATTTTTATAAAACAAATGTTTAAATAATATCAGATTCGCGACGCTGAGGCCTGATCAGTCGCACGCTGGCTCTTACTGAGGTAGGACCTGTGTTAGGTTTTTTCGTTGCGCTCCTTTTGCTATTTTTTCGCAATGGCACATTATATTTATGAGAGCAGTAAGCATTCCATCATCATCCGAGCGTCTGTCCCAGTTGCATCTCGCGAGGGCCGGAGTTAGCTTTATATAGTGTATATATATGAGAGTTATATACGGCAATGGACTCACCACCCATTACGTGGGACAGGAATACACATGGTGAAAAGTGGGCATATACTAATATGCCTTTGCCACCCTTTCGGGGATAAGGCGTGATAGATTAATAAAATATATGAGAGTTTTAATATAAAATAAAGTACCTACACTTCACAGAAGCATTAGAATTATCCCTGTAAGTAGTATAAAATCGAACCCGGTACCCACAGGTTAGAAGGCAGTTATATTACCAACTAAGCCAGTGGGCCGGTCAATGTATGTTTACCTATAAACAAATTTGAGATTAAACATACCGACTGCCACTGGCTGAAGTAATCAGTGCAGTTGTTATATTGAAGCTTCGCTTCGCATAAATTATTAAAATTGTATCCAAGACCTTTTATGCTTTCAGTATTAATTATTTAAGTATATTTATAAATTTATTAGCCACGACTTTATCCCCGAAGGTGTGGCAGAGGCATATTGTGGTGAGCTCAATGCCTGTGTTCAAATGGACAGACTCAGATTGTTGCGACTCGCTGTTGTAATTTTCAAGTCGCTCAAAAGGTATTCACTTGACTTTACGAGTGTCGATTGCAACGTTACTATCAACCGGGACAAACAGCTTAATGTGTCCTTCGAAGCACGAAAACGGTGGTAAATGAAAATGCTACAAAGCGGTCATCCATCCAAAATCCGAGAGAGTTTCTTAAATCAGTGATCTTTTACAGAAACCGAGTTAGTAGGGCTACGAGCGCTTTTTATTTATGTTTTTACTTTATGTTAGTAGCCTTAAACAATGTATGACATTTCATGTAACTAATAATTATTTATTAATAATAATAGGTATAGCAATTATTACAAATAATATAATTTAAATTTAAGACAAACTAAGTTTAGTCGACTGTTCTCACATAAATCCAACGGAACGATGTAAATAAAAAATAAATAAATATCCATCACGTCTTATCCCCGAAGGGGTGGCAGAGGCATATTATATGCCCACTTTTCACCGTGTGGATTCCTGTCCCACGTAATAGGTGGTGAGCCCATTGCCGTGTTGAAATAGACAGACGCAGGCTGTGGCTACCTGCTGTTGAAATTTTTTAAGCCGCCTATAAGGCCTTCAACCAGGCTTAACGACTGCCATTTTACTGGCAACCGGGACCAACGGTTTAACGTGCCTTCCGAAGCACGGAAACGCTCGCAAATGTAAATGCCACAAAGTGGTCACCCATCCGACGACCAGCCATAGTGAAAGTTGCGTACCTCAGTGATCGTTTACCGAACACTGAGACCGCGGGGCCACGAGCGCTTCACACGTGAGATCCGCTTTACTATCGCTCCCATCCAGACTATCTTGGCGGGGGCTGAGGAAGCGTTGTGGTGCCTACGCGACTAGGCCTACCGGCCCTTAATTTTTAATGATAGAACGTTGAACGCAGGACGCAGCCCGCTTATGTTATACGAGTAGTTATACGAGTACTTATAGAAAGGTACATCTATATGTGCCCACTACCATGGCTACCTTATTATTCATCACTACATATAAAACAAAGTCGTTTTTCGCTGTCTGTCCCTATGTATGCTTAGATCTCTAAAACTACGCAACGAATTTCAATGCATTTTTTTAAATAGTTAGAATTATTCATAGGTAAGGTTTTTATGTAGATTTCGGTTAAGTTCTTGTATACATTAACTTAATTATAACGATATATGTTGGGACCATCGGAAAAAATGAGCCGTCTGGGAGCTTTTAACGACAACGCTGCCTAAACCCTTAGAGATATAACAAAATAATGTATGGTGAAATTGTTTATCTAATATAGATGTACAAAAAAATCCTTAAAATAAAACTTACTATTTTAATACTTAAAAAATACAGCAATTATATAGCGGTAATTTGAAGGCTATTTACACAAAACCATTTTTAAGCCTTATTTTAAGCATTATTATTTTAATATCTTAGTTAGCTTCAGCATTTTATGAAGATTTATGTTTTGGCCCTTTACACTTTGCAAATAAAATGAATATCTTAAGAGATATGGCAAATTAAAAAAAAATTGCGCAAAGAAATTGATTTCGTGTAACCAAATTCGACAAGCCGTGCGGGCGTAGGTACTTGAGAGCGGAGAAGTAATCAAGTTATTTGGACAATGTTCATACATTATTGTGAAATTAAAAAACGACGGCATTAAATGGGTGCCACGAGGTTCGAAGAATGTCAGGGGCCAAGCCGGGCGGGACAGCTAGTTATACATATATAACATTTTTCAATTGACAGATTGCCATGCATACCCTCAAATTTCGGAAAATCCTAAACAAGTCTATATTATTTTTAATAGAAAGGCCATATACAAATTTTTTTTACTTAAGCCATTAAGATTTTCTATCAAAATTTTTACAACGAAAGGTAGCTCTGTTGCTATCTAATTTTTTAATTTTTCAAGCCAAATTATTGGCAAGTACAACTGCTTTTATTGAGCAGGATAGTTTTGATACTTCACATTTGGAAAATGAAATTCCAAAAACCTATTTATAGGACAACAGATAATAAATCTGGCCAGTTGACTTTGGCCCCTGAGAATAATCTTAGTAAAAATATTGTTTTTATAAACCTGGTGCACCATAATGTTAGAGGTTTAATAAATGGTAAAGATTTAGTGTTAGAGCTATACATTAATGCAAATTCTATAAATATGTTTTGTGCTACAGAGCACTGGTTAAAAGATCATCAAATCATATTGTTGAACTTCGTAAATCACCAGGTTGCTAGCTCGTTCAATAGAAAACATTCTAAAACGAGGCTCTTTAATATTAATTAATAAAAAGTTAAAATTTAAAGAACGTAAAGACTTAGTAGCCCTCTCCATTGAGCGAGTTATTGAGATTGCCAGTATTGAATTTGAGCATTTTATCTTGTTAAGCGTATACAGTCCCCCTAAAGCTCCGTACATTAAATTTGAAGAAAAGATTGAAGAAGCACTGTTCAAATGCCAATGTTCTAAGAAATCTATAATAGTTTGTGGAGATTTTAATGTTGATGTATTAGATACATCATTAACTCCATCAGAGAGAAATAAAATGAAAAATTTATTTAAATCTTTTAATCTGCATAGTACATTCTTAGAACCCACTCGTATTACAGCCACCAGTGCAAAATGTATTGATGATATTTTTACTGATATTAAACCTATAGATAAAGATATTGTGGATCCTGTGGAGTCAGATCATCGTGGCCAATGGATAAAATTTCCTAAAAGTAGTAACAAAGTCAGCAAAAAACAAATTAAATATGTACCAATTAACCAAAGTCGTTTGAATAATTTTAAAGAAAATGTACCATATCTACCTAATTTCACTTGTGTAGACCAGTCATATAAACACTTATTTAATTTGATTAATGATGAGTTTGGCAAAGTTTTTACCTCAAAAACACTACAGATTGGTGGTCGTCCTGTTTTCAGTGACTGGGCAACACCAGGTATCTTTAAAAGTAGAAACAAATGATTTGAATTATATTCAGAAAAATCATATAATTTTAGGCAAACCTTTCAGGAATATGTTAAAAATTATTCAAAGATTTTTAAACAAACGTGTCATCTTGCTAAGTCAAACTTCATTATAAATAAAATTTCTAATTCTGTAAATAAAATAAAAATGACTTGGAACATCAATAACTCTGAATGCGGTAGATCTTTAGTGACTGAAAGGGATTTCCACTTAAAAGTAAATGGTTGCCATATTACATTTTTTCAAAAATGTACCTACATTGACAACCAAATCTCTCCAAGCGTCTTCCAGTTCCGCTGAACTTTTATTAGAAGAATCTATTCTTTGTTGCAGGGATGCATTTGTATTCACAGATATTTGTGCTCAGAACATTGTAAAAACATTTAAATGTATCGAAATTAAGAAAACCGCGGACCTTTGGGGATTATCGGTCAAAACTGCATCATGTGTAATTGAGGTAATTGCGCCCCATCTAGCAACTGTGTTTATGACTGTGTTTCTAGTGGTACATTTCCTGATTTAATGAAACAGCAAAGTCGTTCCCTTGTTCAAGGCTGGCAGCGCTACAGAGCCGTCTAATTTCCGACCAGTGTCAAGTGCCAACTTTGGGCAAAGTATTTGAAAAAATTATCTTGAATCAAATGCTATCCCATTTTAATAGTCATAAAATACTTCATGCAAATCAATTTGGGTTTACGAAAGGGCGCTCAACTTCCGATGCTGGTGTTAAGTTATTAAAATGTATTCATGAAGCTTGGGAAGACAAGCACGATGCGTTAGGTATATTTTGCGATCTATCAAAGGCTTTTGATTGCGTTCAACATGAAACGCTGTGCAAAAAATTACACCACTATGGAATAAGAGGCAAAGCTCTCGACCTTCTGTCTTCATATTTGAACAATAGAATACAGAGGGTCGATATTAATGGTACACGTTCTGTAGGATCCATGGTTACAATGGGTGTGCCGCAAGGCTCGATACTTGGGCCATTCTTGTTCCTCATTTAAATTAATGATTTACCATGTTATGTAGGAGACAGGAATAGGATTGTTTTGTTTGCAGATGACACCTCATAAATTTTTAAAATTAAAAGACAATTAGATAACTATGACGATGTAAACAATGCAATTGCAAGAGTAGTTCATTGGTTCAGCTCAAATAATCTTTGCCTTAATGAAAATAAAACTAAATGTATAAAATTTACTCTACCAAATGTAAAACAAGTTGCGGCCAATGTTCAACTGAATGGACAAGTTTTAGAGTTTGTAGAATCAACTGTGTTCCTCGGTATAACTATTGATGCCAATTTGCAGTGGGGCCCACACATAGAAAAGACAGCCACTAGATTAAATTCGGCTGCATACGCTGTAAAAAAGATCAGGACTCTAACAGATGTGGATGCGGCTAGAATGGTTTATTTCAGCTATTTTCATAGTATTATGTCTTACGGTATTCTCCTTTGGGGGAGTGCTGCAGATTTAAATAGTATTTTTGTTCTACAAAAGCGGGCTGTAAGCGCGATTTATAAATTGGTCCCCAGAGTTTCTCTCCGAGAAAAATTCAAAGAAGTAATTATTCTAACCGTACCATCACAATACATTTTTGCCAATCTTATGTATGTCCAGAAAAATCTATCACAGTTCTCTAAACTCTGTGATAAACATAATATAAATACTAGAAATAAAAATAATCTTTCAGTCCACCACAGTCGACTACATAAGATTGGCGATTCTTTCCAGGGTAACTGTATACGCTTTTACAACAAGCTTCCCTGTGACCTGAGAATTTACCATTAAATAAATTTAAAAAGTTTATTAAAAACAAGCTTTGTGAAAAAGGTTTTTACTTCGTTACAGACTATTTGCAGGACAGGGACGCCTGGAAATGATCTGCTGGCAAAGTGAAATAATATTAAATTGTAAATAGGCCATCAAAAAAAAAGCCTTCCTAAGTTTCTTGCCGGTTCTTCTCAGGTGGGCCGCGTTCCGAACCGGTGGTCCCTTTAAATATTTTAAATAGTGTATGACATTTTGTAAGCGCCGTTAAAATGGTCTATGCAAAATAAAGATATTTTTATTTTATTTATTTATTTACATTAAGGATCAAATAAAAAAAAACATCTTTATCCCTTATCCTTATCCCTGTCCTTGTCTACATCATAAAAAAACTGCACGTTGTTGAGTAAGCCAGTGGGTCAGGGCTTTTCTTTTGAATAGTATACGTTTTCTACTAAAGAATTAATGACGCGGTTTAAAATAAAAAAAAGCTTTCCAGAGGTAATGGAATTCCATAAACGCTAATTTCTCCACATTATTCAGGAGTGATGGTTTTACATTTTCCGAGCACTGCATAAGTACGAGTACGAGTACAGCAACCCTTTCAGAACTACTTTGTTCTCGTAAAAGGAAACATGACTTTTTACTTATGTAGTGTTCTTGTTTCTTAGTGTCAATGACAAGATTTTTACAGAGAATTTTTCGTATTATTTACTAAATAATGCCCACGGCTCCCACGGTGTGGTTGAGTTTTCCCGTATTCGTTTTGCACAGGAACTATTTACCGGAATATAAAGTAGCCTAAACCACTCGGGAATAATACACCTTCTTAACAGTGATAGAATTATCTAAATCGGTTAAGTAGATCCAGAGATTACCCCCCTACAACCTCACGAAATCACAAACTTTACCTCTTTTATAGTATTAGTTTTGAGAGTTAATGCCTGTGGGGCGACGCGGCGACGGATTATTGAAAGTCTGAGCTGTGGACTCCATCATTTATTGAATAGTAAACCGAGTGCCTTACATAGACTGGCAAGTAACGATTAACAGCTAAGCCTGACAGTTACTGTTCTAGATGAGAGTATGTTTTATAGCTGTCCATAAGCACATTACAATATTATATACATTCTTATATTAGTATAGCCCATAGAGCAAGGAACGTTGCTGCCTCTCGCTCGAACCTAATAGAGACGAAAGTAATAATAATATCACGTGCCAAGTTTACATCAAACTGTATGCAAAAATCGCATACGCGCGATTTGTTGTCAGTTTGATGTAAACTTGGTAAACCTGTAAATTTCCTACAATTCGTCTGTAGTAATTGGTGTAATCGTATAAAAATGGGTGACGCCCTCTGTTACGCTTGGTTCTCTTCTCAATGGTGACATCATAATCTATACAAATAAATAGGTGGCTGAAATCTCAGGTTCGAATCGTGTCTGAACTAATATTTCTGGGATACTATGTTGCTGAGTTTGGGTGTTCCCTATGTATTATGTATGTATTTAGAAATCACAAGCTTTTATTACTTTACTTTAGGCTAGACGTTGTGTACGAAAAATATTAATAAGTATTTTTGTATTTACTAACAGACGATCCGGGAATGGGCACTGTGTGGGCGATACCCACACAGTGCCCATTCCCGTAGAAATACGAGTATAGAGCTAAAATGTAGCCTAAGTTACCTCTTATAACATCAGCATCATTAGCCAGTAAACGTCCCGATAAAATTGGTCCAGCCGTTTTAAAGATTGGCCGAAACAAACGGGCAGATTTTTTTTTATCTTAGTAGGCATATATTTTCATATGCATATAGTGAAAAAATTGTTAATTTGGAATTAAAAACAGACACTTCTATTTTATTTACCTGTATGTATTAAAAATCTATATTAATATGATCTATATTAACACTGAAGACCCATTTGTTTGATTGAACACACTAATTTCAGAAACTACTTGTTCCAATTGAAAAAAATGAAGATTTATTTACAGGTGCATTTGGCTGTGACGAAGAATACAGACTTGTGAGACACCTCATGCAGAAGTATGATGCGTCAGTGCGGCCAGTTGAGAACTCCTCACTACCGCTGCTGGTAACCTTCGGAGTGTCACTGCACCACATTATTGACGTCGTGAGTAATTTCAAAATATACATTTTTTAAGCTTTTTCTCGTTCCGGTGAAATCTTGCTACTCAATAACGAACTAACTATCTTCACGCTGTATCTCTGATGGGGTAGTCAGAGAGGACAGATCGCTAGGCTTCGCGATCCATGCATACTTCTATCGCTTCCTGCAGATTCATTAATTTTGACTTCCGTTTTTGAGCTGTTTGCTTACGTCGTCTTCATATATACTAACTAGTGCTCGTGGTCCCGCGGACTCAGTGTTCTGTAAATGATCACTGCGTTAAGCAACTTTCAATATAGCTGGTCCTTGAATGGGTGACCACATTGTGGCATTTACATTAGCGAGCGTTTCCGTGCTTCGGAAGGCACGATAAGCCGTTGGCCCAGTTTCCAGTTAAATGGCAGTCGTTAAGTCAAGTTAATGGCCTAATGGGCGGCTTGAAAAATTTTAACAGCAGGTAGCCACAACCTGCGTCTGTCTATTTCAACAAAGCAATGGGCTCGCCACCTATTACGTGGGACAGGAATACACATGGTAAAAAGTGGGCATAAAATATGCCTCTGATACCCCTTTGGGGATAAGGCGTGATAGATAATTTTTTTGTCAGTCGTTCCTCACTCATCTTCAACTAATCAAGTTGAAATGTTTTATACACATGTAGTTTGGATGACAAGGTATGGTCAGCTGTGTGTCATCAATCTAAATTCAATATAGTGATACACTCAAGATATCAGACTAGTTATTTTTAATCCACTGCTACATTATGGGTATTACGCAAACCACTCAATATCCAATATCCGCGATATTAGGTATTGATTGATTTGAGCGTTACCTTGCTACTAAAAGGCTTAGTTTTTATGTTATCCTACTATTTTTATACTATCCTAATGTGAGATCAAATGAAAGGACGTGTTGAATTTTTTTTTTTACTATTTATTAAGAACTTGTTTTAAAAAAAGATGTTTAATTATTAACTTATAGCGAGTAGAAGTTTATGGTACCTCAGTGAAATCTTACGGTTGCGTTTATATTCTTTCCAACTACCTCAATTTATCTTCTCATTATTTTCGATTCAGGTTCCAAGATTCTTTAACTTGTCCTCGGACTTTACCGTTTTTTCTAGTCTTGGTCATGGCTGTAGAATCTTGAGCGAAGCGAACGAAGTGAACGTAGTACCATTCTTCCCCGATTCGGATTGTCGCTTTGTCCTCGAACTCCTCCCAAACCACTCAACATACACTAACTTTTATGTCTAATTTGACCCATAATACAACATCTAGCCATAGGTGTTTTGTGGAACAGTGCAAGTGGTGTTATTTAATATATAATATATCTAGCCATAGATGGTTTAGAAAAAATAAAATCGGATATCGGACATACCATGGAGTTGGAGAAATAATCACCGAAAGGTAAAATAGACATCGACACAATAAAATCGAAAAACAGCAAAACGCTTCGCTCCATTTAGACTTACCGGGAAGGCAATTGCACCTAGTTTATAATTGTCACAGTAATGGTGGAAATAGTTTATCTTAATTTAGTCAAACGCTGCCTACAGTAACTCTCTTACAATTAATTTTGCTATTTCACACACCCTGACGTAATCTGACAGACGTTTGATACTTTTAAACTCCTATGACTATCGACTATGATAATATCCTATGACTAAAACATTCATTACTTATCAGATTATACATGAAAAGAAGCATATGTATCTTTTTCGATATTGTTGGGAGCGACTGCCGCCTGACCCCCCAAACCCGTAACGGAACGTTTGCGTCGTTGCCTCGTTCGTTGGTGTTGCGCAGGTGCACCGCTATCAGTTGAAGTCAATTGAAAAAAAAAACATGTGTATTAAGTGGTAAAATTCTTGAAGATTTACTTCAGACAAGCTCGATTATATCAAATTCTCGTTCGTTGCTCAGGCAGGTGTATCGCTATCTTGTGAGGTGACTTGAAAAGGGACATTACAATGTACATTAAATTCCAAATACAATGTTTCTATGTGTTTATAGTGGTAAAATTATTTAAGATTTACTTGTGTCTGTCTTCAGATTAGTACGATTATATAAAAATCATTTACGACCACCATTTCTTATACAAAGTTACAACACGTTAACATAGTAAAAACTAAACATTACACTCAACTTCAAAGACTAGTTACTAAATAACTAAGTTTGTGAGAAACAATGTACTTTCCGTACTGAAGTTTTAGTACTTAAGTTATCTAGTAAAACTATTTGTTAGTTAAAAATTAGTACCTAACATAAACTAGGAGATTAACTCTCAAGTTTTCTATTTAAGTTATTACAATATTAAAATTGTTATTGCTTCGGCCCACCCACTGTTTTAGTATCATATTGCAGAACAATGTTCAACCAACAGATAAAGCTGATCACTTAAAGCATAGCTCAAGACTTTCAATTCATTGATTTTTTAGAAAAGAATTATATAAATCTATTTTCAACCGATTCTTCAGTAATTGACGTTTTGCAAATCGAAGATAGCACTCGTGGTCTCGCGATTTGCAAACGAACATAATAACAATAAGAATCTTTCGCTATCGCTGACTCTTGGAATGGGGCAGTTGATCATACCATAAAGTAGTTTTTCTATTCACTAGCATTTCCATGCTTTTGAAAGCACGTTAAGCCGTTAGTCCCGGTTGCCAGTAACGTGGCAGTCGTAAAGCCAAGTAGAAAGCCTTCTGGGTGGCTTCAAAATTTTCAATAGCAGGTCGCCACACTCTGCGCCTGTCCATTTCAACACGGCAACAGACTCACCACCTGTTGCGTAGGACAAAAATGCTTACGGTGAAATGTGGTCGTATATACACATTCGGGGATAAAGGCGTGTATGATAATAAATCGATCCTAAGTCTAAACTCCCTGAACTTAGACTTAAGATAGATTTAAAATAAAATTGATGTACAAAATATACTGCTTATTGATGCCTAACTATACGAAACCATTCGTTCACCCGTAAAAATATGAGCGGAATTGCGGGATTATAACCAAATAATCTTGAATGCGATGTCACTAACTACATTGGGAAGGAACTCTTGAATTTCCGACTGGTTTATCTAATTTTTGAGCAAATTCGATGTGAAATCATTCGTTGCCTATAGCGGTCCAATCACAATATTTTATTTTGGTAAGGTAAAGTAATGGCATACTAGCTTTTGCCCTTGGCCTATCCGCATTTTTATTGGAAAGCATTTTATATTTTTAGGAAAGTTAGGTATTTTAGATTTGAAAATTGATGTAGTAAACTAAACGCTAGAACAAATTTTATTTATTTCTTAAGAATAATAATGAAGTGGTTGTTGATAATAACTGAGACTAATGACTTTAAGAATTATTTAAATTTTGTAGAAATTTAAATTGAATTCCAGAAAAGAAAAAATATATTTTAATATATTTTTTATAAAATAAATAAAATAAATAAATATCCATCACGCCTTATCCCTGAAGGGGTGGCAGAGGCATATTATATGCCCACTTTTCACCGTGTGGATTCCTGTCCCACGTAATAGGTGGTGAGCCCATTGCCGTGTTGAAAATGGACAGACGCAGGTTGTGGCTACCTGCTGTTGAAATTTTTCATGCCGCCCATAAGGCATTCAACCAGGCTTAACGACTGCCATTTTACTGGCAACCGGGACCAACGGCTTAACGTGCCTTCCGAAGCACGGAAACGCTCGCAAATGTAAATGCCACAAAGTGGTCACCCATCCGAGGACCAGCCATAGTGAAAGTTGCGTAACTCAGTGATCGTTTACAGAACACTGAGACCGCGGGGCCACGAGCGCTTCCATATATATATATTTTATATTTTTTATAATGTCTATTAAATTTATATTAGCATACCACTTATAAACGCCGACGTAATTTTGTTCTTTTATATTTTTATACAATCAAAGCTTTTTCTCAAGCAAAATTTGTGTAGTACATTTTTCTAAAGAATTAACCCTTCTTTAGAAAAATGTACTACACAAAGCACACCATGTATAACTCTTTTAAATAGTCTTTCACAGGCTGAAACACGTCGTGCTAACTGCAGCAATCTCAGAGGACTTTGTTCAAAGAAATTATATTTAACTACTCAGAAACTTCAAGCGTGTTTCCCTTAGCTGAAATATAATTGAAATTAAGTGGGCTTTGCCGTGTTTTCTCTCATTTTCTATGATATAATTTTTATTTTTCAGCATTTCACAGATAAGGGTATATTTAGCCTAACTCCTTTTGGAGTAAACTATATGTATGACTGATAAGCAAGGCTGAATATTGTAGATAGTGTATATGTGTGGGTCCTCAGCGACACCAGTAATAAATTCATTTTTTATCTTATTTCGTATACTTCTGAAAGAATCTTTCTGAAAATTCTGGTTATTTTTTTTTTGTGTATACGCCTCTTTGGGGCAAAGCTATCTCATCTTAATACTTTAACTAGCTAAGTTATTACTATGCACACCCCGCAGGGCATAATTTAACTTATGTCTATTTCAAAAACTCGTTCAGTCTTCTCGTTACATTCCAGTTCTTCTTGTATTCTTCTCGCAGTTTCATACTATCCCGCTCTTTCACTCTGTTCCTGTAATTATATCTTATATTATCCTCTTTTATTCCGGCCCTAATAGGCATACTCGTCGCACTTTTATACGTCCTCCAGCATTTACACAAATCCTTTCATACTTTTGGGATAAGGTGGTGTGGGTTTTTTCTTTTATTTACCATTTTATTATACATATAATTTCCTTATTTTCTAATACAATATAATTCTTAAACTAGTTCCATTTACTTATTCAGAATGTAACAGGGCAATATACTCATTTCTATATTGTTGCTCATTCTTATATTCTATTTCTAATATTTACTATTTTTACAATTTTTTCACAATATTTTAGGAACTGCTCTCTGTGTTGGGTTAACAAATTTGACAAATTTTCAAGAGTTACAGCCATTTGCGTCTTAATCTCTAGATCGATGCTGTCCGCTAAGTGAATCGGACAGTCTACTAATAAGTGGACCACGCTCTCGCTAACGCCAGGTTCGCAGGCACACGATGGGTCCGCCTTACACTTGAAACGAGTCAAGTATTCGGCGAACCCACCGTGCCCCGTTAGAAGCTGGGTTGTAGTGCCGGGGATCGTCGTCTTGCGGACGATACTGTACGCCGCCACTGCGCATTTCCTTACCCTGGGCCAATCCGCGCTGAATTGCCTGGCCCTGGTCTCCACTGCCAAGGGATGGAGGGCATGACGGTTTACTACCGTCAAGAGAGCGGCTCTGCTATCACTGAAGATGCCGAACGTGGACGCGCTACGCCTGAGAACCTCACTGGCCGCTTTGCATAGCGCCAAGAGCTCGGCCTGGTAGACGGTGCAGCAGGATGAGAGTGCAAGTTTGAGGGCCTTAGTCTCAGTCTCGCTATTCCAAAAAGATAGCGCAGCACCGACTCGGCCCTCAATCTTGCTCCCATCGGTAAATATTCTTACATCAAAGTTATTCGCTTCATTTAATTGTTCCTCGTCTACCAGACTTGTGAACTCCAGGACGGTATGCTCCGCGGGGTGAGGCATTTCCAAAGCCGAGGTCATTCATTCGACTTCCCTGTCTCCTAACCATGACTGGTTTACCCCTCTCTTGGCCTCATATAATGAGGCCACCTCGTGAATTCTGAGGTCCAGAGGAAGCAACCCAGTCAAGATCAGCGCCGAGTTCAGGGAGACCGTACGATAGGCCCTACAGAGCTATTGGGAGAAAAAAGCTCTGCACCACGTTCAGCTGCTTTCAGAAACCAAGCTTCTCCGTCGTTGCGTGCCAAGCACTGGCCGCGTACAGTATCGTCGGCTCCACGGCCGCCACGTAGATCCTCCGGATCACCTCGGGGTGTAACCCCCAGCTGATCCGGGCCATCCTCGCTTCCTGTAAATGCCGATCGCCTTTCTGCATATGTTAGAAACGTGTGTGTTGAATATGAGTTTGTGGTTGATTATGAGCCCCAGGTTTTAATCTCGTTGGACATGGCAATGTCTATCCCGCCCATGCTAAGGCGCGGGGCATCGTACTTCAATTTACGAGTTATAACCATCGCGCACGTCTTGTGCGGTGCGAATTTTAATTTGTTTCCGATGCCCCACTCCCGCAACATGCGCGAGAGAGGCATTGGCATGCCGCTCTATCTCCAGACCGGTATCCCCATCGAACACCAAAACCACGTCTATACGTCATAGACGTCCCTGTGCTCCAACTCTTTCAGAAGCGGATTCAGAATCAAGTTCCACAGTAAGGGACCGCCTATCGTTCCTTGGACGCACCCTTTCTCCGTGGAGCGTCTACACTCCGCGCCTGCATACCTTACCCTTACACTTCTCTCGCTAAGGTAGCTGCCGATCACCCTCCTCAAATTTGCCGGACACTTTTCCTCAGCCAGTCGTACCTTTATGACAGGCCACCAAGCGCTATCAAAGACCCCCTCTATGTCCAGAGACACCATAGTGACTATTTTCTTTTCATGAAGCTTAGCCCCTATGTGCCTCATAAGGTCATAGAGGGCGTCCTCGGTGCTTTTCTGGGGCATAAAGCTGTACTGGCGAGTACTCATCCGCGGCAGTATATGGTATTTGAGTCGAGTGACCAACATTCTCTCGTACACCTTACCAAGGACGGGCAAAAGCCCAATCGGCCTGTACGATTTGGGTTCGGCGGACGAGGTTTTACCTGGCTTCTTCCTCCTCCAGCTGATCTCTCGGGTAAAACCGAGCGAGGAGTTCCGCTGAGCCCCCTGCGTCCAGATGGGTTCCGTTATGGATTAGCAGTTGGTCTTCTTCCCTTACTGTGGCACTCCCTATCATTCTATAAACCCCCTCCCAGACTCCTTCCCTGTCCTGCTTTCCGCAGAAAGTCTTCCAACCTTCAAGCTGTGCCATTATTACTTCCGTTTCATACTTCTCCTTGCATTCTAGGTACCTCGCAACTACCACTTCCCTCCTGTCTGGTGCCGCGTTTCTGATTCGGCGCCTTTTGGTATTGACTTCCCTTTTTAATTCAGCTAGTCTTTCGTTCCACCACATCATAGTAATCAGCTGTTCCACTTTTTTGGCTGGTATATTCTCCTCGCATGCTCTAGTAATAGCGCTAGAGAATGCGCCCACCTCAGCCTCCAGTTTGCACATATTTGTGATGGGGTCCACCCGAGATGTTAGTTGTTGAACCACGCTAGCCCGAAAATTTGTCCAATTGGCCTTTCTGGTGTTATAGAGGCGCGTGGTTCTTTTTATTTGGGTGCCCTTAGCTTTCTCCAAGCTGATGCTGAATACTATGCTGTTGTGGTCAGAGCTCACGAGGCTCGTGTCAATCCTCCAGGCGCCAACCAGCACGAGCATGTCGCCCGTGCTGGCAGTGTCGACGTCACTGCCAGCACGGGCGACATGCTGTGGTACCTCTTTCCACCCCGCACAGTATCAAAGGTCGGAATATTTCCACTGTTCAGGACATGAAGATTCATCTGTTCGAGAGCGTCTCTGAAGTCGCTACCTCTCTGGTTTTCGAATGGATGCCCCCACCAGGTGCTCTTTGCGTTGGCGTTGCCTCCAATGAGAAGTCCCCGGGGTCCCGACATATGCTCGATCTCCTTAAGGTGCTCTAGGTAGGGCTCTAATGGGACTTTGGGTTCAAAGTACAAGGATACCAGCGTGATCTACTAGACATTGGTTTGGATCCCCACCACCACGATGTTATCGGTGGTGAGTTGTGGGTACGGTATGACGTCCACCGTTGGGTCAAAAACAACGATGGCCGCCTTTATAGTCCCATCTCCCTGCACACCGTTTTGGAAGACCCTGACGCCCTGGAATGCCTTCATCCTTTTTATCCCACCCACATAGGGCTCTTGTACCAGTGCGAAGGCAACCTTACGCTTCGTAGCCTCGAGCATTAACGCGTCGGTTGCCAGTTTCTTCTTCATAAGGTTCGCCTGCAACACTCTGTAGGGGGCAGCATTCACCGGGGTGCCTTCAGCAATATTGTGTGGACGCTCTCGCTACTTTGTTCCAAGTTCCTCATTCGTATCGGGCATGCATCGCTGAATATGTTGTGCATTGTGCTGCCCAGCCCCTCTCTTTGGCAATTCTGGCAGTTGGGTTCTGCACCCACTGCTCGCTCTGGACATTTAAGTCTCATGTGGAGCCCACCGCAATGACTGCAAGTGGGCTCAGATGTTTTGCAGAATTTTCTGCTGTGCCCGTACCCCAAGCACAGAGAGCACTGTGTCAAAGGCGTTTGATCTGCAACTCTTATTGGTTGCAGATCAACTTGCAGCCGCCCCACGCCCAAGGCACGGGACCAAATTGCCGGAGAGACCCTGAGCACCACATGGCATATGTGGGGGTTTGTTGCACCCCTACGGTACTGCACGGTCATACGATCCTGTTCCGGGTCAAGGTCTCTGAAAACATCACGATTTCGTGACCTGATCACCTTCAGGAGATCTTCATCCTTGTGGACTTTTAGTACGCCGTACAGCACCAGTAATGGGTCCCGGTTTTTGAACTGTTCGATGCAGAGGTCCTTCTCTTTCTCCCCAATTCTCTTTTGCGCTCGCTTTCTTTCTTCATCTGTCTTATATCCTATTATTACGCTTCTATCCTTCGTCTTTCGTACCTTTTCTACTGTAACCCATCCTACATCTTCACTTGCTACTCTTCTAAGTCTCTCCATCACCTCATCTCTAGTCTCTTTTTCATCCGTTGACGTGACGATTACGGAGTGTAGCGCCGTACGCTCTACAGGCTGTTTGTTGCTCCGGCCCGCAACCACTCCCGCATACGTCATGCCACTCTTACTTTCTCTCTCTTTTTCTCTCTCATCCTGTTTTTCAATCTTTTCTTTCAGATCTATCATAACCTTATTACTCTGTTTAATCAAACTTTCATTCCTGTCTAACTTTCTTTCTCTTTCTGTCTCTCTTTCGTCTTGTTTCTCTATTTTCTCTTTTAATTCTTTCATAATTCTGCCATTTTCTCTCAGTAGTCTTTCATTCTCTTCAATCTTTTTTAGTATGTTTTCTGCGGATGCTGTGCTTCTGCTGTCAACCTCTATCATTCTTCCTGGCTCTACCCATTTAATCTTCTTCCTTTCATCCTCGTATACATTCATAATCTTGAGCAACAGGTCCGCATTTTCCTCAACCTCTTTTCTTATTTCTCTTTTGAGATTTCTAACCTCCCCCACTTGTCGTTTGATGGTGTTGATACATCTTACAGCCCTAGAGTATCTATTTTGTGGTGTTGGAACTGGTGAAGGCGTTTGTGTTACCGGCGCCTCTTTAGCCTTTGTTGGTAATGGTCTCATTTTACTTGCGTCACGCTGTTCCAGTTCAACTATGCTACGTTTTACCGGTTTTGTAGGCCGTCTCTGTTCTGGGGGGCTTTTTGTATCTAATGTGTTTGTGGGTGCCATTTTATCTATATTAGAGGGTCCCGCCTCGGGCCTTGGTGATGAGTTTGTCTTCTTGACTGGTGTTCTAAGACCAAACATATTTAAGATGCGTGTGTGTCGATTAATAAATCTATTAAAATAATAAATTGTATATAGAAATATTAAATAATATTAAGTTGCCAGGCAGTTTTTCTGCGGGATGTGGTCTGGGCGCCCGACTGAGACACCGTCCCAAAAACGAGTTGAGAGATGTGGCAGTAGTGCTTGTGTAGTGTATGTGTATGAAAGTGTAATGTATGTAGAGTGTAGTTGTGTGTTACCCGGGGTGTATGTGTGTTATTGTGTGTTATGTGTTGTGTTGCAGCTACAACCCGCAGTAACCCGCGTTTGCTTGGCGTATCGTGATGAACACGGATTAAATATAAGTAAAATAGTTCGAGCGGCCAAGTTTGGGTTTGCTCTGTTCGTCCCGACCCCCTCTACCCCCCCAGATGGTTTTCAGCTCCAAATCTCCTGAATTTCAGGAGGCGGTTAGAGCTTTTCCCCCCAATGCCGAAACAAAAAACCACAACTTCCTATGACACCCGGTTGCGGAGCTTATGGGGTTTCAAAGTTTTCCAAGATGGCTGCCGAGCTGTCAAATCAAAACTCTGAAATGCCGTATCTCGACAACCATATGTCCCAGAAAGTTCGGACTTTCTTGGGCAGGCTTGGCGTCACCTCGGGTACCCTTTTGGAGGGGTCTGAAGCCAAAATAAAAAATAACCTCCAATTGCCTCCAAACCTATATATGGCGAAAGTCCTTTACCCGAGCCTAAATACTTCCAAAACCCCAAAGCTCTAGGCCCTCCCGAAGATGAGCAATCGAATTCTGAAAATTTTTAAAATCATAAACAAAATGGCCAATTTTTCAAAATGTTATTTTTTTTAAGTTAGAGGACCCAACTTTGGGTCTCTTAATACTTATTTATGGTCTCTGAGACCGATTCTGCTCCAATATTAATTAATTTTCTATTTGTTTTGTATTAATTACTGAAAAACACAAAAAATTCGACAACTCAGCAGCGGACAGAGCTAAAATTTCACAAAAAATTTAAAAAAATAGGTAAATTCTAATTCTATACTAAACTTAATTAAAATAATTAGCCTCTTAACGCAAGCCTAGATTTATTTTAAAATTTCAATAATTTTTTGTTTTTTAATTATAGAGTCCACAAAAAATGTCCAAAAATTTTGATTTCAACTTCGATGTGTTCTTGAAGCGAGCGCGCAATGGATAGCAGTTGTCGTTTTCCAATTTTTTCCTTGTTTTGGAAATAATAGGGGTGCAAACTTTGAAACTTCTAATTAGCAATAATTAAAAACGGCTGGTTTTAAAAATCTAGTTTTTTCATATTTGTGAATGGTTTGGTACCTTCAAATGTCTTCTAAAATTTCAAGTTGTTGGGATGTGTCCTTCTTGAACCTCGTGGTGATAAACACGTGGTGAAAACTAATTTCGGCTCTCTACCGGGAAAACCAAGAGGGTAAAAAACAGATAGCTGAAACTGCAGATTTGTAGAGGCCAAAAAGGCCCACATTTGGACACTTTTTTCACTTACTTCACTGATCACCAATTTATTAGGACTTTTTCACTTTTTCTTTATACACTTAACCACAAATTTATGTACTTTTTCGTAAATAACTTCCACAGCTTATTCGCGCGGTTTGAGGACGAAATGCCAGCGTGTGCGGCGCGACGAAACACAACTTTTGACGTATCGCACTCTGAATTCGGTTAAGAAAAACCCACTTTTTAGATTTTGTAAAGGGTGGAGCAAGCAAAAATTGTGACACTCTCGGCTGAGGGTCAAGTGAGACTCGATTCTACTGATTTAGGCGGAGGTTACTGAGCTGTATAATTATTCTCCAGATTCTGCCATCATCTGTTGTATAACTTCTTTTTCATTAAAATTAGCGTAGCAAGTTTAAACAATTAAGTCTTCTGTAACATCGCCACAAATATGCCAGTTTTTGAATAACGCGAAGCAAAAATGTTTAATCAAGCAGTTTTGGGTTTCATTTGGACGGAACTTTCAACAATTTGACAAGAATAAAACTTTGCCTATATCTAAGAATATAAAATCAAAAGCTAAAGCAAGTTCCGTGTTTAATGGAATAATGAAATGCTTTAAACTTAACTCCAAAAGAAAAGAAAGTGTGTCTCACTGCACCATAAACTAAGCAAACCATTAAACGGATTTGCCTTATTTATATTTATTAAAATGATCTTAAATGATATTCACTAAAAATAATTTCGGCAACCTTCTACGCTTTAAAAAATTATAACTATTTAATAGTTATAAATAATATGACATTGAATTTTTTTGGTTATTATATTGAAGTGCCTATGTGCCTTTTACGGGCCGGACAGGGTTTTCTTAACATATTGTATAATAGCAAAAATAAACGCCGCTGTGACCATTTCAATGAGTATGTTTTACTGTGCTACTAACATTGTCGAATTTGGATCCCGGGGTCCACTATAATTGGCTGTTAACAGCAGATAAGATTTGGCTTATTATTTTCGACTTTGCTGGGAGCAACGCTGTCTGATTTTACAACCTAGTAAGGTCAAATGCGTCGTTTGCCTCGTCCTTTGTAATTTGCAGGTAGGTCACTTAGGCCCCGAAGAATTTCGTGAGGCCACATACACTCAACTGCTACAACTTCAGCAGCCATTTAATTTAAAAAAATCAAAAGCGTTTTGGAACTTAATTGTTTCTTGCCTTTAGCTCAAAATTTTATGAACTGCGCAGGTCTTAGATCCCGATATGAGTGATTAGTATGCAAACGGCATGAGCGCTTCGATAATGATTTTTGTCCAACCTATTATTCAGACGATATAATTTCTAAACGATTCTTAAAACTACAGAACACTTCAAATAATTCTGTATTCAGCTTTAAAATTAACATTAACATTGGATTGATAACTTTGTCGTATAAAATTCGTATTTTAAGGAGGTATTTGCAACATGTTTTGCTTTCGATTATCGTGATAAAAATTGCAAATAAAAGAATTTAAAATTACATATTATCACGCCTTTATCCCCGAAGGGATAGGCAGAAGCATACTAATCACTGTTAATTTATAGACAAAACTAAATAATGGTATGAAAATAAACGTTTATTTAATATATTTTAAGTAATAAAGTTTATTTATTAGCCAAAATATTTATATACTGTTTCACCCCTTTGCTGATTAAAAAAAGGAAATAGTGCGGTTATGGAATATAACTTCACTATTTGGGTTCATAACGCACGCGTGCTTTTTGAGCTGCTTTACATATCTAAAACCGAGGAATTAGATCTAATTTACGAGCACGCGGGTTGAAAAATAAATTTCTGTATATTACTTTTTATTACTTGAATGTTACGTGGCATGGGCGTTCCGTAGCACAAACAGACATGCTATTGATCCGAAAGGAATACATACACGAGTATAATGTAATGTAAATATCTACAAAATAAAGGTACCAATAGCATTTCGTGCAAGTAGCCACAAAATTAAATTGATTTTACCTTTGCCTTCTTCGCGAAACTTGGTTTTAATTTGCGGTAAACTTTGGGAGCGGGGCCGTTTGCTTTACTTGATGTGAGGTAATACATTTTTAATCTCTTTGTATAAAGTCAGAATAGGTACTTATTTCAAAGTTCATATAATTCCCCTTCAGAATATTAGGACTACTTTAGATAGAGATAACAGTGTAGATATATAATTTGACGTAAGTACATATTTAATCTTGTTTATTAATAAGAATTTTGTGAGATCCCTGTGAGCCAGTGGTATCCCTGACAAGGCCGGAGAGATGCTAGATAGCTGAGACTTAATTATCATTGAAACTTAAGTGCTGTAATGGTATCGCTGACGCCGTAAAGGCTTTTTCCAATCAAGTCGAGATTTTTACGTTTCTATAAGATTTACTTGTCTCTATATATATGCAAACAATTTCTTTAGGAAACAACCCTACTTAGACTGAACTACAACAAATGAGTAGTGTTGTAACTGTTGCTGAAATTTTCTTTGAATTTTAGTTTAAGCAAACCTCTTCAAGCCTTAAGGTACGCAAAATATGATTTTAACCTGCTATTACGTGATACACGAAATATAAAATGGATTTCTTGGATCGTTGCATGAATAATGTATTTGTGATGGGCATGCCTGAGAGCTTGGTTTTGCTTTTTATTCGTAAGTAGAGAAAATTCGAGTGTCGCTTATTTATTTATATCCTATAACATAATATATTTAGTTAGTTTTATATATAATTTCATCAAACAATTCTGTACCATGATCACCGATTTGAAACGAATAGGGTAAGTTGTCCCACAATGAACCATGTAAATTTCGAAAGCTCATAACATCACTGTTTACGCTTCGAAGCGTTCAAGATTTTGTGTGTAACTAGGGAATTTATATACCTAAAAATGTGCAATTATGATTTTACAAGATTCGTGTTACTTTCAGAAAAATAAAAGATTTTGTGAAAAATGAGATTTGGTTCAATGTGTACACTAGGACGTGCACAATGAACCAGGGTATTTTTCACATTGAACCACCTTCATTCACATTGAACCACCTAGTTTTGTATACATTAATGATCAACTTTTAAGCAAATTACTTATTAGAATAATAAAATATAATTTTCATAATCACTTAGAGTTTATTGTGAGCTTAATAATCTTTATCACAATGATCAGTCTTAAATATCACAAGAAATGTATTATCATAATAATATGTTCTACTAAAATAATCAACAAGTTAAACAATTAAAGTAGGTAACTGAATAAAATTATATAGCTTCTTTAACATAAACCTTTTTAACCGCATACTCCTCAGCGGGCAGATCCCAAACCAATGGAGACTAAGTATTATTACTCCAGTCTTCAAAGGTAAGGGGTCAGTGCAGGAGTGCGGGAGCTACCGCGGTATTAAGGTGATGTCCCACACCATGAAGATCTTCGAGAGGATTATAGACTCTCGGATCCGGCAGGAGTGTACTCTCTCGGAGTGTCAATATGGGTTTCGCCCTGGTCATGGGACCACGGACCCTGTTTTTGCCCTGAGGGTTGTCGCAGAGAAATACAGGTCGAAGAACACGCCTCTGCACTGTTTGTTTCTAGATATGCAGAAGGCCTTCGACTGTGTTCCTCGTGCGATGATCTGGTGGGCACTGCGGTCCAAAGGGGTTCCAGAGGTCTATATTGACACTATCCGGGACATGTACTGTGACATCGACTCAATGGTTCGGACTGCTGTTGGCGACACGAAACCCTTCCCCATCACCGTCGGGGTACACCAGGGTTCTGTCCTTAGTCCGCTTCTGTTCAGTGTAATATTAGACGAATTGTCGGACAGCATCAGAAACCCGCATGAGCAGCCTCCATGGTTGCTCATGTATGCTGACGATATTGCGCTGGCAGACGCGGACAGGGGCAGATTGGTGCGACGTGTAAAGGCGTGGAAGGAGACGCTTGAGAACGGCGGTCTGAAACTAAATGTGGCGAAGACCGAGTACTTGGCACTAAACTCGACAGATCCCACATCCGTCCGCATAGGCGGTGATTTGGTCGAGCGCACGGACCAGGTTAAATACTTGGGATCTGTTTTTCACACGTCCAGTGACATCGATTGCGATGTCAAGTCACGCATTGCTGCCGCGTGGGCCAAATGGCGGGAGATGACCGGTGTCATTTGTGACCCTAAAATGCCGATCCGGTTGAAGGGACAGGTCTACAAAACCATTATTAGACCTGTCCTTTTACATGGCAGTGAGACGTGGCCGATATTGGAGCGACACAAGCAGGAGCTGCGTGTCACGGAAATGAAGATGCTGCGGTGGATGTGTGGAGTCACGCGGATGGACCGCGTGAGGAACTCTCGCATCCGCGGCAGCCTTCACGTCCGTGACATTGCAGACAAGTTGCAAGAGTGTCGCCTTCGTTGGTATGGTCACGTCTTGCGGCAACCGCCGGGCTACGTAGGTAACAAATGTCTGGCCATGTCAGCCCCGCCGGGTCCCGGTAAGAGGGGAAGACCCAAGAAGTGCTGGCTTGACGTCGTAAGGGATGACATGCGTGCCAATGGTCTCACCACAGGGGATGCCGACGACCGTGCGAAGTGGAGGAGAAAATGTAGGAAAGCGGACCCCGGGCGTCGCGAGACGCAACTGGGACAGACGCTCGGATGATGATGAGCTTCTTTAACATAAATTATCATTGAATAACCAATGAGAGATCAACAATAGAGACAAGTATTACCTAATAAAGGTTTTTTTCAAACGTAAAATCAAGCAAACCAAAAAAAAAATAACATACAAAATGTAGGTTCTTAACGCAAGTTTATAGTGGGCGCGGCTCGTATCGGGAAACTAAAAATCGAGTTGCGGCTCTCTGTTCCATTAATTTTCGGCGACGGTAAAATCATTTTAATATCCTTTAATTGCATCCGAAATTTCATTGTTTCTTTGTTAATCAGCCGCACAAATGAAACTTCATAATTGTCTCCTTCATCATCATCAATAATCTTTGCCACATAACAAACTTTAATATTCTTTGCATTGAAAATTACCAAAATAAAATTAGCTTGTACTGGTTTAGATCTTGTAAATGTCTTTTTGTTCTGCAATAAATATCAAATTATTTTCATAATTGGGTATCAGTCTTTTGTCGATAAGATCCTCATCAGTGACGTTCAAATTTTGCACTACATAACGGCGTAAGGTGGGATAGGCAATGTTGAAAGATTTTGCAGCTTTTCAAATGCATTCGCCTGACCTATGCATCTTTAACGCTTTAAGCATATTGAAAGCTGAATGTCCGCCTCTTTTCCTCTCTAAAACTTTATTCCGTGCCATTCTGAAACAAATTAAGTATGATTAAGTATGTTCCCGTAGTTGTCGTAAAACTTTACTTAAATAAGGCCATAGATTTCTTAAACAGTCAACTGTAAACCTGTTATGTATTAATTATTATATATATATTTCATGCCTTAAAAGCCTAAACGGGTGTATTAGCTCTGCCTATTGAGAAAGTACTTAGGCGTGATAATATCAATAAGGTAAGTATAACTTTGTTTTAATTCAAAAAAGCAGTAAACATTGCAGTGGTTAAATGTTTACCCACTACCAATTATCGTAGGTGGACACATTGAACCATGGTTAATATTGTACCTCTTAAAAGTGGTTCAATCTGAGACACACCATGTTTTCATAACTTACTTCAAAATTTATATGATAAAGCAAAAGCATAAAAAAACGAATCGTAATGCATAAGACAGCCAAATTATCCTAGTATTCAATGAAAATATGTAAAGATCTAAATTTCACACCGGAAAAACTTTAAAAATAAAAGAAACATGCATTATAAACTTACCTTTTTTTACACTTTTCACAAAAATGCTCCGCACTTGACCACCTTCCGCGAGATCACCGCGCAAACTAGTGAGCAAACAGGACACCTATATGCCTCTCTTTTACTTACATTAGCCTAGATCGGCAACGTTGCGTTCTGGAAATATAGCAGTGGTTTAATGTAGCTGCATGGTTCAATGTGAGACACTCGACCTTACTTAAAAATGAGAAAAAAAAAGACAGCTGACTTGTGGGGTATTTCTGTAAAATTGATTGAGTCTATCATTGTTAATATATCACCACATCTAGCTGAAATATTTCATAAATATGCTATTACATAAGGAGCAGTATGGGTTCACAAGGGGTCGTTCTACCATTCATGCAGGTGTGACACTTCTGAATCATATATATGACGCCTGGGAGAATAGACAAGATGCTATTGGTGTATTCTGCGATCTCTCCAAAGCATTTGATTGCGTTGACCATAAAACACTATTGGAAAAACTCTTTTATTATGGTATCAAAGACTCTGCACTGAAACTTGTTGCCTCCTACCTAAATGATCGAATACAACATGTTGATGGCAATGGAATTCGCTCCCCTGGAGCATCTGTTGCTATGGGCGTACCGCAGGGATCAATTCTAGGTCCGTTTCTATTTTTAATTTATATTAACGATCTGCCATTCTATATACAGAACTTGTGCGACATTGTTCTATTTGCTGATGATACGTCACTTATTTTTAAAGTGGATCGCACGCTTAGTAATTTTAACGGCGTAAATAGTTCACTTGCACAAGTTGTAGATTGGTTTACTACCAATAATTTGCTACTAAACACTAAGAAGACAAAATGTATCAGATTCAGCATGCCTAATGTCAGGAATTGCGGTACAAATATAACATTGAACAGTGATACCCTTAATCTTGTAGAATCAACTGTATTTTTGGGGATCACTTTAGATAGCAAACTGCAGTGGAATGCCCAAATAACGTGTCTTGCACGTAAACTCAGCTCGACAGCCTTTGCCGTTAGTAAAGTTAGGCAGCTTACTGATGTGGCAACTGCCAGGCTGGTATACTTTAGTTATTTTCATAGTGTCATGTCTTACGGCATTTTGCTGTGGGGCAAAGCAGCTGATCTACAAGTAATTTTTGTACTCCAGAAGAGAGCTATAAGTGCAATATATAAATTGAGTGCTAGAGTGTCTCTTAGAGAAAAATTTAAAGAAATTGGCATTTTAACGGTTGCATCACAGTATATATTTGCAAATATTATGTTAGTTAAACAGAACATACATTTATACAATAGACACAGTGCCATACATTCGATAAATACTAGAAATAAGCATAAATTAATTGGAACGCATTATCGTTTACAAAAGGTTCACGACCCTTTTGCAGGAATTGGTGTACGAATATATAATAAAATTCCTTTAAACATTATGAACATACCGTTACATAAATTTAAGGTGGAAATTAAGACGCACCTCTTGAAAAGGGCCTATTACACTACTAATGATTATTTGAACGATAAAAATAAATGGAAATGAGTTGCTTGCTCTTCGCTTGAGCTATTTAGGATTCGAATGAATCTTGTGATACTCGTATGCCTTGTATCTGCATATATATGTTGTATTTTTACATCTCTACATTATTAATAATTTGAAACGTCTGACAACTAAAGGTTTCTAAATTGGCTGCGTTTAGTCCCGGTATTAACTACTATACAATGTAATTTGAGTTTGTTATTGTGTCAGCACCACCAGATAGTTGCTGTGCAGTTTTTGAGTATGTCATGCTCGCCTAAGTGTCCTGGCAGTGGTGGCGTATGTATCGGGTCGCCTTATTCCCTATAATACGGTTGAGTAGGGCGATGGCTGATATAATGCGTCATACCCGTGAACGGGTGCCGTCTGTTGGGACTGGTCAGCTAATAGCTGTTATAGCAATTATTACAAATAATCTTATTTATATTTAAGGTAAACTTAAGTTTAGTCGACTGTTCTCACATAAATCAAAAGGAACAATGTAAGTGTAATTTTAATGTTGTAAGCTATTCCTACATTTTAAAATGGCATCCATTGACTTTCTTGCCAGATTCTTCTTCAAGGGTAGACTGTCCTTAGAACCGGCAACTATAATCGCTCTAATTTTGATTTGATTTAAACACAACATTGATTTTGTTTTTTTGTTTGTATAAATTCACTACTATATAATTGGTCAAATATCATGTTAATCAAACTAATGTAATTACTGGCGTTTAGAAAAGAGTGGCCATGAGTTTTATTGCCAGGTTCTTCCTCAGGCTCTACCTATTGCTTTGCGAATCTGGCAGTAAATGTAAATGTAGAAGCAATATTCTTGACGTTCATAAGTGTTACTTTGAGACCTAAATGAATAAAGATTTATTATTATTTGTCTCTTTTTCTCGGGTATCTTCTTTTTTTTTACGAAGATACCCGGTCTTTTGGTAGGCTTACATGGGGACATAGTGGTCCAACACGCAGAGGCCCTTTGAGAATTTTAATGTAACAGGGAATGGGACCCCCACTGCAGACAATCCACGCCCGCCTTATGTAGAAGAACGGTAATGGACCATCTCCAATGGGAGTTAAACTATTGTACGATATGCTAACTACTGTTGGGCTATTAAGTTGGAGGTTAAATGTACTGGGTGACTTGAGCTACGGATGAAGACGGCGTCTGCCATTTTAATATATTATTTTCAAAATACTGGCAGACGGTGACTTGCCAACTCACTAGATGGGCCCCCTATACAATCGTCATAGGCATGATAAGCCTGTAAGGCGACAGAGGGCAACACCGGTGTGAGCGGCTTGGGGTGTCGAGCGGTGCGGCGCAGGTTTCACCTTCGCGGGACAGGCCCGGAGCGGGCTTCCCCGTAGTTATGCCCTTGAAAATGACACTTCCACCCCCGAGCATATAGCTCTGGCTCCCTCCCTCTGACCGGCCAATTAAGGCAAGCCAGAGTTGAGATTTGCTGCACTCCCGGGAGTAGCACTCTCACTGCTCTCCCGTTAGCCCATTAAATGCTAACCGGTGCAGAAGGGCAACAAAACTCTGAGGAATCGGGACCGATGTGTAGCCACGCACATTCAGCTCGCCACAAGTTGCCCTGCGGATGTGAGCTTTTCAATAACTTTCTGATACATTTTTTTGTTGATATCAGAAAGTGGATGACTCAAAAAGCGAATCTACTACGCCTAAGGGTTGCGTTAATCCTATAAAAGATAACGACTGTCCTCGATTATTATTATTATTAGTGTGACAAGAAAAGTCTCAACTTTCATGTTCACGAAAAGGGTCTATTGTAAGGTAAAGGTTGTAATTTTTCACTGTCGATTCTGATTCTAATCTCACTTTGTCTATTAACTGAACCGCGCCGTGACACTTTAATGTTCATTAATCACTTACAGAAGTTCGTAGTGTTTGCAATTTATTCGAAACATTATAGACTTTTATTTTACGGGTGAATTTCCCATTCACGTTTTTTGCGCGTCGGAGATGAAAATCGATGGTGATATTGGTCTATGATAACATAGATTTTTACATGCATTATTTTAACTGTGTTTTACAAGCTATATCTTTTTAATTGCCTATCCATTTACTATAATATTTAAACAAAATCCCAAAGACCCAAATTATAATTTGGCTCCCAAAAAACCATGATGATGATCATTATATAAATATAATTAATTTCCAAACGTTTCATCGTACTCCGAATATCGCCCTATTGCTATACTCCCATTCCTTTCCAAAGTTATGGAGCGTCAAGTCCAAAACCAAGGACTCTTATCAAAGTCACAGATGACATGAGAACGGGTATGGAAAATGGTAAACTTACGGTGCTTTTTCTGCTGGATTTCAGCAATGCTTTTAACTGTATTGCTGGCCATCCTCCGCTATCTTAATATATCTCCAACAGTGATAAATTGGTTTCACGGTTACCTGTCTGGCCGCCGACAGCGTATTCAAATAGAAGATCTTCTATTGTCTTTTTGGAGTAATGTATCAGCTGGGGTGCCACAGGGTGGCGTTTTACTCCCTTACTTTTCGCAGCATTCATTACCCTTATCTCCTCTAAACTTCTTTCGTCCTACCACCTTCATGCAGATAATTTACAAATTTACACACAAGCTCCACTTGCTCAGATTTCTGATGCTATTAATTTTATAAATAGAGACCTGGCTCACATGGCTGACTAGCCTTAAGTGTGGATTCACAGTAAATCCATCAAAGAGTCAAGTTATTATTGTTGGTAGTCCCGGGCTTATTCCAAAACTTTACTGCACAAAACTACCTTAAATTGTTTTCAATGGTACCGTTATTCCATTAATTGAATGGAACTTGGACGTGTACTTCGGTAAAACAATGTCTTGAGATCCGCAGTTCCGGGAGGTTAGTCGTAAGATTTTCGCTTCGGGTGGTGCCCTAAGGAGATTACGTAACTTTTTTAAAACGTAACCCATTGCCTCAAAAACTGCACTGGCTCAATCTCTACTGCTGCCAATCCTCAACTACGCCGATACCAGCTATCTAAATTTAACGGAGGAACAACTTAATAAACTTGAGCGTCTCCAGAATTTCTGCATTAGATTCATATTTGGTTTGCGCAAATATGAACATATTTCTGAATTTCGCACGTAACTCAAGTGGCTTCCTATTCGACTTAGCCGTAATGCGCATATCCTTTTTCTTTTATATAATATCTTGTTTAATTTTTGTTCGTACTTATCTTAAAGAACGCTTCACGTTTTTAGGTGATACGCATTCGAGATTCCTGAGACCATCGGAAAACTTGCGCCTTAAAATGGCAATGCATTCTACAAGATTTCTAGATAAATCTTTTAAGGTACAGGCAATTCGCTTGTGGAATGCTTTGCCTGTAACTGTGCGACGTGCACAATCTCTTTGTAATTTCAAAAAATTGGTTATAAATTTATATCTATCACTGTTACTCCTCTAATACTTCTTACCTTACTCACTTAACACTTCTAACTTTATAAGACGTTTGTCGGTTAGTTTATTTGACCTATTTATTTATTGAGAGTGTATTAAGTAGATTATAATGTCGGAGTATGTATGTGGTACACTATTTATGTATGTGTATTGTATATATTAAGCGGTATGTATGTATCTATGTATGTATAAAATTATGAAGATATTTATACCTATTTATTTATTACCTACGTGTAGGTATTATTAGAATTAAATTTGGTCGTGTGTACTTATCATACTAATGTTGTGCACCAATGAACTACCTATAGACACCAGTTCATTGAACGATGTCTACTTTAGGTTGTCTGGAAGAAATCGCGCCTTGCGATAAGACCGCCGATTATACTCTGTAATCTGAAGTTCATAATTTAAATATTCTGTAATTTTTCTACTTTAAGTTTATGGTGTACAATAAAGCATATTGTATTGTATTGTAATTTCAGTGGACTGTCCCTACTCAATTTTTTTTTATAAAATGTTCATTTGTGGTTTTCTGCTTCACTCATTTGTGTAATGTAATATATATATATATAAGTATAAGTCCCCATCGAAAGTACAACAACAGTGGTGGTGCAATTTAAACATTATTTTATCTTGCACATTACTTTAGAGATGCTTTGCTATGCTTTCCTGTCCCACGCAGTTGTGTTCTTAAGAATGTGCTTTAAGGAAGTTTGACACGCTGTACCCTTTTGCCCACCAAAAAGGAAAGATATTCCGCTGGACTATTTTTTTTTCTAATTCCGATGTCCTTGTTCTTCAAGAAACGTGTTAATTAAATTGAAAATGGAATAAATATCCATCACGCCTTATCCCCGAAGGGGTGGCAGAGGCATATTTAATGCCCACTTTTCACCGTTTGCATTCCTGTCCCACGTAATAGGTGGTGAGCCCATTGCCGTGTTGAAATAGACAGACGCAGGTTGTGGCTACCTGCTGTTGAATTTTTTTTTTATGCCGCCCATAAGGCCTTCAACCAGGCTTAACGACTGCCATTTTACTGGCCACCGGGACCAACGGCTTAACGTGCCTTCCGAAGCACGGAAACGCTCGCAAATGTAAATGCCACAAAGTGGTCACCCATCCGAGTGAAAGTTGCGTAACTCAGTGATCGTTTACAGAACACTGAGACCGCGGGGCCACGAGCGCTTCGCTAACGAATAAATAAATAGTTAAGATTGCATATGATAACATAATTATTAGGATTACTTATACTGAGTTAATAATTTTTCATTTTACCAACTACTAATCCAAGCATAAGGTACATTATACATATACAACACAGCAGTGCAAATATAATTTTCTTGAAATTAATTGATTAAAATTAATAGGTATTATTTTAGTAAATTAGATTAAAGGATCACTGTTGTTTGGTATGCCTAATTCCGGTGGTAATAGACAATTTCCATGGAGTGTTTTTCAATAACGTTGGGTATAAAGCAATTTCGGTGGTGTTCGAAATTTTGAAATGCTTATATTCCATTTACTATTATATACCATTTAATAGTATATCTAATTAGCTGTATTTTATGTATAAAAGGAATCTTTAAATATGGAAACAAAATTTCGCCACTGCTTTTAGGTAAAAAATTATTTTGGTGAAATTCACCCACTCAGATTGTGTATCAAAATGCAAACGGTGCACCTAATAACGAACGGACGAAGCACCTAAGAGAAGAAGGGATGAAGACATGGCAGTCGCTCCTAACAATGCCGAAAATCAAGAGTCAAACAATATGTAACTCCTTCTGCAGCTAAATAAAGTGGACCCCAGGTCCAAATCCAGGTAGGTTTTGGAAGCAGCTAGAAATAATAACATAAAGAAGAACATTCGTGTAGCAAATAATTGGGTGCGATGGGGCAGCTCCTACCGAGATCTTCAGAACCCCAACCAGCATCACCTGCAAGTGGGGTACCGATTAACTAACGAACGAAGTAATGGAGAAGAGAAACAAAAATAATCCTGTCTGACCACAATGGCCTATCCGGCACAATGCGTGACGTGACATCGATTGCGATATCAAGTCACACATGTCTGCCGCGTGGGCCAAATGGCGGGAGATGACTGGTGTCATTTGTGACCCAAAAATGCCGATCCGGTTAAAGGGACAGGTCTACAAAACCATCATTAGACCTGTCCTTCTACATGGCAGTGAGACGTGGCCAATATTGAAGCGACACAAGCAGGAACGTCCGTGACATTGCAGACAAGTTGCAAGAGAGTCGCCTTCGTTGGTATGGTCACGTCTTGCGGCGACCGCCGGGTTATGTGGGAAACAAATGTCGGGCCATGTCAGCCCCGCCGGGACCCGGTAGGAGGGGAAGACCCAAGAAGTGCTTTCTTGACGTCGTAAGGGATGACATGCGTGCCAATAATGGTCTCACTACAGAGGATGCAAACGATCGTGCGAAGTGGAGGAAAAAATGTAGGAAAGCGGACCCCGGGCGTCGCGAGAGGCAACTGAGACAGACGCTCGGATGATGATGATGATGATGACCACAATGGCTCATCACTATCCCAAAGTAACTGAACAAGGCAGTAAATACATATCAATCAAGCAGGCTATCGCTCGTCAGCAGTGAACTGCGATAGACTGATTGAATGATAGGTATGGATGCTTAGATAACATTTACTTTTGTAACAAAATATTTGTTAAATCGCCACTGTTGCTTTTTGGCTGGATCTATAGTTGGACTTATTCTACCTTTAGGAAAAACCTGATTAAGTTCCGTAAATTGTTAGCACGATTGAGTTAAAATAGTATAAAATCGCACTATTTGATAAAACTTAATTCTGTTTTAAAACATTGATGCTTGTTGTATGAAATATCTTTAATTTCTTTTAATCTTTGTTTATATTTTAATAAAATCACAAGGTTTTGGTGGAAGTGATTATTTTTTAATTAACCTTTTCTTAATTGCTTCATTGGTTACCTTACATTTGAAAAGGGTTTGTAGCGGCTTTGTAGTATGACAGATAAACAATTGCGGTAAGTACCATTACTGTGATGTAAGGTTGTTTAAAGGTTTCCTGGTGCGATTTTAATTAGAAATTTGCGTTTCTGATTGCGATTTTATGCTAAATTTTGCACTTCAGCAGTTCCGTGTACTCCGAAAACAAAAATAAAACATGTTGAAAATAAAGTTTATCTTTATTCCGATAATCATTGAATAAAGTAATAAGTGAGTGAAATGTATCTATTCTAACCTTTGCTCATAATAATGCATCTTCTCATGAAATCCTACAAAAAACGTATGAAATAAAAATTATACTAATGCAACTGCAGGTTAATAAAGTGTTAGAACTATCCCCATAATGAGTTCATTTTCTCAGAATTCACTATTTAGATACAATAGGTTTATGCTGCAACAATGCATACATTTTATTGTTCCTAATTCTTTCTCCACATATTCAGTTTCATTAAATCATTAAAAAGTTTACGCTCGCACGTGGGTTTGATGCCCTTGTGATGCCATTATGAAGGCTTAATATGATTCCATTGTGTCTATAAATAAGTCGTTACTATACATCACTATAGGTAAAAGAAATCTTTCTGTGACGTATTTCGTGAAAGGTTGTTACGCTAGTGGATAATTTAACCATAACTCATTTAGCAAAAATAAATCTAGAAAACATGTTCGATATTATAATTTATTTTATTGATAGTCATGTGATCGAAGTAAATAAATAAATATTGCGGAACATTTTTTTTTCCATTTATTTACATAAATAAAAGTAATTTTTAATAAATTTGTTGGCTTACAATCTGTAAATAATCTTTGCATTATGCTTGGTGATTATGGAGTGATGAAGTATTTATTCGTTATTTGAAACAATCTACAATTATAGTTTAATATAAATATAAATATATTAAACTACAAATGAATTCTAAACTAACTAAAAATAACTAACAACCAAAGACCTAACATGCGTCATAAAATTTCTTCGCATCGCAGTCCTCACGTGGTAGGGTTCCCAGAAGACTAGCAGCATTGCCACGTTGAATGGCAATGCTTAGCCTTTGTGCGATAAAGAAACTAGCCTTCTTGTCACGAGTAGTGTCAATTAGGCGCTTTACAATCTCTTGAAATAGATTATGAGCGCTTGGACCCCAGGACCCCAACGTCTTGACCCCAAACGGCTCAAAAACGTAATCACTTACGAGTTGCAAATATTGCTGCCGTTTAAGGGTCTCCGCAGAAGCGGCGGCTGCACCGGCACAACCAGCAGTACCTGAAAGATGAGTAGGAGCAAGAGTGTCGACACACGTAGCGTCCCACACCAAACACCTACCCATCCTCCACGGCATTAAAGACATACCGTCCGGTCTATTGCCGTCGTCGCGCGCAGTACATCGTGGCTCCAGTACGACAGCTGCTGAGCGAGCTGTGTTACTGGAGCTTAATTAATTGTTTCTTACTAAACTGCAAAGCGGCCCGTCCCACTGACGCTGTGAGAAAAGATTCCTTGGCAAGTCGGAGTTCGGACAGGCATTTTTCCAAGCATTTACTGCATCAATCTTACACAGTATTTCTGAATTAACTAGTGTAGGTGCGAGAATTTTTCTAGTTAACGCCTCCGTACTATAGACTGAGGACAGGAATGCTGGTAAAGTAATATCGGAAATTTTGCGAATGCCAAGGTCACCTAAACGTATTGGCAGAGTCGCTTGCAGTGACGAACGGTCATTCAATTCTATTTTAACTAAAAGGCCACAGTGTTTCCAAAATTGAGTTGACCTGAGTACATTAGTAAATTTTGGTACAAATAAGAAAAAGCGGAGAATAGTGAAAGCCGAATGAATGTTAATTTGAGTAGACGATCGGAAATATCACAAAAATCTTGAATTTTCTGTTCTATAAAATTATTGTAGGCATCTTCGAAAATTGGGGACCCTAGGTGGCGAAGTGAGTCTTTCCCGATAATTTTGATACCAGGAGTTAATGAATTAAATTTGGAAAATATTAAATTCTTCACCTCCCAAAGTACCATCATCTAGATACCATACATTAAATTTTGAATTTAACTCGCGAATAATAGGATGAATAGCTAAACTGAAAATTACCGGTCCGAGGGGATCACCTTGTTGACACCCAACATCTGATTCTAAAACGTTGTCCTGATATAGCAATTTTGTTCGGTATCTGTAACATTGCCAAAGAAAGTTGTATTTTTGGAATTTCATTTAATTTAGATTAGGACAACAAAGTGTCCCTATACACCGAGTTGAAAGCATTCTTCACATCAACCTTGAGGATAACCTCGCTTTTCCCACTGTCAAGGTATGTAAAAAGTGCGTCTATGGCAGCCCCCTTTCGAATCAAAACCTATTTGGAGGGGCTGAAATTCCTCAGCTAAATGCTCTTTATAAAAATTACAACACATTTTAGCTGCCATACGACGATAAGTACACCCTACGGCAATGGGGCGAATGCAACCATCTTTCTTGTAAAGAGCACACAGATTGGCCCCATACAAGATATCGATGATGTCATCGATCAATTCTAAAACATCAAGCACTTCACCAGCGTCCCCAGCGCTTGGACCCACAAGATCTTTAAGATGTTGTGGAGACAAGCCGTCGAAGCCACCAGCCGAACCACTTCGAAAAGAATTTACGGCACTCAAGACATCCTTAGTAGTAACACTGAGGCAGTCAAGGCTTGGGTCAGGAGCTTCAGGGAAACGTAGGTCATCCACAGGTGGCGGATGCTTGCTCTGCTGGACCGCAAGTGTTTCAGGGGTACGTGGCGCCACCAAATCACTACTGAAACGGTGTCTCGACGCCCCACTAAATTTGGCTTTAACTAAATTGAAAAAAATATTTTTGCGCACTATTGAAAATTTTGCATCTAAATTATACGTCAAATTATTGCAATTATTTTTTATTTGGGCAGTTAAGGATTTCGAAGTTGTTGTTTTGTCCTTATGGATGTGAAGAATTTTGAATGGGAAGGTGAGAAGCTGCTTCCAAGCCGATTTAGAGTTTTTTTGGACTGCAAGACCCAAGTAACTAGCTAAACAACACAACATTATTTTGGAGTCCATATCATCTTATAGTCTCAAAATGTACTGAACATTTTCTTAATCAAAACTTAAATATATTTTGTTTTATTCTTTGTAACGAATTTGATAATGTATTGTGCAGACAGATTTTTTAAGTTTACTAGTGATTCCGCCGACCTTTGCGCAGCCCTAGAAAAATTTACAAAGAAATCTTTTATTTTTTATATTTTTCCTGTCTTTTTACTTATTCTTCTGTTCGGAGTAGAGCCGAATCCATCAAATCAAGGATCATAAAAATTGGCCCACCTGTTCTTTACTTATGAATTGTGTATAATACGACTTTGTTTCATATAAATATGCTTAAAGAAAAACTTGAAGGTTGCCTACGTCAGCAAAACAACGACCTGCCATAATTTATAGGTCGTGAGGATTTATAGTTGAAATATAAAATGCCACTACACATTGTCCATAAATCACAGATGATGTTTGTTGGTTTATATTGGAAATATAAAATATATGATGCGTTTCTGAACTCAATTCATGCTTCTTTCCTAATAAACAATACTGCGGTAACGTCCACTACTTCGGAAAAAAATTAAAGTTCTAGAACTGGCTAGAAATTAAACATGAAATTGATGCCAACTGAACTTTGATTCAATTTAAAAAATAAAACTTTTTTAAACCAATTCAAAAAAGGCGTAGTATATACAGAAATCAAGAATTCATTTACTATCGTGCTTGTGGATTAGGTTTTGCATAAAATTAAAATAAACATTTTTACCTTACAAAAATATTCGTCACTTTGAAGTTATGATTTGATTTCAGCAATGAAGACGAATTATAATCTGCTCAATTCGTCATTCTAGTGCAAACTGATTCTTGCTGTAGGGATAAAACTTTTTAACAATCTCTTTATTACTGTCTCTTATTTTACAATTAGATTTTCTGAATGGTGGACGTCGAATCCAATCTGTAGTGAAAAGCTTATTTAATAAAAATGCTTAAAAATATTTTAATGTTAACAATTTGCTTTAGTATTCATATGTCAAAAATTAAAATGTTTACACTGAAAGTCTTCAGTCTTGGTGCACCGCATGCATTGTAACTCGTTTGTAACGTGCGCTGGTACGATTACGTCGTCGTCGGTGCGAACGTTCTAATAACGGCAGTCGTGTATTGGGTATTTGAGAAATATCAGTGTTTTTCAAAGTTTAACAGAAGTCCTTTTCGTCCTAAAATGGATACCACAAATGTGGTTCTTGTGATGATTTGTTGTCGGAAGGAGTGCGGTGCACCGCATGCAAGTAAATACTGCACTTCCACTGCGCGAATATTACTGAAACTGGCTACCGGAAGCTGGGAGACAGAAAACTAACATGGCGCTGTAATAAGTGTAAGATGCTATCCAGTTCACCGAAATCACCTCAACCTTTTGATTCTTCTGTGCTTGATGAAATTAGAAATGTTGCAGCAAAATAAACACCTATGGAGGGTCTACGGGATGAGATTAGGGCTTTGAGGGGTGAGTTCGCCGAACTAAAGTCATCATTAACTGTACAAATATATATATATATATATATATATATATATATAAATATATATACATATCATTACTGATATGCTGGGTGAATTTAGTCTCAAACTGAAAGCTGTCGAGCAGTGTGTGATTGGTTTAGAGAAAGCACGAGATCAAGTTGTCCAGTTGCAGGCCCGAGTGGAGAAAATGGAAGCGGAATCTAACGACAGAGATCAATGGATACGCATGGCTAACATTGAGATCAAAGGGGTTCAATAAATAGCCAATGAAAATTTATTTGATATTTTGCATGCAATCGGCAAAAGAATGGGTCACTCGATCACAAAAACGCAGATCAACTATTTATTGCATTTCCCAACTCGTGAGAAGGAGCGTACTAGACCCATAATAGTGGGTTTCTGTAGCCGCTACGTCAAGGAGAATTTTGTTGCAGCAGCTAGATTAGAACTGAAGGCCTCTCCCCTTACTGCTAACCAGATTGGTCTTTCGGGTCACGGAAGAATATACATAAACGATCATCTTACTATTAACAATAAGATCCTACTCACAAAAAATAAAAAGATAGCGGCTGAAATGAATTTTCAGTATGTGTGGGTAAAGCATTCAAAAATACATTTGAGGAAGATGGATTCATCTCCGATAATAATTGTGAAGTCCGAGAAAGATTTGTCAAATAATAATTGAAATTATTTTATATAAATCAAATAACATTTTAATAAGATATTTATCAGCAAGGACTGTCTTTGTGAGACACTTTGACAACCGTAGTCCTAAGTGTGCATGTTCTGTGTCCTTTTAGTGTGTTACGATTTAATTACAACTATGTGGTACTGTTATGTCGTGAAAATATCAACTTTATGATCATTGCAATAGGGTTGAGATTAAAAAGTGGCCGACATTGTCTTACGACTGTTGAAATCTCTGACTTCCTCACTCTGTTTCGATCGTTGGCGCTCGAGTCTATTCATAATATGACTCATATCTTTCTAATGATTAACTTAGAGGTATTTGCTGTCGCTTGCTGTGCATTATTGTGTTTAGTGGATGATTATTTAAACCGAATCAATTCTACCTACTTACTTAATAGACATGTTTTTTTTTTATTATAGTTTTAATTTTATCTGTAAATTACTGTTCTATTGTAAACTTTTTCAATGTCTAATTTAAGTATATATTATCAGAACGCGCGTGGACTGAGAACTAAGACTTCTAACTTGTTAATAGTGTTTGTATTAACTCGTATGATGTAATAGTGATTACGGAAACTTGGCTACATGACGGTTTTTATGACGGTGAATTGTTTGATGAGCGGTATCATGTCAGGCGGAGGGACCGTGAGTATTCTCGTACTGACCAGGAGCGTGGGGGTGGTGTACTCATAGCGGCTAAAGAAGAACTCACTATTTTTGATAGGCATAGTTGACGAAGTTCTGCTGAGGATATGTGGGTTACATTGAAAATACCAAAGCGTGGACCTCAGACCACATATAATTTGCACATTTGTGCAGTATATCTATGTGATGAGAATAATGGCAATTCTTATGCTGTCCAGCTGAGTAACTACGCCGACATTGTGAATCGTTTGATTCTTACTCATCCTTTGGATAAATTCATTATTGTGGGTGACTTTAACTTTGCTCACAAGGTACAGTGGTCTAATGCATCTCAAGGTAGTGTTGAACTGCTTCCTTATGATATATTGTGCCCTCATACTGCGGATTTTTTGAACAATATACATATATCTAATTTATCACAGTATAATTGGGTTAGAAATGTTAACAACAGATTGTTGGATTTGGTATTTTCAAATGATATGATAACTGTTGTCAATTGTAGTGCGGATACTTTGGTAACGCCTGTTGATGATCATCATGGTCCCATTGTTGTAAGGTTGGATTGTGGGGAGGTGCAGACACTCGCTGAAAGGATGACCAAAAAATTTCAATTCTCGCGAGTCGACTATGAGTCCATTAAAACAAAACTAAATGACATGAATTGGTAAGAGTTGTTGTCCACTGGTTCATTAAATGATGCAGTTACTGTTTTTTACAATAAATTGTATGAGCTTAGGGATGAATATATTCCGTTGACTGTTGTTGATCCTGTATGGTATAATTCTGCACTCCGTAAGATCCTCAAGGAGAAGTACAAGTCCCACAGAAAATTTAAAACTTACGGAAATCTTTCTATCATTCATTTTCTGTATTACGAAGTAGGGCAAGGGCTATGGAAAAATCTTGTTATAGCAATTATACATATACAAAAAACCGAGGATTCCATCATAAAAAATCCCAAGTCCTTCTGGACATTTGTGAAGAGCCGGCGGAACAAGGGAACTTTTCCTACCGTCATGCAGTACCGCAACGTATTGGCAAGCACAGGTGAAGGGATCAGTAATCTTTTTGCATCTTACTTTTACTCCACTTTTCAGGACTCAGCCGATGTGATAATACTTCCACAAGGATCAGGTCCTTGTGGAAGTAATAACACATCGGCTGAGTTGTGTAACATAAATGCTGTGTCATCTATTAGTGCTGTGGATATAAACCCAAATAGAGTATTAAAGCTACTTAAGAAGGTTCAAAACCTTAATAAGTCTGGTGGCCCTGATTTAATACCACCACTTTTCATTGTCCGATATTCTGAAAGCCTTGTTGAACCGGTCTGTATGCTTTTCCGAGTATATGAAAATCTGCATTTGTCACCCCTGTGCATAAAAAGGGGAATAAATCAGATATTGAGAATTATAGACCTATCTCTAAAGTATGTTTATTCTCCAAAATTCTTGAACGGCTGGTGTATACTGATGTCTATGCAGCAGTGAGTTTTAGCCTTGGTGATAAACAGCATGGATTTATTAGAAATCGTTCTACAGCTTCGAATTAGATTCTTTACCACAATTACATATCAGAAGGTATGGAAATGGGTGCACAGGTGGATGTTGTCTATACAGACTACCGCAAATGTTTTGACCGTATAGATCAACAACTACTTTTAAAGAAATTATTTGCAGCAGGAATAAATGAAGATCTATATAGATGGTTTTCTTCCTATATTGAGAACCGAACACAGGCTGTAGTCCTTCAGGGTTATACATCTAGATGGAGCATGGTTCCCTCAGGCGTACCGCAGGGATCAATCTTAGGGCCACTATTGTTTATATTGTTTGTGGCTGATATTGACACTTGTTTTAAGTACTCCTATATACTACTTTATGCTGACGATATGAAAATACATAAAAATGTGAAAGGTATGATGGATGCACAAAACGTACAGTCAGACCTAGATAGATTTGCTCTGTACTGCAATGACAATAAACTCCAACTTAATGTATCTAAATGCTATCACTTAACTTTCAGTTGGTTGAAGTCAGCAATTATCACAGATTACTGGCTAAATAGTCAACATATCACTAGAAAGGAAAGTGAGAGGGATATGGGAATTATACAAGACAGTAAATTATTTTTTAGCGAGCATATTAATAATATTGTCAATAGGGCTTCTCGGGCATTGGGATTTATAATAAGAACAGCAGCTTGCTTTCATAGTATAAAGCCAATCAAGGTCTTATACTGTGCCTATGTGCGCAGTCATTTAGAATATTGTTCACAGGTCTGGAATCCGCAGTATGAAGTGTATAAGACTCTTATTGAGGGGGTCCAGAGGAGGTTCTTGAGGTATCTGGACTATAAAACGCAGCAGTGGTCATGTAATTATGAACATCGTTGTAGAAGGTATCACTTTCTTCCATTGGAATACAGAAGACATATAAGTGACATTTGTTATTTAACAAATATTGCCAGTGGGGTAGTGGATAGCACAGAGCTTTTGTCTGGTATAAGTCTGAGAACTAACCAAATTGGACTTCGTCAAAGGCCTCTGCTTAGTGTTCCTTTTACAAAAGCCAACTATAGGCGCAATTCTTTCCTTCTGCGTAGTGCCCGGTGCTTCAATGACCTTCCTCAGCCATTGCAGTTTGATTTGTTTTGCACTCCGGCCAGCGCAGTTAGGCGAATCATGGCAAGGGAATTTTTCGGCCATGGCAAGGAACGTGATGATCTGGTTGTCCTGTGATGCAGTAATTGAGTTTTTAAATATCATTTATAATCTATTTACAAATACCTATAAACTATCACTATATACTAACAATCATAATTTTACTTATTTTATTTCTTTTGACTTACCATAAATATTCCAGTAAAAATAGATGAATAATTGTGATGAGTGTCAATGCTGCTACTGATCATATATCTCCTAATATGAATTTTTCATAAAGTAATTATTACCTTTTTTTCTCAATGTCTAGATACTATTTTTCTCCAATTATTATGTAGGTATAGCAATATCAAAATCTATTTTTTTTTATTCTTGTGGCGATACTATTGCTCCGCCAATAACTCAGTGTGGATTTGGTATGGGTTTAGTAAGTCGGTCCACACTTAGGTACGATCCAAGTTTTGTGAGTGTACAAGGTAAAAGATAAAAATTTGGTAGCGAAGGCCGAAATGTTCAACAGTCAAGTTTTGTGTTGAAGTACATGTAACCAGAAAAAAGACAACATTAAAGGACACGAGTTATGTTAGTTATTTAGAGCAAACACCCAATGTTCTAGAGCTTTATATTATTGAAATCAATGTAGTCACATATAAGGTATATATGAGGAGAATCAACATAGGTCAGGAGGGAGTTAAAATTAATAGGACGGGGGAAATGTTCTATAGGCAGAGAGTCATCTAAGGATCCATTCCTTCTCAGGTATTCAAAGAAGATATGGTATGTAGTATGTTCGTCCAAACCGCATTCACACAAAGAATTATCCCTAATCCTTATTTTTGTTAAAAAAAACTTTAGTGCAAACATGACCTAACCGCAAACGACAAATAATCGATGTTGCTCTCTTGCTAGCTTCTCGAAATTTAAAAAACCAAGGCTTAGCTGGGATATCACCCTGAAGGGAAGCATAATGTAAGCCCTTAACTTTACTGGATATAGTCCAGAGGTCCATCCATTTTGAAAATAGACTGGATTTCGAGAGAGAGGTAAGATCTTGAGGATAGGCTCTGTATTGGTCAAGAGAGCCATTAGTAATAGCATCTTTGGCCAATGAGTCAAACATTGTATTGCCAACAATTCCACTATGCCCAGGAATCCAGACCAGACAGACTAATAGTCCCTTAGATTGGCATCTAAAAAGGGAGTTCTTTATTTGGAGGATTAAAGGAGATCTAACTTTACTGGCGAAAAGATTAGCCAGAATAGCCATTAAACTATCAAAATCTAAATTAAAATAAATATAAATAAATAAATATCCATCACGCCTTATCCCCGAAGGGGTGGCAGAGGCATATTATATGCCCACTTTTCACCGTGTGGATTCCTGTCTCAAGTAATAGGTGGTGAGCCCATTGCCGTGTTGAAATAGACAGACGCAGGTTGTGGCTACCTGCTGTTGAAATTTTCAAGCCGCCCATAAGGCCTTCAACCAGGCTTAACGACTGCCATTTTACTGGCAACCGGGACCAACGGCTTAACGTGCCTTCCGAAGCACGGAAAAATCTAAATTGAGAAATGAAATTTGTTTATTGTTGTAAGGTAGACAGTGACAGTGACACTTACACATAGCAGCATGGCCAAGGACCACGGTTAAAGCTCGACGACACTAGACTACAATAGTTAGCACAGTTGTTGTTATTTGATCTTCTTCCATCCTGGGTAGGCGAAGCAACCTCGGTTCATACAGTTTTGTTTTTTATTTTTGTTCAATTTAACTAAGTACTTCTGAATTTTTATTATTGTTTTTCTTCTAGAGATGTATAAGTAAGTGACAAATTTTCAAAATACCTATTATTTAAAAATGCACGGATATTATTATTTCGGATAGTACTATATTACGGAGGCTTGTTATTAGCGAATTGTTAATTTAATAATTAAGTAGTTTATGTAATTATTAGTCTGTAAGCCTTCTGCAAAAGAAATAAATAAATAAAATAAAATATCAATGGTCAAAATATCAAAATTTTTAATATTAAAGAATTATTAAGTATATGGTGCAGTTAAAAGAACATCTAGGATACGTTTTATACGGGCGATATGAAGTGCCGACTTTTTCGATATATATATGTACCCAGGTTATAGGCAATTAAAATTTTCTATCGCCAATTCAAGGGAAACCATATCAATTAATATAGATCTCACATTTAATATTACCTGGTAAAAGCAACAAACTACTAGCATTAGATTAAAAATATGTGTGAAAATTCGGCTAAAAGGTTTTCGATTGTGTATTTTTCAAGTCATTGATCACAACAACAAGGGTTTTTTGAATTAAATACGTCCAGTTAGTGAAGTTACAAGTCTGTTATAAGGTAGTTATCGAGCAGTCACCGGGCATTTTGATAGAGGTAGTTATACTAAAGGTGGATATTAGTGTAGTTGGAATATTGATTTACTTTTTTTTCTTTACTATTTTATAAATGTACAATAAACTGTTTTCGTTTACCTATTAAGTGGAATAAAAAATGCTTACAGTAAAATTTGGGCGTATAATTAACTAACTGCCCCTTGAGATACAGGTTCACCTAGTTCAAGGGGCAGAGTTCAAATTAAATGTACCAAGAGAGTTGCCCAGTACAATAATCTACGCAAATTTCATTAATAGTATATGACATTTTTTGTGTTTGTACTTGTGCCATATTATGGTATGGTCCTCGGTCAACTTATTCCAAAATAAGTTTATGATAGTTAAAAGAACCTGTTCTTGACCGAGGAAATACGGAATTAGGGGACTGCGGTACGCTTGTGCTGCAATCAAACTTGATCGTAAGCGAAACCAATGTTTTTAGCAAAGTGAAGTTGGTTTTCCTTTTGACAAAGCCTTGAGACTTCAATCTTTTGGAACAATTTAGTAACTACGATAATTAGTAGTACCAAATTAGTCTGTTCGTATGCCATATTTTTCATGAATTAGGTATATCACATAAATAAATTAATTAAATAAATTATTTAAATAAAAGATAAAAAAAAATTAAATTTTTAATTATTTAAAAGTGGGCATATAATATGCCTCTGCCACCCCTTCGGGGATAAGGCGTGATGGATATTTTTTATTTTATTTAAATAAATAAATTAAAGTGATTCATGATTATATGTACTTGAATCATTTCCATACAAAAACTACGGGGTCAAAAGATAACACTACAAATTTACTAATAATTAAATTGCTGAGTTTGTTTGTTCGGTTAAACGCAATTATCTCAGAAACTATTGGTCCGAATTGGAAAATACTTTTTATGTTCGATAACGCATATATTGAGAAAGGCTTTAGGTATATCATCACGATACACAGGCGAGTGGAACAGTAATCATAAAATAATAAATTTGATTAATTACTGTTCAGTAGGTTTTGTAAAATTAATGATCGACAGGATTAAATTGGTGCGACGCTACGGGACTCGAAGTAATTACGTGCAAAGCCGCAGGGGGTCAGCTAGTTTTTACTAAAGCGAAGATCAAGAAAAATAATACTATGATATAACAAATAATTTGAAATTTTCATGCGTGTTCAACTATTTCATACGTAGTATGAGGTGTTTGCTGTTTTTTTATATTATTCTTCAGCCATCTTAGCAAGTCAAACTTGTCACATCAGATATTGATTACATCACGCATTTGTGATTCATGAGCAAAATCCAATATGTTACTTCCACGTTTTTAGTCACACGTTTATACTTTATTCAAACATTTATCATATATATTTTGAAGCGACTTTACATTGAGAGTACTTAAGAGGACCCATTACTCAGTACTACCCACGTTACTATTTTGTTGCCGTCCTGCAATGTGGTTGTATAGTCAAAGAGATTTTATTTGTTTGATTGTACGCGTTAATAAGCAAGAACTACTGGTCGGATTTGAAAAATATTTTTGTGTTAGATAGCCTATTTATCGAGGAAGGCTATAGGTTATATTTCATCACGCTATTTTCCTGGAGAGCGGAGCAGTAGTCGCAAATATCGACAAATCGGGCAAATTTTTATGCCGTTTTGTAGAATTTATAAGTGACTGGATTAAATAGGTGCGACGGGAGTTCGAAGTATGTCACGGGCGAAGCCGTGGGGGTCACCTAGTAATTATATATCAGTACAACGTAAATAGAGGTTTGTAGGTTTAGTGAATATAATAGCCATTTATGATGTAAACAACTTCTTTCGCCTTTTCTAATAAGGCTGGTCCACGTTATTTTTGTAACCAACACGGTTACAACATTTTTTTTGTACCACTGTGGTGGCAGTCAAGCACTACAAGACTACCTGATGGAAAGAGGTCACCGTAGCCTATGGACGTTTGCAATAGTCGAGCTGCCGACCCTGTATTTGCTATAACTATGGGTGTTTGAAGAATTAAAATGTTGAATTTCGTAAATTCAAGTGTTATTATTAGTCAAATTAGGCAATACAATCTGCTTTCAACTGGTGACCCTGCCCCAAGTTTTTTCTTGAATGGATATTTTAATGACGCACAACTACATACAAAATTCCTAACCAATTTATGATTACTGCTCCGCTCCGCTTAGTAAGTACCCTTTCTCGACAAATGGACTTTCCAACACAAAACTATTTTTTCAATTCGATTGACAAGTAGTTCCTGATAATAGCGCATTCAAACAATTAAACTCTTCAGCTTATAATATATAAGTATATTTATATCTCTTTCCTTTCTTTCTAGTATAGATAACGTTTAAACATTTTGTTGGTGCTCAAATATATTGGGATTAGCAGTAATGACCTCATTTTGTTTTAAATGTATGTTTATTTAACGCGATTTTTTTTTAAAGCCTTTGGCCACAGGTTACGGTCAGCCTGAGTAATGGTTTGTAGGTACATAAAACTTATGTTTGATAGTGACTGCAGTAGTGAAATACACCTCCAGATATTGGTGCAAATGTTCTATAGTGCTTTATAAAGAAACTAAAGTTATGATTATTGATCAAAAGTTGTGGAGTGTACTTATAGGATAGTGTGTTTGTGTCTGTGTGCGTGTGTGATAAAAAAATACTAATTCTTTAGAAAGTGATAGCTTAAGAGTTACTTTAGCAAATTCTTCTTCGTCATCTTTGCGTCTACCCCGTTGTTTGACCATTGTTTGGGAGGGAACCCAAATGCTTCATTTCTTTTCACACCAGTTCACTTAACTTGACCAAATGGTAAACTGACGTTTTAGTAAAGTGGACTTGGAGAAGGTAGACAATTTGGGTCAAGACTATAGGTGCAAAAGTGTCCAGTGTGTTCATATTATATTGAACTGAATTTTTACCTGTCATATTTTAGTCTACGAATTATTCTAGTATCCATCACGCCTTATCCCCGAAGGGGTGGCAGAGGCATATTATATGCCCACTTTTCATCGTGTGGATTTCTGTCCCACGTAATAGGTGGTGAGCCCATTGCCGTGTTGAAATAGACAGATGCAGGTTGTGGCTACCTGCTGTTGAAATTTTTCATGCCGCCCATAAGGCCTTCTACCAGGCTTAACGACTGCCATTTTACTGGCAACCGGGACCAACGGCTTAACGTGCCTTCCGAATTATTCTCTTACTCGATTTTTTTTTATTACGTAACAATTTATTCTTATTTCCCAACAGATTTTTTTATAAATTGCTATTACTTTAGTAGGTACGTGTTTATTTAATAAAAATATGCAAATATACTTTACGACCGTCAGTTTGTCGAAATTGCGTAAAATTGCCACTAAAAAAATAATGAAGCAATTTTATAAAATGTATCACTTAATTTAGTTTAGTTTAGCCAATTTTATAGCATAATGTAAGAAAAGTGTGTATTCAGTGTCAAAATGAAAAAAAAAAACTAATAATCGAAAACTAAAATAATATAGAAAAAAAAATAGTATGTTTATCAATCATGCTTTATCCCCAAAAGGGTGGCAGAGGCATATTATACGCCTACTTTTCACCATGTGTATTCCTGTCCCACGTAATAGGTGGTGAGCCCATTGCTTGCGTTGAAATAGACGCAGGTTGTGGCTATTATACCTGCTGTTGAGAATTTTCAAGCCGCCCATAAGGCCTTCAACTTGGCTTAAAGACTGCCATGTTACATGCAACCGGGACCAACGACTTTACATGCCTTCCGAAGCACGCAAACGCTCGCAATTGTAAATAGCGAAAGTTGCTTAACACAGTGATCGTTTACAAAACAGTCCGCGAAGCCACAAGCGCTTCAAATATATTTAGTGAGTTCAAATAGCATGTGATTCTGAAATTTATTGGTACCGGTGTGGTTGTAATTTTCAGCCCACTTGCCTTGCAAGTTATTATCTTTAATTAGAAATTTAGTGTTGTGCTGATTTTAATTTATTATAAAATTAAAGCAAATCTTTCTTATTTTTATTTGACTGAGGTAGCAGACAAGCATACGGCCTACCTGATGGAAAGTTGTCACCGTAGCCTATGAACGTTTGCTACACCAGAGGTGCGGCACTCGCGCTACCGGCCCTGTAAAAACCTTCTAAGATCCAGGAGGACTCATAAAAATGGGGGAGTTGAGAAGGTGGTTGTAGTAAGTTTTTATCGATCTAGACGCAGAAGAGACATAGAATTTATGCTCCGAATATTTAATATTAGATTACTAATAAGGTAGGCTCACGCCCGCCGCCGCACTGGAAGTTTCAAATATCGTTGCTTCCCAGTCAAATACATTTTCCGTAAAAAATAAGGCCAAATGGATAGAGAAGTTGTAAGTGCCGTCTTAATATATCTTTATTTTTTAAGTGGATACCATCACTCTTAAATAAGAAAAATAAAATATGTACTAACCGAAGAGACATACTTGAAATTGCGTCTGAATTCTACAGAAACCTCTTCTATGATAAGAGCATAGCATACCAAGAGAACAAAGACGGTGCGACTACACCTACTCAGCAAGAATCTCAGGTAATGCCATTTTTAAATTCAGAGATTTACCAGGCTATTAAAAATCTGAAATCGGCTAAAAGCCCAGGCGGAGACGGTATCTCCAACGACGCCATCAAAGCTATCACTGAGCCTTTGACACCTATTTTAACAGATATATTTAACAATATACTAAGCTCGTGCTCTATTCCTAAAGAGTGGGAAAATTCAATAATTACTCTGCTATATAAGAAAGGTAACCATTTGGATATTGGCAATTATAGACCAATTAGCTTACTGCAGACTACATACAAAATATTTACAAGTGTTCTTCTACGACGAATAAGGAATACGCTTGACCAGCATCAACCCAGGGAGCAAGCTGGATTCCGGTCAAAATATTCAACATTGGATCGTATTTTCACTTTGACACAAATAATGGAGCGCTATAATGAATATAATAAAGAACTCTATATCGCCTTTATAGACTACTCCAAGGCATTTGACTCGATATCACACCAGGCTCTATGGAGAGCACTAGAAGCACAAGGAGTGGATAATAAATACATAGAAATACTCACAAATATATACAAATGTAGTACCGCCTATGTGCGAATGGAACGTACGGGAAAACCATTTAAAATAGGACGAGGCTTATTATTATTATTATTATATTTTTTTAAATATGAAATGTCTTTAATTTACCATTTTTTTTCTCAGATATACGAGTAGTACCTACATCAATTTCAAAGATCATATTGGTCGCTAGTAACAAATATGATTGCGGAGATAAATCAATGAATAGAATAGACTATAAGTTTATTTGTACACCAAGTTAATAAAGTGTACAAAAATAATAATTTGCAAAGTAATGCACAAAAGTAATGTACAAATTTATATGTACAATAAATTCAGTTTATCGCAGTTCATTGCTAGACATCGGCTCCCTATCTCCCTTTCACCATAATACACGGTTCTTCTGCATTGGTTATCTACCATAGAAGTCCTCTACTCCATTAGCCATCGGTTCATCGATAGATATGACCAGTCCATTGCCACATAATATAGTAGTAATGTGCGACATAGTGTAAACACAGGTTTACACTATGTCGAGCACTTCGATCTTCTGACGGATAACCTTGAAGTTTATGCCTCAAGAGACTCCAAGCATCAGAGCCTGATCCTAAGGTCCTTGTGATCTGACGAGGACGTGTGAGCAGATACGAGACACCGAGGCGACAGTTTCGAGTTCCCGCTTTGATTTTTTACGGACTTTCTAATTTTGTAACGTTCTATCCTAACCACTGTACGGCTTTATCGTCAACATTGTCAATGGTTTCATCAAATCAAAACGGTTTTGCATTTCCAATTGTAACTTTTTGAACACAAGGTTTATTGCCGCGCAGTTAGTTTTAGAGTAGGATTTATCATCCATTGCCTCTAGAATTAATATATCAGATCACCACTCGTTGCTTGTGTCTTGTACGGCTTCATGGCCACTATTATTTAAAGAAGTGTAGATTCTAAAAATGTTTAATTAATTTCTATAAATCTTAAAATGTTATCCTCTTAATATTGTACGTTGATTTTCGGTTCATCCTAAATATATTCCTGTAATAAAAGTATATTGTTATTGTCTTGCGGAAATGATGCGTCGAGATAACGAGTTAAGAAAATCCTCAAAGCAAATTATGCGTTAATCCTTGAACAACCTGCCTTCATTAAACTTCTTGTTTTATTAAAGTTTATTGCTTAAATGACATCGTTTCTTTATAGGTGGGCAACTTGCTCTAGCTCGCAAAATGTTACTTCTTTAAATAATTTGTAAACATAAACTCTCTCTTTTAAAAAGCGTGCCATGCGTGCTATATATAATTTGGACCATAGAGACTCATTCCGAGAAACAATCAAAGAAATTTTAACAGTACAATTTTGCCAATCTTAGAATAAAATATTACCACAGTTTTCCAAACTTTGAAACATAATTAAACTATTTTATTTACCCATCACGCATTATCCCCGAAGGGGTTGCAAAGGCATATTATACGTAATACATAATATAACTACTAGGTTCTTTCAAACCAATCTTCCAGTCCATTATAGTCGACTACCTACATAATGTTGACAATTCCTTCCATGGTAACTGTATACAATTTTTTAATTTCCTATGGTTCAACAAGTACCTATAGCAACATAAAGTATTTTCTAATACTAAAGTTACAAACACGTTCATTATTCCAGTGTAATACATATAAATATTTGTTTCACTGTATAAATTTTGCAACAGAACAGTACAAGTTTATAGAATTTGGTACTTGGTTATTTTAAAATGTTTACACAACTGAGATATGATTTTGCAAGCACTGCTGTAATTATGATACTCCAAATTGATCTGTGCTAGTCAAAGATCTTTGCCTCAGTCTTCCGCAATCACGCTCTGCTTGCAATCTTCTTAGTCGTCAATAATGAGAGCGACCATACAATGAGGAAATAACTAACTTTCAAACTCTGATGAGGCCCCATGGGCTTTGATTGAGTGCCCACCAATTTGTAAAATCGTTAACCGTTATTAGAGAATCGATCTCCTCTTAGAATTTAAGATATAGCCCCAATGATTCAATTCGATTGCAATTTCAAATTATTTATTGTCCGATAATTTCCATTGGGTGCTATTCGAAGTTTCAAGAAAAAACTTCATACAATTAATAAGTTATTCAATCACATAAATAATAAATATCCATCACGCCTTATCCCCGAAGGGGTGGCAGAGGCATATTATATGCCCACTTTTCACCGTGTGGATTCCTGTCCCACGTAATAGGTGGTGAGCCCATTGCCGTGTTGAAATAGACAGACGCAAGTTGTGGCTACCTGCTGTTGAAGTTTTCAAGCCGCCCATAAGGCCTTCAACCAGGCTTAACGACTGCCATTTTACTGGCAACCGGGACCTACGGCTTAACGTGCCTTCCGGAGCACGGAAACGCTCGCAAATGTAAATGCCACAAAGTGGTCACCCATCCGAGGACCAGCCATAGTGAAAGTTGCGTAACTCAGTGATCGTTTACAGAACACTGACACATATGAACACATATCTTTGTATAATAATTATTTTAAATTTTTATTATTTCTGGCACAAAAGAAATTAATTCGAATGACACAAATGTTGTTTCCTAAGCTTATCTACAAACATCAGGACATTTAAAGAATTCAAAATATTATCAACTAGTAGACGCCCGCGGCTCCGCACATGATGTGAGGTTTTCCCGTTCATGTTTCCCACAAGAAATTGTTCAGGGATAAAAAGTAACCTATGTGTTATTCTGATGTGTAAGCTATATTATTGTAAAGTTTCATCAAAATCCATTCAGTAGATTTTGCGTGAAAGAGTAACAAACATCCATGTTTTAACTTTAATCTAAATTTTGATTCTGTGAAAAGTAAAAAACGTTCCATTTCCTTTCAAATTCACCATCTCTAATTGTTTTTGCCTTAATTAATTTGCATTGCTTCAATATCGTAGAAATGTTAACAAAGTATAGTTGTAATTTTTACAATTATTTAAATAAACCTAGCATATCGAGTTCTTTAGCTCGACGTAGTCCTCGCTCATTTTTTTCCCGAATACACGGATTTATCAAGTAATTTACCGAGTCATGGTTCCACCCCGATATTTTTTTTCAAGTAATATACCGAGTCATGGTCTCCTCTCCAGAACTTGTCTACATCATCGTGATTTTAACGTTTCACACAAATTATATTTATTGTTTGTAAACGACAGTCCTTAGCTATTCAAGAAAATTAAACATAACCTGGATTACTGTAAATGCAAAAGTGTATATTAGTTAATGCTTGGTATTCCTCCCGAGGCCACGATTTTGAGATTATGGAAGAGTTTTGGTGCTTACGGGACTTGGACTACCTGCCCTTAAGCACTTGAAAAGGTTAAAAATGCCAGGTTTTACAGGGTCGGCAGCGCGAGTGCCGCATCTTGTTGCAAATGTCCATAGGCTAGGGGAACCACTTTCCATCCGGTGGGCCGAATGCGAATGTCCTTCAGAAGACTTGTAAACAAGTTCTCTCGAAGACTCAGTTGTTAGATAGTGAAAGCCGGTTAAAGACTTCGAATATATCTGTAAAGAAGTTTTTGGGATCAACTCGAAGTGTCCTCGAGTACATTTGATGACGTTTACTGTAATATATATTATATTAGTAAAATCACTTGCAAAAAAACATTTGTCAAACTGAATTTCACAAGGAAGTACGTTATTTGATCTACAAGTCGATGGTGACACGTATTGCTTTTCCGGTTAAACTAAAATAAATATAAGAAATAAGACATAGACATATTGTCACGCCTTTATCCCCGAAGGGGTAGGCATAGGCATATTATACGCCTACTTTTCCGCATGTGCATTTCTGTCCCATTGCATTAATCATATTTAAGTAATAAATGACGTATTTGTGTTATATACTCCTTGGATTCCAAACGATTTACTGTTGTACCTTTAAATGTCTGTTGGTCTTGTTGCAGGAAGAGAAAGATCAGTTGCTGACAACGAACTGTTGGATTACACAAATCTGGACCGATTACCATTTGCGATGGAATACCAGCGAATTTGACGGCATCGGCGTCATAAGAATACCATACGAAAGGGTCTGGCGACCTGACATCATACTTTATAATAAGTAAGTACATTATTTTCTTTTTAAACAAAGTCTACTGGAAGCGAAAAGTACTACATGGGTTGAATTGAAAAAGTTAACTAGGTTAGCATGAGACGAAGGAAGACTATTTTAGAAGCTGTATTTTTTTTAAAATTTCATGACATTGATTCCTGTGTGATGACAATTGTTTCTAGTGTTTTTTTAATACAAAAATATTTATCAAACTTCATTAATTAAAACTCCAATTTATGTTTTTACACTTTTTTAAAATTTTCTTTAAGGACACTTATAAACAATTTTGTTTTGTGTGAAACGAGTAAATCATGCTGACGTTTTACACATAAATGATGCGGCAGAATTTCAATTTTCTTTTCTATTATCACAGATACATGAATCGTTACGTAGGTATTGTTAAGGTAACATCAGTGACAGTCCCCCACATTGTGGTTCGCGATAAATCGGTCATATTAATAATAATACTAGCTAATACCCGCAGCTTTGCCCGCGTGGTGAAGTTTTCCTATTCGAGATTTTGAAAATCCAATATAGCCTATGTTACAAACGAAGTATTTGCTTAGATTGAATCAACGACTTGTTTTTATGAAGGAATCGCGTAATTATTTTATAAAACTAAGTTCCACCACTTCGAGTATAAGGCGTGGTTGATAAACAAACATGTATAAGGTGTAAAGTTTCATTAAAATCTTTAACCTTACCTAAACCCAACATTCATATAAACTTTCACATTTATAATAGTAAAGTAGGATGGATAATCATCATGTATGCGTGTAATTCAGTTCCATCCGGAGCCCGAGAGTTTAAAACAAATCTGCTATAAGTCATGATAATCGAAGTAATACTACCGGTTGCATCTGGGGTTTTAATTTCATCATGTCGTGTCTCATTTGTCATCAACCACACATAAAGCAGTTGCAAGTAAGCAAAAGGACGGCTGTGTAAACCTCAAACTATAGTAAAATAATTAAAGTTGGCTAGGCAGGTACTGTCATGTGGAAGACAAGGGTAGACCATTACTATATCTTGCTCAACTTGTCATAATTAATAACTTAACCACCAAGACTATAATAACCTACTCTTGTATGATACATGTCTGTCTTTTAACGTGACTAGTAGTGAATAATATACGTTGAAAGGCGGAATGGTGTATGTTTTCAATATTGTGGGACATATTGTGGGTAGAAAAACGTTCCATATATGTATAATATATGTTTAAAATATAATAGTGGATGCTATTTCACCCTCTTATGGGTGGAATATTCAAAAACTAGTGAATGCCTTTATTATAAGGATAACTGCCCTAAAAATTAAAATTTCTAGGTGTAAGGGTTTTCCAGCACAGTGAGCATTCATCCAAAAGTACACTTACAAAAGTACAATTACATTTTTATCCTGTTTACGTCGTCGGACCATGTTATAACAACCTCTTTCTAACGTAAAACTATTATCTATACCATCCCTAGAAGTAATCTGAACCTCGTACGTACTGTCCGAAAAGTATTCCAAAACATATCAAAGCGATTCGTTGTTTTTGCAGTAGATTTCGATTCAGATCGGTGCACCATGGTATAAGACATGTATGGTAATATAGAGTCACTGTGTATGTACCTCAAGGTGATGAATGGAAGTCCTTATGTCGCAGTCGATACTCCCAACACAGCGTATACTTAACACCCAAAGCTTTACAAGCAAGACAACTTATGGGTTTATCACCATTTTGTAGCGCCTCAGGAATGTTTGCAGAGGCAAGACTAAACACGTTTAATGCAATCCAAAGAAGTCGCATCGCTATGTTCATGGCCCGTGTTCGTGAGTGTAGTAATAGTATAGTGAAGGAACTAGCAGACAGGTTGTATAGTAGTTCAATGTGCAAGAAATGGTTAGAGATAGCGACCTAATAATGTTAAGACTGGTGTTAGGTAAGTTTTTTATGTTATTTATTTTTATTTATTTTTAAATTAGTTAAATGATTTATTATAATTTTGTAATTTGTTTTTCTGTGATTTAAATTAATTTGAGATTGATGGTGAGAGAAATAAAGTGATATTATTATTATTTACTATACTCAACGAATGAAACTTTCCTTCCTAGGATTAAACCCAAATAATAAACCTATGTTTTATTTTTAATATAAAGTTCTTAAATTTAAAGCCCAAGAACAGGCAAGGGCAAATATAACATACTCCGTGCTCCGCATTCCAAGATTACATTTAAACATGTCATTTTTATTCGTTTCCAAATGGTTTCAAATTTCTTACACCAATTCTAGTCCTACCCATTCACGACCGTTAACTAAACAATGCCGACGCCTACGTACAATGTTTGAATTTATAAGACTCGATTGACCCGGGGACATATTTTATTAGAATTTGCGGTTTACGACCTTTAGGTTATGCAGCCGATTTCATGAGGTCATTAAACTCTAATAACTCAAGCTGCTTCTCTTTCGCAATACATAACACTACACGTGATTTAGCCGTTTTTAACCATATAAATTCAGTTTCTTTTATACTTACACGATTTGATAGCTTGACCCGTGAAGTGCGGGGTAAGTTTTATATTTATAAAATCGGACCTTGTAAACGTGCTCCAAACGCAAAGTGTGAGGATGAACACTATGTCTATGACGAGAGATACCATGATGCGGACTCTGGGGACTAGTAACTTGATAGGATCAAAACAATTGTCCAAATCATTAGCTAACTCTGAGCACAAAAATATAATGTTTCTTTGGACAATACAGACCAAAGAAACGTTATATTTTACACAAACCATTAAAAAGTGAAATAAAATATTCTTAAGATTCGAGAAGGAGCAAATATACAATTTCATTTCTCGTCATCCTTTCAGAAATCATTGATCGTATAAAAACCCCTCTTCAGCAAATGAGTTCTGTGAAAGTTCTTTAACTTTAGCCACATCGCGCTTCGTTTACTTAAGTACCGCTTAGCCTCTCATATTTCCCCTCTGTATATGATTTGATGTAGCCTTATTAAGAAAATTTTATGATTTTCGAGAATCTTGTAACAAATAAAGTTGGGTTTGGAAAGCTTGGTTGTGTCCACAAAGCAAAGAATCATTGTTACTAGCACGGCCCTACTAGAGACATCTTACTATCTTACTCTATATATTTCATACAACCAAGCTTGTCAGGGGGCGTCACGCTTTCTTCATATTATTTTTATTATTTATTAATTAAACGACAGACGAATGGTAGGTAACTGACAGGTCGCGTATGCAATTTTCTCCTACAGTTTGACGTAAACTTGGCACGTGGTATTATTATTACTTTCGTCTCTATTAAGTGCGAGCGAGAGGGAGTGAGCAACATTTTTTGCCTTAGCTACATTTCAGATTGTTATATTTAAAAACAGCTTGAAATGTCTCATTAGGCTAAATAGGCGTGGTTAATCTAAGATATGGTACTCACCTTCTCTTTAGCTGTTTTTTTTCTAATTATTTTATGGCCTGGTAACTACCCCAATCTTAATTCATATTTCTTCAATCTTCTTTTTTATTCTCTAAATGTCCCTATACGCCTTAGTCTCGCCCAGTATAATGGTGGTTGTTATTCTGAGGTTTCAGTGGATTTTACGCGGCAAGGTAGAAAATAGCATTTCACTGCAATCATTGTCTTTCACTTAGCACGTTAACACACCTTTTATATCCAAGAAACCACCACTCCCGCACATAAAACAAGAAAAATGCACTAATTTTAGAAAATAATATACAGCAAGCGTCCGCACTTGTCAATTTTCCCGCGTAGAATCCTCTTTAGCTGTAAATTTACTGTGATATGTAGAGTAATGCTAGAAAATTGATCCCATGGAAGTTTTCTTGTAGGCTCGAAAATAGTGGTGGTCGAGATGCAGGAAAACACCAGGTTACCGGATAAAGATCCCATAAACCTTTGGTTCCTTTCCCCTCATGGTTTTTCATTTATTGTTTTAATACATAATCTCTCTGTTGCTGTCTCTTTTTATCATATAAGCACAACTATTCTAACTCACTTACCTATTTTTATTTTATTTTACAGTAGGTAAATTACATTTATTATTATTTTTTAAACGTAAAGAATCGTTCCTGACGGAAGTCTCTCGACTGCACATTTTTAAGTGTGAGTCATTTAGCTACTACATTGCCATTTAGCCCATTTAAACTAATATCAGCTAGAGATCTACACAGCTGAGAAACCCCATTCCCGTAACAACCAATAAGTGGATCACAAAATTATTGGTTCCGGAAGTCAAACCTGGTACCTTAGTAAAGGCAGTCATATACTACGTCCATAGGCTACAGTGACCACTTTCTATCAGGTGGGCCGTACGATTGTCTGCCACTTCAGACGTATAAAAAAAAATGAAGTGTGTGTGCTTAAGACCGCACGGCAGAAGTGAAAACTTCATTGGCAATAGCAATAAATTATTACGTATGAATTGAATATACTAAACACAGCGACACAACAAAGAAGAGCAGCTGAATGTATCGTTCTCGCTCGGGTACACTCGGCATTCCCGAGTTCAGCTTTTCACCTCAGAGCGTGACGGATCAGCCTAACTTACTACCTGGAAAAATCTGTGTGCGGTGCGCCAATAGAAGTTTCACTTAAAAAAAAAAACGGTCCACCGACCCAAATGAAACCTAACGCGAGAGTTTGTTACAGTGCAGATCCGAACTACCGTTCAGCAGTGATCAACACGAACGTGATCGTAAGACACACTGGTGAAGTCACGTGGCTTAGTCACGGCATCTACGTGTCGGTGTGTGATATCAATGTGGAGCAGTTTCCGTTTGATGTCCAGCTGTGTACGATGAAGTGGGCCTCGTGGACGTACGATGGTTTTCAGGTAATATTGTTATTCATAAAACTCGCTTTAAAATGAACCAACTAGTGGCCCCGCGGCCTCAGTATTCTGTTAAAGATCACTGCGTTAAGCATCTTTCGCTATGGCTGGTCACGGATGGATGACCACTTTGTGGCATTTACATTTGCGAGCGTTTCCGTGCTTCGGAAGGCATGTTAAGCCGTTGGTTCCGATTGCCAGTAACATGGCAGTCGTTAAGTCTAGTTGAAGGCCTTATGGGCGGCTTGAAAAAGTTCAACAGCAGGTAGCCACAACCTGCGTCTGTCTATTTCAACGCGGCAATGGGCTTACCACCTATTACGTGGGACAGGAATACACATAGTGAAAAGTGGGCATATAATCCTCTGCCACTCCTTCGGGGATAAGGCGTGATAGATAAAGAAATGTAAATAAAATTAACCAAATATAACCAAGTAATTATTTAGACCTTGATTGGTCTAAATAATAGTAGTTTATGATACTGTTGCATAATTAGGGTTCTTATAACATGAGTGTGTTTTAGAAAAACGAGCCGTAGTCGAGTTTTTTTATAGTATCACACGAGTGTTATAAGACCAAGTTATGTACAGTGTCATACACTACTTTATCTACTCTCATACTATAATACGTAAAACAATATTGCAAATAAAATGATGAATATAACAAATTTATTTTTTAAATGTCAAATGTTGGCGCCAAGGCGCAAACATTGATTGCGCATGCGCGCTTGCGTCGCGGACTCGTTCATTGAAACCAATGATTGAAACCTTTTTTTTTAAGTAGAGGTTCTACCTTCTTGGTCCAGCTGGAGGTTGTATAGGTGTATCGTTATGATTAAAAAGTTATATTATGATACAGATATCCATACAAAACCTATATCGTAATTAAACCTTTTTTTTATTATTTTTGGCCTGTACGTAATGTTTGTCATAAGAATTTTGTTATCAGTTTTATAATCTTTGTATCAGCGTAGATAAATACTTTTTTGAAACAGTACAATTTTAGGGCATAGAGTGAGTTGTGTGGAATTAAAAAAAACTTATTAAGTAGCAATCAATCAAATCAGCCTATTGCAATCCCACTACTGAATTTAAACTTCTCTCAATTAATTTTGAAGGGTTATTGACCTTAGTATACCCGTCTGGTCAGACGTATTTTCAGATTTTATTATTTTCACCACTTGCAGGTGAGGCTGACTGTGCCAGAAGATGTCGAGATTACTAAGTTACTAGATATAGTAGGAAGAAATAGGCATACGACTACTGTTGTCATATATACTACTACTATCTAGGTGCATTTACTGGATTACCATAATTTTAATAGCAAGGGTTGATGAGATGAAATTATATCAGTGACACCTGGAGCGTGATGTGGTTCCCAAAACGGAACTAATTTGATAAAGGCGGCCGAATTATACCAGTTCTAAACGTAAATATACATAAGGAAAGCAGATTGATCTTATTTTTAAATGATCCACCATGTTGGCTAGGCTTTATTAGTTACGAGTATTCAAGCTATAAAATATTGGCATCATCGCATAATATAGACAGATAACATCTTCTAAAACCTCTACAAATACCTGATTTTAGCGTTTCGAACATTATAGTACCTTACCAACGTTCCTTCACTAATTGACCAATTTGTTTTCATGTATATATTTTCAAAGTGTTTTCGATTTTACAGAATTTTCGTAACATGTTTTAATTTTCAGTCTTATTATAAAAATGTAGTAAGTTACTGTTCAGTTTTTTTAATAATTAACTAACTAACTATCTTCACTGGGGTAGACGGGGTAGTCAGAGAGGACAGATCGCTAGGCTTCGCGATCCATGCATACTTTTCAAAAACTGGCTGTATGTAGATTATAAGCGTACGCAGCTACGGCCAAAATATTTTTCTAATATTTTCTTTTCATTGTATTTGAATTTTGGATATCTAAAAACTTCCAATTATGAAGAATAGGCAAGTTTTTTTAAAGAATTACTGTGTTTTCATTCTCTTTTGAAAAACAACGACATGTTTGTGTCACGATGCTAAAGATATGCATATTACCTAAGTGGAAAAACTATAGGCAATATCATGATGTTTTATTCTGTTTCCTCGCAAATGTGATGAAAAATGTCGTAATATTCAGCTATTTAAAATGTACTCTGAACAGACAATGACCTATTAACACAAAAAAAGGTAATGAGTATTCTTAATTCCAGCGAAAACATTACATTTTCATTTTCCGTAACAAAGGAATTTCTCTTCGCTAGGTTTAATTGTAGGAAACAATAGTAGTAACTCACGAATGTAAAATTTACTACTTAAACTGCAGCAACCGAAAATAAAAACTCAAATAATATCACAACTATTATTTTAAGCAAGTGTCTCAAGCATTAAAACTGGTAGTTGAATAAAATATGTTGAATATTTTTATTAATCCAGTTGTGTACAAATATTTTCAAAAAACATATTGTGTAAACTTTTACCAATGCCGTTTCTCGAAGTTCAACAAAAAAGGTACGTAACTCATATGAAATAAAAAAAAAATATCTATCCGCAGGTGCTCTGATACTTAAATCAACATCCTGTTTGTCTAAAGTAAAAATTTTTACACAAAATACATATTCAATAAACCGCCATATTGAATAATAATAAATAAGGACACTCTAATTTGAATTACCTTTTATCTTTCTCATCTTATTAGAAATTCCTTTGGAAAAATTTCAATATTATTTTTTCAGACCAGATTCCCTCTTTTAAGATACAATCGTAGCTTCTTCCCCAAAGATTTTGTTCTACACAGCGTCGCTAGCGATTTAATAAGCATTTTCTTGTTTTCAGACCTTCACAGGCATTTTCACTGAGTGTATTCTGTGTGTCGTATTATTTCAATAAGTGTAAGTGTAAACTTGAAAAGAATTTTACTTTGCATAATCATTGAACTATAAATAATATCAAGACCGCACATGCCAAAATATTATGTCAGTTAATATATTATGGACTGGTTTTCACGATTAACGCTCGTGGCTTCGCTGACTCGGTGATCTGTAAATGATCACAGCTTTAAGCTGCTTTCGCTATGCCTCGCTACGGATGGGTGACCGCTTTGTAGTATTTCCATTTACGAGCGTTTCCGTGCTTCGGAAGGCACTTTAAGCCGTTCACGTCCTGGTTGCCAATGTCATGGCAGTCGTTAAGCCAAGTTTTAGGCAAGTCTTTAAGTCAACAAGCCTTAGGGCGGCTTGTAAAGTTTCTACAACAGGAAGCCACAACCTGCGTTTCTATATTTTAAGGGCCGGTAGGCCAAGTCGCGTAGGCACCACAACGCTTCCTCAGCCCCCGCCAAGATAGATCGACGATGTATTTTCTGCTGGCACGCCACAGTAAAAATGATTGGCAGTAGCAATTGAAATGGAACATCTCTGTTATTGTGTTGGATTTTATTTTAGGTTTATGATATACTAGTTGACGGCCGCGGCTCCGCCCGCGTGATGAAGATTTTCCGTTCTCGTTTTCAAAAGGAACTTGTTCCCGGGATAAAAAGTAGCCTATGTGTTATTCTGATATATAAGCTATTATAAATAATATATAGTTATGGTAAAGGACGAAATTAAAAACAGTTTGCTAGGCTATCACCGGCGACTGCGACATTACCCCAATCCCCTGGCCTCACAACTAACGCATCGAGGTTATAGCAAAAGATTAAAAAGGAAAGACATAATCAGTGACGACTGAGCCCATTGGAAATAAAAGAGGTGATGTGCCCACTGGAGAGCACACTCACTCACCTAATTACCCTCTCACAATCTGCTTATAGTAGAACTGATTGCAGATAACAGAACACAAAAAAAGGTAAAGTTTATTTAAATTACATTCAGTAATTTTACGTGCAAGTAACAAATATCCATACTTACAAACTTTCGCGTTTATAATATTACGAGTAGTAGGAGTTTATGATGATATATTTAATAACAAATTTAGGCTTTATGTACAAGTACCAAATAAAATGTCCCGTACTCATTATACACTTTTTTTTTAATAATATTAAAAAAAAAAAACATAATGTTATGTTCCTGTCTTTGGCAGCTAGTCACTGTTGTTCTTCAGAACATATCTTCCGTCTGCGCTAAACATTCTCCTTGGTATTCCGGCAGTGGTCACGATTTTCAGTTTTTTAAAACAATGCGAATCGTAGAAAAAGGGTTTTTTGTTTCTGAAAAATATATATATGATAGTTAAGGATTGAATCTAGTCAAAATGGCTATCTGTTACAAAATCTAATAAACTTCACTTGATAGAAAAACATTCCAAAGTTGCCCCCTTTTGAAATGTTTTTTCAATGCCAAATCTAAACTACAGATAATTTTCATGAAATTTTTATACCCAACTATAGCTACTAAATATTTATAGACATAATCGCTTACTTTGACTATATACAGTGATTTTTATAGTACAAATGTTTAAATAATACTAGATTCGCGCCGCTGACGCCTGATCAGTCGCGCGCTGGCGCTTACTGAGGTAGGACCTGTGTCAGGTTTTTTCGTTGAGCTCCCCTTGTTATTTCTTGGCAATGGCACAGTATATTTATCGAAGCAGTAAACATTCCATAATCATCCGAGCGTCTGTCCCAGCTGCATCTCGCGACCCCTTGAGTTCGCTTTTTATAGTGTATATGAGAGTTTCAATATAAAATGAGCTACGTACACTTCACAGAAGCGTTAAAATTATCCCTGTAAGTAGTATAAAATTGAACCCGGTAACCACAGGCTAGAAGGCAGTTATATAATTAATTGCGCCAGTGGGCCGTTCAATGTATGTTTACCTATTTTTCCTCTAACTATTGACGAATTTCAATTTTTTCGTGTAACGTATACTTTCAATTTGGTTCTAAACAAATTTTATTAATAGATTCTGAAACTTTAACATACCGACTGCCACTGGCTGAAGTAATCAGTGCAGTTGTTATATTTAAGCTTCGCTTCGCTTCGCATAAATTATTTAAATGGTATCCAAGACCTTTGTTTTATTCTTGAAGTATAAATTATTTAAGTATATTTATAAATTTATTAGCCACGAATTTATCCCCGAAGGTGTGGCAGAGGCATATTGTGGTGAGCCCAATGCCTGTGTTCAAATGGACAGGCTCAGATTGTGGCGACTCGCTGTTGTAATTTTTAGGTTTCTGAAAAATCAAAAAATCAAAATCAAAAATCTTTATTCATGTAGGTCACAAAGTAACACTTATGAACGTCAAGATTACTGCTTCTACATTTACATTTACTGCCAGATTCGCAAAGCAATAGGTAGAGCCAGAGGAAGAACCTGGCAATAAAACTCATGGCCACTCTTTTCTAACCGCCATTTGACACAGTTTGATTAACATGATATTTGACCAATTATACAGTAAAGAAATTATACAAAAAAAAAAAAACAAAATAAATGTTGAGTTCATTAAAATTACACTTACATAGTTCCTTTGAATTTATGTGAGAACAGTCGACTAAACTTAGTTTGCCTTAAATTTAAATAATATTATTTGTAACAATTGCTATAACAGCTATGAGCTGACCAGTCCCAACAGACGGCACCCGTTCACGGGTATGACGCATATATCAGCCATCGCCCTATTCAACCGTATTGTAGGGAACAAGGCGACCCGATACATACGCCACCACTGCCAGGACACTTAGGCGAGCATGACATACCCAAAAACTACACAACAACTATCATGTCAATTTCAAAATAATAAATAAGTCTACATAGTGCTCACACAATAACAAAGTCAAATTACATATAATTATGTATATTAGTTATTACCAGGACTAAACGCAGCCATACCTTTAGTTGCCTGGCGTTTCAAATTATTTATACTGGAGAATGTAAACAAAAATAAGGTAAAAAAAAAAAAATACAACATATATATGCAGGTTCAAGACAAGTAGATAATATAACACAAGATTCATTCGAATCCTAAATAGCTCGAGCGAAGAGCAAGCAACTCATTTCCATTTATTTTTATCATTCAAATAATCATTAATTGTGTAATAAGCCCTTTTCAAAAGGTGCGTCTTAATTTCCGCCTTAAATTTATGTAACGGCAGGTTCATAATGTCTAAAGGAATTTTATTATATAGGCGTACGCCAATTCCGGCAAAAGAGTCGTGAACCTTTTGTAAACGATGATGCGTTCCAATTAATTTATGCTTATTTCTAGTATTTATCGAATGTATGTCACTGTGTCGATTGTATAAATGTATGTTCTGTTTAACTAACATGATATTTGCAAATATATACTGTGATGCAACCGTTAAAATGCCAATTTCTTTAAATTTCTCTCTAAGAGACACTCTAGCACTCAATTTATATATTGCACGTAAAACTCTCTTCTGGAGTACAAAAATTACTTGTAGATCAGCTGCTTTACCCCACAGCAAAATGCCGTAAGACATGACACTATGAAAATAACTAAAGTATACTAGCCTGGCAGTTTCTACATCAGTGAGCTGCCTGACTTTACTAACAGCAAAGGCTGCCGAGCTGAGTTTACCTGCAAGACACGTTATTTGCGCGTTCCACTGCAGTTTGCTATCTAAAGTGATCCCCAAAAATACAGTTGATTCTACAATATTAAGGGTATCACCGTTCAATGTTATATTTGTACCGCAATTCCTGACATTAGGCATGCTAAATCTGATACATTTTGTCTTCTTAGCGTTTAGTAGCAAATTATTGGTCGTAAACCAATCTACAACTTGGGCAAGTGAACTATTAACGCTGTTAAAATCAGTAAGCGTACGATCTACTTTAAAAATAAGTGACGTATCATCAGCAAATAGAACAATGTCGCACAAGTTCTGTATATAGAATGGCAGATCGTTAATATAAATTAAAAATAGAAACGGACCTAGAATTGATCCCTGCGGTACGCCCATAGCTACAGATGCTCCAGAGGAGCGAATTTCATTAACATCAACATGTTGTATCCGATCATTTAAGTATGAGGCAACAAGATCCAGTGCAGAGTCTTTGATACCATAATAAAAGAGTTTTCGCAATAGTGTTTTATGTTCAACGCAATCAAATGCTTTAGAGAGATCGCAGAATACACCAATAGCATCTTGTCTATTCTCCCAGGCGTCATATATATGATTCAGAAGTGTCACACCTGCATGAATGGTAGAACGACCCCTTGTGAACCCATACTGCTCTTTATGTAGTAGCATATTTGAATTAAAATGAGCTTGTAGTTGTTGCAATATAATTTTTTCAAAAATTTTGCTAATGGCAGGTAATATTGAAATAGGTCTGAAATTACCAGGGTCAGTTTTGGATCCAGACTTAAATAGAGGTATTACCTTACTGTGTTTCATTAAATCCGGAAACACTCCTTTATCGATACATTTATTAAATATTTCAGCTAGATGTGGAGATAAATTAACAATAATAGACTGTTTCAATTTCACAGAAATACCCCACAAGTCAGCTGTCTTTTTTGAGTTAAGCGACTTGAATACTTTAACGATATCGTTGGGGTTAACACATTTAAAGCTAAATAAGACATTGCACTGATCTACGCTGCCCCCAAGTATGCGTTGAGCTTTGATTGGACAAGAATTTAAGGAGCTAGTTGTTTTCGCGGGTATGTCTATAAAATAGTTGTTAAAAGTTTGTGCTACATCTAATTTATTATTAATCACCTTGTTATTTATAATTAACTCAAAGTTATTATCACGGGGTAGTAATCGACCGGTTTCAGTATTGATTACATTCCAAGTCATTTTTACCTTATTTTTTGAATCTTTAATCTTATTACTGATATGTAACGACTTGGCAGCAGCACAGGTCTTTTTGAAGGTCTTGGAATATTTTTTTACATATTGAATAAAAGCAGGATCAAAATTAAATTGCTTCATACCATATAATTCGTACAACTTAGCCCTACTTTTGTAAATACCTGTAGTTGCCCACTCACAAAATTGCAGGTTTTTGTTTTTATAAAATGTTTTTGATTTAAATATATTGTTGTACTCAGCTTAGCAGGGTAATCACTTGACTTAACGAGTGCCAATTGCAACGTTACTAGCAACCGGGACAAACAGCTTAACGTGTCCGTTGAAAGACGAAATCGCTGGTAAATGAAAATGCTACAAAGCGATCATCCATCCAAAGTCCGAGAGAGTTTCGTAATCCAGTAATCTTTTACAGAGAACTGAGTTAGTGGGGCTACCAGCGCTTTTATATTTATATATTTACTTTATGTTAGTAGCCTTAAAAAAATTATTACATTTCATGTAACTAATAATTAATAATCCCAACATTTTAACCCGAAGGTTCTCTGCGCTTTAGTGGATCTGGAGAAAGCATTTGATAACGTTGTGAGAGAAACTCTGTGGTACTCCTCCGTGTGGCCTGGCTGGCCGTCCACACCATCTCCGGGCAGGATATGGTGTGGACGGCCGACAGAACCACTAAAGCGCAAAAAACCTTCGCGTTAAAATGTTGGGATTATTAATTTAATGAATGAATGAAAAATCTTTATTCATGTAGGTCACAATGTAACACTTATGAACATCAAGATTATTGCTTCTACATTTACATTTACTGCCAGATTCGCAAAGCAATAGGTAGAGGCTGAGGAAGAACCTGGCAATAAAACTCATGGCCACTCTTTTCTAACCGCCAGTAATTACATTAGTTTGAGTTACATGATGTTTGACCAATTATATAGTAATGAATTTATACAATACCAAAAAAACAAAATCAATGTTGTGTTTAAAATCATATCAAAATTAGAGCTATTCTAGTTGCCAGTTCTAAGGGCAGCCTACACTTTAAGAAGAAGAATCTAGCAAGAAACTCAATGGATAATTTATACTGTTGATTGATGGCACTTGGTGGAACTTGCTACACATTTTCAATAATAACACTTGTACTATTCCACAATATTTACTTGATAAACCTTACCGGTTTCGCCTCACGGCATTCTCAAAGGCACACAATATGTTGTCATATTGTGTGCCTTAAATATTGTGGAATAGTACAAGTGTTATTATTGAAAAAGTCAATGGATGCTCTTTTAAAATGTAGGTATGGCTTACAACATTAAAATTACACTTACATTGATCCTTTGGATTTATGTGAGAACAGTCGACTAAACTTAGTTTGCCTTAAATATAAATTATATTATTTGTAATAATTGCTATATTATTATTAATTAATTAATTATTAGTTACATGAAATTAAGCTTCAGAATCTATTGATCAAATTTGTTTATAGGTAAACATACATTGACCGGCCCACTGGCTCAGTTGGTTATATAACTGTCTTCTAACCTGTGGGTACCGGGTTCGATTTTATACTACCTACAGGGATAATTCTAACGCTTTTGTGAAGTGTAGGTACTTTATTTTATATTAAAACTGTGATATATTTTATTTATCTATCACTCCTTATCCCCGAAAGGGTGGTATAGGCATATTATTATATATGCCTACTTTTCACCATATGTATTCCTGTCCCACGTAATGGGTGGTGAGTCCATTGCGTATATAACTCTCATATATATACACTATATAAAGCTAAATCCGGGCGTCGCGAGATGCAACTGGGACAGACGCTTGGATGATGATAGAATGCTTACTGCTCTCATAAATATACTGTGCAAATAATAGCAAGGGGAGCGCAACGAAAAAACCTAATACAGGTCCTACCTCAGTAAGGCCAGCGCGACTGATCAGGCCTCAGCGTCGCGAGTCTGATATTATTTAAACATTTGTTCTATAAAAATCACTGTATATAGTCAAAGTAAGCCATTATGTCTATAAATATTTAGTAGCTATAGTTGTGTATAAAAATTTCATTAAAATTATCTGTAGTTTGGATTTGGTTTTGAAAAAACATTTCGATAGGGGGCAACTTTGGGAAGTTTTTCTATCAAGTGAAGTTTATTAGATTTTGTAACAGAAAGCCATTTTGACTAGCTTAAATCCTTAACTAACATATATCTCTTTATCAGAACCAAAAATCCTTTCTTCTACGATTCGCATTGTTTTAAAAAACTCAAAAGTGTGGCCTAGCGGCCTCGGCAGGAATACCAAGCCTTAATACGGCAACTGGGTCACCACCTATTACGTGGGAAACGAATGCACACAGTGAAATGTGTGCGTACAATTTATCTCTGCCACTCCTTCGGGGATAAGGCGTGATGTATAAACAATGTTTTATACCAACTACGAATTTGCGATTGAAAAAAACGGTGAAACAATTTTTTATTTTATAATAATGTGGTCACCACTTAGTACGTGGGACAAAAGTTCATACGGTGAAATGTGGGCGTAAAGTATGCCCTCTGCCTACCCATTCGGAGATAAAGGCGTGACAATATGTCTATGTCTATGTTTTAGTGATGACAACTTTGTAGTTTTAAATAAGGTTTTGCTTACGTACCATGTGCAGTTTGTGACACGTGTGTCAGTTTTATGGATACATACCTACGTACTCGCACAAAGTTTCGATGGATATATCTTCAGTATGCAAGACAAGTACATTGTAACTCTGGTTTATTAAGTCCCGACAACCTAACAATGAAAATGACATGCTTTATTTAAAAAGGCGACATATTGGTTTGAAAGATTTAGAAATGAAACAATAAGCTTCGGAAGGCACGTTAAGCCGTTGGTCCCGGTTGCCAGTAAAATGGCAGTCGTTAAGCCTGGTTGAAGGCCTTATGGGCGGCTTGAAAATTTCAACAGCAGGTAGCCACAACCTGCGTCTGTCTATTTCAACACGGCAATGGGCTCACCACCTATTACGTGGGACAGGAATCCACACGGTGAAAAGTGGGCATATAATATGCCTCTGCCACCCCTTCGGGGATAAGGCGTGATGGATATTTATTTTATTTTTTTTAAACAATAAGTAAAGTTTATTTATTTAATCTAATACTTTACAAAGACTTACAAAGATTTACAAAGTTAGTTATGTTTCTTCGTAAATGCTGATTATGACAATGAGAGACTTGTCATATTTGCTATATGTCATATATGCTAAATACATAGCTTTATATTTTTTTTTAAATATGGATGTAAAAGTGTACATGTTATATCTGCTTTCCATCAGGCGGGCGGCGCCCTTAGACATGTCAAAAATAAAAAAATAAAACAACATAAAACAAGAAAATACATACCAGAAGTTTAGTTGTATTCTGATTAAATAATCTTCTTTAACATTTGCTGACATAAAAGTTTAAGTTATAATTTCCTCAAATTTATAACTTTGGTAAGGCCTATTATAGATTTTTTTTTAAATCCATCACGCCTTATCCCCGAAGGGGTAGCAGAGGCATATTATATGCCCACTTTTCACCGTGTGGATTCCTGTCCCACGTAATAGGTGGTGAGCCCATTGCCGTGTTGGAATAGACAGACGCAGGTTGTGGCTACCTGCTGTTGAAATTTTTTAAGCCGCCCATAATTCGCCTTCCGAAGCACGGAAACGCTCGCAAATGTAAATGCCACAAAGTGGTCACCCATCCGACGACCAGCCATAGTGAAAGTTGCGTACCTTAGTGATCGTTTACCGAACATTGAGACCGCGGGGCCACGAGCGCTCCTATTAATGATATAGAGTACAAATTTGTTCAGACCAAAACAACTATAAATTAATTTCAAATAACTACTTAAAAGTCTCTGCAACACCTATCAAAATTATAAAATTTCTAAATATGAAAAATTAAAAACACAATTTTATAGTCAGAGTTAATGTTACTCGTAACAAAAATGATTACGCGAGATACCTATCACTTTAAATTTAAGACCCCTTGGGTGTGTAATTTGACTTTCAAATAGAGATTCTATCTCTTTTAAAATCGGCTTTTGCTCAATGCCTACGATCTTACTTTCTACGTAAATTCTAAGGTGCATCGGTCTACATAATCTATTAGATATTTTACATACATTACATGTATATTGTTTACCTATCTAAATTATTTTTCATTCCACTTTGACTAAGCTTTTTGCATAAATACATACATACATATTTTCACAGTTTTTCTCCGTAGGGGTAGGCAGAGGCATACTATACGCCCACATTTAATTTTATGCCTTTTTGTCCCAGGTGGTGAGTTCATTGCCGTGTTGAAAATGGTTAGGCGCAGGTTATGGTGACCTATTGTTTGATAATTTTGTTAAGGCCCTTTAACTTGGCTTAACGACTGCTATTTTACTGGAAACTAGGACCAACGGCTTAACGTGCCTTTTGAAGAACAAAAACGCTCGCTAATGTAAATGCTTCAAAGTGATTACCCATCCAAGAAACAGTTATAGCGAAAATTGCTTAACGCAGTCATCGTTTACAGAACACTAAGTTAGCGATGCCATGTGCTCTTCAAGGAATAAATCAAGCTTTTTGATAGCTATTATATTATGCTAACCTGGTTTGAATAATATTATTTTGCTAATACACAACACATGAAAGTGTTTTTGACCACCACCTTTTTTTGATTTCTCAGTGTATGTACACATAAAAGGTGACAGTGAAAATAATTCAGATCTATGAATGTACGAATTGTATTCACATTAAAGAAATGTATGTTGGCCTTACGGACCCGTGAGATATGATTTACCTTATAATGAATGCCCTTGAGAGTCGTTGGCTGTCAAAATTAGCCCCTGTTGAGTAATGGTGGCGAAATCATAAATCATCTCAGTAGTGGTCTCACCTAGTCTCCGAAAACTGAATAAGATATCGTATTAGAGGCATTCTGAGTCTATTTCCTTCCAATAAACTATTTGTTCAATGTAGACACATTGAACAAATAGTTTATTGGAACATGTCTAACAGGAAAAGAGTGTCAATAAAATATTTCAAATACAATATAGCGTACAGTTTCTTAACTTATTTTATTTTATTATCCTAGCTGGACTTGAAAAAACAATTCGACGAAGGCGACACAACTAATTACCAGACAAACGGCGAGTTCGACCTTGTCAGCTTCGATGCAATACGTCACAATCAATACTATTCTTGCTGTCTGGAGCCTTACCCTGATATCACGTACGTTATCAAGCTGAGAAGAAGACCAATGTTCTACGTTTTTAATCTCATTTTACCATGTCTCCTCATCAACGGCATCGGTAAGTGAAATATTAGCAATTTGTTTTTTTAAATTAAATGACACTATTTAGCACTCAGTCAGCAATCTCGGTCATCCAGAGGTCAAACAGGGAACAGACAGAGGGAAAACACATATAGACAAGAAACGATACTTATGACCAGGAAAATCTTAAGTCGTACACTGATCAATTCCGAAGTGCCTAATAAGATTGAAGCCATGAATGTTTGGAAATTGACTTCCCAGTTACTGATTTGTCCAACTACCCATGCTCTCATTGGAATAAGTCGCTCTGCAACGGCGTTAGAATTCATTTATTGAGCACATGTTCTAATGTGGCTGTGGGAGAATGGGAATCAGGTGTCTGGCTTCAGGCTTTTCTGTCGCCCAGTATAGCTACTATGTTAGACGACTACATTCATAATTGCCGCCAGCCTTCGTTTGGGTGCTCCTTGCGTCTCTTCACATCGTTGTCACCTTGGGGAAGCAGTCGACAGCCTTCGGCACCATGAGCTTTTGTGGAGCAGGAGCGCAGGTATCATGTCACATCATGCTTACCTTAATGACATTTTCATCGTGCTCTTGTCACCATCGGCGTAAGCATTGCCAGCTATGCTTGAAAAAAAAAATGGTTTGGCACGCGATGATGGCATGAGACCAGACGGTATGTCATTGGTGCCATGGAAGATGGGAATGCCTGTGGTGTGAGACGCAACTTGCATCGACACTCTTGCCTCTCCTCATCTTCCTGGATCTGCGGGCTGTGCTTGTGCTGCTGCTGCTGCATCTGCCGAGACACTCAAACGGTCGAGACACTGGGGTTGTGGGGCCCAAGTGCACGTTCACTATAGATATAGCAAAGCGTCTGGTCGATGCTACCCGTGACCATAAGGCTGGCCTCTTTCTCGCTCAGAGAATAAGCATTGCCATCCAACGTGGCTATGCGGCTTGCCTTATGGGAACATTACCAGTTGACCTCGGTGGGGAGGAATTCTTCGATGCCTAGACAAGGTCTCGGCAGTCCTGTACATAGTCCCCCCACTCTATCTATTTTTTAAATATTTCCTTATTACATTTCTATGTATAGTGGTTCAGTCAGTTGTTTTCTTTTCATTTGAATATGTTATTTTTTTTATATCAGATTGTCTCTATACTCGTAGTAAACAAATTAGTTACTAGATTACATTAGATAGGTCCCAATTAAGTAACAAGTACATCGTGTATTAGAAACCATCGGTGAGTGAATTAGGGTAAACAACACTATATTTCAGCAGAAAATTAGTACAATGAACAAAATTATGGTAACCGCTTTTGATCAGGTTGCCGCATAATTGTTTGTCAATTAATTGGTATAATAAATTACCAATCAAACCTGCATACGAAACTGTCAGTATTTGTTCAAAAAAGAAACATAAGTATATAATAGCATTTTTTAATTTGGCCTTTAGCTCTACTAGTTTTCTACGTGCCGTCAGAATCAGGCGAAAAGGTTACCTTGGGCATAAGTGCTCTTCTGTCAATGACTGTGTTCTTGATGACGATAAGGGACACCTTGCCACCTACGGAGAAGACGCCTCTTATTAGTAAGTATTGATAAATTTTAAAGTCAATTTTGCTTTAAAATATTAATTTACTTACACTGAAACGAAAGTTACGCTACGATAAGAGTTATACTTTTATATTGTATTCAATATCATTAATTTTAATATTCATCCTTAATTGGACGTAAGGAGCTCACCAAAATTTTATGCAAATTAGTTGAAATTTGATGATAATTGTTCAAGTTGTCGGAAAATGAAATTTCTGTTGGTTTCATTTTCCGACATCGTGAGGCCTTCTTTGAAAACGTTGCCTAAGCCCTGAGAGATATGAATGTACAACGCTATAATTTGTTTTTATAGGTCTACAGTTTTTATGCATAGCTTAGGTACTATGCCGTATGGGATACGGGTACGGGAAATTGGAGCATATTTGCAGGTTTCAGCTAGCACATTAAATGATGTATTTTTACAACCTAATATGGTTGGTGCTTCTGATATCAGCAGGTCTATGGACCGCATTATATCTATTCTAACCTATAATTTATTATAACCATAGTAACCATACATATTATAGTTCGATATTTGGCTTCAAACATTGTTTCCGGTTAAGTACAACCTGTACTTACCTATCACAACTTTAATAAAGAAATTAACAGAAAACTTCGTTAGCTAATACGAGTATGTCAACCAATATTCATAACTGCGATGGAATACAAGCATACGGTCAAAACTTCCCTTTGGGTGATTTCAGTCACTCCAAGTGTGCTAAAATCATGGAATGGAACAATCAATATCCGTATCAGTCGCCCTCCATCTTTCCTACGGTAAATATGGTGTACAAAAACATTCTCTTCGCTAGCAAAAATGTAGCCGGGTTCCTGTACGTTCCTCTCACTGACAACTTCATTGTTAGCGTCAATCAATTGAGCCAATTCAGCTTATCGTCTTCCACGTCCTTTAAACAGGTTAATAGATTTAATGTTGCAGTCTGGAAAGACAGGAAGAGTTAGTACAGGATTTTAGATAGTTCTTCTTCTCATCACCATAACCGCATAGGATCGTCAGAAGGTGTGGTAAAGCACTTGTAGGTGAGGTGTGTTGAAGTTCTTCAATATGTTTAGGTATCGGATAAATAGCATATATTGTTAATCAGTCTTTTGAAGTTTTTTCAGTAAGAATAGCTTCCACTAAATAGATTTTAAAGATGATTATGCTAAAAGCAACATGAAGTGGACTCTAATTATATTTTCCAGGTCTATATTACGGTGTGAGCACCTGCTTAGTGTCGTTCTCAGCATCTTTGTCTGTCGTCACTCTCAACATATCTTACAGGCAAGTTTTATTTATTTTTTCTTTTATAATTTGTTTGGTACCAAAACAAAATATTAATATTATGAAGTAGAACATATTTGTTATGAAAACAAAAAATAGTACATCGATATGATATACAGTTTTATTTGTAGGTAATATAATAACAATCTCCAATAAATCACTTCTGTACATCGCATTGAAGATCGTTTGTTGAGTTCTGTACTTCAAAAGGAAAAGCGGAATTCTTTGTTGCCCACCTGCTTGTCAAACAAGTAGACCCCAGTTCTAAATCTTACTGCTACCACGCGGTCCAAACGTCATTGTCACCTAAGTATATATACATTCATGAATACGGAAACGTGGCAAAATAATATTAAGAAACCTCTACAAACATTTTTTTAGGTAGTATGTCACTTCAATTAGGCTAGAAAATGAAAAGTCGTAGAATAAACAAAAAACGACGCTTATTAAAGACAAAAGATATATAACAAAAAGATTTGTAATATTGGATCTATTGTAGGTCTGTCTGCAACTTTGTATAAAATAACATTGTTATCATTATTTCTATCATTAAATCAATTGAAAGACCTATAATGTTTGAGTGTGAGTGTGTGAACTTGTGGTGTTGCTCGTAGAGGAGTGAGAGGGCAACCGGTGCCGAACGTGTTGCGGGAGCTCGTGCTGCAGCGCCTCGCGCGCCTGCTCTTCATCAACTTCGACACTGACGCAACAAAGGTAATAAATAAGACAAAAGTTTATTTTTGTAATTTCTAATTACAGCTGTTTACTGAATGCATATGGAAGTATATGGTCTTTACATAAAAATCTGACATCATAATCTCTGAAACGACTATATCAATTGTAAAGGGACTTTCACTGGTAGACAACGATTATTATAAGCAGTAACTTGTGATACATTTTATCCCTGTACTGCAACGGATACTACGCGGTTGAAACCGAGGGGAGACCGCTGGTCTAATTTAATATCCTACTAATTTATAAACGCGAAAGTTTGTAAGTATGGATGTTTGTTACTCTTTCATGCAAAATCTACTGAATGTATTTTATGAAACTTTACAATAATATAGCTTACACATCAGAATAAAACATAGGCTACTTTTTATCCCGAAAACAAGTTCCTCTGGGAATCGGGAACAGGAAAACTTCACCACGCATCCGGAGCCGCGGGCGTCATCTAGTATAGATATAATCTTCGAATTAAAGTAGTTTACTAATTTTCGTAATTTAATTACCCATACAGAGTAACTCATAATTCAAAAGTAATTCAGAATCAGAAACATAAAGGTAAGTTGTATTACAAGCCGTAATGTAAGTCACAAAATGAGCATTTTTGTAGTGACACGAACATGCGAGTAAATGAAACGCGCCGCATCTATCTCTCTCTCAAGCTATCAAGCTTTCGTTTTTTCACGAGTTTCTATATATTAAGTGAACTAGACAAATAATTCAAACCAGAAACTCGGTAATAATTTCATCAAATACTATTAGCATTATTTTTTCACTTTACCTCATAATAACTCAGTCCAACCGCCACACTAAAAATATCAGTCCGCTGTTCTTAATATTCTTTTTAAATTGGTCGTCACCGATCTTTTTTCCAACATTGTTTTCTTAATAAAATATCCAACATCGTAAAAGTTAAGCTCGACATAAAACCGACACATTTATTAAAAGTTACTTGCTTACTTACCAGTCATGTCTCAATAAAGTAAAGGTAAACTTTACGCCACATTCCACCGTATGCATTCTTGCTGCTGAGAGCCCTGTGGCTATCCTCGTGGGCTCACCCGGGACTCCTGGCTATAGACAAACAATAGGGCACCGTGTGCATATCATGCATAGCATCCATGAGGATTACCACACGTAAAAAAATGCATTCTTGTCCCACATTGAGCCCATTGCTGTTTGCCCATTTGTTTGTTTGTTGTTTGTCCTGCTATTGAAATTTTTCAAGCCTGCTAAAAGGTCTTAGCTTAACGACTGGCAACCGAGACTGACAACAGTGACCAACTTAACGTGACCTACTACGCACAGAAACTTGAAATGCCATAAAGCGGTCACCTATCTGAGGATCAGCCATAGCGAAAGATGCTTAACGTAGTGATCGTTAATGTTATATTACGGGACTACGATCACTTGTTAAAGTTCATCTTTAGTTTCATTTACCTTTGATATTAGATCTTAAGGGGAAACTAGTCAGTCATTCTTCCATACAAACTTTGTTAAACGATAATTAAAAAGTTAAGGTCGTATGACCAAAAGTAAGACATATAAGAGTTATTCACGTTAATGACTATGTTTGTATGGTTCCAAAATCACAATGCTTAAAATAGTTCAAAAGTTAGGAGTAACAAAATCTTCATATTTTACTGCAATTTTTCATGAAACTTCGAGCGTAAAAAGCGTATTTACAATAAGAAATATTCAAAAATACTGCCAAACAGACAGTTTTATTTGTTTAAAACATGAAATAACTTTATTTTGGTTACTTAAATATACACAACTATTTAATAATCTACCAAAAACCGAAAGTCTATAATAAAATTTGCAACGCTTGTTGGAACGAAGTTCCTTACGGCAGGCAGGCTTGGAGGAGATAGGGATTTTGCTGCGCGACCGAACTGAAAACAATGTGATAGTAAAACCGTAAGAAAAAAACAGTAAGAAAAAGTCCGTGGAATTTTGCCGTTAAATGAGACGTGCGCAGGCGCGACAGTCGTTTGTTTTGCAAATTGTGTCGATTTTCAAACTGTCTATTTACCTCAGTGAAGTGAACACTAATTTGGAAATTGGAGTAACGTAGCTGTGTGGTTTGGGTGGTATGCTGCTCGGCTGAGACGCAAGAGGTCGAATCCAAGTACAAACGGTGACTTTTTGTATGATTAATTGAATCGTGAACTTGTTAACTTCGTTCCTACCTGGTGTCCCACGACACCACATCTTTTTTTAAACTAAATGACATCTTGCATCTCATTTAATACTACGGACTATCTTATTAGGGCTATATAATTATCTGGCACTACCACGTTCTCAGACTAAGCCAAGTGAGATAGCACTAATTTTGCCTCTCCTACCAAGCGTTTTATGCTCGCTACTAGTGCAATCATAAACTTAGCTACGACGTGATAATTAATATTTCGATATAGGGATAATCCCTAGAGGTGGATGCCTACAGCGTCAATTTCAATACATTTTGTTATACGAGTATGTGATCGGTGTACCATAAATGCTGTTCTGGGAATGCAGTGTCTTAGCATTTCTTATTCTACAAGGGTCCTTTCATTAATTTCAAATTACTGTCATACCAATACTAACACTTTTTATTAACTTATGACCACCAGGTCTCTGTAGGGTAGGAAAGACATGCTCAAGAAGAGCTCGAATCATATTGCACAATAGGTATAATGTTCGTGAAATACTTTTGTCTTAGAATAAATAAACACACAGATACCGCGTCCAGTACAACGCGTGCCGTCAAAGTTGCTGCCACTTTTTTAGCTATGTGTGGGTAAGCCGCGCGCGGCGCGAGTATATTACGTACTCCGTTGCGGTTGTGTGCGTAGTGCAAAAGAAAGCATGTAAAAACATTTACCCCAAATATTGGGAGATTTAGCTTATAATAATATATGAGAGATATTATAGTTTCCAAGATATCACGATTTTAGTTAATTAGGTCATATGTTAATTACAAAAAATGCGCTGCTCTGGCAGCGTGAACGTTTATGGACGTTGGAGTGGATAGGTGACAGTTTAAAAATTGTTTATTTCAATGGTATTGAATTAAATGGTTCGTTTGAAGTTTGTATAGTTTATAGTAATATGTACAGGTTTATAGTAATATGTAGAGTTTTTCAACTCGCAATATAATAATAATACGAGTACTTTTGTAGGAACGGCACCTGATCTTATTCTCTTACGACCACCCTTTTTTTTTGTAAGTATCTTCGAGATGAAAGTGAACTGAACAAATACATGTTTTTGCTTTGGGTTTTCACCAACTTTCATTTCTTGATTTTCTTATTATTTCTGTCCAACGATTTAACATTTTTGGATTGACTGGAAATCTATAGATATAATAACATTTGTTATTGACTGCCTCGGTGGTGCAGAGGTAGTGAATGCGACTGTCGCACTGAGGTCCCGGGTTGGATTCACTGGTCGGAACAAATATTTGAATTTACAAATATTTTCTTCGATGTTTGGGTGTTGTCTATGTATAATATGTAAATATTTAGAAAGATTTAAGTATGTCTATAGTAGTTACCATAGGCTTATATTAGCTAGCTATGGGTACTGTGTAAAAAAAAATCCCACAATATCATCACTATGAAAATAATGTTCTCGCAGTGATATAATAAACTGATCAACATTATTCCAGAAAACAACTGGATTTCACACGTGCGGAGCTGTAGACGTCTTTTATTTCTACTGATATTATAATATTTAAGTTTGTGAAGATGTTTGTTACTCAAGCACGCATTAACCGATTTAAATAAAAGAAACGGCATATAGCTAAAACATTGACTGGATTAACATACATGTAGTACTTCTAATTCCGAAAAAAAAACATCTTATTCTCATGGTAAGCACTTTTTGTGTAATGACCAAATTTCATGCGGGTGGAGCCGCGGGCATAAGGTAGTATCTTAAATTTAATAAAATACTTGAGACTTCTTTACATTCTTATAATATCGCTGCTAGAATGAGACGTCTTCTAAGTGTTACGCCGCTTTTATAACATCGATGGCTCATGGCCTGTTTAACCTACCCATATAAAGTAATCTAAAAAATAAATAAACTAACAGTCAATACATCATTAGCAAATACTTGAAGTTACTAATACTTATTAAGAAAACACGGGTAAATAGATTTCGCTTCCTTGCAACACTGTGTACAAGTAGTAGTCACTGACATAATAATTGTTTTAAAATGTTTATTATAGAAATATATAGTGAAATTAAATACTTACTTGTGGAATGTGATGTCACTATTAATATCTTATTTTGTATCATAGTTTTTACAAATTTGCACCGCACTAGTAGGCATTTTGGAAATATTGTCTCGCAGCTCGGAAGATGTGCACTCGCGATGACGCAATACGGTCACTGGCGGGCGGATTGACTGACTTACCCGAAGTAGTGCCTATTTCTTGGCATATATATATTATATCTGGGTGTTTATATAATCTAAGACTTTTGCAATAAAAATACTTGCAGTTTTCACCAATTAACTTTTTAACAACCTGATCTTGTGGTTCCTTTAGTACTTATTCCTATATGTATCAAGAGGGAAATGAGACAAACATACATTAAAATTTCGTATTTTTATTTAAGAAACTAAATATATCTCAGATCAGTTGGGGATCAGAGGCTAAGAGCCTCATAGCAGAAATCGACCGGCGGATGCGACAGAATAATGGTGACTCTCGTTCCGGGTCGTTCCTGATGCAAAGGATGGCCATTGCTATTCAGAGAGCCAATGCCGTCTGTGTCATGGGCACGTTTGCGTCGGGAGCTATGCAGGACGGGTTAATTTGACGTCAAATTTATTGACATGTTGCTACAGTATTTGTTATTTTTTTTTGAAACTTGATAATTTAATATAAAATAAAAGTACAATATATTTAAATATAAAATAATAAATTTAAATATAAATAGTTTCATAAGAAATAGTTTCGTACATAATATATTTAAATATAAAATAAAAGTAAATATATTATATACGAAAGTAGATGTGAGAGCCATAATTTTTCCGTTTATCTAAAGGGAGACAGCGGTACAATGCCAGCTGGCGCAGTGCAAGTGAACCCTCGCACAGGATCACGACTGAAGGCAGAGGTGCGTTGCGATGGTGCATCAATATTGCAAGCTTCACCTCGGTTTTCACGTCACAACCAAAACCATTTAGGTAAGCAAGTGAAAATGTATTTTCGAAAGTCCTTCCGAAAGTCTTAGTATTTGAACCTATTAGAAAAGCTAGGAGTTACTTTTGTAGCGACGATTTTTTTACTTGTCTCTTAACCAATCCTTGTTGCAATCAAGGTCATATTTGCCTTAGATGTTTTACATTATGCAATGGTTTACAGGAATGTCTTAGTGGAGCCTTATTACACTTTCCATGTCTATTACAAATTCTTTACCTCATGAGTATGAGTTTCTCACTAGGTCATATCAACTTCACAAACATTTACATATACTCACCCATTTCAGTATAGTAGTATAGTGATGGTTTATGGGACACAGCGGGTTTACGAGAGTTTCAACTGCATGCAAGCAATAAAATCCGTACTTACTTTTTATATAGAATACAGTTCTGTATGTTAAGTATAGTCAAATCATATGGATACTTGTTCTAAAAGGTTTTTACGTGGGAATCGAGTCAATAATGCTGAGATTAAAGGCGGCAGGTACATTGCCGTTCTGCTATCGGCGTAATTTTTTGTTGTAACTTTTCGGAATTAATTACGAACAATTTGTGATAATAAAACGAGGGAGACTGATGATTTTTGCTCTTTTTGCCTTTTTAATATACAGTATTTAGTTAAATTTATTAGACTTTTGTGCTACAGCCAATATTGTCCTACTATTTGGCTTGTTATCGAGATAAATTTTCCGATTTTCTGTTGATTTGACACATAAAAAATGAACAAAGTATCTGAACAAATCGTTATAAATAATAGCGAAGAGTAATTGTTGAAATTGTTAGAGAGCTGTGGTGCAACAAAGAGACACACTCAGACACAGATACACAATTCAAACTTATGATCTCCTACATTTTATTTCAGGTGTTGGAAATCAATTCATTTTTCAACACCATCTGATGAGATACACGACAAGATTTTCATCAAGAACTTATTGTTATCAGGAACTTCACCAAATGTAGGAACGACGAACTCAGTCAGCGGGGGAGGGCCGACTGTGACTGGTGTAGCAGCCGAAACTGTGTGTGCAGTCGCGTGTTCCAGGTGTGCATGCTGTGGGTGCACGTTACTAGAGGCTACTGCGAGACACGAGCAAAGGGTTGCTGCTAATGAACGCCTGGAGAGAGCGAACCTTGAGTGGAAGCAGGTGAATAGCATTCCTTTTGTATTGTATGGTGGCTGTAGATGTAAATATCTGCACTAATATAATAAAGCTGAAGAGTTTGTTTGGTTGAACCCGCTAATCTCAGGAACAGAATAGTCCGTTTATCGAAGGAGGCTAGCGGTTATATATATCATTACGCTACTATCCTGGAGAGTGGAGCAGTAATCATAAATGTCAACAAAATAGAATTTTTTTAATACATTATTATAAAAGTAATAAACTACGGAATTAACTGGGTGCGACGGTGTTCGAATTATGTCACGGGCGAAGCCGCGGTGGTCAGCTAGTATATGTATAAAGAAACATAAAACTCAGAAGACTACTGTATCGTATGACCTGCAAAACCTGAATAGAACTATATGGACGCGTTATATGCCATGATTTATCGAAAAAAACCTTCAGTGTTCATTCATTCATTGTTTTAAATTTGTCCATTGTTAAGAGCCCAATTCGTATTCATTCAATTCTGTGTTGTTACAATAACGATGCCCTAAACATGAAATGTTTTTTCGTAGATAATATCTGGAAATAAAAATAAGCTTACATATTATTCAACTAAGAATTGATGGAAGCATTCCTTTATTCAATATAAATATTGACGGTGTAGCCAGTCAGGATAAAAAATCCATTTCATACCAAGTGTATTATTAGGTTTAGTATCGTGAAAACGAAAATTCCACAACAAAGGGACTGAAGTATAATTATGTTTAATATAATTTTACGTGGTTTGAGTTTTATTTCTGTTTGTGGGCTGCTGCGTATTGATCATGGTTTTGAACGAAATAGATTGTTACCTAAATAAACAATAAATGATTCAACTTGAATTTTGTAAAATGATTTTTGTAGTATTTTTCTATTTGCGAACAAGCCTTCTTAGATTTAAATTAGATATCCATTAAACGCGATAGGTATACACGTTGAGACTATTTTTAACAGTCATGAACTATATAGCTATAGCTGAATCATGGTTATAGCTGAATGTTCTAACAATATATTTAGAAAATGGGGCCCAAATTAAATTTCGTGACCGTACGGCGTAAAAGCTTTCGTTTAAGAACACTGCAAGTGTAAACACCATTTAAGAGTGTAAGTATTAGGTGAGAAATATCTATTGAGGTTATTTAATATTGATTTAAAAGAAAAAGTTAGTACTAATAACTCTTGAGTTCATAATTTGTCAGATTGTGTAACAAATTTAAATACTAAAGTTTGACCACGATCGCTGAGCGATACAGTGGTCGTGGTCAAACTATAGCAAATTGGTGACATATCCAATAGACAATATTCTGATTTTGGGTAATATAAATATAGAAGTACTGTGTGAAAATGAATAAAATATGATATTAATTTATTACTATCAATATGGAAACCTAGTAATTAAACACTATACAGCTCATAATATTGAAATCAAAATGGTAAAACAATAAAGACTAATGAAGGTTATTATCATCATCAACCAATTTACAAAATAATGACTATTTTTGACTTTATGCAATGTTGTTATTGTTAACGGAGAAACAGTTGCTTTTCTAAAATGTTTACAGATTTTTGTAAAGTTTATTTTTCGATTCAATATTGTTGATTGTGTTGTAATGTGTGGAGATCAACGTTTTTGGAATTTAAAAGCTATTAAAATGGTTTAGTCGTCACATTTCTTGACTAATTCTTACCCAAGTCTCTACCAGTTGCTTTGCAAGTCTATCAGTGAATGTAAACGAAGAATCATTCCTAATCATGTTCATAAGTTTTAATATGTATTAAAAAAAAAATCTGAACTTCTATACTAATATATAAAGCTCAAGAGTTTGTTTGTTTGGTTGAACGAGCTAATCTCAGAAAAAAAACTGTTGGATAGTCAATTTGAATCGATAATGTTAGAATGGGTAATTATAATTATTGCTAGTAAATAAATAATATAAAGAAATGATTATTCTATTGTTTCCAATACCCTGAAATGTCTAGAATGTCAATCAAATTTGAATGTTAATACCCAAATGACTTGTGAAACTGATGTCATATGAGTTACAGTTAGTTATTAATCGTCTCATACGTAATACGTCTCGAATATTATAATCAGACAGAAAGCCTAACTTCCAGAATATTTATCAACATAATATCAAGTTATGGAAGAACAATGAGATTTGAATACATTATAGATTATTATCAAATATGTAGGTATTATTCTTGATGTTGGCAGTTACATTATTCTACTAATATAGTGCTTAGCTTTTCAAAACTTGCAAGATAGAAAAGATTTTTTGAATCATTCGGATCTGGCAACGATTCTGTCTACTGTATGAGGGTGGTCATAATTCGAAACAGATTGTATAGATTTTTATACCGTGTATGTTTTTCTACAGGAAAATTCTAGAATCACAGTTGCTTTTGTAGAATCTTATAGGTGATTCTTTCTAAATTATTGCCATGCTTCCAGAATCTACTTACTTATAATATTTGGGTATTTTATATTATATTTTTATTCGTGGTTAGTGTTCTTTTCAGCCATTTGACTTGAGTAATTTTTAATTTTGTTTAACCGAAAATTTGATTTGAAATATCAACTAAATAAACATTTATTATTTGAATGTAAACGGCCTTCATTAAAAAATGTCCGTTGAAATAATTTCAATATTTTTGAGAGCGACTCTTAACTCAAAAGTCGAATTTTCTCCGTGGTAATGTTGAATTAAAAATTATTTTGTTACAAAAATTTACCTTTTACGTCCTTTTTACTTTAAGTCTCGCAGGAATAAGAGGGGTGATAAATTTGTAGCTGCGGAATAACTAATGAATCAATTTTGATGCGATTTTATTTTAATTTTACATCTGTTTAAGATATAATCGAGATAGTTCTTACTTATGTATATTTTTTCATTTAAAAATACTTATACACTTACTTTGCCTACAAATAAGTCTTATTAAGAAACGAGATATTCCATACGATTCTGATAGAGCTTTTGTGTGTGTAACGATATCCTATAGCTTATACGATAAGTGCGTCGCCATATTTAATTTATCTGATGGAAGATACAAAATCTGTATAAATCTGTTGTCTGTGTCTATAATAAGTTATATACACATAAATATATACTTCTCAGGTGGCAGTTGTTGCTGACCGGGCGCTGTTGGCTGTGTTCGTGCTAGTCACCGCGATATCAACTGCTGCTATTTTATTGCCGCAGTTAAACAATCTCCATGTTGGAAATACGCCTCTAAAACCGCCAATTTAGAGATTACGATAACCTGTATATGGAACAAGCCTTCTGCCAACAATTAACTGTGTCAAAAATAAATGTGCCAAGGAAAACTATGTGCCAAAGTATTATTGGTTGAAAATAAAGGTTATAAGGCTGGAATGTTAATAATTAAGGTTATACGAGAAACTAAGTGTAATTGTAGTAGTAATAGTATTCATATTTGTAAATAAACAGCTAGGCTATACATAATTATAATGATTTCAAAAAGCTCGTCATAAATTATGACTGTAATGAGCAAGATGATTTTCAGAATTGTACACTTTTGATTTGATTTTAATAATTATAAATTGTTAATCTAAGTAGGTTAGGTTAGGTCCTATCACGGTTAATGTTCTTAACCATGATAGGACCAATTTTACAAAAGAGTCAATAGACTATACTGGTCATCTACTGACTGGTAATGGTTGAATTTTCCTCTGTAAACTTATTAAATTCTAAAAACTGTTCAGCCAGAATGAACACTTAAAACATGATGGTACAAACATTATAGCCATATTTTTCATTTATATGACTTTGGAAAATATACTTTAATCTCTCAAATGTCTTATGCAACTCATAGGAGCAAAAGCTAATAAAAATTATCACAGTTATTTTTTTACGACCTTTGTTTAAAACAATGCAAACCATATAAACAAATGTAAGCGTCAATAGAATCAAATATACATAAAATTTGTAATGTTATTGTCTACAGAAATAAGTTAGATATTAAAAGTTAAAGTGAATATTCATGACTAACTTAAAAAAGAAATTGAGGCGAGGTAAATCAAGCACCCTCCGATGCAGCGAATTGTGCGGAGTGATATCATACCGTTACTAAGTTTGAACCAAATTTTGAAACATTTATTTATTTTAAAATTTTGTAAAAAAACAATTTTTTACGTACATACATATTGTCACGCGTTTATCTCCGAAGGGGTAGGCAGAGGCTCACATTTTACCGTATGCATTTTTGTCCCACGTAACAGGTGGTGAGCTTTTATACCACCCTAACTTCATGTATGTTCGAATTATGTAAGTCCTATTCGTTTATCAGGTAGTCCATTGCTTAGAAAATATCCTTTGGGTTCTTCTGTAAAATGTTCAACCTGGTATTTTTAGGTATCTAAACAGATAAAAATAGTGATAATTAAAATTGGGATAAAAACTATTATTTTTGGCTTAAAATGGATTTTCAAGGCAAGAAGTTTTTTGTATACATGTATTATGCACCCAGTACATTGCGAACATGAATATTTTGTTAAAAGGTTTTTTACTATGGTCAGTAGTTATTGTAGGACACTTTTTACACAGCGCGATCTAGCCTAAACTAAGCTTTAAGCTTGTCGCGTACTCTACCACTGCGCCACCAAGGCTAGTTTTTAGTAAAAATAAGGAATATATGGAGAAAAAATACTTCGATAGTACCGATCGACCATCGATTCGATATCTGGCATGTTTTATTTCACTTCAGGCATATTGTATTTAAGCGAGAACTATTTGAGAAGGAAACAAGAGCTTTTCTCCCACATCCTTTCTATAATATTTCCCGCCGAGAGCAATTGTCTCTGATCTACTTGGCGCGGCGATACGTCACTTACAGAAGCACTCCAGTAACGAATTGCTTGTTGTATTCGTTATGTACTCGTATTATGATCTCGGCTGATATTAGTCTGGTGTCGCCTAGACTACATACTATCGAAAGACCTTGTAATTTTATTGCAATCTTGATAAAGATGTTTTTTTTTTCTTTTAATAAAATAAAAGGCTTATTGTTGTAATGATAGCTTAAAAATTGTAAGGAGGAATTTTATAGAGACAGTCTAGTGTGTCTGTTCAGTTTAGAGGTTTTAATACCTTTGTTTATAATACTACTGTTACATTTAAGCTAAATAATTCCATCTCTTGTACAGACAAAATACAACGACATACCAAAATACCGACTCCAGATATAAGTATTTGGTAAGTATGTAAAACTTTTAAAATTTGAATTTGTTTTGCTGTCATTTAGCAATTTTTTGGATTCTGTGTTCATGTTTTCTTACAGTAGAAAACATAAATTATTGAGAATATAAATTACCTAGTGAATTACAATTTAGAATTAATTTAGATAGCGATGTCGCTCTTATCGCTAACAGCGATTTATCTTCCAGGCCATCTTTACATGGTCATAAGCACTAGAATTGCCTGTGACATGTGGTTATATTAAAAAGACAAAGGTAGCCTAAGAACCAGTGAAAAGTTACATGTATCTGGTATGTGTTTGACCAGACCTGGGGTTTTGTACAGTGAGGCCTGTATACCTGCCATACATGAGAAGGGGAGTCACTAAGCCCTAAGTGGTGGACAAAACCGGTCTGGTCAAATACATACCGGATAGGTACATGTAGCTTTTCACTGGCTCTTAGGCTACACATAGTTGTATTTGTGCCAAAAAGGGTAATTACGTCAATTACCGACAGACATGACGCCACATATAGAATACCACACTAGCATTTACATACATAGACACAAAGTCGTAGAAAATTTTAAATTTTCTAAACATGTCGTATTTTGTTTTCTCTCACTGGTTCTGTGAGTTGTATTAATAAAAAATAAGTTAGGCACAAATACCAAAATACGCACACGCAACATACCCCGTATTTGTTCCGTAAATCGCACTTTAAGGTACGGGCCGCAGCCTGGCCACATCTTAGTCAAAAAGTGTGTTGTAATGTAAGTAGGTGTAGTTAACCTATGACAATATGAAGTCATTCCTAACAGTCATGTCTTTCGTTTAATTACATTTTACATGGTTACGATATAACCTAGCATAATATCAACACGATTATGCCTAAAATAAGCCTTATTACAAATCATTGAATGTTATTTTATTGTGACATAATGTTATAATTATTTCATACCTGTAAGAAAATATGATGCCAAACAAACACACACACATACAAACGTTGGATACTACACAATTTAATGATACAGTAAAATTATATTAAGCTCATGGTTGTTACAATATGTAAATAATATTAAAAATAACATGTTTATAAATGTAGAATTATCAGAAGTTGTTAATTGAAATAACAAAAAGGATTATATTGTACAACTAAAAAATAAAGTTTGTGAAATAAATGTCGTATCACTTATTGTTGTTGCTGCCGTAGACTCTGGCTATGACGCTTTTTTTTTCGTGTGAGAATCCTCATTGATGCTATGCCTGATTCCTACCGACTAAAACCACGAGTAAATCTTCCATCTGTCTATGGCCAGGAGTCCCGGGTGAACCCACGAAAAGATAGCCCCAGGACTCCCGATAGAGTTTGTCCGCTACCGCAGGCTCGTTCAGGGGGGTCGGGTGTTATCCTGTCTCTTTAGGGGGTTTGGGTGTTATACCACTTACTTGAGGGGGTGAACTACGTGCATTTAACCCTCACGCCACGCCACCTTCCATGGCTTGCTTCTGTAAGAACGGTGAGCACCCCTCCCGCCGTACTCAGGTCCCCCGTACCGGAGGCCGGTAGTCTTGGGCGAAGACAAGTCCGCGTCGCCCTCGCCGTAGACTGCGGAACTCGGAAGGAAAAGTTCTCTTTCGCTCTCTCTCCGCCGCCTCTTTTGCGAGCGTGACTTGCTCGTCCAGCTGCGGCGTCCCACTTACTCTCGCTGATATCACCATGATCTCCAGCGTGAGAATGTCCACGCCCAGACCCGCAATGAAGTCTCAGCGCTGCAGCTCCCACACTGAACACTACGACAGTGTATGCAGCGCCGTATCCTCGTTGCAGTCCGTACAGTGCTGGCACGCTGGGGTTACGCCTACTACGTATACGCCTCTGAAACTTACCGAAGCACACGTGTACCGGGGTAAGTATCATAAGGAGGCAAAGTCTCATCTCCCGCGATGGGGCTCGACACCGCCCGTTAGTAGAGGATCGTTGACAATCCGCATAGCAAACCATTCTACCGAGTCGAACGTCAAAGCTTGTATTCAGGTGCACCAGCCCAAAGGTGACAGCAGTACTCCATGTGTGACTGCACACGCGACTTATAGAGGAGCTGTGTTTGCTTCGCAGTAAAGTACTGCCACGCCCTGTTGGGCACCTCTAGCTTTTTGGACGCCACTCACTAGAGATCTGAACACTGAGGATCCCAATACCATTGGAGATAGAGCAAATATTTGTTTCAACCCAGGAATCGAACCCGGGACCTTAGCGCGGCAGTCGCATACACTACCACTGCACCTCCGAGGTACCTATAAGAAAAGTATTAAACGGAATTGGTTAAAAAATAACAACAAACCGTTACGTATAGAGTATAAGATATACACCAGTTTAAAAATAAATTCAGAATATCACTAAATAAACGGTTTTACTCACGTGTAAATTTCGGGATAGCCCGAATAGTTTCGGAACTAACGGAGGTCCTTTTTCAAGAGAAGCGTCAAGCTACGTCGGAAGCTGCGCTGGCACTGCACGAGAGTAAAACCATTTATTTAATAATAATGAACATCGCTCACGAAAGTTATTATTCAAATTCAGAATATTTTCACATAACGAAAAATATTAGACACAGTTCTTTAAAAGAACATTGGAAAGCTATTTGTTCTGCGTTTAGTTATCGCAGCCTATATTTCTTCACGGTCACTCAATTTTCTAGACGAATCACTTTGTTTTCAATAAACGTTATAAAAAGAGACTCTTTTATATTCTTTAGATATAAATCTTACCTATTTTGTTGTTATTTGAGAAATTGCGATCATTAGTTTAAAGTTCTTTTGGTTGGGGTCATTCTTCTTTTGTAATATTGTTAGTATTTAAAAGTATTTCTCGTAAAAATGTACAGGCAGCTTATCTATCTATGGCATGTCATAGAGTCTAATAGGCCTTGTAGAGTTTTTGATCTCGTTTAAACTAATACCGACTGTAATATTATATAGGCGTATGCGATAGTTGATGATTACTACCAATATGTTTCTTTTACGAAATCTCCTAGAAGTATTTATACCTAACTAACTACCTTCAAGCTATATCCCTGACTGGGTAGCCAGAGAGGACGATCTGTCCTCTCTGGCTACCCAGTCAGGCTTCGCAATCCATGCATACTTCCTTCGCTTCTTGCAGATTCATCAATCGCTTCATATGCACATCTTAGGCGTATTTATGAATTTAGCAAATATACCTAGGTTGAAATTAGTAGTCAGATCTTAAGGGGACTAAAATTCCCCTAACCAATAACCTACAATATCACAATACATTTCGTTGAAATCCATTCTTTTAAATTGACGCTACACTTTACATAGTATCATTTATGTTTTTGGCGTGAAAATTAAAAACAAACGAATTACATATTTCCCTAATCAAACAAGCTCAATTAAAAATATTAAAAGGTCGTCCAATTCATAGTACAAAAGTAAGTAAAAGTCCTTATGAAAACTTGAAATTAGAGGAATTTTCTGAAGGGTTCTTAAAAATGTAGCAGTCACTGGTGACAGATTTCGTAATTCCACTTTCTAAATCAATTCAAACCTGCTTTTATTGAAATTGAATTTCTTTTCTTTTGACTGTGCCTAATTTAGCTCTTTTACTTTAAAGTTTGCTAATAAGAGATGTTTTCAATTTGTAACCGTCCAATAAGTTGAGACCACGAATTACGATATTGGGGACCTCATCATTTTAGTTCTCATTAAATGAAAAGGAAATTATGATAAAAAATACGGAGAAAGCCGCTAGCTGAGCGAGGACAAGTTTTGATATAAAACAAGACAATTTGTGTGGTTATGAAAATTAAGTTCAATTTGTTTACAATTTCCGCACAATCTTCTGCGTTGAAATCGCAACGTAAGCTAAACGGGATCATTAATCATAAAGGAGTTACACGAGCTGGCATACATGACAAGTAATTTTGGAACATATTAATATGTTGTAAGCGCGTATTAGCTCTTGTTTTAGGCAATACTGACTTAGAACAAGAGGTTGTGTGCATTAAAATATTTATATAAAAAACCGGATGAAATTAAAAAATGAAATCTATTGCCTAATATTGAGAGCACATTTGTAATTATTTTACTATTTGGCTTAGTCATTCATACATACATACATATTTTAACGCCTTTATCCCTGAAGGGGCAGGCAGAGGCATATTAAACGCCCACATTTCACCGTTAGCATTTTTGTCCCACGTAACAGGTGGTGAGCCCATTGCCGTGTTGAAATGGACAGGCGCAGGCTGCGGCGACCCGTTGTTGAAATTTTTTAAGCCGCCCATTATGCCTTCTACTTGCCTTAACGACTGCCATTTTATTGGCAACGGCCAACGGCTTAACGTGCCTTCCGAAGCACGGAACTGGGGTGGGTCTAAAGGGCCGAATTAATTTAATAAAAATAAAATATGTCTATTTAAGATGTTAAGTTTGGAAGAAATTTTGAACCCCTTGCCTTTTTCGTGAGGTGGTATCACAAAGGCTAAAAGGTCCTATGTGCTAGACACTAAGTAGCACGACCAATTAAAGTCTTGGTAGTCTCGGACTGTACTTAGTCATTATATCATAATTAAGTCTTTTTAGTTCATATTTCATCCTTTTCTTTATATGACTAGGTGTCTTTGTCTTTTACATCTTAGTCACGTATAGTATCAAGTCAGTCTTACCCCAGTAAAGTTGTAGAAACGTTACTAAAGTTTTCAGTGGAATTTGCACGACAAGATATATAATCGCGTTTTTCTGCGACATATCATTGCTACAGTGATCGTTGTCCCGATTTTTATCTCTAAGGATCTCCATTTTTACACATATAACAATGTTTTAGAAATTAGTATAAAGCAAGAATCCGCTATCTGCCAAGTTCCCGCGCAAACCCAACATTCAATTGACAGAATTAAATAATATTATGATAATTTAAGCAAAACTGTAAACAGAATTTTTCTAAACAGAATCTGACTTGAACCAAGTAATCTATAAGCTCAAGAATTATATGGAGAGCGTTCAGTTGACCACCAACATAAATTATATTACTAATCCTACCATAAATTCATAAAGTTATCTCAATTCTACTCTAATATGATTTGTTTGAGCTATGACGTCACCTCAAACAGTGCTGCTAGTTTCAAGCCTGCAGTCGACGGTTGTATAGCTGGGGAACAAACGCCGACTATTCACGATACACGACAACAGCCTATGCTGTATACGTATAGGTAGATATACAAACAGCTTAATAGGGATGAGAAAATGAAGGGAGTGCATTAATCGTGTTTCCTTTTTTCATTTTCATTTTTTTATTGTTATAAATGTTAGTTCTATTCAGTCATAATTCATGAGATAGATAGATGTTTTTACTACCATAATAAATAACAACTTCTAGCCGTGATCGGCATATTTTAATTTGAATATAAAGTTTCAGTCCGAGACTACCAGGACTTTAATTGGTCGTGCTAATAAGTGTCTAGCACATAAGACCTTTTAGCCTTTTTGTTACCAACTCACTTAAAAGGCAACGGGTTCAAAATTTCTTCCAAATTTAACATCTAAAATAGACACATTTTAATAAATTTATTCGGCCCTTTAGACCCACCCCAGTTCCGTGCTTCGAAAGGCAGATTAAGCCGTTGGTCCCGGTTGCCAATAAAATGGCAGTCGTTAAGCCAAGTTGAAGGCCTTATGGGCGGCTTAAAAATTTCAACAGCAGGTAGCAATAACCTGCGTCTGTCTCTTTCAACACGGCAATGGGCTCACCACCTATTACGTGGGACAGGACTACACATGGTGGGCATATAATATATATGCCTCTGCCATCCCTTCGGAGATAAGGCGTGATAGATAAATAAATAAATATAAAGTATACATAACTTTATACACTATAATGTTATGGACCAAGTGATTAATGAGGGCATTAATTATAATACCCGAGCAATGTAATATAGGATCATTGAAGCTCCACGGGGCACCATTTACAGGGTGGCTACAAAAAAAATCATGCGTCGAAATCATATACCTACTAAATTGTACATTTTTTATAATGCCCGGGCATTTAAATTAAATATATAATAATAATAAACTATATAATAATTTATGATATCGGGTCTTATTCGCGACGTATAAAGTACAAAGCTTACCTTATACTTCCCGACGTTTCGACCGGATTACACCAGCCTTGGTCATCTGATTATGATTTAAAAGAACCTTGGTAACTCTTATATCTTGTATATACTCGTCTTATACCATTATTCGTATTTTCTTAGTAATCATATTTTCTACATCCATGTCCAAACATTCTAATCAAGGTCAAGGGTCAAGCACCGCGCCTTCCAAAGTTCTCCTTTCTTCTTGGGTCACTTTACCTTTCAAACTCTGATGTTAACTTAACCCGCTGTTCTTTCCTTTTAGGACTTTCATAAACACAATTTAAACAACAACAAGAACACTTCCTTTGTTGAAATACGTAACCAGCTTAAAAAAATTGTTGCCAATGAGTCTTTAAATTTTCAGCAAGTAAATGGATCGCCCAATTTATTCAAGCTAGACCAAGGAAGACTTAATAGGGTTATAAGCCGCTTAATGCATCTCTCGAGCCAATATAGCCTAGGACCCAGCTTATATTTTAATAAGTAGGTAGTTTTTATTTACCTATAGTTTTTTTAAGTTAAGTAGGTACACGACAAATTTAATTAATTTCAGATATTTTGGCGGTTTATTGACTCCTATCGTTATCTTGATGAAAAATTAAAATACTTAATATGTAATTCATTTAATTTCATTTTAATTTTTTTTAATAATAATTTAGTGAAAATGAAATAAAATTGAAAGGAATTAAAATTAAATGGATGAATGAAATGAATGAAAAATTCAATTAATTTTATTCTCTCTTAATTATTATTAATATTAGATATTGTGAGTACCAGCAGAGAAAAAGTTTGGGAAAAGTTCGAAAGATTGATAGATACAAACTAGGATTAGATGACGATGAAATTTAATGAATAATAATAAAAGTAAGTTCATTTCAATTTCACTTAATTATTATAAAGTGTAAATGATTTTTTTTCTCATTATTTTCATTCATTCATTAAATTTTTATTCCTATCGTTTTTATTCGTTAAATTTCATACATACATACATATTGTCACGTCAAGGGGTAGGCAGAGGCATACTATACGCCCACATTTCACCGTATGCATTTTTGTCACACGTAACAAGTGGTGAGCCCATTGCCGTGTTGAAATGGACAGGTGCAGGCTATGGTAACCTGCTCCTGAAACTTTTCAAGCATAGTATAAGCCCACTTTTCACCATGTGTATTCGGATCCTGTCCCACGTAATAGGTGGTGAGCCTATTGCCCTGTTTAAATAGACAGACATAATACTTAAAAGTGAATTTAAATAATACTTAAAAGTACTAAATAAATAAATAGCTGCCAAAGCTACGGTCTTGATGTCCATTTTTCGTGCGTACGTGTTGCGTCTCTCGAGAACCAACACAGACTGATCCACCTACAGACGTATGGACGGCTCGTGGAGATCTATCTGCGGATGCATCTGTCGACGTCTGCGGACGCATCGGCTGATGTGTAGAGGAGGCATTATAAATTACCCTCCGAATGTGTACGATAGACAGAGTCCGCGGAACAGCGACTTAGCTAAAAATTCTTAGCAGAAGGCAGGCGGGGTATAGGCGCAAACGGTAAGATATCGCGTCCATTGGTTAAATCGTCCTAGTATTGACAGCATTATAATATATTTCAAAAACGTGTTTCCCAAATTGTATCCAGAACTTTTAGATAACAAATGTACAGCATTGTAATATTTGGGTGTGTTGGTAAAATTAAATACTCGTATATTTTTCCCTTTTCTATTTCACAAAGAAGTAAGGCTAACAATTAAGTTATAGAAATGGCTCTGGACCGTTGTGATAAAGAGAATAATCCAATCGACAACTTTCTCGAACCCCGCCTAAACTAACAAGCATTTCATTCCAAGTGATTACATACTGTGAGCGATTGTGAGAAGCGTCACATTTTCCATTTAGGTCAGATAAACTATTGGTAAAATATACCAAATTAGATGCAATTACGTAGAAAATTAATTAAAAAATGAAAGCACTTGAAATATTGCGAATATTAAAAAGTCTCATCTCAACCGATCGATGGCTGCCCATACTTCTCTCGCAAGGATGAAATGCCTCCTTTTAGGGCGATAGTATGAAAGTCACTTTGTCATGATGACTCTGAATGTAGCTCTGATAGTGGAACAGACAAAAAAAGTGACGCCACCTAGCAACACGGATTACCTACGCCATTTCGAAATACTTTTTAACGAATTTTGTTTCGTCGATGACGATTAGTCGAAAATATTATTGTTCGACGCCTTAATTCTAACACATACTTAATACACTATTATTTATGCCGTAAAGAAAATCTGTCTTAAAAAAGGTAGGCAAACTATCTTTATCTCTTTGTTATAATATCTAGTTTGTGAATTGAAATCTAGCTGTAATTTTGAGGGTGTGTAAAGAATAAAAATTAAATTTAAGATAAAACACGGTACAACACTACATCGCAGTACATTTGCAAGGCCACCAGCCTAGTGCTCGCGACGAAGCCTACACGGGCATTTAGTTGACATCCCACTCATGCACCTATGTGCATCAGTGTGTCAAAAGTATTGTGTTTATGTACCTATGTAATACCTATGTACATAAAGACAATACTTAGAGAGTTTCTGAGAGCAATAATATCACTATTAGATCTTTAAGCTTGAATGGCTTGCTGGTTAAGTAGGCGACATCCTGTGGATGTGAATACAATATGCATAGAAATAAGACCAATCTATTTTGTAATAAAGATAGAATACCCTGAAAAGCCGTCGGTACCGGTTGACAGTAAAATGGCAGTCGATAGGTCAAGTTGAAGGCAAGCCGCCCGCTTGAAAAATTTCAACAACAGGTCGCCACAGCCTGCGCCTGTCCATTTCAACACGGAAATAAGCTCACCACCCGTTACGTGGGACAAAAATGCATACGGTGGGCGTATAGTATGCCTCTGTCTACCCCTTCGGGGATAAAGGCGTGACAATGTATATGTGTGTATCCCTGTTTTTGCCCTGAGGGTTGTCGCAGAGAAATACAGGTCGAAGAACACGCCTCTGCACGGTTTGTTTCTAGACATGCAGAAGGCCTTCGACTAAGGTAGCTCTTTTGCTATCTCATTTTTTAATTTTTCAAGCCAAATTATTGGCAAGTACAACTGCTTTTATTGAGCAGAAAAGTTTTGACACTTCACATTTGAAAAATGAAATCCAAAAAATTAGTTTATAGGACAACCGATAATAAATCTGGCCAGTTGACTTTGGCCCCTGAGAATAATCTTAATAAAAATATTGTTTTTATAAACCTGGTGCACCATAATGTTAGAAGTTTAATAAATGGGTTAGAGCTATACATTAATGCAAATTCTATTAATATTTTTGTGCTACAGAGCACTGGTTAAAAGATCATGAAATCACATTGTTGAACTTCGTAAATCACCAGGTTGCTAGCTCGTTCAATAGAAAACATTCTAAACGTGGAGGCTCTTTAATATTAATTAATAAAAACTTAAAATTTAAAGAACGTAAAGACTTAGTAGCCCTCTCCATTGAGCGAGTTATTGAGATTGCCAGTATTGAGTTTGAGCATTTCATCTTGTTAAGCGTATACAGTCCCCCTGATGCTTCTTACATTAAATTTGAAGAAAAGCTTGAAGAAGTACTGTCAAATGCTGTTCTAAGAGATTTTCTTTACGGCATAAATAATAGTGTATTAAGTATGTGTTAGAATTAAGGCGTCGAACAATAATATTTTCGACTAATCGTCATCGACGAAACAAAATTCGTTAAAAAGTATTTCGAAATGGCGTAGGTAATCCGTGTTGCTAGGTGGCGTCACTTTTTTTGTCTGTTCCACTATCAGAGCTACATTCAGAGTCATCATGACAAAGTGACTTTCATACTATCGCCCTAAAAGGAGGTATTTCATCCTTGCGAGAGAAGTATGGGCAGCCATCGATCGGTTGAGATGAGACTTTTTAATATTCGCAATATTTCAAGTGCTTTCATTTTTTAATTAATTTTCTACGTAATTGCATCTAATTTGGTATATTTTCTCTCTATAATACTTTGTGGAGATTTTAATGTAGATATAATAGATACATCATTAACTCCATCAGAGAGAAATAAAATGAAAAATTTATTTCAATCCTTTAATCTGCATAGTACATTCTTAGAACCCACTCGTATTACAGCCACCAGTGCAAAATGTATTGATAATATTTTTACTGATATTAAACCTATAGATAATGTATTGTGGATCCTGTAGAGTCAGATCGTCGTGGCCAATGGATAAAGTTTCCTAAAAGAAGTAATAAAGTCTGCAAAAAATAAAAATTATATGTACCAATTAATCAAAGTCGAATGAATAATTTTAAAGAAAATGTATAAAGAGATTACCATTTCTACCTAACTTCACTTGTGTAGACCAGTCATATAAACACTTATTTAATTTGATTAATGATGAGTTTGGCAAAGAAACCTCAGAAACACTACAGATTGGTGGTCGTCCTGTTTTCAGTGACTGGGCAACACCAGGTATCTTTAAAAGTAGAAAAAAAAAATAAAAAAAAAAATATCCATCACGCCTTATCCCCGAAGGGGTGGCAGAGGCATATTATATGCCCAGTTTTCACCGTGTGGATTCCTGTCCCACGTAATAGGTAGTGAGCCCATTGCCGTGTTGAAATAGACAGACGCAGGTTGTGGCTACCTGCTGTTGAAATTTTTTAAGCCGCCTATAAGGCTTTCAACCAGGCTTAACGACTGCCATTTTACTGGCAACCGGGACCAACGGCTTAACGTGCCTTCCGAAGCACGGAAATGCTCGCAAATGTAAATGCCACAAAGTGGTCACCCATCCGACGACCAGCCATAGTGAAAGTTGCGTACCTCAGTGATCGTTTACCGAACACTGAGACCGCGGGGCCACGAGCGCTTCTAAAAAATATTTGAATTATATTCAGAAAAATAATATAATTTTAGGCAAACCTTTCAGGAATATGTTAAAAATTATTCAAAGATATTTAAACAAACGTGTTATCTTGCAAAGTCAAACTTCATTAAAAATAAAAATTCCAATTCTGTGAATAAAATAAAAATGACTTGGAACATCATTAACTCTGAATGCGGTAGATCTTTGGTGACTGAAAGGGATTTCCACTTAAAAGTAAATGGTTGCCATGTTACAAGGGACCTGGAAGTGGCGAAGGAGTTTGAACATTTTTTCAAAAATGTACCTATATTGACAACAAATCTCTCCAAGCGTCTTTCAGTTCCGCTGAACATTTATTAGAAGAATCTGTTTGTTGCTGCAGGGTCGATTTGTATACACCGATATTTGCGCTCAGGACATTGTAAAAACATTTAAATGTATCGAAATTAAGAAAACCGCGGACCTTTGGGGATTATCGGTCAAAACTGCATCATGTATAATTGAGGTAATTGCGCCCCATCTAACAACTGTGTTTAATGACTGTGTTTCTAGTGGTACATTTCCTGATTTAATGAAACACAGCAAAGTCGTTACCTTGTTCAAGGCTGGCAGCGCTACAGATCCGTCTAATTTCCGACCAGTGTCGGTATTGCCAACTTTGAGCAAAGTATTTGAAAAAAATATCTTGAATCAAATGCTATCCCATTTGTTATAAAATAGTTCATAAAATATTTCATACGAAACAGTTTGGTTTTACGAAAGGGCGCTCAACTTCCGATGCTGGTGTTGAGTTATTAAAATGTATTCATGAAGCCTGGGAAGACAAGCACGATGCATTAGGTATATTTTGCGATCTATCAACATGAAACACTGTGCAAAAAATTACACCGCTATGGAATAAGAGGCAAAGCCCTCGACCTTCAGTCTTCATATTTGAACAATAGATTACAGAGGGTCGATATTAATGGTACACGTTCTGTAGGATCCATGGTTACAATGGGTGTGCCGCAAGGCTCGATACTTGGGCCATTCTTGTTCCTCATTTATATTAATGATTTACCATTTTATGTAGGGGACAGGAATAGGATTGTTTTGTTTGCAGATGATAACACATTGATTTTTTAAATTAAAAGACATAACTATGACGATGTAAACAATGCAATTGCAAGAGTAGTTCATTGGTTCAGTTCAAATAATCTTTGCCTTAATAAAATAAAACTAAATGTATAAAATTTACTCTACCAAATGTAAAACAAGTTGCGGCCAATGTTCAACAGAATGGACAAGTGTTAGAGTTTGTGGAATCAACTGTGTTCCTCGGTAGAACTATTGATGCCAATTTGCAGTGGGGCCCACACATAGCAAAGACAGCTTCTAGGTTAAGTTCGGCTGCATACGCTGTAAAAAAGATCAGGACTCTAACGGATGTGGATATGGCTAGAATGGTTTACTTCAGCTGTTTTCATAGTATTATGTCTTACGGTATTCTCCTTTGGGGGAGTGCTGCAGATTTAAATATTATGTTTGTTTAACAAAAGCGGGCTATTTATATAAAAAACGGCATATTCTAACCGTACCATCACAATACATTTTTGCCAATCTTATGTATGTCCAGAAAAATCTATCACAGTTTTCTAAACTCTGTGATAAACATAATATAAAAATAACCTTTACCACTAGAAATAAAAATAATCTTTCAGTCCACCACAGTTGACTACATAAGTGGTTGCGCCGGTTTACGATAAAAGAGTAACCGCGTTATTTTTTCTATGTTGCATCGCCAATCTACATTTGTTTTTAAATAATTAGTTTTCGACACTCCCCCCGTTTCCCTTTATTCCATTTCTCTTTCGCACCTACCTTGTCTCGCATAAAGAAGGAGCGAGACAGCTGTATTACGCGCGCAAGTACCTACGCTCGCGCCGCTAGCCTCTCACGGGCAGCGACCACGACTGAAGACGCTAAGTCTGTCCTACAATGACCGCAAGCGCGCGCATTCATCGAACCTTTCGCAACAATTGTGTTTTCCATGGATAAATAGCGTTTTCGTGCAAGGAAACCAGGAATTCAAGTCCAGGGACGCCCCCGGCAGCCTCCACCTCAGCATCTCGCAGCAAGCAGCAAGGTAGTGTGCTCATTCCTGTTTTTCCATTACTTTTTCCGTCGACAACCGCGTGTAAATTTCATTTTTGTCTTTCCCCGCAAATACAGTCCATTTTGAATTTATTAATCTCGCTCGCTCAACCATTTTCTGGTCCTAACGATTCGGATTTTGATCCACTCGCTTTAGTAGTTTGCAAATAGAAATGCAATAGTTTTTATCCCATAGGGAATAAACGCATAGGTATAGGTTATAGTTTTTATTCCACTACGGAATAAACTCATAGGTATAGGTTATAGTTTTTACTCCATTCGGAATAAACGCATAGGTAAAGGTTATAGTTTTTATTCCACCACGGAATAAACGCATAGATTAGGTAATAGTTTTTATTCTATAGGGAATAAACGCATAGATAATAGTTTTATTCCATTAGGGAATAAACGCATACTTACCTACTGTTTTTCGCATAGGTAGGTACTAAATAGTTGGTAATTTCGACTGCACCGCATAGTAATAGCACAGTATAAAGAGTAAACCTATCAGTAGCGTTACGCTTTTGAAGTTGACAAAAATGCCGACAACGTCTAGACAGTGATGCTTGTAGGGTTGTCACAAGTATACAAGGCTGATGTTATTTATAATTTATTTATTAACTCGTACTCGCAATCAACTATCAACATTATAATATAATATCTTAATCTTAATAATATTATAAATGTGAAAGTTTGTAGAGATGTTTGTTACTCTTTCACGTATAAACTACTGAATAGATTTTAACGAAACTTTACAATAATATAGCTTATACATCGGAATAACACATTTATTTTTTATCCCGGGAACAAGTTCTTATGGGAAACGGGAACGGGAAAACTTTTCTACGCGGGCAAAGCCAAACTAGTATGTATATATAATAAATCAATAATATAAATACCGGTTAAAAAAAAGGATCTGAGATTTCACCAATTGCCGCACACGGAAGTAAATAAGGTTCATTTCATGTCGAATCGATAGTTTTTTTTATGAGAAAGCGTTTACGAAATGGCTGCCGCGTAGTAGATATAAAATTATTGGGTTTTTAGCAATCAATATGGCCGCCGATCTAGTCTTATAAAATTTCATGTTGGGTATCGTATAAAGGGTTTTTTGGTATGCTGAGTACGAATTTCGTGTTAATTTTGCAATCCAATATGGCCGCCGTGTCATGGTTTTCAAATTTCACGTTAAGTATCGTATAAAGGGTTTTTTGGTATGCTGAGTACGAATTTAGTGTTAATTTTGCAATCCAATATGGCCGCCGCGCCGTGGTTATAAAATTTCATGTTGGGTATCGTATAAGGGGCTTTATGGTATGCTGAGCACGAATTTCGTGTTAATTTCGCAATCCATATTGGCCACCGTGTCGTTATAAAAAAAATCAAGGGAATGGGAGCATGAACCAGGAATGAGAATTGACGATGAGAACTAGGGATGAGAAATGGGAACTGGAAGCTGGGGATGGGAACTGGGAATTCAAACAAGGGTGAGCTGACATATGTAATCTCATATTATTACGTTTCTTCTTTTCACGGGTATCTTCTTTTTTTTATGAAGTTACCCGGGCTTTTAGTAGGCGTACATGGGGACATACTGGTCCAACACGCAGAGGCCCTTTGAGAATTTTAATCTAAAAGGAAATGGGACCCCCACTGCAGACAGTCCACTCCCGCCTTATGTAGAAGAACGATAATGGACCACCTCCAATGGGAATTAAACTATTCTAAATATGCTAACTAAGAAATGGGCTACTGGGTTGGGGGTTTGATGAACTAGGTGATTATAACTATGGATAAAGGCGGCGTCTGCCATTTTATATCTGATTATCCTAATTTTGGCAGACGGTGACTCGCCAACTCACTAGATCTTTACAATCGCCATAGGCATGATAAGCCTGTAAGGCGACAGGAGGAAACACCGGTGTGAGCGGCTTGGGGTGTCGAGCGGTGCGGCGCCGGTTTCACCATCGCGGGTCAGACCCGGAGCGGTCTTCCCCGTAGTTATGCCCTTGAAAATGACTCTTCCACCCCCGAGCATATAGCTCTGGCTCCCTCCCTCTGACCGGCCAATTAAAGCAAACCAGAGTTGAGATTTGCTGCACTTCCGGGAGTAGCACTCTCACTGCTCTCCCGTTAGCCCATTAAATAACCGGCGCAGAAGGGCAGCAAAACTCTGAGGAATCGGGACCGATGTGTAGCCACGCACATTCAGCTCGCCACAAGCTGCCCTGCGGATGTGAGCTTTCCAATAACTTTCTGATACATTTTTTGTTGATATCAGAAAGTGGATGATTCAAAAAGCGAATCTACTATACCCTCATAGGGTTGCGTTAATCCTATAAAAGATTACGATATACCCCTCGAGGACAGTCCTCGAGGGGTATATCATTATTATTATTAATTTGTTCAATTTGTCTCTCTGCGTTGAGCACTCTAAAAAAAAATCCAAATTCTATGGATACAAAGTTCGCCGGGTATATTAGGTATATTTTTAGTAGTAAATGAGTTAATGATAAATATTTTCGGATTTTGACTAACTGGACTTTATGCTACTGTTGTTTTCAACAAAAAAATATTGGTTACGCTTTGAACAAGTTTAAATATTAATTATGACGATAAACTTGAACACAGGATAACATAGTTTAGAGTATAGTTATAATCCCACATGTGTGGCTCCGCACACCATAATACTCTTATGCGATACCCAACATGAAATTTATAACAGTTGGCGCGGCGGCCATATTGGATTGCAAAATTAACATGAAATTCGTACTCAGCATACCAAGAAACCCCTTATACGATACCCAACATGAAATTTTATATCCACGGCGCGGCGGCCATATTGGATTGCAAAATTAACACGAAATTCGTACTCAGCATACCAAAAAACCCCTTATACGATACCCAACATTAAATTTTAAAACCACGGTGCGGCGGCCATTTTGGAATGCAAAATTAACACGAAATTCGTACTCAGCATACCAAAAAACCCCTTATACGATACCCAGCATGAAATTTTAAAATCACAGCGCGGCGGCTAATTGGATTGCACAATTAACATTAAATTCGTACTCTGCATACCAAAAAACCTCTTATATGATACCCAACATGAAATTTTATAACCAAGGCGCGGCGGCCATATTGGATTGCAAAATTAACACGAAATTCATACTTAGCATACTAAAAAACCCCTTATACGATACCCAACATAAAATTTTATATCCACGGCGCGGCGGCCATATTGGATTGCAAAATGAACACGAAATTTGTATTTAGAATATTAAAAATCCCATGAATTAAAGAAATCTATACAAAAATTCAAAAATCATAGCAAGCGGTCGTGAATGCGTCTGCCCTGAAAGACTGTCCCGAGCTACTAACAACATTTTGTTCGCAGCTCGGGACAAACCCTCCCGCGTCTCGTCCCTTGTCCCCCGCACGATTGCTCTGTCTAGACAGCTTCGTCGACCGACTGTATGTCTTTCGGCTGTGGTAATAGGTAGACCACGCGAACAGGTACCTAGGCCCGCGCGCGCAAGTACCTACGCTCGTTCGCGTCGCGTTTCGCTGCTCACCACCACTCCCATTTTGATAGTTCGTTAGTTTGGCACTATAGGTAGCTATAGTTGTTTGTTTTAACAATGCGTCCGAAAGAGATTCCGGATCTACAGTTAAAACTATTACACGCTAAGAAGGATAGCCTTTTTAAGCGTATGCAATCAATTTGTGATTATTCATCAAGGATCGCAGATGAATCAATAAAAGAATTGTTTTATCCTCGATCGAAACCGTAGATACTTTGCGCTTAGATTTCGAAAATGTTCGCGATAAAATTAACTTGCTTGAATTAAAATTAAATCCCGATTTCTTATTAAGTTATGACATGTCATCTTTCGAAGATTTAATTTGTCGCATAAAACGTGTCGCTAAGTCATTGCAAGCGCCCGTGCCCGTAATAGTCACCGATTCGAAACCGGGGCCAGCCGGTTTTGATTTGCTGAAACGGGACCGACCTAAATTACCGCCCATACAAAAACCCGAATTTGATGGCGATATTAAAAATTAGCCTTTGTTTTTCGCTAGTTTCGAAAATACAATCCATAATAATAATTCGTTATCGGATTACGAAAAATTACTTTACTTAGTTAGTAAACTAACCGGGAAAGCAAAAACCGTTTACGTATAACGCTTTGCACCGAAAATTATAGTTTGATTTTGAATACTTTGAAGGTCAAATACGAAGACAAACGCTTAGTAACAACCGCTTATTTGGATCAAATATTTAATTTGAAAAATAGCTCATCGTGTAATGAACACGACTTAGAAAAATTCTTAGATATTTTTGCATCAGCTGTTCGCGCCCTAAAGAATGTCAAGGTCAATGACCTCTGTGACTTTTCAAATCAAATCAAAAATCTTTATTCATGTAGGTCACAAAGTAACACTTATGAACGTCAAGATTACTGCTTTTACATTTACATTTACTGCCAGATTCGCAAAGCAATAGGTAGAGCCAGAGGAAGAACCTGGCAATAAAACTCATGGCCACTATTTTCTAACCGCCATTTGACACAGTTTGATTAACATGATATTTGACCGAATATACAGTAAAGAAATTTTACAAAAAAAAAAACAAAATAAATTTTGTGTTCATTAAAATTACACTTACATAGTTCCTTTGAATTTATGTGAGAACAGTCGACTTAACTTAGTTTGCCTTAAATTTAAATAATATTATTTGTAACAATTGCTATAACAGCTATGAGCTGACCAGTTCCAACAGACGGCACCCGTTCACGGGTATGACGCATATATCAGCCATCGCCCTATTCAACCGTATTGTAGGGAACAAGGCGACCCGATACATACGCCACCACTGCCAGGACACTTAGGTGAGCATGACATACCCAAAAACTACACATCAACTATCATGTCAATTTCAAAATTATAAATAAGTCTACATAGTGATCACACAATAACAAAGTCAAATTACATATAATTATGTATATTAGTTATTACCGGGACTAAACGCAGCCATACCTTTAGTTGCCTGGCGTTTCAAATTATTTATACTGGAGAATGTAAATAAAAATAATGTAAAAAAAAAATACAACATATATATTCATGTTATTCATGTTTTTGTATATCGGTTTAAAGAAATTAGATTCCGAAACTGTTCGTTTATTTGAAATGGATAGACGTGGCCATCAAATACCTAAATTCGACGATTTAGAAACTTTCGTTCTTCAACATATTCGAATTTTGCAACGAACTTAGTTAAACCACGGAGTAGCGAAAAATAGTCCGACTAATCGTAGTAAGCCCACGAAGTCCACGCAGTCTTTTGTTAATTTTGAAACTATAACGTCGCAATCGCAAGTGTTGCATTCGATAAATTGTTCTTTGTATCAAGGTCACCATGACCAACTTTATAAATGTTCGGAGTTAAATAAACTCACTCCAAGCGATCGCTATAAATTTGTTCGTTCTAGTAATTTATGTATCAATTGTCTCAGTAAGAAACATCGTGTTTCATTCTGTAATTGAAATAATTTTTGTTGCAAGTGTAATGGTAAACACCATTCATTATTACACTTCGAAAACAATAACGCCATGTCCGGTAGTTCGCCCGTCGATTCCAGCTGCGCTAACTCAGTGCCTAACCGTCCGTCCGCTGTGACGTCACAGTCGCCCGCGCCGTTGAGTCGCGATTCGGAGCGCACTCGCGTGTTTGTGTCCCCGTCCGCGCCTAGCGACGGCGGCGCCACTGCCGCGCGCCGCCAGCCGAACGATGTCGCTCTGTACTCGCTATCATGTTTGTACACAAGCCCTACTACGGTACTTCTGGCAACCGCTCGAGTTGTTGTTTACGATTCGCATGGTAGGGGACATAGTGTTCGCGCACTTTTAGATAGTGCTTCTCAAATTAATTTTATTAGTAAAAATTGTTGTAGTCGTCTTGGTTTGCATATAAATAACCGCCCCGCCTTTAATGTTGTGAAAGGTTTTGGGGGTTCCACTAAAGCCGTTCAAGGCTCTGTAGGGTGTAAATTCCACTCGCGTCTTGATTTTGATGTTAGTTTTTCGATGGATTCGCTAGTCGTCGATAAGGTTACCGAACTTTTACCGACTGTCGCAGTCAATACCTCATTATTGACTAATTTTAGAGATTTGCCTTTGGCCGATGATACTTACGCCGCACTCCTGTTGCAGCATAAGGTTCAAGGTCACGCATCGCACCCCGCGCCGTTCGCCTTAGAGACGGTTCTTGGTTCATGTTGTCGCACTCCCCTTTAAGGGGTTAATGCTTTAATTGGTGTTCGCGAATCAGATCGCCGATTTCAACGCATTAATATATATAGAATTTGATGAATGGCCTGTTAGTCCTTTCAACCCTGCTACTGTGTCCACGCCGCCAGAGGAAAAGAAAACTTCTTTAGATGCTACCGCGCCACTCGAAAAGTCGCCTATCTTAGAGTTGGCTAGCCGTATTTCATCGTGGTCGATTCTTTTACGTAGTGTTGTTTTTATTTGTCGTTTTTTGAAAATCCTTCCTCATCGCGAGCATGTTACCGCCTTTAACTTAAACAAGGCTGAGTTAATCGTGCTTCGTGAACTTCAGCGATTTTATTTTTCGTCTGAAATTAGGAATTGAATAAGCCTTGTAGTCGCGCTTTTCAGCATTTGAAACCTTTTTTGAAGGATGGCCTCATTCGAGTTGGTGGTCGTTTGAGCCAGTCCGCATTAGAGTACGATCAAATGCATCCTATAGTTCTCCCGCGCAAGGTTAGTTAGGCAAGGGCAATATCGTTGATCTTTTAGTTGAATATCACCATAGGGTAAATTATCACGCTGGTCCAGATATATTAATGTCAATTTTGCGCCAGAAATACTAGATTCTCTCCGCACGCAATTTGATTCGTTCGATAGTTCATAGATGTATTCCGTGTTTTAAACTTCGCCCGAAGTCAATCGCGCCCGAAATGGCCGATCATCGTCCTTGTCGTGTTGTTCAGGCTGCTAAACCGTTCGTACACACGGGTACAGATTACGTTGGCCCCTTCAGGGTAACAGTTTCTCGTGGTCGTGGTATATGCTCTACGAAAGCTTATATTTGTCTTTTTGTTTGTATGACGACTCGCGCCGTCCATATAGAGTTAGCTGGTGATTTGACACGCCATGCTTCATGGCTGCATTTAAAAGATTTTTGTCGCGTCGGGGTTCCGTATCTTGAATGTATTCGGAATTACGTCGGAGCTCGTCGTAACCTTTCCGAACTACATAATTTTTTGCGCTCTAAACACTTTAACACGGAATTCGCCTACGTCTTAGCTGAAAGCCACTTTGGTTGCGACTGGGAGGCTAATATTAAAAGCTTAAATGCGCACCTGTTTCGCGTTATAGTTGAACAGATACTCACGTTGGAAGAGCTGAGCACCGTGCTCACTCAAGTCGAGGCCGTAATGAATACGCGTCCTCTTTGTAGAACCTTGTCTAGTGATCCCTCGGAGCCGCTTGCACTGACTCCAGCGCACTTTTTGAATGTTACACCGTTAAAACACTTACTCGCTTTTGAAATAGAGAAAATTGGCTTCATCTACTCTCGCGTCATGCATTATTGGATAAACTCGTTCAATCGTTTTGGAAGCGTTGGAGGACAGACTATTTGCATACGCTACAGTCACGTCAGAAATGGAACACTCCATCGAACCCTATTACTGTCGGTACTGTCGTAGTTATTTTAATTGAAAATATGCCTTCATTACATTGGCCTCTTGGGGTAGTAGAAGTAGTTTTCACTGGGTCAAATGGGATCACCCGTATAGTTCGCGTTAAAACCGCAACTGGTTCGTACTTGCGACCAGTTATTCGTCTTTGTCCTTTGCCTAATCAATAGTAACTTCAATAACAAATTTAGTTTGTTCGATTAGGTTTAGTTTAGTTCGATAGCATGTTATTTATTTAGCAGCTAAAGCTTAGTGGCAACTGTATAGTCAGTTGTTCCTTTTTCGAAGGTAACCCTTCAAGCCGGGGGGGAAATGGTTGCGCCGGTGTACGATAAAAGAGTAACCGCGTTATTTTTTCTATGTTGCATCGCCGATCTACATTTGTTTTTAATTAATTAGTTGTCGACACTCCCCCCGTTTCCCTTTATTCCATTTCTCTTTCGCACCTACCTTGTCTCGCATAAAGGAAGAGCGAGACAGCTGTATTACGCGCGCAAGTACCTACGCTCGCGCCGCTAGCCTCTCACGGGCAGCGACCACGACTGAAGACGCTCAGTCTGTCCTATAATGACCGCGCGCGCGCGCATTCATCAAACCTTTCGCAATAATTGTGTTTTCCATGGATAAATAGCGTTTTCGTGCAAGGAAACCAGGTATTCAAGTCCAGGGACGCCCCCGGCAGCCTCCACCTCAGCAGTCCATTTTGAATTTATTTATCTCGCCCGCTCAACCAATAAGATTGGCGATTCTTTCCAGGGTAACTGTATATGCTTTTACAACAAGTTTCCCTGTGACCTGACAAATTTACCAAAAATAAATTTAAAAAGTTAATTAAAAACAAGCTTTGTCAAAAAGGTTGCATTACACCGTTAAAGACTATTTGCAGGACAGGGACGCCTGGAAATGATCTGCTGGCAAAGTGAAATAAGTGTAAAATACAGGTATTAACGCGATCATGCTTATTTACCTTAAATAGCTTGACGTTTCGACTGGGTTGCACCAGCCGTGGTCACAAGCAGACTCTTCAAGAGTGTATGTATGTCATTTTGTAAGCGCCGTTTAAATTAAAATTATTTTGCTGTGTGCCTCGTGCGATGATCTGGTGGGCACTGCGGTCCAAAGGGGTTCTAGAGGTCTATATTGACACTATCCGGGACATGTACTGTGACTCCGATTCCATGGTTCGGACTGCTGCTGCCGACACGAAACCCTTCCCCATCACCGTCGGGGTACACCAGGGTTCGGTCCTTAGTCCGCTTCTGTTCAGTGTAATATTAGACGAATTGTCGGACAGCATCAGGAACTCGCTTGAGCAGCTTCCATGGTTGCTCATGTATGCTGACGGCTGAGACGATATTGCACTGGCAGACGCGGACAGGGGCAGATTGGTGCGACGTGTGAAGGCGTGGAAGGAGACGCTTGAGAACGGCGGTCTGAAACTAAATGTGGCGAAGACCGAGTACTTGACAATAAACTCGACAGATCCCACATCCGTCCGCATAGGCGGTGATTTGGTCGAGCACACGGACCAGGTTAAATACCTGGGATCTGTTTTTCACACATCCAGTGACATCGATTGCGATGTCACTGGACATGACATGCGTGCCAATGGTCTCACTACAGGGGATGCCGACGACCGTGCGAAGTGGAGGAGAAAATGTAGGAAAGCGGACCCCGGGCGTCGCGAGACGCAACTGGGACAGACGCTCGGATGATGATGAATGTATATGTGTATATGAAAAGAGTAGGCTGTGGCTACATGCTGTTGTTTTTTAAATGTCCTCTAGTGGTTCTACTTGACTTTATGACTGCTATATTACTGAAAGCTAGGACTAACGACATAACTTGGAAATGATTGAAATTAACGATCAAAATTCAAAAGTAATTCATACATAATATCTTATTATTTTCATGACATTACTTTTATTTAATTTGCCATTATTTTTAGTTAACTGCACTCCTATCTCCATTAAAAACGTTAACTCTATACTAAATCTCATATTTGTTTGTGTGCACATTATTATTGAAAGATGTACAAAGTTTTCTGCCTGCGTATTACTTAGAAGAATTAATCAGCATCAATAATATACAGACGAATATCCTGTTCGAAACGATCTTAGCAAATTCGAAATGATCAAACAAACCTTGTCTCTTTGGAAAATAATACGAAATGATCATATCACTATCTGTCAACCGATATATGATCTTGTCGAATATATTTTTCTATATTGTACCACTAGGCCATGTGACTACACATGACATTCCCGTGACATATATAAATATTAGCCCGATTTGTTGACATTTATGATTACTGCTCGACTCTCCTGAGTAGTGAGCTACATCCAGAGTCATCATGACAAAGTGAATTTGATAGTATCGCCCAAAAAGGAGGTATTTCATCCTTGCGGGAGGAGCATAGGCAGCCATCAATCAGTTGAGATGAGACTTTTTTTTAATTTAGAAATGCTTTTATTTTAAAATTAATTTTCTAAAACTAATTTTGCAATTCGAACTAGTAGTTCCTGTCATTAGCAATTCGACCAAACAAACAAACTCTCCTTCTTTATGATATTAGTATAGATTAATTTACTATTTTTTAATTTGCCAGTTTTATTTTAGACAGTCTAGTCGCTTCTACGATCGTTTTTGTCGATAGAAGTTTTTTTTTTGTTAAACGATATAAATTGGATTACGTTCATGCTTAAAAAAGAATTTGCATACCTATTTAGATTTCACTCGAACCTCAATTCACCTCGGGTCAAACATTTTGTGACTCGCATGATATAAGATATTTTTTGTATTGTATTGAATTTTTTCAATCATTATTTTCATTACTTTTTAATTAAAGTTTCTTTAATGTATCAGCTAACCCAAAGATATTGAATAAAAATTTGTCTGTTTTTCCGATTTTTATAAGCAAATCTGTGAAATTCATAATTAAAATAATTCCTTTAATCAACTTGAGTATTTTAACGAGTATCTCTGCAAGGAAATGTTGTTGCAAATGATCGACGCTGTGTTTGATGTGAGCATTTACCTACAGTTATCACAATTCAAAAGGTATAATTAGCATCTACCAGTTTCACATATATATTTTAAATAACTTTTCTTTTCCTCTTTGTCTCGTTAAATTATGTTTCTCTTTGCATATGCTCGATGTTTGGTTACATATAAATGCTTAAGGCAAATTACTTGTATTACTGGTTTTTTTTTTAAATCTGCGTAGCTATTTAATATTATACCTATTGTTTTACGTAACTAAACCTAGTAGGTTTTTTAAGGGTTCATATTAGAGACATTACGGTGACCTGAGTCAACTTTACAAATCTACGTAAATAGCTCGAGAAAAGTCACCGGACTATGATTTTTACATTGTGCAATATAATATTTCATTTTAGTCAAACATGACAGTACAAAAACAAGACAGTAAAATATTGATTTAGGAACCAAATAGGACTTAATTACACAGTTTTTTATAAGATAGACTATGAACGACTATTTTGAACTGTCTGCTTTTAAATAAGTAACAAAAACCCTAAAAAGTGTAATCAATCATATTATAAGATTATGTAGAAAACTTCAGAAAACAGCAATCATGCGTGCTAGACACAACAATGAAATCCTCTTCGTCGTATTTCCATAACAATACCCATATGAAAATGTTAGAATGAAAAATACCAGCTTGTATATATTAGAGAATAAAATAATGTTGCGACTTTTACTTGTTTCTCGTCGTAAGAAAGAGGCTGTGTTATAATTTTGTTTCATCGCATTTAGGAAGCATATTGAATTTGTTATTTCAAATTATTTGCTAGTTACTTATGTACCTCGCATGAAACAATTGAATTGAAAAATAAAATCTGTAATGTTATCACAGTGTTTGTACTAATTGTGATTGATAATGATATTTAAAGTCAAAGCACATTTGTCTCTCTTCATACTTAATACTTTAAGTATGAAGAGAGACAGACCCAAGAGCTTTTCATATGATGACCTTCGTGGTCTACTTACTAGTGGTGGGTCCACCCATGGAGTGGAGTGCTGCTTTACACTGTGACTCTTGCTCATGATAGCAAGTTTCAAGAAGATCAAACTCTATTTTACGAGCACTGAATTATTGTGAAAATATTATTTACTAGCTAATACCTGAGGCTCCACTCATGTGGGAAATATTTATCGTACCCGTTTCTAAAATTAAAGTAAACACTTAGGGATATAATTGGAGCGAAGCGAACGAACCGAGCGTAGCTCCACTATTCCCCGATTCGGATTTTCGCTTTGTCCTCGGTCTCCTCCCAAACCACTCAACACTTGTTGATCAAATTTGACCCATAATAAGACATCTAGCTTGACATGGCTTAAAAAAATAAAATCGAAAATCAGTCATACCGTGGAGAAATAATCACCGAAAGGAAATAATCATCATGTAATGTTTAAAAAGTGATTTTTAAACTTACCGGGTTATTAGACTTACCGGGTGAGGCAAGTGTACCTAGTACCTCTTTAACAGTGAAAGAATTATTAAAATCGGTTCATAAGATCCAAAGATTACATCATACAACCTCACAAAGCCGCTAACTCACAAAATTTACCTCTTTATAATATTAGTATGGATAATTTTATCAGTAAATACATATTTTTTAACCAAGAAAAGTTTTTACCTCAACACAGTTCTTCCATTTCGAGATTGAAAATAATCTACCTATAGCTGAAGAGCTATCATTGAAAGTGCAGCACAATGGATTGCAATAACAGCAAAGACCTAGCAATTAGGTGCTAGGCTTTCAATCTGCGACTTTAAGTCAGGAGAAAACTGAAACCGAATGGTAGTGATTTAAATAGGTACCAGAGTCGGTTCATTTTAGTTATGTTCCTAATATTAGGTTCAGATGAACCTAATTCAAATGAAGAGTAGAAGCGTGCACGTCGCCATCCCTGCCAGCTACGGCTGCAATTCTACTCCAACACGAGTGCCACCAGGGCGAACTATGCTAGGGCGTGCCCCCGAGGCGACGCGCACCAGTTCGTCCCCGCTGGTGCGAAAAGTGTGAGCCAGAGCGGCGTAGGGGACCGCCACCCTACACGCGCGGCCCGACACGGCGGGAAGTGGAGGATGGAGTGCAGGGTAGCTGCGTGGAATGTTAGGGGAGGAATGCAAGATAAGATGAATGAGTTGATGGATGTTATGAATGAGAGAAAGTTAGATGCAGTGTGCTTGACAGAGACCAAGCGCAAGGGCAGCGAAGTCTTGGAGCTCCCGGGTGGGATGCTCGCGCTTTGGTCTGGAGTACCAGAGAGCGAGCATGGCAGTCGGGGGGTTGGAATTTTGCTGTCCTCGCGATTGGCCTCCGATATGTATGAGTACAAACTGGTAGGTCCTAGAATCCTCTGGATCCGTGTAAAACTTGGTTTGACGAAGATTTTCCTGGTAGCTGCTTACGCGCCAGTGTCTTCGTCGAACGCGAGTGAGCTAGAGGACTTCTGGGAGAGTATGAGAGAAGCTCTAAATGTGATAGAAGGAAATGAAAGACTTATAGTATGTGGAGACTTGAATGGATGGGTGGGTACCGCTCGCAATGGTTTTGAGTCGGTACTCGGGAAGTATGGGGATAAAAGGGTGAACGACGCTGGCAAGCTAATACTGGCATTTTGTAAGGAGAAGGATTTGTTTGTGGCGAACACAATGTTCAACCACAAACAAATTCATATGTATACGAGGAGATGTAAGTCAAAGAGAAGCATGATAGATCTATTCCTAATGGATAGTCGGCTCCGTAAACAAGTGATGGACACGAGGGTTTATCGAGGCGCTGAGCTGGGATCAGACCACTACCTAGTCATAACTAGGATTAGGGGTCTGTTCGCGGGTTGGCGTCATCGTACCGAGTGTCCTGAACCTGGGCCGACTTATAGCATCAAAAGCTGGAAGCTGCAGGATGCATCCATTAGGGATAAATATAATGAAAGGGTAGCCGAAAAGCTTGGCGACGTCAATGTAAGCAGTGAGAATGTGGAAAGTGTATGGCAGAACCTTAGGGACAGTATGATAAATGCCGCTGTGGAAGTGTGTGGAGAAACGAAAAGAGGCAGTAGTAATAAGCGTGATGCATGGTGGAATGAGGAAGTGAAAGAAGCAGTTCGAATGAAGAAGAAAGCATGGCTAGACTACTTAGCCTCGCGGAATGATTTTAATATGAAAGAGAGATACAAGCTGCAGAAAGTTAACACGAAGGCACTGATAGAAGAAGCTCGTGAAAGGTGCAGAATGAAAGCGGATGAAAGGTTGTCGTCCAATTTCCGGGATAATGCCAAGCTCTTCTGGAAAGAGGTAGGCAAGACCCGGAGTTGTTCGGCAATCTGCAGTATGAATAAAGTGCTTAGTGTTAACAATGACGTCCTAACAGACCAAAGTGACGTCCTGCAGAGATGGAGTGAATATTATGGAAAGATGTATGCAAGAAAAGACAGAGATGCCACATCGGGAAGTGGAGCTCACTTCGATGCTCCGGATCCCGATGTCATTGAAGTCATTAGTATGAAAGAAATAGAACAAGCGATAAGAAGTATGAAATGTGGTAAGGCTGCGGGAAAAGACAGAGTTACTGCTGAGATGATCAAGTACGGTGGGTCGCGTGTCTGGGACACACTTTGTCTGTTATGCAACTTGTGCTGGCGGACGGGTGAGGTCCCAGATGACTGGCGAGTAGCAGTTGTAGTACCTATTTACAAAGGGAAAGGCTCGCGCCTAAACTGCTCCAGCTACAGGGCGATCAGCTTGGTCAGCTTAGCTAGTAAGGTGTATGCAAAGGTTATAACGGCACGAATGCAAGAAAAGTCTGAAAGGTATTTATGGGAGGCTCAATGCGGATTCCGACGTGGAAGAGGTTGCATGGATCAAGTGTTTTCTCTCCGCATGATCGCGGAAATGTTTCTGGCTCTTAGCCAGAAGGTTTTCTGCGCTTTTGTGGATCTAGAGAAAGCATTTGATAAAGTTGTGAGAGAAACGCTGTGGGACTTGCTGCCAGGATATGGTGTGGACGGCTCGCTACTGCGGGCAATACAGTCGCTTTATAGGGACTGTAAGGCTTGCGTGCGAGTAGGGGGGGATGTGTCACCTCTTTTTGATGTCTGTACAGGCGTCAAACAGGGATGTGTCATGTCCGCCTGGCTGTTCATAGTGTATCTGGACAGTTGCCTGCAGAAGTTGAAAGATTTTAATATGGGTGTGAATTTGGGTGACTTTACAGTAAACTGTCTGCTGTACGCTGATGATGCGGTGCTCATGGCCTCATCAGAAGCCGACCTACAGGCATTAGTCACTAATATGAAAGAGGGGTGTGAAAGTAAGGGTCTCCGCATGAATGCAAGTAAAACTAAGGTTCTAGTATTTGAAAGAGGTGACGTAAGAACTAAATGTGAGATTAGGGTAAACCAGGAACGTCTAGAGCAAGTGAATGAAATTGTGTATTTAGGAAGTATGTTTAGCGCGGATGGAAGATGTGATTCGGATGTAGAACGGCGAGTAGCTGCCGGAAACAAAGTTAACGGTGCTTTGTCCCAGTTAGTAAAGCGACAAAGCATCGTAAAAGAAGCACGAATGGCGATTCATAACGCAGTGCTAGTGCCAACTTTGCTTTACGGTAGTGAAACCTGGGTATGTCAGCAGATGCATGAAAGTAAATTGAATGCTGTGGAGATGCGATCACTTCGAAAATTGTGCGGCGTTACCTTGGCCGACCGAATACGTAACGAAGTGATACGCAATATGGCAGGTTTGAATGAAAGTGTCAGCGTTAAGCTGGAAAAGGGCGTGCTCCGTTGGTTTGGACACGTCCAACGAATGAGTGAGGAACGATTGACGAAGAATATATATTGTTCAAAAGTAGAGGGTAGAAGGAGTCAGGGAAGGCCGAGACTTACATATGAAGACCACGTGAGCAGATTGCTCAAAAACGAAAAGGTCAAAAGTACTCGGATACCCAGACGTGCGTGTATGAAGCGATTGATGAATCTCGAAGAAGCGAAAGAAGTATGCATGGATCGCGAAGCCTGGCGATCTGTCCTCTCTGACTACCCCGTCAGGGATACAGCGTGAAGATAGTTAGTTAGTTAGTTAGTTAGATGAAATAGTCGAAAATGTTATAATATTTTGATTTGATTGTCGATATATTACGTACTTGTTATGTTTTTTTTTTCTGAAAGGTATGAATTTCTACTATTTGTATATAACTCAAACATAAAATATCAATATTTTGATAAATAGAATAAAACTAACTATAAATAATTATAATAATAGATAGTTAATGTAATAATTATTTTAGGACTATAATCCTACAATATACCTAAATAACAATACACTACTTACACTAAATACACACTGTTTGGCGCTGATGAATCGTAATAAAAACGATTTTCATGGACAATGGATGAAACATGGATACACCATTTTACTCCGAAATCTAATCGGCAGTCAGGTCCGGTAAGGTTATGGCGTCTATATTTTGGGATGCGCATGGAATACTTTTCATCGACTACCTTGAAAAGGGGCAAAATATAAATAGTGGCCATTACACGTGCTTATTGGAGCGATTGAAGTACGAAATTGCGGATAAACGGCCTCAAATGAACAAAAAGAAAGTGGTGTTTCACCAGGACATCGCGCCTTGTCACAAGTCAGTGAGAACGATGGCCATAATTAATGAATTGGGCTTTGAATTGCTTCCTCATCATATTCGCCAGACTTGGCCCCCAGCGATTACTGGCTGTTTGCAGACCTCAAAAAAATGCTCCAGGGTAAGAAATTTGACTCAAATAGTGAAGTTATCACAGCAACGGAGGCTTACTTTGATGCTAAAGACAAATCGTTCTACACGCATGGGATAGAAAAGTTAGAAAAGCGTTGGAGGGACTGTATCGCTCTTGGAGGAGACTACGTTGATGAATAAAAAAAAATTTTTTTTAAAAAAACCTTGTTTTAGTACTTAGTCTCGGGACTTATGGAACCACGTGTTACACGCATCAAAATATTCCCCCGCGTTATCTTTGATTGAAAACAATAAACTGGCATGACAATGGCTAGTATTGCCACGTTACATGCGAAACCTTTGTACTCTTTTTCTAGATCTTACGAAATATGAATTTATTCAACTCATTTTCTAGTATCACCATATTGCGTTGGTAACGCAATGTCTATAAAGGTTCTACTAGACCTTGAAGTGGTACAGTTAGCGCAATTAAGAGCAGAATCTAGAATAGGAGATACTGGCAAAGCTATCATCATAAAAAGTTGGCTGTAAGTGGTGTACTTGTTGACTAACGGATGATGTCATGGCAAAACGAAAAAACCTCGAAACAAAACCATATAGGTATGAACTACATCAAACAAGTGATTTACACTAAAGCCCATCACCCCCAACATGATTAGAAGGGACCAATTTTGAGAGAATTTTTTTTAGAAATCGATTGTAGTTATGGAGAAGAATAACTGATATAACAAATACGCTGATTATGACAACAATCTTTTGTATACTCTGTCGACTGACTGTCACTGATGTCATTTATCATGTAATTCGGTAATTCATATGGAGAGAATTGTATAAAACATACTTATCATAAAGTTTACCATGTACCATATGTATATGTATAGTTACAAGCTTATAACATAAACACGAATGCAAAGCTTGTTAATAATTTTAACAAGTCAAAGTAAAGTAATATAACTTTTAATTTGCAATTATGTTTTCTGTCACGTGAATAAAATTTTGTAAAAAAAGATTCAATTATAAAAAGTAAAAAAATAAATAAATTATATCTAAAAAGAACTTCAAATGAGATTTAGAGGAGCTTTATTTTATTTCAATATTCATATTTTTTAATTTCAATATGGCAGTAAGATGAATGACTGCTAAACAGTAAAAGCTAAGTATCTTTAGAAAAAAAGCCTTTTATTTAGAAGCCGTACCTCACAAATCTTTGCAATTGTAAAGCCTGATATAACCTTAAATCCTTTTCAACTGATTCTATAGTGTATGATACGAAAATGTCAGGTCTTATGGAGGGTGGCGAAAACCTCCACAAAAGGTAAAAATATCATGTGCTTACTGCTTTTATGATCTTAAGGCCGGATTCGACCAAATTCAAAGTTACACGAGTGTAACTTGTACGGGAATAATTTTACACCTTGAATTTACCCTTGGGATAATTTCGTTTACGTTTTTCCAAATTACTCGAAGATTTCGTTAAACTTGGTATTGTTATTCTATGATTTGAAAAGAATGATGAATGAATGTATAACCGGGCAAAAATCCATGTACTACAATTTCTTTCACCTTAACGTGTAAGTACTTATAACAAGAATAACAGCCGTCAACACACGAGATTGTTTTCCGATTATAGATTTATATTTATATCATAATATTAGATTTTTGTCCGGTTATACATTCATTCATGATCCTTTTCAAATCGCAGAATAACAATACCAAGTTTAACGAAATCTTTAAGTAATTTGGAAAACGTAAACGAAGTTATCCCAAGGGTAAATTCAAGGTGTAAAATTATTCCCGTACTAGTTATACTCGTGTAACTTCGTGTTTGGTCGAATCCGGCCTAAGTAAGTTAACTTTCTCTATTCTAGCTTTCAGAATGGAATATAAATCTCTTTACACTGACGTTGAATTATAAGGTGAGTTGAAGGATGTTCTCAGTACCTACGTAACGAAAATTAAACTTATTGGTCGTTCATAATTTCTAGGTGGACCTTGATGCGCAATTAGTATTGGACTAAGAAGAAAAAAATTCCGTGGTCCAGTGTGCCTCAGGAAAATATAGTTGCCCATGGTCCACGCAGGTGAACCACACAGGTCAGGCAGTAAACAGTAATAGGTCATAGATAAGCACAGCCTTCGGAACGCTATTCTGATCAAAATAAATCCGGTAAATCCTCATTACTGCAACCCACACTTCATTTTACCTCTCGTCTCAAAATCGGGCTGCACAACTTCGTTTGCCTTTTATTAACGTCATTGGAAAGCATATTTATCCTTCGAAATGTTAATCTACTTTTTGCTTCATTGCGCATAAAATTTGATAATAGTCTAGTTAATATAAATAATAGTGTAATCTAAATTCAGCTATTTTGGTTTCTTAAACTTAACCTACACTAAATTTAATCGTTAACAATTAAATTTTTTAGAATAATTAATAATTAATAATTATTCTAAAAAAATTAATAAATAAGTAAGATAACCTATTTTATTAAGGGGTATACGTAATAGACTCTGTTTAAACCGACATAAGAAGGTTATGACTACCTGCTGCTAAAAATTTTCGATTGCTAATTTTCAGCTAACGACTACCATGTTTCTAGCAGCCAGGACCACCAACGGCTTGACATGCCTCGTCTTACTCCATCATCACCCGAGCGCTTGTCCCAGTTGCGTGTCGCGACGCCCGGGGTCCGTCTTCCTATTTTTTCTCCTCCACTTCGCACGGTCGTCGGCATCCCCTGTAGTGAGACCATTGGCACGCATGTCATCCCTTACGATGTCAAGCCAGCACTTCTGGGGTCTTCGTCTTACTTTCATGCCTCGTCTTACTAAATAATATCATGTTGCAAATATAAAAACCTAATCTAGGAAGCCACTGCCATTGGGCATGGTGCCCAAAATGCTGGCCGACGCGTTATATTAAAAGTCACGTTACAACAAATATAACTCGAGAACGGGTGAGCCGATTCTCATAACTTTAAATTTTAAAATTTATTCGAATTTAAAATTCATCAAAAAAGCGCTCGTGGCCCCGCGGTCTCAGTGTTCTGTAAACGATCACTGAGTTACGCCACTTTCACTATGGCTGGTCCTCGGATGGGTGACCACTTTGTGGCATTTACATTTGCGAGCTTTTCCGTGCTTCGGAAGGCACGTTAGTCCCGGTTGGTCCCGGTTGCCAGTAAAATGGCAGTCGTTAAGCCTGGTTGAAGGCGTTACGGGCGGCTTAAAAAATTTCAACAGCAGGTAGCCACAATCTGCGTCTGTCTATTTCAACACGGGCTCACCACCTATTACGTGGGACAAGAATCCACACGGTGAAAAGTGGGCATAAAATATGCCTCTGCCACCCCTTCGGGGATAAGGCGTGATGGATACTTATTTAAATAAACCAAAAAATTAGAACAAAATTCCAAAAAAAACGGAAGGCGAAACTTATTTATTTCATATACGAGTATATTTGGTAGAACCTGATTCTAGGGTGCTGCAAATCTCGCCAGGCTACTACGTTAACAAATGTATAAGTTTCTAATAAAACTTGTGACACCATGTTTTAAATAAGCTGTTAAAGTTTCAGTGTCACTGTATTGAAGAACATCTTGCCATAATGACCGTAGAAGAAATCTCTTTTATTATTAGTACGGTATAGATGAACTCAACAATACTTTATCTTTGTCTTATATGTTCCCAGTACATTATGCAATTAACCTTTGTATTTCGAAACGTAGGGAATAATGTACTAATATGAAACAGCTAGATGAGCAATTTTTGTTATTTATTTTAGTGGGAATGAGCACATAAATTGCTAATGGGTATCGGGAATACACAATTAATGGTACAGTTGGAGCAAATATTTAGCATTGCATGATTACTAGGCGCCAAACAGAGTGGAAATAATTCTAAAGACGCGTTCAAACAGCGCTCGTAGCCGCGCTTACTCAGTATTCCGAAAACGATCGCTTATTTAAGCATATACAACACGTTTAGTCGTGATGTGGGTGATCGTTTGTGGTATTTATATTAACGAGCATGTTCTTCAGCTGGCACTTGAACCCGTTGGTCCAGCTGTCACCCTGTCTGTTACATAATAGTCGTTAAGCCAAGTTGAAGGTCTTTTGTTATTATATGTATTTTTTTACTCCTCTGCCTTATGTAGCTAAAGAAACTGGTGTACCTACACAGAAATCCCAGTGACAGCCAAGTTTCAGACATTATCGGCTTAAAAAATATCAACTGCCGAAAACACAATTTGTCTGAATCTTCAAAAATGAACTTAAGCAGATTGTGATTCAGGCAGATTCATATAACACGGTTATAGACAAACTACCTACTAATAAAAAAAAGGAGAAATAAAAAAAACACACTTATCCAAATAAGTACGATAGATAGATCTCGTACAAAACTTGTGACAAAAACTAGCAGTTACACAGAGACCGCAAGAGAAAAATCTAAGAAAACAAATCAATTAACTAAAAGCTTTTGGTATCATAAATCAGAGTAATTAGTTCCGATCGGAATCACGTATATCCAACATCAGGGTGCGTTTGATAGACCATGAGACTATTTTAGTCTACTTCGAGAACATCAATATTTTGTAAGTAGCGTTTAGGCTTTATTTCCGATTTCCTTAACGTTGGCGATGTATAAAAATGGAATTATGGTTGTTAATATTGGTTGGCATAATATCTTTCTATATTTTGTTTGCCTCAGTGTAACAACAACCTGCATCTGTCTATTTCAACACGGCAATGGGCTCACCACCTATTACGTGGGATAGGAATCCACACGGTGAAAAGTGGGCATATAATATGCCTCTGCCACCCCCTCGGGGATAAGGCGTGATGGATATTTATTTTATTTTATTATTATCAGTGTAACAAAAATCCATTAAGGATTTATTCGTACATCATTCACGTACGGGCAGATACACGTATTCGCCACAGAGCAAGGAATATTGCTCGATGTCTCGATTACGCCTATAGTCGAGTCATTTTAAGAAGTCACATTTGACACTTCATCAAAAATCCCCTACGTATCCTTGTAACGGCGGGTATAAAATACTATTTAATTTGTCGAAGTTAGAACTACACGATTGCTGAACTTTTCTCAGTTACAGACATACATATTTTATTATCGAAATGCCCAAAGAAGGCTATTTAACTATCTACTTTCACTAATAAACCATTGTAAAAAAAATAAACAATTTATGTTCTAAAGAACTGAACGTCATAACAACGTTGCGGCAGTGGACCCTTTTCCATTTTAAACACTAAGGTGACCAAGAAAATCGGAAGTTTATTAGCAGAATCGAATGTAATGACACTTATTTGAAATAGTCCACCACTTTTAAAGTTTTGTTTTAATCATACCTACTTCTCTTCGTAATTTTGTCATTCTTATGTAGTACTAGTTGACGCCCGCGGTATCGCCCGCGTAGAGAAGTTTAGATAAAAAGTAGTCTATGTGTTATTCTGATGTATATATTAATGTATGTATATTTCATTAAAATCCATTCAGTAGTTTTTACGTGAAAGAGTAACAAAAATCCATACTTACTAACTTTCACGTTTATAATATTAGTAGGATATATTAATTATTTTCACAATTCTTTAACATACTTTTCTTTGACTTAAATAATTCTCTTATTTTGACATGTTTTCTGATTTTTGCCAGTAACATGGCAGTAGTTAGTTTAAGGGCCTTAAGGGCGCAGCTTGAAAATGTTCAACAGCAGGTCGGCACAACCTGCGCCCGTCCATTTCAACACAGCAATGTTCTCACCACCTGTTACATGGGACAAAAATGCATACGATGAAATGTGGGCGTATAGAATGCCTCTGCCTACCCCTTTGGGGATAAAGGCGTCACAATATGTATGTATGTATGTATGATTGCTGTTTTTTTTTGGTATTTGATTTCTTAACATGTTAAGGTATAATAAGCTTGCAACATTGCGCCTTCAATACCATTTTTCCTGTTCACTTAAATATGATCCTAACACAGTTCTATCAACATAATTTAGGTAGTATTTTTCAGCCATCTAGAAAATCAGCTGGCGTGTTTCACAATGGCTCAATTCAAATCCAGTTGTCCCAGATCTAGTGCTCTAGAGCTCCGACGTATGAAGGTCCGGCGTACAAAATAATCAATTTTACTCTAAATCAGGTAATGACTCAATGAATAGACTAGAAGATTTACGACTCAATGATTTGGCTCATGTTTTGAATCATGTTATGATATATATTTTGACTCATGAGTTGGTATTATGCTGGATCTCACTATTCTAAATTTCATGCCTCAACCCTGTGAATATAATCTTTAGCTTACTAAATCACTGGAATGGGTTGTGCCAATAGTGATAACGTGTACGATGTGTATTCAATCAATTCGCCTATAAGAATATAGAAACTTTCTTCTAGAGATGTATTCTATTATTTTTGGTTCCTGCTCTTATGATTAGAAGCTCAATCTCTATCGCCGATATCCGTGTGCATAAAGTTGGTAGGACTTATCCTCCTGGCGCCTGAACCGAGTTATAACTTTTGTTTGTTTGTTAGTTCATGTCTCCATAATAAGACAATTGAAATATTATTATAATTACAATTGTCGCGTGTGAACAGAGACTTGAGGGATTGATTTGAATATACATTTGCTTGTAGTGTGTGAGTCGTGCATCTTATAGTGGTATTTGTAATGCTTTAGCTATATTATAACAATAATGGGCGATGAGATTGAATTACTATGTCCCTAAAGAGTGCCAATTGTAATAATAAATCAATATAAATGTTACAATTGTTTTATTTTAGCGAGGAACCAAAAATAATAATAGATCTCTAATTATGGAGGCATGAACAAACAAACACAATATATAACTTGTTTCAGGAGCCAGGAGGATAAGTCCTACCAACTTTATGCACACGGATATCAGCGATGGAGATTGAGCCTTTAATCATAAGAGCAGGAACCAAAAATAATAGAATACATCTCTAGAAGAAAGTTTTTATATTTTTATAGGCGAATTGATCGAATATACACTATAAACATTATCACTAATGGTATAACCTATTCAAGTGATTTAGTAAGCTAAGCTCACAGGGTTGAGGCGTGAAATTTAGAGTTCCCAGCATAATGCCAGCTTATAAGTCAAAATATATATATCGTGACATGATTCAAAACATGAGCCAAATCATTAAGTCGTTACTTGGGCCTAATCATGAGTCTTTGGGCCTGTTCATTGAGTCGTGCATCATTATTAGATTAATCTACACAAAAACAATTCAAACTAAATACCTGAAGGCGGTTACTTAACCACGGGATTCGGAATCACTTCTGCAGACCGCGACAGGTGTCGTCTCCACTAGAATGGCGAGCCTGTAACCACATGGTCAGCCTTTACGGCAAACTTCATCCAAGAATGAAGTTAAAGTGCCTTTTCAGCTGCAAAGAAAAGAAATTAGTTCCATTAGATTTGGAAAAACAATTTGAGATTTGTTCGTGATTTGAACACATAAAGAGAACTTACCACTTTTTATGGGGAATACTAATTAATCTTGAAGAGCAGGCAAATATTCCTTTAACGCCTCTTCAAGCCTCGCAAACTTCGTAATCAGCTGTAAACAACGCATAATCTTTCGTCAAAATTCCACCTTGTCAAAAAAGGTTATGAACGTTTTTCCAAGAATCCAAAGATCTTACCGAAATACATAGCCATCCTGATACAACCCTTAATAAGAAGTCACAGGCGTGAACTTCCATATACAATTTCTAAAACATTACTTCCTTTTAGTGAAGTTTAAAAAATATATTTACGACGACATAATTTCTTCGTCGATGTAGAAAAGCGAATGTCGTTCCGTCACCACTGTCAAAAGACATTCACCAATTGACAGAACTTTTTTTTAATTCGTTCATTCCAAGAACAGGCTGAGACATTCAAAAACATTCTGCCTACCCAAACGTAAATTATATAAATTCGATGACAAGTAGCGAGAAAGGATCAACAATCTACTCTCCTCTCTCTCTAAATCTCAAGACTAACAATGAAACTTCAATGTGACGTTTTACAACGTTACATATTGTTATTGTTACATTGTTTTGCTCTGAAATATATATTTGTATATTTTGCTTAGAGTATATTAAACTATTTTGTTATTGAAACATACATATTGATGTGACTTTCATAACTATTATTTGCTTTTTATGATATAAAAATATGAGTGAATTGTTATAATAGTAGTTTATGATACTGTTGCATAATAAGGGTTCTTATAACATGAGTGTGTTTTAAAAAAACGAGCCGTAGGCGTGTTTTTATATAGTATCACACGAGTGTTATACGACCAAGTTATGTACAGTGTCATACACTACTTTATCTACTCTCTACTACGTAAAACAATATTGCAAATAAAATGATGAATATAACAACTAATTTATTTTTTAAATGTCAAATGTTGGCTCCAAGGCGCAAACATTGATTGCGCATGCGCGCTTGCGTCGCGGACTCGTTCATTGAAACCAATGATTGAAACTTTTTTTTTTTAAGTAGAGGTTCTACCTCCTTGGTCCAGTTGGAGGTTGTATAGGTGTATCGTTATAATTAAAAAGTTATATTATGATACAGGTGTCCATACAAGACCTGTATCGTAATTAAACTTTTTTTTTATTATTTTTGGCGTGTACGTAATGTTTGTCATAAGAATTTTGTTATCAGTTTTATAATCTTTGTATTATAGTATCAGAGTAGATAAAAACATAACAATGTTTTAAATGATAATTTGTGTTTACATAATAATACATTTTGTGACAAACTTAATTATATAGCCTTACTATTTGTACGAGCCATGCATCATTAATGGTTTAACATTGTTACAGCATTTTGCTTTACAGCCTATTAATAGGTTATATTAATATAAATAGAACATAACCATTTAAATTTAAATTATTCATCTGAGATCTTTCCAATCACACTTGTATAACTTTACAGCGGAGTGTTCGAAGCTTTTGAAACTTGTTTGAATGATAATATTTTGCTTTTTGACAATCATCATCTGAGCGCCAAGGCCTGGTTGTGCTTAACTATAGCAGTGATTGATTTAATTGAGTTTTCAGTGCTTTCTTTGAATTTGTTTTGGCTTTTGGATGTTAATAGCTGACTGCTGACTATTACTATCATCTTACCATTCGGTCTCGGTTGCCTTTGGATATTTTTGCAATTAATTGTTTTAGCTTTTGAATTTCTTTGATCTTTTACTTGTCAACTATGGACAAGAGCGTGCAGTTTCCACCCTTGCCTGATGATAAGGAGGAGCGGATCCCTGACGATACCATGTGTACTGTCAGTGAGACAGTCGGCCTTGCTGATGTTTCTGAACCTTTTCTTCAAAATATAAATGATACTAATAGCTCATATAGGGGTTTGCCTTCGTGTAATACATTGAACGTCTCACTTAATGAAAATATTAGAAAACATTTACCTTCGGTGACTAAATTGCCTGACCTGAAGCGTAGTAGGATTAATTATGATGGTAAATCTTGTGTTAGAGAATTTATAACTCAGGTAGAGGAATACTTTATATTTAAGAATTTTAATGAACATTTGCTGATCTTTTTTCGGGTACTGCACTCAAATGGTTCCGTAGTGTTCGCATTCAGATATCTTCTTGGCAGGATCTGAGGGTTGCTTTGTTAGAGCGTTTTGATAAAGATGAATATGATCATCTTTTAGAAAATGAACTTCGTACTATAAAACAAAAATATTTTGAATCTCTTCCAGATTTTATTACTGATATTATGGACATGGCTAGTAAGTTGTCGGTTCCTATTCCAGATCACACTTTGATAAAAATTATGAAACTTAACATTTTAAACATATACAAACCTTTTCTTCTTAAAATTCTTTTTCTTCTTGGTAAACAGATCTCTTCTGTTAACAATTTTCTTAATCTTAGCCGAGAATTTGAAGACTGTGTTGAACGTAAAGTCTCCACATCCCCTAAGGTTATGAAACCCTTACATAAATTTGCGGCGGTTAATGCTGTCAGTAATGACAACAATAATAAAAACTTAGTTTGTTTAAAATGTAAAATGTAAGAATTATTTGTTTTAAATGTCACAAATTAGGTGTTACTTCCAAGACTTGCGACGTTTGCAATTTAGTGAGGAGTAATAATGATAACAGTTCAAAAAACTGATTAGGTCCCATCGAGCACAGGTTTGTGTAAGAACTGATAGTGACTCGATGTTAAAGAAATTTAGTTATGCTCCTGATGCTGCAAATAATGAAAGAGAACGCAGTCATTGGCCAAATTATTTAAAAGTTTATTTTAGAAACCTAAATTCAGCTCCTATTTTATTTGTTAAAAGTAAAGATACTAGACCTTACTTAGAATTTCTTATAAATAATAAAACATTTTCTGGATTATTGGACAGTGTTTCTACTGTTAGTGTCTTAGGTTCTAAGAGCCACTTAATATTTTTGTAATTGGGTTTTCAAATGAAACCAATCGTTAGTTCTGCTAATACAGCCGATGGTACACCGCATGAGGTTATTGGATCTATGCTGCTACCTATTACTTGTGATAATGTTACTAAATATTTTGAGTTTTTAATAATACCTTCATTTAAATCTTCAATTATTTTGGGATTTGACTTTTGGTTAACTTTTGATCTTGCTGGTGACTTATGGAAGAATATAAATTATAGATGTCAGGAGGAGCCACAGGTTGCTGCTGTCACTTCTGTTTTTGAACTCTCTCCTTCTGAGAAATCGGAACTTAATAAAATTATCACTCTTTTTGAAAATATTTCTTATGAAAAGAAAGGCTTAGGTCTAACTAATTTAGTTCAACATAAAATTAATGTTACTGGTGAACCTTTTAAACAACGATATATACTTTCTGTTGTAGACGTTAGTACTAAATACTGTTGGTTATTCCCAATGATAAATGCTACTACTAATGTAATTTGTAAACTTCTTGAGAAGGAGACTTTCCTTAAGTATGGAACTCCAAAAATATTTGTTTGTGATAATGGAACTCAATTTACTGCTAGACAGTTTGTTACGTTTCTTAATGGTTATAATATAAATAAAATATTTTATAATTCCTTGTATACTCCTCAAAATAATCCAGTTGAAAGATATAATAAAACCGTTGAAACATGTATAGCATGTTTTGTTAAAGCTGATCATAGAACGTGGTCGAAGTTTTTATCTCATGTTCAAATAGCTTTGAATAATAGTGTGAATCTTGCGACAGATTTTACGCCTAACTTTTTGATGTTCGGTATATAACTTATTTTTGATGCATCTTTGCACATTGTTAGTACCTCTATTGATAATTTAGATTAACTAGAGATAGGAGATAGAAGTTCTTTTGCCACTTCACTCAATTCACTTAGTGAAATCTTTTGTTAAAGTACAATCTTGTTTGTTGAAAGCGTATAATCGAAATGCTAGTTAATATAATGTAGGGAGGCGAATCATTTCTTTTGGTGTTGATGATATTGTGTGGAGGAGAAGCTTTGTGCAGTCTTATGCTCCTGCATATTTTTCTGCTAAACTTGCACCTAAGTTCGTTAAGTGTAAAGTAGTTTCTAAAGTTTCACCTAATGTTTACCTACTGGAGGACCTGAATAAAGGTACCACAGGTCGCTACCATGTTAAAGATATAGTTAAATATTAAATTATTTTGTTTTGAATATTACAGACTTCGGTCTTGGTTTTGGTATTGGTGTGGAAGGAATTCGACCTTTGTTAGTATGAAGTATGAGAGGGAATGGTCGTTTGAAAGAGATGTATGGTAGGTAACTTCACAACTTTTATTAGAATCAAGTTCTGAATCTTTATAAAATAGAACTTAGGATATTACAAATTGATTAAAAATTTATCAATTTACCTTTTTGAAATAACATTAACTTTCTCACACAAATAACTGTCATACACATCGGAAGATCTTATCTTTTTGTTTGTTTGTTGGAACCTTAATTGGTTATTAAAACATTATTATTCCACTTATATTATGGAATGATATTGTTCTGCTTGTAGGAAATTTTCCTAGTTTTGTTTGTATGTTTAGGTTATTACTCCTAAATTTTATTTTGTACATATTGTATTCTTATATTGGGATGATGAATCCTTAAGAATAGTTTTGATGTTGCGTTTCTGGGTTGGTAGAAGTAGCTGCATCTCAGTTCTTCTGATCCCGAGGCCATGTCGTAGGGCTGACCCACGCATATTGTATATATTTTGTTTGTTTGTTAAGTAATTCAAAGTTACCCGGATATGACTTTTGAAATACCTTCTGATGTTGATATCTGTCTCTTTTGACTATAGGATCACATCTTTATATATGCATTTGTGTTCCGAAAGTCAGTAGGGTTGTGCCGGTCACATTCGTCATATTGGTTTTGTTACACCATTTGTGTTCGGAAAGTCGGTGGTGTTGAGCCGATCACATCTGTTTGGTTTTGTTACAGCATTTGTGCTCGGGAGTTCGGTGGTGTTGAGCCGATCTCATCTGTTTGGTTTTGTTACAGCATTTGTGTTCGGGAGTTCGGTGGTCTTGGGCCGATTACATCTGTTTGGTTTTGTTACAGCGTTTGTGCTCGGAAGTTCGGTGGTGTTGAGCCGATCACATCTGCTTGGTGTATTTTTCCACAATAAATTTTTGTTGGAATATTCTGCTTGTCACAGTACTATGTGCAGTTACTGTTTGACTTTGTGTCTTTGTTTGTCACAGCCACGTTGGTGATGCTGTTTGATATTGAAGTTGTTCGTTTGTCACGACACTTTGTGCCAGTTGCTGTTTGACTTTGTAATGATTACAAATTACAGGACAGTTTTGTTTGCTGATATTTTGAATTTTTATTTGGGATTGTAAGTGAAAGAAGTCGGTGGCGATAGGGCTCAACCGCATCTTCAGTATATATAAGGATAAGATTGGATGAAAGAGTCAGTGGCTAGATAGCTTAACTGAACTCCTGGTTTGAGAACTTGATTGGATTTGTTATTCTTTAGTACTTACGTTAAGTCAATGCTTTGACTTTAAGTTTTTTGTTGTATCAATTTTGATATTCTTATTAGTAAAGAGTTGGATGATAGAGTCGGTGGCTATGGTGCTCAACCGTACTTTCGTATTTAGATAAGTGTTGGTAGAGTCGGATGTTTTTTTGAACTCGTGGAATGTGAATGTTCTGGCTTGTTTACTAGATTTTTATTGGAATTATACTTATGGTTAGTTGGTTATTTATTCTTGTTATAGAATTTTGTTTTTGGGATTTTGGTTTTCCTTATTGGAGTTATTTCAATTTCTTTCTTAGAGCTTTATTGTTTGAAAAAGAAAGTTCCTTTCTTTTATTGCTGGTTGGGGTGTGATGTAACGTTGTAAAACGTCACATTGGAATGTCATTGTTAGTCTTGAGATTTAGAGAGAGAGGTGAGTAGATTGTTGACTCTTTCGCTCCGTGTGTCATCGATTTTAAACAAATTGCGATTTCTGTAAGGCTGTATGCCTGCCTTAGTTTCCATGCCATAGGGTAGACTTGAAAAAAAAAAGTCTTTTGTCTGTGGTGACGGAACAAGCATTCGCTAAAAAGAAGTAATCTTTTATAAATTGTATATGGAAGTTCACGCCTATGAATTCTTATAAATGGTTATTCCAAAATAACTATGTATTTCGGTAAGTACTTTGGATTTTTGAAACTACGTTTCTAACCTTGGTGATCTTTAGTATTATGACGAAAGATTATTCGTTTGTTTACAGCTTATTACGAAGCTTGGAGCGGCGTTAATGGAATATTTGCCTGCTCTCCAAGATTTATTGGTTTTTCTTTGAAAAAGTGGTAAGTTCTCTTTATGTATTCAAATCACGAACAAATCTCCAAATGTTTTTCCAAATCTAATGAAACTAATTCTTTTGTTTGCAGCTGAAAATGCACTTTTTTATATTAACTTTATTCTTAGATGAAATTTGCCATAAATGCTGACCATGTGGTTTCGGGCTCGTCATTCTCGTGGCACCTGTCGCGGTCTGCAGATGTGATTTCGAACCCTGTGGTAATGTAACCACCCTTCAGGTACCTAGTTTGAATTGTTTTTGTGTAGATTAATCTAGTAGTGATGCACGACTCAATGATCAGGCCCAGGTAATGACTCAATGATTAGACTCGACGATTTACTACTCAATGATTTGGCTCATGTTTTGAATCATGTTATGATATATATTTTGACTCATGAGCTGGTATTACGCTGGATCTCACTATTCTAAATTTCATGCCTCAACCCTGTGAATAGTTAATCTTTAGCTTACTAAATCACTGGAATGGGTTGTGCCAATAGTGATAACGTGTACGATGTGTATTCAATCAATTCGCCTATAAGAATATAGAAACTTTCTTCTAGAGATGTATTCTATTATTTTTGGTTCCTGCTCTTTTGATTAGAAGCTCAATCTCTATCGCCGATATCCGGGTGCATAAAGTTGGTAGGACTTATCCTCCTGGCGCCTGAACCGAGTTATAACTTTTGTTTGTTTGTTAGTTCATGTCTCCATAATAAGACAAATGAAATATTATTATTATTACACTACACTAGGTTTTTTTTTTGTTTTTTTATTTATTACTCTTTGCAACTAAAGGTAAAATTGCTACTGTCGCATCTTATTTATTTATTTCATTTCTAGAAAAATAAATTACCTGGCATTTATTCTTTTTCTGTTTTTGTGCAGGAATATGTTCGTTTAGTTATCAGATATTGTTCCTAAACTTACGATAGAGTAGAGTAGAGAAGTATAACAATAATTGGACTCGGATTCATCTGAAATACTATACTACTTTCTTCTTGATAGCTTACTTATCAAAATAACTGATTCGATTCATATATGTTTGAAGTCCGTATCGGTTCGTTCACTTTAATCGATATTTTTAATCATGTCATCTCACTATAAAGCAAAAACTGACACTTGTCAAATGTGGCCTATTATATTGACTCCACTATAATAGAGATAGATGAAAGCGCGAATACCGCAATAGCGAATACCGCGTGCCAAGTTTAAGTCAAACGGTCTGTCAGTTGTCTGCCATTCGTATATAGTAATGAGTGTAATGTTTATCATTATCGCCACAAGAACAAAAAAAAAATCAATCACGCCTTTATCCCTGAAAAAGTGGAGATAAGCACCCACTTCTGTTAAAATTGTACAACTCTTCTACTTGGCTTAACGACTGACATGTTACTGGCAACCGGGACCAATAACGTGCCTTTCGAAGCACGGAAACAAAAAAACACATAGGATAAGATTATATATTTAAAATTGACTACTTTTAGATACTGGGCCATTTTCTATCCATCTTAGACATATGTCACTTTGTAAAAGACTAAATTAATGCTAATTTAGTCCTTTATATTCAGTGGCAAGCGTTTAGTATAGACAGTGAGGACGTCGGCTCTACTATAAACATAATTTGAAGATCTGTGTTCTGAGCTCTAGCTTTGAGTTCATGAATATATCATATTAACTTGATACATAGAGACATGATAATATAGAATAGAATTTGACGCTTTTTCACACAGCACAATCTAGCCCAAACTAAGCTAAAACCTTGTGCTATGGGGTAACTTAAATATTTCAAAATACATACATATACATAGGAAACACCCAAACGCCGAAACAAACATTTATGGATCACACAAAATTTGTTCTGACCCGGGAATCGAACCCCAGAGCAGAGTATGGCAGTCGCATATACTTTTTCTTAGAGATCCTATCTTGCTGCGTATAATCTACTAAAGAGAAATCAAAAATATTTACTTTAAATAGGTCATTGCCAATTATGGCGAATGTATGACTTTTAATATTCTTTAAATAAAATGTATAATTTATACAGTATGTTTATTTCCCTGCATTTTTTTGAGAAAAGCACTATATAGGCCTCGGCCGGAATGGCAATCGCCTATTTCCCGGCCTTTGCAATAATGTACTATTATTTTGCATAGACCATTTTAACGGCGCTTACAAAATGTCATACAGTATTTAAAATATTTAAAGTGACCACCTGTTCGGAACGCGGCCTGAGAAGAACCGGCAAGAAACTTAGGAAGTAGGATAGGATAGCACATTTAAGTATGTTTGCTTGTATACCTACTATCTATAAGTGGTTTACATTAAAAGGTACAAAATCGATAAGAAGTATTGAACGCCTTTTTTATATTTTTAAAAATTGTGCACAACCATACCTATCTGTGGCAATCTCTCCCAACACCGTAAAGTTTGGGGTGGACCCGGACCCCGTGTGGCGTCACTGCCCGAGTGGCGTCGTGGACACGCCGGAGCACACACTCGCCGTGTGCACGGCGTGGGACGGGCCGAGTATCGCCCTCACGGGTGCCCTTTCGATCGCATTTTTTTTTCAGCATTAAACTAGTTTGGCATAACAGTTTCAGCATAAAGTTTTCTCGCATAAATTATGACAAGCAGAGTGTTATAAACGCATAATGGTTTTATTGGCATAACATTAACTTACTCTAATTTTTTTATCAAAATTTTAATCAGCTTAAATGTAAAGGGTATAATTGTTATACGCCTAAAGATAATTTATCATAAAATACAAAACGCATAATGGAGGTATGGATAACCGTTTAAATCATAAATGAATAATAATTTGACTAAGAATATTTAAGAAATGATAAGACACCATTGTAAATAATCATCTCACTCATAGCCAAGTTTTTAAGCTGTAACATATAAAACGATATTTTAAGTGTTATTGTTTTAGACTAGTCTTGTGCAAAATCGTAAATAGGTACGACGACGAGCGAAGCGAGGAGGAGTGTTAGGTCACTTGTGACAACAACGGCAGCGGCCGGCGATGCGCAGGAATAGAATCGCTCGTTTTAATCTACCTACTTTCTTTTTGTATTTTATTTATATATTCTATATATAAGTGTTGAAATTTTGAACTTCAGTATAGTGACTATCGACATTTTTAATCAGTGGGCATTTCAATCTTAGACAGTTCAAGCTTAGATATAAAAATAAAAATATGTACTCGTTAACATTATGGTATTCTATATGTATGGCTTGTAATCTTTATGCGAGAGTGAGTGATATGTCAATAAATGTTATGATTAGTAATAGTTATTGTAAAAAAAATATGCGTAAACATTTTATGCGGGTATATCATTATTATAAAAAAGTTATGGGAAAATAAAGTATGCCTAATAATTTATTCTGTTTGAACGTTATGCGAAACGAAGAGTATGCCAAAAAACGTTATGCGTTTTAAGTTATGCCTCTAAAATTTATGCAACCCAATACGGACCCCGCCCTCACGGGCCTTGTCGGTAATGATTTGTCGCTGCCGGCTGTGGTGCAAGCCATGGTCGGCAGCCAACAGTGTTGGGCCGCCGTCCGTCGCCTCGTTGCTAGCCGAGGTGATGGCGGCGAAACGAGCGGAGTTGCGGGTGCGGGAGCGTACGGGACAGACGCCCCCGCCCCGCCGTCCGGTTCGGGGGCGTCGACGTGCTCATTACATGAGCGCCCCCGAATAGTGTCTGGCCGTGGGCGGAAGGTTGGGGGACCCCGCCCAACTGGCCACTTGGCGACGGGCACCCTTTCTGTGTTCCAGGGGTGCGCACTTTTTGCGCACGCCCGTACCGGCCGCTCTCACCTACTCTGCTTACAGAGGAGCGCTCGAGAGCGGTGGAGGTGCGAGATAGTTCTTCAGCTCCTTAGGGAGCTCCGGGGTGGTCGCTTATCGACCGCCCCGAGACGGACCCCTCCGTTCTGGGGTACCCCTTGCCGGCTCGCAGTGATTTTACCTCAGGCCTACCCTGCGAGTCGGTTGTAAGGTGAGGCGGAACACCGCGGGGTTAAGTGGGTAGGACGGCCCTCTCTCAAGGGCCGGGAGCCCCACACACCGTCCCTGCAGCCCCCGCAGCAGGGATGACGGTGCGTAAATGCATTCCCCGCGAAAAGAAAAAAAAAACAAAAAAAAAAAAACACCGTAAAGTTTGTATTAGTTGCTCGATGTCGAGGTAATTTCGCCCATGTGTACTGCTTCATTTAATAAATATTTTATGACTGTTTTGAAAAAATAACTTAAAAACATAGTAAATAAAATCTAAACAAAACAAAACGAGGTTGATTGTCATTTTCATGCAATCCGATGCGATTAATTCTTGAGAGCAATGAAACGCTACTGTGAGTGTAGCTCGTTATACAAGAATAGGCGCAGCTGACTTAACTTCGGCATGTTCAAAAGCTTTTGATTTGTCTATTTATTCCTTAGTGCGTCCGCTGAGTTGAGAGGGAGACTTATGCGGGAGCTACTTCAACTAATAAGTCGCGCTACGTGAGACGGATCGTCTGGGATCATGCGAACAGTTTTGTTTTTAGGGTTCCGTATCTCTAAAGGTAAATAAAAAAGTGTGTGTGTGTGTGTATTTCTGTACACGCGTTGCAAGTTATACTGCTTTGTCTTATAAGATTTCATCACATACCACAATTCTTTGTTTGTTAAAGGACTAATAAATTAGTAAGAAAAAAAGCATCTAAATAATAAAAACTATTTTGAATGTAGTTATAAGTTGTCACGGAAACATTTATCAGCTAACTTCAGGGTGTTTATAAGTTGTTATGGAAACACTTATCAGCTAACTTCATGGTGTCGGATTTTCGTGACGGTCTGCGCGCGCATCGTAAAAAATTACTCTCAATATATTTTTTTTTCATTTTTCGCGTAACTTATCTGACCGAATACATAACGACACGCGCATTGACACGCAATAAGGCAGTTTGAATGAAAGTGTCAGCATTAAGCTGGAAAAGTGCGTGCTCCGTTGTTTTAGACACGTCCAACGAATGAGTGAGCAACGATTGACGAAGAATATAATATTATGCGATAGTGGAGAGTAGAAGGAGTCAGGGTAGGCCGAGACTTACATATGAAGACCACGTGAGTAGATTGCTCAAAAACGGAAAAGTAAAAAGTACTCGGATACGCAGACGTGCTTGTATGAAGCGATTGGTGAATCTGCAAGAAGCGAAAGAAGTATACATGGATCGCGAAGCCTGGCGATCCGATGTCCTCTCTGACTATCCCGTCAGGGATACAGCGTGAAGACAGTTAGTTAACATTTTTCCCTAACGCGCCAAAAGAAGTATAACTTCAAAAAGAACCCTTTTAAGATCACTTGTCTGTCCGTGTTTTATCATCGATTTTCTCAGAAATGGGTAAACATATTAAGTTAAAAATTATAACAATTACTGTCTACAGTACTTTATTTTCATTTCATTTTATTGGGTGTATAAAAATTAAGGTCCTGAATCAACAGAATAAAAAGATATGGGCAAATTTACATTTTCGCGAAAATTTGTAAGTACCAAAATTTAACTTAATATTCAACTTATATATTTTTTGGAATTTTCCTTTACTTGTGATATACCTAAGACCTTGCTTTTAGCCATAATTGACAATTCTAGGTCAACTAGAAGTATCCTATAGGTTTTGGGTCGAAAACCTAAATGGTGGTTCCCATTTACCTGGCAAAAAGCAAGGTCTGACAGTACAAATAAAGGAAAAATTCCAAAAGTAAAAATGTTGAATATTAAGGGGTGTCCCCATACATACATAGTAAAAACTAATTACTATAGACTTCTGAGTTGTATGGGCGCTCGTATAATTCAGAGGTCTAGCTTAATTGGTATTTTCCTCAAATAAGGTAGTAATTTCATTAGGGCGGTATAATGGGTAGTAGGTATGGAACTCTCGGCGCACAAGTTCAACTCGAGCTTGATCGCTTTTTTGAATTGAAGTTGATCGCTACAAGTCCTCTTATTCATGATCATTCTTAAATTTTCTAACTAACATACAACAAGTTTTCCAAATGTCACTCTGATTAAATAACGTTATTCACAGTCTATATAACTGCATTCACAGATCTTACAGAACCTTTTATTAAAGATTTTTAATCTATTGTCATCATCTATCAAATTTCATCAATCAAATCAGCCACTCCACTGCTGGAGTCTTCAATTTCAATCGTGTCGTAATAGAATCCAAATCGTCGCTCAATAGAAGTCACCGGTACAATTTTGACAGTTTTTCGTAGTCTACTATTACAATCGTACTCCAATAGACTTCTATCAGCCGGCCGATAGATTTCTACTAACACGTACCGCACCAGTGGCCGCTAGTCAGTTGCATTTTTGATAGCCTACTAACATTTTGACAGCAAACAACAGCGATTCTGGTTCTATTCTACGGCTTGTCAATAGCAGACTCGGCTCCCTGGACGTTAGCCTCTCCCAATTCACGCCACAACACACACGCTTTTATATATAGATATACATAATGAATATATATTATGACCCTAAAGGGGTTACGAATATTTAAATATGTCATAACGGCTTAAAGATTATGATTATATTTTTTTCTAATTAACAGAATTGAACACGGCTGTCTTCTAAAGTCACCTACAATAAATTATACTTTGTCCTGCAAAGTCTATGGTCTATAGTGTTTTTATTTTTAAAAGCTTATTCTATACTCAGATACAGAGATGCAGGCACAAGGATTATCTACTATATTAAGGTACTACCTACGCTAAAAGTATACAAAGAATTTATACGTCTTCTACGAGTGGGTGCGTACAAGACGTGTTATTAAAATTCTGTGCTGGGATACTTTGTGCGAGACTATATGAAAATGTTCATAACAGTACGGAGATTTTTAGACATAAACATAGAAATTCGTATTGCTCGTAGCACAACAGAATTTTTTTTCATAGAAAAGAACTGCGTGTGGCCCCAAGATAATTGTTGTCTTTATAAATTGTTAATATGTCAATTGATTATTTATACTGTTGATTGATGGCACTTGGTGGTCATTTTGTGTATCTTTGTGTAGCATATGTGATGATTATTTTGTATGTGGGTAGATTGTTTTTGTCAGTTGGTTGTTAGCCATTACACTAGTCTAAGTGCATTGCCGTGTTTTATTGATATTATCCTCTAAATACATAATATTTGGCGACGAATCGATATTCACGTGTTAATAGTGTCAGTGTAAGTTGTAGTTGTGTTTTCAATGACAGCTGCGGATAAAAATTCATTGAATATGGTGTTTGGTGGCAATTTCTCATTCGACCACCGCGTACACGAGTGGAGCATTTTTAAGAGTCGTTTTATCCAGTACTGTACGGCGAACAACATTGGAGATGACACCGATAAGTCTGGAATGAGAAGGCGAGCTCTTCTACTCACTGCGCTGGTGGAAGATACTTACCGCGTCGCAAGGGATTTGGTTATTCCGAGTGATCTGGATAACGTCGAGTATAAAAACTTGTTAGAAAAATTGTCCATTTTTAGGCAAAAAAGTGTACGTTCGCGGAAAGATACAGTTTTTACAAGGCGGAACAACGTCCCGAGGAAGATCTAACCGAATGGGCGGCGCGAGTGCGCAATTTAGCACAGTACTGTGGATTTAATTCCGAGTTAGATATCGCTATACGCGACAAGTTTGTCTTAGGATTAGAAAATACCAAGGAAAAAGAGAAATTGTTCGCCGAAAGCATTGAAACCCTCACATTTAACAAGGTATTAGGGATTGCCCAGAGCGTGCGGTGTGCGCGCGCCGCTTTGCGCACCTCGCGAGCGGGAAGCGGGGCAGCGGCCACGGCGAGCGCGGGCTCGGCGGAGTCGGGGCAAGCGCAGCCGGTGTGCGCGCTACAGCGCCCAAGCGGTTCTTATTCTAACGATAATAATTCGCGGGTGTCCAAGTGTTAAGTGTGCGGATATAATAATCACTCGAAAGACAAGCGTCGTTTTTGTTAATTATACCTGTCAAAAGTGTAACAAAAAAGGTCACCTAAAAAGAATGTGCAGGTCTAAAATAAGGGATAGCAATTCCTTGGAAACGGAGGACGATGATTTTATTGTCGAAGGTATTTATAATTTATTTAATTTAAAGAACATCGTTAAGGATGCGCCCATCTCGCGTAAAGTCAAGTGACGGTAGATGACAAGGAAATCTTATGTGAGATTGATTGTGGCAGCGCGGTCTCCGTATTACCGGCTATTCTATACGAACAGCTGTTCGGCAGCTATAATGATAGCAAATATCGTCTACAACCGCGTGAGGAGATTTTTAACTTTTACACCGGGGTTCAAATTGCACCGTTGAGTTGTCTGTCCGCGTCTATAACCTACAAGGGCCGCACTAAACAAATAATGTTTTTTTTTATCAAAACAAATCAAAAGCGTTTGCCTCTTTTAGGACTTTATGAGGTCGTTTGGTATACATTTGTGTAGTTTAAGCTGTAACAATATAGTACGCGACAACACCGGGGAAATGTGTAATAAAAAAATATTCAACATTATTTTCGGATGTGTTAGGCAGGTTTAACAAATATAAAGTAAGCTTGAAAATAAAAAGTAATGCACAATTCAGGTTTTTTAGGCCTCGGCCTGTACCGCTAGCTTTAAAACCGAAAATCGATTAAGAACTGGATAGACTATTGGCAGCAGGCATTATAGAAAAAGTTGATCATTCAGACGTCGCTACGCCTATTGTACCCGTGTTGCGTTCCGACGGGAATGTCCGTATTTGCGGGGATTTTTCAGTAACTTTAAATAAAGCCTTATATGTAGACAATTATACACTACCACGGATCGAAGATTTGTTTGCTAAGCTGCATGGTGGGGTTGAATTCAGTAAATTAGATTTAAAATTCGCTTATCTTCAATTAGAACTCGATGAATCAAAGAAATGGTGTTGTATAAACACGCATAGAGGTTTATATAGGTATACGAGGTTTATCTTTGGTTTGACTTGTGCGCCCTTTATTTTTCAACGGACCATGGAACAGTTATTGGGTGATATCGAAGTAGTACGCATATATTTAGACGACATTTTAATTACGGCTCCCAATAAACTGTTACATGTAGAAAGGTTAGATCAAGTGATGAAAAGATTGCAGGGTTAAGAGTAAAACGCGATAAATGTGAATTGTTCAAAAGCTCAGTAAAGTATCTGGGTTATGTTATAGATAGGAATGGTTTGCAAAAATCTAATAGTAAAATTGAAGCAATTATGAAATGTGAATCCCCTAAAAATGTCACTGAACTAAAGTCATTTTTAGGAATGGTGAATTATTATCGCTGCTTTGATCCAAATACTTCATCAGTACTCAGTCCCGTTAAAAAGTTATTAAAAAAAGGAGTAGAATGGGAGTGGGGTAAATGTCAATCTGATATATCTGACATATGATAAAATAAAAAAGAGTTATCCTCTGATGGCGTATTAGCCCACTACCACCCGGAGTAACCGACGGTAGTTACGTGCGACGCCGGCCCCACCGGGTTGGGTGCGGTTCTTGCACAGAAACAGCCCGATGGCTCAGAGCGCGTGGTAGCTTATGCTTCACGGACATTAACGAAATCCGAACTGAATTATTTACAAATTCAGAAGGAAGTCTCTTCTACTGTATTCGGAGTTAAGAAATTTAATCTTTATTTATACGGGCGCCCGGTACCGTTTGTCTTGTAAACTGATCACAAACCTCTGTTGGCGATTTTTGGGAAACAAAAGGGCGTCCCTGTCTTAGCAGCGAACCGACTACAACGTTATGCCTTGTTCCTATCGGCATATAATTTCACAATTGAATATGAAGAGCGATGAAAACGTAGCTGATTTTTGTCGCGGTCTGTGTCTACCCAAACCAAGGAGCTTGTTACAGGTGAGAATATAGATCAACCCCGGTATATAAATTATATAGGTGAGTTTGCTTTGCTACCTTTGACCTTGAATGATATCCGAGTTGAAACTAATCGCGATGAAGTACTGAAAAAGGTGATAGGATATATAAAGAACGGTTGGCCTTCTAAAGTGACGAACCAGGATTTACGTCCATATTACTTGTGTCGGTGGGATTTGGCTGTAGAGAATGATTATATATAACGGGGTCATAAAATCGTGATACCTTCACAATTTCGTGAAAGACTTCTCAATGAGCTGCACAATTCTCATTTTGGAGTAGTCAAAACCAAAAAGGAAGCTAGAATGCGTATGTGGTGGCCCGGCATCGACAAACATATCGAAAAAAAATAGGTTCATGTAGTGTTTGTAACACGCTCCGAAATAACCCACCTAGGGCACCGTTAGCCCCGTGGCCCTTCCCAAAAAGCGCTTGGGAGCGCGTTCACTTAGATATGTTTATGTTAGGGGGTCGACAGTTTTTAGTTGCGATGGACGCCTATTCTAAATGGGTGGAATGTTTTTTTATGCACAAAACGGATAGCGAATCCATTATTAGTAAACTTTGCGACGTGTTCAGTAGATTTGGTTTAGTGTGCGTACTTTGCTTACTGACGACGCCACCAATTTTTGTTCAAATGAATTTAAGTCATTTTGTCGTCTAAATGGAATACAACACCTGACGGGCGCGCCGTTTCATGCTATGTCCAATGGACAGGCCGAGAATAGCGTAAAAATGGTAAAAACAGGTTTAAAGGCAATTTTAAACAATAATGTCACACAAATAATATTAGTGAAAGTTTAGAATAAATTTTTGTTCGATCATAGGAATTCCACTCATATGACGACTGGATTTTCTCCAGCGCAATTGATGTTCGGGCGTCCTTTGCGGTGCAGACTCGATTTGTTAAAATTTTCTTCACAAGAAGTAACAACATCCTTGGCGTCCGTGGCCACAGCGAATGTATTGAAATCTCAAATGTACCAATGTAAACAGTTTGATGGTAAAAGAAATGTAATTTTTTCAATGAAACAATTTCATAACTCTCATAACACCTTTTTACCGAGTGTACAATAAAGAGATATTATTATTATTTGTTTCTTCTTCACGGGTATCTTCTTTTTTTTTTCTTACGAAGATACCCGGTCTTTTGGGAGGCTTACATGGGGACATAGAGGTCCAACACGCAGAGGCCTTTTGAGAATTTTAATGTAACAGGGAATGGGACTCCCACTGCAGACAATCCACGTCCGCCTTATGTAGAAGAACAGTAATGGACCATCTCCAATGGGAGTTAAACTATTGTACAATATGCTAACTACTATTGGGCTATTAATATGGAGGTTAAATGAACTGAGTGATTAGAACTATGGATGAAGACGGCGTCTGCCATTTTAATATATTATAATCAAAATACTGGCAGACGGTGACTTGCCAACTCACTAGATGGGCCCCCTATACGATCACCGTAGGCATGATAAGCCTGTAAGGCGACAGAGGGCAACACCGGTGTGAGCGGCTTGGGGTGTCGAGCGGTGCGGCGCCGGTTTCACCTTCGCGGGCCAAGCCCGGAGCGGGCTTCCCCGTAGTTATGCCCTTGAAAATGACACTTCCACCCCCGTGCATATAGCTCTGGCTCCCTCCCTCTGACCGGCCAATTAAGGCAAGACAGAGTTGAGATTTGCTGCACTCCCGGGAGTAGCACTCTCACTGCTCTCCCGTTAGGCCATTAAATCCTAACCGGTGCAGAAGAGCAACAAAACTCTGAGGAATCGGGACCGATGTGTAGCCACACACATTCAGCTCGCCACAAGCTGCCCTGCGGATGTGAGCTTTTTAATAACTTTCTGATACATTTTTTTGTTGATATCAGAAAGTGGATGACTCAAAAAGCGAATCTACTATGCCCTCATAGGGTTGCGTTAATCCTATAAAAGATAACGGCTGTCCTCGAGGGTTTTTTATTATTATTATTATTATTTCCTTTATTAAATAAATACACATATAAATTACATTTTTAAATACATTATATAAAACAAATCTATTTAAAAATATAAAAAATAGTATCCCACCGGTATCGGGTACAGGGACCAAGCTACCGGTGGTCAGGGCTGCAGAGACAGGAATTTCCGCACAATACGTGCCGTACCCAGAAGAACCGCCTTTTGCATCAAGCCCTTGACCCAACTGCCTAACGCGAGCCTCTTAAGATGTTGGTCGAGGCTCTTGGCGATCAGACCATGTGCCGATACAACTATCGGAACAATAATCGCTGAATCCACATCCCACATGTCGACAATCTCGTGAGCAAGGTCCAAATATTTTATTTGCTTATCTTTTTCGGCTTTTACGAGATTCTCGTCATGTGGTATGGTTATATCAACGATTAATGCGAGGCGTTCTGACCGATCTATTACCACTATATCAGGCTTATTGGCTACAATAGTCCTGTCAGTGATAATAGATCGGTCCCAGTACAACGTTACACGACCATTTTCTAGAACTGGGTCGGGCACATACCTATAATACGGTACCTCTGAATCGACAAGGTTATATTTCAGTGCAAGTTGCTGATGGACAATCCTGGCTACTTGGTTGTGCCTATGCAAATACTCGCCGTTGGCAAGACGAGAACAACCAGATATTATATGTCTAAGAGATTCACCAGGTAGGTGGCATGCCCGACATATGTCAACCGTACCATCTCTCAGAATATACTTCCGATAGTTATTCGTCATTATTATTATTGTCATGCCAGTACTGTCAAAAACTAATCAAATATACAAGCTTTAATATGTAAGCTCCAAATCTACAGAAAAAGCCTGAAATCGAAATTTAAATTGTATACTTACGATATTCTTTACAAAACTTGGAGAAATCTGCATCTTTATAAAGAAATCAATATGAATGAGCATATGAATATTTTTTCAACAAAATATCGATATTGAAATGCAAATAATATCAGTGTGAACATTACAAACGATACTAAATTACCTTTGTAGTAACTAAGTTAAGGGCCGGTAGGCCAAGTCGCGTAGGCACCACAACGCTTCCTCAGTCCCCGCCAAGATAGATCGAGGATGTATTTTCTGCTGGCACGCCACAGTAGCAATTATTGGCAGTAGCAATCGAAATGGAACATCTCTGTTATTGTTTTAGATTTTATTTTAGGTTTATGATATACTAGTTGACGCCCGCGTGATGAAGTTTTCTCGTTCCCGTTTTCTAAAGGAACTTGTTCCCGAGATAAAAAGTAGCCTATGTGTTATTCTGATAGATAAGCTATATATTTATATTATATAGTTATGGTAAAGTTTATTTAAATTCCATTCTGTAGTTTTACGAGTAACAAACATCCATACTTACAAACTTTCGCGTTTAAAATATTAGTTTAGAGTTAGAGTTAATGATGATATATTTAATAACAAATTTAGGCTTTATGTACAAGTACCAAATAACATGTCCCGTACTCATTATACTAATTTTTTTTAAATAATATTAAAGTCAAAAAATCATAATGTTATGTTCCTGTCTTCGGCAGCTAGTCACCGCTGTACTTCAGAACATATCTTCCGTCCGCACTAAATATTCTCCCTAAGTACACAATTTCATTCAATTGCTCTAAACGTTGCCGGTTTACCCACATCTTGCTTTTAGTTCTTACTTTCTCTTTTTCAAATACCCGATTCTTAGTTTAACATGCAGCGAAGACCTTTACTTTTATATTAGTGACTAATGCCTGAAGGTCGGCTTCTGATGAGACCATCATTACCGCATCATCAGCGTACAACAGACAATGTACTGTAAATTTTCCAATTTTCCAACACATCATAATCTTTTAACTTTTGCAGCCACACTTTTGCACAACTATCCAGATACACTATGAAAAGCCAGGCGGACCGTGGATGGCCCGTTTGACGCCCGAACAGAAGTCAAAAAGAGGCGCCAGGTGAATTCAACACACTTTACAGTCCGTATAAAGAGACTGTATCACCCGCAGCAGCTGGCCGTCCACACCATATCCTGCCCGGATATGGTGTGGATGCCCTGCCAGGCCACACGGACGAGTACCGAAGAGTTTCTCTCATAACGTTATCAAATGCTTTCTCCAGATCCACTAAAGCGCAAAAAAACTTTGCGTTAAAATGTTGGGATTATTAATTATAAGTTACATGAAATGTTGTTTAGGGATGTAGCATACGGTTTAGAAATGCATACAAATAATTAGCACTTGATGATTTATTATTTTTAGATACATACGACAATTATCAAAGACATATATTTTCGAGGCGACTGTGCGAGCGACATGTGGTCGCGCGAAAGTATTAAAACGCACTGTTCGACGTTCTCTTCATGCTCTGGCGCTCCGCTGATCTGCGTGAGAGGCGGGGCTTGAATAGGACTCAAATGCATACGGAAGCAACTGCATTCTGTAACAAATTTTATTATTTATATTTGTGGGTCAGAATTTTAATGACACCACATCACCCCCCCATGAATCACATGGTACATGTTAAACATAACGTTCTGGGAATCGAACTCTCCTGCCTGAACGAGTATTATACTCTGTATTTTCACGTCTGGTGATATCAGGTACGTTGTTACCTACACTATCATCCTTACTTATGAAAGCAGGCTTCACTCTGTCAATTGAGACCTTGACGACTTTCTGATTGATGATTATGTCGATTGTCTTAGAGCTTCGGTCTACGACCTTAAAAGGTCCTGAATATGGCGGTTCCAGTGAACCACGGAGCAACTCTTGACGCAGAAATACGTGACTACTGTTGGCTAATTCCTTGTGCACAAATACTTTTTGTCTGGAATGATCTGATGCTGGGGTTGGTTTAAATTTAGCAATCCTTCCACGCAACCGTGATACAAAATCAGGATACTCCACCTTATCTGTAGCGGTAGAAAAAAACTCGCCAGGGATGCGCAGCTGCTCGCCGTATACCAGCTCCGCAGGTGAACTTTGAAGATCCTCTTTCCACGCTGTACGTATACCTAAGAGCACTACAGGTATGATGTTAACCCAGTCCTTATCACCATGGGCCATAAGGGCAGCTTTAAGGGTACGGTGTTGGCGTTCTATCATTCCATTGGACTTTGGATGGTAAGCGGTTGTCCGCGCTAATTTTATACCAAACATCTTGGCCAGGTTTTTAAACAGAAGGGACTCGAACTGCCTTCCCTGATCCGTTACTATAGTTTTAGGGCACCCGTACCTAGAAATCCATTCTGCTACGAAAGCTTTTGTCACTGTCTCTGCCGTTATATTATGAAGAGGTATAACCTCCGGAAATCTGGTGAATCTATCTATAATTGTCAAACAATATCTGTAACCGCAGGATATCGGCAGTGGTCCTATTAGGTCCATATGAAGCTCGGCGAAACGCATATCTGGAATACCAAAACTACCTGCTGGTGATATTGTGTGCCTTGTCACTTTTGACGTTTGGCAAGGAATACACTCTCTAACCCAGGTTCTGATATTTTTCCTAAGTGATGGCCATATGAAACGGTCACTCACCAATTTAATTGAAGCCTTTGCACCTGGATGGCTTAAACTGTGCAATGTCTCAAACACTTGGCGTCTATGGGCAGCAGGTACATATGGGCGAGGTCTATGAGATACATCACAATAAATAGGTATGTTCGTACCTGAAAATCTCCTTTTTTCTAATTTCAGTGAACTGTTACCCTCTAGTAGACTAAGCAGCTCAGGATCATCTTTTTGAGAAGACGCCAGCTCCGTAATGTCCACCGGTGTCCTTATAGACTCTATTCGGGACAATGCGTCAGCCACCTGGTTCTCCTGTCCGGTATATGTTGAATGTCCGTCGTAAACTGTGAAATATAGTAAAACTGGTTAATCTGCCTTGGAGAACCTTGTTGACTTTTTTGTTTAAAAGCAAATATTAGCGGCTTATGATCGGTAAATATATTAAAATGCCGACCTTCTAGCATGTGACGGAAATGTTTTATAGACTCGTAAACTGCTAGGAGTTCCCGATCGTACGCACTGTATTTTTGCTGTGTTGGGCTCATCTTTTTTGAGTAAAAAGCTAGGGGTTGCCATATACTGCTGACTTTTTGTTGTAATACTGCACCTATAGAGACATTAGACGCATCAGTAACTAGGGCCAACTCCGTATTTGAAACTGGGTGTGCTAGTAAAACTAAATCAGACAGACTTTGCTTACATTTCTTAAAAGTTTCGAGAAGTTCTGGCGTCCATTTCACTGGTTTAGAGCCCTTCATATTAGTACCACAGAGCAAGTCATTTAAAGGAGCCTGTAATGCTGCGGTACCTCTTAAAAACCGCCGGTAAAAATTTAGCATGCCAAGAAATCGTCTCAGTCCTTTTATAGTTTTTGGTGGTGGATATTCTTGTATGGCTCGAACCTTATCTTGCAAAGGTTTTACTCCTTCTGCAGAAACTGTATAACCTAAAAAGGTTACCTGAGGCTCTCCAAATGTACACTTGGCCGTATTTACCACGACGCCGTATTCTTGGAAGCGGGAAAAAACAGTTCGCAAGTGCTCCAGGTGCTCCTGCTTATTTCTGGAAGCAATAAGTATGTCATCAATATACGGGAAACAGTAGTCTAAATCTCGCACTATTTCATCTATAAATCTCTGAAACGATTGGGCCGAGTTACGCAATCCAAAACTCATGAAGGGGAAAGAAAATAATCCGAAGGGGGTAGTAATTGCTGTCTTTTCAATGTCATCCGGGTTCACCGGGATCTATTGGTAAGCTTTAACTAGATCGACTACAGAAAAGATTGTACACCCGTTTAGCTGCTGTGTAAAATCCTTTATATGGCGTACCGGGTATCTATCGGGTATAGTTCTAGCATTTAGTGCCCTGTAGTCTCCACAAGGTCTCCAAGTGCCGTCACGTTTTGGAACTAAGTGTAGTGGCGATGCCCATGGTCCACTTGAGTGTTGAGCTGTTCCATCTATTAACATAGCCTCGAACTCCTGCTTTGCAATTTTTAATTTATCCGGTGCCAATCTTCTAGGTCTACAGAAAATAGGTGGCCCAGGTGTAATGTTAATATAATGGACAGTGGAATGACGTACCTGTCTCGGTGATCCAGGTGGCTGTGTTATAGAAACAAACTCACGTAACATGTCGTGATATTCTGAATTTCCCACTAGCGCCTTTATACTTGGTGGGCCCAAGTGAGCCGTTGTTCCCGCTACGGAGATATTTGTAACGCCGTCCAGGAGTCGTTTGTTCCGGAAATCTACCAACAGATGATAAAATGAAAGAAAATCATACCCAATTATAGGTTTTGTGACATCGGCCACGATGAATCGCCACTTGAATTCTCTGCGTAGGCCCAAATTTAACTGTAAATATATATATCCGTAAGTAGATATAGTGGTATTATTTGCTGCAGTTAAATCATAATTAACTTTAGATCGCCGTTTTGAGAGCATAGAATGAGGGTACACACATAGGTCCGACCCAGTATCCACCAAAAAAATTTTCTTACTATAAACGTCGGTAACAAACAAACGGCTGGGGGTAACACCACAATCGCTTGCCGTCATTAGCGACCGGCGTTGAAGTTTTCCGAATTATAATCGCACGGCTTTATACAACGATGTGCATTATCTCGATACTTATTATGATACCAACAGAAGGTTCGATTATCAACAGTAGTAAAGGGTCTACTTCTAGAACTGCTCCTAGATCGTGACGATTGCCTATCACGCCGTCTTTTAAAACTTCGATTTTGTTTATCCTTGCCGAAAAAATGAGAAAAATTGTTAAGTCGACGAGTAAGTTGTGCTATCTCACCCCGTAATACCGCGATTTCATTCTCTGAAGAAGTACTTGCCACTTGAGCTACAGGATTGACAGGTGCAATTTCTATTACCCGGTCTGCCAGCTCCATCAAATCGTCCATAGAGGCGTTTACCTGCGAAGCAATTACCGCTTGCAAATTAGTGGGTAATCGGCTGGTCCAAATTGTACGTAAAAAATCAGCAGGAATTCCTGGACCAGCAAGACTCTGTAAATGACGGTAAAATGCCGATGGTTTGCGGTCACCCAGCTCTTCATGAACCAGGAGTTGTCGTACCTTTTTTTCTTGAGAAGCTGACAAACGTTTGATAAGTTCTGATTTTAATTTTTCATATTTATTGCTTGCCGGTGGATTGCTAACGATATCTTCAAGCTCTGCCATAACGCTTGTATCCAAATTCCCGACGATTGTGAAGTATTTTGTCGAGTCGGAAGTAATCTTCGCCAGTACAAATTGTGCTTCTACCTGTGCAAACCATATGGCAGGCTTTTCTGCCCAAAACGGTGGTACCCGAACTCTTATCTTCGCAGTCTCGGCCTTGACTAGTGAGGCCGACAGGGCATCCACCAATTCCGACGGTAACGTGCTTGTATTTTCTTCCGAAGACATTGCTTACAAAATTATTAACAGTAGACACCGATACACTACGCGTTTCTTACTTTTATTTTATGAACGCGGGGTCACCATTTGTAGCATACGGTTTAGAAATGCATACAAATAATTAGCACTTGATGATTTATTATTTTTAGATACATACGACAATTATCAAAGACATATATTTTCGAGGCAACTGTGCGAGCGTGGCAAGGAGCGACATGTGGTCGCGCGAAAGTATTAAAACGCACTATTCGACGTTCTCTTCATGCTCTGGCGCTCCGCTGATCTGCGTGAGAGGCGGGGCTTGAATAGGACTCAAATGCATACGGAAGCAACTGCATTCTGTAACAAATTTTATTATTTATATTTGTGGGTCAGAATTTTAATGACACCACAGGGATACTAACATAAAGTAAAAACATAAATAAAAAGCGCTCGTAGCCCTACTAACTCGGTTTCTGTAAAAGATCACTAATTTAAGAAACTCTCTCGGATTTTGGATGGATGACCGCTTTGTAGCATTTTCATTTACCAGCGTTTTCGTGCTTTGAAGGACACATTAAGCTGTTTGTCCCGGTTGATAGTAACGTTGCAATCGACACTCGTTAAGTCAAGTGAATACCCTTTGAGCGACTTATAAATTACAACAGCGAGTCGCTACAATCTGAGCCTGTATTTGAACATGGGCATTGGGCTCACCACAATATGCCCCTGCCACACCTTCGGGGATAAAGTCGTGGCTAATAAATTTTTAAAAATAAGTATATTTATAAATTTTATTAGCCACGACTTTATAATTAATACTGAAAGCATAAAACAAAGGTCTTGGATACAATTTTAATAATTTATGCAAAGCGAAGCGAAGCTTCAATATAACAACTGTACTGATTACTTCAGCCAGTGGCAGTCGGTATGTTTAAGCTTCAGAATCTATTGATCAAATTTGTTTAGAACCCATTTGAAAGCAAAACAAAATCAAGCAAAAATTCGTTAGCGTTTAGCGGAAAAATGGTAAACATACACTGAACGGCCCACTGGCTCAGTTGGTTATATAACTACCTTCTAACCTGTGGGTACCGGGTTCGATTTTATACTACTTACAGGGATAATTCTAACGCTTCTGTAAAGTGTAGGTACTTTATTTTATATTAAAACTCTTATATATTTTATTTATCTATCACGCCTTATCCCCGAAAGGGTGGCAGAGGCATATTAGTATATGCCCACTTTTCACCATGTGTATTTCTGTCCCACGTAATAGGTGGTGAGTCCATTGCCGTATATAACCCTCATATATATACACTATATAAAGCTAACTCCGGGCGTCGCGAGATGCAACTGGGACAGACGCTCGGATGATGATGAAATGCTTACTGCTCTCATAAATATACTGTGCCATTGCGAAGAAATAGCAAGGGGAGCGCAACGAAAAAACCTAACACAGGTCCTACCTTAGTAGGCGCTAGCGCGCGACTGATCAGGCCTCAGCGTCGCGAATCTGATATTATTTAAACATTTGTACTATAAAAATCACTGTATATAGTCAAAGTAAGCGATTATGTCTATAAATATTTAGTAGCTATAGTTGTGTATAAAAATTTTATGAAAATTAATTGTAGTTTAGATTTGGCATTGAAAAAACATTTCGAAAGGAGGCACCTTTGGGTTGGTTTTCTATAAAGTCAAGTTTATTAGATTTTGTAACAGTAAGCCATTTTGGCTTGCTTAAATCCTTAACTAACACATATCTCTTTTTTAGAATCAAAAACCTCTACGATTCGCATTGTTAAAAATCTCAAAAGCGTGGCCTCGGCAGGAATACCAAGCCTTAATGGTGGTTTGTTAAATGTTCAGAAATTAATGAGCTTCAGGTCAAAGTTCAATCGCCTTTAGGCTAAAGAATAATGATCTAGATAGTAACTTAGAAAAAGTAATATTTTTTCTTGAATATTTTTGAATTTAACACTAGCTGAGACCCACGACATTTCCCGTGGCATCCATTTAATCCCGTCGTTTTTTTATTTTACAGTAATGAAAATAATCCAATTTGTTGACATTTATGACTACGAATGTTTTTAAACTCATACGACTTCAACTAAGCATTTTATGTTTTTCGGGTCTTTTTCTCTCTACTGCTACTACTACTTTTTCTGTCTACTCGCCAAAACGTCGATAGGTGAGAAAAAATCAATTCATTACACGAAAAAGACCCGAAAAACATAAAATATTTATAATTACTGCTTCGCTCTCAATTTGTATATTGTGTTCTTATTTATCAATTATTGTAGGTATTTAACGCTACTTTGACTATATTCTGGAAAATTCTGAAAAGTTTGCATTGAATTGAATCAAGTCTGCCTATTGCAATCTAACTAGACGTAGATCTCTTCCCATTACCTATCTTTGGTAGAGTGATAGGCCATACTGACCACGCTGGCCACATGGTTCGGTATAGGTTCAAAATTCAGAGCTCCAAAACGCTATCATAACCAGTAGGGCTCAGATATGGGCCCTTGGGTTGTCGGCCTAGAAATATGCTTTTTCACGTTACTCATATAGGACCCAGTATTGTAAGGGGAGGCAAACACGTGCGTTGGTAGAGTGTTTTAAGTTTTTATGGTGCGACGGCACACACGGCAAAACACTCTACCATGAGAAAGTCCTCCAGAATCATCGATTCTGGGCACGATTGTTGACGCATTACACGAAAAGGTTTAGCACGTATAGCGCTATAGTCTCGAAAAAATCTCAATAATGATAAGGGTGAAAAATAAGTTTCACATTTATAACTGGCCAATTAACATGCCTACACGGCACCAATATAAAAAGTACATTCCAAGAGCAGCAGATAATTATGTAAGGTTCAAAGGGAGATTACTTAGCAATGTTTGTGTTTATAGTATCGTTATGATTGTAACGTTTTGGAATGTCACGTGAGATATATCGCTTTGTATAAACAAAAACGTAGTTATATGATTATGTACAGTAGCTATTCTTATCTAAGCGTAATTAAAAACAGAGTAAAGTGTTATTTTTTGGTTTGGTAACACACACAGGCTACAAAGACGCAGTTTATAATTCTGAGGTCATGTATACTAATAACATAAAGAGAAAAGATTTGTTTCTTTGTAGTCGCCAAACTCTGAAAGTATATAACGGATTTCAATTTAAGTTTTCAACTATTGAAACCCTAGTTATTAAGAAGTAATAAGGCTTATTATGTTACTAACCAAGACAGCGGGGCAGTGATAATAAATGACAAAAAAATCGACCAGATCTCAATTTTTTTATGTAAAATAAAATCCATACGTTTTTGTAAATACGGATATATGGGTTAAATAGGAGCCACGGGGTTCAAAATATATCATAGATGACGCCGTAAGACACAGCTTGCCGATCATATTTTAAAAAATATAAAATTCTGTTTACCTCGCAGAGATTTTGTCGTCATTAAAATAGATATAAAATACTTTATTTTTACTCTTTCACATAATACAAACACAAATCAGTCAAATTAGCTGACAGGTCACAAAGCAAACATTCTTCTGCCATAATAAATGACCACCCTTATTACCTAGGTGTATAAAAATGTCTACGACTTAATATCAGACCTACCAAAAATACACAAAAAAACAAGTTTTGAAGAAGTTCGACTCGGGTCGGTCATACATTCTTAGTCGGCGAATAATAAAATTGACATTTTTTAAGGGACCATCACGCCTTACGCCTTATCCTCGAAGGGGTGGCAGAGGCATATTGTATGCCCACTTTTCACCGTATGGATTCCTGTCCCACGTAATAGGTGGTGAGCCCATTGCCGTGTTGAAATAGACAGACGCAGGTTGTGGCTACCTGCTGTTGAATTTTTTCAAGCCGCCCATAAGGCCTTCAACCTGGCTTAACGACTGCCATTTTACTGGCAACCGGGACCAACGGCTTAACGTGCCTTCCGAAGCACGGAAACGCTCGCAAATGTAAATGCCACAAAGTGGTCACCCATCGGAGGACCAGCCATAGTGAAAGTTGCGTAACTCAGTGATCGTTTACAGAACACTGAGACCGCGGGGCCACGAGCGCTTCTTTTAAGGGACCACTTCATAATAATGATATTTGAAGACGGAGAGTCCATAAAACGCTCAAGGTTTCTTCCTTTATTCAATATAATTCTATTTCAAATAAAAAACAAACACAAATATTTAATTCAAAAGTTACGAAAAGACCTAAATATCATTGCTCATAATGTTCATTTTGAAGCGTGATATAACAATGCGGAAATAACCATTGTACCTATTGTATTTCTGATGAGATACTGCCAACCTTGAACCAATTATGTATTGTTGACCAAAATTCGATTTCTTTGTAGCAGTAATTAATAATTATATATTTTGTTATTCATTATTAATTTGTTTTTCTTTTTAAGCAACGTGTGAGTGACACTATGAAAAATAAAATATTTTAATTAAGAGTCAATACCTGCTTAGGACAAACAAATCACATTTCAATTCATTAATTTCATTTAAAAATAAGAAAACTGTCGGAAACACTGTAAACTCTGAGTTTTTTGATAAAAATAGTAGTTTACCAAGAGTTGTTACAAAACATCTTTGTACTTTGGGGAAAACGTTCCAGAAGTTGCATACCATAAAAATAGGGAACTGGGATAAACTTCTTTCTTAACCACCCTAGGATCGAAACCAACAATGTATCTTCTAACCACGGGTTACCCAATTTCATAAAAAATTACAGCTACAAAGATGCACGTGGCCAGACAATTGTTCAATGTTTAATTTCGTTATATGTGGATAAAGCGCCTTAGCAATCAGACTCTGCAGTGTATCATATTCGTACACCATCTACATATCAGAAATTAAAAAAAACATTTTTGACAGGACCAGCGTCTTCTTTTTCCACTTTAAATTAAAGAAAATTAATATAGTTAGCCTACTAATTGCTTTAGGTTTTGGTTTAGCCAACAGAACGAATAATCCTTGAGTGTATCATCGACAGAATATTTTATCAAACAAGTATTCATCTACAAAGCTTATTTTGGTATGATTTCACACTATTGGTGACTTTTGTAAAGATTTTAAATACTGTTTGAAAGGAGGCTCACCACCTATTACGTAGGACAGGAATACACATGGTGAAATGTGGGCATATAATATGCCACTACCACCTTTACGGGGATATGGTGTGATAGATAAATAATAAGTTTAGTCGACTGTTCTCACATAACTCTAAAGAACAATGTACTTAAGTTAATTATTGTAAGCCATACCTACATTTTACAAGAGCTTCTATCGAGTTTCTTGCCAGATTCTTCTCCATAAAGCGTATGCTGCCCTTGAAACTGGTAACTAGATCTAGTCACATTTTGATTTGATTTTGATTTTGTTCCTTTTTTATACACTCTTTATTATAGAATTTGTTCAAATATCATGTAAATAAAAGTAATGTAAATACAGGCGGTTTAGAAAAGAGTGGCCATGAGTTTTATTGCCAGGTTCTTCCTCAAGCTCTACCTATTTCTTTGTGAATTGGGCAGTAAATGTAAATTTAGAAGCAATAATCTTGACGTTCATAAGTGTTACTTTGTGGCCAATAAGAACAAATCTAATAAATAAAAGTGTATATGTTTTGTACACGCGTTAGAAGTTTTACTTCTTTAGTCTAATAAGATTTTATCACAAATACACCACAACTCTTTGATTGTAACAGGAACGATATATTAGTAAGAAAACAAATATCAAAAGAATGAAAACTACTTTGAAGAAAGTAGTTATAGGTGAGTTGTCATGGAAACACTTATTAGCTAACTTCAAGGTGTCGGATTTCGATATGGTGTGCGCGCGCATCGTACAAGTTTACTCTCATCATTTAGCCCTAACGCGCCAAAAGAAGTATAGATTCAAACAAAAAAAAATTCAAAAATTTTACAAATAGAAATGTTTACAGTTTTGTAGGAACAAGCCTCGCCAAATATAATACAATATTTGTACGAAAAACTTAATTAATCAAGTGTCCATATGTCACCAGGTTGTGATGACATTTTCTGTGTGAATAAAACAGGCGCCCATAAAAGCATAGTACACATATAAATTTATATATTTTGATAAAAGGGGGTTTTGGATGTAAGTCACATGGTGGTTTCATCTCTCATTGTCGCAAAAACAAATCAAAATTAATATATTTCAGTACAGCTAGGTACTTTTCTAAATATTTCATGCATTATCAAAAGTTTTTATACCCAGATCTTTCCTTAATGAATATATTTGTACATAAAATATATTTCAATTGAACTTCACACCTCTGTGAAGACGGTACGAGTTACTGAACTAAATAAAACTGTGCTAGATAAGTAATCTATGACATACTTAAGTTATTACTTTCCTAATAACATGTCTTTTCTAGCCATACGGAGATTAAAAACGCGCAACAGTGCTAAATATATCAGAAAGATAAAAAAAAAAACATTTGCTCTTTGACCTAAAATGGATTCCAACTACTTCTTAGAGTAAGACCCCACGTGTCAATAATAAACAATGTTATCAAAGAAACTGATAAAAGTTCGTTAGTTCGCAAAATATTGATAACTTATATCACAAGTCTTACAGACCTACATGATATCTGCTGGTTTTGGACTCCCTGTACCGTGTAAATATAGTCAGAAATGTAAACATAACACATAACATTATCATTAATAACATTATCTATTTATTTATCTATCACGCCTTATTCCCGAAGGGGTGGCACAGGCATGTTAGATGCCGACTTTTCCTGTCCCACGTATGAGGTGGTGAGCACATTGCCGTGTTAAAATAGACAGGTGCAGGTTGTGGCTACCTGCTATTGAGAATTTCAAGCCGCCCATAAGGCCTTCAACTTGGCCTAACGAGAGCCATGTTACTGGCAACCGGGACCAACGGCTAAACGTGCCTACCGAGGCACGAAAACCAGCCATTACATAACCATTATGTAAAACTCAGGAATATTAAGTGCCTGAACTCATTTGGAGGTACCAATGCGATAGTCTGCGCAGTGGTAAACTTTTAACAGTGTTTTGGCAAACATGCTATTACATTTGTAAAAAATATAGACCCATAAAATAATAACATTCTGCATTTTTATGTATTCTTATATTTTCAATAAATGATTTTAGAAGTACCTGTCAAATTGTCTGGCGATTTATATGGTTTAACAACCCCTTATGACGTGAAGATTTTAAGTAAGTGACATAAATGTCGCTAGTAAAAGTGCAATAGAGGTAGTTTATTTCTTTGTAGCTCCATTCTTCCCCGATTCGGATTTTCACTTCCTCCCAAACCACTTAACACTTTCTGATCAAATTTGGCCCATAATACGTCATCTAGCTATAGATGGTTTAGAAAAAATAAAATAGAAAATCGTAATGGAGGTATATTCACCGAAAGGAAAATAGACGACGTAAGAACTCGAAAAACGGCTAAACGCTTCGCTCCATTTAGACTTACCGGGGACAGCAAGTGCACTTACTCGTAGTACACAACTGGGCTCCTAGCTCCATGGGTTATAATTGGTTATATTTTGTATCTTATCGTTTTCCTCTCATTGCAAATCAAGTAGACAATCTGAACTGATTGATGACTGGGTGGACCGGTGGTATAATATCTACAACTTACAGTAGCAATACTTAAGCTGCTGTCTGAATATTCCTTTCTTCCTTTTCTTTCCTGGGCTTGCGTTTCTCCCAGACGTTTTATTCAAAGCTGAACTCGATCATTTATGTTGCTTAATAATTCACCAATGACTTAACTAAATCCTTTGTTTTAGTTGGCATGCTGTTGGCATCACTTCATAGTCCTAGTCAGCGGCGTGTGGTAATCATATACCAACAGTTTGAATACATTTCAATGAAGACAAAGGCATAAGCCAATCTTAATAGTAAAAGTATTATAATATTCTTACACAAACTCAATATGTGCGCAAAGTATTATAAAAAATTGGTTTAGTACAACTGGTGCAATATTTAAAACATAAAATACACAATCTAAGCGAGCAGACGCACGGGTGATAGTTATCATAATATTCTAATGTCAACGGCCTCTAGATGTGTGCAAAGTTTTACGAAACTTTGTTAGTGTAGGTACTCCGATCCCGATCTGGATCCCAAAATCAAGCTGGGTCAAGTAAACAAAACCGTTCAAAAAGACTGAAAATTCTTCAGGTTTTAATAGCAATGGTAAAATGAAAATTCTCCAGGTTTTAATAGCAATGGTTAAATCGCAAAATCTTGACTTTAAAGGCTGACTTGTAATTATGGGATTGTTTTATAATTGTGCAGTGACTTTGTAGGATTCAATTTTCCTTATGTACGTTATGCGGTGAAGATTATCACTTCTTCAAGCATATGCTGAGATCTATTAAACATAATATTCTACCTCTTCATCGTCCCAGGCTCTACCTGAGTGAAATTCGGTTATCGCTCAAATCGGTTTACTGTGGAAATACGATGTTGGAAGTAACATTCAACTTAACCTACATTACACTAATTCCTTGATACCTTATGACGCGAAAAAATGATACTCAAACACCCTTTGCCGTTTTGACATTACTATTATTGTGTAGCCACTTGCAGGTGAAGTAAGATTTATTTTGCCCCGAACGTCTTATTGGGGCCATTTTTGATTATTAAAAATAAAGAATTAGCATTTTATTTAATAATTATCATTTAATAATTTTGCCTTCGTATAGACTACAATTATTAGTATAAAGTGAGTATAAACCAGAATATAACAAATATAAAGAGCCATCCATGAAATATACTATCTATAAATAAATCTACCTTCAAATAAGGATTTTTAATTGAAAAAAGAACCAATATATTCATAACAATTAAAAGATTATGAGGTTACATTAGGTTTAAGCTACAGCAAATATAAAGGTTACACAAAGGTGAGTTACTTGATAAACTCTTTGAATTAATAAAATTACAATAAAAATATTTCAAGCCGAATGTAAATGTTCCAAGAACTAACTATTTTCCCGGAAAGTTACCTCTTTGAGTTTAATATTAATTAGAGTACTATTCAACAGCATTACTTTTAACTAAAAGAACAATCATCAATTTACATGCAGCAATCGAAGCTAATGGTTTCTGCTCGTGGCTTTTCAAATCCATTTAGTACTCGTAGTAGACCTATTAAATTGCTTAATTTGGAGTGGGGTTCTTTTTAAGATTTATATTAAGCAATAATCACTTAAACTTCAGGTACTCTCTCAGGATATCTACCTGGAATATAATCAGGGTTGTTGGGATTATATTCCCAAATCAGATACTCTGGCTCGTTAAGGTAAAGCGGCGGGATTTCATCACTTGGCTCCAACTCTTCATCAAGCAAATCTTTATTGCGCTGTAGCAATTCTTCAACTCTTGCTTGTGTTTTTTCTGAAATATCTAAAATGATGACAAAAAATCTGAATATATACAGTATCAAATCACCACAAAAAGTGGTTTTAATGGCAAGAGGAATCTGACGTAATGCTAAAATTAAACAGGAGTTGTGTGTATTTTAATATAAAAAAAACTGGGCACTGACATTTTTCTGTACTTTAAACCGGTGAACATAATTTTAAATATATAATATAAAAATGACTTTTTATACTACTTAAGTGGCATATAAACAGATTAATGTTTAGTCATATTAACAACAAACAAAATCCCAGCATTCTGGACGTTTTTGTGCGTGTCACGACAGCACGATGCGATACAACATGAAGTGAACACACAATTCTATGTTGTGTGTTAATTTTATCACTTTGAGATAATTTGTTTGAATATTCATGAAATGACATTGAATTTGATAGAGTGGTTGTTATTAAAGATGTAAAACAAGGTCATAATAAGAAGAATAGTGTAATAAATACAATAGCTAATTAAATTTTGCACGCAATTATAATTGTTCTTTGGAAAAAAATCCTATTAATATCTACGAACTAGCTTTTCCCGTAAAATTTGTTTCATAAATTAACACAATGATATAAATTTACTTCTTACAGTTTTTTTTTAAGAATTTGTCAACATTTTAGTATACCTACTCATAATATAGGATATGTAAATTTTATAAGATTTGATTTACTTAAAAAAGAACTTACTTGTTCTCCGTAAGTCTATAGTGAGCACTTTCCTGTTTTGTTCAAGAGAACGAATGAGTGTCTCCTCCGCTTCCCCGGAAAGATCATTAGCTGCCATATCAAGTCTAGTTAGACCACGATTTAAACTAAGAATACCCGCCATCTAAACAGACAGAGTAATAATGAAGATAATCTTACTATCGGCTTATCTTATATTGAAACACAACTTATAGACTAGAAATTATTTTTACCTTTTCTGCAGATGCCCCGCTAAAACCACAAGAATTGACAATTAAAGTTTGAGGTTTTTCCTTCGATCTTACAAAAGACGCTGCAAATATTGTTGCACATTCTAATGACATGGGGTTTAAGCTAAAGTCTGAAACATTACGATAGCAAATTATTATAATTATTATTTTCTATACATTACCTTTGTTTTAAAATAATTATGGTTATAAAATGAGTGTTACCCAGAAGCTCGATCGGTGCATCAGGTTTCATTTGTATAGCATATGCCACACCTTGTATACCAGTTTCTTTGAATCTGTTATTTGCGATTCGAACAACTTTAATGTTTTTATGAATAGAAATAAAACCTCCAAGCGCTTTCATTCCATAATCACCAATTTTACAGTGATTGAAATTTAATTCTTCAATAGTCTCCTTCTTCACAAGGTTTTGAAGAATAATTTTTACTTTAGAACAATCTAAGTTACTTCTGTTGATACGAAAAACTCTTAAATGTTTTAAATCTTCCAGCCCACGACAAAGTGATTCACAATCGCTCATACTAAATTCAAAATATCGCGGTTCGTAACTGTCTTGAAGCCCATTTATTCCAAATACTAGTGATATTTCTTCAAGATTATATAGCCTGGCTAGTACCGGTTCTAACGGGATATGATCGTAGACTCTAGGAACACTAAATTCACAAGTATCTTCAACTATTCCAGGAGATGGTACTGGTGGTTGTGGTTGACGAACCATTTGTAATTGATTAAGTCCCAACTCGAAAATATATGGACTAACCTATGTATAAAAACAGTTAATGTTATTCCAAGAATGTAACTTAGTATATTTAGTATCATCTGAGCAATATTCCCGGTTGTTTCTGCTCTCTTGCTCATGCTCTCTTTAGTGAGATCGAGTTTCCAAATTTATAAAATTATTACGTTCTGCAACACATCAGTTCGTGAAACCGTGACAATGCAAAATTTTGTAATGAAAAATTTGTGTTTTTAAATTATTTGCCCTTGATAACTTGAAGAACAGATGACAAGTTTTAATATAATGTAAGTTGAGTAGGTACCAGTGTAGCCAATTCGACAGCATGATCTTCTCTGAAAACATCAGGATTGATATTTTCTAAGAAATCTTGAAGTTTTGCTGACAAAAACTTTCCTTTCCAGTATGCCACTCCAAGCTCTTTCCTTGACGGGAAAACGGTATTGAATGATCTCTGCCAATATTGTTCGTCCTAAAATCAAAACTTAACTATCAGTTATTCTGTACAGCAATACACGGTTACTATTTATTTGTGCTTATTTTGTAAACTGCCTACCTACACCACCTTCTCACGGGTATATTTATCACTTTTCTTACATAAAACTAGTCTATCTATATTTATAAAAGAAAGTCGTGTTAGTTACACTATTTATACACACATCAACACGGTCTAGGGATATTTCATACTCAATTAAATAACTCGAAAAGTACTGGCCGCATTGGGATCTTTTATACACCGATTTGTTTGTAATTTATCTCAGACTAATTCCAAATTCAAATTTTTGAAAATTCTTTTGTTTCGGTGGCATAAAAATGTCTTGATGTGTAGGAGAGGGAATTTTCATTTGTGCGAAATTTAGAAAACAATACGAATTACGTTTAGTTACAGTTTTTGTTCATTTTTAAACGAAAGATAAAGTTAAAATTGAGGTATTGTAGCCATGCAACGCCAACATTTGACGAGGGCGGAGATGTTACGAGCTGTGGGAATGCTGGAAGCTGGGTCTGTTCAGCGTAATGTTGCTGAGGCCATAGGGACCCACCAAAATGTAATTTCAAGATTGTGGACACGCTATCGTGCCACAGGTGAAGTAGCGGAGAGGCACCGGGGGCCAAGTCGCATCACTACCCCCAGACAAGACCGATTTTTGCAAATTACTGCGCGAGCTCAACCAAATGCAACGGCGACTCAATTGGTCCAAAGGCTGCGAGTGGAACACCAAGTGCTTGTGAGTGACCAAACTGTAAGAAGGCGACTGCATGAAAGCAATCTACGCTCTCGTAGACCACTCCGGGTCCCACCTTTACGGAGAGGCAATCGTGGACGACGATTAGAATGGGTTCGGAACCACGTGGACTGGGGCCGTGAGCAATGGTCCAATGTGCTGTTCACGGATGAATCCAGGTTCGGCTTCCATCCAGATTCACGAAGGACGCGTGTTTGGCGAGTTCCTGGACGATGGAGCCGTCTTCAGAACCCTCAGGAAGTTCACCCATACCAAGGAGGAACAATTATGGTTTGGGCAGGAATTCGTCTTGGAGGACGGACGGATCTCGATTGGGTGCGGGGCAATATGACGGCAGAACGATACGTCCAAAAGGTGTTGGGGCCCGTAATCTTGCCCCACAGAACACAAATGGGGCAAGATTTCCTGCTCATGCACGACAATGCCCGGGCACACACGGCGAGAACGGTAGCAGCTTGGTTACATACACACAATGTTAGGGCCTTAGACTGGCCTGCTCAATCGCCAGATCTAAATCCCATTGAGCATGCGTGGGATATGCTGCAAAGAAGAGCTCTGAAGGAAGTTCCTGAAAATCTGGCTACAGAAGATCAACTTTTTGCGCACCTCAGAAGGACATGGGATAATATTCCGCAGCAAGACATTGACAACCTTGTTCTAAGCATGCCGAATCGTTGCCGATGTGTTATGAACATCATGGGCGCTTTCTCAGACTGCTAACTTCAAGTTTATAAACACAAATTAAATTATTTTTCTATTTTTTTCAGTTTTTACTCATAAATTAAAAGTTAATTCATGTACGGTTTCCGTCTATGCTTCATTTTTTTCCATAAAATCCTGAAATTTTAATCGAAGTACCTTAACCAATATTAAAAAATGGTAGAATATTAAATATCGTATCTTTTAAATATATACATGTCATATAAATAATTAACACATTGATAGTAATACGCTTTTTTAAAAATATCCCTAGACCGTGTTGATGTGTGTAACTTAACAACGGCTATACCGATTTGGCTGAAAATTGGTGGGGGGTAGCTTAGAGCCAGGAGACGGACATAGGCTTTTTATCCTGGGAACAAGTGCCTGTGGGAAACGGGAGCGGGAAAACTTCTCTACGCGGGCGAAGCTGCGGGCGTCAACTAGTATAATTATAAATCATGTAGCTTTGTACTGTCATGTCGTGTCGAAAAAGAAGTATTGAAGTATATCGGTTGTTCTGAAGAGAAACGAAACTTTAAAACGACTCATTTAATTTCATTAAATGGGTCGCTATTGAATTAATCAATCAAATGAGCCTATCGCAACTATTGAATACACGGTCCTATGCCTTTCGCATTCTCTCTCTAAAACCGAAGATTTTGGTGGAACACCTTACACCACAGAAAAAAATAATATTTTTGATACAATGATTACAATTCATAAAACAATACGTGAATATCTAAATGTAGCCTTAGGTATTCTAAAATTTTAAAACTTCTTGATAGTAATCTAGGTACTATCATGTATTATTATGATGTATTTTAAGTCAGTCTATCGCAGTCCACTGCTGGACGCAGGCCTCTCCCAAATTCCGCCACAGCACATGGTCCCATTCGTTCCACATCTATTCCCTTTCTGTAACCATATCTAAGTCATTGGTCCACGTGGCTGGGGACATCCTATCCTACGTTTGGGGAATCGCGTGTCCTCTTCAGAACACGTCTGCGTCACATTTTGTAAGAGAGTTAAATTCTTGGAATTATAACGATTAAAACGATATATGACACTAATAACTTATAATTATTCTAAAAAAAACAAAAAATTTGTTAACCCATTAAATAATAACGCAAAACTAAAAAAATGGCGGGAAAATGGCCGCCGGCAATGTTTATACCGCATTTACTTTGAATTTTGATATTGTGACATATAGATATTAAACCTCTAATACACGGGCTTTTTATCCACGATTCTAATGGTATAAAATTCATTCATTAAAACCACAGACATTTTTTTTAAAATTTTTGAAATGAGGTCAGTTCTAAAAAAGAAAAGGCAAAAAAAGTCAGCTGCTTTAGCAGCTTGAACGTTTGAGTAGCTAGTAGTAATCAATATTGAAATTTAATAGGTGGAAGTATACATGATAGTCAATTGATGTGCAATTGAATATAAGCCCAAAAATTTACAAAAATATACAGTACGTGAATACATAAATATTTTAAATGTAAATAGAACGAAGTGCTTCAGAATCAAATAATAATTTTAATAAATCTTTAGAAGGGATTTTAGAGTGATTAAATGACAGGCCAAGGCCTCGGTTAATTTGATAGCCAACCTAAACTGAACGTGAATCCTTTATAAACAAAACATAGAGCTAATATATCTCTAATGTGAAACAGAGTTTTACGATACATTATTAAAATTTGCCTTATACGACATACTAAATATAAAAAAATAGTCCGAGACTACCAGGACTTTAATTCGTCGTGCTAATTAGTGTCGAGCACATAAGACCTTTTAGTATTTTTGTTACGGGTTCAAAATTTCTTCCAAATTTAACATCTAAAATAGACACATTTTATTTTATTAAATTTATTCGGCCCTTTAGACCCACCCCAGTTTCGTGCTTCGGAAGGCACGTTAAGCCGTTGGTCCCGGTTGCCAATAAAATGACAGTCGTTAAGCCAAGTTGAAGGCCTTATGGGCGGCTTAAAAAAATTCAACAGCAGGTCGCCGCAGCCTGTGCCTGTCCGGCAATGGACTACGTAGGTAACAACAAACAAGGACAAAAATGCATACGGTGAAATGTGGGCGTTTATTATGCCTCTGCCTACCCTTTCGGGGATAAAGGCGTGACAATATGTATGTATGTATGTAAATATAATAAATAAAATACCTTTACCTAATAAGAACATTATTAGGTAAAGGTATTCATAGGAGGTATATGTATAAGAAGATAACCAGCCTGTTGTGTAAAAACAATCCAAAATAAAATTATAGACATTACGCGGATGATAAATTATACATCAGACTTTTGTGGGGCAATATAAAAAAAAACTATTTTATTTAGGTTTTGCCAATAATGCTGTTTTTTTACTAATTATTATATAACCATGTCATCATGATTATATTAAGCTTATATTAGCTGACTTTTGGGCTAGACGGCGCTGTGTAAAATGTCCCACAATATTTATTACATTTAATTTAAAACATAAAAAACTATCTTCACGCTGTATCCCTGACAGGGTAGTCAGAGAGGACAGACCGCCAGACTTCGCGATCCATTCATACGTCTTTCGCTTCTTCAAGATTCATCAATCGCTTCATACATGCACGTCTGGGTATCAGAGTACTCTTGACTTTCCCCTCCATGGTTGCTGATGATATCGCGTTGGCAGACATGGAAAGGGACAGATTGGTGCGACGTGTGAAAGCGTGGAAGGAGAGGCTTTAGAATGGCGTTCTAAAACTTAATGTGGCGAAGACCCAGTACTTGGCAACTCGACATATCCCACATCCGTCCGCATAGGCGGTGATTTGGTCGAGCACGCGGACCAGGTTAAATAGGTACCTGGGTGCACATCTCCAATGACATCGATTGCGATGTCACGTTACGCATTGCCGCCGCGTGTGCCAAATGGCGAGAGATGACCGGTGTCATTTGTGACCAAAAATCCGACCCGGTTGAAGGGACAGGTCTACAAAACCATAATAAGACTTGTACTTTTACATGGCAGTCACACGTGGCCAATATTGGAGCAACACAAGCAGGAACTGCGTGTCACGGAAATGAACATGCTGAGGCGGATGTGTGGAGTCAAGCGGGTGGACCGCGTGAGGAACTCTCGCATCCGCGGTAGCCTTCACGTCCGTGACATTGCAGATAAGTTGCAAGAGTGTGGCCTTCGTTGGTATGGTCATGTCTTGCGGCAACCGCCGGGCTACGTAGGAAACAAATCCCTGGTCATGTCAGCCCCGCCGGGTCCCGGTAAAAGGGGAAGACCTAAGAAGTGCTGGATTGACGTAACAAGGGTTGAAATGCGTGCCAATGGTCTCACTACAGGAGATGCCGACGATCTGCAGAGTGGAGTAGAAAAAGTAAGAAGGCGGACCCCTGGTGTCGCGAAACGCAACTGGGATAAGAGCTCGGATGATGAAAATAGTAACAAGTAACCTAAATACGAGCTGTTGCTGAAGATTTAAAATGTAAATAAATATTGACGTATGCAATTAATTTACTTTCTTGAAGGTTTTGTCGATGATAATGGTCACATTTTAATTGAAAATCTACGAAAATCCTACCTTGATATGAGGAACGCTGAACTTTAGCGGTATATCATCTGGAAACAAATCCATAAGCATATCGATATCTTTCTGAAGGACACTCTTGAGAGGGTTTATTCTATGAAATACTCTTGATAAAGCAAGAGCAGCAAAGTATGTGAGTGGTGCAGGTGTGAAATCGTCATCCCATTCAAAATCTTCAGCTATTATTTTGCGACTAGCCTCTCCAGCAGACTCTTTCATAAGAGTCGATGTGGCGTAGGCATTTTTTGTATTCAAATTAACAACGTAAGGAATCTTCATTTTTTATTGTACTTGTATCAACACACTTTAAACAAATAAGTTAATAATAACACTTTAAAAATTAAAATGTATTTGATTCAGAACAATTTAGCTTTATAGCCTTTTGCCGATATTGAACGACATATTTGACACATTTTTTTTACACATTTAAAACAAAGAGGTGGTTCACAACTGACAACAAAAATTACTACAAAAATAAATTTTGTTTATGATCTTAATTCATTTTTGGTAATTATATAACATTATCAATACTGAAAAGGAGTCGCATTTGCACTGTCAACAGCTATAATAAATTATTATTACCTATTTATACAGACTAAGATCTAAGGTAAAGTAGGGATGTTATCTCAATTTATCATGAGTGAAGCATGAAAATGGCCGCCAAATGTGGGTATGTGTGTTTGTTAGAAGACCGAATATAGGAATATAGGATATGCGCAAAGCCAGACGGACCAACAACGGATGAGGAAGGCGCAGAATAGTGTTGTGGCGTGAATTAGGAGTCCAGTGGTGGACTGCTATGGGTGGATTTAATTTGTGATGAACCTGTCATTTTCGTCAATATAATTTCCTTCGAATGATGACTACATATTAACATGATAAATTGTTCATTTGTCATGTTATTCGAACAGTGTTTAGTGTAAATATCGATATCACATCATGATGTTTGATAAAATAACGGTCAACCAAAAAACAAACAGTAAAGAATAATGTTTAAAAATTAACAGGGTTCAATTTAATAATTTGTTAAACTAGCAATGATGACCTTTTAAAGTTATGGTTTAACATCTACTAATAATTATGAATTTATAAGATAAGTCCGATTAATATACTGTTTGAATATATTATATTGTCCCAATTCAAACCTATTTGCCTTCTTCTTGTATTTATTCTTATCTTATTAATACGGGGTTTCTGGGACTTCTGTATTCATTATTATTAAGACATATATTTAAAGAATAGATACGTAAACTAAATCTTACTCGTATAATAAACTATTGACACTAATTAAGTCAACAATGACATTAATTTGAAATTGACGCAGAAGTTGTTGATATCGCTTCACGCTGTAATAATACTCTTTAATATATATCGAACAGAGTTCATCATGATAACCATAACAAATATAAACTCGGGTGTTTCCGTCGATCTTCGTGAATGATCGGTTCAAAACAAAGTTGGGAGCTGCGCCGGCGCCGCATTCACTGTTTAGCATTACTGTGTCATATCATATTGTATTATCGGCAGCCGTGCTCGCTCTGACAATATTTTTAAAAGTTAAACGATATTATAATTTTATATTTATTTAGATTTCTGTATTAATATGGAATCATCTGACAAAACTTCATCTAAAGATAGCAAAGCGTCGCAAGTTTCGATCTACAATCCGTGGAATTTGTTTACATATAGGAACCGCTCTGAAAGTGAAAGTAGTGTGAGTTCAACCAGTTCACAAAATAACAAATCAGGTAAGAAAAGACTATATCCTTAGGCACTACATGTAAATAGTACCAATTATAAAAATCCTAATAAAATATATATAAAAGTAACAAAAACAAACAGGTTTAAAAACCGTTCCTATGTATTTGATAATTGATATAATTGTTATAGAAAATTAAATTAATATAATGACGGAATTAATTGTATAATAACAAATCACCAACGCGACCTATAGTATCATAATATAGTAGTATTAAGTTATACTCAAAACTAATATGAAGTTTCTTTGTGTTTACACGTCATAGCCAGTTGTTAAAAATCCACATAAAAAAAACTTATTATGCATGTGGGATGGTCTGGTAGTTAGAACTGACGCAAGTCACTTAGAATACCTAAGCAGGAAGGTTACCCAGCAAAGAGAACGTAAACCGGTTTAGTTGTTTGACAACACTTTGTTGGTATGAACTCTTATAAGGTGGCAAGTACGGCAAGGTTTAATAAATAACTGGATAATTTATTCGTATACCTATCTTCTATTTCGTTTATATATTCGTGGGGTTGGGGTATGAATAATAGTTTTTTTAACAATAGTTAATAGACAGATGTGAATATTGGTTTTGAGAGCCTATAAATTAGATATTTATTTCTAATTCTTGTACAAGTTGGTGCATTTGTTCTTGACAATAAAAGAAAATTATCATGATTTATGATTCTTAAACTGCTCCTACGAGTAATTGACTAGCTAGTAGCTAGCCTAATGACTGAAACACAAAATCAATTTCTCTGCAAAGAGACTGCATCGCTATTCCTATTTTTTTTTGTCAATATATAATACCTACTTGCTGGTCTTCCTGTTGGCGTGATCAATGAACTTTAAATCACCACACTCACTGCTTGTTTCAAGCCTTTGTGCACATTCAACATCCGTAAATAAGTTCTTCAAAGTCATAAAGTGTAACGAATTTGGAGAATTCAGTATTTATATTTATATCCATGTTTATAAAATTACGCACTGTATTTGATTTCGTGTGTGATTGACGTCATCAGGACTTTGCACACGTCTACTTTGGAGTGATTTATGGGAATGTTCTAGAAGATTTTTAAATTAATTATACAGGTGATACAACATAAAATAACACATGACTGTTATAGATAACCTATGAATGTTGCCGCTTGAATTATGAAGAATTTTCTTGCTGTCAAAGATTTGCATACGTATATAAATAAATTTAGTATAAAAATTTTGACTCATTTTCACACAATTAATTTGTTAACAAAATGGCGCTAGTGTTAACATATTAAGCTAATATAAACTTGTACTATGTGATCTAAACGACTTATATTTTCTCCAAATTAATTATACCAAACGGCGAAACAAATATTTTCGAATTATTCAAAAGTTGGTTCCAGCCATAGAGCAATGAATCAATGTCACATGCACTATCGACGCCTTCCTGTTTACATTTTATACAAGCAAATATGTTAGGGGGCGTCACCCTTTACTCATACTATTATACTAATTATTCATGGATGAATGGTAAGCAACTGACAGGCCGCGTAAGTACCTATGCAATTTAATAGCGTTAACACACGTTCAGATTTGGGAAAGGTAAAATCGGTACTGGGGTCATTTTTGACAAACTAACTAAGATGGCAACATTGGGAAAAAAAAATGAAAAGTGTCTATTTCGAGAAAAATTAAATTAAATCTGGGGAAATTTACGACAAAGTAGCTAGAACGACAACATTGATTATATCCGATGCGGATCGAGGCGGACTCAATTAATAATAATTATGTCCGCCGGACTGCTTTACAGACGGTAAGATTTGGTTGGGCGGCAAATCTAATCCGCGATCTGGTCGGATCATATCCGGTCGTGTGTTAGCCCTATTACACCTACAGCCAAACGTAAACTTGTCATTCGGTATTATCATTACTTTCGTCTCTATTGTGGTGCAAGCGAGAGGGAGCTACTTAATTGAGCCACAGAGCAATCAGTGTTGCTCATTGCTCTGTGGTTCAATCAAATGACAAAATAATCAGGCACGATTTTCAGGACAATTTGTCCAATAACGCAACTGGAGCTGAGTTGAACTGTTGAGGCCTATGTCATTCTCATAGGTCCGTATTTGAGAACATTTCTCAATACTCAATCAACGCTTGAGGCTAGATTTTGCCTTATAAAATCTACTCTCAAGCGTCGATTGAGTACTTCTGGAAGAAAAGGTTTGTCAAGTTGTCATAGGCCATGATCACTAAAATCATCACTAACTGCAAATTAAGCTCAATGTTTAATTTTTGGTTAGATAGAATAGAATTTAATTTCAGGTCGGTCTACGGTCGGCTGGTAGGTGCCGTTTTTTTCTATGTTTGCCGATAATTTCCCTTATTGTACATTTCATTTTGGTTTAGCCAAAATTTGATTAAACCAAATTCGGCTTTCGTTATTAGTAGAATTTATAAAAAAAACCTATCAAATACTTATTTGGTAAGTTTCAAAACAATAATCGTCACCTAACTATGGTTGGTTTGGGTATGAGTTCAAAATAGGTACGATTAAAAATCGATTCAAAAAAATAAACAACTAACCTTTGAGACTAACTTTTCGTTAGCTGTAGATATAGAAGTAGCAACTACACCGTGTATGCATAAAGAAGTCGGTGTATATTATACACGCGTATTGTTAATGAACTATAGTCGAGATTATAACGACAGCATCTACTATGAATTTCTGAGTTACCGGTGTAACATACCGTCAGGGTGTTCATATTCTATATATAGCATCTTCGAAGTACAAAAATAAATGTTGACTGAAGATTTTAGTATCAACTCATATGAGTTTTAACCTTGTGTAGACGCTTATGGAACATGGAATAATGTTAAAAAAGAATTTTTTTTATTTATTTAAAGGTGCTTATTGTAACACCTAAGTAAAAAAATCAGGAACTATTTTACGCATATCTATGTATACTCTATCTACTATATATATAAAATAAATAAATATCCATCACGCCTTATCACTATATATATACTCTATACAAATACATAAAACTGAAGAGTTTGTTTATTTATTGTTTAGTTAAACGTCCTAGTCTCAGAAATTACACGTCGGAAATTAAAAAAATATTTTTGTGTTGTGTAGCCCATTTATCGAGGAAGGTTATATTTCATCACGCTGTTACTCTGGAGAGCGGAGCAATAGTCAAAAATGACGACATATTGTGCATATTTTTATAAATTATTGTAAAAATTATAACCGACGGGAGTTCGAAGTATGTCACGAGAGCAGCCGTAGAGGTCACCTAGTATATTACAATTCAAACTATTTACTAAAAAGAAGGGCACGCATTATATTTTGAGACTTCGAAAATGTGCAATACAGAAAAATAATATTTTATTATCTCTCTCTCTCTCTCTCTCTCTCTCTCTCTCTCTCTCCCTCTCTCCCTCCCTCCCTCTCCTAACTAACTACTAATCGCAATTGTCACGGTGTGAGGTTCACATGAGATATAGGATAAAAGAGAGAGTCTCTCTCTTTTATCTTATGTCTCATGTGAAACTGTAGAATGGTTTTCCTGCCATTCTATCAGAACGGGTTCTTTCTCGACCAGTTTATGTCATCCGCCATGATCTCGATCTCTCCTATCGCACCTCACACCGTGACAATTGCGATTAGTTAAATCCTAGAAATAGCTTTCCTCATATTGGCAAATTATGACGATGTGCTGTACACATAATATTTAAAATTAATTAATCTATCATCAAGGCCATCCTTCTTAATGTTGATATCAGAATAAAAACAGGCATAACCTTTTGACTTTTTACTTTAATTTTATCACCAAAACATTGTATTTATTTAAGTGAGTTTTAGTGTATGATGGTTTCTTATCATAGCCAAAAGGTTTTATAAGCTTGAATACTTAATATCTCTTTTCACAGTAATCTAAATTACGGCTTTAAAGTTATTAACGACCATCAAAGGATGATTAATAACTTGAAAATAATAATGATAAAAACAAAAATGCAATTGCCATGGAGATATCTCATTGAGAAATGGCAATAACATTCAAGCTTAGGTTCAATTTATTTTAACTATTATAAAATGTTTGAACAATTAGTTCTTATCAGTATTATGCTTTTGTGAGTTTTGTTGGATTATAATTATTATAAATGTGAAGGTTTGTTAAGTTATTTCTTACTAAACCAGGTCCCAACCTCTAAACCATTTCGACTGTACATTTGGTTTACCAATAGCTGATAAATTCGTGTCGAAAAGCTTTGTAGTTAAAATAAAACGTTTAAATTCGCCACGTCAGTTTAGTAGAAAAAAAGATCAAGAAGATATTCTTGTTAAAAGAGACATATATTATCCCTAAACATCCCGCTTCATAATAACTTGCTAGGCTATCTTGGGCTGCAGGCATTACATTACATTCTCAATTTCTCACACTTAATTTTATTCCATAAATGTAAAAACGGAATAGAAAGGAACTTCAAAGAGATTACATATTAAAAAAAAATCCATATTATTATTTTTGAATTTGGACTGGTAATTTTACAGATATTACAGCAAATAATCACACTTTTAACAAATTGATTGAACAACACTTAGGGCCGTATTTTAGAACTTTCCTAAATACTCAAGAAATACTTGAGAGTAGTATTTTAAGGCGAAAACTAGCCTTAAGCGTTTCCTGAGTATTGAGGAACGTTCTAAAATACGACCCTTACTGACGTATGTATCTTTAAGCTCTTCGCCATTTGTTACGTTTTCATTTCACAATTTCAATACCATTACGAATCCATCGCAATGGTTTTGAAATTGTCCTAAATAAATTTGTTTAATTTATTATGTTTTATAAATGGATACCGCCAATCTGTGATTTCATATTTACTTACTGAAAAAGTTGTTCGACATATTTTGATGTGGGTAAAACTTCTGGTTATAACTTCAAATTAGTTTCATACAGAACTTTTAGGCCAGTACCCATTACATGAGTAGGTAGGTATGTAGGCAAATTAAATGTCAATTAAATGTTAATAAACCAACCGATTTCTGTATAGGTATAAAATACACTACGACTGCTTCAGTGGAGCGTGGTAGTATATGCGACTGCCGCACTGAGGTCCTGGGTTCGATTCCCGGGTCGGAAATAAAATATACAATATATGTGATCCACAAATGTTGGTTTTAGAGTTTGGGTATTTCTTATGTATTTAGAAATATATCAGTATGTATATCAGTTGTCTGGATCCCACAGTACCCAGCTATAAAAGCTTAGTTTAGGCTAGGCGCTGTGTAAAAAGTATCCGACAGTATTTATTTACATGTCTAATATAATAGAGTTTGAAAAATCAAGACGTTAACAAGATAATAATGGAAAAATACTCTTATTAAAAGCTTAATTTAAAGTACATTTAATTATTTTTTCTTCATTCGTCATCTCTAATGAAGCTTTAGCAAATTTGTTGTGACTCGGTGCATCAGAATTTACAGCAATGACCAATACTAAAATCATAAACTTTTTATTGAGTTCTATAGTTAGTTGATTAAAAATTCGACTAAAACTCATGAATATTTGAAATGTATTTACAATCGAATTAAACTAAGAAAGTGGTGGTGTTACCATGATGTTTATTTTGCTTTATCTGTGGTATTTATCAACCTACATCATTTGTATTCTATCATAGACGTTGTATTACGCTGCCAATTGATACTATCGATTGTGAAACACTCACACTTGCTTCCCAGCAGTTATCTGCCAGCCTTTGTTACATATTTACTCAGCCGTAATCACCAACAGCTCGTAACAATATAGGAAACGGATTTGAATAATTTACATTTAACATTCAAAACTGAGGGACAGGCGAGAATGTGTATTCTAGCGTTATGCTTATAGAAGTGACTATCTATGGTTGGTTTAATTTTCAGGATTTCTACGTATTTCGACTGTGTTAATTGTTGAAACTAGTAATCTTTTTAAATTAATTTATTTCTCTACGCATTATAGCCGCCATGTTCATCTAGCGTTTACTTTGCTTTAAAAGTATCACTGTAGTTTGTTATATAATGCTACCATCTTCAGAGTATGCTTAGTAGGCATAGCACAATTCATAAGTGTAACGTACTTACGTATAAAGCGATGAAAAGTGTTATTAGTAAAATTTCATAAATTTGTATTTCATCCATTCAAATTATCTATATTAAGATTAACTATACCTGTTTTGGTATAATTAATCATCTTGTACAATAATATAACAATAAAAACGCAGTGCAATAGAACTAAAAGTACCTTACTCGTACCCCTAATTACTCTTGTTAATCTAAATTCGATAATTTCAGGTACACAGTTTGGAGGGCTTCAGAGACAAACAAGCAAAAACGAGGAATACCTTTGGATGATGTAAGTTAGCATTACAAATTTTATTAAAATTTACTATATTTTTTCGCTAGTATCTTATTTTATTACAAAATTTTAAACAATAATTCACCTCATTTATAGCATAAAATTAATATTTATTTATTTCTTATGTAGCTACCATTTTATCCGAAAAGTCTACCAATGTATATGTGGTTATATTACCAAAAATATATTAATATTCACCAAGAGCGGTGAATATCAGCCGAGAGGCAAAGGAAATCATTTCAACAAGGGACATGTTTGCCTCCGGAGATATTCAACTACAATGGAACAACTTTGTGGTTCATATCCGAACACTTCGTTAAAGAGATAAAAGTCTCTCTTTGAATATGTCTTTGTGAGATGCGGAAATATGTATATTAAATTTGACACATACATAAAAGTTCAACAGTATATTGTTATATCGTAAGTTACCTCTGATATTTAAAGGAATAATAATAACAGTACCATTGTGAATCAGAGAGTTAATAGTCTATTAAATATTTCTAAAAGAATTGATCCGCTAGAATTAAAAATTCAGAGTTTTAACTTTAAATGTCAGAGTATACGTATATGGATAAAAATCTTTGTCAGTCAATCTTTATCTTAATAAATAAATATAAATAAGCCATAATTTCTGACAACATAATATAAAATAAATACAAAACTTAAAAACTTAACTGTCTTTACGCTGTACCCCTGACGAAGTAGTCAGAGAGGACAGATCGCCACGCCAGGCTTCGCAATCCATGCGTACCTACTTCATTCGCTTCCTACAGATTCATTAACCGTTTTATACATTGCGTCTAGCACCTTTCCGTTTTTGCGCAATCGGCTCACGTGGTTTTTGTATGTAAGTCTCTGACTCTGTCTCCGTCTACCTTCTACTTATACCGCAATAATTTGTAGGCTATATTGTTCCTCACCATTTGTTTGGCGTATCTAAACCAACGGAGCACGCCCTTTTCTAGCTTAATGCTGCTTTCATTCCAATCTGAAATATTGAATATCATCAGACATAGTCCCATCTCCATAACATGATAATTTTATAATTATAAGCTATAAAATTAAATTATGATAACCTTTGAAAGCAAAAATAACCTCAAACAATGAAACACGTTTCAAAACATTTATCGGGATATTGATTACCTCTCAGCTTAACCGCTAACAAAATATTTAATGCATTCAATATCAATAGATTGTCTACTGACCGCACTATAATAGATTTTAGTAGTAAGTTAATTTGAGATGTCTTGCTCTTAATAGTGTTAAAAAGCCTGCTTTTCATATTTAACTTCATTATGGTAGAAATATTCCCACTCGCTCTGCTAATTTTGTGAATTCTGTAAACCAGGATCTACAGCAATGACCAGAAATATTATATTGAGGAGGTAGGGATTCCCAACGATGTTAAAATGTCTTGTAGATCACATTATTAAGTTGAAGGCCTTATATGCCGCAGCTTCAAAATTGTCATCAGCAGGGTGTTACAACCAGCCCCCGTTCGTTTCAAGCGAGCTATAAGCTCACAACCTATTACGTTGGGCAAAATACAGCTTGTGATATGTGGTATAGAACCCCTTAAGAGGCGTGACTACATTATGATTAGAAGAATAAAGCAAATAAAAAGTTCCAAAACATCTTAAAGAATAATTTAAAAAATAATTTCCTTTTGCTTCGTATATTCAAATTCTTTATCCGGGTGTTTCCTAAATTTACTGTTAAATATGTATTGAAACTCCAGAGTATCGGATATTCATCTCGCAATATTGTTGACTTGATTCAGTATCGCTTCATCTCCATAATATACCAATTTGTTACTAATACAAAATCCTGTTGATAATTAAGCACTGTATCTAAGCAGTTATTTATGGAAGAAGTGAAACACTCTCAAGAACTTAAACAAGTAATTAGTAATAATAGTTAGATATAATGTTTTACCAATCTCTGGTCTGATAGGTTTGATTCTTTCTATCGTAAGTTTGAACTTTAATATTATTTTCTTTAAAATAAATAGTACTTACTTATCCTTCACGCCTTTATCCCTGTAGGGGCAGCAGATGCAAAGGTACAATACGCCCACATTTTACTATAAGCATTTTTTGCATAATAACATGTGGTAAGCTGTGTTGCCGTGTTGACAAGACTGGCGCAGGTTGTGGCGATATAGAATTGCTGCAAAGCCGTTTTTCATACGAGGACCAGCCACAGCAAAATTTATTTGTAAAACACAATGATCGTAAGCGCTTAGTTCGCGGGGCTGCGAGAGCAGTAACACAAATTTCGAAATAAATATTCTTTAATATTATTATTTAATTGTAAAGAAACGTTTAGAATCAAACACACTACTTTTAGACTATAGTCCATGGGTCGGAGTCCAGTTCCGTAGCATAACAAATATTGTTTAAGAATATGTTGTGTAGGTACTAATGTAATTTTTAACGATGAGGTCACATCTATTGTTTTTGTACATGACAATAATTTTGTTAATAATTAAAAAAACAAACTATAATGTTATAAATAACAATAACACTAAAATGACGAGTTCTTCGTCAGCTGATGAGCGCCAAACTCGCCAGCGAAAGCGAGTTGGCGTCTTTAAAAAATATAATACTTTTATTTCAAAAAGGAAAATTATTATTTTCGTATGTTGGACAACAAAAAAGACACTGTTTCTGAAAGTTATAAGAAATGTAAGTCGGTATATCATTATCAATCTTTACAGAAAACTGAAATATTAATAACTAGATAGATTAACTCATACTCCTGAATGTAGTCTTGCTTGGAATTTATGAAACCATTTCAAATCTCTAAATAATTAATATCTTTTGAAATTAATTTGGTCTATTACATACAAAAGAAGAATAAAAACTGAGTTAATATGCTCTGTTATTGAACAACGCAAGAAATCTACCTAAATCTGATGATATTTTAATGTGCTCTTAACGTTACAGAGGATTGTTATACGTGCGTCATTAAAGATAAATTTGTATTTGTGGATTGAATAACACTGCCTATTTTAGTTGATGCCGATTAGAATGATTGTAGTGTTGTTGTATAGTATTTGAAACATGACTTTGTTATTTAAAGTACAAACTGTAATAGTTCTTTTCCTAATACTTTGCTTTGGTATTTACAATTTACTGACTAGTTTTAGTTTAGTACACATCTGAATCATTTTAGTTTAGGTCGGTGCGTCATTCAACAAATAGCTAATCATATTAACTACCTGAATTGGTAAGGATTAATTTAATATTCGAGATTGTGATAAATCGCCCATGGTTAAGTATACCTTGACCTCAATCTGTATAATTATCGTCGTTCTTCATAAATATTCCATTTGGCAGACAGGTAAAATAAAAAATAACGCCATATCGTTGCAAAAGCGTTATTAGCAATAATGGTAGATCTCGAAGGTCGTTCAGTTGCGGCTGCGAGATATTTCTGCAGCCATTGCAATGTTGCTCGCACGCACAGACCTCTTCATATGCAAGAAGGAGAAGCAATATGCCACCAGTTGGCTTCCCCTCTCGCCGATGTTGAAACCTTATGTTGAATGCGCGGGCGCTGAGCGTCGAGAACTGTTCGCTAACATTGGCATCGAGAAACACTTGAACCACACGACCTAAAGAATAGTGCTCTGTTAAAAGTGATAGTAAAATGTAATAAGCACGTGGCTTGCAGTGCTACCGGGAATAGTGACTTCATAAACTGCGCTGGCTACTGCTTCGGTTAGTTTTCGTGTTCCATATCTAAATAAAGTATTGTAAGCACTCCTCTAATTGCGTTATTGGTGATTCACGTGTCATTTCAAAACAAAGAAACGCGGTGTTATCGGCCGTGAATATACTCGTATGTCATTATAACCAGTTTCTGTGACGTACCATAATATTTTTTGCCGGCATCGGCATTATAATCCGTTTTGTACGAGTGTGAGAGAATAAAATTACTAAAGTAGTCATTTACTAAAGGTCTATTGAATTAAAAGCACGTGTATAGTGTTGTATCGTTAATAAAAAGGTGTGGTGATTTAATTTAATTTAAAAGATGATTACTTAAGTTATGATAAGCGAATACTGCGCAGTGTTTCATAAAATATTTAAATTTCCAACTTTTAGTTGCAACACATTTATTTACCAACAAAGGTATACTTCGCTCATGGCTGATTCTCCAAGGTAAAATTGATTTATCGACTGTTCTTGACACTGTTAATAAAAATCTCAGATGTTTAACTATTGCGATTGGTGGTAGAATAACACATAAAATATTATGCTTTGTAGAATTAGTTCAGTTTTATGTTTGATTTATCTTGTTCTAATCTAAATCTTATCCAGGACCTTGCTTGCGATTCTAAATAAAATTGGAATGAAGGTAACCTTATCTAGGATTTCCTCATTGACATTGTTATATTTTTGTAGTAATTAAGAAACAACATTATAAACTATTACAAAATTATTGGGTGATGCCTCCGTCTAGCACTGGACTGCGATAAGCCCATTTGATATACCTAATTCATTATCTATTTATATAAAAGGCAAAAATCACAGATTGACTCATTGATTACGATATCTCTGAAACTACTGGAGCTATAAAGCTCAAACTTCGTATGGAGATTCTTTTTAATACGTAGGTTTCCGCTAAGAAGGGATTTTGCGAAATTCTACCCCTAGGGAAGTAAATAAGCGATAAACGGTTGTATGGAAGTTCGTCATTTTCAAAGTTAGAAACATGAATTTACGTACACCTGTTTCTGGTTACAATTAAATGGACACGTGTATCGCGATATCGAAAAATTTTACCCATAAGCAAGTAAACAAGGTTTGAAAGTTTATATGGGAAATTCTTCATTTTCAAACATAGCAACCTAATTTCTTATACCTGCTTCTGTATAAAAAAAAAATTACGCCTTAAGGAATTTTGATAAATTCTACCCTTGAGGAGGTAAAATAGTAGTTATAATAACTGACTTATTGATCACGAAACCTATAAAACTAACAAAGCTACGAAACCCAAACTTCGCATGGGGGTTCCTTTTAAAACGTAGGTTTCCCCTAAAAATGGGTTTTTTGAAATTCTACCTCTAAGGAAGTAAATAAGCTATAAACGGTTGTATGGAAGTTCGTCCTTTCAAAGTTAGAAACATGAATTTACGTACACCTGTTTTCGGTTACAAATAAATAGGCACGTGTATCGCGGTTTCGGATAATTTTACCTATAAGGAGGTAAAACAGGGTTTGTTCTAACTTTTTCATTTATTTATTTATTTTTTAATTTCAATACTTACACTATTCTTACAGGACTAATCCTAAATAATACTTTTATTAAATAAAATTTTAAAATAAAATTCCAACATCAATATAATAAAGTCAAAACACATATCAAAAATTTTAATAAATAAATAAAATTTGAATGTTAAGTTTAAAATGTCCATAACAAATATTTCATCATTATTCAATTAATATTCATAATTAGATATTTCACAATAAATAGCCTCTGTAAATTTATTCAGAGAACACGTAAATAGATCCACGTGGTTCGCCACCGCATTGAGCGCGCGCAGCGAGCGGCGCCCTCTGCATCAAGTTGGTGCGCGCTGCGGGCACCTGCAACAGGCGCGGAGGCCGTCTCCGCGACACATAGTCACTCGGGACACTTGCTTGAGCTCCGCTAAGATGGTTGGGTTGTGAATGACACCCCGAAGCACCCTAAACAGATATAATGCCAGAGCCACTTCTCGTCTTAATTCCAATTTGTAATACCCCACCATACCCAATATAAATAAAGTGGGGTACAACAATGGAAATCCCGGATACACACCGTACAGGTTTTGATACAAAAACCTAACGAATTTATTTTGTATGCGTTCCAGCATGAATTTGTACTTAGCTTCATGTGGGGACCAGATAGTTGCATTACATTCTAGGTGACTTTTCACTATAGCATCATATAAGGCTCTCAACGCGGCTATATTTGTAAATTGATTTGCCTGGCGTAGAACAAACCCAAGATTTCGGTAATCTTTTTTACACACGTCACTGATATGCTTACTAAACGTCAAGTCGGCACTGAAAATAACCCCTAAGTCCCTAACCTCTGTTATGCGTTGCAACATCACCCCTCCCATGTGGTATGGATGATGGCTAGGGTTAAGCGCTCGACTAAACGACATAACAGAACACTTGGCTATATTAAAATACAATTTATTTTCTAAACTCCAACTTATAACCCTAAATATATCTTGCTGCAACAAGTCATGATCAGTGTGCTGTTTAATCTCCCTAACTAACTTAAGATCATCGGCGAAGAGCAAGGGCGTCGACTGAACTGACTCATTGATCACGAAATCTATGAAACTAACGGAGCTATGAAGCCCAAACTTCGCATGGGGGTTCTTATTAACACGTAGATGTCCCCTATGTAAGGGTTTCGTGAATTTCTACCCCTAAGGACGTAAATAAGGGATAAACGGTTGAATGAAAGATTTTCATTTTCAAAGTTAGTAACATGAACTTACATTTATACACCTGTTTTAGAAGAATCTCATAAGGCTAAAAGAAAGCTCCTGTATTACCAGCGAGTTCGGTGTTCCCAAGGGAACCGAATATGCGGGTAAACCACGCAAAGCATAAGCATTAAAATAGAAACCTGAAATTTGGTGAATGGTTACTTTAAGTCTTTGGAAAATAAAATAAAACGGTATTCCCGATATTTCCATGGGAATGGGAACTACGCGGGTGAAACCACACACAGCCTAAACTATCAAACATTGGTACATACCTGAAATTTAGTGAGAGTACTCATTAGATCTACCTTAAATCAGCACTAAGAAAAGAATACCCGGTATTCCCACGGGAATGAAACTACGTGGTTAAAACCATACACAGCCTGAAATTTGGTGAACGTATTTTTTACGTACCTATGTTAGATGAGCACAAAGAAAGGAATTCCCGGTGTTCCCAGAGGAATTTAATCCTATTGATATTATAAATGTACAATTTTGTGAAGATTTCTATATTATTAGGACGTTTGTTATTTAATCACATTTAGATGAAAATCGGCATGTAGATAGAACATTTCCTGAATTAATACATAGGATACCTACTTTTTATCTGGGAAAACATCTTTTCCCGCGAGAAATCCTTTTTGTGCACTAATGAAACTTCACGTGAGCGGAGCCGCGGGCATCAAATATTGGAGACATTTGAAAATTATTTTTGTAGCACATTCTATAATCGACCATCAAGCCGAGAATAATAAATCAATTTTGACATGATTTAGGTTTAAATACTGATATTCTGCGCGGTTTCTTTGCGAGAGAGGATGAAATGTGTGTAAAATGTATAGTCTGTTTCCGCAGTTTCACCCGCATGTATATTATTCAGTTTTAACTCATCAACAAGTATTCCGATTCAGTGCTTTGTTGTTAGAACGGGATACTTCAAAAGTTGTTTCCTAAGAATAGCCTACGCGCCACCATTCTTAACTAATCTCTCTTTGTCTGTTTCTCTTATATGGAGCAAACGAAGTTGCGCGGGTCAGCTAGTTAGTAAATAAAGTAGTTAGCTCTCAAACAAAGGATTTTATCAATTGGCATTTACTTCGGAACAAAGGACGAACAAACTAACCTACACAAGAACTGTGTAGCTTAGTTTGATTGTTCAACGCATGTCTTTATTTGCATATTTGCCTTGATTGGTTTATTTTGGCCTTTGGCATGCAAAACCTTGTAAATTTGTCCACTCCTATTCTAATTTTTAAACCTCCAGTAGTAAATTTACCGGCAAGTTGATGATAATTGTAACAAGTGTAAGTAACTGCAAAGAAGTTAATACAATGGCTTCATAGAACTCTCGGTCATTGTCCTCTGATACATGCGTTTATTGATCTCACGAAGTGTTAATCTCACAAGAAATCTAACGTAAGAATTTTCATTCGAGAAAGAAGACCAGGGAAAAATTGTATGTGAATTTAGAAAAGGATACAAAAGTTTCAGACGATTTGCTTAAATGGGCTGAAATACTGGTAAACTACTGAAACACTTGTTATCTTAAAGGAGGTATTTCGATCCACACAAAAATACCAACGTTTTTCCAAATTGTTGGACTTGATCGTGTATTGAATCAAAAAATCAATCGGATCGTGACGTACAACTTTATAATAGGTAGAATAGATAGATTGACTTTCAAACCAGTTTTCTTTTCAAATTGTTAATTTATTTACAACTGTGACGTCACAATTCTATTCTAAAATAAAACATTACGTTAGCGTGATCTTATTTATGAAGACTCTCAATAAGATGTAATATGAATAAGCTGTTCGAGTAATATCACTAAATATCAATATTTTGACAAAAAACGCAGTAAATTTTAGCAATATGTTCGTGTTGAAAATAGTCAGTGCATTAACTAATTACCAAGTAGCTAAAAATTAGATTATACTATCAACTTTTTATATTCAACCTAAAAAGAGGACTTTTGCTTATATTTCCTAATTTAAATTATTTGGCAATAAAAGAATAAGGTATGTTTTAAATTATTCTCCTTCCACTCTTCAAAATGCCTACAAGACGTTTTTGTCCTTTAAAACCAAGATTATCCTTGCCCAAACTCTCATCCAGCCCATTATCGACTATGCTGATATTTGCTATTTAGATGTCACTCAGGAGCTACTTGACAAGCTTGAGAGGCTGCAAAACTTGTGTATCTGTTTTATTTACTACCTCAAAAAATATTATCGTGTAATTATTTGTTTGGAGCAGGAACTCAGGTGGCTCCTAATCCGCCTTCGCAGAAATACTCAAATTCTGTGCCTTCTTTTCAATGTCCTATACAATCCAAAAACCCCGTGTTACCTGAAGCGATCTCCTGATGCTCCTTACAGGTCACACCTCCGCTCCAACCTCCAATTCCCTGTCCACAAAACTGACTTCTATTCCTATTCCTTCACTGTTCATGCAGTCAGATTATGGAATTCCTTGCCACCTGTCATCAGAAAAAGTCGTACAATCTCTTCCTTAAAAAAATACTTTATGTCCGTGAACACTTCCTTTCCTTGTTATCCTGATCTTTCGATAAAGTTTTTGATATTTGTCCATTTTTTATTTAAATATGTATTTTTATGTGTATATATTTATGTGTTTATGTATTTATAAGTGTATGTATTTGTATGTGTATATTTTTTGTGTGTGTGTATGTTCTCTCATCCCTTAAAACTTTCATACGCATGTCTACCCTTTCAACGAATTCTTGATTCTCTCCTCTCGCCGGTCTGCTGGAAGAATTTCTTTAGAAAATAAGCAGTACCAATGTACTTTTATATTATAATTGTGTGTACATAAATTGTTAAATAAATAAATAAAATAAAATAGGTAATTTAACAATAAACTAAACGAATTCAAAGTTGAACTGTTGTATATTACCTAGATAAAGCTTGTGTCATGTAGCAACGTCCTGCCTAAACCTCAAGGCTAAAGACTTGGTTACTCGCATCAAACGTAGGCACCAAAGTGTAGGTAGTTACTTCTACTATGGTAATATTACCAAATATGTTGCACCTTCACAAGGTCTTGATATAGGCAAATAAATATTTCTGGAAGGTCATTTTGAAGAAGGTAAATTAATAACAAGGCGTATCGTGTAGACTAGTGTGATAGCTGTTGGTTCTAACGTAAAGCCTTTGGTTGCCTTTAACGTATGTGAAATTGATGTTTAATTTCGTTTAGGCCAAGTGGCCGTTTCATGTGAAGAAATACTACTATTTTACAAGGCTTTGATGAAGTCATAGTATTTTAGAACGACTGCGCTATCATAAATATAATATGTATTTTTTTTTTATAGACGGCACCGTAGGTATCATAATATCTAGTTACAGTAAGGTCTTAAATCAGGATAGGCCGAGACGAGATATGAAGACCACGTGAGCAGATTGTTGAAAACGGAAAAGTCAATAATACCCAGACGTGCATGTATGAAGCGATTAATGAATCTGCAGGAAGCGAACGGAGTATGCATGGATCCCGAAGCCTGGCGATCTGTCCTCGTTGACTACCCCGTAAGGGATACAGCGTGAAGATAGATAGATTTATAGATAGTAAGGTCTTAAACTTAAATCTGGGACTCAGCTAAAATTAAAGATCTTATAGAATTATCCGAACTAGCGCAATCTAGTTAGGAGAATCTTTATGTACCTACAGTCAGACGTACGAACTGACGGGTAAGTGTTGCTTATTTACTAACGAGAATCCTTAAAAGCAATCTAATGCTATTAGAAATAAAATTCCCCCACATCACTACCATCTACGTATGCGTCTTGAACTAAACATAAAGTAATTTTTTTTTTTAAACTTTCGCGGTTTATACTCATATTTTATATACTACTCGGGACTTCACGCAAAACAATTTTGTACTTACATTCACCGACGTTTCGAGCGCGTTGCAGAGAGTCCAGCCGCGACCACGGGCGCTGCAACGCGCTCGAAACGTCGGTGAATGTAAGTACAAAATTGTTTTCTCGTGAAGTCCCGAGTAGTACATAAAATATAAGTAATATATACTTTGATGTTCTATACTGGCTGAAGCCCCTGGGATACACCCGTTACATTCATGTACCATGGCAAATCTCGATGCACCCACCTCTATCCCATGCCAATTAATTAGTTGCATTGTACTTAATATACTTATAATAGATATAACTATGTTATTGTAGCTGTTGGTATACATAGTGTAACTATATAAGTACGGTTTGGTACCATTATTTGGCAACAGACTAAAATAGTTCACATTCAACTACGAATTTGTAAACATTTACGAACGCCAAAACCTAAGTGCTTTCATTTCCTACCAGATCGTAATATAAGGTAATTAATGGGTAACTGTGGTAGTTACTGCTAACAATTCAAGGCCAACTTTTATCAGATTAAATGCATTGCTCGTCTTAACAAGTAAGGTATTAGGTAAGACATTGATGAAACTAATAGACTCAATTGTAAAAATAAGTACATTTATATTAACAAATATTATGCTCGCGACTTCACTTCTAAAATAGTAACTGTCTCTTTTCGATAAATGCATTGGCGTTTATTAATGACTGTGGAACCGCCTTTTCCTTTACAAAACCGTAAGTGCTTCACTAAAAGTAGTGCAGAACTTATGCCTTAGTACATTATCTTTCCTATTATTGCAATTTCAAGAAAAATGAAAGCTTAGCCGCTTGATTTGCTATTAAATAAGTAGTATATTCTAAAAAAATTTAATGGTATCTATTGTGCCATTACCAGTATTTTTTAACTATATACTGTATCTATCTTTAATGTTTTATTATAACTGTAAAAAAAGAAAGGATAAAACGTCATATAATATTGGTCAAGAGTTTCTTGTAAAGATGAAAGTATTCAATTCTTTCCCTAAATAGAATTCAGATAACAATGATAACAATGATAACAATATATATTGCAGTGTTAATTTTTAGTTGAATTTATCTATTACTGTTAAAACATTCCAATATATTATTCATAATAACATAACAATATAAGATAATATATAAAAATTAAAACATGTGTGAACGTTTTTAATCATAACAATGAAAACCAGCTTGTTGAAAATTAAGATGTTGACATAAGTTACAATAGCTGTACGCAATCTACTCTGACCGAGTTACTGCCATGTTATACAAGTTGCCATTGCAGTATGTGTCAAACAACAGTTGTCACGATTTACAAAACAACTCAAAAACCATGTTCTAAAAAAAGTAATTTGTCTGTCGATGCTAACTACTGAGTTTTGTTCAAAATAATATACTTTGTTACTCACATTGCTACGAAAGAAGTAACAGGTATGAGCTTGGTTTGTTTCTGTTTGGCAGCAGTGGCTCCGTATCTACTGATAAGGTACCTTTAACAGAATAAATTTAAAATGAATATTATACATCCATAAATAAAGGAATATTTCGGGATATTTTTTTAACACAGTCTAACCCAAAGTAAGCTAATACATATAAACTTGTGGTATGGGACTGATAAACATGCTTATATTTATCTATCACGCCTTATCCCCGAAGGGGTGGCAGAGGCATATTATATGCCCACTTTTAACCATGTGTATTCCTGTCCCATATAATAGGTGGTGAGCCCATTGCCGTGTTGAAATAGACAGACGCAGGTTGTGGCTACCTACTGTTGAAACTTTTCAAGCCGCACATACTTATATACTTCTAAATACATACATATTATACATAGGAAACACTCAAATTCCGAAACAAACATTTGTGGATCACACAAATATTTTTTTCGACCCGGGAATCGGACCCGAAACCCCAGGCGTGGCAGTCGCATTCACTACCACTGCGCCAACGAGGCAGTCGAGAGCTATAGCTATACTGAGGTTTTTTGGTACGAGTAGTTTGTTAATTCGAGTCAGTCTCAGGAACTGTAAATTAAAAAAATATTTTTGTGTTGTCGTATTTATCCTAAAAGACTATTAGACTATACATTATCACACTACCACCTAGAAGCGTGGAGTAGTGATCATAAATGACAGTAAATCGCTTAAATTTTCATACACTATTGTAAAATCATTTTAAGATTTAATGAGTCAACTGTTAATTAAAAATACAGTAAAATTCTAAATAAAGTATCTATATAGGTACCTACATATAGCAGAATCACCATTAAGTTAACAATAGTAAGTAATACGTAGTCAAATATGAAGTAATCAATAACGTGGCCTCAGCGTAGGCTAATGATCCATTGTGAATATTCAATCGAACTTTGATTAACATATCCCTAAAGTGCTTATTCAATAAAGCAGGAACGTCGGCGATTCATTACAGACACAACATAAATATTTCTTTCACTATATAAGTATTATTTTATAAGCATAATAATAATATCCCATCCTGTACACCTGTTACGTGAGACTTTAATGCTTACGGTGAAATCTGGGCGTATAGTATGCCTCTGCATAACTTCTGTGATAAAGGCGTATGATAATATCATATTCTTATCGTCTAAGTACCAGTTTCAATTTCATCAAAAGTTTTAACTCCAATTTCTTAATGCAAGACCTCCGTCCTCATGATCTATTGCATTCACAGTACTGTAACCTTGAGCGCAAATGAACGACCTCAAGTCAATGTTTTTCAGTACTATCCTTCTTGCTGACACATAGCAGAAGCAGTAAAGTCAGACAATTGATGTCTATGTCGCATCAATTGCCTGGCTTTACCTGGCTTTTAGGCGTAAATAGCAGGTATTATCTTCATTGTTAACTTTTTAAACTATTGCGTTCTTTACTACATATTTACTTTTACGCAGCCATTTATTGTTGGACCTTGACCGGTAAATTTTGATCAAAGGTCAGGCAAATAAGGTCTTTAAAATAACAACCGCATGTATCTGACGCTCTGTATAGGTACATACATTTAGGTACATCTTTATCTTAATAATATTATAAATGCGAAAGTTTGAATGGATGTTTGTTACTCTTTCACGTAAAAACAACTGAATCGATTTTAATGAAACTTAAATAAAATAAATAAATATCCATCACGCCTTATCCCCGAAGGGGTGGCAGAGGCATATTATATGCCCACTTTTCACCGTGTGGATTCCTGTCCCACGTAATAGGTGGTGAGCCCATTGCCGTGTTGAAATAGACAGACGCAGGCTGTGGCTACCTGCTGTTGAAATTTTTTTAAGCCGCCTATAAGGCCTTCAACCAGGCTTAACGACTGCCATTTTACTGGCAACCGGGACCAACGGCTTAACGTGCCTTCCGAAGCACGGAAACGCTCGCAAATGTAAATGCCACAAAGTGGTCACCCATCCGACGACCAGCCATAGTGAAAGTTGCGTACCTCAGTGATCGTTTACCGAACACTGAGACCGCGGGGCCACGAGCGCTTCTATATATAGCTTATACATCAGGATAACACATAGACTACTTTTTATCCCGGGAACAAGTTCCTGTGGGAAACGGGAACTGAAAACTTCTCTACGCGGGCGAAGCCGCGGGCGTCAACTAGTACATTATAATAATAAGCAGTATTGAAATTAACAGGGTCAGTATGGGACTATTTCCTGTTTAATTTTGCGAGCCATCCATAAGACCTTCAAGTTAACTTAAACTCTACCACGTACCACTAAGACTGAAACACCACTAGCCATCTCGGGTCTGACAGAAGATGGTTCACGCAGCCATGGGCGTACTCAGGATCTGGGCCAGGGGGGGGGCAACTCAGATTTTCTATAAAGTTACCTGTTTTTAACCCCGACGCAAAAATTATAAGTTAGACGTAGATTTCGGGGTGTGAGTGTGTCCGCCTGTGGCATCGTAGCTCTCAAACGGACGGATCGATTTCAATGCGTTTTTTTTTCATTTGATAGCCTGTTTCTTGGCTTAGCTATTTTTGGTTAATATCGGTCCAGCTGTGTAAGAGTATCAGCTTTTTTTTATAATAATGTAAGGCATTTTTGGCGTATAATTACTCTGTTAAGTGCTTAACGCGTACCAGTATAATCGTTAAATGATAATTAATTGAGAACTTTGACCTAATACTGCAATGAAAATGATGCCCAGAGAACCCGACTCTTCGAAAATTCAAAGCAGACATAGTGTTTGGATTCAAAAGTACCTACTTTTTAAGGGTTGATCCTTAAAATACAAGTATATTTTTAAATTCAAGCGTCATGCCACGTCGGAAGCTGCGCTGGTACTCAGCCAGCGCAGCTTCCGACGTGGCTTGACGCTTCTCTTGAAAAAGGACCTCCGTTAGGTCCGAAACTAGTCGGGCGATCCCGAAATATACACGTGAGTACAACCGTTTACTTAGTAACAACGCTCACAAAAGTTATTATTCTTTTAAATTTAATTTATTTTATAATTTATATTTTTTTTATTTGGTAAAATTTAAATCTATAGATATGTATAGATAAATAAAATTGAAATGTCTGTTTGTAATTCTAAATTCATAGATTTTCACTACAGAGTAAATGTCTTTATTTTGCATAGACAATTTAAATGGCGCTTACAAAATGTCATACACTAATATTATAGATGAATTTAATATTTTTAGAGTGACCACCGGTTCGGAACGCGGCCCACATGAGAGGAACCGGCAAGAAACGTAGGAATGCTTTTTTTTGATGGCCTATTTACAATTTAATATTATTTCACTTTGCCAGCAGATCATTTCTAGGCGTCCTTGTCCTGTAAATAGTCTTTAACAGCGTAATAACCTTTACACACAACATTTTTTTTTTTTTTTTTTTAAATTGTAATTTATTCTTTAATATATCTTAATTCGGATTATATACTAGGTACAAATAAAATTAAAAGCATAATCTAACACTAAATATAAAAAAAACAACTAACTAAAATTAAATGAATATACATTCCCTACAACGCGTCAAAAAATTCCTCCGCATCATCGCTGACCGGAAACGTTCCCAGAAGACTGGCAGCATTGCCACGTTGAATGGCAATACTAATCCTTTGTGCAAGGAAATAACCAGCCTTCTGGTCGCGCGAAGCGTCGATTAGCCGCTTTGCCAAGTCTTTAAATAAAAAGCGGGCACTTGGACCCCAAGGTCCCAAAGTCTCAACTCCAAACGGCTCAAACATATAATCCCCTACTAGATTACAATATTTGCTCCGCTTGAGGTTTTCAGCAGAAGCAGCTGCGGCACCCGCACAACCTGCTGTGCTTGGAAGATGTGATGGCGCCAGAGTGTCGACGCATGTGGCGTCCCACACCAACGGCAGACCCATCTTCCAAGGCAACAGAGACATACCGTCAGGTCTCTTACCATCGTCACGCACCAGCCCGTTTGGTTCTCGTACGGCTGGTACGCCCGCGCTGGCAAGAGCGCGACGGATAATGTCGTTGAGATTGGCGTGGCGAGATATACGACCTGCGCTTCTGCTGCACGAGAGGCCATGGCGTCCAAGACTATCGACAATTTCTCCACAGTGGCAATGATGCGGAAAAACACACGGAGACAAGTGGCAAGGCGGAAAGTAGTATTATCCAACTTAGTACGTATGTTGGGTGATGGAAGCGCCTGAATCCATAAGCCTGACTCCCACTCTCCCACAGCCAGCAAACGCGCACGCTCTGCCACATTGGGAGAAGTATTGATTAAAGCAGTTCTTACCAAGCTACAGAGCGGCACATCCCAGAGTCTCTGAGAGGATGGGTTAACAGGCAAGGCAGTATTAGGGCACGCTAATTTCCAGGCATTTATGGCGTCAGTCTTGCACGATACTTCAGAATTAACCTGTGTGTTTATTAAAGTTTTTCTGGTTAAATCTTCAGTGCCGTGAACTGACGACAGAAACGCTGGTAGGCTAATGTCAGAAATTTTGCGAGCCCCCCCATACGAACTGGAAGAGACGCTTGGAGCCAAGCTCGGTCGTTCAAGGCCACATTTAAAATTTTGCTTAAGGTGTGCCGAATAGTGTCATCAATTTTTCCCAAAAGTGGCAAATGTTTCCAAAATTGTGATGAACGAACTGCATGAGTAAATTTTGGTACGAATAGACAAAACCGAAGTATGGTGAAAGCCGAATGAATGCTAATTTTAAGTAAACGATCTGAAATATTTTCAAAATTTGTAAGCTTTTCTTCTAAAAAAGAATTAAAACCTTCATCTAAAACCGGGGAACCCAAGAGGCGAAGTGATGCGCTATTTAAAATTTTAATATTTGGTGCCAAAGAATTAAATTTATGTATCGTTGAAAGATGGTAATTTAATTAACACGAAGAAATTTTAAGACAGATGGTCGAGAGCTTTGCGTCTTATTCCATAGTGATGTAATTTTCTGCACAGCGTTTCATGCTAAACGCAATCTAAAAGATTTGGATAGATCGCAGAATATACTCGTACCTAATGCATCTTGCTTGTCTTAAAATTTTGATAAATCAAATACGTTATTTACATAACAAAAAAACTATTTTTAAAATGTTTTTCGATTTTAACGGGACTTTCACTGGCACTCTTATAATATGTAGAAAAAGTAACTTAGGCTGCTTTTATCCAGTTCTTTAGTTTAAACCGCTGTGCGTCCACTTGTAAATAAGAAATACATATAAATTAAAAGAGGTATTTTTTATATAATTTCTTAAATAACTATGTTTAGTACGCTGGATGACACGCCGCCTCAAAAAGCGGGATCTAAACTAAACTCCAAAGAAACTGGATAACGCCTAAACCATCAAGAGAGGCTACGATGGTAGCCAAACTCTACCGGGAACCCAGGGAGGATTTGCGAGGAGTTAAACTGATAGGTAGAGATCGTGAGTTTTTTAGTCGTTCTAAGTCCGACTTAACGCTGCTAACAAACTGTTAAAAGGGGCGTGCCTAACGATTTTTAAAAGATGTATAGGGTATTACACATGGCAAAAAGTTATTCTTGTACCATTATCGACAAAAGTAGGAGACGAAACCAAAGCCAGGGGGCGCAGCTGCCCCTCCCTGCCCCCCCCCCCCCCTGAGTACGCCCATGCACGCAGCAATCGTTTACAGAATACAGAGCAAAGCAGGCTACGAGCTCTTATGAAACAATTTGGCTTATGTGAACTTGTAAATTTCAGTTAGGTGCACGGTTGAGATGACTTTATTCGCAAATAAACCAGCTTAGGTGGCTTAACGAGGCGGTAGCTAAATAAATGTTCGTAATGAGCCCTGGGTGTCAGTTGTACCTTAAACTAATCACAATTTAGACATATCTACCCAGTTTATAAAACTAAGGGTTAATTATGTTAAAATGTATTTCATTTAAGTAATGATTTACTCTAATAAGTAACGCGAAAACTTTGCATACCTTTTTAAGAAAATTGAGCGACCAGGTTCTTTTCATCTGGGGGTAAACCGCCTGCTGGTCGCTCCTATATAATTCACATTAACTGTATTTGTATTTTTATTTTCTTCGAAATAGATCGATATAGATTTAAAACTATTTACGAACTATTATTTACAATATTCTGTACTCGTCTAGTAAGTCCAACGTCATAATATTTAAGCATGTATCTTATCTTATCTTACTTTCTATCAAATTATCAGTCTGTAAGGTCCGTATTCCAGAACGTTACTCAATACTCGATCAACGCTTGAGACTAGATTTAGCGTTAATAAACGTTCTGGAATACGGCCCTATGGTCCGTATTACAGAACGTTTATCAACACTCAAGAAATACTTGAGAGTAGATTTTATAAGGCAAAATCTAGTCTCAAGCGATCGAGTATTGAGTAACGTTCTGGACCTAAGGGCCGTATTTTAAAACGTTACTCAATACACAAGAAACACTTGAGAGTAGTATTTATAAGGCAAAACTAGCCTCAAGCGTTTCTTGAGTATTGAGTAACTTTCTAAAATAGGGCCCTAAGGTCCGTAATCCAGAACGTTTCTCAATACTGAATCAACGCTTGAGAAAATCTACTCTCAAGCGTCGATCGAGTATTGAGAAACGTTCTGGAATACGGCCATAAGTCTCGGATACAAACATAGGCTGGATATCAACAATATCTAGTACTGACTGTCTTCAATAAGGATATCATTAGAAATATTCATGTAAGTATACTTAAACATGTGCATTTTACTGCATTGCATTATTCAATAATGATGACGTCACATAATAACCAAATTGTCGTACGATCATGAGACAATGAAATTACTTAATATACTGGCTGAAATCCACGCCATGTCTTACGTGACCAGCTGACATTAAAGCCACATTGCCAAATATTTTACCGGCCATCTATTTGATTGACGTATTTTGGTAACGCCATTATTCCTCAGTTTATATTGGGTTACTTAATTTCTGCCATTAAGAAGAGAAATATTCCATATTAAGAGATATATATTTGAGTTACCACATTTTAGGATATTACTTAATTAATAATTAACAAAGGAATATATAAAACGAAGGTAATTTCTGATAAGCCTAGACCATTAGCTGTTATTACGCTAAATTACGCCCATAAAGATGTTAGGAGGTCGGCCGAGAATCGCTTCTAATAACGCAGAATAAAATATAGCCTAATCTCAGTTGCTCCGAGCAGCCTAATAAACCGAACCGATGTTTTGAAGAAGCGTATTGTGACTCCGGCTCGCAACGCACAGGTAAAGAAAAAACTAGTGTGGTCTAGGATGAAATAAAGACTGAGGCTAACTTGCACACTCATACTATTACCAATAGGCAATAGTAGCTTTGATAAGAATCTCGTAGTTTATATCATTACGTTCTATCTAGTTCAAAATAAAACAAGATAATGAATAACACATAGTGTTATTAGAATCTATTGCAAAATAATCAAAACTATATTTACAACACAATATGAAGTCTAAATTATATATACACTTTTTTTTCTTGCTTTTATTAATTGGAAATTTTGTTCCATACAAATAACGCACCGAAATCTACACCTAGACGTAGGCCTCTCCCAATTATTTTGGGTTGACCTTACTGTACCACACTGACCAGACGTGTTGTTCTATTCCGTTTTTTTCTTTCTCTTGCCATGACCTCTTCTGTTAATCAGCATGTACACCACATGCAGGATAGGCTGACATGCGCCTTGAAGATTTCGGTTGTACTTTGTTCCAATCTATACTAATGTTATGAGTTTGTTTATTTGGTTGAACACAATTGTCCCAGAAAGGTTTTAATTTAATATAATATTTGTGTTCCATAGCCCTTTTATTGAGGAACTAATATATTATCACTTATTGAAAAACTAATATATCTATATATGCTCATTCTGGTGAATGTAATAATAAATGGTGAAACATAATGATAAATATTGAAGTATTGGGCAAATTTAAAAATTATATAAACGACGGGATTGATTGGTTGCCACATGGGATCAAAATATCTACAGGCAAAGCTGATGGGCTCTGCTATTCAATAATAATTTGAGTATATAAAGAGATGATGCCTTAAGAGAGTCCAATGTCTTAATCATTTACTGTTTTGACAATAACGAGGGGCAAAAAATAGAAAAATTAGCGAGAATAAGTAAATAGATACTGATTTGGCTCGACAGTCGTCCACCCTCTTCAGCACGTATTGTTACAAGTGCCAAAATGTCTGCCAACAATCCCGAGACGCAATATGGGAAGTTACTATTATTATTATAAATTTGGATTTATTATCTCGTTTGCAATCAAAAGGGAAGCCTTTTTATCTTCATGAATTAGTTTCGTCATCAATGATAAATATATTTTGAATCATAAATCAATCACTATCTGTACCATAATTACAGAAAATATCGTTTGGTTTTAAATATTAAATAACGTTGATATTAATTCTTTACCGAAATGATCTAAGCCAAATGTGTAGAAAAATAGAATAGAATAAACTTTATTGCACACTTACATAAAGAAACGGCAATGGGATCACCACCTATTACGTGGGACAGGAATACACATGGTGAAAAAACTGCATATAATATGTCTTATCTCCGAAGGGGTGGCCCCTTCGGAGATAAGGCGTGATAGACAAATGAATAGATAAACATAAAGTGTATTCTCAGTTACTTCTAAACTATACCTGGATATGGAGGCAAGGGTCCGCCTTTGGTTTTACTTTTTATGTTCGACATTGTAGGTACCTTCCATCCCAGCTCGCAACGTTGCCTCGTTCATTGAACTGCAGATGCACCGATAGCAGGTGGCTTGGGCCCCGAAGATATTGGTGCAAATGTGTCCTATGGATATTTTATGAACCCGAGTCAGACTCACCTACAAGTGCTGCACCGGATGATTAACAAACGAGTCTATAGCAATGAGAACGGAAACTCTAAACAAAACTCTATCAGCCCATGGGTCCAGAAAGGTACAGTAATGCCCCACAGCAACAAAATTGGGACAGCCCTATTTAGTCTGATTTGATTGATTGAGTGTTCAATTGAAATGCATACAATAAATATAGAGCCAAGCTAATTAATTTGTTTAATGCTTCCGCAAGCATAGGGATATGTTTGTATGCATAGCATATGTTCTATTGCAGAATAAAGTTTGAAATTCAAATGGGCAAAAATCTGATGAGATTTGAATTGCCATTTTCCAATAAGTAGCAGATCTCAAAAAAGCTGAGAGAATTTATTGTGAAGTCCGATAGAATCTGTCTTTACAAATAATAGAAATATCGGATTTTCCTGACGTATTGTATTCTTAAAACACAACAACACATCGTTATGGCAATATTTTTAATATTTAAGCTTTAAAGCTTTTTGTCAGTTTATTATGAATGTTATGAAAATATATTCAACTGATATAAGTACAGTTTTAGGCTGTTCTTAATAGCCTAAAACTGTAATAAACAACTTAAGTCAGCATATTATTAATTCGTAAATACACATTTGTGATAGAGCAATAACTTTGAAGTAGATGAAAATTTTTAGTTAAATACTACTTTTATGACTGTCATTTTCCAGCATTAAAAATATCAAGAATATTTCATAATTATTATCTGGACAATCCATATCACTAACAGATAAATACTGATAGCTTTATGACGTAATATTATGACAAAATTTCTAGAATATCATAAGATCTTTGATATAAAAGATACATTGTGTACGTCACACTATATCTTTGTGAAAGGTCTTATCAGTATTATCTCTCATGCAAGCGGTGTGAAAGTATTTATACATAGATTATTTAATATTAGATATCGATGAGATACCAATCTAGAAATTTGAGCTTATGTTTTCAATATCTATGTATTTTTAAATTCTCGATCGAGTAAAATAGCAAGCGAAGAGTTACAAAAACAATCTCTACCCTTATTTATTATTAAACTAGCTGTCCTGCCCGGCTTCGCCCGTGACATTATTCGAACCCCGTGGCACCAATTTAATCCCGTCGTTCATTAATTTCACACGGCAACGCCCGCGTAGAGAAGTGTTCCCATTCCCATTTCCCACAGGAACTTGTTCCCGGGATAATAACCTATGTCCGTCTCCTGACTCTAAGCTACCTCTCCACCAATTTTCAGCCAAATCGGTACAGCTGTTGTTGAGTTATAAATAGTGTAACTAACACGACTTTATTTTATATATATAGATTATTATCACTATTAGATTTTTAAGTACTGTATATACTTTAAAATGCATACATACTTACATATTGTCAGGCCTTTATCCCCGAAGGGCTAGGCAGAGGCATATTAAACGCCCACATTTCACCGTTTGCATTTTCGTCCCACGTAACAGGTGGTGAGCCCATTGCCGTGTTGAAATGGACAGGCGAACGCTGTTGCGACCCGCTGTTGAATTTTTTAAAGCCGCCCATAAGGCCTTCAACTTGGCTTAACGAATGCCATTTAATTGGCAACCGGGACCAACGGCTTAACATGCCTTCCGAAGCACGGAACTGGGGTGGGTCAAAAGGGTCGAATAAATTTAATAAAAAAAAATGTGTCCATTTTAGATGTTAATCTGGTAGAAATTTTGAACCCGTTGCCTTGTTAGTGAGGTAGTAACAAAAAGGCTAAAAGGTCTTATGTGCTAGACACTAATTAGCACGACCAATTAAAGTCCTGGTAGTCTCGGACTACTTTCAAATGCATTTAGTGATTTTATATACCACTGAGATGGAAGACACGGCCCGCCTGGTGGCCGAGTCTACTATTGACAAGCCGTAGAATAGAACCAGAATCGCTGTTTTTAGCTATCAAAGTGTTAGTAGAGTGTCAAAAATGCAACTGACTAGCGGCTTAACTGGCGCGGTACGTGAATTCTTTCGGCTATAGAATTCTATCGGCCGACCGATAGAAGTCTATTGGAGTACGATTGTAATACGGCCGATTTTATACAGTTTTTCGTAGTCTCCTAAAGACTACGAAAAACTGTATAAAATCGGCCGTTCGATAGAAGTCTATTGGAGTACAACTGTAATAGTAGACTACGAAAAACTGTTAAAATTGTTCCGATGATTTTCTATTGAGCGACAACTTCGATTCTATTTCAACACGATTGAAATAGCAGACTCGGCCCCCTGATGGAAAGTGGTCACCACGGAACAGAAAAAACAAGTTTTTTTTTCTGTTTCGTGGTGGTCTCCGTAGCCTATGGAAAAATTTAGGTGGTAATTAAAAGTAATTATTTTAACCTACTTGAAAGTTATCACAAATGTGGATTAACGAGACACTTCAATAATTATAGATACATACATACATATTATCACGCCTGTTTCCCATCGGGGTAGGCAGAGACTATGGCTTTCCACATGCTACGATCCTGACATACAGGTTTCGCTTCTTCTACTTTCATGAGTGTTTTCATACACGCTCGCCGGTTAAGGGTACTCTTGACCAGGTCTTTTTCCAAAAGATCGTCGATTTGATTGACATACGTGCGCCGAGGTCGACCCCTACCAGTTTGCCCATTCACTCTCGCCACATATATCTGCTTCGTCAGTCTATTTTCATCCATCCTCTCCACGTGTCCGAACCATCTAAGCATCCCTTTTTCTATCTTAGTCACTACCTCTTCTGTCATACCGCAATGTTCCCTTATCACGCTGTTCCTTTCTTTATCCATCAACTTCACTCCAGCTATACTTCGCAGACTTCTCATTTCCACGGCATTAATTTTACTTTTATGCGTCTTCTGCCATCCCCAACTTTCACTGCCATACATAAGTGTGGGGACCAGCACTCCTCTATGTACAGCCAGTCTTGCCTTCTTAGACACGTTCTGACTGCTCATAAAGGCGTACATGGCTCCATTCACTTTATTTCCTGCCAAAACTCTTCGCTCAATGTCATAGTCACACTTTCCATCTCTCGTAAATTTTGTACCCAGATATACAAACTCTTTCACTTGTTCTACTCTTTCTCCTGCCACAAGAATTGAGCAATCCGTCGTACTTACCTCTCTTTCAAAAACCATTACTTTCGACTTGTTTACATTCACTTTCATTCCTTTGTTTATTAACGAATCATGCATAATGTTTACCATCAACTGCAACTCCTCCGCCGATGTTGCTAGTATTACCTGATCGTCGGCGTATAGGAGGCACTTGACGGTCGGTTCATCCATTTTTGTACCATACGTACTCTCTTGCAGTTCTTTCAGGCAGCTGTCCATGTATAGGTTAAACAGTAACGGCGACGCTACACAACCCTGTCTCACACTTTTTTCAATGTGAAAAAAGTCTGTGCAAGCTCCGTTGATCCTGACACAAGCACTGGAGCCCTCATAGAGAGATTTCAGTGCTCGTATCAAGTGGCTGTTTACTCCATACCTGGCCAGTGTTGACCACAGTTCATTCCTCACCACTCTATCATAGGTCTTTTCCAAGTCCACAAATACGCAATAGACTTTATGATTTTTCGCCAAAAGTTTTTCTACTACGCATTGTAAGGAAAAGACCTGATCCGTGCATCCCCTTCCTTTCATATATCCTGCTTGTACCTACATCCCACATTTTTCCTTCAGTTTCATTCATCACTCTTTTTATCAAAAGTTTTGCATACAATTTGCCGACGATGCTGAGCAAGCTTATGCATATCTTCTTTTTCAAACAAGCTTTCAAAATATTGAGAGAGCATAAACTCCTACAACAAAGATGCGGGTGAGCCTAAACCTTCAGCCTCAACCAAAGGAGTCTTGGGCTCACACATTCATATTCTGTCACACATTCATTCATTCTCGCGGATATTAACACACCCACACCCTGACACGCTGTACTGGTCGGAGCTACACCTGACCAGTAGGCTGTATAGGGCCCATGTGTAGTGGTGTCACATCCTTTCTTCTTTGTTTCATTCACACACAGAATATCAATTCGTCTCTCTCGCATCATCTCACATACCTCCTCAATTTTATCTTTTAATCCTCCTCTAACATTCAGTGTAGCAAAGCGACTATCCATAGCCCACTTTTCGCCTCGATGGGAAACGGGACGTGACGGGTGGCGAACCGCATCGCCGCCATTTTGGGTTTTAAAATTTTGAAACTCCATAGCGTTCCCACGAGTGGCAAGGGAAAACAAAAATCCACCTAGACAGAGCCCCGCTTGTCTAAGTAAGGCTAGCCTTGTTCTGGGGTCGCCCGGTCCCAGGGCATAAGGCACGTTACTGCTAGGCTGGCCCCTAGCCACGCAGCACATAGGCACGGCAACCTTGGCTTGGCGGAGAGAGGATGAGAAGAGGATGAGGAAGGGAAAGGATTTATGGAAAGGAAAATGACGATGTAGGAGAGGGGCTAGGATAGGGTAAATATAATATAATTTCCATATCAAAAGGGGCCGAATAAATTTAATAAAAAAGGTGTCTATTTTAGATGTTAAAATTGGTTTAAAAAATTTTGAACGCATTGCCTTTTTAGTGAGGTGGTAGTAAAAAGGCTAAAAGGTCTTATGTGCTAGACACTAATTAGCACGACCAATTAAAGTCCTGGTAGTCTCGGACTAGTAATAATAATTATAGATAAACAATTTCAAACTAATGTACCAATGTCGTTGTACAAATCAATGTACCAATTTATCAATTATGAAATCACTTTCACAGCAATTATGTTAGTAAAAGTAGATAATAAATATTTAATAACCGATAACAGATTGTCAAGGTAATATAAAACTCAGATGCTTGTCAGAACGTATTATGTTTTTATCTAAATACAACACTATCATGAAGACATTGGATAGTTTTATAGATGGTTGCTGTTTTAAAATGTGCAATATACCGATTCAAAAAGGATATTTCAAAACTACTAAAGCCAGGCAACTAAAGGTATGGCTGCGTTTAGTCCCGGTAATAACTAATATACATAATTATATGTAATTTGACTTTGTTATTGTGTGAGCACTATGTAGACTTATTTATTATTTTGAAATTGACATGATAGTTGCTGTGTAGTTTTTGGGTATGTCATGCTCGCCTAAGTGTCCTGGCAGTGGTGGCGTATGTATCGGGTCGCCTTGTTCCCTACAATACGGTTGAATAGGGCGATGGCTGATATATGCGTCATACCCGTGAACGGGTGCCGTCTGTTGGGACTGGTCAGCTCATAGCTGTTATAGCAATTGTTACAAATAATATTATTTAAATTTAAGGCAAACTAAGTTTAGTCGACTGTTCTCACATAAATTCAAAGGAACTATGTAAGTGTAATTTTAATGAACTCAACATTTATTTTGTACCATACGTACTTTTTTACTATTTAATATATGTAACTGTTTCCGAAATAATATTCAGGCATATCTTAATTCGTTAAAATAGAGTCCAGTCACATCGTAGAAGAAGGCACGTGTTAATTATATTAGTAGATAATATCAAAAATTGTTTTTCATAAAAAATGTCTTCGAATAATTTAAGGGTTAAGACCTTGTCTAAAATACCTTCTTCAGCATATTTTCTAAATAATGAAAGTATTCTTTATAGAGATCATGAAACCAGAAATTACGAAACTGCTATCAACTGGTTTTATATTATTGCTAAAAGTTGGTATTCGATCCAAACCATTGGACAAATTAATAAGTCTTATTATCCTGATTTAAAATTTATAGTAAAATTACTTTCGAACTGAGAAATTTCTTCGTACGATTCTTTTTTATTACTTAACATTGTAACTAATTTTTTACTCAAATTTATTACTCAATCAAGCCCTGATGATCGGTTCTGGATTAATATTTTCCCGGAGGTTACGGGACCAGTACCAGTAGTATTCCATGTAAATAAATGGAATCGAGAGTGTTGCTAATAAAACAACTTACAATAAACATTGTATAAATTTAAAATTTTATGCCAGACACGCCACAGCCATTAAATAAATTTTAAGTTGTAACTATATTTTACTTCAATATTAAGTAAGTTTGCTATTGCAATACAGTTGAAGTTCATAATATATAAACAAACCGTTTTGCAATTGCAAACTCAACACTTACTGATAACTAACTACAATTGAACTCATAACTAAGATAAAATTGTATTTAATAAGATGAGTAGGTAGGTAACCTACTCAACTTATTAAATACAATGTGATTTAAGAGGTACCTATATGATTAAATATAACTTAAAACGATCACGATTTCATTTCGAAAATGTCATCTGTTAGTCCAGAATTTAGGAGAAAATCCCTTGTGCTAATTAATATAAATAACTTAATTCTTTTGGTATATTACTTTGACAAATACAGCAATATATGAAATAATCAATAAAGAAAACCACTAACCTAACATGCGTCATAAAATTATACATAAATTGACTTCTGAAAGCAAGGGCTACAAAGATCACATTAGTTTATAATCCCTTTAAAAAGAATAATATTAAAATGACTTTGAGGCGACTCATCATTCTCATCTCATTTCATTTCTAGAATTTACTCTATTCCTATTTAGTTCAATAATTTAACTTTTATCAAGTTCAATTCCTGATTCACCCTTCTTTCCTAAGAACTCCTTACTACTTGTGTATACCCTCTATCGAGTTTGCTTCAACTAATTTTCTTCCCTGTTTCTTATATTTGGTAAAACGAAAAGTATGTTTGACTACTGTTACGGTGACGACTTTGTACACACATAAAGAACATTGACGATAAGTAGACTAGAACCAACAAGTATTCCGATTGCTACCATAACAAACCACGCGTAAAATCGTGCTTAAAGACATCGGAAGCGTTTCAAATGTCTGAAATTGATTATTCAGAGTGAAGAGCACCTTTTTGTTGTAATTTGTTCGTAGGTATTTACTGAATTATTTTATTATTAATTCAATTACAACCAGCAGAAATACGACCCACGTCTCCACTTAAAATGATTACGGTGAAGTGTGGGAGTACTATACTCCCACATTTCACTATAATGCACCTTGCTGCTGCCTGCTTCTGCCACCCCTTTCACGATAAAGGTGTGATTGATAAACTTAAAACTAAAACTGATTCGTGTAGGTATATTACCGCAATTTTAGTCAGTTACTTGGTTGATATCTCAGAAATATGGAATTAAAGTAAACACTGTTGGCCACCACACCGAGTTTAGGTTATCGATAGGTTTACAAAGATAATCTACGCCGTCAAAATAATATTTAATACATTGGTACCTAATGTTTATAGTATAATTATATGTAGCTACTTTTGAGATATCACTACCATAACAAACGTGATATTATTTAAGTTAACTTCGATCTTCTCTGCGAATAAGGATTTTTAAAATGAGTTTTATAATACTATTCTTAGTCTAACTTCTAGACTTAAGTCCGTATTCCAGAACGTTTCTCAATACTCAATCAACGCTTGAGGCAAGTTTATGCCTTATAAAATCTCCTCTCAAGCGTCGATTGAGTATTGAGAAACGTTCTGGAATACGGCCCTTAGGCTCTGATCTTTAACTATCTAGTATATACGATAATAATAAAGCTACTGTTATTTAAAGGTTAAATGATAATCAATTTTAAACAAAAGGGTCGACAGCTATTTTTCTGTTAACAAAGAACGTTGCCCCCACGCCACGTTTTTAATAACCGTAATTTTTACAATCATATACATCCATGTTGACATTGACTTGAGTATACCTACTAGAGTCAGAGGTCATCTTAATAAGCTTTGAGAATACCAGGAGGAGAAACGGGTTAGGTTTACAAAGTAAAATTTTAGAACAGTACCAGTGGTAATACTTAATTCATTTTCTGACAAGCACTAGAAAAATTCAGCTCATTTGCCAGCATTCATCAAATCAATTCGTGCTTGAGTATATAAATCTTATTTCTCGATGTTGCCATTGAAAAAATTATATCGTAAAAATGTTACGTACTAAAAAATTTACATAATACTTGTAAACATTCTGCAATCCTGAACATATTAACTCACATTCTACCTTCATGGTCACAATAAATTAACTCATAATTTTTTTTGGCGAACATTTGCGCTTTATAATCCGACAACGCGGGGCCACAGAATAAATAAAACAACAGTACACACAGTTTTAATGGATTCTAAATTATATTTGATAAAAATTGATATTGTATTTATTTAATTGTTAACAATTTTAATGTTGTGTTCGAAATTAGACAACACAACAAACCAGTTTGGTGTTGCAAGCGTCCATAGGCTACGGTAACCCATATGACCGACACTAAGCAGTTAGGGCAACGAAGGGTTCTGTAATATTATAACTAACAGTTGTTACAACTATTACACACAGTGTTTTAGTACTAATAGACAGTATTTTAGATGAAAAATGTAGTGTTCGGCGAAAAGCGAAAGAAGTATGCATGGTTTCCAAAACCTTGTGATTTGTCCTCTCCGATTGCCCCATCAGGGATACAACGTGAAGATAGTTAGCTAGTCTAACAATTGTATTCTTTTTGTTACAGGTGGCGTTCTTAACTGAATGCACATCGAGTGCGAAGTCTGCAAGAATCCGAAACGCAATTCAACGATTTTATTCTCCATCTTGACATAAGATCGCAATTCATAATTATGTGTTGGGAAATGTTTACCGAACGTCATATATCGTAGAGATATGTTGGAACACGTAGCGTTAATACCAGCGTGGTGTTTGATGGTGTGGCTGGGTGCTTGTCTTATATTCAGCCCATTTGCCATATTTTTCGTCATGTGCATACCACAGTTGCCACTTCTAGTTGTTAGAAGGGCTTGCCATATACCATTTGAGTATATTTGATATTAAAAGCAGGTGTGAATTATAGTCATGTATTTTTAGGATTAAGCTTATCAATAAGATTGTATAGTGTAAATACTTATTATAATGAATACATTTTTACTTTATGAATCTTTTTTATATTTTATTTTTTTGGTAGGTATAGAGTCAGTGCTAGGGCAAATTGGAAACACTAAAATGAGCTATGTTTCCCCAGATAAATGTCCAGAAAGTCCTGCGTTCGTTCGTCAATTTATACTCAAAAAATTCTGATTGTGCATGTATAAGTTGTTTCAAAGGGAGTGAAACAAGCGCTGTATTAAATTTTGGGAAAAATAAGAAATAATAGATTGTTTCTGTATGCAAAGGCTTTTTCTTTATTGTAACGTGTTGAAATTCACAGAGATGCTCGTACCGACTAAAATTCGGACGGATGATTCAGGACAAATAAAAAAATACAAATGGTGCAATTGAATGAGGTGTAATGGTCCCGAGCCCCACCAATATTTTCAAGGCCCAATCCCCAATCCCAACCTATTAGCGGTGCATCGGCTGACCAACGGATAAGGTAACGACACGTACTAGTAAAGTAGTAGAGGTGCTCGAGCGACCATCGCCTAACAGCCTACGCTCATAGAGGACGGGTACTATGCCGATCTTTCTGAACCACTTTTTGGCACTGTTCTCCTCCTCAAATAACAAAACAATGGAATTCCACGCAACCAGCTGTTGACTATGGCCATCTCGACGGGTAGTGTACCAGTATGTAGAGCGTCGTGTCATCGTAGCAGCCAATGCAATGGTGGCTCTCGCCTCGATTCTGACATTGGCTCTCGTCTTATCTGATGCAACAACACTGAAGCAACCGTGTGTAATTAGTAAGTATCTATTTCTTAATGCAGGGAACAGATTTTAAAAAAAGATTTTTAAACAGTCCTGTGAACTGTGTGTTTAAAATGACCTTTTCTTAAACCTAGGTATTGTCGTGATAGCCCTTGGACCACCCGCGCTTCCACGGACAGTTTTTTAAGCTGCCCACAACTTGACTTAACGACCGTATTCTGGCAACCGGGTTCAACAGATTTACGTGCTTTCCTAAGCATATGACTAATGGTCCCAATATTTAGTACGGACGACGAGCTGCCGTACCTATAATTTTCAGTGCTCGCGGCATATTTCAAAAATATTTTGGTTGCGATGGGGCTCTTCTAAGATCTTGGGGGGCCCAAGCTAACCTAACCTCTGAGTGCTTGCTAACTAACAGACGAAGTCATTGTGAAAAGAATGAAAACTCCAAATAAAATCCTAGACCAACATGTCTAGCCAGGGAGGTACAGTAAACCTTAGCACCCTCTCAAAATGATTGGGGAAGGGTTACGTCCAGCATTGGGAACGAACTGAATGGATAAATCGGTTGATATTTCGAACATCTGCTAAATCCTTCAAAATGTAAGATTCCAAAAATATTTTCTTCTACTACTCATAATAACTATTAATATTCCATAACTATTTCAAGTCAAATTATGAAAATACATCTTCTTAGATCCGTTCAGAGGTTTGAGCTGTGCGTTGATCGATCAGAAGGTCACGATTGCTATTAATAAGATTATAAACACTTACGTTATAAATCTGTACAATAATGATGATACTAGTGCATAATATAAGTTTTTTTATGTAAGTGAAATAGGCAATTTTATCACCGACCACTTGGGCGTATTCATTGTTGTACAAAACGTTTCAAGCTTTGCATATCAATGGTTAAGGTTGGCTAGTGGGGTTTTATATTTATTTATTAACCTAGTAACTTCTACATTTCTCAATAAAGTTTATTCAGAGATTAAAATGAAAAATGCTACGGTAATGGTTGACGTAAGTAAATGGAGAACAAACATCTTACTTACAGAAATATTATTTCTTTCTGCAACTAAGTAGGTATGTGTAAAAATACAAGACCTAAAGTTACTACACTGAATATTATATTTTGAGAACTTAGGACTGAACTCTCTTGCTGCGGGAGACGCTCGCTGCAAGTTGGAGGGACATTTTCATTACCACAAAAAGTCACGTTTACATAACTTGCCCCCGTTACAGAACCTAAACAAACTACTATCTACAACAAAGAAAGAAAGAGAAGAAAGAGCAGAAACTACAGTTCCAAATATGAAATTGCAAGCAGATGACTAAAAAGGTTACTACTCTATGTAATCACTCATTGATCATGGTCTCCACAGTATAATAACTAAAAAAACTAACTATCTTCACGCTGTATCCCTTACGGGGTAGTCAGAGAGGACGGATCGCCAGGCTTCGCGATCCATACATACTTCTTTCGCTTCTTCGAGATTCATCAATCGCCTCATACACGCACGTCTGGGCATCCGAGTGCTTTTGACCTTTCCGTTTTTGAGCAATCTGCTCACGTGGTCTTCATATGTAAGTCTCGGCCTACCCTGACTCCTTCTACCCTCTACTTTTGAACAATATATATTCGTCGTCAATCGTTCCTCACTCATTCGTTGGACGTGTCCAAACCAACGGAGCACGCCCTTTTCCAGCTTAACGCTGACACTTTCATTCAAACCTGCCATATTACGTATGACTTTTTCAATTAAATTTATTCTCAAATAATCTTGAATTATATTAAAAATCTGAAATGAACTTGAATCCAACCAGACAATGTTACTAGGCGTACATTGTGGTTATCAAACAATAAATGTCTGAACTTCTAAAACATTCTGGTCACAGAGGGTCATTTCAATAAAATTTAATAAGGCTATTATTAGCTTTATGGGAATGGTTATAAATGATGACGTGACTTTAGATTAAGTTTCATTGAAATTCATTGAATGTAATAGAAGCTGATGTACAAAGTTCATTTATAATCGAATCGGAAAGCTGTCGGACCCGATGGAGTCCCCATCGAAGCCTGGAAGGCGATGGGTCCTCGCGGTGTGGGCATCTTAGTAAACCTTTTTAACCGCATACTCCTCAGCGGGCAGATCCCAAACCAATGGAGACTAAGTATTATTACTCCAGTCATCAAAGGTAAGGGGTCAGTACAGGAGTGCGGGAGCTACCGCGGTATTAAGGTGATGTCCCACACCATGAAGATCTTCGAGAGGATTATAGACTCTCGGATCCGGCAGGAGTGTACTCTCTCGGAGTGTCAATATGGGTTTCGCCCTGGTCATGGGACCACGGACCCTGTTTTTGCCCTGAGGGTTGTCGCAGAGAAATACAGGTCGAAGAACACGCCTCTGCACTGTTTGTTTCTAGACATGCAGAAGGCCTTCGACTGTGTTCCTCGTGCGATGATCTGGTGGGCACTGCGGTCCAAAGGGGTTCCAGAGGTCTAAATTGACACTATCCGGGACATGTACTGTGACTCCGATTCAATGGTTCGGACTGCTGTTGGCGACACGAAACCCTTCCCCATCACCGTCGGGGTACACCATGGTTCGGTCCTTAGTCCGCTTCTGTTCAGTGTAATATTAGACGAATTGTCGGACAGCATCAGAAACCCACATGAGCAGCCTCCATGGTTGCTCATGTATGCTGACGATATTGCGCTGGCAGACGCGGACAGGGGCAGATTGGTGCGACGTGTAAAGGCGTGGAAGGAGACGCTTGAGAACGGCCGTCTGAAACTAAATGTGGCGAAGACCGAGTACTTGGCACTAAACTCGACAGATCCCACATCCGTCCACATAGGCGGTGATTTGGTCGAGCGCACGGACCAGGTTAAATACTTGGGATCTGTTTTTCACACGTCCAGTGACATCGATTGCGATGTCAAGTCACGCATTGCTGCCGCGTGGGCCAAATGGCGGGGGATAACCGGTGTCATTTGTGACCCTGAAATGCCGATCCGGTTGAAGGGACAGGTCTACAAAACCATTATTAGACCTGTCCTTTTACATGGCAGTGAGACGTGGCCGATATTGGAGCGACACAAGCAGGAGCTGCGTGTCACGGAAATGAAGATGCTGCGGTGGATGTGTGGGGTCACGCGGATGAAAATGTAGGAAAGCGGACCCCGGGCGTCACGAGACGCAACTGGGACAGACGCTCGGATGATGATGGAATGGTACCTACTAGTCTATGGTAGGTAGTACTGACATAAACGAACCTCTTCTACACATAAAGTGACAATGCATGTTTAATTAGTTCACACCTGGTGTAAATGTTTTTACAAATCTTTAATATCTAACGATACTAATTACCTACGTCTGTCAAGTTTCGTTCAGCAATTCCGGCATTACTTTCTGTATAACAAATTGCGCCTGTCGACTTCAACACGGCAATGGGCTTCACCAGCAAAAAATGCATATGAAGGGGTCCAGGATAAAGGCAAGTGTTCCTATCTCGTAGGTGACTAGGACCCTAGCGATCATACATAAAACAAGTAACACGACCTTTACTATCGTAGCGAAGAAATTAGATGACTTTTAAATGCAAATTTTCAAATTTTCCATAAAAGAGCCATCTATGAATATCTTAGTACATTATTATAAAGAACGAACTACTCAAGTGTAAGCTATTGAAAAAGTACGCATTGCCGTTACTAGATGGCTCTGTAATGAATGCTGGTTTCAATGTTGGAAAATCGAACATAGACCTAGTCTACTATTTCAATAGTGTATCAATAGAGTGTCGATGGCCTGACAATGGCACAGTTTTGCACTTTTTGTAGTCCGCTAACTATTTAAGACCAATAGCTTCTCACTGACTTGTCATTAACCTGCCACTAATACAAATCTGTATTCTACTAATCAATGACGTCTCGGTGTCTTTCCAATAGTTTGTCAAACGGTAGTATACTAATTATTTGACATTCATTTCAATGACCTCACGAAGGCTTCGGTATGATTATTTGTCACTATGCCGCCATTGAACCACCATCAAGCAGACACTGCTATTATATGAGTTGTTGATAGTATATTTATCTCATATTTAGTTAATAATTAGTTAAAAACGAAAAATATTACCTACACTTATTAATGTTAGGCAAAGATAATCGACGAAAATGCGAGAAAATAATGTTTCAGTACCTAATTCCCGAATAGAGATAGTTGTAAAGAGAGTAACGTTCGTCACAATATTTAGACTTAGTAAAAAATTCGCAGATTAAATACTCCATGATTACAATTTAAGTTATGGAATTTCATTTTTGTTATATGTACAAGTTAAAAAATATAAAAATATATTGTGCGGCACTTTTCACACAGCGCCATCTAGCCCAAAGTAAGCTAATATTAGCTTGTGTTATGGGATCTAGATAACTGATAAACATACTTATATATTTCTAAATACATACATAGTAAGCGCCCAAACTCCGAAACACACATTTGTGGATCAAACAATATTTGTTCCGACCCGAGACCTCTTGTGTAGCAGTCGAATACTCTCACCGTGCCACAGAGGCAGTCAAGTTACAACTTAACTGTACACTTCTGTTGTATTTCAGCTTATGTCTGATATATTCCTGTTATTTAATGCAGCAGGGTCTCCAAACTCTAATGGGTCAAAAACCTCTAATGGTGCTATGTTGTGAGACATGTGAACAAAGCATTTTTGTAACTTGTGAAACCATTCATGAGTTATATGAATGCTAGGCCCAACTCCTATTGACTAAAACCAGACAATACCCTTCCCTCTACGTATGGCCAAAGGCTAGGTTGGGGTGTTTTATACAAATATTTAGGTATTTCATGCATCAGAATACTATCATCAGAATACATATCTTCATCTTAACATATTTCCAGGGACTTGCGTTCTAAGTGGATTCCTAAAACTGGTGTTTACTTATTTTGAGTACATGAGCAGCTTTAGTTTAGCTAGTTAGGTATCATTGGAAGTGACCACTATCTTACCCCCTAACCTTATAGCGGCACTTGCATCATCTCATGCGTTGGTCTGCTGGTGCACCGCTAGCGGGTGTCACTTAGGCCCTAGTATTATTGGTGGGGCCATTTACACCCTACACACATACACACGTTTCATATGTAATCTATAGTTCAATGAAACGTGTGTTCTCAATCTTTAGTTGGATGTTTGGTGGGCAGAGAGAATGTCTTAAAATAAGCAATAGTAGCAATAAAAGAAGCAATAGTGTTGCTTTAAGTAGTAATTTGCCTGTTTTCTTATTAGTTTGGGTGTAAATCTGAAAGCAATACTATCCTGGCTATTTGTCTCTGAAAGGAAAATACAATAATTTATTAAACAATATCAATAAAATATCTATGCCTAAGTATTAATTAGTAATGATCTATACTATTATTTTATAAATAGCTGTGACTACATTCCAAATAAATAAAAATAAATTATTGTAATCAACTACTTCAGGGATTCTGAGTCTGAACCTTGTAGCGGCACTAGCATCTTCTCATACGTTGGTCAGCTGGTACACCGCTAGCAGCTGTCACTTATGCCCCAGTAATATTGGTTGGGCCCTTTACACCCTACACACATACACATGTTTCGCATGCCATCTAAGTTGGAATAGGAACAATAAAAAAACAGTCTATTAGAAATAAATCTTTATTTATACATAATTTAATAGCATTTATATGTAACATATATATTTGAATGTTTTCTTAAAGCTAAAAATCAGTCGAGCAATGATGAATATGTTGAAAATGTTTTGTTTTCCTCGTGGAAGGCCATGCCATGCAGCATGCGCTGGAGAACAAATTATGGGCAGAGAGACATGTCTTAAATGTATACTATACCTTAGTGTTAATTTGCCTTTTTTCTTATTAGTTTGGGTTTAAATCTGAAAGCAATACTATCCTGGCTCTTTGTCTCTGAAAGTAAAATACAATAATTTATTAAAAAATATCTATTATAATATATGCCTTAGTATTTTATGTAATAATACTAAATATATAACCCTCCCATTACAGTGGAGAAGTTACAGTGCATTTACACTTATATTGGCTGACTTAAAACAGTAGTCGCACAGTTCACTGCTGGATGTAGGCCTCTCCCAATCTTCACCATCGCTAGGTGTTGTACTGTATAGTTTAGGAGGTATATAATCTTACTATACCATGTTGGCAAGACTAATTGGTTGAAGGTTTTATTTAGTTTGCCTTTTCTTTGCCATGGCCTCATCCATTAGTCAGTAGGTACAGGACTTGCAGGTAGTTTGGGCCCTGAAAATGTTGATAAAACTTCACCTCAACACAAATATCAATATGAAGATTGAAAAGTTTAATACCCGTTGCCGGCAGCTTAGATTTTTGTTTCTGAGTACCTAATTTGGATTTGTTTAGTTATAAAACTGACAATAAAAGACAAATAAATAATTAGTCCCCAGTAAAATTGTAAGGTAAGTCTCTACTTTTTACTATTACTAGCCTTTTAGTAAGAACAAATAAACAAAAATCTGCTTAATTGAGTTCTCAGTTTCAACTTGTGTGAAGTCTATCTACTACAAGTTCTACTAGAGATCTATGGCCAGGAGATTTTTTTAAATACACTCACTTTCAGGCGATAGGTACCCAATATGTACTTTGAAAAAGTTTGCTACAATGAATAGCTACTACTTTCAGACAAAACACTTCACAAAACTCTTCCTTGGACAGAGAACTTCTCATACCCAGGTCCATAGGGTTCCTAATAAACGATATTAAAACCTCTGGGTGCTCCCACACTTGTCATTTTTCTGCAAAAAGTAATTGAATCTTTGTATTTTCAAGATTCAAAGTAAACGATAAAGTGTGCTCAAAAGTTTTCTTTAAACTGTGTTATGTACTAACTATTTCTTATAAAGTTACAACTTTATTCAAACTTTTACATGAACTATTAATTTAATAAAATATGAATAAATGGTTTGTTTTCCGCGTCGAAGTTCGGAATTTTTTTGCAACTACCATTAATGTCAATATCACTTTTTTTCATGTACCTAGCACAGGCACGTAGAAACAGCGATATAATTTCTGTTTTTTTAGTTTAATTATGCTTAATTTGTTTTGGTTGCCACATTTATTCACTTCAATCATTAAATATAATACGTTTTTATAAATTGAACAATTCTCTGGCTCAAAATTATAGAAAACATAATGCATATTGATTATATAAGAAAACTGGGTCTTTGATTTTCACGAAATGGCAATGTGGTTGCCAGCGCCACTGTTGAGCCATTGTCATTCCATTGCCACTCTATCGACATTTTGCTGCCACCGTGTTTTTACGTTAGCAGATTACCGATTTTTGCTCCATGTCAATGGCATGTCAATTGAGTGGCGATGGAATGACCATGGCTTGTTCTTTAACGTAAATTAGTAGAATTGAGGCCCTCTGTTTAAGAATGTCTACGAAGCTTTTTTTTTAATTTGTTAGTATATTTTCATATTTTGAAATATATTAATTTTGTTAAACTTATAGACTAGTTATAACTTTAATAGAATTTTTAACTCTAACAAAACTGATGATTTCGATCCTTAATATATCACTAACTAATATTTTTTCAAAAATATTTAGGATCTTATTTTATACTTAAATAAAATAAAAATAAATATCCATCACGCCTTATCCCCGAAGGGGTGGCAGAGGCATATTATATGCCCACTTTTCACCGTGTGGATTCCTGTCCCACGTAATAGGTGGTGAGCCCATTGCCGTGTTGAAATAGACAGACGCAGGTTGTGGCTACCTGCTGTTGAAATTTTCAAGGCGCCCATAAGGCCTTCAACCAGGCTTAACGACTGCCATTTTACTGGCAACCGGGACCAACGGCTTAACGTGCCTTCCGAAGCACGGAAAAGCTCGCAAATGTAAATACCACAAAGTGGTCACCCATCCGAGGACCAGCCATAGTGAAAGTTGCGTCACTCAGTGATCGTTTACAGAACACTGAGACCGCGGGGCCACGAGCGCTTCAATATTTATTACTTTACCATCAATATTTATTAAAGACCTAAGTATCCAACGTAAGATAAAGAATATACTAGTTATTCTTTAACTTAGTATCCAACAATATCCCACACCAACGATAAACAAGGACTTTCAATTCACAGTCGGAAAATGACAGTGCCCTTAAGTTGTATAGGTAAAAATCGCGTGAATATGCTGGTAGTAGCTGGCCACTGCCTGCTCTGGTCTGAGTCACTGCGAGTCAAGCTGCTGTACAAAACGCCGAAGCTAACAAAAGTATTGTCGCTAGCTCACTGCTCTGTAAACTATCTTTGGGTTAAACATCTAACACTACGGTTACGGTCAGTCCTGAGATGGGTGACCGTTTGTGGCATTTTCATTTACGAGCGGTTCTGTGCTTTCAAAAAGTGCCACTGGCTGCCTCTACTCATATCAACAGGATAATACAGTCGACAAATAGCGATTTCAAAATGTCTTGAGGTAGTCAGTTTTTTATCGTGACATTTGCCACCTACGCCTTGCAAACGTCCATATTCGCAACAGTGACCAATTCGATCAAGTGGGCGGTATGCTTGTCTGCCACTTTAATAGTATTAAAAAAAGTGTGTGTGTACTTATGTAGACTCGTTAGAAGTTATACTGCTTTAATCTAATAAGATTTCATCACATTTGTAAGAAAAAAAAACATTATAAGTTGTACTTCATGGTGTCGGTTTTATAGTGACGTTTTGCGAGCGCATCTTAAAAATTTAAAGTCATCATTTTTCCTTAACGCGCCAAAGACGAATAACTTGAAAAAATACGTTAAGCCTTAGATTAAAGTATTTAAAAAAAAGTTGTTTTGATATAAGTTTCAAAATCTAGCTAGTTAGGACGTGCAGTGAACTTGATTTTTGTGACTTTATGACTTTTCGATGATTGTCAAGTAACTTAACTTTAGATATCATGGGCCAGGTATGTATGAGGTTCGTCTTCAGGAATGTTTATGTCCACAAATTTTATCCGAAACTAGGCGGTGTGCATTAGCACGAGATCAGATTTAAACCGTAAAATAGTATGTAATGATGGACTGGTCTCAAAAAAACTTGGGCAGTTGTTGTCAAGTGCGGCTTCTGGCATAAACCTACCTTGTAGTTCTAGAACTTTGGCTCTGTGAGTACTCGTACGTACTTAAGGAGCTTTTGAATTGTTCGATTGGAACATAATTTTCAATAATAAAAGTTTGTTGACATTAGATAGATATTTTCTATCAAAATTTTTACAACGAAAGGTAGCTCTGTTGCTATCTAATTTTTTAATATTTCAAGCCAAATTATTGGCAAGTACAACTGCTTTTATTGAGCAGGATAGTTTTGATACTTCACATTTGGAAAATGAATTTCCTAAAAACTAGTTTATAGGACAATAGATAATAAATCTGGCCAGTAGACTTTGGCCCCTGAGAATAATCTTAGTAAAAATATTATTTTTATAAACCTGGTGCACCATAATGTTAGAGGTTTAATAAATGGTAAAGATTTAGAGTTAGAGCTATACATTAATGCAAATTCTATTAATATTTTTTGTGCTACAGAGCACTGGTTAAAAGATCATCAAATCACATTGTTGAATTTCGTAATTGACCAGGTTGCTAGCTCGTTCCATAGAAAACATTCTAAACGTGGAGGCTCTTTAATATTAATTAATAAAAACTTAAAATTTAAAGAACGTAAAGACTTAGTAGCCCTCTCCATTGAGCGAGTTATTGAGATTGCCAGTATTGAATTTGAGCATTTCATCTTGTTAAGCGTATACAGTCCCCCTAAAGCTCCGTACATTAAATTTGAAGAAAAGCTTGAAGAAGCACTGTTCAAATGCCAATGTTCTAAGAAATCTATAATAGTTTGTGGAGATTTTAATGTTGATATATTTGATACATCATTAACTCCATCAGAGAGAAATAAAATGAAAAATTTATTTAAATCCTTTAATCTGCATAGTACATTCTTAGAACCCACCCGTATTACAGCCCCCAGTGCAAAATGTATTGATAATATTTTTACTGATATTAAACCTATAGATAAAGGTATTGTGGATCCTGTGGAGTCAGATCATCGTGGCCAATGGATAAAATTTCCTAAAAGTAGTAACAAAGTCAGCAAAAAACAAATTGAATATGTACCAATTAACCAAAGTCGTTTGAATAATTTTAAAGAAAATGTATTAAAGAGATTACCATATCTACCTAACTTCACTTGTGTAGACCAGTTATATAAACACATATTTAATTTGATTAATGATGACTTTGGCAATGTTTTTACCTCAAAAACACTACAGATTGGTGGTCGTCTCAGTGATTGGGCTACACCAGGTATCTTTAAAAGTAGAAATAAATTATTTGAATTATATTCAGAAAAATCATATAATTTTAGCAAACCTTTCAGGAATATGTTAAAAATTATTCAAAGATATTTAAACAAACGTGTCATCTTGCTAAGTCAAACTTCATTAAAAATAAAATTTCTAATTCTGTAAATAAAATAAAAATGACTTGGAACATCATTAACTCTGAATGCGGTAGATCTTTAGTGACTGAAAGGGATTTCCACTTAAAAGTAAATGGTTGCCATGTTACCTGGAAGTGGCGACGGAGTTTGAACATTTTTGCAAAAATGTACCTATATTGACAACAAAATCTCTCCAAGCATCTTCCAGTTCCGCTGAACTTTTATTAGAAGAATCTGTTCTTTATTGCAGGGATGCATTTGTATTCACAGATATTTGTGCTCAGGATATTGTAAAAACATTTAAATGTATCGAAATTAAGAAAACCGCGGACCTTTGGGGATTATCGGTCAAAACTGCATCATGTATAATTGAGGTAATTGCGCCCCATCTAGCAACTGTGTTTAATGACTGTGTTTCTAGTGGTACATTTCCTGATTTAATGAAACACAGCAAAGTCGTTCCCTTGTTCAAGGCTGGCAGCGCTACAGAGCCGTCTAATTTCCGACCAGTGTCAGTGCTGCCAACTTTGAGCAAAGTATTTGAAATAATAATCTTGAATCAAATGCTATCCCATTTTAATAGTCATAAAATACTTCATGCGAATCAATTTGGGTTTACGAAAGGGCGCTCAACTTCCGATGCTGGTGTTGAGTTATTAAAATGTATTCATGAAGCTTGGGAAGACAAGCACGATGCATTAGGTATATTTTGCAATCTATCAAAGGCTTTTGATTGCGTTCAACATGAAACGCTGTGCAAAAATTTACACCACTATGGAATAAGAGGCAAAGCTCTCGACCTTCTGTCTTCATATTTGAACAATAGAATACAGAGGGTCGATATTAATGGTACACGTTCTGTAGGATCCATGGTTACAATGGGTGTGCCGCAAGGCTCGATACTTGGGCCATTCTTGTTCCTCATTTATATTCATGATTTACCATTTTATGTAGGGGACAGGAATAGGATTGTTTTGTTTGTAGATGACACCTTATTAATTTTTAAAATTAAAAGACAATTAGATAACTATGAAGATGTAAACAATGCAATTGCAAGAGTAGTTCATTGGTTCAGCTCAAATAATCTTTGCCTTAATGAAAATAAAACTAAATGTATAAAATTTACTCTACCAAATGTAAAACAAGTTGCGGCTAATGTTCAACTGAATGGACAAGTGTTAGAGTTTGTAGAATCAACTGTGTTCCTCGGTATAACTATTGATGCCAATTTTCAGTGGGGCCCACACATAGAAAAGACAGCCTCTAGATTAAGTTCGGCTGCATACGCTGTAAAAAAGATCAGGACTCTAACAGATGTGGATACGGCTAGAATGGTTTACTTAGCTATTTTCATAGTATTATGTTTTACGGTATTCTCCTTTAGGGGAGTGCTGCAGATTTAAATATTATTTTTGTTCTACAAAAGCGGGCTGTACGCGCTATTTATAATTTGGGCCCCAGAGTTTCTCTCCGAGAAAAATTCAAAGAAGTAAATATTGTAACCGTACCATCACAATACATTTTTGCCAATCTTATGTATGTCCAGAAAAATCTATCACAGTTTTCTAAACTCTGTGATAAACATAATATAAACACTAGAAATAAAAATAATCTTTCAGTCCACCACAGTCGACTACATAAGATTGGCGATTCTTTCCAGGGTAACTGTATACGCTTTTACAACAAGCTTCCCTGTGACCTGAGAAATTTACCATTAAATAAATTTAAAGTTAAAAACTAGCTTTGTGAAAAAGGTTTTTGGCAATGATCTGCTGGCAAAGTGAAATAATATTAAATTGTAAATAGGCCATCAAAAAAAAGCCTTCCTAAGTTTCTTGCCGGTTCTTCTCAGGTGGGCCGCGTTCCGAACCGGTGGTCGCTTTAAATATTTTAAATAGTGTATGACATTTTGTAAGCGCCGTGCAAAATAAAGATATTTTTTTATTTTTATTTTCATGATCTATCCTGGCTGGATGGCTGGTAGGCAGATACCGAGTGTTGCAAGCAATGAATTAGTAGAGGTCATCAATCACATATTTATTATTCTTCAAAAATATATGCAACTGTAATTCCTATTGTACCATAATTAAAGTACCTTGGTATTAAAACTTAATAGAAAGGTCATAAGTTGGTACCTATATTATAGAGTAGTATTTTGATTGATAGGTAAGATAATAATCAATAATTGCTGAATTCCAAGGCTGATGCTTAGTATTAGTGCTTAATCGTTTTCTATCTACACTCAGCGGCACGGAATTTAACCCAAACTTTATTTTTGAGCTTACACAAAATAAAACTTATTTTTTTATAAACTTCCTTTTCGGTTTCAAACCTCATTTAATACTGGCTGTTTTTAGGCAGTATCATGAAAAAAAAATGCAAGCTGTCAATTCCAGTTTCAAAACTTGCGGCGGGAAACGTTTTCACGGAAAATGATTGCTAAGTACAGGTAAGTTTAATTTGAGTTAAATTAAATTTAATGCTAATAGCGTGAGTTAAATTGAAATTTTAGTGTTTTTAATTGAATTTTTATCATTTTTAGGTTAACAATATGTCGCTTACTCCTGCACAAGTTGCTCAAGCTGTCGTTTTAATGGACGAGGGCCTGACTCAGCGCCAAGTGGCCGCAAGATTAAATGTTGCGCGTTCCAACTTGAAATATGCCGTAAAACGATACCGCGAGACTGGCCTGTACACAAGGAGACCAGGCAGTGGTGGGGTAAGATGCACATCTGCCCGCGATGATCGTTTTGTCGTGTTGCAAGTACAGCGAAATAGCTTCCTCACTGCTGTTGAGGTGAGGCAGAGTCTGCAAATGGTTCGAAATGTAAACGTCAGTGAGCGCACGGTTAGAAGAAGATTAGAGGAAGTCGACTTACATGCTTGTAGGCCAGCCAGAGCTCCAAAGCTCGAGAGGTATCATCGAGTAGCACGCCTTCGATTTGCACGAGAGCACGCTAATTGGAGTTTGGAGGACTGGGGCAACGTTTTGTTTACGGACGAAAGTAGAGTGGCTTTGAGAGCTCCAGATGGTCGAGAATGCGTGTATAGGAGACGTGGCGAACGGTTTCTCCCAATAACTACCCGACAGACAGAAAGTTTTCATGGAAGCTCGGTTATGGTATGGGATGGCATAAGTTCCGACGCTCGCACAGAGTTGGTTATTGTGGAAGGTCGAGAAAATGCAGCACGTTACATCGAAGAGATTCTCTAAGAACACGTTGTGCCATACGTGGACTTCATCGGAGCCGAAAATGTTCTACTAATGCACGATAATGCTCGTGCACACACTGCACAGAGCGTGGAAAACTTCCTTGCAGAAGTTGGCATTCGCAAACTACAGTGGCCAGCTCGAAGCCCGGACATGAACCCAATAGAACATGTCTGGGACATGCTAAAACGTGGGGTCAAAGCTAGCCCCAACCCACCACAGAACCTTCGTGCACTAAAATTAGCCTTGGTAGCTGCTTGGGATGAAATCCCACAAGTGGAGATTAAAAACATAATACACAGCATGCCAGAACGTATGCAGGCAGTTATTAGAGCAAGAGGTGGTAATACACGATATTAATTTCTTTCTGGCTCTTATTAAATTTTATTTTTTAATGTTTGTTTTAAAATTAAAGAAAAATCTTTAAAGTATGATTTTTATTGAATACCCAATCGAACCATGATTTTGCCATGAAAATAAGCTTGGATACAAAAAAAAAAAGACTGCATAAATCAAAGAATAACGTTAGAAATGAAAACACATAAAAAATATAAAAAATATTATGTCAATTTTGGTTAAATCAAATAATTGGAAAAAAAAAGTTTGGGTTAAATTCCGTGCCGCTAAGTGTATAAATAAAAAATATCTTAAACTAACACGTTCCATGCTATATCAATCAACCAAATCCAGGTTACAGGCTTATATACAGTAGTGGACTGCTATAGTAGTTCACTGCTAGACTCTCCTGGACAGCTAGACTCTCCTGATCATTACTCTATACAAATTGTTTTTACGGAGATATATATGATCATGTAGCTAAAGCGCAAACACGGGTTATCAACTTTTCAACCCGACTGGTGCAACTAGGGCGAATCTTCAGTTAACAAAGCGAGGTATAAAACATGTCTGCGTTTATGCTCGCATAAGTATATTTAGAAATTAGAAAATAAAAGAGCAATTTTAAATAACAAATAATAATGCTATGACTGCCTACTAGTCACGGTAAAGTTCAGTTATCCCAATAAATGGGTTTTCCAGGATTTATACCAATTTGCAGATCCACCGAAATCATTCAGGCATAGTTGGTAAACAATGCTAGGGATTCCCGACTATCTAATGATTAAGAAGTAGTTTTTAGAGTTACGTGGTATACATACTTATATATATACTGACACGCCTTCATCCCCGAAAGTATAGGCAGTGGCATACTTACGCGCACATTTCACCATATGCATTTTTGTCCCACGTAACAGGCGGTGAGCCCATTGCAGTGTTGAAATGGACAGGCGCAGGCTGTGGCGACCTGTTGTTGAGATTTTTCAAGCCGCCTATAAGGCCTTCAACCAGGCTTAACGACTACCATTTTACTGGCAACCGGTACCAACGCCTTACCGTGCCTTCCGAAGCACGGAAACGCTCGCAAATGTAAATTCCACAAAGTAGTCACCCATCCAAGGACCACCTATAGCGAATGTTGCTTTACGCAGTGATCGTTTACAGAACACCGAGTCAGCGGGGACACAAGCGCGTAAACAAGGAATCCTATAGTTTCTTCCTTTCTTCACTCAACAGTCTAGTAAAGTTCACTTGGGTCCTGAAGATTTAGGTGGAGCCCTTTACACAAATCATGAATTCATAATATCACACAAATGTATGCCATAATTTAAGGAAGTTACTTGGTCTTACTGTACTAAGTTGGAGGTCATATGTAGTAGCAATATACGACACAAATAATTATTATTTGACTCTAAGTTCTCTGACTATTTTTATAACTGTTTAAGGCCTTGATATGCACTTAAGCCCGTAAGTAACGTGTAATATGACAGTTCTGATAAGAATAAAAACAAGTCGCTAAAAATAAAGTAGATGCAAAAGTAATCTGTGATAATATCATTGTCAAATACTTTTGTAAAGGAAGTAGACAGATGCGTGTCAGTCAATTTAGTTAGGAAGTTGATTGTGAATATATTGAAAAAAAATCAGTTAGCCATAACTGACAGCGGCGAAGTACCTTTTCTAGCTTATGACCGGTGAATGTATTATATATTTAAGTACTAGGAGTAAGTCCATTAGAAAAGCAGCAAGAATTAACCACAGTACCACAGTATAAAGGGAGAAAACCTGCGGTCTTTCGGCTGTGATAGTACGAGTACCTACCATACTTGCAATGCGAATCGAACCCAATATCTAAATAAGGATGCATTAACCTCCTAGCGTGTTCTAGCGTACGGTTAAATCAGATCCCTAATGAGGTTCGATAATTCAACACAAAAAATGATTCAAAAATAAATTCAGACATTGCTAGAGAAATGTTGCGTAGCATAAAATTAAGATTATAATCAAAGTACAAATTCGCTACGTCTTCAATGTTATTTTCAGATTTCGAAAATGAAATAAAATTACTTTTTGACGTTGTAAGTACTTCCATAGAGTCCTAGACTACCAGGACTAGAGTCCTAGACTACCAGGACTAGAGTCCGAGACTAACAGGCCTTTATTGGTCGTGCTAATTAGTGTCTAGCACATAAGACTTTTTAGCCTTTTTATTACCACCTCACTAAAAAGGCAACGGGTTCTTCCAAACAAATTCTTCCAAAAAAACAAAAATTTCTTCCAAATTTAACATCTAAAATAGACACATTTTATTTTATTTATTCGGCCCTTTAGACCCACCCCTGTTCTGTGCTTCGGAAGGCACGTTAAGCCGTTGGTCCCGGTTGCCAATAAAAAGGCAGTCGTTAAGCCAAGTTGATTGACTTATGGGCGGCTTAAAAAATTTCAACAGCAGGTCACCACAGCCTGCGCCTGTCTATTACAACACGGCAATGGGCTCACCACCTGTTACGTGGGACAGAAATGCATTCGGTGAAATGTGGGCGTTTAATATGATTCTGCCTACCCCTTCGGGGATAAAGTCGTGATAATATGTATGTATGTATGTATGTAAGTACTTTCATACTCTATATCTAGAATATTACTAAAACCATGTAAATTTAAGAAAAAGTAGTTTTAAATAACAGACCTTACTAGTAATTGACGTTATGCGTACCAAATTTTAAGCAAATTATTTTAATAATTGCGAAACAGAAGTGCGTCGTTATCTAAGTTACTCTCTCCTAAATTTTTAATTCAGAAGCTTAGGAACCGCATTTATGTGGCAATATTTTTACACCTCCTCAGCCGAGGTGATTAGAGAGGCAGAGGTGTTACTATGAATAAATAAATATTGTGAGACATTTTTTACCACATCCTACCTCGCAGTGATTTAACCTTAGGCCTACCCTGCGAGTCGGTTTTAAGGTGAGGCGGAACACCGCGAGGTTTAGTGGGTAGGACGGCCCCTCTCTCACGGGCCGGGAGCCACACACATTGTCCCTGCTGCCCCGCAGTAGCGACAAAAAAAACCACATCCCCATCCACCATCTAGCCTAAAGTAAGCTAATGTATGCTTGAGATCTAGACAACTGATAAACATATATTTTAAATACATACCTATCATACATAGAAAACACCCAAACTCAGCAACAAACATTTGTGGAGGCAGTCAAAAGGCAGATATCGGCAGCCTGTTGCGGATTGTGACCTGATAATCCAGTGCACCTAATAGTCTACACAATTTGGGTTTTTGCCTTAATTTTAGGATATGATGCAGCAAAGGCAGCGAATACTGATAGAAGTTTGAGTACATAGCAGTTCGATCCGTGATAACATCACTGTGCGCATCTTTATCCTAAATTCTTTAGAAATTCCATTACTGGTAAAATGTGTTCGTTTGTATAATCCTCATTCGTGTTATAAAGGATCATCAGATAGATGTGATAGGTTTAGTTGTAGGTCTGGAGATTACCGGAAGTTACTTTTTATCACCGCAAAACATTTCACCCACGAAATACGTTTGCGCAATAACCAATTTTAAATTCAGTGAAGCGGCTCCTCTAGTTTAAAATCGTCGTGAACCTTATACCTACCTAACAATAAAAATACCGTTTTATGGTAATATAGTTTAAAAGTATACCTACGACAACATTTTTGTGCCCTACCTATGTCAAATTTTTGTCAAAATTTCCAACAGTAAGTAACTTACCGTATAAGGTTATCATAAGAACCGAGTACAATCTGCCCAAGCCCCTATGTGGTCTAAACGGGCATAATTGTCTATAGCGAAAGCTTATCAGTTTACGCGGTGGACAAAGCAACCGTTGCATTTGCTAGCAAGGACATAAACCGAAATAAAGTTATACTAGATGTGACATCATTTTCACAACAGTACAAAGTGCTCTCGAAGCTGTTATTTTTTTAACTGGAATACACACACAAACAATTTCACGCCCATATCCCCGAAGGGGTAGGCCGAGGCATACTATACGCCCACATTTCACCGTATGCATTTTTGTCCCACGTAACAGGTGGTGAGCCCATTGCCGTGTTTTAACTGGAATAAATAATAAATATATACAATACATATATTTATTATTTATTACACACTAGCTAGCTCAATATAGCCTAAATTAAGCTAACACACATACTTTTGCTATGGGATCTAAACAAACACTTATATAAAAAATACATAATATTTGGCATAGAAAATTTCTAAACTCCGAAACAAACATTGGCGTATCACACAAATATTAGTACGACTGTTGCTTACAGGTACTACTGAACCATCGAAGCAGTCGAAAGAAAGTAAAAAATAGAACCTGCTTCAGTGACAAAGAAAGCAAGTAAGCAAGTATTGGTCTCTTAAACCACTTTATAGTGATTTACGTTACGTTCACTAACTCGTCTTTGTATTCTTACTTCTAATACTTCACTGTATTCTATTAAACTATATTATACAAGGAGCAAATAGAATTTTGTATTTGAAGTATATTGAAGTCGTTACTTCCGCGTTGGTACCTTTAGAACCTTTTTGGAGGGGAGGAAGTCAAATTAATATAATACCTTTTTAAAACAGTTTATTTCACAATATGATATGATTGATGATTTTTGTTGTTACATCTCGGGCTACAAGGTGACGTGCACTTTAACTATGAGAAGATAGACCCATTCTCATTGAACTTACTCGACGCACCATTTCGTAAGCTAGGTATGCTTTACACAATTAAGTACACTCTGTGTCACGAAACTCTAGCGTAAATCTGTTTTTAATAGTAATTTCGACCGCAATGTCTGATTTGTCTGGCTAGTGTTTATTTTATGTTAATTTTGTAATAAATTCAACAATCGTGATAGTAGGAATATTGGACATAGGTAAAGGTATTCAGTTAAATGTTATTCTCTGACCTAACCTAATCACAAATAGAAATACAATCTGCAAGCTTCATGCTCAGCATATAGGTATCATATAATTATGTAGTTTGTTTAAAATTGGTCATGGACGACCTGTTGACTCTTTGCAATCACAGAACGGGCGAAGATTCATAATTTAAGTTTAATAGAGGCTTAACAGATTCTGCTGATATAATTTACATAGTTTGTTCCAAAATAATATTTAATAAATAGTCTTAGTTATGAAAATCCAATTATGAAATTAATTTAATTTCGATTATGCACAGAATAAAATCGTTTATTTACATAATTATATTAGAATGTTCTAATGCTATTCTTTTTTGACTTACTTTTTAATAGTACCACCACAATGTATATGCGTAAATTTATTATGGTGTACAAATATCTCCTTTGAATCCCAGTGTTACCTTTGATTTCTTTTCTTTAGGTTCTATTGAAAACTTAATTTACTTTTTATTCCGGTATCGTTGGAATTGACCGACAAATCCCGTACATCTCTTTTGTCTTATTTGCCCTTGCCCTTAGTTGACCTCACAGTTATATTTCTAATATAATACACATTGTGGTCTGCCTGCACTAAAGATAATTTGCACAAAAAAAATAACTTAAAAAAATAAAACAATCGACTTAGGTACACAGTGTCACTTCCATTCATATAATTCCTTGTTTGAATGAGTGCCTGAGTCGTACAACCACTGCTTTGCTTGCCACTCTACAACCACTCGCCGACTGCGCGCAACATGTTCTCACTTCACTCAGTGCGCGTGAGTGTCTATTTACTTTTATTTCATTTACATAATATTACTAATATTGAATAAGTATGTAATCTAATATTTATTTAGTGTTACGGTATTGTAATTGATTAAACTTTTTTTATAATATACCTTTTGTGTCACAGAATCAATCAATAACGCTTCGCTTAATAGATATGTGTGAAATTAAAGTTCGATTCCATGAAATCATTGTCATTGAATAAGAATGTGGTTCCTGCATTTTTTATACAATTAAGTGTTATTTACAAAGACTTTTCGTTGTTTGCCTTTGGCAATGTACCTACTTACTTACTGGTTGGTATAATATTTAAGTAACTAAGGTCATAGTATGAGAATATGAAGACAGTATATAAGTACTTAAAAGATATCAGTTTACCTTTATATCTACGGATGGCTTGAAAATTATATCTGGATTACTCTTATTGTACTTATTATCAAACCCGGAGAAAAACATTTAACCCTATTAAAACTACCAAAATCTGTAATTGGTGATTACTTAATATATTTTACTTACCTATCAGAATGCATATTGTAATGTAATCAATTAAACATGACATTACGGTACTTTTGAAGACTTTTGTAGTTATTTGAGGTTTATTCCAATGAACACTCTATATAAACTCGGTGACATTGTATTTAGTATACAGGAATCATATTTACTTACTCAGTTATCGATGTTATTATGAGACGTTCGCGCTGTATATTTATACTTTATATAGTTACTATTTGAGACTTAACGCGAAATAATATTTATTTACATACACCACGTTTCGAACGCGTTGCAGCGCCCAGTTAACAGAATCACATTTCAATTAAAAATACGTTTTTCATTTAGAATTTCAACTTTAACTAAATTATTGTCACCCTATGCCTGGTTAATCTACGAGATAATAAAAAGAAAAAAAAAGAAACCATTATTATAACTTCTTACGAGAAGTTGTCAAAAGTAATACGTTTTATGTCTTTACTGACATAAACCACAACAAGAAAGTCCACAATAGTGTTCATTATGTTTTATCACTTTATATCTATGTTTACATAAATGTACACTATTTCATAGAGTATATTGTAAATACATTGAAAAAAACTCGCGGTCTTTATGGTACTATGGTGGAGTCCATACTTAACTATTAGTTGGCAAGTTGACGACCTTTAGACATGCTGTGTCACACCCAGTTTAAAGAAACTAATTTGCCAGCTCTAACTTGTTTTTTTCGAGGAAGGTTATAAGATATATATCATTGCGCTACTACCCAGGAGAGCAGAGCTGTAATTTTAAATGTCAACAAATCGGATAAACTTGCAAACATTAAATAAATGTAATGCGATAATCTGCAGCCCCACTATTGATACTATTGGCACACAATTGTCTTTGGAACCCGGAATGATACAGTGATCTGACTAAATATTTTCATTGAAACTTTCATCCCCTATGTAACACCCTTATGAGTAGAATTTTGGAGAATCTTGTAAACCGTCTTTATTTATTTTTATTGAAAAGTCTTTGAAAATAGAGAATCTCCAATATAAATTTAGAACCCCTATTTTACCCCTTTACAGATAAAATTAGGCAAAACAGCGAAACACGTAGGACACGTACCCATTTATTTATACCCAAAAACACGTGTACGTAATTTTATATTTCTAACTTTAAAACTGACGAACTTTTATCCAAAAGTTTGTCTCTTATTTTCCCCTCTTAGGGTAGAAATTTCATTAAAAACATGTTCTTAGTGAGATTTACTATCTGATGCTGGTTACACATTACATACATACATTACCCACCCACCTACAAAGGTGAAAGTCTCTAAAGATTTGAGCAAAATGGATGCAAACAGATAAAAATCAAACGTGGACAATGATCCCTTACTTGTGCAATAATTGCGACAGCATAATTGAAATCACTGCAAGCAAACCATTGTGTGATCTGTGGTCAATGAAATCCATTCAACATTTAACCCACATCAGTTAGTCATGTCACTCATGTCAAAACATCCTAGTCATACAGTGAGCTAATGACAGGGTATCTTCTTTTAGCCAATTTACCCAATAAACCCTGTAATCAAAGAGTATCTAGGTAGGTAGTAAGACAAATTTGATTTCTCTTCACTACTTCATAGTCGTCGTGAATATGTATAATATGTATGTATTTTAAAATATATAAGTATGTATTTCATTTATCTAGATCCCATAGTACAAGCTTATAGCTTAGTTTGTGCTAGATAATGCTGTGTAAAAAAAACTTAGAGCACGAAAAATGGCATAGAAAAATCTATATTTATAAAAGTTAATCGCAAAATATGTTGCTAATTGCTAATCTCACGAACTACTGGACGCAATTGAAGAACTCTTTTTTTTCGAGGAAGGTTATAAGATATATATCAATGCGCTACTACCCAGGAGAGCAGAGCTGTAATTTTAAATGTCAACAAATCGAATATTCTTGCAAACATTTTTTACCAAGAAAATAAACGACGCGATTAAATGAGAGCGACGGGGGTTAGAAGTACGTCACGGGTACAACCGCAGTGGAAAGCTAGTAACAAATTAAATTATACCCCCGGTTTAATGGTACTATGGTGGAGTCTATACTTAACTAGTAGTTGTCGAGTAGATGGCCTTGTTTCATACTGTGCCACACCTAGCTAAAAGAAACAGAATTATTAGAAGACCAGAATATATATGGTCAAAGAAGAATGCTGTAAATGTAATGCTTTCTGTTCTCCTAGTACCTATTAAGACTATTGGCACACATGTCTTCATGATGATACAATACAACCATACTCGTCATGTATGTAGAAAGTATAAGATTGTATATAGTAAGAGCGCATCAGCGGCTTTTGAAGTAGTCCCTGGCATGCTCCATGACTGGAGTGCATCATAACAGACAGGAAGGTGTTTTATTATTTGAAAACTAGGATCGAATAAAATGTAAAAAACGAATTAGGTGATACAAGCTTTGATCTCAAATAAAATGCAGTCCACGGCTGGACATAGTTCGAACTCACCCACGACCTTCAATAGAATAGAGTAGAATAAATCTAGTGATTAAAAAAACAAGTGTGCATTAGACCACACGGCTGAAGCAAAACTTCTTTAGCTCTATCTATTGACTATGAGAGAAAGAGAGATAAAAAACGTGATCTTGCGCCTCTCTCTCTTGTACAGTTGTACAGTAATATACGAAACGTAACTCTCTTTCCTTCTATCTTCACAAACTAATATCTCTCTCTCAACTTTCTTTCGCCTTACCCGATGCCACTTTTCATGACGCATCATCAGCTTACTCCCCAAGTCATGCGTGTGTATAGAAGTTTAACCTACTTCAAAAATAAATAAACAATGTTGCAAGAGGTAACTACTTATCATCACAAACAAACACTTGTCCGAGCAACGTACAACAAAGCTCGATGTGGGTTTGTGCCGTTCATTAGGCACAAAGTTCGAGTTAACAACTTTCGATTTCATCAATAAACATTACTGACATGAAGATTATCTAAGACCATAGTCACGACAAATTCGACAAGTTTAATCATGATGTTTTATTACTAAATGTTGGCTGTCAACCTCATCAGGTTAGAGTCAACACTACATGGCAATGTTGGATTTTACATACATTCATATTGTCACGCCTTTATCCCCGAAGGGGTAGGCAGAGGCATACTATGCGCCCACATTTCACCGTATGCATAATGTCCCACGTAAGTGTGTGTCCACGTAGGTGTGTGTAGGTGGAGAGCCTATTGCCGTGTTGGATTTATTTGTGATTGGATTTTACCCATACGTGTCTTTATGTGCATTCAAGGTGCACACCGCGTAAGGAACTCTCGCATCCGTGGCAGCCTTCACGTCCGTGACATTGCAGATGAGTTGCAAGAGTGACGCTGTCGCTGTAATGGTCATGTCTTGTTATGCCGGGTCCCGGTAAGAGGGGAAGACCCAAGAAGTACTGGCTTGACGTCGCAAGGAATGACATGCGTGCCAATGGTCTCACTACAAGGAATGCCGACGACCAAGCGAAGTGGAGGAGAAAGAGTAGGAAAGCGGACCCCGGACGTCGCGAGACGCAACTGGGTCAGACGCTTGGATGATGATGATGTGCATTCGAGGTGGTAGGGTAAGATCTTCGGGGCCCACATGAAACAAATTCGTGTTAGTTACATCCACTCCAAAACGGATGTGCTAAACGGATTTTTATGATCCTTGCTTTGTTGGATTTGTCTTTACCCCGAATGGCAGCTGATTAAAACTAGTTATCGTATATTTTTTAGGGAACCTTATTTTAGGCGGTGTCAAAGCTCCGCACTATAAGTATATTTAATCAATCCAAAGATTTCAACTAGAAGGATACCTAGATTTTCACAACACTAACCCGAGATTAAATATTCTGTCATGTTCTAGACGGTTAGGTTAGGTTAGTCCTTTTGCACAATATAGTTTTGCCTCCGAAAGGTCATTGAACTCAACCGTGAGAATGCACAATGATGCACGACTCTCGTCGCAAACATTGCACAATAATAATATCTCTTTTACTTCTGAGCACCTACAAAATAATCCATTTTATATTCCAGTATCGTATTAATCTTCTTAGTATATCTATTATGTTCAAGCTAAGTTCAAACACTGATGTAAAAAATGTGATATATGAAAATGGCAGCCGATATTATGTGCGTAAAATTTTTGAAAAAATTAACTTACATGTCCCTAGCACTTTTACACGTTGTCTTATGGTGACAATGTGACACAGTTTTGTTGTCTGTGTGTGTGTGTGTGCAGTTCTTGTGAGACAAATGAAAGTGTAGGACACTCTCAAAGATTCACTCCATAACAGTGTACACTCTGTCCGCACTTCTTAAAGTTATTAATTTTATAAATTACCAGTATCAGCTTGCTGTCTTGAACAGACTAGCATGTTGTTGCTGGCAACAATGTACAGTGAAGAGATTACAATCGATTCACTGTACGGAAAATTTTACCTCTATCCGATGCATGCCCTAAATACCTAGAAAATTACCTGCCCAAACTCAGTTAATCATTTTAGAGACAGGCTGCCTGGGTTTTCCCGAATGTTTACAGTATGGATTCTTCAAAAAAGGTCTCAGATGGTTTTTACAGGGTCGGCAGCATGAGTAATTCAAACTTGGTGTTGCAAACGTTCAAAGATCCTCTTTCCATTAGTATGCTTGTCTGCCAACTCAGTCACCTTCCGCATTGCTGTCTATTCACGACTATGCTCTTCCTATGTCGCTCCACATCGCTGTTACTTTGGTTATCTTATACCTATACTGCGGCACGCTATGATAGCCGTTTTGACATATTACAATAGTGATGACATTTTACTAGTTTTACATAAATACTCAGTTTTCTAAAGTAGTATAAATATCCTCTTATGTGGTCGACTATTCAAATATTTCTACAAATAAAATGTAATTAAAATTAAAACGAAACTTCATGAAAGGAAAAATGTCAAAACGGCTAACATGGCGTGTCGCTAGTATAGTGTACTTGTAAGTGGTTGCTAATGGCCGAGGTCATGGCGAACAGCAAAAAGAATCCATAAAAAGGAAACCTTATAACAACCAGTGGCATTATGGCCAGCACGTGGTAGGTTAATCATTTTCCCAAATAATAAATGAGTGGGAGTGACCTACGGCGGCAATAATAGCCTGGTCTGTTTGATTGGATCATTACTGACAGACCAAAACCCCTGTTGATTGTTTAAAAGGGTAGGAGTTGGAAACTTGTCGTAGAAATATTTTGTTTTGAACTAAATCAACATTGATTTAATTTATTTCAAGAGGAAGAACTTGAATACCATTAAACGGAAATATTTGAAGTTATACATCAGCTTAGTTTAATTCATTACAAGCAAAATCTAGTAATTACATAAAATGAAAAACTAGATCTTCCTTTTAAATAAATAATAAATAAATAAAAATGTCTTTATTTTGCATAGACCATTTCAACGGCGCTTACAAAATGTCATACACTAAAACTAAAGAAAAAATTTGTATATTTAAAGTGACCACCGGTTCGGAACTCGGCCCACCTGAGAAGAACCGGCAAGAAACTTAGGAAGGCTTTTATTGATGGCCTATTTACAATTTAATATATTATGACTATAATATTTTATTTGCCAGCAGATCATTTCCAGGCATCCCTGTCCTGTAAATAGTCTTGAATAGAGTAATAACCTTTTTCACAAAACTTTCTTTTAATAAACTTTTTAAATTTTAATGGTAAATTTCTCAGGTTACAGGGAAGCTTGTTGTAAAAGCGCATACAGTTACCCTAGAAAGAATCGCCAATCTTATGCAGCCGACTGTGGTAAACTAAAAGATTGTTTTTATGTCTAGTGTTTATATTATGTATATCACAGAGTTTAGAAAACTGTGATAGATTTTTCTGGACATACATAAGATTGGCAAAAATGTACTACGGTTAGAATATTTACTTATTTGAATTTTTCCGGAGGGAGACTCTAGGGCCCAAATTATATGTAGCGCCTACAGCCCGCTTTTGAAGAACAAAAATGTTATTTACATCTGCAGCACTCCCCCAAAGGAGAATACTGTAAGACATAGTACTATGAAAATAGCTGAAGTTAACCATTCTAGCCGTATCTACATCTGTTAGAGTCCTGATCTTTTTTACAGCGTATGCAGCCGAACTTAACCTACAGGCCGTCTTTTCTATGTGCGGGCCCCACTGCAAATTGGCATCAATAGTTATACCAAGGAACACAGTTGATTCCACAAACTCTAACACTTGTCCATTAAGTTGAACATTGGCCGTAACTTGTTTTACATTTGGTAGAGTAAATTTAATACATTTAGTTTTGTTTTCATTTAGGCAAAGATTATTTGAGCTGAACCAATGAACTATTCTCGTGATTGCATTGTTTACATCGTCATAATTATCTAATAGTCTTCTAATTTTAAAAATCAATGAGGTATCATCTGCAAATAAAACAATCCTATTCCTGTCCCCTACATAAAATGGTAATTCATTCATATAAATGAGGAACAAGAATTGCCCAAGTATCGAGCCTTGTGGCACACCCATTGTAACCATGGATCCTACAGAACGTGTACCATTAATATCGACCCTTTGTATTCTATTGTTCAAATATGAAAACAAAAGGTGGAGAGATTTGCCTCTTATTCCATAGTGACGTAATTTTTTTCACAATGTTTCATGTTGAACGCAATCAAAAGCCTTGGATAGATCGCAGAATATACCTAATGCATCTTGCTTGTCTTCCCAGGCTTCATGAATACATTTTAATAACTCAACACCAGCATCGGAAGTTGAGCGCCCTTTCGTAAAACCAAACTGTTAATATCAAAATGGGATAGCATTTGATTCAAAATATTTTTTTCAAATACTTCTAATCTAGTAATTACATAAAATGAAAAACTAGATCTTCCTTTTATTTAAGGTGCTATGCTTTTTTGTAAAAATAATCGTTACAATTTTTAATAATAACGTTACATGTATTTTTATGTACCGTTAGATGGGTTTCCCAATTCAGAAAAACGATTACTCAAAATTATTTTTAAAATCAAAATGAAGTCATTTTTCAGTAAAATATTCTTTCTTAGAATGCTTTTCCTTCTTAAATGTTGAATATACATGGATGATCATAAAGCATACATTGTATATACGAAGGCAAGTAAAGTACTGCTTCTGCGAGTTTTAGTTATCGCCGACCTGGGATCACTGTTCTACATGTTCGTTATAGGCAAAGGTGACTAAAAATAAAACACACTTGACACGACACACATAAAAGTGAAGGGTCATAAATACTTATAAGCACCGGTATTATTTGACACGGCTTGACAGTAAATTTAAAAACACAGTATTAAAGGTAGAGCCAAACATTATGTAAAACTTGCCTATTATGGTATTTTCACAAATTACTGGTGCGCTATTGAGGCTGTGAAGCTGCTCATGGAGGAGTGGTTGGAGATTTAATATGGCAGCCTAACTTACCGTAACGTAATTAAACTACTTGCCGGACACAGGTACTTTGGTAAGATTTTGTGGCGTATAAAATATTGAGGGGTGTGGTAAAGATAATCTGAGATAAGTCGGGCTAATGTATGCTCTCGGACTTTTCTCAACCTTAGTATGCCGTGGTAGTGTCGGAGGCATATGTGGTAAGAGTGAGGTGTAACACGAGTGGTGTGGTGGAGATTTGGACGTGTAGTGTAGGGAGTCGTAAGGTGTGTGGCATGAGAGTGTGTGAGGGGGTTGTCTTGTGACAGCAGAGCACAGTACATATGTATACACAGTGCATATGTGACTCATATATGTACTGTGACGAGAAAGCCAGTACTGCTTCGAGGATACGGCGCTGCATACACTGGCGGAGTCCACGTTGTGAGTCTAGGTGTGGACATTCTCATGAGATCATGGTAAGAGCTATAGTCTCCATTACCCGGGACTACTGGCCATAGACAAATGGAAGGGCACCGTATGGTTTTAGTCGGTAGGAGTCCGACATAGCATCCATGAGGATTTCCACACGTAATAAAAAAGCCATAGTCTCGAACAATATTCTCCCTTCCAAATTCGGGCACCGTATACTTGTATTTGTCCGTGACTACCGACCTCTATGACCAAGGGCCTGAAGTTGGCGGGTGGGCTGTTCGCCGTTCTTACAGAAGCAGGCGCTAGTCGTTGTCCTAGTGGCACTCAACGAAGTGTGACAGCAGCCAAACCTTGCCCAAAGAAACGGGGTAACCCCAAACCACCCAAAGAAGCGGGATACGACACGAGCCCCCCGAAGACCGCATTGACGAATAAAGTCTGTGGGGAGACCTATCTTGAGGTATTTGCGGCTTTCCTTCCGAGGGCTCATCGGAGATATGCATAGGCAGATAGAAGAGCACCGTATGGTTTTAGTTGGTAGGAATTATTGACCAATTTTTATCGAAATTAAATGCATTTGCAACTCACAAAACCAATATTTCACTCAAATCAGTGTAATTTTTTGGTTTTATTTCTGCCAGTTTACCTATTACATTTCAAGCATGCCTTGTGAACGGTAATAGTAGATTATGGTATATAATACTAGAGTCGTTTCACAATTTCCAAGTAAAGTCCTGAATAAGCTACTTGCCACTTATCTAACAAGTAAAGTCATCATTTGCGTTTCACAATCTTCAAATAAGCTTAACTGTCAAATAAAGTGCCTAGTAAATTATAGGTTGGATCATCTGTCAAATAAGAAATTTATTTGGTAGATAGTTACTTGACAGATCATTTACAAGAAGGGATATAGTTTTGTGATTTGTAAATTTAAAAAAATATTAACAATGGATCTATTAGATGCATTAGGATGACGAATTAAATGAATTTTTTAATCGTTTAACGGAACCAAGCAGAGATCTGGTGTTACTGACTTTTTTTCTGGTCTCCCGCTCTCGTACTTTACATACATACATATTGTCACGCCTTTATCCCCGAAGGGGTTGTCAAAGACATACTATACGCCTACACTTCACCGTATGCATTTTTGTCCCACGTAACATGTGGTAAGCCAATTGCTGTGTTTAAATAGACAGACGCAGGTTGTGGCGTCCTGCTGTTGAAATTTTTCAAGCCGCCCATAAGACCATCATAAGGCTGTCAATTAGGCTTAACGACTGCCATGTTACTGGCAACCGGGACCAACGGCTTAGCGTGCCTTCCAAAGCACGAGAACGCTCGCAATGTAAAACCACGAAGTGGTCACCCATCCGAAGACCATTCATAGTGAAAGTTGCTTAACTCAGTGATCGTTTACAGAACACTGTGTCCGCGGGGCCACTAGCGCTTTAATGCGCAATTTTTAGAAGTGCGATGTGTGGAGTGGAGTACACATCGTACAGTCTGTCTATAGAGTCGTGACAATAAATGATGGCGCTGCCTACAAGTTGCAAACCTGTATAGTGTGACCAAAACGATTTTGATACTAGCAGTTTGTTTAAGTAAAATGAGTAGGTAAACAAATAAGACACATTAGTCATATTTTGTTTGTTTTATTTACAGTACCGCTTATCAAAGCAGTTATAATTAAAACAAAATAAATTTTCTATAGTTATAATAATTTTATATAACTAATTATAAAACATATAATATAAAACTGACATTAATCTCGTTCACTCATCATCGGATTCTAAATATTCAACATCAAAAAACGTTTCGTTGCCTCTTTCAACAGCAGCACTGTCATCACTACAGCTGCTGTCACCGCTGCTGCTATCATCGCCTAAGCGAATAATCGACTCGTCTATGTCTCGATACAAACTACGTCCTCGCTCGTAGTACTCTTTTTCGAGTGTCTCGACATGATGGCAGCAGTTTTTCCATGTTTCAGGTGTGATGCTGCTGAAGGCCTCTTCAGCAAGTTGCTTTACATCACGTGATCCAACATTTTGTTCTGCTACTTTTTGTTTTAGGTTAGCCCAAATGAGCTCTATAGGATACAAATCACAGTGATACGGCGGAAGCCGTACCACTGTGTGCCCATATTCTCCTAAGAGTTCATCAATGGCATAGATGGGGCGGGGTTTGTTTTTTTTTACCAAATTTAGTAAATTTGGCTTCCTGAGCGTGGGATCAAAGTCTATATTATTTTCTAATAGCCAAAGTTTTATCTCGTCTACGCGGGAACTAGCGGAGGGCATCTTATTTGTCAGGACGGAGTGGTATGGCGCGTTATCCATAACTATGATTGAAGGATCATGAAGATTTGGTATAAGCTTTTCTTTAACCGACTTGGTAAAGTTATGCGCATTCATTTCTGAGTGGTAGTCCTCTAGTTTATTTCTGCCAGAAAACATAAGAAGGCAGTTTGGCACAAACCCCTTTTCACTTCCAGCATGAAATATGATGTAAAGCTTTCCTTTAGATATGTCTTTTGTGACACCTTCAATGTTTGGAGATTGCCAACATTTTGTGACCTGGTGGGAAAATAATATATATAATAAAACAAATATTATAGGTACGTACATAAAAAGAACAAAGACTTTACCTTATATGAAGAATGAATGTAGCTCTCATCGAAATAAATTATGTCTCTCTGTCTTCTCGTTTGCAGCAATATGTGATTGCTTGATTAAAGATTTTCTATTGTTTTGAAATTTTTTATAGTTAAATCCGATTGCCTTTAAAATTTTCCTGAGCACTTCGAGACTGCAATCAAAATCCAAGTCAGTTTTGGCGATCACCTGCAATTTTCTGACAGTCGGTACCTGAAATATCAGAGTATTCCATTGATTGTGCATCTGACTGTACCTACAATAAGTTTGCTATCTATTGGTAACTACAATAAGTCTTTGCAACAAAATACTAACTAACTAACTATCTTCACGCTGTATCCCTGACGGGGTAGTCCGAGAGGACAGATCGCCAGGCTTCGCGATCCATACATACTTCTTTCGCTTCTTCGAGATTCATCAATCGCTTCATACACGCACGTCTGGGTATCCGAGTACTTTTGACCTTTCCGTTTTTGAGCAATCTGCTCACGTGGTCTTCATATGTAAGTCTCGGCCTACCCTGACTCCTTCTACCCTCTACTTTTGAACAATATATATTCTTCGTCAATCGTTCCTCACTCATTCGTTCGACGTGTCCGAACAAACGGGTGGAAAGTGTCAGCGTTTAGCTGGAAAAGGGCGTGCTCCCTTTTCCAGCTTAACGCTGACACTTTCATTAAAACCTGCCATATTGCGTATCACTTCGTTACGTATTGGGTCAGCCAAGGTAACGCCGCACAATTTTCGAAGTGAACGCATCTCCACAGCATTCAATTTACTTTCATGCATCTGCTGACATACCCAGGTTTCACTACCGTAAAGCAAAGTTGGCACTAACACTGCGTTATGAATCGCCACGTGTGCTTCTTTTACAATGCTTTGTTGCTTTAATAACTGGGACAAAGCACCGTTAACTTTGTTTCCGACAGCTACTCGCCGTTCTACATCCGAATCACATCTTCCATCCGCGCTAAACATACTTCCTAAATACACAATTTCATTCCCTTGCTCTAGACGTTCCTGGTTTACCCTAATCTCGCATTTAGTTCTTACGTCACCTCTTTCAAATACTAGAACCTTAGTTTTACTTGCATTCAAGCGAAGACCCTTACTTTCACACTCCACTTTCATATTAGTGACTAATGCCTGAAGGTCGGCTTCTGATGAGGCCATGAACACCGCATCATCGGCGTACAGCAGACAGTTTACTGTAAAGTCACCCAAATTCACACCCATATTAAAATCTTTCAACTTCTGCAGGCAACTGTCCAGATACACTATGAACAGCCAGGCGGACATGACACATCCCTGTTTGACGCCTGTACAGACATCAAAAAGAGGTGACACATCCCCCTCTACTCGCACGCAAGCCTTACAGTCCCTATAAAGCGACTGTATTGCCCGCAGTAGCGAGTACACCATATCCGGGCAGCAAGTCCCACAGCGTTTCTCTCACAACGTTATCAAATGCTTTCTCTAAATCCACAAAAGCTATCATGCGGAGAGAAAACACTTGATCCATGCAACCTCTTCCAAGTCGGAATACGCATTGAGTCTCCCATAAATACCTTTCAGACTTTTCTTGTATTCGTGCCGTTATAACCTTTGCATACACCTTACTAGCTAAGCTGACCAAGCTGATCGCCCTGTAGCTGGAGCAGTTTAGGCGCGAGCCTTTCCCTTTGTAAATAGGTACTACAACTGCTACTCGCCAGTCATCCGGGACCTCACCCGTTCGCCAGCACAAGTTGCATAACAGACATTGTGTGTCCCAGACACGCGACCCACCGTACTCGATCATCTCAGCAGTAACTCTGTCTTTTCCCGCAGCCTTACCAAATTTCATACTTCTTATCGCTTGTTCTATTTCTTTCATACTAATGACTTCAATGACATCGGGATCCGGAGCATCGAAGTGAGCTCCACTTCCCGATGTGGCATCTCTGTCTTTTCTTGCATACATCTTTCCATAATATTCACTCCATCTCTGCAGGACGTCAGTTTGGTCATCAAAATGCCCTCAGATATTAAAAGTATAAAGTCATTCCACCTTTGTAAAATAATACTTGCTAACTATATTAGTAGTAATGACCAACGATTATAATTATACATAAGAACAAAATAGCGAGTAAGTACATAAATTTATGTTTGTTTTAGATAAATGTAGCCTTTGTAGTCATGCACACAAAAACATGCTACTACGGACAATGTTACCTCTTTTTGCACTGTATAAAAGAATTGGATTTTTTGGCGCAGAAAACAAATATTAAAATTATCCATTTCTTTCTTTGGCCGGCCTTTCCTATGTTTCCCAGGAGTTTCAAACTTTCCATCATTTTTAAAGACTTCGTTGACTATCCGTCTAACTGTAATCTCTGATTTTCCTGAAAAAGATAAGTTTTAAAAATGTTTATAGGATAGAAACAATAACTTATTGACATGAAGAAATTGATTCAAATTTATAATTGGATAACTTATGACTAATTTATACCATTTTCAAGTATCAAAAAATTGTGGTCGTACTATAATACCTATACTCTGGCTCATCTAACCTTAAAATGTACAATGTAAACAATGCCTTTTTTGGTCTCCAAAACATAAATAATGTAAATTTTTAAATTCGGGTAGGTTAAACACAAACAATAACACGATTACATACCAGTCATAGATGCAGTTCGCCCATAAACATAGTCCAAATCTCACAAAATTCGTCCAGCTTCGCACTCCGCCATACATCGCTGGAAAACTTCAAAAATCACTTCCCGCGTCCCACTCCGATTTACTTTACTCATTTTTGAAACTTTTCTGCGAAGTTTGGTATAAATTTTTTGCAGTTTAAACAAAACAATAAAAAATACCAACGGAAAACTGTTCAACCACTCTAACTCGATGACAGCAGAAGTTGGCAGGAGTATTTATGGTTGGTGTTGCCAGACACATGATTAATGTTAGTTCCTCAAACATTCATGTCACGACTTTATAGACAGACTGTACATCTAAAAACTTGCGGCACTCACTGCATCAAAAGACACTTCTTTCTGGTTCAAGGTTATCACACACAAGGGCATCACTCTTCTTAGTTTCGAGAATTATGTTTATGTGCTTCCATCAGTTTGATTAGAATATCGACCTCCTCTCACATAAAGTTAATACTTCTCCCACGGATTTGAGATTGTTGAGGCAAAAAAAAAAGACAAATTGACATTTGCCTCACGATTCTCAATACTCAATAATTTATTGCATTCCATAATGTGGTACAGATGATGTGATACAATAGTTGGTTACAATTATGGATTCGGTTCAAGTAAAATAAATCGATTTCTAAAAAAAAGACATTTTTATTATTATAATTCGTTACAAAATATACATTTATATTATATCAATAGTTAACACAAAATAATGCCTCGAAAGTGCATTTTATAAAACATTTTGAGAGTGATTTACAAGTGATTTAATTACAAAGATATTTTATGTTATCACGTCGAAAACAATAAGTCGGTAATGTGCTATTATGGACTTTTTATTGTTATGCGAAATTCGGCATCTATGGGTCGGGACACATGTCGACCCCTCCGGGAATAAGTCGGTAATCTTGCAGGAAAAATGATTTACTGTTTTTGTTGAATAACTTTCCAACCAGTGGGAGTATTGACATCATTGATACATGAAATGAAAGCAATTTTTTTTATTTAATAGTATTTAGCTACCAGCTTCAAACTACATGCTTCTAATAAGCTACAATTTGAGAAGAAAGATCTTACAGTTTTTAAGAAAGTTCTATTGACCTGTAATAGTAACTTACCGGATTATTGAGGTAATTTTTTGAAGAGTGTTGATACGTACTAGCATACTGCGGACTTTTATTACGTTATTTTGTATAGCAACAAGTGATCATAATATATCATAATACTGTACCAGTAAATTACAGGGTTGTTTCCGGAAATATGACAACAACATTTTTCAGTAATCATTCAATCCCAAAAATCATTTGAGTATAATAAACTAAGGTATTTTTAATAAAATAATTCAAAATAACTAGATTACATTTATATATAACTAGATTAAAAACCGAGAGGACGGCAGTAGATAGTAAACCACGCCCTCAGCACGTGTAAGCTTTCGCTGCCGCGGCAATGTCTGTTATTGTTTCACGAATTTAAATTGGTGTGCAACACGTTGGTTTGGTGCTTTTATTGCGACAAAGGATGGGCAAAGTAGGCAACTGTAGGTCAGAGAGAAGTAGAATGAGTCAATCTAAAAGCAAACATGTCGAGCAGTGTTAGCACCGCATAAGATGGCGACTGCTAGATAAAGCTATACTCCAAACGTTTTCCTCAGTTGTTGGTGACAAGATAACGTAGAACAAGTTAGAATTGTCTGAGGGACAGAACCTTATCTATAAGTTGGCGTGCTTCACGGTCACACCGGCACAGGATATTTCCAAGTCTACTTCTCTTCTTTGAAAATTCACTCTTGACAGAGCGGTCGTGGTCATCACGTAGTCAGGTTTTGTTCAGCCGTAATCCGCTTCACTACCACGCCATCGTTCCCTGTGGATCGTGATACGAGTGCATTCGTGCACTGGGCCGCCTACTGCTGATTTTATCTGGTCGGTCTATCGCGTGGGCGACTTGCTATGCTGCTTTGTACCTTCATCCTTCCTCTGTACGACAAGGCGCACTATGCAGGTGTTGTCACATCATGATACGTGTCCAAAGAACTGAATATTTTGAGCCTGGACTGTGCTTGTTAAGCTCTCAGTGCTAAACTCTGTACATGTCACTTCAAGTATTTTCCTCCAGCACCTCATTTCTAGTGCTTCTATTTTCTTTTCCTCAATTTCTTGCAGCGTACAGGTACAGTATCCAGATAAGTCGAATATCTTCAAGTGTTGCTTTGTAAACAATCCTAATGGTAACAATGGTAATGGATACGTGATGAAAAAGCGATGGCACTCTGTCTTCCACGACCTGCTGAATAAGCAATATTAAGAGGTGCAGTGTCCGAATCAGAGACTAATGCCAACTTTAAGAGTATGCAGAAGTCCAGACTGTTCTTTGCTGCATGATGATTTGAAAAGCTATCGGAGTCGATGATGAATCTATCGATTATATCAAGTTAAACCACGGACTCTTCACGGAAATGAGGTAGCTACCATGGCATGAAGATGTAGAGAAGATTATTAACCTCCCTATCTAGCAGAAGTGTACTCTCTTGGAGTATCAATATGGGTTTCACCCTGGTAATAAAACTATGGACCCTGTTTTTGTTCTAAGGATCCTATCATTAGAACAAAAACAGGACCCGTGTTCTCATTACTGGAGAAATACAGGACAAAGAAATACTCGTACATGAAGAAGAGTCTACACTTTCTGTTCGTGGACGTAAATAATGCCTTCGACTGTGTTCTTGGAACGATGATCTGGTAGGCACTGATGTCCAAAGGTTCTAGGCGCTTGCACCACTATTCTGTGGTTCTAATCGCTTTGGCGCGCGTCTTTAACACTCTTTCTCACACGGACGCATTACATCAGAACAGAGCATTCCACGTAGTCCATTTCTGTTTAAGAGATTCAAATATGCAGCATCCATAGCTGACTATATATTCTAACGATACAGCGCTGGCGGACGCGGACGAGGGCAGTTTGGTGCAACGTGTGAAAACGTGGACGGAGATGCTTGAGAGTAGTGCTGTGGTTTTAAACTTAAGTAATACTTGGCATTAAACTCTACAGATTCAACCTCCACAGACACTCCATCTGGTCTAGGGCATGGACCAGGTTAAGTACCTGGAATCTGTATTTCACACCTCACGTCACGCATTGCTACCTACGCGGGCTAAGTGACGGTTGAGGGCTAATGTCATTTGGAACCCTAAAATGCCAGTGAGGTTGAAAGGACAGGTCTAATATAGCATCATTAGGCATGTTACATTGCCATGCCAGTGGGGTGTAATCATTATTGAAGCAACACAAGCAGGAGCTGCGAATTACGGAATAATGCTGGGGAGTATGTGTGGAATCATGCGGCTGGACTGCGTAAGAACTACCTCAACCGCAGTCTTCATGTCCGTAACAATGCAGATAGGTCTTACGGCAAGCGCTGGGCATTGTGGAAAACAAATTTTTGGCCATGCCATCCTCTCCTTGCCCCGGAACACCCAAGAAGCACTGGCTTGATATCGTATGGTTGGTATGTGTGAAAATAGTCTCTGCATGGGATGCCGAAGATCGTGCAAAGTGGACATGTTCAGCAATAAAATGTATAAACAAAATTTTTAATAAAAGGTGTAGATTATTGGACCTCAGATATCGTGAGAAGCGTCTCGGATGATGATGATGGAATTGGAAGTACAACGTAAAAAAGAATTTTATGATTGACCAAAATTAATCGGTATTATTTCAGTAAAGTCTGTTGAAGGACCACGTGTTTTTAATATTCCTAATTCTGGTGGTCAGTTCCCATGGAGTGGTTTGCAATTACGATGGGTGTTATGTGACTGTTTTTCTTAATTTGTTAAGCAGGTTATGTTTAAAATATGTGTAATATTTACTGAAATATTGTTTTGTGCAATAAAAACGATTAATCTATTTATTTTGAATTATTTTATTAAAAATACCTTAGTTTATTATACTCAAATGATTTTTGGGATTGAATAGTTACTGAAAAATGTTGTTGTCATATTTCCGGAAACAACACTGTAATTTACTTATACAGTATTTTTTGCCCTTTAATATTACTACAATAACTTGGTTATGAAATATTATGATCAATTGTTGCTATACAAAATAATGTTATAAAAGTCCGCAGTATGTTAGTACGTATCAACACTCTTCAAAAAATTACCACAATAATCCGTTAAGTTACTATTACAGAACTTTTTTTAAAACTGTAAGTTCTTTCTTCTCAAATTGTAGCTTATTAGAAGCATTTAGTTTAAAACTGATAGCTAAATACTATTTCAAAAAAATAGCTTTCATTTCATGTATCAATGATGTCAATACTCCCACTGGTTGGAAAGTAATTCAACAAAAACAGTAAATCATTTTTCCTGTAAAATTTGCTTTTTGCGATTACCGACTTATTGCCGATACGTCAAAATGCGATATCGCCGTTTCTACCTTACAAGTAACTAACCGACACATAAAGTTTTTGGCCGGACGATTGTGAAACGCATACTGTTTTAGTAAGAAGTTTTACTTGCCAGTAAATTTATTTGTTGAATAGTTATCCAACACTTTACTCAGACATTGTGAAACAGACGCTAAATAAAACAAAAAGATGTTACCTTGGAGTTTTCATATAGTAAACTTTCTGTAAAATTAAGGGCTTCACATCTTATATCAGGCGGTGTAGGTACTACATAAATCGTTTTCTTCATAACTAGTACTTGTAGACATTTTAATTAATATATAACTTTAATTTCAACAGGGAAAACGAATTGTGAAAATTTTTGGTACTGGCGGAAAAACAATTATTTAGTTTTTTGAAGTGAATCTTCTTTAGCGGCGTTGAGCACTTTTTCTGTAATGGGTATAAAATCTTAAACTCGCGTCAGGACACGTGACCTGATCGAAAAAGCGTAAGATTTTTTTATCATCATCATCTTTACGTCGATCCCGGTCAATTTTTGAAGGAAAAACTTCTTTTAGCGCGGTACGCATATTTTTAGATGAGATAAAATCTCTGGACTCGCGACCATAATCATCATCATCATCTAACGTTGATTCCGGTCATCTACAGGTCTTATTAAATAATGCTGTGTAATCAATTAGGACTCTTTCAGTGTAGAATTATTTTTTATCATCATCATCTTTACGTCGATACAGGTCAATTTTTGAAGGAAAAACTTCTTTTAGCGCGGTACGCATATTTTTAGATGAGATAAAATCTCTGGACTCGCGACCATAATCATCATCATCATCAAACGTTGATTCCGGTCATCTACAGGTCTTATTAAATAATGCTGTGTAATCAATTAGGACTCTTTCAGTGTAGAATTATTTTTTATCATCATCATCTTTACGTCGGTCCCGGTCAATTTTTGAAGGAAAAACTTCTTTTAGCGCGGTACGCATATTTTTAGATGAGATAAAATCTCTGGACTCGCGACCATAATCATCATCATCATCTAACGTTGATTCCGGTCATCTACAGGTCTTATTAAATAATGCTGTGTAATCAATTAGGACTCTTTCAGTGTAGAATTATTTTTATCATCATCATCTTTACGTCGATCCCGGTCAATTTTTGAAGGAAAAACTTCTTTTAGCGCGGTACGCATATTTTTAGATGAGATAAAATCTCTGGACTCGCGACCATAATCATCATCATCATCAAACGTTGATTCCGGTCATCTACAGGTCTTATTAAATAATGCTGTGTAATCAATTAGGACTCTTTCAGTGTAGAATTATTTTTTATCATCATCATCTTTACGTCGATCCCGGTCAATTTTTGAAGGAAAAACTTCTTTTAGCGCGGTACGCATATTTTTAGATGAGATAAAATCTCTGGACTCGCGACCATAATCATCATCATCATCTAACGTTGATTCCAGTCATCTACAGGTCTAATTAAATAATGCTGTGTAATCAATTAGGACTCTTTCAGTGTAGAATTATTTTTTATCATCATCATCTTTACGTCGATCCCGGTCAATTATTGAAGGAAAAACTTCTTTTAGCGCGGTACGCATATTTTTAGATGAGATAAAATCTCTGGACTCGCGACCATAATCATCATCATCATCAAACGTTGATTCCGGTCATCTACAGGTCTTATTAAATAATGCTGTGTAATCAATTAGGACTCTTTCAGTGTAGAATTATTTTTTATCATCATCATCTTTACGTCGATCCCGGTCAATTTTTGAAGGAAAAACTTCTTTTAGCGCGGTACGCATATTTTTAGATGAGATAAAATCTCTGGACTCGCTACCATAATCATCATCATCATCTAACGTTGATTCCGGTCATCTACAGGTCTTATTAAATAATGCTGTGTAATCAATTAGGACTCTTTCAGTGTAGATTTATTTTTCATCATCATCATCTTTACGTCGATCCCGGTCAATTTTTGAAGGAAAAACTTCTTTTAGCGCGGTACGCAATTTTTTAGATGAGATAAATTTGGACTCGCTACTCCCCGTTACGATACGCAGCTATAGTGTGTGCATATATGCATGTACCAACGCGACTAGATAAATAAATTATTAATAAATTCAGTTTTTTTTTCATCATCATCATTAACGTCCATCCCGGTCAATTTTTGAAGTGAATATTCTTTTAGCGCGGTACGCTTATTTTTAGATGAGATAAAATCTCTGGACTCGCGACCATTATCATCATCATAATCTAACGTTGATTCCGGTCATCTACAGGTCTTATTAAATAATGCTGTGTAATCAATTAGGAGTCTTTCAGTGTAGATTTATTTTTCATCATCATCATCATTAACGTCGATCCCGGTCAATTTTTGAAGGAAAAACTTCTTTTAGCGCGGTACGCAATTTTTTAGATGAGATAAATCTCTGGACTCGCTACACCCCGTTACGATACGCAGCTATAGTGTGTGCATATATGCATGTACCAACGCGTCTAGATAAATAAATTATTAATAAATTGAGTTTTCACTTCTGTCGGCACTCCCGGAGTGGTTAGGTTTTTTATACACGCGCTTGTGCCACCGAGTATAGAGTAAGGTTTCTTTTTTTTGTTAAAGTTTTTGTATAAAGTTTTAAACAGAGAGACAACAAAAGTTATATTTGAGTGAAAGTTTTGTTTATTATACACGTACAAGATGAAATTTTCTATTTAAATATGAAGTTGCATGAAATGAGCAAGTAATAGGTACGTATATTAATTTATTAGTTCTATTGAACGCGATATTTTATGTATCGATTTTTTTAAAAATAATGCATCTTAATCAGTGCATTAAAAAAAATCTTTTATTCCACTAGTGATATAATAACAATCAAAAAACCACAGTTTGATAATAGGTATCATTATGTGCCTAATTGCGGTGAGATAAGAGTCATATTATGAGTAAGTGTATTGCAAAATACCTTCCGGACTATTTATTGTTTCCTGTAAAAATTATGTAGGTATTTATTATTATACTACTTAGTTTTATAAAGCAATACAGATACAAATAGTTTACGAGTAGGGAAAGTATCTTGAATGTTTTTTTTTTCTGTCATTCCCTTTTTCGGTGTTGGATATCAAATATTTTTACATATAATACGATGATTCTGTAACACGGATTTCTTTGACTCAAATTGATTTAAAATATTAATATCATAATATATATTATAATTCATGGTTGATTCCTTAACTGCATATGTTTATTTTATATATTTTTTATTCAATATAATCCCTTTTTCGGTGTTGGATATCTAATATTTTTACATATAATACGATGATTCTGTAACACGGATTTCTTTGACTCAAATTGATTTAAAATATTAATATCATAATATATATTATAATTCATGGTTGATTCCTTAACTGCATATGTTTGTTTTATATTTTTTTTATTCAATAACAGGCAAATATGCAGTAACAGGAAATTCAAACCAAATTTGAAACATTCTTTTTCCTATCAGTCAAATCTGACAGATTAGTTTTTTTTACTTTTTAACTGGCTGACATTATTATACTTGCTTATTATAAACTACTAGTCGACACCCGCGGATCCGATTCTTACTGGAACTTGTTCAAAATCCATTTAATGTTTGCGTGAAGTAGTAGCAAACCTACATCTATACATTCTTACAAACTTCCATGTTTATAATATTAGAACTATTAGAGTTACTTAGTGTAGAATTCAAATACTCAGTTTAACATTATTATTATGATAGAGAAGATTTAGTGTCAAAATGACGATAAGCCTCGGTAGTTCGGCGGTACTACTCCATATTACCACAATAATTAACGTAAGTTCATAATTGCATTACGTGACAATAGGTTCCACAATACAGCTGTATCTTATAAAGCAGAACACTGTGCCTACATAATATGTGATTAGAGAAGAAAAACAAAGAAACTGACCTCATTTATTTTAGAAAATCGACTACCAAAATCAATATCATAAAATTGGCTTCGGGCAAGTGAGGAACAAAACTATCGGGAACGGTGAACAAGAATTTAATGTGTTAAGTAAATATTATTTATGTATGAATCAATTTAATTTGGATATTTTCAATTTTTTGTCATTTATTTAAATTTTTAGAGCTTATCGTATTTAGCTCTTATATTATAACCAGAGCTGGAGTAAATATTTCTTTACGTGGTCAACTAAAAAGGTCTGAGTCTCTATATGAATATCTCTATTTGCAATGTACCTACTTATGTAATATTAAAAAGAAAGGATATTTGTATAATGTAAATAACTAAATAATAAATTATATAGTGATTTATATTTTACAAATTTCTTTTTGTAAATCGTCACAAACTTTGACGTTTATAATATTAGTAGGATGTTGAAGCTATGTAAAAGAAGTTTGTATAATATAAATAACATACTTATGATAGTACAATTCTTTTTTTAATATTACTATCCTATAGAAAATTACTTAAATATAAAGTAAGTGAAATGTGTATCTCTTTCAAAGTGGTGTTGTGACAAGTGTATAACATACAGTAGGTATCGGACAACAGTATTTTTACAATTAATTTCTTAAAATAGCATCATTAGGCATGTTACATTGCCATGCCAGTGGGGTGTAATCATTATTGAAGCAACACAAGCAGGAGCTGCGAATTACGGAATAATGCTGGGGAGTATGTGTGGAATCATGCGGCTGGACTGCGTAAGAACTACCTCAACCGCAGTCTTCATGTCCGTAACAATGCAGATAGGTCTTACGGCAAGCGCTGGGCATTGTGGAAAACAAATTTTTGGCCATGCCATCCTCTCCTTGCCCCGGAACACCCAAGAAGCACTGGCTTGATATCGTATGGTTGGTATGTGTGAAAATAGTCTCTGCATGGGATGCCGAAGATCGTGCAAAGTGGACATGTTCAGCAATAAAATGTATAAACAAAATTTTTAATAAAAGGTGTAGATTATTGGACCTCAGATATCGTGAGAAGCGTCTCGGATGATGATGATGGAACTGGAAGTACAACGTAAAAAAGAATTTTATGATTGACCAAAATTAATCGGTATTATTTCAGTAAAGTCTGTTGAAGGACCACGTGTTTTTAATATTCCTAATTCTGGTGGTCAGTTCCCATGGAGTGGTTTGCAATTACGATGGGTGTTATGTGACTGTTTTTCTTAATTTGTTAAGCAGGTTATGTTTAAAATATGTGTAATATTTACTGAAATATTGTTTTGTGCAATAAAAACGATTAATCTATTTATTTTGAATTATTTTATTAAAAATACCTTAGTTTATTATACTCAAATGATTTTTGGGATTGAATAGTTACTGAAAAATGTTGTTGTCATATTTCCGGAAACAACACTGTAATTTACTTATACAGTATTTTTTGCCCTTTAATATTACTACAATAACTTGGTTATGAAATATTATGATCAATTGTTGCTATACAAAATAATGTTATAAAAGTCCGCAGTATGTTAGTACGTATCAACACTCTTCAAAAAATTACCACAATAATCCGTTAAGTTACTATTACAGAACTTTTTTTAAAACTGTAAGTTCTTTCTTCTCAAATTGTAGCTTATTAGAAGCATTTAGTTTAAAACTGATAGCTAAATACTATTTCAAAAAAATAGCTTTCATTTCATGTATCAATGATGTCAATACTCCCACTGGTTGGAAAGTAATTCAACAAAAACAGTAAATCATTTTTCCTGTAAAATTTGCTTTTTGCGATTACCGACTTATTGCCGATACGTCAAAATGCGATATCGCCGTTTCTACCTTACAAGTAACTAACCGACACATAAAGTTTTTGGCCGGACGATTGTGAAACGCATACTGTTTTAGTAAGAAGTTTTACTTGCCAGTAAATTTATTTGTTGAATAGTTATCCAACACTTTACTCAGACATTGTGAAACAGACGCTAAATAAAACAAAAAGATGTTACCTTGGAGTTTTCATTTAGTAAACTTTCTGTAAAATTAAGGGCTTCACATCTTATATCAGGCGGTGTAGGTACTACATAAATCGTTTTCTTCATAACTAGTACTTGTAGACATTTTAATTAATATATAACTTTAATTTCAACAGGGAAAACGAATTGTGAAAATTTTTGGTACTGGCGGAAAAACAATTATTTAGTTTTTTGAAGTGAATCTTCTTTAGCGGCGTTGAGCACTTTTTCTGTAATGGGTATAAAATCTTAAACTCGCGTCAGGACACGTGACCTGATCGAAAAAGCGTAAGATTTTTTTATCATCATCATCTTTACGTCGATCCCGGTCAATTTTTGAAGGAAAAACTTCTTTTAGCGCGGTACGCATATTTTTAGATGAGATAAAATCTCTGGACTCGCGACCATAATCATCATCATCATCTAACGTTGATTCCGGTCATCTACAGGTCTTATTAAATAATGCTGTGTAATCAATTAGGACTCTTTCAGTGTAGAATTATTTTTTATCATCATCATCTTTACGTCGATACAGGTCAATTTTTGAAGGAAAAACTTCTTTTAGCGCGGTACGCATATTTTTAGATGAGATAAAATCTCTGGACTCGCGACCATAATCATCATCATCATCAAACGTTGATTCCGGTCATCTACAGGTCTTATTAAATAATGCTGTGTAATCAATTAGGACTCTTTCAGTGTAGAATTATTTTTTATCATCATCATCTTTACGTCGGTCCCGGTCAATTTTTGAAGGAAAAACTTCTTTTAGCGCGGTACGCATATTTTTAGATGAGATAAAATCTCTGGACTCGCGACCATAATCATCATCATCATCTAACGTTGATTCCGGTCATCTACAGGTCTTATTAAATAATGCTGTGTAATCAATTAGGACTCTTTCAGTGTAGAATTATTTTTATCATCATCATCTTTACGTCGATCCCGGTCAATTTTTGAAGGAAAAACTTCTTTTAGCGCGGTACGCATATTTTTAGATGAGATAAAATCTCTGGACTCGCGACCATAATCATCATCATCATCAAACGTTGATTCCGGTCATCTACAGGTCTTATTAAATAATGCTGTGTAATCAATTAGGACTCTTTCAGTGTAGAATTATTTTTTATCATCATCATCTTTACGTCGATCCCGGTCAATTTTTGAAGGAAAAACTTCTTTTAGCGCGGTACGCATATTTTTAGATGAGATAAAATCTCTGGACTCGCGACCATAATCATCATCATCATCTAACGTTGATTCCAGTCATCTACAGGTCTAATTAAATAATGCTGTGTAATCAATTAGGACTCTTTCAGTGTAGAATTATTTTTTATCATCATCATCTTTACGTCGATCCCGGTCAATTATTGAAGGAAAAACTTCTTTTAGCGCGGTACGCATATTTTTAGATGAGATAAAATCTCTGGACTCGCGACCATAATCATCATCATCATCAAACGTTGATTCCGGTCATCTACAGGTCTTATTAAATAATGCTGTGTAATCAATTAGGACTCTTTCAGTGTAGAATTATTTTTTATCATCATCATCTTTACGTCGATCCCGGTCAATTTTTGAAGGAAAAACTTCTTTTAGCGCGGTACGCATATTTTTAGATGAGATAAAATCTCTGGACTCGCTACCATAATCATCATCATCATCTAACGTTGATTCCGGTCATCTACAGGTCTTATTAAATAATGCTGTGTAATCAATTAGGACTCTTTCAGTGTAGATTTATTTTTCATCATCATCATCTTTACGTCGATCCCGGTCAATTTTTGAAGGAAAAACTTCTTTTAGCGCGGTACGCAATTTTTTAGATGAGATAAATTTGGACTCGCTACTCCCCGTTACGATACGCAGCTATAGTGTGTGCATATATGCATGTACCAACGCGACTAGATAAATAAATTATTAATAAATTCAGTTTTTTTTTCATCATCATCATTAACGTCCATCCCGGTCAATTTTTGAAGTGAATATTCTTTTAGCGCGGTACGCTTATTTTTAGATGAGATAAAATCTCTGGACTCGCGACCATTATCATCATCATAATCTAACGTTGATTCCGGTCATCTACAGGTCTTATTAAATAATGCTGTGTAATCAATTAGGAGTCTTTCAGTGTAGATTTATTTTTCATCATCATCATCATTAACGTCGATCCCGGTCAATTTTTGAAGGAAAAACTTCTTTTAGCGCGGTACGCAATTTTTTAGATGAGATAAATCTCTGGACTCGCTACACCCCGTTACGATACGCAGCTATAGTGTGTGCATATATGCATGTACCAACGCGTCTAGATAAATAAATTATTAATAAATTGAGTTTTCACTTCTGTCGGCACTCCCGGAGTGGTTAGGTTTTTTATACACGCGCTTGTGCCACCGAGTATAGAGTAAGGTTTCTTTTTTTTGTTAAAGTTTTTGTATAAAGTTTTAAACAGAGAGACAACAAAAGTTATATTTGAGTGAAAGTTTTGTTTATTATACACGTACAAGATGAAATTTTCTATTTAAATATGAAGTTGCATGAAATGAGCAAGTAATAGGTACGTATATTAATTTATTAGTTCTATTGAACGCGATATTTTATGTATCGATTTTTTTTAAAATAATGCATCTTAATCAGTGCATTAAAAAAAATCTTTTATTCCACTAGTGATATAATAACAATCAAAAAACCACAGTTTGATAATAGGTATCATTATGTGCCTAATTGCGGTGAGATAAGAGTCATATTATGAGTATGTGTATTGCAAAATACCTTCCGGACTATTTATTGTTTCCTGTAAAAATTATGTAGGTATTTATTATTATACTACTTAGTTTTATAAAGCAATACAGATACAAATAGTTTACGAGTAGGGAAAGTATCTTGAATGTTTTTTTTTCTGTCATTCCCTTTTTCGGTGTTGGATATCAAATATTTTTACATATAATACGATGATTCTGTAACACGGATTTCTTTGACTCAAATTGATTTAAAATATTAATATCATAATATATATTATAATTCATGGTTGATTCCTTAACTGCATATGTTTATTTTATATATTTTTTATTCAATATAATCCCTTTTTCGGTGTTGGATATCTAATATTTTTACATATAATACGATGATTCTGTAACACGGATTTCTTTGACTCAAATTGATTTAAAATATTAATATTATAATATATATTATAATTCATGGTTGATTCCTTAACTGCATATGTTTGTTTTATATTTTTTTTATTCAATAACAGGCAAATATGCAGTAACAGGAAATTCAAACCAAATTTGAAACATTCTTTTTCCTATCAGTCAAATCTGACAGATTAGTTTTTTTTACTTTTTAACTGGCTGACATTATTATACTTGCTTATTATAAACTACTAGTCGACACCCGCGGATCCGATTCTTACTGGAACTTGTTCAAAATCCATTTAATGTTTGCGTGAAGTAGTAGCAAACCTACATCTATACATTCTTACAAACTTCCATGTTTATAATATTAGAACTATTAGAGTTACTTAGTGTAGAATTCAAATACTCAGTTTAACATTATTATTATGATAGAGAAGATTTAGTGTCAAAATGACGATAAGCCTCGGTAGTTCGGCGGTACTACTCCATATTACCACAATAATTAACGTAAGTTCATAATTGCATTACGTGACAATAGGTTCCACAATACAGCTGTATCTTATAAAGCAGAACACTGTGCCTACATAATATGTGATTAGAGAAGAAAAACAAAGAAACTGACCTCATTTATTTTAGAAAATCGACTACCAAAATCAATATCATAAAATTGGCTTCGGGCAAGTGAGGAACAAAACTATCGGGAACGGTGAACAAGAATTTAATGTGTTAAGTAAATATTATTTATGTATGAATCAATTTAATTTGAATATATTCAATTTTTTGTCATTTATTTAAATTTTTAGAGCTTATCGTATTTAGCTCTATAACTCTATAACCAGAGCTGGAGTAAGTATTTCTTTACGTGGTCAACTAAAAAGGTCTGAGTCTCTATATGAATATCTCTATTTGCAATGTACCTACTTATGTAATATTAAAAAGAAAGGATATTTGTATAATGTAAATAACTAAATAATAAATTATATAGTGATTCTTACAAATTTCTTTTTGTAAATCGTCACAAACCTTGACGTTTATAATATTAGTAGGATGTTGAAGCTATGTAAAAGAAGTTTGTATAATATAAATAACATACTTATGATAGTACAATTTTTTTTTTAATATTACTATCCTATAGAAAATTACTTTAATATAAAGTAAGTGAAATGAGTATCTCTTTCAAAGTGGTGTTGTGACAAGTGTATAACATACAGTAGGTATCGGACAACAGTATTTTTACAATTAATTTCTTAAACCTTGATGGTGGGTGTGGTCAAGGTGATGACATTGTGTCTGGGTTTGATTTCCGGATTGCAAACTGGGCGCGACAATTCGTTGCTTACTATTTGTCGTATTTCTATCAAATACATTTTGACCATGACACGTAATTGAGCAATTATAGAAATGCACAGCTGTTTTGTTTATAATAGGTACTTATTGGAAATTGTGAACGATATACTCACCAGTGACTACCACTTATGCACATAGTTCAATTCGCATTACTTTTACATCAGGTCTGAATTAATTGGTACTCTTTAATAATATCCAATCATAGCGTTTCTCTATTTACGTACCAATATGATATAAAAAAAGAAGACATGAAAAGTATGAAGTAATGAAGGGTTGGGTTGCTGTTTTATAACTAGTAACTGACCACATCATATTATTGAAATAGTCATTAAAACCTATTTATATTATACTCGTACATAGTCATATAAATTGAACAGTAATTATAACTTATTTATTATAAAACTAGCTGATGCCCGCAGCTTCGCCCGCGTGGCGACGTTTTCCTATTTGAGATTTCGAACGGAATTCTAAACTTTTTAAAAATCTAAAAAGCCTGTGTTACGAATAATGTAGCTTTCTAATGGTTAAAGAATTTTAAAATCGGCTCAGTAGTTTCTGAGCCTATTCATTACAAACAAACTTACAAATCTTTCATCTTTATAATATATAAATTGACTATGAAGAAAACAATATCAAACCAATCACAACAGAAGAGAAACTTTAATACTAAAGTCTAACTCAAATCTATAAAAATAGAAAAAATCCAAAATAATTTGTTCGTAGATATTCCGTTTATTAAAGTACTCCATGACCGGGGGCCTAAGGACGGCAGGTGGGCTGCTAGCCGTCCTTACAGAAGCAGGCCCAAGATGTCGGCATGACGGGAAAATTTTACGCACGCCTCATGCCCCAAGAAGCGGCATAAAACCCGAACCAACCCCCAAAGAAGCGGGATAACACCCGAACCCTAGGTAAGTTACACGGGGCTTCAGGCAATAGACAGTTAGGCAGGAACCGTGTGGTTTTCGCCGGTTCGAATCCGGCATGACATCCGAGGGGATTTCCACACGTTAAAAAAAAGGCCACATATTGTTATTTTCCGATTTTGTTTCGTTTCATTATTATTATTTCCGAGGCTATGACAGGCCACTTCTGGATGGTCCACTACGGTCCTGAAAGCGTGTGACCTGTATTAGGTCTATTGCGCTCGCCTAAATAATTAAAGATCGCTGCTGATTCCTATAAGGGTGAGGAACATAAGGATGTCTTAGGCAGAGAAGTGCTGTACGTACCTCCTCTGGTTGTAGTAGGTGTTTGCCAAAGGGGAGGGGACCAAGGCTTGAATTATTTTAATAATGTATGTAATAATTTAAATAATTTAATCGCAAATTTGTTACACGGCAATGGGCTCACCACCTGTTACGAGGGACAAAAAGCATACGGTGAAATGTGGGCGCTGCCTAACCATACCTGTATTGTTAAAGGCGTGACAATATGGATGTATGTATTTATTAATTTATTTTATTTTCTTTTTTTTTAAACACACTTTGAGTTGTCTCCGTTTTTGGTCAGTGTGTACTAGGTGTGATAGTTACACCTATTAAACTACTAAGCAATTGACGTACTTACAAGTAAATCTAACCTTCATTTTATTTTTTTAATATTTTGTCTAGTAAGTATTTGATAACATGCGGAATACATTACAATACTTTTTTCACATACATTTGTGTATTTGTAAAAAAAATTGTAGTTGATCAGTAAAATAAATATGTATATGACCGATCTTACTCATTTTAACTATCCTACACGAGTAGTTAAAATGTATAAACAAACACATTGAATGCAACAAATGAATTCCAATTATTATAAAAAAATATTTACATAATTTAAAATAATTTGTTAGCCACAGCTCGCGTTTCTTTATTACCATGTCCTTGACGTTATTACAGCATATTAAAACAATATTTCTTAAAGGTTAAGATCAATGAACGATAATTGTAAGCACAAGAACACCAACATACCTACATGCTAATTAAAAGTGCGTAATAATTTATACTTCGCGAGCTTATTTTGACATTTAGGTACCTTATGCTACTCTTAGCTTACATATGTGGTCAGTGAAGTTGTGGAACGCAGGTTCCGAAAGAATTAAACTCTAAAAAAATGTAGAAATATATGTGCACCTTCATGGTTTCCTTATTTCTCAACTCTTAGAAGTGCAGACACCATCTCTTCTTTACTGCTCATCCTCTATATAGCAGGTTTCCCTGCAAAATTTTGGAGATACCTCCGCTGCTCTGGCCCTGGAACGTGTCATCTAATAGATGACCGGTCTGCAACGAAAGTTTCTATGCATAACAGAACATATGTTAATATAGTATATAATATCATGATCAGACTATGTTGAACAAATATAAGTTGTTCTTAAAAAAATAGACGTAATATAAGAAGGGGAACAACCTCACGTGTGAATTCTCGTTTACAGCTCTATTCTTTAATTTTAAATTATGTTTAATATACTTCTGAGGTTGAGACTGCACTACTTTACCATTTTAGTTAATTCCAAATTTTACAAGGATCAGTTATAATAAGTGTCGTGTGACCTTTGCTGTAACTTGATTGGCAGCGCTCCAAGCAATCTTATGCGGGTGTAATAGACGATGTTTTAACCAACGTGTATCTATAATGTAGTATAGGTAGATTCAATTTTTAAATTAAATTAATTATAAAGTTCATAATTTATTTATTCGTATTCCAAAACTTAACACTCATTACAGGATTTTTTTTGTTCCCAAATGCGACTGTGAGGCAAATATTTATAAAAAATTTGCACCAACACCTATCTTATAACTATGCAACTAAACAATATCTATGTATCTAGATAATCTATAACAAATAATTTGCAAAGATACTTTTATAAATTCACTCATGGGGCAACTGAACACATCAGTTGCACATGCTATGAAGTTAAGAGTGTGCAGTGCACGCGGCGAAGGGGATTCTGAAGGTTAGGTAGTCGAAATGGACATACAAAAAGGGTAAGACATGTAGCCGTACCCTCCCTCTAATCAGTTGAGAAAAAATATGCCCTAATTCTAGACCTTAATTACTACGGTACAAAACTGGATTTTTTGGAAATCATACATACTTACATACATACATATTGTCACGCCTTTATTCCCGAAGGGGTAGGCAGAGGCATATTAAACGCCCACGTTTCACCGTATGCATTTTCGTCGTACGAAAATAAACAAAAATTAGGATAAAATCTAATGCGCAGCAAGAATCGGTAACTTACAGTGATTCAGAATTAATGCAACGAAAACATAGTCATCAATTTTCCACATATCGAGGCATGCGCCAGGCCTTTCTTGGTGCTCATCTAAAGTACCTATACAATGCTTTCACCAAGTTTTTGGTTTCTATGGCTATTGCTGTGCCTGGTTTCAGCGGTGTCGCCCCTGGGAATACAGGAATAAAATATAGCGTATGACACTCACTGATAATTTAGCTTTGTATTGGTGAAAGAATTTTCAAAATCAGTTCAGTAAATCCTTAGATTACCCCCTATAACGTCACAAACTCAGAACATCACTTGCAAAAATGTCATGTTTAGAATTTGCTCTACATTCAAAGAAACCTCTGAATTCTAGGTATAACGAATAGTGAGATGTCTCTAATATCACCTTCTTAACTATAAAATCCGCCATAGGCGTACCCAGGGAGGAGGCAGGGGGGGGGGGGGCCTGGCCCCCCCTGGCTTTGGTTTGGTCTCCTACTTTTGTCGATAATAGTACATAAAAAAAATTTACCATTTGCAATACCCTATACATCTTTTAAAAATCGTGAGGCACGTCGCTTTTAACTGTTTGTTAGCAGCGTCAAGCCGGCCTTGAAACGACTAAAAAACTCACGATCTCTGCCTATCAGTTTAACACCGGGTGCCCCCAGTAACTCCTCGCAAATCCTCCATGGGTTCCCGGTAGAGTTTGGCTACCATCGCGGCCTCTTTTGGTTTGGGCGTTATCCAGCTTCTTTGGAATTTAGTTTGGATCCCGCTTTTTGAGGCGGTGAGGCGAGCGTGAAATTTTAAGGTCAAGCCGCCGTCTTGGACCTGCTTCTGTAAAAACAGTGGGTCATGCAGCGTACTAAACATAGTTATTTAAGAAATTATAAAAATAATACCTGTTTTAATTTATATGTATTTCTTATTTACTAGTAGACGCACAGCTGTTTAAACTAAAGAACGGGATAAAAGTAGCCTGAGTTACTTCTTCTACATATAATAAGAGTGCGAGTGAAAGTCCCGTTAAACTCGGTTCAGTTGTGTCAGAGATTAGCCGGAACATACAGACAGAGATACACATTTTAAAAATTGTTTTTTTGTTATGTAAATAACGTATTTGATTTATCAAAATCTGAAGACAAGCAAGATGCATTAGGTGTATTCTGCGATCTGTCCAAAGCTTTTGATTGCGTTCAGCATGAAACGCTGTGCAGAAAATTACATCACTATAGAATAAGACGCAAAGCTCTCGACCTTCTGTCTTCAAATTCTTCTTCTGTTAATAAAAAAAAGTTTTATGAAAAGGTTATTACGCTGTTAAAGACTATTTGCAGGACAAGGACGCCTAGAAATTATCTGCTGGCAAAGTGAAATAATATTAAATTGTAAATAGGCCATCAAAAATAACATTCCTAAGTTTCTTGCCGGTTCTTCTCAGGTGGGCCGCGTTCCGAACCGGTGGTCACTCTAAAAATATTAAATTTATCTTTAAACTAGTGTATGACATTTTGTAAGCGCCGTTAAAATGGTCTATGCAAAATAAAGACTTTTTTTCTGTAGTAATAATCTGTAAATTTGGAATTACAAACAGACATTTTAATTGTATTTATCTATTCATATAGATTTTAACTTAACCAAATAAAAAAATATAAATTAAAAAAATAAATTAAATTTAAAAATTCAAAATTATTAATTTTTATACTCGTATATACTTGTATTTTAAGGAACGACCATTAAAACGTAGGTACTATTGAACCCAAATATCATGACTGCTGTGAATTTTCGAAGAGTCGGGTTCTCTGGTGATCGTTTTCATTGCAGCATTAGGTCAAAGTTCTCTGTCAAGGCAAAGGCACGCGTTAGGCACTTAACAGAGTAATCACACGTCAAAAATGCATAACATTATTATGTAAAAAAAAAAGGTGATACTCCTACACAGCTGGACCGATACCAAACCAACACCAAGAAACGGGTTTTCAAATGAAAATAAAACCGCGTTAAAATCGGTCTGTCCGTTTAAGAGCTACGATGCCACAGACAGACACACTTACACACCGAAATCTACGTCTAACTTATAACATTAACACCCCTATTATGCGGGGGGGGGGGGTCTAAAAACAGGCAACTTTCACTGGGATTTACTAGTGAGAGCGTTTCCGTGCTTCGGAAGGCACGTTGAGCAATTGGTTCCGGCTGCCAGTAACATGGCAATCGATAAGCCCAGTTTGGCGGCAATTTCAACAGCAGGTCGCCACAACCTACGCCTGTCCGTTTCAACACGGCAATGGACTCACCACCTGTTACGTGGGACAAAAATGCATAGGGTGAAATGTGGGCGTATAGTATGCCTCTGCCTAACCCTTAGGGGATAAAGGCGTCACAATGTGTATGTGTAAGTATGTATATATCAAAGAGATAGCTAATAAACATTTTTGATGTGTATTAGTTAAAAAAAAGCGGATTTCCATGCAAACGTTCATCCTCTGTATTACCTTATCATATATTATTAATTAATTAATTATTAGTTACATGAAATGTCATACATTGTTTAAGGCTACTAACATAAAGTCAAAACATATATAAAAAGCGCTCGTAGCACTACTAACTCTGTAAAAGATCACTGATTTAAGAAACTCTCTCGGATTTTGGATGGATGACCGCTTTGTAGCATTTTCATTTACCAGCGTTTTCGTGCTTCGAAGGACACGTTAACGTTGCAATCGACACTCGTTTAGTCAAGTAAATAACTTTTGAGCGACTTAAAAATTACAACAGCGAGTCCCTACAATTTGAGCCTGTCCATTTGAACACAGGCATTGGGCTCACCACAATATGCCTCTGCCAAACCTTCGGGGATAAAGTCGTGGCTAATAAATATATTTAAATAATTAATACTGAAAGCATAAAACTTCTTGGATACAATTTTAATAATTTATGCGAAGTAAAGCTACAATATAACAACTGCACTGATTACTTCAACCAGTGGCAGTAGGTATGTTTAAGCTTCAGAATCTATTGATCAAATTTGTTTATAGGTAAACATACATTGACCAGCCCACTGGCTCAGTTGGTTATAAAACTGTCTTCTAACCTGTGGGTACCGGGTTCGATTTTATACTTCTTACAGGGATAATTCTAACGCTTCTGTGAAGTGTAGGTACTTTATTTTATATTAAAAGTCTCATATATTTTATTTATCTATCACGCCTTATCCCCGAAAGGGTGGCAGAGGCATATTATTATATAGGCCCACTTTTCACCATGTGTATTCCTGTCCCACGTAATGGGTGGTGAGTCCATTGCCGTATATAACTCTCATAAATATACACTGTATAAAGCTAACTCCGGGCGTCGCGAGATGCAACTGGGACAGACGCTCGGATGATGATGGAATGCTTACTGCTCTCATAAATATACTGTGCCATTGCGAAAAAATAGCAAGGGGAGCGCAACGAAAAAACCTAACACAGGTCCTACGTCAGTAAGCGCCAGCGCGCGACTGATCAGGCCTCAGCGTCGCGAATCTGATATAATTTACACATTTGTTCTATAAAAATCACTGTTTATAGTCAAAGTAAGTCATTATGTCTATAAATATTTAGTAGCTATAGTTTTGTATAAAAATTTCATTAAAATTATCTGTAGTTTAGATTTGGCATTGAAAAAACATTTCGAAAGGGGGCAACTTTGGGATGTTTTTCTATCAAGTGAAGTTTATTAGATTTTTTAACAGAAAGCCATTTTGACTAGCTTAAATCCTTAACTAAGATATATCTCTTTTTCAGAATCAAAAACCTTTTCTTCTACGATTCGCATTGTTTTAAAAAACTCAAAAGTTTTCAACTCATATAGGTAGCAACTAATTGCTTTTTGAAATTGTATCTAATGTGGCAGGTGTATCACAAATCGAATGATTATAGGCTATTCTATACATTTGTACCGTGTAACTTGACTAAGTGCCGGTGGGTGGCGCCTTACGTTGCCTTAATACAGAGAGAGGTGTATTACTTCGTCAGTTTTGAGTGGGTCTCGATAGCCTGGTAAAGCGTATGGCGCGTTAAGCCAGAAGACGCTGATTCGGATCCAGCTCGAGAGCGAAAAGAAAAAACATTTTAAATATATGCTATAGTTAGCATACTAATTGCTTTTCAAAATTGTTTCTAATGAGGAAAGTTAAGACAGTAATATAACGGGTGTTTTTTTAGAGGTATAGAAATGGTTTAAAACAAAGATGATTTTTTTATTGATATGAAATTTACTTTATTCGAATCTTCTGGCATTATAATTTAATTATGAGTTCTGGCAAATGACCGCCACGGCTGGCTCGGCCGTAGTCTAATCTGGAGGCCCAATTTCCGATGACTTTTTCCAACATTTGTGGCCGCATATTGGCAATAACGCGCCGAACGTTGTCTTCCAAGTGGTCAATCGTATTGGGCTTATCGGCGTAGACTAGCGACTTCACATATCCCCACAGAAAATAGTCAAGCGGCGATAAATCGCATGATCTTGGAGGCCAATTCACGGGTCCGAAACGTGAAACTATGCGGTTACCAAACGTTTCCTTCAATAAATCAATTGTGGCACGAGCTGTGTGACATGTTGCGCCGTCTTGTTAAAACCACATTTCCTGCACATCATGGTTGTTCAATTGATGAACGAAAAAGTCAGTAATCATCGCTCTATAGCGGTCACCATTGACTGTAAAGTTTTGGCCAGCATCGTTTTTAAAGAAGTACGGACCAATTATTCCACCAGCCCATAAAGCACACCACACAGTCAGTTTTTCTGGAAGTAATGGTGTCTCAACATACACTTGAGGATTATTATCACAGTCAGTTTTGTTTATTGTCGTATCCATTCAACCAAAGGTGAGCTTCATCGCTAAAGAAAATTCGCTTATGAAAATCGGGATCGACGGCAATCTTATTTTGGGCCCATTCACCGAATCTACGCCTTGCTTGGTGATAGCGAGGCTTCAATTCTTGCACGAGTTGGATTTTGTAAGCACGCAAACCAAGATCTTTCCGCAAAATCTTCCATAAAGTGGATGGACACATACCCAATTCCTGTGCACCAGGGCGGATAGACTGATTCGGGTCTTCCTCTACGCTACGCTGTACAGCAGCAATGACTTCTTCTGCACGCACTGTACGAAGTCTCTGTGGATGCGTATTATAATTTAGAGTAAAAGTGGTGCTAAAACGTTCCATAGCTAATCAAGTTAATTGCTCTGATGGACAATTCTGTTGACCGTAAAATGGACGTAGGGCGGATACGTATTTCGAATGAAACTATGACAATTTGGGAGCGGTTTTCAGGCGTCAATCTATTCATGTTGAAATGCCAAACCAAACTAAACATAAATCACTTGACTGCTGACAAAATGGCCGCCAGTTAAAAAAGTGTTACCAACTTAAAGTTCTATACCTCTAAAAAACACCCGTTATGAGTGTATTTCGGCATGTTCACACTTCTGACAGTCGTGACATGAAAATACATTAAAAAGGAAAAGCTCTAGTTATCCAGTGAATGGATTAAGTAACTTGGTAGTCATTCCATCCAGCGGTTGTATAAAAACTTATTTTCTTTGTTAAGGTACATAGATACCGAATAGTATCTCGACGCAATTACTACTGTATTAAATTATTAAGTAAGTACCAATATATGAATCATTAATAGAGTATTCAAGGCAAATTCTAATTGATCTCTTAGTGGCACTTTATATAATTCATAAACTGGTTCCTGACATTACGAGGAAAATTATTAGGTGAATTATATATTGATTGCCTCCTTGCCACAGCTATGTCCACAGTAACTGCTCTAGACAAAGGATATCGTGTCCAACTAACAGGGTCGATAACAAGTGTTACTGATTTTATTCTGCTACCGACGAATTCTTTTATCTGTTAAAATATGATTCAGAATTATCTTTTTGTTGAATTTGAAGTTCATGTAACGTTAACAACAATCAACTTTGGATTATTAAACAAGTTAAATAAACATTTTCATCATCATCATCATCCTTACAAATATTAATTGGGAAATTTATCTTAATGTAGGAATATTATTTAATAATAAATTTAATAAATAATATGAGACATTTCTTTTTTTACACATTGCCGTCTAGCCCAAAGTAAGCTAATATAAGCTTGTGTTATGGCATCTAAACTACTGATAAACATACTTATATATTTCTAAATACATATAAACATACAACATACATAGGAAACACCCAAACTCCGAAATTAACATTTGTGGATCACACAAATATTTTTTCGACCTAGGAATCGAACCCGGGACCTCAGCCACTACCACTGCGCCACCGTACTACTACCGCGACTACCCCATCCGGGCCGAGTAGGAGATGCCTCGATCCACTAGGTATGCCGGACGCGGTTGAGGTATCACGGGACACTATGGTACCTCCACTATCATTCTCAGTTACCAAATATTTTTAGTCGGTGTATTCACCGATGCAGCTCCTGTCAACTATTATTTTGTAAATTATTGTTTTTAATTTTTATTACCCTTATCGTTTTCAGTTGCTGGGTATACTCCTGGTCGGTGTATTAACCGATCCAGCGCCAGGACGAATCCCAAAGGTGTATAATGCCCTCATCACATCCAACCAGAACTTGGAACCCAGTAAGGCCTACCCAGTATATCAACCAGTGCTCCACGATACCTTCGCATACCCGTTCCAGCCTGCTTTCTTGTATGGCGGTGATTTTTTAAGCAATGTAAGTTAACTTTGCTTTTTTATCAAACTTAAATTACTGTATCGGCTTCTTCGGAACCTTAGTTTTACTTAAATTATATAAACAGTCTTAAACTAAATATTTACAGAAAAATCAAGTAGCTGCATTTTCTTTCATCCATTTCATTAAAATCCTATAGATAAGTACTTAAAAAACTTAACTTAACTATCTTCACGCTGTATCCCTGACGGGGTAGTCAGAGAGGACAGATCGCCAGGCTTCGCGATCCATGCATACTTCTTTCGCTTCTTCGAGATTCATCAATGGCTTCATACACGCACGTCTGGGTATCCGAGTACTTTCGACCTTTCCGTTTTTGAGCAATCTGCTCACGTGGTCTTCATATGTAAGTCTCGGCCTACCCTGACCTCTTCTACCTTCTGCTTTCGCACAATATATATTCTTCGTCAATCGTTCCTCACTCATTCGTTGGACGTGTCCAAACCAACGGAGCACGCCCTTTTCCAGCTCAACGCTGACACTTTCATTCACACCTGCCATTTTGCGTATCAATTCGTTACGTATTGAAGAAGTTGGCACTAGCACTGCGTTATGAATCGCCAGTCGTGCTTCTTTTAAGATGCTTTGACGCTTTACTAATTGGGACAAAGCACCGTTAACTCTGTTTCTGGCAGCTACTCGCCGTTCTACATCCGAATCACATCTTCCATCCGCGCTAAACATACTCCCTAAATATACAATTTCATTCACTTGCTCTAGACGTTCCTGGTTTACCCTAATCTCGCATTTAGTTCTTACGTCATCTCTTTCAAATACTAGAACCTTAGTCTTACTTGCATTCAAGCGAAGACTCTTACTTTCACACTCCTCTTTCATATTAGTGACTAATGCCTGAAGGTCGGCTTCTGATGAGGCCATGAGCACCGCATCATCAGCGTACAGCAGACAGTTTACTGAAAAGTCACCCAAATTCACAACCATATCACAATCTTTCAACTTCTGCAGGCAACTGTCCAGATACACTATGAACAGCCAGGCGGACATGACACAACCCTGTTTGACGCCTGTACAGACATCAAAAAGAGGTGACACATCCCCCCCTACTCGCACGCAAGCCTTACAGTCCTTATAAAGCGACTGTATTGCCCGCAGCAGCGAGCCGTCCACACCATATCCGGGCAGCAAATCCCACAGAGTTTCCCTCACAACGTTATCAAATGCTTTCTCCAGATCCACAAAAGCGCAGAAAACCCTCTGGCTAATAGCCAGAAACTTCTCCGCGATCATGCGGAGAGAAAACACTTGATCCATGCAACCGCTTCCACGTCGGAATCCGCATTGAGCCTCCCATAAATACCTTTCAGACTTTTCTTGCATTCTTGCCGTTATAATCTTTGCATACACCTTACTAGCTAAGCTGACCAAGCTGATCGCCCTGTAGCTGGAGCAGTTTAGGCGTGAGCCCGGTGAGTTCCCTTTGTAAATAGGTACTACAACTGCTATTCGCCAGTCATCTGGGACCTCACTCGTCCGCCAGCACAAGTTGCATAACAGACATAGAGTGTCCCAGACGCGCGACCCACCGTACTTGACCATCTCAGCAGTAACTCTGTCTTTTCCCTCAGCCTTACCACATTTCATACTTCTTATCGCTTGTTCAATTTCTTTCATACTAATGACTTCAATGACATCGGGATCCGGAGCATCGAAGTGAGCTCCACTTCCCGACGTGGCATTTCTGTCTTTTCTTGCATACATCTTTCCATAATATACACTCCATCACTGCAGGACTTCAGTTTGGTCTGTTAGGACGTCATTGTTAACACTAAGCACTTTTTTCATACTGCAGATTGCCGAACAACTCCGGGTCTTGCCTACCTCTTTCCAGAAGAGCCTGGCATTATCCCGGAAATTGGACGACAACCTTTCATCCGCTTTCATTCTGCACCTTTCACGAACTTCTTCTATCAGTGCCTTCGTGTTAACTTTTTGCAGCTTGTATCTCTCTTTCATATTAAAAACATTCCGCGAGGCTAAGTAGTCTAACCATGCTTTCTTCTTCATTCAAACTGCTTCTTTCACTTCCTCATTCCACCATGCGTCACGCTTATTACTACTGCCTCTTCTCGTTTCTTCACACACTTCCACAGCGGCATTTACCATACTATCCCTGATATGATATGAGTACTTACTAAACTCAATATAGTGTTAAACTTAATCCAAATCTGAGCGTTATTCCCGATTGTATCTGAAGTCCATGCTTTGGAGCAGGGTACTACCGCGCACTGTCGTTTGGCAACTTTCTATCAAGTGGGCTGCATGCTTATTTACCACATAATAGGAAAAAAAACGTGACCCATCATACTTTTGGATGTTTCTGTATTAATCTACATTTTTTTATTCTTTCTTGCTGAATGAATACTTTACACAACTGTGCTTTGAAACTGAAGTCAGGGTTTTGGACTAAACAAATGACGGTAGGTAAGTTACGATATTGGATCACGAATACATTCGAATAGCATTAGCCAAGCAAAATATGTATTTTAGACCATTAAAGTAGTTGAGAAATGCATAATTGGCATTAAAACAATAATTTATTACTTATCATTCATACATTTATTGAAAGCATTTTAGTGCCACGTACGAAATAGTGGTTATCTCATTGCCGTGTTGATATGGACAACCGCCGGTTGTGTTGACCTGTTGTTTTCAAACAGCCCATAAAGTCTTAAACTTGGCTTAACGACTGCCATGTTACTGGCAACCGGGACCCACTGCTTAACGTGCCTTCCGAAGAACGGAACGCTCGTAAATAGAAATGCCACATATTGGTCACCCATCCGAGGACTAGCCAAAGCGAAAGCGGGTCCGTATTGGGTTCCATAAATTTTAGAGGCATAACTTAAAACTGCATAACGTTTTTTGGCAAACTTTTCGTTTCGCATAACGTTCAAACAGAATAAATCATTAGGCATACTTTATTTTCCCATAACTTTTTTATAATTAGGATATACCCGCATAAAATGTTTACGCATAATTTTTTTTACAATAACGTTTACTAATCATAACATTTATTGGCATCTCACTCACTCTCGCATAAAGATTACAAGCCATACATATAGAATACCATAATGTTAACGAGTACATATTTTTATTTTTATATCTAAGCTTGAACTGTCTAAGATTGAAATGCCCACTGATTAAAAATGTCGGTAGTCACTATACTGCAGTTCAATATTTCAACACTTATATATAGAATATAAAAATAAAATACAAAAAGAAATTAGGTAGATTAAAACGAGCGATTCTATTCTTACACAAGTCACAAGTGACCTAACACTCCTCCTCGCTTCGCTCGTCGTCGTACCTATTTACGACTTTGCTCAAGACTAGTCTAAAAAAATAACACATTAAATATCGTTATCCATACCTCCATTATGCGTTTTGTATTTTATGATAAATTATCTTTAGGCGTATAATAATTATACCCTTTACATTTATGCTGATTAAAATTATGATAAAAAAATTAGAGTAAGTTAATGTTATGCCAATAAAACCATAATGCGTTTATAACACACTGCTTATCATAATTTATGCGAGAAACCTTTATGCTGAAACAGTTATTCCAAACTACATTATGCTGAAAAAAAATATGCGATCGTAAGGGCACCCAGCGAAAGCTGCTTAATGCAGAAATCGTAGAACACTGTGTCAGTGGGTACGAGCGCAAATAATAACTTATGATAAAAAAACTCAGGCAACTGTGTATTGATTTCAGGGTTTACTGCCTCAACCAGCATTGCCACCCAAAGAACCTCAGTCTCCTGAAGCATCACCTACAACAGCACGTAGCTCACCAGCTGCACCTACTGAAACCTCTTTAGAAAATTCGAAAAAGCCGCCTGAATCTGAAAAATCAGAAGCTGACAGCAATGATACAAAAGCAGCTCCTCCGTCTCCACCCAAGACCGAATCTCCTATTCTTCTAAATGCATTTGGTCTACCACCACAAGTACTACCTCTTGGCCATATAGATTCAGTATTTAATACCTTACCACAGTTCAATTCATTTAACTATCCATATCCTAGTCTCAGATTTTACGATCCCTATGATCCATTTAGTTACAATCTTCCAACTTTATACCGTCCTTTTCATAATTTTGTGGGGCCTCAACTTTCTGCCGTAGTACCAGTAGCCGCTATTGATAAAAAAGCTGGAAATCCTCCCGCTTCCACTGAATCTTCTGATCAAACTCCTCCACCTGCCAACCCAAATGATCTCAACATTTTGAACTATTCCTCAAAGGATCCAGCTATTCCCAACGTTCCACCACCTCCCCTCCCTCAAGGTGGTCTGAAGTCGGATAAATCTGAATAGTCAATGTGTTAAATTTAAATGTAATTTATATAAACTGGCAATTTGTAATAGTATTTGTTTTTTGAATTTGTCACTGCACACAGTTATAATACTGTAATCATTATCACCAATAGAGGCGACTTCCAGTTAGAAATAATGCAAGAAAACGTGAAAATCACAACGTTTATTGTATAAAGGTCATATCAGGATGACAACTGTTTTGTTCACCAAAAGTACGCTGCTGCGGAACGCCTCTGTCGGAATGGTTGTTGTTGACTATTTATCATCCCTATAAAATATTCATTGCGCCATTCAGTTAGTAGTAATTGTAGTTATTGTATTATTTGTTTCGATAATTTGTAAAAGTCTGACTACCTCTATATTATCGATCCTGGTCAGAAGTTAACTTTTAAATTTTCCTATACCATCTATTTAGTGATTTAATATTATTGGATTCCGTTACATCGTAATGTAAGAAACGTCAAGAAGTGTGGTGAGAAGCAGGTGAAAGGACGGTGCCAGGCGTAGGTATTGTGATATAATAGACAGAAATTCCTTCTTCCTTAATCTAAAATTTACTTATTCCTTAATTCTAGATAATAAACAGTTTGATGAAACTGCAATGGAAACAATAAATATGACAGATAAAAAATAAGCTAATGTAACACTGTAAAACTAACAATGTAAAAAATCACCAATAATGATAGTGTATAATTTCTAGCATATTAAAAAATGATATTTCTATAAGTTTTCAGAAGGGTATTTCAAGATACAGTAATGTATAAGGTTCATCATTGTTATTCTCATTTGCATGGCAAGATCTTCGAAGATGCTCGAAGCGATGGTCCAGTCTCACCTTTCAGGCCGGCTTTTTTTGGATAAAGGGTAAAGATGTTATAAAAAAAAGTTGAGTCATTTTAAGAAGCCACATTTAACAAGTGTCAGTTTCAGCTTTATAGTGAGATGACATGATTAAAAATATCGATTAATGTGAATGAAGCGATTCGGACTTCAAACATATATCAATCGAATCAGTTATTTTGAAAATTGTAATTGTATTTGAATAATTATCAGTAAAATTTATACTAAACGTTTTCTATCGTAAATTTAGAAACAAAATCAGACAACTATTAAAATTACAACGAGAATATTGTCATCATCATCACTGCACTCAGAGATATTATTAATTTATTTGCAAAAATTGTGTCTAAATTTGCATCGCGTTGCATTCTTTTTCAGTCGGACTTCATAAGTAGCGCTGAATCACAGATAAAACGAATAAAGAAAGATATTAAATAGGTATATAATTATTAATTCAATAAATTGTTGTTAAATAAGTCCTCTATGACGTGAAGGCTGGCAATGTGGGTATTCATTTATTGTGAAATATTCCTGCACAATGACATAAAAAGTATAACTGCCAGGTATTTTTTTTCTTTAAATATAAATAAGATGCAACTACACAAAAAGAAAAAAAAAGGGGTGGAGTATGAATTTAGAGAAGAAATTGATTGTTTGGAACGTCGGACCTTCATGCATCAGATTTCTACATCACTAGATCTTGACCAACTGGATCACTAAGCACTGACGTATGCAGCGCTGGATCCCTAGAGCGCTGAAAGAGGAGAATAGTCTTCCATGTGAATAGCGAGCTAATTTGATTGATGATGATGATTGATGATTTGATGACTAGAAAGTTAAAAAACTTCTTATATATGTTGATAGAACTGCGTTAGGATCATATTTTAAGTGGTTAGGAAAAATTGTGTTGAAGGGGCGATGTTGCAAGCAGACTATACCTTAAAATGGTATACTTAACTATTAAAACTTAACTATCTTCACGCTGTATCCTTATGGGGTAGTCAGAGAGGACCTGGAGATACCCAGACTCGTGATGCCTGGTGATCTACCAGGCATCACGAGCCATGCCTACTTCTTTCACTTCCTGTAGATTCATTAATCACTTCATACATGCACGTCTGGGTATCCGAGTACTTTTGACTTTTCCGTTTTTGAGCATCTGCTCACGTGGTCTTTATATATCTCGGCCTACCTTGACTCCTTCTGCCCTCTACTTTCGCACAATATATATTCTTCATCAATCGTTCCTCACTGATTCGTTGAACGTGTCCAAACCAACGGAGCACGTTACAATGTTATGGAACCAAATATTGAAATAAAGTCAGTAAATCTGTCAAAATAAGAGACTTATATTTTAGTGAAAGAAAATTATGATTTAAACATAAGAATGACGAAATTATGAAGAATAGTATGATTAAAACAAAACATTAAAAGTGGTGGAATATTACGAGTAATTTTCATTTCATTCGATTCTACTGATAAATTTCGATTTTCTTGGTAACATCCCTTGTGTTTAAAATGGAAAAGGGTTCACTGCCGTAACGTTGTAGCCACGTGCAGTTCTTTTGAACAGAGATTGTTTATTTTCGTTACAATGGTATTATTAGTAAAAGTAAATAGTAAAATTGCCTTCTTTGGGCATTTAGACAATAAAATATGTTATTTTAACTGGAAAATCTCCAGCAATTGTGTAGTTCTAACTTCGAATAATTAAATAATATTATATACCTGCCGTTACAAGAATACGCTGGTGATTTTTGAAGAAATGTCAAATGTGGCCCATTAAATTGACTCGACTATAGGTAATTACTAACATTTGTTATTAGTAGAGGACTTTTGCATCTACGTCCATGTTGTGAAGTTTTCTCTATCCCATTTCCCACAGAAATATGTGCCCAGGATAAAAAGTAGGGTGTTAATCCCCGGGTGTCAGCTACCTTCATACAAAATTTTATCCAAATTGGTATGGCCATTTGAGCGTGTGAGCGTAGAAGTAACAGATACATTCACAAACTTTCGCTGTTATAATATTAGCACTAATAAACAAAACTCCGATTAATGTCTTTATTAATTAAGTTGAAACTATATACTAGTAAAAGAAAAATAGGTCCCAGTCAATACCAGGTCTCATAAACGGCGGCAAAAACCACTCATAAAAGTGGAAAATCTCCTGTTTCCCAGTGAATTGATAGCGAATTTTAGACAAACACATTGTAAATCTCGTAGGTTTATACTTAACCATTTCGGGAACTGAGGACTCTGAACGTACGTATACGCAAGTGATATCTTTAGTAGAATTGAGATAGCCCTGTAAACAGAAATGATGAAGTCATCATAACGCTCAGACAATCTGTATTCTTAAGTATTTCCCTCCAGATTTATGAAGAAGTTATTGATGTCGCATCCCTGGGGTTATCGGGGTCGATAGGGCCCAAGCGACCTCATCTGCTAATCAAAGGACGATATAACGACGCCCTTATAAGATTGGGAAGACAGATGACGCTCCCACCAACGCCGAAAATAAAAAGCCAAACCAAACGTGCTCCTTGTAGCCAATAAAGGTTTGGAGTAACTGAGAATACCTAAATAAAAAGTGTTGTCATGTCGCCGCCTTAGAACTTAATTAGGGCGGCTTCATCTTCATCGTTTAAGATAAAAATATAATTAATACTTTTATACCCTTAAAATTCTTAATTTAAGGTAACTTTCATTTCCATACATTTTATTTCCCTTGAAGTGGGATTGCGGTGACTCTTCATAGTTCTTCTCCATAAAACTACAGTTCTTCCTTAGTAAAAAACTACAGACTGTTCTCACTTATGAACCATTTATACTAGTTGTTCTCGAAAGGAATAACAAACCACCTCAATAATACTTAATTAGTTTCTGCTAATGAAGCAAACAGGGTTCCAAAAACGGTTAGCACTGTGGCCAAAATCAATACTGACTTCTGAAGACTACGAGAAACTGGAAAACTCTATCGAAATCTGGACAGTTCTGGCTGATTTCCAGCGATGTTGTATTGACGTGTGATAATAGTGAAATGTTTGGGCCCAAAAAAAGCAACGAAGAAGTAAGAGTTCAAGTGATTGAACTGCGTATGGGGTGAAATAGGGAGATGTCTCTTATTTGGCTCTTCATTGAAATAGTAAATAAGTGGCCGCTGTTATTGCCGTGATGGTCCAGAGTTCTCGGCAGACTAACTACAACATCGGCCTCCTCTACGGGTTCGGGTATTATATCGCTTCTTAGCGAGTTAGTTCGAGTCTTGGGGCGTGAAACTCTCGCGTCACGCCGCTATCTTGTACCTGCTTGGTATTCCTTGACCTAAGTTGTCATATCATTGTTAAAAGTTTATTTAGAATAAGTAGCCATTCTTTGTCTATTACTTCTATATCACAACAGTTTCAATGTTCTGAATCAGTCACGTAAGTAAATTCGAATGGACTTACCCGAACAATTACTTTTCCTTTAATATCATCATACGTTAAATGGTCGTGAATAGCTAAAGTTTTGAACCTTGAGGCGCATTTCCCATAGAAATATTCACTGTACACGGTATCTGTAAAAAAACAATAATATTTTGGTAGTTAATATATCGAGTCTTATATTATTTTTATTAAAAAAGTAACCCTATCAAGAACCCTGGGACTTAAATCAACTGCAAGCATGCATATAGGACAAAGGTGACCACGTACATATGTTGACAAAGAAATAAGTCATCGGCGCAAACAGCTTTAAAAAGTCCAAGATTCTGCCAAAGCCATTCCTTCACCCGGATAGGCTACAGTCCTTGGGCTTTACAATACGTCTAAAACATCATATGTCCCAGGAAGTATATTAAATACGTAGTTAAGTCGACTGCCTCTGTGGCGCGGTGGGAGTGTATCCGACTGCTACGCAAGAGGTCCCGGGTTCGATTCCCGGGTCGGAACAAATATTTGTGTGATCCACAAATGTGTGTTTCGGAGTTTGGGTGTTTCCTATTTAAGTATGTATTTAGAAATATATAAGTATGTTTATCAGTTATCTAGATCCCATAACACAAGCTAATATTAGCTTACTTTGGGCTAGATGACGCTGTGTGAAAAGTGTCCCACAATAATTATTTATTTATTTTATTTAAGTACTTTACAATGTTTAACAGAACTGTTAAATCGATTCAGTGTTTAGGAAAAATCGGAACGAGCAAACCATTCTATTTGTAAGATAAAAATGTTTAAAAATTATTAATAAGTAATACCATACCATTCGCTTCATCGATATTAGTGAACACGATACTGTTCAGAGCTGAATATGTTTTGTAAGTAGACACTAGAGCCACTGCAATACACACATATTTTTCCAAATATTATACACTATAAATAATATACAAATGTTACTAATCAAATACAACCTATAAACCTACCTGATGCACATGAAACAAGAACTATATAAAATAAAACTGACATTTTAAATATTAGCAATAAGTAAAACTGCGATAGTTAAATGATCACATGAATTACATGCATACTGCAGAAATAGTGAGTTCCCAAGTAAATATGCAAGGAAACGAACATTCTGCTATTAACAAACAAATGCTTTATTGTCTGTTTACAATAGAACATGATAGTTCACACTTTTGTCCTCAGCCACAAAACAAAAGAGTCAGGGTAGGCCGAGGCTTACATGAAGACCACGTGAGCAGATTGCTCAAAACAGAAAAGTTAAAAGTACTCGGATACCCAGGCGTGCGTGTATGAAGCGATTGCTGAATCTGCAAGAAGCGAAAGAAGTATTCATGGATCGCAAAGCCTGGCGATCTGTCCTCTCTAACTACCCCGTCAGAGATACAGCGTTAAGATAGTTAGCTAGTTAGTCAGTTTCATCCACATAACTTTTGCTTATGAATAAACATTAAGGCAACATAGCTAGGATTATAAGAAGTCAGAAGGAACTTACTTGCTAGCGGTGTAAATGTTGGTTAACAGATGAGGCAACGCAGGCGAGGTTACGTAGTCAACCGGCAGTCGCATGTAAGAATACCGTTAATCAAATTCATAATGATAGCTAAATAAAACTGGACTCAAAAACTCTAATCTTAAGTTGAGTTTGGAAGAAATGGAAACTCAATAAGACGAAGAAAGCAAGAAGCAGGGAAGAGGCTTGGAAACCAAAGAGTTAAAGAAACAAAGGTTTTGCCATGAGTAAACTCGTTGTCAGAAATTTTGCATTCTCTATTTCGTTGCAAAATCGAGAGACATAAAGAAACAAATATACATAATATAGTCACGTATTTTTTCCTGTAGAGCTATGCAGAAGGCCTAAACTAAATCAACTTGTAGGCGTATGCCACCACCAGTTGATTTAGTTTCGTGTAATATATATATTAAATCTGTGTGCCGTTACCTCCTTAAAAAGTTGTGGAACCTCAACCCATCTTCACTAGCAGTTCTGATTCCCAAACTCAGCTAGGACAACATCATCATTTGGCATATTTACTTTATGTGGTGATAAAAATATAAAACAGTTTTATTAAAATGAATTTTTCATTTTCCCAAATTCAAATTAATTTATCGTCGGAAATCAAGTAACTATAAATGAATAAATAAATAAAAATAGTTGGGACAACTAACACAACGCTATCTGATTCCAAACTAAGCAGAGCTTGTACTATGGTAACCAGATAACTGATAAACATACTTACATACATACTTTTTACAGAAAAATAACACCCAGACACAGAATAAACCATCGTGCTCATCACACAAAGTTTTATCCTGTGTGGGAATCGAACCCACGACCTCTTGCGTAGCAGTCGGATACACTCCCACCGCACCAAAGAGGCAGTAACTACTCGTATTTGCAACAGTGTTGTACAATATTTGTTGCTTATGTCTTCATCTTATAAACAGTGAACGCATAGACAAAATCTTTTGTTAACATCATCCTGTTTATCTCCAATGATCAATATTGCTATAACTGGATAAAGATTTTGGATGTAACACATATTTGTATCATTTTTGCAAGTGAATCAGTACGCAACATTCATTATCAATCTTTGGTTTCATTCGTCTTCCAACGATTATGGCATCGATTATAATTGGTATATCTATATGCTTATTAGCAAGTAAGTTTTTATTTCATTAAATTGATACTTACTAGCTTTTTTAAGTAAAAAAGGTTCTGGTAAAAAAGAAAAAAAGAAAGAGAAGACGTAAGAACTAAGTGCGAGATTTGGGTAAACCAGGAACGTTTACAGCAAGTGAATGAAATTGTGTATTTAGGGAGTATGTTCAGCGCGGATGGAAGATGTGATTCGGATGTAGAACGGCGAGTAACTGCTGAAAACAAAGTTAACGGGGCTTTGTCCTAATTAGTAAATCGACAAAGCATCATAAAAGAAGCACGATTTGCGATTCATAACGCAGTTCTAGTGCTAACGTTGCTTTTCGGCAGAGAAACCTGGGTATGTCAGAAGATGCATGAAAGTAAGATCAATGTTGTGGAGATGCGATCACTTCGTAAATTGTGCGGCGTTATTTTGGCTGGCCGTAATGAAGTAATACGCAATATGGCAAATCAAAATAAGAGTGATTCTTGTCAAGTAATTCTACTCCCTGGAATTAAACTTGGTTTATTAAACAAAGTAGGGTTTCTTTGAACACTTATAACTCAAGAACTGATGGGCCGATTTTTATGACCTTTGCTTTATTGGAATAATCTCTACCCGAATAGCAGATTATTTTTTTATTTTGTTAAATATTAAATAAGCTCACTGGGACAACTAGTATTCTTATAAATTCTGAAGAGTAACAAAAGATTGCTCCAAATAGATGAATTATTTTTCAGTAATTTCTGTCTCTGGTATAAAAAGATATAGACCTGAACCAGTAGAAGCGGATCATGCTTTCTACCCAGTTAATCACCAATTTTATGGTGAAAAAGACCCAGCGAAAATAGTTAATGACGAACGTGAAAACTGGTTTCCAAGAAGTAAGTACTCGTAAACTCTTTTCTTTTAACAAATAATCATAACATTTCAATCACACATGTATGCCCCAAAGGAGGTGGACAGCGACGAGTTACACATCCACACTTCTTGCCAGTACTACTTTAATAGTGTTTTTTTTTTGTTACCACGTAATAGAGGGCAAGCTTATTGCCATCACCGGGCACTCTATCTACTAGTGGTTCTATGAACCGTAGACTTCTGAGTATATTTTTATTTTAATTGATTTATTTTTTAGTTTTAAGCGCTCTTGCCAACCACCTATGGGACCATTTCCTCTCCTCCATTTCCTCCCCGATCGAAAAACCCCCTTGCTAAAAGTTGTTGGCTACATCAAGGATTGTCCATGCCAAGTTGCATGCAAATCCGATGAAAAATGCGACCTGTAAACTGAATGGACGGACGATCGGATTTTTCGATAGCGTTTTTCCCGCTCGCCAATTCGCTCGCCTCCTTAGTCAATAAATCTTACTCTAATCCATAGCGTAGTAGAAGTGTCCGTAGCTCCGCTATCGCAGTGTTCTGTAAACGAACACTGCGTTAAGCAACTTTCGCTATGACCGGTCCTCGGATGAATGACCGTTTTGTGGTAAATACATTTATGAGCGTTTCCGTACTTCGTTAAGCACCGGCTTTAATCCCGGTTGCAAGTGTGGCAGTCGTCAAGTCTAGTTGAAAGCTTGAAAATTTGCAACAGCAGGCCGCCACAACCTACGCCTGTCCAGTTCAACACGTCAATGGGCTTACCACTTCAATCAATCAATCAATCAAATCTGCCTATGGCAGTTCACTGCTTGACGTAGGCTCCACCCAACGGGTCTGACAATTGTTTTTTTACTTTAAATGCCAAATAAATCCACAAAAAAATACGAGAAAAACTATGTTTTTCCTTTTTATATCTAAAAAAATGGCTGAAATATTTACGGTCAGTATAAGTAAAGTACATAAATCAGTATATGTACTGTGGTATAAGTGCGTATACGCGGGTGACCGCATACGTCACAACACTGCTCATTCAACAGTCGCGCACGCGTTTGCACCCGAAAGCGCCTTGTCGCAGTCTGTGCGCGGCTGTGACGTAATAATGGGCGCGCTTAATCTCGGAAATTCAAAAAAGGACTACTTCTCATCGTTTTAACTTTGGAAATACTGCATGTATTGAAACCAAATAAAAACTAATGTAATGTACATGTGATACGCTCCAAATTTAGCTGTATTTGATAGTAATATTTTGACCGTTTTGTGTTCTTCATTCACGCCACAATACACGGTCCTGCGCCTTCCGCATCCAGTCCCTTCCTTACCATCATCATCCGAGCGTCTGTCCCAGTTGCGTCTCGCGACGCCCGGGGTCCGCTTTCCTACATTTTCTCCTCCACTTCGCACGGTCGTCGGCATCCCATGTAGTTAGACCATTGCCACGCATGTCATCCCTTACGACGTCAAGCCAGCACTTTTTGGGTCTTCCCCTCTTACCGGGACCCGGCGGGGCTGACATGGCCAAACATTTGTTACCTACGTAGCCCGGCGGTTGCCGCAAGACGTGACGATACCAACGAAGGCGACACTCTTGCAACTTGTCTGCAATGTCACGGACGTGAAGGCTGCCGCGGATGTGAGAGTTTGTCACGCGGTCCAACCGCGTGACTCCACACATCCACCGCAGCATCTTCATTTCCGTGACACGCAGCTCCTGCTTGTGTTGCTCCAATATCGGCCACGTCTCACTGCCATGTAAAAGGACAGGTCTAATAATGGTTTTGTAGACCTGTCCCTTCAACCGGATCGGCATTTTAGGGTCACAAATGACACCGGTACTCTCCCGCCATTTGGCCCACGCGGCAGCAATGCGTGACTTGACATCGCAATCGATGTCACTGGATGTGTGAAAAACAGATCCCAGGTATTTAACCTGATCCGTGCGCTCGACCAAATCACCGCCTATGCGGACGGATGTGGGATCTGTCGAGTTTAGTGCCAAGTACTCGGTCTTCGCCACATTTAGTTTCAGACCGCCGTTCTCCAGCGTCTCCTTCCACGCCTTTACACGTCGCACCAATCTGCCCCTGTCCGCGTCTGCCAGCGCAATATCGTCAGCATACATGAGCAACCATGGAGGCGGCTTATGCGAGTTCTTAATGCTGTCCGACAATTCGCCTAATATTACACTGAACAGCAGCGGACTAAGGACCGAACCCTGGTGTACCCCGATGGTGATAGGGAAGGGTTTCGTGTCGCCAACAGCAGTCTGAACCATTGAATCAGAGTCACAGTACATGTCCCGGATAGTGTCAATATACACCTCTGGAACCCCTTTGGACCGCAGTGCCCACAAGATCATCGCACGAGGAACACAGTCGAAGGCCTTCTGCATGTCTAGAAACAAACAGTGCAGAGGCGCGTTCTTCGACCTGTATTTCCCTGCGACAACCCTCAGGGCAAAAACAAGGTCCGTGGTCCCATGACTAGAGCGAAACCCATATTGACACTCCGAGAGAGTACACTCCTGCCGGATCCGAGAGTCTATAATCCTCTCGAAGATGTTCATGGTGTGGGACATCACCTTTATACCGCGGTAGCGCCCGCACTCCTGCACTGACCCCTTACCTTTGAAGAATGGAGTAATAATACTCAGTCTCCATTGGTTTGGGATCTGCCCGCTGAGGAGTATGCGGTTTACTAAGATGCCGACACCGCGAGGATCCATCGCTTTCCAGGCTTCGATGGGGACTCCATCGGGTCCGACAGCTTTCCGATTCTTCATGCGGCGAAGCGCAGTCAGGGCTTCTCCAGGCGTTACCGGTGGCACTAGTCCCTGATTCGGAGGGAGGTCCGGAGACTGCACCTCTTTATGCTATTTATTAAGCAGCTCGTGGAAGTACGAGCGCCATCTCTCCTTTACCGCGAGGTCTTCGCATAACAGATTGCCCTCAGGGTCTTTTACACAGCGACACTTGGATATATCCTGTGCCGCTTTGACCCTGGAGCGCGCCAGCTTATAGATGAGCTTATGCCTCTCAGACGAATCCAGCTTATCATACAGAGGTTGTAAGTGGTCTCGTCTGGCTCTGGCTACAGCTCTCTTTGTGGCGCGCTTGGCAGCCCTGTACGCGTCGCGGTCTTCGGGAGATCCGGTCACTTGCCACTTTTTAAAGAGGGCTTTCTTCTCCTTAGTCTCCCTCTGGACTGCGTCGTTCCACTACCAAGTTTCCTTGTCATATTTGCGTCCACTCTTAGACTCACCGAGCACCACCTTCGCCGCTCCAAGGATGGCCGCCCGAACTTTGTCCCAGTAATCTTGAACTGGTTCGCCTTCAGTATCGGTGCACTTGTCACCGACGGCTGAGACGAACTCCTGGTACCTAGTTTCATCAAGCAGCCACCTTCTGATGCGGCGCTGGCACCGCTCGATGCGCTTGCCTTTGGGCTTCACGCAGAGGTCCATGACATGGAGACGGTGTTGTGCAGTAAGACTCTCTCAGAGTATGACCTTGCAGTTGGCCACCTTGCCGATGCTGTGTCAACTAGTGAGTAGGCAATCGATATGACTTGTACGCCTCCCGCTCTTGTAGGTGATGAGATGTTCGGATTTCTTTTTGAAATACGTGTTCACAATGGCCAGATCGGCAGCCGCACACGTTCTGATTATAGTTTCTCCTTCAGCGTTGCGGGTGCCGTATCCAAAACCACCATGAACACGCTCAAACTCCTCACACCTCTCACCCACATGACCGTTCAGGTCGCCGCCCAAAACGATTTCCTGTGACAACGGAATGCTCCGAGTTGGAACTCCCTCGAGGCGTACCTTATGAATATAATATAATCTAGTACAAATCCGTTCTTATAATAACTTGATACGACTACGAATATATTATTGTTACAGAATATGCTCATAGTATTTACAGATTCGGACATTGTACTACTGAAATGACATCGAAACAATATTTAGCCAAGAAGTCCAACATTACCATAACAGACTTCAAATCCGCTAGAACCTCTTATGTCTATGTAAGTATTTATTCTTCATCTTCATATTCTTCTACCTCTAAAGCTTACCTGGAATTGGAGCCTGGGGTTCTTTATTTGGCTGCTATCTCTTGAATTTTAAGCGACTGCGGTCTGGCCTTCCAACCCTGTAAGGGTTTCTGCGTCCTTTTTGCCTCGTCCGTTGGTCAACAGGTGCACCAGTAGCAGCTGGGGTGACATGGACTCCGAAGATCATGATGAAGCCCCTTACATCTTTCACTTTATGTGTTTATTTCACGTGATGTAGCTTTCCCGTTTCCGACAGAACTTGTTCCCGGGGGAAAAGTAGCCTATGCTCTATTCTGATGTTTAACCCACAGACATATAAGACAGTAAGTCTGTGGTATAACAGCTCTAATTTTTAAAAATATTGGAAAACCCAAAAGTGCACGCCTCACACGCTTTTATAATATTAAAAAAAATAGCATTACAAGCTTACAAAACAAGCTATGAACTATCCCGTAGGGGTTATGAAATAAATAAAGTAAAGATAATAACAATTAAACCACATCGAATCAGACCGTGAAAATTGAAAGGGTTCTATTCCTAACTGAAGCGTAAGAGAAAAAAAAAGACCCGATTAGTAAAGTATTTCGGTCTTTATCGTGTTAACAAGAAAATATCCGTAACATACAGACAAACGGACATCCAAGACGGAACTTTTTTAAACAGTTTTTTAACTAGTTTAAATAACAAAAATGGCACCAAAAATATCATGAGTGTTAAAAATAGTGTTTTTTCTTGATATGTGTATATATCTATTATTTTACAAGTGCAATATATGATAAATAGATACATTTTAAGTTTGAAAAATCAGATGTTATGCGCGAAGTGACAGTAGTACCCACCTCAACGCTTCGCTTATGAGGCGTGCAAAAAACTAGAGCAGCCTCTTTTTGGGTTTAGTTGAGAATTGCACACTAGAAATTCTATCCATAACATTGCTCTAAAGGTATCCGGGGTCTATTTCTGATTTTATAACTTTGTCTGCCTCGATGGTACGCTTGTAATCTATGCGAATGCCGTTTTTGCAGTCTGGGTTCGAACCCTGGGTACTGCCCGTTTCGTGCTTCGGAAGTCATGTTAAGCTGTTGGTCCCGGGTGCCGCCAGTAACATGACAGTCGTTAAGTCAAGTGAAAGGCCTTATTGACGGCTTGGAAAATTTCAACAACCTGCTGTTGTGATATTTTTAGCTGTTAGCCATAACCTGCGTCTGTCTATTTCAACACGGCAATGGGCTCACCACCTATTACGTGGGACAGGAATACACATGGTGAAAAGTAGGCATACAATATGTATGCCTCTGCCACCCCTTCGAGGATAAGGCGTGATAGATAAATAAATAATAATAATAGAGTGGTTTACAGTGGTCTAGATCCCAAAACAAAAACTTAAAGTACTTAGCTTAATTATGTCTCAGATCATAGATATTAATGCCACGGTGAAATGTGAGCGTTTAATATGACTCTGCTACCTATTAAAGGATAAAGACGTGATCGATAAACACTAATATGTTCTGAACACAATATTTATTTGTATCTCATTCCAGTTAATAGAACGAGGTGGCACTATAAGGTATCGAACACAGTGCATCATAATGCGGATCATGGTACCAAGGAAATACGTATTCAAACATGGACGTATACCTGTTTATTATTGCCACGGATATTTAAGATATGTTTATTTAGTGGCATACTTAAGATATGATATACATGAATTTTATCTTCACCAAACAATTGATATGCCTGTATATTTTGATTTTGAATTTTACCATGCACCCCCACTTAACTATTTTACAAAATAAAGGTGTAAAGTTTTATATGGTTTATTTTTATATCATAGTTTTTAGGCTTTGTTTGTGTATTCCACTACCACTATAAACAAGAATAGTTTGACACGCAAGCAAAATCTCACTCAAGTATGATGTTTTTTTACACCACTGAGGTGCACAAGCGTTAGTGCACCCTGATGGAAAGTGGTCACTGTAGCCTATGGACGTTTGCAGCACCAGAGGTGCAGCATTTGTAATCTGTTTCATGCCACAGTTAGTTTATTAGTTAAAATTCCGTTATTACCAGCATGAACGTTAATATAAGCTTTTTAACATTTAAACTGACTCAAATTAGGAAAATTTGTGTCTGATGGACATTACAATATTGTGCTACTATGAAGCTGGTCTCATGATCGAACTGAAAGGTGAGTACTTTAAAAGAACCTAAATTTGACAAGATGAATTTATATAGTTTAGGTTTATTTATTTTGTCTTAACAAATATTGCTACTACATAATGTGCAGGATCTGAAGTAGAAGTCAATTGTGTGCTCATAGGATGCTCTGATCTGCTCTGATCTAAACAAGATCACAACAACACAACTCAAAACGATTTTTCGACTACTTTTCTCGACCCAAGGTGTTGGCTGCAACGATACCGAAAAAAGTAAATGATTTTCACATATTGAGATTTTAATACGCTTTACTTTCTTTTGACTTTTTTTTAAAAAAGATATGCTTTACTTTCTTTTGATTTTTACGTAACGTTCTTCAAGTAACTGATAATACGCAAAAATGACTTTACTTCCAAATTCTACTTGGGTTTGTAGTCTGGGGTCCGATTTTATTGCCAGCTAGGAGCAACTTTTGTTTGGCTTATAATTTTCGACATTGTTGGGAGGGACCGCCGTCGTCGTCTGACTTCCCAACGCTAGCATCGTTCTCGTCTATTGATCAGCAGGTGAGCCGCTAGTATTTGAGGTCGCTTGAGCTTCAGATATATTTGTTTACAATATTACACAAACCAATGAAAAAAAAAAAACTTTGGTAACAAATATTTCAAAACAGTTTTAAATGTTAGAAGCGCTCGTGGCCCCGCTGACTCAGTGTTCTGTAAACGATCGCTGGGTGAAGCAACATTCGCTATAGGTGGTCCTTGAATGGGTGAACACTTTGTGGAATTTACATTTGCGACCGTTTCCATGCTTCTGAAGGCACCTTAAGCCGTTGGTCCCGGTTGCCAGTAAAATGGCAGTCCTTAAGCCTGGTTGAAGGCATTATGGGCGGCTTGAAAAATTCCAACAGCAGGTCGCCACAGCCTGCGCCTGTCCATTTCAACACGGCAATGGGCTCACCACCTGTTACGTGACACAAAAACGCATACGGTGAAATGCGGGCGTGTAGTATGCCTCTGCCTACCCCTTCGAAGGTAAAGGCGTGACAATATGTATGTAGTTTTGAATGTAGCGGCATACCTACATTTCTTTGAACATTTTAGTATCCTGTTTATATGTTTGTAATTGTTACTAACACACTACACTAACACTAAACATTTTAAAATTACGAAGCTAGTTCAATGTTATAATTGAAGTACCTACCAGACCAGTACTTATTTCTTGTGATTGTCTTGCACTCACAATGACAGATATCATAAGTGGTTTGATATTGTTGTCGTTGTTGACTGGTACGTATATTTTACTTCGTAAATTAATCATTATACGAGTACTACCTACATCCCCAATAATCAACTTAAAGTTGGTATAACTGTTAAAAATTTTGTTTTTATTTTCTTTGTTCTGCAAAGATTTAGGTAGAGTTGAGTTCTCCGATACTTGCCTTGTCTATGAATAGTTAAGCTAAGTGAGTGAATTATGTTGCATAACTTAAAGAATTATCTACCTAATATAAATGGATTTATATACGGAGGGGTTTTTTTTTTGTTTTTGCGGTGAATACATTTACGCACCGTCATCCCTGCAGCGGGGGCAGCAGGGATAGTGTTGCTCTCCCGGTCCGTGAGAGAGAGTCGTCCTACCCAATAAACCCCGCGGTGTTCCGCCTCACCTTAAAACCGACTCGCAGGGTAGGCCTGAGGTTAAATCACTGCGAGCCGGCAAGGGGCACCCTAGAACGGAGGGGTCCTTCTCGAGGCGGTCGATAAGCGACCACCCCGGAGCTCCGTAAGGAGCTGAAGAACTAGCCCGCAGCCTCCACCGCTCTCGAGCGCACCTCTGTAAGCAGAGGAGATGAGAGCGGCCTGTACGGCGCAAAAAGTGGGCACCCCCTGGAACACAGAAAGGGTGCCCGTCGCCAAGTGGCCAGTAGGGCGGGGTACCCCGACCTACCGCCCACTCGGAATCAAACGAGGCGACGGCGGCCCAGCACTTTTGGCTGCCGACCATGGCTCGCACCACGGCCGGCAGCGACAAATCGACATCAACAACACACGTGAGGGCGATACGCGGCCCGTCCCACGCCGCGCAAACGGCGAGTGTGTGCTCTGCCGTGTCCACAACACCACTCGGGCAGTGACGACACACGGGATCCGGCTCCACCCCAGCCACCTCCCACAGGTACTTGGCGAATACGTCATGCCCTGTGAGGAGCTGACTGATGTGGAATATCGGCGCTCCGTGTGCCCTTTGCATCCAAGCCCGCAGGACGGGCCGGACAGCCCCCACGAGCCGGGGGCTAACGGAGGGGCCTACCAACCTCTCGGCCCACTTTCGGAAGAGATCGTCGCGAGTCAGCAGTCTCCATTGGTCGACCTCGTCCGGAAGGGGCCGTCCACCGTTATTTCGCACCAGGGCGCTCTCTTCGTAAACCTTCTTGAGGACTCCAGCCTCGAGATCCCAAGGGAGGCTTCCTGCAATTAGGCACGCCGCCTCGTAGGAGACGGTGCAGTATGCTCAATCGACCGCTGCGGATCCCGCAGCAGCGGGATTGTCTTGGCGCAGAGGGCGTCCGCCCAGATGGGCGCTCCATGCAACGCTTTTGAGCGCACTACACCGTCGTAGAGGCGACGGCATGCACTTGATTTCTGGCGTACGACAACAACTTTGGCGACAGACGCCGAAAGTGCTCGACGAAGCCCCATCGGCTGTCGAGTACCAAACCAAGATACCTAATACACGACCCGACAGCGATGGGGGTGCCGCTCACCACAATCTGGCAATCTCGCGGGGGCCCTTGCCGAGGCCCGTGGAAGAATACGGCATCGGACTTTTCAAGGGCCACCTGGAGTCCCAGCGCCCTGATGCGGCTGACCACCTGGGCCACGCCCGCGGTGGCCAGGACTTTCGCCTCGCGAAAATCAGGGCCTCGCGCGGTGACTAGGGTATCGTCGGCGTAGCAGAGGACGCCGACTCCCCGAAGACTAGCACCGCGCAGGACCCAATCATATCCTATGTTCCACAGGAGCGGACCCAGTACCGACCCCTGTGGAACACCACACGACAACTAGCGCGGACTACTCCCGACCGGGCCGGATAGGAGATAGCCCGGTCCACGAAGTAGTCCGCGAGAATGCGCCTGAGGTACCATGGGACATTGTGGTACCTCAGCGCCTCGGCGGTGGTCTGCCAGGGGATGGTGTTGAAGGCGTTCGCGATGTCGAGCGACACCGCCAGCAACACCTCCCCCCGACCGACCGCCTCTTCGACGCTGTCCCGGAACCGGGATATGGTGTCCAGGGTTGACCTCCCGCGACGAAATCCGTACTGGTCGACACTTAAATTGGGCCCCGCCCCCTCCAGGTGCCCGACAAGACGCACCGCGAGCACCTGCTCGAGCAGCTTGCTCATCTCGTCGAGCAATACGATGGGGCGATAGGCCGACGGCGACTCGGCCGGGCGCCCTTGCTTCTTCAACAACACGAGACGCCCGGTTTTCACTGTCGCGGGACATTACCCGACGCTAAACACTCCGACAACAGGGACAGTGTCTCCTCCTCGAACGCCGGCATGACCAGGGCGATGACGCGCCCAAGGATACTATCCGGACCGGGGGCGCGGTTCCTCGTTTTGAGTTTGAGGACCGCCGCCCCGAGCTCGGCATCTGACACGGGCGGAATCATCGCCTCTGTGTCTGCCGGCGTCTGGCTTGGTGCCATCCGCGGTGGGAATACGGTGGGGGTACTGTTGTACTGGTGGCAGGTGCAAGGTTTATTCACATATGATTTTCCGACGTACTCTGGTAACAACTAAAATCCTTCCAGAGTTATTATTTTATTTTATTATTTTATTTAGGTTACTACTTCTATAAATTTTGAGAGAACGCTTCCAAGCGAAAGCACACATAAGCAAATACGGGCAAAACTATATAGCACAGTCTGCTTAGTAAAATTTATGACTAACGTTAAATTCTTCAAGTCACATTGATTTACTTATTTTCCACTCTGCGCGAATAACAAAAACTGCATCAATAGTCATAGCTTAGCTTAGCTTAGTTATTGTCCCACAATCGCCATAAAATTTAACGGTGTGTCATATATTTGATGTTATAGTATGGATGTTCCCGACGTGGTGCGAAATGAACGGCTTTCACTTTTGCCACGACGATTTCAGCTTGAACCCCGTGGATGGACTGCTCAATGATTATTCATTTCCATGGTTGGGATTCACACAGTACTTACATGGTAGTAGTACATTTTTTATTACACTTTATATAATATTATATTCATAATCACTTACAGCATTCACATTTATTATGTACATATATTATTGAAGTTGAATTTGTTAAGGGTTTGAGTGTCTCCCTGGATATTTCAATTTACATTATTAGACATGGTAGTAAGTATTGCGTTTGGGTGCCAGGATCTGAGCAGCCAAATAGCAACCGCCAGGCCCCAGCAGGACAAAATCTTTTAAGAATGTAGTAATGATTTTTATTTAACGTGATCACCTGTAACTCAGAAATCTAGGTTATCCAGAACTCTGGTTATCTGAACTTACTAACTATCTTCACACTATATTCCTGATGGAGTAGCTAAATAAGACTTTGTAAAACAGTAACCAGTAGATGACCATTAATTTTTTTTCTAAAAGTTAACATTTTAATCGTTTTTTTTTACAGAAGTGACAAAGCTATTGCATCCTAATATAGCACCTCGTGTGGTTCTTATTCATAAACAATTCGTCATTGCAAGTGCCAGAGACATGTTGAACCTACCCAAGTACTATAAACTGTATGTATTTTATTAATTTAATAGTAGAAATCAAGCCTACTTTCTCTGCAAGTAGTGCACCTACTGACTAATACCAGGAGGGTGCCACTCCGCAGTTTAGTTATATTCGGGCAGCGCACCGCTCGGTGCGGCCAAAGACAGTGGGCTGCCAGCTGCTGCAGTTATAAGTTTCAAGTTTGCTTGCAGGCGGCGAGTCTAGGTATGTTTTCATACCTAAAAGTGACTTTTGTTAGGGAGTTACTAGTACTATTACTTATTCTGTGCTAATAGACAGTTTATCATGTAGACTGTATGTACGAGTGTAATGTACTCAGGTTTTAATACAAAATGTGATGAGTATGTTATTTTAATCAATCACACTTATAAGACTACTAGAACAACAAAACTAAACAAAACATAACAAAAAAACAACTACCTAAACATAATATAGACATACCTACCTAGAAATTCTCCACATTTGAACTGACTGGAAACGATTTCACAAGACTGACAGCATTGAGTATGCCTCATGATAAGGCGATTTATCGTTACGATGTTTTATTGGAGTATAACACACTAAGAGTCGCTACGTTTGCTGTCAAATTGTTGCCAATAGTATGAAGATGGCATATTATAGTAATAAGGAAGGTCAATGGTCAAGGCACTATTACCTTCTACTCTGTCATTATTAAAAAAATAAAAGTAAATGTCTTTTACGCTTTCATTTTAATTCCAGAGGGAATATGATATTCGGTGATTATGAACAAGAAGAGAAAGATTGTGGGTTGACTCCTGACGATATTTTAATGGGGAAAAGATGTCCACGAGCGTACATGGAAATGCCATTTCGCAATATTGTTCCACATCCGGAGTTCTCCAGGTACATTTGAACAATATCTTTGATTAGACATTAAGCGCTTTGACGTGTCCTCGAAAAAACTGACACCGAGTAATTTATATATCACGGATATATGGATTACTCGGTGTCAGTTTTTTCGAGGGCATTACCACACTTACTTTAGTAACATTTGGTCTTGCTTTACATGAAAATGTTACTATAAGTATAAGTGTGACATATATTGCACTATAAAACAGTTATTCGATTTCAAGGGGGGCCAAGCTCCTTACTGTACACACCCTTATCTAATAACCGTTAACTTTCATCAAGCGAACAGAGTTCTTTTAGTTATTTTTTTATATTGTGCGACTATTTGTTTTACACAACGCTTTAGCCTAAACTGCTAGACTAAACTAATCCAATATAAGCTTGTGTTATAGTATCTAGATGACATGTGTCAATGGAACACACAAACATTTTTGTTCGGACCCTGGATTCTAACCTGAAACCTCAGCGTGGCATTTGGCACTACCACTTACGCCACCGAGGTAGTTTATATCAAAAGTTAGTAAAATTCTCTAAAACCCCTATTCTCTTTAAACCTTACACTTTTGTTAACATATAAGGCTTGGGCGTTCGGTTACTGAAAGACCTATTGAGCATTCTGCTAGAATGTAGAGTCCCGCATCTTTAGAGCAGCCTGAGAACTAGTGCCACTTGGACATTGACTCTCGAACTCTTTGAATACTAAAATACCTACCGAAGCAAGCGTGTTGATACAGAAAACCAGAGTGCCGTTTTACCAGTCTTCTAAATCTTTGACTCATAACGTTCTAAACTTTCTTATTGTAGTTTTGGAGTCAATAATAGTATAGCAGTGGTCCAACTACTTCGTTCCATGAAATCAGGTAAGGCATGACAATTACTAGTTAATGTCCGCGACTGTGTTTCAGTCGTAAAGTTTATTAGTACCCATTTCCCAAAAGAATTAGTTCCCGGATTAAAAAGTAGCAGATGTTTGATTTTGGGGTCAGCTATCTTTCCAAATATTTTTCACTATTATAATATTAGTATGATAATATCCGAGATAAGTCAATGAAACGTAACGAAATGATAAAAATGTTTTAAAAAAAATTTGGGCGTATAGTATGCCTCTGCCACCCTTTCGGAGATAAAGGCGTGACTGATAAGTAATGAGATAACTGTTAGCGCTCAAATGAAGTTGTACCTAATATGTAATTCAGTGTTCTTTTATTGATGAATCTGCAGGAAGGGAAAGAAGTATACATGGATCGCGAAGCCTAGCGATCTGTCCTCTCTGACTACCCCGTCAGGGATACAGCGTAAAGATAGTTAGTTAAGTGTTCTTTTCAGATTATGTATTACCAGCATGTCTGCCAACGTTACATGAACGCGCAAGAAAAAAGAAGCTTAATACGGTATACTTAATAGATTACATAACGGGTATGTAATGAACATTTAACTGCTCTAAATACTAAATAAAACCTGCGGCTCCACCTATCAAAATTAGATCCTCCCACAAACTGTCTTAACTTGTGAGACATAAAACTTAGCGTCCATAAATAAACTTAACACTAATCACAATAACAACGTAAAGATGGACAAACAAACACCCTATTACATTCATTATATTTACAGATATAATATACAGTTTTTATTATACAGACTTTTCTCTGTTGTTAAAATCGTTTATTTAACCTAACGAATATCATATATTAATTTTAAAGTTATCCGAATGCAATTTAATCATATTTGTTCCACAGCTGTGCCAAGGGACTTTGATTTTGAGAAAATGGGGAAGAGAACTCTCAAACTGTTTACTGGTTCAAAGTGTATTAGACATCAAACTCGAGCGGTAAATATTTTGAAATTTAAAAATTAAAGTATATTATGTACTCTAAGATTGCCTCGGTAGCGTAAGTGATAGTTTATGCTGATTCTGCACTGAAGTCTCGGGTTCGAATACTGGGTCGGAAAAAATATTTGTGTAATGCGCAAATGTTTGCTTTGAATTCGGGTGTTAACATGTGTAATGTATAATATGCAAGTATTTACAAATATATTAATATGTTTATAAACACCCAAACCCCGAAACAAACATTTACATATTTAACTATCGGGAATCGAAACCTGGACCACAGGGGCGGCAGTCGTATACACTACCATTGCGCCACCGAGGCATCTAGTTATTACTAGATGTCTACAGATTCGCCCACGTGGTGAAATTTTCCCGTACCCTTTTTACTTGGTGTATTATTATGCTATCCTTAAGAGATAGACATAATGATAGAAGTAGAACGTTTCTGTAGACCTATATAAAGTACACAATTCCACAATACATTTTTATGTTATATCTCAAAGGGTTTAGACAGCATTTTCGTTGAAAGCTCCTAGACGGCCTATGTTTTTCCGACATCTCCAACAAATATCGTCATATTTTAATCAATGTTTACAAAAATTTTTAATAAAGTGGAAAAAGACAATTTGATTCGAGACAGGGATTGAACCTGTGACCTTTGCCTAACCAGGGCAATGTTCTAGCCACCTGAACTACCCGAACCGTATCGAATCAAGTTGAAATTCTCCACCATATTTATATCGTCATTTTAAGAGTATGACCAGAGCAGGGGGCACCCCTATGAAGGAGTTTTGTGATTTTTTACCCCTAAGGAGGTAAGGTAAATAAGGGATAAATGGTTGTATGGAAGATTGTCATTTTCAAACTTAGTAACATGTACTTACGTACCTACACCTGTTTTAGAAGTTGTTACCGGTGTTACTACGGGAACCGAAACTATGTCAATAAACCACGCACAACGCACATCTTAAACATTAAACATGGAAACCTAAAATTTTGTGAATGTTTACTTTCGCTTTCGCTTTCGAAACGATAAATTCAATAAGCAATAAAAACGGGATCCCCGATTTTTCCATGGAAACGGGAACTAAGCGGATGAAGCCACACACAGTCTAAACTATCAAACATAGGTACATACCTAAAATTTGGTAAAAATATTTATTAGGTATCTTCAATCAGCACTAAGAAAAGAATACCCGGTATTCCCACGGCAACGGGAACTACGTGGGTAAAACCAAACACAACCTGGTAAGAAGAGCACCAAGTAAGAATTCTCGGAAATCGCACGGGAACATAATCTTACTAATATTATAAATGTGAAAGTTTGTAAAGATAATGTTTGTTATTTAATCACAGTTTGATGAAAATCGGCATGTAGATAGAACATTTCCGAACGTTGATACCCGCGGCTCCGCTCATGTGAAGTCGTTAGTACCTACACAAACAGATTTTCTCGCGGGAAAAAGATGTTTTCCCGGGATATAAAGTAGGAACCCTATATATTAATTCAGGAAATGTCTCGCACATAATATACAGTTCACGCCCGCGTGTATATTATTCAGTTTTAAGTAACTCATCAACAAGTATTCTGATTTCATTCAATTTTTTGTTGTTAAAAAGCGAATACTTCAGAAGCTGTTTCATTAGAATAGCCTACGCGCCACCCTCTTTAATTAATGTCTCTTTCTTTGCTGTTTCTCTTATGTGGCGCTAACGAAGCTGCGCGGGTCAGCTAGTAATATTATAAATGTTTAAAAATAAAGTTTGTATGGATGTTTGTTACTCTTTCACGTAAAAACTACTGAATAGATTTTAATGAAACTTTACAATTAAATAGCTTATACATCAGAATAACACATAGGCTACTTTTTATCCCGGAAACAAGTTCCTGTGGGAAACGGGAATGGGAACACTTCTCTACGCGGGCGAAGCCGCGGGCGTCAACTAGTTTGCTATAAAATAAGTAGTTATATTTAAAATTTTCGGTAAATACTTATCATTTACCGAAAATTTTAAATAAATAATAATAAATAAATATCCATCACGCCTTATCCCCGAAGGGGTGGCAGAGGCATGTTATATGCCCACTTTTCACCATGTGGATTCCTGTCCCACGTAATAGGTGGTGAGCCCATTGCCGTGTTGAAATAGACAGACGCAGGTTGTGGCTACCTGCTGTTGAAATTTTTTAAGCCGCCTATAAGGCCTTCAACCAGGCTTAACGACCGCCATTTTACTGGCAACCGGGACCAACGGCTTAACGTGCCTTCCGAAGCACGGAAACGCTCGCAAATGTAAATGCCACAAAGTGGTCACCCATCCGACGACCAGCCATAGTGAAAGTTGCGTACCTCAGTGATCGTTTACCGAACACTGAGACCGCGGGGCCACGAGCGCGCAGTAAATATACAACATGTTTTAGGTGCTGGGCAATCGCAGCTTGTCACAATGTCTCTGCACCACAGGATGTGGCATGCGACCAGGTGCACCTATCATCAGCCATACAATCGAGGGACGCTTTGAACTTATTGGCTTGTCTATAGGTAGCTCACGATGCTCGAACCAGAGCATGCGTCGCCGCTTTAATGAGAATCCACCCTTGTATATAGACGTATACCCTTTCGTTCCCTGGATCATCAACGTCGTTAACGCTCACATTGTACCCAAACCGTATCCTCAGCACTTTCGACTGGTAGAAGGAGGTTCTCGTAAGTATCAAAATATTGGTATCGTACTATTCCTACTTATCCTACTAATAGTATAAACGCGAAAGTTTGTAAGAATGGATGTTTCTTACTCTTTCACGCAAAATCTAGTAAATGGATTTTGATGAAATTTTACAATAATATAGCTTACACATCAGAATAACACATAGGCTACTTTTTATCGGAAACAAGTCTCTGTGGGAAACGGGAAACGTCACCACGCGTGCGAAACTTCGGGCGTCAATATTATATAAGTATGAAAGTTTGTGAAGATCTTTTGATGTTTGTTACCCAATCAAGCTTTAAAGCCTGAACCAATTTGGTAGAAATCGTTTACAGAATTCTGGCTTCCTGAATGGCAAGTTGTCTTTCTATCTCGACGACAAGTTTCTGTGAGAATTGAATACGGGATTGTTTATAGAGGGACAAAATTTTGAAATATTTTATTCACAAAAGAGAAACAATTTTAATATTTTTACAATACTGATTAAAATTCCTCTAAAAATATACAGCACCTCTTTTTACATACATACATACATATTATCTCGCCTGTTTCCCTAGACTATGGCTTTCCACATGCTACGATCCTGACACACAGCTTTCGCTTCTTCTACTTTCATGAGTGTTTTCATACACGCTCGCCGGTTAAGGGTACTCTTGACCTGGCCTTTTTCCAAAAGATCGTCGATTTGATTGACATACGTGCGCCGAGGTCGACCCCTACCAGTTTGCCCATTCACTCTCGCCACATATATCTGCTTCGTCAGTTTATTTTCATCCATCCTCTCCACGTGTCCGAACCATCTAAGCATCCCTTTTTCTATCTTAGTCACTACCTCTTCTGTCATACCGCAATGTATCACGCTTATCACGCTGTTCCTTTCTTTATCCATCAACTTCACTCCAGCTATACTTCGCAGACTTCTCATTTCCACGGCATTAATTTTACTTTTATGCGTCTTCTGCCATACCCAACTTTCACTGCCACACATAAGTGTGGGGATAGGATATACAAACTCTTTCACTTGTTCTACTCTTTCTCCTTCCACAAGAATTGAGCAATCCGTCGTACTTACCTCTCTTTCAAAAACCATTACTTTCGACTTGTTTACATTCACTTTCATTCCTTTGTTTATTAACGAATCATGCATAATGTTTACCATCAACTGCAACTCCTCCGCCGATGTTGCTAGTATTACCTGATCATCGGCGTATAGGAGGCACTTGACGGTCAGTTCATCCATTTTTATACCATACGTACTCTCTTGCAGTTCTTTCAGGCAGCTGTCCATGTATAGGTTAAACAGCAACGGCGACGCTAGACAACCCTGTCTCACACCTTTTTCAATGTGAAAAAAGTCTGTGCAAGCTCCGTTGATCCTGACACAAGCACTAGAGCCCTCATAGAGAGATTTCAGTGCTCGTATCAAGTGTCTGTTTACTCCATACCTGACCAGCGTTGACCACAGTTCATTCCTCACCACTCTATCATAGGCCTTTTCCAAGTCTACAAATACGCAATAGACTTTTTGACATTTCGCCAAAAGCTTTTCTACTACGCATCGTAAGGAAAAGACCTGATCCGTGCATCCCCTTCCTTTCATAAATCCTGCTTGTACATCCCACATTTTTCCTTCAGTTTCATTCATCACTCTTTTTATCAAAACTTTTGCATACAATTTGCCGACGATGCTGAGCAAGCTTATGCCGCGGTAGTTTTTGCACTCTTGCTGTGACCCTTTTCCCTTATAAAGCGGCACGATGACAGCCTTACACCAATCTCTTGGTACGCTGCCATTCCTCCAACAAAGGTTGAAAAGGCAGTACAGCTGGCAAGCTACCACGCCTTGTCCCGCTTTCAGCATCTCGACAGAGATCTTATCAAGTCCCGCAGCTTTTCCCACTTTGCTATTCAATGCTTCCACTATTTCTTCCATACTTATGACTTCTTCCTTACCAATTTCATTCATTTCCCAGATACTAGTCTGTACTTGCATATCCTCTTTTTCAAACAAGCTTTCAAAATATTGCATCCATCTTTTTAACACACATTCTTCTCCTTTCACAAGACACCTCATTTTGTAATTCTTTATTATGTCGCTTTTTATGACAAAAAAATATTGACTACATTCTGATCTTTCATTTCCGCGAAAGGTTATACTTTTATTAGTAGTCCTGCTTGCAAAAGACTTTGGTAAATGTTACCGCAAAAGGTGAAACTGTTGGCTTCATATCAAATCAAGCAGAATGCATCCTATCCGCGTATCGCGAAAATCGATTGTAAGCGTTCGTGCAGTAAAAAAAAAGTTGGGGTAGTATTTACCATCCGGTTTTGCAGCAGTGCGTTTTTGTTTCATCTATGAATTCGTATATAATTGCAGGTATGGGATCAAAACGCCCAAACAACACAAAACAAAAGTCTGGTTGGCGGGGGCGTACATATTTATTAGGAGAAAATTGTTTTGGTGGCTGGAAAATTCGCAAACAGGCCTCGTTTTTCTACATGGAGAAGTTTGAAGCACGTGCTGATACAGATACCCTGCCAACTACATTAAATATTACACTCCTGGTAATTACGATTGTTTCTGATGTGTCTTTTCTATGTAAGGTAAAAAAGTACTTTCGTTAGAGATGTTGCTCGGTTAAATAATGGTCGATACAAGTCGCGATATTATGATAAAGAGAGACAACAATAACTTTATTGTCGTTTATACAAGATGCTCTCATATTACACAAAGGTTTTATTTAAGGCCGCCGTTGGGCCCGGTTGCCAGTATCATGGTAGTCGTTAAGCCAAGTTGAAGGCCCAATGAGCGGATTAACTACTTATAACAGCTGGTTTCCACAACTTACGCTTGTCTAATTCATTACGGCAATGGGCTCACCGCCTGTTACGCGGGACAAAACTGCATACGCCGAAATGTAAGCGTATACTACCTACCCCTTTCGGGGATAAAAGCGTGACAATATAATATGTATGTCTGTGAACCAACCACCACCTTTTTCGCCCGTGTTTTTTTCTTAAATCACGTTAAAATGTAAGTCTGTGAAATACGTTGATTTGTGTGATCAACTATAAATTGAAGGAGATTCTCTTTTGTTTACAGATATCTTCAGGAATTGAATGTGTAAATGCTTGCTACCGTCTCCTGCTACCACACCGTGAAATTACACCTATCACTAAAACCAAGGGCATGCGCTTTACACTAAATATGTACATAGTCTCATTTGACAAGAAATTCGCCTTTTCATTGGGTATATCAGGAACTAATTCTAGCCGGGAGCTTTATGAAAGCAGAAAGGCTTATATTAATGAATTAATATAGATTCAAAATAAACGAAGTGTAATTATTTACCTAGACCACCTTTTTTTTCGTATGGAAATCCTCATGTATGCTATGCCGGACTCCTACCGACTAAAACCACACGTATTCCTTCCATCTGTCTATAGCCGAGAGGAAAGCCCCAAGGCTCCCGACAGACTTTGTCCGCTACCGTGGCCTCGTTCAGTGGGCTTCGAGTGTTATCTCGCTACTTTCGCTCGCTTCGATCGCGGGGATCAGGTTTTATACCACTTCCTTGAGGGGGTGAAGGGCGTACGTGCAGCTCTCACACTGCGCCACCGGCCGGGGCCGGCTTCTGTATGAACGGCGAGCAGCCGTCCTCAGGCACCCGGTCATAAAGAACGGTAGTCTTGGGAACCTAGAATACCATTACTAACAAGAATAACTAACTAACTATCTTCATTTTGTATCCCTGTCTGGGAAGTCAGAGAGGAGAGATTACTGGACTTCGCAAACTTTGCATACTTCTTTCGCTTTCTGCAGATTCATTAATCGTTTCATACATGCACTGCTGAGTATCCGAGTACTTTTACTTTCCGTTTTTAGATCACTTTGAGATGATAAATATTTTTTGGCATATACAGAGAGTACTAGATACTTACACATACATAAACTTAATTCACGCTAAAAGGTGCTGTGTAATAAAAATGTTTGTAAATAAAACTCACAATGTTTGCATTTTTTTTATTTCTGGTTTTGGTTCCAGAACTTCTTCTTGAAGCATGTAATTAGTCAAACCTACTTAAGTTTAGGTAAAAAGTACAATTCATTAAATTTCTAAGTTGTTAATGAATGATATAATTTTCGCAAATAATTAGCAAATTGTTCTGGGTACTGTTTAGAGTCTTCACTCGATGATATTAAATCTGACCAAAACTTCATATACATTCGTAACATTTTCTTCTCCGGAATATCCTTTACATTTCCGACTAAAAGCACCTCTAAAATCATGAAAAGAAAAACGCGTGTATAGATGTACAATATTGATTTGGTTGATATGAATTCAAATATGAATCATAAATATACGCTAAATATATTGAAAAGCATTTAAATGTTTATGCTCTCCTTTTGAATAGAATACTTTTCATCGAGAGTTTGCTATGAATCTAATCTGATCGTAAAATCTCGATTGTGTAATTGTAATTGAGAATAACGGCAAAGAATGATAAGAGAAAGAATTTAGAAGCTCATTATTATATTATCTTAGGCGACATTCTTCTTCATTTTAAATGGTTTCCCAATTGCTTCCAAACCCAACTTAGATTTGGAGCCTGGGTTCCCCTTTTATATGACTTTTAAAAGCAACTTTCAACCTTTCAATTTTCGCCTTTCAGTTTCAGGCTTTTTTAGAACGACTGCCGTGCGACCTCCCAATCTCAAAATGGTATTTATGGTAAATCATGATACGTTACTAAACATTACAAAAATGCGTATATTGAATGTGGGCGTATAGTACGCCTCTACCTACCCCCTCAGTTATAAAGGCTCAATATAATTGTATGTAGGTATGTAAAATAAACAATTAAACATCTTCATTACATTCGTTATAAAAATCTATATTTTTATTAAGGAGGACTTACCATCCAATATTCTTTTTGTTCTATTTTTCAATTCATGTTTTTGAGTTATATTGGCAGTTTGCGTATTCAAATCACATGGTAACAATTTCGTTTTGTTGATAATCTGAAATAGTATTATATTCAATAAAGAAAAATGCACTTGTACTGTGTATTATTATATTATTTTTTTTCTTCGAGGCATTTCATCCATTTAGAGAAACTTGAAAACTATCTAAAGTATCCAATAAGATGCCAATAATGAAATCATCTCATCTCATCTCATTTTCAATACCAAGTTTCAGATGTTCTGTTTATTTTTATCTAATTACCCACATAAGATGTTGTAATTTAATTTCACAATGTATAATGATTTTTCGTAGATAATAAGTAGTTTTTAGTATTTTTTTTAGAGTGGGAAAATGTGTTTCTATAGATTCGTAAGTAATTACTTTTATAAAATGGAATAATAGTGTCGAATGAATGTGGTTGTCAGGATAAACCTGTAAAGGTTTTTTTGATAACTGTTATACTGGCTAGCTATAACAATTTGTATATGAAAATTAAATAAATAAAAAAAAATCTATAAGTTTGTGCTTTTACTTACTTGTGTTATGTTATTGATATTTTAAGGGTGCTTTTTATACTATATTTAAACATTTATTATCTGCTTGCACCCGTGCGAGACTAGATAGGTGTTATTATAAATCACTATTTCTAATGTTGCCTACAATTCTGAAATTGCGTTGCATACTATAGTTGTATTTATTAATAACTGAGTTAAACACTGTTATTTCACAGACACTTTGTTTCCTGACGTTTCAACCAGGTTGCAAGCTGGTCACAGGCTATCTGGCTCAGTGGAGCACGCCCTCCGTCGTCGAGTTTAGTTCCGTTAGTAACATATATATTTTTAGACTTTACAACCAAAATATAAGCTCTATTCAGACTAAAGACTCATGAAAAGTTAACCTTGCCATTTTCATCCTGCGGCTATAATACTGAAATTGAAATGTTTACTTTTACGATAGAAAATATGCTGCGTTCCGATTAACCCTTATGATTAATCGATCTTTGTACATAGTCAGACTATAAAAACGTTGACGTCGAATACGTTATCACTGATTACGAGATCACCGAATAAAACACAATGGAGCCATTTTATTACAAATGAATAGCTCATAAGTTTCACTAAGCCCTTTTAAAATTAATTATAACTCATAAGAATTGCTAGAATGCAGCTAACATTAAAAAATGGTATTATCACCAGAAGTCTTTTCACATCACACCGATGACATAATAAATATAGTTTTGTTGATACGTACCTCTAAATCTTTTAGAGTTATATGGATATCTGAAATATCTGCGCAGAAAAAGTTTTGTAATAAAAATATAAAAGTAAACCACACAGCATGTACAGGAAATAACATGTTATCTATAATTAAAATGTTTTTATATGTAATGTACACTAGAGCGCTATCCCGAGAAAATATAAAGAAAGATCATAACATTACCTGATTGCTATTTTAGAGTTCTTCATTTCGACACAAAAACACTATTTAAACAATAGTGTTTTTGTGACGAAATGAAGAACTTTAACCTTTCAAGTTAAATATGTTCCTCAAGACTGCTAATTATCCGAATCTAGCTAGATTCCAGTCTGGACCAAGTGACAGGTGGTGTGGAAGCACAGACATTATAATTTGCATAACGGCGAAGAAGTGGTCCAGATTGGACAGAAATTTTACCTGTTTGACTTTTTTATACCACTGAGGTGGCAGACAAGCTTCCGGGCTACTTGATGGAAAGTGATCACCGTAGCTTACGAACGTTTGCAACACCAGAGGTACAGCACTCGCGGTCCCAATCCTATACAAACCTTCTAAGACCCCTTTTGAATTCTTGTCATCACTATCCTATATTCTACTCCTAACAACATTTTTTTCCTAAAAAAATTCTCCGAAAGATTTTTTTAAAGTATGGAACATATGGATTTTTTTAAAGCATTTAACATTCAAATCTGTTTAGTTTAGAGTGATACATTTTCGTATATCTCGTACATAAATTATTTTATTTGAAAATAAAAATAGCTGGTATTAACAGTACTGAACCCATTAATATAATAATTGTTCGACTATAACATGAGTTATTTTAAACAATGCTTTCACTATTTTCACTAAAAGAACAATCATGTTTTCTAAATGTATGATAATAATAATCATGGACGCATTCCGATCATTCTTAGCTGGCTGAACCAGTGTATACAATTTTTTAACACATTCTTATATATAAAATGAATTGATGTTCTCTTGTCTCGCTAAAACTCGACAATGGCCGGAGCGATTTGGCTGATTTTTATATTGAAAGGTTTGTAAAGGTTCAGGGAAGGTTTAAACGGTTAGAAATGAAAACGATGAGTAAAAAAAAAAAAAAAGACTAAAAACGACAATTTAATTTTCCAGTACAAACTGTACCTAGCTGTGCAATTTCTCTCTTTTGTTTCTTTAGAAATTTAAAATTGGGTCACTTGGTTGTCAAATAATTATCGGTGCCATGAAAAATTTGTCTGTGTCATATTTCATTGTATGAGTTATTAGTATGAGTTTCGATCTCTTTGGTTTATTTTGTTAGAATACAAAAGAGTTCTGTTTCAGGGATAAAGAAATAAAAAATAATAGTGTCAGCTGTTGTAAAAAAATAGTAGTGGCTTTGAGCGGGCCTTAATCAAGAAATTCCGGAACGCAAAAAACCTAAGGCGAAGGTCGAGACGAGGTCACACGAAGTTCACCGAGCACGGCCGAGCGTTGGCTTAACGTGTATGTACATATATTATATGGTACGATTGTACAAAGCTCGCACGGATCGAGACGTGATGATAGTGAGTGTGAGTGTGAGGGTGAGATGAGTATTTACTTTAATATTATTATTATTGTCTCTTCTTCACAGGTATCTTCTATTTTTTTTCTTTTGAAGATACCCGGTCTTTTGGCAGGCTTACATGGGGACATATTGGTCCAACACGCAGAGGCCCTTTGAGAATTTTAATCTAATAGGAAATGGAACCCCCACTACAGGCAATCCACGCCCGCCTTATGTAGAAGAACGGTAATGGATCACCTCCAATGGGAGTTAAACTATTGTGAAATGTGCTAACTATGAAATGGGCTATTGGGTTGTGTGTTAAATGGATTGGGTGATTTAAGCTATTGATGAAAACAGCGTCTGCCTTTTTAATATATTATTATCAAAATAGTGGCAGACGGTGACTTGCCAACTCACTAGATGGGCCCCCTATACAATCGCCATAGGCAAAATAAGCCTGTAAGGCGACAGAGGGCAACACCGGTGTGAGCGGCTCGGGGTGTCGAGCGGTGCGGCGCCGGTTTCACCTTCGCGGGACAGGCTCGGAGCGGGCTTCCCCGTAGTTATGCCCTTGAAAATGACACTTGCACCCCCGAGCATATAGCTCTGGCTCCATTCCTCTGACCGGCCAATTAAGGCAAGCCAGAGTTGAGATTTGCTGCACTCCTGGGAGTAGCACTCTCACTGCTCTCCCGTTAGGCCATTAAATCCTAACCGGTGCAGAAGGGCAACAAAACTCTGAGGAATCGGGACCGATGTGTAGCCACACACATTCTTCTTATTATTGTTATTATTATTATATATTGTGGGACAATATAATGTTTGGGACAATTAATGTTATATTACATTAAAATTAATAATAATTGTTATGTAATATAACTTGGCTACTAATTAACTAAGCTAAGTCGTTAATAAATATCAGTCTTCTCTGATTACGAGATTATTATAATCATTGATATTCAGCCAGGAAAATTCGAGGATGAATGATCCTCGAGTTTTCCTGGCTGAATGAACCAACAACCGCTCTCTAGGGTAGTAGCATGATGATATATAGCCTATCTTTCAAGTTGGATCAAACTGCACACGGTGTGCAAATTTGATTAAAATTGGTTAAGTAGTTTAGGAGTCCATCGGGACCAACAACGTGACAAGTAATTTACATATAATACGGTAAGAACTTGACCAGCCAACTTAAACAAATAAATAATAGGTGCCTAAATGTATTATCTCATTATTTCTATGAGTCTGCTATAGTTTTGTAAATTACTGTAGTTAAAAAGGTTGTATTGATTAGAGATTTGTAATTGTGTAATAAAACTAAATATATTTTCCAAACTTTTATTTGTAATGGGATACAATATTCGAAACACATTCAGATAGTGTTGATTGTATCCACGGCGTTATGATCCATGATAATGTATATATATGAGCTACCTTCTCGGAACAAAAGTCAAGTTTGATGTTCATTCATTCTTAGGCAGATTCAACAGTTACCGAATCGTCATTATTAAGACCTACGTTTTGATTGGCGGGTGCTGGAAAACTGGAAGGTTGGGAAGGTGCTTGAGAGAAAATATTTTGAGGAAATTGTGGGAATGAGGGATTCTGCTCAGTTTGAGGAAATTGGGGATTTTGCCCTGGTAACGAAGGGTTTTGAGGATACTGAGGATTTTGAGATAGTTGTGGGAATGACGGTGATATTCCTGGCGGTAATTGGGGAATTTGAGGATAATACGGATATGCAGGTAGTTGTTGGGGGTTTTGTGGGATTTGAGCAATCTGTGTATACTGAGGGAATGAAGAAGGTGCTGAAGGTTTTGATGGGAATGAAGAACTTTGTTCTTGACTTATTTGGGTGTTCGATGGTATGTTTGATAAGGGATTGGAGGGTGAAAATTGAGAAGTAGCACCAGTTGCAGACTGAGATTCTTGTCCTGACTGTTGTTGAGAATTAACATCTATTGAGTCTACCACAGTAGAATCAGCATCACCAGCTGATTGGTCTGACTGGATACTCGGTGATTGTGATGGAAGTGCGGGATTTGTCGGAGCAGGAGTGCTGGGGGTTAAAGTAAAACTAGGACCGAAAGCGGAAATCAATGAAGGCTGCGCAGGATAATAGATACTAGCTGCTGGTATGTACGAAGGATTTGCGATAGAATAAAATCCAGTAGGCACTGGGGCAAAGTTGTTCACCTGCGGAACGTGATAGGCTACTTGAGGTTGAAATCCAAATTGATATGATGCTGGTATCTGTAATAATAGAAAAAAAAAATTATCATTTTTTATCATCTTTTACTGTATAAACACTAAAACCTATTTTCAAAGTGTGGAAATTCCCACCCACGCTTTTTGTACACGATACGAACCGACTATAACTACACGGTCCCTACGTATCTGTCTAGTACCGGGCACCCCAGATGTTAACCCACTAATGTGGATGCTTTTCTCCAATAAAAATCTGAGACCAACTTAGACTTCATAATGAGTGATTTACAAAATTTTTTAGAAAGCGTTTATAAACCGTGATATCTACGCGTCATCGGGTAGATCTTTTGCTGTCATTGGTAGTCTTGATAGGTAAAAGAACAGTAGCGAACTTACAGCGTTGATATATTGTGTGGTTGAGTAGGCTGTAGTCTTCGTCTCTCCCGGTACGATAGTTTTCAAGACAGGTGTAGACAAGGCGAGAGGCGTAGAATATGCAACAGCACCATTCCAGCCCACTGCTCCACCCACCGCATAACCCACCAAAGTACAAAATACTGACAAAATGAACGCCTGTAATCAAATTGTATATTAATGAAAATGTTTCATTCAAGTTAATTATGATTACGTACTACAGGTACAAAATAATATATAATAGGCCTGCTTGGATCTCGAGAAAGTAAAAAGGCCACAGTCAACAACGTAAGTAGCTTTTATATCAGAACATTATATACATATCTAAAATCTAATTATAGAATTCAGTTAATTATGATCTTAATATTTTAAACTATTTTACTCTGTTCTTGAACTATTTGACATAAATAAGAAGTCAATAAACTATTTGACGTCAAGTATTTTAAAGACTTTTGACTCATTTCACTTTTTTTGACTCATCGGATTTAAACCCATTTCTCTACAAAAAATATCTTAGTGTCGAAGAGCAAGGTAGATAGTGAACGAATACTATACTTGTAACAACTATAAACCTGAAAACTGAGTTATTAGGTTTATAATTGCGACGTGGACGAGCATTGTCGTAGAGGAAAAGCTAGGTAGGTTCTTCTTATCTTTAGTAATTGATAAACATTGGTTATTTGGTATTGAAAGCACTCTGCTGTTACACATTGCCGCGGACTTTTCGTATTAGAAGCGCTTAAACTTAAAGACTACTTCGAAAACAGGTAGGTACCTAATTTCGATATGAGATTTAAATTGTTCGTAAAAAAATACCTGAAACTGTTATCTAGAAGTATTTAAATTACATTTCCCTGAGGAAAAAAAGATATCATTAATTTCGATGTCTCCTACATAATGACTGTTTATTATATCAACGTAATTTTAGATGAATTTGTTTGGATTTTCATGTCAGATTGGCAATTGGCCTTAGACATAAAATTTTCTCAATTTGATCCTACAATTAGGTCGTCACAGCCTGCGCCTGTCCATTTCAACACGGCAATGGCTCACCACCTGTTACGTGGGACAAAATGCATACGGTGAAATGTGGGCGTTTATTATACCTCAGCCTACCCCTTCGGGGATAAAGGCGTGACAATATGTATGTATGTATGTAGATCCCACAAAATCCAATCCACCATGTCTTCGTATATCCATTACAGCATGCTTCTAGCAACCCACTCTAAGTATCTAAGCCCTTGGCAACACTTCGCTGCCCTAAACAGTCATCTTAATTCATATAACTTTAAAACCTCCTACACAATCCCCAACCTTGAATGTTTGGGAACAACTACGCCTTTAAGGCAGCTACATCCTATGCTTATGTTTATCATTCACGCCTTTATCCCCTAAGGGGTGGCAGAGGCATACTCTATACCGACACATGTTTTTTCTGGGATATAAGATAAGAAACGTCCAAATAATATAGAAATCTTCACAAACATTCATATCTATAGTTATATTATTTTATTTATTTTTAATATTATAAAACTGAAGAGTTTGTTTGTTTGGTTGAACGCGCTAATCTCAGGAACTACTGGTCGGATTTGATTGGATTGGAGATTGGATTTTTGAAAAATACTTTTTGTGTTAGATAGCCCATTTATCGAGGAAGGCTATATGCTATATATCATTACACTACTACACTGGAGAGCAGAGCAGTAGTCATAAATATCGACAAATCGGGCATTATTTTATGCATCATTGTAAAATTTATAACCGACGGGAGGTCGAAATATTCCACGGGCGAAGCTGTGGGGGTCATCTAGTTTATAATATTAGTAGGATTACATGCTCGTGGAAATACCGGGAATTCCAATCTTGTGGTCCATCTAACGTAGGTATGTAAAGAATACGTTCACCAAATTTTAGGCTGTGTATGATTTTACCTACGTAGCTCCCATTTCCGTGTGAATACCAGGTATTCCTTTTTTAATGCTGATTTAAGGTAGATACCTAATAAATACTTTAACCAAATTTCAAGTAGGCGTGTGTAGTTTACACTGTGTGTGGCTTCATCCGCGTAGTTCCCGTTTCCATGGAAATATCGGGAATCCCGTTTTTATTGCTTATCCAAAGACTTAAAATATAATCATTTTTTACTTATCTATACCAATATATAAAGCTGAAGAGTTAGTTTGTTAGTTTGAACGCGCTAATCTCAGGAACTACTGGTCGGATTTGAAAAATTATTTTTGTGTTAGATAGCCCAATTATCGAGGAAGGCATACAGCCTTCCTCGATCATCACGTTACTACCCCGGAGAGCGGAGCCGTAATCATAAATGTCGACAATTTTAATACAGTTATGTAGAATTTATAAGCGACGAGTATAAATAGGTGCGACAGAAGATCGCAGTATGCATCAATACGCAGTATATATATACACGCGAAGCTGTGAGGGTCACCTATTGTTCTAATAAAAGTAAAAAGTCCATATTCCATGAATTTTATGAATTTCAGCTTTTGTCACTTAACCACATAATAACCAGTGCTAAACTGTTAGTGTTATTATTTGCGAATTACCTCCAAATATTTAAATAGAACTTTAATAAACAACTATTTCGAAATAAACTGTACTTAATATAGAAAAGTCGATTTTGTTTCAAAAGTTTTATAATTGATTGATTTATTTCTGCTATACAATTGCTAAAATCAAATACTAAAAGGATAATATATTAGGAGCATTACGGCTTGTCTAACAAAAGTAAGTAGACTACTTAAGCACAATGAATAATCACTCAAGCACGAACAAATTCTATACACAGTCACTTGTCACTAAAAGTTGTTTTATTAATAGCATATTCCAAGGTTACGCCACGTACCTTCATATTGGAGGCACTAGCGATCTCTGTAATACTCACACTGATCCTCTGACGAGCCTTTTATATATTAAATACCACCCGCCCACTCTTTAAGAAAGTCACACACTTGATGTGTCTCAAAATACGCGCTAGCTTTGTCTCGCCGTGTGCTTTTGATAGCCTATACCAGATTATCAATTATCACTGACGACGCTTCAAGTTTATACATTATTGTGTACATAGAGAATTGAAAAGAACATTTTGTTGATCTTTCTGATCTATATCTAACAGATCCTTTAAGTATCACAATTAGAAATTATATTCTCGTAAGTAAAAATCGTGTAACAGGATAAATAGGTAGAAAATAAAATGGTTAAAGTGGAAATCTTTTTAGCCTCAGACGCTGCGACTACTGACTTGCTGGATGAGTGTGTAGTCTTTTCACCTTTAGATAGAGCAAACTAATATGTAGGGAGTGATAGAGAGATAAATTCACACTACATAATAATATAAGTATACCTATTCCAAGTTATTTTTGAAAGCATTTAGTGCTTATTACGTAACTCGACAGACCTTGACTGAAAATATTTATTTGACTAGATAGCTAATGAGTTGTAGCTACGCAGTTGTGGCTCGCTATACAAGCATATTGGCGGCGCGTACTATCCCGGCCTGGAGGCGACAAATCTAACACGAGAGCCTCCAGTAAGTCCGGGTGTTTAAGTTCTCCCCGAATATCTAAGATCTTAGATACTTGAAGAGCTTGATACCACCTTTTATATATTAGATACTAACTTTTTTTAGATACTAACCTTTTAAAAGACATAGAAGTCATCTTTTACTTCTACCAGCTACATTTAAAAAAATTGCATTCCAGCATACGGTTTTTTGTGGCAGTAGGGTGCTAAACTGACTTGATTTATGAATTGTTTCATAACTGACTTAAAGTTAGATTTTTTATGTTATACTTTTTTTGGCGCGTTACGAACACATGATGAGAGTATTTTTTTACGATGCGCGCGCAAACAGTCACCATGAAGTTAGGTGATAAGTGTTTCCATGACACACCCTGCAGTTAACTGATGTTTCCTTGACAACTTCTAACTACATTCAAAGTAGTTTTCGTTCTTTGAATGTTTTTTCTTCTTACTAATTTATCATTCCTGTTACAAACAAAGAGTTGTGGTATATGTGATGAAATCTTATTAGACTAAAGCAGTATAACTTCTAACGCGTGTACATAAATAACGTAAATATTATAGAAGATTTTAAAGTTGCAACTAAATTTGAAAAATATTTTTCTAACATTCCTCTTTTAATTACAAGAACTCTCTCGTCTTGCTCTAACGATGCTGAACATCTTTTAAAACAAGGCGTGGAGGAATGTGGCACAGACTTTGAATTTTCAGCTGTTAGTCCTAGAGATATTTTAAAAACTTTTAAGGCAATTAATATGAAAAACACTAAATATTTGTGGGGTCTATCTGTTAAAACTGTCTCTCATATTATCACTGTAATAGCTCCACATCTGGCAGCTGTGTTCAATTGCTGTGTCAAGTCTGGGATATTTCCTGACCTAATGAAACATAGTAAAGTAATTCCTTTATTTAAAGCCGGCGATAATGCAGATCCCTCTAACTTTCGGCCTGTTTCCGTACTACCAACAGTAAGTAAAATATTTGAAAAGCTAATGCTTGGACAGTTGCTTAGTCTTTTTACTTACTTTAATATACATAATTTACTACACAGGAAACAGTTTGGATTTACAAAGGGTTGCTCAACGGTGGATGCAGGGGTTGCTTTACTCAAAAGTATTTATGCGGCTTGGGAGGATTCGCAGGATGCATTAGGTGTTTTTTGCGATTTATCTAAAGCTTTCGATTGCGTTCATCACGAAACTCTTGTAAAGAAATTACGCCACTACGGTATCAGAAATAAAGCTCTCGACCTTATGACTTCTTATTTAAGCAATAGAATTCAGAGGGTTGAAGTAAACGGTAAACGATCAGCAGGATCTCCAGTTGTAATGGGTGTTCCACAGGGATCAATCCTTAGTCCATTTCTTTTTTTGAAATACATTAATGACTTACCTTACTATGTTGGGGATAAACATGAGATTGTGCTGTTTGCGGATGATACCTCTTTGACATTTAAAATTAATAGACAATTAATTAATTATGACGATGTTAACAGTGCACTCTCAAAAGTTGTTCATTGGTTTAACGTTAATAATCTTCTTTTAAATGATAAAAAAACTAAAGTAATTAAGTTTTCGACACCTAATGTGAGACAGGTGGCGACCAATGTGCAACTTAATGGATCAGGGTTGGATACTGTTGGGGCTTCTGTGTTTTTGGGTATAACTATTGATTCAAAGTTGCAGTGGGGACCACATATAGAAAAATTGTCAGACAAATTAAGCTCTGCTGCATATGCAGTAAAAACAATAAGACGGCTCACTGATGTTGAAATGGCTAGAATAGTTTATTTCAGTTATTTCCATAGCGTTATGTCATACGGAATTCTTCTCTGGGGAGACTCAGCGGACATTAATACGATATTTATTTTACAGAAGAGAGCTGTGAGAGCAATATACCAGCTTGGTCCCAGGGTATCTCTAAGAGAAAGATTCAAAGACCTTAATATTCTTACCGTTATATCACAATATATATATGAGAATTTACTTTATGTGCACAAAAACATAGACACATTTCTTAAAAAAAGTGATATACATAATGTAAACACTAGGCATAAAGATAATCTTGTATTACATTCTACTCGTCTCGAAATAATCAGCAATTCTTTTATGGGGCAATGTATACGATTCTATAACAAACTTCCCGATGAAATTAGAATATTGTCAATAAATATGTTTAAGACAACAGTCAAGGCCAAATTGTGTAACAAGGCATATTATAAAATTTCGGACTATATAAATGAAAAAAATGCATGGGAGTAAGTCGCTCTATGTCAACACACATAAATATACAAATATAATTAATAATAATAATAAAGAAACATTATAAATGTTGTCGGGTCATGTATCGGGTCGCCTTATTCCCTATAATACGGTTGAGTAGGGCGATGGCTGATATATGCGTCATACCCGTGAACGGGTGCCGTCTGTTGGGACTGGTCAGCTCATAGCTGTTACAGCAATTATTACAAATAAAACTATTTATATTTAAGGCAAATTAAGTTTAGTCGACTGTTCTCACGTAACTCCAAAGGAGCAATGTAAGTTTAATATTGTAAGCCATACCTGCATTTTAAAATAGCAGCCATTTAGTTTCTTGCCGGAAACTAAAGGGTGGGCTACCTTTAAAACTGGCAACTAGAAACGCTCTCATTTTGATTTGATTTGGTTTCTTTTGTAAAGCCTCATTACTATATAATTTGTTCAAATATCATGTAAATAAAACTAATGTAATTACTGGCAGTTAGAAAAGAGTGGCCATGAGTTTTATTGCCAGGTTCTTCCTCAGGCTCTACCTATTGCGTTGCGAATCCGGCAGTAAATGTAAATGTAGAAGCAATAATCTTGACGTTTATAAGTGTTACTTTGTGACCTACATGAATAAAGATTTTTCACTTCACTTCACTTCACATAAAAAGTAAAGTGTGTGTGTATACACACTTTTTTTAATTTAACTGAATAAATAACTATATTCACAATGTATCCCTGACGGGTCATTTAAAGAGGACCGATTGCCAGGCTTCGCGATCAATGCACACTTCTATTTTTATTTAAGGATAAATAAAAACAATGGTGTAGGGACTACGATTTTCGGGGCCCAAGTGACCTTTCCTCCTAGGGGTGCATCTGCTGAGCCACAGACAAGGCAAAGACAGAGTTGGAAGGTCAGACGATAGTGCAATAAACAATAATAATAATAAATGAATAATAATAAATACTGCGGAACATTTTTTAACACACCGCCGTCTATCCCAAAGTAAGCTAATATAAGCTTGTGTTATGGTATCTAGGCGACTGATAAACATACTTATATATTTCTAAGTACATACATATTATACATAGAAAACACCCTAACTCCGTAACAAACATTTGTGGATCACACAAATATTTTTTCCGACCCGCAACCTCAATCGCGGCAGTCGCATACTCTACCACTGCCCCACCGAAGCAGTTACAATACCGAAAACCAAACTACAACTGCTTCTAGCAGCTAAACGTGAACCCGGGCTCCATATCCAGGTACGGTTTGGAAGCAACTGAATACACGAGAAAACAGATTTTTTTTTACTTAAACACTAAAAAAAAGTTTTTTCTACTGTTTAAGTAGATTTTTTTTACTTAAACAGTATATGCAAATAGTACCCATAGATTAGCCATACATAAGCAATATGCGGGCGGATGTGGGATCTGTAGAGTTAAAAAAAGTGAGAACTGACACAGTGATTCAACTGTAGAAACGATTATTTTATTTTGTTGTATAAATATTTAAAGCAATAAGTATGATATCTTTTTATATATTGGAACGAAGTTCCTTATGGCAGGCTTGGAGGAGATAGGGATTTTGCTGCGCGACCGAACTGAAAAATATGTGATAGTAAAACCGTAAGAAAAAGTCCGTGGAATAAAAGCGTTAAATGAGACGTGCGCAGGCGCGACAGTCGTTTGTTTTGCAAATTGCGTCGATTTTCAAACTGTCTATTTACCTCAGTTTAACGCAAGAGGCCCGAGTTCGAATCCTAGTACAAACAGCGACTTTTTGTATGATTAATTGAATCGTGAACTTGTTAACTTCGTTCCTACCTGGTGTCCCACGACACCACACTTTTTTTTTATTTAAGTGATAGTGAGTTACTCAGTATTTCGATAGATGGCTCTATTCTTATACTCTTAAATGGGACTTTACAAAAATATTGTGAAGAATTTCAACTTGTTTCAGAACCTCACCCTCAACCTCCTTTTTTTTTCAATTTATTAAAAATAATACTTTTTTGTATATATTTTACTGCAAGTTTAATCTTCCTGTCCATTGATTTGCATTTCTGAACTTCTGAATTTCATATTTAAACCAGCTTACTTCTATCTACTTTAGCATCAATACCAATTTCAGGTTTGAAGTATTCATAAACATACGTTCGAATCAATGTTACGAAGAGCTTAGGAACATTGTGGAACAAGGCATGTGGACCACCAATGTCTTTATTAACCGGTGAATACAAATTCTTTATCATTTGCAAGAGAATACGTAATACTTTTATTTGAGGCATTCTCGATGTTGTTATATATTTACCTGAAACAAAACAATTAATCGTGAACAATTTTAAAAAACAATAGGTACCTATAATGCATATTATTTTTTCTTAAAACAGTAGTAATTCGTCTATTGAACGTTTCCGTGCTTCAGAAGCTATTTTTATTATGTAAAAAAGGCTGTGGCAGGCTAGAAAGTCTTGTAGCACTGCGACATAACTAGGTCTATTGTGCTTGCCTTAATGTTAGAGTTCGCTGCTGATTCCTATGAGAGTAAGGAATTTGGAGATGTCTTTAGCAGCGATATTCTGTAACTCCTCTGGTTGAACCTGGTGTTTACCAAAGAAGGTGCATCGTTTGTGTATGAGAGGGCTGCAGTCGCAGAGAATGTACTGAGGCGTTTCATCGCCTTCGTAACAAAATCTGCAGAGGCTGGTTGGGCCGAAGTCAAGGTTGGCCATGTGTTTCTTAAACCTGCAATGACCTATAAGTGCCTTCGTCAAGACACAGAGGTTGCTTCTGCTCAGTTTTATGAGCTCGCTGGAGTAACGATGCGAATAACCCTTGATGAGGGCTTTGGACTGTCGCACAATTCTGATTGGTGACGCTAGCGTTCACTGGCATCGCTAGTCGTCTGTTCCTTGAGATACTGGATTTTGAGTGCACGGGAAATGCCACAGAAGGGTTCTGGTCCCATTTGGACGGAGGTAGATCCTTCTCTTGCCAGTCGGTCAGCAATTTTATTGTCCTCTATATTTAAATGGCCAGGAATTCATATAAGGAACAGGTTATTTCTAATGCCTAGGTCATTTAGGAGTAGTAGACTTACGCAGCTCCTAACAATGTTAGATTTCGGATGAATTGAGTCTGACTATTCGAATATATACAAATGTTTTGGTTGGCGAATTTGTGGTCAGTTGACGTTTATGGCCGTATGGGCGACTTACAAAATTTCACCAGCAACCGGTAGGCACAAATTGCGCCTGTACACTTCAACACAGCAATGGACTCACCTGTTACGTGAGACAAAATGCTCAATGTCAAATATGGGTGTATACCACCCCTTTAGCGACAAAGTCGTGACTGATATATATTAGTCCGACATCGAAAGCTTAAATCACTACATTAACTTGAAGTTGTCACAATTTTCCATTTATCACAATAACTAAACCTCACGTAGATACAAAAAATGTGCAAAACCACTGTCATTACCATACATAATAATCACGTTATTACATGCATTGTCTTTAACAGGTGGCCATCATTATACTTCCCCATTCATCCATGACTGTTAATGACAGGGGTGAATGGGGAAAGCATGATAATGAAAATGGGAGAAGTACATTTTAAAGATAAGTGTCATTGGGCTCCATCAAAAATTTTGAGGACCTGCAATCTGGACATTCCGATTGTTGGGCTAAGCTCGGGCGCAAGTAGTATCGTAACTGACATAATATCTCAAACGACAGTCGCTTCCAGCAATGCAATGAAATTTATAGTGACGTCCAGCGATTGAAAACCACTGTCATTACTGTGAGGAGTGTGTGAAACACATTTCCTTACTCTTACAGTCCCGAGTTCTTCAATATTATTTCGTATCATCTTGTCTTCGCACTCTTCAGAAACTGAATGAATATAGTTAAAATAATCATACTTGTTTCTGGTTTATCACGTTTGAATCTCGTTCTTCCACTTCTTGTTGTATCTGCTATAGTACTATTGTCATCCCTGCTGTCTATATATTGCAGTACTGACTCAATTGCACCCTGAAAAGATAACATTTAATAGGTCAGTACTTTTTTCTTATATATTAAACGTTCTCATGGCCTTCGCCTCTTGCTTAATGAAGTTCCGAACATAGCTACCCCAAGCATGTCATGCTATCATCTGCAAATATGAGAGCATATAACACAAGAAACACAGACTTGCGCTGCACAGAACAATCCCGAACATATACCGAAGACAACATTACTGTATACCGAGATATATTGAAGAATTATAGTCCACTAACTCGTCAATGTAGTCACTGTCTCCCATCATCATCGTTATCCGAGCGTATTGTGTATATTGTGCAGAACAAGCGTCTGACCATTTTGACGCCGGCAGGTCAGAGCAGGAAGTCTAGGCTGGAGTTGGTAGACAAAAACAAAATGTTGATGATAGCACGAAGTTTTACTGAAATTTGGTAAAAAATATAGAAAGGTGAACCCAAGGCATATAGACAAGAAGTTGGTTGTAACCGGGACTAACACTCGGCTGATGACGAATTATATTAGGTATAAAATGTTTTAAATGTAAATTAGCATCGGAAATTGAATCAGCACAGATATACCTAATATAATTAAAAATGCTTCATCTGGATATTTATCAAGCAAGGCCATAGACTATATCAAGCAAGTTAGGGTTTTACTTACCCCTAACATTTCTAAATCGAAAATTGGCATTGTCAAAACATTTGAACTGTAATTAATTAAAATGACATAACTCACAATTCCGCATTTTAATAAAGACATATTGAGATGATTAACTGCACTTCTGCGCACGTCTTCACCTAAAGACTTGGCCCTCGATAGTAGTCATACAATAGCTTTGTTTCTTCTCTTTTCCACTTGTATTGACAAAAGAACAATACATAAATCACAATAAAATTTAATATAAAGGAACAATGATAATGTGGTAGCATTTCTAGACGCCCATTATACATTTGACTGCCTTTGACTGCCTCGGTGGCGCAGTGGTAGTGTATGTGACTGCCGCGACTGAGGTCGTGGGTTCGATTCCTGGGTCGGATCAAATATTTGTGTGATTCGCAAATGTTTGTTTCGAAGTTTGGGTGTTTCCTATGTATAATATGTGTATGTATGTATTTAGAAATATATAAGTATGTTTATCAGTTATCTAGATCCCATAACACAAGATTATATTAGCTTACTTTAGGATCCTCCAGGTGCCCCCTATACGCCGATGATCAGGTAATACTAGCAACATCGGCGGAGGAGTTGCAGTTGATGGTAAACATTATGCATGATTCGTTAATAAACAAAGGAATGAAAGTGAATGTAAACAAGACGAAAGTAATGGTTTTTGAAAGAGAGGTAAGTACGACGTATTGCTCAATTCTTGTGGCAGGAGAACGAGTAGAACAAGTGAAAGAGTTTGTATATCTGGGTACAAAATTTACGAGAGATGGAAAGTGTGACTATGACATTGAGCGAAGAGTTTTGGCAGGAAATAAAGTGAATGGAGCCATGTACGTCTTTATGAGCAGTCAGAACGTGTCTAAGAAGGCAAGACAGGCTGTACATAGAGGAGTGCTGGTCCCCACACTTATGTATGGCAGTGAAAGTTGGGTATGGCAGAAGACGCATAATAGTAAAATTAATGCCGTGGAAATGAGAAGTCTGCGAAGTATAGCTGGAGTGAAGTTGATAGATAAAGAAAGGAACAGCACGATAAGGGAACATTGCGGTATGACAGAAGAGGTAGTGACTAAGATAGAAAAAGGGATGCTTAGATGGTTCGGACACGTGGAGAGGATGGATGAAAATAGACTGACGAAGCAGATATATGTGGCGAGAGTGAATGGGTAAACTGGTAGGGGTCGACCTCGGCGCACGTATGTCAATCAAATCGACGATCTTTTGGAAAAAGGCCAGAGAGTACCCTTAACCGGCGAGCGTGTATGAAAACACTCATGAAAGTAGAAGAAGCGAAAGCTGTATGTCAGGATCGTAGCATGTGGAAAGCCATAGTCTCTGCCTACCCCGATGGGAAACAGGCGTGATAATATGTATGTACTTTAGGATAGGCAACGCTGTGTACAAAAAAAAATTACCTACATTCGTATTCAAAGATCGTTTTAGAAAACTGTATTGTATTAGATATTATCACCACCAGAAACGATCGTATTTCAATATGCAGTGGTCTAATATGTTGGAAACACTATGCTATTGGTCGATTATTTTTATACCACTGTGGTGGCAGGCAAGCATACGGCCCACCTGATGAAAAGTAGTGACCGTAGCCTATGGACGTTTGCAACACCAGAGGTGCAGCACTCGTGCTGCCGACCCTTTAAAAACCTTCGATAGTTGCATTTTACAACAAGCTTTCTTTTGACCTAAGATTTACCAGTTAATAAATATAAATTATTAAATTAAGAAAAAACTTTGAGTAAAAGGCTATTATGCCGTTAAAGCTGGCTGCGTGGAAAAATTAAGTTTTGTAAATAGGCTATCAAAAAAAGCCCTAGTATCTTGCTGGTTCTTCTCAGGTGATTCGTATTCCAACTGGTGGTCTTGTTAGTAATATAATACTTGATGACATTATGAAAACGTCGTTGTCTATGCAAAATAATGACATTTTATTATTTTTTATTGCAAAACGGGTGATCTTGGATTTAATTCTTGATCAGTACATACAAATTATCTTCATGTGATTAGCTCGATGATTTGTTATGTCTGTAAATAATTTGTCTATAATTTGAAGTGTTAAATGTAGTGTAAAGGGGCCTCACGAGGATCTCCGGAAATAATAACAATAAAAAGCAATCTTTTGACAAACATGATGGCTGAATTGTTGTAATTGCCAAACGGATGTATTAAATGACGGTTTTTAATGTTTTTCTATTTATATTTCAATTGAATTATTAAAAATATATTTTTTGTTTCTTATCAAAACTGTACTATAAATTCTAGCATTTTATGTGAATCAATCTTTTTCGGGAATAAATTATTAAACCCATTAATACCTCTGCTAAGTTTTGTCTGAATCAAGTTGTCTTTTAGACTTTGATAAAAAAAATGTTTGTATTAAGAGAGATTAGATGAGATATTCCTATATTATCAAATAAATTTTAATTTGATAATATAGTAACTCACATAAATATCCATCACGCCTTATCCCCGAAGGGGTGGCAGAGGCATATTATATGCCCACTTTTCACCGTGTGGATTGCTGTCCCACGTAATAGGTGGTGAGCCCATTGCCGTGTTGAAATAGACAGACGCAGGCTGTGGCTACCTGCTGTTGATTTTTTTTAAGCCGCCTATAAGGCCTTCAACCAGGCTTAACGACTGCCATTTTACTGGCAACCGGGACCAACGGCTTAACGTGCCTTCCGAAGCACGGAAACGCTCGCAAATGTAAATGCCACAAAGTGGTCACCCATCCGACGACCAGCCATAGTGAAAGTTGCGTACTTCTGTGATCGTTTACCGAACACTGAGACCGCGGGGCCACGAGCGCTTCTGTAACTCACATGACTATTGATATTTATCAATAGTTATGTGAGTTACAAAGTAACACTTCCGAACGTCAAGATTATTGCTTCTACATTTACAGATTAGTAAAGCAAAAGGTAGAGCCTGAGGAAGAACCTGGCAATAAAGAAAATATACTGGTACATATTTCATATTATACGCTATACCTCTAAAATACTTAGTCAATTGTCAAATGTATGTGCAAGCAGTTTATGGTTGACAGTGCGAGAGTATTTATGTATATCTTGTGGGCTAGTACCACCTCAGAAATTATGTTATTATACAAGAATATTGTTTCAATATTATATTCTACCTATATCTTTCACAGTGTGATACGAACAGTAGTCATCGTCAAGACATAAGTGTCCTGTATTTAAAATTGTCTGACGGTCGACTGCATGATCTGTTTCCACTGTAAAAGAAAAAGTTATATTAAAAAATTATAACAATATTGCTTCAGATGGTAGTAACCAAATCTCAAATCTCTCGCAAATTTTGAACCTAAAGATACAAATTCTTTCACCTATTCTAACTTTTTTTCCTTCAACTAAAATCGAGCAATCCGTCATACTTTCCTGTCTTTCAAAAACCATTTACTAATTATTTAACATGACTGCCTCGGCGCAGTGGTAGTGTTTACGACTACCGCGCTGAGATCCCGGGTTCGGTTCCCGAGTCAGAATAATTATTTATGTGATCAACAAATGCTTTTTTGGAGTTTGGGTGTTTGCTATGTATAATATGTATGTATTTAGAAATATTTAAATTTGTTTATCTGTTGTCTAGATCCCATAGCACAAGCTATAAAGCGCTGTGTGAAAAGTGTCCCAATATATTTATTATTAAACCTTGCTAAAAATAACCGAACGACTACGAGATAATGTAATCTAATAGCTCGTTCAATTAGTTTTATGGGGCAATCTCGTTTAGGTGCCTACACACGAATGCTCCAAATTGCGATAAGCGATTGTAATCACACTGACATTTATTTGAAGCTACCGGCCTCCACCTAATCCTACTGACATTTGACTCACTAAACTCGCACAAGTAGGTACCTACAAATTATGAAAGTATTTTTTTAACGTGACATATCTCTGTACTATCATTATATAATGACTGCATGTGATTCGGCTTTCGGTTTAAGCCGTTTCTGATCTCATGTAATCTCATTTTCTTTACTTTAGAGTATTTTGTGTTTAAAATTATAATGATAATGTCGCTTGAAGTATTAAAAATTACGACTTTATAAGTTTAATGCTCTGAAATCTAATTCCTGTATACGTATATAATTAATTATAATTATATTCGAAACACAAAGGATGTTTTTACGACTTTGATCAAGTTTTGGGATATAGAGTTTTGTTTTCTAAGTTTTCCTACCTTTCTTTGAGGATAACTGCTTCAAATTTAAGTTATTTTCTAGGCAGTCAAGTACCGATGCGATGGGAGGACATGTGACCGGAACTGGGAGAGACCTTTGTTCAGTAACGATCTGAGATGGCCAAAATTATTACTCAAAAAATATTACGCGCATTGGAAGTTAAAACTGTCTCGAATCGAGTTATACTTTTCCACTTTATTAAAAATGTATGAGAAATTTAGCAAAATAATTGCTTTAAAAATTTATCAAAATACTGAGTGGAGTCCATTGAATCAATGTTTAAAAATGGTTGTAACACTGTTCATTGGTATCGAGTTGTTCATTAGCTCGATAGATGGCTCTGGTCATACTCTTAAAATGACGATTTTTAATATGGTGGAGAATTTCAACTTGGTTTGATACGGTTCGGGTAGTTCAGGTGGCTAGAACATTGCCCTGGTTAGGCAAAGGTCACAGGTTCAATCCCTGTCTCGAATCGAGTTGTCTTTTTCCACTTTATTAAAAATTTATGAAAAATTTAGCAAAATAATTGCTTTAAAAATTTATCAAGTTAAAACTTCTTACGTCTAATAGACAAATATAGAAAAGAAGAATATTTCATCTAATACTGCGTTTATCGCGCGAGCCACGAGACGAGACTCTCGTGGCTCATGCGAGAGTGTAAAGGGGTATAAAGATTTCATCCCGTATGCCAGCCACCCCTCCTTTTTTTTCTAAATGGGATTGATTAATTAATTTTAAAAAGCATTAAAAGAATAACAAGTTCCTACTTTGAATGTAAGAGTTTACTAAGAGTTTACGCGAAAACCATTAACATAACTGTTGGGCTTAACCATAGACTTAGTTTGGGCTTTCTTTCAGGTATCGTACAAATATTATAAATGTGAATGTACGTTTGTTTGTTAAGCTTTCATCATCATGAAACTTTGTACACATTCTTGATGATATTAGCAGTAACATAGGATACTTTTTATTGATGAAAGAAAAATTCTGTTTCTATTATGTGGCGCTAAAGAAGTTGCGTGGGTCAGCTAGTATTTCTATAATCTTAAGTTTTTTTTTAAATATATACCAAAAAATATTAATAAGATAAATAAATAGATTTATTTTTTATTGAGACAATTTGATAAAACTTAATTAATATATAACAGAATAGGCAGGGGGCCAAAGTACAAGACTGTTGGAACCTTGTCTAGGCGTTGAAGAATTCCTGCCCACCGAAGTCAACTGGTAATATTTTCCATATCTATTTCCATTCCCATAAGGCCGCATTGCCACGTTGGGCGGCAATGCTTCTTCTTTGAGCGAGAAAGAGGCCACCCTTATGGTCACGAGTAGCATCGACCAGACGCTTTGCTATATCTTTATACAGCACTGTCGAAGGTGGTGCCGAATTACGCTTCGATAGACGCAGGGGACTCTGTTGGGGAAGCTGTTTTTAAAAACGCGTTCAGTCAACAGTGGAATTTTAAACTAACCTGGGTATTTTCGCCACCACCATTTTCCACCAGAGTCTTACAACATCTGCACTAGTCTACAGGAATGTACCAGATCAACTTCAGTTAAAACCTTTTTAAATCCAATGTCAGTATTTTGACGCTGGCCGGCAAAGGTACCTATACCTAATAATAAACATAAAAGCATAACGCGTATAATATTAAGGTTATAAACTGTCAAAAATTTCCAAACTTATTAAAATCTTTACTAATTTAAATCAGAAATGCAATGAAATGTTATTACAAATAAGATAACACTGAAGTATAAACAAAATCAAACGTTTCTGTAATGAACGAAAAATGTCAGGTGAGACAAAATAATAATAATAAGCGAACTCGCACTTTAAACATTTTATTCTTTATGAAAAACGTATTTAGAATATTCATAAAATATCATATTATAAATAATTAAATATTGTGGGACACTTTTCACACAGCGCCATCTAGCTCAAACTAAGCTGTAAGCTTGAACTATGGAATCTAGACACTGATATACATACATGGAAACCTCCAAACTGTGGATTTGAAAGTGTGTTTATTTGTTATTCTTTTACTATGTTCGTAATCAAGTGATTGACTATTTTATAATAGGACGTAGGCTACTTTTTATCCCCGGTCTTATTGCCAAAGGGCTTTTCTTTTAAGGTACAAACAAATATTTGCAGTTGGAGCATCACATGTTCTTTTTAAATTACTGAGGAATCCAGAAAATACATATCGTTTTTACTTAATATTAAAATCTATACATAATGTACTTAAATATTATGTGAGGCATATTATATGCCCTTATTCATTATTTATACCCCTTCGGGGATAAGACGTGATGAATATTTTTTTTTTAAATATTATCTGAAGTGGAACACCATTGATCGCTTATGCATAATATTTTAAATAACACCACTTGTACTGTTCCAGAACATTAATATAATGCACAACAGTACAACGAACAGTAACAAACAGTACAAGTGGTATTATTTAAAATGTGTAGCAAGTTCCGCCAAGTGCCGTCAATCAACAGTCTAAATAAGTTTTTGCATAAACCTCTCTTAAATAACGTCACAACGTTTCTGATCTAAGAATTAATTTGAATAATTATCTCAACAAATTTTATTGACACTAAACGGTTGGAGTCATTGATTATAATGTCCAAAAAATAATAAAGTCCATAAATAATATCGTCCAAAACTAGCAACATCCGAAAAATATATGTATATTAGGTTTGATTGTATTATTTCTCTGTCCAGCTACTGATTCTGCTGCACAAACTCAAGATCTTGCCAAACCCAAAAGAAAACGTAAGTATTTTGATTGTTTGAAGTAAAATCAATATTTATTTTGTCTTAAAAATTGTAGTCAGAATCACTCATTTTAAGAGTGTGTAAGAATAGAATTTTCGAAATGTATTTAGTGACGCAATCTCTCTTCTTTTAAGTCTTATATCATTATTTGGAGGTCGGCTCTCCTAGTTAATCATCGCGAGGACGCCTGGTACTGCAAATAACTAACTTGATTAATAATGTAGTAACTACAATAAAAACCCTACCATCAAGCAGGGAAAGAATGATTCATCTTGCCCACAATGGGCTCACCACGTATAACGTGGGACAGGAATACACTTGGTGAAAGTGGACGTATAATATGCCTAATGCCCTTCGGGGATAAGGCGTGATTGATAAACAAACAAACAATTTTGCCCACCTGATAATGCAGCGAAATTATGTTTCCCTATACATATATTGCATACTTTGTATATATATATTATTTATACCACTGAGGCGGCAGACAAGCATGCGGCCTACCTAATGGAAAGTGGTCACCGTAGCCTATGGACGCTTTTAACACCAGAAATCGCGCACAATCGAAGCACTTGCGCTGCCTACCCTTAAACAATCTGGGCTGGTAAAATATTGACAATATCCACTGCCATTCAATATTAGCTTAAGCTCATTATTCAAAATAATCAAACATGCCGTGAAATGGCATATTAAATTCGAAAAGTGCTATATTAGCGTAGCATAAAAGCATTTTTCGCACGATACCGCCCGCCCCTGCGTTTTCACACTGTATCGGGATCAGTCGGCCGGCAACCGCCGCGACGCGCTGAGCTCGTAACCCCACGCTCGACTACACACACTGTTTATTTACAAATAGACGGACATATTTTACTAGAGAAGAGCCAACACGCATTCACGTATGTTTGTAATACTTACAATATTAATTGTCATTCAACTTTCATTACATTATTTTGTGCTTCACTCGATTTTAGACAGTGTCAACAGAAACACATTGTTATACAGAAGTGTTCTTGTATTCATAGATTTTCGATTTTACTCTTAGCCAACATCTATTTCATTGAGCAGTTCCTGTTTACATTAACCCGGTTACATTATTTCTAGATGAACGGTGATAATGTGTGTTAGGAATTACGGCACACGGTACCAATACCTATAAATTATTTTAAACAAAGCTTTTGTGTAATACAAAAAACACCGCTAACATGTGCCAAACACTAGGGAATTACTCTGACTTTTCACACACTTGTGCTATATAACATATACTACATAACATTATCGAGAATCTGACAAACTAATTTTGAGATTTAATTAAATGATCTTTGACAAAAATGTTTACTCTTGACTAAAAAGATGGTTTATAAGATTGAACACTATATATGTACATCGTTGTCTGTATATGTTGATCGATTCAGCTGTTTATAGGGCTGTCGGGAGTATTTTAACTTTTTTCCACCAAATTTCATTTATTTCCTAACATATATACATACTTTTTATTTTCTCTAATATATACACAAAATTATCATTATATGAACGTCAGATGTAGCATAGAACCTGATATTTTAACTGCACTTATTAATGTCACACATTAATGCTATAAATGTATTGGCAAAGTCGTCGGGCATGAGACTTCGATAGAGCTTATTGAAATTCTAATTATATTAAAATTAAGCATTCACAGTTGTTGGAAGCGCTCGTGGTCCCGCGGACTAACGATCACTGCGTTTACCAACTTTGTGGCAGTTACATTTGCGAGCATTTCCGTGCTTCGGAAGGCACGTTTAGTCGTTGGTCCCGGTTGCCAGTAACATGGCAGTCGTTTAATCAAGTTGAAGGCCTTATGGGCGGCTTGAAAATTTAGTAAAAAAGTAAGGTAGTTACAACTGTATACGTCTGTCTATGCGTATGTACCGTATGCGTCTGTCTATTTCAACACTGCAATGGGCACACTACCTATTACGTGAGACAGAAATACACATGGTAAAATAGAAACATATAATATACCGCTGCCACCCCTTTGGGGATAAGGCGTCATAGATAAATAGAAAGATGAAAAAATGGTTCACCAGTATTATTCCAACTATTGCGTTTAAACGCCGATTAAAAAGTTTCACATTTTATTGGCCATCAGTCGTAAAATAGATTTTATAAAGCTTTTTCTTCTAAACACAGTATTTATGGAACAAGATCGTTCGTTTCATCCTCAATTATCGTTCCGTTGATGCAATATTTATGTTTACAGTACTTGCACTTTCGCATTCAAAAACATGGTGTATTGATCAACTGGTAAAATTCGAATGTCATGATATTTTCAATTCATCATCGTTTTTACTGAGACAGTAGACAAGCAAACAGTCTACCTGATTGAAATTGGTAACTGACTTACTGTATACTGTGGACGTTTGCAATACTAGAGCTGTTTCACTCATGCCGCCCACCCTATTAACGTATTTGAAACAGACAGGTACAGTCTGTGCCTACCAAATTGTCTTAACAAATTACTGACACAAAGAGCAACAAATGGAAACTCTCAACAATAGAAATGGCAATAAAGACCTCCTATCTAAGAACCGGCCTTAGTGTAAGATGCTTAACGCCAGAACACTGAGCTAGAGGGGGGTTAGAAACGGTTCAATAACTGTTGTCCATTTCAATAAAAATTTTTGTAAGAACATATATCATTACTCATTAGGTACAACCACAGAATAATATAATATAATTGTTATAGTACAACATGAAAAAAAACCATACAAAAATATTTTTCTTTTTTGGTGTTTTTTGTTTACTCGTATTATAGGAAGGTTTCTATGAGTAGAAATGGAAAGCCCTGCCGCGATGAGTTGAGATTCTGAGACTATTAGAAGTTCGCCGGGACAGCTAGTTTCAAATGTATTAATGAAAGGAATTTCTATCTTGTGTAATCAACTGTAATACACATACTTTATCGAAGTTATATAACATAAATATTTACAAACAAATCCAAGAAAGGACACATTCACCCTCAATTGAGGGTCTGTGTACAATATCAATCATTCTACGTAATTGCCACATAAGTATGCAGTTTAACGAGCTACTATCCACTGAACCACTGATGGAATACGAAAATCATTTATTTATCTCTATCTACAGACATAGACATAATGCCATTTCTTTTTTTATTATCTCAATCATTCGAAGAAAAAGGTGACGAAATATCATTCATTTTTCTCTGCACTTTTAAAAGTCTGTCAGAAGTTGTGGTCACCAGCAATTTCTAGCGATACCAAATTCATTTTTATGATAATTTGTAAAAAAAAATTATATCAGACAAACAAATAATAAAATAATTTTTATTCTTACTCGTTACTCACATGGTACCTGTACATCTGGCACTCACAGCTCTATAATGTGTCAATGATCTAAGTAGATACACTACTCATACCCTAAGGTATCATTAATATTAAAAAAAGGCTGTATTTAATGGCTCTGGGGAAGACCCAGAGCCAGTGAAGTCTAAGAAGACTTCCTTAACGCTCTTGAAACTTTTCGGTGACCATAAAATATATGTGACAATGCCTATTACAATTGGTGATACTAACACAGTCTCCTATTTCATTTATATTAAGCAGTCATTATCAATAACTGAATTCCACAAATAACACAATCTATACTAAAATAATAAGTTCAAGAGTTTGTTTGTTGAACGCGCTAGTCTCTCGAACTACTGTCGGCGGAGCAGTAGTCATAAATGTCGACAAACGGGCAAATTTTTATGCAATATGTAAAATTTATAAGTGACGGGAATAAATAGGTGCGACGGGAGTTCCACGAGGTATGTCACGGGCGAAGGCGAGATGTGTCACTTTACTAGTTTTAATTTAAAAGTAGACGATCGACCTAATCAAGTGGTTCAGTTATCAGCAGCTAAAGTGATGTTTGTTTACAGCGATCCGCATGGCGGACGATGGGGCGGCAGATTGCCTATTCGAGCGACTCCGGCTGCACCAACAACGCGCACCTGACTCCGTGGAAGTGGCGAGAGCCATCACAGCGAGGATCAACTCACGACTTACATCGCACGGTAAGAAGACCTTACTATAATACTAGGTGCACTTGCCGTCCCCGGTAATTCTAAATGGACCGTTTTTCGAGGTCTTTGTCGAATCCTATTTTTCTTATGGTGATTATTCTTCCATGGTATGTCCGATTTTCAATTTTATTTTTCTAAACCATCTATGGCTTAGAAAACCAAATTTGAAATTTAGAAAAGTTTTGAGTGATTTGGGAGGAGTTCGAGAACGAAGCAAAAATCCAAATCGGGGAAGAATGGAGCTTCGCTCCAATAATATTACTAGTAAAAACACCGCGGTTTCACGCGCGTAATTCTCGTGCCCGAGGAATACGAGGACAAAATGTAGCCTTGTAGCCTAAGTTACGCATTATAGCTCAGCCTCAGCTAACTGCCAGTAAAAGTTTAATTAAAATCGGTCCAGCCGTTTCAGAGTTCAGCCGAAACAAACAGACACATAATTTGCTGTAAATTTGGCAAAACAAACAGGCCCTTCAATTGTATTTATCTGTATGTAAGTATGTGTGGATTACTAATTAAACGGTAGTATTCTACAAAGTTTTGTCTATTTTTAAAGAGACCTCAGACTTTACTGGATGTCTGGTCCTTTTTTAAGGAGCTAAATGAAAGGAAAATTTACATGGCTATTTTGCAGTGACCCGCTTAATTTCTGACTTAATGGACATTATTGAGTGGTCAATTTCTATAAATTTATGTCTATGCTCACTTTATTGCAAAACGTCAAACGCTGATAATGTCAATAATAACAACAGTCAAAACTCGTAAATTTTCAAGAAAGCCAAAATGTTAAAATCACCAAAATGTCAAAAAAACGCCAAAATGCAAAATTATCATATCATCTATACTTTAATATTATAAAGCTAAAGAGTTTGTTTGTTTGTTTGGTTGAACGCGATAATCTCAAGAACTACTGGTCGGATTTGAAAAATTCTTTTTGTGTTAGATAGCCCATTTATCGAGAAAGGCTATAGGCTATATTTCATTAGGCTACTACACTGGCAATTCTACTAATCGGGCAATTTTCTATGCATCATTGTAGACTTTAAACGACGTTGAGGCGCTCGCGGCCTCAGTGTTCTGTAAACGATCACTGAGTCACGCAACTTTCACTATGGCTGGTCCTCGGATGGATTCTTTCGGAAGGCACGTTAAGCCGTTGGTCCCGGTTGCCAGTAAAATGGCAGTCGTTAAGAGTGGTTGAAGCCTTATGGGCTTGAAAAATTTCAACAGCAGGTAGCCAAAACCTGCGTCTGTCTATTTCAACACGGCAATGGGCTCACCACCTATTACGTGGGACAGGAATTTACACGGTGAAAAGTGGGCATATAATATGCCTCTGCCACCCCTTCGGGGATAAGGCGTGATGAATATTTATTTATTATTCATTGTAGAATTTATAAGCGACGGGATTAAATAGGTGCGACGGGAGGTCAAAATATTCCACGGGCGAAGCTGTGGTGGTCATCTAGTTTGACTATAAAATATTCGAATTGATTTATGGTGTTTCCGTTCCATATTTTACCTACATGGCAAAAGGTATTAGCCATTTTTGTCGTTTCTAGTGCCCAAACTATAATATTACAATAGACCATTTTGATTCCCGCATGAAAAAGGACCAATTGGCATAAAGAAATTGTAAGTATTTTAGCATTTATAAAGTTTTTGGTTTAGTAGACATAACTATTAAATATTTTGCAGCAGAATTAACTATAAGAATGAATAAAATAATACCTAATTACCAGTGAGAAAAAACATTGTTGCTTTAATTTGTATATTTTTTGGCATGGGATAATCTTTTTTTTATATACCACTGACGTGCAGATAAGCATACGCCCCATCTGATGTCATATGGGTCTGATGTGTCATCTGTCACCTGAAAGAAATCGAGGGCTTCCAATACCGCGATTCCGGTATTAGCTAATACCGGGATCTCTGACTTTTTCTCCTCTGTTTAATACCGGTATTGAAACGTCTAATACCGGGATACCGGTATTGGCGATTTTATTTTATTAAACTAGTTTACGCTGTGTGCGTAAACTAGTTTAATAAAATAAAATCGTATATTTTTACCTTAATATTTTTATCGTATAAAATAAAATCGTATATACCTTTCTATAGGTACAGTTACTTTTGCGCGTAATAAGTATTAATAAAAGTATAAAATTAGATTATGCCGCCTGCGACACAGGTATTCCTAGTATACGGGTGTGAGTATGTAAACGTCATTTATTTATTTATAAATGTAACCCAGGCGTCGTCTTTTAGCATTATTAATTTATCATTTTACTAGATAACCCGCCCGGCTTCGCCCGTGACATACTTCGAACCCCGTGATACCCATTTAATCTCGTCGTTTATTATTTTCACAATAATGTATAAACATTTGCCAAATTCGTTGATTACTTCTCCACTCTCAAGTACCCGCGCCCGCACGTCCCGAACGAATTATGTTTACATGAAATAAATTTCTTTGCGTATTTTTTTGATATTGCCATATCTCCTAAGATATTCATTTAATTTGTAAGGTGCAAAGGGACAAAATAATCTTCATATAATGCTGAAGCCAACTAACATATTAACAATGATAAGGAATAATAATGTATTTGTGTAAATAGCCTTCAAATTACTGCTTTATAATTGCTGTTTTTTAAAGTATTAAAATTGATATAGTATGTTATCCTTAAGAGATAGACATATATACATACAAAAAAGACCGCGATTGGACTTTTTTGTAGACCTATATTAGATACACAATTTCACGATACATTATTTTGTTATATCTCAAAGGGTTAGGCAGCATTTTCGATAAAAGATCCCAGACAGCTTATTTTTTCCAACACCCCCAACATATACCGTTATAATTAATTTTATGTATTCAAAAACTTAACAAATTATACATAAAAACCTTCCCTATTAATCACTCTATCTATTTAAAAAAAACTGCATCGAAATTCGTTGCTTAGTTTTAAAGATTTAAGCATACATAGGAACAGACAGCGAAAAACGACTTTGTTTTATAATATGTAGTGATTTTAATAATGAGCATATCAAAGTTACATTTTAGACAATTCGGTGATTTTAGCATAAATAGATGCATCTTATTTTAATTAATTCGGTTATGCGACAACAAAGAAAGTCATATTATTTTTCACCTGTGTTTTTTGTTTTTTATCATACAATCTTACATTTTGATAAATTGAATAAATACAAACATGTGTGCTAATTTTCCAATCGCTTACGATAACAATTAAAAGGGGTATTTTTATTTATGAATAGCAACACTGCGCAAACGCAACGCAAGTTAGTCGTAAAAAGTTATCAGTGGAAATGCACGCGTGATTGTTTCTGTGCCTTTGTGACAAACGAAAGCGACACGACTGTCGTCAAAATGTAAGTACCAAAAAATAATTCTTTTTATGAAATCATATCAAACTAGATAATTTAGAAATTATTCGTAACTGGTTTCAATAATACGTTATAAAACATTGATTTAATGTGAAAGTATAAGACGCGACGCGCAATGCGATCTGGCAACGTCGCATAAGCTCGCGCCGCGTATACACGAGGTTGCCATCATAGGCTATCTCAAACCGTTATTTTTTTACTCTTCTGAAGTACTTTGTAATGGCAGTAAAACTAAACATAGACAGACCCATATAAAATGTTTTTTCGGTTATTTACAGGTCAACTACTGGAGACACTCAATATAAAAAAATCTAAATAATCGACCACAGACTGCTGTTTGAAATAACTTCACGACTTCAGAAGATCGACAAACGGCAAAATGTAATCTCTGTCAAAAGATTATAAAAACTAACGGCGGATCAACGAGCGGAATTCATACTCATATGCGAACTAAGCACCTTGTCGGTACAAAGGAAATTCCAAAGTCTTCAAATCCTTCGACGTCAACACCATCAATGACACAAAATAAGCCGCCGCCCAAGAAATCCAAAATTACCGATCATTTTAAAAGCACTAATTCAAGGGAAATGGTGGTAGCTAGATTAGCCGCGTTAGATGATCTGCCATTAAGCAAATTTTGCACGTCTGAAGATCTACGAATACTATTTAAGAAATCCGGATATAACCTACCAACTTCACCTTCAACAATCACTAATATAATTTTGAATCAAAAAGAAATAATTCAAAACAATTTGAAGAAAAAATTTAAGGAAATGAAAGATAACAACAAAAGGTTAGACGTATTATATAAATCAGAAGGAGTTGAATCTGCACCCGCAGCTGTGGGTGAAGAACTACGTCTGAAGATTCTAGTTCCACGGACATAAGTTACGACAGTGTACGAATCAAACGGGGCTTTTATAGTTGGCCTTTCACGTTCGCAAGTCACTAATCCACCAGAATTACAAATACGTCATAGAAAAGGTGCGAAAACTCTCAAAATACTTCAGAAAATCACCTACCTTAAATGATTTACTCCAAAGTTACGTTATCGAGGAACATGGCAAAGAAATCCATTTGATGTTAGACGTGAAAACCCGTTGGAGCAGTTTAGCGGATATGGTTGGTCGCTTTCTTAACCTCAAAGATAGCATTACTCTTTCATTCAAGTCAATAAGCTCTTATTGACTTGAAATCGAATATGACAATTCATGATGAAGATTTCACTTTATTAAATAACATTCATCTAAGCCTTAATGTCATCAAGGCTACTGTCACTAGACTTTGTCACCGTGATGTTACACTTTTGACAGCTGATGCTTGTCTTAAATTCATTCTGCGAAAACTAGACTAAGCTATATATAGGGTGGCTGATACGTGTGCACGGACTCACCCTGCATCGGTGGATAGAGCGGTGGCTTTCCTCCCATATGTCAAAGGGGTGACGGATCTGGTAGGACACTTGTTACACCGAAGATACAGCATCAAGACTATCTTCCGTCCCCTTACACAACTTCGACATCTACTGCGCTCTCCAAAGGATAAAAGAGACCCTCTGGGTGTCCCCGGTGTTTATATGATTCCCTGTGATTGTGAAAAATGTTACGTCGGGGAGACAAAGCGGAACGTTTCTACGAGACTCAGCGAGCACATACGTTCCATGAAGAACCAAGATATCAACGGATCCGCGGTGGTGGAGCATGCACTGAGCTCTGATACGCGTCACCTTATCCGTTTTGATAAGGTGAAGATCTTGTCGCGGGAGAAGCACTTTGTACCCCGGAAAATTCGAGAAGCCATAGAGATAGGGAGGCGGCCGAATTTTAATAGAGATGGGGGCTGGAGTTTACCTCCTACATGGAAGCCGGGCCTTCGTGGTGCTCGTTGTTATGTGGAAAGCGAGTCTGTTGAAGACACAGTGAGCTATGCATGCAGAGACGCTCTAAATAGTTTGGATGGCAGCGATAGTGAAGCGGATCTCACGAGTGCCTCGGCGCAACCCTACGTCCACCGAATACCCAAACAACAAAACGCGGGCAGCGCGCGAGCGGCGAGAGCGGATGCGCGCAGTGTGCGTAAAAGAGTGCTCGGCGAACGGTTCGCACCTCTGAAAAAGGCTGTCTAAATACAGCTCAGGAGGCGGCCGGGAGAAATATTTAGACATGGCTTACAATTATTTATTGTGCATTCCACCTACAAGCGTAGAGGCAGAGAGAGCGTTTTCCTCTGTGACATATTTGTGTAACCGATTAAGAAGCTCACTTTCAGACAAAAGCTAGGACTATCTTTCCACCCTAAGAACACAATTTCAGGAAGAAAGATCCTCGATGCAGCAGAAATAATAATACTCTGAATTTGTAACTTCAATGTTATAGATCAACTGATCTCTAACAAAGTGCCGATCGCGTAAGAGAATTATATTAAAGTATTAGTAAAGATGTGTTTCCTATATTTTAAGTTTACAGATGTCATTTTCTAGTTTCTTGTACGTTGTACATATTTGATAGCTAATAATGCAATTGGTTATTTATAGGAATTACCTAATAATGGTTTGACTGGATTTTTTTTGTTGGGACTATTCCCACCCACATTCCCATTACTGTGACTCCTGTAAACCAGGATCTACAGCAATGACCAAAACACCAGAAAAGTTACACCGAGCTCGATCTCGGTGATGTCCCAGGAGAAGTTAGCATGTCTTGGAACCCGCAACGAAATTAATCAGAAGATAATGTGAGGAAGTAAGAAAAGAACGTAATGCCTCTTCCCTCCTTTGCAAAGCGGGAGACCTGGAAAGCAACTAGGTGTAAATCCCATAGAAATAGGGAAGCACCACGGTAATAGTATATTACGGGTCCTATGTGAGCTATGTTTGATTCCAGTAATATGTATGGCAGAAACGTTTAAAAGCACGAAAATTTACCCTCGATGCCACGAGATCCGCATAGTAAACTACTCCCGACGTTACTTGTAAACAATTAAGCATATTATATCGCTCATTTTGCCAAATGCTACACTCCCAAAGTATATAATGGGCGGTCTGATCATATTTGGCGTCAGCAGTTGAACATTGACAGAACGGTGACTCAACCAGCTTAAACGAATGTAATTTGCTCCTAAAGTTACCATGTCCCGTAAGAAATTTAGCAACACAGTGATCAACCTCCAGCCAGGACATTCCCAGGCGTTCACGAACGTCTGGGAAAAACTGGTAGAGGTGGCGCCCTTTGATGGAAGTGTTCCAACGCAGCTGCCACTCGTCTAAAAGTTCTTCACGTACATTATCACGATACAGTCTGGCAATTCTATGGCGATCTCTTACTAACAAAAACCTATCATCCATGCCATCCTTGGCCGAATAGTATAAAGCCGCGCGTCTCTGAATTTCGAGATCAACCGGGAGGACCCCTGCCATCACTGGCAGAGCCTCCGTGCTAACCGTCCTGTAGGCCTTGCATAAAAATATCAATGCAAGGCGTTGACTTTGCAGTAACTTTAAACGTACAGCACCAACAGTAGCCTTATCTGCCCATACCGGCGCCCCGTAACACATACAGCCTAGATAAGTGGCCCCGTAAACGACCTTCAGTGTTTTGAACGAAAGTCCCCATGTAGCAGTAGATATTCTCGACAACGCATAAAAGCTATTTTTAGCCTTTTCACCTACAGTTTTTATGTGCTCAACGAATGCAAAATTTCTCTCTAAAATCAATCCTAAATAGCAAACCGAAGTTTTATTTTAAATGTAAACGTTATTGAATTTAATGCGTGGTGGTACTTTCAAACTTCCTTTTAAAAGCAACTGAAATGTTTTGTTGGGTGCAAAAAATAACCTGTTTCGTACGCCCCACTCCGCAACGACGCGCAAAAACGTGTGGGCCAAGCTCTCGAGTCCCGCACGAGTATTCGACTGAACGAGCAACATACCGTTATCGGCGTATCTTGTCATTGAACAGCCCTCCGGTAATGGTAAACTGAAAAAGTCATCAAATCCTAAGTTCCACAAGTGTGGGCCTAGCACAGACCCCTGAGGACAGCCTATTGTTAACGTTTTGGTAGCAGAATAATGACCTAATTTTAAAGTGGTTGTACCTTGTGAAAAATATGAATAAATAAGAGAGTAAATATTTCTATAGCAACCGCGAGACTTTAATTTCATTAATAGCATTGGCCACTAAGCGTTATCGAAAGCCCCGGAAATATCTAGGAAGATGGCCAGCACATATTGAGAAACCGATGAAGTGACAGTTTTTCGCACTGATATCGCTGCGTCAATAGTAGATTTTCCTGCTGTAAATCCAAATTGATTTTCGTGAAATTTAATACCGCCCGGCAGGAGCCGGGGTACTATGAGACGCTCTAAAAGCTTTTCCAAGGAGGGCAACAATGTGATCGGTCGGTACGACTTAGGGTCATCTGGCGGTTTGTCGCCTGTTTTAGGAATAATCCGAATATAGCCACATCGCCAAATACGGGGGAACACTCCCTCGTAAATACATCGGTTAAAATCATTTAATATTATTTCACCCGACAGCTTGCAAGCCTCCTTTATCATTTTGTTAGATATTTTATCGTCACCCGACGCCTTACCTATATACAACGACCTAACAATTTCGAGGAACTCATCAGAAATTGGTAGGTCTGACTGGGGTGAGTATGGTGGCTCAAGAGCCCACTGTCTTATCTGTCGGTGATAATCACTATCGTTCTCCGAGTAGTCGTCGGGTATAAGTGAATCCAAGAGGTAATCCGCGGTTTCCTTCAGACCTATAGTATGCGAGTTGTTAATTTTGATATTTCGTACATAGGCAAGATCAACAGAACGGTTAGCCCTAAACTCATGGTATATAGGCGACCACGGACCCTCAGCTTCCAGCCCATGCACTAGTTTACGTAGCAAATTACCCTTTGATTTTTCAACAGCCGCCCTGTAATGGGACCTGGCAACTCTAAGAGCAAGTAAAGTGCTATTGTATTCCGCACCGGCACTAATTTTATGCTTTTTAAAATAATTTAATTTTCTACGAGCTCTCCGGAAACGCCTTCGAAGCTCAGCTAAACGATTACTCCACCAATCGCATGTCCGAGTGTTGTTAATAGATCCACGACCAATGGCCACGTCGGCACAGTCGGTAAAAGTTTCTGACATTAACGAAGCACTCTCTTCGACAGACAGGTTACCACGACCAAAATCTTTAGCGTGAGCCGCAAACAGAGAACCAAAGAGCTCCCAGTTTGCGCCCCTACTTTTATGTTTAAAATTACAAGTAGTACTTTGCGCCTCTCGTGCATCACCGGGTAAGAGCTTGTAAACGATTAGACGATGGTCACTACAGGACGCATCCTGGAGGACACGCCATTCGGATATCGAGACGTCGCCGCGTGAAAGCGTCACGTCAATAGAAGACTCACCCATAGGGCTGCAAAAAGTAGGTGGTGCATTGGGACAATTGTGTATAGATAAATTCATTTCTGCAATGAATAATGTAGAAGCAAAGGTCAAAGAATAATCATAGGCGCTGATCCTATGATTATTCTTTGACCCGCAAGAGACTGCAGGACGTGCGAAGATGGTGTAAGTGAGGATCGATATGATGTGAATTTTGAAAGTAGCAGCTCACAACAAACACCCTATAGGCCGAGGAAGTAACCTCAGCAACAGCACAATTAGATGTCATTTGGTTGCTCAAAGATGTTACAGTAATATTTGTACTAGAAACATAAATCCCAGCTCGTGCCTTGGCATGTAATTGTACCACTCTGTTACGCAGGTGGGCGCTCTGATATTGTTCCTGTAAGAGGACAATGTCTAATTTGTTCTCTATTACTAGGCGGTCCAGTTCCGCCGTGGCTGCCCTATCGTTGTGTAAATTAAGCTGTCCTATAATTAGATTTTTCATGTTCCAATATTTTTTTTTTATTAAATGAAACAGCTACAGGTAGTTTGTGCTCAGAATGAGCTGCTGCAGCCTATGCTTATAGGTATGACACTCCCGAGAGCCGCAACGGTGGTCATGGGGCTTTTTAAACCTTTTGCAGGTTATACAGATGGGTTTTTAAACCCAGGACTGTCTTTATGTGGACATGCTCGTGTATCATGTTCCTCGCCGCAATTAGCACAGCTGGGTGACTTGCTGGTACAAAATTTGTGAACATGACCGTATTGTTGACAGTTCATACAACGCACTACCTCGAGGTCATCGATAAATCTACAAGTGGCCCAATCAATAAATAATTTATCCTTCGTGGCCACCAAATGATTCCGGATCTCCGGCTCCAGCTCCATACCCACCCACGAACGACCGTTAGCTAAACGACGCCTACGAACTATTTTGGAATTCTTAATAAAATCCTCCTCGCTAATTTTTAATTCGTCCTTAATGTTTTGGCGATATAAGGCTCTAATAAAGTCATGGTCTTCCATAGACCCAGGAACATCTTTAACTAGGATTCGCGGTTTACGATCCTTGGGTATTTCTAAGCGCAAGCCCGCCGATTCGATTGCGTCCACTGATTCCAACGTCTTGAGTTGGCTTTCGCTCGCAACACGAAGTACTACACCCAATTTCGCGGTTTTTTTAATGCCTACAATTTGGAAGCCATCGTCACTGGGCTTGATAGCTTTCATAAGTACCTGTTTAATCGCGGACGCTGTTGTGAACTCGGTTGAACTATCAGGCGCGGGGTAAGCCACCACACAGGGTCGGGCTGGAAGAGCCTTCACTGCTGCTGGGGCGGGGGCCGATTTAGCTGGTAAACGTAACCTTAGTTTATCCGCATATGACATTTTTGGTTGCTGACATTTAAGTACTTGCAGTTCTTTGGCCATATTTGCCACCTTAGTTTCGTTGCATGACGATTTTAATGCCAGAATAGAAATAATACCGGTCAAGCGCTGGTTTAAATCCATGATAGAAGTTTTATTAGACAAAGTGATTCGCGATCCCTGATCGTTGATTATATTATTTATTGTAGCGACATAACTGTTGCCTGCTCGACTAACGTGCAATATTCGCCTTGTTTATGGTATTCGGACAAGTCACTATTGACCAATTTAACTGATTGTACCCGTTTGTTTACATCTTCGGGTGTTTGGAAAAGTTTGGAAAACCGGAGACATTTCACTAAAAAGTCGCTTTGCCGGTGGCGAACTTATAGTAGCACATACGCGTTTACCTCCCCCTCTATCGGGAGGTTCATCTCGGAAGGGCATTATTTTTTAACACTGATTATACAGCACAAATAAAAAAAAGTGTCTAAATAAAGTGTAAACAATAAAATTGTCGGCGCTACTTAATTCACTGATACCCACTTTAGAATGAAAATCAAAAAAACTTACCTACTGATAAATAGCAATATTTACGCGATTAACGACAATAAACCCAAGTTTCACTTACGTGTTACCGAAACACAATCACTAAAATATCCCATAAACCAATTCACGAGCTGGGAATACAAAGTTAAACCAAAGAAAAAATATTAAAATTACGGAGCGATCGCACAGACCCGCTTGCTCAACAAGAGCGAGAGGGAAGAGTGACTGAATAACCGATTGTTGTCTAGATGTTTTAAGTGTTGTTTTATTTTGTCAGTTTTCACTTTATTATAAAAAAGATTGATTGCAGAATGCATACTGATTATTTTGTTAATATAAGGTGATTTTATTTGTAAAAACTGTGTTCTATTATACCGTTTTCCTCAAAAAAGTAGTTGTAGTAGGTAAAAAAGAGAACATTTCAATACCAGTATCCCATTATTGGAATTTTTTTTTCGGTATTAATACCGGTATTGAAAATATTCGACATTCAAAATCCCCACACTAAATAGTATTTAAGCAATGTTTCATCACTCAATCAGTACATTAAACTGTCAGAAGCCAAGCCAATACTCAGAGACACACCCTGAAAAAGCGAGATTGGGTGCTATGTTGCGTCCGGCAGTTTAGGCTAATGTTCCATGAAATTATAATACCTATATTTCGTACTCTTTCTTATTCAAATTTGGAAGTTGAAATACGTAAATATGTATGAATTTATTCGAAGTTGCTGTATACCGTGACTATGACGATTTCTACCAGTATCACTTGATTTGACAGCCGCTGCTATTAACAGATAGTTTATCAGTAGTTATCTTCAAAACTTGGCCAAGTATATTGTAAGCATAAATTGTAAACTTTTCAAGGCTTTCGTTGCTTTTATAGCTGAAAATAGTCATGGAGTTTAATTTGTTTAGGTTCATTTAGCAATAAAATCTAGTGTATCCACGCAAACTTTGAAAAACTTTACTAATTTTAAGTTATACTTCCGGACTATTAACTGAATATTTATTATATTGTTTAAGTTTTTGGGCATTTACGAGTATGTTGTTGCATGTTCAAGTTACTATGCTTATTTTTTACTTTTGCTTCTTAAGATAGCGCTAGTGGAATTGAGAACACGAAAAAACGTTAACCTTTAGCGTAGTGTATTGGTGGGTTTAATATAAAAAATATCAATATTTCAAACGGACAGTTTCAATTTTTTTACATTATACAATAGAAATATAACTTAAATGCAAAATTTTCAGATAGGCATAACTACCCCACTGATTTTATATCAGATCTGAAATAGTATTTATTTCATATTGAAGTTCGAGACAATCGGTTGCAAGAATTACAAATCCTAAACTACTTAAAAAATAAATAATTTCTTTAGTAGGGAACTATTATTACATTAAAATTTAATGGTTACAATGAAAAAATACTCTACTTTGTACTTTACACAATATTTTTCTTTCAATAATTTTAAAACACATTTTAAACTATGACACAATAATGGGCGATCGTTTCAATTATTTGCCGCTCAATTACCAACCAAGCTTTCATGTCACTTTTCTGTATTGTATTATCGAGTTTATGCTCGTAAATCTATATTATCTGGCAGCCCGCCAAAATGCAGTCAGTCTTTGTAAACAAATACATAATTATAGGCACAAGTAAATTTCTGAGATAGATTTGACGCATAGATATCTTTACTAGAACTTGTTAGTATAGATCTTTTTACTGTTAGTTTAGTTACTGGGATGGACCCGGCCACTGCATTAGGGGGGGACCGGAGGCCCTTCCGCCCGCCGTGCCAGCCAGCCGCATTACCTTCGCCTGCCGTTGGAGAGTTAGAGCCTCGCTTAGTCTCCTGCGTCACCGGTACACAGGCACCCTTCCACAATCAACTTTCTAAATCCCCCTTTTTAAAAAAATACATGGCTCCAAAAAATTAGAAAAATGGTTCCACAGCGGCATCGTCGTCCACGCTGCATGTGGACTTTTGCAACATCAGGGGAATACACACAAACATCAACGCAGTCCACCTCCACCTTGAGATTGCGCAGCCGACCTTATTTTTCTTGACGGAGACAAAGATATCATGCCCGGCCGATACATTTTATTTGATGTACCCCGGCTACAAACTGGAGTACAACTTCAGGTGACAAGCCGGGGTATGTATGTACGTCCGGGATGATATCTGCTGTCGCCGTCTTGAGAGCCTTGAAGACTGGGACCTGTCTACATTATGGGTACTCGTGAATCACGGGGGCCACATCCGGATTTACGCGTGCATTTACAGGTCTCACAGCGGTGACACGGACACAGTTCGCCTCTTTGACGACCTGCAAAACACGACTGACAAAGTCATTGAGCAGTATCCCTCTGCAGAGATAGTGATGCTGGGGGACTTCAACGGTCACCATGTTGATTGGTTGGGTTCTCTGCGCACTGACTTTGCGGGGAGAGCTGCACACGAATTTGCCCTGAAGGATACCAGATAAGGAGAACGAGCGGAATGCTTCGGTGGACCTCCTGCTGACTATGCGTCCGGACGGATACACTGTCTCAGTTGATGCGCCGCTTGGCACATCAGACCACTGCCTCGTCCGGGCGCAAGTGCCTCACGCTAGGCCTGAACCACTCCGGCCTAAGGAGTGGCGTCATGGATGGCACTATAAGTCGGCAGACTGGGATGGACTGCGAGAATTCTTTGCGTCATACCAGTGGAAGCGGCTTTGCTTCACTTCAGATGATGTGAGCTCCTGCGCTGCTGGATCTTGGCGGGCATGGAATGTTATATTCCTCACCGCTGGATTCCCGCAGGGGCCAAAAAGCGTCCGTGGTTTAATCGGCTTTGCAGAGAAGCTAGAATGCTAAAGGACTCTGCCTATAAAGCTTGGACCACGGCTCGGGCTAATAATGACATCAACATCTCTAAAGTGAAACGTAAACCAAATGCCGCTTCGAGGACCAGCAAAAAAACAATTGCCAGGGCTAAGTTCGACTTCATCGGCAGAATTGGTGAACGACTAGCAGACTACCCTTCTGGGAGTCGTGAATTCTGGTCGCTTGCCAAAGCTGCCGAGGGAAACTTTTGTCGGTCTGATTTACCACCCCTACTTAAACCCAACGGTAGTTTGGCTCAGAGTGCCAAGGCAAAATCCGACCTTCTGGGTTCTCTCTTTGCCTCTAACTCGACTATGGACGACGGGTGCACTTTGCCGCCTGACGTCCCGTTGTGTGGAACTTCCATGCCGGAAATTAAATTCACACAGCAGGTGGTCCGGCGAGAGCTTCAGTCCCTCGACGTTCATAAGTCGAGTGGGCCAGACGGTATACCCGCGGTGGTACTCAAACAGTGTGGTCCCGAGTTGTGTCCAGTACTTACACGTCTTTTTACAATTTCGTATTCCACGAAACAAGTCCCGGCTTCATGGAAGAAGCAAATATGCATCCTGTGCCTAAGAAGGGAGACAGAACCGATCCGTCCAATTATAGGCCGATAGCCGTTACCTCCCTTCTAGCTAAGGTGATGGAGCGTGTTATTAATACACATCTCCTGAGGTACCTGGAAGAACAAGACCTGCTCAGTGACCGGCAGTACGGTTTCCGTCACGGTCGCTCGACTGGTGATCTTCTTGTATGCCTTACACACCGCTGGGCGACGGCTATCGAGAGTAAGTGGAAGGCTCTAGCTGTGAGTTTTGATATCTCAAAGGCCTTTTTGCGATTGGGTATCCAGCTTTTTGGCCGGTAGAACTATCAGAGCCGTTGTTGGCGGACTTATGGCCATAAATGCTGGGGTCCCGCAGGGCTCAGTGTTGTCACCCACCCTGTTTTTGCCGCATATCAATGACATGCTGTCCATTGACGGCATTAATTGCTATGCAGATGATAGTACGAGTGACACTTATTACACGGGTCGCTCCAATATCCCCCGGTCTGCATTGGAAGAAAGTCGTAAACAACTTGTGTCTGAAATCGAGGCTTCCCTTGCAAGAGTGTCAGATTGGGGTAGGCAAAATCGTGTCGAATTTAACCCTACCAATACTCAAGTTTGTGCATTCACCGCTAAAAAAGGCCCATTTACTTTAGCGCCGCAATTCCAAGGCACACCTCTTTCCATCTCCAATAGTATTGGGATCCTTGGTGTTGAAGATCTCTAGTGACGTCCAATACCGAAGTCATTTAGAAGACAAGGCGACGCTGGCGTCCAAAAACCTCGGAGTGCTCAACAGGGCGCGGCAATACTTTACTGCAGAGCAAACACTGCTCCTCTATAATTCGCAAGTGCGGCCGTACATGGAGTACTGCTGTCACCTTTAGGCTGGTACACCTGAATACCAGCTTCGACCTTTCGACTCGGTAGAACGGCGTGCTATGAGGATGGTCAACGATCCTCTACTAGCGGGCGGTGTCGAACCCCTTCGCGACAGGAGAGACTTTGCCTCCTTAAGTGTGTTCTATCGCCTGTACAACGGTCTGTGCTCTGAGGAATTGTTTGACATGATGCCCACGTCTACCTTCTATCATCGCACCGCTCGCCATAGACAGGGTGTAAACCCTCACACTTTGCGTCGGAGCGCTCACATACGGCTAGATCCGATAGAGGCTTTATTTCGCGTACGCTTAGGTTGTGGAATGAGCTCCCTGCCTGGGTTGTTCCGAACGTCTACAGTATGGAGTTCTTCAAAAGGGGTCTTAGAAGGTTTTTAAAGGGTCGGCAGCGCGAGTGCTGCACCTCTGGTGTTGCAAACGTCCATAGGCTAAGGTGACCACTTTCCATCAGGTATGCTTCTCTGCCACCTCAGTGGTATAAAAAACAGTCTTGTGTTTAAAAGGTATTATAATAAAAATTAAGTGTTTAGTACTTAGTAATAAAAAATATCGATTCGAAATTAAAACCTCGTATTCGGAAACTCAGGTCTATGGTTCCGTGAATTATTCTTTGTTCGAATTATGTCAGGGGCGAAGCAAAGGGGTCATTCTACAATAATGCTTAAAAATTTGCCCGATTTGTCGACATTTATGACTACTGCTCCGCTCTCAAGGGTAGTAGCGTGATGATATATAGTCTATAGCCTTCCTCTATAAATGGCTATCCAACACAAAAAGTATTTTTCAAATCCGACCAGGAGTTCCTGAGATTAGCGCGTTCAACCAACCAAACAAACAAACTCTTCAGCTTTATATATTAGTATAGATTTATAAGCGACGGGATTAAATAGTTGCGACGGGAGTCCGAAGTAAGTCACGGGTGAAGCCGGAGGGTTCACCTAGTTAAATATAAATAAGTAACCCTTCGTGTGGGTTTTGCGTGACTAGAAAGAAATAATATCTTTCTTCTTCCATCAACCTACACTTAAAACTTTCCCAATTTCATTATATCGGATGAATAGTCAATTCTAACTTTTTGCGTTAAATGTGCCCTTTCCGTAATACATTAATGGTTTTATAAACAAACTTGTAGCTGGTATGACAGCGATTAGATCAGCACTTTTGTAACAATGAACAGCTGACTTACATATAACCGAAAAAGTTACCCATTTATAGATGAAAAATGATTCATTACTAAAATTGAGGAGCGCAAAGTTAATTATCTAAAAATAAGATACTTAATATAAGCCTGTGCTATTAGATTAGCCATTTGATAAACATAGGTACTTATATATTTTGATACATGTATATTGTACACAAGGTGACCCCCCGGCTTCGCCCTAACCGTATATATTTGCAAATATATACGGTTGCATCACAGTATATATTTGCAAATATCATGTTAGTTAAACAGAACATACATTTATACGATAGACACAGTGACATACATTCGATAAATACTAGAAATAAGCATAAATTAGTTGGAACGCATCATCGTTTACAAAAGGTTCATGACTCTTTTGCAGGAATTGGCGTACGCCTATATAATAAAATTCCTTTAGACATTATGAACCTGCCGTTACATAAATTTAAGGCGGATATTAAGACGCACCTCTTGAATAGGGCTTATTACAGGATTAATGATTATTTAAATGATAAAAATAAATGGAAATGAGTTGCTTGCTCTTCGCTCGAGCTATTTAGGATTCGAATGAATCTTGTGTTATTTTGTACTTGTCCTGAATCTGCATATGTATATGTTGTATTTTTACATTTCTACATTGTGAATAATTTGAAACGTCAGACAACTAAAGGCTTTCAAATTGGCTGCGTTTAGTTCCGTTAATAACTAATATACAAATATGTTATTTGAATTTGTTATTGTGTGAGCACCAAGTAGACTTATTTATTATTTTGAAATTGACATGATAGTTGCTGTGCAGTTTTTGGGTATGTCATGCTCGCCTAAGTGTCTTGGCAGTGGTGGCGTATGTATCGGGTCGCCTTATTCCCTATAATACGATTGAGTAGGGCGATGGCTGATATATACGTCATACCCGTGAACGGGTGCCGTCTGTTGGGACTGGTCAGCTCATAGCTGTAATAGCAATTATTACAAATAATATTATTTAAATTTAAGGCAAACTAAGTTTAGTCGACTGTTCTCACATAAATGCCAAAAAAAAAAAAAAAAAAAAAACTGACTGCTAGCTGAGGTGACGCGGTTGGTGCGCGACACTGCATTTTGATTGGCTCTCCTAATGTCATGTTGATCGTAAATGCATTTTGATTGGTCAGAACCGCTGCGTGCAGGTCGTAAGCCAATGGCAAACTTATTACTTAATATTTTCTAGATTCAATCGTGTTTTTTTTTCAATTACACAAATGTTCTAGTACTGCACTAATTATTTATCGATATCCATTATAGTGAACACATTCTATTTTATTTCTCTCCTAATCTATAGATTATGAAAATACTAAGCCTTACCATGTAAAAATTCGTAAGTAGATATAAAAAAGCTTCACCATGTAAAAATCGTAAGTGTGTAATAAAAAACCTCTTTTTCGTTGAATGTGAACGTATGTTGAGCATTTATTTGACACCTGTAGGGTTGTAATGTCGGCGAAGTGATGATACCTTCTTTAATTTTAGTAATTTATGTACATATTAAACTATCGTATTTAATAAATTAAACGATGATTTTTATTTTACTTTTCTTTTATTTTTAAAAGCCAAAAATAATAATAATCAGGATTTGCACTAGTTATGCTATCAATGGGGAAGAAAACGCAAAACTTTTATGTAGAGGGCGCTGTGTGTTTGTAACACAGAAAACGTTGTTTCAAATCAAAACCTATAGTCTGCTTCGTCTTGCGTTTTGTTTTTGCTCTAGGTTTCTTTTTTGTGGTGGAATAAAGCTTTACAACTTGTATTCTGCCTGGAGAGTCGATGAATTAAATGAGAAATTTAAAAAAGTAAAAAGAGCCACACAAGGAATCATTCGTGAATATATAATTAAAAACGCGTATTTCGAACGAAATAGTATAAAGATTGACAGTTGCTTTTAACAAACATTTGGCGCCCTCTACAATGAACTATTTGACAGTTTTCTTCCCCATTGAGCGGTGAAAATGAAATTGTTGAATGAATTGTTCACTCAGCTTAGGTCGTTCCTCATGGTACATCCATCCAGGGGTCATCAGGATAACAACTAGGTAAATCCTTTTCCTATTGCCTCATCCTGGCAAGGAACAATGTAAGTGTAATTTTAATGTTGTAAGCCACACCTACATTTTAAAAGAGCATCCATTGACTTTCTTGCTAGATTCTTCTTAAAGTGTAGGCTGCCCTTAGAACTGGCAACTAGAATAGCTCTAATTTTGATATGATTTTAAACATAACATTGATTTTGTTTTTGTTTTGTATAAATTCATTACTATATTATTGGTCAAACATCATGTCATCATCAAACTAATGTAATTACTGGCGGTTAAAAAAGAGTGGCTATGAGTTTTATTGCCAGGTTCTTCCTCAGGCTCTACCTATTGCTTTGCGAATCTGGCAGTAAATGTAAATGTAGAAGCAATAATCTTGACGTTCATAAGTGTTACTTTGTGGCCTACATGAATTTATATTATAATTTATATTTATATTATTTATTTTATTTTTACCTATATTTCATTCATTCATTCATTTCGTGACGTACTTCGAACTCCCGTCGCACCTATTTAATCCCGGCGCCTATAAATTCTACAATAATGCATACATAAAAATTTGTCCAATTTGTCGACATTAAGACTACTGCTCCGCTCTCCAGGGTAGTAGCGTGATGATATATGTATAGCCTTCCTCGATAAATGGGCTATCTAACACAAAGAGAATATTTCGACTCCGACCAGTAGTTCCTGAGATTAGCGCGTTAAACAAAACAAGCAAACTCTTCAGCTTTATAATATTAGCATAGATATGAAACACCTAAACCCCGAAACAAACATTTGAATGATCACACAAATTATTATTGTTTCGACCCGGGATTCGTCCCCGAGACCTCAGTATGGCAGTTAAATACAACTACGCCACCCCGTGGCAATAATTTATGATTAACTTACAGACGCATGTTGTGCCCACAATGACTGCCTCCGGGGTCAACTGATTAACTTTCCTTTCGAGGCATGGAATCGCTCGATAATAAATATTCCACAAAGTAGTTACCCATTCGAGGATCAGCCATAGTGAATGTTGCTCAGCGCCAGACCTACCAGCGCTTCAAATATTACATACCTAATCATCCCATTCCCGTTCTGTCCTCTTAATTTTCCATTTGTCCTTCGTCATCCAGTTCTAGCGTCATACCGGAACTAATTACGCATAAACTCCAGATGAATTTTGTTGAAAACACATAAATTAGTGTATAAATCTGTCTTAATGAAACTAATAATGTGGCAACCAAGAAATTAAATCTTGACAGTTATCCAAATAATCGATTCATTTGTACATAAGATACTTAAAAAAATGAAATATACCGTTGTAGCTACGGCTACTTACTACTAGCATTGTGGGCGACTGCAGCTATTAAGATCGTATTATGTAGACCAGTATGAGTAAGTGGGCTGTGTGATCTTTTTCTCTGCCAAAGTTACCAATATTGATATGGTAGACAAGAGCATTACCCAAACCACATACTAAATAACAGTCTAATATTTTTGGCACTGTTTCTCGGAAGTTGCCACGCCAGGCAATGCACGGTAGGGCAAATAAGATTATTTGATTACTGATTAAATGAGATTATCAATTTCAGTACATTGCTATGCGTTGCTAAGTAATCAAATACAGTGTGTGTTAGACATTTCTTGTCAGTAAGCTTTTAAATTTTAATTCAACATCAATGAATTGTTGATCAATGAAATCTTTAAATTTAATCAATATCCCCCAAAAAGAGTTTACCATTCTATTTATGGCGTGTTTAAACACAAATCTAGCACATAATCGCGGCAACATAATCAGTATATAAGGTGCCATCAATGCAGTGGTATCGCGTGCTAAACGTTCGTAAAATGAGAGCCTAGTGCAATGGGCCCTCGGCCAAGACACTGAAGCCGAGCCGTGTCTACACCATTAATCCAACATTATACGAAACTTAACATCCACCGTTCAATTATTAACCCTGGTACTGCTTGTACCAGGGGCTGAGCCCCACACTACACTACCTGCTTCCTGCCAACTTTGTTCCGTGAGGCGAATAATGAATGTTGTTACAAAGCAATAAATAACTTTTCGGTGCCTACCAAAGGGTTTCTTTCAGTGACACTTAATGAAATCTACTCTTTGATATTTCAGCTTGTTAATCCTCAACATAAAGACGAAAAGTTTGAATTCACTAAAACCTTGATGAATCTTAAAGACAGTTGTCATGACGATTAATAAATTGAATGTAGAAGTTGTATTTTATTAGAAGTTTAACAATTAGAGCGATGTTTGCGCAGGCAGTTCTATTTTCGTGGCGGAATAAATCATGTTTCGCCTTGACTTTGGTTAGACCAACTGGTCGTCGGCGGCGCACGGCGGCAATCCCAATCATCGTCAAGTTACGTATACTGTACACAATAACTACCCATAACTTTGAAACTTCTGATCGTTAAGTGCTATTAGCCTGTAAGACTGCTTTTGACTATGATTAAAGAAATCTATCGCCACAGTGACGTAACTATCCTACTATTATAATAAACGCGACAGTTTGTAAGTATGGATGTTTGTTACTCTTTCACACAAAATCTACGGAATGGATTTTGATAAAACTTTACAATAAAATAACTAACACATAGGCTACTACATAAATAATGTCATAAAACATCATGTACCTCCCCCATTCAGAGACTTTCATCAGGTAGTCTGTCCATCTTACGAGAATCCCAATTTTTGGTACGCGGTCGCCACTCGAGAACATTTCGGCCCCAATAGGTGTCAGTTTTACTTAAGGGCGATGCTGTGGGGGTCCCCAAGTTAATTAATCCCGTCGCACCTTTTTAATCCCGTTGCTTATAAATTCTACAAGCCTAAAGCCTTCCTCTATAAATGGGCTATCCAACACATAAATAATAGGGGTTAAAGTATGAAATTGCCGTTTTATTGTAATATGTTTTTTGAATTGACATAGAATCTTCATAGTTTGAGGTTTTCGAATGAAAGTTTTTTCACATAGTTTCTTTGATGTTCTTTTTTTAAAAATTTGTGAATCATTTGAATATTGACTTTCAATTGTTTTTGTTATTCAACTTAGACGAGAAAGAAATAACTCGAATTTTCGCAGTAGGATACTGCGAAAATTCGAGTTATTTTTTAATACGAGTTCCGACGCGGAAGTAACGCTGCAGAAACAGCCCGCAATATCAATATGGCGTTTGGTGAGAGGTCTGCTAATGAACGCACCGTGCGATTTTGGTTTAAACGCTTTCGTGATGGAAACTTCGACTTGAAGAACGAGCCACGAGGAAGACCCACACAGGTGAATAACGATGAATTAAGAGAGATGGTGGAAGCCGATCTTAGTTAAACTACCCAGGAATTAGCGGCATGGTTTAACGTTACCTTACCCACAATACTGACTCATTTGCGTCAAATCAATAAAATAAAAAATACGAAAAATGGGTGCCTCATAATTTTGACTGATCTGCAGAAAGAAACGCGTGTTGAAACTTGTGTTGCCTTGTTGAATCGGTACAGAAATAAAGGAATATTGGATCGAATTGTGACATGTGATGAAAAGTGGATTCTTTATGATAACCGTAAAAAATGCAATGGCTACCGACCCTAGGTCAAACGCCACAACAGTGTCCTAAAGCAAAACTTACCAATAAAAAGGTAATGGTAATTGTTTGGTGGTCTCAGCGTGGTGTTATTCACTATAGTTTTCTCCGATCTGGTCAAGAAATAACGGCAGATGTCTATTGTGCCGAACTCCGAACATTGTTGGCAAAACTAGCAGTAAAACAGCCCCGACTCATGAATCGATCTGTACCATTATTGCTCCATGACAACGCGAGACCTCATACAGCACGAGAAACCGTTTTGACCCTTCAGGAACTGCAGTTAGAAACCATTCGTTATCCTCCGTTTTCGCCAGACCTTGCTCCAACGGACTACCATTTTTTTCGTGATTTGGACAGTTATCTACGTGACAAGAAGTTTTCTTCCCAGGAGGCAGTACAAAATGCTTTCACACAGTTTGTGCAGTCTAGATCCTCAGAGTTCTATCGCAAAGGCATAAATGACCTTCCTATTAGAACCATTATCATTAAATTTGTTATAAACTAAAAAATAAAATTAGATTTTCTGTAAAAAACGGCAATTTCATACTTTAACCCCTAACATATTTTTTTAAATCCGTACAGTTGTTTCTGAGATTAGCGCGTTCAACCAAACAAACAAACTATTTAGCTTTTTAATATTAGTATAGATATTATCGATTACTCTAAAATACAAATAACCGTTAATTAAAATTAACTGTTAGTCTTTCACAATGTTAAAATAAATATTCTTTCTTTTTACACAAGCGTGAAAAATATCATGATGATATTGATATGTCAGCCAAAAGATAAATTCCAACAAATTATATTGCCCGCATCCAACTTTAGAGCAATGCCGAATAATTCATACGTCTTTAATTAAGACTTGGGCCGAAATAATTGCAATTTATTAAGCCGTTGTGGCTTTTAAGCAACATATCAAAGTAATTACATCTTTCAAGAAGCAATATCAAATAAAATATTAATTAAAGACCAGTTCAATTAGACCCCTAAAATAAATATGGCTCGATGACATTTACATGCTTAGTAATGCGCAAAAAATAATAAAATAAAACATTATGCGTCTTATTTGTTAAACCAAATAAGATGAAAAAAACTATCGAGGATGAATACTTACTCTTATCATATCTATTCTGTATCCCTAATTAACCTGTCAGGACTACAGCGTGAAGATAGTTAACTGTATCTATACTATAGCAATATCTATAAAATATGAATAATTGTAAGTATTAATACATAAGTAACATCCTTGATGCACGTGATTCTTTTACGAGTGTAATGCATGAGTCTTGCCTTTATCTTCGAAAATAAATATTATACGCCCACATTTCTCTATATTATTTTTATATCCCACGTAACCGATGGTGCCCATCGCCGTATTGAAATGGTTGAGGTGACCTGCTGTTGAAAATTTTCAAGCTGCCTATAAGGCCTTCAGCTTAGCTTAACGACTAAAATTACATGTTCTGAGTGTAATGAGCAGCTAAAACTGCCTCTGTGGCGCGGTGGGAGTGTATCCGACTGCTACGCATGATATCGTGGGTTCCATTCCCACCCAGGATAAAACTTTGTGTGATGAGCACGATGGTTTATTCTGTGTCTGGGTGTTATGTATGTATTTAGAAATATATAAGTATGTTTCTCTGTCATCTGGTTACCATAGTACAGGCTCTGTTTACTTTGGAATCAGATGGCGATGTGTAAGTTGTCCCAACGATATATAGATTTTATTTTATTTAGCTCAAACTACTTATAGATAGTTGTTTTGATGTTGGCATTGACTTTGACAGAATCTATGATCTCTTTTTAAAGGACTTTTAATATTTATTATTTACGCTCGGATAGACGTTGTGTAACATCTGTCCTGGTTGTAAGAATTTCGATTCAGTTTACAGAATTGTTAAAGATTTTCTCCTATCCGGTATCCGGTGACGGCAATAAGCTTGACATTACCTGGCGGATCAACGAAACTACTGGCAAAGTATATGTGGGTGTTGGTTTGTGTTTGTTAGTTTTTCTACAAACCTCCTCAAAGGTATAGGCATGATTGTATTATATGTTTTAAAGGGATAAAACGATAGTTCAAAGTATGTCGCTGTTGAAGAGGATAAACTGGTTACGGAGTTCAATTTCACATACACTGATTGTAAACCTATCATGGAACTAACTAAAAAACAAATTCAATATTGGTTTATTACCACATGGTAGCTACCCAAATGGGCCCAGTGATGGGTGCTAAAAACTGGCCTACTTAACTCCTATTATGACTGTATAATATGACTGCGTCTAATAATACTCGTAACACTTTAAAATCATCTTCAACATGATACGACAGAGATAGTTTTAAAATGAAGGATTAATTTTAATGAAGCTATAATCCTTCCGAACCGTAATGTTGAACTAGCAAAATGTTGAATTGTTTACTTACTATACTTATGCAATAATGATCAAATTTTTTTTTAAATATTGATGGTATCGCTGGCTGGGTCTGTGGAAGGCAATCGTAACCGGGTGACACTATTTTATTAAGAATTAGATTGGCGATTAAATGAAATGAGATATAGAGCATAACTAAGAAAAACAATTGCGTAGAAATTTTAACATCCATTACCCCTTTCTGATTTACTCCAAAATTTCAAGACTTCATGTCGAGAGCAACAACAAAAAAGAGTAACAACGCGCCTATTTAACAGATATGGGTTCTACAAAGGGGGTCTTAGAAGGTTTTTAAAGGGTCGGTGTTGCAAATGTTCATAGACGAAATATCATCCGTGTATCAGGTAATGGCAAAATAATATATTTCAATTACTTTTTAAAACTGCTTGATAGGTACCTAAATATGTAGCATAGAAAACATCCAAATTCTAAAACAAACGTTGACAGTCAAACGCTCATGACTTATCTTAAGGACAAATCCTACTTAGTGGATGGCACATGTCAAACTTTATATTTAGTGTCAAAATGTCACACTGTTGGTGACATGGACACACTACAATTAATTTTTTTGGCACCGTTTCGCAAGAATAGTGCAAGTGTATCTGATCTACTGTCAATACGGATGTAAATAGTTTAGTGTCAAGTTTCTCAATGGCGTGATGTTGTGACTGATTTATAGCTGGCTTCACATAGACTCTCCTTAAGGTGTAGTGATGAAGTACTGAAGTTTAACATAGCCTTAAAAAGCAGTGATAACATAGTCTTAAAAACTTCAAACTATACTAAAGCCCTTAAATATCTACCTTTATTAAAAAACCATTCGACTTTTCAGAAGCGACTTTCTTTTTTCTGAAGCATTCTGGTAGCTCAAAGGGATAGATTTCCCCAGATAGGCATCTTCTTTCGCATGTTAGATATGATTATTTGTTATTCTAGAGATAAACAGACTTTCCTTTTAAATATTAACAACGACACAGTGTGTTCAAGAATATTCACTTAACCAATTAGCATTCGCCACATTAATGTTGGAACGTCCCACGTCCACTTCTGCAATCTGTTACTATGGCATAAGATCATTCTCAAAATTATTCGGACTAATAAATATAGAGGCTGTCCATGCTGCTGTTAGCTGACCGATAGACGGACGAGGCGACCGTATGACGTAGTTGAATGCGCGTGCCCCGCTGGCGTTGTGCCAAAGCCAGCGAGACGGCATGTCATTGTCAATACTACCGTTCCACTAGCCCATCGAGATACAGAATTTGATACAATATAAACAACGTCGTACTTGAAATCATTCATTATAATTAATTTACTTCCGTCATAGATTACTCGTAATATTTTGTTACATGAAGAATGTTCATATGGATGTGCAGTTGAGAGATGTTGTGTCTTTAATACTGCTATTAATGTTTACCTATCACACCTTATCCCCGAAGGGGTAGCAGAGGCATATTATACGCCCACATTTCACCGTATGCATTCCTGTCCCAAGTAAGAGGTGGTGAGTCTATTGAACTGCTATTAAGCTTTAGAAAAAATATTGTAGAGAAGCTTTTTGGTGAAGTTCTCAAACATTGCTATTTAGAGTTTCGTATGAATCTCTTACATTTATCTTTTGACCACTATTTCAATACTGTATGATAGTATACAATCTGAAACACTTAAAGCCATATATTACTTGTCAAGATGTCATGCGATTATTATATTAAAAAAATATGAAAGGCAAGGCTGATTTAATTTTGCTTCACCTCCCGATTTTTGAGTTCTACATTACATTGTTAAGTTAGTCATAAACGCATTCCTCACCTTAGCTGCACATAATCTTTTTTTTTAAAACAAATTATAAAAAAATACTTTATCGTTTTAATTAAAGATAGTTTATGAGTATTTGATATATAGTCTTATAGCCAGTTTGTTATTGTAGGTACAATGATGAAGGAATGGTGATATTTATTCGATGTAAAGACCACTTGCTGACCTCGGGAGTCAATGCTCTGCTCCAGTTGTTGATATCAAAGTAAAAAGACTCGCGGAAGTGTCGAGTGGTGCCATTCGATACTTGCCATGTCGCAGTTGCACGGTCATTGAGCTTGGTGGCGATATCGTCGCTCGCGCACTTCCATAATGTCCTTGCCACGCACCAATGACGACCCTACATTACAATAAAGTTTGACAATCACAAAGAGTAAAATGCATTCATAGAATTTTATTAAAATACTAGCTTTTATCTTCTCCAGTTTCGCAGGCATACATTTATACACATTTCTAATAAATATCATAAAATAATTGAAATAATATCTAAATTATAAAACCAATTCAAAATGTAGTTGGTGATGTACAGGACTGTGGAAAAGTAGAAAACATTAGGTATTATGACATGAAAATAGGGTTATTGATGCTTTAGATACGTTAAAAAAAAACTATAAAAAATTAAGTAGATAATATCTATTTAAATATACTTAATCTGTTTTTTTACAGATAAACATATTCGACAAACCACTTTAGAGAAATTATGGAACAAGCAGTCGGGGGCAATGCAAATGCTGCTATCTCTTTTGGAAGTAAGTACAAATCTTATATACAATATATTTTAATGTGTGTAGCTAAGAAAACGTTTTGCAACCCGAAACAGCAATCAGTATCATAATTATTTGTTACTGCTTCTTTCAGAACTCAAAAGATTCAGCCACCGCAACATACATCACAGCTATACTAAGGGAAGCGTTGTGTTTAAAACAAGGCAAAGGAAAAAAATGTTCAGGTAAATATACTATTATAAACTCAATTGCATTATTAGTCCAGTCATTATATACATTTCGAAATGCAAATGAACCGAGAAAACCAAATTTTGAATATTAGGGGGGGGAGGGGGCTAGAAAAGCTTAAATTCTAATTGTCAGCTTATTAGCTTATAAAATTATTAATGAAGGGAAAACTGAAATCATCTAAATTACAGTTTTGAATTTGTATTTCTTATTGAATATTATTTTTTGATAAATCAGTATCGAGTGAGACGACGAGTAACAAGAAGACAGACACTAAAAGGACAGGAAAGGAGATTAAAGTAGTATCCGTTTTTAAAAGGGGTATGTTTAGTGTGAGCCGCTTACTAATTGGTTTTAAATTTGATAGAACTAATTTATTTATGTACATAACTCTACGTGGGTGTCTTTGACTTTCTTCGATATTATATCCATCACTGGAAGAGATTGTTTACTCGTACGGTGGAATGGAATAGCCTATTTAAGGCAAACTCGTAGTCTATGTAAAGCATCATGGTTCTAGAAAGACCTTTTCTTCTTTATGGAGAGTAAAATCTCTGGTTTAGGAAGAGTGTTCATTAACAGTAATCGTAACTTTCTCGTTATTCAAGAATTTTCAATTCACTGCCACATTCCTATATTGGTCCTTCCTAAAGAACTATCGTAAGACCCAGCCAGGTTTTACAGTTTAACTGGATGATAAATAATGGTAGATTGCAAATTAAAAGAGTTTATAGTTGATGCATTTTAATGGGCCACATTTACATTTCTTTAAAAATCACCGACGTATAATTGAACTGGCTTTCCACTGATAATTTTTAGAATAAAATTACAGTAGATAACTATAAGTGCTTTTTTCAAATAACTGATTCGATTCATATATGTTTGAAGTCCGTATAGGTTTATTCACATTAATCGATGCCAAAAAAAATGCCGCTTCTTCATTAATGAGTTTTTCTTATGGAATAGAAATAAAATGACATATTTTCTTTTTTCCTATGTGTTTTACCTTCTCACCAAAGGTTGATTTAAACACTGCCATAAGTGTAATTTTCGTCTCTGGATTAGCAAAACTTAATCCAACCGAAAGAGGAGTAATGACAATAAGTCTGAGACACCACGACGAGTATCTTAACTTATAAATATTGATGCACTGCATGAATTTAATCATTGAATACAATGAATTGTAAGGCTTAACTAAAATGTATTTTCTGACTATGCACTGTGCACTAATAGTTACTGTAATGATTTACAAAAACACTTGAATAAAATAACAATATTGTTTAATTAGTTACTGAATATGTATTTGTATAAGTGCCATTAATAACATAAGCGTGTAAAATGTTTCGAGACAGCTGTACTATACAGTAGGTGCCAACATAAAAATCAACACGCAAAAATATGCCATGCTATTAAAATGAATATAGAACAAACATTAATCAATTGCGCTGTAATATATATATGTATATCAGTAAAGATATATTGGGTAGCATTACTACTTGTTAAACTATCCACTGACATTTAAAAAGAGCTCACAAACATGACATTGGACTACTTTGTAACATAGCCATGCTTTGATTTAAGCTTTCGTTATTGTCAATTCAATGAGGGTTTTCGATACTTTTTCTGCCGCCAGGCGGCGCTTCGTATGCGTCAGGTCCAAACAGCTGTCAGATAGCACAGAATCTTACCGAACGTATTATTATTTTAGTAAAATTTTATGTTTTTGGAAGTGTTATTGATTTTATTATGGATTACGGCCAAAGAAAGGTTGCCGAACTGAAGATTGAGCTCAAAAAGAGAGGCCTCCTTTTTTATTTGCACACATAGGCACTGCACAACACTGTGGCATTTTGGAAAACAATATTCCGTTTGTAACGTTTTTAAGAATAAATAAACCAAAAAAATGATCGAAAAATATAAATCGTGTATGTGTTTTGACAGGTAGTTGGACCTGACGTTACAGCGCTGCCATCTTACGGGGAACATTTCAAAAAAACCCTCATTGTTACTTTACCGCGCTGCTTACATTCAATCATATTAACATTTGTATTAGACATAGAATTTTGACCTGAATTTTAATACAAAGAAATTAGGAGGTATATATTCTTTATGTAGGATTTACTAGCTAGAAAATTGGAGCGCTCGTGGCCCCGCGGTCTCAGTGTTCGGTAAACGATCACTAAGGTACGCAACTTTCACTATGGCTGGTCGTCGGATGGGTGACCACTTTGTGGCATTTACATTTGCGAGCGTTTCCGTGCTTCGAAAGGCACGTTAAGCCGTTGGTCCCGGTTGCCAGTAAAATGGCAGTCGTTAAGCCTGGTTGAAGGCCTTATAGGCGGCTTAAAAATTTTCAACAGCAGGTAGCCACAGCCTGCGTCTGTCTATTTCAACACGGCAATGGGCTCACCACCTATTACGTGGGACAGAAATCCACACGGTGAAAAGTGGGCATATAATATGCCTCTGCCACCCCTTTGGGGATAAGGCGTGATGGATATTTATTTTATTTTAGAAAATTGGACTGAGCTCAGTAAAGGTACTATAAAGGCCTTCAATAATATACAACTGCATGGTGATATTTTGTCAACAATCAAAGTCACTCTTTTGCGTTCTTAAGTGGAACACATTAAAGAGAAGACTGTAATTAAGATTTTGAATTAGAAGCAAATGACTGCGTTCTCTTCATAAGTTTCTTTATGAATAAGTTTTAAAAGGGTTGCTCCAAGGTGAATACTAGAGAACAAACGTAATTTATATTGAATAAAGGTGGTATTAAAAGTAAAAGCGTATATTATAAATCCTTGTGAGTGCAAATTATGAAACATAGATTCTGTTAGATGTACATTACTGCCTCCGTCGGTAATAACTAATAGAACACTTTTCATTGAGAACAAGCACTTATAAAATAAATGTATAGTCCCTGGTTATCGTATTTAATTATTTATACAATTTTCCTGCCTGATAATGAGAAATATCCCTAAGCTTTAACAAAGTCAAAATTAAAGTTTCTACAATAAAAATAATAAAATATTTGAGCTCCACCAAAACTTTTTCAAAATTTCGCCAATTTCAGCGAACAACATCGCGAGGCAGCAATGTTCTCAGCACTTCATATTGATAACCGGTACGGAGGCGGTGATCCGCACGTTGATAGCTACACATGATAAACGGGATGGCAATGTCGGCACCGAGCTGATGATGATGGACCTCGTGTGGATAATCGCCTCGCTCGCGCCGAGAGGTACGAATGATTCCAAACTATGAACACGCTTGATTCCAGCTAACAACATGTCACGGCATCTGTGCGCACAGGACTTCATAACGATAAAAGGCACACAAGTGATTGTACGCAGGGTCATCTACACCTTTCATGAAAAAAGGGACCGTCAAAGTGGCACAGACTTGGTACTACAAGATCTACTCTGGATACTAGCACCAGTTTGCTCTCGAGGTTACTGCTATTACTATTGAAATTACATACCTTCAATATATTATGATTCTGACAAGTTCCCTGTCAACTATATAATTATTTTTGTAATTATTTATTTACTCTATTAGTATACTCAAAAATTCTCTCTGCATATCTAAGAAGGCTAAAAAATGTGATTACGCCTTAAAAGGTCAAGCTACATATATATTACTATATCTTCTGCGGTAATCATTCACTTTTGGATACTTCAGACCTTTTTTAAATACTGGTAATACCAAATTGAGTGTTCTATAGCATCACTTGCTCAACATTTTTATTCAGTTTAACATGATTAACCATTCAACAACTGTATTGTTTAATTCTAATTGTTTTTCATGCGCATTGTCATATTTAGTATCATCTTCCTTTTTAACACATATCACTGAATATATACTCTGGACAGATTTCAAATGTGTTATGTCTACTTTTATTCTTTCACCAATACCTTCATTAATAGAACTAACTATCCATAGTAAACTACCAGCAACTGATTAAATAATATATGTACTACGATTCCCCATTTCAATATTCCATTCCTCAAGAATTAACTACGCAATTGGTAGATTGCATTTTGTTCATATTTTCAAGATTTTGATATAAAAATATGATTCTTTCAAGATTACCGAAAAACTGCAATGCTCTTCTTAATCCTTATTCGTACTTAGTTAAATTATTTTCATTTAATTATTTTGTTTTGATTATAATTATAAAATTTAAATAAGAGTTATCATAATTTTTCAAATATTAGTTATAAAAGAACCATTACAATTATTTCAGATCCAAAATTTGCTGTGAAAGTAAGAATGCTCGGCTGCGTGAGAACGATGCATCTTATACTGAAGGGGCACTTTACAGATAACAAAGTAGTATTTCCTCTTCTTGTAATTATGAAACAACTGGCAAAAAATCGTAAGTATAATATTTATTAATCTGGTTTTGATTTTACAATATATATGTGCCCTCCAGATGCGATAGAACATTCACTATATAGATGCGATAGACATTACAATAACTAATGAAACTCAAGTTATGCTGATTATTTTTTAAGTATTATTTAAATATAATAAAATGTCAGTGTCGCCAAAGTCATCCTTTATTGTAGGGCTGACACTTCTGCTGACTTCAGACACAAAGGCTTATAAAGAAGTTAAGAGGGTAGTCGATAATCACATATACATACATCACGCTATAGCACCCCGTTAGGCATTCAATGCGAACCACCGACTCCTAATTGTAAATTTAGAATTGAAAGCTGTATCTCATAGCACGGCAATGGGCTCATCACCTGTTACGGGGGGCAAAAATGCATACGGTGAAATGTGGGTGTACCTAAAGTATACTGCCTACCCCTTCGGGGATAAAGGCGTGACAATATGTATGTATGTATCTTATGAGACTTATCTTTTAGACTTAGTGTTCTTTACACTTAGTGTTTGGTTTCAGCGGTCACCACATCTATCTTAATACGGGATGGTGTAATTACAACATACGAACGCGTGCTCACCAGCCTCGGATTTATACCAACTGCAAGATTGCGGTTATGTCTTGATGCTATCGATTACTTTAGTAAAAATAGTTAAGTGAATAATTTGTTTACACAAAACACAGTTTTTTTTATGAATGATTTTGAATGATTTCTAGTATCGTATTGTATGTTATAACTGATAGCACTGAATGTCAAAATACTCCACAACAAAATATCACAGTCAATATCATATAACATTAATCATATGATACTACCTACACGCAAAATTTATTTTTCAACGTCCCTAATGAATTTATATGTTATATTCTGTTAGAGATTTGTTTGCATGTCAACACGTCATTGTAATGTGTATGTCAGTCGAAGCTCACGTGCGTAACTCACACAGAGGTGTGCTGCATGCAGATCGTGAAGACAAGCCTCTGTAACGTGCTTCTCAGGGTGTTCGATCGATGGGATCGCTACGAGGGGCGCATGAGGCTCAAGATTTGCGCACACATACTTCAGACTCTACAGCACCTTTGCAACATAAGTACGTATTAAGAATTCACTTGTTTTTTATAATAACTACTGTTCTCATTTTTGAATGCTCAGCGCAGTTCATAATTATAGGTAAATCATGATCAGAAATGTGTTCACAGAAACGCAGACCACTGAACATTAGGTTCTACGTTATTCACCCATAAAAAGTAGAACTTTAGATCGTAGTACGTCACAACACGGGCAAAAAAAATAATAATATAAATATTCAGAGTTAAATAAAGATGTGCTACCAAAGGTCGGACCAAATCCTTTAAGTCCCATGCCATTTAAAGTTCAGACGTACATAACGTGTAGGATTCTTTGCCAAATCATAGTAATAAGGTTTAGGAAATAATCATAACACATGACAAATAAATTGAATAAATGTGTTATAATTAATCTAATACTAACCTAAACTTTAAAATAGCTGACACTGCAAATAGTTCACTGCTCCAAATAGAATAATTTATAAATTGGTATAGTACAAAATTATATCTCTTTACATCTGGATTTGTTAGACACAATAAACCTTGTTAAAATACCCTATGGGGAACTTAAAGGGATATTTGTTTACCCTGAATTTTAGTACTGGATGAAATGTTTCAAAATATATTATTTTAATTATTTTACAGAGGCTGGTCGTCGGTCCCTCTGTACGAAGAAACATGTACAAATTCTACATAGATTTTGCTCACAGTGTCCCGATGAACCAGAATTTGATGGTCTTTTAGCAAGAGTTTGTTCAGTTATTACACTATGCTTAAAACATCAACAATTACCTGTACCGACATCTAGTCCAGCTACATTTAATCTTAATCCAATCCTTAAAGGTAAGGCTTTATTCGATACTTATACACATAACAGGTTGATTGATCTCAATTGCCAGTAACATGGCAGTCGTAAGGCCAAATCGAAGGCCTAATGGGCAGCTTGAAATTTTTCAACAGCAGGTAGCCACAACCTACCTCTGTCTATTTCGACACTGCAATAGGATCACTACCTATTACATTGGACAGGGACGCGAATAGTGAAATATGGGCGTATAGTATGCCTCTGCCAACCCTTTAGGGAATAAAGGCGTAATTGAAATATTTATTTTATACATAACAGGCACAAATGCGTCATGGCCATGTCACGATGATGAAGAAGATGCAGCAAACTCCGACTCGAAAACTGTAAATTCAGACACTGAAGAAGATGGACCTTACGTTGATCTCGAAGGTATTGATGACTTTCCAGATATTGATTTTGAGGAATCTGAAATAAAGACTGAACCTGAAAGAGAAGTAGAAAAGGAATTTATAGTTAAAAGTGGAGATAGTTTGCAGAGCTCGATTTGGATTAATCCTAATGAGAGAGATTTGGAAGACTTAAGAAGGTTAAAAGTTTGTTTTATATTTTTATAGAGTCTTTGATATCAAAAATCGTTAGATCTTTAATAAGCGTCCTGAATTTTCTTTCAGATATTTTATTTACTTTAAGGAGTTTGGTTCTTATAATAAGCAAATTAGACTCGTTAGAAGTCGTTCGAATTCGCGGGGGTCTATTTTGGAGGACTTCCTAGGATCTCAAAATAATTGCACGAAAACTGGAACCTCTTCAATGAATTTATCTTTTAGCAACGTTTTAGGCAACACTGACAGTGATAATGTCTCACAAGGGACACCCAACTATATGCACTATTATAAAATTCACGAAAGCACTTGTAAGTAGACATGTATAAAACTATATATTATAAGTTCATCATCGTCTGAGCGTCTGTCCTAGTGGCGTCTCGCGTCGCCCGGGTTTCACTCTCATTCTTCTCTTCCAGTTCGTACGGTCATAGGCGTCACGAATTATGCGATCATAGTAGCAGTTAAATTCATAGTTCATTACACACAGACAAGTTTCTCTTGGTACTTCTACTACGGCGACTCAGTTGAAATTTACCGCACCTTAGAGTGTAGAATCGAATGCCAAATTACCCTTGTCCGATAATCTGTTCTGAAAACTCCCTTCGTCCGTAGTTGGTTTTACATTTTATTGTTCGCCGAAACACCCTTTGTTTTTACACGATTCTACAAATTATTGTTTTTCTATTTACTGTTGAATTAACTCTTTGAATGTTACAAAGTTTGACTATAACATCCGTCATCCATAAACGATGGCTTTTATTAGGATTTTATTTGGCCATATTTTTTATTAATATACTGCGTGTATCATCGCGGTGTATAGCTAATATGTACAAATATTTACGGCCAAAAATTAGGGATAGATTATCAAAAGGTACACGATAACATACATGAGAAGTATCATCTCAATAATAAAATAGTGTAGTAGTTGAAAGATTTCAGAATAATTCAGGTATATTAAATTAATTGCCATCGTAAAATCGACCATGAATAAAGAATGTCATAATCGAACCGTAAAACGTTCAACGATTCTTTTATTCATCAGTAAAGAGATAAATAAAAATTTGAAGAATGCCTATCTTATAACAAATTATGATTTCTTAGAACCATAAAATGTAGTACCGATTAAGGACGAAGGGTGTTTTATGTAAACAGTTTATCTGACAAGGGTAATTCAGCATTTGATTCTACAGTCCGCACCTTAATACTTAACTACCGTTCCTTTATTTTTATAAATTGGAGACATGTCTTGTTTAGATTGTTCATGCGAAGTATCTGTCCATTAAATCCCACTAACAAAACAATGAATAAATATATATTGTTATAATACGAATATATATTGTTCAAAAGTAGAGGGTAGAAGGAGTCAGGGTAGGCCGAGACTTATATATGAAGACCACGTGAGCAGATTGCTCAAAAACGGAAAGGTCAAAAGTACTCGGATACCCAGACGTGCGTGTATGAAGCGATTGATGAATCTCGAAGAAGCGAAAGAAGTATGTATGGATCGCGAAGCCTGGCGATCTGTCCTCTCTGACTACCCCGTCAGGGATACAGCGTGAAGATAGTTAGTTTTTTAGTTAACAAAACAAAAACATTAAGATTGAATAATGCATAAAATAGCTAATTATTACAATTTATTATATCCTTTCAGCATCAACTTCTTGTTCATCATTAAAAATACACAAAGATATATCAAAGTACGGTACATTTGAATCCACCTACAGTACAATATCTTCTAGAGTTAAAAGTGTGATCCCGTTTGTGAAAGTTGCTTACCCAGATATGATGGGAGGCCAGAGTTACAACCAGCCGGAGCCCTTGAACAAAATGGAACGCAGCGCTTGCAGGTAATTTTTAACCGTCAATCTCTCAATCGTCAATCAATAGAATCGCAATATCTAATGGATATTTTCTGTCGTTTTATTAATTGTCAGATTGCAATTAAAGGTTATCCATCTATGCAGTACTGGCACATATATGTAGTCTCCCAGCGTATACGCCATAGATAAATACCAAAGCACCCGTGCCCGGTAATTATCTGCGACATTCGATAGAAGAGGTTGTCGTAGCTTTTCGCTACCCACTTGTTCATGACTGATCTGATCGCCCTGATGGCGATTACCAAATCCCCTACCGGATATCGCAGATAATTACCGACCATCGGTATGACGTCCATGGGGATTTCCAGTCAGTAATATAAAGCTAGTGAGAAGACATATAACGAAACTGTGAATTTGTGGATAATTTCCAAACTAAGCGTTGCTATAAACACAACAAGCAGCTTTTTTATAAAATTAATGAAGAATCAGAGGGTATAAAGACCCCACCCAGATCTCCGAGGCTTAAGCGACCTGACCTCTGCACCTGTAGACTAACGGACGAGGCAATGACACAGGCGCCAATGCCGAAAATCAACAGTTAAAGAGCAGCTGGTCCTAGTAGCTAAATAAGTGGACCCCCGGTTTTAAATCCAGGTAGGTTTTGGAGGTTAACACTCTTAATGTTAATATCGTTCAATATTCTTGACGTTTCAGAGTGAAACTGCTATCATGCGTGGACCGAGCTATAAATCCAGAGGCATACATGAATGAGACCGTATATGATTTGGATGCCCTTTGCAGTACAACCGTTACTCCTGATCTTTGTTCGCAAAAGAGGTAAGAAATAAGGTTGCGGCTGTTATACTTTACTAGGTTACCTCCACGGCTTCGCCCGTGGCATTTTTCAAACTCTCGTCGCACCTATTTATTCCCGTCGCTTATAGTCTATTATAGTATGTCCGATTTTTCGACATTTATGAAAATGTCGAAAAATCGGACATACTATTGTAAATTATTGTAAAATGTATATTAATTATTAATAATTAATAATTGTAAAATTTATATTAATTATTAATAATTAATATGCAGTAGTCATCTCCTGCTCCGTTCTCCAGGGTAGTAGCGTGATGATATCCAATAGCCATCCTCGATAAATGGGCTAACCAACAAAAAAATATTTTTTTACATCTGACCAGTAGCTTCTGAGATAAGCGCGTTCAACCAAACAAATAAGTCTTCAGCTTTATAATATTAGTATAGATTGTTTGGTGGAAACAAATGTTGTCTGAGCGACCACCTTCTCTGTAGGTGCTAGCGCCACCACATTATTGATAAGTAAATGCTGAGATTGGAATAAGAAAAAGATGAGATGATGTTAGACTTGGAATCTCGGTGATATCTAATAATCCGTCATCCAACCTCAATCACGAATTTACCTCCACCAAGTGAAAAATAAATATTGTGGAACATTTTTTACACAGCGCCATCTAGCCCTAACTAAGCTAATATAAGCCAGTACTATGGGCTCTACACAGCTGATTAAAATATTTGCATATTTCTAACTACGGACATATAATATGAAACACATTCGTGTATCACACAAATGTTTGTTCTGACTCTGGATTCGACGAATCCGAAACCTCATGACGGCTGTCGTATAGGTACACTACCAATTACACCACTGAGGTAGTCATCTTAACGGTCCGGTTATATTCTTTATGGTAAAGAGTTGAACTCTGCTCAAGTTTGTATTCGTCGTTACAGTTCGGAGTGTCTCCTTCTGACGAACAATGATGAGCAAGAGTTAAATAAAGGGAATCATTTTACATCAAGACTGAGCTTCGAATCTAGATTCGAGTCGGGCAACTTAAGAAAAGTCATTCAGGTAATTTTCTAATTGTAGTTCGCAAGTTGTTGTATGTTTATCATACAGGATATTTTTTATTTTTTAAGTATACATTTTTATATTATAGAAGGGATGGCAGAGGCATATTATATGCCCACTTTTCACCGAGCGTATTCCTGTCCCACGTAATAACTGGTGAGCCCATTGCCGTGTTTGAAATTGACAGACGCAGTTTTTGGCTACCTGCTGTTAAAATTTTTTAAGCCGCCTATTGGGCCTTCAACCAGGCTTAACGACTGCCATTTTACTGTATAGATAATAACTAAAAAACTATCTTCACGCTGTATCCCTGACGGCGTAGTCAGAGAGGATAGATCGCCATGCATCGCGTTCCATGCATACTTCTTTCGCTTCCTGTAGATTCATTAATCGCTTCATACATGCACGTCTGGGTATCCGAGTACTTTTGACTCTTCCGTTCTTGAGCAATCCGCTCACGTGGTCTTCATATATAAGTCTCGGTCTAGATAATATTATGTAAAATTTCTTAAAACTAAAATAGGTGATTGTAGCTGTAACCTGGCTTATTCAGACGCTCTGCGTGACTTTTTCTTTTGCCCTCAGTGCCAAAATCTCCACTCCTAGCCATTTGGTGATCCTCCTAGGTAGCACATGTAGTATACTCTTACCATGGTATTGTTGTGATGATGTTGATATAATTAATTTCTTCTTTTGCTGACTGATATAGAAATAGATAGGAAAGTAATAGTAGAGAAAAAAATTAAAAATATTTTTATTTATACATACCTACATATGGCGTGACAATATGTATGGAACATATTGTCACGCCATTATCCCCGACGGGGTAAGCAGAGGCATACTATACGCCCACATTTCACCGTATACATTTTTGTCCCACGTAACAGGTGAGCCCATTGATGTAGACCATTTTAGGCATTTATGAATGATCATGACAATAATTAAAATGAGAGCCGTTCTAGTTGTCAGTTCGAAGGACAGCCTACCTGCATCATGGAGAAGAATCTGGCAATAAACTCGATGGATGCCTATTTAGAATGAAGTAGTTTCTATAGAGTTCGTGAACTGCTTTGTACTGATGAGAGAAATCGTAGTACACTGAATTTTAAAATTCAAGCAGAATTCGATTCTTGTGACAAACGAAGTTGTTAAAAGCGCCTGATAAATGGGCAAGACATCGTCTGTTTTATAACCATAACAAGTATATTGCGCTGGTGCTTTCTAAAATTCTTACTATTCGTCCATATATTTTATTACCGTTTACATTAAGAATTTAAAATTCAAAAAAGGGAGTGAATCGTAGTTATCGTTACGTCATAAGCAGTTTTGCCTTAACGAAAATTCTACAAACTAACATCTTACTCTATATAATTTTATCATTATCATCATTACTTTGTTTCCCTCATCCAATAGGCCCCCTGTGACCTTTCTTTAAATGTAAACTAATCTTAAACAAAACATATACCTAAGCTTTTCGTATTTCGTAAAGATGAATAACTCCAGGTAGGTCCGAGAGAGTACGAGTTGATCCTGATGCCGGACGTAAACTCGACGAAGCGCCACCAGTGGTTCTACTTCGAAGTTCGCAACATGCAACAAGGCCGCCCATATATCTTCAATATTGTGAACTGCGAGAAGTCCGATAGCCAATTCAATTTTGGGATGAAACCCGTTATGTATTCAGTTAAAGAAGCTGTCACAGGACGCCCAGGTAATCACAACTATAATATTATCACTAGCTACATGTTATAAAACAAAGTTCTCCGCTACGTCTGTCTGTCTGCTCGCAATAAACTTAAAAACTACTGCACTGATTTTCACGCTGTTTTCACCAATGGATAGAGTAATTGTCGAGGAAGATATAGTATATAATTTGTAACGTTTTTTTAGGTTAACATTGGCTAAAATATAACGATATTTGTTGGAGGTGTCGAACGGACGACGGGACTGGGATCGAAGTATGTCACGGGCGAAGACGCAGAACTCAGCTAGTTGATTCTAATTGCAAAAAACACGTAACGTTTAGTATTTTTTATTATCTGTCAGGTTGGATTCGTGCCGGTACAGACATATGCTATTATCGCAACAGCTACCACTACGCGAACCAGAAGAACCACAACAAGTGCTACCTGACCGTTACGTTTAACATCGAGTTCCCCCACAACAACGACGTCGTCTACATTGCCTACCATTTCCCTTTCACTTATTCTATGATGATGGTAAGCTGTTTGTTTATTACATTCTTTATGTTTTATCCACTTTAGCTAAGTCATAAGTATAGAATCATAGTATCTTGGAAGGTTATTCTAGCGCTCGTGTTTACGTCCAGGTTCTTCAAGTGGAGCTTGAAGAGGTACATAATTAGGCCGTCAACTTGAGGGCCGTTGTCAACTTCTTTTGTATTATGTAGGCTTTAAGAGTGACCTTCAATATGGAAGATACATTAAAAATATATATAAAGTATATTAAAAAAGCTATTAACCTAAAAGACTGTCACTTAGCATAGTTTCATAAATCTACCTCGAAGCGCTCGTGGCCCCGCTAAATCTAAACGTTCTTCTAGTTCTGTAAACGATCACTGCGTTAAGCAACTTTCGCTATAGCTGGTCCTTGGATGGGTGACCACTTTGTAGCCGTCGTTAAGCCTGGTTGAAGACCGTATGGGCGGCTTGAAAAATTTCAACAGCAGGTAGCCACAACCTGCGTCTTGTCTATTTCAACACGGCAATGCCCTCACCACCTATTACGTGGGACAGGAATCCACACGTTGAAAAGTGGGCATAAAATATGCCTCTGCCACCCCTTCGGGGATAAGGCGTGATGGATATTTATTTTATTTTAAGAACAGAGATATGCAGCCACTTATATAGACATTCTAAGAATCATTAAAATCATCATCATCATCATCATCATCTCGGCCCACTCGGCACCTACTGCTGGGCATAGGCCTTCCCCAAAGATCGACATAACGTTCGGTCTTGTGCCGCCCGCATCCAGGAAGCTCCCGCAAACTTCACCAGGTCATCTATCCACCGTGCGGGAGACTAGCCCACTCGGAATACCAACAACATATTTATAGATCGAATTGATCAGCTAACTGTTGTTCAGTATTGCTTATAGACTCGCATCTGGCAGTGGAGTCTACAGCTGCCTCCAGGAACATATCTACGCGCGGAACCTCTATGCTATTCACTGAACAACAACGAAGTCCCGTTGCTGACCATATCGGCTGAAGACACACCTTCCAATCCCATAGTGGTACGTATAGACTAGACAATATCGTACTTCAAATGCCAATAATCAAGTTAATTTTTTTCTCTTAAATCTCCAACTTGTCTTGTCCTAAATTGCATGTTAACATTAATAATAATAAATAAATAAATAAATATTGTGGGACACTTTTCACACAGCGCCATCTAGCCCAAAGTAAGCTAATATTAGCTTGTGTTATGGGATCAAGATAACTGATAAACATACTTATATATTTCTAAATACATACATATTATAGATAAATAACACCCAGACACAGAATAAACCATCGTGCTCATCACACGAAGTTTTATCCTGAGTGGGAATCGAACCCACGACCTCTTGCGTAGAAGTCGGATGCACTCCCACCGCGCCACAGAGGCAGTCAACATTGAACACTACAGCATCATAATTTATTATCAGTTACTTCCAAACCTCCTTAGATTTTGAGCCTGGGGCTCACTTTTACTTGGCTACTGGGAGCAGCTACTGTTTTGGTTATGATTTGCAGCATTGTTGCAATTTTGTTGCAAATTTGCAAATTGTTTAGGCCCATAGATCTTGGTGGCCTTATACACTTTCTTTAATATTAACTGGACTTTTTAGATCTCAACTGAAGACGAAGCCTCAAGCACACCACTCTAACACCTGTGGAGAATGACTTGACATGTCTCGTGCCATTGTGCAGTGCATTGGAGGATCGCAAAACTGTGATCATATAAATCACTATTTAATAGAACTTTTGGCATAAATAATAAATCAACAAGAAACTCTGTGCGTCCGGTGTAAATTTAACGCATATCGCTTTACCTATTTTTTAAAGTTTGATGGAATGTTTTCCATTGTAATATAATTGAGTCTTCTGTAATGTGATGTAGCCTATGGATAATGATATTAAAAATTGGTTTCACAGGATCGTGAGATAGTGTTCCTGACAGCGCGTGTTCACCCCGGGGAGAGCAACGCGTCTTGGGTGATGGATGGTACGCTGTCGTGTCTACTGGGCAGCTCCTCAGCTGCCACTGCTTTGAGGTACAAGTACGTCTTCAAAATTGTGCCTATGCTCAACGTTGAGGGAGTCATCAATGGATGGTGAGTCAAATGAAACATTTATTCACATTAAAGTATAAACTTTATTAACTTCGCTACATCACTATTCTTTAAATTCTTGAGTTTCAACTTACTATACTTAACTAGGTACGTCACGTATATAAACACTATCTTACTATGATATCATTATTTCAAATAATATGTCCAAACGATCAATATTCTTTCTAATTTCTTATATCAAATTAATACAGATGGTTTATTATTAAAATCCTCGGAGATCTGACGTTTCTACGTAATTTACCTTAGAGAAATATAGATAAACCTAAACGTGAAATACTCATTTTGTGATATTCGAAATGACGAAGACGGAGGCAAGTCGTACGCGCGCGAGTCGCCAGCATCTTCAAACCTTAAAATCATATTGCCCCTAATATACCTTCGAAATCCCCATAATCAATCATGTAAGCTTCAAATGATACGATACTAAAAGTCTCATTTACACAACTCGATATCAATATAACAAGGCGTTTAGTGCACCCTCAGCACAAGCAGCTAAAGTTAAACCTTAAAAATACGTATATATAAATGCCTCAAATAAATTGAAATAATACTTTTGGTAGAGTGAATATCTAATTGCCACAAAAAATACGAATAGCCGGTCGGACGTTTTCTAGTCAGTAGGGGGTGCCAGCATACCGCTGGCGTGGACGGAATGTTCGGTGGCGTCCGGCTCGGCTGTGGAGGGTGTTTCGTCAGCGACCACGTCACGCTGCTCGTTACTCAGGTACGCGGCAGGATCGTCACCCACCATTCCTTCATCATTATCGTAAGGGCCCTGCGTCGCCTGTTCTTTCTGCTCTGGTTCGGCCTCATGCGCGTGTGCGTCGGCTGCGCGTGAATAGTGCGAGTCGATTTGCGGCGACGTTGATATGCCGATCTTCTTGATATGTGGCGATGGTAGGCCGTCCAGCGATGTAGGGCGCAACTTGCCGATGAGGTCGTTGAGGGTGAAGTGAGTGGGAAGATGTTCGGAGCGCGGCGGTGGTGGCGACGACGATGTCAATGGGTGAGCGGTGGTTGTCGTCGTCATAGACAGCGGTTTCCTGCCGATCAAACATACCGACCCTCGTGTTACAGAGCCGTTTATGTTAACCGACGTGGTTCGACCTCAGTTGAAGAAGAATCAGTCGTGAACTAAAGTACTTCCATTATTAGTAATTTTATTAGTACTTCTTTAATAAAATATAATATAATATACAATTAATATTAAATTATTGATAAAGTATCACTTAAATAAGAGATACCAAGCAAAGCCCCCTTCACCCACCCACCAAATTACATTATCAATTTTGAAAAACATTTGTCTAGGAAAAGTGTAAATAGTATTGCAAATTCTGAGACGTTATCGTATAATCAGCCAAATATTGTCTGCTGGGTGTAGGGCTCTTGTTTGGTGGTTGGGTTGGCGCAGAGGCCTGATCCCGCGGGCCAGCACGCTATGAGCATTTTCATCTAGGTTGCAACTCATAATGTTAGCACACTTACTACAACTTAAACTAGTGTCCCAGATGTTATAAAATAAACATTTAACTATGTCGTCCCTTTGACATGTTATACACATATTAATAAATCGTAAAGTATTTAATAAAGCCGCTTATTGGTTGGAGCGAGCGCGCGGCTAATCGGGGAACGGGCCTCTGGAGACGGCTGGCATCTCACCTGGATGGCATTACCCCTGCGCCGAGGACACTGGGATGGAGCCGTAGTTGTAGTAGTAGCAGCGGGTCTGTTCGCAGATGAAGTCCTTGATCTCTCCGCAGTGTTGTGGCTCCCAGTGGAACGTCGGTGCTTTTAGTGCGACGCACCCGTTGGTCATCACATGCTCCGTTCTGGAAAACCAACTAATTCTATATGCAATATGCATTGTAAAATCGGTACCACTATTGAAAATACATTGCCCTTTAATTCCAGGCTTTTTATAAACGAGTTACCGTTGCAAACAGGGCGTATCGTGGGAAATACTGTAACCAACAATTTTCAAGAAAACTTTATAATACCATTTATGGTATGGGAACTTTAGCCTATTTCAATGGAATGGGAAGGTTTACAAATATAACATTTCTGTTCAGTGTCCATTTTTCAATATTTAAGCGTCTCATATATTAAACTTACCCATGTCGGGCTGTTCGCTGTGGTGCGGTGCTACCTTGAGGCACATCTAGAGGGTCCATGCTATCATCCGCATGTTGACTGGGCGCATCCATTGTTAGTCGTCTCATGTAGTTGAAAGTTGCATTAAATGGTAGACCAGTGCTCATCCATAGGTACATATCTGTACCCAGATTGTTGCCAGACGTCCAAAAATCGTACTTGTTGTAACCTGGAATTTTTATATAAAATAGTACTAATAGTAATGGGTTCTTTCTGGGTGCTCGGTGGTACAGCAGATTGTTAAAGAGGAGATATTAAATGCTTGATCAATAACTGGATCGTATTTCTTATTGGAGTTTAAAATCTACAAGTTACAGCTTGCTCATCTCCACGACTACCTTCCTTCATGTGTATGTCAATATAAATGTCAATTCTATTTCAATTTATGGTTTCTCTCTGTTGGATTAATGGGAATTCTGGTTATAATTACCAGTGGTTGTTGCCTTATCTAATCGTAACTATAAACGGAATGTGAAAACCCATGCCCATTGATATCAAGGTATATTTGACATCCATTTTTATATATGACTTTGTTTCTTTGTGACTTTAAACAGTCCAGACATTATCGATAATGACTTTACAAACGAAGAAACTAAAAGGTTATAAGGTTTTTGCAAGGACTGCAGCGTGTTTGGTATTGTTTGGTAGTCCATAGGCTCCGGTGATCACTTTCAATAATGATTTGTGGAATAATGTCAGTACCGAAATAAAAAGACGGTCTTAGAGATTTCTCTTCAATACACGAAAATGTCGAAATAAATAAATAAATAAATATTGTGGGACACTTTTCACACAGCGCCATTTAAAATAATATCACTCACCTGCATTAGTCAAGTATGTAGTTATCGAGTCAGCTTTTTCCTTCGTTTCAAATGATGCGAGCTGCAGCCCTAATGATCTGTAAATAGAAACAATACGATATCATAAATCTAAATCATATCATTTTAAACTAATCGATTAGAAATCTAAATAATTAGATATTTATTATCACAGTATACTATGTGTATACTGTGACAGTATACACACATAGTATTTTATTATCACAAAAAGTTTACAACCGACTAATATCATCATCATCATCACTACATATTATAAAACAAAGTCGTTTTTGCTGTCTGTCCCTATGTATGCTTAGATCTTTAAAACTACACAATGAATTTTGATGCAATTTTTTTTAATAGTTGGAGTGATTCTCATAGAAGATTTTTATGTATAATTTGTTAAGTTTTTGCATACATTAACTTAATTATAACGATATATGTTGGGGGTGTCGGAAAAAATGAGCCGTCTGGGAGCTTTTAACGAAAACGCTGCCTAAACCCTTTGAGATATAACAAAATAATGTATTGTGGAATTGTGTATCAAATATAGGTCTACAAAAAAGTCCGCGATGGTATATGTCTATCTCTTAAGGATAACAAACTATATCCATTTTTATACTTAAAAAAACAGCAATTATAAAGCTGTAGTTTGAAGGCTATTTACACAAATATATTATTAGTCCTTATCATTTTTAATATGTTAGTTGGCTTCAGCATTTTATGAAGATTATTTTGGCCCTTTTCCTCTTTCAAATTAAATGAATATCTTTGGAGATGAGAGATGACGAAATGTAAGAAAAAATGCAAAGAAATTAATTTCGTGTAACCAAATTCGACCGGGCCGTCGAGCGTAGGTACTTGAGAGCGGAGGAGTAGGTAATCAAGTAATTTGGAAATTTTTTATACATTATTGTGAAATTAGTAAACGACGGGATTAAATGGGTGCCACGGGGTTCGAAGTATGCCACGGGCGAAGCCGGGCGGGACAGCTAGTAAATTATAAAATGGAACCAAATGATGCAAGGACCGAGATTAAGAGCGTAAGACAATCTTACCCATAAGTGATGCATCTACTCACTGAGGGAAGAGTACATCGCTTAGGCTAAGAGCTTGGGATGATTCATAGTAGAAGTTCCCAACAATGCAGCTACTATTAGCAGCCATCAAATTGAACTCAGATGTCCAAGGTTAAGACGTTGGAAGTAAACGAGATTATAAGTGAGTTAGACATTCTCATTGTTTTGCCGAACAGATAAAAAGAGGAGCGATGGTTCTTAATCGTAACATGAATGTAGGTAGGTACTTCGACTACTTTTCGACATTGATTTAATGAAAATCTTGTTAAAATATTCGAAATGGCATTTAAGTGTGTATAGTACACATACGAGTATACCTTTACTTTTTAAATTATTTGCATTTTACAGTATCTTCAATCACCTATACCTACGTCCTCAACAACCCTGCATTTATTTTATGACAGTTGTACAATTAGCGTGCATTAACTATAAACGCTATTCCGTTAAATAACTATTATTGCTAATAGTATTCAGCTATTAGCCCTTACGGACTACAAGTTGCACCGAAGCCTGTTTATCGGGCTGCAATTTATTTACTAAAGCTCGTTCAACTCGTGGTCTTGCTAGGATGCAACCACATTCCTATTTTCAATTTCAAAAACTTAATATATACACATAAATATAAACCACGCTATACCGATGTATTAATATAAGTCATTTTTTTTTTTTTAAATTCATACTTATTTATAATTTTATTATATGTCATTATTTATATGCCTTCGGGGATAAGGCGTCATAAATAAATAAATAATTATAACAAATAAATAAAAATATAATATAATATAATAAATATAAATAAAAACGATAAATAAAAAAACTGTGGGAATCAGAATACTTCGCGTGAAATTATTATGAATTCTGCTAAATTTTGTCGGGTATCATTATATATGGCAGTTACAGGATTTTCATCTTTTAAGTTTGATTTTATAATATTCCGTGAAGTTGTTTAAATAGTGCTTAATATTGTAACAACTAAGGTAGTCCTAGCATAATTTTAATCTTCATATCAAAAAAGGCGCAAACATAGTCGTTTTTCGCTGTCTGTTATGTATGCTTAGATCTTTAAAACTACGCAATGAATTTCCATGCAGTTTTTTTAAATAGATAGAGTGATTCATATAGAAGGTTTTTATGTAAATTTTGTTAAGTTTTTGCATACGTTTACTTCATTATGACGATATATGTTGGCGGTGTCGGAAATAAAGCCGTCTGGGAGCTTTTACAATTATGTATCTAATAGAATTATGTATCTAATATAGGTCTACAAAAAAGTCCGCGACGGTATATATCTTTCTCTTAAGCATACCGTACTATATCCATTTTAATACTTTAAAAAAACAACAATAATAATGCGGTAATTTAAAGGCTATTTACACAAATACATTATAAATCCTTATCATTTTTAATATGTTACTTGGTTTCAGCATTTTATGAAGATTATTTTGTCCCTTTTCACTTTGCAAATTAAATGAATATCTTAGGCGATATGACAATATCAAAAAAATGCGCAAAGAAATTAATTTCGTGCAACAAAAATTAGACCGAACCGAGCGGGCGCCGCCGGCATAGTACTTGAGAGCGCAGAAGTAATCAAGTAATTTGGAAAAAATGTATACATTATCGTGAAATTAATAAACGACGGGATTAAATGGGTGCCACGGGGTTCGAAGTATGTTACGGGCGAAGCCGGGCGCGTCAGCTAGTGTTATATAAATCATCTGTAACACTTGAATCTTTGCCAAAATTTGGCAACAGCTGAGCACACACCTGCTTTGGTTTTTGAATAATTTATTACTAACATAGTCTAAGTCAAAAAAACAATTACATGGTTTTTGAATTAGTTATGAATCAGTTATTATTTTTCTTGCCATGACAATCAATCCCAGAGCGCAAATGATACAAAGTAGTTAATAAATTAGCCGTGGGTCATGTTATTGGGACTGGCCACGGCGATAGAGAATAAAAGTCGCCGTCACGAAGCACATGCTTCAGAATTGCGTCTCACTTATGCCTGTAACGACACCAATTATAATAATATTGTACGACGATTTTCCTACCCTAACCATTTCTTAGTTTTGTCATTAACTTATGTATGGATATCGATAGTCAAGTATCTTTTACAAAACAATTGGAAAAGTAAATAGGTCGTGACTTCATCGCTGTCTAAGGACATCGTGACCGAGCAATGAGGCTACTGAACTTTCATAGCAATTTAACCGTGCACGTGGTATGGATCTAGATTATAGAGTACGGCACCTCACGGCTGCACTATGGTGCTATATTATGCAGTCAATGCTGCAATAAACGAGGCGAACTATTTTCTTACACAGGAAATCATTACTCGTTGGAAGTTACTGAATAACGGATAATTGAAAATTGTGAGGGGAAAGGGTTATTGAAAGCTTTATAATTCTGTCTATGCAACTCAGCAATTGAAATAAAGATAAAAAAGTAATGGAATAAGAAAAAGAAAATATGTTTGATAAATAAGTCCAAGGCGATGAGCCATAGAAGACAAAATATACGATTAGAATTGAAGAAAGTTTTTTAAAATTATAGGTATAGGTATCTAGAAGGGCTACAAAGCTTCTTAGTAAAAGATGATCCTAGAAATATTTATTATGTTGCAATGCTATAAGACAAAACCAAACATTAAAACTGTCTTAATTTTTAGAGTTACGTGTAATATGAAGTTATTACAAAGCACTTATATTTTCTCGATTTTACTGTGAAACTTGTAACGGTAGTGTAAACGACTTGCACTTCCTGTTGCCTATGCATTGAGGCATACTCTTGTGCCAGGCATGCTTGTTAACGCAAACCTAAGTCTACCCACCCAGTATGTTACAACTCGAACAAGACACGACACGCCAGATAAGAACATGCAAAGTCACGATTACAAAATATACTCGTATATCCTATGAACGACTGCTGCTCTGTAACTAGTGAGGTGGGATACTAATCCTGTATCTAATACTTCTACAGGGATTACATCGCAAATAAAGGGTTGTAAATTTGGATTTCTCTTGTCGTCAAAGACTATATAAAAGACTAAGGTCCGTATTCCGGAACGTTTCTCAATACTCAATCAACGCTTGAGAGTAGATTTTATGAGGCAAAATCTAGCCTCAAGCGTTGATTAGTATTGAGAAACGTTCTGGAATACGGACCTTAATTTGTTAATTATACAGCCATTTTTTTTTCTTTACATTATAAAAAGTACCAGTCTTTTTCATACATTTTTAGATCAAAATCTTAAATTCTATCTATCTCAGTAAATACCACTGTGTCATTTCATATATTAATAATTTTTATAAGCTGTTTTTTTTATTGATTTAGATTCAAATTATACCAGACTCAAAATTCAAAATTTAGATCCGTCTCACCTGCAGTATTGATAGGCAAGGAAATAGTTGAGCTCTGGGCTGTATGGGTTCATTCTTGATATGAAGTATTGTACGCCATCCAGCTGAATAGTTGTTATCCTTTGAGCTGTAATAAAAGATAAAATCATTAATAAAAGTTGACCAAACCAACGATAACGGGGTAAACTATAATCATCATCATCACCTCGGTCGATTACGACTATTGCCCGGTACAGGCCTCCCCTAAGCATCGCCACAACGACGTTCAATTTGACGCTGCCCTCAAGAATATCCATACAAACTAGAAACATTTGTGTTCGTACACGTGATGGTTTTAATTGTTGATTAACTGGCAACGACGCAGGCGGGATATCAGACGGTAGTCACTCCCAACGATGTCAAAAATCAAAAGCCAATCGAAAGTTGCTGCCAGCCATTTAAAGTGAACTCCAGAGTCCAAATCTACGCAGGGTTTGAAATAAAATGGGAATACACATAAATGAAGAAAATTATGAGAAATACAAGCCGACAAAAATGAAGAAATGCATAGTGTATTTCTTACTTCAAACGTAACTGCAATTACTGTCTTAATTTTAACTATTCATGATTTAAAAAAGGACTGAATGCTTGCAGGCAAACCTGGTTAATCTAATCACTTGACCATTAGAACATAAAAAGTTAGTTTGATTACTTTGTTTTTTCTTGTTGTTCCTTCTTGCAGTCAAATTCTGATTCTTTTGATTTACTTACAAGATTTGGTTTCTTAAAAACTAGTACATTACAGATACTACTAATTCATAGCAAATAAAAAGATATACTGACCTTTTTACAACCTGTGAGCAAGTAACTACCTATTTATCAATGTAATCAAAATAACGTTAAGTCTACGAGACATTCATTACCAGATAATTCAAGAATGTAAAACGAATGACTGTTTCGAAGTTTTAATTCTTCAAAATGTTCTCAATAATTCTCTAAATACAATTATGGCAGATAGATATCTGTCTACTTTTATTACAAAATACAAAGGACGGCTTACAATGGAACTTGACTTGAAAATGAATTTGACCCGGCTTAATGACGCGCCCCACTTGAATTCATTCATTGCTTTTATGCGAGTGTTACAAGAGCAAACGCCTCTTCATTCCTCAACTCCATTAACTTGTGATTTACGTGATGTCATGTAAGTGTAACATTGACACTCGTTTTATTTCCTTCAGTCCTTTAATTATACTAGACGTTCAAATTGTTTTGATGTTTTAAGACGTTTTAAAACTTGTTTTTGTTAACTATATATTACTTAGTTAAGTGTTACCACAATCATTCACTGCTGATTATAATTTCGGACGCGAAATCGTAAAGTTCATCATTATTGAGTTCGCAATTTCACCAAACTTTTCATACTATTATTTTAGTATAATGCAGAGACGTGCATCACATATAAAGTAGTGTTTTTTTGTGTTCAGACCTCCCGCTGTGGTGTGGTGACGATAATTTATAAAATGCCCACGACATTGAGGTTGACCGCAAACATATATTACTACCGTTTTAGTTTTGAATAGAGGCGTTGTTACCTTTTCTATGGAATATAAATATGTCACATCTAATAGTTACAAGACATGTAGAAACATTCACAAATAAATTTGTACTATTATTGCTGATAATTTGGCTAGCATTATTCATAATTCTTGGATCGGAGCGGTCAACGTACCTTGATAGTTAATAGATTAGAACTGCAATGTCATCCACTTTAAGAAGCATCGACGCAAATCTCTCGCTCGGTCGTGCACGAAATACTTCGAACTGCATCTTTACAACCACGACCATTTATTAAACAAGTACACGACTACGTTTCTACTAACAAAACCAAGTTTTTGTTTTACTTAGAAGGTAAGGATACTTTGCCGTATCCAGTAAAATATGGTGCCATTGCAACCAAATCACATAGGATACGAAGATCTTGTTTCTAATTATGTTTTGAATAATCTAGAAGGAGATTAGATAATGATACCTGCATGCCTGATTAAGTGCATCCGGCTTTATACGCAGGTTGACAAGGAGAGCAAATAACTTTGTGCACCTGTTTTACATACTAGTAGTAATGACAGTCCACTAATTGGTCCGGGATAGGTAGACAACTAGACATCTTGTCATTCTCATGAACACTGCATTATGTAGGCGGGAGTGGATTTATTCCCATGCTACCTATAATAAAAACATCCTGCATTTAATCTATACTAGTGTAGGCATGTATTACATGAGACAATTATTGAACTATATTTATGTTATTCGTGTACAACAAACACACGTTCAACAAAAATGAGTGATTGTTGTTTCTGGAAAGACAAATGACAATAATTACTAGATAATAAGGGCTGTTTCGTATATGAATATTTTGATTGAGTCACTGCGCGTTCACATTAAACAGCATTAAACAGCAGTCGCTAAGCTAGCAGTAGCGTTCGGCTAGGCTCAGTCAGGCTGGCTTCATAGTCGCGCTTCAGTCGCGAGTTTTTCTCCTAATAATAGTACCAGTTTCTTGAAAAATTCTAAATGTGAAATCATTCTAAAGAAGACTCCATGAACACCAAGAAGACCTGTTATTAAAGTTGTGCCTCAATTATTTTCACATCAACGCCTAGACCAAGGCCTTGGCTATAGATACTAAAACGCGGGCAAATTAGCTTTTACGATAAACCAATGTATAGGCCCGTGTGCAAATTCTGTAATAAAATTTCAGAATAAGTACGTACACGACAACGTATGCGGATACATGAACGTAAATATTCTATTGCTTTCAAACAGATTATTCAGGAACTCAAATGTATATTATTATCGTTAGAAACTTGAGTTCTACGACTCAGCTTCACTCGGTTATTAGAGATCCTAAGTCTACGATTGCTATCCATGCATAATGGAACCTCATACATAAACGATGTGGCACTTTACTTGCTCAGTTCGCTTTTACACTTTGTTTGAAGTTTTCCTGACTGAATACTGCATTTTGCAGTCATACGAAAGAATATCACGAAATATATATACAACACTATTATATATCATCATTATATATATATATATATATATATATATATATATATATTATATTATTTATTTATATATCACGCCTTATCCCCGAAGGAGTGGCAGAGGCATATATATTATATTCCCACTTTTCACCATGTGTATTCCTGTCCCACGTAATAGGTGGTGAGCACATTGCCGTGTTGAAAAGCAGACTCTGGTTGTTGCTACCTGCTGTTGAAATTTTTAAGCCGCCCATAAGGCCTTCAACTTGGCTTAACGACTGCCATTTTATTGGCAACCGGGACCAACGGCTTAATGTGCCTTCCAAAGCACGGAACTGGGGTGGGTCTAAAGGGCTGAATAAATTTAATAAAATGTGTCTATTTTTTATGTTAAATTTGGAAGAAATTTTGAACCCGTTGCCTTTTGAGTGAGTTGGTAACAAAGAGGCTAAAAGGTCTTATGTGCTAGACACTCATTAGCACGACCAATTAAAGTCCTGGTAGTCTCGGACTTTATATATAACATAGATGTAATATATAACAGAATAAACAAACTCTTTAATTATAGAATTAAGGAGGTTGGTTATTCTGTTATTATTACATCTCGACTCATTCAATCATAAAATGAATTATATTGTAAGTATACTTTAGTAAACATAGTTATTGTTCTCAAGTTCGAGGCTCGTAACGCCAATAGAATTTGTTTATTGATTGCGACCGAATGAAAAGGCAGAGCGTGTATTCCAATGTATCCGCTTATGATTGCATTAATGAAACTATTCAATCCAAATAATCTCATTCGTATGTGATTATAACACTTTATATAGATATAAAAGCCGCGGTAAGGAACATTTAGAAAGTGGTTGCTGACAGAGACACGAGTGAACACTGGCAACAATGAGCTTTGGGAGGCGGGTCACGTCTCGTGACTCATGTGCGCGCGCCGCATACTGATGAACACCATCGGCACTCCTGTCCCGTCCGCCTGAACTCGTCATCGGTACCACCGAAATGGCAGAGTTCCTTATAGTACATCGCTAGTTTTGTACGTGTCATTTTGTGACCAAGACTGTTTAGTGCTCTTATTCCACCATGAAATGATTCACTATTTATTTTAACTAATGTTAACATTAAAATTTATATTTCCTGGGACTAAACACAACCCTGACATGTTTAGGGGTGAGTGTACTTGTTTGCCGTTCATGGCGCCGTGCATCGGCTGGATATCCGGCGAGCTCATCCACCGGACGTTAACGGTCCGCTGTCCAAAAACTTGGGGAGAATGCTTATGTACGAGTAGTGCGCCACAGAGTCGCAAAGTAACATTACATACGGACTTTAGCTGTTTGCAAAATATGATAGCCATTTTAGTTGCATTATATTCAATGTAATCCACGTCTTCTAATACCTATCAAAACTGTATAACGGATAATAGCAATAACATGTAAAGAAACAATGTTTTAAGATGAAGATTATTGCCGATCGGAACACAAATCGCCACCAACAACAGAGATGTTTTAAAAAGTTAACCATTTGAAAAATTGTTGCCAAGACAGTCACGTGTCTCAACATGAATAAATTCCGGAGTTGTCGCGTCTACGGGGATATCGTTGCTCAATCAAACGATGAGCAGTCGGAAGTTGGCAGATGTAACCTAAGTATGCTTTTGCATACACAAATTGATTTCAACGACATTACTAGTATCTGTCCACGCTACTTACTGCTGATGTCTCATTAGCATTCGTTTATAACCTATCTTGTCAAGTAATCTCACGTTTCATTTATAATAATAACTTCCTTCCATTCACAAATGTGACATGAGTAAAAAGCAATAAATATGTCTGATTTGATTAATTGTAGAGTAAGTGATTGATAATTGAAATCTAATTGGGAACTCTTTCATTTGGGTACTCATCTCAATATATTATAGTTATATATGAGGCCGTAGGAGAATTTTAAGAGTTATTAATGTCTTTATTTGATAATTTAAGAAATAATTTCAGAGAATCGATAGTCACAAATCTGATGGGAATTAAAATATCAAAACATACAACCATCAAAATCTAAATTTGATAATACTAATAACCAATTATATGCAAAGAGAATTTAAAAAAATAAAAGAAAGGACTAATAGCTCAATGGTTATAATTATATATTATACAATCTGATTACTGATACGTTACAGGTACCGATTGCCTAAAGGTAAGTAACATCAAATAAGATAAAGCTTTGCATTTATGAGATATAGTAGATAATACTACAACATTATCTCAAAGACATTTTAACTAATTTGCTTATTTTATACCACTCAACCTGAAGAGATATGAAACGTTTTTGTTTGTCTTCCTCGAAGTAAACAATGCATTAATAAAACCCTTATACTACTGAATAATAAATACTAAAAGGGCTTTGTTGGAGCGAAATTTTTGCGTTATTTACTGACAGTATAATTGCTTTTACATATGCATTCGAGGAGAACTGCAAAAGGTCGTGTAATTATCATAAGAATGTGTTTCCACACTTTAATGCTAGACTAATGAAGACAATTTAAAATAAATTCCATACTGATCTAATGAAGTGCACTGCAATTTAGAAATATTTCACTCATAACATCATAAAGCAGGGGTCGTCAGCAAACCGGTGAGCTTGATATCAAATGTCAAAATTCTTCTTGTGTAATTACAATCGTTTCATAATTACAATTTCTTTATTTCTTTTATAAAAGTTCATCAAAAGTAATGACCATAATCGCTGTAAATTCCTGGTCCAGAATTTTTTTTTTTTATAATGTCGTAAACCCGTTCAGTGACAATTGTTACAAAAAAATTTGTGCTTTTAATATCAGACATTTATGTTTCTCTTCTTACTAATCTTAGAACGGATCCTGATAAACACCTTTAAAAAGTCATGGCCAAGTTTGAGCTTTTTGAGATCAAGTCAATCAATGAAACCAATCAATCGCAGCCCAATTCTGGAGCCCAATTCGTCAGCTCTTTCAAAATTGTGTCAGTCGTGACACGGTTCTGCTGATCCTGCTTTCCGCATCCAGTCCCTTTGTCCAAACCGATAAGTTTGAATAACATTTGCTATTTATGTTTTAATGTATTGAGACGTCTTGTCTTTAAAGCATAATTATGAAATTAAAAATTAGTCCCAATAATTTTGAAGTTAAAGAATTCAAGGAAACCGCTCCTTATAAATATAAGCCATAATGGAAATTATTCGTTTACAATAGTATACTTCATTTTTTGAGGAGTTGAAAAACAATCTGGACTGTATTTATGTTATTTTTTACTACGGAATCAATAGCTACGTAAAATTACAGAGACATAGCGAAAGTACCCCATCATGAAGTGTAAAAACGACTTTAAAACTTTAAAGAAGTAGGTACAAAATAAATCCCTTAAAAAGTTTGTTTGGGTTCAGGAGAGTTAAGAATTGAAGAGACAGGACAAGGTGTGACAATTTTAACAGCTTTGCATACGTTTCTTAAGTATCTGAGAGTTAATCTGACAATTATTCATTCCAAAAACGTATGGGCATAATGTATTTTTATGTGGTGTAAAGTTGACACGAACATCGTAAAATATCAGATTTCGGATAAAAATGAATTCGGGTAGAATTATAAAGTGATTTAAGTACTTTAATGGGTATCATCTTTGAAGAGAATCAGGTACTCGGCCCTACATCCCAAGCATAAAATATCACGTTTCCGCTTTTTATAGGTCCATAAAGTATTATTATGAAGCCTTATTAAGTAGATGTATCTTTACTTTTAACAATAAGAAATGTTAGAATTAAAATTTATATTTTGATCCGTTTTCTTTTGCTACAATATTGAGTAAATGGTATGTAATCGAGCAACCGCAAACCGTTGGCGCCAGTGGCGAATGACGGTTGCAGGCGTGCGCCGGCGCATAAGTTTGTGCCTCTGCTCAATGCTATGCATTACATAACGCGAACCAGTTGCCATATTCAACGCAACTATACGGCCCTGTAAACGCCCGATGCTCTGTACATTACATGGCATTAATTTCACGGTTGTGCCAAGTTCAATGTTTTATATTGTACGTCTATTGAATACTGTCAGTCTTTTGTCGATTAAACAGTTAAAGCGAACCTTTACCGTATCTTACTGTAAGTCACGTGATAGAGATTGTGTAATACTAGAGTCGATGAACTCGTGCTGGTAAATTGCTTCTCCCAATTGTCTAATTTTTACAAAATTAGTTTTTTTTATTTAAATTGATGATTTAGACAGCCGAATGCCTGAAACCGCAAATCTATATATAAATTACCCATTAAGACTTGTAAAAAGTGTTGATGATTCCGGTAAGCATAATGATTTCGATAAGTCTAATCTACCAAAACTTTTTGATTGGCGGTGTGCGTGGGAACGTAGATCGGGAGGTTCGTGGTCAGATAACGATCGGAAGGTAAAAAAGGGACCGAGATAATGGCGAAGGAGCGATGCGCAGATACGATCCCAAGGACGGCGCGCGACTCCTCTCTCGTGCCCGCTAAGGAATGCACCTACCAGACTATTTTTAGTAATCAAACCCGATACAGACCCAGTCCCTAGTCCTAACTAGCGAAACAAACAGATGCCAACTGTTATAATTGATCATACTGAAATTATATTAGGTACTGACGTACTTGTATTCTAGCATAATATTATAAAAAACTAAATGCAATAAAAACTTTAAAGCAAATAAGAAACCTTTGTTCACACGTGCTTGTAATCTACTAACCAAATTATTTTTTGAATGAATAGCAAAAACTGTATGTTCGATTTTTAAATTGATAATGCCACCTGGTATTGTGGGCTGTGGGCACATTACATTGAATTATGGTGAAAAAAAAACATTGAATGAACATGATCACAAGATCTTTGTGGCTCTCGGCACCCTACGTTTGAAGATTAACTTCATTTAATGTCCCTAATTTCGATCCCAATTTAGCTACGGTCTTATAGAATTTACTATAAATCTAATTTAATGTGTGGTCGATAAAGAGATATTCGGTTTCTTATTTTTTCGTATCAACCCAAATTTAGGTTTGCGTGGGTTAGGTACATCTAACGTGTTTCAAACGATGATTAAAGGTTATTGTAATATTATGGTTTATGAACATATTAGTATGTATGACTCATACTACTGAAAGTCAGATGTTTAATAATGAATTTCGACGTTAGTTCAATGTTGTTTAATATTATACAACAAACGTAATATTACGTATAAACTTCGAAGTTTATTCTCTTACGTGACTACTTACGTTAGTATAAATCTCAAATGTATTAACTTACGATGGTAATAAAATAGTAGTATGATATTTTATTTCTGAGATTATAATCCAAGCACATTTAATATATTTTACTTTATATATTTTATTTTAAAAGTAATCGGATAGGTATCCGACTTTTTAGACGTTCATGTATGAAGCGATTGATGAATCAGCAACCAGAAGCGAAAGAAGTATGCATGGATCGCGAAGCCTGGCGATCGGTTCTCTCTGAATACCCCGGCAGGGATACAGCGTGAAGATAATTAGTCATTTTATAAATATATTTTATATTTATTTTATATTTATTTTCCGGTACTCTTATTCTAATTCTCTGTTTCTAAAATAAAAGTACCCAAAGTTACATCCTATACCGACAGTCAAAATCGGTCCAGCCGTTCGAACGATTATTCAGAGAAATAGAGAGAGACCTAGAATTACCTAGAAGAAAAACAGACAAAGTGCCAAATAATAAGTAGAATTTTGTTACGCGTGAAGTCTCGAGTAGTATATTATTATTAAACATGAGTATACTACACCGCGAAAGTTTAAAAATAACATTGCCAGAACATAATTCTACTTTTAGTGCAAATACATTGGATACATTCATGTGTGTTCTAATTTGACATAAGGACATCACAAACTAACACTTCAATTATATTTTGTAGGGCATAAATGTATAAATATTGTAAGTGCACTATAAAATAATGAAAACCACTTCTGCACTATGCAATTTAACGGTTCTTGAAAATGATAAGTCCCTGAAGATTGCTTACTATCTGTGCATAGCGTGTTGTCATTTACGGTACTTGCGCCTGAGCTATAAGTATGGCGGGAGTCGTGGTTCTCAGCGCACCATAATATTATTCTATAGAACTGTGGCTAGATGTCCTGCCTATACTACGGCTAGGCGAGGGGCGATGAACCCCTGCACCTGTCGCTGCTCCCTCCGCATCTCCGTACTATTTTTTCTCAGCATCAACTTCCGTCGAATAGTTTTTGCCGACCTGTCGATAACCCGTCCGATAGCTGTGGACACGCCTCATTAGCGGAATCATTCCTTACTTGGTATGTAAATTGTTGTGGATCGACTTTTCTTTTAGATAAGTCCCACGTATTGATAGCTAATGCTATTGATGAGGTAATTTGCTGCATTCTATTTAAATGTGTATCTGCCATAATAGACATTATTTCCCAAAATTTTTTTACTATATAACGAAAATTGAAGAGTTTAGTTTTACACATTTCAATTTTGATTGACTGTTATTGCAAATCTGTTTGTTGGTAAAGAATATGCTGTATATTCACATATAGTGTAATGACTTCAAAGTAATTCAAATCTTATTTATTTCATTGAAATTACTTCTTCGGTAGAAAACACTATTATCAGTTATCAGATTTTAGGTAATATTTTTTTACCCGAGACGTGCCTTGTCTATTATATAGTCTATTATAAAATCACAAAATTACTAAAGTAGGCTGAAAAGACTATTTTTGCTTTTTATTAAACTATAGATTTTGAAGTTTGTAAGGAATATCTGGGAGTGCATTGTCGCATTGTTCTGTCGCATAGTTGTGTTCGCTCCGCGGTCGGTTGGCGCACTTGAGTCAACACGCGAATCACCGCATACACCGCTTTATGGCTCACCTCAGTGTCGTAAGCTTTGTTGATATTACCTACCGGTTACGACGGATTATACAAACTTTATTGAGTGTAACAAGCTGTTATACACGATCATTTTTTTTACATACAATTCAAGTAACTAATAAAACTTTTAATGATTCGTGTCAATACATTATCAATTGTATCAGAACAATTTCTTGATAATATAGAGGGAAAAACAGATTTTTAATCAGTTTTTGATCCTTTTTCTAAATATCTTATTGTAATAAGTGTTGCATAATATTTAATATTCTAAATAATAGTAAAGGCAGCTATTGTACTCTAAAGAAAGTCTAACAATGAAGGTCGAAGACCCGTAAGGTCACAGCAACCATCTTACTAGCTCCACCAGGCGTCCCATTGTGGTTCTTATATTAGTAATTACTATTTTTTGAAATTCTGAGCTCATGTGACCGAGAGATTTTTCAATAAAATAAAAAAATAAAAGATTTTTCTATTTTCTTTTAAATAGGTACAGGTATTTTATTACTGGATATAACTTTATAAATAATTTTATTTTTATGTACGGGCTAAATAAGTATTAAAAGCGATTATTCTATAGATAGTGTTCGAAATAAATATGAATGTCATGAACGGGTTTATTCCAAATCATACCGGAGTTAATGAAAGGATGTAATACATAATTCAATTGAACTCTACATCACAAACAATATCTGAAACATAATTTCGTGATAATATCCTATGACCCGACTACCAATGTCACAATTACAGTTAATAGGACAGTTTCCATACGACTATTATATTTTAGCTCAAAGTTTGCGACATTCCAGAAATTTAGTATCAATATTTTCAAAATAACTAATGTTATTTTGATATGTTGTAAATTAAAATGCATAATTCGACGTACCTGCTGCAGGACCAAGGGTAACTGCGAACAGCAAGAAACAGGTGACCAAAACGAGCTGCATGTTGAAGAATCGAGTTATTTCTGCGGGCAAGGTGCGGATATATGCAGGCACAGTCAGGAGTGCGCACTATCGACACAGGACACTCGGGCACACTGAACGCGCGCTGCCCGGGACCCCCCCTTATAACAGAGACAAGTCCCGCGCGCACCACCTTATGGGACCTCTACAGCGACCGCAACCCGCAGCATCATATACAATTCTCTATTGTCTCTGTTACACTCGACAAGAAATATAGCGAGCCAGCAATGTAAATGCTTCGTTTATCCTAGTCACACCGCCGATGCTATGTGGAGACGTCAGGCACGGACATCCGGCGGGGCGGACGCTTGGCGGCGCCCGCGCTCCTCGACACGGGAGTTATCTCAGCAAATCGTACCGGACAATAGTTCGCGCTCAATTTGTTCTTGTTGCGGACGATGCGAATTCTTCGCTTGTCCAAAGGGTTGTCGACGTCGATGTAGTTTTTTCTCATCTCACGAAGCGATGCGTTTAAAGGTTGTACTTTATAAACCTGTTTTCACCATAGAACATCATGCGTAGGTTAGTATCTAATAATTGAAGCTTCATATACTTGTGTGAAATACGAGGAGTCACAAAACAATCTCAACTAATTTACTCATTAAAATCGCAACCGATGAGATATCAAGGCATCACACATATATTATCATCGATTTGCTTTCAATTTTCTCATCCCACTGCAAATAGTATATGATCAAGACAAATTTACCACACAATTTCCGCCAAGATGAATATACACATGTCATTATTAATAAAGCACGTATTTGACCTTGTGACAAGACATACAAACACACCCGCCAAGTTCAATATTAGATATTTTCTGAAATAAAAGCAAATGGGGTAGTCTCTGAGCAGTTGAAAGCCGCCGCCACTGCCTCACCACTTTAAATATGTTGCTTTGAAGCCACGTTAATTGGTGAGACGCTGTTTGCTTTGCACGCCATGCAGTCCAACAGCTTTGACATGCACATACAAACACTATGTGAGCGCTATAATAGTATATTTTAAACATACCTTATGCTTAAGAATAATACTAAACGTGAAACATATATAGGCATATTTTAATACACGATATTGCACTTAAACGAAACTGCAGAGTATCAATTGCTGAGCCTGCAGAAACGATTTTAAAATTTCTTTTTATCGTATTCAACCGATGCCTATCAGTATTGTTTAATGCCCGATGAATTACATTCGAGGGCGATACCAGTCGATAAAATATAATCCGAGATTTTATTTCAATAAAAAAATATGAAGGCTTAATAGCTTCAAAAGGATAAAAAAGTTCTTTAGATATATGATGAGCGATACAAAGTTTTTATTCGTAGATGCTATTTGACTTCGGGCAGCTTTAAATGAACGGGTGCACGGTTCCAATGTTTTGAATACTCAATAGGCAATAGTGGTCCCTTGCATGCCCACATGGGTAATATTGAGGCCGCTTATAATAAACGCAAACGATAACGAGCAGAAAAACATCAAATATATTTTTTTAAGTACTATTAATGGCATGTTTAATTACTACGCACGCTTTTTGTAGGCTGTAATAAACGTGTTAACACACAAAAATGCATTAATATTTACAATGGATCTTCTTTTTTTCTTGTTTCGTAGTTTCAGTGTAAGTATATCATTGAATTCATTTCGTTGATAATTGAGATAAAAGAGCTATAGAATTGGAAAGAAAGCACTGTGGTTGAGAGATAAGTTAGCGAATAATTATATATTATTATTAATTTTTCGGAACATTATTAATATTGCATGGTGCATTGCATACCATTATTTTTTTGTAATAATTAGTATATTTACTCCATTTTTCTTATAAATTTATTCTTTGATAGACAAAGGTCACGTAATCACGCCTCACTTTGAGCAATGTTTTCTTTTATAACATAACATACTATATATCTCAGGGGAAGAGGTGAATATCACACCCACACTTTAGCAGTAGTTCTAAAGGTCCCAGTTAAGAAGGAGCAAGCATAATAGAAGTCATCAGGTACTGTCATAGAGGAAAAATCCGAATCAAAGCAGGCAAGAGCATTTACGTTCGTTTTCCAACTTTCTCTAATAATTTACTGATTAATTTCGTTGCGGGTTGGGTTAATTCTTACATCTTCTAGGACTTCACCGACATCGAGCTCGGTGTAACTTTTGTGATCTTGGTCATTGCTGTACATCCTAGTTTACAGGAGTCACACTAATGAGAATGCGGGTGGGATTAGTCCCAAATAAAAAAAGGCATGAGCATTTTTAATTATTAATTTTATGAAAATATGAACTAATAATTGTCATTATTTTGTTAGCTTCATATAATTTGGTATTAATCTATAAATATATCGTTGGGACAACTCACACAACGCCATTTCATTCCAAACTATGCAGAGCTTGTACTATGGTAACCAGATAACTGATATACATACTTATATATTTCTAAATACTTAAATATTGTAGATAAATAACACCGAGACACAGCATTAACCATCGTGCTCATCACACAAAGTTTTATCCTGGGTGGGAATCGAACCCACGACCTCTTGCGTAGCAGTCGGATACACTCCCACCGCGCCACAGAGGCAGTCAAGTTCTGTATCTGTAGCTGTTAACCAAGTAAAAACCTGAAAGTTAGACATATTTGACCACTCTTTACTTACTAAAATAAATCATTTTAATTATAAATAGAACTAGCATTTTCTATACAAGGTCGACTCAACAAGTACTTTTAGGGTCAGCCGTCTTTTTAGTCTCCGAAAATTATGATTGAGATGACATTCGATTCGGAATTATAAATAGGTTTAAGGATATACGAGTTTTATATTTCTTTCGGGTTCGTGACAGCCAAGATCGAATGCCTTAGTAAACGTTACCTGAGGCACCAGGTAGAACAACGTTGTATGATGACCGGTGACCCCTCCAAGGAGTTAATTAAAGAGCTTAAGGTTTACTAAAAAATAAAACGTTGCATGTCTGACTGTCAGTTTTCAATACTACCTTTTTTGGTTTTATTATATTCCCTCCGGGTGATGACAAAATCATCATCATTATCTCATCTAGCTGATAGGTAGCACCTATTTGTTACCAACCAGTAACATAACTTTATAGGCCAAATAAATCTTCTATCAAATGATGTGATTCTCAATTATTTTCTTAATTTATTATAGTCTTTTTGTATTATCGTTTAAACCGTATCCCTCACCCAATTCGTTTTTCTAATGTCTATTAAATAATATTAGGTTTAAATCTATAAGATGATGCCACACCAGACTCAAGAATTTCCTAGTAGCGTACGACATGTCCGGGTTCTTGTGCAGTGTTTTTCTTTCGTTCCCGAACGAACACCGAAACAGCACCCTTGCCTCGTCCATCATTTGCAAGGATGTACCACCAGTAGATGAGATTGGCTTGAGCCCCAAAGGTCTTGGTGGAACCCGTTACACCCCACTCTATCATTTATGCTTAGACCAAAAATGACCGGCGGTAGTAGGTTGGCGGTAGGTACTCACGTCCATAGAAAAATGTAATAAATGTAGATGTATTTTTTAAACAAAATCATTCCTAGCATATTACACAATGATTATGGTAAATACAGCTGCAGAATTTATCAATGTTTGAAAACATAGTGTATGTGTCACCGACCGACAGCTGAGCGATTCTCAATCATAGCATCCTTCAGGGGCCGATTGTAACTTGTGATTATTCTAATGTTTATAAGTTGCATGCAATGCCTGCCTCTATGGTGGTCATCGCCGGTTTCTCTGATTACCGCGATTACGATAAAAATGCGCCCCACTATCATTTAAATGCATTTTAAAAATAAACGCTTAATAGGCTCGTCCGCAAGCAACAATAAAAATAGAATATTATGTAGATGTTCTCTTTGCATGACGTCTGTGAATACAACACTTAGAATGTTGTTCGGCCGTTAATTGGCATCCATTTCGATTCGATACAGTATTTTGAAATTAGCAGATTTCTTTTTTTTTTTCATTTTACTTCACCCAAATGCACAACAACCCAGTTGTAGACGTTTAACGAGTATATGCCTACATTGCTCACCTATCTGCGGGAATCTGTATACCCATTCAATACTTTTAAGTGCTCTTGTACATGGTTCATGCATGTGACTTTATGGTTCGATCTTTGCATTAGGAGAATAAGGGTAGGTTCTCCTCGACGAAACCTCTACAGTACGGTTACAGTGGAAACCTTCATTCACTGTAAGATTGTATTTTCTTCTCAGGGTGGAGTTTTAAAACAGGGCCGTATAAAATGGCTTTGTCAATGTAGAACTTTTTTTTTCTGATATGAATTGGTAAAGATTTTGGCGATTTCTGTATTTTCTAGTACTCATACCTTAAATGTTTGCATATACTTTTTTTGATCCCCACATGAAATAAGATCATATGATCACAATAAAAATGTTGGCGTTTTACATTTTTTTTCTCTTATTATAACATTTCCTGCTGTTCAGAATACTTTAAAAAAAACTGGCTAGTCTGCTAAGAACGTTTTACTGCAACTATAATAATTAAGGTCTTTACGGGCCTATTTCAAAAATCCAACCTGTAGAAAAAAATAGATTACTCAAGGAGCTATATACTTCATGATATTATAATCATGACGATCTTTGTATGGTATGATTCTATAATTACCTACCTCATGATTGCATTCACATCCGCACGTTAATAGTATTTCATAATCTTGCCGTTTTACCTATGTAATTCCGCCTGATTTAACGGTGAAAAGCAATACACCGCTACACCGTCGTGTTGTGTGACATGTCTAAACTAATCTTGTCACAAAGATAAGGATTACATCCATCATAGCTTACAATCGGCATCACTGCTTGTCCATTGTGATTTGCATTAGCACTGGAGTTCGTAATTTGTTGAAGAAAGATGAACTATACATGAAAGAAGAATATTTGTCTTGTGACAGAGAAACCGGCTGTGCTTTTGACACAAGACAATTATGTGAAGTTTCCAAATAATGTCTGTTTATCTGAATAATTTTAATATTTCCAAGTCGCCGAAAGTGTTAAATAGTGTAGGTACAACAAAGCGAGCTACACAAATAAATTACGTTAAGAAGAGATTGACAGTTTTTGATTTAAGAGATTGAGTTGTAACAATCAAGGGTTGCGTTTTAGTTGCAATTTCTTAACATAATGACAAACGCTAGAATTCGCATTATAGATTGTCCTGAGGTAAGAGAATGCCTTGAGCCGCTGGTGAGCTTAGAACCATAGCTGTCATGGCTGCATTTTACCATATGTACCACGGCGAGTGTTCTGAAGAGCTCTTTAACCTAATTCCACCCTCTCCTTTTCGTTCCCGAACAACGCATGCTGGGTAGAAGTGCCACTCCCATACAGTGAACAGAATTTTCGCCAGACCCGAACGATAGTAACCTGGAACGCTCTACCAGCGAACGTGTTTACTTCCTCTTACAATCCTGGGTACTTCAAGCAGCGCGTGAAGAGGCACACCATTGGGACGCCAACTTGAGGGACGCTGTCGGTAGTCATGTAGACTAAGAGATTGCCCCTTATTCGCTAAATGTCGTCATGGCTTTCCATCAGGCGGACGGGTCATTTAGGCGAGCTAAACATAAAAAGTACTATATAAAAAAAGAACTAGTTATGTTTATTATATTCATAGCTCGGCAAATTGCAACGGTTAATGTGGTCGATACTTATTTGTGCTATTACCATCACTTAATCAAATTATTGCCTGTTAGCCAATCGTTCCGCTGATGCTCGCGGTTTTTTTCTCTGTTTTCCCGTGGGATTCTGTGTTTTCTTAGTTCTTACATTGCAGTTCCTACAACTTATAGGAAGTTAGATTCATTTTGAGCGGCTGTATTGTGGTCACGATCGTAGTAAACAATCAATACTACTTATATACTTATACTTTTTAAGGTCTGTGGTCATCAAGTACGAGTATAACGCTTATACTCGTACTTGATGACCACAAACCTTAAAAAGTACGATCAGAGTTTCACACTACAATATTATGACTTTGTATCTATTATTACTAATTAATATTACCTTTATTTTGAATTTGTAACTGTAACATTTTCATTTATCTGGTAGGCAAATATTCCAAGTCCGGGTAAAAAAAGATGTTCTTCTATTTATTTATTTATATTTAACAACAAAAAAAAATGTCTTACCTTACTAATATTATAAATACGAAAGTTTGTAAGAATGGATGTTTGTTACTCTTTCACGTAAAAACAACTGAATGGATTTTAATGCAACTTATACATCAGAATAACAGAAAGGCTACTTTTTATCCCGGTACTATTCCAGTGGGAAACGTGAATGGGAAAACTTCTCTACGCGGGCAAAGCCGCGTCAACTTATATATTCTAACTATGCCATAACATAATATTCGTATTCATTAAAATCTTAAGATTAAAAGAAAAAACAAAATCTACACAGTGAAGCACAGAACCTGTCTCTTCCATGAGCTCGGTTAGTAAACCGATAAAATGTAGAGGATTAAAAATTATGACAGTAAACCTACTGTCATAAATTTCATAAAGCGTAAGTTTGTACGTAAATGCCCTATATTTAGCAAGATCATCAACTAGCCCAGCTGTAAACACGAGAGGATATACCCTAAAGCGTTTAGTTTACATCTTTCTTGGACAATTTTATGGGTCCCGAGTGTTTTACTATCTACACTCCTTACTAATTTTGTAAATATAATATAATGAATGGGACCGTGTGTCTGTTTCTTGCTCATCAATGGACGGGCATGAATTTTAAAATGGGAATAGTTTTGGATCTGGAGATTGACATTATTCTATTTTTTATTATGACATTGACATTGTAAGCATGCCATAGATAACGCGGATGGATCTGTGGCTGTTCGTTTGTACATAAGTCTTTTTGCAGAATTTAAACGTAAAGCTACAATTCATGGGGAGATTAAGGCCACTTAGCTTTAACCAATGAAAAAATGTTTTGAAGTTTATTATAGAGTAAACAAAAGAGTTTTGATTCTGTAAATTATTTAGGGTTTATAAATAAACTAATATTTCTGTGTGCTAATGAAAATACAAACAGAATAATAGCAGAGCAATTTTCGACACTCTTTTCTCTATCAACATCTCTATTTGCCTAGGTGTGAACTAGCTTGGTATTCTGTGAACCAAAAACCTTTACAGCAAAGTATTTAATATTTAGTGCGGAAACTGACATGTTCTAGATATTGAAGCTTTCATCTAGATTACATTAACCATCCCATCGACTCCTAGCCCCGAGTGGATTAGATTACCCACTACACCACCACTGTGTCTACATGTCCTTTATAAAAAAAAAACTAACTAACGATCTTCACGCTGTATCCCTGACGATATTATATTATATTATTATTATATTTCATGATGTATCTCCTATGTCCTTTATAATGGGCCCATTAACCGTCCATCAAAATCTCGACATAAATCGACTTGTACCCTATCACGATCACAAAATATGTGATATTCGCTGATATTTTAAGGGCTTATTACCAATGAGACAAATAACAAAGTTACGTAAAGATCGCACAGCCTATTTGACTGCAAAACGTTTTACGGGACCCAGAAACGATTGCATCTGATTAAGGGAGAAAATAAGTTCGAAAAATATTGAAAACAAGTAGAAGAGACCTCAACCTCCAGTGGTAATATTACTGAACAATACGCTGCTTCAAGATGTTTTATATTTACCCAGACAAAATGAAATAGAAGAAAAAGACACAAAGCCAAGTCTCTTACCAATGCTGAGAAAAGCATTTCTCTATGTTTTATTTTAGTTCTTTATCGGATAAATTATATTAATTACAAGTATTACTCGTTCTTTGCCGTTGTTAAACTGAAACTGGTTGTTGTGAACTTAGCCTATCATTAGCGTCCACATTTTGACTTCGTCTGTGACTGGACTTGTGTGTACTATTTTTTCTCATGTGAATTAAAAACAAAATAGAAGTCTCTTCTTCAGCGCAGTATATTCCCATGCCTGGGGTCCGCTTTTATTTTTTTTACTGCTAGGATCAGTTATCGTTTGAATTTATATTCTCTTTTTTGATGGGAGCGACTACCATCTAATCCCCCAACCCAGATGAGGCAAAAATCCAGGCATCCCTTTGCCTCATTCGTTAGTGAGCAGGCACCGCTAACAGACGAAGTCGCTAGATATCAGATCTTGGTGATACCTCCTTCCATCACAATCCCGTGTTCTAGGAATGCCCTTTTTAACGCACGTTCGTACCGGCCGCTCTCTACCTCCTCTGCTTACAGAGGGCACTCGAGAGCGGCGGAGGTGCGGGCTAAATTCTAGAGCTTCTTAGGAAGCTCCGAGGGCCGCAATTACAGCCTCTCCGAGACAAATCCCAATATCCTGGGGTGCCCCTGCCGGCTCGTAGTGATTTAACCTCAGGCCTAAACTGCGAGCCTGGGACGGCCCCTTCTCTCTCAGGCCGGGAGTCGCATACACCGCCAAATTTACAGAACCCAGGCCAACCTTTACTGCGGACTACTGGATTATCGGGCTAGAGTTCAGTACAGGTGCTCGTAGATCGGTTGGAAAGACGGATGGTAGTTTAAACTATCGCGAAAAATAACTGCCAAGAAGATGCCCATACTTAGAAGTGAATGTAATCGGGACTTTACGCTAAGTCGAGAAGTGTTTTCATCTATGTGTATACGAGTATAATGCCTTGCACTGTTGTGGCTGCTGTCTATTCCGTGAAATTTATAACGCACCACCTATTGTGCGTTGATGTTGCTATCCCTACATTACTGTTTGCAGTAGGAGGTAGTCATAATAGTAAAGCTAATAAAAAATTTGAAACTGTTATGACATTTCTGATCTAACGACAATTATTATTTTGTTTATTTATATGGCTACATTTATGCAATATTTTGTTCCAAAATTATATTTATTTTAACTACTATTGACTATACAATTAGTTCCAAAATTTATATACTTAACCAAATGATTTACAAAATGAAAAAATCAGCTTTTTTCTTAAAATGATACTTATCCAACTCTGCTATACAGCCTTAAATCTTTCGAATGCGACATGGCAAAGCTGTTATAGAAGGTTTACAATAAAAAGCCTCTATAACACTGTATATTACAATAGACTTATTATTTTATTCCGCTACTGATTCTTCGTAATATTATAGAGAATCTCGAGAAGAGTTGACTGAACCCTTGAACTATTTTTTTAATGCTTTTTTGTTGTAGTGTTTATTGCTCGCTATCCACTGTGATTCAGAAAAGCGTAAAATTGACAAAACGAATTGGCGTAAAGTCCAATGTTAGTGCTATTCAATGTATATTTTAATGCTACTTTTTGCACTTTTTATTGCACAATCATTAAACGCTTTATAGAAATGTATTATGGATAATGATAAAAGTTAAGTTGAACTAAATTGAAAGAAAAAAAAAAATAGAAGATGTTTGAGATTGTTTACCGAACTATTTTGAGAGCACAGGCACAGTGTAATGATGCGGTTTTAGTGCAATAAAGTACAGAGTTCATTTTTTGGTATCGATAAATGAATTTAATAAAAAAAAATCAATTTTATTTCGTATAGATAGGGTGTAGAGACCCTCAACACACTATGAATACCCAATACATACAAAAAAAAATGGATGTTTAATAATTATCTATGGTTGACTTATTATTATATAGAGTAAGGGTTGGGCTTTGAAAACTCATTGTAGTGGTACAATGAGTTTTTATTTATTAAGTATACTAAAGGCAACCAAATATATTGGAAGAGTGTATTGTTTTTCCTGCTTTTTATTTTCTCTTCCAGTATCTTTGGTGACCACTCTTGATGTGTAAGAGCTCGGGACTAAGCTACATCTCAAAACTCGAGGTCATAGGTACTGACAGTTAGAATTTGCTGAAACTTGATTCAGCCTTCCATCAATAACACTGAAAAGTTATGTGCTTACTTTTGATGGGAACGATAATGAGAACAAATATAGGTATATAAAACGATAAAGCTATAAATAAAGGTTAATTCGTTATAAATTTGGTATGGAAGTGCATCCGATGCGGTCCTCTTTGATATAAAATTAATGTATCGGTGGAATTTGATTGATTCGGCTTGTTAGTAGTTGGAATCTTCATCATTCATGACATTGCTGCAGCGCATACCGGTCCGAAGCGCAATTTGAGTTTTTTGGCCTGCCTCCCGGGGGCATAGCGCCATTAGCGCAGCCTGGCGTATCATTTGCATGACTAGTGTTTTTGCGCTACTCCTGCGCATATCGCATCGAGAACAAAATCTTTATCTTTCTAATATTATAAACGCGAAAGTTTTTTGGGTTTGGATGTTCTTTACTCTTTCACGCAAAATCTACTGAATGGATTTTGATGAAACTTTACACAAATATAGCTTACACATCAGTATAACACATAGGCTTTTATCCCGGGAACAGATTCCTGTGGGAAACGGGCACGGGAAAACTTCACCACACGTGCTGAGCTGCGGGCGTCAACTAGTAGTCAATAGTTGGGTATCTTTTAATGGTAACAAATTGTTATATATTTTTAATGTGATGTACAAAGTACTACAAACAATATTAACTATCTTCGTAAACATATAAATACTCTATTCTAATTCAAACTAAGGTCTTTTTTCTATATCTTAAGTGTTTTCCCATATACTTCCATACTCTACTTGAATTTGGAGTCTGGGTTCCACTTATAATTGGCTGCAAGGAACAGCTATATTACTTGTTTAATTTTTGGCATTGTTGGAGGCGACTGCCGTTTTATTTCCTAACCCCGTCAGGGCGTACTTCATTGCTTCGTCCGTTTCTCAGCAGGTCCCCTTACACACTACTAGATACCACGCCCTCTGAGGTCTCTTGACTAAAACTATATAAGTTGTAATGAAATTGTCGCTCGTGGCTCCACTGTCTCTGTGTTCTGTAATCGATCTGCGTTAAGCTACTATCGCTATGGCTGATCGACCCTCGGTTCCGGTTGTCACTAATATGGCAGTCGTTAACCTCAGTTGAAGGACTTATGGGCAGTTTGAAAAATTTTAACAGCAGTTAGCCACAATCTGCGTCTGCCTATTTCAACACGGCAATGGGCTTTCTTCTCTACCCATTACATGGGACAGGAAAATACATACGGTGAAAATTCGGCGTAAAATATGGCCATGCCACCCCTTCGGGGATAAGGCGTGATTGATAAACATAAAGTAGTAGAGATTTAGTAGACAAGAATTGTATTTAGTTTGCCTGATCGAAAGTTTTTGCATCCTAAGCAAGCAATAAAATGGTAGCACAAATTTATAAAACAGAGTGTATTAATTTTCTATAACCTAAAGCACCTGATGCACGTAAAAGATTTGATAGTCGTCGATAAATGTAATCTCCTGACGTTATAGGTATATATTGATTTAGCTCACAGGCGCTTCGTCGTCGTGACACGAGCTGTTATGTGTTTAAGCAATTACCGGTTACGAACTGAGACTGTAAGATGGTATATCACTTTAGGTTCGCGGGGTACCGTTATAATTGACGCGCACACGAGTGCTAGGCCGAGGTGTCAGAGAGATTCGATGCAATGGAGGTACGCCTTTTTACATCACTATAATTTACCCCACAACCTACAGCCTTAATCACATTCAAACTCCTATAGAGGTTTCTTTTTTAAGCTTTTTTTTTATATGTATCTACGTCATTAATTTATCCGACTTGTCCGTTAACAATAGTATATACTTGAAATAATTAAAAAAATATCTTGAAAATCGCCGTTCCTTATCCCTATTTTTAATATATTCATAGTTATAGTCCCATAGTCATTTTTTAAATCACTTTTATAGCAATTATTGCAACGCTGCCTTAAAATACAATATCTATTACGAATTAAAACATACGTGATAAGAGCTCTCACTATTTTTCTAGGGGCTCTCCGCTTGCGATAGTATATTAAGTTATACCAAAATATTGCAAAATATATCTCATTCGCTACTTCGATAAAAAAATGGTGTTAACTATTGCATCACCAGAATTGTAAAAAAATAACCCTTGTCTGTTGGGCTGCATGAGTATAAAAAGTTAATACTTCTGCAGTTTGCTCGGCTACAATAATTACCAAGAATATGTTCAATATTTTTAATGCTATTCTGTGAAAATTTGCATATCTATTACGTTCCTCGTAAAAGCTATGTTGCACATTGGATTTAGCAAGTTCGTGCAACAAGATAAATTCCATCGACCTTGAACTTTTTTATTCATAAACTTGTAGTTATTCTTCTTACTTTTGTATTTTTAGTAAGTAATATAACTAGTTATGGATGACAAACAAGCTTGCTGGGAAAGATTACACATACATCCCACCTAAAGTGCCTACCTAGGTAATATGGTAAACGTGCAATACTGATTAGCTGCATAATGCGTTTTTTTTTCGAGAAAAATAAATAAATACAATAAGCCAATCGAAGCTAGTGTTTATCATAATTATGGCAGTGTTGACGTGTGATATCCTTCTCAAGGGCTCAAGGTTACAAACGTGATCTCGAAATATCGTTAAACCAACGTCTATGGTTCATCTGCGGCGCCGATCATTGCATTCTCACGACTAAAACATTCTATAAAATATAGGTACCGCTATCGGCTTTAATCCAACGTCCATAAGAATTAAACTAGTATCCAGTTAAAATTTGATGAAATAATACATATTTTTATGTATTTCATATCCAAAGTGGTTTGTTTGAAGGTGGTGTTTAACATGCAGTTTGCTATTCTTTGTTATCGATGTTTTGTTGAATCTACAAATATTTATAATGGATCAAGCCCTATTGAAGAGCTTATTTGCTTTATCGACTCCGTCATGCCGCCGAACTAAGGCTTCGATGAAAAGCATTTCGTAGCTACAAATTGAAATTTCATAGATATCTTAACTTTGATATCCATGGTAATGTTAATGAAAGGAAATTTATTATTATTTATTATAATAAATATATATCTAAATTTATTATTATTATATATATATAAATTTATATATATATTATAAATTTATATTTATATATTATTATATAAATATAAATTTATAATATATATATAAATTTATTATTATGTCTCTTCTTTACACGGGTATCTTCTTTTTTTTTCTCATGAAGATACCCGGACTTTTGATAGGCTTACATGGGGACATAGGTCTAACACGCAGAGGCCCTTTGAGAATTTTAATCTAATAGGGAATGGGACCCCCACTGCAGATAGTCCACGCCCGCCTTTTGTAGAAGAACGGTAATGGATCACCGCCAATGGGAGTTAAACTATTGTAAAATGTGCTTACTATGAACTGGGCTATTGGGTTGGTGGTTAAATGGATCGGATGATTTAAGCTATTGATGAAAACGGCGTCTGCCATTTTAATATATTATTATTAAACTACTGGCAGACGGTGACTCGCCAATTCACTAGATGGGCCCCCTATACAATCACCATAGGCATGATAAGCCTGTAAGGCGACAGGGGGCAACACCGGTGTGAGCGGCTTGGGGTGTCGAGCGGTGCGGCACCGGTTTCACCTTCGCGGGACATGCCCGGAGCGGGCTTCCCCGTAGTTATGCCCTTGAAAATGACACTTCCACCCCCGAGCATATCGCTCTGGCGCCCTCCCTCTGACCGGCCAATTAAGGCAAGCCAGAGTTGAGATTTGCTGCACTCACGGGAGTAGCACTCTCACTGCTCTCCCGTTAGGCCATTAAATCCTAACCGGTGCAGAAGGGCAACGAAACTCTGAGGAATCGGGACCGCTGTGTAGCCACGCACATTCAGCTCGCCACAAGCTGCCCTGCGGATGTGAGCTTTACAATAACTTACTGATACATTTTTGTTGGTATCAGAAGGTGGATAAATCAAAAAGCGAATCTACTATGCCCTCATAGGGTTGCGTTAATCCTATAAAAGTTAACGACTGTCCTCGAGGGGTAATACAATATTGGCAGATATTAGTCTAAACAAATCTAAAACAATTTTTTTTTACTTATTTTAAACCTCATCTATACCTAATAATATTTATGGCTTTATTATAAGGTATTAAAAATAATACCTAATAATAGTGTTTGTCAGGAACTGGTTCAAATTGATTATTTTTTTACGTTGGATATCACGTTTATCGCGGAAGACTATAGGCTATATCATCATGCTGATGCCTAGGAGAGTAGATCAGTAATAAATATCAACATATAGGGCAAAAAAATATCCGGCATTTTCCACTGATCGACAGGAAAGGTTTTTCTAAACATTGTGATGTGTTTTCATGTAAGTACTTTGCGTAACCACGAGCTGGGCCGTAATTAATTTCTAAACGAACGTCGAAGAAGTTGAAGGTACATGACCGGGATTGAACTTGACTTGAACTGCTAGTGTCAGCTCAAGCTCAATTAACGTTATTTAAAAGGAAAATAGTATTGTAGTACTTTGATGAATATTTCGATTCTTGTTCATCTAAATTTGCCTTGAGACTGCCTTTATAAACCTTACTTATTGAGGGAACAACCTGGATTAGCGCTTGAATGGTGATGATAATAGATGAGAGGTATGAGGGATTTTTAGTATTATTTAAAGTAAACGCTTTGAGAAAGTTGAGGCGATATTGCTCGCAGTACTAAACTAAATAATATTAACATTCCACAAATGACAGCTACATAAAAACGTTTGCGGTGAAATGTAGACTTTTATATATCTCTACTACCCCTTCAGGGATAAAGGTGTGAATGATAAGCTAAATTTTATAGAAAATCTATCCGTATTTTTACACATGCTTATAGTTTTGAATCAGTAGTGTAAATGTTTTAGGCAAAAATATATCTAAGTTGAAAACGCTTTCCAGGATGTGAAATGTTACAGAAGTCACTTCGTGGTCATCCTATTATACAGAACTATTAATTTCAAACGTACAATTCATTTGGCTGACTATGATAAATTGTCACAAGCATTTTGACCACAATCCTACTGAAATGTAAGATACTGACTTGCAATTTTTAGGCGTCTGTATTTATTTCAGCATTTATAATTATTATAAACATGTCACTACCACCTGTTACGTGGGACAAAAATGCATACCGTGAAATATGGTCGTATAGTACGCCTCTGCCTACCCCTTTGGGGACAAAGGCGTGACAATATGTATGTATTTATGTATGCTAAATTAATAAATGTATGTAAATATATATCAATAATATATTTTTAAACAATTTCAGCATATTTCTAAGAACTCTATGATTAAACCATTTATCTTATCTGCTACTACATAAATGTAGTATTGGTTGACAGTCCAAGTATTTTATAAGGCTGTGATATTATCTTTTACGTCACACAAATTATATAAAATCAAGTCGCAGTTTACAATTTTGATGTCGTTTCGTTCGCTATCTAATCGAACGACATCAAAATTGTAAACTGCGAGTTTTGTCGAGAACGACATTTTTTTACATTGATGTCAAAGATGTCGAACGCCCAGATTTATGACAGCTAATTTATTGATTTGCGTCAAATGTTAGCTAAGGTATTTTTAAGCTGCGAGTAATTCAGACGTTTAATATAGGAACTTCATTAGTCTTATTGCCATAGACATCCAAAGACAAGCTTTAATCTTGATCTAGATAAACTGGATACGTTGCAAATCATTTACTGGATGAGGTGCGTGAGTGCATGCAGGCGGTAGCGTCAGTTGGTATACATACTCGTATATAGTATCCGTCTCTTTCATAAATACCTAGGTAGGTTCTATAAAATATTTTCTTTGCAAGGGTGTTAGTGTAAAATATAGAGCAGGCCAATTGCGCCTTTTAAATTATATCATTCGTTTCTATTTATTTAAAATCTATCTTTTCATTATTTATTATAATTATTTCTGTACTTAGTTATTTTATTTTGATATTATGGTTTAAACTGGCTTTATTTTTGTTTTAATAATTACATAAAATAAAAATATGTACAGTTAAAATATCACATAATGTAATAGGTCAATAATTTGTAATTTCTTAAAATTAAATTGCTAAATTATTGTTGTTTTCAATACTTAATTTTGTTTTCTGTGATTTCCGAATAGTCTTTAGGAATATGCAAGACCTTCTCAACTAAAAAACAATTTGCAGGTAAACAGAGTACTAGATGCAAAATAAAAATTTGTGAACAAATATTAGACAGGAAGTGGCTTTAATGTTGAACGAGTTGTTCTCAACTCAACTACCCACGCTCAGTCTTGTTTTGTATTTTAAGCTAGAACATGGTCCAGGTCCGATCGAAACATCTGAGATTTCTAAGATATGGCATGTAAGAAGTATCGTAATTTGTTTTTAAACTAAAGGGAAAATCCCGAATTTATCCGTGTGTAACAACAAAAATCAATCGAGACAGCTAATCGTGCCCTTAGTTACTCTTATAAAATCAACCCTTCGGTAAAACAAATAAGAATTGGTTTTCATAAGAAACCTGTGCTTTATTCTGTCAATTGGAAGGTGCACGTTTGCAAAATACGTCGCACAATTTCAATTACAAACGCAAATCGGAACATTTATCAAATTACAGTCAGTATGTAAGTTATACCGCGCCGAATAGACAAAGTAAATTGAAGTCTTAGTCCAGATTCATATTCATGGATGTAAATGTAAAGAATCTGTATCGGTCTTTGTATAAATAAGTACAATTTTATCCAATTTCGCTTCAGTAGCGTAGTGGTTATGTATAGTGGGACACTTTTTTTTACACAGTTCCTTCTAGCCCAAAGTAATATAAGCTTGTGTTATGAGATCTAGACGACTGATGAACATACTTATATATTTCTAAATACATACATATTATACATAGGAAACACCCAAACACCGAAACAAACATTTGTGGAACACACAAATATTTGTTCTGACCCTGGAATCGAACGCGGGACCTCATTCGCGGCAGTCGCACACACTACCACTGCAATTGCTGAGGTTTTGAATCCCGTGTCGGAACAAATAATTGTGTAATATACAAATGTTTGTTTTAGAGTTTGTATTATTTCCTATATTATATTTATTTTAAAACTTGAAATATATAAAGTATGATCATCAGTCTAGATTCCGTAACACAAACTTATTATTAGGCTAATTTGTAACAAGGTGTCTCTTAATTTTTATTTATTTATTAATAGTGGTAGCTAAATCTGTAATTAATGTGGCATCGATAATATTTGATACATTTTGAGCCACCCCGTGCCAAATTTAGTATTTAACTAAATTTTCAGAGTACGAGTACAATTTACCTACATATAAATGGTCTCTTAAAATATAGGTAGTTCCTTTGATATCGAACACATTGTTAAAGAAAAATGCATAGTACCTCATCGCAATGTTCTCATCTGACGGCTTCTGCGACGACATAGCGGAGCGACCGCGGCGTATCTAATTCTCAATTGCACAATTAGTGTTGAATCCATTGTGCTTCCGGATTCCCTCGGGATTACACCCACCTTCATAAGGTACATTTTCCTCGTAAACGCAACACTGTTGTTATATTCTATAGCATTGTTTTCATATTCCTGATGGTTATATATCCACACTATGGGAATGTGGGTTTGTTTTAAAAGTGAAAAATTCTTTTAGCTTTTTTCTTTTCATATTTATAATGAGATAAAATCTCTTAGACTCGCGACACCGTTACCGAGACGCAGCTATAGTGTGTGCATATATGCATGTACATATAGCAGACCGCGAACGCGTCTAGATATTTAATAATAATAATTTTTATAGTAAATTGGTAGATTCAATACCTTGCTACTACATAATATAATCATCATCTAATATTGCTCCCGGTCATCTACAGGTCTTATTTAATAATATTATTTAATCAATTAAGACTCTTTCAGTGTAGATTTTCTTTTTTTCACCATCATCATTAACGTCTATCTCGGTCAATATTTGAAGTAAAAACTTCTTACAGCGCGGTACGCATATTTTTACATGAGATAATATCTCTGGACTGGACATTATTAGTAAATTTAATTTTCACTTCTTTCGGCTCTCCCGGAGTGCATCTTGTTTTTTTTTCTTCGTTTCGTTTTAGAAAGCCATGAACGCAAAAGAATTCATGTGGATAATTCTAGATCACTGTGTAACCAAGGTGGGGCGCGTCGCATTGTGATTCCGGTGAGGATTACAACGTCCCCCTATAAACCGAAGTCACTGGATAGTCCAGCGGTCAGGTCTTCAGGAGTCTTGGAGATGCTCCACGGGAGACACCGTGCGCTTTAGTATAAACGGGTCCGACCCACATGGTCCTATGGCCTATGCTTCATTTTATCCCAGAAAAATAAATAAATATAAATATTGGAATACCTTTCACACAACGCTATCTAGCCCAAACAAACCTTTAAAGCGTGTGCTATAGGATCTAGACAAATGATAAATATATTTCTAAACACATACACCTAATATACATAGGAAAAGCGGCAGTCACATACTCTTACGCCACCGAGGGAGTCAAATATTTTATTAAACACGTTTGTGGGATAAGTTCTACAAGCGGGCATATCTTCTATTTGATTATAAATTCTGTCTGAACATTAATGATTCATCCTACTTGGTGTGATTACAATATGTTGTGAACGAATGAATATTGATACTTCCGTATGTAACCCCTTACTTTGGCATAAATTGCATAAAATTATATAGAGATACTGGTAGGTGTTCGTACCTACCAATTAAACTCCATAGCCTTCTAAGAAATCAAGAGGTTGGGTCAGCTGACACCTCCCGTTGCTCGTCAATTCTGCCCCTTCCTCAAGGCAGCCGCGACCTAACAGAGTTATCTACCTTTTTTCTTGTTCATGTCTCTTTATTATTAAACCATAGACCAATATAATTTATCATAATATTGACGTCCTAAATTCTTTGTAAAACATAATAATGTTAGAAGTATAAGGTAGGATGGGTTACATATCTAACATTTTCTACTGATAATTGAGTTTTGCGCCAAAAAAAATAATGGACGCACAAAATTTAACTCCTTTTTTTAAATTTTATCGATATCAGTCTATGAGTTCTTATTGTGTGCATACTTTTTACTTGATATATGTACATGACACGTCAAAAATAAAATTAAAGTGGATAATTTTTTAATTAATTACAATCTGTTTACGGCATTCATATGTTTTTACTGGGATATTATGTAGCTCTGTATAGCAAGTCTAAAGACCGAAAAGTAGCAATGCAACAAGAAGGTTTCATCATCGTATTCATAAAAAAATATCACAAAATCTTAGTGTTCCTTGGGCGCATATTTTATTAAAAATACCACAAGCCTTAATCCAGACAATACACGTTCTTATAATAAATTAAGCCAAAATTAAAAACATTCATTTGCCTGCTATCTAATAAGAGGCTGGTGATATCTATATGATCTTGACTATAACCCGTATCTTAGAGAACCATCAATATCTACGACTAGAAATATGCCGGAAGTTAATTTACCACCATACAACGCTCCCGCAGGCACACTCTTGGTATTTAATAATTTAACTGTAAAAAATAAAAAGTCATCCGTAATTCGTATCTTCTTGACTTATGTCCTCGTACTAAGTGTTGGTACGATCGTTAATACAGAAAAATGTTAGTTTTGAAGTGTCCGTCCAATACCTGGAAGGATTTTATGAATCCTAGCCTACCTCAATCACTTGACAAGTAATAAATCAAAACTATTGAGTAGTTCCTACGAAGGAGGCCGGTGAAAAGAACATTGTATCGTGCAAATCCTTGACCTCAGAATCTCTATTCAAACGTCATTATTACTATTCCTTACTCGTAGCACCAGTGTCTACAACTTTGAAAGTCGCTACAAGGAAAGTATTCGCATACAAAACCTAAGCGGTGATAAATAACACGAGGCGAGCGGAGTCGGCTAATGAATTATGAGTACGAGACTTATAATAGCGAGTCGCGCGGCGCTAAATGCTGTGCAGCGGTCGCCGCCGCTTGCCGCGGGCATTGCACACACTAGCTGGGCCCGTACAACCCCACCATTATTGCTCTTGCCACGTTCCATCCCTTTACTCATCTTCATTGAAATAACACGCACAATTTTAAAATAACTGATATTATAGCATTTATATCAAGTATTACAAATACATTATTAAAATTTAAGGCAAACTAAGTTTAGTCGACTGTTCTCACATAACTCCAAACAACAATGTAAATTAATTATTGTAAGCCATACAGTTTATTTTTAAAAGAGCATCCATGGAGTTTCTTACCAGATTCTTCTCCATTAAGGAGAAGGCTGACATTAGAACTGGCAACTAGAATTACTCTCCTTTTAATTATTGTCATGACTAAGTAAGTGCCTAAAATGGTCTACATTAATAAAAAATAATTTTGATTTTGACAAGCAACGTCAATCTCGTGCGAATAGTTCACGCTCCGCCCCTTGCATCATTGTAATAGACGGATGGTTCGGAGTCAACGACATCCGTCGACGAGTCATCGCCGTCATCATTTAACTCAAACAAACGCCATCAAAACGTAACCTTGACTCTACTATAATGAATCATCGCAGGTATTTCGATACACGCTTAGATTTAGTATTGACTTACAAAGTTGTCGAATTGGGTAACGAACTACGAATGTAACAAGAAAATTTATGAAAGACTGCGATGTACCAAGGTCGCTCGGTTAATGCTACTATGTATACGATGCGTTCCTATGTTGTACATTCAAGTCGTTGTATCTATGATCATACTCGTATATGTTACAAGTAAATCTTAACTGGGAACACATACTTGTCGTATAATGTTTCCTTTTTAACAGACTTCTTGTGTAGAGTGTAAATAGGGAAGATTAACAGCCAAGTTACATCATCGAGGTCTTGCGATAATTTCACTTGCAAACAACAAAATCGGTATTCAAATCAATCCAAATCAATCACCTTTCTTTTTAGGGTTTCAACTTTTTATCGATAAATATACTCGCATACTCCTCAGCGGGCAGATTCCAAACCAATGGAGACTGAGTATTATTACTCTAGTCTTCAAAGTTAAGGGGTCAGTGCAGGTGTGCGGGAGCTACCGCGGTATAAAGGTGATGTCCACACCATGAAAATGTTCGAGAGGATTATTGACTCTCGGATCCGGCAGGAGTGTACTCTCTCGGAGTGTCAATATGGGTTTCGCCCTGGTCATGGGACCACGGACCCTGTTTTTGCCCTGAGTGTTGTCGCAGAGAAATACAGGTTGAAGAACACGCCTCTGCACTGTTTGTTTCTAGACATATAGAAAGCCTTCGACTGTGTTCCTCGTGCGATGATCTGGTGGGCACTGCGGTCCAAAGGGGTTCCAGAGGTCGATATTGACACTATCCGGGACATTTACTGTGACTCCGATTCAAAGGTTCGGACTGCTGTTGGCGACAGGAAACCCTTCCCCATCACCGTCGGGGTACACCAGGGTTCAGTCCTTAGTCCGCTTCTGTTCAGTGTAATAATAGACGAATTGTCGGACAGCATCAGGAACTCGCATGAGCAGCCTCCATGGTTGCTTATGTATGCTGACAGTAGGGGCAGATTGGTGCGAAGTGTAAAGGCGTGGAAGGAGACGCTTGAGAACGGCGGTCTGAAACTAAATGTGGCGAAGACCGAGTACTTGGCACTAAACTCGACAGATCCCACATCCGTCCGCATAGGCGGTGATTTGGTCGAGCGCACGGACCAGGTTAAATACCTGGGATCTGTTTTACACACATCCAGAGACATCGATTGCTATGTCAAGTCACGCATTGTTGCCGCGTGGGCCAAATGGCCGGAGATGACCGGTGTCACTTGTGACCCTAAAATGGCGATCCGGTTGAAGGGACAGGCCTACAAAACCATTATTAGACCTGTCCTTTTACATGGCAGTGAGACGTGGACGATATTGGAGCGACACAAACAGAAGCTGCGTGTCACGGAAATGAAGATGCTGCGGTGGATGTGTGGAGTCACGCGGATGGACCGCGTGAGGAACTCTCGCATCCGCGGCAGCCTTCACGTCCGTGACATTGTAGACAAGTTGCAAGAGTGTCGCCTTCGTTGGTATGGTCACGTCTTGCGGCAACCGCTGGGCTACGTAGGTAACAAATGTCTGGCCATGTCAGCCCTGTCGGGTCCCGGTAAGAGGGGAAGACCCAAGAAGTGCTGGCTTTACGTCGTAAGGGATGACATGCGTGTCTCACTACAGAGGATGCCGACGAACGTGCGAAGTGGAGGAGAAAATGTAGGAAAGCAGACACCGGGCGTCGCGAGACGCAACTGGGACAGACGCTTGGATGATGATGGAAATTTTTAAAGATAAACTTTTTAAATCAATTAATTTAAGGAACTATATTGATAACTATCAATATAGTTCCATCATTATCTTTACTGTGAATCTCTTTACATTACATTTCATCGAGATCGGTGCAGTACTTACTGAAAGAATACCATTTTGTTTTTTAGTTAAATAAGCGTTCTATAATTATTATGGTACATACATTTATTTTCTACTCATGGGCCTCGTGAAAAAATATAATTACGAATTACATTTGTGAGTGAAAACGAAAATAGGCGAGAGTCGTGAGCCACGCTATGCAGAGTTTGTAAATAACTTAAATCTCCATGGGAAAATATTATTGATCCAAAAAGTTCACTTAGCAGAAGCATTAAATCGTACAATAATGTCCAACATGGATTAACTGAGTATAAAGAATTGATTGTAGAAATTTTGTAGTTATTTTATTTACCAAAACCTAAGTACCCATATTTTTAATAAGTATTCCAAAATTAACACCAATGTTTGTGTAAAATAGTTAATTATTATATATAAAGGGTTCGACAAAGTACATCAATATAAGAAAGTAGAAGTAGTAAAAGATATAACAAAGTAAATCGCGGATTTTCTCCTAACTTTAGCACCACTAAAATTTTTACCGCATTTGTGCACCTTACCAAAATCTGGATAATCAATACGCTGATTCTGTGAATATTTTCTTTATTAAAGAAAGACTTAAAAACAAAGAAGATTCAAATTACTGATGTTTCCAGACATCGCTTTATTGAATGTATTCAAATTTCAACGGGACTACAGTAATCGGCCAGTAAAATGGCAACAGTAATCGGCCTCTAGACTTTAAATTTATGGGCTTAATCGTGTTTATAAAGTTGGTTGAACATATGCCTTTACTTTCCGATTTTTTACGTCTTAAGGCATCGAATCCTACATATTTAATAAAGACATCAAAGTCATTTTATTATCTCAGTGACATCGATTCATGGAATTAAGAGAACAATATTTAATTACAGAGACGGCTATAGATCACAGAGGAAACTTAAATCAAATCGTGCCACCAGATGAAATCGGTAAATCGAATCTTGTTCGAACAGTAAAAGAGTTGTGATAAAATACTTCTCTACCATTTTAAAAGGCACCCCATTATCTTAACGTACCCAGATGAGTTTTTTTAAATGTCTTCTTAAATAATTATGTTCTTTAAATTATTTTTTGAATTATTGAATGGACATCAGCCTAAATCTTCTAAGTAATTTTATTTATAACATGATACATTTTATGCTTATGGTGTAAATGTTAATATTTTTGGCTTTAATTCAAGCTGACACATAAAAACAATACCCTCTAGAGAGGACTTGTTCACTAATGGTGACTGCATTCCGACATTGAAGATTGTCACCGAAGAAAAGTAGCGTGTCATTGAACCGTTCTGTGGTGAATTGCTTCGCTTCAGCCAGCTTGACAAATAAAGTCTACTAAGCACCTATCATAACTCCGTTACTTTCAACCATTTGGCAAGAATCACAGAGAATTATTTGCGAAGTATTTTCAATAATGAAAGCACTTCGTGAAGAAATAACTGTGTTTAAAGTTTTAACCAAAAATAAGACTAGCAATGTAATAACATTCTCTCACTGCGACTTTGCATCTATTAAGCATACGAGATAACTGATTCAGCGAGGCTATAAATACAAGCTAGGCACGTGTCTTAATTCCATAGAACGCTATTTAATAAAGATAACCACGTCATGTTATTGTCCCGGTGACACCGGATAAGCACAGCAACCGGCCGATTGTCTCGCGACCATCGTAAATAACTCGCACCATGTCCGGTGTCGACGACGAATACTGAGTTGCAGACGACCACTCTAGCGAATCCTGGCAAGCGTACACCTTCGCGTCCCCTATCTCCACATAGTTGCCTTCCTTTCCAGCTAGCTAACAAACCGCACACCCGGAGAAACGATAACATCGAGAACCCGCGGTAGAGCGTGCTCTCGGTGCGGCTAACAGGAAACAGCCTCTGCGCTAGGAATACGGATGAGGACGACGATGCCGTGAGCTCGTTTATTTATCTAATCTCAATACCAGCTATTATTTTATTATTAAATATTTACTTATTGTACCTTATTATATATTACATTCGCTATTCAATCCGTTTTATTTTTATATGAGCATCTTATAAGATTGTGGTCTCGAGACCTGCAATTTGAGCAATATAGAGACAATGTCGATTCTTGGACTTGAATTGGCCCACGGCTACGCATTCCAGCTTGAAAGAAACAATGGACACATGATATAAATAGATGGAATAAATATAAAATGGTTGTGTTTATTTGGTCTATTTTACAGAGTGAACGATATGCGAAGGCTGTATAGACGGCGGGCAAGGATCGAGCGAGGCCGAAGTATACCTCAGGTCTGATAGTATCTGTGCATTGCGCTATAAATAGATGAGCAAGCGGACCCTTGAACCAGCCGCGGTCGCCACAGCGCGCGTCCGAGGGTTACTGCTTAATAACGTTACAACAAAAAATACATATTAATAACATCATGTATGGCATTAAACGAGAAGAAAGGTTTTTTGATCCATGACATTTACGTAACTTCTTACTGTTCGTGGTCAATCAATAGTGTAAATTCCTTATCGCTAGAGTCTGCCTTAATGATACTCACACTGCATAAGCTTGGCATCTTACCAGTCTTTCCTAAAGCTTCCTCTTCTCTATATCTTCAAATTTTTTCAGTATTCAGATAACGAAGTAAGATCTTAAGCACTAGTTCTGCTATACGTATACAGAGGTTCCCTTTCATATACTTTTCTGTGACGAAACAACAACGAGCCTACATAAACGAATGTCTTTATTGTATTGGGGAAATCTATATTATATGGCAGAAAGAAAGCAGACTAAGAATTAGTTACGTCCCTGTGATGTTCCCTTCATATCTCGAAAACGGGTTAACTGGTTTGACTATGGCACAGATAATAATTAATCAGGTCAGCGCAGAGTATTCTTAGGTGTTCTTTTCTTTATAAGGCAAGAAATTCAGTAATTTGAATGGTTGAAGGTGGTTTTCAGATTCAGCTTGTTCGTAATTTTAACAATCATTAAAAAAGTGTTGACTTAATAAAACAGATAAAAATATTTTTGAAATGCAACTAAATGCAGTGATCTACTACATCTACGTATTCTCATTAATTATAACTTTACCTCTAGAAGTTAAAAAAGTTACTTTTAACCTGACTTTGGACGCTATATGATGATGTCATTGAGCAATGACAACGTTGCAGTTCGCATTCCTCGCAATGACATTCTCTGGCTGCGTTGACTTCGTTGAGATATCTTGTTGCGACGCCCTTACGATCGAGATTTACGTTTTATGGAATAGAAGTATCGATGAAGAAAAAATCTGCTACGGCATCTATTCGTTTTTTCAACTCAGCAAAGATGCCTTTATAGCGACATATGATAAAAACATCATTCAGCACGCGGCATCCCTATTAGTCACCAGGTACCGCGGCAATTCACCATAAAACACGCAAGCAGGGTGCAGCTTCTCGCTTGTTCGCTTTCATTCGCGCATGTGAACTACGCTCATTTTTTTCGCTGATTAGAGTAAAAGATGCACAACCGGTCGTGGAGGGAAGGCCAGTGCCAGGGCCGAGCTCGGGGCGAGGCGCGTCGCCTCCACTGCCGCTAATGATGCGCCTGCGCTGAACCACTCCTAATTGGACGAGCACCGGAACGCTGCAGGAAAAAATACCCTTACGCATGCAAAACAAAATAATCTGAATTGCAAAATACCTCTATTATACGATTATTAAAATTCAGACAATCTATACTAAGATTAAGAAGCTGAAGCGTTTGTTTGTTTGTTGGTTGAACGCGCTAAACTCAGGAACTACTGGTCAGATTTGAAAAATTCTTTTTGTGTTATATAGCCCATTTATCGAGGAAGGCTATAGGCTATATATCATTACGCTTTTACCCTGGAGAGCGGAGTAGTAGTCATAAATGTCGACAAATCGGGCAATTTTTTTGCAATATTGTAGAATTTATAAGCGACAATATTAAATAGGTGCGACGGGAGATTCAAAGTATGTCACAGGCAAAGCGGGGGGCGTCACCTAGTCTCTAATATAATGTAAATATACAAACGTAATTATAACTCGCGTTCTTACCTGGAATCGATTTGGAATACTTATTCTTTTTTTTTATTGTTTTATCAAGATCTGTGAGGTGTGAATATTTCAAGCAGGACAAGGAAGTTTCTGGGAAGTCGACAGTTTTTTTTTTGACTTGAGACAATTTCGATGGAATAGCAATATTTATAGGCACAACAACAGTTAGATACTGTTTCTTTTCTCTCTTTTCTCCACGTGTACGTACACCGTGGATAATACGATTATGTCAGAGGCACGTACTCTATTTGAATTGCCTTTAATAACGGTGGGACTGGGAGTGTGGACGCACTAAACTCTATCTAGCGGTAGATAATGATATAATTCGCGATTGTTGTTTGTTATTTAGCAGCTGAAGCTCCCGTAAGATACATATGTATATACAGTATGCTGGGGCTAGGAATAAATATAAATGTTATTCTAACTTTCAAATTACTTTTTTAATAGACCAGTATAAAGCTAAAAAAAAAATTGTCAAATGAACATCTGACTCATGAAAAATTCGAAATATTTAGTTTTATTTTTCTTGTATGAGATATTTTCTACACACTTGCAAATCACACAAATATTTATTCGGCTCATTATACCTCAGCTTGACTGTCGAAATGTGCTGTGTACAACAAAATTATGACTTAAAAATAAATTAAAATTACGTGAGTGCGCCACTCTTTCCACAACTTACCATTCCTTCCCAATTTCAGACACTTGATCTTAGTGTATTTCCAGTTGTTTCCAAAATTTATTTGGTTTTAGGGCCTAGGGTTGCTTGGCTTTTAGGAGCAGATGATGTTTGACTTTTGATTTTCAGCATTGTTGGGAGCTACGGCTCTCTGATCTACCAACCCCGTAAGGGCGCCTGCGTCGTTACCTTGTTGCCTGTTTTCCTGGTCAGTAATTCAGCTAGTGGACCGCTAGCAGGTAAGGATGCTTGGGCCCCGGACAAAAAAATCCTGGACTTGGGCCCTTTACACCTCCATTTTTCGATATTGTGATTTCATTATTGATACTTAATATGTCTGACACAGATTTTTTGTAGTATATAAACGTGCCTAGTGCTTACCCATCGTAGATATTAAAGGGCCGTATAAGGCGCTGCTCCACGGCATTCGTGCAAGTCCTTATGTGAAGAACTAACCGTTTTAAACCCACTTTAATTCACCAAGTCGTTCAAGTTTGAAACAATAAGCCGTTTGTCAAGAGTTGTGTGTTTTTCTAGGTATTGCAAAATGTGAAATCAAATCAAAATACTTAAAAATACATAACAAATATAACATAATATATTTTATATAATACATAACAAAATATAAACTTTATACATTTTACGTATATCGTAATGACTTCAACGTTCTCAATCTTCAATAATAAGAAAATACGCAAATCGTCTTGAGGAGTTATGCGCATTTTGTACCTCCTTTTTGGAAGTCTATTTAGAAGTGTTGTATGTACTTCTCTCACATCTAACACATCATTCATAACTTCAAAGCTCCTGCTAAGTTATTTATCTAGCGTATTTCGGGGAAATGTCCAGAGTTCGAACTTGTGATAGCTGTCACAGAAATGTGAAATACATATACTCATATAACCCTGAAAGGATAAGTAGAGGTGTACCAATACTTGAATATGATTGATGTAGTATTCTCGACTTACCGTTATTGTCAACTATCGCAAATACTAGTACATAAACCAACGGTAAAAGGGCAGTTGTCTTGGCTTAGAACATACAAACAAGTGTTCACCCGTAGTTCCTGGCATGTTTGACAGATGTGTTCAAAGCGCGTGCTGTATCGTGACTCTAGCGCACGCATCGGCCACAGTGTCTCAACAAATTCCTACGTGGTCACCCATTCCATTTCATTTAATAGCTTGTCATATTAATTGTACCCGTAAAGTTTTCTTTGTCTTGCTTATAAGAACCTGAAACGTTTATAGTTTTCCATGCGTTCTTGTCCGCATCTAATAAAATATAAACCGCTACGATTGAAGCGATGTATAAAGTTGAAAATAAGGGGATTCGATGCGGCCTTTATGTTTGATAATAAAATGACGACGCTTGAACCACGAACGTGTCATTTCAATTCCACAGACACGTTTTAGCGACCCATTGGCGCTAACTGGTCTCGTGATTTCCTGATCACCTCATCAGGTCCTTTAAATTGCCATTTCTTATTGCAGCCATCGATGCGGCTTGACTAACGAAGATTTAAATAGACGTTGGTGTAAACCGAGTGGCGTTCTCCACCCTTCAATATATCATACAAAGGTGAGTCGAAAGTCTTAAAGATTAAGACAGCTGTCGTTGAAGTTAAACGTGATTGCGCTTTTCGTCAGTTTGTACGAATTTTAGTCGTATAAACTGGCGTTCAAACACATCGATCCTCAAGAGCACGGTAATTTGCTTTCATGCGATGCATTTGTGCGACTGCAACGTTTGACTTGCTTTTCCCGCGAACTCAGGTCATACCAACGCTCGATCAATTAGTAATTGAGCGCTTCCACGCAATAGTGGCAGATGTTCATTTAGAAGGAGCGTTTAGCGTTTGAAGGAGAATTATTAAGACATAGATCAATAATTGTCGTCTAGCCATGACTTTGGGTGTAAGAGGCCTCCATCACATCTCGTCGTCTCTGCTTTTCATATGGCGGGCGGCTCCATATTGTCATGCCAAATATAATAATAAAATTTGACTTTTTTGGCGCAACTACTTATCTACCATATGCTCTTCAATCTTTTATCGAACGCCTCTACGCGAATCTCATCGGCAAGCTGTAACTGTTGTTGGCTAACTGCTTGTCGATCTTGTGAAGATCAGCAGTTTTGACCTTGGTAGTTCTGCTGCTTTTAATATTCTGAATAAATATATTTTTTTTGTTTATTAGGGACTAATAGAATACCTTGTACGAGTATGGAAGAAGCCACCATTAGTGTACTGCGACTATCACGGGCACTCTCGTAAGAAGAACGTTTTCTTCTACGGCTGCGCTACGGCCGAGAGCTGGTGCAGCAATGACCGTCTAGGGCCTGACGAACCTGTCAAGTATTTAGTAAGCAGTTTTTTTTTTATTTGTAAAATGTATGGATTGATACTTTTCTTTAGATATCAAGATTATATTTAAACATTTATACACACTGAAAAGATTCATGGACTATCTGAGGAGTTATATGGATATGAAAAGAGGGAATGATCAGATGATGAATAACAGAGATGAATGGAAGGAGAAGACATACTCCGCCGACACTAAATTAAAACAAGGGTATGAGGATTATGATTGGGGATGAAGAGTAGAAGCGTGCACGTCGCCATCCCTGCCAGCTACGGCTGCAATTCTACTCCAACACGAGTGCCATCAGGGCGAATAATGCTAGGGCTTGCCCTCGAGGCGGCGCGCACCAGTTCGTCCCCGCTGGTGCAAAAAGTGCGAGCCAGAGCGGCGTAGGGGACCGCCACCCTACACGCGCGGCCCCACACGGCGGGAAGTGGAGGATGGAGTACAGGGTAGCTGCGTGGAATGTTAGGGGAGGAATGACAGATAAGATGAATGAGTTGATGGATGTTATGAATGAGAGAAAGTTAGATGCAGTGTGCTTGACAGAGACCAAGCGCAAGGGCAGCGAAGTCTTGGAGCTCCCGGGTGGGATGCTCGCGCTTTGGTCTAGAGTACCAGAGAGCGAGCATGGCAGTCGGGGGGTTGGAATTTTTTCTGTCTTCGCGATTGGCCTCCGGTATGTATGAGTACAAACTGGTAGGTCCTAGAATCCTCTGGATCCGTGTAATACTTGGTTTGACGAAGATATTCCTGGTAGCTGCTTACGAGCCATTATCTTCGTCGAACGCGAGTGAGCTAGAGGACTTCTGGGAGAGTATGAGAGAAGCTCTAAATGTGATAGAAGGAAATGAAAGATTTATAGTATGTGGAGACTTGAATGGATAGGTGGGTACCAGTCGCGATGGTTTTGAGTCGGTACTCGGGAAGTATGGGGATAAAAGGGTGAACGACGCTGGCAAGGTAATACTGGCATTTTGTAAGGAAAAGGATTTGTTTGTAGCGAACACAATGTTCAACCACAAACAAATTCATATGTATAAGAGGAGATGTAAGTCAAAGAGAAGCATGATAGATCTATTCCTAATGGATAGTCAGCTCCGTAAACAGGTGATGGACACAAGGGTTTATCGAGGCGCTGAGCTGGGATCAGACCACCACCTAGTCATAACTAAGATTAGGGGTCTGATCGCGGGTTGGCGTCATCGTACCGAGTGTCCTGAACCTGAGCCGATTTATAGCATCAAAAGCTGGAAGCTGCAGGATGCATCCATTAGGGATAAATATAATGAAAGGGTAGCCGAAAAGCTTGGCGACGTCAATGTAAGTAGTGAGAATGTGGAAAGTGTATGGCAGAACCTTAGGGTTATTATGATAAATACCGCTGTGGAAGTGTGTGGAGAGACGAAAAGAGGTAGTAAACAGTAGTAATAAGCGTAATGCATGGTGGAATGAAGAAGTGAAAGAAGCAGTTCGAATGAAGAAGAAAGCATGGCAAGACTACTTAGCCTCGCGGAATGATTTTAATATGAAAGAGAGATACAAGCTGCAGAAAGTTAACACGAAGGCACTGATAGAAGAAGCTCGTGAAAGGTGCAGAATGAAAGCGGATGAAAGGTTGTCGTCCAATTTCCGGGATAATGCCAAGCTCTTCTAGAAAGAGGTAGGCAAGACCCGGAGTTGTTTGGCAATCTGCAGTATGAATAAAGTGCTTAGTGTTAACAATGACGTCCTAACAGACCAAACTGACGTCCTGCAGAGATGGAGTGAATATTATGGAAAGATGTATGCAAGAAAAGACAGAGATGCCACATCGGGAAGTGGAGCTCACTTCGATGCTCCGGATCCCGATGTCATTGAAGTTATTAGTATGAAAGAAATAGAAACAAGCGATAAGAAGTATGAAATGTGCTAAGGCTGCGGGAAAAGACAGAGTTACTGCTGAGATGATCAAGTACGGTGGGTCGCGTGTCTGGGACACACTATGTCTGTTATGCAACTTATGCTGGCGGACGGGTGAGGTCCCGGATGACTGGCGAGTAGCAGTTTTAGTACCTATTTACAAAGGGAAAGGCTCGCGCCTAAACTGCTCCAGCTACAGGGCGATCAGCTTGGTCAGCTTAGCTAGTAAGGTGTATGCAAAGGTTATAACGGCACGAATACAAGAAAAGTCTGAAAGGTATTTATGGGAGGCTCAATGCGGATTCCGACGTGGAAGAGGTTTGCATGGATCAAGTGTTTTCTCTCCGCATGATCGCGGAAAAGTTACTTGTTTACTGCGCTTTTGTAGATCTAGAGAAAGCATTTGATAACGTTGTGAGAGAAACGCTGTGGGACTTGCTGCCCGGATATGGTGTGGACGGCTCGCTTGCGTGCGAGTAGGGGGGGATGTGTCACCTCTTTTTGATGTCTGTACAGGCGTCAAACAGGGATGTGTCATGTCCGCCTGGCTGTTCATAGTGTATCTGGACAGTTGCCTGCAGAAGTTGAAAGATTTTAATATGGGTGTGAATTTGGGTGACTTTACAGTAAACTGTCTGTGATGATGCGGTGCTCATGGCCTCATCAGAAGCCGACCTTCAGGCATTAGTCACTAATATGAAAGAGGAGTGTGAAAGTAAGGGTCTTCGCTTGAATGCAAGTAAAACTAAGGTTCTAGTATTTGAAAGAGGTGACGTAAGAACTAAATGCGAGATTAGGGTAAATCAAAGAGCAAGTGAATGAAATTGTGTATTTAGGAAGTATGTTTAGCGCGGATGTAAGATGTGATTCGGATGTAGAACGGCGAGTAGCTGCCGTAAACAAAGTTAACGGTGCTTTGTCCCAGTTAGTAAAGCGACAAAGCATCGTAAAAGAAGCACGAATGGCGATTCATAACGCACTGCTAGTGCCAACTTTGCTTTACGGTAGTGAAACCTGGGTATGTCAGCAGATGCATGAAAGTAAATTGAATGCTGTGGAGAAGCGATCACTTCGAAAATTGTGCGGCGTAACTTTGGCCGACCGAATACGTAACGAAGTGATACGCAATATGGCAGGTTTGAATGAAAGCTGGAAAAGGAAAAGGCGTTGGTTTGGACACGTCCAACGAATGAGTGAGGAACGATTGACGAAGAATATATATTGTTCAAAAGTAGAGGGTAGAAGGAGTCAGGGTAGGCCGGGACTTACATATGAAGACCACGTGAGCAGATTGCTCAAAAACGGAAAGGCCAAAAGTACTCGGATACCCAGACGTGCGTGTATGAAGCGATTGATGAATCTCGAAGAAGCGAAAGAAGTATGCATGGATCGCGACGCCTGGCGATCTGTCCTCTCTGACTACCCCGTCAGGGATACAGGCGTGAAGATAGTTAGTTAGTTAGTTAGGATTATGACACTACTATAACTGCGTGTTGAAGAATGTAAGCGTCAACAATTAAAAAGTACCTACCTTTTACGTAATTGTATCCCAGCCTATAACAAGTTAGAAATGCCATTGACTTGCCATGCACATGCCATACACTTTAACTAGACAAAACTTGTACCTCTATGGTAAAACAAGTAGACCGGTACTGCCCTGTTCACATAATTAAAAGACAAAGTGTTTCTTTGAAGAAGTTATAATGGATTTGTTTCTAAAAAATCAATATTTTCATATCTACAAGAATCTCTCCTCCTTTACCAAAATGTATCAGATATTGGTATCAATAGTTTCCGAATTAAAAGACAAGCAAACATGCGAACGGACATAAACTAGGGTAGAGTAGGTTGAGGGAAGTGATCTTAGGGCGTGCTACGTTGGTTTGGACACGTCCAACGAATGAGTGAGGAACGATTGACGAAGAAGATATATTGTGCGAAAGTAGAGGGTAGAAGGAGTAAGGGTAGGCCGAGACTTACATATGAGGACCACGTGAGCTGATTGCTCAAAAACGGAAAAGTCAAAAGCACTCGGATACCCAGAAGAGCATGTATGAAGCGAATATGCAAGAATCGAAAGAAGTATGCATGGATCGCTAAGCCTGGCGATATGTCCTCTCTAACTACCCCGTCAAGGATATAACGTGAAGATAGTTAGTTAATTATTGTGACAAGTCGACGTCCCTCAAAAAAGACCTTATCCCAAATTGACCATTACACGCACGTAATTGTTGAGCTTTAAATTGAATGTTGACGAAATGAAACTACTCATTTTCTAATTTACTATAGTCTGCTATTCGAACATACATAAATATTTAAAAAAATGTTTGAAAACCGTTATTAAAAAGACTCGAACACCATTGATTATTTTGGTAAACTTGTTTAAATGAAATTAACTTGCTTCATTTATGTACTAGGTCACCCCCACGCCTTCGCCCGTGACATACTTCGAATTCCCGTCGCACCTATTTAATCCCGTCGCTTATAAATTCTACAATAATGCATAAAAGTTTAGCCGATTTATCGACATTTATGATTACTGCTCTGCTCTTCAGAGTAGCAGTGTGATGATAGCCTTCCTCGATAAATGGGCCGTCCAATACAATAATATTTTTTCAAATTCGACCAGTGCCTACCTTTTCCTGAGATTAGCGCGTTCAACCAGTGTTCACCAAACAAACAAACAAACTCTTCAGCTTTATAGTATTAGTATAGATTGTATGTGAATGTATAGTATGCCTCCGCCTACACCTTTGAGGGCAAAAGGCGTGACTGATAAGTAAGTATGTATTCTCAAGAATCATACTTTACATACTTTGTCTTTTTGGGAATGAACTCTTCAAACAATAAGTTACATACACCGCCTATTTTCCCCTTTTTTCTGCCATTTGACCTGAAGTATAATTAAAACTGTGTCATTTAGTGTCCCGTCTGTCGTATATCTGACTATTTTATGAATGAATTTCAATGCTATTGTATTTACTCTGAGGGAACAACAAAACTGGAATAATATACATCACTAAGTAAAATAGTCCCTGCAACTATGTTGTATTGACTACAATGTTTTAAACCAGAATATTTTTCATGCCATTCAATATAAATTATATTATTTATATCCTAATAGATGCTGCCAGCACTCATGCATAGGATATCTCCAGCGTTTGCTCTCGGCTCGTGCTCGTTTCGAGTGGAAAGAGAAAGGGAGAGCACTGCACGTGTGACAGTCTGGCGCCATCTTGGAGTCACCAGGTCCTATACAATGGAGGCTTCTTTCTGCGGCTTTGATCGAGGACCTTTCAAGGTAATAATTTCTGCTGGTAGTAATTATGTTTATAGGTTTGGGAATAAATACAAAGAGACCTCACCGAGATTGTAGCTGTTTGTTGAACTACGAGATTAATAAATAAAAGAAGTTAGACATTTTTTTCTTATTTATCTTTATTAATACACACAAAATAATATTTAAAAAAAGTAACATCAAAAAGAGCTACACTTCTTTGAATCTAGCGAATGCCCCGCCGTTTAAACCCGTAGTTCGTGATCGATGCAAACTTCATCATCATCATTCGAGCAATCGATATCGGACCAGTTTCAGAAATTTCCAAACCGGAATAAATAAATAGACACACAGAAAAAAATTATAAAAATCGTGGTTTTATGTAAAAAAAAACTTAACTATCTTCACGCTGTATCCCTGACGGGGTAGTCAGAGAGGACAGATCGCCAGGCTTCGCGATCCATGCATACTTCTTTCGCTTTTTCGAGATTCATCAATCGTTTCATACACGCACGTCTGGGTATCCGAGTACTTTTGGCCTTTCCGTTTTTGAGCAATCTGCTCACGTGGTCTTCATATGTAAGTCTCGGCCTACCCTGACCTCTTCTACCCTCTGCTTTCGCACAATATATTCTTCGTCAATCGTTCCTCACTCATTCGTTGGACGTGTCCAAACCAACGGAGCACGCCCTTTTCCAGTTTAACGCTGACACTTTCATTCAAACCTGCCATATTGCGTATCACTTTGTTACGTATTCGGTCGGCCAAGGTAACAAGGTTTTATGTAAGCACCGAATTTAATTTTATATGCATATTCCTTACTTTTTTTTCTTTTTTTTTTACGTTAATAGTGAAAAGCTGTTAAATTTGGAATTACAAACAGTTTTTTACTTTTCTGTATAGATGCTCTACGTAAATTCCATGAACGACGAAAGGTGTAAACCTAAAATCAATTAGCCCTATCTAACACTATGTTACTTTATTACCTTTTAGGTAAAGGTTAACAACTTAATGGGTGTCTGTACTTAATCTAGTCTCATTCGTGTTGGCGCTAGAGGGTTCACGGTCGTGAATAGGATTTGAACTTACCATCTCTAGACTATAAACGAAACGTGTAGAGCACTTGCAGCTCTAAAGAATAGCTATGTGGTTTCTGAGCGATACGAATCTAGTACGGGCTCGAACTTTAATTTAGGATCCTTTTTCTTTAAATGTTAAAGTGCTACCGAGACTATGTTTAATATGTATGTTTTTTGAAATATATATGTACTAGCTCATGCCCGCAGCTAAGCCCGCGTGGTAATGTTTTTCTGTACCCTTTTCTCACAGAGTATAGTTAGCTATCCTTTAAACATAGCCAATGATATCGAAGACTTTTTCTGTAGCCCCATTAAAAAGAAATAATGTCGTGGTACAATATTTCCTTGTATATCTCAGGGTTTAGGTAGCGTTTTCGATGAAAGCCTCAGTCGGCTTGATCTATTCTGACACCATGAACAGTTATCGTCATATTTCAACCAATTCACATAAAACCCTGCCAAAATTACAAAATCTCAAAAATCACTCTCTTCTGCGTCAAGTGTTTTGTCAGTTGCTTCAAAACTCTTCTGGATTTCACTTTTATTTGGCTGCTAGGTGCTCGTTTGGCTTTTACTTTTTGGCGTTGTCCGTGCCGTCGGACCTCCCAATCCCGTAAGGGCACCTACGGCGCTGCCTGCTCCGTTAGTCATCAGGTGCACCGCTAGCAGGTAAAGTCGCTTGGGCCCCGGAGAACTTGCTGGGGCCTCTTATACGCATAAATCACCATGAATGTTAAAACTCACATGTTAATCTTTTACTTAGTTTTTAAGTTCTTTTGCGGACAGACAGACGTGGAGGGCGACTTGTTCTAAAATATGTAAACAAAACAATTTTTAAACGGTAACTTGATTACTCTCTCCTGTGTCATTGCAGATATTAAGGAAACCTAATATTTTGGACTACCTTTGAAATATTGTATACCCTATAAAAATATGCTTGGTTTTAAACAAAACTATTAAGACGCTTACGCGTCAGTGATTCAGTTTTACTTTGTTGGTTCGCTTACTTTGTTTTCAATAAAAAGACAGATCCCGCGTAGGCTTAGATTGTGAAAAAAGTTCCCGACCAGGGATTTTTCGAAAGTCTACAATGTGGGGTTCATCAACAGGGGTCAATTGAATTTTTTTCCTGTCCCAAAGGAACCACACAGAATATCGAAATGAAAAGCCTTCTTCGAAGTATAATCACAAAAGTGCAAAGTTTCACTTCAGTTGATTCTGTAGTTCGTGGCCCGATCGAATCACAGTGACACTACTTTCGTCGCGCATTATTTTGATTTTGATAAATCTCCGAAGGTATTAATATATATTGCAAGGTGTAAATGATATTAAAAATGATAAGGATTAATAACGTATTTGTGTAAATAGCCTTGTAATTACCGCTTTATACTCGTAATTGCTGGTTTTTTAGAGTATTAAAATGGATAAAGTATGTTTTTCTTAAGATATAGACATACCGTTTCGGACATTTTTGAAGACTAATATTTGATACACAATTCCACCATCATTATTTTGTTATATCTCTAACAGCCGCACTCAGAGTCGTTCATTAAATTAGTGTAAATTGTCATTTAACTAATTATGATTAAAATAAATAATTGGCCGTTGCTCCTAGAGACGAAAATTAATGGTTCATTAGTTAATGCCAACGTATGTCGGTAAAGTGCAATATCGTTACATGCCTTAGGTCACAGTGGTTCCCAAACTTATATTGTCTACTGCCCACTTTGAGACTAAATAAATTATTACGCCCCCACTTTTTCACCTTCTTAAAAACCACTATAACTTCAAATTAAATTAATTAATTGTTGTGAGCTATATTAGCGGAGATTAAACATAAGACTTTTACTATAATCCGCAAGAGTTAACTTGAGACCTAAGTACAGTAGGTAAGACATAACGACGCTCAGGTCTCAAGTTAACTCTTACGGGCTACACCGGCCAATGAGAATGATTATTGAAACGCAACTTTATAGTATTCAGACAAAATAAAATAAAATAAATAAATATCCATCACGCCTTATCCCCGAAGGGGTGGCAGAGGCATATTATATGCCCACTTTTCACCGTGTGGATTCCTGTCCCACGTAATAGGTGGTGAGCTCATTGCCGTGTTGAAATAGACAGACGCAGGATGTGACTACCTGCTGTTGAAATTTTTCAAGCCGCCCATAAGGCATTCAACCAGGCTTAACGACTGCCATTTTACTGGCAACCGGGACCAACGGTTTAACGTGCCTTCCGAAGCACGGAAACGCTCGCAAATGTAAATGCCACAAAGTGGTCACCCATCCGAGGACCAGCCATAGTGAAAGTTGCGTAACTCAGTGATCGTTTACAGAACACTGAGACCGCGGGGCCACGAGCGCTTCGATAGTATTCAGACAGAGTATCTTTTATTCAAAATTAAACAAACATAATCGATTCTTATATAAAAACTATTGTGCAGGATGAATCTGATGCTGTTTAATAAGTTTGTTGATATCAGGTTCCAATTTACTCAAGAACAGTCGCAAGTCGCCACGTTCGGTAACATGCAAACGATTTCTCTTTTTAGTAAGCAGCGTTGCCACAGCACTAAATCCACGTTCACACAAATATGACGATGGGAATGCTATCAAGAATCGTTGAACGATTGACCACAACCCAGGGTACAATTGCGGAATCGGTTTTTGTAGCCAAAATTCTGGATAGTCATTTTTGAACTTGATTTTTATTTCCTCGTTTGTTGTCAATTCTATAAGTTCTTCTTCCAGCTGAGGTGGGATTGCTGTGTTGACATTTGAAAACGGATCTAACACCCAACCTGGTATTTCCAAGTTCAAAATGTCCTGGTATCGTTCGGTGAAGTCAATGTGGAGGTTTTCCAAATGTTGGCAGTAGGCAAACAAGTCGTCGTTACTGCAGGATACTGATAAATTCGGAAATTGTGAAACTCACGTCTGCCCATATTCTTTTTGTGTAGAAGCAGTTTAGCTGCGAAAGCAGCAACGACATTTTTTGTTTTAATTAAATTTAGTTCATCGCCTTACAGTTGAAGATTCATGTCGTTGAACAATTTATACAGGTCTGTCATTTTTTGATGTAATGAGCTTGTTGCGAAATTCTCTATCTTTAGTTTCCTAGAACTCTATCACAGATTCAAACAGGTTGTAAAATCGAGTCAGACAATTGCCTCTTGATAGCCAACGAACCTCAGTATGAAGCAACAAACGGTTGGAATCTTCGTCATTAGTAACACAAAGCTGATGAAATAATCCATCATTTAAAGAGCTGGTACGGATTTTATTGACTGCTTTGATGACATATTGCAGTGATTGAAATAGTCGTTCACTTAAGTTTCTAGCAACCAAATATTGTCAATGAATAACGCAATGTACAGCAAGTACATCTGGAATTTTATTTTTTAAGTACGCTCTGAAGCCTTTATGGCACCCTGTCATAGCCGGAGCGCCATCCGTAGCAACTGATATAATATTTTTCAAGGGAATTTCTTTCTCATCACAAAACTTTTCCAATGTATTGAATATGATTTCGCCTTTTGTATCGATCTCTAAATTTCTAGCAAACTATAGTTTCTTTCTAACAAAAAATAGTTCTTCACATATTTTCTCATGTTTAATAAACCTCACGTAAGACAGCAACAATGCTTCATTAGTAGGTAAAGTGGACTCATCGAGCTGAATTGAGAATTGACTAGTCTTCAGATGATTGCACAATGATCCTTCAATGTTTTCAGCCATTTCATCAATTCGTCTTTGCACAGAATTATTAATCAAAGAAATTTTTCGGGTAATATCTGCGGCCGGTTCCTTCCTTTATTGCTGGCAAAATTAACTCTTCTCCGATGTTGTATGGTTTGCCTTTTTGAGCAATTAACAAAGAAATATTGTACGAAGCTCAAAGTCCGTCGTCATCTTGCTTAGCAGCTGCCGAAAATAGTTTTGCTACACTTGGCTGAGTATTATGCTTCATCTCTAGGTCTTGAACATATGCTACATTCTTGTCTTTCTTATCTGGATGCATTTTATTCAAATGATCTTGCAATCTTGAAGGCTCCATTGCTTCATTCGAAAATGTTTTTAGACATAGAAGGCACTGAGGCGACGATGGGTTTGTGGGATTTTCAATGAATCCGAATTTAATATATTCCACAGAGTATTGCCGTCTCTTCTTTTTTACTTCCGACATTGTTATGTTTTAAGAAATACGTAAGTAAGTGTTGAACTTAAATACTGCTTATCTATTACGCGCGAAACCGCAAATGAAAATAAAATAAATATTCCGTTGTTTATATAGGATTGCATTAGCAGCACGCACCGACAGGAATAAGTCAAAGATGCATTAACTCGTTTATCTCATTCGACGCTCAATTGTACTCAACAAGTAAGAAAAAGTATTCTATGAATCAGACGATTGGTACAGGAATGCACAAATCGGGTTACTTAACAAAAACTTGTTAAAACATGATTGCCCGCGGTCTATTATCTACGAAAATTACCTATCTAGGAATACTAATAACTATTAAAATGCGAAAGTCTGTCTATTGCCTTTTTTTTGTGTCTACTTTCATTTTAAAACGGAGCGACCGATTGACATGATTTTTCTTCTATTTATTGAATAAAACAGGACAGATACATGAACTACGCGGAGAGAAATATCGAACAGAGTTTGAGCAATCTCTTAATTAATATTAGTTGATGTTCGTAAGTTGTAGCCGAGAGTCGAGAGCTCTCTTGGTGTCTAAGAGTCCTCCTAGCTAGATGAAATTACAAATCGCCCTCCGAAGCCTACACAACGCCTCCATTTTTTTTCTGGGTCTCTTACCGCCCCCTTTAGGCCTGCAGCGCCCACAAGGGGGCGTTACCGCCGATTTTGGGAAACGTTGCCTTTGGACATTTAAATAATTTTATAAAATTTAGTAGTTTTTATAGGGTAAAGTTATTATTTTCCTTCAAAATAATAAAAGTTTACTGTTTTTTTAAGGAAAATTACTATGAATTACGGAATATTTCCTGAATGCATGACTATAGATATGGATGGATCACTATACATATCGCTCTTTGATTCTCTCCGTAAAAAACATAGGTGACATAATAGCGCTAACACACGTTCGGATTTGGTCTGCCGGACTTTGACAGATCAAATCCGCCGAGTCCGCCAACCAAATCTGTCATTATAAAAAGTGTTTTTTTGGAGAATAATAAAATTTAATCTGGGATAATTTACGACAAAGTAGCTAGAACGGCAACATTGATCATATCCGATGCGGATCGAGGCAGATTCAATTAATAATAATTATGTCCGCTGGACTGCTGTACACACGGTAAGATTTGGTCTGAAGGCAAATCAAATCCGAGATCGGGACAAATCAAATCCGAACGTGTGTTAGCGCTATAACCATACTTTTGGCATGTGAACGTCAATTTAATGTCTATTTAAGATTTAAGTAAGGGTTCAGCGGCCATTAAAGTTAATTGACATTAAATGACAATAATTCGTTAACTGTCTCTGAGAGTAAATTTTTATTAATCTTTACTTAAAACTCCTTAATCAATCATTAAATCGACTCTGAGTGCGGCAGTAAGGGTTTAGGCAGCGTTTTCGTTGAAAGATCCCGGACGCCGCGAGACGCAACTGGGACAGACTCTCGGATTATAATGAATATGATGCTCATACCAAGACAGACTGTTTCCTCTTATTTTTTCAGTCACTGTTGCCACTCTCAAACTCCATCTAATATACTCATTACCCCGTTGCCCCATTGTTGTCTTTGAATATCTTCAGTTTCTATACGATATTCCACATTAGATAGGACCTAAATTAAAGTTCTTGACTGTACTAAAACTCCGATTAGTATTGACAAGTCTTTAGTGATGAATGATAAAGGTATTTAACATATTATTGTGGCGAGATGAGGGCTAATACATTATGCGAGGTCCAGCCTGTCGAGCTTAATAGGTGAGTCTAGATCTATCTGATAGACTAAGACTGTAGATGTTATCTTTTGTATCTAATTTACATGCTTTATTTGTTAGGGCAATCATTAGGTTCTAGGAGTAGATCTAGATTGGATTGTAAAATTAAAAGTAAAATTGTGTTTAGGTTTTTATGCACGGTCCTTATACCTAGTACAGAAGGATCACATATTATGCCTTTTTTTGAAGCGGAGAATGCGTTTGCGGGCCTTTATTCCTACTGCAGGAGCATCAGGAACGGTGTGTGGGAATCCCTGCCCTTGGAGCGCGGTGTTCCGCCTTCTTCTCAACCGGGCCGCAGGATAGGCCTGCATTCACGTCTGACCTAGCTAAGGGAACGCCCCAATATGAGGCTCTTCTTGGGGGGGGCTAGATGCTGCACCCTATGATATCGTGGAGGAGACAAACCTGTGCCCCCTACAAACCGTCCACGACGTCTCTCAGAGAACGGGCGGGTTGGAGAGCGATCGAACGGGCGCTAGACTTTTTTACTTAGGTATACTGTACAAACTGTTGAAAAACTCAAACACGTCGGCACGACACAAATAAATCACTGCCATTGTTGGGAACACAGAAATGTGTGTTCCCAACAATGGCAAAAATAACGTGGTAAAAACATTTGGGATGATGAGAGATATGAACACCGATTTGATGTTTGCAGTGAAATTTAGATACAAAAAGGAACAAGTAAATACTAACTTTAGACTCACCCTCAAATATGACGTGCACACGACCCACTGGTACAAGCTTCGTCGATGCAAACACGTTGTACAAACCTAAGGTGTTGTCGTGTGAACCGGCTGTTATGTACCATTTGCACAAACCTCGTTGGAGCAAACACGTTAAACATATACAAGTTCGTGTAGACTGGCTATTAAACTGACTGACTAAAAAAAGTCAAATACAATAAGAAATTATTATGAATTGTCTTTTCAATAGGTGATGAGTATTTTACTTATTAACTGGAGATTGTTACAATCAGGGTTTCCACCTCAACACGCAGCACTTGCAGAACGTTGGCTGCGATTTCTGCGAGGCTATGAACGGCCTCAACGAGACCGCCACCAACGTCGACATACAGCTCACCAAGGACCTTAACGAGTGAGTTTTTTGTTTATTCATAAAGCTTGTGTTCCAAAGTAAAATAAATATTTACATCATTATTAAAATACCCAGCAATCGGGAAGTACGCGTACCTAAGGTTTACTCCCATTGCTAGGTTTAGACCCCAAACATTGCTACCACATTCGGTCGCACAATCTCTTTTTAGACTTATTGGTATAATTCCATTTTCAATATTAGAATTTCTTTATTTTATTCACTTCGCAATGGGTATTTTTGTGGAGTGTTCCCTTAGTCATCTATTGCGATAGCCACGGAATAAAGTGGAATGGTCATTTCTGTATTTTAACCCATTATTACACTTGTTATACCTTAGCCACTTATAAATTTTATATTGACGGGGATCGCTAAACTATTTACTCGCTATAATAAATCATAGAAACTTGGACCTCTCTACCATCAAATGCGCCTAACATTTCTTACAACGCCGAATTCTTTAAATAGCGTTATTCGGGCTGTGATGGCGCCCCTTAGCCTCTGGACATCAACAAGATTCCAGAAGGAGGGAACGGGTAAAATTTTCGCAATAATGGGTACCTATTTAATAGGCGAACTGAATTTACATTAGTAATTATTAAAATAAACTAGCTGATCCCCGCGGCTTCGCCCGTAACTATCCCAGTGGCACCCATTTAGTCAGACACCTTATTATATATTTTAACCAATGTACACAAAAACTTAACAAATTATATACTGAAACTCTCCTCAGGAACCACTATCCATTGGTCATCGATCAATCAAAACAGCACAAGAATCAGTGCAGTAGTTTTCGAGTTTATCGCGAACAGACAGACGTTCCGAAGCGTCTGTCTGTTCGCGACTTTGTTTTATAATGTAATGATTGTGAACATGACTTTGGCGTCTTTGGCTATATAATTGTTTATGTTCAAACACAAGTTACCTATAGTTTTGAATGACCCATTAAGCTACAATTTTGATATTATATATTTTTCTCTATAAATGACAACTTTCGCAAAATACGAAGCACAATTTGCCTCCTGTAACATCAATATTATTAAAATATGCCTCCTCTGTAGAGCTTCAAAAATTTTAAAACATTTATAAATAAAGAATAAACTATAGCAAATTTGTTTGAGAAATCCTTGTATCTTCAATATCAACATTTCTACCGATTTCTTATTAAGTTCTTTGAAAATAACGGGTATTCCTTTTTCATCGACCACTCATAAAGAACTTAATCAACTTGCCATATCAATATGTTCCGTACTCATGAAGGTATCTACTTATAACTAATATAATTTATGTTCAAAGCTACACTTAGTGATAACGGTTTATAGATAAGTACACTTAGATTATATAAACACCGGTGTTTATATTATCTAAGTAAGTACACGTGTATCTAAGTATAGTTTTAAATGGCAATTTTTTACTTGGCAGAAATATCGTTAAGATAAATCTGATTGGAGCAAATAAAGACAGGCAAGTTATTTAAATAAATTGACATGGTAAACTAACACAATAGTCTCCAGTTCTTCTGCATGTTGTTTGTCATAATAACAAACCATAAATAATAAGTACCATTTTTTTTGTACGCGCAATACTTTCAATTACTTTCATAGCACGTGTCCCTCCTCGTATACTCATTCTATTTTTAAAGTAAGTGTCATAAAAAGAGGAAAAAAAAAATAAAGTAAGTGTACCTATAAGTAAGCCTTCCCGCCATTGTTGTCGTTTGCTCTGTGCATAATGAAAATTGTTGAGAAATTCTTTTTGCATCGTTGTTTCTCTGCTGTGGTTCTAAATATAGCACACAAGATTATTTTAAACGCAATTATTATAATCAGAAAAGGTCTTGATTTTTGATAAATATACCCTTGTGAAAGCCATGCAAAGAATAAATGTCAACATTTGCACATCCTTTCGTTTGTGTGTATTAGCCACTTTCGTTTTTTTAATGGGTTGAATATGTGCCTTTTTGTACCAAATATTGGTGCTTAGCAATTCGAAAAGAACATACTAAAATTATATTTTCCCAGCGGCATTCAGATTATAATGAATGATATGATTTCTAAAAACCGCGGAAAAGATTAAGCAGTTCCTAAAGTGAACACAAAATTCAAGTGCACTTGATATCTCGGTGTAAAAGTGCATAAGTCGATAAATAGTAAGTAATTTTATTGTATGAAAACAATTATTAAAGCTGTACAATTAAACAAAGTTTGTAAGCCTGTAGCGATAATAATTATATAGGTAGGTAAAAGTTTTTATACAATCTGCCTACTTTATACCTAATAATAAGGAAAATGAGAACGACTGCCTCTACAAAATCATAAGTACTTAGGTACACCTCTATGCTTGAAAAAAGAACCTATTTTACTATAGATAGGATTGGTACCTAACTAACTACCTAATTACTTTCAGACTATGTAGTCCAGTCAGTCAGTAAAAAGTAGGTAGGTTGATTAAAGTAATTTACTACGAAAGGAAATTAAACACGGGCATTTTATAGGGTCATTACGTCCGAAGACTACCGGCCTTCATTACGGGGGGCCTGTGGACGATGGGTGGGCTGCTCGTCGACTTTACAGAAGCAGGCTCAAGATGACGGCATGACTTGAAAATTTCACGCACCCCTCACGCCCCAAGAAGCGGGATAGTACCCGAACCAACGCGCAAAGAAACGGGGTAACACATAACACTCGAACCCTTAGATGAGGCCGCGGTGGTAGCCAAAGTCTGCCGGGAGCACTGTGACATCTTTCCGAGGAGTTACCCGGGGCGTCCGGCAATAGACAGTTAGGCAGAGACCGTGTGGTTTTAGCCGGTTCGAGTCCGTTTTGAACATCCGAGGCAATTCCACACGTTAAAAAAAAGGCCCTTACGATCCTTAGTAATGCAATACCCACACTTTCGACTGTTTGCTCGCCAGCATCGTTAGAAATACTAAATAAAAATTATAAATTACTTAATGAAGCAATCAATAAAGAGGTACACTCCATCAAAATTGCAGCTATCTAAACAGCTATAACTGTAGCAGTTTGATATAACGACAATAGTACGAGTAGGTATCTTAGAAATCGGGTTACATTTAGCGTCGATCGCCTTGTACTATGATCTAAAACAGCACTATACGTATTTTATATTTTACTAAAAACCTTAGACAAAAGTTATACTACATCATCATCATCATCATCTGAGCGTCTGTCTTAGTTGTGTCTGTCTCTTTCCACTTCGCACGGTCGTCGGCATCCCCTGTAGCACAGATAATATAATATAATTCTTATAATCTGTAGTGAGACCATTGGCACACATGCCATCCATTACGACATCAAGCCATCACTTCTTGGGTCTTCCCCTCTTACCGGGACCCAGCGAGGCTGACATCTCATATATAAAAATGTACTCTGTGGCTGACATGGCCAGACATTTGTTTCCCACGTAGCCCGACAGTTGCCGCCAGACATGACCATACCAGTGATGGCGACTCTCTTGCAACTTATCTGCAACGTCGCAGTATAATACATTAATTAGATATTGATAGCATTTGCAAGTAATTAATAACCGGGGCAGACGCCGCGGACGACAAAGTAAGATGTTCTGGCTACATAAAGCCTCCTTCTCTCTTCTCTTTTTGTAGCACAACGTCTTTCTTTGTACAAAGTCAATTGTACCTTCTAAATTGTACATTCCAAAAGCAGGATCTAAGTCTTATGGGTTCATTAGACGTAGCCACAGACAGCAAAACAAGTATTATACAGTAAGGCCTGAATAATTAGTGAAAATACATTATTATATGCTACAGGGTAAGGAAGAAAAGCGATTATGTTACAATGTAGCCACATAATTAGTACTCCTTTAAACGAGTCATACAACCTTCATCTCGTGTTGAAAATATTCTGTTCAGCCATAAATGTTTAAATTAACTATTTGTTTTTATGGCTTATTTAATGCCAATCATATGGCGTTGTTAATTATACATCCTATAACCGGGTGGTTTCTTCCAAGTGCATGTAAAAGAGGTTTTACCCCTGAGTTCTAACTTATTGCTTGTGATCGGTGAAGTGCGAATATCTATAAGCATTATAGTTAAATCGTAATCTTATTATTCTGTCGATTGTCAATATTAAACATAACATTTTTCGTAAAACATTTTTTGATTGCAACAGTGTTAGAAGTGGGATGAGATGGATCCGTACCTTATCTTCGGAACCGAACCCAAGCTTCACCTCCAATAGGTACCTACATGTTATGGTGAAAAGAAGTGCCAAATTTTATTTAGCTTTAGTGAATTTGTTCTTAGTAAGAAAAAAGATAATTTTGACGATAAACAAATTATTTTTTCAAACTTTCGCGGGGTATATATTTTATAATAATACTCGGGACTTCACGCGAGAAAAAATATCTACTTACATTCACCGAAATTTCGAACGCGTTGCAGCGCCCGTGGTTGCAGCTGGACTGGCGGCGAGGATCGAGCGCATGCATGCAGTTACTTTTGTGTATAACTAGAACTACCCTCCATTATTATTATAATGAAGTATAAGGCCGACGACACACTACTCTTACTACGTCAGTTTTGTGTGGCACAAGTTTTCAACGTTCATGTTTCTCCATCACTGAATTCTACATCCCATTTGTTAAAATGACGGTGTTTTACAGCTGCGATGTGTTCTTTGACCCTTTGTGCAATGGTCCGCTTGGTTTGGCCTATGTAGCAGCTGCAATCCACTTTGTGGACACCTGGTGTTTGCAGAGGAATGATATCCTTTGATGTTCGCACGTACTGTGCTACTTTAGCGGTACGGCGCGTTGCCTAGCCTGTCTCAATAAATGGGCTAACACAAAAAGCCGCGTTTAACCAAACAAACACTTCAGCTTCATAATTTTATTATAGATTAATTGATTTATAATTATGTTTGTCGGCAGTGAACTGGCAGGGGACAGCGAGGCCTGCTCCGGAACAGACAGCGTCTTGAAGACGGACTCTGATGAGGATTTCGACTAATTTTAAATTTTGTCTTCGTAGGATAAGCGCGTACAGCGTAAATAGTATATAATATACTCATTCAAGTTCGGTCGACGGATTTCGCAACCCTAAACGACCTCCTTGTGTATGTAAAAAAGAGTAATAGTAACAAAATTTTGAAGTTCCCCGAGCATAACAATGTAGTTAATAAAGCTAATGTCGATTTAGAATTGCCACACATAAGTATACCAGGACACGTAGACTATAGTATACGCTAAGAATAGTCTAATAGTCTCGCTTCTTCATATGTTGCGTACTTACATTTAAGAATGTTGTGTACAAAATTGTTCCATGTTTATAAACATGCAGAGTACGACCGCGTTGAAAGACTTATTTAATTTGTTTTGATGTGATAATAAATTTTAAGTTACTTTGTGATTTGTGGTCTCAATTAAAAATAAATTATTAAATCTCGAGGTTTTTTTATTTCTTTAGTACAAATAAGTATCTATCTACATGTTTCATGTAGATAGATACTTTGATGTAGATAGATGATAGATACTCATGTCTTAAACGGCTTCTCAACGATCGCCAACCACCATCCCGACAGAGGTGAGCTTGGTCCCCCCACCAAGCTCCCCTCTGGTTAGTTGGTCTGGGGTTACTACTACTGGTTAATCTTTTTCAACTATTTGGTCGCCAACTGCGGTCTTTGACCTCGGTCTAAGAGTATTCTGCGTGTGATAATGGAGTTGAAAGACGTGTCATGGCGCGAAATGTAACTAATGCTGAGAGAGTAGAAGGGTTTCGGCAAGCCTCATTTGCACCTGACTCGATTATATTCAATTTATAGACTGCGATCAAAAGTATGCACGGATAGCGAAGTCTGGCGATACTTTTCTCTCGGACTACCCTGTCAGGGATACAGCGTCAAGATTATTAATCTCCCAGTATTCATATTCATTACACCTTAGGTCCCACAGACAGGGACAGAGAATTCGGAATCCTTTGCTTGACCTGTTTAAATTTGTCTGCATAATTTTATTTCGCCACTCGCAGAAATTGCTCACGGAACTATGAAAATTACGTGCCTATACCCTAATTTTTTTTCTTTATATACTAGAATGACATTTCTGTATGTCATTATTTCTTTTTAATGTTGCAAGTTTGCAACCGTAGTGCCTTACTTGGTCGATTTAGTTTATGAATCGAATCATTCGACTAGTAGGAAAGGATTATAAATACTAATCAGTCAGTCGCTTTATAGGGACTGTAAGGCTTGTGTGCGATTAGGGGGGGATGTGTCACCCTTTTCTGACGTTGGTACAGGCTTCAAACAGGGTGGTGTCATATCCGCCTGACTGTTCATAGTGTATCTAAACAGTTGCCTGCAGAAGTTGAAAGATTGTGATATGGGTGTGAATTTGGGTGCTGTCGAAAGTGCTGGTCAGACAAGACTCACTTACGGCGCTCCTTCGTGGTTGTCTGGCCATGGAACAGAGTAGGAGTCTGAATGGAAATCCGTGACACCATGATAAACCTGGCAACCCCATCTCGTAGTTGTACCATTCCTCAAAATCGCCAGAGCGGGATCTAAAGCTCTACCAGTTCCCATCATTAACATAGAAGTCGAGTAGAATTCCTTAAATTAGCTACACACGCTCCAAAAAATCGTTACGATATAACTGTACGAACTGTACCTACAATTTTATCGTACGGTCCTATAGCCAGAACTTCACGTTCCGATATCGGTTCAATTTGAAAGGTACAGTTTAATCGTAACTATTTTTCGTAGCGTTTTTTTTTTGTTCTTGTTGTAGCGTGTGTTTGAAACGACGCGTTGCTGCTCGCATTATCGCGTCTTGTAGCAGATCAGCACTATACGTTAATTTAGTAGGGGTACCACACATCTTTAATAAAAAATACCCTGCAATACAAATAAAGGTGACACTTAATCACATAGGGCGTGTTCAACTTTTCGCTCGCAACGCCCACGACCGCGACCGCTGAAATTGCAGTTGCACTAATGTAAATGGGCCGTCGATGTTGTGGTCGAAATTTATAAGTGGAACGCACATTTTGAGCACTGTAAGCCCTCTTGGACAAACCTATATTTTGTGGGCGAAGTGGGCGTCATGCGGTCGCAAACAGTGACGTCAATGGCGTCATGCGATCGGTCGCAACGACCACGAGCCTTAGGTGGAACGATACATTGGGTGTAACGATCGTTGTGGGCGTTTAGTGGAACGTCGCCATAGTACCGCTATACCCTTACCAGCAGGTTGACAGTGCGATTTTGACGTGGTAAAATAAATATTAGACTATTGCATAAATAAAAAAGAAACTGAAAAATATCCAAAACTATATTGTCGTCAACAACAATAAATCACAATGTATACTAAAATTAAATAAATAATTTGCACTGTGTTGCTTTCTCGTTTTTCTAATTATATTATATTAACAATAAAGGAAATGCAACTTGTAATGATTTGTTTCTATTAGAATAAAAATCTACACACATTATTTTGTTGCAATCATTTGGCATCCGATTGCGCTATTGTGATGTCAATATGTACTAACAATAACAAATAATAAATTCTAGTTATAAATGACATTGGTTACAACACTTATAATTATAACAAAAAATACTGATATAAAACGTTATAAAAATGATATTATCTAAAATAATACAGCTACAATTTGTTCTAAAATCAGACAGAATTGCTTAATCTAATGATTTCAAAATCGATTGTTTTTCTATTACAAAACGAAAGACTTTGTCATACGTAAAAAATGTGCATAATTTGATTCCAGAAAATGCAGAAAATCAACCTATATTAGAAAAACAACATTCCAAAAAGGTCTAAAGTGCCCCAGTAGCCTCTTACAAAACGACTGTTTAGAGGTACTCGCGAACTTATCGTATCAAGTTCGCGAGTACCTCTAAACAGTCGTTTCAACTAAACTAATTTGATTACGTTTTTTTTTTCAATCACGCCTTATCCCCGATGGGATGGTAGAGGCATATTATACGCCCACTTTTCACTGCCTATATTCCTGTCCCATGTTTTTTTTTAATGTGGAAATCCCCACGATTGTCGTCGGACCGGCTAAAACTACATGCTCCCTACCTGTCTGACTAAGTCGGGTCCGTATTGGGATGCATAAATTTTATAGGCATAACTTAAAACTGCATAACGTTTTTTGGCATACTCTTCGTTTCGCATAACGTTCAAACAGAATAAATCATTAGGCATACTTTATTTTCCCATAACTTTTTTATAATAAGGATATACCCGCATAAAATGATTACGCATTTTTTTTTACAATAACGATTACTAATCACAACATTTATTGGCATATCACTCACTCTCGCATAAAGATTACAAGCCATACATATAGAATACCATAATGTAAAAATAAAATGTAATGAAATAATGTAAATGGATGGACTGTGTAATGAGTGATATGAAAGGAGTGAATGATCAGATGACGAATAACAGGGATGAATAGAAGAAGAAAACATACTGCGCCGACCCCAAGTACAAGACACAACACAGTTGGGACAAGGGCAAGAGGATGATGAATGTAAACGAGTACATATTTTTTATTTTTATATCTAAGCTTGAACTATCTAAGATTGAAATGCCCACTGATTAAAAATGTCGATAGTCACTATATTAAAGTTCAAAATATCAACACTTGTATATATAGAATATATATATAAAATACAAAAAGTAGGTAGATTAAAACGAGCGATTCTATTCTGGTTGTGGTCACAAGTGACCTAACACTTCGCTTCGCTCGTCGTCGTACCTATTTAAGACTTTGCTAAAGACTAGTCTAAAAAAATAACACATCAAATATCGTTTTATATGTTACAGCTTAAAAACTTGGAGATTGAATAGAACTTGAGTGAGATGATTATTTACAATGGTGTCTTATCATTTCTTAAATATTCTTAGTCAAATTATTATTCATTTATGATTAAAACGGTTATCCGTACCTCCATTATGCGTTTTGTATTTTATGATAAATTATCTTTAGGCGTAAAACAATTATACCCTTTACATTTATGCTGATTAAAATTATGATAAAATAATTAGAGTAAGTTAATGTTATGCCAATAAAACCATTATGCGTTTATAACACTCTGCTTATCATAATTTATGCGAGAAAACTTTGTGCTGAAACTGTTATGCCAAACTACATTATGCTGAAAAAAATATTTGCGATTGAAAGGGCACCCGACTAAGTCAACTTGCTCGAAATACACCACCTAGCACACCATGCCCCCTTAAGAAACCATCAGCTATTTCGAACATATTATGCTAGTACAATCTGGACCAGCAGATTCGGTAAAATGGACGATATTGGTACTCGGAGATAGCACTTAAAGATAGGTTGATGTAATAATAAACAGGGTTGACGGTCGGCAGTATGGACCGTGCAAGTTCACTCCACATGAAATCATAATTCCAGCGTTATTCCCGGGGCCGAGTCAACTATTTTGAATCTTGTCAGAACAGAATCGAGGTCGTCGCTCAATAGAAAGTCGACTATTACAATGGCGCTCTAATAGAATTCTATCGACCGGCCGATAGAATTTAACAAATACGTCTACGCCTTTGGTCAGTCTAAAGTTGCATTTTTTAAAAGTCTCCGGATATTTTCATAGCTATATTTTTTTTTATTTCTGGATAAAGGCGTGACAATATGTATGTATGTAATTTCTGTCTTTAGACAGCGGTTCCAATTTGTAATATACATGATGGACTTATTAGTAGACTACGTAGTTTTGGACCAACCGCAATGGAATCGATATAGAATGACTTTTCATTGTAAAATAGTAGACTTAGCCCCAAGTTCTTACATAATCTGGTCCGACTGCTGGAACGGCATATAACAAGCAAAAGTAAGGAACGAGGAAGAACAAAGGTAAGATATTTGAAACCACAACTAGGCACTGATGTAATTACCTTTAACGGAGTTTGGAAGGCAAAAGGTAGTTTCTACAATGTTTTTTTTGTAACCGGTTTTGGCAGTAACCGGGCAAGTGCTGTATTGCAAAGAAGGTTACGAGGCCTAAAGAAACGACAGTATATATGCAATAGGAAATAGGCAACGCCTTTGCACTTTCAGTGGATACATATTATTATGTAACTTATCTCACTCACATAACATTGCGTTTGGATGCTCGTTTAAACCTTTCACTGCTACTGGCGGTCCCTACACTTGTCAAGGACGAAAATGTCTATAAAGCGTCTCTTCGTTCAAACGCATTATTCTAAGACCTAATGTATAAATATATATTATAATGATCGCTAAAAGAATTGGGAGAAATTGACAGGAGAGGTTGAACACAACCCTAATATATATATAAAGAACTTTAGTTTAGAACTTAAGTTTTGCTTGGCACTAAAACATGATTTACAAACGAACCCAATTACAATTTTCTAATTTTTGCACTTATGCCGTAAACTTTCACTTATGATCTAAATAAACCAATAATCTGATTCCATGCATCACATTTACAAAAAAAAAAACAAAATACAAATTTCCCGTCATTTCTGAACATGAGCAATCAAAGTCTTTTACTAAATACTTAATTTAACATTTAAAAAAAATGTTTAGACCTATACTAAACATATTCTTTAAATGAAAATATAATGATTACATAAAAGACAAACGTAATTCATTACCTTTTTTTAGACTTTACCGTAGTCGGGTAAAATTGTCATCAAGAGATCGGAATTAAATAAAATTGTAGGGTAGAATGAAATTCAGAACGCCAGCGTATATACCACACTTTATATTGGGAATTACATAATTTAAAATTAAATGCAATTCTAACTTTACAATGTGAATATTGTGTTACATACATAAAGTTTTATATCGAATTATGAATACTGTGATTATTTATCCGATATCCATCGAAAACGGTATACATAATATTTTATTATTTACGAGAAATTATTTATTGAACTCCGAACCCTGCAAAATATTTTGGTCTCGACTCCTAGAAGCTGATTAATACTAAACATTTACACATTTGAAAATACTATATATTTACATTTTTTTTTGTTACAATCGTAGAGGAGATAACAGGCCCGCTTTGATAGCTACAGCTAGACAAAATAATGACAGCCTCCTATAATTTGGAATCGATTAATCGAATATTAGCACCCCTAAGGAGAATAAGTGAGTAGTCAAAACGAGCTGTAATCCCTAGTGAACGATACACCGGTGGCATTATCATGATTAGATATATATAGTATATACAAAAGACTATTATATATACTATATACAATCTGTATCCCTGACTACCCCGTCAGGGAAACAGCGTGTAGATAGTTAAATTATATACAATACTTATAGTCACACCAACAGAATTCCTACAAACGTACATTCACTTCAATGTAATAATAATGTTCACTTAGTCAAACTCCGCAGAAGACCAAGCCGAAAATTATCATCGGGGCTAATTAAAAACGTAGGCAAAGATTTACTATTGAAATGTATAATTTATACTAGTATATGTCAGAATAGATGAGAGTTACGCCATAGAAAAATAGACAACTTGTAGGTGGACATAAGAAGTAGGTAAGCTTCAAGCGACGTAAATTTAACTTTATTATGTTCATTAAAAGTAGCTTTTTATGTGAACTTTATTCTGTTCACATAAAAGTAGCGTTTTATACATATGAAATCCAGGACAACTGCTTTTTGTTGCTAGTATATTATGGCAGGCGTTAAGTCAACTAGAAGGCCTTATGAGTAGTTAAAAAATTTTCAATACCTGTGCCTGTCCACTCAACAATGCGCTTACCACCTATTACGTGGTATAAAATAATATTTCTCTGCCCACCCCTTCAGGGATAAAGGTGACTATTTGCCTACCTTCTATACCTGTAATATTACTTTGATAACTATGTTTTGCCATTTCTAAACATTACACAAATGATACTTTACATCGATAAATGTTCGTCTACGTTTTTAATTCGCTTAGTAGAGTTGTCGCTTTGGTTATTTACACAAATCGGTCACCCGGAATATCGGCCCGCATCTGGTTCTGGGGGTGATTCGGTGGGTGGGTGACGTCATTGCGCTGACGCAGGGGGCATGGCAGGGGTTATGGGTTGTGGGGCGCGGGGTCGAGGGGTTTGGCGGCGTTGTCTGGCGAGGAACGACTGGCCGCTTGACAGTAAGGCGAAGCGCGTGTCGACCGCGTCCCGCTGGCATCGCATACCTAGCTGATACCACGCTGTTGTCAGTAGACGCTGCTCGTTGGTACCCGCGCGTGATACCTCGTTACCGCTCCATCTGAGGGATAAATACTTTTTGAAAACATTCGTGAGATCTTTACTTTATATCACTAACGTGGTAAACAAGCAAACATTATGTGTTCCTCTAAGGCGAAGCTCCAAAGAGGCCCCAGGGCTCTCCATAAAATTTGTTTGAAAATTTGAATTGAAAGCCTCAATAACGCTCTACCACGTTGATGGGGCAAGGACACAAGACCTGGGACTGGACTCGACATCGACAAGGGACTGGACAGGATTAAATTAAAACAAAACAATAACGGAATAAAAAATAAATAAGATTTGGCTAAAAGGTCTCAGTAACCAGGCCATAAAATAATTACAAACAAAAATGCATATATTAGCTGATGCTCAAACTTATCAGGTATGTTTATGTGCATTAATAAGGTGCGTACCCATGCAACCTAAACTGCTAGAGGTGCACCTGCTGTCGAAGAGACAAGGCTACGACACAAGCGCCCTTACAGGATTGAAAGGTCAGACAGCAGTGGCTACTTGCAGCAATAAAAGTGCACCCCAGCAACTAGGCAGGGTTTCAGAAGTACGTCCGAATATAGTAAGATACTGGCGCATACTCTTTTTATACAATTACGTACCTACATATATTAGTTTTTTAATAGTAACTAGGTTAACATAGTTTAATCAAGTTACAAGTTGTTAAGTTTTACTTGCTCGCTGTATCGGCCTATAAGTAATTTTAATTAAAAATGCTTATATACAGACACATTACATTATGTGCTTACGGCGAATGATACGCTGTAATGATAAGGCGTGGTACATTGCATTATGTTTGATATTGTTTCTTGTGTATAGCATTCAATTCAATGTTAACTATTGTTGGTGAACCAAAACGTCTGCTCCATATGAACCCCGTACGGGTTCTTCAAAAGGGGTCTTAGAAGGTTTTTACAGCGTCGACAGCGCGAGTGCCGCGCACCTCTACTCTGGTGTTGCAAACGTCCATAGGCTATGGTAACCACATTCCATCAGGTGCGCCGTAAGCTTGTCTGCCAACTCAGTGGTATAAAAATAAGAAAGAAAGATAAAAAAGAAGAAAGACAGAATGTATGTATGAATGTACGACTCACTCAAGCCTGTTGTTAGCGGGTGGAGTAGTATCGGGACGTGAAGTTCCTGCCGGCGCTGCACCTCGTCCATAACCCAACGTGATGTCCGAGAGCGACTGCTGAGCTGTATGGAGTACTGCACATTTATTTATGTTTCGAAGTAGAACGCATCTACAACGCTTCGAACATAGCATAGAGGCCCAGTCTGGGCAGAAACTGAAGGAACGCAAACGTTTTATTTTTGAAAATCATTTATATACTCAGGTGAAAATGAATGATAATAAACGATGCATCAATACTTATAAGTGAAAGAAATTCGAATAATTGATAATAATTGCATTGAAACGCGTTTTTCTTGTTACTTTCCAAACTCCACAGAAAGCCTACCAAAGTTTCCATAGCATTACTGGAGTAGAACTTTGACGTTTATTGTTTAATAACGTACTCTGTAAATGTAAATTGACAATTTTGCATTGGTCACAACAAGTTATATCATGATTTTTTAGGGTTTTTCGTACCCAAAAGAAAAAAACGGAACCTTTATAGGATCACTCTTTGTTGTCCGTCCGTCTGTCAAGACCCTTTATTTTTATGTTATCGTTTGAAGACTATTAGGAAGAGATAATAATAATAAATATATAATGTCGTCTTGTCAAATATATACTGTCGTCTTACCCAAAGTAAGCTAATATAGGCTTGTGTTATGGGATCTAGACGACTGATAAACATACTTATATATTTCTAAATACATACATATTATACATAGGAAACACCTAAACTCCGAAACAAACATTGGTGGATCACACAAATATTTTTTCCGACCCGGAAATCGAACCCGGGACCCGGGATCAGTCGCGGCAGTCGCATACTGCCTCGGTAGCGCAGTGGAAAACGTACGTACGTACTTGTAAAAATTTTAGTAAAAGTCATACGAGGCCAGAACACTTCAAAACAACTAGTTGGAAACAAAAACTACTCAAGTTTCGACAATAATTAATAGAACAAAACATACCGGAGGCCCTCGGGTCTAGTGACTTGATGACTTCCTTGGCCTTCTCCAGACACTTCTTGTATTTGTCTTCCGTGGCCAGTAATTCCTGGTCTCTAGCGGTCAATGCTTCTTGGAGTTTACTAGACCGCCGCCTTTCCTCCGCTAGCGATGCTTGGAGTTCTTCGAGTTGAAGCGCTGTAACAGACAAGCGGGAATTTTAGTTACGTTTAGCTAAAAAATAGATAAATTAATTAATTAAATAAAGAAGAAGCGCTCGTGGTCTCGCTGACTCAGTGTTTTGTAAACGATCACTGCGTTAAGCAACATTCGCTATAGGTGGTCCTTGGATGGGTGACCTCTTTCTGGAATTTACATTTGCGAGCGTTTCCGTGCTTCGAAAGGCACGTTTAGCCGTTGGTCCCAGTTGCCAGTAAAATGGCAGTCGTTAAGCCTACTTGAAGGCCTTATGCCCATTAGGCCTTCAAGTAGGTTTGAAAAATTTCAACAGCAGGTCGCCACAGCCTGCGCCTGTCCATTTCAACACGGCAATGGGCTCACCACCTGTTACGTGGAACAAAAATGCATACGGTGAAATGTGGGCGTATAATATGCATCTGCCTAATGAAAAGCATAAAGGCGTGAAAATATGTACCATTGCCATTTGCCGTACCAAGAATTATGTATCCTATGTCTCTCTTACAACCATTATTTTTAATCGTCAAGAGGTAAAGTTTATAAAGCGTGGTAAAGAAAGGATATACACATCCATTATACTAAAAAGCATTACCCGCCTCAGTCGGAAACAGTTAAATGAAAATGATTGTTTTCATTTTTATTAAAGGATCCCAATTTTGTTCACCAACAAAAAAATTACTGACATAATATACAAAGATATTAGAAAACTTTTTTGTCTGTCTGTTTTTTTTTTCTGGTAATTAACGAGATTTTGTATGGAGTTTTCACTAATAAATAGCTAAAGTTACATGGAGTAACTAATATTTATTACTTATTTTAGAAAAAAGCATTAGCGTTCCGAACAACAAAAAGTAAAACCTATATTAAGGCGGGTAAATTCGCGTCTACGAAGACAAACCAAACAAGTAAATAAATAGTAAATAAATGTAGAACATTTACTTTAAATAAAAAAGTTACTTTTTATTGAGTGAAAACAAAGAGTGTATGCTTAAGACCGCACGGCAAAAGTAAAAACTATTAAATTAATAAAGACAATTATTACGTATGAATTGACAGAATATAATTGTGTGAGCCCAAGAGTCCTTTGGTTGAGGCTGAAGGTTGGGCTTACCCGCATCTTTGTTTTAGGAGTTTATGCTCCGCAAGATGCGCGGTGGCGCCGATCTTCAAAGGACCAAAGTGAGAGGCAGGCATTTAGGGAGAGTGTGAGCGATATACTGAGTAAATGCAAACGGAATGAAAGAATAGTAATGTTAGGTGATTTTAATGGTTGGGTTGGTGTGAAGCGTGATGGTTATGAAAGTGTATTGGGAAAGTATGGTGATGAACGAGTGAATGAAAATGGAGAAAGTTTGCTTGAGGTATGTTTGGAGAGGAACCTTGTGGTAACCAACACCATGTTCAACCACATTGATATCCGTTTGTTTACGAGACAAGAAGGAAGCCAGAGAAGCATGATTGATTATGTGATTGTAGATGCAAGGATGAGAAAGAAAGTGTTAGACACTCGGGCATACCGCGGTGCCGGGATTGACACAGACCACTTCTTGGTTGTTAGTCGAGTAAGAGGTCTGTTTCAACAGTAGCGGCATCGTGTGCATGCACCTGTTAGTGTACAAGAACGCATAAAAGTCGAGAATTTGTAAGAGATAGGCATAAAAGAGGAATTTAAGTGTAAGCTGAGCAAGAAATTTGAAAATTCTGATGACGTATGTGAGATCGAAGAAGTATGGAAGTCATTTAAGGAAGGTCTAGTGGAAGTTGCGGTGGAAGTGTGTGGGGTAAGTAAGAGAAGCCAAGGATGTAAGACAAAGAGAATGTGTGCAGAAGTCCGAAAGGCGTTGTCTGATAAGAAGAAAGCATGGTTGGACTGGTTGACTACAAAAGTCAATCAAAGAATGCAGAAGGCAACGGATGTGGACCTAAAAATGGCAAAAGAGGAGTACAAAAGGTATAAGCGTGTTGCAAAAGAGGTGATGAAAAGAAAGAAAGAGAATGACAGAGATGAATTTGATAAAAGGTTATCTGATGACTTCCAACAGAATATGAAATTCTTTTGGAAGTCCATAAGAACAGTGAGGGGTCAACAGACGACATCGCATCTCAACCATATCAGAAACCATGATGGTAGTCTTGTGAAAGGAGAAGAATGTGTGTTAAAAAGATGGAAGCAATATTTTGAAAGCTTGTTTGAAAAAGAGGATATGCAAGTACAGACTAGTATCAGCGAAATAAACGAAATTGGTAAGGAAGAAGTCATAAGTATGGAAGAAATAGTGGAAGCATTGAATAGCATGAAAGTGGGAATAGCTGCAGGACTTGATAGGATCTCTGTCGAAATGCTGAAAGCGGGACAAGGCGTGGTAGCTTGCCAGCTGTACTGCCTTTTCAACCTTTGTTGGAGGAATGGCAGCGTACCAAGAGATTGGTGTAAGGCTGTCATCGTGCCGCTTTATAAGGGAAAAGTATCACAGCAAGAGTGCAAAAACTACCGCGGCATAAGCTTGCTCAGCATCGTCGGCAAATTGAATGCAAAAATCTTGATAAAAAGAGTGATTAATGAAACTGAAGGAAACATGTGGCAAATAAAGTGAATGGAGCCATGTACGCCTTTATGAGCAGTCAGAACGTTTCGAAGAAGGCTGGCTGTACATTGAGGAGTGCTGGTCTCCACACTTATGTATGGCAGTGAAAGTTGGGTATGGCAGAAAACGCATAAAAGTAAAATAAATGCAGTGGAAATGAGAAGTCTGCGAAGTATAGCTGGAGTGAAGTTGATGGATAAAGAAAGGAACAGCACGATAAGGGAACATTGCGGTATGACAGAAGATGTAGTGACTAAGATAGAAAAGGGGATGCTTAGATGGTTAAGACACGTGGAGAGGATGGATGAAAGTAGACTGACGAAGCAGATTTATGTGGCTAGAGTGAATGGGCAAACTGGTAGGGGTAGACCTCGGCGTACGTATCAACAACAACAAATCGAAGACCTTTTGGAAAAAGGCCAGGTCAAGAGTACCCTTAACCGGCGAGCGTGTACGAAAACACTTATGAAAGTAGAAGAAGCGAAAGTGGTATGTCAGGATCGTAGCAAGTGGAAACCCATAGTCTCTGCCTACCCCGATGGGAAACAGGCGTGATAATATGTATGTATGTATGAATTGAATATACTAAACACAGCTAAGAGCAGCTGACTGTATCTTTTTCGCCCGGTACACTCGGCGTTCCCTAGTTCACCCGATCGAGGGTTTCACCTCAGAGCGCGACGGATCAGCATACCTTACTACCTACGGAAAAATCTGTGTGCGGTTCGCCAAAAGAAGTCTTCACTTAAAAAAAATGTTTTTTCTATTGTGATATTATTGTACTGGTTCTACAGAAATACTCACATTTCCTTTGATTATCTTCCATAGCCGTCGTCAGTCTGGGATTGGGCGCTTCGAGTGTAGCTTCCAACTGCATGATCCGCTGGTTCGCTTCCCGGTTCATCGCCCGTTGCTTCTCTAACCGCGCCACATAGTCTTCTAGGAGTGCCTAAAACACATATCTATATTAACCTATACATATACAATCACGTCTATATCCCCGAGGGTGAGCAGAGGAGAGGATCCCAAATTCCAATATTTAGGATAGATGTTAAAAGGTAAAGCTATTCATAACTAAACATTGTGGGACACGAAAACCTTTTCAGGTCATTTTTCAAACCATCAAACAATTTTTTTTTACACTAAAATGTGTTCTTTGCAACTTGTAATATGTTTTAAAGTAAAGTTACATACATACATATTGTCACGCCTTTATCCTCGAAGGGGTAGGCAGAGGCATACCACACGCCCACATTTCACCGTATGCATTTTTGTCCCAAGTAACAGGTGGTCAGCCCATTGCCGTGTTGAAATAAAGCCGCCTATAAGGCCTTCAACCAGGCTTAACGACTGCCATTTTACTGGCAACCGGGACCAATGCGTTAACGTGCCTTCCTCAGCACGGAAACGCTCGCAAATGTAAATTCCACAAAGTGGTCACCCATCCAAGGACCAACTATAGCTAATGTTGCCGCCGTGATCGTTTACAGAACACTGAGCCAGCTGGGCCACGAGCGTTTCAAAGTAAAGTTATAAATCTAAAATATAGAAAGTAGGAAGCGCTCGTGGCCCCGCGGTCTCAGTGTTCGGTAAACGATCACTGAGGTACGCAACTTTCATTATGGCTGGTCGTCGGATAGGTGACCACTTTGTGGCATTTACATTTGCGAGCGTTTCCGTGCTTCGGAAGGCACGTTAAGCCGTTGGTCCCGGTTGCCAGTAAAATGGCAGTCGTAAAGCCTGGTTGAAGGCCTTAAAAAAATTTCAATATCAGGTAGCCCAACCTGCGTCTGTCTATTTAAACACGGCAATGGGCTCACCACCTATTACGTGGGACAGGAACCCACACGGTGAAAAGTGGGCATATAATATGCCTCTGCCACCCCTTCGGGGATAAGGCGTGATGGATATTTATTTTTTATTAGAAAGTAAATAAGTCAGGTGATTTGCAGATATTTTAACCTTGCCTGCAATACTAAGTTAGAATTATGCAAATAAGTACAAAAAATATTCTTGTAGTAAGTCTATGTTTTAACAGAATATTGGTTAAGTACGAGTCGGACTCGCGCCAGAAGGGTTTCGTAGTATATAGTAGAAGAAAAATAGTATCATTATTAGTACCTGTACGGAAGCCTGGTCCGCCTGAGCGCCCTGGTTCTGCCTTAAGAGTTTGTTCTCGTGTTCCAATCGAATTAATTTCTCCTTCAAGTCATTTGGCGTCTCACTCATCTCCCGTGACACGTTGCCCTCATTTGCTCCTGTCAAATTCCACAGAACAACATTCATTTCTTGAAAACTATTGGCCCCGGCGAGCTTTGCACCGTCTTATAATCAGGATCCATAGAAAATTTACGATAACGAACGAACATTCGACTACACTATAGTCGAGTACCAGGTAATAGGCCACATTTGACAAGTGTCAGTTTTTGTGTCATAGTGAGATGACATGATTTAAAATATCGATTAATGTGAACGAACCGATACGGACTTCAAACATCATCATCATCATCCGAGCGTCTGTCCCAGTTGCGTCTCGCGACGCCCGGGGTCCGCGGTACGGACTTCAAACATATATGAATCGAATCAGTTATTTTGAAAAAGTAAGCTATAAAGAAGAAAGTGGTATAGTATTTCAGTTGAATCCCTGTCTAATTTTTGTTATACTTTTTCTATCGTAAATTAAGGAACAATATCTGAAAACTAAACCAATAAAAATATAATATTATATATATAATTCAAAATAATAATAAATGCCAGGTAATTTATTTTTCTATAAATGAAATAAATAAATTAATAAGTTGTGACAGGACCAATATTACGTTTAGTTGCACAGAAATAATAAAAATATACAAAAAAGTCCTGGAGTAGGTATGTATTTAAAGAAAAAATTGTTTATTTTGTATGCCAGACCTTCATACGTCGGAGCTCTAGAGCACTAGATCTGGGACAACTGGATGTGAATAGCCAGCTGATTTTCTAGACACGGCTAAAAAATCACTACCTAAATTACGTTGATAGAACTGTGCTAGGATCATATTTCAAGTGATCAGGAATAATTGTATTGAAGGGGTAATGTTGCAAACACATTAGACCTTAACCATACATTCAGAAACCAAATATCGAAATAAAATCAGCAAACATACATACATATTGTCACGCCTTAATCCCCAAAGGTATAATCTGAGGCATACAATACGCCCACATTTCACCGTATGCATTTTTGTCCCACGTTACAGGTTGCCGTGTTGAAATGGACAGGCGCAGGCTGTGGCGACCTGCTGTTGAAATTTTTCAAACCGGGCATAAGGCCTTCAACCAAGCTTAACGACTGCCATGTTACTGGCAAAAATCAGTAAACGTGTCAAAATTAGAGAAATATTTCAGTCAAAGAAAAGTAGGTTAAAGAAACATGAAAATAATGAATATATCCTACTAAAATTATAAACGCGAAAGTTTCTAAGTATGCATTTTTGTTACTCTTTCACGTAAAAACTACTGAATGGATTTTAATGAAACTACAATAATATTGCTTATACATCAGAATAACACATAGTCTACTTATTGCGTCATTGGCGTCAACTAGTACTATATAAAAGTGACGAAAAATGAGTAGGTATGATTAAAACAAAACTTTTTAAGTGGTGGACTATTTCAAAAAAGTTTCATTACATTCGATTCTGCTAATAAACTTTCGATTTTCTTGGTAAACTTCCTAGTGTTTAAAAAGGAAAACGGTCCACTGCCGCAACGTTGTAACGACGTTCAGTTCTTTAGAATATAAATTGTTTATATTCTTTACAATGGTTTATTTATAAAAGTAGATAGTAAAATAGCCTTCTTTGGGCATTTAGACAATAAAATATGTATGTGTGTAACTGAGAAAAGTTCAGAAATTGTGTAGTTCGAAAAATTTAATAATAATTTAAATATTATTATATATATAACAACAGTTACAAGGATATGTTGGGGATTTTTGATAAAATGTCAAATGTGGCTTCTTAAAATTACTCAACTATAATTACAGACAAATGTTAGACAACTGCAATTTTCGCATACAGTTTGACGTAACATTGGCACGCGGTATTATTATTACTTTCGTCTCTATTAAGCGCAAGCGAGAGGGCGCTCCCTCTCTCTAGCGCGATCAACATTCCTTCCTTTTTGTCGGAGGAACACTTAGGTGGCGAGGCTTGTTGCCGAAAATACAATAGCTTCCAATTAATAGGTTTAAAGAATACCTTTTCAAAAAAGCCACGAAAGCACAAAAAAAACATGAGAATATATTGATAAATTTTTAAAGCAATTATTTTGCTAAATTTCTCATAAATTTTTAATAAAGTGTCCCTTCCTTCCTTCTTGTCGGAGGAACACTTAGGTGGCGAGGCCTGTTGCCGAAAGTACAATAGCTTCCAATTAATAGGTTTACAGAATACCTTCTCAAAAAAGCCACAATATCACAAAAAAGAACATGGGAATATATTAATAAATTTTTAAAGCAATTATTTTGCTAAATTTCTCATAAATTATTAATAAAGTGGATAAAGACAATTTGATTCGAGACAGGGATTGAATCTGTGATACGGTTCGGGTAGTTCAGGCGGCTAGAATATTGCCCTGGTTAGGCAAAGGTCACAGGTTCAATCCCTGTCTCGAATCAAATTGTCCTTTTCCACTTTATTAAAAATTTATGAGAATAAAATTCGGTAAACAACATTAAAAGAATAATACATACATTTTGGTGGTTCAACTCTTGATGTCTTACTTTATTAATACAAATGGTTGGAAATAATTTAACTATTTCCAACCATTCGTATTAAATATATTTAACTACATTCCTCATTCCGTTACACTACTTTTTTTTGTATGTATATGTTATGATAAATTTCTATTGCATCTTTGAAAGAAAGACATCATCCCTATATTGAGGGGCGCGGATTGGGATGGCTGGCTCGCCAGAACCGGTTTACGGCTCTGTCCATGCGCGCTTCTAACAGTGAAACAAATAGGTGCTTGCTTTAGAGTTCGCATAGTTCCTGGGTAGTAATTATTTTATTAATTGTATTTATTGATTATTAGTACCCGAAACGAATGTTATAATATCGAGACAAACCCTGTGGTTTGTCGATATTATTAAAAAATTTTAAGTGTCGTGATTGTAAATGGATAATAAATAAAAAAAAGGGACCAACGGCTTAACGTGCCCTTCGATGCACGGAAACGCTCGCAAATTTAGATGCCACAAAGTGGTCCCCATCCGTGACCAGCCATAGCGAAAGTTGTTTAACGCAGTGATCGTTTACAGGACACTGAATCAGCAGGACCACGAGAGCTTGAATAAATACCTGCCGTTATGGTGGAACACCGCAGTTCGTCCACGGTGTCCCGCAATGTGTCACGCTCGTGCAGTAGCGCGTCGCGCTCTCGTTGCAATGACGCCGCGCGACTACTGATCTTCTTGTTTTCGATTTCAAACTTATCGGCTTTTGTAATCTCCGCGTCAAGCTTCTCGTTCAAATCTGTTACCTGTTTTTGGACAGTAATGATATGTTAAGCTTGATAACTTGATGGGGTAGACAGATCGCCAGGCTCCGCGATCCATGCATACTTCTTTCGCTTACTGCAGATTCAGTCATTGTTTCACACATGCACGTCTGCGTATCCGAGTACTTTTCACTTTTACATTTTTGAGCAATCTGCTCACGTGGCCTTTGAATAAAAATCTCGGTCTACCCTATACTTGCACACAATAAATATTCTTCGTCAATCACTCATTTGGTGTACGTGTTCAAACCAACGGAGCAGGGCCTTTCTAACCTAATGCCAACAATTCCATTGTAACTTGCCATATTGCGTGTCACTTTATTACGTATTCGGTCGGCCACCTTTACGCTACACAGTTTTCGAAGGGATCGCATCTCCACAGCATTTAATTTACTTTCATGCGTCTTCTGACATACCCAGGGTTCACTACCACAAGCAACATTGGCACTAGCACTGCGTTGTGAATCGCGAAGTGTGCATCTTTTACGTACTTAAAAAGCACCTAACTTAACTCTGTTTCCAGCATCTACTCGCCGATCTAAATCCGTATCGTATCACAGTTGCTTCCAAAACATCACTTTAGGCAGAAGAAAAAAATTGTTGAATATCCATCACGCCTTATCCCAGAAGGGGTGGCAGAGGCATATTATATGCCCACTTTTCACCGTGTGGATTCCTGTCCCACGTAATAGGTGGTGAGCCCATTGCCGTGTTGAAATAGACAGACGCAGGTTGTGGCTGTTGAAATTTTCAAGCCTTCAACCAGGCTTAACGACTGCCATTTTACTGGCAACCGGGACCAACGGCTTAACGTGCCTTCCGAAGCACGGAAACGCTCGCAAATGTAAATAGCACAAAGTGGTCACCCATCCGAGGACCAGCCATAGCGAAAGTTGCATAACTCAGTGATCGTTTACAGAAAACTGAGACAACGGGGCCACCAGAGCTTATAAAAAAAAAATTGTTTCTATGCTTATGCCTGCACCGTAAACTTTTCTAAATTATTTCCTAGAATTATTGTTGATTATTTACCTGTTTCTTATATATATCGAGTTGTGCTTTCACAGCGTTCGCCTTCATCGCGGCCTGGTCGTATTCTATCGCGCGTTGCACGTGCTCAGTGTTCGCTCGCTCCAGTAATTTTACCTGTTTAACCAAAAAAAAACATATGTGTCAAAAGTATATTCACAACTTTAAAAGTAATATTTGAATAAATAAATGATCAAAGAAAACACACGTTTGATCAGCGGGTGTCGACCGTCGATGGCATAGACGTAAGATGTCGCGATTGATGTCATCATCTGTATTGACTAAAAAATTACAACACTATCGCCGGCTCTTTATGTCCGCGGACTGACTAAATCCTACTGATATTATAAACGCGAAAGTTTGTAAGAATGGATGTTTGTTACTCTTTCACACAAAGTCTACTGAATGGATTTTGACGAAACTTTACAATAATATAGCTTACACATCAGAATAACACATAGGCTACTTTTTATCCGGAGAACAAGTTCCTGTGGGAAACGGGAACGGGAAAACTTTATCGTCACACCTCGATCTGATAAATAGCCTCACTTCTATCACTTGTCTATTCTTAATTCCAAACTGTTATAGTTTAGATATTTATTGATTTTATTTTAAGATTTTATATTTTTGTAAGATATTTCCTTTAAGATTAGATAACACTAACACAATCACAGTGTTACTTCCGGTGAGGCGGAAACCGACGTGAAGGTATTTTTTTTTATCTACATCATGAGTTTCATCTACTCACGTTCCAGTAATAGTCCAGTCAACAAGTTCAAAAACGTAAAAAACTAGAAAAAAACAAATAAGTCCTAAAAATAAGAGCGGTAGCTCATTCGATTCGGAATCACCTCTAGAAAAATGTATTTGAAGGATTTGCAGCAGGTAAAAAATTGCAATTGTTGCAATAAAAAAAAAAGAAAAAAAAATGGAATTTAGTTTTACTTTAATAACTCGAAAAATATTAATGTTGTAATTTTGAAAAAAGCTCCTTAAAGAGAAGGAAATTTATCGATAAAAAAATCCAACTCCGGAATCCTTTTTGTTGGGATTTTCTGAGATTAGCGTGTTAAACCAAACAAACTAACAAACTATTCAGCTTTATATGTTAGTATAGATTTTTGAATTGAAAGTAATGGGTGGAAGGGACACTCCACCAATCTGATCAATGGGGTCCCAGCGACCGTACCTGCTAGCGGTTATGTAAGCTTCTTTACGATATGCTTTTTGCTGACTGTATCATTTACTCTGTTCATGCGCATTATTACTTGTACTGACATTCAATAAACCACTTTCGTACGTAATGGTCGTATAAATAAATATTGTGGGACTTTTTTCTTTTACACAACGCTGTCTACCCCAAAGTAAGATAATATAAGCTTGTGTTATGGGATCTAGACAAATGATATACATGCTTATATATTTCTAAATACATACACATTATACATAGGAAACACCAAAACTCCGAAACAAACATTTGTGGATCACACTAACATTTGATCCGACCCGGGAATCGCCAGGACCTTAGTCGCGGCAGTCGCATGCACTACCACTGCGCCACCGAGGCAGTCAAAGTATCGTTATAATTGTCACAAAACTCCCAACCTTTCATCCTAAGGTTTAGAATACGCCAGGAATTCACAAAGATGAAGAAAAATAGAAAATTTAATAATGGGTCTAATAAAACGTTTTTGTGTGTCAAATAAATCTACAACGAAATACGTGAAAAACGGTGTTTTTTATTTATATTTCAAAAATGGCCGCATACGTCACAACCCTGCTCATTCAACAGTCGCGCTCTCGTTCGCACCCGAACGCCGCGCCGCGCTTCGTCGCATTCTGTGCGAGGCTGTGACATCATAATGGGCGCGCCTAATCTCGGAAATTCAATAAAAAGACTACAACTTCTCGTCGTTATAACTTCGGACAACTGTATATATTGTATGAGCTACGCTCCAATTTTAGCTGTATATGACAGTAATATATTTATGTTTTTGAGTTCTCCATTGTTCTCTATCAACAATAAATCACCAGTGTCTAAAAAGTATCAAAAAAGCAATAACCTGTCGCCTCAGGTCGACGTGCTCTTCCATTCGCTTCTTATACGAAGCTACGGTGGCTTCTAGCGCCGCTGCCTTAGCCGCCGTCTCACGTAATGCGTCTAATTCGTCCTTTAGTGTCACGTTCTCTGTCGCTGCTATCTGTAAAGCACATTTTTGGTAAAATATTAAGATAATATGGAGAGAGCATAAAACACGTGAATAATATTAGCACACGAATAATAGAAGGGCGTGATGGTAGGTTTTTGGTAAATTATTAAAGCAATTAGTATACTAACTTTTAAATTAAAAGTGATAAAATATAGTGAAGAATTTCAACTTGTGTTCGTACGGTTCGGGTAGTTCAATGGCTTACATTACCCTGGTTAGGCATAGGTTCAATCTCCGTTCTGAACCAGTTCCTTTTTTCATCTTAAGAGTCTTTGAGTAGAAATAACAAGACACTTATGGAAATATATAGGGCCCACTTGATGGAAAGTGGTCACCGTAGCTTATGGAAAAGTAACGTTACCATCTCTGGACTGTTGATAACGTTAATACAAAAGTATCGTTATTAAATTTAACGTTATTTCATTAGTTCATACCGGTAGTCTTTACTAACGTTCATGGTAAACTAACAAAAACTAACGTTAGTTCAATGTCAATTTGGTATCATTAACTTGGTAAATGTAGGAAGTGGGGATACAGTCATTGCGTTGGATAATCAATCAATGCTATGATTCGCTGCCGCTAATAATAATAAGTTGAGCGAAATTTGTACATACATATAATCCCGCCTTTATCCCCGAACGAGATAAACAGAGGCATATTGTATATTTAGGTTCAAAATTTGTGAGAGATGGAAAGTGTGATTGTGACATTGAACGAAGAGTTTTGGCTGGAAATCAAGTGAATGGAGCCATGCACGCCTTTATGAGCAGTCAGAACGTGTCTGAGAAGGCAAGACTGGCTGTGCATAGAGGAGTACTTGTTCCTACACTCATGTATGGCAGTGAAAGTTGGGTGTGGCAGATGAAGCATAGAAGTTAAATTAATGCAGTGGAAATGAGAAGTCTGCGGAGTATAGCTGGAGTGAAATTGATGGAAAAACAAACAGTGTGATAAATAAAATTGCGGTATGGTAGAAGAAGTAGTGACTAAGATAGAAAAAGGTATGCTTAGATGGTTCGGACACGTGGAGAGGATGGATGAAAGTAGACTAACGAAACAGATTTATCAGAAGAGAGTGAATGGGCAAACTGGTAAGGGGCGACCTCGACGTACATTATATCAATCAAATAGAAGACATTTTGGAAAAAGGTCAGGTCAAGAGTACCCTTAACCGGGTGTGTGTATGAAAAAACTTATGAAAGTGGAAGAAGCGAAAGTTGTATGCCAGGATCGTAGCATGTGGAAAGCCATAGTCTCTGCCTATCCCGATGGGAGACAGGCATGACGATATGTATGTATATTGTATTTCACCATATGCAGTTTAGTCCCACGTATCGGGAGATGAGCCTATTGCCTTGTTGAAATAGACAAGCGCAGGATGTGGCGATCTGGTGTTGAAATGTTTTAAGCCGCCCATAAGGCCATGAACTTGGTTTATCAACTGCCATGTTACTGGCAACCGGAACCAACAGCCTAACGTGACTTCCGAAGCACGAAAACGCTCGCAAATGTAAATGCTACAAAGTGGTCACCCATCCGAGGACCAGCCATAGTGAAAATTGTATAAGGCAGTTATCGTTTACAGAACACTGAGTTAGCGAGCGCTTCTTTTAAGATAGCGAAAATTATAGGTGGTTTTTATATAAATAAGATGTTGCAAACTAAGTATCTATAGTAATAAAATTACGGAGTGACTTACTCGTCTATCAACACCCAGCCGAAATGCTTAGATACACCTAGAAACTTGAAATTTTTAAGGTAAGCTATATTTATAATGTAATATAACTAAGAAGACATTTTTCAAAATTCTACCCCTAAGGGGATAAAAGGATAAGGAAAAGCTATACGGTTGTTTGAAAGTTCGTCATTTTCAAAGTTATAATGTAATTAAATGAAATTATGTATACCTATTCCTCATTACAAGTAAATGGGCACGAATATCGCGGTTTTGGGAAATTTTAATTAGGTATTCAGAGGTAAAATAGAGGTTGTCTTCTATACTAATGTCATAAATCTGACGAATTTGTATGTTTATTTGGTTGAACGCACTAATCTATAGAACTACTGGTTGGATTAAAAAAAAATTTTTGCGTTCGATAGTCCATTTATTGAGGAAAACTAAATGCTATATACTATCATGCTACTACCCTGGAGAGCGGAACAATAATCATAAATGTCGACAAATCGGGCAAATATTTATACAATATTGTGGAATTTATATCTGCTTATGATTAAAAATAGTTAACCACGTGTTCTAGTATTCCAAATATTCTACCCTTAAGGATGTAAACTAGGGGTTCAAGTTTATGAAAGTATTTGAAAACTTATAAGGGGCATGGCATAGGTCAAATGTGTGAGATGCAACGTATGTTCACAAGCGGAGCCGAGGGGCAAAGTTTTGTTTTTTTATTGTGAAAGCACATTTAAAATTGTCAGCTGCAGGCAATTCACGATTCTTGAAAAAACATTGTTGGGCTTTACAGCATAAAAATAATCTTTCAATACCGATCTAGCAGTTCCTGAAATTAGCTCGCTAATCTAACCAAACGATGAAACAAACTCTTCAGATTTATAATATTAGTATAGATCAAGAATTGATCACATTAGAATGGTCCACAATCCGTCTAGATCGTTTTTATAATTCTTAAACTATGGCGTAAACTAACTCATACCGATGTTTCAGAATGAGTTATTTTACGAGATAGTTCGCAGCGGCCCGCTATACCTCAATCGACCACGGCAAAGTGAGTACTTGTTTGCTTGCGCATCTTGTACACGGCAACACATTTGTACTTAGTCTTCACGTAGTGGCAACAGGTATAAAGCAAGCGGCTATGCGGGCGGTACGGGTACGCGGCTATAGCCCGCGCATCAAAGGACGCGGAACGTTAAATGCGGTAGTGTTAACTAGTAACGTTAAACATTTTGTAACGTTAGCTAGGTATCAATTTGAAATTAACGTTAGGTAACGTTAAGTTTTATGGTAACGTTATCAAGCCCTGTTCGCGCTGCCGACCCTTTATAAACCTTCTAAGACCCCTTTGAAGAACCTCATACTGTAGACGCTCCGGACGCAGTGTGAGTGTGAACACTTTTACACCTCAAAAAAACTCCTTTGAACGAACTGAAGGATACTACTTTATACATAACCGATACTGTTATTTAAAGAAATCTACTTACTTGCATTTCTTCATTCCTAAGTTTATAGAACGCCAATTCTCGCTCAGCTGCATCGGCCCTAGCATGCTGGTCATCCCTTTGCAGTTCAACTTTATCTAGCTCTTCCTTTAACGCGTCTAGTTGTGCTCTCATAGTAGTGTATCTCAAGGTTCCTTCATGAGGAGGGCCGATTGATGTCCCATCTATCTCCGGCGACCACCCTTCAGGGGCCGTAGGAGCGTTCCGTTCTGCTGAGAGGCGTGTTACTTCGCTTAACAACGTCATCTTCTCTTCTTGAAGAATTTTCACCTTTAATAAACACGGCAGTAGGTATTAGGTACAAACAGAGAACATATCAAAACCCATAAATCAGGTAGCAGTAAATACTGCTACCGAGTTTGATTTTTAAATAGCGGTTTTACGCGCGTAGTGTCCGTTCCCGTGGGAATACAGAAATAAAAATGTAGCCTAATTTATTCCTTGTAAGATCAGCTATCTGCTAGTGAAAATCCGTCCCGTTAAATTCGGTCTAGCCATTTCAGAGATTAGCCGGAACAAACAGAGAATTATAAAAAAAAATATGTATAAACTGTATACACTTTTTTATTTATATACTTTCATATGCATTTGGTGAAAAGCTGACAATTTTATTTGTCTGTCTAGAGATAATATTCACACTGTATGTTTAATATGTATCTAATCTATACAATTAAAACTAAGTCATGTGAGTTACATAAATTTATAACTCGAGAACGAGTTTTGTATATGTCTTAGTCCAGAATAAGATAATAATTAAAAAAAAACGAACACCCTAAAATAAAAACCTTTTGTATTGAACCTGATTCTAATGCGATGCAAACCTCCTCCTTTCTACTTGTGAACTCACCGATTACTTTGTTACTGCCTGCATAACATGACAGGGCCGCGCCAAGAAATATTTTCCTATCATAACTTGCTTGGAATGCATTATACAGTATCTACCCATTTGTAAAGTACTATTGTCCTAACTGTAGGCATACATTTTTATTAGATAAAGACATTATGACCAATAAGTCCTTTTGCATACAGGTTGCTCTATAGGTTTAAATAACACTTTACAATACAAACATTCTAGAATCCAGCCTTTACCACAAATGAACCGACTCAAGTGCCAACAGAAGTGATAACAAAATTAGTAATAATGTATTAATCAAACTCGTTTGCGGTCTGCTATATGTACCTGCATATATGCACACACTATAGCTGTGTCTCGTAACGGTGTCGCAAGTCCAGAGAATTTATCTCATCCAAAATAAAGTTTTCACTTCAAAAATTTTATTTTTATTTTATAAAGGTCAAGCTCATTTCCAAATGATAATTTAATCTTGTCTGGATAGGTGTAAGGTAATACCAATAAGTACGGAACCCATGTGATCTCACCTGCTACCGGTGCACCGGATCAACGAACGAAATAACAACGACACAGGCGTTTACGAAGTTGGGAGGTCGGACGGCAATCGCTCCCAACAATGGTGAAAATAAAAAGTCAAACAAAAGCGCTCCTAGCAACCAGTAAAGGCGGACCCCGAGCTCCAAATCCAGGAACGCTTAGGAAGTAACTGGGAATACGATAAGATGAAGAAGAAGAATTTAAGCTTAGTAGCGTCAGAATAAAAAAACCAGAAGACATTACATAAGTAAGAATAATGTGCTCCTGAGAAAAAAAAACCAGTAGCACAGCAACAAAAATAACCTTAAAGTTTATTAATAATGATATAAAATAATGAGAACACAAAAATATTAACCAACCTGCGTGTCGAGTTCATGACACCTCTGAGCCAGGGCTTCTCTCATGTCCGCATCGGACTGCTCCACGGGCGGCGCTTCCGAGTGAACACTGTCACGTTTCGGGCCCAGCGTCAACGTCTCTAGTTCCTTACAATGAAACAACAAGCAACGCTCTAAACAAACCGCAACACAATTTCACTAGGTATATTTTTACGATTAAACTTTTACTTTTAGGTAATCAGTACATCTGATGTTGTCTACCTCCATTTAACAGACACACACATACCGCGCCACTAACATAACTGTATCGTGATCCAAGGACGTTAAGTATAAGCGTTACTAAAACATTCAATTTCTTTACTGCTTCGAGTAACGAGCATGCAACTCTGAAAGTGTTAAGCAAGATTATATATGCTAACTAAATCTTGCAATGATTAACATTGTAGCATAACGCGCCTATTCCATATTAGGTATACCAAAAGCCATTGAAATTCAATGTTTGTAATCGCGGTGGACTACGAAAAATAGAAATTGGCTACGGATTAATAAGGTAGCAATAAACCATAACTAATTTATTAAATTACCAGCTGTGAGAGTTTATTTTATTATAACCATAAAAATGTATGGTCAATAAAAACATTATTTAATTATTCTGTAAAAATAGTCAGGTTTGTTTTAATACTTGCGAGTGTAAGTATAATGTATAAATAGTTATGTATGTGTGTGAGACATTGAACAAATTCGTACAGATTAAGATTTTTGCAACATTACTTTTTTAGTGAATATTTTTCACACTACCTGCTCGACAGTGTCCGGTTGTATATCACGAAATGTCAAGATATAGCTAGTTATCATTCTCGAAATAAATAATGTTATAGAAAATACCTATTCAAATACCAAATGGATTAAAATGGTTTAAATTTGGAACTTTATTTACTTTGAAATGTCTAGAGCACACTTGTGCTAATTCTGTTGTTGAAAGCACTAAACTAAATTTCTCTAAAATTTTCTTAGTTTTATTAAGAGATTGCCAAATGCTTTTCTGTTATTACGTCGAACTAAACTTGGTGATATTATAAACAGTACTAAATTTGTATCTGACATCATTAAAATTCCTTTTATGTGATAAAATTCAACAAAACATGTATTTAGATGCCGACTAACTTAGTGATTGAACTGTCTATGTACATTTTTCACTTTTTGTTCAATTTTATCACATAAAATGAATTTTAGTGATGTCAGATACAAATTTAACGTCACACACAATTTAGACGTTTTTTCCTAAATAGGTGACGTCTAATTTTAGTGAAAAGACTAATTTTAGTGGGACGTTTATTAATTTTAGTAACCGTTTGAAACGTGAAAACTTTTAAAACGTTGTAACGTGAAAAATATACATGGGCAGTTCAATCACCAAGTTAGTCGGCATATATTTACATTCGACTGACTATATACATTTTTCACGTCTTGTTCAATTTTATCACATAAAATGAATTTTAGTGACATCAGATACAAATTAAGTGCTATTTATGATATCACCCACTTTAGTTCGACTTAATAACAGAATAACATTTGGCAATCACTTAACAAAAATTAGAAAATTTTAGAGAAATTTAGATTAGTGATCTCAACAACAGAATTAGCACCACTATCTAATAATAACAATTATAACCAATTATTATTACCTAATCATTAAAATAATATTAAACAGGCTTTTCAAATCTATCCAGTCAGCCTAAATAAATTGATGTTTCACTAACGATCAATCAGTCTGGTACTAGGGTTTTTCACCTGATTATTATCAAGAGCACTGTCTAATCACATACACAACAGATCCTACTAAAGATACACATTAGAACTTCCATCACTGGCAACTATTACCCTCGAAAAATATTACGAACAATAAATTTGAACTACATTACTTGAGCACTGGGCAATCACTACAATTGTAATTTTATGTATAAAACTTTATGTTTGGGATCACGAACGCACACTTCGCGGTTAACTATGCTACAATTAAGTAATGAACATGGTTATTCAGCTTTAAGATATGTTTTCTAATTATAGAATGCATACAGTACATTCATATTAGAATTCATTAGTTTACTCACAGTACACAAAGTTATACAGTAAGTATGTTTAAAAAGGTAAGTAGTGGGAGTTAAAATGTGTTCGTTCAGTAATTGTAAACATTTTAAGTAGACTGTGAATGTGAGCAAGGTCACGCGTAGTACAAATTAGCATAACCACAGCATAATTGTAGTTTTTGTGCGATCTTTGAATGTCTGTCTTAAAATATTTTTGTGCATTAAATTATGCTCAGCGCCACCGAAATTAGGGTTAACACATGTGATATACTTTTTAGGTCTAAAAGTAGAATAGTGTGTCAAAATTATTAATGTATATTCCGTAATAATATGCTTTTTTTCTATCTATTTAGATGCAGACAGGAGCGCCCAGATAAGCTAGCGAGGCTGTAAAAATTTTTACGCTTCATAAATTTTAAAAACTTCGACTGATGTTTATGGCATATGTTCATTCTTAGCGAAAAAGTGACTTATAATTCATCTACGCAAGAAAACTCCTCGCCAAACATCATTCACATCCCGTCTCGGCATTACCGTCCTACATCAAGCAGCCGTTCGCCTTTACTTCCTACCGATAGCTTCTACAGGTTGTGCTACGCTTTATCCTGAAATTATCTTCTTACAAAGCTTACTTCTATTCCTTCTCAGTTCATGCACTTAGATGGTCGAGTTTACTTCCGGCACACATACGAAATATGGTGACAGAATTCTTTGGACCTTGGCGGCACCTCTATGCAGACGCGGAAGGACCCCCAAGTAACCCTTGGCTGGCTGCAGGCCGGGTTTTTGTGGAAAAGCATCTTTCTAGATCGTTAACCTGAGGACCGTTGTCGGAGCTCTACTGGCTATAATAGCGTTCCTCAATCACGGGTCATTTTCCTGCATATCATTAAGCGGGCGGCAGTATTTTGATTTGCCAAGTATAAAAAAGTAACAATTTTTTTCTATTGATAAACACAAACTTCACTCTATCTAGTCTTTTTAGGTATTTAAGAGTATTGCCATGTTCGTCCGTCCATCTGTACGCAGCCTAGCTCAGAGACTCTTGTTTTTAGGAAGCTAAAATAAGGCATAATTATATGCGATGTTTACAAGGGAAGTAGTAGTGCTAAGTACAAGTCTGATACCCGATTAGTATTATTTAATTGAATGCCCGGTTTTATTACATGTTTATATTGATATAATAATTATATAACTTAATTATAAATTAGGGAAATCTATTCAATACATCGCATATTCAATTATACATATTACGATACATATATTGTATTCAATTGGGCATCCTTAATACATGATAAACATGCTTATATTATCGGTAGAGGTAGTTATTATCAGCTATGTCAAACAATTACTCGCTCTCTCTTTCTATCTATCTCTCTCTCTCTCTCTTTCTCTCTTTCTCTCTCTCTCTCTCTCTATCTCTCTATATCTCTCTCTCTTTCTATCACTCAGGTTAAAATTCTATATAGCTTTCTCATACTCTTCAATTATATGTAACTTTTCGATCATTCTTCTTTCTTGCCTTTGTGTCATTCTATAATGTATTTTGTTATTAGGCAACCTACTAATTAATGAATGAATGAATAACGAAATTAACATATCTGTCATGCCATTTGTAACCAAACTTTCAACCGAATCTTCTGTACTGGTACTATATTAATCTTCTGTACTAATATAGGTAATAACTAACACAGCAAATAAATGTTTACACTGTTGATTGATGGCACTTGGTGGAACTTGCTACACATCTTGAACTAAAACACTTGTACTGTTCCACTTATTTATTATTTTAACCTGACCGGTTTCCCCTTACGGCATTTTCAAGGTTTAGCACATAGTTCTTTTTTTAACATGATTATAATATATATAATAATGAAAAAACCTTTGAAAATGCCGTAAGGCGAAACCGGTCAGGTTATAATCTTAATCTATATATATATAAAAATGAATCCCTATTTCCCTTGGTCACGCCATCACGCGTGAACGGTTGGACCGATTTGAAAAATTCTTTTTGTATTAGATAGCCCATTTATTAAGGAAGGTTCTAAGCTATATATCATCACGCCACTACACAGGAGAGCCGAGCAGTAATCATATATGTCAACAAATCGGGAAATTTCATACATTTTTGGAAAATTAAATAGCGACGGGATTATATGGGTGCCACGGGGTTGGAAGTATGTCACGGGCGAAGCCGCGCAGGTCAGCTAACAATATTATAAATGCAAATGTTTGTATGGATGTTTGTTACTCTTTCACGTAAAAACTACTGAATAGATTTTAATGAAACTTTACAATAATATAGCTTATTCATCAGAATAACACATAGGCTACTTTTTATCAAGGGAAAAAGTTCCTGTGGGAAACGGGAACGGGAAAACTTCTCTACGCAGGCGTCAACTAGTAATATTATAAACGTGAAAGTTTGTATGGATGTTTGTTACTCTTTCACGTAAAAACTACTAAACGGATTTCAATGAAAATTTACAGTAATATAGCTTATACATCAGAATAACACATAGGCTACTTTTTAACCCAGGAACAAGTTCGTGTGGGAAACGGGAAATCCACACGGTGAAAAGTGGGCATATAATATGCCTCTGCCACCCCTTCGGGGATAAGGCGTGATGGATATTTATTGATTTACTTTATTGTGAAGATTAAAGCCTGCTTACCTTCTTAGACACAAGTTCGCGCAACTACTCTATGCGGGCGAAGCCGCGGGCGTCAACTAGTAATAAATTAGTGGAACACTACAAGTGTTATTGTTCAAGATGTACAGCAAATAAATACTTGTAAAAACAACTTACTTGTATAGCCTGCATTATAGACCTTTGAAAGGACAACTCCATTTCCATTATTCTTGTAATATACTCTCCTTTTTTCACACAGTTGACTGCACAACCTATGAATGAAGAACACGACAATGTTAAAAGGTAATCTATACTAATATATAAAGCTGAAGAGTTTGTTTGTTCGGTTGGTTGGTTGAACGCGCTAATCTCAGAAGCTAGGTACTGATTCGAATTGAAAAATATTTTGTGTTGGATTGCTCATTTATCGAGGAAGGCTAATAGCTTATACATCAAAACGCTACTACCCTGGAGAGCGAAGCAGTAATCATAAATGTATAAAGATCGGTATCGTGAAGTTTGTCACGACAAAGCCGCGGGAGTCAGCTAGTGTTTATTTATAAAATTGTATTTTTTTATTAAAAACACTTTTATCCTGAATTTTTGTGTAATATACTTTTCATTCAACAGTAATTGGTACAGTATGCACTAGCATGAAGGTTACTTACTTTAAAAAAAACAAGCAATAAAGTTAATATTGAAACCTACATTGCATCATTTGCATCACATACCAGACATTGGCTAGGCGAATGTCAAAATATTGAAATAGGTTGGAAATGCACACAAATACATGCATGTGCTAAAGAACAAAGAAAACTTACTTAAAACAAGTTGAAGCAATCTCCCCAAGTCAGACGGATCTGCAGTCTCAGCTATATTTACTACATCTGGCCTTGAAAACTCTTGCAAACTTAAGTTTAGAATGTCCTGGTGGTAATCTGTCAATAAAACACTATATTTTACAAAAGAATAGATATAGTTAGAAAATAATATTGTTTGTTTTATTTTCTTCTTTTTAGGGTACCGTACCACAAAATGAAAAAAATTAATCCTTATAGGATCACTTTGTTGTCTGTCTGTCCGTCCGCCGGTCAGTCTGCCAATACTCTTTATCTCGAGAAGCGTAAAAGTATCGAGTTGAAATTTGAACTATCAGACCTATTAAAAAAAATGTTCCATAATATTTCCCACAATATGGCTGTTATTAACTTAGGGCCGTTTATGACGCAAATATTTATACGGAACCCTCGGTTGGCGGGTTCGACTAGCACTTGTCCGGTTTTTTTAATGGAAGTAATAGACATCCAAACAACTAGGAGCGAAATATAAGTTATGTCTACACTTACACATACGTGCAAAGCAATACATGGCGTAGGTAGGTACCCGGCGAATTAGTTTACTCTATGACTGCGCGATATCTGCTAAGGACTGAACTAAAGTGCCAAATAGTTTATCTGATAGAAAATAGAAGAAATATTACTACTAATGAGTAAGTGTCTGTGTCAGAATATTGTTTAAAAATTTTTTCCATGATAAAGTTTTATACAACACAGTTTTACACTTTTCTTTTTTTGTATTGCATAGACATTAATAATGCAACGGAATGCGTGCAACAAAGAGAGATATGTAAGCGTTCCGATTTGTTGGTTCTGACGTAAAATTAGAAAGAATGACCATTGAATACATGAATACAACATCATACCAAAATGATTGTTTTGCGATAGTTACAATTTGGACGAGGTGCACACAACGCGGTGTACCTAGATTTATTTTATTAGTACAAAAAAGGCGGCCATGTGCGAGTCTGACTCGCACTGAAGGGTTCCGTGGCTTGGCTAGTAGCTAGTAATTGAATGAAAGGTAAATTTCGGTTTACCATTTATGACGTATTAAAAAAAATACTTTTTCTTTTTACTTTTTCATTATCTTACTTTAGAAGTTACAGGTAGGAGACACACTTTTTACTACTTTGTGTTCTCTCAAGTGTCTCTCGCGCAAACTATTCATTTTAGAAAAAAATATATTAGAAACCTCAATACCATTTTTGAAGACCTATCCATAGATGGTATCCACGCTATCCACGTATGGGTATGATGTAAAAAATATTTTGAGTTTCAGTTTTAGAACTGAAACTCAAAATATTACTTAGGTATGGGCAACGCCCAAAATGTATTTTTAATTTTTTCAATTTGTGCGTAAATCTTAATGCGGTTCACAGTCAATAGTATAGTGAGGAAAGTGACTGCGACATACGGACAGACAGACATGACGAACGGAATCCATAAGGGTTCCGTTTTTTGACATTTGGCTACGGAACCCTAAAAATGCCTACGACCTATTCTTAGAAGTACCAAATTTACACAAAAAAAATCGGTCAAGCCCTTTCAGAGAACATTTCATTCATTCATTTTTCATGACAAAAAAAATAAAAAAATAAATATCCATCACGCCTTATCCCCGAAGGGGTGGCAGAGGCATATTATATGCCCACTTTTCACCGTGTGGATTCCTGTCCCACGTAATAGGTGGTGAGCCCATTTGCCGTGTTGAAATAGACAGATGCAGGTTGTGGCTACCTGCTGTTGAAATTTTTCAAGCCGCCCATAAGGCCTTCATTTTTCATGATAAGAACGTGAATTGAGATTTTTAAATAGTGAGTTTAATAATGGTGCTAATTCTGTTGTTGAGTTGTCACTTATATTCATTTTATGTGATAAAATTGAATAAGACTTGATAAATGTACATAGACAGTCGAATGTAAATACATGCCGACTAACTTGGTGATTGAACTGCCTATGTACATTTTTAACGTTACAACGTTTTAAAAGTTTTCACGTTTCAAACGGTTACTAAAATTAATAAACGTCCCACTAAAATTAGTCTTTTCACTAAAATTAGACGTCACCTAAATAGGTGACTCCAATTTTAGTGAAAACGTCTAAATTTTGTGTGACGTTAAATTTGTATCTGACATCACTAAAATTCATTTTATGTGATAAAATTCAACAAAAAGTAAAAATGTACACAGACAGTTCAATTACTAAGTTGTCGGCATGTAAATACTTGTTTTGTTAAATTTTATCACATAAAAGGAATTTTAGTGATGTCAGATACAAATTTAGTACTGTTTATAATATCACCAAGTTTAGTTCAACGTAATAACAGAATAGCATTTGGAAATCTCTTAATAAAAATAAGAAAATATTAGAGAAAATTAGTTTAGTGGTTTCAACAACAGAATTAGCACCAATTTCATGTTAAAGGGCATTAAGACGGATGCAATCTAGCGTCCCCGCGTCCCAACCTAGGGGACCTCGGTGGGAGCCTTGATTTACATCAACGGATTGTATTGCTACATGAAGAATATCGGATACTAATTGTCTATTTTATACAATTTACTAGCAGACACGCGCTACTTCGTAAGCGCCACATAAGAGAAACAGACAAAGAAAGAGACATTAGTTAAAGATAGTGGCGCGTAGACTATTCTAATGAAACAACTTCTAAAATATTCGCTTTTTAACAACAAAAAAACTGAATGATATCGGAATACTTGTTGATGAGTTACTTACAACTGAATAATATACGCGCGGGCAAAACTGCTTGAACTGAATATCCTATGCGAGACATTTCCTGAATTGATACCGAGGGTAACCTATTTATATCCCGCGAAAACATCTTGTTCCCGCGAGAAAACATTTTTGTGTACTAACGACTTAACATGAGCAGAGCCGCGAGCATCAACTTTCTGAAATGTTCTACCTTTATGCCGATTTTGCTGTGTGTGGCTTCATTCGCGCAGTTCCCATTTCAATGTAATATCGGGAATCCCGTTATTATTGCTTATCCAAAGACTTAAAGTATACATTCACCAAATGTCAGGTTTCCATGTTTAATGATTAAGCTGTGCGTGGTTTATATGAATTTAAACTGTCATGGTCATAAATATTACTAAAATATTGATTGTCGGGATATTTACCATGTCTATTTTCATACGCGAGTATCCGATATTTCGGCACTGTTATCCGATATGTCGACAGAACGCCACTATATACCGAGAATGGTAAAAGAAGCCATTGAAATTTTGAAACACAAAAATTTCAATCGTGAAGACGGGTTTCAACTGTCGAGTGTTTGGCATCCAGTACATGTTACTAACTTTGAAAATGACGATTTGATTGAAAATGATGATGATACAACCGTTTATCCCTTATTTACGTTCTTAGGAGTAAAAATTCGCAAAACTCCTACATAGCGGGCACCTACGTGTTAAATGGAACCCCAATGCGAATTTTGGACTTCATAGCTCCGTTAGCTCCATGAATTTCGTGATTAATTAGTCAGTTAATAGAACCCCTGTTTTACCTATTTATAGGTAAACTTTTGCGAAACCGCGATACACGTGCCCTTTTATTTGTAACCAGAAACAGGTGTACGTAAATTCATGTATCTAACTTTGAAAATGACGAACTTCCATACAACCGTTTGACTTATTTACGTTCTTAGAGGTAGAATTTAGCAAAATCCCTTCTTAGCGGAAACCTACGTATTAGAAAGAATCTCCATACGAAGTTTGAGCTTCATAGCTTTGGTAGTTTCAGAGATTTCGTGATCAATGAGTCAGTCAGTGATTTTGCCTTTTATATATATAGATGTAAGTTTCATGTAATAATAACAGTATGTTTTAAAATCAACGAAAAAAGTCAGAATGTACTTTTATCGTGAACGATTTTGTCCAAATTTCAAAAAGTGAAACTGACTTCAGGAGTTTTGTCCGAAATTGATAACGAAAAAATAAGTAAAATATTGATTATCCCAGGCAAATCTCTACAGAGATCGATTAACTTATATAGGTACCAGTTGACGCCCGCGGCTTCGCCCGCGTAGATAAGTTTTCCTGCATCCGTTTCCCACAGGAACTTGTTCCCGGGATAAAAAGTAGCCTGTGTGTTATTCTGATGTGTAAGCTATATTATTGTAAAGTTTCATTAAAATCCGTTCAGTAGATTTTACGTGAAAGAGTAACTAACTTTCACATCTTCATAATATTATAAATGCGAAAGTTTGTATGGATGTTTGTTACTCTTTCACGTAAAAACTACTGAATAGATTTTAATGAAACGACAATAATATAGCTTACACATCAGAATAACACATAGGCTACTTTTTATCCGGGGAACAAGTTCCTGTGGGAAACGGGAACGGGAAATTTACTTTACGCGGGCGAAGCTGCGGGCGTCAACTAGTTTATAATATTATTAGCTGTATACCCGCTATCTACTGTATATGGCGGTGCGCCCTATATAAAGACGCGCCAATTCGAGCAAAGCCCTCTTTGCTTGCTGGTCGCCGAGACATCAAAACCAAAGATACGTGAGCAGTTCCTTTTGTGATCATTTGTACGTGTGATTAAGTGAATTCGTGTGAGTTGTATCGTTGCTAAAGTGCTGGTTCCAATTTTAGTAATAAATTTTAGACATATTTAAATAATTAATTAAAAGCTCTAAAATAAATAATTAAGTTGTATGTGAATATATTTCTTAATTAAATCCACTCCTGTTCGTAACATCAGAAGTGGGATTCGAAGGCTGATAAGCCCCGAAGGTCATTCTGGTTTTGTAAAGAAAACGTTGATTTATCAAAATAATGTCGGTACTTAGAAATGTAAAATTCGAACGGTGTATAACTGCGTGATTCTTTTAACGGTTAACAAAGGAAATGCCTGGTTACTCGTTGTGGACCAACTCCTATAGTGGTGATGCTGAGGAAGCTGCGCATTTGTGAGGACCAGTTAATTTTATCTTTAGTTCTAGTTCCCGTGCATCTGCGAACACGTGCTACATCGGAAGTTACACGGCACGGAGCTTAGCTGTGGGATCGCCGTGACGACTGCCATGCTGCTGCAACCAACTGCGTCAGCTACCGCAACATCATCTGACGTGGTCACGTTACCGCGGCCGCGAAAGGCTCGACAAAACCATCCTCGCCGGGATGTTCCGTATACGCAGTCGCGAACCGCGATGCTATATAGCACGACTGATCGTATTATTGACGACATACGATCCATCAATACCACGGTGACATCTAACCAACCTTACTATGTTTCGAATTTTGATCCAAGTTTTAATGGGTGCGAAGAGGTAGACAGTACTAAGAATAAACAATTGGAGTGATAAGTGTCTCATTGAGAGTTGTTTAAAGGGTAATGCATTTAATTAAATCTTGTTCTCTTTCATTAAATCTTGGCTCAACGAACAATTTTCGTCGGTCAAATTACCAATGATCGTATTTGGACCAATTTTAAGAAAGAATTTAAACGTTTGTCCCCTTGAAAACCGGGTATTGCAGATTGTATATGAAGTTATGAGTACCAATAGTGAGCATACGCAGATTATGCTTACCGGTCTTTATTAATATTACGCATAGTTAAGAGGTTTATGTGACGAGTTAATGTCTGCAATAGTAACATGAGTTGAACAAGGTCCTGAGAAGACTCCTTGAATTGATTAATGAGTTTTCTGGTTTCTGTTTTTTTTTATTACTGGTACAGCTACCTCCACTGTTAATACAGGTAGCCTATCAATTAAAATAAACTGCAGCGCGCAGCCGTCGTTCAAGAAGCCGCCGCGCTCCTTGCCGTTGGCGAGTCTACGGCGCGCTCATCGCAGCGGGCAACCGTCGTTCGAGGAGTCGCCGCGCTCCTTGCCGTTGGCGAGTCTACGGCGCGCTCATCGCAGCGGGCAGCCGTCGTTCGAGGAGTCGCCACGCTCCTTGCTGATGGAAAGTCTAGGGCGCGCTAGTCGTAGCGCGCTGCCGCCACGCTCCTTGCTGATGGCAAGTCTACGACGCGCTAGTCGCAACGCGCAGGCGTCGTCCGTGGAGCCGCCGCGCTCGTAACAGCGTGCAGGCGTGGCTCGTGGAGCCGCCGCGCTCCTTGCTATTGGCAGGTCGCCGGTGCGCTCGTAGCAGCGCGCAGGCGTCGCTCGTGGAGCCGCTGCGCTCTTTGCTAATGGCAAGTCTCCGGCGCGCCCGTAGCAGCGCGCAGGCGTCCCTCGTGGAGCCGCCGCGCTCCTTGCAACGAGGAAGCAACGAAATCCGACGACTTGGTTACCGGCGCTACACAGCGTTTATGAACCGCCTTAAGTCGTACTCAGGTCAGATCCAACCAATATTCTGTCCCATGATTGACACTTGGTGCCATGTTATAGAAAAGAGTAGTATTTTAAATTATTGGAAAGATAGTGAATAACTTTTCAGGCTTATATGCAATTGTCAGGTTTGACCGAGCGCTTGTTATTACGTGTTAATTTAGGAATTATTACGCAATTTGCACGAATTAAAGTGTGCAGATTAAATGAGGCGATGAGCATGAAAACGCCTGTCAGATATCATATGTCACCTAACTTATGAACAAGTTTTAGCAATAATCTACCCTTTCGTTCTTTTAATTAATGCCACCAATTGTGGGTAATGAATGTATCATTGACACGTGAGATCCGGCCCTGTGGGATCTAACCCTGTGGGATCCGGCCCTGTGGGATTTAGCCCTGTGGGATCTGGCTTGGAGGTCATGTTTTATACGACCGATGATACTACTGGAGTGATTTTCACTGCGTGAGTGCCACTGGAGTGAATATCACTGCGTGGGCTGCACTGGAGTGAATATCACTGAGTAGGTAGATGGTGAGACCGTCTGTGGGGAAACTTCTGAGAGTGTGTCTACCCGAAATCCAAACTGCTGATATCGTGAGCCGAGGTGAGCTGCTGAAGTTGACGCTGACACCGCCGCTGAAGTCTCAAGATACCTCATGGATTACAAAGCGTAAAAGGGCCCATTTCTTTATTTTGAGACGTCTCTAGAGAGAAGTATGTGAGCTTGAGATCTGATTTTAGATGACGTACGAGTACAAGTTCTATGAATTAAATGAAAGCGATATAATGAAAGGGGGATGCTTAACTGCAAAACGAATTATTTGTGTGACAGCGATCGCCTTTATTAATGTTGGTAACTGTATTTTCCAGATAACGAATTTGACAAACCAGACTAAGGTGCCCCCACCTTGTGCCACAAGCATCAGTTGCCGGTCCCAGCGACACCACGAGTTCCCGGGTCTGGGACGGCCCGATGTCAGGAGAGGCCGTATTAGCTGTATACCCGCTATCTACTGTATATGACGGTGCGCCCTATATAAAGACGCGCCAATTCGAGCAAAGCCCTCTTTGCTTGCTGGTCGCCGAGCCATTCCTTTTGTGATCATTTGTACGTGTGATTAAGTGAATTCGTGTGAGTTGTATCGTTGCTAAAGTGCTGGAGATTTGTTCCAATTTTAGTAATAAATTTTAGACATATTTAAATAATTAATTAAAAGCTCAAAAATAAATAATTAAGTTGTATGTGAATATATTTCTTTATTAAATCCACTCCTGTTCGTAACAATATTATTAAGATTAAGATAACATCTCTGGTCCAGCGGATGACATTTTGTATTTGCGTCCTTTTGTCAGCAGCCTAAAGTAATATAAGCTTGTGTTATGGCATCTAGACAACTGATAAACATAGAAAACATCCAAACTTCGAAACAAACATTGGCCGACCACACAAATATTTGTTCCGAGCCAGGAATCGAACCCGAATCTCAGCGACATACACTACAACGTACGCCACCGAAGCAGTAAAAAGTCAGGTAAAGTTTGGAAGCAATTCGGAATACACTAAATTGCTCAATTTGGTGTATTCATATTCATTTATTGTGCTCCATAAGGTGATTACAGTTGTTTTAAAAAATATAATTAGGTACATTATGGACCCTGTCGGGCACGGCATCGTAGAATAGACGAGGAGGCATTGTAAATGTATAAGATATAATAAAAAAAACCTAACCACTCCGGGAGTGCCGACAGAAGTGAAAACTCAATTTATTAATAATTTATTCATCTAGTCGCGTTGGTACATGCATATATGCACACACTATAGCTGCGTATCGTAACGGGGAGTAGCGAGTCCAAATTTATCTTATCTAAAAAATTGCGTACCGCGCTAAAAGAAGTTTTTCTTTCAAAAATTGACCGGGATCGACGTAAAGATGATGATGATGATGAAAAATAAATCTACACTGAAAGAGTCCTAATTGATTACACAGCATTATTTAATAAGACCTGTAGATGACCGAAATCAACGTTAGATGATGATGATGATTATGGTAGCGAGTCCAGAGATTTTATCTCATCTAAAAATATGCGTACCGCGCTAAAAGAAGTTTTTCCTTCAAAAATTGACCGGGATCGACGTAAAGATGATGATGATAAAAAATAATTCTACACTGAAAGAGTCCTAATTGATTACACAGCATTATTTAATAAGACCTGTAGATGACCGGAATCAACGTTTGATGATGATGATGATTATGGTCGCGAGTCCAGAGATTTTATGTCATCTAAAAATATGCGTACCGCGCTAAAAGAAGTTTTTCCTTCAAAAATTGACCGAGATTGACGTAAAGATGATGATGATAAAAAATAATTCTACACTGAAAGAGTCCTAATTGATTACACAGCATTATTTAATAAGACCTGTAGATGACCGGAATCAACGTTTGATGATGATGATGATTATGGTAGCGAGTCCAGAGATTTTATCTCATCTAAAAATATGCGTACCGCGCTAAAAGAAGTTTTTCCTTCAAAAATTGACCGGGATCGACGTAAAGATGATGATGATAAAAAATAATTCTACACTGAAAGAGTCCTAATTGATTACACAGCATTATTTAATAAGACCTGTAGATGACCGGAATCAACGTTTGATGATGATGATGATTATGGTCGCGAGTCCAGAGATTTTATGTCATCTAAAAATATGCGTACCGCGCTAAAAGAAGTTTTTCCTTCAAAAATTGACCGAGATTGACGTAAAGATGATGATGATAAAAAATAATTCTACACTGAAAGAGTCCTAATTGATTACACAGCATTATTTAATAAGACCTGTAGATGACCGGAATCAACGTTTGATGATGATGATGATTATGGTCGCGAGTCCAGAGATTTTATGTCATCTAAAAATATGCGTACCGCGCTAAAAGAAGTTTTTCCTTCAAAAATTGACCGGGATTGACGTAAAGATGATGATGATAAAAAATAATTCTACACTGAAAGAGTCCTAATTGATTACACAGCATTATTTAATAAGACCTGTAGATGACCGGAATCAACGTTAGATGATGATGATGATTATGGTCGCGAGTCCAGAGATTTTATCTCATCTAAAAATATGCGTACCGCGCTAAAAGAAGTTTTTCCTTCAAAAAATTTACCGGGATCGACGTAAAGATGATGATGATAAAAAATAATTCTACACTGAAAGAGTCCTAATTGATTACACAGCATTATTTAATAAGACCTGTAGATGACCGGAATCAACGTTAGATGATGATGATGATTATGGTCGCGAGTCCAGAGATTTTATCTCATCTAAAAATATGCGTACCGCGCTAAAAGAAGTTTTTCCTTCAAAAATTGACCGGGATCGACGTAAAGATGATGATGATAAAAAAATCTTACGCTTTTTCGATCAGGTCACGTGTCCTGACGCGAGTTTAAGATTTTATACCCATTACAGAAAAAGTGCTCAACGCCGCTAAAGAAGTTTTCACTTCAAAAATAAGACAATACAATTTATGGCAATGGCAGTCAGTCCTGTTCACAGATGAGACGAGGATGTGTCTCCGTAGCAGCGACAGGAGAGATCGGGTGTACCGGCGTACCGGTGAACGGTTTTCACAGTGCTGCTTTGCTGCCGAGGAGGAGGTCTGACCTGATATCGTTACATTGAAAATGTTCTAATGGATCAAGTTGTCCCTTATCAAGGCTTTATTGCAGATAATTTCATCTTGATGCATGACAATGCCCGATGTCACACTGCTCGGGCCACACGTAAGTTCCTGAACGGAGTTGGAATTCACACTATGGATTGGCCAGCGCTCAGCCCCGATTTAAATCCCATTAAGCACATATGGAACGAGCTCAAAAGGAAAGTTAGAGCGAGGAATCCAGCTCCGACAAACATCAATGAGCTTAAGACTGCGTTGGTAGAAGAGTGGGTACGAATGCCACAATCATCAATTAAAAAGTTGATAAGGTCGATGAAGAATCGCATGAGAGCAGTAATCAGGGCTAGAGGAGGGAATACCAAATATTGACACGAATATTTTTTTTATCTTACGCACAGTTTGTTTCATTTATACACAATTGTATGAATATTCAACATTTTTTACAATATCATTGACATTCACATTTTTTACTAAACTACTGAATAGATTTTTATGCAACTTACATAATTTTAAAGCTCAATTACTAGGCTTTAATTATGTAACACATTATATAGAGGTAAAATAAGGCATTTTTAAGTTATATTACTTTTTATGCGCACTTGAGGCTTGAGTCGATTTACTTGCACGCGAGTGTAGATGACGGCCGTATTCACTATATATGTTATACTTATACCACAGCCGAAAGACATACAGTCGGTCGACGAAGCTGTCTAGACAGAGCAATCGTGCGGGGGACAAGGGACGAGACGCGGGAGAGTTTGTCCCGAGCTGCGAACAAATGTTGTTAGTAGCTCGGGACAGTCTTTCAGGGTTGACGCATTCACGACCGCTTGCTATGATTTTTGAATGTTTGTATAGATTTCTTTAATTCATGTGGTTTTTAATATTCTAAATACAAATTTCGTGTTCATTTTGCAATCCAATATGGCCGCCGCGACGTGGATATAAAATTTCATGTTGGGTATCGTATAAGGGGTTTTTTAGTATGCTAAGTATGAATTTCGTGTTAATTTTGCAATCCAATATGGCCGCCGCGCCGCGGTTATAAATTTCATGTTGGGTATCATATAAGGGGTTGTTTGGTATGCAGAGTACGAATTTAGTGTTAATTTTGCAATCCAATAAGCCGCCGCGCCATGATTTTAAAATTTCATGCTGGGTATCATATAAGGGGTTGTTTGGTATGCAGAGTACGAATTTAGTGTTAATTTTGCAGTCCAATATGGCCGCCGCACAGTGGTTTTAAAATTTCTTGTCGGGCATCATATAAGGGGTTTTTTGGTATGCTGAGTACGAATTTCGTGTTAATTTTGCAATCCAATATGGCCGCCGCACCGTGGTTTTAAAATTTCATGTTGGGTATCGTATAAGGGGTTTCTTGGTATGCTGAGTACGAATTTCATGTTAATATTGCAATTCAATATTGCTGCTGCGCCGTGGTTATAAAATTTAGTGTTGGGTATCGTATAAGGGGTTTTTTGGTATGCTGAGTACGAATTTTGTGTTAATTTTGCAATCCAATATGGCCGCCGCGCCAACTGTTATAAATTTCATGTTGGGTATCGCATAAGAGTATTATGGTGTGCGGAGCCACACATGTGGGATTATAACTATACTCTATACTATGTTATTCTGTGTTCAAGTTTTTCGTCATAATTAATATTTAAACTTGTTCAAAGCGTAACCAATATTTATTCGTTGAAAACAACAGTAGCATTAAGTCCAGTTAGACAAAAACCGAAAATATTTATCATTAACTCATTTACTACTAAAAATATACCTAATATACGCGGCGAACTTCGTATCCATAGAATTTGGTTTTTTTTTTTAGAGTGCTCAACGGGGCGAAGACAAATTGAACAAATTAATAATAATAATAATATACCCCTGGAGGACACTCGTAATCTTTTATAGGATTAACGCAACCCTATGAGGGTATAGTAGATTCGCTTTTTGAGTCATCCACTTTCTGATATCAACAAAAAAATGTATCAGAAAGTTATTGAAAAGCTCACATCATCACAATGTGCGTGGCTACACATCGGTCCCGATTCCTCAGAGTTTTGTTGCCCTTCTGCACCGGTTAGCATTTAATGGGCTAACGGGAGAGCAGTGAGAATGCTACTCCCGGGAGTGCAGCAAATCTCAACTCTGGTTTGCCTTAATTGGCCGGTCAGAGGGAGGGAGTAAAAAGCTATATGCTCGGGGGTGGAAGTGTCATCTTCAAGGGCATAACTACGGGGAAGACCGCTCCAGGTCTGACCCGCGATGGTGAAACCGGCGCCACACCGCTCGACACCCCAAGCCGCTCACACCGGTGTTTCCTCCTGTCGCCTTACAGACTTATCATGCCTATGGCGATGGTATAGGGGGCCCATCTAGTCAGTTGGCGAGTCACCGTCTGCCAAAATTAGGATAATCAGATATAAAATGGCAGACGCCGCCTTTATCCATAGTTATAATCACCTAGTTCATCAAACCCCCAACCCAATAGTCCATTTCTTAGTTAGCATATTTTACAATAGTTTAACTCCCATTGGAGGTGGTCCATTATCGTTCTTCTACATAAGGTGGGCGTGGAATGTCCGCAGTGGGGGTCCCATTTCCTTTTAGATTAAAATTCTCAAAGGGCCTCTGCGTTTTGGACCAGTATGTCCCCATGTACGCCTACCAAAAGCCCGGGAAACTTTATAAAAAAAAAAGAAGATACCCGTGAAAAGAAGAAACGTAATAACATGAGATTACATATGTCAGCTCACCCTTGTTTGAATTCCCAGTTCCCATCCCCAGCTTCCAGTTCCCATTTCTCATCCCTAGTTCTCATCGTCAATTCTCATTCCTGGTTCATGCTCCCATTCCCTTGATTTTTTTTTATAACGACACGGTGTCCATTATGGATTGCGAAATTAACACGAAATTCGTGCTCAGCATACCAAAAAGCCCCTTATACGATACCCAACGTGAAATTTGACAAACATGACGCGGCGGCCATATTGGATTGCAAAATTAACAAGAAATTCGTACTCAGCATACCAAAAAACCCTTAATACGATACCCAACATGAAATTTTATAAGACTAGTTCGGCGGCCATATTGATTGCTAGAAACCCCATAATTTTATATCTACTACGCGGCAGCCATTTCGTAAACGCTTTCTCATAAAAAAACTATCGATTCGACATGAAATGAACCTTATTTACTTCCGTGTGCGGCAATTGGTGAAATCTCAGATCCTTTTTTTGAAACCGGTATTTATATATATAATAAATATAACATACTAGTTGACGCCCGCATAGAGAAGTTTTCCCGTTCCCGTTTCCCATAAGAACTTGTTCCCGGGATAAAAAGTATATGTGTTATTCCGATGTATAAGCTATATTATTGTAGTTTCATTAAAATCTATTTAGTTTTTACGTGAAAGAGTAACAAACAACTCTACAAACTTTCACATTTATAATATTATTAAGATTAAGATATTATATTATAATGTTGATAGTTGATTGCGAGTACGAGTTAATAAATAAATTATAAATAACATCAGCCTTGTATACTTGTGACAACCCTACAAGCATCACTGTCTAGATGTTGTCGGCATTTTTGTCAACTTCAAAGGCGTAACGCTACTGATAGGTTTACTCTTTATACTGTGCTTATACTAAGAAAGCTACAATGTGTACCCTACATGCTGTAGCTGCCTGCTATACAATAACACAAAGTTCATTTTACATTGAATAATGTTAACTTAAAGATAGACTTACCCACAACTCCCTCTAATATTTTTTTCAGGTTGCTCACTTTTAATCTCCAGTTATGTCCTACATCTGTTTTTATTTTAATATTCCAAGTGGGAGTGAAATATTCAGGGGCTATTTGTGTGAGCGCTTCTGCAATGGCGACACCATCAGATAATTCTGAAATGGATGCAAACTAAATTAATAAAAAATAATTACAGTTATTGTTGGACGTTTTTTTTTTTTACATGTAGCCTTTTAGCCCAAAGTAAGCTTGTGTTATGGGATCTAGACGACTGATAAACATACTTATATATTTTTAAATACATACATATTATACATAGGAAACACCCAAACTCCGAAACAATAATTTGTGGATCACAAGAAGTTTTTTTCCGACCCGGGAGTCGAACCTGGGACGTCAGTCGTGGCAGTAGCAAACACTACCACTGCGCCACCGAGACAGTCAAGTTGACACAGTATATCAAAATTTGATGTGTAATCTTTTAGATGTAATAATATTTAATAGATTATTGAAATGTCTAATCTGATATTGTCATTAGACAAATCAGCGGAATAATAATATCCAACTTCCAAATATTTGTGAACGCCAGTGAGGTGCCTAAGGGTACTGGTTTAGTACATATATACTTAACAACGTATTTCGCCTCGCTCTATTAAGCTGATGGATAGGCCAGTAGTAAATCTAGGGGCCAGATGGACGATCTTCTAAACTAATTAGTAATAATTGCTGTTTGCACAGTGGACTTTCCGAAGAACCCTTTTCAAGGCAAAGTGGGTTGAGAGCCAGCTCTAGGGTGCAGTCCGGAGTACCAAGATGTGCCAACCATCATTTGACTATCAGTGTGCAGTGGGACCCTATTTTTATGGGGGCGAGACACCAAGGTATTGTTTCCTGCCACATGCAACAACTACTCAACGGACACAGTTGCCTCTGTTGCTTTCAGGATATGGTGTTCCACACACCACACGCTAGACTACCCAGTATAGGTTACAAATGTCATACTGCAGACCATGGCTAAAGAACTGGTCAGAAGTGACCACCACCTTATGTTAAGCATTGAAAAGGAACAAGAGAGGAACAGAATTCTTCTCAAGGTCATATCACAATTTATTGTAATTTGAGTTTTCCTTATGATGATGTATTACGGTAGAGACTGCATGCCTTGCATGACTAGAAAGACATGCAAGGCTGTGAAGGAGGTCATCTCATCAATTTTGCATTGGCCACATATTGGTAGCAACCCTGTTGCTCTTAAAAGGAAATTCGGTGACAGTAAGGACCAGTTATCTGTTAGTCAAGAATATGAGATTGAGTTAGGTCATCCTGTGTCAAAGAAGTATGTGTCAATAATGCTACTGCAGTATGCCAGTATTTAGCACAACCTAGCATCTACAATCTTCAGGTCCTATAAACAGTTCTCTGGAAATAATAGTAATAATAATAATAAATATTCTTTATTGTACATCACAAAAGAACATTTTTAAGAACTTAATTAAGTTATGTATGTACAAGAGGCGGCCTTATCGCTAAAAGCAATCTCTTCCAGGCAACCTTGGAATGGAGAGAAATAAATGGAGCTGATTGAGGCAGTGTACAAACTTTTAAGATACATTTAACCATATAATAAACATATAAACAATATAACAATACACAACAATAAAAAAATACACAAGTAGGTACGTACCAGTACATACTTAGTGTACATAACCACCCATAATAAAAATTAAATAATATACATATATTATTAGACAATAACAAAAGATAGGCTGTACTAATGTGAGACAGACAGAAAGTGATCCCTTAACATTCTCTTAAATGACGCCAGTGATTGTGCTCGTCTTATCAATACTGGCAAAGCATTCCACAGACGACCGCTTGTACAGTAAAGGATTTGTCCATGAAATTTGTAGAATGCTGTGGCATTCCGAGTCTCAAATTTTCCGATGACCTCAAAAATCTAAAATGTTTGGCATAAAGGAACTTGAAACATTCTTTGAGATATCGGGAAGTGCATGGATTGAACAGTATACTGTATAGTAAAGATAGTATGTGAGTATTCCATCAAAGGCGAATTGGGAGCCACTTGAGATTATTCCTGAATTCAGACATGTGATCATATTTGTGGCCAAATATAAATCTTATACAAACATTTTGAAGACGCTCAAGCTTGTCAAGTTGCTCTTCTGTGAGATCAAGATAGCTGACATCCGCATAATCGAGAATTGGCAGCAAAAGAGACTGTGCAAACGCAACTTTAGTGGCTGTAGGGAGAAAATAACGTAATCTACGCAGTGATCCCGTAGATGCAAACAATTTGCGCCCGACCTCTTGCATTTGATGCTCCCAGGATAATGATCTATCCATGTGTATTCCCAAGTTTTTGACCGTATCACTTATTTCGATAGGGGTGCCATTAAAAATAACTTGGGGCAACCCAGTAGTCAACACGCTGCATTAGCCAGGGGCTACCAACGATAATGACCTGGGTCTTGGATGGGTTTACCTGAAGACCATAGTTAAAACTCCATTCACATACACGTTCCAAATCCATTTTCATTGCAGCAATTGCTTCTGGCAAAAAAATAAAAACTAACTAATGGCAACTGACCTAATGGCGCTTGTGTATATATCTGTAAGTCATCTGCATAAAGGTGGTAGGATGAAGCAAATTTTTGGGAGATTGTATTTATAAATATAGCAAAGAGCAGAGGAGATAGAACGCCGCCCTGTGGTACACCGGCTGTAATATTACACTAAGAAAAACAAGAGTCTTCTTTATGTGTATGTTGCCGGCGGCTACTCAGGTAACTTTGAAACCAATCGATCACTATAGGAGATATGTTAATAGAACAAAGTATGCCGAGTAGAATTTCAAAATCCACTGTATTGAAGGCATTAGTAAAATCAAGTAAAGACAGTACAGTGAGATTGCCTTTTTCCATACCTGTTCTAATATTGTCCGTAACATTAACTAGGGCTGTCGCAGTACTATGTCCAGTGTTAGTAAAGAGTTTTTACAAAGGAACATATTGAGCTGGTTATAGACAAGGCGCTCAAGAACTTTAGAAAGGAAAGGTAGTATAGATATAGGGCGAAAATGGGAGAAAGAAGATGGGTTACCTTTTTTGGTAACGGTATAATTTTTGCATCCTTCCAAATGGATGGAAAGAGACCTCTTGTAGTAGAAAAATTTAGTATGTGAGTCATAACAGGAAGGATCTGATCGAGGATAGGTACGATCATGTTACGGCTCACACAGTCATCCCCAACTGCATTTGATGTAATCGACATTATGCTCTTTTTAACATCACTATCAGTGAATAGATCAAAGAAGAAACGCAGATAATTAGGAGTTGGAAGTGATGAAATATAATTTAGTGTATTTGTTTTGGTAGTCCCTCCAACATTGGACGAAGAAGAAAAATGCAAGTTAATGGCTTCGAGGTCAACCGTTTTAGGAATGCTATTTTCTTTAGGTTTTCCAACTCCTATGCTTCTCAGGAATTTCCACACTTTAGAAGTATATAATAGTCAATTTTGAAGTGACTAATACAAGACACATTTTCACCACTCCAGTCGGTTGTGTACAATATGCGTAATTCATAAGTGAGTAGGATAGCCTACATGCTACTATATTACCCAGGAATTGTCACTCGTTGTCACATAAACTACCTCTACCCTATACTTAAAAATTTTATACCATTTAAATAATATAAAAACCATAACCAATTAAGTTTATTAACAATTGAACACTACCCATAAGGCTTGACACAAATTTCAAGGCAGGCTTAGTCATCGCATCAAAACCATTCAACATTTGATTGTGAATACAATGATAAAGGCAGTTTACATAAGTTAACATTCACTTTTAGCTATTGAAATGCCATTTAAGTTATGCTAAACTGTGTGGGCAGATTGGTATTAATAATTTTACCTATTTTATTGATAATCTTATCAGAATTCTTCTGGAGATTAAGTATCTATAATGTACATGTATACGCCTAAAACTAGATATTTATAATGTATAATTAGTAAATAATGGAATCAGACTATATTAGTGAAAATCATGATACACTAAGCAATATCATAATAGAAGCATTCAGTACTATTGCAATGAAATTAGGAACTATGTGACGAATTATACACTTTAAGATAGTTTTCCATATATCTGGGATTATCCAATTTTTAATATGACTTAAAATGGTGTACATTTACCTGATGGATTTCCATGTTTTGCCTTTAGATCTAATGTCTGCAACCACTTGATTAAATTGTCACATAAAATTGCACCGTTTGCCTCCATCCTGGAGAACTTTACTGTGACCTAATACAATCTTAATATGTTTATTTTGATTTCTGAAATAAATACATTATAGATATTGCCTAAATAAAAGAGGAAGAAAGCTAGATAAGAAGAAATGTAGGTTCACAAAACAATGTCCGTGATCCGTAATGCGTGACGTCTGCATGTGCGTTTGTAGAGCCAGTTTTTAGTATCCATAATTGTAATAATGTAAACTAAACGTAGTGATTAGAAAGATTTATGAGATTTTAAAGTTTTTAACAAAAATTGTCACTTTATTGTTTTTGTTTGAAGTCTAATAGAACTTTTATTATAAAGTTTATTTATTTAACAAATTTTTGTGTAATATTACGTTTGCTATGCTGCATGATGTAAACCACAGATTAATGTACTGGTAGCAAGTGTAAGCCTGTACCTAAGCCAATGCTGTAAACGCTCAAAAGTCAGTTGTTTTTCTATATTTTTGGACTTTCTCTTAACTTAACTTAACTTAACTATCTTCACGCTGTATCCCTGACGGGGTAGTCAGAGAGGACAGATCGCCAGGCTTCGCGATCCATGCATACTTCTTTCGCTTCTTCGAAATTCATCAATCGCTTCATACACGCACGTCTGGGTATCCGAGTACTTTTGACCTTTCCGTTTTTGAGCAATCTGCTCACGTGGTCTTCATATGTAAGTCTCGGCCTTCCCTGACTCCTTCTACCCTCTACTTTTGAACAATATATATTCTTCGTCAATCGTTCCTCACTCATTCGTTGGACGTGTCCAAACCAACGGAGCACGCCTTTTTCCAGCTTAACGCTGACACTTTCATTCAAACCTGCCATATTGCGTATCACTTCGTTACGTATTCGGTCGGCCAAGGTAACGCCGCACAATTTTCGAAGTGATCGCATCTCCACAGCATTCAATTTACTTTCATGCATCTGCTGACATACCCAGGTTTCACTACCGTAAAGCAAAGTTGGCACTAGCACTGCGTTATGAATCGCCAGTCGTGCTTCTTTTACGATGCTTTGTCGCTTTACTAACTGGGACAAAGCACCGTTAACTTTGTTTCCGGCAGCTACTCGCCGTTCTACATCCGAATCTCATCTTCCATCCGCGCTAAACATACTTCCTAAATACACAATTTCATTCACTTGCTCTAAACGTTCCTGGTTTACTCTAATCTCGCATTTAGTTCTTACGTCACCTCTTTCAAATACTAGAACCTTAGTTTTACTTGCATTCAAGCGGAGGCCCTTACTTTCACACCCCTCTTTCATATTAGTGACTAATGTCTGTAGGTCGGCTTCTGACGAGGCCATGAGCACCGCATCATCAGCGTACAGCAGACAGTTTACTGTAAAGTCACCCAAATTCACACCCATATTAAAATCTTTCAACTTCTGCAGGCAACTGTCCAGATACACTATGAACAGCCAGGCGGACATGACACATCCCTGTTTGACGCCTGTACAGACATCAAAAAGAGGTGACACATCCCCCCCTACTCGCACGCAAGCCTTACAGTCCCTATAAAGCGACTGTATTGCCCGCAGTAGCGAGCCGTCCACACCATATCCTGGCAGCAAGTCCCACAGCGTTTCTCTCACAACGTTATCAAATGCTTTCTCTAGATCCACAAAAGCGCAGAAAACCTTCTGGCTAAGAGCCAGAAACTTTTCCGCGATCATGCGGAGAGAAAACACTTTATCCATGCAACCTCTTCCACGTCGGAATCCGCATTGAGCCTCCCATAAATACCTTTCAGACTTTTCTTGCATTCGTGCCGTTATAACCTTTGCATACACCTTACTAGCTAAGCTGACCAAGCTGATCGCCCTGTAGCTGGAGCAGTTTAGGCGCGAGCCTTTCCCTTTGTAAATAGGTACTACAACTGCTACTCGCCAGTCATCCGGGACCTCACCCGTCCGCCAGCATAAGTTGCATAACAGACATAGTGTGTCCCAGACACGCGACCCACCGTACTTGATCATCTCAGCAGTAACTCTGTCTTTTCCCGCAGCCTTACCACATTTCATACTTCTTATCGCTTGTTCTATTTCTTTCATACTAATGACTTCAATGACATCGGGATCCGGAGCATCGAAGGGAGCTCTACTTCCCGATGTGGCATCTCTGTCTTTTCTTGCGTTCTTGTAGATTATTATTTTTTCTTCTGCGTACGCTTAGATTGTGGAATGAACTCGAATGATGCCTCGACTTTTCCTAACGTCTACAATTTAAGATTGTTCAAAACGGAGACGAGTGCCGTACCTTTTGTGTTGCAAATGTCCTACACCACCACTGCGCCACCGAGGCAGTCAGTCCCTCTCGTTGCTGACCATAAGGCTAGCCGTAGTAAGAAGCGTGATTGAAATTCCGCTGCCTTGTCCATAACAAAACAAGGAACTTTAATATTGCAATAATCCTGCCTTAATATAATATTAAATATTCCAATAATGCAGTTGCCTCGCTCGCACCAGATATAGCAACTTTTTTTTTTCCATGTGAAAATGAACACCAGTTAAGTCAAAGTAGTAGCACAGCTGAAAGATCGTAGGTTTCTCTCTTTATACTGTGGTAGTAGCGTTAATGAGGAATTCAGGATTTTTATGTGCGGGAGTGGTGGTTTCTTGGACATAAAAGTTGTGTTAACGTGCTATAGTGAAAGACAATGATATATATGGAGTGAAATGCTATTTTCGCTCTTGCCGCGAAACGTCCACTGACAACCTTAGTATAAGAATCACCATTATACTGAGGGCAAGGACCAGGACGGACAATGAGGACACGACATCGACTGGACAGGACTAATTAGAAGATAAGATTGAAGAAATATGATATAAAAAATAAGATTTGGCTAAAAGGTCTTAGGAACCAGGCCATTAAATAATTATTAAAAAATTAAAAAAAAAGAAATTTAGGAATTCAGTGGAATTTGCGCGGCAAGATGTGAAATAGCATTTCACTGCAATATATCACTGTCTTTCACTATAGCACGTTTACATAACTTCTATGTCTAAGAAACAACCATTTTTACACAGCAACACCATTAATATACAGCAAGCGTATGCCATTCGAAAAGTTCCCGCGCAGTCTCTCGCAGAGCGAGATGACATTATAGGTAGGTCTGTAGATGTTTAAATGAAAGTCATTTTAAGGCTAAGTATTAAAATTTTAATCAGTACAATATTTTCCATATTTTGTTTAAATGACAGATTTTTTGAATAATTACATCTTATCCCAGAAGGGGTGGCCACAATTCACCGTGTGCATTCCTGTCCCACGTAATAGGTGGTGAGCCTATTGCCGCTTTTAAATAAACAGATGCTCTGTATGCAATTATCTGCTGTTGAAATCACATCAAATCACAGATGACATCCTAAGTATATATTATTTACATTCTATTGAAAATCGCATAGTATATGACCTGCTGCCAGAATGGTTCACTTAAAAGCAAATGTAGGTCTAAAAACTGGGGTACTGTCCTTGATAAAGCAACATTTATTCTCTTGAGACTCTTTACAAAACCTAAGCATGTTTTTGGTCTATTACTTAGGACTAGGTGCTTCTCTTGACCTTGTAATTGCTTCGACTGCTTCAACTTTTGGGGGCGACGACAATGCCGTAGAATCTAAGAAACAACAAATATTTTATCTGAAAAAAAAATAAAAAAAGATAGTTAATATCTCATTTCTCAATCATCTTTTTTTGTGTGCGTTTCGATTGCTCCTTCACGGTGTCCTATCAAAAAAAGCACTGTCAAAAATTTGTCGAAATTTGTCAAAACCGAATGCAACAAACCAAAAAATTGACAAAGTAAAAATAAAAGAGATATTAGGGTTTAAAGTTGGCCGCGCGAACGAAACGTGGAGGATTGCGCGGCCACGGAGATCTCAGCAACTACATGGGTTAGAGACCTAATTCTTTTTGTCAATTAAAGATTGAATTTGGCAAATTTACAGCAATATTTTACGAAATAATCGCCTTTGAAGTTATGGCCGCGCAATCCTCCACTCGTTGTTTCTTTAATGTTGATTATTTTTTAAATCGTAAGATTTCTTATAGTAAAATTTAAACCAGAAGAATGATCTTAATTTGTCAAAACTAATGAAAGCAATAAATACTACTGAAGTTTAGTTAAACCGGAGATATCGGTCCAAAACAAAAAATCCGTGGCCGCGCGAATGAAACGCTACTTTGTAAGCTGTTATCTCGCTACCTATAATTGCTAGGATTTTCGTGTAAACTTTCATTTATTCGGCATATTTACCTCATTAAAATGACGTATCGTTTTACCCTCAAAACCATTTTCAACGCGTGTCACATCAAAAATAATGATATCCCATACAATGTTCTACCAGGGTGACCATGATTTGATTTGGGAATATCTTTACATTTGCTATATAACTAGAGGACAGCTATGAAATTAAATAACATCTCGGTCATTCTGAATAAATATTACGTTTAAATAAAAACTTGGATATTTCAATAATTAAATTATTTATTCATTAAAAATTGCCATTGCCTTCGGGGATCTGCGGGACTAATAAACTTATAAGGTAGCTCTTGCCATATTTTGAGATTTGCTGCGAGATGCTGAGGTGGAGGCTGCCGGGGGCGTCCCTGGACTTGAATTCCTGGTTTCCTTGCACAAAAACACTATTTATCCATGGAAAATACAATTATTGCGATAGTTGGTGCGAAGCGGCCGCGCGCGCGATTATTGTAGGACAGACTGCCAGCCCTCAAACGTTGCCGCCGCCCGTGAAGCTAGCGGCGCGCGCGTATGTACTTGCGCGCGCGTAATACAACTGTCTCGCTCCTCCTTTATGCGAGACAAGGTAGGTGCGAAAGAGAAATGGAATTAAGGGAAGCGGGGGGAGCATCGACAACTAATTAATTAAAAACAATGTAGATCGGCGATGCAACATAGAAAAAATAACGCGGCTAATCTTTTATCATATACCGGCGCAACCAATTATACTTGTACTTTATCCGAAATAGCAACTTTTGATTTAAATGGCACACAAATGATGTTATTGCAAGATATACCCCAAACTATTTTAGTTAAACAAAATGTTTATAAATTGATAGGTGCTATTGAGTATATTGTTAATTTTATTAGAAATGCTGGGATGCTTTGCTATGACGACAACAACAGCAAAGTAACTAAGAGCACAATAAATCTAGTTTACATACATTTTCTCACATATGGTTTTGTAGAAATGTAACCAGAATTATTGGATAGCACATTTTTCACTCTCTCATCTATATCGGCAGCAAAGTTCAAGTCACGGCATTTTATATCATACCTAATGATAACTGGTATCTATATTTAATAGTAACAATCGAAACTCACAATCTAATTGAAATCATACATCTTTTTTCCCTTAATGTTTTATAATAATAATTTTGGGTACTTAGGTATACCCAAAATTATTATTATAAAACAAACATTCCAGACAAGATTTCTTTTTAAGACTCATCCAAGGTACTTAAAGAATACTTTTACCAAATTTTACGTTTTTATGTTTAGTAATCTAGGCTAAGAGACACGCGGGTGATACAATAAACGGTTGTAAAAATTATAGAATACTTTATCCTGTATGTGGTTTCACCCGCGTAGTTAACGTTTCAATACAAACGTATAATTTTGTGATATTCTTTAGGTAGTATCTCATTGAAGCACTAATAAGGGAAATCCTAACATTCGCACGGGAAAGGGAACTACGCGAGTGAAACCAAAACAACCAAAAACTAATAAAAAATAAATACCTGAAATTTGGTGAATTGATAAAAGCAGCAAGAAAGGAATTCCTGGTATTTCCAGTGCATGAAATCCTATTAATATTATAAACGTGAAAGTTTGTAAAGGTAATATATAATATGTATTTAATATTTATTTGTAATATGTATTTTTTCATATATCAGATTTTTTATATATTTTATTATTCACATTTAGGTAGAAATCGGAATATAGATAAACCATGTCGTGGAATATCACATAGGGAACTTTTATACCAGGAATCATCTTATTCCCACGATAAACACTTTTTGTGCTATAATCAAATTTCATACGGGCGGAGTCACGAGCATAATCTAGTTAATAATAAATTTACTTGAGAATATAATCTAAATGAGAATTTCACTGAGAAAGTAAAATGATAATTGTAAACGCCACTATTGGCTACGCTATTGCCACGTTATTATTGTTGTGTACAAACAATAATAACGGTCGAAAACAGTGTAAGGGAGTAATAGGCTTATTGTGTGTGAGAGACAAAAGACCGGCTTCAGTCTCATCCCCCCTACTTGCCCCTACTCCATAATGTTTACTGAGTGCGAAGTGACACCGTTAGAAGCTTGGCTGAAATAACTCATCAAGTGATAATTGATCAGTTACCTATCGACCAGAGTTAAAATATGTTAAATTACTAATATAGTTATTAAAAAACCGGGATAGGCGGTAAAAAGGTGAAAATTTTGGGTAGAATCACCGCGACGCGAGAATTTTATATTTTAGAAGATTTGATAAATACGGACAAAATGCTGACAGTGAAACAGGCGCGTACAGTATGTCTCTGCCTACCTTTTTGTGGCTATAGACGAGACTGATATGTGATTTTTGAAATTAATTTTACAATTATTCATTTTCCAAAACAGTTCTGTACAGATCTGTAAAAATTTTTAATTCATGACATATTATTGTTACACCGCGTGGACATTTTACGTCGAAGACGTGCAGCTGCTGCTTTTGTCATTATTTAATAATTATTGTGAAATATGTTCCGATAATCACAACATTTACTGTTCCATGTAAATTGTTTAGTACCATACAATCTAATTAAAGTAGGTACGACATCTGTCTTTCTCCAAGTTTTCGCCGCGCGCGTTTACTAGTAAACATTATCCTGCGATATTGCGCGAGCTGACATTTCTTTGTTGCACTCTCAAAAATCGACACGGACTGGTACGTCACGCGGCTTCGTCTAACGCGCCAATGTTCGAGCGGCCGCGCGCGGTACCTATGCGAAACCAATGTTCAATGGCATGCCGCGCAAAGTCGATACGCCGCTTTGTACTACTACTACTACTGTGATATTTACCATGTACTAATTATTCTTTCATCGAGTAGTAGACATTTCGGTTCTGTTACAACCGCCAAGACCACGAATCTATTAAAGATAGCATTTATTACATATGTTGATTTTTTTAAATGTTACTGTTGAGATTTACAATTTTTACATTATTACCTACATTTTTAATAATTTTTAATGAATAAATCATTTAATTATTGAAATATCCAAGTTTTTATTTAAACATTAAATTTTTGTTTTTAGAATGACCTAGATGTTATTTAATTTCATAGCTGTCCTCTAGTTATATAGCAAATGTAAAGATATTCCCAAATGAAATTATGGTCACCCTGGTAGAACATTGTTTGGGACATCATTATTTTTGATTTAACACGCGTTGGAAATAGTTTTGAGGGTAAAACGATACGTCATTTCAATGGGGTTAATATGCCGAATAAATGAAAGTTTACACGAAAATCCTAGCAATTATAGGTAGCGAGATAACAGCTTACTAAGTAGCGTTTCGTTCGCGCGGCCACGGACTTTTTGTTTTGGTCCGATATCTCCGGTTTAACTAAACTTCAGTAGTATTTATTGCTTTCATTAGTTTTGACAAATTAAGATCATTCTTCTGGTATAAATTTTACTATAAGAAATCTTACGATTTAAAAAATAATGAACATTAAAGAAACAACGGGTGGAGGATTGCGCGGCCATAACTTCAAAGGCGAATATTTCGTAAAATATTGCTGTAAAGCTTATAATTCCATTTTTGACAAATTCAATCTTTAATTGACAAAAAGAATTAGGTCTCTCTAATTCGTACAATATTGGTATCAAATGAAAGAACTTGCTGAGAATTATTTTTTTAGCCCTTTTTTCAAGTTTTTATAGAGGTTTTAAAAAAAGGTGTGCGTTTCGATTGCTCCGCCACGGTGTCCTATCAAAAAAAGCACTCCGTCAAAAATTTGTCAAAATTTGTCAAAACCAAAAATTTGTCAAAGTAAAAATAAAAAAGATATTAGGGTTTAAAGTTGGCCGCGCGAACGAAACGTGGAGGATTGCGCGGCCACGGTGATCTCAGCAACTACATGGGTTAGAGACCTAATTCTTTTTGTCAATTAAAGATTGAATTTGTCAAAAATTGTCAAAAAAAGAATTATAAGCTTTACCGCAATATTTTACGAAATATTCGCCTTTGAAGTTATGGCCGCGCAATCCTCCACTCGTTGTTTATTGAATGTTGATTATTTTTTAAATCGTAAGATTTCTTATAGTAAAATTTATACCAGAAGAATGATCTTAATTTGTCAACACTAATGAAAGCAATAAATACTACTGAAGTTTAGTTAAACCGGAGATACCGGTCCAAAACAAAAAGTCCGTGGCCGCGCGAACGTAACGCTACTTTGTAAGCTGTTATCTCGCTACCTATAATTGCTAGGATTTTGGTGTAAACTTTCATTTATTCGGCATATTAACCTCATTAAAATGACGTATCGTTTTACCCTCAAAACCATTTTCAACGCGTGTTAAATCAAAAATAATGATGTCCCATACAATGTTCTACCAGGGTGACCATAATTTCGATTTGATTTGGGAATATCTTTACATTTGCTATATAACTAGAGGACAGCTATGAAATTTAATAACATCTAGGTCAGTCTGAAAAAATATTACGTTTAAATAAAAAACTTGGATATTTCAATAATTAAATGATTTATTCATTAAAAATTATTAAAATGTAGGTAATAATGTAAAAATTGTAAATCTCAACAGTAACATTTAAAAATCAACAAATATAATAAATGCGATCTTTAATAGATTCGTGGTCTTGGCGTTTGTAACAGAACCGAAATGTCTGCTACTCGATGAAAAAATAATTAGTACATGGTAAATATCACAGTAGTAGTAGTAGTACAAAGCGGCGTATCGACTTGCGCGGCATGCCATTGAACATTGGCTCCGCATAGGTACCGCGCGCGGTAGCTTGAACATTGGCACGTTAGACGAAGCCGCGTGACGTACCAGTCCCGTGTCGATTTTTGAGAGTGCAACAAAGAAATGTCAGGAGTTGTGCTCGCGCAATTTCGTACTCTAGTTACGCGCGCGGCGAAAACATGGAGGAAGACAGATGTCGTACCTACTTTAATTAGATTGTATGGTACTAACCAATTTACATGGAACAGTAAATGTAGTGATTATCGGAAAATATTTCACAATAATTATTGAATAATGAAAAAAGCAGCAGCTGCACGTCTTCGTCGTAAAATGTCCACGCGGTGTAACAATAACATGTCATGAATTAAAAATCTTTGCAGATCTGTACAGGATCTGTTTTGGAAAATGAATAATTGTAAAATTAATTTAAAAATCACATATCAGTCTCGCCTATAGCCACAAAAAGGTAGGCAGACACATACTGTACGCGCCTGTTTCACTGTCAGCATTTTGTCCGTATTTATCTAATCTTCTAATATATAAAATTCTCGTGTCGCGGTGATTCAACCCTAAATTTTACACACAATAAGCCTATTACTCCCTTACACTGTTATCGACCGTTATTATTTTTTGTACACAACAATAATAACGTGGCAATAGCGTAGCCAATAGTGGCGTTTACAATTATCATTTTACTTTCTCTGTGAAATTATCATTTAGATTATATTCTCAAGTAAATTTATTATTAACTAGCTTATGCTCGTGACTCCGCCCGTATGAGATTTGATTATTGCACAAAAAGTGTTTATCGTGGGAATAAGATGATTCCCGGTATAAAAGTTCCCTATGTGATATTCCACGACATGGTTTATCTATATTCCGATTTCCACCTTAATGTGATTAATAAAATATATAAAAAATCTATAAAAACCTTTACAAACTTTTACGTTTATAATATTAATAAGATTTCATTGCACTGGAAATACCAGGAATTCCTTTCTTGCTGCTTTTATCAATTCACCGAATTTCAGGTATTTATTTTTTAATAGTTTAGGTTGTTTTGGTTTCACTCGCGTAGTTCCCTTTCCCGTGCGAATGTTAGGATTTCCTTTATTATCGCTTCAATGAGATACTACCTAAAGAATATCACAAAATTATACGTTTCTATTAAAAGGTTAACTACGCGGGTGAAACCACACACAGGATAAACTATTCTATAGTTTTTACAACCGTTTATTGTATCACCCGCGTGTCTCTTAGCCTAGATTACTAAACATAGAAACGTAAAATTTGGTAAATGTATTCTTTAAGTACCTTGAATGAGTCTTAAAAAGGAATCTTGTCTGGAATGTTAGTTTTATAATAATAATTTTGGGTACCTAGGAAGGGAAAAAAGATGTATGATTTCAATTAGATTGCGAGTTTCGATTGTTACTATTAAATATAGATACCAGTTATCATTAGGTATGATATAAAATACCGTGACTTGAACTTTGCTGCTGATAATAGATCTTAAAAACTTTGTGAAAAATGTGCTATCCAATAATTCTGGTTACATTTCTACAGAACCATATGTGAGAAAATGTATGAAAACTGGATTTATTGTGCTCTTAGTTACTTTGCTGTTGTTGTTGTCATAGCAAAGCATCCCAGCATTTCTTATAAAATGACATTTATAGTGACCTATTGTTCCAATGGTAGGAACAATATACTCAATAGCACCTATCAATTTATAAACATTTTGTTTAACATTTTATTTGTGCAGCAGCGCGTTTCACGGAAAGATTTATTTCAAATTCGGGATACATTGTTGTTTCTAAACCTTAACTATGAACCATATAATAAAGTAATGATGTTTGTGCTCGAATTTTATTTGATTAATAGTTAGAATAACATTGGACGGATCCGCAATGGATTCGATCTGCCGTGCTATTATGTAACTTTGACAATTTATGTCGCTTTGGTTTGTTCGATAGCCACCACTTTGAACGCAATTAGCAGGTGGCGTGAAATTGGTATTACGTATTACAATTCAATGCGACTGAGGCACAGTGGCTTTCAACAAACCTTTTAACGTCACATCCATTATATTTACATTACGCGGCCTTGAATAAAAACTAAAAACGTCAAATTTCTATCCTTTGTATCTTCTAATTAGTAGAGCTGTTATTTTAAAAAAATCAAGAAAAAAATTTAAACCTTCAAATTTCTATCCTTTTTATCTTCTAATTAGTAGAGGAGTAGTTGTTATTGGAAAAAAAAATCAAGAAAAAAATTAAAAACGTAAAATTTCTATCCTTTTTTCTTCTAATTAGTAGAGAAGGAGGTGTTCGGGGTTACAAAGGGGACCAAAAATCTCATTATTTCAAGCTCAAATGCACCGTTTAAGAGACATGGCAAAAAAATGTGTAAAAGTTGGTTAGGTAAATATGGACCCGCTTGTGTACGATAAACCATAGGTTAAATTAGTATTGCCACTAACGACGCAAGAGCCCTTTTACCAATACTACATTGGTCCAAATCGCGAAATATTCACATGTCTCGATAAACCTACATAAACGCCCAAAATTATGCTAAGTTTCAATTTCATATACAATCAATTAAAAATTGCTCAAGTCTCGTTTTAATTTTTGCCCAAGTTCTAGCTTCTTATAATATATATATCACTATACCTACCTACTCTCCCCAACTTTCTTCCTCGGCAAATCTCAAAATATGGCACGAGCTACCTTATAAGTTTATTAGCCCCGCAGATCCCCGAAGGCAATGGCAATTTTTAATGAATAAATCATTTAATTATTGAAATATCCAAGTTTTTTATTTAAACGTAATATTTTTTTCAGACTGACCTAGATGTTATTAAATTTCATAGCTGCCCTCTAGTTATATAGCAAATGTAAAGATATTCCCAAATCAAATCGAAATTATGGTCACCCCTAGAACATTGTATGGGACATCATTATTTTTGATTTAACACGCGTTGAAAATGGTTTTGAGGGTAAAACGATACGTCATTTTAATGAGGTTAATATGCCGAATAAATGAAAGTTTACACCAAAATCCTAGCAATTATAGGTAGCGAGATAACAGCTTACAAAGTAGCGTTTCGTTCGCGCGGCCACGGACTTTTTGTTTTGGACCGGTATCTCCGGTTTAACTAAACTTCAGTAGTATTTATTGCTTTCATTAGTGTTGACAAATTAAGATCATTTTTCTGGTATAAATTTTACTATAAGAAATCTTACGATTTAAAAAATAATCAACATTCAAGAAACAACGAGTGGAAGATTGCGCGGCCATAACTTCAAAGGCGAATATTTCGTAAAATATTGCTGTAAAGCTTATAATTCTTTTTTTGACAATTTTTGACAAATTCAATCTTTAATTGACAAAAAGAATTAGGTCTCTAACCCATGTAGTTGCTGAGATCTCCGTGGCCGCGCAATCCTCCACGTTTCGTTCGCGCGGCCAACTTTAAACCCTAATATCTTTTTTATTTTTACTTTGACAAATTTTTGGTTTGATGCTTTCGGTTTTGACAAATTTTTGACGGAGTGCTTTTTTTGGTAGGACACCGTGGCGGAGCAATCGAAACGCACACCTCTAAAGTGGCGGTGTTCAAAATGCTTTGATCACGAAGACTTTTCTTAATTTAAGGAAATGTAAAATCGTTAGGGCTTAGGTCAGCACTGTATGGAGGATGGTCAAGAATTTCTACTTTTTCCTGCTTTAAATACTCAATCGTTTGACGACCGCTGTGTGAACTTGCGTTGTCGTGGTACAGGATGATGCGACGCTTTGAGTTAGATTTGCGAAGTTCGGCGATGAACTGTGGTAAACAATCTGTGATACCACTCAACCGTTCTACGATCTTCAAGTGCAACAGTCGCAACATGGTAGGTTTTTGCAACGAACGTGGCCACCATCTTTTTTGAAGTGCTTCGAGAACGAACAACTTTCGTAGGCTTTGGCTCGTCTTGAAAGACCCAGATTGTAGATCGTTGTTTGGAATCAGGATAGTAGGCATAGGAAGGCTACAAGGGCAGCCTTCAATCGTGCAAAGAAATCGAACAACTTCGAGGACTATGCGAGGAAACTCACTGAGTATAACAAGGCCATACGGAAGGCAAAAAGGAAGGCATGGAGGGAACACTGCTCAAACATAAGCAGCATCCCGGAAAGCATGCGTCTCACCAAGGCAATGGCAATAACAAGGTCTAACCATTTAACTACGATTAAGGACTGTAATGGTAGATATACGGAAACTGGGAGTGAAACACTGAGAGTGATGCTCAGGACACACTTTCCAGATTCAATGGCAATAACCGCACAAGCAAATGAAATTGGCTTTAGTGGTGAAAAGGAAAGAAGATGTACCACAAAAGCGGACTGGGTGACCGCCAAGAAAGTAGTAGAACATAACGGGGTTAAATGGGCAATAAATAGCTTCCAACCATTTAAAGCGCCAGGACCAGACGGCGTATATCCGATACTACTACAGAAAGCGGAAACAATACTAAACCCACACTTATGTAGGTTATACAGGGCGTGTATAGCCTTTGGCTACACACCAGAATGCTGGAGACGTGCAAAAGTCATATTTTTGCCGAAACCAGGCAAAGCGGACTATGGAGATCCAAAATCGTACAGACCGATTAGTCTAACATCGTTTTTCCTCAAAACACTAGAAAAGCTAGTTAATAAGCACATTAGAGGGAAAGCACTGAAGAAATATCCTCTTCACAAAATGCAATGCGCATACCAACCAGGGAAGTCAACTGAAACAGCACTTCACCACGTGGTGAGTAGGGCGGAGTTGGCACTGGGTAATCAAGAAATATGCTTAGCTGCATTTCTGGATGTGGAAGGAGCGTTCGACAGGACCACATTCCGAACCATAAAGGCAGCGGCGGAAAGGCATGGTATCGAATCCACAATCTGTGTATGGATGGATAAGATGCTCAAAGGAAGAACAATACTCGCGGAGTTACTGGGGGAGCGAGTGGAAGTTCAAGTCACAAAAGGTTGCCCACAGGGCGGTGTTCTATCCCCAACATTATGGTGTCTGGTGATAGATGACCTGCTGAGGAGACTTAACAGAGGGCCACTACATACAGTTGGCTACGCGGACGACCTCGTGATACTAATCAACGGAAAAGTACCAAGTGTCGTTTCAAACATCATGCAAAAAGCACTGGATACAGTCGAGGGATGGTGTGGACAAAACCACCTATCAATTAACCCCAAAAAAACGGTGATAGTAAATTTCACGAAGAGGCGAACCCTAAGAGGAATGGAGACGCTAAGACTATATGACGAAGAGCTTTGCTTGTCCACGGAAGCGAAGTATCTAGGAGTCATCCTAGATAATAAGCTAACATGGAATCGACATGTGGAAACAGCAACCACCAAATCAATGAGAGTCTTTGGTATGTGCCGTTCCACGTACGGTAAGACATGGGGACTACAACCAAAAGTGGTCCAATGGATTTACACAATGATGGTGCGGCCACTAATAACATACGGGAGTATAGTATGGTGGCCCAAGACTAAACAGGAGAGCTGCAGACGAACCCTGTACAAGCTACAGCGGACGGCATGCATGGCTATGACAGGAGCCTTCAAAAGCACTCCTACGGCGGCGATGGAGATACTTCTAAACCTTACTCCGCTGCACATCAGAGTGGAGCTGGAGCCAAGGAAAGCCGTTCACAGGCTCGGAGCTGAAGGCCAAAGCCGGAACTACGGGCATATGGCGCTTGAGGCAACACAGGAGCAAGGGGTTATGACTATGAATCTAGATAAAATACAGACGGTCTATAACTTCAAAAAGAACTATAGTGTACACATCCCCACGAGAGAGGAGTGGGAGTGTGGAATGCGGACACAGGACAGAAATGTCCAGATATGGTTCACGGACGGATCCAAGATGGAAACCGGCTCAGGTGCAGGGGTTCACAGCGACAACTGCAACATTAGTCAAAGCATGGGCAAGTATGCAACGGTCTTCCAGGCGGAGACCTATGCTATACTGACATGCGTGCAAGAAATGTTAGATAGACGGGTCACCGATGAGACAGTCTATATTATGAGTGACAGCCAAGCTACACTCAAGGCGCTCACATCATGTGAAGTGAAATCCGGATTGATATTGCAGTGCATTGAAAGCCTAAATAGGCTGGGAAGACGCAATACGATCCAATTGGTCTGGGTGCCAGGACATAAGGGCATCGAGGGTAATGAGAGGGCGGATGCCCTCGCAAGGAAGGGCTCGGAGGAAGGGTTCATTGGACCGGAGCCGTTCGTCGGACTCGATTATGGAGTAATAAGACGAACAATAAAGGAGGCAGCCACTAAGGCACATGAAACCCAGTGGCAGTCGACAACAGGTCTAAGACACGCAAAGATGTTTCTGGGAAGCATCGGAGAGGGATGGTCCAAGAAACTGTGGACACATACCAGGGAGCAGCTGCGAAGAATCACTGGAGCGCTCACAGGGCATTACGCAACGAGGCAGCACCTCCACAGGATGAAGCTCACGGAAGACCCGACGTGCAGGTCCTGTGAGGACGCTGGCGAAACCATGTACCACCTGCTGTGCGAATGTGTGGCACTCGGTGCAAGAAGAATTAGTCTTCTGGGTCAAGCATACCCGACTCCGGAGGATTACAGGCACATCCCCCTAGGGAACATATTGAGGTACATGGAGGCGCTGCATAGGCGCTGGGGGGATGGGTGAAGCGATGGGGTGTGGTACAATAGTTTCGGAAGGGACGCAGTGCCGCGGTATCTACCGACCCCGGAAAAAGATAAGATAAGATAAGGCATAGATCCAAGATTCGGCACCACTGATGATGTCGTAGACGTGATTTGACTCTCCTCGGTTAAAGCTTTGCACAGGTTTCTTACACCATCTGAAGCGGGCCGCCTTCTGATCGTTGGGAAGCAGATGCGGTTTCCAACGGCAAACTAGCTTTCTCACACCAAGCGCTTCATGCACGATCTTCTAAATGGTTGTCCCTGAGATACCTAACAGAGCCTCTATCTTATCGATACCTCAGATGACGATCTTCGAGAATTAGTTGTCTCACAGCAATGATGTTATCTTCAGTGAAGGCGGATTTTGGGCGTCCTTCGCGAGATTTGTCACTAACACTAGTATTTCCACGCTGGAATTCTAAATACCAGCGTTCGACAGTCCGCAGACATGGGGCTTCAGCACTGAACACACTTTAGAAGAGGCCTGACACGGTTTCAGTGTTTTAAAGAGCTATAACCTCTTCAAAACACTGAAGCCGTGTCAGGCCTCTTCTAAAGTTGTAGAATTTTTTTGAGTATAAGTTAATATTTTTATATAATTTTTGAGTATAATAAGTTTTGAGATTCAAAATTTAAACACATTCAAATATAGAACAGTTACAAATTCAAAATTGCCGGGAAATATGGAAACGACAGAACTAAAAAGGCATGCCTAGTATTATAGCATTGCATAAAAAATAACTAATCTGCTTTGTTGGGTGTTCCACACAATATATTTATTTTGAATGGGAAATCTTAAGAATTAATTGCCTTTTTGTTGCCTAGTTTGGTGAAAAGCGTTTATTCCAATAAAAATATATATTTAAAAAAAATTGTCGAAAGCTATTTTGACCATTATAAGTTTTTTTTCGTAATTATTTTGTCAAATGTGCCATGTACGCTTATCTGCCACCTCAGTGGTATAAAAAACAATCAAGTACTTGTTGACGCCCGCAGCTCCGCACGCGTGGTGATATTTTCCAGTACCTGTTTCCCACAGGAACTTGTTTAAAAAGTAACTTATGTCATTCTGATATGTAAGTTATATTATTGTTAAGTTTCATCAAAATCCATTCAGTTGATTTTGCGTGAAACAGTAACAAACATCCATACTTTATTAACTTGGTAGTAGCGTTTATGAGAACTTGGTTCATCTACTATGTAATACAGAACACGCATGATGGGGGTCTCATCAGGCAGTTCTAAAAAAGCCTTAAAAAGTATATAAAGCTCGGTTTTATATATTTACCTGCATTGTAAGGCGTAATCTTTCCAATTTCATCAGGTGAAACGCCTAATGCAAAAAGTTTACATACTGGCAGTGCAACCTTTCACCACTATGGACTATTTTCCACCCGTGTATTACAACGTTTGACCCATGACCAAAAATACCTCCAGTCATGGGTTTGTCAGTAGTTTCGAACTCTGACACGGCTTACAATATGTTTCGATCCATGGCACATCCCATTGTAATTTCGTTAATAACGACGCATAATAGAATTTTTTTTTGGCCAACGTTATAACGTCTTTCAGTGACCTTTTGTTTTCCGACAATCTTGTCACTAATTTTTCATTGAAAGCATTAGTCCCTGCGTCATTAACAATTATGATTTTCCTTTTTTCTTTCTAGCTATTTTATTATATCTTGAATATTTTCTGACACAACTAAGTAATTCACAATTCGTCCCGCATAACTTTCATAGAATCGAGGATGAAACTCGTCATCAAATTGTCTTTGATTAAATAAATTTAGCTCTCATGTGCTAGCAACTGCTATTCCCAATATACAATAACTCTGTATTCTGCAATTAATTGTCTCTTTTCTACCAATCCATATATTTCCACGCCAAGGAAGTCTTAGCATTTAATTTAAAATTCTTTAAAAGATAGATCATAACACTTTATGTTCACTGTCGCTTATATCTCTTCCATGTATATGATGAGTATCTCATCAATCTATTTGGTTATTAATATTTAAATCTTGGTTCAGACAAGGCGAGCCTGTTTCAATTTTAGATATATTTTGTCACAATCTGTGTAATTTATGGTCTCATCAGAAACTGCCAAAACTACATTGTCCAATGTTGTTTTAGGAGAAATTGTCGTCCAATTTTGTTTAACTCCAAAATTGGAAAGTCTGTATTATGATCTTACTCTTGGGACAAGGGTTCCACTTGTATCTGATACAGTATCATCTAGTACGTTAATTTCGACTGTCCTTTTTATTTTAAATCCTGCGAAACAAAGTAGCAAAGTTTCCTTACGTTTTCCATAGTGTTTAGGATGAACGTAAATTTTAAATGTAACCAAATCCCCATTACCTCCTATAGGATAATAATCGACCCAGGGACGAATTCGTGATATTTGAGAATGTTTTTTCTTTTTAAGAATTATAATTCTCTTTAAGCATACGAATTGAGGACCTTTGTTTGTTATTTGCAAATTTATGTAACGATAAACATCTCCCATTTTAACTTCATCAAATTTTAACAGATAAGTGACTTCGAGGTAATAATCTTTGCCTACTTCTAAGCTCTTTTCATATAAGTCATTTGGTTTTGTCTCAGGAATTATCATCGGTTCAGATATAAACATATTTAGCGCTCTCCATGAATACCCATCTTGATTGCTTTCTATAGCTTCAACAAAAACCTGCAAAATACGAGTAAGAAATTTTACATTGGTATCTTATGTATACAAAATTACAAACAAAACAATATTTTTCTACCCTACCTTCGAGCCAATGATTGGGTTGGCTAAGTTAACAACTATACAATGTTCATCAAAGAAAATTGAATCATCACATATGCCAAACTCTCCAGTCCAATCAGTTATCACAGCTGACTTCACCATACTCGTTCTTGGCTTAAAGGACAAGATTTCTACTATCTGTAATAATACAAAATATTAATACAACCTGTTGGCAGATAGCAAGAGGGTATAAATTACAGAGTAACTACTGACATAACAATCTTACAGATCAGTATGATGAGTAAGGCAAAGGCCTCTCTCGTGTATTCCTGTCCCACATCCACATCCATGTCACACGTGTAATTATACCGGAGGTAAGTATACAGAACAATCATCTATTATCGTGTAGCCTCCAAACAGGCATTAATAGGATAATCAGATGGATAATGGAAACTAGATGTGATTTACAAGTGGTGACAACTTGGAAACCACATCTAGTTTCATATCTAGTGGTCTCAAGGGATTTGTGTAGCTTAGCATAACAGGATGAGATTCTCCTGTAGTGCACAACAGTGGACCAAATATAAAGCCTTGTGGCATTCCACTAGTGCATTCACCATGAAATGTGTTATCAAGGATGTTTAAATTTAAGTTAATTTATTTTAAGATAAGGCATTGAGGACACCAATGATTCAAATGAGTATTGAGAAACCTAAGCTTAATTTATTACGTAATTATTTACATAAATTTATAATACAGGTGTACAATAAAGTCTTTTAGTGCTACAAGTACATACTTATTTGTAGATACATATTTCTAGTCAATATTGGCCTCATAATACAGACATACCATAACAAATATAAATTAGTAAGAAATAAAGTATCTATTTACCATGTCAAAAGTAATATCCATAGGTTTGTCTTCATCAAATTTAACCTTACACATCAATTCCAACCAATCACCAGGTATAGGAATAAACGGAGCAGTAACTGAACTAAGATCAAAATTCAAACTGCTATTTTGTACATAAACTATGTTGTCCTCTACCCTGTCAACTTCACGAACAAACACATGTTCGATAACATTGTAACAACTCTCTTCTACATTTTCATCTTCATCACCCCAAAATGTTACATAATTTTCAAGAATTTTAAGGATCATTATACTATCATTTTCATCTTTGCGACAAAGATACAACACCTTGTCTTGGACTTGTAAACTCAAACCACATCTGATTGTGTCAAACATGAGTTTTCCATCAATAAGGATATGATCTTCACCAATGTTTGTTATCACACCTAAAAATGGAAATTACACATACATGAACCATTACTAAGTGACTTGATCAATGGGCAAATGGAGTAGGCAATTTAAACTCTTCTTGTTGTTCTCATTGTCAAAATATACATTTCAAATACAGATAATGGTTTAGGACTATTTCCACTCATTCTTTCTTGTCCTTGTCTGGCCTTGTCTCAGGCTTCGGCCAGAGCATGTCCAATGTAAAAAATTTGCACTTGATTGGCAAATTGGCCTCTCCAAATTGTTCTGAATGTGATAATCTGGAGATATTATATTTAACATGAATGTCTCTGGAATGCACCTTAATGCCAATTATTAATGAAGAATACATATAATGTAGAGTAGTGTAGAGTAAGGATGTTTTCTGGCCAATCGATATTCTGAAATGACCAGAAAACTTACCCAATGGTACTCTGCATGGGACGGAAACATCATCCAAACTCCCTTGGCTGATGTTTCTAACTGATAGATTTAATTGTGATTTATGACTTTATTTTTAATTAGCATAGCTGTAATAGTTGTCAATTATAAATAGTTGTAAGCAATTAACTATGGAGGGACATAGTTCAAGACAAATTTCCCAAAAAAAATACAATAAAACGAAAAACAACTAAGAAGACATGATTATGAAAAAGAATATCCTACAGTTTGAAATTGAGGATAGAAAGTATTAACCTGTTCTTTGATAATAAACTGCACTTTTAGCAACCTCCGGACCAAGAGTGGGTTCAACACCTTCAGATTCCTGTTTAGTTACTTTTATATTTAATAACTGGTCTGCCAGACATTGATGCTGATCTTCATAGGATGCAGTCTTGAAATAATCATGAAACAAATAATCATAGAAACATTTTAAATAGGAAACCACCTTCTGTATTTATAGCATAAATACTGTTTTAAAGTTAATTCAAGAATTCAAGCAATACTAGTTATTTTCTTAATATGTTAGTAGTGCTAGTCTTAAATTGCAAATCATCTCACACATGTAACATATTATATTGTAAATATTTTCTAAGATTTGCATAGTAAACATTATGTATAAAAAAGGAATCAGTGGGAAGTAAAAAAGGGATCTTCTTTAAAGGTTTATTTTATGTGGACCACATGTTGTAAATATACCTACATGGAATACTAGGAATTTTAAAGGGATACAGGAGATGGTAAAAATAATATACTTCCTTTTGATATTTTGTTCATACTAATACTACTAAAAACTTGGTAGGTTTCTTGGACCTTTTACAGTTTGATGCATTGAACGTAATTGTACATATTATGTATGTCAGAAGAAAAGGTGCAATCAGGTGCAATTGAAAAGCATTCAATTCAGATACACATAAGCATGTGGCCAATTAGTTATGCATGCATGTGTAATGATGTTTATAGTGGCCCACCTACATGTGGATGATTTGATTTGTGTGGATGTTATTTTGTACAATTTATCATTAGCATGGTTGAGGGACTGGTCCCTCAGGAACCTCTCATAAAGTTTTTGTAGTCTCTTCTACTAAATGAAAGAACTTATATATTATTTTATACCATGTGTTGTACCACATTACCTACTACATACTCCTCTGTATAAATTTAAGTTGGAACAAATGTGAAATTAAACTATCCGCATTCAATTTAGGTTAAAGGGCAAGATAACAAAGAAATCAAGCTTAAAATATAAATTCAACAGTGGCGACTTACTTTCGGTGTTTCAGGTTCTGAAGCACAATACGTAGACTGAGAAATACTACTAGACGCTGACATAATTAAAATGCTTTGTACCTAGCTAAAACTTATTCCATAGTACTGTATATAAATAGGTACCCAAAAAAATGCAATGTGACGCCGTGAACTTCTACTCAAGTGCAAACCTGACAGTCTACTTGACTTATCCATCACCATACCCAATATTGACAATAAAAAAAAACCACTGCACAAACAATAGGTAACAATCAAGTAACAATATCACCAAATACTACAATAAAACTGGACAATACTGGACATAGAAGTTTAGTACTTAAGTTATTGCACTTGCACTGTGTAGATTGGCGCCAATAATCCTTTTTTTTTTAGTTGTATTCACCCATCTTGGCCAGGCAAAGGAAACTTAGTCCATATAGCCTTGTCTTCAGTATTAATATTTTATTATTCATTAGTTTTAGTCATCATGTCTAGTCGTTTGTCGATGTCAAGTCCTCAGTCCTAGGTCCTGGTCCTTGCACCAATAAGGCAATGGATTCCTTATTGTCGCTTTCTCTGGAAATTTGGCACTAATACAAACAACACAGCTATTCATTGCAGTATAACACTTTTCTTCACTAATGCACATGTCCGAACTTTTTATGTTTAATATTTCACCAGTATTTAACAAAAAATACATGAAATTTTACACTAATTTTGAAAAATAATATATGTAAGTGTGCGTCATTGCCAATGTGCGCGCCAAAAGACCCAAAAATCCTTATTACCCATTTTTTGAAATTATTTTATGGCCTGGTTACTGAGACCTTTTACTTTCTTAGTATTTTAAAAAGGTCCCGTCCTCTGCGTCTTAGTCAAGTCTAGTCTTAAGTCAAGGTCAGTTCTCACTCCAGTATAATAGTGGTTATTTATATAAATATAAATAAAAATAAAAACTTATTTATTATTTATTTTATTTTTATTTATACTGAGGTTTTCAGTGGATTTTACGCGACAAGAAAGAAGATCGCATTTCACTGCATGTCTCATCGCTGTCTTTCACGATAGCACGTTAACACAACTTTTATATTTTAGAAATCACCACTCCCGCACATAAAATAATATAAATGCTCTAGACTACTTTTGGAAAATAATATAAAGCAAGCGTCCGCTCTCCACTCTTTTCCCGTGTAGAAATCCCTCCTATTTCCCAAAACCCACGCCTGTGTTGCCAACTATATTTTTGTTGTTGTTATTTTATTCTTCCATATGACAGGCAAAGGTTCTTAGACCATACTAACAACTCTAATCAGTATTTGTCAAAGACCTTACACTTATAACTAGGCTGATTAAGAAAAAAATCGTTGAGCTAAAATGACTTCCATTTTCTTACGAGTTTTTCTTTACTGCTATGTCCTTATAGCAGTAGCTAGCTAAAAACAGTCTTGGCGAGAGAGCTCCGAACGGTACTGTGTCCTTGTCTAACGCGCCGCCAGTTCAATAAACAATTCGATTTGGTAGAAATGGTAGAAAATTTTATATTTTTCTTTTTTTATGATTTAGTAAAATTAATTATTCATAAACTTTGGAACTTATCTAAATATTTCTACAGTTCCTATAATTATTAATAATAACTTCATAGTATTAAAAAATACTCATTAATACTTAGTAAGATTAGTACTTAAATGTTTGGGTTAGGTAATACTAAATGCAAGATCCGCCTGGACTCGCCATCTTGCTTAAAGTTTAGGGTCACCACAAATTTTATTGATCAAATATTTTTACAATCTCATAATAGAAGGTAGGTAGGTACTTACGTACCGATTGTTTTACATCGGAGATGTACCGTTATAAGGTCATTGGATGCTCGTGCTTCGATTTGCGATTGTGGAAATATGGTAAATTCATGTTGTATGACACGGTGCAAAAATGAGTCTTATAACGGTAGCAGCTTTTCTTTCCACAGGTAAGTAACAGCAACAACCACATTTTTTGAGTAACATAGAATTTTGTAGATCACAGATTTATTCAATCTCTTAGTAGTAGGTAGGTAGGTAGGTAGATACGTAGCATCTGTTTAAATTGGAGATGTGCCGGTCACCCTCAGAGTGTACAAAAGGGGCAAAACATAGCATTTTAATTTTTTAAAAAGAACTTGTTTTAAGCCGCTTACGGATGGTGCTATTTAACAGAAATCGTCGTAATAATGCAATGACATAAGCCATGTGTGTACCTATGCGTGTGTGTATCGAACCTATTAATGAGAACACGAGCACTCTTTCTCTTTTTTGCAATAAATTTAATGATTTTTAACGTATATTTCATTTCTCCCCGACTGTATAATATTTTTATATTATATTTTCTTTTAAATATTTTTTACTTACAATAAATTCAGTAGGTTTGATCTAGCGTTTAAGGAATTTGTCTTATGTTCTAATTGGTCATGGTCGCTTATTTAGAATGGGACACACCACCGCCGATAGCCATATCACGTGGACCGATTATTTCACAGTAGTGCACAGTCTAGTTATTAACAAATATGCTGATAGTATGCAACGCGATAGTTTAAAGGTTAGTAACTATAAGGTCTTTGCTATTTGCTTACTATTCATCCAGCCCAGCCCCAAGTCCTTGATATTGTAAATAAAAAATGAAAAACTTTACGTCAGTTTTCTATTAAGACGCTGTTCACTGCAACTGCATCGTATCACTTTCCATCATTCATCCACATTTTCCAACTTACGTCTTTTTCGAAAATAATGTCAATATTTTCATGTACGAGTATGTTTAAGAAAAATATATATACACATCTTCATGTTTAGCGTTTTGCACTATCGTTGATGCCTTGTTGGATGCAAATGAATATATATTAATATTGTGGTACACTCTTTACACAATTACACAACGCCATCTAGCTCAAAGTTAGTTATAAGCTTGTGGCCCCGCGATCTCAGTGTTCTGTAAACGATCACTGAGTTACGCAACTTTCACTATGGCTGGTCCTCGGATGGGTGACCACTTTGTGGCATTTACATTTGCGAGCGTTTCCGTGCTTCGGAAGGCACGTTAAGCCGTTGGTCCCGGTTGCCAGTAAAATGGCAGTCGTTAAGCCTTGTTGAATGCCTTATGCCTGGCTTGAAAAATTTCAACAGCAGGTAGCCACAACCTGCGTCTGTCTATTTCAACACGGCAATGGGCTCACCACTTTTTACGTGGGACAGAAATCCACACGGTGAAAAGTGGGTATATAATATGCCTCTGCCACCCCTTCGGGGATAAGGCGTGATGGATATTTATAAGCTTGTATAGTTGGAATCTAGACATCTGAAACATCTACTAATAAGTTCCTAAATACATACATATTATAAGTATATAGGAAACACCCAAACTCCGAAATCCAACATTTGTGGATTACACAAAATTTGTTCAGACCCAGGAATAAAACCCGGGATCTCAGCGCGGCATTCGCATACGTACACTATACTACCATTGCGCCACCGAGGCAGTCAAATCCTTACAATTTACTAAAGCGCCGGACAAAGCCCGACGGCTTTGTCCGGCGCAAGCAATAGCAATGGCCCGCCCAACGCTCACTGCCACGTATGGCGATTTTTATGGCTATATCAGCATTAATAAAAAAAAACGTCTCTTGGGCATACCCGATACCAAATGACTAGAGGCTGATCCCCAAGGGACACACAAATGAGTTTCATAGTTATATTATCACTACATTATTATAAACATCGGCATAGCTCCGACGACTAAGGAAGCTGTCGTGGCGGAGGGCTATCTTAATCTACTTGCGTCACATAGCATGTTGACAGCTTTTGATGTTCCAACACATACTTTGACCCGCTTAGAACATATTATAGTCAAAACAAAACAGAGTATGAAATATCTTGTTGTACGCACTACTGTTACAGATCATTATAGCTTGGCTTTTAGCTTAAAAAGTGAAAATGATCATTTTAATAAAAGTATTACACTCAACCGAGTTAACTACAGTAATCTTGATAATACGCTTAAAACGTTTGATTTTAGTCCCATCTACATAATTAATGATGCAAACGAAGCTGCAGATTTTCTAGTGTCCTCTTTGAAAAATAGTCTTATGGATTGTACTACACTTATTAAAGTTCCAAGAGGCAAAAGAACAATCAAACCTTGGATCACTCGTGGTTTGCTCAGGTGCATCAATAATAGGGATAACTTACACGCTAAATTTAGATTATCACAAAGTGAGATCGATAAATCCATTTATTTGAGATATCCTAACTTTTGTAATAACCTATTAAAAAAAAAATTGCATATGAAGAAACAGTGTTTACCAATGCGCAGTATAATAATAAAAAGCTATGGGAGGTCATTAAAAATGTGACAGGTACTAACAAGATTAAAAAACCGGCGTCAGAGTTAATTTAAAAACCAAACCCCTTACAATCAATAAATATAGTTAACAATTTTTTTGTAAAAGTTGGTAAAAATTAGGCTGATTCAATTAATAAAAACAACACTCCATTAACATTGCCAAAGTCACAGCACCACCACTACACTCATTTGTACTTCTCCCAGTAGACGAGAGTGAAGTCAGATCATTAATATATGACCTAAAAAAGAACTGTGCGCGGGTTGTGACAATTTATCTAGTGAGCTTGTTAAAAAGTATGTGGACATTATTGTACCACCACTCACTCATGTTTGTAATTTAGTTATAAATACAGGTATCTTTCCGACTGCCTTCAAACGATCTCTTATTCATCCCATACATAAGAGCGGTGCAAGAGACTGTGTCAACAATTATAGACCAATATCTATATTACCAACATTTTCTAAAGTCCTAGAGAGAGCCATAAACAACAGACTAATACAATATTTAGAATCTAAAAAAATATTATCTAATGCTCAATTTGGATTTCGTAGAAATAAATCTACCAGTGATGCAGTTCACGAACTAATTGGCCATATAATCACTAAATAAGAAGAAAAGAAGAAGGTAGTCGCAGTCTTTCTGGATTTAGCTAAAGCTTTTGACACAGTCTCTACACCACTGTTCTTGCAAAAGTTAGATAACTTGGGCATAAGAGGTATACAACTTGAACTTTTTCAAAGTTATTAAACAAATCGATACCAATGCGTCAAAATTGACAGTCTGATTAGTGGGGACTTAGACGTACGTTGTGGCGTTCCTCAGGGAAGTATACTTGGCCCTACCCTGTTCCTCATATTCATAAATAACCTTTGCGAACTTTGTCTTTCAAATGGAAAGATTGTTAGTTACGCCGATGACACGGCCTTAATTTTTAGTGCGGAAGATTGAGAGGAGACTTAAATATGCGCAGACCGGCTTTAATCTAGTCAATACATGGCTCTCCAGTAATGCACTCTCCCTTAATGTTAACAAAACACATTATCTACCCATATCATTGACAACCACCTCTCTCCCTGAACTATCTAATTTTAGCTTTACTTCCCACGCATGTCCTAATAATAGTGTTACTGTATGTGGCTGCCCCAGTTTACTAATAAAAATGAATATTACATACCTAGGGATCGTAATTGATGCGAATCTGAGTTTTAAACCACACCTAACTCTCCTGGCATCAAGAATACGAAAACTCATCTATGTATTTAAGAATCTTAGAAATTCGGCGGACACTGTAATTATTAAAAATACCTATCTTGCAATTTGTCAATCCCTCCTCACATACTGTATCACGGTCTGGGGTGTAGCTGCGATGTCATTCATGCTTCCACTTGAACGTGCTTAAAGATATGTGTTAAAGGTCTCACATTTTCTCCCTTTTTATTACCCTACAGTTGCCTTGTATAACACATGTGAGGTTCTCACAGTCCGACAACTATTCATTCTCTCCACTATACTTAAAAAGCATTCCGAATTTAATTACACTCCTTACAACCATTCACAAAAACGAAGAAATAGGATATACTCACCGGTTCTATACAGATATAGCCTCTCACACAATATGTATTGTTTTCTAGGTAGTTACTTGTATAATAAAATTAATTCTATACTTGATATTATATGCTTTTCCTAAAAATAAATGTAAACAGGTTGTATCAAGTTGGCTGCGGACCCACAGTTATAATGAAACTGAGGATCTTCTTAAAACAATAATATGATCAAAGATGAAACACACACACACACACACACACACACACACACGCACGCACACGCACACACACACACACACACACACACACACACACACACACACAAACACATTCAGACTTATTTATTACCGGTGACACACTGTCCATTGCTTTTTTGTTATGTGTGTGGGAAACCGATATAAGAGTAATCTGTTTGACAGGATCTTCCTAGTTCAGATACCAGTCTCTCACAAGGGTTTTTATTAGTAGTAAGTATGTGATAAATGCTTATCATAAGTAACCTTTGTGGAAGAAAAAATTAATAAAGTTATTATTATTATTATAAAACAAAATCGTTACCGCTGTGTCCCTATTTAAGTAGTTACCTATGCTTAAATCTTTACAATTATACGCAACGGATTTTAAAGCGTTTTTTTTTCAATAGATAGAGCGATTCAAGGGTTTTAGTATATAATTTATTACAGTTTTGTATATATTGCCTAAATACAACGATATTTATTGAAGGCGTCGGAAAAAAATAAGGCTTCTGGGAGCTTTCAACAAAAACGTTGTTAAGATATAACGAAATAAAGTATGATAGAATTATGTATCCTTAATAGGTCTACAGAAAAGTCCGCTATGGCATAATGTCTACCTCATAAGGATAACACTCTTTTAATTGAAAAAAATGTACTGTCAATTTACACCCAAATACGGTAGAATAGAAATACTCTTTATTGTACACCAATTATTAATATTTAGAAGTATATGGAATACAGGTTTTGAAATGTACAATGGGCGGCCTTATCGCTAAGTGCAATTTCTTACAGGCAACCTTTGGATGGAGAAAAATGTTAGATAATAAGTTTTAAATGGGTAGTAATAATATTAGTGTTATAAGAAGATAGTACCTACAATTACTAACAAATATTATGGTCTTAAATTAAAACAATAACAGTATGACCTACTATGCTAAAAATATATACACAAATATATATATATAGGGTCGAGTGTCTCACATTGAACCATACAGCTACATTTAACCACTGCTATATCTCCAAAACGCAACGTTGCCGATCTAGGCTAATGTAAGCAAAAGAAAGGCATATAGGTGTCTTGTTTGCTCACTAGTTTGCGCGGTGATCTCGCGGAAGGTGGTCAATTCCGGAGCATTTTTGTGAAAAGTGTAAAAAAAGGTAAGTTTATAATGCATGTTTATTTTATTTTTAAAGTTTTTCCGGTGTGAAATTTAGATCTTTTCATATTTTCATTGAATACTACGATAATTTGGCTGTCTTATGCACCACGATTCGTTTTGTTATGCTTTTGCTTTATCATATAAATTTTGAGGTAAGTTATGAAAACATGGTATGTCTCAGATTGAACCACTTTTGAGAGGTACACTATTAACCATGGTTCAATGTGTCCACCTACGATTTTTGGTAGTGGGTAAACATTTAGCCACTGTTTACTGCTTTTTTCAATTAAAACACAGTTATACTTACCTTATTGATATAATCACGCCTAAGTACTTTCTCAATAGGCAGAGCTAATACACCCGTTTAGGCTTTTAAGGCATGAAATATATATATATAATAATTAATACATAATAATTAATACATAACAGGTTTACAGTTGACTGTTTAAGAAATCTATGGCCTTATTTAAGAAGGTACCTATCCTTCAATCACGTTTTACGACATCTACGGGAACATACTTAATCATACTTAATTTGTTTCAGAATGGCACGGAAAAGAGTTTTAGAGAAAAAGAAGCGGACATTCAGCTTTCAATATGCTTAAAGCGTTAAAGATGCATAGGTCAGGCGAAAGCATTTGAAAAGCTGCAAATCTTTCAACATCGCCTATCCCACCTTACGCCGTTATCCACTCAAACGTTCACTATCCGTTCGCGCTGCCAGAGCAGCGCATTTTTTGTAATTAACCTATGACCTAATTAACTAAAATCGTGATATCTTGGAAACTATAATATCTAGACAAAAAATTTTAACTACTGAAAAATCGTTAAATATATAAAGATAAAACTTATAGCTATAATAATTTGGAATTTTAATCATAATTAACTGATATATTGGTATAAACACGAAAAAGTCGGTAAAAAAATAAATAAACGTTATTTTTCAAAAATTTGCCATTCACACGAAAAACTAATATGAAACACTATTATTTTTTTTACATAATTAAATTCTTGGAATTATAACGATTAAAACGATATATGACACTAATAACTTATAATTATTCTAAAAAAAACTAAAAATTTGTTAACCCATTAAATAATAACGCAAAACTAAAAAAATGGCGGGAAAATGGCCGCCGGCAATGTTTATACCGCATTTACTTTGAATTTTGATATTGTGACATATAGATATTAAACCTCTAATACACGGGCTTTTTATCCACGATTCTAATGGTATAAAATTCATTCATTAAAACCACAGACAACATTTTTTTAAAAATTTTTGAAATGAGGTCAGTTCTAAAAAAGAAAAGGCAAAAAAAGTCAGCTGCTTTAGCAGCTTGAACGTTTGAGTAGGTAAGTAGTGCAAAATGCGAACGTCACTGATGAGGATCTTATCGACAAAAGACTGATACCCATTTATGAAAATCATTTGATATTTATTGCAGAACAAGAAGACATTTACAAGACCTAAACCAGTACAAGGTGATTTTATTTTGGTAATTTTCAATACCAAGAATATTAAAGTTTATTATGTGGCAAAGATTATTGATGACGATGAAGGAGACAATTATGAAGTTTCATTTGTGCGGCTGATTAACAAAGAAACAATGAAATTCCGGATGCCATTAGAGCCTGATGTGGCACTTATTCAATTAAAGGATATTAAAATGATTTTACCGTCGTCGCCAAAAATTAATGGAACAGAGAGCCGCAACTCGATTTTTAGTTTCCCGATACGAGCCGCTCCCTCTATAAACTGGGGTTAAGAACCTACATTTTGTATGTTCTTTTTTTTGGTTTACTTGATTTTACGTTTGAAAAAACCTTTATTAGGTAATACTTATCTCTATTGTCGATCTCTAATTGGTTATTCAATGATAATTTATGTTAAAGAAGCTATATAATTTTATTCAGTTACCTACTTTAATTGTTTAACTTGTTGATTATTTTAGTAGAACATATTATTATGACAGTACATTTTTTGTGATATTTAAGACTGATAATTGTGATAAAGATTATTAAGCTCACAATAAACTCTTAAGTGATTATGAAAATTATATTTTATTATTTTAATAAGTAATTTCCTTAAAAGTTGATCATTAATGTATACAAAACTAGGTGGTTCAATGTGAATGAAAGTGGTTCAATGTGAAAAATACCCTGGTTCATTGTGCACGTCCTAGTGTACACATTGAACCAAATCTCATTTTTCACAAAATCTTTTATTTTTCTGAAAGTAACACGAAACTTGTAAATTCATAATTGCACATTTTTAGGTATATAAATTCCCTAGCTACACACAAAATCTTGAACGCTTCGAAGCGTAAACAGTGATGTTATGAGCTTTCGAAATTTACCTGGTTCATTGTGGGACAACTTACCCTATATATATATATATATATATATATATATATATATAGATAAACATACAAATATACATACATAAATAATATACATACAATAAACATATCTACAATAATGAACTATAGAATGGTTGAATTATGATGACAAATAGTGCTCTTTCACCATTTTCTCAAAAATGTTCAATGATTTTGCTCGTCTTATGGTTAAAGGCAATGCATTCCACAGCCTTATAGCTTGCACAGTAAATGACTTGTCATAAAAAGTTGTCGAATGCCTAGGCAGTACCTAGGTACTGCTTATTCCAAAGATTCTGATGACCTCAGAGTTCTTAAATGTGTGTCATTGAGAAACATAAAACGTTATTTTAAATAAATGGGAGTTGCTGGAACGAAGAGGATGCTGTAAAGCAATGAGAGAATATGAGTATTCCGACGAAGACGAATCGGGAGCCACTTGAGTTTGTTCCGGTATTCAGATACGTGATCATATTTGCGTAATCCAAATATAAATCTAATGGAGAAATTTAGGAGGCGCTCAAGTTTATCGAGTTGCTCCTCAGTGACATCGAGATATGTAACATCAACATAATCGAGTAGAGAGAGATTCTGCAAGTGCAATTTTAGTGGCCGTCGGCAGAATATTGCGCAATCTACGCAAGGCACCTGAAGTAGCAAACATTTTTCTACTAACTTCACACAGTTGTGCACGCCAGGATAGCGTACTATCAATCAAAATGCCTAAATATTTCACGTTTTCACATATTTGCAGTCGAACGCCATCAAACAAGATATTTGGAAGAGTTGTCCAGTCTACCTGCGCCGACATTCGGGAGCTACCAACCACTATAACCTGTGTCTTTGACGGATTGACGACCAAGCCATATTGCTTGCTCCATTGACAAATGTGTGCCAAATCCGCATTAATAATAGTAAAGGCTGTCGCTAATTCTGCCACTGGAGCCTGTGTATTAATCTGAAGATCATCTGCAAAAAGGTGGTAGGCAGAAAATAAATAATTTGAGATAGAATTTATAAAAATTGTGAAAAGTATTGGAGAAAGCACGCCACCCTGTGGTACGCCGACAGTTGTACTACACCAAGGAGAAAAGGAGTCTTCAACACGAACCCGCTGTCGGCGTCCAAAAAGGTAAATACGAAACCATTCAATTACTGGTGGAGATATATATGTTAACAGAGCGTATAATGCCAAGCAGAAGATGAAAATCTACAGTGTTAAAGGCTTTGCTGAAATCAAGTAATGTAAGAACTGTAAGATTTCCATTCTCCATGCCTATACGCACATCATCGGTAATTTTAACCAATGCGCTGGTCGTACTGTGGCCTGGACGAAAACCTGATTGTTGAGGATTTAGGAGTTGGTTTCTAGTCAGATATGAATTTAATTGGGTATGGACAAGCCGCTCCAAGATTTTTGATAGAAAAGGTAATATGGAGATGGGACGATATTCGGAAACGGAGTTTGGATTTGATTTTTTAGGTATAGGAATGATTATTGCCTCTTTCCAGGCTTTTGGAAATTCGGAGCAGGAAAGGGAGTGGTTTAAAAGATGACACAATACAGGTAAGATTTCATCAATAATAGGTTGGTAGGTAGGTAAATAATAGGTAGGTGCATTGGAGCTGATCGACATTATACTCTTTTTAACATCACACGCAGATAATTGATTGAAAACGAACGGCGAGTAGTTAGGAGTTGGAAGTGATTTTCCAAATCCCATTGTTTTGAGAAATTTCCAGATTTTAGCAGGGTCTCAGATCTGGACAGATTTATAAATATATTGGCGCTGTGCTTTTCTACACACCTTATTGCAGTGATTTCTTATTGTTATGTACTTCTCATAATTAAAAGGCGTAGGCCGCATTTTGTACCTACCTGAAGGTAAGTGTTTCACCCTAACCATACGAACCGGCGCATGTGTATCGTACAACTCAATCAGCTTATCATGGAATACATTTACTTTTGAATCTATTGTCTCTGTCGCTAAGAGTGCCTCACAATCGATATTTCTAGCATCCTGACGCAATCTATCAAGATCCATGCCACTAAAATTGCGTTACATTAAAATTTTATGTTTATGTTTAGGAGGACGAACTTTATACGAAAGATATATTAAGTAGTGATAGGAGAAAGCATCAGCTGGATACTGACCATGCTTAGCCACCAGGTCAGTTGAGGAAACGAGTATTAAGTCGACAAGAGATGGTCTGCAATTAGGAAAGTGATGAGTGGAATTGAAAGGAAGAACTGACAGATTATAAGACTCGATAAGATTAAGAAAAATAGATGAGCGAGAATCATGCTTTAAAAGACAGGTATTAAAATCACCCATAATGATAGTGTGACTGTAAGAGGGCAAGTAACGTTCTAATAGGTTTTCAAAAGAAGAGAAGGAGTTAACGTGCATTGAAGGGCTGTAATAGACACCAAGTAATAATTTTGTATGCAATAGTTCAACCTCCAGGAAGAGGTGTTCACCAGCGTCTGCTCGCAGTGGCTGTGAAGATAAGTCAATAATATTATACTTAATATTATTTCGTAAGTATATAGTTACTCTACCACATTTAGGGCCGATGCGATCATTTCTAATTAAATTGAAATTTGGAAGAGAATAACAGCTTGAAACTAGACATGGTTTTAGAAAAGATTCGGAAATAAGAATAGCATGAATGTTCTTACAGTCAAAGGTTGTTAGCATATCCGGGTAATGGGCGGGAATACTCTGTGCATTTATATGGACGGAGTATATATAACAGAGTACATATAATCCGTATTGCTTTAGCGTTATGGACGGTATTAATCATTATCAATTTAAATACGTTAGTTGATTTAAGAATTTCTTTTTTCTCTTTATACACCATGCAAATTAAATAGATATAGCATAATTAAAATAATAACTATCTTCACGCTGTATACTTTACGGCGTAGTCAGAGAGGACAGATCGCCAGGCTTCGCGATCCATGCATACTTCTTTCGCTTCCAGCAAATTCATTAATCGCTTCATACAGGCACGTCTGGGTATCCGAGAACTTTTGACTTTTCTGTTTTATATATGGTCTTCAAGTAAGCCTCGGCCTAACCCGATTCCTTATACCCCCTACTTTTGCACAATATGTATTCTTCGTCAATCGTTCCTCACTCATTCATCAAAGTAATGCGCCAAGAAATAAATTTCGTGTAACCATAATTCGACCGCACCGTGCGGGTTGGTGCAGGCGTACTGGAGAGCGGAGAAGTAATCAACTAATTTGGATTTTTTTTATATATTATTAAGAAATTAATAAACGACAAGATTAAATGAGTGCCACGGGGTTCGAAGTATGTCACGGGCGAAGCCGGGCGGGACAGCTAGTAGAATATAACTCTGAAAGCGCGCCAACATCACATACTTCGGAAAGTTAAAAAAAAAGCAATTATGTGTTGGATTATTACTTAATCTTTAATTAATTCTTTGTTTTCCTTATTATTTGTCAATGGCAGATCACATCCCATGTATTTATTGTTACTGATTGCATAATTTATGACCTGTTGCCACAAAGGGTCACTTAAAAGCAAATGTGGGTCACAAAACAGGAGTACTGCAACTTGAGCCCTTGTTAATGCAACATTTAATCTTTTGGGATTCTTTACAAAACCTAATGCATGTTTTTGGTCTATAACCACATATGACTCGGTTGTCCTTACTGTTGATATAATAACTAGAGGCTTTTCTTGACCTTGGAATTCTTCAACAGTCCCAATTTTAGGCCGTGGTAATCCCATAGCATCAAATAGAAGACGAATATATTTAATCTGAAAAAGGAAAATGTCGTTAACCAATTAAGATTTTAAGGAAAATTATAATGATAAACCGTTATATCGTAGTGTACGTGTGCGTTCTACCGGCTATGACTAACGGTGCCGAGATATGGACACTAAGGTCCGTATTCCAGAACGTTTCTCAATACTCAATCAACGCTTGCTATGCTAGTTTTTGCCTTTTAAAATCTGCTCTCAAGCGTCGTTTGAGTATTGACAAACGTTCCGGAACACGGCCCTTACAGTGGGGCTAGTCCAGGCCCTCAAGGTTGCACATTGAGCTATGGAGCGTGTTATGCTTGGCGTGTCTTTGAGAGATAAACTCCGAAATTAGGTTATCCGTCAGAGAACAAGCAAGGGTGGTCTACATAGCTCGTAGAGTAGGCACGTTAAAGTGGCAATAGGCTGGCCACATCTGTAGAAGAACCGATGGCCGATGGAGCAAAGGAGTCCTGGAGTGAAAACCGCGAATCGCAAATGTACGATAGGACGACCCCTGCCGATGGACTGACGACCTGGGTGCCGACTCTACTATTGACAAGCCGTAAAATAGAACCAAAATCGCTGTTTTTAGCTGTCAAAATGTTAGTAGACTATCAAAAAACGCAATTGACTAGCGGCAATAGCCGCGGTACGCGTTAGAAGAATTCTCGGCCGACCGATAGAAGTCTATTAGAGTAGGTACGATTGGAATAGTAGACTACGAAAATCTGTCTATTTTGACAGTTTTTATACCAGTGGCTTTCTATTGAGTTACTATTTCGATTCTATTTCGACACGATTGAAATAGCAGACTCTGCCACCTGGAAAGGGTCACAGAGAGGGAATGGCTGCGGAAGGCGCAGTAAAGTGTGTTGTGGCGTAAATTGGAAGAGGCATACGAGGGCTGCACTAAAAGTATCGGGAATGGAACATTTCCACTGTTCCTGTTATATTAAAATCTTTTTAATTGAAAACTCCTTGGTTTTAAAAATCGAATACCATTTATTTTATAAAAAAAAGATTCTCGGTCTTGTCACAAGGTTTTGTCAAACTTGTTTAGTCGTTGAGAAAATGGAATTGACTCGAGAAAATTCAAGAGCAATGATTTATTATGACTTTCGAAGTGGTTTAACTCAAAAACAGTGTGTTGATCGGATGATTTCTGCATTTGGTGATGAAGCCCCATCCAAAACTACAATTTATCGCTGGTTTGCTGAATTTCAACGTGGACGTGTCAAGCTCAGTGATGATCCCCGTAAAGGTCGTCCAAAAACTGCAGTCACCCAAGAAAACGTTGATGCTGTGCGTAAGCTGATTGATGAAGATCGACATGTGACATACCCCGAAATTCAGGCAACTTTAGACATTGGCATGAGTCAAATACAAATAATCTTGCATGAACAATTAGGTGTAAAAAAGTTGTTTTCCCGGTGGATACCGCATTCGCTCTGTGAAGAGCAAAACGCGGCTTGCGTTACTTGGTGCGTCAGAACTCTCGAAAGATTCCACGCAGGATCCTCAAATGCTGTATTCAACATCGTATCAGGTGACGAATCCTGGATATACGTGTACGAACCCGAAACAAAAAACCAGTCACGAGTTTGGGTGTTCGAAAATGAGTTAAAGCCAACAAAAATTGTTCGTTCACAGAGTGTTGCAATAAAAATGGTGGCCACGTTTGTCTCCAAAACCGGCCATGTTGCGACTATTCCTCTTGAGGGACAAAGAACGGTTAATGCAGAATGGTATGCTAGCATTTGTTTGCCACAGGTCGTTTCTGAACTCCGTAAAGAGAACTGCAACCGCCGCATCATCCTCCATCACGACAATGCGAGTTGTCACACCGCGCACAGAACAAAAGAGTTTTTAGAGCAAGAAAACATAGAATTATTAGACCATCCGCCGTACAGCCCCGACCTAAGCCCTAATGATTTCTATACTTTCCCTAAAATAAAGAATAAATTGCGTGGTCAGAGATTTTCATCACCTGAAGAAGCTGTGGACGCCTACAAAACGGGTATTTGGATACCCCAACTTCCGAATGGAATGGTTGCTTCAATGATTGGTTCCATCGTATGGAAAAAAGTGTCAAATTTCGCGGAGAATACTTCGAAAAGCAATAAATACATTTTTAAATAGTAATGTTGTGTCACTTCCTTGATTGCCGAAATTTTCAGTGCCGCCCTCGTACGTAGTAGTAGACTGCCATAAACTGATTCGATTGATTGTTATATTGGAGAGGGGACAAGTCACTCATGTTACACAGCACCATCTAGCTCAAAGTAAGCTAATATAAGCTAGTGGTATGGGGTAACGATACTTAACTGATAAACATACTTATATATTCTCTAAACAGGCTTAGAACCCGACAACTCAGCAACGGCAGTAGTAATATAAATTAAATATTTTACCTGTGCTATGTAAGGCGTAATGATTCCAATTTCGTCAGGGGATATGCCTTTCTTAAAAAGTTTACATGCTGTCAGAGCAACCATTGAAGCTTCCTGGGGATTCAACCACGATGGACTATCTTCTGCTCTTGTATTACAACCTTTGACGCCATGAACAAAAATACCTCCAGTCATAGGTTCGTCAGTAGTTTCAAACAAATCTGACACGGCTTTCAATATATTATCGATCCATGGCAGATCCTTTTGTAATTTTGTAACTAACGATCCGTCATAAAACATTTTGCTGGGCAATGTTATAACTTCTTGTAGAGACCTGTAGTTCTCCGACAATCTCGTTACTAATTTCTCATTGAAACCATTGGCAAAGGCATGATAATCCCTTTGGTATGGAAATGTTTGCAGTATTCTAGACAAATATGATTCATCATAGCCAAATTCCGCACAGTATCTTGACAAGACTATAGGCCCAAGTTGCATTGGATCACCAGCAAGAACTATTTGTCCATTTTCTTTGTCAATAAAGGTCATAGGTATCATAATTTCCGGCTCTAAGGCTTGCCCTGCCTCATCAACAATTACGTGTGTATAGTGTCCTTTGGGTAATGCCACCTGAGCTAAGGTCCCGAGACAATAGCATGTCCCAATAGAGACCCGGTACCTGGCTATGTACGAGGCGGGAACATTTAGATTGATCCCATCCTTCACCACATGTGACGATTTTACCGTGTCCTCTCTAGCCACATTTACAGTAGCACAATAAGGTTTTATTATGTCTGGAATATTTTCCGAATCAACTAAATAATATGCAATTAATCTGACGATTGAATTAGAAAACATTTTTTTATACTCTAACAATCGTTCAGCGATCAAATTAGCCGCACTATTTGAAGGAGCAACAACTAAAATTCTACTATCTGGAATAAGAGTTAGTATCTGCAGTATTGTTTCTACAACAGTTATGGTTTTTCCGGTGCCCGGTGGTCCGTATATACAATACGGCATTGGCCGACACTCTCCCAACAGAATGTTTTTAATAGCTGCCTTTTGACCACTATTCAATTTTTTATTATACCAGTCAATTGAATCAACTTTCTCCATTGGAAGTTGAGGCTGACGTATCTTAATACAACTTGGAAATAGAACATCTCCACCTAAGTTAGAAATAGCTAAATTAATGGCTTGGTGAGCTCTTCTGAAAACAGATCTGCCAAAATGAAATTGAACAGAAACATCTGAACCTGCATAACTTTCATGGAAACGAGGATGAAACTTCATCAATACTAAATCGCCTTTGATTAAATGGATATAGCCCTCATGTGAAGGTGTACTACTATCCCAAATATCATTTACAATAACTCTATCTCCTACAATTAATGAAGGCCTCTTTTCTGCCAATCCCTGTAATTCTATGCCAAGGAATTCTTGGCATCTAATTAAAAATCCTTTTGATATATCATAACACCTCATGTTTACTGTCGCTTGTATCTCTTCCATGTATATGAGAGTATGCCATCGATCCATGTAGTTATTAATATTTAAATCTTGCATCAGACAAGGCAAGCTTGTCTCAATCCTAGATATAATTTTGTTATAATCTGTATGATTTATAGTCTCATTGGAGTCTCCTAAAACAGCATTCCAAACTTTGTTCGGTATGGAAAAGGTTCCAAGTTTTACAGCAACAAAATTAGTACTTCTGAAGGGTCTTACTCCTGGAACAAAGGTTCTTTGGGTTTCTTTTCTCATATTTTTTACCATTGCAACTTTTTCTGATTGTGTCATTTGAATAACTTCTGAATTTCCGTTTATTTCTGGCATAATATTGTCTACTACATTGACTTCAATCATTCTTTCCACTTGAAATCCTTTGAAAAGAATAATCAAAGGTTCCTTGTATTTCCCATAGAATTTAGGTTGGCAGGAAATTTTTAAACTAAATGTTTGCCCTTCAAATAATTTGTGAGGATATTTAATTAACGGACTAATGCTGACTTGAGAATCCCTTCTTTTACAAAGCATTATCCATTTATTTATTATTACCATTCGATCACCTTTGTTAGTTATAGTTAAAGTCATGCTTGGATTATCTTGTAATGTAACCTTATCAAATATTATTGGATAAGTGACTTCAATATTATTTTTCTTTTCTACTTCTAAGCTCTTGAAATCTGTAAAGTTATTGACATCATTGGATTTTGGCTCTGATATTATCACTGGTTCTGTTATTTGCATTTTAAGCACTCTCCATGAATATCTATCTTGATTACTTTCAATAGCTTCAACAAAAACCTGTACAATAAGATAAAGCAAGTTTACATGGATGTCTTATGTGAACAAAATTACAAACTTTTAATACAGTATTCAAGCTAACCTTCGAGCCAATGGTAGGATTACCACTGTTAATAATACAATGTTCGTCAAAGAAAATTTGTTTATCACATTTTCCGAAGACTCCGTTCCAATCAGTTATCACCGCTGACATCACTTTGCTTCTCACTGGCTTGAAGGATAATACCTCTACTATCTAAAAAGAATACGAAGTAGTAGTAATAAAAATAAAGAAAAGGTAAAGTATGTTCAGGTATTTAACCTAGTCCGTACGCTTTTTTTTGTTTTTTGTTTGTTCGGTCTTCGCGATATTAAGTTTCAGAGAGCCCCGTTCTCAAGCGTCTCCTTCCACACCTTCGATATAGTCAACATACATGAGCAACCATCCAGGCTGCTCATGTGAGTCCCTGATGCCGTCTGACAATACGTCTAATATAAAACCGACTAAGGACCGCACCCTGGTGTAACCCGACTACCCCGACGGCGATGGGGACGGGTTTCGTGTCGCCAACAACGGTGTCCGATTTATGGAATCGAAATCGCGGTACATGTCCCGGATATGTCAATTTAAATCTCTGGAATACTATTGGATCGCAGTGCCCACCAGATCATCGTGAAACACAGACTTTGCATGCCTTCTTTTGCATGCCTAGGAACAGACAGTGTGGAGGCGTATTATTTTTCCTGTATTTATCCGCAACAATCCTTAGGTCAAAAACAGGGTAAGTGGTCACATGAATAGGGCGAAACCCATATTGAGACTCTGAGACTAGTACACTCCTGCCGGACCCGGGAGTCAATAATCCTCTCGAAGATTTTCATGATGTGGAATAATAATATAACTTTGATACCACGGTAGCTCACGCACTCCTGCTTTACCCCTTACTTTTCAAGCCTGGAGTATTAATACTCGGCCTCCATCGGTTTGGGATTCACTCAGTAAGGAGTATGAGGTTAAAAAGGTTTGCTATGATGCCCACACCACGGGAACCCATCGCCTTCCAGGACTTAATAGGTTTTACAGACTTAAACGATTCTTCGTGCGGCGAAAAGCAGTCTGGACTTTAACAGGCGTTACTGGTGGCATTAGTCCCTGACTCGTAGGGATCTCCGGAGGCTTCACCACTTTATGTTGTTTATTAGGCAGCTAGTGAAAATTCGAGCGCCAACAATCAGCTCTTCGCATAGCAGGTTGCCCTCAGGGTCTTTTACACAGTGGCACTTGGAAATATCCTGTGCCGTGTGCCGCTTTGACCCTGGAGACTACAGAAGACTTCTTCTGCCCCTCAGAAGATTCCAACTTATCATATAGAGGTTGTAACTTGTAAGTCACTTGTGTCACTGGCTCTGGCTACAGCTCTCTTTGTGGTGCGCTCGGAAGCCCTGTACATGTTATGGTCTTCAAGAGATCAGGTAGCTTGCTAATTTTTAAAGAGGTCTTGCTTCCGTTCTTCTCCCTCCTCCCTCCTCTGGACTGCGTTCCTCCAGTCTCCTTGTCATTTGAGTCCATCCTTAAACTAGCCAAGCACTGCCTTCGCTGCTAAAAGGATAGCAGCATGAAGTCTGTTTCAGTACTATTGAACTGGCTCGCTTTCAGTGTCAGTGCACTATTGTCACCGACAGTTGAGGCGAACTCCTGTGACCTGGCTTCATTAAGCTACCACTATCTGATGCAGCGCTGTCAAACTCGACACGTTTGCATTTGCGCTTCACGCTGAGATCCATGACAAGGAGACAGTGTAGGTGAGACTCTCTCCGGGTATGGCCTTGCAGATGGCACAGTGTCGGCAACCAGCCGGCACAGTGTCGGCAACCAGCCGACACTGTCTCCTTGTGAATAAGAAATCGGTGATGAGATGTTCAGATTTATTTTGGAAAAAAGTGTTCACAATAGCAAGATCGACACACGCGCACATTCTGAGGTCTGATAGTCAGTCCCTTCAGTGTTGCGGGTGCCGTATCCTAAACCACAATGAGCAGGCTCGAGCTCCACACCTCTCACTCACACAGCCGCCCAAACGATTCCCTGGCAACGGAATACTCCGAAGCACTTCCTTGAGTTGACCTCATAACAACATCTTTTCGGCACTGCTTCAACCGGCATATAGCTCATAGGTGGGTATCATTATCACTCATCAGGTGGGTAATAATCCCTTCCATAGGCACCCTCACGATCATAAACCGGTCGCTACATCGATTTACCTCCAACATGTCGCTCTGCACCCCTTCGGAGAGCATCACACCCACCCCATTCTTCCCAGGTGCACCCATGTAGTACATCTTGTAGTATTTCTGCAGAGGTCAGGCTCCGTTGCCTTTCCATTGAGTCTCCTGGAGGAACATCACGTCCACCCTACGCCTGAAGAGTAATATGGCTAACCTATCACTCGCCCAGTTACCGTGACAATGTTCCATATTGCGAAGCTACTGAAATGTTGCGAAGATATGGGCTAAGGTTAACTTCTTTAGTCATGCTCACCCTACAAACGGTAGCCCTAGCTACTAGACTTGCCACAAGCTTCTGAGCGCCGTCTTGTTGCGGCGCTCTATCCCTAGCAATATCCTTTTAAGACTTTCCATTGACGGCCGTCAGACTTCCCAACCTTAAAAGGGGAAAGCCTGTTGTTTGGTATGTCTATTTCAACACGGCAATGGTCTCAGCACCTATTACGTGGGCCAGGAATACACATGGTGAAAATAGGGTATACAATAAGGCGCTACCACCAATAAGGCGTGGTTGATTAACTGTTGTTTGGTAGGTGCACATGCTAAAACGTGAGGTTGACTTGGCATAAAAATATTGAGTGAGTAAGTAAGTAATAAGAAATAAAATATCTATTTACTGTATCAAAAGTAATATCCATAGGTTTGTCTTCATCAAATTTAACTTTGCACAATAACTCTAACCAATCACCAGGTATAGGAATAAACATAGCAGTAACTGAGTCAAGATTAAAATTCAAACTGCTATTTTTTATAAAAACTAGGCGATCCTGTCTTCTTTCAACTTCACCAACAAACACATGTTCAATTACATCATAACAACTCTCATCTACAGGTTCTTCTTCATCACCCCAAAATATTCCTTGATTTTCAAGAATCCTGACTACTGTTATACCATCAGTGGCATTTTTGTGACAAAGGTACAACACTTTATCTTGTACTTGTAAACTCAAGCCACATCCTATAGTGTCAAGCATGAACTTCCCATCAATTATGACATGACTATCACCAATGTTTGTAATTACACCTGTGGATAGAAAGATAACAAAACATGTTACATTTATTTGTGATGTTATTAACATATAGACCATACTAAAACGGTGAGATCGATTTCAACTCTTGTTTTCACTGACAATATATATGTTTGAAACATATAATGTTGGCAACTCCACTTTTTCTAGACCATGTTTTTCATTTGTGGAAATCCCCACAAATATGATGCTGTACTCAGACCTACTAAAACCAATTGTATTCATATCTACATATATCTAACATAACAAGTTACTTTACTTTTTTTTTTCTATACATGATTTGTCATTTAATTTGTGTGTGTTATTGTAGATAAATCATGATTACAATAAAAAACATTTTGAATAAGTTAGGTAACACAATAGGTAACCAACATGCATTGCCATCAGGTGGGCGTTATGCTTGTCTGCCACCTCAGTGAAATAAAAAATAATAATTTAGTGTATTCTTTTGATAAATTCTAGTCAAATTTTTGTCACACACACATTTCCATAAGTAAGCATTTGAAAGGTTTATCAATCATTAGCTATACCAGTTAAACTTGACCACTAGGACATTGTTCCAAGAATTTTACCCCCCGCAACCGGCACTAAACAGATAAGAAGGGATCATGAGGTCACAGTCGTTCCAAGTCTAGTATAACATCTGTAGAGATTCTCGCATGTTAAAAATATACCAGTTATACTTGCAATCTTTTACAAGTAGAAATCAGATGTTAAATATGAGAATGCAGATCTGTACATGCAGATGGTTCCTTTTATTCTTTAAAAGAAAAAAAACGTAACATCATCAAAAACTCATCAAATCATATCTTATGTTCTGCTCACCTACATACAAGGCTCTGCCACATGATCTCATTGTTGTACTAATTGTTGCCATGTGCACACATATTATATGGTAGGGCAATACGGCAGTCTTTTCCAACAATGTCAAAATTTAAAAGTTCTATAACTGCACTTGCATATTAATTAACTACAATTTTTAGTTTATAGTTTTCAAAACCATGAACTAAAGATCTGGGTAGAGTTCAGAAATAACTGGGAAGATGTAAAGATGAAGTTACACAGTAATACACTAAGAATAACCTATAAGTTCAAAAGCTACAGAGATCACAAAGTGAGAATATAAAGTATTTACCTGTTCTTTGATAACAAACAGCACTTTTGGGAACCTCAGGAGCAAGAGCAATTTCACAACCTTCAGTTTCCTGCTCAGCTATTTCCAAATTAACTAACTGGTCTGCTAAATATTGGTCCTGATCTACATCTGATGCAGTCTTGGAATCATCAGCAAACAAATAATTATAGAAAGATTTTAAAAAGGAAACCATTGTGCTGCTTTAAATACTTTTATAATACAAATCCTCTATCATACTCAAATTCCCATTCTGTAGACTTTAAGTAATCCAGTTCTTTTCTCAATGTTAAGATTCGTTTCTGATGTTCTTCTTTTTGTACACTTTTTAAGGATTGCTCAATACTTAAGCCAAGATCAGCATGGTTAAGTGACTGATCGAAATTTTGAATCCTATTTTGCGTAGTGTTCTGAAAAAAATTTTGTAGAGATTAAAATAATTCTATCTAGGGGCCGTTCAAGTATTACGTGAGCAGATTTCTTACCATTTTTTACCCCCCCGCCCCCCTTGTCATCAAAAGTAAGCAAAGCACTTACCCCCTCCCCCTATGCTTACGTAAACATTTTTAGTAATAAATGTTTTTTTATATTGTTATTTTTAAAATAGGAAAATTCATGAAAATATTAGGTTTAACTGATACACATAGAGTAAATGACAAAAAAATATAATCAGAAATAAAGAACATAACTAACATAAAGAATATTTTCGGAACACATTAACAGTCTTCAGTCCATGAAACCTGAATCCATGATTCTAAGTTTTCGATGACATTGGATTGCTGCTCAGTGTTGTGAGTCTGCTCACTTTCATCCGATTTTGGAATGTCTACGTCACTCTCATCGAGCCATTCAACATCTTGGTGCTCTAAATTTTGAATAATGCACATCAGTTCATTAGCACGACGAGCAGCGACTCTTACAGGTCTAACTTTTCCCTCTGTGGGCGTGTTTACTTTTTTATGGATCTTCTCGATGTGACGATTTAATGATTTGACGGAAGCATGATAAAGACCACACGTTTTGCATGTTCGGCTTGAGAGCCTCAATTTTATCGTCGGACAAAAATAATCGTAGGGCATTTGCAAAAAATCTTTGAGGGTAGTACTCAAGCGTAGAGCTAAATTGACTGGAAGATCAAGAAATTGTCCTCCTTCATCCAAAACCAAGTCATCAACTGTTTGTTTTACTTTTGCAGGTGGTGGAAGAAACCTGTTGTCTAGTAATCTGAATAGGCCACTTCTTGGACGACAGCATTCTGTATTTTTACATTTTACAATTTGAAGCAAGTATTGGCTTTCACGCACATGTTCTGAGTACCATTTAATGTCTGGAAATTCAGGAACATTTTGTTCATCAGCCTCAACATATTTTGCAGTAACATTATAGCCATCAATTTCCATTGAACTCCATACTTCAGCTAATACATTTCCTGCAAATTCGAAATTATATCTTTCTAATTGTTCATCAATTGTAATGCCACGTTCATCCAAATGAGACCCAAAATGGTCATGAGGCAGTATTAAACCAGCCAGTTCCCGACTCAGAGGAGCCATTCTTCGCTCTACTCTGTTATCTCTCTCTTCCAGGAGCATTGGTAGCTATAAACAATGCATCGAGATCATGTCGTTTAAAATGTTGTATAGCAAACCCTATGACTTTTTGATAACGCGGATTTTCATCTGGCCCTCCATCAACCGTCATAATTACTACTGGTTTTACTAGTCCATGGTCAGTTTTTGCTAATGGTCGAAACTCTTCAAGTTCGAGAAGCGTCTCGAAATCCTGAGCATGAGTATTAGCAGTAGATGAACTATGCTTTCCACTTCGAATAGCGGTTGTCCTAGCATATTGGAAGTAACTTTGATACCAGCATAAACAGATGGTATTAATTTATGACGCTCAGCGATTACCCAATCGTGGTCAGGTAATTTGATTCTATATTCCATATGCATTAAAAGAGGTGCTTGCTTATTTGCCGCAGTGACGCCAATAGGGACTCGAGCTTTGTCATCTTGAGATAAGAAAAATACTTGATCTGGTCCAAGTATGGATGCTATGTTCTCTAAATAATGGATTGATGTTTCAGCGAACTTGCTATCTAAGTGGCTCTTGTGGTGATCAGTTTGAGCACGAATGAGCCTATCAGGGACTGTCGATACATGTCTTCGTCCCTCTGTAGAATTCGATTTTCTGGGAATCAAACGAAGATATGTCGCACTGCGACTAATGTCAAATCCTAGTTTACGCAGTTCTTGTGTGAGTTCGTCAAGAGTTTTTACGCTGCGAATAGATTCCGTTCGTCTCCTGTCATCACATGCACTCCCAAATAAAGCTATATCCGCAATTGTTTTCAATAGTAATGGTTGATCGTTTTCAAGTTTAGGATGTCCTACTGAATCCCTCAGAGATAGTCTTCTTTTTATTTCAGGATTTTCCTGACAAATATCTTCTAACTTTCTTTTCATACCATCCCTGTTTCTTCTGGGCAACTGCGTTTTGAATCTTCCTGTTTAAAGTATTTTTTGCTGTTTTTAGTTCCTCGCGCAACTTAATGATCTGTTTATCAACTTCAGCTCAATTTGGCATAGTATCTCTGGCAGAATACAAAGCGTTCAGATTTTTTTCGAGTAGAGTAATCTTATTTTTCAACGCTTCTTGAGAAGGTTTTGCTATCTGCATTATTATTATTTTCGCATTGCTCTTGTGATTCATTGCCGGTTTTAATTTAATCTTCTTTCTGTTTTTCAATGTTAGAAAATGGCTGTATAATTTGTGTTTTTTCTGCAGGTTTACTGGTAGAAGACGTTGCCTAAAAATGAAAAATTTCTAAGAGTTCTGCTGGATATTCTCTTATTAAGCTACATAAATTCACCGTATTTAATAAAACCAGCGTTTAAATATTATTGAAAGCTTTTCCCCACAGAAACCCTTCACATACAGATATTGAAAACACCGTGTATTTTGTGACCAATTGCCGGAGTAGATCTTAAGAAATAAAATATCAATCATTTACCTTTTTACTTTGAGATAGGCCATCATATTTTTTACTCATAAATCGTTTTAATTGTTACAGAACGTAAAGAGAAACTTTGTACTTATATTTACTCACCTTGGAAAAAAAATGAAGCAGATTGGATTTATTTTTAGTCGCCGCTTGCAATTCTTCTTCAATTCTCTTAGATACAATAATATCTAGTTCCTTATCTGACTTTGCTTGTAATTTATAATTTCGCCAAACTTCGTTAACTAACTTTTGTACATTTTGCACTTTCGTCCCAGTATGAGATTTTTTAAAACTTTCGAACAGTTTTTGGTATAACTTGGATTTGTCTATATGATATGACATTCTAATAAGATATTTAAATTTAAATAATTAAAACGTTAAACTTTGGCTAATTGCATCAACATAAACACAAATGATAACTTTCAATTCTTACAATACGTTTAGAATCCAAACAAAACAATACTGATACAAAACAGCACTTGCAGCCGGCCGGCACGAGAGTGAATTATTAGACAAGTGAATAGCGCACGGTAATTTCCCTAATGCGCGGTAATTCCCCTAATCAGTTCTCAAAGCGAGTGCCTACGCATTTGTATTATTTGCGGGAATCCCCGAAAAAACTTAAATAACCAACGATGACGTAATCATCATCTAGACCCCCCCACCCCCCATGTCATCCAAAATAAAAGCCCTAACACACGACCGGATTTGATCCGACCAGACAGCGGATTTGATTGGCCGCCCGACCAAATCTTACCGTCTGTAGAGCAGTCCGGCGGACATTATTATTATTAATTGAGTCCGCCTCGATCCGCATCGGATATGATCAATGTTGTCGTTCTAGCTACTATGTGTTAAATTTCCCCAGATTTAATTTAATTTTTCTCCAAATAGACACTTTTTCATAATTTTTTTCCAAATGTTGCCATCTTAGTTACTTTGTCAAAAATGTCCCCAGTACCGATTTTACCTTTCCCCAAAAAATTACTATTTCATACATTTTTTGCCAGAAAGAAAAAAGAGCTACGTTAATACATAACGTAGTGTTTATTTACTCTATGTAGAGGAATACTGCATACCACTTATGTACATAGATAAGTAAAATTGAAATGTGTGTGTGTATGTGTGTATCTGTGTGTAATTTAAAAAATTTGCAGCTTTTTACTAAATGCATATAAAATAATATACTTTATTAGAAACTTTTTAGTTCCACAAAAGTTCCTTAAAACAATAATTTTACCCTAGAGTAGGGAAAATGCCCCTAATCTGAACACCCTGTCTGGTCGTCTGGTCGTCCGTTGCGGTCTGATCCGGTCGTCTGTTGCGACAACAGATTTGGTCGGCAGACTCGGCGGATCAAATCTGTCGAGGTCCGGCAGACCAAATTTGGTCGTGTGTTAGCTCTTTAAAGCCCTAAAAGCCCTAACACACGACCTGATTTGATCCGACCAGACAGCGGATTTGATTGGCCGCCCGACCAAATCTTACCGTCTGTAGAGCAGTCCGGCGGACATAATTATTATTAATTGAGACCGCCTCGATCCGCATCGGATATGATCAATGTTGTCGTTCTAGCTACTTTGTCGTAAATTTCCCCAGATTTAATTTAATTTTTCTCCAAATAGACACTTTTTCATATTTTTTTTCCCAATGTTGCCATCTTAGTTACTTTGTCAAAAATGTCCCCAGTACCGATTTTACCTTTCCCCAAAAAATTACTTTTTCATACATTTTTTGCCAGAAAGAAAAAAGAGCTACGTTAATACATAACGTAGTGTTTATTTACTCTATTGATAAATTTTTTATTAAAGCAATTATTTGCTAAATTTCTCATAAATTTTTATTAAAGTGGAAAAAGACAATTTGATTCGAGACAGGGATTGAACCTGTGACCCTTGCCTAGGCTTTTTCCACTTTAATAAAAATTTTATTTACACTATGTAGAGGAATACTGCATACCAGTTATCTACATAGATAAGTAAAATTGAAATGTTTGTGTGTGTGTGTGTGTGTAATTTCAAATTTGCAGCTTTTCACTAAATGCATATAAAATAATATACTTTATTAGAAACTTTTGATTTCTACAAAAGTTCCTTAAAAAAAAAAAATGTACCCTAGAATAGGGAAAAAGCCCCTAATCTGAACACCCTGTCTGGTCGTCTGGTCGTCCGGTGCGGTCTGATCCGGTCGTCTGTTGCTACAACAGATTTGGTCGGGTGACTCGGCGGATCAAATCTGTCGAAGTCCGGCAGACCAAATCCGTTCGTGTGTTAGTTCTCTTAGCAAAACAGAGACCCCCCCACCCCCCCTTGGTGCTTACGTAATACTTGAACGGCCCCCTAACATGCTTCATTTATTACTACTTCTTTTAGATCTGTGTTCCAATGTTAGTAAATTAAAAATAGTATAATTTAAGAATAATAACAGATGTACAATGTAAATCCCCGAAGTAATATTTGTTACTGTGCAGAGAAGATTATAAATAAATAAATATTGTGGGACACTTTTCACACAGCGCCATCTAGCCCAAAGTAAGCAAATATTAGCTTGTGTTATGGGATCTAGATAACTGATAAACATACTTATATATTTCTAAATAGATACATATTATAGATAAATAACACCCAGAAACAGAATAAACCATCGTGCTCATCACACAAAGTTTTATCCTGGGTGGGAATCGAACCCACGATAAATAATGATGATACAATATAATATATATAATATATATTATGATCAATACATTTAAAATGCATGGCTACTGACTTGTGGAGTTTCAGGTTCTGATGGAGAATAAGTTGACTGAGAAATATTACTGGAAGTCGACATCATTAAAACGATATTAGCGTATATAAATACATAGTCACTGCATAGAAATATTGATTGCGTGAACGTAACTTATGTGGAGAACTGTAGACTTCGTAGATTCTGTGATTACACTTAGAGATAAAGATAATTTTATTTTTATGCTTATTAACAACACAAATACAAAATATGCACCAGCAGAGGAAGTTTTTTTTTGTTATCTTCGTCCATCTTGGGCAGGCAAAGGAAACTTTGTCCATACAGCCTAGTCTTCAGTATTTATTATTTTCTTATAATTTTGTCTTAGTCCTGTCTAGTCGTTTGTCGATGTCAAGTCCTCAGTCCTAGGTCCTAGTCCGTGCCCCAATAAGGCAGTGGATCCCTTATTGCGGCTATCTATGGAAATTTGGCACTACCACAAACAACACCGCTATTCTTTGCAATATATTACTTTCGTTCACTAATGCACTTTTCCGAACTCTTTATGTATAATATTCCACCATTATTAAACACAAAAACACGAATTATACACTAGTTTTTGAAAACAATACACAACAAACGTGCGTCACCGGTCGCGTTGGCGCCAAACCTCAGCAGAGGCAGAAAAAAAAAGGTGAGGTCATCATCATCATCATCCGAGCGTCTGTCCCAGTTGCGTCTCGCGACGCCCGGGGTCCGCTTTCCTACATTTTCTCCTCCACTTCGCACGGTCTTCGGCATCCCCTGTAGTGAGACCATTGGCACGCATGTCATCCCTTACGACGTCAAGCCAGCACTTCTTGGGTCTTCCCCTCTTACCGGGACCCGGCGGGGCTGACATGGCCAGACATTTGTTACCTACGTAGCCCGGCGGTTGCCGCAAGACGTGACCATACCAACGAAGGCGACACTCTTGCAACTTGTCTGCAATGTCACGGACGTGAAGGCTGCCGCGGATGCGAGAGTTTCTCACGCGGTCCATCCGCGTGACCCCACACATCCACCGCAGCATCTTCATTTCCGTGACACGCAGCTCCTGCTTGTGTCACGGACAAAAGGACAGGTCTAATAATGGTTTTGTAGACCTGTCCCTTCAACCGGATCGGCATTTTAGGGTCACAAATGACACCGGTCATCTCCCGCCATTTGGCCCACGCGGCAGCAATGCGTGACTTGACATCGCAATCGATGTCACTGGACGTGTGAAAAACAGATCCCAGGTATTTAACCTGGTCCGTGCGCTCGACCAAATCACCGCCTATGCGGACGGATGTGGGATCTGTCGAGTTTATTGCCAAGTACTCGGTCTTCGCCACATTTAGTTTCAGACCGCCGTTCTCAAGCGTCTCCTTCCACGCCTTTACACGTCGCACCAATCTGCCCCTGTCCGCGTCTGCCAGCGCAATATCGTCAGCATACATGAGCAACCATGGAGGCTGCTCATGTGGATTTCTGATGCTGTCCGACAATTCGTCTAATATTACACTGAACAGAAGCGGACTAAGGACCGAACCCTGGTGTACCCCGACGGTGATGGGGAAGGGTATCGTGTCGCCAACAGCAGTCCGAACCATTGAGTCGGAGTCACAGTACATGTCCCGGATAGTGTCAATATAGACCTCTGGAACCCCTTTGGACCGCAGTGCCCACCAGATCATCGCACGAGGAACACAGTCGAAGGCCTTCTGCATGTCTAGAAACAAACAGTGCAGAGGCGTGTTCTTCGACCTGTATTTCTCTGCGACAACCCTCAGGGCAAAAACAGGGTCCGTGGTCCCATGACCAGGGCGAAACCCATATTGACACTCCGAGAGAGTACACTCCTGCCGGATCCGAGAGTCTATAATCCTCTCGAAGATCTTCATGGTGTGGGACATCACCTTAATACCGCGGTAGCTCCCGCACTCCTGCACTGACCCCTTACCTTTGAAGACTGGAGTAATTATACTCAGTCTCCATTGGTTTGGGATCTGCCCGCTGAGGAGTATGCGGTTAAAAAGGTTTATTAAGATGCCCACACCGCGAGGACCCATCGCCTTCCAGGCTTCGATGGGGACTCCATCGGGTCCGACAGCTTTCCGATTCTTCATGCGGCGAAGCGCAGTCAGGACTTCTCCAGGCGTTACCGGTGGCACTAGTCCCTGATTCGGAGGGAGGTCAGGTAACACATGTAAATAAATTTTCCCCAGATCTTATTATATTTTTCCCAAATTAGTTTTGTATTTGATATTGAGTAATAGGGATCGATTAAAGCTATTATAACTCTTATTTTTTAATTTAGTTTTTAAAAATATAAAGCATTTTAAGAAATAAATTTAAATATTTTTTTTTATATTCAGCGTATTTAATTTTTTATTAAATATTTAAAATAGTTCATTCACAATGACGTCATCAGTTGTAAGATAACGTTGAGCTAAAAAAATGCGGATACGAAGGATTCACGACAGGAACGCCGTTTCTAACGTTTAGAAAAAATAAATATTTAAATCAATAATTATATTTAATTAAAAGAATGAATATTCTTCTTATTCTTCCTTCTTCTCCCATTTGGCATAGGCCTCCTCCAGAGCTCCAGCGCTCCAATATGCTCTGTCCTGAGCAACTCTGGACCAGTAGGGTCCCAAAGTCAGACTGATGTCATCGCACGAACGTGTTGTAGAGTGCATGCATATCCTGTGCCGCTTTGACCCTGGAGCACGCTAACTTATAGATGAGCTTCTGCCCCTCAGCCAGCTTATCATACAGAGGTTGTAAGTGGTCTCGTCTGGCTCTGGCAGCTCTGTATGTGGCGCGCTTGGCAGCCCTGTACTCGTCGCGGTCTTTAGGATATCCGGTCGCTTGCCACTTTTTAAAGAGGGCTTTCTTCTACCTAGTCTCCCTCTGGACTGTGTCGTTCCACCACCAAGTTTCCTTGTTACATTTGCATCCACCCTTAGACTCACCAAGGACTACCTTCGCCACTCCAATAATGGCCGCCTGAGTTTTGTCCCAGTAATCTTAAACTGGTTCGTTTTTAGTGTCGATGCACTTGTACACATCGATAGCTGAGACGAACTCCTGGGACCTAGTTTCTTCAAGCAACCACCATCTGATGCGGCGCTGGTACCGCTCGATGCGTTTGCCTGTAGGCTTTACGCAGAGGTCCATGACAAGGAGACGGTGTTGTGCAGTAAGACTCTCACCGGGTATGACCTTGCACTTGGCCACTTTGCCGATGCTGTGTCGCCTAGTGAGTCCGAAAAACCGATCTGAGTTGCTCGCCTCGCACTCCTGTAAGTGATGAGATGTACGGATTTCTCTTTAAAATACGTGTTCACAATGGCCATATCGGCAGCACACGTTCGGAGGATAGTTTCTCCTTCAGCGTTGCGGGTGCCGTATCCAAAACCACCATGAACACGCTCAAACTCCTCACAAACATGACCGTTTAGGTCGCCGCCCAAATGGATTCCCTGTGACAACGGAATGCTCCGAAGAACTCCCTCGAGTTGGCCCCAAAACGACATCTTATCGGCGTCGCTACATCCGGCCTGTAGGCACTTATCAGGTAGGTAACACAGTCTTTAGCGATGCACGGTCGGTCGGAAACGGTGGCGCTGCACTAATGTACAGTTGTACAGTGAAGTAATTAATTCATAAATTAATTTGCGATACGCGCTACTCACGTGTCGTTGCGCTACGCGATGGCTACAAACAAGACGATCATCGTGAACGAGCTACTGGCGTTCATCCAGAATGCAATCGACAAAATGGACGAGATCAGTATAATGCAGATCTGCAAATGCAATTTTAAGAAGGAGGAAATCTGTATTTGCAAGGCATTCCTGTACCAATCGGTCCACAAAACTGCCCAGATGCCGTCCCGCAGGCGAGATGGAGGAGAACGAAGTGTGCAGGACATCCTTATGACGTGCCCGACTTTGTCGCAAAGGAGTTACACAAGCTCCCACCGGTGGGATTTGACCATGTCGACGTGACAAGACTGCTGAAGGACATCACGTACCTGAAGTCCAGCCTTGCCTGTGTGATGGAAAAATTGGAGGCCTCTGATAAAACTATCAGTGGGCTACAAACTGAATTATTGTTACTTCGTAACTCATTCAAACTTGGCCTATAATAATGTCAATGTACGGCGAGGCGCGGAAAATGCGTCACTGTGCAGTTTCGAGTCAGCAGAATTTGACTCGCCCGACGCTCCGGTGACCGCGGCGTGGGCCTAGAACACGAGCCCGCGCCCCACTGCCCCCGCCGCCGCCTCTTCCCCCGTGACTGTGCCGAAAACGGTCACGTTGCCAGCTCCTGAGCCACGTGACTACGCCGCTGCAACGGCCAGCAACCCAGCAACAAAGGAGAGAAAGCAGAGCAGTGTATCACTGCACCCGTTAAGGCTTCACGGAAGGAGCCTTGTGACGCAGAGGGTTTCACGGTAGTGGTGTAGAAGAAGACGAAGTTGCGCGGGTCAGCTAGTACTTAATAAAGTATTTGTCACGGTCTCTATACTCTATTTCGAACTTCTGCTAACAATACTCGCGCTCTCGTTTAAAGAAACTATGTGTTACTTTTGCGCCAAAAGACGAGTGATTGATCGAACGAAACCACAGATTAGATACAGGGTAAAATATGAGAGAGAGAAGAGTAATAACATAGAACTAATAACCTTATTATTTGCTCAAATCTTAACTACGTAAACCCTTTGTCCTAAACGTAAAAATAACTAATAAAAAGGACAGATTTGTTAGACAAGGTGGAGAAAAAGTTTGTTTCAACGTTTCTCCAAACTTACGGCAAAGAATTATGTCTTCCCCAAAAATTTCCCCACGGTTTCCATTTCCCTATTTACGGATTTTGCCCCAGAATGGGGAAAATACCCCCCATCTGGAGACCCTGAAGCGCTAATGTCATTATGTCAAAAAACTTATTTTTGTTTTGTTTTATTGATCCCGCGCGCACGATCAAGTGGCCCGCGTGCACGAGAGCGATAGCGTGTAACTTTTGTTATGGCTACTATTTTGTCTGTTACACTCCCTCGCTCTCATGCGCGTGGGCTCAGTTGTTCGTGCGACCGAGTGTACAGACAAAATAGTAGCGGAAGCATAAGTTTCACTTGTCATACAGTTTTCATTTGTCTCTCTCGCCGTCTCCTTAGGTAGACACGAGAGCGAGAGAGTGTAACTTTTGTTTCCGCTACTATTTTGTCTGTTACACTCTCTCGCTCTCGTGCGCACACTTTTTAAGTCGCGGGAAAGAGTCGGTGAGAGAGACAAATAGGTCTTGTCATGATGTTTGTTATCTGGGACGACACAATAAACTTGATTTAATATAAATTTATGTAATGTTATGGAGTTAATAAGGATTGAAAAGATCATATGTTTTGCGTCCGATTTTGAAAACATTATCGTACATCAGATCAAAAAGGGATCAAAAAGGTCATACATATCGCAGACGTACTATTCCTCAAGCCTTAGTTACGGACCTTAGTCTTAACAATTCATTTTGAAATATAATTAAAATCAGTCTTAATTACAAAAAGGTATTTCTGGTATTTCTAGTATTTTTTTTGTAATTATTTACGGCTTGGTTATAATAATGATAATAATAAACCCCTCGAGGACAGTCGTTATCTTTTATAGGATTAACGCAACCCTATGAGGGCATAGTAGATTCGCTTTTTGAGTCATCCACTTTCTGATATCAACAAAAAGTGTATCAGAAACTTATTGAAAAGCTCACATCCGCAGGGCAGCTTGTGGCGAGCTGAATGTGCGTGGCTACACATCGGTCCCGATTCCTCAGAGTTTTGTTGCCCTTCTGCACCGGTTAGGATTTAATGGCCTAACGGGAGAGCAGTGAGAGTGCTTCTCCCGGGAGTGCAGCAAATCTCAACTCTGGCTTGCCTTGATTGGCCGGTCTGAGGGAGGGAGCCAGAGCTATATACTCGGGGGTGGAAGTGTCATTTTCAAGGGCATAACTACGGGGAAGCCCGCTCCGGGCCTGTCCCGCGAAGGTGAAACCGGCGCCGCACCGCTCGACACCCCAAGCCGCTCACACTGGTGTTGCCCTCTGTCGCCTTACAGGCTTATCATGCCTATGGTGATTGTATAGGGGGCCCATCTAGTGAGTTGGCGAGTCACCGTCTGCCAATAGTTTAATAATAATATATTAAAAAGGCAGACGCCGTTTTCATCAATAGCTTAAATCACCCAATCCATTTAACACCCAACCCAATAGCCCATTTCATAGTTAGCACATTTCACAATAGTTTAACTCCCATTGGAGGTGATCCATTACCGTTCTTCTACATAAGGCGGGCGTGGACTATCTGCAGTGAGGGTCCCATTCCCTATTAGATTAAAATTTTCAAAGGGCCTCTGCGTTTTGGACCTATGTCTCCATGTAAGCCTACCAAAAGCCCGGGTATCTTCAAGAAAAAAAAAAGAAGATGCCCGAGAAAAGAAGAGACATAATAATAAAAATCATATTAATTTCTCACCACAATTTAGATACATAATTATCGTTCTACATGTACATATTTTATTGTTATTGTGAGAGACTGTTACCTAAACTAGGAGAAATCCTGTATTTCAGGCACCAGTACTTAGTTATTAAGCATATATACAATAGCAAAAAAAAAGTTGTTCTGTTAATTTCCTCTTCGTCAGCTATTTTGCGGACTCTACGCGGGAAAATTTACAAGTGCGGACGCTTGCTGTATATTATTTTCTAAAACTAGTGCATTTACCTTGTATTATGTGCGGGAGTGGTGGTTTCTTTAACATAAAAGTTGTGTTAACGTGCTATAGTGATAATGATATACAGGATGTCCCGGAATGAATGGATAATCCTGGAGTACCTGATTGTACAGCTAACAGGCGTACAAAAAAAAACAAAAAAATATCTCTTGTGGTATGAATAATAAGCGATTTTTTTTAATATATGTCAAATATTTTACTTTACTGTACGTTAATTTACACAACAGCTACAAAAACACGTTTTTTTTTATTTTGTTTGTGTTTTAATATTCATCACAAACTACACCAATAGAAACACAGTAAATAATACGAGTACCACTTGTACTTTTTTTAAAAAATGGTTGTAGTCGTCTTGGTTTGCATATAAATAACCGCCCCGCCTGTTATGTTGTGAAAGGTATTGGGGGTTCCACTAAAGCCGTTCAGGGTTCTGTAGGGATTAAATTCCACTCGCGTTTTTATTTTAATGTTAGTTTTTCGATGGATTCGCTAGTCGTCGATAAGGTTACTGAACTTTTACCGGCTGTCGCAGTCAATACCTCATTATGGACTAATTTTAGAGATTTGCCTTTGGCCGATGATACTTACGCCGTTCCAGGAGATATTGATTTGTTAGTTGGCGCTTCGATTTTCCCGCACCTCCTGTTGCAGCGTAAGGTTCAAGGTCACGCATCGCACCCCGCACCGTTCGCCTTAGAGACGGTTCTTGGGTTTTTATTGTTGGTTCCGCACCCGCTTGTTTTGATTGTAACTCGACAGGGTCATATTGTTGCGCCGTCGAGCCGCTGGACTCCGCTGTCCGTAAATTCTGGGAGATAGAAGAGGTGAACGTCCCTCCTATTGTCAGCCCGGATGATAAACTTTGTGAAGAGTTTTATAGTCGCACGACTACTCGCGATAGTGATGGTCGTTATGTTGTCGCACTCCCCTTTAAGGGTGATGTTAATTCGCTTGGAGATTCGTTTCAGTCAGCCGAAAAGCGCTTCTTATGTTTAGAACGGAAAATGCAGACATCTCCAAAGTTGAAGGAGGCTTACGATAGCGTAATAATAGAATATTTGGATAAAGGTTTCATTTCACCCACGCCCCCCGAAACCGAAGAGACGAAGCACGCTCCTTCGTATACCATACCGCACCATGGAGTTGTCCGCGAGGATAAACTAACCACCAAGTTGCGCGTTGTTTTAGATGGCAGCGCCAAAACTAGTTCGAATGTTTCGGTAAACGATATTTTGCACAGTGGTCAAAATCTCCAAGGTAATTTGTTCGAAATTATAGTTAACTTTCGCTTAATCGCTGTCGCGCTTTCAGCCGACATTAGACAAATGTTTCTTTGTATTGGTGTTCGCGAATCAGATCGCCGATTTCAACGCATTTTGTATAGATTCTCGCCGCAGGAACCTTTACAGGTTTACGAATTTAATCGCGTTTGTTTTGGACTTAAATCCAGTCCCTTCCACGCTCTTCGCACTGTCAAGCAGCTCGCCAAGTGACAGTGAGGGCGACAGTTACCCGAAGGCTAAGGAGACTGTAGAAACTGGTCTGTATATGGACGACTATATTTATTCTGTGCAGACCGAAGATCAAGCTGTCGCAACTGCGACTGAAGTAAATGATCTCATGAAGGCTGGTCATTTTGATCTCGTAAAATGGACTAGTAATTCGCAAACGGTCTTGGATTCGATTCCACCGTCGCATCGCTTGTCGACTGTCAAGGAGTTTGATAGTAATGATACGCACAAGGTTCTCGGTTTGCGTTGGTCACCTTCGTCCGACATGTTTAGTTTGAAGGTTTGTCCTACACCGTCAACCTGCACTAAGCGCACCATATTGTCGTGTGTCGCACGCATATGGGATGTGATGGGTCGTCTTGTACGCAAAGCTTCTCATAAAAGAACTTTGGCTGTCTAACTGTGACTGGGACGATACTCCTCCTGACCACATCATTAAATTGTGGGACCGCTTTAGAGCCGAGCTTCCTATGCTCGAGCAAATTAGAATACCGCGCCATGTTGGCATCTCCGATGATAATATTGTAACTGTCTTAGGTTTCGCTGACGCTAGTGAGAAAGCGTATGGGGGTGTTGTGTACTTCCACGTTCGTAACGGTGATGACATCTCATTTCACCTTATCAGCGCTAAATCTAAAATAGCCCCAAGTAAGGTAGTCTCTCTCGCTCGTCTCGAGCTGTGCGCTATGGTGGTTCTAGCCCAGCTCATTAGTTCGATTGTTAGTAGTTGTCGCAACCGCATTAATATAGATAGGATTTACGCATTCTCGGACTCGACCGTCGCTTTGTGTTGGAAACATTCTTCACCCCATCGTTGGGATACATTTGACGCAAATAGGGTGGCCAAAATTCAGTCGGAATTGGCGCCGCAAAACTTTTATCACGTCTTAGGTACGGACAACCCTGCCGATTGTTTGTCTCGTGGGTTAACAACTGCACAGATTTTGGATCATCCGTTGTGGTTCCATGGCTCTTCCTGGTGCAAAGCCCCACCTGATGAATGGCCTGTTAGCCCTTTCAACCCCGCTACTGTGTCCACGCCGCCAGAGGAAAAGAAAGCCTCTTTGGTAGCTACCGCGCCGCTCGAAAGGTCGCCTATCTTAGAGTTGGCTAGCCGTGTTTCGTCGTGGTCGTTTCTTTTACGTAGTGTTGTTTTTATTTGTCGATTTTTGCAAATCCTTCCTCGTCGCGAGCATGTTACCGCCTTTGACTTAAACAAGGCTGAGTTAATCGTGCTTCGTGAACTTCAGATTTTATTTTTCGTCTGAAATTTGAAATTTGGAATTGAATAAGCCTTATAGTCGCGCTTTTCAGCATTTGAAACCTTTTTTGAAGGATGGCCTCATTCGAGTTGATGGTCGTTTGAGCCAGTCCGCATTAGAGTACGATCAAATGCATCCTATAGTTCTCCCGCGTAAGGATCATATCGTTGATCTTTTAGTTGAAAATCACCATAGGGTGAATTGTCACGCTGGTCCAGATTTATTAATGTCAATTCTGCGCCAGAAATACTGGATTCTCTCCGCACGCAATTTGATTCGTTCGATAGTTCAAAGATGTATTCCGTGTTTCAAACTTCGCCCGAAGTCAATCGCGCCCGAAATGGCCGATCATCGTCCTTGTCGTGTTGTTCAGGCTGCTAAACCGTTCGTACACACGGGTACCGATTACGCTGGCCCCTTCAGGGTAACAGTTTCTCGTGGTCGTGGTATACGCTCTACGGAAGCTTGTGTTTGTCTTTTCGTTTGTATGACGACTCGCGCCATCCATATAGAGTTAGCTGGTGATTTGAGCACGCCATGCTTCATGGCTGCATTTAAAAGATTATTGTCGCGTCGTGGTTCCGTATCTCGAATGTATTCGGACAACGGTACGAATTACGTCGGAGCTCGTCGTAACCTTTCCGAACTACATAATTTTTTGCGCTCTAAACACTTTAACACGGAATTTGCCTACGTCTTAGCTGAAAACCGCATTGAGTGGTCGTTCAATACGCCCACCGCAAGCCACTTTGGTGGCGACTGGGAGGCTAATATTAAAAGCTTAAAAGCGCACCTGTTTCGCGTTATAGGTGAACAGATACTTACGTTTGAAGAGCTGAGCACCGTGCTCACTCAAGTCGAGGCCGTAATGAATACGCGTCCTCTTTGTAGAACCTTGTCTAGTGATCCCTCGGAGCCGCTTGCACTGACTCCAGCGCACTTTTTGAACGTGACACCGTTAAAATACTTACCCGCTTTTGAAATAGAGGAAGATCGACTTCATCTCCTCTCGCATCATGCATTATTGGATAAACTCGTTAAATCGTTTTGGAAGCGTTGGAGGACAGACTATTTGCATACGCTACAGTCACGTCAGAAATGGAATACTCCATCGAACCCTGTTACTGTCGGTACTGTCGTAGTTATTTTAAATGAAAATATGCCTCCATTACATTGGCCTCTTGGGGTAGTAGAAGAAGTTTTCCCTGGGTCAAATGGGATCACCCGTATAGTTCGCGTTAAAACCGCAACTGGTTCGTACTTGCGACCAGTTATTCGCCTTTGTCCTTTGCCTAATCAACAGTAACTTCAATAACAAATTTAGCTTGTTTGATTAGGTTTAGTTTAGTTTAGTTTAGTTCGATAGCATTTGTTTATTTAGCAGCTAAAGCTTAGTGGCAACTGTATAGTCAGTTGATCCTTTTTCGCAGGTAACTCTTCAAGCCGGGGGGAAATGGTTGCGCCGGTATATGATGAAAAAATAGCCGCGTTATTTTTTTCTATGTTTCATCGCTGATCTGCATTTGTTTTTAATTAATTAGTTGTCGACACTCCCCCCGCTCCCCTTTATTCCATTTCTCTTTCGCACCTAACTTGTCTCGCACACGCACCTATAAAGGAGGAGCGAGACAGCTGTTTTACGAGCGCGCAAGTACCTACGCGCGCTCCGCTATCCTCACGTCGACGGCCACGTTTAAGGGCTGGCAGTCTGTCCTAAACCACGCGCGCGCGCGGCCGCTTCGCACCAACTATCGCAATAATTGTATTTTTCATGGATAAATAGTGTTTTCGTGCAAGGAAACCAGGAATTCAAGTCCAGTGACGCCCCCGGCAGCCTCCACCTCAGCATCTCGCAGCAAGCAGCAAGGTAGTGTGCATATTCCTGGTTTTGCATTACTTTTCCCGTCGACAATCGCGTGTAAATTTCATTTTAGTCTTTCCCCGCAAGTACAGTCCACTTTGAATTTACTTATCTTGCCCGCTCAACCAGATTTAATATGATCTCATAAGAGATTTTTTTTTTGGTATTTTTTATTTGTACGCCGTACAATCAGGTACTCCAGGATTATCCATTCATTCCGGGACACCTATGCAGTAAAATGCTATTTACCATCTTGCCGCGTAAAGTCCACTGAAAACCTTAGTATAAGAACTTCCATTATACTGAGGGCAAGGACCATGACCTAGGACTGAGGACTCGACATCGACAAAGAATAGACATAACTAAATTAGAAGATTGATTAAAGAAATATGATATAAAGAAAAAGATTTGGCTAAAAAGTCTTCGTAACCAGGCTATAAAAAAAGTGTGGATTTCACTGGGATTTCGGATTTTCGGATTTCACGATACTGAGATTTATGTTGTTGATATTGATATGTTTGTGTAATAGACTGTTTAATTAGTTGATCTAAATTTGTAATAGAACGATATAAATATGATAAAATTATAAAATAGATTATATTGAAGACAAAATGGCTCAGAAAAAGTGTCTGTATAAAAAAGTAGATTTAGACTACGAAGAAGAAGACTTTTTCACATCACGATGTTTTCAAATCAGCTCAGATGTACAATTTAAGGAAATTCCTTCGAATGGTGAAGAGTATTTATTGAAGGTTATAAAGGAACGCCAAAACTTTGCCCCAGTATCAAAATGTGCCTTTAGTGATTATAAAAAACTATCACAGCAAGTTAACCAAAATAGGTCCCCCTATTTCGAAGAAGTGAGTATGTTTTCGTGTAGGTAAGTTTGTTACAAAACAGGGTTCATCTGATCAGTCAAGAATTTAAGTGTCTCATTGTAGCTGATACATAAGAGTTTACCTTAGTCATGAAAAATTCTTTCACACTATCCATTATGACCACCAGAATATTGGCCACATTACCAATCATGGAAATGTTTGTGTATACTTGTATATTTTACAGATTGCTAATCCAGCAGCACCTGATAATATCAAACCCACAATAGAATGGCAGAATATACAAGTAGCCGATTTCTCTGATGTACGGATGTATGTACAAAAAATGCTTGTAAAAGATTTATTACCTACTGTCATTAAAGATATAAAACTAAGTAAACATCGAGTCACAGACTGGAACCCTGTGTTTAAAGAGGAGCCAACTATGACGCATGTTGTTGGGTTATCACAGTCTGTTATAGATGAAGGGCTAGATCTTTTGAATGAGCAATTGACTTCAGTTAAAGCAGGACACACAATAGACCACAAGACAGGTATGACAATATGTTAGCATTATATTCACTTTTTAGTCTATTTGTTGGGAACAATAGTCAGTAAATAGAATGGTAAATTAATGAACTTCAAATCTGAAAGTTTGATATACTATTGAAAAAGACATCATAATGAAATTTAATTACTACTTTTTCTTTTATTTCTGCTTTTTAGTTTGAACAATGCCAGTTAGTGACTTGATCCTTTGTGCTATACCCCCTCCCTTCCGGCCCGAGCGCTTGTGCAGTGCCTCAATTAATGTCAATATGTTCCTTGGGCGAAGTGCCTGTAGTTCTCTAGTGTTGGATACTCCTGTCTCAGAAGACTCCTTCTTGCCACACATTCACACATCAGATGATACTTCGTTTCGCCTGCAACTTCGCAGGTACTGCACATCGTGTCCTCCGTGAGCCACCTACCTCTAAGCACCCTGTGAGCGCTTCAATAATTTTTCACAGCTGCTACCGGGTATATGTCCACCTTGCCTGGGCCGTCCCTCTCTTTGATGCTTCCCAAAAACATCTTTGCCAATTTGATTCTATTGGGCCTGCACAGTCCAATATGATCTTCCTTGTTTAATGCCCTTGGTACATTTTCTGACTAAAATATTTGTAAGTAAACCAGCTATAATTTGATGTACAAATAAAGTTTTATTCTATTCTATTCTTGTATAAATAGAAGCGCTTGTGGCCCGGCGGTCTTAGTGTACGGTAAACGGTCACTGAGGTACGCAACTTTCACTATGGCTGGTCGTCGGATGGGTGACCACTTTGTGGCATTTACATTAGCGAGCGTTTACGTGCTTCGGAAGACACGTTAAGCCGTCGGTCCCGGTTGCCAGTAAAATGGCAGTCGTTAAGCACGGTTGAAGGCCTTATATTTTAACAGCAGGTAGCCACAGCCTGCGTCTGTCCATTTCAACACGGCAATGGGCTCACCACCTATTACGTGGGACAGGAATCCACACGGTGAAAAGTGGGCATATAATATGCCTCTGCCACCCCTTCGGGGAAAAGGCGTGATGGATATATATTTATTTATTTATAACTGCCAATTTGATGTTCCTTGTTATTTGTACTTTATTTTGATTTTATGTTGAAAATAATTTTATTCTATCGGAGACAACTCGTCTCTGCCTGCGTGTTTTGAAGTCTTCCTGTACCCATTTTTTAAAAACTAAACTATGTGTTATTCATAGGGGTAAGAGCTATTTTATACGTAAAGTTTCATCTCAATCCATTCAGTAGTTTTTGTGTGAAACATCCCTACATTCATACCAACTTTTGCGTTTATAATATTATTAGAGATATACCTAAATTATTTTAGATACCGGAAACCTTGCCTAAAAGGCTTAATATATTTTAGTTTATATCATATTTTTTAAGGTTATTTAATAAAATATCCATCACGCCTTATCCCCGAAGGGGTGGCAGAGGCATATTATATGCCCACTTTTCACCGTGTGGATTCCTGTCCCACGTAATAGGTGGTGAGCCCATTGCCGTGTTGAAATAGACAGATGCAGGCTGTGGCTACCTGCTGTTGAAATTTTTTAAGCCGCCTATAAGGCCTTCAACCAGGCTTAACGACTGCCATTTTACTGGCAACCGGGACCAACGGCTTAACGTGCCTTCCGAAGCACGGAAACGCTCGCAAATGTAAATGCCACAAAGTGGTCACCCATCCGACGACCAGCCATAGTGAAAGTTGCGTACCTCAGGGATCGTTTACCGAACACTGATACCGCGGGGCCACGAGCGCTTCTTAGGTTATTTAATAATTTGTTTTAGATATCTATCTCTATATGTTTACTAAAACAGCGCTGTCTGCTTTTCAGAACGAACACTCATAATTTTGATTTCAATGTACATAAATAATTTGCTTTTGCAATGTAGTAGTACATTAACTTCAGTCAATTATTGATGTGTGAAAGCCAATGTTTGACATAAGTGTGTGATGCACATTGGAGTGTGTATTATTATTTGTATATGACCTGTATTCAGTACTATAGGGAGTAGTGGGATATATTTGGCGACACGGGTTCCCATAGTAAACGCTACATTCGCCATATCTCTTTAGTTATGATATCTATGATAGCAGCATATTCATGTCCAGGTTTGGACAAAGTTCTACTGTAGCTAGTGTGAATAGACATAATAAAACTCCATTAAAATCCCGACCTAACACACGTCATACAGGAATGAAGGTCAGGTCTGCATTCTCTCATGCCCCAGAACATGCTGCTGGCTATTAGGAACATTTCGAGATTTTTATCTCGGTTTGTAGGTGTATTTGAACTAGAATTTGGCTATAAAAAGTACAATACAATACTCTGTATTGTACGCCATAAACTTAGAATAAGAACTTACAATATTTTTCTATTAAATAACTTAAACTATAGGGTACAATCGGCGGTCTAATCGCAAGGCGCGATTTCTTCCAGACAACCTAAAATGGACATAGTGCTATGGATTTGCATCTATAGGCAGTTCATTGGTGCACAGAATTAGGAAGATATAGTTATATTTCTTTTTCTTCTTTTTGTACTTAATTCTGCATAGCAATACTCGCAGTTGTACCTCATATTACCTTCTTCTTCTTCCAGTGACTCTTCAATCCTGAAGGTTGACCGTTAGCTTCCTGTATTCATTTCTATTAGCAGCCAGCCGTAACAGCTGTTCTACGGAGGAAATACCAGTCCACTCCCGGATATTCCGCAGCCATGACTTCTTTCTTCGCCCAGCACGTCTCTTTCCGTCCATTTTGCCCATCATTATCAACTGCAGCAGTATGTATCTATTGTTCCTGAGCACGTGGCCGAGATATTCTATCTTACGCTTTTTGATAGAAGGCAACATTTTTACGGGACATATGAACGCGCTGAAGCACGGTTTCGTTCCTGACCCTTTGCGTCCAACTAATGCGTAACATGCGACGGTAGCACCACATCTCGAATGCCTGTAGGCGTCTTGCAGTGTCCTCTTTCAGGGTTCACGTTTCGCAACCATACATGACGATAGGCCAGACATAGCACATGAATAGCCTGACTCGGAGCTTTATATTCAGTTGACGACAGCAAAGAACTTTCCTCATTTTATTAAAAGAGGCTCGAGCGATTTCCATCCGGGTCTTGATTTCTGGATCGGATTCCCATGCTTCATTTACCCAAACCCCCAAATACTTGTAAGCTTGAACTCAAATCCGGGTTTCTTGAGACTACCATGAACTTGGTCTTGCTTATGTTTATCGACAAACCGGCTTCCTCGCTGTACTCATTAACCTTATTCACAATTGCTTGCAAATCGGTTTCCGATGCTGCAATAAGGATAGTGTCGTCCGCATAACGCAAGTTGTTAACGACCCTGCCTTTGATTCCTATTCCCACTTCAAGGTTTTCAAGAGCATTTGACATCACAGCCTCTAGTAGACATTAAAATGCAACGGAGATAAGATACACCCCTGCCGGACCCCACGACAGATCTCAACGTGGTCGGTTTCCTCATTTTCGACCCTTATCGTAGCCACCTGCTTCACGTACAGGTTGCGGATGATTCTGACGTCCTTATCATCAAGACCAATGTCACATAAAAGACTGAAAAGTTTATGATGTTTAACTCGGTCAAATGCCTTTTCGTAGTCTATGAAGTACAAAAGGACATCAGTTTGCATGTTTCTGCATTTCTGTACGAGAACGTTGAGAGCGAAAAGAGCTTCTCTGGTGCCAACACCAGATCGAAATCCGAATTGGCTATCGCCCAGTTGTTCGTCACATTTTGGCCGTATTCTATTCTGTATGATGTTCAAGAATACTTTTAGGACATGGCTCATCAGACTAATCATACGATACTCTCCACATTTTTTTGCATTTTGCTTCTTGGGTATCGTGATGAATGTGGATTTTAACCAGCCACTAGGAAGATTGCCAGTTTCGTATATGTTATTGAAGAACTGTGTGAGAACGTTCAGTTGGTCTTCTTCCAGTAACTTTAGTATTTCGATCGGTATATTATCAGGACCCGGTGATTTACCTGTTTTAGCAGCTTTCAAGGCCCGCAAAACCTCAGATTTCAACATAGCTGGACCAGTCCGATCAGTGATCGTTGAAATGTTCCTTGATGAGTCCGCAAACATCTCTGCAACATAATCACACCACACTCTCTTTTGCCATTGGTGTCAAGAATGAGTTTCCCATTTGTATCGGTCAGGGTATTCATTGATTTCCGTCTATGACCAACCATTTCCTTGATGTGCTTGTGCGCATTGAAGCTGTCATGTCTACGAAGGAGATCTTCCAAGTGCGCGCACTTATTGCTGTAGTAATCATTCTTGGCTTTCGCAATCTCTTTACGAATGGTGACATCGACTTGCTTATACCGTACTGGATTTGTACCCTTAAATTGCCTCCTGTCTTCCATAAGCTGCAAAATTGAATCTGTCATCCAATCTTGTTTTTTGACCATTTTTGATGGTTGGAGATATTGGTGACATATATCTTTTACATTTCGCTTTAGACTAGTCTACGTGTCGAGGTCAGAGGCATTGGTTTCAGTGCGACGAACGTTGGCCCATTGATTAATGGCGGTGTGGGCCTTCGCTCGTGTGTCGGGCTCAGCAAGCTTCCGTACGTTTGGTCTCCTATCCATTCTCTTTGGCTGCAACTTCTTCAGCTTGCATACTACGTCTACCATCCTGTAGGGTTATGATCTGACCCAATGTCTGACCCGGGGTAGGTTTGCGCCTTCTTGATACAGTTTCGATACCTTCTGTTGATCATAACATAGTCAATTTGGTTTCTTACTGTGACGATTGATCTCAATAATATTACGGTGTCGGGTAGATCATAAGTTTCTTCTATTAATAAATCAGTCTGTTGTCAAACCCAGTGTTTTACTGACGTCCCATTGGCGACGACGATCAGGATTTTTTGCGTGGAGTGTATGCGAGTTAGTTGTTCGAAATGCCGATCGGAAAAATTGAACCTTTCAATTTGAGTTCTAAACAGTGGTACATTAGGCGCGTTAATCAGTACGTTAAATTAAACGATATCAACGATGATTTGAAAGTGTCCATGTTGATAACTGTAGTGGGGGAAGAAACTTACACGTTATTGTGTGATTTGTGTTCGCCGGATTTTCCGGAAAATAAAACTTATGACCAACTAGTGCAACTCGTAATAGAACACCTGGAACCCCAGCGCTCTGAGATAGCTGAACGTCACTTATTTAGATTACGGAGACAACGCCCGGGCGAGACACTTATGGCCTACCTACAAGGGTTGAAACATCTTGCGACTACGTGTAACTTTGGCAAATGCAAGTCGTGTTCTACGCTAGAAGAAAACCTGCGCGACCAATTTGTGTCTGGTTTATCGAGTGAGGCAATGCGATCTAGGATCTTCGCGGAATAAAAAATTCAATATAAAGAGGCGGTGGAACTAGCCCTAGCTCTAGAAGCAGCCGAAAAACATGCCGAGATAAGTGGGACTACGGCAGCGGTGGCGACGACAGACTCAGCAGAGGTGGTCAGCGACAGCAAGGCGGGCGAAGGCCTGCATTACGCACGTGCTGGGCAAGAAGGCCTGCGCTGGCGGCACTCGCAAGCGCCGGACGCAAGCGGCAGCAGAAGTGGTGAGGCTGCTGAGCCCTCGGCCTTGCTGGCGTTGCGGAAAGGCGCACACGGCGGAGCGATGTCGATTTAAAAGTTATAATTGTGATAAGTGCGGTAAAAAAGGACACCTAAAAGTTATGTGCAAAAAAGTATGTAAAAGTGTACGGCATAATTATGTAAGTGACGAATCGGACTATGAGGGTATGTTCAATATCGAAGTCACAAACAGAGGTAACAAACCATATTTTATTCAATTAGCCATAGACAATAAAAACATTAAATGTGAAATTGACACAGGTAGCCGAATATCAGCTATAAGTGAAGATATGTACCACCGTATGTTCTCGAAAAAGAAAATTATCAACGATAATTTAATGTTACGATGTTATTCAGGTTCGCGCATTTATTCATTGGGTTATATTGAGGTAGATGTTTGTCTAGGTATGATAAAAAAAACCGCATTACGCCTTTATATTATAAAGAGTGGAGCTCATCCGTTATTGGGACGGGAGTGGATGCATTCTTTAAAAATAACAAATCTAACTCTAAACGAAATAAATGAAGACGAGTTTGTGACAAAATTACGTCAAGAATTCCCCGAGGTCTTTTGTGATAAACTAGGTACCTGTAAGCGCGGCGTTCGACTACAGCTGTTAGATAGTGAACCGATTTATGTGCGCGCGAGACCGATGCCTCTGGCATTACGCGCGCGAGTTGAAAGGGAATTACAACGTTTAGAAGCCGACGGTACTATATATAAAGTAGATTATTCTGATTATGGAACCCCCATAGTACCTGTGGTATAATCGAATGGGGATATTCGCATATGTGGAGATTATAAGATAACCATCAACCCTAAATTGAAACGCGATTACTACCCACTGCCTCGTATTGAGGAATTATTCTCCAATTTAAGTGGGGGTGAGACATTTTCTAAAATTGATTTGACACATGCCTACGAACAGTGTTTGTTATCAAAAGATTCCCAACCATATACAGCGATAACTACTCATATGGGGGGAACGTATTTTTACAGAAGGACCCCATATGGATTATCCTGTATACTAGAAAAATTCCAAAAAAATAATGGAAGAAACCTTGCGTGGTGTCCCGGGGTGCGTCGTGTTTTTAGACCATATTTGTGTGACGGGACCAAATCAGTTAGAGCATATAAAAAATCTTAAAGCAGTACTCGGACGCCTGTGTAATATGGGGTTAACTGTAAAATTAAGTAAATGTAGATTTTTACAACCTAGTGTCAAATATTTAGGTTTTATTATTAACAAGGACGGCTTACGGCTCGACCCGGATAAATTAGAGGCAATATCGGACGCGCCTAGACCTACTAACGTAACGCAACTCAAAAGTTTTCTTGGAATGCTCAACTATTATGGTCGGTTCATTCCCCGGTTAAGCACTTTATTACAACCTATGCATAATTTGTTAAAAAAGGAGGTCGCATGGAACTGGGATTCTAAGTGTGAAAAAGCTTTTATTGCAGCCAAAAGAAACTTCCTTAGCGAGAGAGTCCTTGCACATTATGAGGAGGGCCGTGAGCTGGTGTTATCTGTGGACAGTAGCGCGTACGGGTTGGGTGCAGTGTTGGCGCACCGGTACGATAACGGTAGCGAGCGGCCTGTTAGTTGTGTTTCAAGGACACTTAATGCGGCCGAACGTAACTATAGCCAACTTGATAAGGAGGCCCTTGCGATCCTGTTTGGGGTGACAAAGCATCACCAATATCTGTTTGGGAGACGGTTTACATTACGCACCGATCATCAACCGCTTACCCACATTTTTGGGGTTAAGGGAGGTTACCCACAAACGGCAGCCAGTCGTTTGCAAAGGTGGGCAGCACGCTTGGCTGCATATGACTTCCATATAGAATTTGTGCGATCGATAGACAACGGGCCGGCTGATGCTTTGTCAAGCTTACCATTATCGCGAGAGGGACGCTTGGTTGAAACCACAGATTATTAAAATATTGTAGAGGAGTCTTTGCCTATAAATTATAAAGATATAGCTAAACAAACCGATCGTGATCCCTTACTCTGTACTTTTTGGATGGCCTTCGGCTCCGAGTTGCGATGCCGAGAAGCCTTACTTTTCCAGAAGACAAGATTTCGTAGTTAGTCAGGGATGTATAATGTATAAGTACAGGATTGTAGTACCGAGCGTTTTACAGAAAAATATTTTAGAAGAAGTACACGATGGTCATTTATGCATAAACAAAATGAAAAGCTTAGCTGGAAATTATATATACTGGGCTAACTTAGATAAGGACATAGAAGTAGTATGTAAAGAGTGTGTGGCTTGTCGTAGCGTTCAAGACGCGCCTGCACACTCACCGTTACATGGAGTTCCCATTTCACCCATGGCAACGCATACATATAGACTTTGCGAACGCCGGAGGCGTCCGGTATTTGATCATGGTAGATGCGCACTCCAAATGGATTGAAGTGGTACCAATGCGAAGTACTACTACCGGGTGCACTATTAAAGTTCTAAGGAGTATTTTTGCAAGGTTTGGCTTACCCTCGCAACTCGTAACCGATAACGGCCCACCGTTCTTATCGGAAGATTTTAAAAATTATTTTAAAAATAATTGTATCCGACACACAACTTCTGCTCTATTTAGACCTCAGGGAAATGGGGCCGCAGAAAATGCTGAAAAAAGCCATAAAGAGGGCTCTGTACGAGAAAGAGGATGTCAATACAGCTTTGTGTAAATTCCTGTTTAAGTACCGCAATTGTGAACATGCTACGACCGGGGTTTCACCGGCAGTAGCATTGCAAGGACGGCGACTACGCAACCGGCTCGACGCGCTGCGGCCAGATGTAGCGGCTACAGTGCGTGTACAGCAGGAGCGTCAAGTCAAGTATGCCGCAGGAGTAGATAGGGGTTTTAACGTTGGGGATTCAGTATTTACCCGCGATTACAGAGCGAGGGGAGACAAATGAACCCCAACAACAATTATTAAAAAGACAGGCCCAGTCTCGTATAAGGTTAATATAGGTAAAGGGATAGAATGGCGGCAACATGCGGACCAGATCACTGCCGCAAATAAAAAAAACAGACACTCGTTATCCCGTATGAATGATACTGAGATAGATGAAACTCCCTTGAGCCCCGGGGTTGGAGAACGGGAGTTTAATAAGGAAGCTGAACGAAATACATTCGAGGATGCATCGGGCTGTGATAGAAAGTGTATGGATGAGTCACAGACAGCGCCACAGCCCGTGGAGGCTATAGATAAGTTGGCACCGGGAGTAGTTACACGGACATCATCGCCTACACCACCGACACCGCCTGGTGCTTCTGCTCGAGCACTGCGTGCAAACTATCGAGCTAAACGATCATTTTTTAATTTAATAGAATAGTAATTATAATATTAGTATGTATATTATACATTGTAACGGATATGTACCTAATTTGTTGTATACATAACTGATTGTAGATTCAGTGGGGAGATGTGTGACGATTGATCTCAATAATATTACGGTGTCGGGTAGATCATAAGTTTCTTCTATGAATAAATCAGTCTGTTGTCAAACCCAGTGTTTTACTGACGTCCCACTTACTACGCGGTCTACTGTGTGCATTGGTGATGTCTATATGTACAGCCGACGTGGAGGTAGTTTAAAGAAGGTGTTCGTAATTATAAGGTCCTTATCCTGGCAAAATTCAATAAGCGTATCACCTCTATCGTTTCTGTTTCCAAGGCCATAAGCACCAGTCACTCCAGGAGTAATGGTCGAACCCACCTTCGCATTCATGTCACCCATAACGATCACTAACTCGTGACTCTTAGTAGTTTTTAATAAGGTATCAATAGCCCTATAAAAGTCCTCTATCTGGCCCATTGTCTTATCCCCTGTGGGCGCATAAACTTGGACAATGCTGATGTTAAATGGTTTGGCTTCTAATTTAATCAACATGGCCCGGTTTGAGAGGGGAACAAAATTTTTGATTGATTTGGAGATTTCCTTTGTGATAAGAATTCCCACACCATATCTTTCCAATCGTTGGTCTCCTCCTGAATAATACAGGACTTAGTCATCCGATACGAAAGTTGTGCCTTGGCCTGGCCATTTGGTATCACTTACGCCAAGAATGTCGACATGCAACTGTTTAATTTCTTTAATAACATTGGGGAGCTTTCCATCTTGTTTTAAACTTCTCACGTTCCAAGTTCCTATTCTAAGAGTTTTCCGCCCGGGGATTCTCAGCACCCCTGTCCCATTTAAGGAAAAAATATTTGACTTTTCCATGAAGCTAACTACTAGGGAATTTAGTGCAGTGGTTTCCCGTTGCCTTCTGTACCAGACCTTTTTGAGATTATTTAGATCTCAAGGCTGCTGAGGCCTCTTCCGACCAGTTTCCTGATCAGGAGTATGGGTATTTTTTTTTATTGGAACTAATCCCACCCACATTCCCATAACAGTGACTCCTGTAAACCAGGATTTACAGCAATGACCAAACCACCAGAAAAGTTACACCGAGCTCGATCTCGGTGATGTCCCAGGAGAAGTTAGCATGTCTTGGAATCAGCAACGAAATTAATCAGAAGATAATGTGAGGAAGTAAGAAAAGAACGTAATGCCTCTTCCCTCCTTTGCAAAGCGGGAGTCCTGGAAAGCAACTAGGTGTAAATCCTATAGAAATAGGGAAGCACCACGGTAATAGTATATTACGGGTCCTATGTGAGCTATGTTTGATTCCAGTAATATGTATGGCAGAAACGTTTAAAAGCAAGAAAATTTACCCTCGATGCCACGAGATCCGCATAGTAAACTACTCCCGACGTTACTTGTAAACAATTAAGCATATTATATCGCTCATTTTGCCAAATGCTACACTCCCAAAGTATATGATGGGCGGTCTGATCATATTTGGCGTCAGCAGTTGAACACTGACAGAACAGTGACTCAACCAGCTTAAACGAAGGCGCCATTTGATGGAAGTGTTCCAACGCAGCTGCCATTCGTCTAAAAGTTCTTCCCGTACATTATCACGATACAGTCTGGCAATTCTATGGCGATCTCTTTCTAACAAAAACCTATCATCCATGCCATCCTTAGCCGTATAGTATAAAGCCACGCGTCTCTGAATTTCGAGATCAACCAAGAGGACCCCTGCCATCGCCGGCAGAGCCTCCGTGCTAACCGTCCTGTAGGCCTTGCATAAAAATATCAATGCAAGGCGTTGACTTTGCGGTAACTTTAAACGTGCAGCACCAATAGTAGCCTTATCTGCCCATACCGGCGCCCCGTAACACATACAGCCTAGATTAGTGGCCCCGTAAACGACCTTCAGTGTTTTGAACGAAAGTCCCCATGTAGCAGTAAATATTCTCGACAACACATAAAAGCTATTTTTAGCCTTTTACCTACAGTTTTTATGTGCTCAACGAATGCAAAATTTCTCTCTAAAATCAATCCTAAATAGCAAACCGAAGTTTTATTTTTAATGTAAACGTTATTGAATTTAATGCTGGTGGTACTTTCAAACTTCCTTTCAAAAGCAACTGAAATGTTTTGTTGGGTGAAAAAACTTAACCTGTTTCGTACGCCGCGCGCAAACACGTGTGGGCCAAGCTCTCGAGTCCTGCACGAGTATTCGACTGAACGAGCAACATACCATCATCGGCGTATCCTGTCATTGAAACTGAAAAAGTCATCAAATCCTAAGTTCCACAAGTGTGGGCCTAGCACAGACCCCTGAGGACAGCCTATTGTTAACGTTTTGGTAGCAGAATAATGACCTAATTTTAAAGTTGTACCTTGTGGAATATATGAATAAATAAGAGAGTAAATATTTCTATAGCAACCGCGAGACCTTAATTTCATTAATAGCATTGGCCACCAAGTGTTATCGAAAGCCCCGGAAATATCTAGGAAGATGGCCAGCACATATTGAGAAACCGATGAAGTGAAAGTCTTTCGCACTGATATCGCTGCGTCAATAGTAGATTTTCCTACTGTAAATCCAAATTGATTTTCGTGAAATTAAATATCGCCCGGCAGGAGCCGGGGTACTATGAGACGCTCTAAAAGCTTTCCCAAGGAGGGCAACAATGTGATCGGTCCGTACGACTTAGGGTCATCTGGCGGCTTGTCGCCTTTTTTAGGAATAATCCGAATATAGCCACATTGCCAAATACGGGGGAACACTCCCTCGTAAATACACCGGTTGAAACATTTAATATTACTTCACCCGACAGCTTGCAAGCCTCCTTTATCATTTTGTTAGATATTTTATCGTCACCCGACGCCTTACCTATGGACAACGACCTAACAATTTCGAGGAACTCATCAGAAGTTGGTAGGTCTGACTGGGGTGAGTATGGTGGATCAAGAGCCCACTGTCTTATTTGTCGGTGATAATCACTATCGTTCTCCGAGCAGTCGTCGGGTATAAGAGAATCCAAGAGGTAATCCGCGGTTTCCTTCAGATCTATAGTATGCGAGTTGTTAATTTTGATATGACGTACATAGGCAAGATCAACAGAACGGTTAGCCCTAAACTCATGGTATATAGGCGACCACGGACCCTCAGCTTCCAGCCCATGCACTAGTTTACGTAGCAAATAACCCTTTGATTTTTCAACAGCCGCCCTGTAATGGGACCTGGCAACTCTAAGAGCAAGTAAAGCGCTATTGTATTCCGCACCGGCACTAATTTTATGCTTTTTAAAATAATTAATTTTTCTACGAGCTCTCCGGAAACGCCTTCGAAGCTCAGCTAAACGATCACTCCACCAATCGCATCTCCGAGTGTTGTTAATAGATCCACGACCAATGGCCACGTCGGCACTGTAGGTAAAAGTTTCTGACATTAACGAAGCACTCTCTTTGACAGACAGGTTACCACGACCAAAATCTTTAGCGTGAGCCGCAAACAGAGAACCAAAGAGCTCCCAGTTTGCGCCCCTACTTTTATATTTGAAATTACAAGTAGTACTTTGCGCCTCTCGGGCATCACCGGGTAATAGCTTGTAAACGATTAGACGATGGTCACTACAGGACGCATCCGGGAGGACACGCCATTCGGATATCGAGACGTCGCCGCGTGAAAGCGTCACGTCAATAGAAGACACCGATAGGGCTTCAAAAAGTAGGTGGTGCATTGGGACAATTGTGTATAGATAAATTCATTTCTGCAATGAATTCTTCGACGGCACAGCGCCGGTCCCTATCGAATACACGTAGTTTGCCATACCATAATGTAGAAGAGGCATTGACATCAGCGCCTATGATTATTCTTTGACCCGCAAAAGACTGCAGGATGTGACGAAGATGGTATAAGTGAGGATCGATATGATGTGAATATTGAAAGTAGCAGCTCACAACAAACACCCTATAGGCCGAGGAAGTAACCTCAGCAACAGCACAATGAGATGTCATGAGGTTGCTCAAAGATGTTACAGTAAAATTTGTACTAGAAACATAAATCCCAGCTCGTGCCTTGGCATGTAATTGTACCACTCTGTTACGCAGGTGGGCGCTCTGATATTGTTCCTGTAAGAGGACAATGTCTAATTTGTTCTCTATTACTAGGCGGTCCAGTTCCGCCGTAGCTGCTCTATCGTTGTGTAAATTAAGCTGTCCTATAATTAGATTTTTCATGTTTCAAGATTTTTTTTTTATTAAATGAATCAACTACAGGTAGTTTGTGCTCAAAATAAGCTGCTGCAGCCTATGCTTATAGGTATGACACTCCCGAGAGCCGCAACGGTGGTCATGTGGCTTTTTAAACCTTTTGCAGGTTATACAGATGGGTTTAAAATCAGGAGTCTTTATGTGGACATGCTCGTGTATCATGTTCCTCGGCGCAATTAGCACAGCTATTGACCGTATTGTTGACATACGAGGAACCCTAACCATAGACCCAGGAACATCTTTAACTAGGATTCGCGGTTTACGACCCTTGGGTTTTTCTAAGCGCAAGCCCGCCGATTTGATTGCGTCCACTGACTCCAACTTCTTAAGTTGGCTATCGCTCGCAACACGAAGTACTACACCCGATTTCGCGGTTTTTTTAATGCCTACAATTTGGAAGCCATCGTCACTGGGCTTGATAGCTTTCATAAGTGCCTGTTTAGTCGCGGACGCCGTTGTGAACTCGGTTGAACGATCAGACGCGGGGTAAGCCACCACACAGGGTCGGGCTGGAAGAGCCTTCACTGCTGCTGGGGCGGGGGCCGACTTAGTTGGCAAACGTAACCTTAGTTTATCCGCATATGACATTTTTGGTTGCTGACATTTAAGTGCTTGCAGTTCTTTGGCCATATTTGCCACCTTAGTTTCGTTGCATGACGATTTTAGTGCCAGAATAGAAATAATGCCGGTCAAGCGCTGGTTTAAATCTATGATAGAAGTTTTATTAGACAAAGTGATTCGCGATCCCTGATCGTTTATTTATATTATTTATTGTAGCAATATAACTGTTTGCCTGCTCGACTCACGTGCAATATTCGCCTTGATTATGGTATTCCGACAAGTCACTATTGACCAATTTAACTGATTGTACCCGTTTGTTTACATCTTCGGGTGTTTGGAAAACCGAAGACATTTCACTAAAAAGTCGCTTTGCCGGTGGCGACCTTATAGTAGCACATACGCGTTTACCTCCCCTTCTATCGGGAGGTTCATCTCGGAAGGGCATTATTTTTAAACTAATTATACAGCACAAATAAAAAAAAAGTGTCTAAATAAAGTGTAAACAATAAAATTATCGGCGCAACTTAATTCACTGATACCCACCCCACACTTAGGAATGAAAATAAAAATAAAATTACCGATTGATAAATAGCAATATTTACGAGATTAATGACAATAAAACCAAGTTTCACTTACTTGTTACCGAAACACAATCACTAAAATAAAACATAAACCAATTCACGAGCTGAGAGAATACAAAGTTAAACCAAAGAAAAATTATTAAAATTACGGAGCGATCGCACATACCCGCTTGCTCAACAAGAGCGAGAGGGAAGAGTATGGGTATACCGCCATTGCTCGGTCGCCAGAGCCTCGTTCGTTGTCTAGCAGGGAGCACCACGCCATCCCAAGGGCTGATAGTCCGGTCAATTTAGACATTCGAAGTTACATAAAGTCCCAACAAGCTGAATTTCTGTGAAGTTGTTTAAAACATAATTATAAACAATGTCTCCAAGTTCCCCATCATTCCCGTTTAAGGAAAAATTTTTATTCAAGGTCAAAGGTCAAAAAAATGAGTTTTTCGCGATTTTCAGCAAAACGGTAAGTTTTATCATAAAAGTACATCAGACAAAAATTGTAGATCATAAAATTATCTATAAAAAATGGATCAATACTTTTTTTCTTACGAGCCACCGTTTCTGAGATATAACGATTCAAAAAGTTATAAAAGTTGTTATCGTCATAATATGCACACGTTTCCACGCCACCTATGAGGTAGTGTACTTAGCGCTTTTTTTTAACGTGGTTTCCCCAGTAGGCCTACTCCACCGGTCGGTTGTGATCCTGTTTAATGTAAAACTATTGCAAAATAACGGAAATTTTCAAAGATTGGGAAAGATAAAAGCGATGTAAATTAAAAAAAAGTGTTGAAGTTTATTTGTCTTATTCGTAAGTTTCAAATTCTTGTTCTTCTTCTTGATCTTCTTCTTGTTCTTCTCCTCCTGCTTCTTCTTCATCTTCATTTTGGATGCAAGTAAATTGCGCCAATAGCGATGTATCGCATGATACTTCGTCGGAGTCAAACGAATCTTCCATTGTTTGTGTTTCAATATTAGAGCACGACCGGCCTTGACAATTTGTGCATGCCAAAGAACAAAACAGTCCGACTTTTTTGCAACCACATTTAGCACTGCATCCCTTTTTGCAGTTGCAAAAAATAGTGTTCAGCAGTTTTTCCGGCGCAGGTGGAAGTAAAGTTTGAACTGGCTCTAATATATTGTTGACCAACTTTCAACCCCAGTCTGTAGGGTCTAGCTGATTACCAAGCCACACTTGAACTTGGTAATATACTCGAAAAAGATGTTGGTGAGCAGCAACTGAGGTTGGAGGAAGACAAGCTAATTGAACTTGTTTTTTATTTTTAGTATTTTTAACAAAACATGCATATCGATGCTTATCTAAACAGGTAGTTTTTTTAGGAGCTCCATACATAGAAAGAAGAAAGCGGATGCCGTTGGTAATAACTTCTTGTTGAGTTGAATTAGTCTTTTTAAAAACTTCAGCACATTGAATTAAATCTTGTTTTTCAAACATTTTGAAAACTGCTGTTTTACCCCTCCTGTAAAATGCAGATGTCGTATCACAGCCAGTTATTGCGTGTAAAAATAGTACATGATCTTGACACTTTACAAAAGTTAATAAACTTTTTGATGAATATATATCTGATTGATGCTGAGCTTTTCCTGGTTTTAAGAAAAAAATAGTTTTTTCAGCTGGCATTCGAGCAGTGAGTAATACAAGTAAGTCAACATCTTCACCAACAACAATAGTTGTTTTTGTCAAATTGAATTGCTCTATTGCTGTTTCAATAATCAATACATCAGCATCATTATTAGCTTGTTTTACCAATATATTTTCAGCCGTAAACTTTTCTTTCAATATTGAAATGAACCGAGACTTGTTGTGGGTATTTGTAAGAAATTTCTGTTGACTGGTTGGGACTGTCATAAGTTCATCAAATAAAATATCAGAAGATGAAGATGTTGCTAAAGTTCGACGACGTTGTTCTGCAGCTTTGATATTTCTCGTGCAATCATCATAGCCATCAAATACGACAGTAACTCTGGAACCAAAATGTCTACGTACATATTGAACGTATTTATCTAAGATAACGTTGAATGTTTCTTCGCTATCCCACACAACGCGGTGTAGTAAGTATCCTCCGTCAATGATGTATGTCGCATTAGTTATAATATCAATATTTACTTTTTCAAAACAATCGTAAATAGTAGATTTCTGTGTTTTACGCATCCCGATGTCATCAAATAACGATAAAGGGTAGGGAGCTAATTCATATTCAAAATATTTTTCTATTTCATCTTGAAATGCTGCAGTAATACTCATGCGTTGGAACAATAATACAGGGTCAATAGGTACTTATTCTTCATGAACTTTTACGGAACTAGTCATAGCTAAGAGAGGAACAACTTTATCAGCGCGTTTTAATTTAATATTATTGAATGTCAGTCCTGTCATTTTTGCCATAGAAGCAAGCCCAACTTCACGAGCTTTTCATGGCAATTTTCATGTATTGTCACAGATTTCTGATTTTTGAGATATTCCGAAAAATCATCAGCTCTTTCGATACTTGCATTAATTAATGTCTTCATACCACGTTCAACAGTAACAACTTCACTTTCAATTAAAAGTTTAGTACAAATAAAACAATATTCAGACATTTTTAATATAAAACTCAAAACAGCACAATATAGGTTAGGATAAACACGTGTTTTCACTACAGAGTGACGCTCAAGACTAACGGTATTTCATTTATTATAGCAGGTATAAGACCCTAGCCACGCACACAATAGAACAAGAAACAGATGTCTCGAAGTTACACTGGCTTAAAGATTAAGGGACTGGGTTTTATTTGACCTGATATTCTTATAGTTAAAACTTATGTATATTTTATATTGTAAGTATAAGTTACAATGACCGATAGAAAAATATTTAAACATTTAATATATAATATTTATATATTATATATATATATATATATATATATATATATATATATATATATATATATATATATATATATATATATATATATATATATATATATATATATATATATATATATATATATATATATATATATATATATATATATATATAATATATATAAATATATAAAATATAACAACTCTAGATGTATATACGTGGCGTACTCATGCATATTATGACGATAACAACTTATATAACTTTTTGAATCGTTATATCTCAGAAACGGTGGCTCGTAAGAAAAAAAGTATTGATACATTTTTTATGGATAATTTTATGATCTACAATTTTTGTCTGATGTACTTTTATGATAAAACTTACCGTTTTGCTGAAAATCGCGAAAAACTCATTTTTTTTACCTTTGACCTTGAATAAAATTTTTTCCTTAAACGGGAATGATGGGGAACTTGGAGTCATTGTTTATAATTATGTTTTGAACAACTTCACATAAATTCAGCTTGTTGGGACTTTATGTAACTTCACCCTCATTTTTTGGTCTAAATTGACCGGACTATGACGCCGCTAGTTATTCTGAGAAGAACGACTAGCGCGGGCAGGTGAGGTTGACACTAGGGCCGGATAGATTTTATGCTCCGTTCTCCCCTTACTCCCCCTATTACCTGATATATTTATTAATGCCTGATCATTTTCAGGACGATGGATTTATACATTGTTGGCAGTTACGAGATACCCACATTTACAAGACACTACAACCAAACTAAGAACCTTAGCAAGAAAATGCTTAGAAATTAGGTAAATACACTATTTTAGTAACTAATGTCATACTAAATAGTTCATGGTTAAATATGCCATTAGCTGATCCCCGCGGCTTCGCCCCTTCGCACCCTTTTAATGCCGCCGTTTATTACTTTTACAATAATGTATGAAATTTTGCCTTATTTGTTCACACTTATGATTACTACTCTGCTCTCTAGGCTAGTAGCGAGATGATATATAGCATATAGCCTTGACTGCTGGACGTAGGCCTCTCCCAATTTTTATTATGGGAGGGTGTTCCCTTAAAGGTAACTATTATAATAGATTGACGAAGCAGATTTATGTAGCGAAATTTAATGGCAGGTCAAGAGTACCCTTGACCGGAGAGCGTGTATGAAAACACTCATGAACGTAGAAGAAGCGTAAGTGGTGTCAGGATCGTAGCAAGTAGAAAACCATAGTCTTTGCCTACCCCAATGGAAACAGGCGTGATAATATGTATGTATGTATGTATTATCTTTTACTTTAATCGTTCCATTATGAAGCGCTCGTGGCCCCGCGGTCTCAGTGTTCTGTAAACGATCACTGAGTTACGCAACTTTCACTATGGCTGGTCCTCGGATGGGTGACCACTTTGTGGCATTTACATTTGCGAGCGTTTCCGTGCTTCGGAAGGCACGTTAAGCCGTTGGTCCCGGTTGCCAGTAAAATGGCAGTCGTTAAGCCTGCCTAAATAGGCGGCTTAAAAAAATTTCAACAGCAGTTAGCCACAGCCTGCGTCTGTCTATTTCAACACGGCAATGGGCTCACCACCTATTACGTGGGACAGGTATCCACACGGTGAAAAGTGGGCATATAATATGCCTCTGCCACCCCTTCGGGGATAAGGCGTGATGGATATTTTATTTATATTTCGTCATCGTCGTATGAAAACGTATTGCTTCATGAAATTATATCATAATAAAATTATACGTATTATCAGTCACGTTTTTTGTATCCGAAGGTGTAGGTAGAAGCATACTATACGCCCACACTTCGCAGTATGCATTGTTACACTTCAAGTAAGCTACGTTTATTTTTGGTATTGGCACAAAAATTCCAGGCGCAGATTTTGGCGACCTGCTCTTGAAATTTTTCAAGCCGCCCATAATGGCTTTGACTTGACTTAACAACTGTCATATTACTGGCAACCGGTACTAACGGTTTAACATACCTTCCGTTGCCCGGGCAGTCACCTACCTGACTGAGGTGGTACTCAGGTCGGACTCACGTAGGTGACTGCTATTTGGTATTACCCATAGCGAGAGATCCTTAACATAGTGATCGTTTACAGAATACTAATTAAGGCTAGAAAAATTGATCGTTTTTTCTTTTGATTTTTCAGGTCTAGAATAAATCCCATAGAAGAAAATGCAAAAGAACTTGCAGGACCAATGAATCTGTTCATATGTTTAGTATCAAGATATTTTGGACAAAAAGACTTGGCAGACTAGCATCATTGTGTTGTGAGGTGTAAAGGACTATGCCTAGGTATTTGTTAGACAATGTGATCACAAAGTGTTTTATATTTGTATAAATATTTTGTATTTGCAATATGTACATATATTTGTACTAAAATAACATTGTATAAAACAACTGTGGTTGTTTGGTTTGACCAGTAAATTTTGTACTAAGAAATTCGTCCAAAATGCACGAATATATTTTAACCGGCCACCTATTCCGCCTGCACAGTGTGTAGGAACCTAAACACAAGCAATTTCTGTTAACTGGAGGGTTTATCTATTCTTGGAATTTTCGTCGTTCGTAAAAAGCATTCTTTAGGAATAAAAGGAATTTCATTAGAAGTTTTCTACATTTAAATATTCAAAATAAAATTCATATTCAATATATGAAACTGGGAACAACTGGTAGATTGAAAGGGTTATTCACCATCTCGACACGAGACACTGGGCACACATGCGTTCAGTTGGTGAAACTCCAAATATGATCATTTATTATTATTTCATCTGGACACTAGGATTTTTACTCGTGTCCACATAGTGAAACCCAAATTAAATCACTTTCATATCGTTAACTGGCATACCTAATTTTTTTGCGAAAATGAGTACAGTCAGGTTCAGAATCGCTTTCGTCATTGAACTATTAAAGTCATTGAATAAAATCACGTTTTTCTTGAAACATCTTATTATCTCGACTGTAAGACAAATTTGGAATTAAAACAAATACTTTTATCATTATTATAAATCATTTATTAGGTTATTTATGTCTATTTCAACACTGCAATAGTCTCATTTCTTATTACATGGGGCCGGATACATACGGTGAAAAGTGAGCGTATTATATGCCTCTGCCTCCCCAAGTGATAAGGCGTGATTGATAAAATAAATTATTTATTAGGCTGACATGAATGACGTTTTTACAAATAAAGATACACTTTTTCTCTTTTACTTAATTTTTTCTTCTGTACAGTCACCGATGTTAATTTATCCTGATTCATACTCTCTTACAGTGGCTGCAATCATAGAACTTATTTAGACGGTTTAATTTTTTTCCTTGATATTCAATCCATCATTTACCCGACGCCAAAAATCAGTCATATCTCTTTTGATTGCGATCAAAAACTACCATAATTGGTTTTCGTGTTACTTTTTTTTTTGCTATTCCTGCATTCCACGCCTCAACAGAATTAGTAGTGCAATGATGCTCTTTATAGCAGTTGAATGTGTTAACATATTCAGAATTGTTATCGAGCCACGTTTACATAAAATATTCGTTAAATGTTGTTGCATTTTCAATAATTAAGCATTCCGCCACAGGCCTCTGATGGTACGTCAATCAGTAAAAGTGGCAATGAACAGCTTCTCTTCACGTTCTCTTTTCCCATTTTGGACTTTGTTAATCGCAACATTTCTGCCTTTCGTTACAGACCTCTCTTGAAATGGGTATAGCACCTCACAATTTTTATATTCGAAATAACATGTTGCTTCTGTAAAAAACTTTTTAAAATTACATGTCATGTATTCTGGGTGCCAGATTTTCGGCTTTTAATTAAACACAGTTATGTTTTATAAGTATTATAAAATGTTTTAATATTTCGTACTCCCGATGTCGGCATGAATCTTAAAAATTTTATGGAACTTTTTAACACATGTTGTAAACTTTCTATCACAAAAAAAATGTATTTGACTGTGCTATAATTTCTTTCATGTTGGGGAGCCCAAATACGAGAATATCTCCAATGCGATCCGCAAGCATTATATGTTGAAACTGCTCAGGTACAACTGCACTTGCTATATTATTAAATGGTATGCGTGGAATATTTGAATCGTGGGATATTTGCAACCAAATGGAGTTTCTTTTCCTTCCTTTCGTGAATTAGTTTCAAAGTACAAACTTGACGTACGACGTACAACGAGACAGAATCAGCATGATCATTCTCACGATCATTTAAATTCTTAAGAATCTCGTTATTCATCGAATTCGGGTTCGGGAATGTTGTCTGTCTGTTCCGCAGCTACTAGCCCAGAAACGCGATGCTCGCAAAAAGTGGCAATGTACTAGACATCCCGCAGACAAGAAACATCCAAACTATCTTCAGTATAAATTAAAAACCTTGCTCAAAGAACAGAAGAGTAATGCCACGCAGATATATCTCAAGAGCCTTGACTCCACAGCAGCAACAGACTATTCTATGTGAAAGGCCACTAAAAAACTTAAAAAAAACCAGTTAAATACGCAAAGAAGATGATTCGTGGACAGCCAGTGACATTGATAAGGCCTTAGCTTTCGCGAAATACCTCAAACAGGTGTTCGCACCGAATCCGGATACGGGTTCCACCAAAATCAATGAAGTTAAGCAAATACTTAATGAAACTCATCAACTTGTCCTACCCATAAATAAATTCAAAATACAAGAAGTAAAAATGGCTATCAGGGCTTTGGATAACAATAAATCGCCAGGATATGATCTTATACATACATACATACATATTGTCACGCCTTTATCCCCAAAAGGGTAGGCAGAGGCATATTAAACGCCCACATTTCACCGTATGCACTTTTGTCCCACGTAACAGGTGGTGAGCCCATTGCCGTGTTGAAATGGACAGGCGCAGGCTGCGGCGACCTGCTGTTGAATTTTTTTAAGCCGCCTACAAGGCCTTCAACTTGGCTTTACGACTGACATTTTATTGACAACCGGGACCAACGGCTTAACGTGCCTTCCGAAGCACGGAACGGGGGTGAGTCAAAAGGAACGAATAAATTAAAAAAATATATAGATATGATCTTATAACAGGTAGAATCCTCAAGGAACTGCCAGAGCAGGGCATCAAGTATCTCCTGTATCTGTATAACGCCATTCTACAGATAGGCATAGTGCCACTGCAATGAAAAGTTGCTCAAGTCAAATATTTCATTTGTTTTTTGACATGTTGTTTGTTCTTAGACATATTTTCTCAAGAATCGATTCAAAAGTTTACTTTTATAAAGGGTTTTTGCAATTTTGAGATGATAATTTTTAAATTTCGCGGATAATATAAATAAAACCATAATAATAAAATAGTTGTCTTCTACTTACTATAATATCATTTAAAAAAATAATACCGTTCGTTCAAAGTTATGCAGTTGTGAATAAAGACACAACTAACACGCTTTCAGAGGGTTGTCAATAATCTTGATACTTCTATAAAAGTGAAAGAGAAATGCACCAATTACCTAACCAAAGCTTTCGATACTGTTTATTTTCCACTTCTAATTCGTAAAGTGATTGATTTGGTATTTGTGGGTTTGTACTGTACGTGTTCTAGTTATATAGATATATCTTAAACATATTTCGGTATGTTAAAATTAGTGACTACAGAGTCAATGTGCTTCTTATACATTTGGAGTTCCTCAAGGTAGTGTCTTTGGACTGTTTTAAATAGCTATTATTTAACATATAACTGATGACGTTTCGAAGGATGCCAAATGGTATTCGGATTCTGCAAGAGGGTTTAATACTTTTACATTTAGTTTAGTACCCAACCACTACAATTTGGCTTGCATTAAACGCGTACTTACAGAGACCGGATTAAATTCCTTAGGTACAAAAATCATGACAATAGAAAATACTAAATAAAATATAATACAATATCTTTTAATATTATTGGGGATTATTTTGCCGGCAACAGTGCCCAAGGCATTTAATAATTTAAAAAAATATTATTGGATTTTAATCTATGGAAATGCAATATTAAAAGCTTGGTCCAAATCGTTAATGAGATCATCGGTGTCTTCCAAGCCGATTGATATCCTGATGAGGTTATCCGTGATACCCAGTTTACGTCTCTGTTCTTCAGGAACCGATGCGTGCGTCATGATAACACTGTAAAAAGAATAAGTCAAAGAAGTAACTTCGAGCGGTGGAAAATGGATTACCTATATTCGAGAAAAATTACTAGTAAATGTAAGTGTAAGAAAGTAGCGGCATAACGATATAAAACGCGTTTTTCAAATTTTGCCACGCTTATACAAAATTTCAAGTAGTAACCTGTCGTAGACAGTCTTGTCATATACGCAATATTGATGATACTAAAGCATTTCTCTAAACTATCGGAGGAATGGAAAACACAAAAGGGTCAAAATATTACTATTAAATACAGCTCAAATCGCAGCGTAGTTCATTTAGATTACATTATTTTATTTCACTTCAATACATGCAGTATTTCCGAAGTTATAACGACGAGAAGTTATAGCACTTTTCCGAGATTAGGCGCGCTCATTATGACGTAACAACGTAACACTGACTGCGACAAGGCGCGGTGCGGCGTTCGGGTGCGAACAAAGTTAATCAAAGTAATGTAATTACTGGCGTTTAGAAAAGAGTGGCCATGAGTTTTATTGCCAGGTTCTTCCTCAGGCTCTATTGCTTTGCGAATCTGGCAGTAAATGTAAATGTAGAAGCAATATTCTTGACGTTCATAAGTGTTACTTTGTGACCTAAATGAATAAAGATTTATTATTATTGTGACGTATGCGGTCACCTGCGTTATACGCACTTTAATCGTAAATATTTCAGCCATTATTTGAAATATAAAAAAGTAAAAACACAGTTTTTCTCGTATTTTTTTGTAGATTTATTTGGCATTTAAAGTAAAATACGCTTGTCAGACCCATTAAGAACATAAAGAACGTTCATCAAGAGTTCCAAGCTTAGCAGGTCTAAACCAAGTAGGTGAAATATAATAAGCCAATGAAGCACACTACATAAGAAAGCAGAGTCGCGGAGAAGCTATTTTAATTGTTTTGTAAAGATACTCACGGTAATTGGGCAAGACTTTCAAATCCGCCAAGACTTTCGGCCAAAGTAATAACTTTGAAAGCATTCAATAAAGCTTCAGATTCAGACAATCCACCGATATGTCTGAAGCTAAAGATACCTGAATGGCCACACGTTTGTCGTTTACTAATTTCATATTGTGGATGACTTGGTAATCCTGGAAGAAACGAGAGTTGTTTAGGCTTCTTAATATTAAGGTGGCTTTCCTTATATTAATTTCAAATTTGGTAGCTTGAAGGATAAGGCGTCAAAGTTGTCTTTGAGCTGTGCCGATTGTGTGACAAGGCAGTTTTGTAACCTAAATATTACACAATCCACTCGAACGTGGAGTGCTGGCTAGAACGTTTATAGTTTTTATAATAATAAATACAATAATTTAAATTAAACTGTTTTATGACATATGATAAATGTATGCATACCAAAAGTTGAAATATAATTAGATAACCTACCTGGATGCAAAATATCTGTAACCTTGGGATGTTTTTGTAACCACTGAGCAATGATCATTGAAGATTTCTTGTGTTGTTCCATTCGCAAAGACAAAGTCTTCAAACTTCTGCCAACTAAATAACAGTCGAAGGGTGATGGTACGGTTCCCATAGCTGCAAAAGAAAAGACAAACAATATTTTCATCACAGCTCTGTGTGGCCATCGGCTAACGGAAGTCCTATTTCAAGAGGTGCTGTCTTGCTACATTGGAAGGTACGAAGCTATCGCAGTCGTTGTTTGACGAGTAGTGAAATGATCGTGCTCGCGTTATGTCTTTTCTATATGCTGTTCTATATGGCCATCGGCTAACATAGATCCTTTTTGAAGAGGTGCGTTCCTTTTTCTATAGGTTCGTACCTTCCGACGTGACGTTCACACAGTTGGCTATCGCCGTTGTTGTCTGACGAGTACCGTAAAGCGCTAACTCTCATTTACTGTAACCTATCTTAAACAACTAGCAACCCTTACATGCAGCCACTTTTTACATTGGCAACAAAAACAAATTTCTCTGTAATGATAGTAGGTACATACTCGTGTTTGGTGTTTGTGTTACTAGGTATCTCAGTAGGAGTTGTGTACACCCTCAGTGTCTAATAATCGAAATAGGTATTGAAGATTTATCTACGTACATACCTATTTGTAAATAGCGTAGTCTGCCTCCTATTTTGTCATCTTTGACCACTGCTGCACCCATAACTACGTCAGAATGACCATTCATATATTTCGTCAGAGAATACATAACTATATCGGCACCAAAGTCGAGAGGTCTTTGTAAGTATGGGGTTAGGAAGGTATTGTCCACAACTATTAATATGTCACCGAAGCTTTTAACCACTTTGCATATCTCGGCTATGTCCAGGACCGTCAGCATTGGATTTGTTGGTGTTTCTATCCAGACCATCTGGAAGAAAACAAAAAAAACGAGACTAAACATTAGTAATAGATATACTTACCTACCTAGTAATATGCGATCATATATTTTCCATAAGCGCGTGTACTTACCTTAGTATTCTTTTTAATGGCCTTGGCTAATGTTTCTGAATTTGTGCAGTCTACAAATGAAACTTCTACATCCAAACTTGCTATTATGTCTCTGAAATTTGAGTATAATTCTGTCAGTCAGCGAACTACGCACTTCGTTTGCGCAGATTAGTTTTAGGTAGATGTACCTCCCTTTAAAAATGCTTTCAACCGAATTCAGTACTTAACTTGTCAATCGATTGATATGAAATTTGAATTCGTTTGCAAATTGCAGTTGTAAGCTTCCAAACAAATGATTTTCCAAATCATTTTATGCGATAGGTCTAGGGATCGGTTTGTATCTAACATACCACAAATCACCGCCCATTCTACTTGTATGATAGAACAAGACGTTATCATATCACATGTACCTTACAGTAAACTCGATATAGATATGTCGAGTTAAATATACTTCTGCCGTATCTACTCCTTGAACATCTCTTTTTTCGGAAGTCTGTTGAAAAATGAAAGGGCTGTCTAGGATTGTTACAGTACGCACACATTGCAAACTTTAAAGCAGTTGGAAAGATTGACGACATCGCTTTTTTGGTAAATATTCGTCCAGCCTAACAACTTAATACTTAATTTACCTACCTAGTCAAAATGCTTTCAACCGAATTCAACACTAAACTTGTCAATGCATATAATTTTATGCGGTAGGTTGGTCACTAACAAAGCTACAACCTTTATCTGGTTTGGTTGGATCGGTTTTTATCTAACACACCACCAACCACCGCCCATTCTACTTGTACGATAGAACAAGACATTATCATATCACATGCACCTAAAGTAAACTCGATTTAGATATGTCGAGTTAAATATAGGTACATACCTACTTCTGCCGTATCTACTCCTTGAGCATCTCATTTTTCGGAAGTCAGTTGAAAAATGAGCGGACGGTCTTGGATTGTTACAGTACGCAAACTTTGCAAACTTCAAAGCAGTTGGGAAGATTGACGACATCGCTATTTGTTAAAAATATTCGTCCAGCCCACAGACATAATAAGGTCCAGCCAACGTTCGTGACGTCACAGCTTGTGTTGCAGTCGGGTAGGTAGGTATATTTTGTATTATGGTACAGAATAATCAAAATCGGCTGCAACTAATGTTTGTGACATCAGCACTGGCGAAGTTGGTGTAGGTCTTCAAAAGGACACTATGGGACGCCCAGCACTAGACAGATTGGTTAGGGCCGTATGGTTTTAGTCGGTTCGAGGTCGGCATGACATCCGTGGGGTTTTCCACACGTTAAAAAAAGAATTGATGACATTTAATACGTGGCGAGACATAATATATGTAGATACACGAGTATACACTGTTCTTACCTCAAGAATAGACTTGTACCTCCATAAAGATCGTCACTAGAAATTATATGCTCTCCTTTGCTTAGTAAAGAAGCAATCGTGGTAGTAGCCCCAAGACCTGAGGCAAAAGCCATTGCATGTTTACCTCCGTCTAAGTTCGCAAGGCAATCTTCTAAAACAATCTTCTTTCTATATGGATTCCCATCCCTACTGTAAACGAAACCCTGAAATGAAGCAGCATTGTTAATCTATCTATGATTATAATTATGATTTTGGTAAATTTTTACAAAAGATATATTATTATGGGACCCCTTTTGATCAAAAATATGGACACTAAGTTGCAAACCAAAGATTGTAGGTACTTTGAAAATTCATAAAACATATTTATTTTTCTTATGTACAGTTCCATTGAAGGTAATTAATGTAGATAATAAATGAATACGTACGGTATGGTTGTGGACTGTTCGATGGTAAATTGAAGATGTGAAAATTGGCGGCACGATGGCTCCGGACCAGTTCTCTGGGTCTAGTCCACTATGTATAGCGGTAGTGGCAAACCCTCTTTTCGGCTTGAGAAATCCTTGGTCAGACATCTTATAAAATAAACACAAATTCATTTATGTATCAGATCTATAGTTTTGTTTGTGTATTTTACAGCTATTTTTGAATTTGAGGCATTTGCCTCAAATTAATAATTAATATTAATATTTAAATAATTTATAATTTAAATAATTTAATTGTTAATAAATTTTAATTTATTATAAATAATATTAATTAATAAAAAAAAATATACACGAATAGTTTTTAACAACCAGAAAAAAAGAATTGGAGTAATCATTAACTTAATCGATATATCCAGTTTTAAGAAAAAGAAAATCTTAGTAAAATGTTACTATTTCGTCCCATAAAATCTACAATATGTAGATACGTAAAAAATATTTGGTCAGTGTCTCACCGCGCTCGCGCTCACGGCTCAGAGCAGGGGTGAGGCGCCCCGCCCGTGCGGCTCGTGTGATCATCGTCAGGTTGCGAGGCTAGTGAGCGAGCGACGAGCGAGTCGTCGCGCGGATGTTAATTGATGCTGTTTGTTACTACCGCAGCACCGCCGTAACAATCGACTTACGAAATGGCATACCAATTCACGAATCGCGAGTACGTACTCATGCTGCGTGCATATTTTATGTGTGAAGAAAATGTTAGTGCCGGTTTACGTATCTACCGCGAGCTTTATCCAAACGCTCGGCAACCAAATCACTCCACGATGTTCGGCGTGTACCAGCGTTTGCTAGACCACGGGTCACTCCACATGCCCTCGCATGCACACGGCAGAGGAAGACCAGCCCTCTCTCAAAACTTATATGACGAGATACTAGAATTTTTCGCAGAAGATCCTCGTCGGAACACTAACGACGCCGCACGTCGTCGTTTTGGTAAAAGTCAGCGTTGGGCCTGGAAGTTAGTGAATTCCGCTGGAATGCACCCATACCACTACAGAAAGGTCCATGAGCTCACTGCAATCGATCTAGCGCCAAGGATTGCATTCTGCAACTCGGTGATCACTAACCTTAACTTGAATGTCCTGTACACAGATGAATGTTTGTTTACGCGGATCGGGCTGTTCAACCAACACAACGAACCTTGGTGGTCTTATCAAAATCCCAAATTAACCCGACAGCATTCATTCCAACACAGGTTTAGCGTGAACGCGTGGGCTGGGATCTTAAACGAGCACATTGTAGGTCCATACTTCATTGAGGGTCAGTGTCTCACCGCATTACCATAGTGCGGTACGTACCTACCTTAATGCGGAGTTCGGAGATAGATGGATCGGTCGCGGAGGTCACATCGCGTGGCCCGCGCGATCTCCTGACTTAACTCCAATGGACTTTTTCATGTGGAGTGAGATAAAACGAAGAGTGTGTATGTGAGTGAACCAAATACCCGGGAAATTTTAAAGAAAAGAATAATAACGCCTTTGACGAAGTTCGACAACAACCAGATATACTATTAAGTTTAAAAAACAACTTACAAAAACGTGCACGTGATTGAGTCCAAAATAATGGTGGGCATTTCGAACAACAATTAAAGTATTTGTAGGTAAGTTGAAAGTACTTAACTATTTACTAGAATAATAATAATAATAATAATAAATCTTTATTCATTTAGGTCACAGAGTAACACTTATGAACGTCAAGAATAATGCTTCTACATTTACTGCCAGATTCGCAAAGCAATAGATAGAGCCTGAGGAAGAACCTGGCAATCAAACTCATGGCCACTCTTTTCTAAACGCCAGTAATTACATTAGTTTGATTAACATGATATTTGACCAATTATATAGTAATGAATTTATACAAACCAAAAAAAAACAATGTTGTGTTTAAAATCATATCAAAATTAGAGCGATTATAGTTGCCGGTTCTAAGGGCAGCCTACACTTGAAGAAGAAGAATCTGGCAAGAAATCAATTAGATGCCATTTTAAAATGTAGGAATGGCTTACAACATTAAAATTACACTTACATTGTTCCTTTGGATTTATGTGAGAACAGTCGACTAAACTTAAGTTTACCTTAAATATAAATAAGATTATTTGTAATAATTGCTATAACAGCTATGAGCTGACCAGTCCCAACAGACTTCACGGGTATGACGCATTATATCAGCCATCGCCCTACTCAACCGTATTATAGGGAATAAGGCGACCCGATACATACGCCACCACTGCCAGGACACTTAGGCGAGCATGACATACTCAAAAACTGCACAGCAACTATCATGTGAATTTCAAAATAATAAGTATACATGGTGCTCACACAACAACAAAGTAAAATTACATATAATTATGTAGTTATTACCGGGACTAAACGCAGCCATACCTTTAGTTGCCTGGCGTTTCAAATTATTTATACAGTAGAATGTAAAAAAAAAAAACCAGATATATGTGCAGATTCAAGACAAGTAGAATATAACACAAGATTCATTCGAATATTAAATAGCTCGAGCGAAGAGCAAGCAACTCATTTCCATTTATTTTTATCATTCAAATAATCATTAATTGTGTAATAGGCCCCTTTTTAAGAGGTGCGTCTTAATTTCCGCCTTAAATTTATGTAACGGCAGGTTCATTATGTTTAAAGGAATTTTATTATATAGGCATACGCCAATTCCTGCAAAATAGTCGTGAACCTTCTGTAAACGATGATGGGTTTCAATTAATTTATGCTTATTTCTAGTATTTATCGAATGTATGTCACTGTGTCTATTGTATAAATGTATGTTCTGTTTAACTAACATAATATTTGCAAATATATACTGTGATGCAACCGTTAAAATGCCAATTTCTTTAAATTTTTCTCTAAGAGACACACTAGCACTCAATTTATATATTGCACGTATAGCTCTCTTCTGGAGTACAAAAATTACTTGTAGATCAGCTGCTTTGCCCCACAGCAAAATGCCGTAAGACATGACACTATGAAAATAACTAAAGTATACCAGCCTGGCAGTTGCCACATCAGTAAGCTGCCTGACTTTACTAACGGCAAAGGCTGCCGAGCTGAGTTTACCTGCGAGACACGTTATTTGGGCATTCCACTGCAGTTTGCTATCTAAACTGATCCCCAGAAATACAGATTCTACAAGATTAAGAGTATCGCCGTTCAATGTTATATTTGTACCGCAATTCCTGACATTAGGCATGCTGAATCTTATACATTTTGTCTTCTTAGCGTTTAGTAGCAAATTATTAGTCGTAAACCAATCTACAACTTGGGCAAGTGAACTATTTTCGCAGTTAAAATTACTAAGCGTGCGATCAACTTTAAAAATAAGTGACGTATCATCAGCAAATAAAACAATGTCGTACAAGTTCTGTATATAGAATGGCAGATCGTTAATATAAATTAAAAATAGAAACGGACCCAGAATTGATACCTGCGGTACGCCCATAGAAACAGATGCTCCAGAGGAGCGAATTCCATTGACATCAACATGTTGTATTCTATCATTTAGGTAGGAGGCAACAAGGTTCAGTACTGAGTCTTTGATACCATAATAAAAGAGTTTTCCCAACAGTATTTTATGGTCAACGCAGTCAAATGCTTTGGAGAGATCGCAGAATACACCAATAGCATCTTGTCTATTCTCCCAGGCGTCATATAGATGATTCAGAAGTGTCACACCTGCATGAATGGTAGAACGACCCCTTGTGAACCCATACTGCTACTTATGTAATAGCATATTTAAATTAAAATGAGCTTGTAATTGTTGCAATATAATTTTTTCAAAAATTTTGCTAATGGCTGGTAATATTGAAATTGGTCTGAAATTACCAGGGTCGGTTTTGGATCCAGATTTAAATAGAGGTATTACTTTACTGTGTTTCATTAAATCTGGAAACACTCCTTTATCAACACATTTATTAAATATTTCAGCTAGATGTGGTGATATATTAACAATGATAGACAATCAATTTTACAGAAATACCCCACAAGTCAGCTGTCTTTTTTGAGTTAAGTGACTTGAATACTTTAACGATATCGTTGAGGTTTACATATTTAAAGCCAAATATGACACTACACTGATCCACGCTGCCCCCAAGCATGCGTCGAGCTTTTATTAGACAAGAATTTAAGGAGCTAGTTGTTTTCGAGGGTATGTCTATGAAATAGTTGTTAAAAGTTTGTGCTATATCTAATTTATTATTACACACTTCGTTATTTATAATTAACTCAATGTTATTATGATGGGGTAGTAATCGACCGGTTTCAGTATTGATTACATTCCAAGTCATTTTTGCCTTGTTGTTTGACTCTTTAATTTTATTACTTATTTGTAACGACTTGGCAGCAGCACAGGCCTTTTTAAAGGTCTTAGAATAACTTTTAACATATTGAATAAAGACAGGATCAAAATTAAATTGCTTCATACCACATAGTTCGTACAACTTAGCCCTACTTTTGTAAATTCCTGCAGTTGCCCACTCACAAAATTGCAAGTTTTTGTTTTTATAAAATGTTTTTGATTTAAATATGTTGTTGTATTCAGCTTTAATTGTATTAAATAAGGAGTGAGAGGAGGATGAAGCGCTCGTGGCCCCGCGGTCTCAGTGTTCTGTAAACGATCACGGAGTTACGCAACTTTCACTATGGCTGGTCCTCGGATGGGTGACCACTTTGTGGTATTTACATTTGCGAGCGTTTCCGTGCTTCGGAAGGCACGTTAAGCCGTTGGTCCCGGTTGCCAGTAAAATGGCAGTCGTTAAGCCTGGTTGAAGGCCTTATGGGCGGCTTGAAAATTTCAACAGCAGGTAGCCACAACCTGCGTCTGTCTATTTCAACACGGCAATGGGCTCACCACCTATTACGTGGGACAGGAATCCACACGGTGAAAAGTGGGCTATAATATGCCTCTGCCACCCCTTCGGGGATAAGGCGTGATGGATATTTAAATAAGGAGTCATATAAGCTGTTTGGATCTTCCTGATTAAAGTCAATATGAGTGGCTTTTGCTGAAACATTAACATTAAATTATTTAAGTTGATGTGCACTCATTGGCCTACATACAATTTTATTCTTTTTAGAAGTGACATTAATAGGAAATGCTGCTTTCTGACCAAGATGATCTGATGGAAAGTTACTTAGTATCTCCCTTGTTGTTGATACACAGTTGCAGAATATATTATCTATACATTTTCTAGAATGTGAGGTGATTCTAGTTGGCTTACAAAATAAATGTTGTAAGCCAAAAGAGTTAAACAAATTTTTAAATCTAATACATTTCGAAGACTGCACAAGTAAATCAACATTAAAATCCCCACACACCACAACATGTTTTCTATTGGTGAATAAACGCTTCAATACATTTTCCATTACAGTTTCTAATAAATTATAATTTGTAGTAGTTACTACTAGAAGTATTGTTAATATACTCAGAATTATTACAACAAATATTATTTTCAGTGTCTTTAAAAAAAAATTGACTCAATGGGCTCAAAAGACCTATAACCATAGCCAGATTTTTTACCTGTTGTCTTACAAACTACATTTTCGAGATAATTTCCCAAGTTAGTAAGTCATTCCTAATACGCTCAAAAGTAGCTGGTTTATAAGCCAATAATTTGGCTTATAAACCAGCTACTACAGCATACAGCTATCTGACGTCGTAAAAAATTTGGTAGTAAACAACTATCTAAAGTCAAAAAATAATAATTCAAATAATTCTATATTCCTACAATATGTGGTCAAGGTATGTAACTTTCTATTTATATTGTATCTAATGTTATTTTCAATTTGTGTAAAGATTTGCTAATGGCAGTGTAGACAGTATAACCTGCTTAACTTGCATGTTTGACTACTGTTCATAAAACTTTATGATAGTTTTAATGTTCACATTATCTCTATAATAAATCACATCAGCTGTTTGATCGTGTTCATATACCTACCTATACATGTCTACACCGACGCGCCACACGGGCCTGGCCGGTGAGCGGTCGCGTCATAGGCAAGTGAACCATGATTTGTAATATGTTTTTAATATTCATAATGGTAATAACTTTGTCATAGTAAATAATAATATTCTCATTAGGCCAACGTCAAAGTATATTTTGTCTGCTTCTGCCCTTAATTTTTTTCTGGTAGTTAAAAACTTTTCGTGTATTATTTTTTTTTTATAGTTTTTTTTAAAATTAGTTATAATGATAAATTAGTATAATTATTTATTAAAAATTTAATCTAAATAATTTATTAATTGATTTTTAAAATTAAATTATTTTTAAGGAATTCGGCATTTGCATGCAATGGTTTCACAACAAAATCTGTTGTACTGTATTTGAATGGTCTAATGCGACGAAAACATATATATGTTGGCATCTTACACAGCCAACGTATGTTTTCGTCACATTTGACCATTGGTGGGAAACGAACACACGACCCGCCGCAGGGTCACTACCAATTACGCCAACGGGCTCCCTTGAATATGTACTCTTAAATCACTACATATTATAAAACAAAGTCGTTTTTCGCTGTCTGTCCCTATGTATGCTTAGATCTTTAAAACTACCCAACGAATTTCGATGCAGTTTTTTTAAATAGATAGAATGATTCTTATAGAAGGTTTTAATGTATATTTTTTAAGTTTTTGTATACATTAACTTAATTATAACGTTATATGTTGGCGGTGTCGGAAAATATGAGCCGTCTGGGCTTTTAACGAAAACGCTGCCTAAACCCTTTGAGATATAACAAAATAATGTATGGTGGAATTGTGTATCTAATATAGGTCTACAAAAAAGTCCGCCACGGTATATGTCTATCTCTTAAGGATACCGTACTATATCCATTATAATACTAAAAAAAATCTATAATAAAGCGGAAATTTAAAGGCTATTTACACAAAAACATTTTTAATGCTTATCATTTTTAATATGTTAGTTGGCTTCAGCATTTTATGAAGATGATTTTGTCTCTTTACACTTTGCAAATTAAATGAATATCTTGGGCGATATGGCAATATCAAAATATGCGCATATAAATTAATTTCGTGTAACAAAAATTCGACCGGGCCGTGCGGGCGCGGGCGTAGGTTCTTGAGAAACAAAGTAGTTTTTGACTGTCTGTCCTATGTATACTTAGAAGTTTAAAACTACGCAACGAATTTCGATGCAGTTTTTTTAAATAGGTAGGTGATTCATAGAGAAGGTTTTCATTTATATTTTGTTAAGTTTTTGTATACTTTAACTTAATTATAACGATATATGTTGGCGGTGTCGGAAAAAATAAGTCGTCTGGGAGCTTTTAACGAAAACGCTGCCTAAAACCTTTCAGATATAACAAAATAATGTATTGTGGAATTATGTATCTAATATAGGTCTACAAAAAAGTCCGCGACGGTATATGTCTATCTCTTAAGGATACCGTACTATATCCATTATAAAACAAAAAAAAAATCTATAATAAAGCGGAAATTTAAAGGCTATTTACACAAAAACATTTTTAATGATTATCATTTTTAATATGTTAGTTGGCTTCAGCATTTTATGAAGATGATTTTGTCTCTATACACTTTGCAAATTAAATGAATATCTTGGGCGATATGGCAATATCAAAATATGCGCATATAAATTAATTTCGTGTAACAAAAATTCGACCGGGCCGTGCGGGCGCGGGCGTAGGTATTTGAGAAACAAAGTAGTTTTTGACTGTCTGTCCTATGTATACTTAGAAGTTTAAAACTACGCAACGAATTTCGATGCAGTTTTTTTTAAATAGGTAGGTGATTCATAGAGAAGGTTTTCATGTATATTTTGTTAAGTTTTTGTATACTTTAACTTAATTATAACGACATATGTTGGCGGTGTCGGAAAAAATAAGTCCACTGGGAGCTTTTAACGAAAACGCTGCCTAAAACCTTTAAGATATAACAAAATAATGTATTGTGGAATTATGTATCTAATATAGGTCTACAAAAAAGTCCGCGACGGTATATGTCTATCTCTTAAGGATACCGTACTATATCCATTTTAATAATTAAAAAAAAACAGCAATAATATAAACGGTAATTTTAAGGCTATTTACACAAATACATTATTAATCCTTATCATTTTTAATATGTTAGTTGGTTTCAGCATTTTATGAAGATTATTTTGTACCCTTACACTTTGCAAATTAAATGAATATCTTACGCGATATGGCAATATAAAAAAAATGCGCCTTGAAATTAGTTTCGTGTAACAAAAATTCGACCGGGCCGTGCGGGTGCGGACGTAGTACTTGAGAGAGGAGAAGTAAACAAGTAATTTGGAAAATATTCATACATTACCGTGAAATTAATAAACGCCGGGATTAAATGGGTGCCACGGGGTTCGAGGTATGTCACGGGCGAAGCCGGGTGTGTCAGCTAGTAAGTAATAATTTTGAAATTGCTTATACAACTTTCGTGCACTCGTTTTTTTCTCCGTCGTCGATCTTGTGCTCGTTTTTTTTCTCGGTCGTCCTAGACGGGATGCCCTAAGCCATAGCTTAAATAATAAGGAGGACTTAAATAATAAGGTAAGACTTACATTTGACACGAGTAATAATCGCACGAAGTCTTAAAGTGGATTGACAACATTGAATCGTTGGCAGTATCGTTGGCAGCCAAATATTATCTAATCAGTTGTGGGAAAGGCATATCTAAAGAGATTTACTTTTATGTACCTTTGACTTTTTGAAGTGCATGAATCTGTACGTATAAAAACAGCATCCAAATAGTATCACTTGTTTTTATACTTTACTAGCGGACCCGCCCGACTTCGCCCGTGACATACTTCGATCCCCGTGGCACCCATTTAATCCCGTCATTTATTAATTTCACAATAATGTATGACCATTTTCCAAATTAGTTGAACACTTCTCCTCTCACCAGTACGCCCGCGGCCCGCACGGCCCGGTCGAATTATGGTAACTTACCCGAAATTAATTTCTTTGCGCATTAATATTTTAATTTTGCTATATCTCCTAAGATATTAATTTAATTTGCAAGGTGCAAAGGGAAATAAACTTTATGAAATGCTGAAGTCAACTAACGTATAAAAAATTATACATAAGGATTAATAACGTATTTGTGTAAATAGCCTTCAAAGTACCGCTTTATAATTGCTGCTTTTTTAAGTAAGCTTGTAGACAAAAACTTGACGAATTATGCATAAAAACCTTCCTTATGAATCACTCTCTATTAAAAAAACGCATCTGTTGCTTAGTTTTAAAAATCTAGTACTTTGTTTTATACTATGTATACCTACAGCACTTAATCAAAAGTTAAATACTTTTGATGGGAATGAAGAGTGCCCGTCGCCCTCCCTGCCAGCTAAGGCTGCAATTCTACTCCAACACGAGTGCCACAAGGATGACAATTATTGTTAGGGCGTGCCCCCGAGGCGACGCGCACCAGTTCGTCCCCGCTGCACGCTGGTGCGAAAAGTGTGTGCAAGAGGGGCGTAGGGGACCGCCATGCGCCACCCTACACGCACGGCCCAACACGGCGAGAAGTGGAGGACAGAGTGCAGGGTAGCTGCGTGGAGTGTTAGAGGAGGAATGTAAGAGAAGATGAATGAGCTGATAGAAGTTATGAATGAGAGAAAATTAGATGCAGTGTGCTTGACAGAGACTAAGTGCAAGGGTAGCGTAGTCTTAAAGCTCCCGAGTGGGGTGCTCGCGCTATGGTCTGGAGTACCAGAGAGGTAGCATGGCAGTCGGGGGGTTGGAATTTTGTTGTCCTTGCGATTGGTATGTATGAGTACAAATTAGTGGGTCCTAGAATCTTCTGGATCTGTTTAAAACTTAGTTTGTCGAACATTTTCCTGGTGGCTGCTTACGCGCCAGAATCTTCGCCGAACGCGAGTGAGCTAGAGACTTCTGGAAGAGTATGAGAGAATTTCAAAATGTGGTAGAAGGAAACGAAAGACTTATAGTGTGTGGAGACTTGAAAGGATGGATGGGTACCGCGCGCTCGCGATGGATTTGAGTCGGTACTCCGGAAATATGGGGATAAAAGGGTGAACGGCGCTTGCAAGCTTATACTGACATTTTGTAAGGAAAAGGATTTGTTTGTGGCGTACACAATGTTCAACCACAAACAACTTCTTATGTATACGAGATGTAAGTCAACGAGAAGCATGATAGATCTATTCCTAATGGATAGTCGGTTCCGTAAACAAGTGATGGACATAAGGACTTATCGAGGCGCTGACCTGGGATCAGACCACTAACTAATAATAACTAGGATTAGGGGTCTGTTCGCGGGTTGGCGTCATCGTACCGAGTGTCCTGACCTATAACATCAAAAGCTGGAAGCTGCAGGATGCATCCATTAGGGATAAATATAAAGAAAGGGTAGCCGAAAAGCTTGGCGACGTCAATGTTAGTAGTGAGAATGTGGAAAGTGTATGGCAGAACTTTAGGGATAGTATGGTAAATGCCGCTGTGGAAGTGTGTGGACAAACGAAAAGAGGTAGTAATAAGCGTGATGCATGGTGGAATGAAGAAGTGAAAGAAGCCGTTCGAATAAAGAAGAAAGCATGGTTAGACTACTTAGCTTCGCGGAATGATTTTAATATGAAAGAGAGGTACCTACAAGCTGCCAAAAGTTTACACGAAGGCACTGATAGGAGAAGCTTGTGAAAGGCGTAGAATGAAAGCGGATAACAGGTTGTCGTCCAATTTCCGGGATAATGCCAAGCTCTTCTGGAAAGAGGTAGGTAAGAATCGGAGTTGTTCGACAATCTGCAGTATGAATCATTATTGAGTTGAGCGGGCGAGATAAATAAATTCGAAGTGGACTGTATTTGCGGGGAAAGACAAAAATGAAATTTACACGCGGTTGTCGACGAAAAAGAAATGGAAACGGGAATGGGCACACTACCTTGCTGCTGCTGCGAGATGCTGAGGTAGAGGCTGCCGGGGACGTCCCTGGACTTGGATTCCTGGTTTCCTTGCACGAAAACACTAGCACGAAGCACTATTGCGAAAAGTTGATGCGTGCGCGGCCATTGCAGTTCTTTTTTTTTTTTGTGTGCGTCTTCGCTGCCTTTGTCTTGGCAGCGCTGCGGTGGAGTTTTCTACCGCTAGATGGCGGTAACACAGCTGTCTCGCTCTTCTCTTATGCGAGACAAGGTAGGTGCGAAAGAGAAATGGAATAAAGGGAAGAGAGGTGGGAGTGTCGACAACTAATTAATTAAAAAACAAATGGTGATCGGCGATGCAACATAGAAAAATAATGCGGCAACTTTCGAATCGTATACCGGCGCAACCATTTCCCCCCCGGCTTGAAGGGTTACCTTCAAAAAGGGAACAACTGACTATAGAGTTGCCACTAAGCTTTAGCTGCTAACTAAACAAAATGCTATCGAACTAAACTAAACCTAATCGAACAAGCTAAATTTGTTATTGAAGTTACTGTTTTTATTATTATTTGATTAGGCAAAGGACAAAGACGAATAACTGGTCGCAAGTACGAACCAGTTGCGGTTTTAACGCGAACTATACGGGTGATCCCATTTGACCCAGGGAAAACTTCTTCTACTACCCCAAGAGGCCAATGTAATGGAGGCATATTTTCAGTTAAAATTACTACGACAGTACCGACAATAATAGGGTTCGATGGAGTATTTCATTTCTGTTGTGACTGTAGCGTATGCAAATAGTCTGTCCTCCAACGCTTCCAAAACGATTGAACGAGTTTATCCAATAAGGCATGAAGCGATAGAAGATGAAGTCGATCTTCCTCTATTTCAAAAGCGGGTAAGTATTTTAACGGTGTAACATTCAAAAAGTGAGCTGGAGTCAGTGCAAGCGGCTCCGAGGGATCACTAGACAAGGTTCTACAAAGAGGACGCGCATTAATTACGGCCTCAACTTGAGTGAGCACGGTGCTTAGCTCTTCATACATGAGCATCTGTTCACCTATAACGCGAAACAGGTGCGACTTTAAGCTTTTAATATTAGCTTCCCAATTGCCACCAAAGTGGCTTGCGGCGGGCGTATTGAACGACCACTCAATGCGGTTTTCAGCTAAGACGTGGGCAAATTCCGTGTTAAAGTGTTTGTAATGCAAAAAATTATGTAGTTCGGAAAGGTTACGACGAGCTCCGACGTAATTCGTACCGTTGTCTGAATACATTCGAGATACGGAACCCCGACACGACAAAAATCTTTTAAATGCAGCCATGAAGCATGGCGTGCTCAAATCACCAGCTAACTCTATATGAACGGCGCTAGTCGTCATACAAACAAAAAGACAAACATAAGCTTTCGTGGAGCGTATACCACGACAACGAGAAACTGTTACCCTGAAGGGGCCAGCGTAATCTGTCGAAATGGCCGATCATCGTCCTTGTCGTGTTGTTCAGGCTGCTAAACCGTTCGTACACCCGTGTGTACCCACGAGACAAACAATCGGCAGGGTTGTCCGTACCTGAGACGTGATAAAAGTTTTGCGGCGCCAATTCCGACTGAATTTTTGCCACCCTATTTGCGACAAATGTATCCCAACGATGGGGCGAAGAATGTGTCCAACACAAAGCGACGGTCGAGTCCGAGAATGCGAAAATTCTATCTATATTAATACGGTTGCGACAACTACTAACAATCGAACTAATGAGCTGGGCTAGAACCAATATAGCGCACAGCTCGAGACGAGCGAGAGAGACTACCTTACTAGGGGCTACTTTAGATTTAGCGCTGATAAGGTGAAATGAAATGTCATCACCGTTACGAACGTGGAAGTACACAACACCCCCATACGCTTTCTCACTAGCGTCAGCGAAACCTAAAACAGTTACAATACTATCATCGGAGATGCCTACCTGACGCGGTATTCTAATTTGCTCGAGCATAGAAAGCTCGGCTCTAAAGCGGTCCCACAATTTAATGATGTGGTCAGGAGGAGTGTCGTCCCAGTCACAGTTGGACAGCCAAAGTTCTTTTATGAGAAGCTTTGCGTACAAGACGACAGGTGCTACAAATCCCATTACATCCCATATGCGTGCGACACACGACAATATGGTGCGCTTAGTGCAGGTTGACGGTGTAGTACAAACCTTCAAACTAAACATGTCGGACGAAGGTGACCAACTCAAACCGAGAACCTTGTGCGTATCATTAGTATCAAACTCCTTGACAGTCGACAAACGATGCGACGGTGGAATCGAATCCAAGACCATTTGCGAATTACTAGTCCATTTTACGAGATCAAAATGACATAAATTTCATTTACATTCATATTCATGAGTTAAATTACTTCAGCCGCAGTTGCGACAGCTTGATCTTCGGTCTGCAAAGATTCTACAGTCTCCTTAGCCTTCGGGTAACTGTCGCCCTCATCGGCGGCGAGCTGCTTGACAGTGCGAAGAGTGTGGAAGGGACTGGATTTAAGTCCAAAACAAACGCGATTAAATTCGTAAACCTGTAAAGGTTCCTGCGGCGAAAATCTATACAAAATGCGTTGAAATCGGCGATCTGATTCGCGAACACCAATACAAAGAAACATTTGTCTAATGTCGGCTGAAAGCGCGACAGCGAATAAGCGAAAGTTAACTATAATTTCGAACAAATTACCTTGGAGATTTTGACCACTGTACAAAATATCGTTTACAGAAACATTCGAACTAGTTTTGGCGCTGCCATTTAAAACAACGCGCAACTTGGTAGTTAGTTTATCCTCGCGGACAACTCCATGGTTCGGTATGGTATACGAAGGAGCGTGCTTGGTCTCTTCGGTTTCGGGAGGCGTGGGTGAAATCAAACCTTTATCCAAATATTCTACTATTACGCTATCGTAAGCCTCCTTCAACTTTGGAGATGTCTGCATTTTTCGTTCTAAACAAAAGAAGCGTTTTTCGGCTGACTGAAACGAATCTCCAAGCGAATTAACATCACCCTTAAAGGGGAGTGCGACAGCATAACGACCATCACTATCGCGAGTAGTCGTGCGACTATAAAACTCTTCACAAGGTTTATCATCCGGGCTGACAATAGGAGGGACGTTCACCTCTTCTATCTCGCAGAATTTACGGACAGTGGAGTCCAGCGGCTCGACGGCAATATGACACTGTCGAGTTACAATCAAAACAAGCGTTTGCAGAACCAACAATAACAAAACCAAGAACCGTCTCTAAGGCGAGCGGCGCGGGGTGCGATGCGTGACCTTGAATCTTATGCTGCAACAGGAGGTGCGGGAAAATCGAAGCGCCAACTAACAAATCAATATCTCCTGGAGCGGCGTAAGTATCATCGGCCAAAGGCAAATCTCTAAAATTGGTCAATAATGAGGTATTGACTGCGACAGTCGGTAAAATTCGGTAACCTTATCGACGACTAGCGAATCCATCGAAAAACTAACATCAAAATCAAAACGCGAGTGGAATTTAATCCCTACAGAACCTTGAACGGCTTTAGTGGAACCCCCAATACCTTTCACAACATTACAGGCGGGGCGGTTATTTATATGAAAACCAAGACGACTACAACAATTTTTACTAATAAAATTACTTTGAGAAGCACTATCTAAAAGTGCGCGAACACTAGTTGCCAGAAGTACCTTAGTAGGGCTTGTGTGCAAACTTGATAGCGAGCACAAAGCGACATCGTTCGGCTGGAGGCGCGCGGCAGTGGCGCCGCCGTCGCTAGGCACGGACGGGGACGAAAACACGCGAGAGCGCTCCGAGTCGCCCCTCAACGGCGCGGGCGGCTGTGACGTCACAGCGGGTGGACGGTTAGGCACGAAGTTTGCGCAGCCGGAATCGACGGATGAACTACCGGACATGGCGGGTGCAAAAAACTATAACCTATACTTATGCGTTTATTCCCTATGGAATAAAAACTATTGCGTTTCTATTGACAAACTACTAAAGCGAATGGATCAAAAATCCGGATCGTTAGAACCAGAAAATGGTTGAGCGGGCGAGATAAATAAATTCGAAGTGGACTGTATTTGCGGGGAAAGACAAAAATGAAATTTACACGCAGTTGTCGACGAAAAAGAAATGGAAACGGGAATGGGCACACTACCTTGCTGCTGCTGCGAGATGCTGAGGTGGAGGCTGCCGGGGACGTTCCTGGACTTGGATTCCTGGTTTCCTTGCACGAAAACACTATTTATCCATGGAAAACACAACTATTGCGAAAAATTGATGCGAGCGCGCGCGCGGCCATTGCAGTTCTTTTTTTTTGCATCTTCGCTGCCTTTGTGTTGGCAGCGCTGCAGTAAGTCCCACAGCGTTTCTCTCACAACGATATCAAATGCTTTCTCCAGATCCACAAAAGCGCAGAAAACCTTCTGGCTAACAGCTAAAAACTTTTCCGCGATCATGCGAAGAGAAAACACTTGATCCATGCAACCTCTTCCACGTCGGAATCCGCATTGAGCCTCCCATAAATACCTTTCAGACTTTTCTTGTATTCGAGCCGTTATAACCTTTGCATACACCTTACTAGCTAAACTGACCAAGCTGATCGCCCTGTAGCTGGAGCAGTTTAGGCGCGAGCCTTTCCCTTTGTAAATAGGTACTACAACTGCTACTCGGCAGTCATCCGGGACCTCACCCGTCCGCCAGTACAAGTTGCATAACAGACATAGTGTGTCCCAGACACGCGACCCACCGTACTTGATCATCTCAGCAGTAACTCTGTCTTTTCCCGTGCCTTACCTCATTTCATACTTCTTATCGCTTGTTCTATTTCTTTCATACTAATGACTTCAATGACATCGGGATCCGGAGCATCGAAGTGAGCTCCACTTCCCGATGTGGCATCTCTGTCTTTTCTTGCATACATCTTTCCATAATATTCACTCCATCTCTGCAGGACGTCAGTTTGGTCTGTTAGGACGTCATTGTTAACACTAAGCACTTTATTCATACTGCAGATTGCCGAACAACTCCGGACCTTGCCTACCTCTTTCCAGAAGAGCTTGGCATTATCCCGGAAATTGGACGACAACCTTTCATCCGCTTTCATTCTGCACCTTTCACGAGCTTCTTTTATCAGTGCCTTCGTGTTAACTTTCTGCAGCTTGTATCTCTCTTTCATATTAAAATCATTTCGCGAGGCTAAGTAGTCTAGCCATGCTTTCTTCTTCATTCGAACTGCTTCTTTCACTTCCTCATTCCACCATGCATCACGCTTATTACTACTGCCTCTTTTCGTTTCTCCACACACTTCCACAGCGGCATTTATCATACTATCCCTAAGGTTCTGCCATACACTTTCCACATTCTCACTGCTTACATTGACGTCGCCAAGCTTTTCGGCTACCCTTTCATTATATTTATCCCTAATGGATGCATCCTGCAGCTTCCAGCTTTTGATGCTATAAGTCGGCTCAAGCTCAGGACACTCGGTACGATGACGCCAACCCGCGAACAGACCCCTAATCCTAGTTATGACTAGGTAGTGGTCTGATCCCAGCTCAGCGCCTCGATAAACCCTTGTGTCCATCACCTGTTTACGGAGCCGACTATCCATTAGGAATAGATCTATCATGCTTCTCTTTGACTTACATCTCCTCGTATACATATGAATTTGTTTGTGGTTGAACATTGTGTTCGCCACAAACAAATCCTTTTCCTTACAAAATGCCAGTATTAGCTTGCCAGCGTCGTTCACCCTTTTATCCCCATACTTCCCGAGTACCGATTTAAAACCATCGCGAGCGGTACCCACCCATCCATTCAAGTCTCCACATACTATGAGTCTTTCATTTCCTTCTATCACATTTAGAGCTTCTCTCATACTCTCCCAGAAATCCTCTAGCTCACTCGCGTTCGACGAAGATACTGGCGCGTAAGCAGCTACCAGGAAAATCTTCGTCAAACCAAGTTTTACACGGATCCAGAGGATTCTAGGACCTACCAGTTTGTACTCATACATACCGGAGGCCAATCGCGAGGACAGCAAAATTCCAACCCCCCGACTGCCATGCTCGCTCTCTGGTACTCCAGACCAAAGCGCGAGCATCCCACCCGGGAGCTCCAAGACTTCGCTGCCCTTGCGCTTGGTCTCTGTCAAGCACACTGCATCTAACTTACTCTCATTCATAACATCCAACAACTCATTCATCTTATCTGTCATTCCTCCCCTAACATTCCACGCAGCTACCCTGCACTCCATCCTCCACTTCCCGCCGTGTCGGGCCACGCGTGTAGGGTGGCGGTCCCCTACGCCGCTCTGGCTCACACTTTTCGCACCAGCGGGGACGAACTGGTGCGCGTCGCCTCGGGGGCACGCCCTAGCAGTAATCGCCCTGGTGGCACTCGTGTTGGAGTAGAATTGCAGCCATAGCTGGCAGGGATGGCGACGTGCACGCTTCTACTCTTCATCCCCCATATAATTATTAAGATTAAGATATTATATTATAACGTTGATAGTTGATTGCGAGTACGTGTTAATAAATAAATTATAAAAAACATCAACCTTGTAAACTTGTGACAACCCTACAAGCATCACTGTCTAGACGTTGTCGGCATTTTTGTCAACTTCAAAGGTGTAACGCTACTGATAGGTTTACTCTTTATACTGTGGTTTCATGATGATCGGTTAAGTAGTTTTCGCGTGAAAGCGTAACAATCAAACTTATATTCACATTTATAATATTAGTAAGGATTAGTACGAGTAGGATATAGGTGCGCTTGTTCATTTTTAATAATTTTGCAGATGGATTTTTTATTTTTACTAGTTGATGCCCGCGTAATAAAGCTTTCCCATTCCCGTTTCCCATCCTTGCAATTTTTCCAAATTTTCTCTTCATAAAAACTTTCCTTAGAAATTCAAGGAATAAAAGAAAAATACTCGAATTAGTCCGTCTTCGAGTTTTGCTCTTAGCAACATATGTGCAACCGCCCCGCCTGTAATGTTGTGAAAGGTATTGGGGGTTCCACTAAAGCCGTTCAAGGTTCTGTAGGGATTAAATTCCACTCGCGTTTTGATTTTGATGTTAGTTTTTCGATGGATTCGCTAGTCGTCGATAAGGTTACCGAATTTTACCGACTGTCGCAGTCAATACCTCATTATTGACCAATTTTAGAGATTTGCCTTTGGCCGATGATACTTACGCCGCTCCAGGAGATATTGATTTGTTAGTTGGCGCTTCGATTTTCCCGCACCTCCAGTTGCAGCATAAGATTCAAGGTCACGCATCGCACCCCGCGCCGCTCGCCTTAGAGACGGTTCTTGGTTTTGTTATTGTTGGTTCTGCAAACGCTTGTTTTGATTGTAACTCGACAGTGTCATATTGCCGTCGAGCCGCTGGACTCCACTGTCCGTAAATTCTGCGAGATAGAAGAGGTGAACGTCCCTCCTATTGTCAGCCCGGATGATAAACCTTGTGAAGAGTTTTATAGTCGCACGACTACTCGCGATAGTGATGGTCGTTATGCTGTCGCACTCCCCTTTAAGGGTGATGTTAATTCGCTTGGAGATTCGTTTCAGTCAGCCGAAAAACGCTTCTTTTGTTTAGAACGAAAAATGCAGACATCTCCAAAGTTGAAGGAGGCTTACGATAGCGTAATAGTAGAATATTTGGATAAAGGTTTGATTTCACCCGCGCCTCCCGAAACAAACTTATATTCACATTTATAATATTAGTAAGGATTAGTACGAGTAGGATATAGGTGCGCTTGTTCATTTTTAATATTTTTGCAGATGGATTTTTTATTTTTACTAGTTGATGCCCGCGTAATAAAGCTTTCCCATTCCCGTTTCCCATCCTTGCAATTTTTCCAAATTTTCTCTTCATAAAAACCTTCCTTAGAAATTCAAGGAATAAAAGAAAAGTACTCGAATTGGTCCGTCTTCGAGTTTTGCTCTTAGCAACATATGTGGTGGGATATAGTGGGACATTTTTTTACACACCGCCGTCTAGCCCAAAGTAAGCTAATATAAGCTTGTAACATAACATATTATAACATACTTACTAATTGACGCCCGCAGTTAGCACGCGGGGTGAAGTTATTCCGTTTCCGTTTCCCACAGGAACTTGTTCCCGGGATAAAAAGTAGCCTGTGTAAGCAATTCTATTGTAAAGTTTCATCAAAATCTATTCAGTAGATTTTGCGTGAAAGAATAAGAAACATCCATACTTACAAACTTTCGCGTTTATAATATATAATATATACCTAGTAGGATAACATATTTTGCGATTAATTTTTATTTATATACTTACTTAGATTATTTATTTTTCTCAAATATGATCATTTACTCAGCATAATAAGTTAGCACCTAAGTACTGTAAAAAAGAAAGATAGGTGTTTCGAAAACTCAGCTGATACTTAACAATATTAGAACTCCATCACGATAAGATATCGCGTGCGGGGTTAAAGTCTCAGTGAGTGGACCAATGCATCGATAATGTTAAATTGTGTTAAATCCAACTCAAGCAATCATATTTCACAGAACAACTGACTGAACTTTTGCTCAATAGGTAGGTAGTCATCAAGTGCAGTTATCGATAATTTTAATGATTATTTAGGTATGTATCATTAAGTACCTACTGTAGCCTAATGGTGGTATATCTATATCGATACTTACTATTGACGTGAATCTAGTAAATCTTTAAACAACAAAACACAATATTGTACCTACTCAACACAAACAATAAAACTAAATAAAACTACTCTATGAATGTATCGGTATTAGAGGGAAGCAATTGGATATGTTCAGAGACTATCTAACAAACAGAACGCAACAAGTCGTTATTGGTTCCTACCTCAGTGAAGAGCAAACTGTGACCTATGGAGTTTCACAGGGAAGCGTTTTAGCGGCAACTCTATTTAAAATATACATAAATAACCTTTGTAAAATCAAATTACACAATGCAAACATATATACGAGTATATATGCGGATGACACAGCTATTGTGATATATGGGCGTAGCTGGAAGGATGTAAAGGATAACGCTGAAAACTGTTTGGCAAAAGTAACTCAATGGCTTAATAATAACTTACTTACTCTGAATATACCTAAATCCAATTATCTGACCTTTTCAATGAGGAATAACACCCAACCACCCGAAAACTTTCATCTAACAATACATACATGGTCAGGAAAAACACAATGTTGTAGCTGTCAGTCTATATTGCCTTCAAACAGCGTAAGGTACCTAGGAGTGATAATTGATCACCAACTGAGATGGGACTTACAAGTCAGTAAAGTGACTGCAAGGATTAGAAGCATGATACACTTGTTTTAAAACCTCAGGGAATCGTCGTCTTTCCTACTTCTCACAAAAGTGTACATTGCGTTGTGCCAATCGGTTCTGCGATACTGCATTGTGGTGTGGAGCCGCTAAAACGATTTTAATCGATCTAGAGAGAGCTCAACGGGCAGTTCTTAAAGTTATGACCAAAAATCCCTTTCGATACTCAACAACGCAGCTCTACTCCGATTGTCAAGTACTAAGTGCTCGGCGAGTTTTCATTTTGGAATCAATCCTGAGAAGACACCGAACGATATTGCATCCCAGTGGAAGTCGACGCAGCAACAAGCCTACCCATCCCACATCGCACTACTTTCGCAGAGAGACAGCATTATGTACTAGGCTCATATCTTTACAAACATATTAATAAAATTATAAACATTTCTCATTTGTCTAGATACAATTTGAAAAATACACTCAACGATAGGCTCATGCAGCTCGATTACCATAATACTGAAGAGTTATTAATTTTCATTGCCTAACTGTGTGCATCTACAAAATATCTAAATATTAAATCACGCTCAAAAACACACAAACACACACACACACACACCCCCCACACACACACCACACACACACACACACACACACACACACACACACACACACACACACACACACACACACACACAACAAGGAAAAATCACTGAACACAAAAGCACTTAATCTAAACCTTTTTTGGAGTATACGTTATTTGCATGTATATTATTTAGGCTGAACGCTACGCTCTGAGATACAGGTTTCCACCTAGTTCAGAGAGTAGAGTCGATATTTTGTCAATCTCCGATGCCATCACAATGTGTATAGTAAATAAGTTATGTTTAAGTCAATAATGTGTCTGTGACGAGAAATAAACTATTTTTTTATTTATTTACTCCCTACGAATGTTAGTTCCGAAAGTTACTAAAACCACACGATTCCTACCTACACGTCTAGCTGAAAGAGAATTTTTTCAGTTTAAATATCATTAAAACTATGAAAAAGTACTTATTACAATTATATTTATACACTAATTAACTTTAATACCTAACCACCACAAAGAAGCTTGTGTTAAACGTGAACGGACAGCGACCAAATTTATTTCCTAAGTACAAAAATCATAACAATTATAGAAAACATTAAAGTAAAATATTTAAAACAATGTCTTTTAATATTTATTAGCAATTTATACCGGCAATAGCGGCAAAAACGTTAAATATTTGAAAAAAAGTATATCGAACATCTATGGAAATGCAACATTAAAAGCTTGCTCCAAATCCTTAATGAGATCATCGGTGTCCTCCAAGCCGACTGATACCCTGATGAGGTTATCTGTGATACCCAGTTTACGCTTCTGTTCTTCAGGAACCGATGCGTGCGTCATAATATATCTGTAAACAAGGAATAAAAGTCAACGACGATACTACAAATGGTTGAAAATAGTTTCTAGTTGTCTATTTGAGGTAGTTATGAAACTATAGTATACTATACTATATTGTAAGAAAAGAATAAGAAACCAACCTAACTTCCAAATTTGAAGGAAGTTACGAGTACAACAAAAGCACGCTGTTAATATGTTTTCTGAATAAGCTGCGTAGTGTAGGTAGACAGTCTTCCCCTAAAGTCTTAGGAGAAGACTGTCTGCACTTTAGTATCCATGTCTTTTATTTAGTCTGATGTATTCAGTCGCATACAACAACATTAAAGGAGTTTACTTGTAAGAAGTCATCACACACACGCAGGTCTAAAAGATACTCACGGTAATTGTGCAAGACTTTCAAATCCGCCAAGACTTTCGGCCAAAGTGATAACTTTGAACGCATTCAATAAAGCTTCAGATTCAGACAATCCACCGATATGTCTGAAGCTGAAGATACCTGAATGGCCACACGTTTGTCGTTTACTAATTTCATATTGTGGATGGCTTGGTAATCCTGAAAGAGACAGAACTTATTTAAGTTTCCTTATATTAAGGTTGTAGTAACTTGGAGGATAATGGGGCGTAGTGTCAATATTGCTATTGAGCTCTGCCGGTCGTGTGAACCTGAAAATAATCCTGAAAGAGACGAGATTTGTTTAAGTTTCCTAATAATTATTAAGGCGTTAGGAGCTTGGAGGCTAGGGCTTTAAAATTGCCATTAAGCGGTAGGTACCGATTGTGTGACCCGGCAGGTTCTGAAACCTAATATGTATTTACAGACCATTACACAATTGACTTGAATTCACGCCGTTTTTTTCATGTGGAAATCCTCATGGATGCTATGCCGGACTCCTACCGACTAAAACCACACGTATCCTTTCCATAATCTGTCTATAGCCGGGAGTCCCAGGTAACCCCTCGGAAGGCTGGCCCCAGGGCTCCCGACAGACTTTGTTCCGCGACTGCAGGCTCGTTCAGGGGGATTCAGGTGTTATCCTGCCGCTTTGGGGGGTCGAGTGTTATCTCGCTTCATTGGAGGTTCGGGTGTTATACCATTTCCTTGAGGGGGTGAAGAGCGTGCGTGTAACCCTTACGCCACGTCACCTTCCATGGCCTGCTTCTGGAAGAACAGCGAGCAGCCCACCCGCCGTCCTCAGGTCCTAACTTAAGCAATGAAATGGCACAAATATGTACCTAATAAGCTAAACCACAAGAACAGTACCTACCCATAAAGTAAATAAGGGTTTTGGTAGCTCAGTGGTTACAGCATTGCCCTGGTTAGGCAAAGGTCACGGGTTTAAGTCCCGTCGCGAACCGAGTTTTTTTTTATGTAAACGTTAGCATACATTAACGCTTTAAAATTTTATCTAAATATCACAGTTTACAATGAAATAATGATAACTATATTTTAAGTTAAAACAGTTTTATAGAAAACAACGATATTAATAGGAGATAGGGTGTAGGTAAGGTAACGATCATCACAATACTCCTCAAGCTAGGACATTTATCAAGCTGAAAAATGGTTTTGCCCGATTTTATAGTTTTTCTTTAACTTGTTAATGTTGGTATGATTTACAACATAGGTAAAATTTAAATGACTAAACTGGACCCTTTGTACACGTACCTATAAAAGAAACGCTTGAAGTTAGTTTTCGCCTAATAGAACTGCTCATAAGGGTTTCATGTTTTTGAGAAACGTTCTGTAATACGGCCCTGGTACTTACCTGGATGCAAAACTTCTTTAACCTTGGAATGGTTTTGTAACCACTGAGCAATGACCATTGAAGATTTCTTGTGTTGTTCCATTCGCAAAGACAAAGTCTTCAAGCTTCTATTGACTAAATAACAGTCGAAGGGTGATGGTACGACTCCCATAGCTGCAAAAGAAACGACGCGTATGACAATTTTTTCAGAGCATTTTGCTTTATTGGACCCATGGATTCGGACAAAGTTTTTAAATATAATGAAGCCTATTTCTGTTACGAGTAGTATGGCTAATTGTATTAATATCCGTGTACGGCGGTTCAGGTGTAGCTGGACAAGATGTGTCGTGTCATTCATACTCATTACCAACGGTTTTAAAAATAATATTTATTTACTTATAGGGTTTCTAAACTAAGTAGGTAATTTATATAGGTATGAACTGGAGGTTTGGGGTGAGGCTATGAAAGCGCACGCCGAGTGCTATGCTATAAGCCTGGACATTGTGCAGCTGGATGGCCAGCTTCCTGCAAGGACGACGTATATTATACGGGTCCTCTGTGATGACAGCTTCATGCTTTTTGCACGATAATGCCGGGGTACCACAGGGAGCTGTGTTGTCGCCAACTCTTTTTCTTCTGCATATGAATGATATGCAGAATGACCCTCGGCAACATTCATTGCTATGCAGATGATAGCACTTTGCATGGGAGTTATTCTGCCTGTTCAGCGGCGAGGCGGACCGACATTAAGGGAGAGAGATGGCAACTTGTGGCTGATCTCGACCGGGACCTCAACCGCGTATCTCAATGGGGTTCTGAAAACCTGGTCGATTTCAATGCTCGCAAAACACAGGCGTGTGCGTTTACTGCTAAAAAGTCCCCTTTTCTACCTCTACCATCTCTTCAGAACGCTTCAATAACAATGAAGGACTATCTAGACAACCTCGGCATAGACGTAATCGAGGGCTCAACCATAAAAAGTAAGTATATAGAGAGCTGTAATGGGTTAGCCTAGCAGTAGCTAGGAGTACTAAATAAGGTGAGGCGGTTCTTTACGCCGCACCAGAGATGTCTTCTGTGCAAGACGCAAATTCGTCCATGCGTTGAATACTGCTCTCACCTTTGGGATGACTCCGCGAGGTACTTGGTGGACGCGCTAGACGATATGCATAGAGGTGCTATTAGAGTTATAGGTTGTCCTGAGGTAACAAGAAGACTTGAACCGCTGGCACAGCGTAGATCCATAGCTACATTCAGCGTCTACCATGGCGAATACTTTGAAGAGCTCTTTAACCTAATCCGTCCCGGGCAGAGGCCACTCTCATACAGTGCAAAGAATTTTCGCCAGAACTGAGCCGTTCAAAAGATCGTTTCTTCTTTCTTTCGTCGAACAACAGTTTGGAATGCGTACGTGTTTCTCTCCTCTTATAACCCAGGGTTCTTCAAGCGGAGCGTAAAGAGGCACATCATTGGGCCGCTAACTTGAGAGCCACTGTTCATAGTCTTGTAGATTGTGACAGTGGCTTTCATTTCACTAGATGTCGCCATGCTTTTCCATCAGGCGGGCGGCGTCTCTTCGGCGAGCTGAACTTAAAAATAACATACCTTTTTGTAAAAAGCGAAGCCTGCTCTCTATTTCATCATCTTTAACTACAGCTGCTCCCATAACTACATCAGAATGACCATTCATATATTTCGACAGAGAATACATTACTATGTCAGCTCCGAAATCTAGAGGTCTTTGTAAGTATGGCGTTAGGAAGGTATTGTCTACAACCACTAATATGTCACCGAAGCTTTTAACCACTTTGCATATCTCGGCTATGTCAAAGACTGTCAGTATTGGATTTGTTGGTGTTTCTATCCAGACCATCTGGAAGAAAATCAAACAAACGAGACTAAATATGAGTAACAGATTTAGTAAAATGTTTTCGATAAAAGTGTGTACATACTTTTGTATTCTTTTGAATGGCCGTGGCTAACGTTTCAGAATTTGTGCAGTCTACAAATGAAACTTCTACACCCAATCTTGCTATAATGTCTCTGAAATATGCGAAGGTATGTTTTTTAAAATTTAGAATAGATCCGAATGCAGCGGTACACCTAGTAACTTAATTAAAAAAAAAAATTCATCCACTGCGTCTAATATTTGAGACGTCACTAGTCGAGTTGGCGTAGGTATTTAAAAGAACACTATAGAGCGTTAGCTACTATACTATACTATACTATCATCACGCTGTATCCCTGACGGGATAGTCAGAGAGGACAGATCGCCAGGCTTCGCGATCCATGCATACTTCTTTCGCTTCTTCAAGATTCATCAATCGCTTTTTACACGCACGTCTGGGTGTCCGAGTTCTTTTGACTTTTCCGTTTTAGAGCAATCTGCTCACGTGGTCTTCATATGTAAATCTCGGCCTACCCTGACTCCTTCTACCCTCTACTTTTGAACAATATATATTCTTCGTCAATCGTTCCTCACTCAACCTAGGAGCTAGGAGCCTAACGATACCAGGACATTTTGAACTTGGAAATACCAGGCTGGGTGTTAGATCCGTTTTCAAATGTCAAGACAGCAATCTCACTTCAGCTGGAAGAAGAACTTATAGAATTGACAACAAAAGAGGAAATAAAAATCAAGTTCAAAAATGGCTATCAAGAATTTTGGCTACAAAAACCGATCCCGCAATTGTACCCTGGATTGTGGTCAACCCATCTTCATATTTGTGTGAACGTGGATTTAGTGCTGTGGCAACGCTGCTTACTAAAAACAGAAATCGTTTGCATGTTACCGAACGTGGCGACTTGCGGCTGTTCTTGAGTAAATTGGAACCTGATATCAACAAACTTATTAAACAGCATCAGATTCGTCCTTCACATTAGTTTTTATATAAGAATCGATTATGTTTGTTTTATTTTGAATAAAAGATACTCTGTCTGAATACTATAAAGTTGCGTTTCAATAATCATTCTCATTGGCAGGTGTAGCCTGTAAGTGTTAACTTGAGACCTGAGCGTCGTTATAAATATTGTGGGACACTTCACACAGCGCCATCTAGCCCAAAGTAAACTAATATTAGCTTGTGTTATGGGATCTAGATAACTGATAAACATACTTATATATTTCTAAATACATACATATTATACATAGGAAACACCCAAACTCCGAAACACACATTTGTGGATCACACAAATATTTGTTCCGACCCGGGAATCAAACCCGGGACCTCTTGCGAAGCAGTCGGATACACTCCCACCGCGTCACAGAGGCAGTCAGTTCTTATGTACTACCTACTGTGCTCAGGTCTCAAGCTAACTCTTGCGGATTATAGTAAAAGTCTATTTTAGAATGAATGTTTAATTTCCGCTAATGTAGCTCACAACAATTAATTAATTTAATTTAAAGTTATAGTGGTTTTTAAGTAGGTGAAAAAATGGGGGCGCTAAAAATTTATTTAGTCTCAAAGTGGGCAGTAGACAAAATAAGTTTGGGAACCTCTGGTTTGGATGGATGTTTGTTACTCTTTCACGTAAAAACTACTGAATATATTTTAATGAAACTTTACAATAATATAGCTTACTAGTTGACGCCCGCGGCTGCGCCCGCGTAGAGAAGTTTTCCCGTACCCGTTGCCCACAGGTACTTGTTCCCGGGATAAAAAGTAGCCTATGTGTTTTTCTGATGTATAAGCTACATTGTTGTAAAGTTTCATTAAAATCCGTTCAGTAGTTTTCACGTGAAAGAGTAACAAACATCCATACAAACTTTCGCATTTATAATATTACTATTTTTCCCGTTCCCGTTTCCCATAGGAACTTGTTCCCGGGATAAAAAGTAGCCTATGTGTTATTCTGATGTATAAGCTACATTGTTGTACAGTTTCATTAAAATCCGTTCACTTTTTATTCCGGGTACAAGTTCCTGTGGGAAACGGGAACGGGAAAACTTCTCTACGCGGGCGAAGACGCGGGCGTCAACTAGTATAGAATATAAATTAAATACAAAAAGAAGTAGGTAACTAGATTCAAACGAGCGATATAGTTCTGAGGTTGGAAGTAACCTAACACTTCTCCTCGGTTCGCTCGTCGTCGTACCTATTTGTGACTTTGCCCAAGACTAGCCTAAAATTAATAACACTTTTAAAATACTAATCATGTCATATGTTACAGCATTGTTTATGACTTAAACGGTTATGCATACCTCCATTATGCGTTTTGTATTTTGTGGTAAATTATCTATAATGCGTATAACAATTATACCCTTTATATTTATGCTGATTAAAATTATGATAAAGAAAATTAGAGTAAGATAAAATTATGCCAATAAAACCATTCTGTATTTATAACACTGCTTATCATAATTTATGCGTGAAAACTTTATAAGGAAATTGTTATGCCAAACTACATTATGCTGAAAAAGATTATGCGATAAACGGCTCCCAGTTTTTGCGTCGGGGGTTAAAAATAGAACTCTTTGGCTGAAGAATACAATTTGTTTCATCAGCTGTCAATTCCTTATCCTTTGTGGCGTTATTTTGAAAATTGTGTGTTTGTGCTATATACAATTTTCAGCGAGGGGTAACTCAAAAACAGTGCATCGATCAACTGACTTCGTCTTTTGGGGACGAAGCACCAACGAAAACTACATACTATAGATACTTGTACGCTATTTTTACCTTAAGAGTAGACTTGTACCTCCGTAAATATCTTCACTAGCAAGTATATGTTCTCCTTTGCTTATTAAAGAAGCAATCGTGGTAGTAGCTCCAAGACCTGAGGCAAAAGCCACTCCATGTTTGCCTCCGTCTAAGGTCGCAAGGCAGTCCTCTAACACATTTCTAGATGGATTTCCATACCTGCTGTAAATGAAACCCTGAAACAAATCAGCGTTGTTAGGTATGTGTTAATTGGTAAAATTGCTAGTGTGCCTGCTACAGGTGGAGAAGACTTCATGAGAGTTGAAACAGGGAAACGACAACGTATTTTGTTCAAGTTAAAATAAGGTAGTTTGAAGCTAAAGTTTATTATATTCGTTGATGAATTTCGTTGAAAGTCTTCGACTTTAGCTTAAAATTATAACGAAATTCATTAAACCCATTGTAATGAATTACGTTATATTTTTCATATTCATGTCTCATCATCATATTTGTGTCATATTATTGGGTCCCTTTTTTAAAATATAGGAATAGGATTTAATCTTCCATCCTTTATTTCGTTCTAATTGGCGTATTCAGAGGAATACGCGAATTAGAACGATATAATGGAATTATAAAAAGGATTTATTATCATTCAAACTAGTTATATTGCCGCCATGTAACTCGTTTTTCCATTAAGTTAGACGCTAAGAATCTTTTTTTTTGGAAGTGTAACCAAAAGTATAAGCTACGAGTATATAGGTTTATATTATAAACAGGGCGTCCTACATGGAGGGAAAGTACCTTGAATATTTTACTGAAAAAGACATTATTTGAATTTAAAAAACAATTTAAACTGCATTCATAGATAATAATTACATAGTAAATAAAGCCTTTCGATTTTTGATTATTTTTCTCTTGTAACTGGTTCGATTCCCAGTTCAACCATGTAATTATTGAAATATCGATGAATGCAGTTTAAATTGTTTTTTAAATTCAAACAATGTCTTCTTTCAGTAAAATGTTCCATCTACAATATTCCAGGTACATGTTACTTTGTGACCTACATGAATATAGGTATTTTAATTTCATTATATGAAACCATCTAGCGAACTTATATAGTATTTCAAATTTTCAAAAAACGCAGCGACACAGTCAAATATACACACAAAATGTCATCCAAATCGATCCAGCCGTTTAGGTCTAGTTGACAAACACACAGCATTTTCCTAAGGTCCAGTTGTATCCAAAGGTTGTACGCTATGAATTTTTTTTATTGTACAGCATACATTAAATTAATACGTACTGTATGGTTGTGCACTGTTCGATGGTAGGTGGAAGATGTGAAAATTGGCGGCACTATGGCTCCTGACCAGTTTTTTGGGTCTCGTCCATTGTGTATAGCGGTAGTAGCAAATCCCTTTTTCGGTTTGAGGAATCCTTGGTCAGACATCTAATAAAATAAATACAAATTCATTAGGTTCATATTTTTATTTAGTTGTGTATTTTACATATATTTTTTAATTAGAAGGATTTAAAAAGAATACAATATCCAATAGTTTAAGTAAGAATATTCTTGCCAGTAAAAGTGAAGTATATTAAATGCATTGCCAACAGCCACTACCTTACTTCGCAGTGTGTGATGTCTAACGTTCGAACTGACAAGTGCCAAATGATGATTCATTTTCAGTTACAGATGAAATAGTTATGATTGTTTGATAAACATCGACGCTTCGACAGACATACCTAAAAGGATTCAATAGTCTCAATTCAAAATCTATTGTATTCGAATGAAGTACCTATAGTATCGGGCGACCAAAGCAAACGTAGTACCTGCTTACCTCTACCTATTATTTCAGGATCAACGTATTTTCTTGAAATTCTTTCCTAGATTAAATATAATTATTACATTTTATACAACGCAGATCGGATATGTAGGTATCAATCCCTTCTGCGGTTCTTTTTATTGTCGCCACGTGTATCGCAGAGCAATTTGTATTTGCATCATGTTTAAAATAGAATAACTATTTAGACTAATCATATTTACCTATCAGCTGTGTGTGCTAGGGAATAAGAAATTTTGCGCTACTTCTAGTACTACTAAAACGTCACGCACTGAGTCTGAGTCGCAGGACTCGAAGGCTGAGCTAGTTCTTACGTACTAGCTGCTGCCCGTAACTTCGTACGATCGAAGTTATCAGCCATGTGATAAATTTTATATGGCTGATATATATTTTGAAAGTATATATTTTTTTACTTTGAAATTCATTTACATACTTTAAAATTCATTTAGTTATAAGCTGTTTAATTGGAATTATTTTATAATCTGTATAAACTAAATAGTTGGGGATTTGTATCAGTAACAGCAGGCAGAAATAAATTAAGTATACGGGATACAGGTGGAAAATATCTTTATTTTAAACTAATTGACGCCCGCGGCTTCGCTCGAAAAATTAGGAAAATTGCACGGACAACGGGAACGGGAAAACTTCACCAAAGTTTTCCCGTTCCCGTTGTCCGTGCAATTTTCCTTTTTTTTTCTCTCCATATAAACCTTCAATATAGTTCAAGGAATACATAAAAAAAGCTCGAATTGGTCCAGATGTCTACTAGATTTGCGCTTAGTAACATATTTTACGATTAATTTTTATTTATATAGACAACACTTGATTTTGAAAATGGTCACACAAAGTTGAGAAATGTACTTATTCTTTTTTATGCGAGTATCTAATTAGTTTTGGCAACATTAAGTAATAGTGAAGTGCTCGCAGCAACGCTAACTCAGTGTTCTGCAAACAATCTCTGCGTTAAGCAACTTTCGCTGTGACAGGTCATCGGATAGGTGAAAACTTTGTGGTATTTCTATTTACGAACATTCCCGAGCTTCGGAATGCACGTTAAGTCGTTGGTCCCGGTTGCCAGTAACATGGCAGTAAGCCTAAAAGCCTAAAGCTAAGCCAAGTTTAAGCCCACATGAAAAATTACAAAAAGTCGCCACAACCTGCGCCTGTTAATTTCAACACGGCACCGCGCTCACCACCTATTATGTGGAACAAAAATGCATGTACGGTGAAATGTATGCTTCTGCCACGCCTTCGGGATTAAGGCGTAACTAATAAGCTAATGCGTCTTGGTAACATTGAGCAAGTTTTAGAGTCTTGTCATGACAAACCTCTAAAAGTTTTTTGACAACCTATGTAAAATCTAGAAAAAATTTAATGTTATTTATTTTTATTTTTTTTATTTAATACTATGTATCTACCTATAATAATTTGTAAGAATTATGTTTAAATAATAAGGTAACTTTTGGGTACTTACATTCGCAACGTGTATGTAGTATTCGGACAGGTGTCTTGATGTGGATTGACAACAGCGAAGTTGAGTTTACAGCGATAAAATTACCTAATCAGCTGTGATTAAAGGCGATTTCAAAAGATTAATCGTACCATTAACTATTTGCAGTGCGCAAAATATCCTGGCAATTATCACCTAGCGATAAATGAGCACAGTTTGTTTTTCAGGTTTATCAATCACGCCTGTTTCCTTGAAGGGGTGACAGAAGCATATTATACGCCCACATTTCCACCGTGTGTATTTTTGTCCCACGTAATAAGTGGTGAGCCCATTGACGTGTTCAAATGGACTAGCGCAGGTTGTTCGACCTGGTGTTGAAAATTTTCAAGCGCATATGATGCCTTTCACTTGACTTAACGACTGCCATGTTATTGGCAACCGGGACCAACAGCTTAACGTGCCTTCCGAAGTAGCCATAGTAAAAGTTGCATAACGCAGTGATCGTTTACAGAACACTGAGTTAGGAGGGCTACGAGCGCTTAAAAGCTTTTTTCAGTAGTATTTAAGTCAACTGGGTTGCTACCAACATCTCTTAAAGCAATATTATGTATTACAATATAACCTTCTTATACTTTGACAGTGTGAACAGTCGGTGTCCGTCAGCCGGAAATATTCAGTATATTCTGACGGACTACAACTCCTGTAGTAGTACTTAAAACTCACTTTTACCGCAAATAAAATTTCTACTGAAAATAATTAAGACATTTTAAAACCAGATGCAGGAAATGTTTTAACGTTTTCGTATCAGGAAAGCTCCATGCGTTGACAATGCAATTTGCTGCACGGGCAGAAAATTGTCTATCAATGTTAATTTGCCTGTTAAAAATATTCAAATATAATTTTTATTAAAATTTGGGAACTCTTTTACGCACAATACCACACTATTTTTTGAGGAGCAACAGTATAATACTTTTTGCATCCATGAAATAGGTAGAATTAATACCTCTAAAGTCACATAACGTAATATAATTATAGTAGGTAGGTATTCGATTTATATCATGTGATTCGGATGTGAACGGTGCTTTGTCCCAATTGGTAAAGCGACAAAGCATCGTAAAAGAAGCACGACTCGCGATTCATAAAGCAGTGCTAGTGCCAACGTTGCTTTACGGTAGCAAAACCTGGGTATGTCAGCAGATGCATTAAAGTAAATTGAATGGCAATGCGATCACTTTGAAAATTGTGCGGCGTAACTTTGTCCGACCGAATACGTAACGAAGTGATACGCAATATGGCAGGTTTCAATGAAAGTGTCAGCGTTAAGCTAGAAAAGGGCGTGCTCCGTTGGTTTGGACACGTCCAACGAATGAGTGAGGAGCGATTGACAAAGAATATATATTGTGCGAGACTCACATATGAAGACTACGTGAGCAGATTGCTCAAAAAGAAAAAGTCAAAAGTACTTGGATACCCTGATGTGCAAGAAGCGAAAGAAGTATGCATGGATCTTGAAACCTGGCGATCTGTCCTCTCTGACTACCCCGTCAGGGATACAGCGTGAAGATAATATAGTATATAAATTTATATTGAATGTCTTGCACATAAATACTACAATCATAAAAATGTTGGTAAACGAGTTGGTAACAGTTAAATTTAGAACACTACTACGATTAGACATCGCGTGCCGGGTTAAGGTGTCAGTGAATGGGACTAATTAATCCAAAATATTACGTCCAAATCAGATGCAAGTATTTGACTGATCAACTTACAGAACTTTCAGTAGCCGATAGTAGCACAGTATAAATAGAGAAAAATTCAATGTTCTTTTCGCAATTTAGGTACGTATTAGATACACATTAGCTATATACTATTGACGTGAATCCGCAAAACAACCTATCAACTTAATAGTACCAAAAAGTACCGTCTTACTAGGTAGCGTACCTATTGCTGCCTTATTGAAGATCTTAATTTCACCGAACCACTAAACATAACTGAAGTGTTTTTAAGTACGGCGTTAGTGAACCTAGCTTACTTTGAGTGACTTCTTAAGTTGAACTAATTTAACGACGCTTTTGCTTTTGCCGTTAGAATTCTAAGAACGGAAGCCAAAATTTAAATGCCTTAACACATTAGCATATTTGTACGTCAGACCTTGTTCAAAAGACAGTGTTTTACATTAGGTACTTACATAATTCATTAAATGATATGGATAACTGTTATTGTTCTTTATTTGATATTTATGTGTTTTTAATTACGCGAAGAGATATAGAATGTAACAGGTTATCAATGTAGACATGTTAGATTACATACCAGTGCATTATTATATTTTAGTTATCATGTTAATAACAATAGATAAAATTATCTCAATATAGGTACTTATCGTGTCACTCACACCAGAGTCCTTATGTTCAAAAGCAACTCAAAATAATTTAAAATAAGTAGGTACTTAAGTGGAGAAAGTAAGTGTAGCAAGTTATACTTTGAAGAAAAGTGAAATCCTTTGTTATAGTTAAATATTACACCATGCATAAAAGTTACAAAAAATAAGTTTTTTATATTTATTTAACTATTTTCACGTTGTTTCCCTGACGGTGTTCTAAGAGAGGATAGTTAGCCTTTCTTTGTGATCCATGCATACTTCTCGAAAGAAGTTCTCCTCCTCGTTTTTGGAAGTCGGCTTAAAATGAATTTGCACAGGATACGAATATCCTGTGCAAATTCATTTTAAGCAGACTTCCGAAAACGAGGAGGTTATGTGTTCGATTGGTATATTTACAAAAGCTCACGTAGTGACAATTTGGACAGACGCTGTCTGCGCTTCGGCATGGTGTAACCTTCGTAGCGGTTGTTAGCACTGAGGACGAGTGTCTGATAGCCGAAATTCATTCCCTGGAATCTTGAGACTGGAGACTTAGAAACGGGTTTACAGGGAGAGTACTTTAATTCTAATTAACGGAGAAGATCCTCCGCTTGTGAGGTAGAGTCGTCTAGAGTGGCTGTTTCCACAAAGAATCGGGACACGTGACCGATGGTCTAATGGTGATGCCAACTGCTGTAGTGAGGATCATTTTTAGCGCTCGCTCTTAAATCCCTTTGCATTCAGAGGGTCACGTAAGAGAAATGATAGTCGAACACCGGTTATGCTTTAGATAGCGAATTATCTGACTCACCCTAATACGATAACTAAATAACTGACTGTACATATTGTTTGAGCTCTGATTTACTAGACGGACTGTACGTTGAAGAGGTTAGACTTAAGAGACTTATTATTATTTATTGTAATTATTTTATAGCCTGGTTACTTTTGACCAAATCTTATTTATATCAAATCATATTTGTTCAATCTTATATTTTAACTTATTTTAGTCAGACCAGTCCTTTGTCGATGTTAAGTGCAGTCTTAGGTTCTGTGTATTTGCCCCCTTAACGTGGTAGAAGCGTTATTGAGGCTTTCAGTAGAATTTGCGCGGCAAGATGTAACATAGTATTTTACTACAATATATCACTGTCTTTTACTATAGTATGGGGCCCCACCAACATCTTTAGAGCCCAAGGAACATCACCTGCTAGCGGTGCACCTGCTGACCAACGGACAAGCCAAAGACGTAGGCGTTCTTACGGGGTTAGGAGGTCAGACGGCAGCCGCTCTCATCAATGCCGAAAATGAAAAGCCAAAGAGGCTTTTGCGCGGGATCTTGGCGGAGTTGCTGTATATTATTTTCCAAAACTAGTGCATTAACCTTGTTTTATGTGGAAAATGGTAGGTTTTTAGAAATAAATGTTCTGTAAAGTGGTATAGTGAAAGACAGTGATATATTGCAGTGAAATGCTATTCAAAGGACTGTACAGGCCTAAATTAAAACATAAGATTGAAGAAATTAGATATAAATAAGATTTGGCTAAAAGGTAAAAAAGGCAGAAATTTGATATAATAAAATAATTACAAAAAAAAAAAACCAAAGGTTTCAAATCCAGGTTGGGTTTGACACTAGTAAAAATAAGTAGACAGGTGGAGTGACTACACTAAAAGGATTTCTTGTTTACTATGGAACCCTAAAATTTGTAAAAATACATATTGATAGAATATTGAAAATATGTTTTATTTAATAAAAATATGTTTGTAATTATTATAAAAATAGGTATCCATTTTCATACTGGTCGGAATTGTATCTAAATAAAATAAATTACAATAAAAATAAACAGATTGTGATATTATTACAAAAATATACAAAAATCTTACTTATTTCAATAACAGTATGAAATAAAATGTACTTAACAGAAATATCAGTTTGATAGTTAACAGAAAAACAAATAAATTATAGGTAAAGTATCTACCTACTCGCTTACGCTCGCGATGAGGTAGAGGGTCTAAATATTACACAAACGTTTGTAAGTAACAATACTAAAGCGACAAAAGATCAAAATTAACATAATAATAGTGTCAACGTACACAAAAACGACCTTTCTATCGATATGCTAAGCTCAAGTCAACGCATTTGTAAGTCTATATTAACATAAGAAATTCAAATGTTGAGATTTATGATTAGATTCTTCAATGGTAAATAAATTCATATGTTCGAATGGTCAACACATAAATAATAATAAATAATATTACTTACTTATAATCTATAAATAAAATGAGATTATCATGTATGGTGACAAATGTGTGTAATTGTTTATAGACAAACTCTGTATATGAAGTACTTACACTTAAAAGAGATTAATAATGAGATACAATAAATATGTCACAGATTAAAATATTGTCACAGCTCAATAAGTAGGTACATTACAATTACATGTATAATATTTGAGATGATGTCATTGCGAGAAATAAAATTTGCCTAAGCGTAAAAATTCAAGTAACGCTTAGGTACTCGTAATTTGTATAAAATGCTTACCTATATTGCATTTACTATAAAACAAATGCGATAAAAATTAAATTTTATGAATGGAAAATAGCTCTAAATATTGGTAATTACCTAAACCTATTTGCAATGTGCACTTTTTAACAATTTATAGGAACATTTTATCTCTTGGTAGCGATCTACGATGAAATAAAAAAAATGTTCGAAAATAGATCTGCTTACATCATAACGTTGCTATTATTTGTTAAAAGTGGCATTCAAAGCTTGTTCTAAATCTTCGATGAGATCTTCAGTGTCTTCTAATCCAACTGAAAGTCTTATTAAGGAGTCTGTAATACCAAGTTCTTGTCGCTGTTTTGCTGGCACGGATGCATGTGTCATCAGAGACCTAAGATTTAAAGAGTTTATAAATAAATGAGTCAATTGTATTTCTTCAATAGTACATAAATAATTCTTCTACTCACGGCAATTCAGCTAAACTTTCATATCCTCCTAAACTTTCAGCTAAAATGAACACTTTTAATGAAGATAAAAATTTTCTAGACTCCGCCAACCCACCCCGATGATTGAAGCTGAAAACGCCAGAATGACCTGACATTTGTTTTTTAGCTATTTCGTGTTGAGGGTGCTCCGGTAGCCCTAAAACCAATTTACAATCGATGAGTGTGCCAAATTCTAGATTAAAATTATGAAAAAGAAAAATATTATGGAAGTCAATAAGATAAAATTTAAATCTAACCTGGATGCATTACTTCTGTAACGACCGGCTGCTTCTTCAACCATTTGGCTATTACTAACGCAGATTTTTTATGTTGCTCCATTCGTAATGCCAATGTTTTCAAACTTCTGTTGACTAGATAACAATCTATTGGCGATGGTACAGCTCCCAATGCTGAAATGTAGATAACAAGTGCATTTTATAAATTAACTATACAATTGTCAGTAAGTTTATACTGAATCTGATTCAATGGTGGCCCAGAGGTCGAAACCCATTTCTTTTTCAAGTTAAATAAATAAATAAATATCCATCACGCCTTATCCCCGAAGGGGTGGCAGAGGCATATTATATGCCCACTTTTCACCGTGTGTATTCCTGTCCCACGGAGCCCTTTGCCGTGTTGAAATAGAAAGATGCAGGTTGTGGCTACCTGCTGTTGAAATTTTTTAAGCCGCCCATAAGGCCTATAATCAGGCTTAACGACTGCCATTTTACTGGCAACCGGGACCAACGGCTTAACGTGCCTTCCGAAGCACGGAAACGCTCGCAAATATAAATGCCACAAAATGGTCACTTTAAATGTTAATAGAATTGTAATTTGTGGCACACTGATACTTCGTTCCACTACAATGCATATTAAATATATCAATCTTATACTTGGCAGGTTTCTTCTGAGTAAGTCTTTTATTACGTTACATTTTTATCTATTTTTTTTTGTCCTTATTATGATTTGTCATCCAGTTTGTGTGTGATGTTGAAGACAAATCTTAATTGGAATAAAAAAAAAATTATAAAATGTTAGACAACGTAATAGAAAACTGGCTAGCATGCATAATTCCTTTGCACTTTCTACGTACCAGGAACGCATCCTAGGGTAGACGGTCAGTGAACCTAATGTTACTTAGTTGCTGAATTCATAGGAAAGTCCAACATACATAACAAGTTAACTGTACTTCACATTAGTATACCTAGTAGGTACGTATTTTATATAGGTTTACAAAGTCATCATTGTTTGTCAGCTACGACCTATTGAATTCAAGTGCACATATGCAAAAAAATAGGTAATTATCTTCGTAAAGTACGATATAAGTCATGTAAAGTGACGCAATAAATAATATATCTGTAGCCACAGATCATTGTGAAGACTTTGTGAAGTTCTCATTGATAAGGAAAATATATGACTATAGGTAGGTAATACGTTTGCATCTAACGATGACGCGGAAATTTTACAATAAGACTATTATGCACTGTTACTCATTCTATGTGGCCGATAACAAGAAGTTATTACTATGATTTAGAACTTTTTTTTAAACATTGGCTTTTGTGTTTTTACTCAAGTGTTACCAAGTGAATCACATTGTAACTGATTAGCAATTGCGCAATTGCTTTCAGCTAAATAAAAAAAAATCTTGCTTGCTGTTAAGACCAACATTTTAAAGTACATACCTTTTCATTATGTATTATTCCACCTACCTACCTATTTAATATGCGAGACAGACCGTTCCTGTTAAATTTATTTATTTATTTGTATTTAGAATAGTAGTGATATATTAGGCAATTCTTTCTGGAGATTTTATTATTATTTTTTGTTTTCACTCACCATTTTGAAGAAATCTAAGTTCTGTAGCCAATTTGTCGTCGTTAAGAACAGCTGCACCCATAATCGTATCGGAATGTCCATTCATATATTTCGTTAATGAATACACCACTATATCTATACCAAAATCGAGAGGTTTTTGTAAATATGGTGTCAGGAATGTGTTATCAACAACTGTTACGATTCCACCGCGACTGCGTGCCAAATTAGCTACTGCAGCGAGATCGATTACTTTCAACATAGGATTTGTCGGCGTCTCTATCCAAATTACCTGAAATAAAAAGCAGAGAAATGAAGCCAACAATCCTACCAAAGTAACTAATTAGAAATATGCATTTATACAGGGACTACATACTTCCATTTGGTACCTTAAAAGCTGGCATTCAGTTTTACTAAGTCAACGAAAAAAGGCTTGTTAAAACAATTTAAGAGGGTCTGGTAAATTGGTCGAGGCAACGATTTGTAAATTAAATCGAGTTTTAGCGGCACAGTTATTTTAACCTTTAGCAACTACCTTTATATGCGACGAGCCCTATATCATTTAATCTGAAGACTTTGTTTGTTTGGTTGAACGCGCTAATCCCAGGAACTACGGGCCCGAATACAAAAAAAAATCTTTTGGTGTTGGATAGTCCATTTATCGAGAAAGGCTATATAACATCACGCTACTACTCAGGAGAGCGGAGCAGTAATCATAAATGTCAACAAATCGGGTCAACTTTCAAACATTTTTGTAAAAGTAATATGTGACGGGATTGAATGGATGCGACGGGGATTTAAAGTATGTCACGGGCGAAGCCGCGGGAGTCACCTAGTGTTTCATATTCATAACGGTTAGTAGCATACATGGATAATGGTATCACACCACGTCAGTGAAAGCGGCCTGCGCACTATCCGGAACACCCCCATGGGATGTAGTTATAGTTTGACCACGACCGCTGCGGTACAGCGGTCGTGGTCACTTGTTCACTCCGTACAAAATTGTACGCAATGAACGGTACAACAGTCGTGGTCAAACTATACCGAGGTCTATCGTAATGCCGTCAGCTCTCTTTCATTGCATGGTTTGACTACAGCTCGACATTTTTGCTCATTGCAATTTATTTATTTAGCGGTTTATGTACACACATATATTATAGAGAAACATAGTTCAGAGTATGGCACTGCTAAAAGAAATATTTTATTGTCTTCCAGCAGGTCAGCTAGTGGTGACCAATTTTACTGTATAAGTAATATATCTTAACAGTTGCACTACTAAAGGTGTCATGTATTTGGGGCTCTTTCGGGCTCCCTGACAAGAAGTATAGAAGGACCTGGAGCACGCGGCTTTAGTACCCATCTCGTCAACCGTCCTAGCGAGGCGAAGGCCGAGAGATTGCCAAACGGTTATAAAAAAAAGGCAGTCACGTACATTGTTTGAGAAAAAGAAATTATTTCATACCAAGTGTAAAAAATGTTTGATGTTTCAGCAAACTTTTATGAGATTTGTGTGTCTAATTAGGTATCAACATTAAGCATGCCACTAACCTACTTTATTATGCAATTATTGTTTTAAATTTACGTAATAAATCTGTGAGTACTTTAAATGAAAACACAGGCGATAAGACTGATACAGCTAATATTATACTTGACGCACTAGTGTAGGTATAGTAATGATGTTATGAATTTTCGTCACTCTGCATAAACTGCGACGATAAAGAGGAGTATTACATACGCGATATATATACCTACTTACTTATTTATAGACATATAACATGTAATAGGTTATGGCAAAGATAATATAACAGTACTATATAGTTATTGTCATAAATTGGGAAAGTATTGATATAAATATGTATAATGCGTTAGGTACACTTTTTCCTCCTATGTGGTGACCAAGTTGGAGGACATTTTGTGTGTAGTGTACCTATATATTTCAGTGGGACCGACGATGGTTACCTCTTAAACGGCGACCTATGATGAATGATACTGAAACTGAATGACATTAGGTGTGTATATTCATTCACTAGGTTCATGGATGTTTAAATTAGTAAAAACCTATTGAATCCAGAGACATAGTTTTCAGGAATTACGTGGTGCAACGTCTGACGAGCCCGCTAGCAGTATATACATATATTCAGTTAAAATAAATAAATTAAATAAGAACACCCTGTACCTACCTACGTTCTGTGCAAATATCGTGTTGTGCCCCACACAAATACATTTGTGGCCATTGTTTCTTATAAATTATTGTTTCTTGGTTTGAACTAAAAACTAAATGCGAGATTAGGGTAAACCAGGAACGTCTAGAGCAAGTGAATGAAATTGTGTATTTAGGAAGTATGTTTAGCGCGGATGGAAGATGTGATTCGGATGTGGAACGGCGAGTAGCTGCCGGAAACAAAGTTAACGGTGCTTTGTCCCAGTTAGTAAAGCGACAAAGCATCGTAAAAGAAGCACGACTGGCGATTCATAACGCAGTGCTAGTGCCAACTTTGCTTTACGGTAGTGAAACCTGGGTATGTCAGCAGATGCATGAAAGTAAATTGAATGCTGTGGAGATGCGATCACTTCGAAAGTTGTGCGGCGTTACCTTGGCTGGCCGAATACGTAACGAAGTGATACGCAATTTGGCAGGTTTGAATGAAAGTGTCAGCGTTAAGCTGGAAAAGGGCGTGCTCCGTTGGTTTGGACACGTCCAACGAATGAGTGAGGAACGATTGACGAAGAATATATATTGTTCAAAAGTAGAGGGTAGAAGGAGTCAGGGTAGGCCGAGACTTACATATGAAGACCACGTGAGCAGATTGCTCAAAAACGGAAAGGTCAAAAGTACTCGGATACCCAGACGTGCGTGTATGAAGCGATTGATGAATCTCGAAGAAGCGAAAGAAGTATGCATGGATCGCGAAGCCTGGCGATCTGTCCTCTCTGACTACCCCGTCAGGGATACAGCGTGAAGATAGTTAGTTAGTTAGTTAGTTTCTTGGTTTGGATATTGCACCTTCCAATCGTCAGGTGTAATAGTAGGTAAATTAACTTTTATTCTAATCAGTTACATAAGTATTAAGCTTCACTAGCTACACAGTCTATGTGTGGCCGTTGGTAACAAGATATGTGATAACGCTGTATCGATCATCATACAATGCGCCACACTTACAGTAACCCATAACCGTAATAGATCTTGTAAAAAAATAAGAAATTCGAGGTCAGAATTATCATGGGCTCACCAACGAAGGCCAAAAGAATTTTAACTGCTAGCAGAGTCTATAGATACATAAATTATAAGGTAAGGTAAGTAAGGGTTATAAGGTGAGGTAAGGGTACTTATAACCAGGTAATAAAAACTAAAACTAATCGGGCTAAACAAAAGTAGTCGGGCTATCCCGAAATTCACACGTGAAACCGTAGTTTGTAATAATGAACAACGATTACGAAAGTTATTATTCTAATATTATTCTAAGGTAATAAAAAAAAAAAAGTACTTAAATTTCACTATGGAGATTACAAAAGAGATTTGTCAGCTTGATGTATTCGACAACCATAGACAAATAGGCAAAGCCACGAGAGAAAACTAATAGATTTTAAATAAGAGTTGTTAAGATAAGTTTAATGGATTGTTCTTTGTTGGTTTGAGGGAAACAATTGAGTACGCAGTAGATACATAATCGTATACAAAATAGTAATAAATTAAATAATAATTGACGTCTACAAACCTTGGTATTAGATTGAATTGCTTTCTCAACGTTTTCAATGTTAGTGAAGTCTGTAAATGTAATTTCAAATCCCATTCTTGTTACTACTTGTCTGAAAAAAATGTACATAACTATATAGCCTCTTTTCAAAGTAGGTATGTAGCAAAAAACACGAATGTCACAGAATTTCGAAATGACAACAAAACAATGTCTTAAAAGGCACAATCATATTGGCATTGCCAATTTATCCTGCGTTCAAGATAACTTTTGTACATTAGTGATGTCTTTTAGCAATGGAAACACAAAGAAAAATGAAGATACCATTTTTTTTGCATAGGTAACTAGTACAGTAACTAGTACAAAATCAGTAAGAAAGGTTGATTGTCAGTGTAAAAGCCCATTCGCAATTACTTTCGGGAAAATCTTTACAAATAAATTTGAAATCTCCAATCTTTAATTTTGTTTAGAGCCCTTCAGCCGTCATTCAAACCGACGACGCAACGGTTCGTAGCCAGTTAAATATCAGCAAAAAATATTCTGACGAAACCAGTTTCAAACCAAAATTTTACTTTTTATGAGACCTACTATGTAGATACGAAGATGTACCTAATATATAAAAAGGAGAAATATACAGAACCTGTAAAAATTCATTATTCATGTTATTATGAAGATCAAGAATTCAAACCACTAATAATATCTTCTATACAATTATAGGTATAAGTGGTTCGAATTCTTTCATGAAGTCACAGCCGACTTAAATCAAATTAAACAAATTGTCGTCATTAATAACTTATATTAAAATAAATAAAGACAATTTAGAATCCCAAATTACGTTTATCACCAAGAAGCTGCCTAATAAAACCGCAGATTATATGGAAACAGACAAAGAAATCAGTAATTGAACAATAATGTTTAAAAAAACTAAATTACGGTAAGCAATTATTGGTAATAATTTTCCCATTTTCGATTTCATTTTAAATAGGTATCCACTTAGCTCTAAATGAAATTATAGTTTGTAATTTGGTATGTTGCTACCTAATTACACTTACTAAAACTTAAATATTAATAGCTATTAATGGTGATAAATCGTGTAGTGTAATAGTAATATGAGCATGTGAACTTATGTAAATCTTGGAAGTAACAAAGAATTATTTATTTATAATATTTTGTAAATGACTACGATGACTACTGGAGTCTTTTTCATAGCAATCATAAAAATAAAGCTAAATCTACGTAACCGTGATTTCCCAAAGAGAATAAATAACCTTGGTTGGAAACTAGTTTCGTATTAGGTACGATCAGTTTTTACTCCTCAAATTGTTACAAATCGGTTTTAGTAACGGCCGAAGAGGATCGGAGAAGGTATCACTTCTATACAAGGTTTTTAAAATAACAACAATAAATAAAATTAACCTATAGAAGAAATCTAAATAATATCTAGATTTTTAAGATCGTTCCGTATTGCTATAAGTACCTACCTTTTACGTAATCTTGTTTAATCTTGCTCTCATAAATTTCTTAGCTGTGTATATGGGTACCTATACTTATAACTGAATTATTAAATACTTAGAAATATGTATTAACAGAGGTGTACACAGAACATATAATAAAAGGTATTATTATATGTTATGTGTATACCTTTTATTATATATTCTGTGAAGGTGTATATACCTGAAAAGTCGATTGATACCGCCGTAGACGTCATCACAGCAAATTATGTGATCACCACTATTGAATAGTGAATAAATTGTCGTAGCGGCTGCTAAACCCGACGCAAATGCAAAACCATGTTTTCCACCGTCTAAGGCGGCCAGACATTCTTCAAAAGTATTTCTCGTAGGATTACCAGACCTGCCATATTCAAATTCCTAGAAAAAAAATGCTGTTTTGAAAAATTGCATGCTTGATTTTTCCTTTTTTAAAATTTTGCTATTAAGGCGAGCTAAGTTAATACTCACAATAGGCTCAGCTGGCGCAGGCTGTTTAAATGTGGTTGAGGTTACTATAGGTGGTACTACACAGCCAGATTTCCACTTGTCAGGATCTTGACCAGCGTGAATTGCTATGGTGGCAAAGCCGGGTTTTTGTTCCAAGAAGCAGTGATTTTCCATCTAACATTAACATAGATTATTTTTATTACTTAAATCAAATCTAAAAGATCTTCATATATTGTACGATTATTAGTTTGTATCAATGTTTTTATTTTTTAAATTTACCAATCGGACTATACATTAAAATTACATAGATAGGGTGATCGCGCCTGTTGACGACCCTTTAGTAGCACAGCTGATTTTTTTTAAGTTGTTATAATTTCTATTCTAATAAAATTTATAAAAAGTTTGATTTGTAAATAAATGTAAAATGGTATGATAGAACCAACAGAAGCAAAAAAGGAACTCCTAGTTTTGTTAGTGCCTAAAATTATCCGTGTTTTATAGAGCCAATACGAAAAAAATTAACATAAATATTTGAACAGATATGCAAATAAAACAGTTATGTGATCTATAAAATTAGTCGCTAATAATAAAATACAATAAGAAAATTGATAGGCAACTAATTATATATTTATACATAAAATCTTGTATATTAAACATCAAAGTGATATACTTTTAGTCCCACCTTATAAAGCATAAGTTTATTGCCATCTACACATTTTCTAACTGAGCTCCAGTGGAAAAGTTATTCACCCAAATAATTTATAAAATATTTTGATCCACATAGAATTCGAACCCAACATTTATTCCATAGCAGCTGCAGTTACTACTATATCGATTACATACAAACCCAATGGAAAAGTAGTTAAAAAATACCTTAATGGATTATTAAAGTTTTTACCATATTAATTCATTATATAACGTAATAATCATTTACGAAAATCTTCATTATGTTCGTTACAAAATCTTCGTTATGATGGGAAGACACTATTTGAAACAATTTTATCTACGATATGAAAAAAAAATTGTTACCAAGCTGTAAATTAATATGTAAAATAAGCATAGGTGCTGAGAGATTATAGTCACATTATGAAAAAAGTAGACGAGCTTAAAACACGTGTAAAATAAATTATCCCAGCTAAAATTCAAGGTTAAAGTGAGTGATGGGATAAGTGTAATGTTTCGTCATCATTTCAGACGATTTATGAAATTAACGTGGTATACAGGATAAATATGAATAAATTTTTACTTACATTAATTTCCGGTATTCACGTCGTAAATTTCTTTTCTAATCGTAAATTCACGGTTAGCAAGTTCTACGATTTGGCACTAAATGAGCAAAAGTAGAAGACAAATGTCTTTTTATTGTCGGCGTAAAACGTACGTCAACACGCGACCGGCTTCGCGGCTTTTGCTTGATATATAATACAGTACAGACACTAGATATCGAACGGAGCGAACGACTCGTGTAATTTGCTCGTCGGTCGTTCCAAGAAGTGATGTAGATGCGTATAATGACGTAATTCAACGTCGAATGCGCGAATGGGACGAACGACTCAGCGACACACAGTGTTGACAGTGTGACCAACTTTAACCGAACCCAGTATTTTTGGCAGTATTAGAGATCGATATTTTGGCAAATAGACTCGGAAACGAAAATAATTTTGATTATTTTTTAAAATTACACGTAATAAGCGTTATTTATTAATATAATTACGTGTAATGTAATTCATAAGAATTTTTTCTTTATTGCATTTTTTATTTTTTTAAACCACTTAACTCTGGAAGACTTATTAGACTGAATGTTCTCCTCAACTCGGTGTGTTACTCTTAATTTGCAACTGCTTTCCAACCATACAGGGATTTGGAGCCTAAGGTCCACTTTTATTTGGCTACTAAAAGCAGCTATCGATTGACTTTTCGGCATTATTGTAGGTGACTGCTGTGAGCTGTCTGAACTCCCTGACAAGTAAGGGCGACTGCGTCATCACCATCTCCGTTATTCAGTAAAGTTCACCGCTAGCACGATAAGTCGCTTGAACCCCGGAGGTCTTGGTTGGGCCCTTTACACTTCTTTTTTTTGCTACTTGTTTACTTATACCTTAAAATACAAAACACTGGCACTCCATTTATATTGTCTTAATAAATTTAAAAATTGTAGCAGATTTTAATAGCTGTGAACATTTCTCACATAGATAACAAAATAACAAGATACCATGCTTCCTTATTAAAAAAAAATGCTTATCATTTCTGTGACATTTCGCACCATTCTTTAAGTGTTAAATTGTAGTAATAATTGGTAATTTGTTTTTAATCAACATTTGAATATTTCTAATTTGTCTAAAATACTATACATTTTTTTTTAAATATATATGTATTATTAATATAATAATGCGAACCAGTACCAGTTTCAGAAAATTTTGTGCTACTGTCGTACCTATATCAAAAAAGAACTGGTAGGTAGGACTTTAAACGGCCATTCGACCCTAGGCCCACTCTTCATAATTAAGTAACTACATATTAGTGTGACATTCATAGATTTTAACTATTTACATTTTTGATAAGAACCTATTACGTAGGTATTTTAAGGACTTTTAACCAACCGTGTATTTTATAGGTATACACCTACTGGAGTTAAGGGTGCACTGGAGGTTCTTCGCAACCGACATAAACTGAGGGAGCGATACAACAGTACTGCTGACCAAACTCCACTGCAAAAGGAATATTTGAAACACCATTGTAAAGAACTAAATACACGTAGGAGTGACGGAGAAACAGATATTACCATTCAATATGTACGTGGACATATCGAACCATCGTGAAACCCAATACTCAAAAAAATTAAGCAATATATTTCTATTAAACTGGACAACCCTATCACCTTCAAACAAAGCAAATATACACCCAACGAACTAAAATATACCCCAAAAGATACTCCACTTGTTGCAATTTCAATACTATACACAAATAAACAGTCATTAGTTAATCACTAGAGTAAATAACTTAAAGCCCATATTTTTAGTTGCCACAGAAACATTTATTTATTTATCTATCACGCCTTATCCCCGAAGGGGTGAAAAAGGCATATTATATGCCCACTTTTCTCCGTGTGCATTCCTGTCCCACGTAATAGGTGGTGAGCCCATTGCCGTGTGGAACTAGACAGACGCAGGTTGTGGATAACTGCTGTTGAAAATTTTCATGTCGCCCATAAGGCCTTCAACTTGACTTAACGACTGCCATGTTACTGGCAACCGGGACCAACGGCTTAACGTGCCTTCCGAAGCACGGAAACGCTCGCAAATGTAAATACCACAAAGTGGTCACCCATCCGTGACCAGCCATAGTGAAAGTTGCTTAACGCAGTGATCGTGTACAGAATACTGAGACCGCGGGGCCACAGAAACCTGAAGCCAGATATATACCAGATGCAATGATAAAAATACCAGGATACAATGTCATATAGAAAGGACCGCTTAGATAGGCGCAGTGGGGGAGTTGCAATATATGCGCTGGAGTTGCACTTTGTATAACGGTCAGCATGATACCATTGCGAAACTGTGGCTCGATGTTATGTAAATTTCTATTATGTGGACAATACAGAGGACAGAAGTTTAGACTTGATGACTGTGTCTTGGACCAGCTTAACACTGGAGTAAAGTGGATATCTCACACCATTGGAAACAACTTTATGCAATATATAGTATATGTCTACAAAAAAGTCCTCAAAGGCATATACTAAGTATATACATTATAACACTTTAAAAAATAGGCAATTATAAAGCGGTAAATGTAAATCTATTTACACAAATACGGTATTACTAATTATCAATTTAAATTAAATACGTTAGTTGATTTGAGAATTTGATGAAAATTATTTGTTTCCTTTACACCATGCAAATTACATAAACATCCTAGGAGATATAGCAAAATCAAAATAATAACAAACTATCTTCACGCTGTATCCCTGACGGTGTAGTCAGAGTGGACATGTCGCGATCCATGCATACTTCTTTCGCTTTTTGCAGATTCATTAATCGCTTCATACATGCAAGTCTGGGTAACCGAGTACTTTTGACTTATTCGTTTTAGAGCAATCTGCTCACGTGGTCTTCATATGTACCTAAGCCTCGGCCTACACCGACTCCTTCTACACTCTACTTTCACACAATATAATATTCTTTGTCAATAGTTCCTCACTCATTCGTTGGACGTGTCCAAACCAACATAGCACGCTCTTTTGGAGCGTAATAATTTCCTTTAAACCTGATACTTTGCTTATCACTTCGTTACGTATTCGGTCAATCAACTGTACGCCGCAACATTTTCAAAGTTTCATACTGTGCTACACAACCTCGATATCTTACATATAATGCTTATGCTATAGCTTAATTTTATACTTTATGGATGTACTATAACAATCTATTTATTAACTTCTTAGCAACAGTAGCGACCGCCCAAAGTGGTCTTAATTCATTTTAATTGTCTTTAGAAGCCGACAGACAAATTGTTCAATGTAATGACCAGCAAATCGGAGAATACAATACGAGTACGTTAGTATTGGTATACCTACCTACCTACCTATCTTGAGTATTCTCTTCACCTTACTGTATTCCCAGTTTACAAACCCTATTGGATTTGGAACTCTACTTTTATATAGTTACTAGTTGATGCCAGCGGCGTCGCCCGCGTAGTGAAGTTTTCCGTTCCCGTTTCCCACAGGAACTTGTTCCCGGGATAAAAGCCTACGTCCGTCTCCTGGCTCTAAGCTACCTCCCCACTAATTTACAGCCAATTCGGTACAGCCGTTGTTGAGTTATAAATAGTGTAACTAACACGACTTTCTTTTATATATATAGATAAGAGTTATCGTTTTACATTTGATTTTCATTTCCGGCATTGTAGGTCACGATGCCGCCTGATCTCTCAACCCTGTAAGGGCGTCTGTTTTAGCAGAAGTTGTCCTTTGGGCCCGAGTACTCCCGAGTCGGTAGCATTACCTACATTTTTATGGGCTACGTACGTAAACCCTTTTAGTCTAGCTCAGAAAAATACTAGACACCCTTAATTTGATTTAGATTACATTTATGTCACGCCAACAAAGTGGTACTTATTAATATTTGTTGGGGCTCCTACAAGAAAAGGTAATGCTTGATCGATGTATGTCTTTCAAATACTTATATAGTAGGTGTGCTAAGATAAAAGGAGTTGTTTATGAAATACTAGGTGACACCCCCGGCTTCGCCCGTGACATTCTTCGAACTCCCGTCGCATCTATTTAATCCCGTTGCTTATAAATTCTACAGCAATGCATTAAAATTTGCCCGATTTGTCGCCATTTATGACTACTGCTCCGCCCCCAGGGTAGTAACGTGATGAGCCTATAGCCTTCCTCGATAAATCGGCTGTCTAACAAAAGATTTTTTTAAATCCGACCAGTTGTTACAGAGATTAGCGCGTTCAACCAAACAAACAAACTCTTCAGCTTTATAAGTATAGATTAAGCCCTAAAGACCAAATTTTGTCAGAGTCCCCCAGAGTCGAAATATAATGGAATTAGGGGGAAATATATCATAGTTAAGTTAAGTATTGCAAATTTGCAAATCTGAACGACCGATTACAAGTTTCGATTCGAACGCCTGATAAAATATTCTTTTCAATTTTTTTTTCATCACATTTAATCGTCTTCACCTAATTTTATTGTGCCACATATGTGGGACACTCTTAATATAGCACAGTACTGCAGCACCGAGGTATTTATTAATTAATCAATCTTGAATAAAAATCAACATTATTAAGAATAAAGTACATTTTTATAAAGCTAAACTAACTAACTATTTTCACGCTGTGTCCCTGATCAGAGGATCAGATCGCCAGGCTTCACGATCCATGCATACTTCTTCACTTCTTGCTGATTCATCAATCGCTTCATACATGCACGTCTGGGTATCCGAGTACTTTCAACTTTTCCGTTTTTGAGCAATCTGCTCACGTGATCTTCATATGTAAGTTGGCTTACCCTGACTCCTTCTACCCTCTACTTTCGCACAATATATTTTCTTCGTCAATCGTTCCTCACTCATTCGTTGGATGTGTCCAAACCAACGGAGCATGCCCTTAAAAATAATAAATAAGGACTTAAATATTTTTTTATAATTAGTAATATATAGTTACAAACTATCTATATAGTTACTTTCTAATATTAGAAAGTTGATTTAAAAGCTTGATCCAAATCTTTTATAAGATCCTCGGGGTCCTCAAGTCCAATCGATAATCTTATGAGAGAATCTGTGATGCCAAATTCGGCACGTTGCTTTTCAGGTAGTGCCACGTGCGTCATGGTGCATCTGGAAATAATATATATAATTAAAGAAGGTACCTAGGCTTACTATAATTTGATTAATAAATGAATCACTTATAAATAGTAAATAGGTAGCTTGTCAAAGTGACTTCATTCAACCTGAACTCGAGATGCTGGTATGCCAACGTTTAAGCCCATACTAATATTATAAATGCACTGATGTCATATAGTAGATAATAATTATTATTATGAAAACTTCAGGTTTCCGCATAAATTTAGAATATTTAATAATATTATGATTTCTCGAATAGATAACCCCAAAAATTTCAAGCACTTACATGCTCGTACGCATGCAATCACACATATCTATACAGGAATTGTTTATTTTTCGTTGAGCTGGACGGTGCGATTTTTCCAAAAAATATGTTAGCGCAATGCGGTGGCAGCAGCAATAGAATTTACCATGAACTCTGTAGACTGTTCCGAATTTTAAATAATTTTTCCCCAAATGAAATTTTCCTTCTAGAACGATTAAAACGATCTTTCCGAGCAACTGAGATGAAAAAATAATTGTAAGACTGGGTTCTAAGAAGTTATTTTTACTTACGGCAATTGTGCCAAACTTTCAAATCCTCCTAAACTAACAGCCAACATGAACATCTTCAAGGAGCACAAGAACTTTTTAGATTCCTTCATTCCTCCAGAATGTCTAAAACTAAAAACTCCCGAATAGCCAGACATTTGTCTTTTAGCAAGCTCGTACTGAGGATGTTCAGGGAGTCCTGAAAGTTAATTAAGTGTAAGTTAATGTTGTCGTAGATTTGCAAATAAATTAATGATGACCTTCAAATATTTAAGCGCGGATAGTATCCTGTTATTGGAGTCCAACGCTGACCTCACCGGCGAGTGAACAAAATATATAAACAAATAAATTATAAACAAGTAAATTCAATTAAAAAAATATTAAAAACTGCCGACAAAAAATGGCTATCAAAAGTAAATGGCGGAACTAATTTGCGGAATCAACATGTCCAAGAACCCCTTGATTGAATCAGTGATAGCAAAAGGTACTAGCCGTGTCTTAAGGTGGGTAAAAAAGTGTGACAAGTAAGACAAGTAGTGAAAGGGTTTTCGGAGTTTTGAACATGTGGTTCAAAACTAAGAAAACCCTATTCAAACAGAGGTAATCGTTCAAATCACTCGGAGAGTTACAGATAAAACTATATATATATATATATATTTACACGACGTACAAAATGACACAAACAAAGATTTTTTCGACATCCTCAAAATAGACTGTTGTTTATTTTTGGACGTGACTGATATTTTTACCTGGATGCAGAACTTCCAACACATGTTTTTGCGTTAATAACCATTTTGCAATAATCAAAGATGACTCTTTGTGTCGGTCCATACGCAAAGTTAAAGTTTTCAAACTTCTGGTCACTAGATAACAATCTATTGGTGATGGTACCGCTCCTACATCTGTAATCATTAAACAATCAACTGTATGTACCTGTACCTACTAAGTCTAAAAAATGAAAATACGTTGTGCTATTGCTATAAAGAGTAACTAGACAGCCAAATTCGTACAGCGGCTTGAGCTGTTAGTTGACACATCAGTCAGTCAAGATTAACTTTTATACCTATTCATAAATACCTATTGCTTCCTTCTCTCCTACCCTTTCACCTAAATTCGGTGGGTACTTGATTTTAGTAAATAACGGATGCAATTCACTTACACATTTGTAGGATCTTTAGTCTTTCTGCTAATTTCTCATCTTTCACTATTGCTGCACCCATAACTATATCAGAATGGCCATTCATAAACTTAGTTACTGAGTGCATCACAATGTCAGCACCAAAATCCAGTGGATTTTGAAAATATGGCGTCGAAAATGTGTTATCGACTCCAACGAGAATATCGCTATGACTTTTGACTAATTTGGAAATGGCAGCGATGTCAATTAATTTCATTGTGGGGTTTGTTGGGGTTTCTATCCAAACCATCTAAAACAAATTTATAATTATTGAATAAAGAACCGATTAAGAAGCGTCAAATACAAAATTGCTGTCAGACTTTTAAGTACAGTCAGTTTTAGATGTTAATTAACTCAACCTAAAGTTATAGAATAGATTTGTGAATGAAAACTTCCACGTTAGTGGTTATTTATGTCCATTTTTTAAGAAGTGCTTGTAGCTGTCGTATCCCCGTTAACTCTGTGTTCTGTAAACGATCACTGCGTTTAGCAACTTTCACTATGGTTGGTTCCTCGGATGGGTGACTGCTTTGTGGCATTTCTATTCACGAGCGTTTCCATGCTTCGAAAGGGACGTTAAGACGTGGCCCGGTTGAAAGAAACATGGTAGTTATAAAGCCAAGTTGAAGGCCTAATAAGCGACTTGACGTCACTTGACAATTTCATAAGCAGGTCGCCACCCCCTGCGTCTGTCCATTTTAACACGGCTCGCCACATGTTACATGTGACAAAAATGCTTACGGTGAAATGTAGACGTATAGTTTGCCTCTGCCACCCTGGGAAAAAGCAGTGAATGATAATTAAGTAATTGTTTAAGAACGCGTAAAATTGTTTCAAATGGTAAATATAATTAATAAAATTAACGTTATATTTACATTTTAACTTTTTACACATTTTCTGCCATGTTAAGTTACTTTCATTGCTGACCGGTAGCTATTGAATTTATTCCTTGTTTTAATTTGGGCGGCATAAATAGATCTATTTTCGATCTATGTTTGCTTTACTTTGCTTAGGATAATTGTTATTTATACTATCAAAATATTCTAGGTACATGTACTAACCTTGGTATTCTCTTTAAGTCCCTTTTTGACATTTATTTCGTTTGTGAAGTCTTCGAATGTTACTTCAATGCCCATTCTCGATATGATTTCTCTAAAAATATCATTATTTAGTTCAGATATACATACATAGGAGACGAGGTCAGAGTGCTATCTAAAGAGAGCGTAGTGGATATTGCATGTGATGCGATAAAACGTACTTAGGTAAATTATTATTAATAATATTAACAAGGTAAACATTAGTGTGTATGTTTGTTACTTCTACAGGCTTAAATAACAGTTTTTTTTTAAATGGGTAGTTGTAAAGTAGCTAAAACCCTGGATTAACATATAGGCAACTTTTTATCGCGAGTACATGATCCTGTAGGGTAGGATACGGGTTTGGGAGAAAATTTCATCTCGCGCCAGCGGAAGTTTGTGAGTGTGTACGTATGACACTTCTACACGATCAAACAGCTGGACCTTTTGGATACAATTTGATTTGAAGGTACCTGAAACCCTGAATTAACACATTACTTTTTATCCTAGTAACAGGTTTCTGTCTGATACGGGTAAGAGATAAACCTTTACCATGAGAGCGAAAGTTTGTGAGTATGTACGGTTGATACTTTTACATGCTGATATGGCTGAACCAATTTCGTGTGCAACCCTGAATTAATATATAGACTACTTATTATCCTGAGGACAGGTTCTTGTGGGAAACGGGAACGGTAGAAATCACGCGGGCGTTCTCTACTAATAATTACAGAACCGCATAAAAATGTACATTATCCTTACTTGAAGAGGCAACTAGTACCGGAGTAAATGTCGTTACTGGACAGAATGTGATCTCCTTGGCTTAGTAAAGTAAAAATAGTCATCATAGCTCCATGACCGGAAGCAAATGCGAAGCCATGTGTCCCCCCCTCTAAATCTGCCAAACAATGTTCCAAATTACGTCGATTCGGATTGCCGCATCTGCCATAGTATATTTTCTGAAAATTTCAAAATAAAGGTGAAATATTCTGATACAAAAAATTAAAAACCGTCGACATAATGGTGCTCATAAAAAGTAACCAACTAAATAGATTATGATAAAATATAATTCAAAGAATAAATCCTACAAAACCTACTTTCATATAAAAATAAAACAAATTTAAATATATATTAAGACACAAACACTGTTAATCATATATATATATATAGCTATTAAACTATAACAGGGGGCTTCTTGCGTCGAGGGTTAAAAATATACTTTTCTATTATAAAAACGAGACCACCTTAAAATCTAAATAAATGTCGAATGATAATTCGCTCTCGGTAAGGTCTCAGGAGATGTAGTAGCACAGCCTAAAGATCACAGGTTTCTCTTTTTATACTGTGGTAGCACAGTATAAAGAGTAAACCTATCAGTAGCGTTACGCCTTTGAAGTTGACAAAAATGCCGACAACGTCTAGACAGTGATGCTTGTAGGGTTGTCACAAGTATACAAGGCTGATGTTATTTTTAATGTACTAGCTGTCCCGCCCGTCTTCGCCCGTGACATACTTCGAACCCCGTGGCACCCATTTAATCCCATTGTTTAATAATTTCACATTCACAATAATGTATGAACATTTTCCAAATTCATTGATTACTTCTCCGCTCTCCAGTACTTAGGTACCTACCTACCCGCACGGCCCGGTCGAATTAAATTAATTTCTTTGCGCCTAATTTTGAATTTGCGATAACTCGTAAGATATTCGGACAAAATAATCTTTATGAAATGCTGAAGCCAACTAACGTAGTAAAAATGATAAGGATTAATAACATATTTGTGTTAATAGCCTTCAAATTACCGCTTAATAATTGCTGTTTTTTTAAGTATTAAAATGGATATAGTATGTTATTCTTAAGAGATAGACATATGTCGTCGCGGACTTTTTTGTAGATCTTTATTAGATACACAATTGCACCATACATTATTTTGTTATATCTCAAAGGGTTTAGGCAGCGTTTTTGTTGAAAGCACCCAGACGGCTTATTTTTTCCGATATAGATATATTCCCCAACAAATATCATTATAAATTGGTCAATATTTACAAAAACTTAACAAATTATACATAAAAACCTTCTATGAGAATCACTCTAACTATTAAAAAAAACCGTATCGTAATCCCTTGCGTAGTTTTAAAGATCTAAGCATACATAGGGACAGACAGCGAAAAGCGACTTTGTTTATAATATGTAGTGATTTATTAACTCGTACTCGCAATCAACTTAATCTTAATAATATTATAAATGTGAAAGTTTGAAGAGATGTTTGTTACTCTTTCAAGTAAAAACTACTGAATAGATTTTAATGAAACTTTACAATAATATAGCTTATACATCGGAATAACACATATACTTTTTATCCCGGGAACAAGTTCTTATGGGAAACGGGAACGGGAAAACTTCTCTACGCGGGCGAAGCCGCGGGCGTCAACTAGTATGTATATATAATAAATCAATAATATAAATACCGGTTTAAAAAAAAGGATCTGAGATTTCACCAATTGCCGCACACGGAAGTAAATAAGGTTAATTTCATGTCGAATCGATAGTTTTTTTTAAGAGAAAGCGTTTACGAAATGGCTGCCGTGGAGTAGATATAAAATTATGGGGTTTCTAGCAATCAATATGGCCGCCTAACTATTCTTATGAAATTTCATGTTGGGTATCGTATAAAGGGATTTTTGGTATGCTAAGTACGAATTTCGTGTTAATTTTGCAATCAAATATGGCCGCCGCATCGTGGTTATAAAATTTCATGTTGGGTTCGTATAAGGGGCTTTTTGGTATGCTGAGCACGAATTTCGTGTTAATTTCGCAATCCATAATAGCCACCGTGTCGTTATAAAAAAAAATCAGGGGTAACGAGAATTGACGATGAGAACTAGGGATGAGAAATGGGAACTGGAAGCTGGGGATGGGAACTGGGAATTCAAACAAGGGTGAGCTGACATATGTAATCTCATATTCTTATGTTTCTTCTTTTCACGGGTATCTTCTTTTATTTTATGAAGTTACCCGGGCTTTTGGTAGGCGTACATGGGGACATACTGGTCCAACACGCAGAGGCCCTTTGAGAATTTTAATCTAAAAGGAAATAGGACCCCCACTGCAGACAGTCCACGCCCGCTTTATGTAGAAGAACGATAATGGACCACCTCCAATGGGAGTTAAACTATTGTAAAATATGCTAACTAAGAAATGGGCTATTGGGTTGGGGGTTTGATGAACTAGGTGATTGTAACTATGGATAAAGGCGGCGTCTGCCATTTTATATCTGATTTTCCTAATTTTGGCAGACGGTGACTCGCCAACTCACTAGATGGGCCCCCTATACAATCGCCATAGGCATGCTAAGCCTGTAAGGCGACCATAGGCAACACCGGTGTGAGCGGCTTGGGGTGTCGAGCGGTTCAGCGCCGGTTTCACCATCGCGGGTCAGACCCGGAGCGGGCTTCCCCGTAGTTATGCCCTTGAAAATGACACTTCCACCCCCGAGCATACAGCTCTGGCTCCCTCCCTCTGACCGGCCAATTAAGGCAAGCCAGAATTGAGATTTGCTGCACTCCCGGGAGTAGCACTCTCATTGCTCTCCCGTTAGCCCATTAAATGCTAAACGGTGCAGAAGGGCAACAAAACTCTGAGAAATTGGGACCGATGTGTAGCCACGCACATTCAGCTCGCCACAAGCTGCCCTGCGGATGTGAGCTTTTCAATAACTTTCTGATACATTTTTTTGTTGATATCAGAAAGTGGATAACTCAAAAAGGGAATCTACTATACCCTCATAGGGTTGCGTTAATCCTATAAAAGATTACGTCTGTTCTCGAGGGGTATATTATTATAATTATTAATTTGTTCAATTTGTCTCCTCCCGTTGAGCACTCTAAGAAAAAAAAAAACAAATTATATGGAGATACGAAGTTCGCCGGGTATATTAGGTATATTATTGGTAGTAAATGAGTTAATGATAAATATTTTCGGTTTTTGACTAACTGGACTTAATGCTACTGTTGTTTTCAACATAAAAATATATTGGTTACGCTTTGAACAAATTTAAATATTAATTATGACGAAAAACTTAAACACAGGATAACATAGTATAGAGTATAGTTATAATCTCACATGTGTGGCTCCGCACACCATAATACTCTTATGCGATACCCAACATGAAATTTATAACAGTTGGCGCGGCGGTCATATTGGATTGCAAAATTAACACGAAATTCGTACTCAGCATACCAAAAAACCCCTTATAAGATACCCAACACTAAATTTTATAACCACGGCGCAGCAGCCATATTGAATTGCAATATTAACATGAAATTCGTACTCAGCATACCAAGAAACCCCTTATACGATACCCAACATGAAATTTTATATCCACGGCGCGGCGGTCATATTGGATTGCAAAATTAACCCAAAATTCGTACTCAGCATACCAAAAAACCCCTTATACGATACCCAGCATGAAATTTTAAAACCACGGCGCGGTAGCCATAATGGATTGCAAAATTAACACTAAATTCGTACTCTGCATACCAAAAAACCCCTTATATGATACCCAACATGAAATTTTATAACCTCGGCGCGGCGGCCATATTGGATAGCAAAATTAACACGAAATTTATACTTAGCATACTAAAAATCCCCTTATACGATACCCAACATGAAATTTTATATCCACGGCGCGGCGGCCATATTGGATTGCAAAATGAACACGAAATTTGTATTTAGAATATTAAAAACCCCATGAATTAAAGAAATCTTTATAGTCGTGAATGCGTCAGCCCTGAAAGACTGTCCCGAGCTACTAACAACATTTTGTTCGCAGCTCGGGACAAACCCTCCCGCGTCTCGTCCCTAGTCCCCCGCACGATTGCTCTGTCTAGACAGCTTCGTCGACCGACTGTATGTCTTTCGGCTGTGGTGGTAGTATAATAGGTAGGGAAATTTGGAACCTATTGGAACCTGCATAGTGTAGAGATGTCTTTTTTGACAGACAGGCTGTACTCAATTCGACGATATTTATTTTATTTAAAAAAAATCCAAATCGGTTAAGGCATCTTCGAGTAATCGTAATAATAATACATATTATTACGATTACTCGAAGATGCCTTAACCGATTTGGAATTATTTTCGTTTCGAGTGGTATATATAACAGGTGGTTCCATTAAAATTTTATCGAAAACGGTCGCTTGGTTTTGCAAAATTAATTATACTTATATCGATGTACACTCAGTGATATTTGCATCAATTTAAATGAAAAATATAATGAATTATACTACGAAACCTTCGCTATAAAACGTTTGGTTTGCACATTGTACTTAATAGTTTATTTTTCGCCTTTTAATGCTGCTGTTTTATGTTTGAAGTCAGTTTCAACATTACTAAAGGTTTACTTATCATTATATGTAAATGAATTGGTGTACCTAAGTAAGTATCTATAGAATATTCTCGTGATGGCTGTTATTTATAAACTCATGTAGGTAGGTAGTACATATATCTATATGGTAGTGTTGCCGCCATCATAATGTTTGAACATTATCAACTACACAATTTTTTGACCTTGACGTGTTTGTTTAAAAATTTATTTTACTTTGTCACAGTCAATTTGGTCAATTGCTTTTAATATCGACGACGCTCAATTGTGGGAATGAGTATCTACCACTAAAAGTAGGTACCTAGGCACGCTTTCGATACACGTCGTATAGCCACGTATTTCGGTATTTTACCCCTTTGAGGGGTATACAGTGGGTGGTGTTATATATTTCACCCTAAGTTATGGAGCTTATTCCTGTTTAAGACCATCGGCCTTTAACTCGATTTAAGGACTGCTTATTAACTATCCGGGACAAACAGCATTGCCTTCTAAAGCATGGACACACTTGTAAATGAACATACCACAAACGATATCCTATCTCAGGGCTAACCATAGAGTAAGATCTTCAAGTTCAGCGCTGAAAGTAATAGGTACCTTCAATTTTCTATCAATGTCTTTGATACTTACACCTTGCACAACGGGTTCTGTTAGTTGGAATGTGGCAGCTGTTACGATAGGCTGCACTACGCCACAGTAATCATCATCCGACTTAACTCTGGAGTGAATACTAGCTGTGGCGAAACCAGGCTTTTGTTTCAAGAACTTTTGATTCTCCATCTAAAGGCCAAAAGTATAATATTGAATATACCAATGGGTATAAAAAACTATATATAAGTAATCGGATACCCAGACGTGCGAATATGAAGCGATTGATAAATCTTGAATAAGCGAAAGAAGTATGCATGTATCGCGAAGATCTGTCCTCTCTGACAACCCCGTCAGGGATACAGCGTGAAGATAGTATGTATAAAAAACAATAGGTATACAATCATTATCGTTCGAGTGCTTCGAATGCCTCTTTGGAACTGGATTTATGCCTAATAGGATTTTCACCGGGAGAGCCTGATATCTTCTTAGGAACTTCTTAGGAGGCCAGAATCCAGCCAAACCTCGCGAGGTTGTTAGCATTCCCGATATTGTTGAAATGATTGTTTGCTTATTAAATATATTCTTACTCCGAATTTCTAAGCGTGATAGTAATTTAAGAGACATTTTGTAAAACAGGGGCTTTACCTTACCGGGCTCACAGCGTGATAGGTGCCTATATCGGTATACAACTAACTAAATCCATACAATTAAAGGTTCTGCAGAAAAATCATGAAAGTAAAAGTAATGCAGCGGAATGAGAAGTCAGTAAAGTTTAGCTGTCCACTGTGAAATATTCTTGGACAAATATATAGAAACAGCATTGATAAGGGGACAATCATTATGCCTTGAGTGAGTAGCATTATAGGAGATGTGGTGATAACAATAAAACAAGGAATATAAATTATAATAAAATTAATAAATTTATAGTATGGAACGCAATGGTTGAAAGTTAGTAAGTAATTCTTAGGTATGCTTTGGACACAAAGAGAGAAGGGAACATTAAAGTGCCAGTTGGTAAACCATTATCTAGAGGTCGACATAAGCTATCGTAGTCCTATTTTGGTTAAATCTTATACGTATGACAGTTTTACCAACTCTTCATAATATTTACCCATAAAGCTATGTTAAAAACCCCTAAAACTGCCACAATTACAATACAATACAGTGATCATTTACAGAATGATCACTGTGAGTTAGTGGGGCTACGAGCGGTTCTATGTCAGTCAGTACAAAGTTTCCTATATAAACTAGAGTATCGTTTTCCATGTAATATTGATGACTATTAGCAGTAAAGCAATTATTGCACAGTTGCAAATCAACAGTTTGTACATTGGTACAAAATCCAAAAGTTAATAATACCTACCGTGACGCAGTCGAAAACAAATACGAGTAGAATGTGACCATAAGCCCAAATACTATTACACTACCTATTATTTTGGATTAAATCAAAAAATTATGAGAAATATAAATATACTAAATAAATATTGTTAAAAAAGAAAAATCCCCATCCCACTTAATTACCCCCTAAATCTGGAGGGGAAACCCCTATTTTGGGAACACTAACGTATGAAAGTAGAAGCAGCGAAATGTTCATACCCTAATCCAGGCAACAAAACACAAAGTGGTTGTCATCATTTTTTGTTTATCTATGTTGTGAAAAGGGTATGATGATAACCTATGTATCCAACACGATTGAGGAATCCAACAAGATGCTTACATAACGAAAGCAGTTAGAACATATTAATATTTAAATAATTAATATTTGCGCAGATAAATAGCAGGTTATCTGTAGTCAACGACAAGGTTTTTAAAGTTTTATTTAAGGGGCATTGCGAAGGACGAGAGATTCTATAGCTTTGGTATGTATGGAGTAACATAAACGTTACAGACTCAAAGAAGGACCTTATTAACTCTGTTGCATTTCTTTATCTGTTTTTAAGTTCTGCAGCAAGAGACTTTTATATCGTGTGGTCGTTTCTTTTGACCCAGCTTGTGGAGCTTGTGAACCAGTCTATTGCAGTGGTGCTTCGTAAGTAGGTATCAGCATCAGCGGTATGGTCGTAAGATTTTATTCGTAATTCGTAAGAGAAAATTCAGACCACTAGATTCAACTACTACCGGGTAGTAGTTGAATGTAGTGGTCTGAATTTTCTTCGCAAAAGGAAACTTTTCAACGAGTCATGGCATGGTTTCGAATTTTATCGTCTTTAGGAAGAATTTTTATATTACTAACGTGATGGAAAATGGTTACCGAAGACTATTGCCTAAGATCTCAGAGGACTACTCGTATGTGTGAAAACCTTAAATGGCCCCTTACATAGAACCCCAATTACTTACTGTAGATATTTTGGAAAACAGTGGCAGGAAGCCCTTCTTGTATCTTATAGTAGGGCGAGCGCTCTAACTTAAGATTGAGTGAACCTGAGTGAACCACAGAAAAAAGACAAGTGAAATCAATTTCTGAAATAAAACCAGCTTGTAGTCTATCTATAAAAACAGCTGTCTATGTACAATATATATTTATTATTAAGATTATTTCTCAGATAATTCTCTGATAATAAAAATAAAATAAGTATAAAGTGTTTATTCACATAAACATTTTGTTGGTAGATGTAGCTCCCTGACTCTATAAACTTCTTACTTACCTTAAACTGCTCGGGTTGAATACCATCAACAGTATCGAGACACACACTAGAACACGGTCTTCAAAATAAACTACCTAAATTAAGGTTTGATTGTTCTTAGGGTGTCTGGCTTACCCGGTTATCTTGACATAAACACTTAAAATTTAAACGGAAAATACAACTTAGATTAACGTGACACTTATCTTGCCTTACTGATAAGTTAACTCGGACGCTGGCCTTTTATTATATAAAACGTCAGCGCAGGAAAACGCTTAAGCCTAAACACTTTTAAAAAATACAAAAAAAAATTACTATGCACTGAACCAAATTCATCTGCAATTACATTTGAAGTAAGATAAAATATATTTTTAATAAAGTGCGGTTCTGCGGAATATCATATAGAAACGTGATAACACCATAAGTAATGTATTTGTAGTGGACTGGAGTAAATAAAACAATCAACGCTTTGGACATTTGAACATGATCGTTTATCAATATCATATTTAATCATGGCTTCGATCTCTTTCTGTCTTATATGAGGTTTTATTTTTCATCACTGCTCCAGCTACAGGGCGATCAGCTTGGTCAGCTTAGCTAGTAAGGTGTATGCAAAGGTTATAACGGCAAGAATGCAAGAAAATTTTGAAAGGTATTTATAGGAGGCTCAATGCGGATTCGGACGTGGAAGAGGTTGCATAGATCAAGGGTTTTCTCTTTGCATGATCGCGGAGAAGATTTTGGATATTAGCCAAAAGGTTTTCTGTGCTTTTGTGGATCTAGAGAAAGCATTTGATAACGTTGTGAGAGAAACTCTGTGGAATTTGCTGCCCGGATATGGTGTGGACGGCTCGCTACTGCGGGCAATACAGTCGCTTTATAGGGACTGTAAGGCCTTCGCATGATCGCGGAGAAGTTCCTGGATGTTAGCCAAAAGGTTTTCTATGCTTTTGTGGATCTAGAGAAAGCATTTGATAACGTTGTGAGAGAAACTCTGTGGAATTTGCTGCCCGGATATGGTGTAAACAGCTCGGTACTGCGGGCAATACAGTCGTTTTATAGGGACTGTAAGGCCTTCGCATGATCGCGGAGAAGTTCCTGGATGTTAGCCAAAAGGTTTTCTATGCTTTTGTGGATCTAGAGAAAGCATTTGATAACGTTGTGAGAGAAACTCTGTGGAATTTGCTGCCCGGATATGGTGTAAACAGCTCGGTATTGCGGGCAATACAGTCGTTTTATAGGGACTGTAAGGCTTGCGTGCGAGTAGGGAGGGATGTATCACCTCTATTCGATGTCTGTACAGGCGTCAAACAGGGTTGTGTCATGTCCGCCTGGCTGTTCATAGTGTTTCTGGACAGTTGCCTGCAGTTAAAAGATTGTGATAAGGGTGTGAAGTACGCTGATGACCTCGGTGCTCATGGCCTCATCAGAAGCCGACCTTCAGGCATTAGTCACTAATATAGAATTATATTATATTATCTGTGCTAATATCAAAGACGAGTGTGAAAGTAAGGGTCTTCGCTTGAATGCAAGTAAAACTAAGGTTTTTGGATTTGAAAGAGATGAAGTAAGAACTAAATGCAAGATTAAGGTAAACCAGGAACAGGATATATGATTCGGATGTAGAACGGTGAGTAGCTGCCGGAAACAAAGTTAACGGTGCTTTGTTGAATAAAGCGACAAAGCATCGTAAAAGAAGCACGACTGGCGATTTTTAACGCAGTGCCAGTGACAACGTTGCTTTACGGTACCGAAACCTGGGTATGTCAGCAGATGCATGAAAGTAAATTGAATGCTGTGGAGATGCGATCACTTCGAAAATTGTGCGGCTTAACTTTGGCCGACCGAATATGAAACGAAGTGATACGCAATATGGCAGGTTTGAATGAAAGTGTCAGCGTTAAGCTGGAAAAGGGCGTGCTCCGTTGGTTTGGACACGTCCAACAAATGAGTGAGGAACGATCGACGTAGAATAATTATATATTGTGCGAAAGTAGAGGGTAGAGGGGAGTCAGGGTAGGCCGAGACTTACATATGAAGACCACGTGAGCAGATTGCTTAAAACGGAAAAGTCAAAAGTTCTCGGATACCCAGACGTGCGTGTATGAAGCGATTGATGAATCTTGAAGAAGCGATAGAAGTATGCATGGATCGCAAAGCCTGGCGATTACCCCGTCAGGGATACGGCGTGAAGATAGTTTAGTTTAGTTTATTTTTCATCAACTAGAGTTCACTTTATTGCTATATTGTTCATCATCTTTATCCAACGTTAGTCCCGTTTATGAGACCACACGCTGAGACGGCAGTCCATCAACATCCAATGAAAGTCAAGTCACTGCCTATGCAGTAGACTTACGTAGGTGAAATTTATAATTTTCTCAAACATGCATGGAAATACTGTCATTATTTCGAAAAAAGAATACGCAAAGTATCGTATTCACGGACAGAGAAAATGTAATTAATTGCTGGAGCGGTTTTTAAATGTGGAATATTACAACGCTCCTGCAATGGTGTTGAAATAACGTGCTGGGATATTATTATACTATATTAGGTATAGCAGTTAATACTATTGTCGTCTTTGATTAGATACTCTTTGATTGGATTTCTTTAATTATTCTTCTTCAGCGGACGCTTACTGTAAGTAAATTAAGTATTTTCTAAATAAGTGCGTTTATCTTGTTTTATGTGTGGGAGTGGTGGATTCTGGGACATTAAAGTTGTGTCAAGTTGATATAAATAGCAAATAAATATTCTGGATAAACCACATATTTTTTGGCATATCCAGAATATGCCATATTGATAATCAGCACAATCTAGCCCAAAGTAAGCTATATAAGCTTGTGCTGTAGGATCTAGACAACTGATACAGAAACTTAAATATTTCATGATAATACGTGGTTCAATAAGTCCCGAGACTAAGTACTAAAACAAGGTTTTTTTTAATAAAATTATTTTTTATTCATCAACGTAGTCTCCTCCAAGAGCGATACAGTCCCTCCAACGCTTTTCTAACTTTTCTAGCCCATGCGTGTAGAACGATTTGTCTTTGGCTTCAAAATAAGCCTCCGTTGTTGTGATAACTTCACTATTTGAGTCAAATTTCTTACCCTCAAGCATTTTTTTTGAGATCTGCAAACAGCCAGTAATCGCTGGGGGCCAAGTCTGGCGAATAAGGGGGATGAGGAAGCAATTCAAAGCCCAATTCATTAATTTCATCACAGACTTGTGACAAGGCGCGTTGTACTGGTGAAACATGTAATAGTCACTACTTATATTTTGCCCCTTTTCAAGGTAGTCGATGAAAAGTATTCCATGCGCATCCCAAAATATTGATGCCATAACCTTACCGACCGATTTCTGAGTCTTTGGCCGCTTCGGGCGGCTTTCACCAGCCTCTCTCCACTCCGCTGACTGCCAATTGGATTCCGGAGTAAAATGGTGTATCCGTGTTTCATCCATTGTCACATACCGACGTAAAAATTCATCAGCGCCAAACATCGCTCTGAATAGTTGATACGTTGTTCCTTTTGATCAGTTGTAAGCAAACGCGGCACCCACTTGGAAAAAAGCTTTTTCATGGCCAAATTTTTATGTAAAATAGTGAAAACACTACCAGTTCCGGTGTAAGGGGCCTATAGTCAGCTTTGGGCCCAAGCCGACCTCACCTGCACGTGGTACACCTGCTGATCGACGGACGAGGCTACGGCGCGCAGGCACTCAAAATGTATGCCAGGTGGCACAAAAATAAAAAAAGTTTTTTTTCCTTTTTTTTTGGAACGGGGAAGTACCACCATGCAGCCCGCGGAAAACCCCCCAAATAACTTTTGGATTATGTTCGGGGTTCAGCGGCTGCAAGCCGGGCTTGTTGCGAGATTTGATGCAGCAGGTGTGGGACCAGTGGGTGCTGAGTGGCGTCTAGTGTGGGTGGTGCGAGTCGACCCGCCGGCCAGGGAGACCTGTAGAAACGGTGGTGCCGCTGGCCGCCCGCGGCATAGTACAGGGGCCCAACTGGGACTAACCATCTCGGAAGGCTGCCCCACCAGGTCGTGTATAATCCCGATGTGGTTCGTAGTGACGGTTGGTGACCGGATGTGTGGTCCCGGCGACTGCTCTCGGGGGGGTACGGAGGCCCTTGCGTCCGGCGGATTGGCTTCCGCCTAGCCATCGTCCCTGGACAAAACGAGCACCTATGCTTTGTCACTCACTGCTGCATCAAGTACCGGTCCGTTTCACGCTTCATTCTTTCCCCATCAACATGGCTTATATAGCAAGGCACTTATATAACAAGCATGAGATGCTTATTAAATAAGTGTCAGATTCGTCCGTGCGTGGAATACTGCTCACATCTCTGGGATGGCTCCGCCAAATACCTGCTTGTAGCTCTCGACGCATTGCAGCGACGTGCCATCCGCATCATAGATTGTCCAGATGTTACTGGCAATCTTGAGCCGTTGGAGATGCGCAGAACGGTCGCCACCTTAGCTGCATTTTACCGCATCTACCACGGTGAGTGTTCTGAATAGCTCTTCCAACTAGTCCCTTTCGTTCCCAAACAACACGGGCGGGGCAGAGATGTCATCCTTACACTGTGGACACCATCTTGCCTAGAACGGAAAGATTCCGTGAAAAAATGGTGGCCACGTTTGTCTCCAAAACCGGTCATGTTGCGACTATTCCTCTTGAGTGACAAAGAACGGTTAATGCAGAATGGTATGCTAGCATTTGTTTGCCACAGGTTGTTTCTGAACTCCGTAAAGAGAACTGCAGCCGCCGCATTATCCTCCATCACGACAATGCGAGTTCTCACACCACGCACAGAACAAAAGAGTTTTTAGAGCAAGAAAACATAGAATTATTAGACCATCCGCCGTACAGCCCCGACCTAAGCCCTAATGATTTCTATACTTTCCCTAAAATAAAGAATAAATTGCGTGGTCAGAGATTTTCATCACCTGAAGAAGCTGAGGACGCCTACAAAACGGCCATTTTGGATACCCCAACTTCCTAATGGAATGGTTGCTTCAATGATTGGTTCCATCGTATGGAAAAATGTGTCAAATTTCGCGGAGAATACTTCGAAAAGCAATAAATACATTTTTAAATAGTAATGTTGTGTCACTTCCTTGATTCCCGTTTTTTATTTTAAAACAAGCAACAACAACAAACAATTTAATTGATAACAAGGGTTAACATGTTTTGGTTTTTTTTTTCTATCTTCTTGGACTTTCTCGATTAGAGGATTTTGCCAAACTCATGTTAAAATAGTAAAGTTAAGGAATCAAAATTGCGAAAATAAGGAATTTAGAAACGTAGGAAATGAAATTATTATGGATGGGACATGGAATTATTGTTTATTTTGTAAGTAAATAAAAATATAAATAGTTATATATGATATAGACTAAACGAATATTTTACATTTTAATATTGTTAGAAGATATAAATAAGGAAATAGATTTATAAATTTCACTATTATTGGATGCTAGTAATATAGGGACAGATGTAGGCAGTGGTATAGAGTTAGAAATTAAGGAAGTAAATAATACGGAATGATTATACCTGGGACAGGAAAGTATTATGTGGTTCATGTCACCCACTTCCCCGCATTCACATGTATCAGATGGAATGATATTTAATTTTGCTAGGTGGGAAAGGGTACATACATGACCTAGTCTCATTCGTATTAAGGTGGTTGTAGATTGTTTTCCGTGTTTAAATTTAAAAAAACCAGGGTTTATTCGGAATGGTCGGCTGTATTAAGAAGTAAAGTTTCCCTGTAGCCTGAGAACTAAACGACCATAACTTTTCCCAGGACTGCTTTAAATATAAAGCTGGCAAAGCTGCCAGATCGTGGTAATAATTTTTGTACAGATAGATGTCACCAGACTCCACGGCATCATTTGCAAGGCTGTCGGCTCTAACATTGCCTGGAATACCAGAGTGGCTTGGTATGCAGGCAAACGAAACATTTAATTTGTATGAATAGCATTTATAAATACAATTTCTGATTTCAATTATTAGAGGAAAAACAATTTTACTAGTAAAGGGAAATTTCTGTAAAGCCTGAAGGGCACTTTTAGCGTCCGAGAAAATGACTGTATTTTGAAGTTTCATTATAAATACATATTCAATCGCTTTTAACAATCCTAAACATTCTCCTGTAAACACAGATGATTCTGGTGGTAATTTAACTTTTTGAATAATATTGAATTTAGAGTTGTAGACCCCTACAACGACATGTCCTGATGTTTGGGATTTGGAAGCGTCTGTGTAGATATGGTTCCAATTATTCCAATTATATTTTATGGCATTAGTGAATGAGTATATGTGCTAAAGGATCAGATTTAAGGATACCTAAATCAAGTCTAATGTCTAGCGGAATAAGTAAGGATTCAAAAGGAGCAGAATAAAGGGGATAAAGGGGTAAATGATGAGATTGAGCTTCTATTAAAGTATATTTTTGGAAGCTTTTAATAAGACATGGGTGATTTTTATGAGTCCAATAATTAGAACTCTCAACCAGATTCTGGAGTAAGTGGAGTTTATAACGTAAAGGGTGATTTGAGAACTGAAGACAACGCGATAAAAATTTATCTGACAAATATTGGCGACGTAAGTGCAATGGGGGTTTACATAATTCAACCTGTAATGCGTTGTTTGGCGAGGACCTCATTGCCCCCGCTATTATCTTTAATGCTTTCGATTGAACACGATCAAGACGTTTTAAAGCAGTAGCATTGCTAGGTTCTAGCAAAAATGAGCCATAGTCCAGTTGACTTCGAATGATAGCATTGTAGAGCAATTTCAATGAGTAAGGGTGAGCACCCCACCAAACGCCTGAGAGACATCTTAGAATGTTAAGAGATTTTTCATATTTTTGTACAATGTAATTACGAGTACAATGAGCAATACCAGAAAGTTTAGAGTCTAAGATAATGCCTAGGAATTTAACACTATCTTGTGTTTTGATTAATTTATCGTCATAATAGAAGTAAATAGGAGGAGGAAGGCGTGTCCTTGAAAATAACATAACTGAACACTTATCAGGGGAGATTTCCAGACCATTAGAATCCATCCAACCCTTAAGAAGTTTAAGGGAATTGGATAGACAAATACAGGCCTGACTGATAGAATGGTGTGGATAATATAAAAGCAAATCATCTGCATATTGAAGGACTTTAAAGTTTGAATCTAGAGAGGGTTCCAAATCATGGGCATAAATATTATACAAAATAGTTTTTTTTATTTTATTTTTTATTTTATTTCCTTGAGGAAGACCCTTCTGAGCCACCCGCGGACCGATCAAAGATCCTTCTAGATGAATATGTCTTTCTGTTAATGATCTCATAATAAAATTTGTAAGAAGGATAGGAACATTTGGAGCAATCAATTTCTTATACAATATAGGCAAAATAACGCTGCAAGCAGCGACCACATGTTCATTGGTAGAAAATGCCAAGCGAATATCAGTTATAAGTATACTGATATTATCTAATGTGCTCCTGCCCCGTCTAAAGCCGAATTGACTATTACTTAATAGGTTATTGCTTTCAATAAACCATTCCAGGCGAATTTTGACCAGGTGTTCAGTGACTTTCATCAAAACTGAAGAAAGAGCTATAGGGCGATATGATGAAGCTGAGGATGAACTTTTGCCAGGTTTGAGGATTGGTAACATTAACTGTGATTTCCATAAGAGAGAATTCTCACCTGTTATTATGATCGAATTTACAATATTGAGGTAATATGAAAGATATTCTTCAGGAGCATGTGTTATAAATGAGTATGGAATACCGTCCAAGCCAGGAGCAGAATCTTTTAAATTAGTTAGTACGCCTTTGAGTTCAGAAAGTGAGAAAGGAGCATTGAGATCAGAAAGATTATTAGAAATTTCAGTAAGGTAAGGAAGTAAAAGTTTATCCGGGACTGTTGGAGGGGTCAGTTTTTGTAAAAAGTCATTTTGTAATGAGATAGGCATTGATGTTGGAGTAATTTCCTTGAAAGCTGATCTGAATCTTCTAATGTTTTGCCAAACCATATGAGGTTTGGTATCAGGAGAGATAGTTGAGCAAAATGATTGCCAACTTTCGAACTTTTTCTTTTTAAATAGTTTGCGTGTTTCAGTAATAAAACTTGTTACTTAATGCTTCAAAGTTTTGAATTGAAGAGAATTGGGAGTAAACTAATTCTGCTTTTTTCCTCTTCTTAATCATTTGGGAGCATTCTTTATCCCACCATGGAGGAGAGGGAATAAAACCTTTAGCTCCAGTTTTTATGGGAATCACCTCATTTGCTGTTTCTATGAATGTTTGAGAAAGGACATCGGCACATTCAGATGTATTATCTTGTGTTATTAATGGAAGGCGTGATATTTTATCTATCAAATTGGTTTTAAAGGTGCTCCAATCAGCATCTTTTAATCTATACTTAAGACGAGCGATTGAATGAGAGGAATATATAGTCTTAAAAATAGGGAAATGTAGAAATATTGGAAAATGATCACCACCATGGGTAGAGGTGAGACAGGTCCATGTAATCCTGGAAGCCAAATTAGATGAAGATATAGATAAATCAGGAGCACTTTCTCCTGTATTAGGGCTATTGCGACGTGTACAAGAGCCTGTATTGAGTAAACAAAGATTGTGAGTATATAGTAAATCTAAGACTACATTTCCAAAGCGGTTTCTAGAACTACCCCAAGACGGATGATGGCAATTAAAATCCCCAAGTATTATAAAAGGTTTAGGAAGATTAGAAAAAATGTTACTTACTTCATTGAGTATCGAAGAAGGATGAGTTATATAAATTGAGACGAAACAAATATTATTTAAAACGGCAGCAATCACAGAAAAATCATTAGAGTGAGAAGCAATTGGTACATGTGAAAATGATAAATTACGTTTAATGAGTATGGCAACACCGCCATACCCATCAAAACGATCCTCTCTAAGACTGACATAACCAGATAACCTAAAAGGTAAATCTGGTTTAAGCCAAGTCTCCTGGAGGCTTATAATGTATGGATTATATTTATTAATTAAATAGATGAGTTCAGATTTTTTAGATGGGGCGCTGCAACAATTCCATTGCAGTATTGTTTGATCCATAATTAGTGGGCAATTGGGGGTGCGATATATCATTATTTTCAGAAGCAGCGTTGGACGGTTGGATGTATTTAGATTGTGAAAGTTTTTCATCAAAGCTAAAATTAATTCCTTAATGGAGGGGTTGGACAACTCCTCGTTACCCAAAGGCTTAAGGGCACAGCCGTTCGAAGGTGATGGCATATCATAAATTGTTGTTAGAGATCTATGTGCATCAACATCATAACCTCTAGAAGAAATAAGTCTAGACTAAAAAGAAAATATCTACTTGAAAATGAATAAATATCCATCACGCCTTATCCCCGAAGGGGTGGCAGTTATATGCCCACTTTTCACCGTGTGGATTCCTGTCCCACGTAATAGGTGGTGAGCCCATTGCCGTGTTGAAATAGACAGACGCAGGTTGTGGCTACCTACTGTAGAAATTTTTCAAGCCGCCCATAAGGCCTTCAACCAGGCTTAACGACTGCCATTTTAGTGGCAACCGGGACCAACGGCTTAACGTGCCTTCCGAAGCACGGAAACGCTCGCAAATATAAATGCCACAAAGTGGTCACCCATCCGAGGACCAGCCATAGTGAAAGTTTCTTACCGCAGTGATCGTTTACAGAACACTACGTCCGCGGGGCCACGAGCGCTTCAAAATGGTCCTACTTGAAAATGGTCACTTTTAAAGAAAAATGTAATGGAAGATCAATATTTTTTTTTTGTTGGCAATCGTGTTACCGTGCGAAGCCAGACATAAATATATGTATAAGTTAAGTTATAAATGTTACTTGAGTCCCGAAAAGTTTATTAATCATTACCTATTCCTACAATAACTAAACTAAAACGATTGTGATTAATTTATAATTTTATGAAAACATTTGCAGAATCAGCTTTTTCGAATTTTGCGGAATAGTTTCCCGCGGACTTGGCGCGCACATTGGCAATGACGCACGTTTGTCGTATATAATTTTCCAAAACTAGTGGAAAATTCGTGTTTATGTGTTTAATAATGGTGAAAGATTATACATAAAGAGTTCGGAAAAGTGCATTAGTGAAGGAAAGTGATATATTGCAATGAATAGCGGTGTTGTTTGTGTTAGTGCCAAATTTCCATAGCGAGTTGCAATAAGGGATCCACTGCCTTATTGGGGCACGGACCAGGACCTAGTACTGAGGACTTGACATCGACAAACGACTAGACATGACTATAACTAAATATCAAGAAAATAATAAATACTGAAGACTAGGCTGTATGGACTAAGTTAGCTTTGTTTGCCCAAGATGGGCGAAGACATCTAACAACAACAATAGTTTCCCGCCAAAATTGCCGTCAAACGGAAAATAAATATGTCATGTGTGGTATGTCAAAAGTTTCATGTGTATATTCATTTATTATTTCACTGTTTAAATAATATTTGAGCCAAAACTATAAAATTTAAGCAATGAAAATTGATAGCAAACCTCTTAGGTATGCTCACGCCGAAGGTCACACAGACGTATGTTATACTGAAGATGGACAGTAAGTTTTTTAAGCAATCAGAATTCTATTTCACCGCTTTGTGTCAAAATGCGTTAAATAAGTATTATCTTACTCAAATTAGGCACATCATAACCTGCGGTAATGACGGTGATGTGAGAATATGGTTGGATATAGAAGATGATGATCCCAATTCACACTGCGTCGGAGAAAGTGCACTGGCTGTATGTTATAAAGAGAAGAGGCTATATGTGGCCACAGATAATCATGCAGTTCAAGCTTACACTTACCCAGCATTTGATAAAGATGGCATTGTTACAAGATTTACGGCCCCGGTTACACAAATCAAGTCAACCAGTAAGATTGAGGTAAGTTGTGATATTTTTACTTTTCAAAACTACACAGCATTTAATGGACAAAGGTCAGCCAACTATCTGCAAGGCTGTTTATTTAACATTCTTTGAAACTCATTGTTACAAAATTCATTTTACATAAAATATTTAGTAGAGAATAGGTAGGTATTTTTATTTGCTCCTATGGTGTAATTTCTAAAAATATTGTGAGACTTTTTACACAAATCCATCTAGCCCAAATTAAGCTAACATAATTTCATGTCATGGGATCTAAATATTAGTATTCTTAATATTATACATTCCTATATACATTGTGATGTGAATTAAACACCTGCCAGGGGCAGGTGTTGTGTGTTAAACAACAAACTGTTTCTGCATCACACATATATTATTTCAACCCAAGATATCTGACACTGAATTGTTGTAGTGAAGTAAAGTATAATTTAGTATATGTGCTTGACTTGATAGTTCCTATGAGACTGGCATGTTCACTTAAAAGTGTTCTGAAACCTAAAAAAAATATTTAATTAAGTTTATAAATATATTTTTCTTAGGCTTTGGGGTGTACATCAGAGAATATGGAAGCTAAGATATGTAACTTAGAAGGTGGTGCTCCAATGTTTGTTATGGCAGAGCATCAAGGTCCTGTCTTAAGTATTGCGATATGCCCACATATGAAATATGCAAGCACAGCCTCGGGAGATGGCAAATTAAGAATATGGGACATAGACACACAGAAAATGATCAAAGAAATTTCATGTGTACCTAAGATAAATACATTTTATGCTGCCAAAGTTCTATGTAAGTCATATTACATTGATATTTAAATTATACAAGTCACAAGATACGCGAAGACCGCTTCAATATATTCATATTTAGTTATTTACTGTATGTAATTTAAATTATACCGTAAAAAAAAAATCTAATATGGGTAGGTATATTCCACCTCAATAGGTTCAAAAAACATACTGAAACTGATTGCATACTAGGCTAATACCTGTATTATAAATTACAATCACAATTACAAATCTGGTCATATATTCATAGGTACTGAAAGGTGCCAGTTACCTGTATCTGTCTTCGAATTTTAGGTGCAACTAACCTTACTTGCTAACAGTACACCTGATAACTAATAGACAACAACACAGGTACCCTCATCAGTTGCCCCCAAGAATGTCAAAAGTCAAACAATAACTGCTCCTAGCAAATAAAAATGAACCCCAGTTTCTAAATCTTCATTGCTGTTTCAGGTCGAATGGACTTTGAACCAAGCGAAGGCAAATATTTGGCATATCCTAACAACCGTGAGATAATTTTGTTGGATTGTGAAAGTTGGGGACAAAGGATGATATTTACACATAATTTGGTGAGTCTTTAAAAGTGACAGTGTATCACCTAACCTAGGTGTCTAGAACCAAACTCAAGATCAACTGCACCCACTGACTAACAACCAAGACTCTGGTGTTGCAAACATCAACCTTCTATCCCATGGACCAATAATAATAAAGTCTGTTCTGATTATAAGCTACTAGTTGACCCATATGGCCTCGCTCGTGACATACTTCGAATTGCCTTCGCACCTATTTAATTCCGTTGTTTATAAGTTCAACAATAATATATAAAAATTTGTCCCATTTGTCGACATTTATGTTTTCTGCCCTGCTCTCCAGGGTAGTGGCCTGAGAGTTACTTGTTTAAATAAACAAACAAACAAACAAACTCTTCAGCTTTATATATTAGTATAGATTGTGTCAAAATGTACATGTCATTAGAACACCATTTGTACATCTGTACTCGTATAAGTAAGTGTTACATATTACACAGCAAAAAGTATATTAAGCTTTAATGTTTGAAAAATAGCAAATCAAACCTCAACCTTAACAGATATTGGGTATTGACCTCATGCTTCCAAGTCAAGTCAAGTTTGGACAAAACTGTGACTACTGTCTTTTTCATTATATTTATTTGCAGATAAAGTGTGCAATATCCCAGTGCTTATTTTCACCATGTGGAGAATACTTAGCTGGCAGCACTGTTGCTGGACAAATAGCTGTATGGGAAATAGGATCCGGTGCCTGCATAGATATAATTGAACATCCAACCTCACACAATGTATCCGCTATGACTTGGAATCCTAAAGGTAGTGTATGATATTAATATGTATAATTTACTTTGCTTTATAATATCAAGTAGTACTTCTGCTGGTATACAACTGGTTACATTTGTAAAAGCAACTGGAAATTATGTTTATCAGTCATGCCTTTATCTCCAAAGGGTTGCCAGTGGCATATAATACGCCTGCATTTCAAAGTTTTTGTCCCACATAATAGGTGGTGTTGAAATGGACAAGTGCAGGTTGTGGCGAACTGCTGTTGAAAGTTTTCAAGTTGCCCACTGCTCATAAATCCTTTTCCTAGGCTTAACGTCTGCCATGTTACTGGTAACGAGGTCCAACGGCTTAACGTCAACGGAAACGCTCGTAAATGGAAATGCCTGAAAGCGGTCACCCATCCGAGGAGTAGTCATCGCGAAAGTGACTTAACGCAGTAACTATTTACTGAACACTGAGTTAGTGGGGCTATGAGCGTAAGAAATTATAACAAAGAAGAATTAGAAGAATAAATTTGATAGTCCATATTTTTGTAGGTAATGGTGTCCTGGCATATTGTGATGTAGCTGGTCAACTGGGCACTTTAGTAAACTGTTATGGAAAAGACAGTAGTAAGCTTGGAGAAGATAATAATACCGATGACATTGATATGGTGGATAGGGCTGAAGGTAAGGCTATTCGTTTATTATCTGGACTTTATTTTATTTCTCTAATGAATATTATTCATCAAAATTGAAATACACATACATACATACATATTATCACGCCTGTTTACCATCGGGGTAGGCAGAGACTACGGTTTTTCACTAGTGCTTCTTCTACTTTCATGTGTGTTTTCATACACGTTCGCCGGTTAAGGGTACTCTTGACCTGGACTTTTTCCAAAAGGTCCTAGATTTGGTTGAGGTACATATCGACTTCTACCAGTTTGCCCATTCACTCTCGCCACATAAATCTGCTTCGTCAGTCTATTTTCATCCGTCCTCTCCACGTGTCCGCACCATCTAAGCATCCCTTTTTCTATCTTAGTCACTACATCTTCTGTCATACCGCAATATTCCCTTATCGCGCTGTTCCTTTCTTTATCCATCAACTTCACTCCAGCTATACTTAGCAGACTTCTCATTTCCACTGCATTATTTTACTTTTATGCGTTTTCTGCCATACCCAACTTTCACTGCCATACATAAGTGTGGGGACCAGCACTCCTCTATGTACAGCCAGTCATGCCTTCTTAGACACGTTCTGACTGCTCATAAAACACATAGAAATAATTAAATAATATTCCTGTTACAGACAACCATGATCTGGACAACTTAATAGAAAACTATGCCAGTGATGATGACAACGCCATATCTCTAGAGAAGATCAAGAATGAGACCTTAGGGCTTATTCCTGAGCGGGACGAGTCACGACCTGCATCACGCCATACCACTCTAGCTCCTTCCACTTTGCCACCACAAGCGCCTTTCCAACCTTCTGCTACTCCGGCCCATCTTGAACACAGGTTGGTATATTATGTTGTTGGGCCAATATTGCCCAAATAACCCAATAGCCCAAAATAAGCTTATGCTTGTGCTATAGGATCTAAATAACTGATAAACTGATTTACATACATAAATACATATCGTCACCTCTTTCTCCCATTGGGGTAGGCAGAGAATTTCCACTTGCTACTGTCCTGGCATACTACTTTCGCTTCTTCCACTTTCATCTATATATTATACATTTTCAGGCTTCAATATCATAAAGTTCTTTACAGTTTCCGAATTGTTCAAGTGTTTGGTACATGATTGATTTGGCGAGCTAAATATATAAACACCTACTTACCTTCCTGGTCCCTCGTTTTGCAATGGAAGGAAGTATTTCTTTTCAACTCCCTCAATTTATTGATTTCTGATTAATTACGATGCAGGTTCCAAGATACTCTAACGTCTCCTGTGACTTAAGCTGAACTCGGTGTAACTTTTCTGGTTTTAAACATTGCTGTACCGCCTCCGCACACTAGCTTCTTTTAGAAGCTGAAACCGGCAACTGTTTCGGGTTTCGGCGACTCGCCGGCATCCAGTAGTGTGCAGGGGGCGGCAACAAGTTGCGGTTTCGAGCTTCCGCAAAGCTACTAAGATGCCGGTTTCGGCTTCTAAAAGAAGCCAGTGTGCGGAGGCCTGTAGATCTGTTTATCCTGATTTACAGGAGTCACGGTAATGCGGGTCCCACCCGCAAATATAGAATCATCATCATCCTCTTGCCCTTGTCCCATTTTATTCGGGGTCAGTGCAGTATGTCTTCTTCTTAAATTCATACATACATACATATTGTCACGCCTATCCCCGAAGGGGTAGGCAGAAGCTTACTATACGCCCACATTTCACCGTATGCATTTTTGTCCCACGTAACAGGTGGTGAGCCCATTGCCGTGTTGAACAGGCGCAGGTTGTGGCGACTTGCTGTTGAAAATTTTCAAGCTGCCCATAAGGCCTTCAACCAGGCTTAATGACTGCCATTTTACTAGCAACCGGGACCAATGGCTTAACGTGCCTTCCGAAGCACGGAAACGCTCGCAAATGTAAATTCCACAAAGTGGTTACCCATCCAAGGACCACCTATAGCGAATGTTGCTTAACGTAGTGACCGTTTACAGAACACTGAGTTAGCGGGGCGACGAGCGCTTACATTCATCTCTGTTATTTGTCGTCTGATCATTTACTCCTTTCATTTTCGTATCACTCCTTATATCCATCTTTTATTTGGCCTTCCTCTGATTTTAGTTGCATGACTTTTATCTCTTCTCATCTCATGCCAAGACAAACGGTTTCCTCTAATTTTTCTCAGTCACTGGTGCTATTCAGACTCCTTCTGATATACTCATTTCATCCATTCTAGTCACACTTCACATCCACCGTAATATTCTTTCATCAATTTTCCATCCATTTTCTCAGCATGAATAGAATACTATAACTTTATTTGTACACCAAGTTAAATTAAATTAACAATATTATTTTGCATGGTATTGTATTGTTATTGGATTATCCTATAAAAAAATTCCAGGTACATGTGTTGGAACGATGTCGGTATAATTCGATGTCACACTGCTGAGAATGGGGAATCTACTATAGACGTCGAGTTTCATGATACCAATTTGCATCATGGCATTCATCTTAACAACTACTTGAACCATACCATGGCCAGTTTATCTTCAACTGTGGTGGCTTTGGCCTGTGAAACACCCAGGTGAGGTACCAGAATTATTTACAACTAGATGACCCCCACAGCTTCGCACGTGACATACTTCGAACCCCGTGGCACCCATTTAATCCCGTCGTTTATTAATGTATAAACATTTTCCAAATTAGTTGATTACTTCTCCGCTCTCCAGTACCTACGTCCGCAGGGCTTGGATGGTTACACGAAATTAATTTATTTGAGCATTATTTTGATTTTGCAATATCTCCTAAGATATTCATTTAATTTGCAAGGTGTAAAAGGACAAAATAATCTGCATAAAATGCTGAAGCCAACTAACGTATTAAAATTGATAAGGATTAATAACGTATTTGTGTAAATAGCCTTCAAATAACCGTTTTATAATTCCTGTTTTTTTAATGTATCAAAATAGATATAGTAGGTTATCCTTAAATTTACATTTTATTAAATTTATTCGGCCCTTTAGACCCAACCCAGGTCCGTGCTTCGGAAGGCACGTTAAGCCGTTGGTCCCGGTTGCCAATAAAATGGCAGTCGTTAAGCCAAGTTGAAGGCCTTATAGGCGGCTTAAAAATTTCAACAGTAGGTCGCCGCAGCCTGCGCCTGTCCATTTCAACACGGCAATGGGCTCACCACCTGTTACGTGGGACTAAAATGCATACGGTGAAATGTGGGCGTTTTATATGCCTCTGCCTACCCCTTCGGGGATAAAGGCGTGACAATATGTATATATGTATGTATGTTATCCTTAAGAGATAGACATATACCGTCGCGGACTTTTTTGTAGACCTATATTAAATACACAATTCCACCATACATTATTTTGTTATATTTTAAAGGTTTTAGGCAGCGTTTTCGTTAAAAGCAGGCGCCTGATTTTTTCCCTACACCTCCAACAATCTTTATAATTTTGTCAATGAATACAAAAACTTAACAAAAAACCTTTCTTATTAAACACTTTATCTATTAAAAAACCGCATCGAAATTCGTTGTGTAGTTTTAAAGGTCTAAGCATACATAGGGACAGACAGCATTTATAATATGTAGTGATTTGGCAAAATAGAGTTTAATTTTGTTTTATCATCGACCAGACAAACCGACGTTATTGTAAATTCATAAATTACAGGCATGATGCGGTGCAACGGGGGTTGGATGTAAGACACGAGCTAAGCCGTAGGAGACAGCTAATTTATGTAATAAATAAATTAGTATCAATATGCATTAGTTTCCTAAAAAATAAATTTTAAATTTTAATTTTTTCCATATTCCAGTTCCTTATTATAGCCCGCATGAAAAAATATTAGTTCCATTCTAAATGAATATTATGTAAAGCACCATTTTTTATTATTATTTGCATATCCTGTTATTATATTGTCCGTATATTTGTTGTGTAGCAAGCTAGTCTGCATCTCGCTAGTGGGAAGTAGTAAGGAGTGGAGCGCTTCTATGCCCGACACGGAAGAGATCTTGTGCGTCGTAGCGGCTACTGCAGTGGTTGCAGTGGCCACTAATGCTAGGTTATTGCGCCTGTTCACACCCATGGGCACTCAGAGACAGGTGAGATTATTAGTATACCAGTTAATATCCGCGGCACCACATCCATGAAATTTGGTTAATGCACAAAAAGTGCTTCCCGTTGAAATAAGATGTCTTAATTTCTAACAAAAAACCCTTACTAATATTTTTTTGTATATTAACTAACTAACTAACTATCTTCACGCTGTATCCCTGACGGGGTAGTCAGAGAGGACAGATCGCCAGGCTTCGCGATCCCTGCATACTTCTTTCGCTTCTTCGAGATTCATCAATCGCTTCATACACGCACATCTGGGTATCCGAGTACTTTTGACCTTTCCGTTTTTGAGCAATCTGCTCACGTGGTCTTCATATGTAAGTCTCGGCCTACCCTGACTCCTTCTACCCTCTACTTTTGAACAATATATATTCTTCGTCAATCGTTCCTCACTCATTCGTTGGACGTGTCCAAACCAACGGAGCACGCCCTTTTCCAGCTTAACGCTGACACTTTCATTCAAACCTGCCATATTGTATATTACTTTAAAAATGGGGGATTTTTATACAATATTTCAGAAAGCTTTGTCCTCGTCTACATCATAATAGAATCCTCTGTGCAAAACTTCAATTTCCTGGTCTGGGCATTGATGATCACCAGTGAATCAGGACTTATCTTTTTATATATTGAGATATGATTAATGATGGCATTATAGGACTAGACCGCGACTCCGCCTGCACAGTGATGTTTTCCTGTTCCCTTTTCCAACAGGAACTTGTTCCGGAGGCAAAATGTACCCTATATCCTACTCTGACATATAAGCTTGTAGATGCGATTGCGATGTAGATTTATTGAGGTACTCACGATTTGCAGTAGGACTCCAGTTTATAGGGCAATCGAACAGGGAGGTAAATAAAGCGAGATTTTCTTGTTGCGCTAACTTATAATATTCGTCCACAAAGGTACACCACTATATAATATTATTCAATAAACAGCAAGCTTAAGTATAAGGCTTATTCGTTGTCATAATCACCAAAACTAGATATTTATCCGATATATAAATTGACAATTGTCATAGACATTCACTCTCCTTGAACGATGGTAATAGTGTGTGGCGCTGTCAATATCGGAATTTCGATATAAACGGTGATTGCCGTTGTCAATATCCAACATCGACCAACCGGTCAATTGATATTAATATATACCTTATAAAATATTTGGATAAGTAATAAAATCAATTGTATTATGTAGAACTAGGAATAACGTTTAGATGATGATGGCTGTGAAGGATTTGGTAACAAGCTATTTTCCAGTAGGTAGTTTCATTATACCTTATTACACGGTTGAAACCCGCGGCTCCACCCGCGAGTTGAAGTTTTCAAGTTCCTGTTTCCCACAGGGACTAGTTCCCGTGATAAAAAGTATCCTATGTGTTACATAGGATACTTTTTATCACGGGAACTAGTCCCTGTGGGAAACGGGAACTTGAAAACTTCTGATGTGTAAGCTATATTATTGTAAATTTTCATCAAAATGCATTTTATTTTATTAGTATCCTTTTGCGTGAAAGAGTAACAAACACAAATCAAACTTTTGGGCTTACAATAATTTATTTTTTGTGCTTAATCAAAAGGCCATTGTTAGCCTAGCGGGAACTAAAATTGTCGTTTGTTGTAGCAGATTAATTAGAACCAAATATATAAATACTGCAGGATTAAAACTTTGTTCCTTAAATGCTCACCATGCTTACAGCGCGCCAATATGGTTTCCTTGTTCTATAATATCATACATAATGTCCACATCCTACGAGTATATCGGAGGCGAATGTATTTAACTCAACTCTTATTATTTTTCAATCGCTCGTAGCCCTGCTAACACAGTATTTTGGTAAACGATCACTGCGTTAAGCAACTTTTGCTGACGCAGGTCACCGGATGGGTGACCGCTTTGTGGTATTTCTATTAAATAAATATTGTGGGACATTTTTTTAAACAGCGCCGTCTATACCAAAGTAAGCTAATATAAGCTTGAGTTATGGGTTCTAGACGACTGATAAACATACTTATATATTTGTAAATACGTACATATTGTACATAGGATATATTGACTAGCGTTTCCGTGATATTTACGTTGTTTCGGAAAGCACGTTAAGCCCGGTTGTCAGTAACATGGTGGTTGTTAAACCAAGTTGAAGGCATTTTTCCCTAACGCGCCAAAAGAAGTATTACTTCAAAAACGTTACACCAATAATTTTGAGTTTTATTTCAGGTGATTTCTTTAGCAGGCCCTGTAGTCACGCTAGCGGGATTTAACACGACCGTGTTCGCAATGTACCACGCCACTGACCCGGGAGTGTCGGATCAACATCTTGCGATGGACATTATTGCATTGAATGGTAAATGGCTCTTTTTAAAATAACAATATTTGCATGCTAATGGACTTCTTTTCAGGATAAAAATAGTAGCCTATGTGTTATACTGATGTGTAAGCTATAATATTGTAAATTTTCATAACTAAACTAACTAACTATCTTTACGCTGTATCCCTGACGGGGTAGTCAGAGAGGACAGATCGCCAGGATTCGCGATCCATGCACACTTCTTTCGCTTCATACACGCACGTGTGGGTATCCGAGTACTTTTGACTTTTCCATGAATAAAGTCATGCCAGTGTCAAACCAATAAATGGAGTACAGCTTGGCAAAACGCCTTAAAACTGTACTGTAGACACTTTCTGCACGCAACATGTTATACATCCCATGTGTGTTTACAGACTAATTTCATAAATCTTTAATCACACAGTCTATAAAGTAATATAAATTTTGAGCCAGACGGCGTCGTGCAAAAAAAAATGTCCCACAATATTTATTATTATATCTTTAAAACTTAGAAAATGAGTAGCTAACGACTTCTGATTTGTCAAAATAAAAATAATTTATAGGTCATATTTATAATATTTCGGGTCTTATTCGCGACACATATTATTAGGTACAAAGCCTACCTTATACTTCCCGACGTTTCGGCGTTTTCGTGGTCACTTCTTGATGATAGTATAAGGTAAATGATAAGGATTAATAGCATATTTGTGTAAATAGCCTTCAAATTACCGCTTTATAATTGCTGGGTTTTTAAGTAATAAAATGGATATAGTATGTTATTCTTAAGAGATAGACATATGTCGTCGCGGACTTTTTTGTAGACCTTTATTAGATACACAATTGCACCGTACATTATTTTGTTATATCTCAAAGGGTTTAGGCAGCGTTTTTGTTGAAAGCTCCCAGACTGCTTATTTTTCCGACATCCCTAACAAATATCGTTATAATTTGGTCAATATATACAAAAGCTTAACAAATTATACATATAAACCTTCTATGAGAATCACTCTAACTATTAAAAAAATCCGTATCGTAATCCGTTGCGTAGTTTTAAAGATCTAAGCATACATAGGGACAGAAGCGAAGAGCGACTTTGTTTTATAACATGTAGTGATATGTCGCGAATAGGACCTGAAATATCATAAATATGAGTGACAATCGCGAAATTTAAAAACATTAATTTATAGGTCGACAAGTCCGTAGTAAAACGGTCCCTGTGCCGTTAACCCCAAGCTCCAGAATGTCGTGGGTCGGTTCTTCTTCTGCGGGTTCACCGTGCTCGTACGACAGCGCCGGCATATTACGATTGTACGACGTAGCCAGTGGTGTTTGGATGCCGATCTGCGATGCTACTACACACTCTAAGGGTGCTTCGGATTCCTGGTTTGTAGTTTCGGTAAGTTGACATACATAACTTTAACAGTTGAAAAATGTTTTCTTTCATCTTTGTGTATTTCCAGCTTACTGATAAACTCTACCTGGATTTGGTACGAGTACACGAGCCTTTATTGGCTGACAGGAGCAGCTTTGGTTTGACTTTTTATTTTATGATCGACTGCCCTCTGCCGTCCGTTGATCCGCAGTTGAACCTTTAAATTTAATTACACCTTTGCAATTTCTGTAAAATAACATTTATTGAAATTCCGACCTACTATGATGATTTAAATGTCAAGAGAAGGCCTGGTTCTGGCAGAAAGACATGTACCGAACCACGGATTGATCGTTTTCTAGTTAGTCAAGCGTTGAGAAATCGCAAATCTTCTTATGTGGACCTCAAGAACAACCTCGAAGAAGTAAGAAATGTGCAAATTAGTCTATGGATGGTCAGAAGGAGGCTTCTCGCTGCTAATATACACAGTGATCGCCCGGCACGCGGCCCTAAATTACTCAGTGGACATCGAGTTGCCAGGCTTAGATTCGCTTGAAATTGTGTGTCATGGACTCATGAAGATAGGGTATTGTTCTCCGATGAAGCCAGGATATCTCTGCATGGTGAAGACCGACATCGGCGAGTGCTACGTAGACGAGGAGAACGCTTTGCAGAGGCATGTATTGAAGAAATCACACCTTATGGAGGGGGCTCTGTTATGTTTTGGGCAGGAATAAATTCTATGGATCGTACGGAGTTAGTCTTCATCGAAAACGGTACACTGACTGGACACCAATACATAACGGAAGTTCTAATTCCATATGCACAACCCGCTTTTACCGCAATTTTTATGGACGACAACGCTCGCGCCCACCGGTCTGGCGATGTGGAAGCGTATATGCTAGAAGTCAGAATTCGTCGTTTAGACTGGCCAGCTAGAAGTCCGGACCTCAATCCCATAGAGCATGTCTGGGACGTTCTGAAGCGACGAGTGAGATCAGTGCAGCCGGCTCCGCAGACCATCAGAGAGCTAAAGAATGTGATTACCGCGGAGTGGGAACGTATTTCCCAAGAAACCATTAAAGATATACTCGCTAGCATGCCCAGACGAATGCAAGCCGTGATTTCAGCAAGAGGGGGTCACACTTAATACTAAACTTTTATCTGCTTTTAATGTATTCTAGAAAAACAAAGAAATTAACGCGTTTCATTTTTATTTAGCGAGTAGGTACAATAATAGTGATTTGAGCTTAAACATTATTTCTCAATAATTTAATCAAAATGTTATGATAAGACTGATGAAAACTATTCCTTCCTAATTAATTTATAAAATTCTGAGGATAACAATACCTAAAATTGTCAAACAAACTAATAGTAACTATAAAATAGTTCTTTGCTTGCGTGCCCGGTTTTTTTGCAAAAGAGTTTATATTAATTTGGGTTAAAATTCAAAATAATTAAAGCTAATATGTAGTATTTGCATACTTTTTTTACTAGTTTTAAGTAGTTTAAATTTCTCGTCTAGCTTTTATAGTTTCCAAGATATCTCGATTTTAGTTTATAAACCAACATTTATTTAGGAAAATCATGTCATCTAAAATCGTTTATTATTGAATGCATATCTTCTTCTTCTTCTCTTCTCAGCATCTAAAAGTCCACTGCTGAACATATGCCTCTTGCATGGCTTTCCAAGATGATCTTGAAGCGGCGATTCTGGTCCAGGTCGGCCCTGCCGTATTTTTGATGTCGTCCGACCATCGTGCAAGTGGTCTGCCGGCACTTATGCTTCCTGTACGAGGTCTCCACAGGAGGGTTCTGTACGACCATCTGTTGTCGTCTCTTCGGGAAATATGTCCGGCCCATTTCCATTTTAGTCGAGCAACCCGGCCACCTATATCGGTAACTCGAGTGCGTTGGCGAATGTCTCCATTTTGTATTCTGTCCCTCAGAGAGACACCCAGCATTGCACGTTCCATTGCCCTTTGTGCTACTTTTAGGCGGTGGAGTAACCCGACAGTCAGCGTCCACGTCTCACAAGCATACGTCATCACTGGGAGAACGCATTGGTTGAACACGCGTGTTTTCAGTGTTTGCGGGATTTTAGACTTAAATACATCTGCGAGTTTTCCGAAGGCTGCCCATCCTAGCTGAATTCGTCTGTCAACTTTATTTTCCATCGAATCTTTGCCCAGCATAATGTTTTGTTGCAACAAAACACTTCATTGGCAGTTCTTGTAGTAGCAGCTATAAAGTTGTTATATTTATCGTTGAGGCTAGTCTCAAAATATTCAACGTCAGTTCGTTTCAAAGCCAGACTTAAGTTCTTCTCGAAATCTTTGTGCACTTCCTTAGGGATGATCATATCAGCAAGAGGTCTCCTGAGGAGTTTTCGCCGGTCCATTTTAGTATTGATCTTTATTGTGGCTCTTACTAGTCTGTGGTCGCTCATTTTAAGTTCTTTGAGTACAGTGACATCAGTGACCATATGCTTTTTATCTGTACATATGAAATCAATTTCATTCTTCGTCTTACCATCAGGACTAGCCCAGGTCCACTTTCTCGTTTGTTTCTTGTGGAAAAAGGTGTTCATGGCGAAGAATTTCTTTGATTCCAAGTAATTGACTAATGCTCGTCCGCGGTTGTTCCTTGACCCAGTACCAAATGGGCCAATGCAGCCCTCTGTCTCTTTTCGTGTCCCTATCTTCGCATTGAAGTCACCCATGACTATATTGTATTGTGCTTTGTTTCCCGTCTGTAGTGCTTTGTCAATGTCCTCTTAAAATAGTTCCACTTCATCGTCGGTATGTGCTGATGTGGGAGCGTATACCTGAACTATTTTAATTGAATATCGTGCGTTGATTTTGATAACTGAGAATGCGACACGTGCAGATATACTGCTCAAGGTAGTGATGCTGTTCGCCAATCGTTGGTGTATTAGAAAACCGACGCTGCCCTTCGCAGAGCTGCTATATCCCGTGTAATTAAGCAAGTGTCCAGAATTCAGTTTAAGGGTGTCCTCTCCATCCCGCCTAACCTCTCCCAAGCCTATTACATCCCATTTTACATGTGTAAGATCTCTCTCTGTCCTTGTGTTATACGTAGCCAGAAGTAGTTGTGTGTGGCAGCCAAATCTCTTCCAGTGATTCTTCGCACCCCCTGCGTGACCGCTGCCGTAGTCCGGAATAGTAAGACTGCTGGAGACTGGGGGCCTTGGTTTCTTGGAACTTTCCATGAAGGTTTTTCTTGCCTAAAAAATTCGCAACGTTGGCAAAACGGCTTGGCGAGTCAGTCCTTTCTGAAGGTATTTTGTTCCTCATGGTTGCTGAAGCCATTGGACGGGCTACTTAACCGCCGCCCGTTGTTCTTGGTTGATTATACTGCAGTTGGTCCAAAACTAGGTAGTCTACAAAATTTATCATATTATTATAATCACGCTTCAAAAGCCTTAGAATATAACTAGAATCGCTTTTATTAGCTGTCAAAATATTAGTAGACTACCAAAAATACAACTTACGAGTTCAACTTACGTGTTTTCAACGCCATTCTTTCAACCGGCCGATAGATTTGTATTGGAGCGCGTTTGTAGTAATAGACTCCAAATAAATATTAAATAGAACCGTCGGCTTTCTATTGAGCAGAGATTTCGATTCCATTCTGACACGAAATTGCCCATGTGTGTGTGTGCAGGTATGTGAAACTACTCAAAAAGTTCGCGCGATTCTGTGCAGAGGAGCCTCATTCCCAGCTACTGCGCCGAAGCCTATTGTCGCCGAATTACCTATACAAGTAAGTACATTACCATAACTGTGTCACATATTTCGCTATCGGACATACAAGAGTCGAAAAAAATTTAGTTATATAGGTATCAGAATAACAAAGTCAATCAAATTTACCTTATAATTTAAGTACACACATGGTATTCAAGATATTTGGTAACCTAAGAATCCTGTATCGCGTTATGGAAGTTTTCTTTCAAAATATAATATACATGCTGACCCCGCGGCTTCGCTCGTGACGTACTTCGAAGTTCGAACTCCGTGGCACCTATTTAATCCTGTCGTTTACTAGTTTTATAATATCTACTGTACGATTTTTTTTTCGATTTGATGACATTTTTAGTTACTGCTTCGCTCTCCTGGGTAGTAGAGTGAGCCCTATATCCTTCCTCGATAAATGGACTATCCCACACAAAAATATTTTTTTGATTATAAGAAGTAGGTTATGAGATTAACGGGGGGGATACACACATATAATTTTGTTACTCTTACATGAAGTGTTTTCACTCTCTAACAACCAATAAAAATACAACTGCAAATACAACACGGAAAAAAATAGGTATGCAGTACGAATTTGACAGAATATTATTCGGCTAATTTGAGATGGTAATTCTTTTATAACGTTTATAGAGAATGAACATATATTAAATAGCCTATATTGTATATCGTTAAGTTGTTGGTATGTTTCAATAATTGTAGTCCGGTCAAATTAGACCAAAAAAGAGGAGTAAAGTAACATAAATTTACAACAAGCTGAAAATGCTTTCACTTGTTCAAAACATAATTAAAAATAATAGTCAGTAGTTCCGAATCATTCCGGTACCTATTCACAGCACATTTCGTAATTTTTTCTTTATAAATTATATTAATAAATTACCCTCCAAACGTGTACGATAGACTGAGTCCGCGGAACAGCGGCCTAGGTAAAAGATACTTACCAAATGGCAAGCCGGCAATAGGCGCAAACGGTAAGATCTCCGAATCTCCAAAAGTCCATTGGTTAAATCGTCCTAGATTAGTATAGATGCTAAGATGTTATAAAAGTTCTCTTGAGGAACTTCAACCATTCGTGCATGGTTTGATAGGATGAACATCTAAACTTATTAATATATTTAAAAAAAAAACTCGTTTTCTTTACAGATTCCGTTGTGTGAAATGGACACTGAAAAAAGTCAGTACGAAGAGCAGTTAGTTCGTTGGGCTCACACCACGGCAGATGTCGACGTGAAGGCAGCCAGAGAGACTGCGCTTAAACTGTTCGCGGTATAAATCATTCACTTGACATTATAATACCTACTAGCTATACTCCATGGGTCCGCCCGTGATATACATCCGTTGTACCCTACACTTCTAATCTATGCCCGTTAGTTTTCAAATAATATGTTATGAAAATTGCCTTGATTTGTTGATGTTTATGATAACGAACACGAAAAACCGACACCATGAAGTTAGCTGATAAGCGTTTTCATGACAACTCATAAACACCTTGAAGTTAGCTGATAAGTGATTCCATGACAACTTATAACTACTTTTAAAGTAATTTTCATTCTATTGATGTTTTTTTTCTTACTAATTTATTATTCCTGTTACAAACAAAGGGTTATGGTATACGAGTATGTGATGAAATCTTATTAGACTAAAGCAGTATAACTTCTAACGCGTGTACATAAGTACAAACACATACTTTAAAGCTATTGCATAGCTTTTATCGCGGGCTTTGAGCGCGGCGACCGTATCAAGAAATTCCGTAACGAAAACAAAACCTAACACCCGAGCTCACACGAGCTTCACCGAGCTCGATCGAGCGTTCGCTTAACGTGTATGTATATGGTACGCCTGTACGAAGCTCGCACGAATCGAGTCGAGCTGTATAAATAATATTAATAATATTATATATTATATTAATAATGCAGTATAAATAAATAATTATAATTGCATAGTTGATAAAAAATGCTATGGAATAGCTTTACCGCGGCAGTTCCCGAGTGCCACATGTTTTTTTTTAGAAAATAGCCAACATCGCTTCTTGATGTTTATGATAAATGCTCCGCTCCCTTGAAGAGCAGCGTTATGATATAAAGCCTTCATCAAATGGACTGTATAATACAAAAATACTTTTTTAGAATGTACTAAATATCGCGTTTCATGTACTTTCAGCTTGCCTGCCGCAGCGAGATAGAACAAAGGGCTTTAGAACTAATGGAACTGTTAAAAGACGACCGGTTACTGCCTTTAGCCGCTAAATACGCTTCGAGACTCGGCCGGGTACATCTAGCGGACAAACTGACCAATCTAGCCGACAGTTGGGAATCGGAGACTGAAAAACTGAATGTGGCACAAAACGTGCATTTCAACGACTTGGATACACAAGAAACGTATGACGTCAACAGCAGTGAAGATATGAATGCCAGTTTGATATTAGCGCCTAAAGTTAAGGAGAAAAAAGTTGATATGGATACGAGTATACGACCTGTGGTAGGTGTCTTTTTTTCAATAGCTAATCGTTTTTTGAAGTGAAAATACTTTAAGCGCGGTACGGATATTTTTAGATGCTTAGATTTTTTCCGGGCTTCGGAAGGCACGCTAAGCCGTTGGCCCCGATTTCCAGTAACATGGCTGTCGTTAAGTCAAGTTGAAGGCCTTATGGGCGGCTTGAAAAAATTTAACAGCAGGTAGCCACAACCTGAGTCTGTCTATTTCACATGGCAATGGGCCCACCACTTATTAGGTGGGACAGGAATACACATGGTGAAAAGTGGGCATATAATATGCCTCTGCCACCCCTTCGGGGATAAGGCGTGATGGATAAGTAAATAAATAAATAGAATCTCTGGACTCCCGACACCGTTACGAGACGCAGCTATAGTGTGTGCATATATACATGTACATATTGCAGACCGAGAACGCGTCTAGATAAATAAACTATTAATAAATTTAGTTTTCACTTCTGTCGGCCCTCCCGGATTGCAACCCGTATATTTTATTAGTCACGCTTTTATCACCTCAGGAGTGGCAGAGGTATATTACACGCTTACCATTTTAGGGATAGGATGGGCTACCTACGACTCTATAGCTAACTAGGTGTGTGATATACATACTTCAACCCCTTTGGTACCTATTTCATCAAGTCGGTTATTAAACTAACGTATTGAAATGAAACTTCTTTATCGACGTTGAGAGAAATTTTATAGCTGTAAAAAAATCGTCACGATTTTCGGTTACACGCCATGTTGTTTTGAAGTGAAACTTTATCATAAGTGAAACTTCTTTATCGACGATGAAAGAAATTTTTAGCTGTAAAAATCATCACTGTTGTCGGTTACGCGCCATGTTGTTTTGAAGTGAAACTTTTTATCGACGTTTGAGAGAAATTTTATAGCTGTAAAAAAATGACGTAATGAAGTTTCACTTCTTACCTGTGTACTCTGGTACCTAGGACGATTTAACCACTGGACGCGTAATGTACTCAATAAAGTATGAAATCACGTTTAACCAACTTTCGTGTGGGGGTTAAACTACAAACATATTGTTTTGTTACTCTTGCATGAACTGCAAATACAGCACATAGAAACTGTAGGTATGCAATACGTATTTGACACAATATTATGCTATGCTGATTTGAATGGTAATTCTTTTTATCCCTATCAGCACGAAGAATTTTTTTTTAATTTTATTCTATTCTGACCGTAACTTTAAGATGTTTATGACCCTAAGTACGTAAGAAAAATATTCTGAAAAATCTCCTCTTTTTGATTCCTCTAGAAACCCCCCGCACGCTCGGGTGTTGTTGTTTTGAAGTTTACTGGCGCACGATCGTGCACTCTGTATATAAATGGTAATAAAAACAATTTTAAACACTAATTACAATTATTTATATTTTTAATTATTAATTAAGAATATTTTAGATCTCAATATTTTGAGATCTAAAATATTTCAAAAATAAGAAAGTTTATCAAATATCCTTAGATTAATCAGTCTTTAATGTCAAAATTTTAAAGATTATCGAATACTGAAAAGTGTGCAAATTGGTCAAAACGTTTCTCGAAGCTTGGCGCCACTGCTGGTTTATACCTTTTGGCTGATCTCTCAGAGGGTGATTGAGGCTCCTCCTCTTTTACTACTGCGGCACTAGATGGAGCATTGACACTATTCGTCAGAGCATCAGCTAAGTCAATCCTAAATCACAGTAAATCTTTAGCCTTTGCCTTACGAAACTCACAATCGATTTTGTATCGTCTCCAAGCATTTACTACCGCAAAAAAGAATCATATTTTTTATTGGACATTTCTTGGTCTTCTGGTTACGCCTTTATTATACTTCCATTTAATCACAGCAATACCATTAGAAGCCTATTGTATAATATCGCCACGTTTCATTGATCCATCTTCCTTCAAATCCATTTTTTTTATGATCTGGAATCCGATTAAGCATAAATATTCCTGTCCCATGTAAATGCAACTCTTTGAGGCGCTCCAGTAGACCCACGATAGTAGGGTACGAGGGTACGGAATGCAGCCCATTACCAGAAATATGCCAAATAACTTGCGCATTTCTTGACTAGATTTATTTAAAATGTTACCTGTGTTACGAAGATAATACAAATTTGTGCAGTAGGTAAGGTATTCAAAGTACTGTTCATTGTAATAGTCCAGATACTATATAGGGGTCTTTACTATATCAGCTTGTGGGCGAGGAGGATATTCCTGACTCTCGTCCGCGATTGTCGTAGCCTTTCACAGTCTCAGTCTTTTCTACAATCGATGGCCGCCGCTGGTCTGGCGAATATTTCTATTGCTCACAGGTATATTTTCCTTATTTGGTCTACGTACTTCTGCTAATGGCACATTGAAAGCAGGATCAGTATCATCAACATTGTCGCTTGGTAGATCTGGTCTAGGTATATGCTGATGCAGTAGCCGTGGTACACTAACAACCGGTTCTATCTCTTCATCAGATATGTCCAAATCAGATTCACAGTCATCCCCGAGTAAATGTTCTAAGGCATCATCGTCTAAGCATACATCTGGAAGAAATCATACGAATTAAAATTGTATGAATTATCACCATTATAATAACTATTGAAAACGGCAACGCACGCACATGTGCCAAAATTTAGTAGGCTTATAAACCAGTTAAATATTTAAAAAAAATACGAATATTATTACTTATATCAGTTTGAAATTATTTAAAGTAATGATAATAACCCTAAACAGTTGATTAATATAAGTTTTAATTAAAAAAAAAAATACTTCGACCATTGTCGTCAATAAAGAGCTCAATCAACAGGTCACAACACGACACTAACCTCGGCCCCCATCACTTCCGTGCTGAAAGGGATATGATATTTATGGAGAATATACGTATATTTAATATAGGCCGATTAACTTGTAGGTATGGTTCAATAATTAATGGTTTTTGGTAAAATTAGATAAGTAAATGATATGAAATTTTACTTGACGAGTGTAAAGAAACATCAATTGTTTGACCGCTATAACTTTTACACCATTTCACAGCACATTTCGTCATTTTTTCTTTATAAATTACCCTCCAAACGTGTACGATAGACATACGATGTTTGCGGCCTAGTTAAAAGATACTTGGCAAATGGCAAGCGGGGTGTAGGCGCAAACGGTAAGATAGCGCGTCCATTGGTTAAATCGTCCTAGTCTGGTACACTGTATCCGTGACGGGGTAGTTATTGAGTACAGATTCTTAGAATTCGCGATCTATCCTGCAGATTCATTAATCGCTTCATACATGCTCGTCTAGGTATCCGATTTTTTTTACCTTTCTGTTTTTGAGTAATCTGCTCACATAGTCCTATAATGTTAGTCTCGGTCTACCTCGGACTCCTAACCTCTAGTTTCGCACAATTTTGACTGCCCCAGTGGCGCGGTGGTTGTGTATACGACTGCCGCGCATGAGGGCCCGGGTTCGATTCCCGGGTCGGAACAAATATTTGTGTGATCCAAAAATGTTGGTTTTGGAGTTTGGGTGTTTCCTATGTATAATATGTAGTATTTAGAAATATATTAGTATGCATATCAATAGTCTAGACCCCGTAGTACAAGCTTATCGCTTAGTTTGGGCTAGATGGCGCTGTGTGAAAAGTGTCCCACAATATTTAGTTATTTATTTAATTTATATTCTTTGTCAATCGTTCCTCACTCATTTTTTGGACGTGTCCAAACAAACGCAACACGCCCTCTTTCAGCTTAACGCTGTCACTTTCATTCAAACTTATAATATTGCGTATCACTTCGTTACGTATTTGGACGGCCAAAGTTACGCCGCACAATTATCGAAGTGATCGCATCTCCACAGCATTCAACTTACTACCGATTCGTTTAATAATTGTACAATGTATGAAGCTAAATGGCAAAGCCGGAGCTAATGGAGACCGTTACCCGCACTGGGGGTTTCTAAAGAATAATGAATTAAAAAAAAAATACTAACCTAGTCATTTTTAATGTAAACTTATTTATTAGGAGCACAATAAAAGGCTATTTATTTTATGCAAAGTTTGTGAGAGTCAAAATGGCGAGTGTATCGTTGCCTTAATGAATATGTTGCTTAGAAAAGCAAAGTTTCAGCAATGTATCTGAGCGTACCTTTACCTCCACGAAACAGGAACATCTTAATAGTAAAGAGTTGTTGAGATGTATGATTACTATAGATATAGGATATAGATAGATGTATCATGGTGATATAATTATAACCTGTAGAGTTTCTCATAAATGGCTTATCCAACACTAATAGAAAATTTCAATTCGTACCAGAAGTTTCTGAGATTAACATATGTTCAAACAAACAAACAAACTCACATAGTCACACCTTTTTCCCAAACGGGTAGGCAGAGATACTTTATGATCACACTTTACCAGTTATAATGCCTCTGTGGCGCGGTGGGAGTGTATCCGACTGCTACGCAAGAGGTCGTGGGTTCGATTCGCACCCAGGATAAAACTTTGTGTGATGAGCACGATGGTTTATTCTGTCTTTGTGTTATTTATCTATAATGTGTATGTATTTAGAAATATATAAGTATATTTATCAATTCAAATATATAAATATATAAGTATATGTATCTGGTTACCATAGTACAAGCTCTGCTTAGTTTGGAATCAGATGGCGTTGTGTGAGTTGTCCCAAGGAAACATTTATTTATTTAATTAGTTCTACTGACCGAAATAAGTGGCAAGTCCATTGCATACAACAAGAGTCCATTATTCTTCAAGTTCCCGCCCAAACTCCAATTGTTGCCATAAGCAAATTTTTTTATATATGTTAAATTACTTTCTTGTTTCAGCCGATAAAATCCTCACCAGCCGGTGCACGGAACATATTTAAGAAGCAAACTTCAAACACTAAAAGCGCACAGAGTCCTCTGAGCTTAACCGAACGGGTATTAGTAGAAGTCCACAAAGCACCTGATTCTGCTGAGAACGATGATGTGAGTACAGCAGTTGGATACTGGAAGTAGTTTAGCAGAAACGACTCAACCTACGACTATCTCATTTTTCTTTTCTTTTTTCAATCTTTCTTAAATCTTTTTTCAATCTTCTTTCTTAATATCTAAAATGTCCCAGTCCTCTAGTCTTAAGTCAAGGTCAGTCTTAACCCCAGTATAATATGTAGTTTACAGTATAATATGTAATAGGTAGTTGTTATACTGAGGTTTTCAGTGAATTAACGCGGCAAAATAGAAAATATCATTTCACTGCATATATATCATTGTCTTTCACTATAGCACGTTAACACAACTTTTATGTCCAAGAAACCACCACTCCCGCACATAAAACAAGATAAATGCACCAGTTTTAGGAAAATATATACAGCAAGCGTCCGCACTTGTCGACTTTCCCGCGTAAAACCGTTACTGGTCGAATCTTATTGTGACCATACTCGTAATAGGGTTGGCCTCTTTACCGTTCAGAGAATAAGCATTGCCATAGAACGTGGCAATGCGGCCAGCTTTATGGGAACCTTACCGGTTGATTTTGATGGGGAGGAATTCTCTGATACCTAGTCGGGGCATCACTGTCAGGCTTGTGATATATATTTTTTAGTACTTTTCTCTGTAAATATGTTAAATTTTAAACGTTTATAATATACATTGGATTTGTTAAAATTAGGAAATTTATTTATAAAATTTGAGTAAAGTTTTATAATAATATTGTGAATGCATTGCTTATATTTATAAAGTATTTAAGGAAAAGGGAGGATCCTCTAACCAGGCAAGTAGAATAAGCCTGTTGGGCCGCGGCCAAAACATTGATTTTAAGCTGTAGGATATATAATTCTTCAACGCGAGTACTCTAATAGCGCGATGCAGTAATCGTGTGAGTCGTTTCTGTTAAACTACGTCCAGTTAAATCCCCATTTCCCATCCTAGATTTCCGCCTTGCCCCCCGGCTAATTTCTCGCTTCAGGCGTTTTAACAGACGACATTCGTTTCAGCCTATGAAACCTTTGGACAAAGAAACATTTGTGGACTGGTTCACAAGAAACAAAACAGTATTAGAACAACAGAATCCGGAACTTGGTCCTTCTGAGCTGACGCGTCACGGGATCAAATTATTCAAGAACGCTCAAGGCAAACCTACTACCAACTCAGATAATGGACCTAAGAGGAAACTTAGTGATGAACCTACAGATTCGCCTGTCAGTAGCGCGCCTAAGCAATCTAAATTAAGCGCATTTGCATTTTCTAAAAAAACGTAATCATATTTTCTACTTCATATCAGCCTATAAGCGTTCTGTAAACGATCAATGCGTTAAGTATCATTCGCTTTGGCTGGTCCTGAGACGGATACCGGTTTTTGATATTTCCACAAGCAACTGGGAAGGAGCTAAGATGAAGAGGATGTCAAACGTGTTCTTAACCAGACAAGACCTTTGAAATTATGCCTAAAATGTAATATAATTTTAATTAATAAAAATTATGTATACATTTTTAAAGAATGAATGAAACTGTTTTCGACAAAATGGCGTTTTTTATTCATTTAATAATTCAACTTCATCGGGCGGAGGGAATAAGCCTTCTGCAATCATTTTCTTCCACTCACTGCCGTTGGGATATGAGAATTTTTCCAATATTCCTGGAAGAAACTGCGTGCTGTATCCAATATTTTGCTGTAATCACAACAAAAAACAATGATCGTTTAGATTTTATCATTATTTTCACTCGAACGTTAATCCCGATTACATCCGAAGCCCTCGGGTCCATTTCTTCCCAAAGATTTTGTACCTAAAAATTTTTAACGCACTGTCTAAAATATTTTATGCTTTGCGATTTTTCTTATTATTTTCTAAGCTCCACAAACAGCGCCAATAAATATTCCACCACTTTATTGGATTATAATTGTTACTGAACCTGGACATGCTGCTATCTACAAGAATGTACCTCTTTTAGATAAAGATTCATATAAAACATTAACTAACTAACTAACTATCTTCACGCTGTATCCCTGACGGGGTAGTCAGAGAGGACAGATCGCCAGGCTTCGCGATCCATGCATACTTCTTTCGCTTCTTCGAGATTCATCAATCGCTTCATACACGCACGTCTGGGTATCCGAGTACTTTTGACATAAAAAATAAAACATTAACTTAGAATAATAACTTTCGCGAGCGTTGTTTACGATTACTAAGTAAACGGTTGTACTCACGTGTAAATTTCGGGATCGCCCGACTAGTTTCGGACCTAACGGAGGTTCTTTTTCAAGAGAAGCCTCAAGCCACGTCGGAAACTGCGCTGGTAGTACCAGAACTAGTCGGGCGATTCCTAAATTTACACGTGAGTACAACTGTTTACTTAGTAATAAAAGGTTGACCTCCGGCTTCAACTGTGACATTCGTTGAACTCCCCTTTAGTAACAGTAGCCTAAATATATTATATATGGTTACGGTACACGCATTCAGGCAGTATGCGTAAATCGCTAAAACCTCCGTTACGAGTAAAATTTCCAAAAACAGTTTAACCACCTTTTTATTTTGCAACAAACAACTCTTACTCCGTGTTTCATGACCGCTGCCGAAATCGTTAAAAACTCAATACCCCTATTTTACCCCTAATTTTATAAAATCCCTTCTTAGTGGGTACCTACATTATAAGCTTATCTTAAAAATATCAAAATTTCTAGGTGTAAAGCTTTAGTCAGGATGTTAATAAGTGAGTGAGAGAGATTTTTATTGACAGATTCATAAAATAAAGAGTATATATAATATACGAATAAAAACCAATATTCAAATCACTTGACTCAAAATCTTCAGAGCAAGAAACCGAAGAAAATAATTTAAAAAAATCAATCTATATTCGCCATACAATTAGGCACTGACCTCGGATTTATGAGAAATAAAGTTTTTTTTTTGGATCATCGTTTTATCCGCGTAAGGTCAAACTTATCGGTTATTATACTTTTAAGATGATTTCGTCATTGTAAGATAACCGGTCGTCTGCATACAATAATAAACAAAAGATATAGTGTTACTATCAATATGAAAACAATTCGGTGTCAACATGTTATGATAAACGGTCATTAAAGCCCCAATTTGATATAGGGGCTTTAATGACCCATAAAAAGTGCCCTTAAGATAATGTAAGAAGCCCGAGAGAACTACTGTTGCCAGGTCCGATTGGATTATGGTGTGTATGTATACAGGTGGTAATTCTAATCGCGATTTTATTTCTATAAATAAAAGCTTAAAATATTGGAGCGGAGCCCCCATGGAGCAAGAAAAGTGAATGTTTTTTAATAAATTAGAATAAGTAAAATTGCACCGCTCCAATTATATGCCGCAAGTTAAGCAGTACTGCTAGCGACTGCGGCCACTCCAGTTAGTTTGTATTATTATTGACTAGTATTATACTTCCGCTAACTCAGTGTTCTGTAAACGATCATTGCCTTAAGCAACTTTCACTATTGCAGGTCACGTATGGGTGACCATTTTGTGGCATTTACATTTCCAATCGTTTCCCTGCTTTGGAAGGCACGTTGAACCGTTGTTCCCGGTGGCCAGTAACATGGCAGTCGTTAAGCCCATTTGAAGGCTATAAGGGCGGCTTGAAAATTTTCAACAGCACCTCGTCACAATCTGCGCCTGTCCATTTCAACACGGCAAGGACTCACCACCTGTTAAGTAAGACCAACATTCTTATAGTAAAATGTGGGTGTATAGTATGCATTTACCGCCTCTTCTAGTATAAAGGCGTGATAGTGGGGGAGGTAGCGTTAAGCTATACAGCATACATAAACAATTAAGCTATACCTCCTAATTGTATACAACTCAAAGGTCTATGAGCATTAACGCTACCTCCCCTACTACTTGACTGATAAGTTAGTTTCTAATTTCAATGTACGTGAAAGCGTGCAATTCAGATGCTAACAAAAGATTGAACGACATTGTCGCTCTTAAAACGCGTTGCTGAGTAGGATAGAAGCGGCAAATTAAATAAATTTGCACCGGCTGTTGCTCGTGGATTCGCATTGCGGATCTGCATGATATTGCGGGATCTCGCATGGCCTAAAATTATTCTGGATCCCGTTGGATCGTGAGATGCCGCTTTGGATTACCTATACGCGACGGCGACGTAAATAAAAGTCGGTTAAGTACGAGAGGGCACACTGTTAATAATATTATACTAGCGGCACGCTTTGATGGCCGTTTTGACATATTACAAAAGTGATGATATTTTTTTCGTTTTACATGAGTACTCTGTTTTCTACCGTGTACCCTCTAATGTGGTCGACTATTCACATATTTCTACAAATAAAATGTAATTTAAATTAATACGAAACTTCATGATAGGACAAACGTCAAAACGGCCATCCTAGCGTGCCGCTAGTATAGTATGGACATTGATTTACTGACCTGTGGCATGTATCTCGCATTAATGACGACGCACGGGTCAACGAAATGCTCATGCTGTTGGTCCACGTACTCCACGAGGCGGCCCTCCATGGAACCGGAGACGCTCACATAGTCCCAGTACTGCAGGTGCTGCACCATCTCGCATAGACCCACCCCGCCGGCGTGTGGGCATACCTTTACTGGAAACAATATTTGTTATACTAGCGGCACGCTATGATTGCCGTTTTGACATATTCCAAAAGTGATGATATTTTACTTGTTTTACATAAGTACTCCGTTTTCTACCGTAGTATAAGTACCCTCTAATGTGGTCGACTATTCACATATTTCTACAAATACAATGTAATTAAAATTAATACGAAACTTCATGAAAGGACAAACGTCAAAACGGCCGTCATTGCGTGCCGCTAGTACCTATTGTAATAATTATTCTACTGGTAGTAATGATGATTACAATATTCTCGTTGTAATTTTAATAGTTGTTAGATATCGTTCCGAAAACGATAGAAAAAAATAAAAAGGAAAACCTAGACAGAGAGTTCATTCCACAATCAAAGCGTACACGGAATAAAGCCCGATAGAAAGTAATCGTATAATTTATAAAATATTTGACGAGTGTTTCAATATTACCTCCAAGCTTCTCAGCCATGAGATAGACCGCAAGTATTTCGTTGATGCCACCAATCCGGGCGGAGTCTATCTGGCAGTACTGCATAGCGCCACTCTGAAGAAACTGCTTGAACATCACTCTGTTTGCACACATTTCTCCTGTCGCCACTCCGATATTATACGGTCTGTGTGTAAACGGACATATTTAAGTTTATTATCATTGTTATCTGAAAATCATTTCATGGATGCACTTAGTGCTGTCTCTTTTAACACCTGGGGTATTATATTACTAAGTACTTCGACCGCAATTTATGTAGTTACTCCGATCCCCTGTACAGGTGAGAGATTTCAAAAGATATTTCAGAAGCTTGAGCTGCTAAAATCAGTTACCTAGTCACGATCTTTAACTTTATTAAGTATACAGATAAGTATATAAAATCTTTATTTGATACTCCTTGACTTCGCAAATGCATATCTCGAAGTTAAAGTCTTCGAGCACTCCGAAATCGTCTAAATAATCGGTTCAGTAAAGTGGTAATAGTATATACCTAGTCAGGTCATAAGTATTGTCACACAGTAAAAACTTTTCTTTTAGAATGCTGGCCACAAAAAAGTTTATTGAATTCGAATTTCGAATTGTTAAATAATAAATATCCATCACGCCTTATCCCCGAAGAGGTGGCAGAGGCATATTGTATGCCCACTTTTCACCGTATGGATTCCTGTCCCACGTAATAGGTGGTGAGCCCATTGCCGTGTTGAAATAGACAGACGCAGGCTGTGGCTACCTGCTGTTGAAATTTTTTTAAGCCGCCTGTAAGGCCTTCAACCAGGCTTAACGACTGCCATTTTACTGGCAACCGGGACCAACGGCTTAACGTGCCTTCCGAAGCACGGAAACGCTCGCAAATGTAAATGCCACAAAGTGGTCACCCATCCGACGACCAGCCATAGTGAAAGTTGCGTACCTCAGTGATCGTTTACCGAACACTGAGACCGCGGGGCCACGAGCGCTTCGAATTGTTCATGAAAATAAAAATGTATACTTTTTAGAATTTTACTCATTTTTAAATATGGAGTGTACGCTTAAAGAAGACCGTGTTGCAGTTATTGCGTTGCATCGTTGCGGTTACGCGCCAATACAAATTTTTGACATACTGAAAAATTTGAATATAACCAAAAGATTCGTTTATCGTACCATCAAACGATACAATGAAGACTCTAGTGTAGATGACAGGTCAAGAAGTGGTCGCCCTCGGTCTGTTAGGACTCCAGCAGTGATAAAAGCTATGAAGGCGCGAATTAAAAGAAATCCCAAACGTAAGCAGAAACTGTTGGCCCTTCAGATGGGGTTAAGCAGAACCACGGTGAAAAGGGTGTTAAATGAAGACTTAGGGCTTCGGTCATATCGAAGAAAAACAGGACATCGTTTAAATGCTCGTCTGATGGACCTGAGACTGAAGAGATGCCGCGCTTTGTTGAAGCGGTACGCGGGAAAAAAATATCGGGAAATTCTTTTTTCGGATGAAAAAATATTTACCGTAAAAGATAGCTACAACAAACAAAATGATAAGGTGTACGCACACAGTAGAGAAGAAGCGAGCAACCGTATTCCGCGTGTCCAAAGAGGTCATTTTCCACCCTCGCTCATAGTATGGTTGGGAGTTTCTTATTGGGGCTTAACAGAGGTACATTTTTGTGAGAAAGGTGTAAAAACGAATGCAGTTGTGTATCAAAATACAGTCCTGACGAACCTTGTGGAACCTTCATCTCATACCATGTTCAATAACAGGCACTGGGTATTCCAACAAGATTCGGCGCCAGCTCATAGAGCGAAGAGCACACAAGACTGGCTGGCGTTAGATTACAAGATATGGCAACACTTGGAGGAAAAGGCGTGCTCAAAGCCTCATCCCAATTTGGAGTCACGCAAGACATCCTTGATTAATGCAGCCGCCGATATTGACATGGACCTCGTTCGTGCTGCGATAGACGATTGGCCGCGCAGATTGAAGGCCTGTATTCAAAATCACGGAGGTCATTTTGAATAAACTTTATTGTCATAAGAATCTATGTTTTGTTAATTTAATTTTGGTAAATAAATGGTTACATAATGAATAAACTTGTTTCAATTATTTTATATTAAACATGTGACAGAATTTATGACCTGACTAGGTATAATACCTGATCCTGTTTTTTGGATTTTCTGCTTTTAGTACCTACCAAAATGGTAGGTACCTACTATTCAAATGGTATCCTACTTGTTTAGTCTGTCTGACTGTACCGTACGATGTTTTTTTCTGTTTGTGTTAGAAGATCCGCATATTTCAGCGAAAGATGTCTCCAGGACTCCGAAGGCATAACCACTGGATCGTCCAGCTATTTCGGGTCATTGGTTTTCGGTGTAGTCTTCACCCGTAAAGAGGTGCACGCAAAACAAAATGCAACGTGCTTCACAATAATTTCCCCCTAAATAAAACTCGCTATTAATAACGCAGTGCTAGTGCCAACGTTGCTTTACGGTAGCGAAACCCGGGTATGTCAGCAGATGCATGAAAGTAAGTTGAATGCTGTGGAGATGCGATCACTTCCAAAATTATGCGGCGTAACCTTGGCCAACCGAATACGTAACGAAGCAATATGGCAGGTTTGAATGTGTCAGTGTCAGTGTTAAGCTGGAATAGAGTGTGCTCCGTTGGTTTGGACACGTTCAACGAATGAGTGAGGAACGATTTACGAAGAATATATATTGTGCGAAAGTAGAAAGTCAGGGTAGGCCGAGACTTACTAAGTACTACAAATGAAGACCACGTGAGCAGATTGCTCAAAAACGGAAAAAATAAAAGTACTTGTAAACCCAAACGTGAATGTATGAAGCGATTGATGAATTTGCGGCAAGCAAAGAAGTATGCACGGATCGCGAAGCCTGTCCTCCCTGAACACCCCGTCAAGAATACAGCGTTAAAATAGTTAGTAGTTAGTAGAAAGGCACTCAAAACCTTTAATATATAATATTAATTAGAATAGTGCTAATACTTATTATATAAAGCTGAAGAGTTTGTTTCGTTAATCGCGCCAGTCTTGGGCACTACCTACTCGTTCGAATTGAAAAATTATCTGTGTTTGATAGCTCATTTATCAAGGCATGTTAGATGCTATATATGAAAGAAAAGTGGAGCCGTAGGGACTTACCTAATCATAAAGTCAACAAATCTGGCATAAATTATTGTAAAATAATTAGCGACGGGATTAAATGTGTAACACTGGATTTTCAAAGTATGTCAGCGGCAACGCTCAGCTAGTAATGTACCTAATATTTCGCAATATGAAGATCAACTTCTCCGTAACTTGAGACCTGACTGAAATCAATATTGATACCGGACTTTTGGCGGGAAGAGTGACAAGTGCGGACGCTTGCTATTATTTTCTAAAACTAGTGCATTTATCTTGTTTTATGTACGGGAGTGGTGGTTTCTTGGACATAAAAGTTGTGTTAACGTGCTATACTTAGTGAAAGACAATGATATACGAGTATATGCACTGAAATGCTATTTTCTCTCTTGCTGCGAAAAGTTCACTGAAAACCTCAGTATAAGAATCACCATTAAACTGAGGGCAAGGACGGACCTAGGACTGAGGACACGACATCGACAAAGACTGGACAGGACTAATTAGAAGATAAGATTGAAGAAATATGATATAAAAAATATGATTTGGCTAAAAGGTCTTTGTAACCAGTCTTTGTAATTATAAAAAAAATATATCAATATTTTAAAGAAGAGAAAAATCTACATATAATGCGTAGGTACTATATTTTCACTGGAATTTACTGTCAGATATTACCGTTATTGGTAACTCAAAGTGGCGATAATTACCGGTTGAATCTGAACTTAGGAGGCTCCTTCAGCTGTCTGTAAAGTAAGTATAAGGATCTATGATTGAAACTAACTAAAAAAACTATCTATCTTCACGTTGTATCCCTGACGGGGAAGTCAGAGGGGACAGATCGCTAGGCTTCACGAGCAATGCAAACTTTTTTCGCTTCTTGCAGATTCATCAATCGCTTCATACATGCACGTTTGGGTATTCGGTTTTCATATGTAGCTAAGTCTCGGCCTACGCTGACTCCTACCATCTACATTCTTATATGTATGATTGTCAGATTTCAACATAGCTTTTCGGCATTGTCGTAGTTCTGATATCTCCCAACCTATGGGCGTCTGGATAGGCCTGCAGGTTTTGGATATGGGAATTCGGGAGTGTTTCTGGGGGTTTTTAGGCCTCGTTCTCGACGCAAGCGGAGGACGTGGAGGCATGGTGTGGATTCATTTTATCGAGCATGCCTTTATCCTCGAAAGGGTGAAGAGACATATTATACGACCATATTAATAATGAAAATATCTTGACGACAGCGGGAGTGGTGCGACATGCATGAGTGACCATTGTCAATCCTACTGCCGACGCCATCGCTCTCATCCCGTCGCTTTAGTCGAGAATATGACTTTACAGTTACGTAAACTATCATATTAATAATAAAATGAATTATTTTTCTCACGCTAGAGCTTTTGAAATAGCAGCGTGCCCGAGAATATCGTCTGGTGAAGTCGGCTCCTCGATCCACAGCGGCCTCAAAGGAGCCAGCTTCTTCATCCATTCGATAGCTTCATTAACACTCCACGCCTGGTTTGCATCAACCATCTGCAAATGTATCAAATTGAATTTCAGGTATCTAGACTCTGAACAAAAGTCATCTAATTACTAACCACCTTCTATAAATCAGTTCAGAAGTTGGTGAAGATAAAGTCTGTTTCTCGTGAAAACAGCTTAGGTATACCTACCCATATGATACCTAAGAGTAGATATTTTCGCTCTGACAATGTCTATATCTGGAAATTGAAGCTGCTTTTGTAGTCAAATCCTGGGTATAACAAGGTCCTTAGGTACACTACGAATAGGTTAACCACTTTATATAAAGTCAGACTACAGTGTACATTCTGTAAGAGCGAAGCAATCTACTCGTATCATTCGGGTATGTATACGCCTGTGCCTACATCACATACCATAATATAGGTAAATTTAAATAAATGGTCTGTTTTAAATTATTATAATTATTAGCGTATCTAAACGTACTAAAACGCAATGTGTGATTCCGTTGTTTATTGTCAGTGATATAGTTTGAGAAGCACATGAAATTTGTATTGACTTGTTATTCAATTTTTGTGGTAGACACCCGTCCATATTGTCTTTTCCCTATTAAACCGGAGCGTATCTACCTCATTCAACCCTTTCGGACCATTGAGTTGAATTCGCATAAAGTTGCATTCTCAGCAAGCTGATGTCCCAGAATGTTGAAACACAAAAAGCTGAATTTATAAAATGTAAAACTGTTGATGTGTTAGATGTGTATTCTTATATTCTGCTATTACTTTCTTACTATTTTCAAACAGCAGGTCGCCACAGCCAGTGCCTGTTCAACACGGCAATAAGCTCGCCAACAATTACGTGGGACAAAAATGCATACGCTATATTGTGGGCGTATAGTATGCCTCTGCTTACCCCATCGGGGATAAAGGCGTGACAATATTTACGTATTCTTTAGAGGTCCCTAAGCGTACTTAAAAATAAGAATTACAACTAAGTAGGTACCTACCTACGTTTTTTGTCAGTGTTCAATAACCGATTCCAAATATAATCAAACTGCTCATCACATACTTTGGAGGTAGTGGTAGGAGGGTAATATAGCATTTGGCAAAATGAGCTATTAATATTCTAAGTAAGTACTTAGTTTAAAAGTAACTTGTAACAAGTAACACCAGGAGCAGCTTAGGTACCTATTATGCAGATCTTTTTTACATTTTGGGATTTTAACTTTATGAGGAATTACACGTAAGTACATATGAGGATTTCAACTTTATCAATTAGGTATGCGAAATTAAAAAAAAGTCTACATTTTGGGAAATCAACTTTTTGCGATTATTTACCTACCTAATTAAACTTTATGCGAATTCAACTTGATGGTCGAAAAGGTTCCTAACATGCGTATCTAAAAATTCTAAAAAAGGTGTCTTACCAACACATTGTCAGGGCCGATACTCTCGCGGACTACGCTACACCGTCGGTAGTCATCTTCGAAATTTACGCCAACTTTGACTTTGAAATGCTTGAAGCCAAATTTCAAATATTTCTCACACAATGATTTTACCAGTTCATCACTGTATCCCATCCATCCTGTAAAAATGGTTATTGTGTTGAGGAGGGGAGGTGAGTTAACGGGGCTATCCCGGTTACCGGGTCACGCATGACCATTTTATGCTATATTAGATCCTGAGACGAGTTTGTATGGCATTTTACGAGCAAATCGGTACTTCAAAAAAAAATGTTGAATGTCCCACATACTAAGCCGTTGGTCTCGCTATATTATTGTTAAGTGTCATCAAAATCCATTCAGTAGTTTTTGCGTGAAAGAGTACAACCCATATTATTACAATTTCCTTGGTAACTTCGGTACGTTTTCATAAACTTTTTGGAAGTTTTTTTATCAAACTAATAGCATGACTTACCGACTTGCGTTGTGTATGCAGGGTATCCATTCTGCTCCACATATTGTATCCTACCTGCCTTGCCGGCTTGTTTCTCTGTCAGCATTTGGATTGCTTCTTCTTTATTGATGACGTCTGTTATGTATCGAAAATCTATGGTTGAAACTAAATCCTAAAATTGATTTAACGAAAATATTATTTAATTAGGCACGTAAATTTATTTAATTCCAATATTATAAATGCTAAATTTTCTATATTTGTTATTCACTCAGGTACGCTGTTCTCTAGCGAAATATGATCAGAAAAAATATCTGTATAATTATTATATAGGTAAGTACTAGCGGACGCCCTGTGGTATTATCTACGTAGTGGCCGTTCCCGTGGGTATACGGAAATAAAATATAGCCCAAGTTACTCCTTTTATCATCAGCTATCCTATTTAAAATGATGATCCAGACGTTACAGAGATAAGCTGCAAACACACAGAGAAAACTTTTAAAAAAATCGTAAAGTACTGTACTTATTATATACCTTTTTCGGCAATTCGGGTCTGGCATGACATCAGAGGGGATTCCCACACTTAAAAAAATGCTGTGCGGTTTCTAATACGACCTTACCGCCATAAAGTTAGGTATCCTACAATTTTTACAAGGTTTTCGTTCAGTTGTATGTTCCTACATACCTCTGGCTTCATGTCCACAAGAAGTTTCCACAGCGGTTTGTTCTTAAGCCGAGCCCACAGATCCCACAGTGCGTTCAGAATGGCTGCAGCGGCCAGATGCGCTACACCTTTTTCTGGTCCAATCTGATAAAAATAGATGATTAGATTGAATAGATGATGAGATTCCTTATAAAACCAATACAAACATTTTACAATATTACAAAAACATAAAACTGTGGCAGCAGTGTAAAGATTCGATTCAACTGAAAATCAGCGCTGCCTTGCAGTCACTTTGGCTGGGTCAGTATTATGCTGAGATGTCGACAATTTCAGGCGCACACGGGTGTATGAAATTGTTTAACTTTAGTTTACATTATGTTAGTTTAGTATGTTAATTTCACCTGTGTAGGTATGCCATGAATATAGATGTTTATTTCTATATGTAACGCTCTCTAAGTCGAAGCTAAACTAATAGGTACCACATGAGTAAATAAACGGAAATACTACTAATACTCATAGTTTAAAGAGGTGTGGGGTATTAGAAATACGAAAGTACACGCCAAAGTTTTGGCACAAGACCCTGGAAGAGTTTTCAGTTAGGTTTAAGTTTCTATTTTGCAAAGCGGATGGTAGAATTTGAAGGCTGGTGCATACACAGAGTCCGTTTGTCAGCAAATAGGTAACTTCGGCCTTTTATTACTAATATAAAAAAAGTGGTCGGAGTCGAAAAAATTATATTAGTAACCTCAATATCCTTTTTAAAGACCTATTCATAGATACGCACACGTATGAGAATGATGAAAAAATATTTTTTTAGTTTTTGTTCTAAATATAGGGAACCCAAAAATTAATGCTTTTTTTTCTATTTTTGTGTGAAAATCTTAATGCGGCTTACAGAATACATCTACTTACCAAGTTTCAACATTATAGTTCTTATAGTGTCGGATATAAGTGGCGGTGATATACGGACATGCATCCATAAGGGTTCCGTTTCTTGCCATTTGGCTACGGAACCCTAAAAAAAGTGAGATAGGGTTGTTACTTTATTGGACAAAAGACATTACTTGCCCAAAAAAAAAAATTTAATTAACAACTTACCCATCTCATCTGCGAGTCATTCGTGATAACTCTCCAGAAGCCAGCGAAATCTGCAAATATATCACGAGCATTTTTCCCAATGATGAACTTTTTCATTGACCTGATGGTGAGTACCACGATCTCTGTTCCCCGGCCGCAGGTGAATGTGAGACCGTATCCTTGGGCGCCATTTTGTGTAGTAATTGTCACGTACGCACATGAGTAATCTGGGTCCACGTGCTGGAATGAAAATATACACATATTGAAATGCCTGGGTAACAAGCGGATAAGCTCCCTTTATTCGCAATCACTACGAGTAGACTTTCTTTCCAACAAATATTCAACCACTCGTCCGTGCCTGCCTTCATTTTCAGATCTTAGATATCTTAGAGAATTTTCCTATCTATTGGAAAATTTATCGAAATACCTACCGATGACTTGATGTACCTCGGAAACTTTACAAATGGTTGTGATTGTTGTGAATAAGGTGGACTGATGCTTCCTACGAAATTAGAGTTTGGTATAATAGTGGAGAGAGTTTACTTGTTGTATCTATCTACGATTATTAGATCCATTTTATTTATCAATACTCGGAGCATTATCCCTTAGGCCTTGTGCATAATGAGCAGATGTCATCAGCCTAATATAAAATTACCGGTCTGACAATGCTACGGGTTAATTACGAAATTCCTATCGGTGCCTACTTATGTTAGTATAATGTTTGGTTTAACAGACTGCCTGGGTTGCGAAAGAGGTAGCGTATGCGACTGTCGCGCTGAAGTGTCGGGTTCGATTCTCAAGCATATGTAAATTACTAACTAAACTTGATGTGTACAAAATTAAGTAAGTACCCACAGTAGGTATTGTCGGTAGGCAGATAACTAAATTATGCTAGAATAACAAATGCTTTGGTTACAAATTGTACACTCCACTTCACACGATACACTCAAGACCACTCTTCGCATTGTCTTAACTTACAATTTAGAGAGTGGTCTAAGTAGGTTGTGATAATTTCTTATGTAGTTATCAAGGTTTTAGCGACATCCAGTTAGTTTTTTTATATGTATATATTTCATTTTTCTTCTTATAGTACAGTTGGAACTCACGGACAAACCAAATTGTTATACAATTCAAGTTAGTACCAATGAAAGAATTTAATCACATACCTATACCTACTTTGCTTGCATGGATTTATTTTATACACGTGTTATGTGTAAAAGCTTATTATCCTTACTTTAAAATTGTTACAAAATATGTATCCTTATTAAAAAATCATATAAGGAATGGAACTAAAATTAATTGAACAGTTCCTTTCTTTTGCGATGTTTATATTATTAACTGTATTTCATTCATATAGCATGTGGTTTGTGTAGGTAGGTAACTGCCTACTGTTTCAATGCTAAAGGGCGTAACGTGCCCCACCAAGCGGCATTCTGTTGACTATACTATAACCAAAGCTAGAACTATGGGCCGTAAATAGGTAGGTTAGGTTAGCTATACACTGACCTATTTACATATATATTTTAATAAAATTAAATCACAATATTTCCTTAAACTAAAAGGTAAATATATTTTTATTTCTTACCAAAGCATCGGATCCATGTGCCCCCAATGACGTAGGGAACCTGACATCTTTTACGTCAATTTGTACGATATCGAGACCGGTACGGTTGGCCGCCATGTCGACGTGTACAATCGATGTCACTGATGATCTTACACTACGTTAACCGACCACTACACTCTCATTGTGTAATAGTGAGTCAACCTTGTGGCTCTGCCCGCGAAGTTTGCGATAGTATCGGTCGCCTTCGCTTGCATACAGCAGGTACGGTACACTCTTCACGTATACGTTCCGTACCTACGCACATTGCGTCTGTAAGAAATTGCCTTTGTGTGATACGGCCACCATCGTAAAACCAATTTAGTATTACATTATCTAGATTTAGGTACAAATTCTATTACATTACTTTTCCAAACAAATATCTTTAGCGACCACACACGCGACCACTACCTACCTAGGTATCTACTAGATAGAGTGTGGAAGAGGGAAAGGAGGATACAAACAAAAAACAAACCTATATTTCTTTTGGGATGAAGAGGGGGATGGGGGACGGGGGATGAATAGTAGAAGCGTGCACGTCGCCATCCCTGCCAGCTACGGCTGCAATTCTACTCCAACACGAGTGCCACCAGGGCGATTACTGCTAGGGCGTGCCCCCGAGGCGACGCGCACCAGTTCGTCCCCGCTGGTGCGAAAAGTGTGAGCCAGAGCGGCGTAGGGGACTGCCACCCTACACGCGCGGCCCGACACGGCGGGAAGTGGAGGATGGAGTGCAGGGTAGCTGCGTGGAATGTTAGGGGAGGAATGACAGATAAGATGAATGAGTTGATGGATGTTATGAATGAGAGAAAGTTAGATGCAGTGTGCTTGACAGAGACCAAGCGCAAGGGCAGCGAAGTCTTGGAGCTCCCGGGTGGGATGCTCGCGCTTTGGTCTGGAGTACCAGAGAGCGAGCATGGCAGTCGGGGGGTTGGAATTTTGCTGTCCTCGCGATTGGCCTCCGGTATGTATGAGTACAAACTGATAGGTCCTAGAATCCTCTGGATCCGTGTAAAACTTGGTTTGACGAAGATTTTCCTGGTAGCTGCTTACGCGCCAGTATCTTCGTCGAACGCGAGTGAGCTAGAGGACTTCTGGGAGAGTATGAGAGAAGCTCTAAATGTGATAGAAGGAAATGAAAGACTTATAGTATGTGGAGACTTTAATGGATGGGTGGGTACCGCTCGCGATGGTTTTGAGTCGGTACTCGGGAAGTATGGGGATAAAAGGGTGAACGACGCTGGCAAGCTAATACTGGCATTTTGTAAGGAAAAGGATTTGTTTGTGGCGAACACAATGTTCAACCACAAACAAATTCATATGTATACGAGGAGATGTAAGTCAAAGAGAAGCATGATAGATCTATTCCTAATGGATAGTCGGCTCCGTAAACAGGTGATGGACACAAGGGTTTATCGAGGCGCTGAGCTGGGATCAGACCACTACCTAGTCATAACTAGGATTAGGGGTCTGTTCGCGGGTTGGCGTCATCGTACCGAGTGTCCTGAACCTGAGCCGACTTATAGCATCAAAAGCTGGAAGCTGCAGGATGCATCCATTAGGGATAAATATAATGAAAGGGTAGCCGAAAAGCTTGGCGATGTCAATGTAAGCAGTGAGAATGTGGAAAGTGTATGGCAGAACCTTAGAGATAGTATGATAAATGCCGCTGTGGAAGTGTGTGGAGAAACGAAAAGAGGCAGTAGTAATAAGCGTGATGCATGGTGGAATGAGGAAGTGAAAGAAGCAGTTCGAATGAAGAAGAAAGCATGGCTAGACTACTTAGCCTCGCGGAATGATTTTAATATGAAAGAGAGATACAAGCTGCAGAAAGTTAACACGAAGGCACTGATAGAAGAAGCTCGTGAAAGGTGCAGAATGAAAGCGGATGAAAGGTTGTCGTCCAATTTCCGGGATAATGCCAAGCTCTTCTGGAAAGAGGTAGGCAAGACCCGGAGTTGTTCGGCAATCTGCAGTATGAATAAAGTGCTTAGTGTTAACAATGACGTCCTAACAGACCAAAGTGACGTCCTGCAGAGATGGAGTGAATATTATGGAAAGATGTATGCAAGAAAAGACAGAGATGCCACATCGGGAAGGGGAGCTCACTTCGATGCTCCGGATCCCGATGTCATTGAAGTCATTAGTATGAAAGAAATAGAACAAGCGATAAGAATTATGAAATGTGGTAAGGCTGCGGGAAAAGACAGAGTCACTGCTGAGATGATCAAGTACGGTGGGTCGCGTGTCTGGGACACACTATGTCTGTTATGCAACTTGTGCTGGCGGACGGGTGAGGTCCCAGATGACTGGCGAGTAGCAGTTGTAGTACCTATTTACAAAGGGAAAGGCTCGCGCCTAAACTGCTCCAGCTACAGGGCGATCAGCTTGGTCAGCTTAGCTAGTAAGGTGTATGCAAAGGTTATAACGGCACGAATGCAAGAAAAGTCTGAAAGGTATTTATGGGAGGCTCAATGCGGATTCCGACGTGGAAGAGGTTGCATGGATCAAGTGTTTTCTCTCCGCATGATCGCGGAAAAGTTTCTGGCTCTTAGCCAGAAGGTTTTCTGCGCTTTTGTGGATCTAGAGAAAGCATTTGATAACGTTGTGAGAGAAACGCTGTGGGACTTGCTGCCAGGATATGGTGTGGACGGCTCGCTACTGCGGGCAATACAGTCGCTTTATAGGGACTGTAAGGCTTGCGTGCGAGTAGGGGGGGATGTGTCACCTCTTTTTGATGTCTGTACAGGCGTCAAACAGGGATGTGTCATGTCCGCCTGGCTGTTCATAGTGTATCTGGACAGTTGCCTGCAGAAGTTGAAAGATTTTAATATGGATGTGAATTTGGGTGACTTTACAGTAAACTGTCTGCTGTACGCTGATGATGCGGTACTCATGGCCTCATCAGAAGCCGACCTTCAGGCATTAGTCACTAATATGAAAGAGGGGTGTGAAAGTAAGGGTCTCCGCTTGAATGCAAGTAAAACTAAGGTTCTAGTATTTGAAAGAGGTGACGTAAGAACTAAATGCGAGATTAGGGTAAACCAGGAACGTCTAGAGTAAGTGAATGAAATTGTGTATTTAGGAAGTATATTTAGCGCGGATGGAAGATGTGATTCGGATGTGGAACGGCGAGTAGCTGCCGGAAACAAAGTTAACGGTGCTTTGTCCCAGTTAGTAAAGCGACAAAGCATCGTAAAAGAAGCACGGCTGGCGATTCATAACGCAGTGCTAGTGCCAACTTTGCTTTACGGTAGTGAAACCTGGGTATGTCAGCAGATGCATGAAAGTAAATTGAATGCTGTGGAGATGCGATCACTTCGAAAGTTGTGCGGCGTTACCTTGGCTGGCCGAATACGTAACGAAGTGATACGCAATTTGGCAGGTTTGAATGAAAGTGTCAGCGTTAAGCTGGAAAAGGGCGTGCTCCGTTGGTTTGGACACGTCCAACGAATGAGTGAGGAACGATTGACGAAGAATATATATTGTTCAAAAGTAGAGGGTAGAAGGAGTCAGGGTAGGCCGAGACTTACATATGAAGACCACGTGAGCAGATTGCTCAAAAACGGAAAGGTCAAAAGTACTCGGATACCCAGACGTGCGTGTATGAAGCGATTGATGAATCTCGAAGAAGCGAAAGAAGTATGCATGGATCGCGAAGCCTGGCGATCTGTCCTCTCTGACTACCCCGTCAGGGATACAGCGTGAAGATAGTTAGTTAGTTAGTTATATTTCTTTTTTATTTACTTATTTATTGTATTTTAAGTAGGTAGGTATTTTTAGAAATTTACCATCGGATTATTTTTGTCATGTCGTCGAAATAGGTCATTACCTGCGCTCTTATCCCCTTGGGGTTCTAAGGACTCAGGGAGTACCAACTAAGGAACGAGGTTATGGCGAAGAGAAGGAAATTTTTAAACACTAGGTACCAATTAATTTAATTATATGCACGTGGTGGGTCCATGGGGCCCAACCAAGACCTTCGGGGCCCAAGTCAACCTCACGTGTTCACGAACGAGGCTCTAGCGTCAGCTTTCCCCTTTTGGGGTTGGAAGGTCTGAGGGCAGTCGCTCCCCTAAAAGCCTATCTGCCAAAACAAAATGGGTAGAGAAAAAAATAATGTAGCTAGGGAAAGGGCGCCGCCGCAAAACGGCGCGCAGGAGTCCCGCCCGATCCTGTGGTAAGTGGGCTAGGGCTGCTGTGTGTCGGGCCAGCACGGCTAAAGAAGTTAGCCACAACCCGTATCCGCTTCGCAACGTGGAACATTGGTACGCTGACTAGGCACGCGATTGAGTTGGCCGAGGTACTCTCCAGGCGTAGGGTGGACGTGGCGTTCCTGAAGGAGACTCGATGGAAAGACAAGAGTCTGGCCTTTGCAGAGAGGCTACAAGCTGTACCACACGGGTGCACCTGGTGGGGAGAACGGAGTAGCCGAGGGGCTGCATAGCGGCATCTTGGAGGTAAAACGCTGTAGCGACCGGCTTATGATCGTGAGGGTGCTTATCGATGGGATTATTACCCCCCTGATAAGTGCCTACGCGCCACAGGTCGGTTGTAGCGATGCCGATAAAATGCTGTTTTGGGGCCAACTCGAGGGAGTACTTCGAAGCATTCCGTTGTTACAGGGAATCGTTTTGGGTGGCGATCTGAACGGTCATGTAGGTGAGGGGTGTGAGGAGTTTGAGCGTGTTCATGGTGGCTTTGGATACGGCAACCGCAACACTGAAGGGGAGACTATCCTCAGAACGTGTGCGGCTGCCGATCTCGCCGTCATGAACACGTTTTTCCAAAAGAAATCCGAACACCTCATCACCTACCGGAGGGGGAAGCGCGCAACTCAAAACGATTTCCTATTTACTAGGAGATATAGTATAGGCAAGGTGGCCAACTGCAAGGTTATACCCGGAGAGTCTCACTGCTCAACACCGTCTCCTTGTCATGGATCTCTGCATGAAGCTCAAAGCCAAATATGTCGAGCGGTGCCAGCGTCGCATCAGATGGTGGTTGCTGAATGAAACCAGATCCCAGGAGTTCGTCTCAGCTGTCGGTGATAAGTGCACTGACTCTGAAGACGAACCAATTCAAAAGTACTATAAAAATAAAATAAAATAAAAAATCTTTATTTTGCATAGACCATTTTAACGGCGCTTACAAAATGTCATACCCTATTTAAAATATTTAAAGCGACCACCGGTTCGGAACGCGGCCCACCTGAGAAGAACCGGCAAGAAACTTAGGAAGGCTTTTTTTTTGATGGCCTATTTACAATTTAATATTATTTCACTTTGCCAGCAGATCATTTCCAGGCGTCCCTGTCCTGCAAATAGTCTGTAACGGAGTAAAAACCTTTTTCACAAAGCTTGCTTTTAATAAACTTTTTAAAATTATTTAAAGGTAAATTTCTCAGGTCACAGGGAAGCTTGTTGTAAAACTGGGATAAGATTCAGGCAGCTATCCTTGTAGCGGCGAAGGCAGTCCTTGGCGAGTCTAAGGGTGGTTGCAAATGTGACAAGGAAACTTGGTGGTGGAACGGCACAGTTCAGAGGGAGATAGGGAGAAGAAAGCCCTCTGTAAAAAGTGGCAAGCGACCGGATTTCCCGAAGACCGCGACGCGTACAGGGCTGCCAAGCGCGCCACAAAGAGAGCTTTAGCCAGAGCCACACGAGACCACTTACAATCTTTGTATGATAAGCTGGAATCGTCTGAGGGGCAGAAGCTCATCTATAAGTTGGCGCGCTACAGGGTCATAGCGGCACAGGATATATCCACGTGTCACTGTGTAAAAGACCCTGAGGGCAACCTGTTAAGCGAAGACGTCGCGGTAAAGGAGAGATTACGCTCGTATTTCCACGAGCTGTTTAATAATCAGCACAAGAGGTGCAGCCTCCGGAAGTCCCTCCGAATCAGGGACTAGTGCCACTGGTAACGCCTGGAGAAGTCCTGACTGCACTTCGCCGCCTGAGGAATTGGAAAGCTGTCGGACCCGATGGAGTCCCCATCGAAGCCTGGAAGGAGATGGGTCCTCACGGTGTGGGTATCTTAGTAAAGCTTTTTAACCGCATACTCCTCAGCGGGCAGATCCCAAACCTACGGAGGACAAGTATTATTACTCCAGTCTTCAAAGGTAAGGGGTCAGTGCAGGAATGCAGGAGCTACCGCGGTATAAAGGTTATGTCCCCACACCATGAAGACCTTCGAGAGGATTATTGACTCCCGGATCCGTTATGAGTGCACTCGGAGTGTCAATATGGGTTTCGCCCTGGTCATGGGACCACAGATCCCGTTTTTGCCCTAAGGGTTGTCGTGGAGAAATACAGGACGTAGAATACGCCTCTGCACTTTCTATTCCTGGACACACAGAAGGCCATCGACTGTGTTCCTCGAGCGATGATCTGGTGGGCACTGCGATCCAAAGGGGTTCCAGAGGCTTATATTGATATTATCCGGGACATGCACCGCGATTCTGATTCCGTGGTTCGAACCGCTGTTGGCGCCACGAAACCCTGCCCCATCACCGTCGGGGTACACCAGGGATCTGTCCTTAGTTCGTTCTTGTTTAGCGTGATATTAAACGTCTTGTCCTTAGACCGTTCTTGTTTAGCGTGATATTAGACGTGATGTCAGACAGCATCAGAGACTCACATAAGCAGCCTCCGTGGTTGCTCATGTATGCTGATGTATCGCGCTGGCAGAAGCGGACAGGGGCAGGTTGGTACGATGTGTTAAAGCGTGGAAGGAGACGCTTGAGAACGGCGGTCTGGAACTTAATGTGGCGAAGACCGAGTACCTGGCATTAAACTCTACAGATCCCACATCTGTCCGCATAGGCGAAGATTTGGTCGAGCGCAGGGACCAGGTCAAATACCTTGGATCTGTATTTCACGCGTCCAGTGACATTGATTGCGACGTCAAGACACACATTGCTGCCGTGTGGTCCAAGTGGCGGGAGATGACTGGGTGTCCAAAAATATCGGTGTAATTGTGCCCCTAAAATACCGGTCAGGTTGAAGGGACAGGTCTATAAAACTATAATTAGACCAGTCCTTCTACATGGCAGTGAGGCGTGGCCACTACTGGAGTGACACAAGGAGGAGCTGCGTGTCACGGAAATGAAGATGCTGCGGTGGATGTGTGGAGTCACGCGGATCGACCTCGTGAGGAACTCTCGCATCCGCGGCAGCCTTCACGTCCGTGACATTGCAGATAAGCTGCAAGAGTGTAGCCTTCGCTGGTATGGTCACGTCTCGCGGCAACCGCCGGGCTACTGGAAAACAAATGTCTGGCCATGTCGGCCCCGCCGGGTCCTCGTAAGACGGGAAGACCCAAGAAGTGCTGGCTTGACGTCGTAAGGCACATGCGTGCCAATGGTCTCATTACAGGGGATGCCGACGACCGTATGAAGTGGAGGAGAAAATGTAGGAAAGCGGACCCCGGGCATCGCGAGACGGAACTGGGACAGACGCGGATGATGATGATGAATTATATTAATTAATTCCATAAATGTTGGTTTCGGAGTTTGGGTGTTTCCTATGTATAATATTTAAGTATTAAGAAATATACGAGTATGTATATCAGTTGTCTAGATCCCATAGTACAAGCTTATAGGCTAGATGGCGATGTGTAAAAAGTGTCCCACAATATTTATTTGTTTATTATTTGGTCAGCAAGTAAAGTACCTAAGTACAATCTGGCCAAACACCTCACCAATATGTGATGTGAAAATTGGGAGTGACCTAACTACATCCAGCGCAGTGTACACCGATTCCGATACCTACTAGACTGATTGGTTGGAGTTACCGTTTATCCTGCTTGTTAGCTTTGGTGCCCCAGCCCAAGGTTTTTATGCCATTTGTATTTTGATTTACTTTAATATTATGTACGAGATCTTGTCTCTGAGTTGTCTGAATTGAGCTAATGGTGTTCAGGAGACCGCTAAAAGAATTTTTGAGTTGAATTGTCGGAGGCATGTAGAGTATCGGCTCATTTTGTTAGTTGTAATGTGAAAACTTGCCTTTTTTGTCTTGTCTTATCTTATCAATTAATTAATTTATTATCATCCTACTAATGTTTCCGGTTTGCGGATGTCTCCTCATTTGTATCAAATTTCTAGCATATTTTTGCATACTAGTTGTACCACGGCCACGGGTCATAAATGTATATCGGTCAAAAACAATTGTAGTTGTTAACAAATTTTAAGCTAAGCCGCCCATAAAGCCTTCAACTTGGCTTAACGACTGCCATATTACTGGCAACCGGGACCAACGGCTTAACGTGCCTTCCGAAGCACGGAAACGCTCGCAATTGTAAATGCCACAAAGTGGTCACCCATCCGAGGACCAGCGATAGTGAAAGTTGCTTAACGCAGTGATCGTTTACAGAATCGTTTACAGTCCGCGGGGCCACGAGCGCTTCGTTATTTGTAAATGATTTTAAAAAGGTAGTTAATAGGGGTATGATTAAGTACGTTTTCTGACGACTAGCGTGTTTTCTTTTTATCTTAATGTTAGTCCCAGTTGCATACAGACTTATATTCTGTAGTCAATTAAGAGATGTCGGGCTGTAGCCCAGTGTTAACTTCATATTAAATATGTATATACTATACTAATATTATAAAGCTGAAGAGTTTGTTTGTTTGGTTGAACGCGCTAATCTCAAGATCTACTGGTCGGATTTGAAAAAGTCTTTTTGTGTTAGATAGCCCATTTATTGAGGAAGGCTATAGGCTATATACCATTACGCTATTACACTGGGGAGCAGAGCAGTAGCCCTAAATGTCGACAAATCGGGCAAATTTTTATGCATCGTTGTAGAATTTGTAAGCGACGGGATTAAATAGGTGCGACGGGAGGTCGAATTATTCCACGGGCGAAGCTGTGGGGGTCATTTAGTATTATATATGTTGGAGCGTATCCAGAACAAATTTGTTAGATTTTTATATATTAATGCGCATGGGGTTTATTCCGCGTAGCCGCTTCTATATCCAACCTTATTTGTTCTGGGTATGCTTGGAGATAACAAGTTGGAGGTAAGAAGAGAGGTAGCCGTTGCTACGTATTTGTTCAGGGTGCTACGTGGCAAACTGTGCCATCCAACCATCCTGAAGGAAATACAATTGTGCGTTCCAGATTGCCATATTGGCCGGCGGCGGGAGCCGCAGTTGCTAAATGTGCCATGAGCCCGCACCAACCTGTTACACCTGGCACCTTGGACACGGGCGCTACGGACACTCAATGGGATAGCAAACAAAATTGATTTGCTCTCTTGCTCACTGAACGAATTCACAGTAATTAGTAACAAAGTATTTAGTAAGTAATTTCAATAGAATTTAGTTTTATATAGGGAATTTAGAACTTATATTTTTTTAATAAAGTGGAAGAAGACAATTCGATTTTAGACAGGGATTGAACCTGTGACCTTTGCCTAACCAGGGCAATGTTCTAGCCACCTGAATTACTCGAACCATATCGAACCAAGTTGAAATTCGGGGTGTTACCCGTGGTCCCACCGTTACGCCCCACTGGTGGGTCCACGGGAAATTTCTTTTCCCCGTAGTCCCACCGTATTAAAGAAAACTCAAATTTATTCTATCTGACAGTTGCAGTGGGACCATGGGTAATCTTATTTTTTCTTATCGTTATTTTATGAGTATGACCAGAGCCATCTATCGAGCTAATGAACAACTCGATACCAATAAACAGTGTTACAACCATTTTTAAACATTGATGCAATGGACTCCACTAAGTATTTTGATAATTTTTTAAAGCAATTATTTTGCTAAATTTCTCATAAATTTTTAATAAAGTGGAAAAAGACAATTCGATTCGAGACAGGGATTGAACCTGTGACCTTTGCCTAACCAGGGCAATGTTCTAGCCACCTGAACTACCCGAACCGTATCGAACCAAGTTGAAATTCTCCACCATATTTTTTCTTATCGTCATTTTAAGAGTATAATATATTATAATTATATAAGTCAGTAAAAGATAATTAGTTAATTAGATAGGTAATAAGTATATTGTATAAGTGTTTAATGTCTGCTAATTTATATCGCATTAGAGGTAACCTGTAATGGTATAAGTACCTAAGTTAGAATAAATAAATAAATATTCCCGAACCTTTCGCTGAGTCTGTTCCAATAACCCCATACTTAATATGCTGTAATTTTCTTTTGCTTTTTAAAAAACACTTAGGTTTCCCGCAGACTACTTGTTGCAGCAGCAAGTTCCAGGTCATCATGTCGAAGAAGGAAATACCACCTAAGTAACTGTAGATATACCAAAATTAAGGAACATATTATAAGAATGTCACTAAAATCAACAATCGGAATTGTTAATTTTAGTGACATTCCTTCATCATCTAGGAAGTGAACTGATGATTTTCAAATTTTCTTCCTGCATCAATATTGGTCTTCGGGTGTTTTGATACCACAGATAAAAGACAGAACATCTCTCGTTTTCCGTCGGTGTTTAAAAAAAGTAATAAAGTAGTACAGTAGTAGGCCAATAGCTTTGTATAGACCTACCTCTACCTCTAGCCTGTATTTTTTTAATTGGGTCTATTCCTACCCGCATTCCCATTACTGTGACTCCTGTAAACCAGGATCTACAGCAATGGCCAAAACACCAGAAATATTACAGCAAGGTCGATCTGGGTAAAGTCCCAGGAGAAGTTAGTTAGTCTTGGAACCCGCAACGAAATTAATCAGCAGATAATATGAGGAAGTAGGAAAAGAACGTAATGCCTCTTCCCTCCTTTGCAAAGCGGGAGACATGGAAAGCAACTAGGTCTAATCTTATAGAAATAGAGAAGCACTACGGTAATAGTATATTTAAGGGTCCTATGTAAGTATGTTTAAAAAGCACTAAAATTCCCCCTCGATGCCACGATATCCGCGTAGTAAACTACTCCCGATGTTACTTGTAAACAATTAAGCATATTATATCGCTCGTTCCAAATGCTACACTCCAAAAGAATTTGATGGGCGGTCTGACCTTATTTGGCATCAGCAGTTGAACACTGACTCCACCAGCTTAAACGAATGTAATTTGCTTCTAAAGTTACCATTTCCCTTAAGAAATTGTGCGACACAGTGATCAACCTCCATCTAGGACATTCTCAAGCGTTCACGAACGTCAGGAAAAAACAACGCAGCTGCCATTCGTCTTAAAGTTCTTCACGTACATTTTCACGATACAGTCTGGCAATTCTATGGCGATCTCTCTCTAAAAAAAACGTATCATCCATGTCATTCTTAGCCGAATAGTATAAAGCCGCGCGTCTCTGAATTTCGAGGTCAACCGGGAGGACACCTGCCATCACCGGCAGAGCCTCCGTGCTAACCGTCCTGTAGGCCTTGCATAAAAGGCTTTGCAGTAACTTTAACCGTGCAGCCCCAAAGGTAGCCTTATCGCCCATACCTCTAGCCTGTAATGCCCCAAAATATTAAACCATTCAATAATCTGTCAAATAAGCAAAGTGAAGGGACTCTGCGCCACCTGCAAGTAAAGCATCGTGGAGAACCCTCATGGCTTTCCTGTGTACCGACTCGAACGGGTGAAATAGGTATTTAGATGCACCAGCCTAAAAGTGACAGCAGTACTCCATGTGTGACCGCACTTGCAAGTTACTGTGAGCGTTGTAGGTACATATCCTACTCCGCATGTGCCGTGGTTAGAACCTACTTATAAATTGGACTTCGGCCAAAGACTTTTTCAGATTATCATATCTATCCCCACCTATTATAACCACTTATAAGTCCTACAACTGATCTCAGTTGTAGGACTTATAAGTGGTTTTGAATGGCTCAGGCGACAAAAGCTGGCACGAGAGCTCTGAACACGCCAGGGTGGATCATAAAGCTACGTTCATAGCTATGTTGTACTGGATTTAGGACACGGGTTATTCTTAATTAAATAAACAAAAATAAATATATCGTTAGGACAAGTTACACAACGCTATCTGATTCCAAACTAAGCAGAGCTTGTACTATGGTAACCAGATAACTGATAGTGCGGTATGACAGAAGATGTAGTGACTAAGATAGAAAAAGGGATGCTTAGATGGTTCAGACACGTGGAGAGAATGGATGAAAGTAGACTGACGAAGTAGATTTATGTGGCGAGAGTGAATGGGCAAACTGGTAGGGGTAGACCTCGGCGTACGTATGTCAATCAAATCGAAGACCTTTTGGAAAACGCCCAGGTCAAGAGTACCCTTAACCGGCGAGTGTGTATAAAAACACTTATGAAAGTAGAAGAAGCGAAAGTGGTATGTCAGAATCGTAGCAAGTGGAAAACCATAGTCTCTGCCTACCCCGATGGGAAACAGGCGTGATAATATGTATGTATGTAAATACATACAAATTATAGATAAATAACACCCAAACACAGAATAAACCATCTTACTCGTCACACAAAGTTTAATCCTTAAATTAAAACATTTTTTTATGAAAATAAATATTTATATTTTTGTGGATAAATTTGTTTCTACATATAAGTAGTTCACGTAAAATACTAACATTGTACATTGATAATTTATAAAAATAATCTGTAAAAAATGTATTATAAATTTTGACTAGAGAATAAGTTGTATATTTATTAAAATTATTGTTTCATACATTTATTTTACAGATATATAAGGCACAGAAGCAATCTAAGTACTAAAGTATCTTAGATACAATTGAAAATAAATATTTTGTGTAATCAATTGTGAAGCTTAAATATCACGTCGTAGAACAAAATATTACGTACAAAAGAAGCAAAATATTTGTACATGATAGAAATAACTCGGCCCTGTAGGTTTAATATTTCTTACATTAGTAAAGTGCAGTAATGTATACATGTTTTTAATTCAGGTTTTTTATGGTTACATTCATTTAAAAATCATAACAAATGTCAAAAAAGATAGATTTTCTAAAAAAAGTCAATCCTTATATACCTCTTTTGCTGACAATACATTTAGGGCGATTTTGCAAATAATTGTAAAAGAAATACACATCTAAGTCTACTACTTGACCGGAGGTTTGTATAGGATGTTGGAGCATCGTTTCACGCCCACACCTATGTTCTATACGGATGTGAAACCAAAAGTTTCTTCTGTACGTACAGTCTATGTGTAAACTGCACAGCTGCAACTACAGCCGCCAAAAGTGTTTGATTCAGATTGCACTTTGATCTACACTTTTGGTATTTTTGAAAGCAATGTTATACATACAGTGCCTATATAAAGAAAGGATTAACTTAAAAGTATAGATAATCTAGCGTTTTAACAATCATTTCTTAAATCTACAAACTATCATTACACTAAGTCCAAAAATACATTTTTTTTTATAAATTTGTATTTTGAGGCGAATATGTTACATTAGATGCGTTAGCCTCATAAATATTTTGATTACGTCATTTTGAGCAATAGTAACAAACTTAAAAATTACTAAGTGTTTATTCTACATACAGTAGGCAAATGATATAAGTATAAAGAATAAGGATTGATGTATTTCAGAAAATCCTGTATATATTTTATGAGGTTTTGTATGGTTACACTAATACTTATCAGTCACGCCTTGATCCCCGAAGGGGTGGCAGAGGCATACTATACGCCCACATTTTATCGTAAGCATTTTGTTCGTTGTAACAGGTGCTGAGCCGTTTGCCACGTTGTAAATGCACTGGCACACGCTGTGGCGAACGTGATGTTGACATTTTTTAAGCCCTTGGGTGGGTGGCCCTGTATACAAATTTCTTTTGCCCACTGTACATTACATGAATTTGAAATGCTTGTAAATTTTTGTCGCGTTTATCTTCACGTCTCATCTAAAGTAGGTAAGTAGGCTGTATTCATTCGAGGAACTTAGGTAGACTATCTACAATTCTTTACTCGTTTACTTAAATATCGTTTTCACTTCTCATGCTCTGAAAGTGCTTATTTGTGCAGGATATATAATAGGCTGCACTAAATCAAATTTTGTGCACAGGTGCATTGACGTATCTACTTCTACATAAATGTATCTATATTAATGCAAAGAAAATGAGCCATACAGCCAAACACAATACGAAGTTCATGTTGTCGTCAGAGCCATCTTCTCATAATATGCCATCTTTTCACAATATGTCATCGTCACAAATTCAGAAAAATACCGTATTTTCCGGGAAAAACAATTTTCCTTCAGTATTCAAAATTGTACTAATTTTACTTTGAATGTTATGTTATACTACTGTGTCTGTTAACTAATGTTATGTTATTTCCTCGCAATCGAAGTGAAAAGCAGAGTTTATAACTCGTCCACAAAACCATTTTATCCACGACATCACTATCAGTCTGCTAAAAGTCTCGGATAAAAATGGTTCGTTTTGTGCACTTGTTGTAAAATATACTGAGTCAAAGACAGCTGGGTCCTACTTTTTACTCTTCTTGTACATGGCCGCGAGTGTCTTGACAAGGCTTCGTTCTCCCTCTTCCCACAGTTTCGTAGTTAAGCCACCGAGAGTACCGTCTTCGTCGTTGTTCACCCAGTCCAACAGCAGTTTATAGCGAGCCTGTTAATAGGTAACATTCATTACAATTCGTATTAATTATAGCATGTTTGGAACAAAGTGTCAGCATTAAGCTTGAAAAGAGGTCCGTTGATTTGAACACGTTCAATAAATATGTAAGAGCTCAAAAACGGAAAATTCGAAGTACTTGGATATCCAGACGTGCATGTATGAAACGAATAACAAATCTGCAGGGGACAAAGGAAGTACTAATGCATGGATTGCGAAGCTTGGAGTTTTGTGCTCTCCGACTACTCCGTCAGGGACACAGCGTGAAGATAGTTAGTTAGTTTAATTAAAAAGGCGGAAACGTAATCTAGTGTGAAGACCATTTATGCATCATAGTAATTTATTTCTTTAGATTACTACGAATTACGTCTATCCTTCCGAGGACTCCTGGCCATAGACAGTTAGAAGGGTAAGGTGTGGTTTTAGTCGGTAGGAATCCGGCATAGCAACCATGAGGATTTCCCTAGATTTCAACACAAAAAAAGTAGTATACAACGTGAAGATAGATAGACTACAATGAAATACATAAACGGTTCTAAAACTATGGGTAACGATCACATGATATTTCGTCAATTTTTCATTGCACACACCAGACTGACAATAACAAGGAAAATCTATAAATGTTACGAATATATCATAGACTATAACTATCTATAACATCGAAGGTTTCGGGGCTGATTTCGATTATTTTCGGTCGTTGCTTCAGTCCACAATCGAAAAATAAACTTACATACATTAGTTTCCTCGACCTCCTTGACAATTGTAATTAAAATATCAATATTTTTCTCATGACATCCATACACGAGGTTTATAGTAAGATGAGGGACAGAGCAAGGAATGTGCTCGCTCCCTCACGCTCGTGCCGCACGTGTCGTGCCCGTGACGAAAGTTTACGTCAAACAAAAATCGCATGGACCTGTCAGTTGCCTACTATCCGCCTGTCCCTCACACGCTTGTATAGTTGTATCCAGTATCCTACTAATATTATAAACGCGAAAGTTTGTAAGAATAAATGTTTGTTACTCTTTCACGCAAAATCTATTGAATGGATTTTGATAAAACTTTACAAATAGCTTACAAATCAGAATAACACATATGCTACTTTTTATCCCAGGAACAAGTTCCTGTTCAAATATATAGAGAAAGGCGTTTCTGAACTAGTAAAGAAGCGCGCGAGTGACATTGATTCCTTGCTTTATGGGTAAGGAAGAAAGGCTTTAACATTCATATTGTCGAGTCTGCTTTTGCATATATCCAGCAGTGTACTGTGATAAGCTGATTTAATCAATTGCTTGATTGGATTATAAGGTCTCATCCAGAAATACTTACCTCTGATATACCGTAATGGCCAGCATCAATTTCAGCTGTTTCAATCCGTCCATTCGAGAAGCCCAAGGCTCTGAAGATGGTGTGCCAGTTTTTGCCAACGTTTTTGGATATATAATCCATGTAGACATGGTCGGGCTGAAATTAAAGTAATACTACAGTAGCCTACACAAATTTTTAGGAGAGCTTATGCAAACTTAGCTATATTATTATTCATATCATCTTATTGGGTAGGTAATTAATGTATATTGATTTTATCTACGACACAGAGATATTCCAAAGTTCATTCCCAGTTACAGTTATAGTACATTAGAACTTAGTTCTTAGCCCACATAACAAACAAAATATTTGCACTTTAATGTAGGAGTGTGGGGAGAAGGAACTTCTTAATTATCAGGCTGTGAGAGATTTATAGGATGTAAACGTGTACATCCACATTTCGTAGCGCGAATTCATTTCTGGTGTTGCAAACATCCATAGTTTACGGTGACCACTTTCTGTCAGGTGGCCCGTTTGTTTGTCACTGACAAAAAATGTAATCACTGATCCCATTAGTTATTCGAACCCTGTTATTTCGGTTGCCAGTAATATGGTAGTTGTTAAGTCAAGTTGAAGGCTTTATGTGCGGCTTGAAAAATTTCAACAACAGAAAGCCACAATGGGCTCACCACCTATTACATGGGCAGGGATACATACGGTGAAAAGTGGGCGTATGAAATGCCTCTACCATCCCTTCGGGGATAAGGCACGCTTGTTAAACTAAACTTAACTGTGCTAAGAATGCTTGAACATACCTTCATGGTAGCTTCCATGACAAGTATAATAAGATTGTCCTTCTGAATATCTTCTTCAAATTTATTAGAATTAGCACTATCTGCTTTATTAGGTGATGCAAAATAATAGTCATTACCAAATCTTACATCTTTAGAATTGACTATATTATAAACATCCCCAGTAGCTGAAATTAAATATATTAAATAGTTAATAAATTAAAAACAAAAATTAAAGAGATATTTGGCAAAGGGTATTTAGTAAATTAAATTACGGGTTGCACTCCTGGAGTGCCTACAGAAGTGAAAACAAAATTTATTAATAACTAGATGACGCCCGCGACTCCACACGGGTGGTGAAGATAACCCGTCCCCGTTTCCCACAGGAACTTGTTCCCGGGAAAAAAATTAAGTCTCATCAAAATCAATTCAGTAGATTTTGCATGAAAGAGTAATAAACATCCATTCTCACAAACTTTCACATATATAATATTAGTAGGATTTATTTTACTAGATGCATTCGTGGTCTGCTGCAAATATGCACACACTATAGCTGCGTCTCGTAACGGTGTCGTGAGACCAGAGATTTTATCTCATCAAAAAAAATGCGTACCGCGCTAAAAGAAGTTTTCACTTCAATAATCTTTAATTGTATTGGCTGTTAGATCACTTCACCTGCTTATGGTACACCTGCTGAGTAACAAAAGAATCTACAAGCAGGCATTCTGAAGTCATTGGTGGGGTCAGACGACTGTCGCTCCCAAATTTCAAACCCTACCTGGATTTTGAGCAAGTGGTCCAATTTTAATTGGTGGCTAGGAGCAGCTGTGGTTTGACTTTTGAGTTCAGAATTTGTTGGATGCGACTGCTGTCATATCTCCCAACCCTTTAAAAACACTTGTTGGTTGCATGGGTACCGGAGATAATGCTTGGATCTTATACATTGAGAATAAACTCACATTGTATATCCAGTCCAAGTCTTGTCATGTCATGTGATCACATAAAATAATATGGGCCATTATATAATGAAGCACTATCTAGACAAAAGTGTGTGCTAATATAAGCCGTGCTAATATGGGATCTAGACAATTGATACATATACAAAACACAATCTAGACTGATGGTAACTGATCCATAAAACACACAATTTCGGAAATATACATTTGTGGCTTGCACAATAAACTGGGATTTAAACCCATGACCTCAGCAATCACATGCACTGCAACACAAAGTTTGCTATTATTACTGTAGTTAGAATTGTATTCTCAATAGAGCATATGCATCATAGAGAACTCAACAATGTTGTTTATTATGATGTTACTAGCACCCATTTAATCCAGTTATTTATTACTTTTATAATAATATTTGTAAATTTGCTCAATTTATTAACCTCTGCTCTCCACGGTAGTCGCGTGATAATATATAAGCCTTCCTTTTTTACTACCTTCTTCTTTTTTATTACCTTCCTCGATAAATGGGTTATCCAGCACAAAAATATTTTTTCATTTCAAACCAGTAGTTCTAGAGATTAGTGCATCAACCAAACAAACAAACTTGTTAGCTTTATAATATTAATATAGATCAGTTATATAGTATGTGTTCAATTATGAAAAAATAATATTAATAGTTTCTGAATAATTTTTTTCAGTATAATGTACACATTACTGAACTTTGCAAAATCATTACTATATTACAAATCACCATGTTTCAGGTCATGCCTTTAGCTATTAGCTTAGTTTTTACATTATTATTATTACAGTATTTATTGAATTGTTACTAGTTTACATTGTGACTGACAACTAACTGCAGTAGTGTAAACAATGTCTACAAAACTGATAATGAAATCACATCACATTACTTTATGAGATCATATATTTTATTTACTTAAAACTTATTTTGTTTTCAGAACAAATGGTTCTTGTTTAGCCTTAGTGTGAATATTTGATGGTAAAACTTAAACAATTATCATCATCATCTCAAACAAAACATATTATTTTGTTGTTAGAAACATTATTATACCTAAAAGTTACTTACATTGATAATTTCCGAAAGTGTAATGTCAGAGTAGAGTAAAGTAAGCATCAATGTTACATAAATGAGGCAAAGTTTGATTTTCACATCTGCTAGGATCAGAACACAATGATTACCTCTATTATGTTATTGATATGGACTATACAGAAAACATTACCAACTTACCTTGAACATTAACAGAACTTGAGCTGCCATTCCGTTTCTTTTTATTTGGCTTGAGAATTTCTTCTTTGTCATCGTCACTACTGGCTTTCGGGGCTTTAGGCTTAAAAAACTTTTTCTTAGGTTTCTTTTTAATGTCGTCTTCTGGTTCTATGACTATTTCTTCAATGTCGACATCTTCGACGTCTACTTCAACCTCCGGCTGCTGGCCAGGGACCTCCTCAATATTTACTGGACGAGGAGGCCTGGGCATTGCATCTGATTTTAAGTTTTTGAACATTTCCAAAATTTTAGACATACTGAATGTATTAGAACTCATTTTTATTATATACCTAATTTACAAAACACTTTAGTCTGTACAAAAACTATAGGTACCTAAGTAAAGTTTTTATTACGCGTTTCTACGTTCTGTAATTATTATTCCGCATGCACTTTCCGTAGACTCACATATACCTTAGTTTTATAAACACAAAGAATAGTTTGGTTAATACAAATAAAATTAAATTCAAGTGAAAATAAAGTATATTAAAACAAAGCAAACCAAGAAAAGCAAACAATTTTATTTGGGTGACACATTTTGTTTTAAATACGTCATTGTAGTGACAAGTAACAACTGACAACAGCTGTGCTGTGTCAAATATACTTTTCTCTTTCGTTTCGCAGATAAACGAAAAGAACAACAAATTCGTAAATGCTATAAAAGTTGATATAAACAACATGAGAACCAAAACGCTTCTAAGTTTTTCCCCCAAAAGTTGGTTGGTATGATGTCACCCAAGTACCTCGATGGATAATTGGGGAATCACCGCAATGGATTTTACAAAGTTTCTTGGGATCTTATGGAAATTACGATGGTAAACTTTTCTATATAATGCCGTCCTGTGTGTGGAAACAACGATCTGGGCTACACAAAGCACTAGCAGACGCAGACTCGAGGTGGTGAAGAACCGTGCTCTCTCTCTCTCGCTGTCTCTAGGATATGAGGGATTACAGTCAAACTACTGGCAAGAGTTACTAAGACTGGCGGTGTACCAAAATACCCTGGCCCACATACAAATATAAAGAAGCACCATCGGTGTGCTTCGGTGGTAAAAATAAAATAATGTTGCTCATATGAGTAAAAATAAAATAAAGGGGGAATTTTGGTTGTAGTAATGGACAACACAGACAACACCAAGATTTTGGAGCATAAGCACAGAGTACTTTATTATATATGAGAGCATAAGTAAACATCTGATCGGATGCAAATTTAGTGCGAACCTGCTGAAGCAAGGATGTTGTGTAAAAACACATGGGTTAAAAGGCCAGACCGCAGTATTGCTTCCAACAATGCTAAAAATAAAATCCAAATCAATGCTGCTCTATTTTTCAATTAGCAACTGGCTCCGGGCTCAAAAGTTCTTCAAGGTGATAAAATTACTATCGTTGCTTGGAGAGTTGGCGATTAGGTAGACATTTGTTAGCCAAAAGACTTTTATGGCCCAAATTAACCTCACCTTATCTGTAAATAGGACTTACTACTGAAAATCGACCTCTCCTATTATGGCTAGGTGTTCGAAATGAAAGGTTTACTTAGATCTGGGATTTAACCTTAGATTTAACAAGCATTGAAAGCGTTCCATGTCAACGTGTGATAGCGCCTGCACCGGAGCCTTGGTTCAGTTCGGTTCTTTTTATGGTTATGGTTCTCTGTTCTCTTATTATTCTAAAAACCTTTTGCACCTTGTCTTTAGGTAGGTACATCTATACAGATCACAGATTTAGAAGAGTAAGCAGATTAAACGTTTGCGAAAAATAGCGTAGCCTATTTCACACATATAGACAGGTAGCATAATCCAGGGTCGCATTTAGCTATCATTTAATAAATAACCGTGTTGATAGGTTATTAGTAATGAAATGAGTCGGCAATAAATGAGTTTCAAATCGAACCAACAAGATGCTATTTGACACATTATGACATAGATTTCGGAACCCGATTTTGAACAGCAATTTAATAAATAAATATTGAGGGACACTTGTGCTATAGAATCTCGATAACTGATAAACATACTTATATATTTATAAATACATAAATATTATACATAAGAACACCCAAACTCCAAAATAAATATTTGTGGCTCACACAACTATTTGTTCTGACCCGGGTATCGATCCCGGGACCTCAGCGCAGTAATTCGCATACACCACCACTTACGCCAGCGTGATAGACGATAATCGATGCAGTGAATTGCGGCATAGGTTTTAGTAGGTTAGGTATATACAATGTAGACCATTTGTAAAACTCCAGCAAAATGTCAAGACCAGGTAGCTAACAGCATAATCAATGACGATAAAGTTATTCCATTCTTTTAATTTTAGGGTAGATACCTACTGCTTGAATTATAATACTATGCACCTAGTGAAAATCACAGGCTATAGGGTAGGCCGGTGCTAGCTCCTTTGATCTTGACCTTTCCAACCGCATTAATGCGCACACGTACTTTGTCCATGGAGACATGCCTTACCTGACGAAGAAGAGACCTAGGACTCCTTTGAAGAAAACCCATGGCGCAGCTCGACAGTATAATGCTGACAGAAGCTGTTCCGTAACAAATTGACCAAAATAAAAGACACGTCGGTGATTAGGACCTTAGCTATCTACTCCTGGCTATTTCCTGGTGTATAAGACATACGCAGTATTCGTGAGTGATGGGATGCTAAATAATCGTGCAGTTGTGGTTGATAACGATCGCAAAAATATGACACCTGCAGGCCCATATTTCTTATTATCTTCGCCAGGAAAAATACTGTCCTACAGTATCTAAAGATAAGGATTAAAATAAAACACAGTAATTTAAAAAGTTATTTCTTTTTAATCAATACAATGATTATTTTACAGTTATTAATTAACTCTTACGAGCTCACAAATATTAACTAAAATATGAACTTAGTAAAATAAAACTGGCTCCTTCATCACTATCTATATTTTCTTACGAAGAAACTCTGTCTTTTGGTAGGCTTAAATAGGGACATACTGGTTAATACGCAGAGACCCTTGAGAATTTTTGGCCCTTGGGACTTATCTAATAGGAAATGGGACCCTCATTCGAACAAATAGCTGTAGTTGGGAGAGGGAAGACTAACCGGTAAACAAAGGCAAGCCTGTTGTGAGATTTGCTGCACTCCTGAGATATAGACCCACGATTTGTACTACACCGAAAGCACCTTCACCAAACAGAAATACTGTCTTTTAGGGTCTAAGATAAGATAAAATTTAAACCATTATTGTACAAAGTTATTTATTTTTAATTAATACAATAACCTTTTATTTTACAATTTTTAACAGTTATTTATTGATTATACTATTGTAAACCTAAAACAAGATTTCCATAACATTTTGATACACTGAGTATTGAAATACAACATTTTGTGGCCTCTGTACTAAATTCGGCCCTGATTACTTGAAATAGCATTACAGTACAAAGTGTAACTAAATTAACAAAAAACTTAGCTGTAGATGACGACAGCAACCAAACGATTTATGGAACAGATACTATGAACAGTTAGCTTTTCAAGTGTTCACCAAGAAATTTCTTCATTTTGGATACAAATCTTAGTGTAACAGTACGTAGTCGTAAGTGGTACATAAATTATCCATGAAAAGTTATTCCTGGTGATTTCTTGTTCACCACTCTATGTTTTGTTTGAATAGTTGAACTTTTTACATATTTTTTTACTATTTTTGTTACATTTTACAATAATTGTATGTAATATTTTCACTTAGATTTTTTTTTTCTTTATTAGAAGCTTTGGCTTTTAAGCCATCAGCTTAAGAAGTTATTAGTCATACAATTTACAAAAACAATGTTTAAAACTAAATAAAATCTATACAGTGCAATTATTTACTATTTTTTTAATTATATTATATTAAATCTAGAGTTACAAATATTGTAGCAAAATCTTGAGCGTATTAAATTGGTCCGAATGTGCTAATATGATAATTATACAGAGGTGTATACAATTGAGGGTATTTTAAAAATTCTTGCACATTGAGAGGAAAATAATCATTCACATATAAAATATCTTTTGCTAGGCTAATTAAAAGTAAACGTTGAATATTAAAATATTTACACTCTAAAAATAAATGATCTAAATCACAAAAATTAGCAAAACAGTATTTACATATAGAATTATTATTAAGTTTAAGTCTGTACAAATGTGAAGGAAATTTACAATGTCCAATTCTTAATCTACATAAACTAGTAATAAATTCTCTGCCTGGATAGGTAGGGAGTTTTTCAAACCAAGCTATAGTACTGGGAACAGGAATAATTTTGGTGAGCCATTTTCCTTTGCTAAGACGGGAGGAGTTCAATAACTTAATCCAACGCTTGTTTTGATTATCCTTTAAAAAGTTGACTAAATCTAGATGAGGTACTCTGTATTCCACGTTAGTTATATCAGAGGCACATTTGGCAAGAATGTCAACTAATTCATTGCCTAAAATGCCTGAATGCCCGGGTACCCAACAAAACTCTACCAAAATATCACTGCAATTACACAAATAAACTAAGTGCCTAAGCTCATAAATCAAGTAATTACAACTATTGCTTATAGATTTCTTCTCCAAAGTCGATAGTGCACTCAGTGAATCTGATAAGATAATTACTTTTGAGAAGACATTATTCTTGCGAATATTAATAACATACTGCAAAGCGAAAACCATTGCCAATATTTCTGCAGAATAAATAGAAAAGTAATTACAGCAAGAAAATACTTTGCCAGTTTTGTTAGAAGAATCATAAAAGGCAAAGCTTGTCCGATGGTTAGTTTTGGAGCCATCAGTATAAATTTGAACAAAATCTACTTTTTCCTCCATAAACTCATAAAAATCATATTTACAGGTAAATTTATTAGTTGTAACTGGAATGTGCATCAACATTGACTCGTAACTATAAGAAAAACAAGGTATATACTTATTCCAATAAACTACATCTTGAAATTTAAAATTCAAGTACGTGACAGAGTCAACGATAGAAGTGAAAACAGTAAGAGGTGTATCATTATACTCCGGTACTGTAAAATGTTCCAGAAGTCGGCCAGTTAGCACATTATCGCGACTAATTAAATTTAAACAAAATTTATCAGTAAGATAGCTTCTCCTTACAATTAGAGGAGTTACACCAGCCTCAACTTCTAAAGAGTTTATGGGTGATGACATCATAGCTCCAGTGATGATACGTAAAGCTCTATTTTGTATTATGTCAAGTTTTTGAAGTAAAGTTTTAGAAGCAGATGAGTAGAGAATACATCCATTATCAAACTGGCTGCGAACTAAAGATATGTATAATGTCTTGAGGCTCTTAGGATCAGAACCCCAACGCACTCCAACCAGAGATTTCAAAATGTTAAGACGTAACTCAGCTTTTTTACATATATATGTAACATGAGGACCCCAAGATAATTCACAGTCGAGTAAAATAGGTACCTAGATACAATTCTGAAGTTTTGAAAGGTAATAAAACCTGTTGGAAATATATCTTAGGACGGTTAATGTAATATGGACTAAACAACATAACTGAGCTCTTTTCGATGTTAACTTCAAGTTTAAGTTGGGAGCTTAGAATCATACTCAAAGATTCTAAAGCATTGTTCATTATAATTTCTCCTTGCCTTACGTTATCACATTCTGTGTAAATGACAAGGTCGTCGGCATAAAAAGAATATTTAACTGATTTCGGGATGGCTTTCATGAAGTTTACAATGCATAAAATAAAAATTAATGGAGAAATTACAGAACCTTGAGGAGTGCCCTTATATGTACGATTTGGACCATACAACTTTTTTTTGAGTTTTAAAAATATCGTACGGTTGTTTAAAAAGTGGAAAATCCAGAACAAAACCGAGCCAGGTATTCCTAGGGATCGAAGGCTTCTAATTAAATATTCATGATCTATGTTATCAAATGCGCCTTTTATATCTAGGAAGACCGCTAGAGTTAACTTATTACATTTGGAATTGTTTTGAATGTCACTTATAAGACAGCTCAGATTGTACATTATATTTTTACCTTTACGAAAACCAAACTGATAGTCTGGAATTAAAGAATTATGTTCAATATACCATTCTAGGCGATTTTTTAACATAGTTTCGAAAATCTTTGCAAAACAAGATGTTAACGAAATAGGTCTAAAAGAATCTAATTCATTAACATCCCTGTTTGGTTTTTTGATGGGGACAACAAATTGAATTTTTCAAATAGGTGGAATAATCTTTTGCTTCCACATTTGGTTAAAAACATTCAAAAGGATGATTTGTACTTCATTTGGTAGATTTTTGATGACGGCGTAGGGTATGTAGTCAGGGCCAGGAGATGTGTTCTTCTTTTTACTATCTAACGAAGCTTCCAGTTCAAAAAGAGCAAAGGATTCCTGAATCCATTGAGCGGATTCTGACCCCTGAACTAAAAAAATTAAGTAAAAATTTTGAGAATACTGAACATAATTTCCGGATGCTATTTTATTTAAATATGCATCGGCGTTGGAAGGGGTTTCAAATAAATTAAGCGAATGAGTATTAGTGCCTAATTTTGCAAATTTTAACCTTTTATTATGACTCCATACTACTTTTACAGGAGTCATTCTATTAAAAGAAGAACAGAGATTGACCCAACTAAGCCGCTTTTGCTCCGATAAGGTTCTTTTTTTCTTGGCGTCGAATTGTTTGTACAGGATATAATTTTCAAGAGTAGGATAACTTTTATATGATTTAAATGCAAGCTTGGATTGATTGACTGCCTGAGAGCAAATATCATTCCACCAAATTATAGATTTGCGTTTTTTAAAATGGCAATTATTTGAATTCTTAGGAAACAATAATAAAAGTCAGTTAGGTTTTCAATGAAGTCATCATAACTTATTAACGGTTCGTTATTTAGAGACTCACAAAGTTCCTTAAACTCAGTCCAATCTATTTTATTAAAATTAATACTAGATAAGCAACCTGTGTTTTCACTTCGATACATAAATCTTTGATTCAAAGATGACAGCGACGGTTGACATTAGTACAAAAATTGGCTACACGCTGGTTGCTGTCAAAAAGTGAGTTCGATGTAGCTACACAGAAATAATAAAGATAGCTTTAAACAACAAATGGCAAAATTGAAAAGAATAAAGTATTACACCATAGACAAAGGAATATGTTTGATCTGCTTACTCTTTTTTTTTTTAATAATTTTTTAATGGCCTGGTTTCTAAGACCTTTTAGCCAAAATCTTATTTTTTATATCATATTTCTTCAATCTTATCTTCTAATTAGTCCTGTTCAGTCGATGTCGTGTCCTCATTGTCCGTCCTTGTCCTTGCCCTCAGTATAATGGTGATTCTTATACTAAGGTTGTCAGTGAACGTTTCGCGGCAAGAGAGAAAATAGCATTTCACTGCATATATATCATTGTCTTTCACTATAGCACGTTAACACAACTTTTATGTCCAAGAAACCACTACTCCCGCACATAAAACAAGATAAATGCACTAGTTTTAGAAAATAATATAAAGCAAGCGTCCGCACTTGTCACTCTTCCCGCCAAATGTCCTCTGCTTACTCTTCTATATCTGTGATACAGATAAATAAAACGTGTTTGTTTATGATCCACGTCAACAGCTTTCCACAAAATGCATATAAAAGTAGGTATGTATATGTAAAAGAACATTTTATTGATATTTTGTCTGTCTGCTTGTTCCGGCTAATCTATGAAATGGCTGGACCAAGTTTAACGAGATTTTCACTGGCAGATGAAATGAAAATCTTAGGCTACATTTTATCCCCGTATTCTCACAGAAATGGGCACTAAGCCGTATACATGGGTGAAACCGCGGGACGTGCGCTAGTCTTGAATTAATAATCGTCATAAGCTTTAGCTTTAGCTTTATGCTTGCAATCTACACCACATTATGGACGACAAACAACAGATAAAATGTTTGTTCTTATTTCAAAATTGTACTGCGTCTTGCATTTGACATATTTTATTGACAGCTCTACTTTCAATATTTCTTTAGTTTTTTCATAATTATTAATTAAATGTATAAAATGGACCGATCTAAAGGTCCTAAGAGATTTTCCTTATCTTTATCTAATCTATTCAAACTAAGTCTATTTAACACTATTTTTGCTGCTGATGAGGCTGAGTCTCCTCTTAGCGCTCCTTGTCCGCCAGAGCCAACTTGCCCACCAACACCCAAAAAAGATTATGATTGTAAAACGGCAGATCCTGCAAATGCGAAATGCACAGTTGGTGATCGAGGAAAGACCGGAGCTGGAGTAACAGGTTCACGTGCTGGAAGAGTGTGTGAAAAGAAATCAGACGATCTGCCAGCAGGAGCGAATAATCCTGGTCTTCTACGACATATTCATAACGCAGCTCGATACAGGCTACCTCAATGTTTTGAAGGTGGCTCTGTGTCTCTGAAGCAAAGTGCTAAAAATAATTGGATATTTGGTCATTCCCTGTCTTTTAGTTCTGTGTCACCAGGCGGGTATAAACTGTTATTATCGTATACAGACAAAAGTAAACATACAGCATTACCATACTTTGTGATGGAGGCAGCACCTGGTGGCCAGATGAGCTGCGAAATGCGCGTCGGTCCCACTCAGAGCACTCGGGCGACTGTAGTTGCGCAAGTAGCTGACACAGATATTTATAGTTTTGAAAGCATTTTGGATGTATATTTTCATGCATGTACTGCATCTGTTATAGCTGTAAATCGGGAGTTCATTGCAGTGCATTATTTGCAGGTATAATATGGTCTTAACTTTATTTTATGAAAATTCGAGTAGGCAGAAAAATATAAATGTGAGCTCTTTATTATCTTTCGCCAGTCGAAAAAATCGACTAAAGGATATACAATACTATTCGAACGGGATAACCTATCCCACTAATATTTCAAACGCGAAAGTTTCTAAGTATTGATGGATGTTTGTTACTCTTTTACGCAAATTCTACAGAATGGATGTTGATGCAAGTATACAATAGTGTAGCTTACACTTCAGAACAACACAGGGGCTACTTTTTATTTCGGGAACAAGTTCCTGTGGGAAACGGGAACGGGAAAATTTCTCCACGCTACTACCAATCAACAGAATCATACTAAAGCTTTACCTCATCACGACAATATATTCTCTGCTTGTGCCACAAAATGAAGTTGTTGAAATCTCATGGCATCCATCCACAACTTCATTTTGTTGTTGTTCTTCGGAAGAAGAAGCGTATTTTGTAACTGCTTATTTTAAGCAAAGTATGCTTTGTGCTTTCTTACCCCCTGTACAGCACAAATCAACTAAATAATACCAAATGTACCGGTTGAGAACTCAAAAGCCTATTTTTCCATATTGTTCTAGAGAAGTTATTTACTTAGTGGGTTTCTAATTGTAATAAGTTATGTGAATTTTGTTTCTTCAGGCTTTAACGGAGCAATTATCATTAGGAGCAGAAGTAGTAGCCCGGGGACACGCTGCAGAGCTTAGCTCGGCATCCGGTGCGGCACGATGGGTCACTAGCGACCACTCAGTGAGCGCCACACTCGGTAACAGAGGCTTGGACCTGTGTTACGCTAGGGTCATCAGGCCATATCTGACTGTGGCTGCCATGCTGGAGGTAAAATTTCTATACATAAGTTTAAGATAAAATATCCAAAAGGACATAGCTTATTTTCAACAGTTTTTAAGTTTAGAAGTAGGAAAGTCGGTAGGTACCTACACTAATTTGCGCTGATCGAATTAGTTTCAGAAGTTCTTTAATATTTGCCGCGAACCCTGGGACATCCATCCGAGGAATGTCACAGGGATTCAACTCGTACACAACAACAAATATTAAATTAATTTAAAAATGATTTCAAATTTTAGTTATTAAGTACCTGAAACCATTTATAAGTATATTAGGTACATCGCCAAACCCCACCCAACCTATTTATTACATTAACTTACATGAAGTTGTATGTTGATACGAAACTTTAACACGAAAATTAGGGGATATACTTAGATTTTTTAAAAATAAAGTAGTTGCCTTATGTTGAGAACCAATGATTTAAAACGTTTTGTCGAAATTTGATTCAAATTAGTTGATTAACGATACTTCAGCAAACTTCCCGCCTTATTGTTCTAAATTTCCAACCAAAGTCAAAAAGATTCATGAGAAAATGCGATTTGTATTGTAGAAATAAACACGCATAAAAGAAAATATGACTACCTAAAAAAGAAGACGTGCTAAACACGTTCCTGATCAACAAATAAATATCTTGGGATACTGAACTGGCTTACTAAATGTATACTCGTATATATATATTTAGGCCTGATATTAATTTTATAAAAGCCTGATCGTTATCTAAATATAAATGTGGACTAGCCAGTTTGTAACTATCAGACATTCACCTTCTCAATTCTTAATACTAAGAAGCCTAATAAATAAGAAGCGCTCGTGGCCCCGCGGACTCAGTGTTCTGTAAACGATCACTGAGTTACGCAGCTTTCAATATCAATGTCCTCGGATGGGTGACCATTACAAAGTGGTCACCCATCCGAGGACATTCACTGAGGTACGCAACTTTCACTATGGCTGGTCGTCGGATGGGTGACCACTTTATGGCATTTACATTTGCGAGCGTTTCTGTGCTTCGGAAGGCACGTTAAGCCGTTGATCTCGGTTGCCAGTAACATGGCAGTCGTTAAGTCAAGTTAAGAAGGCCTTTTAGGCGGCTTGAAAAATTCCAACAGTAGGTAGCGGCAACCTCCATCTGTCTATTTCAACACGGCAATGGGCTCACCACCTATCACGTGGGACAGGAATACACATGGTGAAAAGTGGGCATACAATATGTATGCCTCTGCCAGAGATTAAATAAAATAATATTACTACCTTTAGATCTTATTTTTCAAATTAGAATTCTACCCTAGTCTTATTTTTCCAATTAGTACTCTATCCTAGTCTTATTTTTCCAATTAAGTAGATATAACCTCAGTTGGCTTTGATTTTTCAGATATCTTGAACAATTTTCGACATTTTTTAACCAATTTACATTAAACCTTGACAAATTATTTAAGTAGGTAGCTACTTAAACCTTTCTCCTGAATCACTTTATCTCGGTTCAGTAGTTTTTGTTTTATAGCGAACTTATAGACAGACACGGCGGGCGACTTTAGTTTTTAACGACACCCATAACGTATACAACCTTTACACTTTGAAGGTCGGTTTCGCCATTCGGCGTGCGGTAGCAACTCTAGCATATGAGTGGCATGCCGACGACTGGACTGTAAGAGGTTCGATAGATTCCGACGGGCTGGTCGGAGCCACGCTGCAGCGGGCCCTCGGAGGAAAGAACACCAACCTGGCCTGTGCCATATCAGCCCTTCTCAACCACCCCAACGATAAGTTCAGACTAGGATTTGGTATTACCGCCTCGATTATATAGATAAATGATTTTTTTAATGACAGCGCAGTGTTTTTTTAGTACGGCGAAAAATTATGAAAGATTACTTTATTTTCAATCAAAAAAAAAACTTTTGCCTACCTATTGAGACATTGTGCGAAGGGTTATAATAGACATGTACCTAATGTTAGATTATTGTAATATTAAATGTTTTTAGTAAATAGGTTTTATTCAACACTCAGTGCTAATTTTGATTGTCAATCTTTTACCTACATTTAGATATAATTATACCTACGCTTTTTAATGAATTTCATTAAGGTTTTCGTAACATAATGTGTATGTAACTATAAATATATTTAATTTGTTCTTAAGTGTTTGTTTTAATATAAGGTGCATGAATGAAGCTCACCTGAGTTCACGTGATATGAGTATAACGGACTTAAACCGTCAAAAAAACGCTTGTAGAGTGAATGTAGAGTTGGAAAAACGTGCGTTCTTTTTTTTTAATTTTGTTCGCCAAAATGCATCCGAAGATAGAAATTGACGGCGACATCTAGCGACTTAAGGGACACTCTCTGTCCTGGTGTCCCTCAAGTCGCAAGACTATTGACAGTGGCCTTCAAATTCACAGTCCAATGCTGTATGTCCTCACGCTCCGCTAAAGGAACCTAGGGTTGTAGAAGAAGGGAAAATATGACGTGCACCGTCAGAGCGTTGCAAGTGTTTATAGTTTTATGGTTCGACAGAGATGTTCTGGTGATGATTCACTCCACTGTATGATAGTGGCACCTCTACCCCGCACGCGTTGATAGAAAATGCGGGATTGAAAAGGAGACGGTAGAAGACTTAAAACAATTGTAGAAAAAAAAAACTAGCAATTTGTAAAGAAACAGCCCTTAGAGAGTGGTCCCTCAGTCCTCACAGATCTTCAGCCTAGTGCGGAGTGATGAATCGCCTTACCTTATTTATTTCCAACACATCCTTACACAGGACTGAAACTTTTAAAAGTTCCAATTTTATATTTAAGATTTTGTCTTCACACATGAACGAAGCACACAAAACACTAGACAACGGTGTTAAATATTCAATATGAATGTAACGATAATGTAGGCGTGTATTATCTGCTATCGGGAACGTCTGTGCACCGACGGCGCCGTGATGCTGGGCGGGCGCGTGCGCGAACATAGGGCGGAGTCTGCAACACCGCCCTAACTCAACCTACACTCTAAAAATAGATTTTATGTTACTGGTATAGGATATAGATTGTAGTAAGCACGTATTAAGTGTAGAAGTGTGGGGGCGTACGAGGTGACAGCGCTGCAGTGTGTATCTGGTAGAGCGTGGTGCGCGGTGTGACGTGTCCGCGGCAGTAATGGTGATGGAGCGGCTGGCGGACTTCGTCAGCAAGTCCCTGGAGGGTGGAGAGGCGCCGGCGCCGCCTCCGGAACCTGGTGACATTGACGACGGTGATGACGTTGAAGTGGACATTACTGAGCTCGAGGAGAAGACGCCGCCGCCAAAGAGACCGCGCAACTGGCTCTTATCGCCTGTGCCACTGCAACATTGTAAGAGAGAGGGCAACCATGACGACGATGACGACCATAGACAAGGTGGGTGGGTGTTTACCACGTACTTGTAGCTAGAATTGCAATGCACGAAAGTTAGGATCAACTATCCTTGTATGGGAAATCGAGACTACTCTTGAAAATGTGCCAAACCGAGGTAGATAGTTTATTCATTCGCCTCTATAAATTGTACTTAATAGCATCTATATACTTAAACACACATTGTTGGTGGCGGTAGGTATGTCTTGCTTTTTAGGGTTCTGTAGTAAAAAAAGTAACTCTAATAGTTTCGAGAGACCCCCTAGGAAACTGCAAATTGGTAAAACAAGCTAGTATAATAATAATTTAAAAATTCGCAGTCCTTCCCGCTATCATTGGTTGTTTCTGTACATATGAAAAAAAATACGGTAGTCAATAGCATATATTCCATTTCTCTAACATTTTTTTAAAATGGGTTGTACATACCTTATATAAACTATATGTTTAAGAAAGAGTTTTGTATACATTATACACTTTTTTACATGCAGTATACCTAATTGCAATTCGGAACATCATTTCTTGTAATCCGGTGACTCCGGCATGATTTTACGAATGTCATATCCCGGTACTAATGCGCGGACCAAATCCGTGAAACAAGTAGCATGTTAAATGAGTACGCACTTTAATTGAATACGTTACTTCAATAATTCAGGGTAGACCGAGACTTACACATGAAGACCACGTAAGCAGATTGCTTAAAATAGGAAAGGACAAAAGTAGTCGAATACCCGGACGTGCATATATGAAAAGATTAATGAATCTGCAGAAAGCGAAAGAAGTTTGCATGGATCGAGAACTTCGGGAAGTCAGGTGATCGTCCTCTCTGCTTACTCCGTCAGCCATACGGAGTGAAATAATTATTAAGTACTTATTAATTATTCACTGTATTTATTCCGTTGTAATTTATAATTCCATGTACCTGTTAGCTCTGTAGTGTGTTAATATTGTTAGAAAAATTCATCTAATCATGAAAAGTAGGTATTATGTATCTGCCATAATATAGAACAGCTTTAAGGTACTTATTTGTTACCAATGAGCACTATTGTTATAATTGTATGAGTGTGTAGGTATGTTTGTACCTACAGGCTCAAATGACAAGATTAATTTAAATGAAATTTTTATATGGGTGTCAATCTAGGGTGTCAAATGCCTGACACCCTAGATTGACACATAATATGTGGGTTATTTTTTTATACCAGTAGGAAATGGGTAATGGGAAAACTTAACCATGCGGTTGGAAATCACCTTTCTTCAGAACAATACAATACCAGGGGGCCAAGTCTGCTATTTCAATCGTGTAAAATAGAATTGAAATCGTCGCTCAATAGAAAGTCACCGGTACAATTTTGACAGTTTTTCGTAGTCTACTATTGCAATCATACTGCATAGACTTCTTCTATTGGTCAGCCGATAGAATTCTACGCGCCAGTGGCAATTCTACGGCTTGTCAATTGTGGTGAATGAAGCAGTTTGCGAGCGTCTAAAATGTGATTAGAACCTGGGTTGGATGGGTTTTGCGCAGTTATTAGTTTATTTGATAATCATCATAAGTTCAATCACCAGTTTCAATTAGTCTCTTTGTCTGCCAAATACTGCTTCCAACGAGGGACTTTTCGTACCGCCAGGTTTCTTGTCTTGAGTTCCCTCCGGAGAAATTAAATTCACCTAAACATCAGTATTGATGAATGGACAACGAGATTGGAGTTAAAATTGCTTAAAATTGCTCTTATTTCGCGACTTATTGGCACATCAGCCAATGAGTAACTAATTGTTTGATGCGATGTGTGTGAAGAGCTGCATGAAGGACCATCTAGACATTCTCGGCATAGACGTTCGTCATTTAAATAAACTACACAGAGAGCTGTATTGGGCTAGCCTCGCGGAAGCTATGTGTCCTGTATAAGGTAAGGCGGTTCTTCACGCCGCATCAGAGATGTCTGTTGTACATGGACATAGATTCGTCCCTACGTTAAATACTGTTCTCACCTTTGGAATAGTTCTACGAGATACTTACTGGAAGCGCTCGACGCTATAAGAGACGTGCTATTCTCATGATAGATTGTCTTGGGGTACGAAAAACCCTTGAAGCGCTGGCTCAGCATAGAACGATAACTTTTTTTTAGCTGCATTTTACCTAATCTACCACGACGTGTGTTCTGAGGAGCCTTTAACCTAATCCCACGCTAAACAGAGGTGTCACTCTCGTACAGTTCGACAGAGATACGATCTTATAAATCGTTTAAAATATAGTAACCTGGAAAACTCTGACTACGCACGTGTTTCCTTGCCCTTCAGGGGTTTTCAAGCGAAGCGTGAAGAGACATCATTGGGCCACCATATAGAGGGAGGACGCTGTCAGTAGACATGTGGAACATGAGAGTTGACTATAAGAGTGACCTTCTAGATGTCGCCATTGATTTTCTATCAGACAGGCAGCGTCATTTTGGCAAGCTTTCAATCATTGACATCAAGTGTCAATTTACATTATTACAAACTAGCAGACGACTCGCGGCTTCACCTGTGTTCCTGTGGGAATATGGGGATTAATAATGTAGCCTAAGTTATTCCTTATAACATCGGCTATCTGATAGTAAAAGTCGCGTGTAATAGTGAAAGAAGAGAAAAGTCGCGTGTGCGCTTATCTCTAAAACGGCTGAACGGATAGCCGTTTTAGAGATAAGCTAGAAGACTGAAATACAGACCGACAGACAGACAGACAGAAAAGAAATACGGGTTCCACTCCGGGAGTGCCGACAGAAGTGAAAACTAAATTTATTAATAATTTATATATCTAGACGCGTTCGCATATTATGCACACACTATAGCTGCGTCTCGTAACGGTGCTTTCACTTCAAAAATTGACCGGAATCGACGTTAAGGACGATGATGAAAAATAAAATCTACACTGAAAGATACTGAAAGAGACTTATTGATCACACAATATTATTTAATAAGACCTGTAGAAGACCGGGATCAACGTTAGATCATGATGATTATTATATTATGTAGTAGCAAAGTATTGAATCTATAAATTAACATACGAAGCGCTCGTGGCCCCGCGGTCTCAGTGTCCTGTAAACGATCACTGAGTTACGCAACTTTCCCGGTTGCCAGTAAAATGGCAGTCGTTAAGCCTGGTTGAAGGCCTTATGGGCGGATTGAAAATTTCAACAGCAGGTAGCCACAACCTGCATCTGTCTATTTCAACACGGCAATGGGCTCACCACCTATTACGTGGGACAGGAATCCACACGGTGAAAAGTGGGCATATAATATGCCTCTGCCACCCCTTCGGGGATAAAGCGTGATGGATATTTATTTAATTTATTTATTTATTTTATTTAAATTAACATACAAAAAAAAAATTATACTCGCTCGCGGTCTGCTGCATTATGCACACACTATAGCTGTGTCTCGTAACGGTGTCGCGAGTCCAGAGAGTTTATCTCATCTAAAATAGGCGTAACGCGGTAAAAACAGTTTTCACTTAAAAAAATAGTAACTACCATGGTAAGCATTTAATGACAAGATGTTAATTTAAAATTACAAACTTAAATTTTATTTCTCTGTATAAATTATTGTTCCAATTGTAAAAGTGAAATTTAAATATTTACCTACCTATATGTGGCAGAAAGAACCTCCTGCACTTCTGGTTTTGACTTTTTTGCACCAGATTATTAATATTTTTAAAGTTTTGCGAGTTTCGTTCATATTAATATGATATTTCGGGTCTTATTCGTGACGTATGTTATTAGGTACAAAGCCTACCTTATACTGCCCGACGTTTTGATCGGATTACACCAGCCGAGGGTGGTCACGGGTGGACTACCAGTGGATGCACCAGTTCAGTCTTAACATACCCATACACCCTTTGATTTGGTGCCACATCATCACCACGAAAAGGTTTATTTTCGTAGTGAGCCCATTGCCTAATGCCAAACTTTTTAAACTTTACTAAATTTTATCTGTTTTCCTATAGTAGATACAATTAAGTACACCCACTTAGTTCACTAACAGCTCGACTGTAAAATCAGATATCTTCCAGAAATATTGATCAATATGGCTGGTTTTCTGAAAAATGAAACGGGTCCTGTGGAATTGAAAAAGACATCGGTGGTACAAAAGTGTACTTCTTTTTTTTTGGAAACTTGCACATTCTAAAAGATCCAATATACATTCATACATCGTCGGTCGAATTCATTACCGGAACATTTCCCAAATTACGTGTTTTGAATTAAGTATGAGGATTGGTAAAGAATCCTAAAATTTTTCTAAATCAGTATCAGCACAACTCCAAATTCAAATCTACGCGTCAGAAAAGTGTAAATTCCAATATGGAAAAATAAAATTTATTAATCTTCTCGGATTCTGTATTAGTTTATCAACGGTATTTTTTGAAATGTTCCAGTCTAGCTTAGAAATTTAAAGTGGATATATTGTTTTTGCGTGGTTTGTGCCACTGGTGCTCTGAACGACGTGTGAAGTTCGAAGTTAGTTCGATGCTAGTTTTACGTAATTCATTAAAATGTACTCGAAAGCTAAACCACTGGTTAAGTGTCCGTTCTTACAGACCAGCTCGGAGGGCAGAGCAGAGCCCTTTTTTTCCCCCAGACAGGCGCGGATTATACGTTTGGAGTCGGCCGGAGCCGACCAAGTCGGTTCACATAGACTGGCTAGAAGAGCACGGATAAAAGCGAATGCGTTTGGAGCCGAAAGTGTGATTATCGACGGCAATCAAGTTCTAGGATAGGATCGAGCCGCCCAAGGCTGAGTGAGTACGAAATAGTACGTAAACGCAGCTGGTCGGCTACGCGAGCGCAAAAGGCCACGTCGACAGAGGCAGCCGGCCGGCTCCTTTTTCTTTTTTACACTAAGCGCGTTTACATTAATCATTCTCATGTAACAAAAGAAGTAAAACTTCAAAATAAACCTTATTTTAATGATCTAAAATTTAATATTAAACGTGACCAAAATCTGCTTTGCTCTCCGAGTCGGTCTGTGTGGACGGACACCAAGTTAGCAACAGTCATAAGTGGTGACAGTGTAGTCCACCCGTGACCACCCACGGCTGGTGTAATCCGATCTCTAGCGTACAAAAGTTTTCTTACGATAAAGTATATGAATCATATTTTTTTAAACTCATAATCATCCGAGCGTCTGTCCCAGTTGCCTCTCACGGCGCCCGGGATCAGCTTTCCTACGTTTTCTTCTCCCCTTCGCCCGGTCATCGGTATCCCCTGTAGTGAGACCATTGGCACGCATGTCATCGCTCACGAGTCACGACGTCAAACTCACATTTCTTGAGTCTTACCGAAACACGGCAGGGCCGATATGGCCAGACATTTGTTCCCATGTATACCGGTGGTTGCCGCCAGACATGACCATACCAGCGTAGGCAACACTATTCCAACTTATCTGCAACATCACGGATGCGAAGGCTGTCGAGGATGCGAGAGTTCCTCACACGGTCTATCCGTGTGACTCCACACAACCACCGGAGCGTTTATATTTCCGTGACACGCAGCTCCTGCTTGTGTCGCTCCAGTAGTGGCCATATCTCACTGCTATGTAAAAGGACAGGCCTAATGATGGTTTTTTAGATCTGTTCCTTCAACCTGACTGGCATCTTGGAGTCACAAATTATACCAGTCATCTCCCGCCACTTGATCCTCGCGGCAGCAATGCGTGTCTTGAAGTCGCAATCGATGTCACTGGACGTGTGACATACAGATCCCAGGTATATATTCTGATTCGTGCGTTAAACCATATCATCGGCTATGTGAACGGATGTGGTATCATTGGGCTTCGACACATTAAGTTTCAGACTATCAATCGTCTCCTTCCAAGCCTTCACACATCGCACCAAAATGCTGCATCTGCTAGCGCGATATCATCAGCATACAAACACAGACATGGAGGCTGCTCATGTGAGTCCTTGATGCTGTCTGACAGTAGGTCTAATATCACGCTGAACAAATAAGTACTAAGGACAGAACCCTGCTGTACGCCGAAGGTGATGGGAAAGAGTTTCGTGTCACTAACAGCGATTCTAACCAAGGAATCGAAATCGCGGTACATATCCCGGATAATGTCAATATAAAGCCCTGGAACCTCTTTGGATTGCAGTGCCCACCAGACCCAGAGACTGGTTTAATGGTGGCTTTGTATAGGAGTAGTTTATTTTCTAGAGATAGTTGGGACTAAGGACCAATAAGCCCGTATAATTTATATAATTTGTGTACGAGGGCTTTGCGTTTTGTGAATATGTGTTTATTCCAAATGAGTTTTTTATCAAGGTGGATACCCAAATACTTCACATCATCTGCGTGTGGTATAATGATTTCGTTTAATTTTACTTCTGGGCATGTGTCGCGTCTAAGAGAAAATGTGACCTGCACAGATTTGGTCTCATTTGCCTGTATACGCCAGGTTTGTAGCCATTGTGATATGTCATCTAGGCTTTTCTGCAGCATTTTAGAGGCCTCTACTGGATTATCATGGGTGGCCAGTACAGCTGTATCGTCGGCAAATGTCCCAAGTATAGTGTTGGTGGTTAAAGGTAGGTCCGATGTGAAAATAAGATATAGGATTGGACCCAAAACACTACCTTGTGGTAAGCCGGCCTTGATTTGCTTAAGTTGCGTTGTCTCTTCACCATGTTTTACATAAAAATGGCGCCGTCTCAAGTAGGAGTCAATGAAATTAAAGAGGTTATTTGGCAGAGTATGTATTACCTTATATAACAGTCCTTCATGCCAGATACGGTCAAATGCTTGGGATATGTTAAGGAAGGCCGAGCAGTATTGTTTTCGCTCGAAGGTCCAATTAATATGTTCCACATTCGGTGAACTTGTTCAACTGTACTATGAACTTTTCTAAAGCCAAATTGATGGTCAGGGATGAGATTTCTTGTCTTTTAAGAAAAAGTACTTCCAGAAGTTTTGATGTTATGGGTAGTAAGTAGACTGATTGGTCTCTATGAAGACACACTTTCCAGGTTTTTTCCAGGTTTAGGAATGAGAATGACCTCTGCCACTTGCCACTGTGGTGGCATGAATCCTATCTGGAGGATTTGGTTAAAAAGTTGAGTCAAGAAGGTAGTACCGGTTGAGGGGAGCTCTTTTAGGACTTTAGCTGTTATGAGATCGTATCCGGGTGCTTTGTGTACTTTTAGGGCCCTAATGGCATTCCCTGTTTCACTTTTTGTTATTTTTGTCACTGGTTCAGCAGTTTTTCTATTATTGGACAGTGCCTCAGAAACCGCCGAGGTCATAAATGAGTCTGCGTCGGGGTTTGGCCTGAAGACATTTTCAAGATGGTGGGCAAACAGATCTGCCTTTTTTGAATCACTACGAGCCCAGGTGTTGTCAGCATGCCGTAGTGGTTAGTTAAATGGTATGGGTTTGTTAAGTTTTTTCACAGCTTTCCATAGCGAATATTCCGAAGCCGCAGTAGAGTCGAGGTTCCGTAAATACTTCTCAAAGTTCGAGTTTTTGTAGTGACTAAGAGCATGTTTGAGGTCGGAGGCAAGTTTGTTGAACTGTATTTTCTGTGCTGGATATCTTGTGCTTTGCCAAAGTTTTCTAGCTTTTCTCTTTGCGGCTACCAGGTCTGTTATGTTCCTGGGGTAAAATGTTTTATTAATTGGGTTAAGAGTGGGTTCGGGTGAGCTCAACCAAGCAGCCTTCTGAATGTGTTCAACGGCAGCAGTCAAGTCTTCGTAAGTTTTTAAAGGCAGCCTAGGGTTTATTTCTTTGTCGACCAGTTCTCGAAATACTCTCCAATTTGTTTTATTGGAGTGTAAGCGAAATGCCCCAGGTCTCATTTGAACTTCACTATTTATTGTAACGTATACAGGTGAGTGGTCAGATGTCATCTCGAAACTGGAAAAACAGGCTACAGTAGACTTGGAAATGCCTTTGGTAATTAAGAAATCAACCAAGTCGGGTTTTTTTTTCAGGTCTGTTGGCCAATACGTTGGTTCACCTGTAGAGAAAAAACAGTTTTTGTTGCTCTAATACTTTTCGGAGTTGTCTCCCTTTTGTTGTTGTAATTCTAGAACCCCAGTCAGTATGCTTGGCGTTGAAATCTCCGCCGGCAATTAATCTTTCCCCTAGTGAGTTTAGGAATATAGCATAATCATCACTTTTCAGATTGTGCTTAGGAGGTATGTATACTGTAACACAGACGTAACGCAGATACTTTAACAAAGCCATGATTGTCCTCAATTTCTATGTTGGTTGCTTGTATTTCCGGTTTGCAGAATGAGTGTTTTTCAAAATGTTTTATATTATCTTTTATCAGTATCCCAGATCCAGCATGTGCTTTTTTATCCGGATGCATTGTCATTGTCATTGATGCATTGATGGTCTCACTACAGGGGATGCCGAAGACCGTGCGAAGTGGAGGAGAAAATGTAGGAAAGCGGACCCCGGGCGTCGCGAGACGCAACTGGGGCAGACGCTCGGATGATGATGATGATGATGATTGTATGGTAGAATTTATACTTGGGTATTTTGAAGTAGCTTATAATTTTATACTTGGGTATTTTGAAGTAGATGAAATTTTAAGTGTGAGAAATTGAGGTGGAAGTCAATATTAAAGACGGATACCTAATGTAATTTCAACGATTGGTAGAGTGGTAGAGAACGTCATTTCAAGCAAGAAAAAATCCAAAACCACCTATAGTTAAACTAACTGTCACACACAGCAAAAATATTAAACTAACCAACTAACTGTCTTCACGCTGTATCCGTGACAGTGAAGGCAGGAGGACAGATCACCAGGCTTCGCGGCATACTTCTTTGTGGTTTTAATTTCCAGCGTAATACTGACACTTTCATTGACTGCCTAGGTGGCGCAGTGGTAGTGTATGCGACTGCCGCGACTGAGGTCCAGGGTTCGATTCCCAGGTCGAAAAAAATATTTGTGTGATTCACAAATGTTTATATGACATATAATATTCACAATTGTATAATATGAAGGTATTTAGAAATATAAAAGTATGTTTATCAATCGTCTAAATCCCATAACACAAGCTTATATTAGCTTACTATGGGATAGACGGCGCAGTGTAAAAAAAAAACAAAAATATGTAAGTTGTTTTAAATTCCAAATTAACAGCTTTAATTTTTTTTGTGTAGATATTTACACACAACATAAGATGTATTAGTTCAAATGTAATCACACATTTTACATAAGAATTGAACGCTTTTTCTTTGTTTTCCTTCAATAAGAAAAAAATTAACTGAAATTATTTAACGTAGGTATATTCAGACACAAAGAAACTTATTATTCTTGTCCCGCTCATACAATTAATCGAAAAGATTCCTGCTAAATGATCATTAATTGTGTTAAAGTAAGGATTATCGCCAAGCGCTGGCGAAAGCGCTTAACATCCCTAAAAGAGTTCTCAATCAAATAAATCAGAGACGCTCGGTGGAGACAAGGGGTATTGCCGGGCGTCGCTGTACAATTAATCAAAGTTCTCAGGTCGTTAGGTGTCTGAGGAGTTCCGGGCCCTGAAGAAGAAAGGGGATAGCGGGAGTGGCCCGCAGCGCCGCCCACAGCGGATAATCCCTCCATTTACATAATTGCAGTATAAAAAGGAACGCTTCCCAATTTGCTAAATTGCTTTGAACGACAATCTTCGCGTGAAGTCGTGTGCTCCGTAATGTGAGCAATGTTGATGAAAAGCGTAGAAAAATAGCACTATGCGTTACTTTAGATTATCTAAGTTATTATAATATTTGACAGGAACGAGTTTCTTTTAAATTTCGTCAGGATCTACCTGTTACAAAAACAAATCCTAATCTTAATAATATTATAAACGTGAAAGTTTGTATGGATATTTATTACTCTTTCACGTAAAAACTACTGAATGGATTTTGATGAAACTTTACAGTAATATAGCATATACATCAGAATAACACATAGGCTACTTTTTATCCCGGCAACAAGTTTCTGTGGGAAACGGGAACGGGAAAACTTTTCTACGCGGGCGAAGCCGCGGGCGTCAACTAGTAATATTATAAATGCGAAAGTTTGTAAGTATGGATGTTTGTTACTCTTTCACGCAAAATCTACTAAATGTATTTTGATGAAACTTTACAATAATATAGCTTACACATCAGAATAACACATAGGCTACTTTTTATCCCGGGAACAAGTTCCTGTGGGAAACAGGAACGGAAAAGCTAGTCAGGCGGGCGAATTCAAACAGCTCATTAGCTACCTTAGGTAGGTAGCTAATGAGCACGTACTACAATACTTTATTTTAATTGATTGTTAGTATAGGATTTAAACAAAAATTTACACATTGTTTACATTTTTACAATAAGTTTACATTGTTACAATAGTTTATTTTTATCTTTTTAGCACTGATGTTTTGTGTTTGAAATCTGTTTTAACTTTATTAAAGTATCTTATATTTATTTTCAATTTTTAGTGTGGATAATACGTAAGTAAGTACTTACCTACCTACGCAATAAATAGATTAATACTGCTAGTTTCTAGTACTCAATGGACTGTCTGCAGAGTAATCAAATATCGATATCAAAAGTCTATACTCGTACATCTTGAAGTATAAATCACCTAACTCTTAACCGTTAAACAGCTGTGCTTCCCAACATCAACACAGCATCAGCTAAGATTTGACCTAGATTTCCCTAGGATTTCATCACCAGATACGGGCATGTAACCCATGGAACCACCTCAGGATTATAAATAATCTTTCAAATTAAAGAGGAATTTGTAAATTGTCCGTAATTGGGGAATAATTCATGACATGTTTCATTTATATTGACGCAAATATAACTGACTATAAATCGATGTATAATATTTTAATGTTTCTTTTATTTATCAAAAAACATGCGACCGATTTCGGTTGAGGCATCTTTGTGTAATCCGTTGATATACAGAAAAAAAAAATATCTTCTGTTTTGAATCTTCCGTCTTTTAAAAATCAACTAAATCGAAATCAAAAAATTATCGAAAGTAAACTTAGAAAGAATAAAATATATTTCGTTGTATCTTCGGATTTCGTAGAAAAGAAATTCTCGCGTTCGTATGTGAGCAGCTTATCCTACACTCGTCTGAGAGTGACGAATCCCTAGAGAGTAAGAAGCCCTGCCGGCTCATATGAAATGTTGATTTAAACTGCGCTTTTATTTTGATTTGTTTTGTGTATCACATCTTATGAATTGGGTTTTATTAGTATATTAGTAGCTTAGCTAAAGAAAGGAGAAAATGTTATTAGATACGGCAATAACCATCAGGAAGGTTATAGGACGAGCTTAGAAGTTTTCGTATTTGTTGGATTTCCTGTATTTAACTTCCTATCTATGTTTCACTAAATTCAAAGAGTTTATTTGAACATTTAATATATAATTATTCAGCATTTAAATGAGCTCCACACTCTCCGTAGAAACAGTTTCTGGAAAAATAAGACCCTCCCATTGATTGTACTCATAAATAATGAACTCAAAGAGATTCAGATAGCATCTTCGAGTCCTTTATTAATGTTTAAAATGAGAACTTGGGTAACCAATATTAATGTATTATATTTGTATTATATTTTATATAAATATTTATATATAAATAATTGTATTATATTTGGAAACAATGAGAGATCCTAAAAGTTCATATAACCACAACGTATTAAAATTTTAAATTATAAGTGAACTGCATGTAAAGTATTTTGGTTGGATTTTTATATTTACTGATGGCTCAAAAAGTGTAGAAGGTCACGGTGCGGCCTACTATGTACCTAGTATCGGAATGGATAAACAGGAAGGTTACTACAAAATATGTGAGGTGTGTAATAAAAAAAAAAACATTTAATATATGTGTCTAAATCGTTCAAAGCGAATAAATTATTACCTAATTGTTATTTGGAGGAAGTAAGGAGTAGGCCGAACCTTACATATGAAGACCACGTGAGCAGATTACTCAAAAACGGAAAAGTCAAAAGTACTCGAATACCCAAACTTGCATGTATGAAGCGATTGATGAATCTGCAAGAAGCGAAAGAAGTATGCATGGATCGTGAAGCCTGGCGATCTGTCCTCTCTGACTACTCCTTCTGGGATACATCGTGAAGACAGTTAGTTTTAGTAAATTGTTATTTGAAGGTTCAGTTGCCTTGCTAGCTCCACTGAGCACAGAACACTTTCGGTAAGCTATCACTACGTTAAGCATCATAAACTACGGTGGATCCTGAGATGGGTGTCATTTTCAGCCACAAGCGTTTCTGCATGTGTCTTCAAAAGGCATGATAAGCCATAATTGCAGCTGCCAGTAACGTAACTTTTGTAAATAGATACAAAAATGGATAGCGTGAAATTTGGGCTTATAGTATGCTTCCGCCTACCCCTTTGGGAATAAAAGGACATGACTGATAAGTAAAAAATATAAATGTATTAGGCTTTGAGTAAACCTACCGGGTCCAGTGGTCATCATTGTAACCTTTAAGAAAGCCGTGAGGCGAAACCGGTTAGGTTTACAAAGTAAATGTTGTGAAACAGTACACACACACATAGTATAGTGTTTTTGTGTATAAATAATAAAATGAAAAAAATCGTCATTTTTCGATTACGCACCATGTTGTTTTGAAGTGAAACTTCTTTATCAAAAGTAAAACTTCTTGATCGATGGATTATCGATGTATGAGAGAAATTATAACTTTAAAAAAAAATGTCGTAAAGAAGTCTCACTTCTTACCTGTGTACACTGGTACTGTACACAGGTAGGTGCAAGTTTCACTTTTGAGAAAAAAGTTTCCCTTCAAAACACACATATTTTTTATATAAATACCTAATCTAAAAATTCTATCTTTTAAAATGTTTTAAAAAGTTATTATTTTGTTACATTTTTAGACTTGCCGGACAAATCGCCAAATGGCGGTGGCAACAATGGTGGCGGTAAGCAGCGACGGTCGCGGACGAACTTCACACTGGAACAGCTGGGCGAGTTGGAGCGACTGTTCGACGAGACGCATTACCCTGACGCCTTCATGAGAGAGGAGCTCAGCCAGAGGCTGGGGCTTAGTGAAGCTAGAGTACAGGTATGTGTACAAATTTTGTAAGTAAATACGTAAATATGTTTGTTATCAAAACGCTGAATCGATTAGAAAGCAAACGGCTGAACCAATTTAGATAAAATTTGGTGTGGAGGTAACATATAGGCTACTGCTTATTCCGGGAATAGATTTCTATGGGAAACGGGTACGAGAAAATTTAATAATATCTATACTCACAGCCTTTGGCTTCGGATGTAAATTTTACAATATTACGGAAAGAAATTTCCCATTGATTAACTTAAAAGTTGTGGACAAGATCTCACGGGTTTTTCCTCATCGGAGTTGCAAATAGTTTAGATTGACGGTGTTACTTTACGTTTTCGTCTATTGTTCCCCGATTCGGATTTTCGCTTTGTCCTCGAACCTACTCAACACTTTTTGATCAAATTTGACCCATAATAAGACATCTAGCCATAGATGTTTTAGAAAAAAATTAAATCGAAAATCGGACCTACCATGGAGGAATAATCATCGAAATGAAAATAGACATCGACAAAAATCTCGAAAAACGACAAAACGCTTCGCTCCATTTAAACTTACCGGGGACGGCTAGTGCACTTAGTAAAACCGTCTTTAACTTACTTGTAAAATGACTAGAAGAGGTTGCTACAACAGATAGGAATGGTGTCTGAGCTGTAGCTTTTGTCAGCATTAAAAATACCGTTTGAACAGTGTTAACATACCATCAAAGCGGCCTCTGATGGCACCATATATTTATCAATTATGCCTTTTATCGCCAGAGGTGTTAGCAGACCCTACTAGACATACTATACGCCCACATGTTACCGTATGCATTTTTGTCCCACGTAACGTATGAGTGGTGAGATGGTGAGTTCAATTCCCATGTTGAAACTGACTGGCGCAGGCTTTGACCACCCGCAGTTGAAATATTTCAAGCCGACCATACAGCCTTCAACTTGCTTACGAGTACCATGTTACTGGCAACTGGGACACAAGCGACTATAGCGAAAGTTGCTTAAAACAGTAATCGTTTACAGAACACTGCGCTAGCGTTTTCTTCGTTCTAAGATGATGAGTTCTACCACCCTTATTGTATTGTAGCGTGGCCTACTCACCTACTTCCATTTCACACTATTGTGGGGTTTTTTTTTTATATAGGTACGTAGTTATTTATATTTAGATCTTTAAAACTACGCAAAGAATTACGATGCGGTTTTTTTATAGTTAGAGTGATTCATAAGGAAGGCTTTTATGTATAATTTGTTGAGTTTTTGTATACATTTACTAAAATATAACGATATATGTTGGGGACAAAGGAAAAAATAAGCCACCTTGTAGCTTTGAACGAAAACGCTGCCTAAACACTTTGACATACATACATACATACATATTGTCACGTCTTTATCCCCGAAGGGGTAGGCAGAGGCATATTAAACGCCCACATTTCACCGTATGCATTTTTGTCCCACGTAACAGGTGGTGAGCCCATTGCCGTGTTGAAATGGACATGCGCAGACTGTGGCGACCTGCTGTTGAAAATTTTTAAGCCGCCCATAAGGCCTTCAACTTGGCTTAACGACTGCCATTTTATTGGCAACCGGGATCAACGGCTTAACGTGCCTACCGAAGCACGGAACTGGGGTGGGTCTAAAGGGCCGAATTAATTTAATAAAATAAAATGTGTCTATTTTAGATGTTAAATTTGGAAGAAATTTTGAACCCGTTGCCTTTTTAGTGAAGTGGTAACAAAAAGGCTAAAAGGTCTTATGTGCTAGACACTAATTAGCACGACCAATTAAAGTCCTGGTAGTCTCTTACTAAAGGGTCGGACTAAACACTTTGAGATATAACAAAATAATGTATGGTGGTGCAATTGTGTATCTAATGTAGGTCTACAAAAAAGTTCGCGACGGTATAAGTCTGTCTTTTAAGAATAACAAACTAAAAAACCATCAATTATAAAGCGGTAATTTGAGGGCTATTTACACAAATAGCTATTTAACCTTATCATTTTTACTACGTTAGTTGGCTTCAGTATTTCATGAAGATTATTTTGTCCCTTTCCACCTTGCAAATTAAATGAATATCTTACGAGTTATAGCAAATTCAAAATAATGCGCTAAGATATTAATTTCGTGCAGCCATAATTCGACCCGGGCCGTGCGGGCGTAGGTACTGGACAGTGGAGAAGCAATCAACGATTTTGGAAAATGTTCATACATTATTGTGAATTTAATAAACGACGGGATTAAATGGGTGTCACGTGGTTCGAATTATGTCACGGGCGAAGCCGGGCGGGTCAGCTAATATCATATAAAACAACCATTTATATTTATTAATTTTATTTTCGTATTTTTTATTCTGCTTTTTGGGGTGGTGATAAATTGAACAAATCAAGGACCATAAAAATCAGCGCATACGATCTTGAGATATAATGGTGTAACTAAAAATTACTTTTTAACAGATAAATGATGTTCTCAATTCGCCGGATTTTTTATGTTTATAAAGAATTTACACGGGTTTCAACATTTGTAAAATATGTTTCTCTGGTTGGAGTATTTTGATTATTCACGCTAATTAAGTTGCTGTTTTTAGATAAGTATTTTACCTAGTTGCTATATTTAAGTACTTACACTTGGACTACAAACAAACACACACATACACACACACACACACACACACACACACACACACACACACACACACACAAACACTCTAGTGTACACTCCACAACTTTTCCAAATTTTATCTTTAGGTTTAAGATTGTCTATTTATAAGGAACACATGCACGAGAGGAGGGCGTTAGTGACTGTGCCACAGTGTTTCTCTACTGCAGTCACTATCTAACTATGTTAAATGTAAATCTGTCTGTTCCAAATAAATATATTTTATTTTTATTTTTTATTTATTTTAGTTGCTTCTAAACCCTATGTGGATTTGGAGCTTAGGAGGCGTTTGATTTTCGGGATTGTTGAGAGCGACTGGAGTCGAGTGTTTTTTTTTCCCACTTAGACAGACAAGCGTATGGCCCACCTAATGGAAAGTGGTCACCGTACCCATGGACGTTTGCAACACTCCTCGGACGTTTCCAATCCTCATAGCACGCCCTTCTACCGAGTCGAAGCTGGTATACAGGTGCACTAGCCCAAAGATGACAGCAACCCCAACAACCGCACTTACGTTGTTGCCTCAATCGTTAATAAGCAGGTGCACCTCTAGCAGGTGAGGGTGCTAGGGCCCCGAAGATCTCGATGGAGCCCCTTACAGCTTATAACTTACAAAAATCTCCTTGCGTGTAATATCCTCAGATATTTCTTTATGTCCTCACGTCATCATAGATTTTCATTATGAAATAATCACAAGCTATATTAATTAGCCCCCAGCGCTATTCCATACCCTTGTAACTCGCTCAGACTACAACATCGACACCGACAATCGACCCCTTATTACTAATGCAAGTAATTAGCTGCGAGTGTCCAACAAGTGAGACTTTAGTGGTAATATATTACTATTAGCGTCCGATTGGCGTTAAGTATCACGATTTTCCGATTCAAACGTAGGGGATATTGCTAAATAAAGTAAAATCGGATAAAATTCTTGACCCCGTGTTAGCTGTATGTCTTCACTAGTGTCAAACGACATGCCTGTTTGCTGTTATGGATATTTAGGTAGATGTACTGATTTTCTTGGTTGTGTCTATGTTGTGGAAGAGTTTTACTTGATATTAATGTAACGAAAAGAGGTACATCGAGGTTTATGACTTTAAAAGTCTTGACCCCGAGTTAGCTGTATGTCTTCACTAGTGTCAAACGACATGCCTGTTTGTTGTTATTAGTATTTAGGTAGATGTTCTGATTTTCTTTGTTGTGTCTATGTTGTTTTGTATTTATGGAAGCGTTTTGCTTAATAGTAATGAAACGAAAAGGGTACATCGAGATTTTTTGACTTTTAAAGTTAATAATTTGTAATGGGCGATTTTGTCTCGTTTTTAACTCGTTTCGTCTCATATACTTCATTTTTTATACTTGTTTTTTTTTTATATTTAACATTGCAAATATATGTACCTACAGCAAATAGATAATAGTCTAAAAAAATAAATTAAATAATATATCTATCTATACTAATATTTTAACTACTGGTCGGATATGAAAAAAATTTTTTGTGTTGGATAGCCCATTTATCGAGGAAGGCTATATATCATCACGCTACTACCCTGTGGAGCGGATCAGTAATCATAAATGTCGACACATCGGGTATATTTTTATACATTATTGTAGTATTTATTAGCGATGGGATTAAATAGGTGCGACGGGAGTTAGAAATATATCACGGGCAAAGCTGTGGGGGTCACCTAATACCAGTCCACCAATACTAATACATATATAAAGCTAAAGAGTTTTTTTATTTAAACATCATAATCTCAGGAAATACGGTTCAAATAAAAAAAAATTGTGTTTAATAGCCCATTTATCGATGAGGATTTACATTACGCTACTTCCCAGGAAAGCAGAGCAGTAATCATAAATGTAAGGAAATCGGGAAAATGTTCGTACTTTAGGAAATGTAAAATTAATAATCAATTGTATTTAAAGGGTGCCACGGAAGCACGTCACGGGTGAAGCCACGGAGGCCAACTGGTCTAAATATAAAATTACTTGATCTAATCGACTGACTGAACTTGAATTAGATGAAAATATTTTAACATTATCAATATTATTTATTTATTTTATTGTATTTGACTATCTTTTATCTTTCATAACTAAAGATGCCTTTGTTTCAATAAGATTCTACAAAAAATTGGACTGTGTAAGCACTCGTGGCCCCGCTGACTCAGTGTTCTGTAAACGATCACTGCGTTAAGCAACATTCGCTATAGGTGGTCCTTGGATGGGTGACCACTTTGTGGAGTTTACATTTGCGAGCGTTTCCGTCGGAAGGCAAGTTAAGCCGTTTGTCCTAGTTGCCAGTAAAATGGCAGTCGTTAAGCCTGGTTGAAGGCCTTAATAACCTGAAATTTTTTAACAGCAGGTCGCCACAGCCTGCGCCTGACCATTTCGACACGGCAATGGGCTCACCACCTGTTAAGTGGGACAAAAATGCATACGGTAAAATGTGGGCGTATAGTATGCCTCTGCCTACCCCTTCGAGGATAAAGACGTGACAATATGTATGTATGTATGTATGTGTAAGCACTTCGAATCGAGCAATTATTAGTCTTAGGAACCGATATCAAAACTAGGAACTATATAACTCAGCACACATACATGTATTACATACTATTAACGTAGTATTGTAACAGTTATTGTCAGTAGATTGTGTGCAACATGCAATCAGCAAGGTTCGTGCCGCCCTTGCTAATGCGGTTACCGATGTTTGCTCGGCCCACTAGCGAGCATTCCCGGAGCGCAAATACACTAGCTGGTAACCAACACTGTATTCACCGAATACGTAATGTACTCTTACTTATTACTACTACGACGTAATTTAAAGGTATGATTTAAATTGGTCAGAAATTATCAAATTTATTTAAATATGTTAAATTCGCAAATTTAATTAATTTTATTTGAAGCGCTCGTGGCCCCGCGGCCTCAGTGTTCTGTTAACGATCACTGAGTTACGCAACTTTCACTATAGCTGATCCTCGGATGGGTGACCACTTTGTGGCATTTACATTTGCGAGCATTTCCGTGCTTCGAAACGCACGTTAAGCCGTTGGCCTCGGTTGCCAGTAACATGGCAGTCGTTAAGGCCTTAAAAAATTTCAACATCAGGTTGCCACAACCTGCGGTTTTCCATGTCAACACGGCAATGGGCTCACCACCGTGGGACAGGAATACACATGGTGAAAAGTGGGCATACAATATGTATGCCTCTGCCACCCCTTCGGGGATAAGGCATGATAGATAAATAAATAATAATAATATAATAATATGTTACATATAATCACAATATGTGATAGAATCTATTGTGAATGTGTAAGTAAATATTTTTATTGCCCTTCTGCGCAATCGATACAGGGGAAATATTTCAGTCAGCTATTTTTCTCGCGCAGTCAGCTAATTGTTTTGCCTTTTGATGATCGTTATAGTACTAGTAAGGTTGCCTGTAAGAGAATGCTCTTTAGCGATAAGGCCGCCCACTGTACATTTATAAAATTGTTGTCTCTTTTTTGTTTATTTTTATAATGGTGTGCAGTTAAGTTTATTATATTCTATCCTATTCTACGAGCAACAAAAAATGTGTTATAATTATTATGAGTTTTGACGCCAAATACGTAGGTTTCACTATCATTACGCAAAATCACATTATTTGCTTGCCAATAATTTGGCTGGATGTGTTGACCAGCATACGTTTTGAAACAACCTTTGTACTATATTTATTACATGATTCTATTCTACTCTTGGAGCCAGGTTTCGCTTTCACGTCGGTGCATGCATGTAAGGCATACTTCTCTTCCTTTTTGTAGATTCATTAATCGTTTCATTCATTCCACCTGTGTATGCGTTGGTCTTTGGTTTTCCGTTTTCAGAAATCTGCTCATGTACTAAAAATAATATTTACCTAAATAAAAACAATTATTAGTCCTATGTAGTGATGATACTCTCTAAAAAACATCACTTTTAATTCTGTACATTTTCAGTAAAAAAAAAAAATTCCCATAACTTTTTTAGCTTTTTACTACATGCGTATGAAAGAATGTAGGTACGATATTTAACTTACAGTAACAAATAAATACATTTATATGAATACCTAACTGAGTACAGCTCTATGTATAATGACTGCCTCTGTGGCGCGGTGGCAGTGCATCCGACTGCTACGCAAGAGGTCGTGGGTTCGATTCCCACCCAGGATAAAACTTTGTGTGATGAGCACGATGGTTTATTCTGTGTCTGGGTGTTATTTATCTATAATATGTATGTATTTAGAAATATATAAGTATGTTTATCAGTTATCTAGATCCTATAACACAAGCTAATATTAGCTTACTTTGGGCTAGATGGCGGTGTGTGAAAAGTGTCCCACAATATTTTTTTTTTTTTATTATGAAAGTACATTTCATCGAGCGTCTAGTCTCTGGCACTCGACCCCTGTTCTCGTCATCTCATCAATTACTAAAACAGGATTACATGCAAATGTTAAGTTTTTTTGGCTTAGCAGGCTCTTAGTAAAGTTAGATAGCATTGGATATATTTTGAATCAGAAGTTTTAGTTCATCACTATCACTACATATTATAAAGTCAAATTATCCGCTGCGTCTGTCTGTCTATTCGCGATAAATTTAAAAACTACTGCATCGATTTGTCTGTTGTTTTCACCAATGGATAATATGGTTTTAGAGGAATAGTTTGGTATATAATTTGTTACATTTTTGTATATATTTGCTAAAATATTACGACATTTATTGAAGGTATTGGAAAAAATATACCGCCTGGGTGCTTTCAACGAAAACGCTGACTAAATCTTTTGAGATATAACAATGTAGTGTATGGTGGAATTGTGTATCTTATATAGGACTATAGAAAATTAAGGCATATGTCTATCTCTGAAGGATAACATACTAGCTTACTATAACACTGGGGAAACAAGTACAGAGGAAAATTCACTACTCGGGCGAAGCTGCGGCCATCAGCTAGTAAAGAATAAATAAATATTGTGGGATATTTTTACGCAGTGACATTAAACTGATTTAAGTTTGTTATATCGGATTTTGACAACTAATAAACATACATATATATATTTCTAAATTATACATAAATACGTATTATACATAAGAAACACCAAAACGCCGGAATATATATATGCGGATCACATAAATATTCGTACCGACCCGTTAATCGAAGCCGAGACCTCAGCGCTGCAGGTAGCATACACTACCACTTACGTAACCATGGCAGTTTTTAACACGCTTTTATTAGTTTCACCTGTATGTTTGTTTGTTTGTTTGTATGTAACTGACTCGTTTGGACTCGATTTTGCCCAACTTTAAGCGATCAGATTTACTTTAAACGTTGTAGACTTATCAACGATCGACGACAATACAATATTTTCATAAGCTTATCCTAATTAGGATCGCTAGGATTAATGATTTTAATACAGGTCCTCTGCGTGAGAGCAAAAGAGATAGAAATCCTTGAATATGTTTTCTATCGAGATACAACTAACTGTTAACACGTCTGTACATATTAAAAACGGTTTTATAGCAAATCGAACTAAAAATCAGAAAATAACTCTTAATTTATATTTTATCCAACTGTTAAAGTTATGAAAAGAAAATTAATTTCATTGTAAAAAAGCGTGGGGTGCTCGATATTGATTGTTGTAAATATATGTATAATTAGTAGTTATTTTGTAAACATAGAGCTAGTGTTTAAATTTGATATAAAAAGCACCCACGTTTTTTTACAATGAAATTAATTTTCTTTTCATAACTTTAACAGTAGAATAAAATATAAATTAAAAGTTATTTTCTTTTTTTAGTTCAATTTGCTATTAAAGCGTGTTTTTTTTTATTTTTTTAAACCTTGTTTTTTTGCAAGAATCATTACAGGTTGCTGGATGGGTTAAACTTTATTATTAAACTCTGAGCAAAGTTTTAAAAATATTAATAATACGTGGAAACGATAAGAAAACTACAAAATATTATACTTACTATTTTCTAGTTACAAGATATAGCATGCTCCAACATATAAAGACGGCGCGCAAAAAATAATGTAAAATAAATTATATTCAAAAAACATTGTAATACTTATTTCTAAATATACCTCCATCCTCTCTACCTCGAATAGCAGAATAAGTAAGAAAAGTAAAAGAAATTATATAAACGTTAATTTTAAGTCATTTTTCGGCTATGCGCCATGTTGTTTTAAAGTGTAAATTCTTTTTTTTATAGCTGTAAAGAAAATGACGTTAATTAAATTCACTTCTTACCTGTGAACTCTGGTACACACACATTTTATTTATGAGATTATGTAAAAGTTTTAAATATTGTAGGATACAATAGAGTTCCACATACTATTGAATTCTTAATCGCTTCCAAACGTCACCTGAGGGGATTTGAATTTGAAGCATGCAAGCAAGCAAGCAAGGGGTCCATTTTTATTTAGTTACTACGAGCAGTTTTCGTTTGACTTTTCATTTTCGGCTTTGTTAGAAGCAACTGCCATCTAACTTCCTAACCTAGTTGGCGCCTACGTCGTTACCTCGTCCGTTAGTCAGCAGGTGCACCACTAGCTGGTGAAGCCGCTTGGGCCCCGGAGATCTTGGTGGGGCTCCTTACACCCGATGTAGCATACAATTGTTGTGTGTTAAACGAATCCTACTTATGTATATCTTACTAGATAGCTTCGCCCGTGGAATATTTCGACCTCCCGTCGCACCTATTTAATCCCGTCGCTTATAAATCCTACAATGATGCATACAATTTGCCCGATTTGTCGACATTTATGACTACTGCTCTGCTCCCCAGTGTTGTAGCGTAATGATATAGCCTATAGCCTTCCTCGATAAATGGACTATATAATACAAAAATATTTTTTCAAATCGGACTAATAGTTCCTGAGATTAGCGCGTTCAACCGAACAAACAAACAAACAAACTCTTCAACTTTATAGTATTAGTATACCTAGTCAGGTCATAAATTCTGTCACATGTTTAATATAAAATAATTGAAACAAGTTTATTCTTTATGTAACCATTTATACACCAAAATGAACTTAACAAAACATAGATTCTTATGACAATAAAGTTTATTCAAAATGACCTCCGTGATTTTGAATACAGGCCTTCAATCTGCGCTGCCAGTAGTCTATCGCAGCACGAACAAGGTCCATGTGAATATCGGCGGCTACCTTAATCAAGGATGTCTTGAGTGACTCCAAATTGGGATGAGGCTTTGAGCATGCCTTTTCCTCCAAGTGTTGCCATATCTTGTAATCTAACGGACTCAAATCTGGACTGGAGGAGGGCCAGTCTTCGTGCCGGATGAAGTCGATTACACGCGCCGCCAGCCAGTCTTGTGTGCTCTTCGCTCTATGAGCTGGCGCCGAATCTTGTTGGAATACCCAGTGCCTGTTATTGAACATGGTATGAGAAACAGGTTCCACAAGGTTCGTCAGGACTGTATTTTGAAACACAACTGCATTCCTTTTTACACCGTTCTCACAAAAATGTACCTTTGATAAGCCCCAATAAGAAACTCCCAACCATACCATGAGCGAGAGTGGAAAATGACCTCGTTGGACACGCGGAATACGGTTGCTCGCTTCTTCACTACTGTGTGCGTACACCTTATCATTTTGTATGTTGCAGCTCTCTTCTACAGTAAACAATGTTTCATCCGAAAAAAGAATTTCCCGACATTTTTTTCCCGCGTACCGCTTCAACAAAGCGCGGCATCTCTTCAGTCTCATGTCCATTAGACGAGCATTCAAACGATGTCCTGTTTTTCTTCGATATGACCGAAGCCCTAAGTCTTCATTTAACACCCCACAACACACCGTGGTTCTGCTTAACCCCATCTGAAGGGCCAACAGTTTCTGCTTGCGTTTGGGATTTCTTTGAATTCGCGCCTTTACAGCTTTTATCGCTGCTGGAGTCCTAACAGAACGAGGGCGACCACTTCTTGACCTGTCATCTACACTAGTATTTGTATCGTTTGATGGTACGATAAACGAATCTTTTGGTTATATTGAAATTTTTCAGTATGGCAAAAAATTTAATTGGCGCGTAACCGCAACGATGCAACGCAATAACTGCAGCACGGTCTTCTTTAAGCGTCCACTCTATATTTAAAAATGAGTAAAATTCTAAAAAGTATACATTTTTATTTTCATGAACAATTCGAAATTCGAATTTAATAAACTTTTTTGTGGCCAGCATTCTAAAAGAAAAGTTTTTACTGTGTGACAATACTTATGACCTGACTAGGTAGATTGTCTCCATGTATGAGCTCGATAAACTCGAAAACTAGTGCATGGCATGGCACCTCGTTGATGGAGTTGCGAGTATCCGCTTATATAAATTATAATAAAATGAAGTTTTAGTGGTCCAATGGACTCAGTGTTCTGTAAACGATCACTGCGTTAAGCAACTTTCGCTATGGCTGGTCACGGATGGGTGACCACTTTGTGGCATTTACATTTGTGAGCGTTTCCGCGGTGCTTCGGAAGGCACTTTATACTGTTGGTCCCGGTAGCCAGTAATATGGCAGCCCTTAAGTCAAGTTGAAGGCCTTATGGGCGGCTTGAAAAATTTTAACAGCAGGTAGCCAAAAAGTGCGTCTGTCTATTTTAACACGGCAATGGGCTCACCACCTATTACGTGGGACAGGAATACACATGGTGAAAAGTGTGCATATAATATGCCTCTGCCACCCCTTCGGGGATAAGGTGTGATAGATAAATAATAATAAATACTAATAAGTTATTAATATTGTTGCTTGTTTTACATGATTATAATGTTGTTCAGGTCTGGTTCCAAAACCGAAGAGCAAAGTGCCGTAAACACGAGAGTCAAATGCACAAAGGTAAGATAATTTTGAATCTATTAAAGCCATTGTTTTGTGACCATGTTTTCGGTCACGCCTAAGTGAGGTAGAAGACTAAACTGACCCCTTTTTATATAAAGAATACGCATTACTATCATCTGAATCGTCATATGCAATCAATCAAATCGGCCTATCGCATCCTCTGCTGAACTGGCCTCTCTCATTTTCGTTCACATGGTCTCGTTGCACATTCAGTTCATTAGAGCAACTTTTTCTAGATCGGTGGTCCAACGGGCAGTGGTTGCCCTTATTTATAAATTTTAGAAATAAAGACAAACACGTTTATTTATCACAAAGTAGACACAACAAAATGATACAACACAAAAAAAAATAACAAGAAAACAATGCGGTACAAATGTGAAAGACGTGCCACGTCTATTACAAAAAGGTTCAAGGCTAGGTCCAGCTTAGTCCCAGACCTGGTGCTGATTTTTAACCAGACCACTTGGGTTTAATTTTATTTACGCTCACGGGTGCACAAACAGGTACCGTGCAGGCTGTTACATACTTAGTAACAGCCTGCACTTATACTTAATCCAACTAAAAAAAAAAACATATAATTTATAAATAAATACAAAATTGTCACAAGATGAGTTATTAAAATATTATAAAGAGCCGTAAGAGTTTCAAGGTATGTGTAACCTTTTCACACATTCGGTCAAAGTTAATTACACACTAAGTGCGCCAATAACATCATATAAAGGACATATTACCCTTCACCATACCCATTTTCTGTTGTGCATCTATGAGGAACTTCCTAAGGTGTCATGAGCATTTGAAAATCTTGACCACGGCTGGTGTAATCCGGTCGAAACGTCTTGAAGTATGTGTTAGACTTTGTCCATAATAATATACGTCGCGAATAAGACCCGAAATATCATAAATATGAGTGAAAATCGCGAAAGTTTAAAAACATTAATATGAAAATCTAAATCGCACGTCGAATTGCCATAGGCCAATTGGCATAGTTGAACTGTGCACGGCTAGCAGATGAGGTCGATACCCGCTAGAAGGTGCACCCACCTGCTGATAAAAGGACGAGGCAACAATGTAGGCGTCCTTATGGGGTTGGGAGGTCCGACGGCAGTCTCCTCCAATAATGCCAAGAATCAAAAATCAAACGATAGCGATAGCGTTCCTGACGCCCGGGGTCCGTAGAAGACAAAGTAGAACATACTACCTACTTAGGTACCTACCGCTTAGTAATAGCACTTTGAGTAAAAATGAAAAAAAATCCTACGGACACTGTTTCAAACTTACCTTTTTTAACTGGCTTCAAAAGAGGAGGTACTCAATTCGATTAGTTTATTATTTGCTAAAAATAAAGTAATCTATAAACTGTTGTAGTCTGACTATTCCACCATGAGTTCTTATTTTTTTTCTGTCGTTACCTCTTTTAGTAGTTAAAGGAATAACTTCATATTAATTATTTCATGAATTTCATTCATCCAAATGCAATAAACATGCATAAATTTGTATTCCAAACAGTTTCCCTGCTTAATGGACTCGAAAACTACAAATTGCAAATGATTCTGGCAAACTTACTAACTTAGTTGTCGACGAGTTGGCACCGCTGGATAATCGTAATGAGTTCTCTCGTGCACAGCATGCACCACATCACTATTTAGCGACTTATGCCACTGAAACAACCAACGTCAGAGTAAAACTAACATATTATACATTCTCCATGACTCCGTCTAACTCGATTACAGCTCCCGCCGGCGCCGCCGGTCCGATTCTAACAGTTTTTTAATTCGACCATAACTCACACAGATGAATAATTAAAATGGCGGGTCGAAGCGGGATTCCGCGCGAACGCGGTAAAAAAGCCCGGGAAACGGTACACGCGAGGCGATAAATTCAGGGAATTGCACAACGCACTTAGCGATTGACTGACTGACCTCCCTCACCGGTCAAGGAGGAGATAAATAACTTACGATTTAGTTACTCGATGACCACTCTCTGCAGAACTCAGGTTAGTTTTAATACTATTTGTATATTAGTTCTGTAAAAGAACTATTAAAATTAAATATTTAAGGTATCTTTTATTACTGAATCAAGTTAAAAACATTGATGAAATGTGGACCGATGACCTAGAAGAGGTCACGGGGATGGAATGTATGCTGAAGGCACCGTAGCTTCCGCATCCAGTCCCTTTCAGACCAGATCAGTCATCCCAGACCCTGTGTTGTGGTGGAAAATTGGTGATCGTTCAGCAGTGGATTCCGGTGGGCTAATTTGATCGATCGATTGTGTTATTACTCCCGAACCACGGGTAGGATCAGTATTTTCAAAGCCCTTTGTTTTGCTTTCAAGTTCTGCTTTTAAGTTACTTTGTTTCCACTTTTCTCTCCGACCCGTTTTATATCATTATCTCCAAGGGTTAAGATCAATCTAGTTCATCTGTTTGTTTACTTTTCGTATGAGTTATTAAGGACGTTTAATTAATTATATGCAATAGCCGTAAGTCACAATTACATTGTCTGTCTAATGAATTATACAAATCGTGTGAGTTAAAAGATATTAAAAGGCGTATTATCTAAGACAGCACGTATTGCTGTCTTATATCTTTGGAATATGAAATGTCTAGAAGTTTGAAGTTTAAAAAACTGTCACTGCCCCATAAATTACTTATAAGAACAAGAACATATAAAAACCAGGTTTCAGTAATTAATTGGAAGTGTCCTACATCCCCAGTATCACGATGCATGAACAAAAATATCGCTTTGTCTCATATTGTACGTCAAGTACTGTGGTGGAAGCCGTCTCCGTTCATAACGTCATCCGGACAAATTAGACGTGACTGCTCTAGTCTTAGCGCAAATCTCAAGCAAATACTACGATTGTAAGAGCATTGAGCCACAGATAAACGGAGCGTGAAGCGGAAAAAAGCCGCTCGCCGGAATCGAATAAAATGATTCCCCACGGGAGCCATTCGGACGCAATCCCGCCGTCCCCTGCTAAATGTCTTATTAACTTATGTGCCGTTCCCGCTCACCCCGGCTCACCCCCGGCCGACGCGAGAATAATCATGTAAAGTGAAATGAAACGGTTATTTGTTATGTTATGCCCCTTTAACGGAGCGTCGAGATTCCACAATGTCGTTATTGATTTACGCAATCGTTTGTGGGCTCATATCACTGATTTAAACATTGATTGTTGTCATTTATATTGTCAACGTTTGTGCGTGGGTATTTAAACGGTATTTTGTTAAGTAACTTAAAGGAATTACAATCGTACTTTTGTCCAATAAGTGTTTTACTCGTAGTAGCTATTGTCCTTGTACCCTCCTTTACTCTTAGACTGTGTTCTCTACTTAGAGCATAGCACTTGGCCAAAGAGTTTTATAATACTTTTTTAAAAAATTATGAAATATGTACTGGCTAATGTCGTGTTGACATCATCTAATCCAGTACCATAATATACATAAGACATTGCGTCTCAGCCGAGCAGAATACCACCCAAACTACACAGCTACGTTGTTGCAAAGAGCACGGAAAGCCATAATAAGAATTGAATTGAATCATAATACATTGGAAATATTCTTTGTTACTGTGTCTACCGTAGACAGAGTTCTACATTAGGTATTACTAAAAAAAACTAGTTTTTGGGAGAAGCCAAGGTCAAGAGTACCCTTAACGAGCCTTGGCGAGCGTGAATTGCGTCTCAGCCGAGCAGAATACCACCCAAACTACACAGCTACGTTGCTGCAAAGAGCTCAGAAAGCCATAATAAGAATTGAATTGAATCATAAGACATTGGAAATATTCTTTGTTACTGTGTCTACCGTAGACAGAGTTCTACATTAGGTATTAGTAAAAAAAAACTAGTTTTTGGGAGAAGCTAAGGTCGAGAGTACCCTTAACGAGCCTTGGCGAGCGTGAATTAAAACACTTCGTAACGTAAGAAGCGAAAGTTGTATGGCAGGATCTTAGCTAGTGGAAAGCCATGTTCTCTGCCTACCCCGATGAGAGACAGGCCTGATGATATGTATGTAAATTACAAGTTTCTAGATAGGTTTAAAGGTTTCAGCTGGGCATTGATGAGTCAGTTAGTCACTCGTTGTTAACTAAGAATATAAGATTTACCAATAAAATATTAAAAAAATAGCAAATTATTTAGTTACCTGTATTAACAAGTGGATCTCTTGCAGTCAAGCAACTATAAAGAATACGTTGAATGAAAAGGCTTGAACTGTTACATTAATTTAATTTTTTTCAATCTGGTTTCACCTTACGACATTTTTTTAAGGTTAGCACATAATTAATGCGTGTCATAGAGTACAATATATGTCATTGAGTACAATATAGGAAGTATTAACAAAAATATTAAAACATAACGTTATTGTGTGCTGCATTTTTGATGCATGCTGGTTCTATCAAGTGCCACTAATCAACAGTATAAAGAATAGGGCTAGTTATTTGATCACTTATTTATTTATTTATATATTATACACTTTATTGAACGCCAAGACAGTATTACATTAAGAAATTTGAACCTAAATAGCAGTACAATGGGCGGCCTTATCGCTTAAAGCAATTTCTGCCAGGCAAACTTTGGATGGAATAAATATGATGGTAAAAACTAACTGGTAGTTGTTGGCGTCAAGTTAATGTAATAGTTATATACCTACAATAAATTATTAAGTACATTATTAACAAGGACTTGTCTAACATTGTGCACACCCACGAGACCTGACTTTTGTATAATCACTATTTCAGAACAAACTAGCTTTACTCATGCTAGGTGTATTATGCCTGAAGCAAACGATACATGGCTTTTTTTAAAATAATACCTTATCCTATATGCAAAAGTTTGTATGGATGTTTGTTAGTCGTTCACGCAAAAACTACTGAAAGGCTTTTAGTGAAACTTTACAGTAATATTCCTGATACAATAGAATAAGACAGAATACTTTCTTTCCTGGGAACAAGTTCCTGTGGAAAACGGAAAAATATCACCACGATGACGGAGCCGTAGACATTAATTACTTTCGATATAATGTGAACAATAACATGCGAGTTCAAATGACTAAAATAAACGGTTGTACTGGGCTAGATAATTCCATACGTACTCTTTTAAAATAAATATTTATTTTACTTCCATCTAACATGATACAAGTACCTACTATTTATCTGTATACCACACCTTTATATAAAACATAACATAATTTTGTTCAAAAAGTAATATTTTTACATCACTTCCCATTAAATCATAAACAAAAGAGTCTGAATCTTCATAAAAATTAAGAATTCATATTTAACGAAGACATGAATCTTTCCACTCGCAGCTCTCGCTATAAAAACAATCAGAGCAGCCGTGAAATTCAAGAATAAAAAGAATACACCGGCGCTTAATTGTTCCCCAGTTTATAAAATTGTAAAGTTATTCGCGCGTCGCGAGGGTAGCCATATTTTATTGCGTACAAACCACCGTAAAGATGTTCGAAGCTGTTTAAAATAAGCGAGAACGAGAGCACCCTACCGAGTTTGCTAGCCTTCTAATTCGATTAAATTAAACAACTCAAAGTTAATCAAATAAATGTACGGTGGTCGGTAGAGGGCGCTCGAGTGCCGCGAGACGCCGGACGCGCACACTCCGGTATTTATGTCGGCACTTCTCGAAAGTAATTCGGTGTCAAATATGGAAATAATTCATACGTGCAGAGAACATCCATTTTGATAATGCCGACGGCGACTGGAGTGGGTCTGATTTACAGCGCGCGTGAACGACGCCCTCGCACCTATCGCTGCTCTACCCGCTTCGTATGTTATGCCTGACATTCTTATTTAAATGTCTGTAAGTAAACTAAACTAAAATAAACATACAAATAGGATAATATACAAATAGAACTTATTCATCATTGAAAAAATTAAGATAGGTAATCGTCTAACACAAAATACAAAACAAAAAGAGCAGATTTTAGAATAATTTTAGAGTTTCTAATACTGTTTAATAAATGTCTAATGACAATGGTGCTAATTCTGTTGTTGAAACCACTAAACTAAATTTCTCTAAACTTTACTCATTTTTATTGAGAGATTGCCAAATGCTATTCTGTTATTATGTCGAACTAAACTTGGTGATACCATAAACAGCACTAAATTTGTATTTGACATCACTAAAATTCTTTTTATGTGATAAAATTCAACAAAACATAATTTCAGATGCCGACTAACTTAGTGATTGAACTGTCTATGTACATTTTTCACTTTTTGTTGAATTTTATCACATAAAATGAATTTTAGTGATGTCAGATACAAATTTAACGTCACACAAAATTTAGACGTTTAGAGACATTTAGACTTTTAATTAAAATTAGACGTCACCTAAATAGGTGACGTCTAATTTTAGTGGGACGTTTATTAATTTTAGTAACCGTTTGAAACGTGAAATTGTGTAAAACGTTGTAACGTGAAAAATGTACATAGGCATTTCAGTCACCAAGTTAGTCGGCATGTATTTACATTCGACTGTCTATGTACATTTTTCACGTTACAACGGCAATCTCTTAATAAAAATAAGACAATTTTAGAGAAATTTAGTTTAGTGGTCTCAACAACAGAATTAGCACCAAATATACATACTACAAGTCAAGCGTCTACAAGAAATTTGTAGACGCTACAACATCGTCACCTAAGCTAGAGCTCTATCTCTCGTAGACATTAGTTACGTCTCTCGTAGCAGTTTAGTTATTCCTTTGAACTATATTTTCCAGCTGGAATATTTCAATATTAGTTCGATTTCAAAAAGATTGAGAGGGGTCCATCGCATCAATGTTTAAAAATGGTTGTTACACTGTTCATTGGTATCAGAGTCGCTAAGTAGATAGAGATGACATTGGTCAAACTCTTAATTGACGATTAAAATATAGTAAAGAATTTAAACTGTTTCGGTACGGTTCCAGTAGTTCAGTGGCTAGAACATTGCCCAGGTTAGGCAAAGGTCACGGGTTCAATCACCGTCTCGAATCAAGTTGTCATTTATCACTTTCATAAAAAATTGTGTGAAAGCATTGCTTTAAAAATATATCCATTTGTTCGATTGTTTGCTTGGTTTGAATACATTTGTACTCATCTTATTAGGTTTTATAAGTTCGCAAAAACCACAATTTCCTTTGTCGCTTTTTACTGAAAAGTTAAATTTAATACAGCTTTTGACTTATAAGCCCAGTTAGCCTAAATTGCCTTATTGGTCGTTGAAGTAACTTTAATAAACACACCTTGGCTAACTTAATTTGCTACAAATCTTGAGTTAATAAAACTCAAATTATTTTATTGCAATTTGTCCATTGGGAAATTTAACATTATAAATGCGAGAGTGTGTTTGTGTGTCATCTTTCATTTAATATTTATCTATCAAGCCTTATCACCGAAGGGGTGGCAGAGGCATACATATATTGTATTCACCATGTGTATTCCTGTCCCATTTCCAGTCATTCAGTTAAAATGGAATAAAAAAATATTCACACATAAAGACACATTTGTAGAAAATACAACATTCACACGAGCAGAGTCACGTACACCTCCTAGTATCTGCAAAAAGTCCCTATTTCCCTATGAACAACTGAAATATAGAAAATTAACAGAACAAATTTTCTTTTGATATAATGGAAGTGAGAGGATTCTATAACAGTAATTAAGTAAATGAATCTTTGAGACAAGACTTGCGAAGCACCTTAAGTCGGGCAGATCCGGGTTAATTTATTAATTGGCCACTTCACCCGACGGGCGGGCTATAAACAACGGATCTCACTTAATTTACGAGCAAATTATGCTTTACTTAAATATCAATTTAATTAAGTGGAGTTTGGTAACAGATCTCGGTGGATTTGTGTACTCGTAGAGAGATATAGCTCGTTTGTCTCTGACAATCGCGCTGAATCGATGGCAGCTGTCGACGGCGTAGACAAATTAACTTTGTTTCGTTATGTATATATATTTCTTCTATGTCTTCTATATTCAGGGCATGAATAATTAATCAATCAATCAAATTTCTACTAAGTTCTTTTGTCAGTATTGCTTAGTAATTGTCACCTCAAGAACTATAACTTATTGCAAAAAAAAAAATACAATTCCAAGCAAATTTTATATTTCAACGAAATAAAGTTTTCCATTTTCAAATCAGCCTGCCATAGTCACTGCTGTAGGTCCCTCTCAATTTCATTTTGAGAGCGTGATTTTTTAAAGTGAATAAAATAAATTATATAGCTGTATAAAACGTTTTTCTGTTACCCGCCATGTTGTTTTAAAATGAAACTTCTTTGTCATAAGTGAAACTTCTTTAACGACGTATGAGAGAAATTTTAAAGCTGTAAAAAAAAGGTCGTAAAGATGTTTCACTTCTTACCTGTGTACTCTGGTACACACACACATTTTTTTTATTGATACGTCTTTGCAATAAACAAAGCCTATTGGGACAATTTATTTTTCTAGGTTAATCTGTTTCGTGCATCATAGTGTCGTAGGGATCACTTAAGAGAGAATTAACCTGGGTTTACTGTGTACCACATTTGCCAGACAGGGTGGTACAAGCTTTCAATTCGAGGATTTTACTCCCTTCTTTCTCAGGTCTGCTGGTAAGCGGAGGCGGTACTCCGTTGGAGCCGTGCCGCGTGGCGCCGTACGTGTCAGTACCGAGGCTGTCAGCGGTACCACGGCCCCCTACAAACGCACCTCCATTACCCCCTTTACCGCATCCTCCTCCTTCTACTGCTTTTGCACCATTCGACTCAGCACTTCTCTCCGCTGCAGCTCATCAGGTGAGATTTTTCGGAATTGTGTATCCCATGTTTCCTAGAAATTTAAGTTGTTGAAGATTGTATAATCGACGTTTTCGACTGATTTTCTGTTAGAATAGAATATCGCAAGTACTTAATCATTAATGTAGAAAACAAACATAAGGCATCATTAGCTTGAAAGTAGTCATATAAACGTCTAATTTAATATACTTGCTTACAGTCCAGAATTAATCCCAAAGATATTACTTATCTATAATAAAATAAAAATTAAGAGTGTGTACTTAAGACCGCATGGCAGAAGTGAAAACTTCATTGGCAATCGCAATCAATTGTTACGTATGAATAGAATATACTAAACACAGCTACACAATAGCGAAGAGCAGCTGACTGTATCTTTCCCGCTGGGGTACACTCGGCGTTCCCGAGTTCACCCGATCGAGCCTTTCACCTAAGAGCGTGACAGATCAGCCTAACTTACTACTTACGGAAAAATCTGTGTGCGGTGCGCCAAAAGAAGTTTACCCTTCAATAAAAAATGTATTTGTATGTGCAGTATGCCAGTGCAGCTGCTGCAGCGGCGGCCGCGGCTTTGTGCCCCCCATACGCTGGTCTAGCGGCCCTAGCGGCGAGGTGTCGATCGTCGTCCATCGCGGACTTGCGGCTAAAGGCGCGGCGACACGCAGCGGCCCTAGCGGCTGCGCGCATATCGCCTCCGCCGCACGCTAACGTGTCCGCGCCCGCTTCCACGCCCGCTGATACATAGCTACCAGTGCATCCGTCTTGAAGTTAGTGTGTTATGAATGGTATGGTATGGAACGGTGCGATTATTGTACGCTTTTTGAGTCAGACTGACACACTTTCATTATTTTCTATCATATATATATATATATATATATATATATATATATATATATATATATATATATAGGTATAAATCATAAAATAATGATGGTCACGCATGCTCGTATACATTTTGCTTTTTCCATACATATTTCCGATTGATAAAGATTTTTTTCTGGAATAAAAGTAGCTAATGCTGATTTAAAAATGTACTCATTTTAAAAATCGTGTCAATCATTTGTTTATTTACGATGTGAAACAAGAACATACAGACAAACACACCTTTCCGTTTAAAATAACAAGGATAAAATTTAAAAAAAATATTGATATTTATTTATTTCTCTCACAAAAGTAACCATTTAAAATAAAATTTTAAGTGTAAGTCAGCTTAAAAGTTTGGATTACTTTAAGTATTAAAACGTTCATGTTTACTTACATTAGTATAAAACTTATTTAGGGACTTACCATATCTATTTGTATTAAAAAAACACATTTTGAAAGAAAGGCATAAAATGTTTGGTACAAGGTGTTATAAAAATTAAACCTACATCCTGTAAAGGGTCAATATTGTACCAAATGGCACTGGTTTTCAATTTGAACCCGTCATTTTCACCTTTAGACGTCCAGTATTTATACTAGCGACACGCTATGATAGCCGTTTTGACGTTTGTCCTCTCATGAAGTTATAGTATTCATTTTAATTACATTTTATTTGTAAAAATATGTGGATAGTCGACCACATTCTAGGGTATTTATACTATGGTAGAAAACAGAGTACTTATGTAAAACAAGTAAAATCACTATTGTAATATGTCAAAACGGCCATCTAGAGTGCCGCTAGTATAGCTTCTCTGTTATCATTGCGCTTGCAACTGTACTGAAATATCGAGCCCCCCTTAATAGCACATTTTAAATATCCCGTTAAGTTATAAAATATGGAATTTGAATTTTAAACATTTGAGTTCAGAGTTGGAATCCATCCATATATTTATTTATAATTTTCATTGGCTTGCAGAGGGGAAACCCTCGTAGGGTTTCCCCTCTGCAGTCCTGTCCATATGTGTTTTAGGAAAAATCTGTGTTTTTAATTGGTATGATTAGTTAACTAGTTACTATGTGTGTCTTTCCACAAAATAAATTTTAATTAATTATTTTTATATTTATTTAGTTTCTGTATGAACATAATAATTTAATAGAGCTATTAACGTTTTTGCAATGTTGCTAAACATCTAAACATAAATACCTACTTGAATAAGTAAAATTGTGTTAAATGTGGGTGTAGTTACATGATATTTAATCTAGGTATAACTATAAAATCTAGGTAATTTAAACAGATATTATGACCAAAACATAAAAATAAAGAAGTGTTTTGAATTAAAAACAACTTAATTCTTAGTACCTAATTATACCTATATTCTTAGTACCTCAGTCACAGAGACTTTCTAAAGGTCACAGAATCATTCATTTCATTCATTTTTAAATAACAGCAGTTGTTCTACAACATAACATCCAATTCAACTAAGTGCCATCAATCAACAATATAAACAATTGTAATAGTTTTGAAACAGTAAATCTAAATGTATTATTATTTAAGCTGCTTTTCGTCCATCTTACAATTTCTCTCTGTTTGTGTCTGTTTCTGGTCAGAAATATAGTTATCCATAATTGTAAAATATCATCTCGGCTTGTATCAGAACTGTACATAACTATAGGTATACTTATTAGAAAATAATTGACCAAACGAGTAAATTGAACTGTGAAATATTTGTAAATTATAATAAGCTGTGATAAGTGCAGGAGTGCGGAGATGGTAAGATAATATCTTTTAAGGTTCATGATTTATTTCTTTGTATAAAGTTACCATTATAATACTTATTGGTACTTATTGGAACCATGGCTAGGTACATTTGCGTCTTATATGTCTTGTCTAAGTTAACCTGTCGCCGACGAGTAATTGGTTTTTACCGTAGTAATCTTGTATATAAAAATAAATTATTGTGCGTTAGTCTCGCTTAACATCAAGAATGGCCGGACCGATTTGGCTGATTTTCATATTGAAAGTTTTGTAAAGGTGGTCACCGTAGTCTATGGACGTTTGCAACACCAGAGGTGCAGCACTCGCCTTAGGAATTCCCCATACTGTAGATGTTCGGGAAAACTGGGAGCTCATTCCACAATAAAAGCGTACGCGGAAGAAACCCCATATCGGACCTAACTGTATTTGACCGCTCCGGACGCAATGTTAAGGGTGAACATCCTGTCTATGGTGAGCGGTGCGATGATAAGAAGTAGCCATAGGCATCATATCAAACAATTCCTCCGAGCTACAGAGAGGGAAGCTGCTTTTCCTGCTTTAAAACTTAGCTAATCACTAAAAACAAAATGTATTTATTTGAAGGCGGTAGCAAGTCCGTCGGGTCACCTAGTTATCTATAAAAATAATAAATAAATAATATTAGTATTAGGAGTGAGAGCCATTCTGTAGTGACACAGACACTCCTCTAAGCATTGCTAATTGTGTATACATTTGCCACGAGACGAAAAATATAAGTAATATTTAGTGTGTAGAGTTTAGATTTAGCCCCTAGTTGGAGTCTAGCGCGCCCGAGTCACAGTATTACCTGTCAACGAGTATGGCAATGTTAGCTATTTCAATTGGCTATGTTCCAGAAAGTGTTTTTAGAAACCGTTTACATACCTATATATCCTCCTTCTTTCTTTAAGCGTGTCTTAAGAAAAAAAAAACTTTAAAATATCGGTCGAATAAGACGCAAATGTAAGTAGTTATAATAGATATGATCTCATAATTTTAAGTAATATACAATGACAAATGATTTATTAATATATTGTAAATATTGATAAGTTAGGTAAGTGTTCGTTTCATTACAACGCTCTGTTCATAGTTGTGTAAACTTAATAAATACTTTTAGACGACGTTCGCTGAGCAATTTTCAGTTTTGCTTTTATTTTCAACTCAATCTTGACTGAACAAAGAATAAAAAAACAAACGTACATATTTGTACCCAAAGTTATGAGCAAGGAATTAAAAAATTGCAACTATTTTAGTGTAGGTCGTCAAACTTGTACATGTTTTTTTTAATGACTACTAACTACTTTGACTAGTGTTTTCTTTTTCTTATTGTTAATTTTTTCTTCTATAGAACAACAATCTGACACACTTGGGACTTTTTTTTATATTATTTAACAATTAGTTGCCTCGCCTTTACTTGATACACCACAGTCGAGAAGAAACCTCAAGAAATTACCTGTAGGTACAGGTAATTATACTTTCTAGATAACTCGTGCAGGTCTGATGTGCTACTTTCACATTGTGATAAAATTTCCCAGTTGAATTCCTGTGTTCTCCTGAGTCCCGAGTCTTAACAAGTGTGTTAATCTAAACACCTATTATCAGCAAAGAAAGAGGAAGATATATAAAGAAGAGATTGTAAGACAAGGTGTAGTTGAAACATTATTAAGATAAACTCTTGACTGTTATAAAACAAATCACACGAAACAAAGTCTTCAGAATTGTGATTTTGAAGTACTAACAACGTCAGCCTACAGTCTAATCTGAGTCACAACAAGAGCAACACTGCTAAACGACCTAAAAATATATAGGTATACTTATTTAAATATTAGAATATAATAGAATCGTAGTGAAGGGGTGGCGCCATCTTAGATCTGCCATCGTTGGCCTTCTCTGAAAATCAAAGCCGTCAAACTGGTCTCCAGTGGGGGCAGCTTTAAGCCGAGAGAAGGCCAAATTTCGCGCCGATCCTTGCAACGCATCCACCTTAGGTTTCCCGCATTATGTATAATTTTAAATTTCATGTCGGTCTATTTTATTTGTTTTTCATCACTTACACAGTGAATATGTGTTGTTTTTTTTCTGTGTGAAATTTAAAAACCTTTTTATTTTAATTTAAAAAAGAAGAAGAACACGTGTTAATTCATTAAATTAAAGGAGGTATAGCCTTTAATTTAATTAATTAAAACAATTTATTTAATTTAAAACAAATGTGAGAACCTGAACCAAGGATATGCAGGTATTGAGTATGTTTGGATGAATGTAAGAAAAGAATGCCGTTCAAATAACATGAACATTTAAATTCCAAATACTACAAGTTGATCTCCGTCTTCTAGATAGATGTCGGGCTCTTATTAATGGTTCTGGATGGAATTTACATACAATGATGATATTTAGTCTAACTAAATTTGCTTTTCTATAATAGTTACGACTCTGCAACTAAATATATAGTTTTATTAGAAGCATAACTACAACTATACTAGCGGCACGCTATCATGGCCGTTTTGACGTTTGTCCTTTCATGAAGTTTCGTAATAATTTTACATACATACATATTGTCACGCCTTTATCCCCGAAGGGGTAGGCAGAGGCATATAAAATGCCCACATTTAACCGTATGCATTTTACTCCCACGTAACAGGTGGTGAGCCATTGCCATTTTGAAATGGACAGGCGCAGGCTGCGGCGAACTGCTGTTGAAATTTTTTAAGCCGCCCATAATGCCTTCAACTTGGCTTAACGACTGCCATTTTAATACATTTTATATGTGAATAGTCAACCACATTAGAGGGTATTTATACTACGGTAGAAAACGGAGTACTAGATCGTTCAATAAATCCCGAGACTAACTTGGAAATGCATATATTAAAAACTCGTTTGATTTTTAAAAAGTACTGGCCTTCAATAAAATATATGTGTCAAAATTTTAAAAATGAAACATTAAAATATTGATTTTGCAGACATTTAAGTGACGCTACGCTTGTGGTTTCGATACAATGGAAAAAAAACGAGTTTCGCGTGTTGATAAAACATTGTTTTTTAATGGGAAACTTACCAACTGGAAAAAATACCGTTGAAGCACAGCAATGGCTTATAAAATGTTATGCGGGATCAGCTTCATCTAAAGCAATTATTTGTCGGTGGTATGCCGACTTCAAACGCGTTCGCATGGACATAAATATTGGGGAACGCTCAGGTCGTCCAAATGAAGCAGTGACTCAACAAAATATTAACCAAGTCCTCAAAATCGTAATGGAAGATCGGAAAATAAAAGTGCGCTAGATAGCCGAGATAGTGAAGATTTCAGCTGTTAGTGTTTTCACTATTTTACATGAAAAATTGGCCATGAAAAAGCTTTTTTCCAAGTGGGTGCCGCGTTTGCTTACAACTGATCAAAAGGAACAACGTAACAATGATTCAGAGCGATGTTTGGCCCTGATGAATCGTAATAAAAAGGATTTTTTACGTCGGTATGTGACAATGGATGAAACATGGGCTTCGTCGCTGAATATCATATTCTCAAATGACCATATTCGTAAAACACCTCATTAGCAAAACATTATATTCTTAAAACATCATATTCTCAAAATATCTTAATCTTATAAGACCACATTCGCAAAACACAACATTCTTGGGATACGACATTTAAAGTACAGTCACATTCAAAGTACAGTCTCGATGATTTAATTTATTTTTATTAAAAACGGGAGTAACTACACAAAAATTTAATTATCTCTTTAACAAAACAAAAACTAAATTTTGTACTTATAAATATTTTTTTAGTTCTTATTATGTATTTATTTTATTTCTTTTTAAGACCGAGTACTTGGCACTAAACTCTACAGATCCTACATCCGTCCGCATAGGCAGTGATTTGGTCCAGCGCACGGACCAGGTTAAATACCTGGGATCTGTATTTCGAACGTCCAGTAACATCGATTGCGATGTCAAGTCACGCATTGCTGCCGCATGGGCCAAATGGCGCGAGATGACCAAGCAGGAGCTGCGTGTCAGGGAAATGAAGATGCTGTGGTAGATGTGTGGAGTCACGCGGTTGGACCGCGTGAGGAACTCTCGGATACAATGTTTTACGAATATCATGTTTTGCGAATGCGGTGTTTTACGAATATGGTCTTTTGAGAATATTATATTCAGCGACTGAGCCGGATACACCATTTTACTCCGGAATCCAATCGGCCGGTGAAAGCCGCCCGAAGCGGCCAAAGACTCAGAAATCGGCCGGTAAGGTTATGGCGTCTATATTTTGGGATGCGCATGGAATACTTTTCATCAACTACCTTGTAAAGGGGCAAAATATAAATAGTGACTATAACATGTGCTTATTGGAGCGATTGAAGTACGAAATTGCGGATAAACGGCCTCAAATGAACAAAAAGAAAGTGGTGTTTTACCAGGACAACGCGCCTTGTCACAAGTCTGTGAGAACGATGGCCAAAATTAATGAATTGGGCTTTGAATTGCTTCCTCATCCCCCTTATTCGCCAGACTTGGCCCCCAGCGATTACTGGCTTTTTGCAGATCTCAAAAAAATGCTCCAAGGTAAGAAATTTGACTCAAATAGTGAAGTTATCACAGCAACGGAGGATTATTTTGAAGCTAAAGACAAATCGTTCTACACGCATGGGATAGAAAAGTTAGAAAGCGTTGGAGGGACTGTATCGCTCTTGGAGGTTATACTACTACGTTGATGAATAAAAAATAATTTTATAAAAAAACCTTCTTTTAGTACTTAGTCTTGGGACTTATTGAACCACGTGTTACTTATGTAAAACAAGTAAAATATCATCACTATTGTATGTCAAAACGGCCATCATAGCGTGCCGCTAGTATAATAAGGGTTTATTACTCAAAATATTTTTAGTTTATGTACCTAACAGTTCAGTAGCACAGATCGTCGACACATTCAGCCTTGTCATCAATCAACCACAAACGAAGAAACAATACCGCTCGCCGCTGGGGATGCGACCCCGCTCACCCCTGATTTATGAACGTTCTCTAATCACAATATCATCTGTATCACTGCATGGTGGGATCAACTTGTAGTATTTGGAATTTAAATGTTCATTTTATTTAAACGAATAAGTTTATAATGATTTATGTGTGCGATGATACATCATTTTGAACTTCGGAACGCACTCACGCGTGGAGAGATTATTAATCTATATCCATTCCTTGAAAGTGGTAACCTAAGTTAGGTATGCTTTTATCTTATTTTTATATAAAATGGCATACTTACACTCATCCACACATACTTACTCAATGCCTTCATATCCTTGGTTCAGTCTCTCACATTTGTTTTAAATTTAAAAGAAAATATTTTAATTTACTTAAATTAAAGGAGATATAGCTTTAACAAGTGTTTTTCTTCAAGTAAGCTACTTTTTATTAAGCCTGTGCCTGTTGATATAAAAAAAAATCATGGCGGCAACTGTAGGACTTACCTATACTCCAACTATGCACTGTGTTCTAAATTTGAATTAAATAAATTCGAACACAGATAAACAGCAGGGTTGTCACCAGCGATGCGGAACCGGCCGATCCAGTGCCGGGGAGCTTGTTTGCTCAAGCTGTTAAAAAAGCGCCTGGTGCGCCCGCCCTCGCATCGGGTGCGCCCAATTAGGGCGGCGACGCTGCTGATTGGACGTAATCGCGTTAGTATCGGCGACAAACAGCCTGCCTGCACCCGCTCCGTCTCGACAACACATCACTAGTTCGCTATTGTATTTTGAATCAACATAATTAGGAAATGTTGATGTAAATCGCATCTTGTAATAGTAGGTAGGTAGGTATAAGACCGCATAGATGACTCTTGAACCAACTACTATTTATTGTAAGTATGTATTTATATCATGAATATAAACACTTGTACTGTTCCATTTATTTAACATCACACATTTAAAAAATATATGTGTTGACCTTTGAAAATACTGCAAAGCGGAACGGGTAGGTTTCAAAAGTAAATAATTGGAACAGTACAAGTGTTTTCATTCCAGATGTTCCACCAAGTGTCATTAATCATAAGTACTTTATTATATTTCAATACATATTTCACTAATAAGTTATAGACTTCAATACACAAACTATAACTACCTACTTATACAATATTATTCCTTGTCTACGTAATACGTCAGGAATTAAATATATAGTTCTTTTTTCTGTATTATTATAATTTAGTAAATATAACGCTGTTCTTGATGGCATACGCAGATAAGTAAAAATGAGACACGCACAACTCTATATCGCAATCAGCCCAAAAGCACACAGACAGACGACCAGTAAATTTATGAAAAATTATGGAAACAAGTTATTAAATCCAGAGCATCTCCTGAAGTTAGAACTGAACTATTGATCTTCATAAACCACAGGCCCCCACCAACCTACACAAGGTATTTATGAATAGCACGTCAAGTCGTCTTACTAATCATAATTTTGGAACCTTCAAATTCTACTAGACCTTATATTTATAAGCAGTACCACCGCGGTTATACCGTCTGGCCCACTCGACTTGTGAACGTCGAGAGACGTTCTCTCTGCTCTCGCCGGACCTCCCGCTGAGTCAATTCAATTTCCGGCATAGACTATACCTGCAGGTACAGCCTCCACATAAAGAAGTTATTCTAATTAAAAAAATATTAAAATCTACATAAAACAGAAGGAACTGCTAGTAAGTCCTGAAACTGCGTTAAGCGGGCACCCGCGCGGTTTCATACAAAAGCGTTCCATCGCGGAGACCTGCGCGGTCGCCGTCACGGGCAGACGCACCCCGCAACCACGCAACCGGGCCCGCCTCCGTGCGACGGAATCCGTTGCGGGAGCACGCGCGGTTCACGCCAGCGGGAACACGCACGGCAGTGTGGCCAGATTCAGTATTTTAATACTTTTTCGGTATATTTGATTGACTTTTCCGAATATCGGTATTTTGTAGGTATATTGGAGGTAGTCAGTATTTTTGGGTATATTTTGGATAAAGGCTATGGCAACACGCGATTATGGTGATAGTCTCCGCGAAAATTCATGTTGTGGGGATTTCGCTGATTTAGTCTATTATGTCATTCAGGAGTAACGATCAGCAAGTTAAAGATAAGTAATGACAGTTGGTTTGGACATGTGGAAAGAATGACAAAGAAAACACATGCTTTCCAGCTTCCATTTACAGCGAATGTAAATGGAAGCTGGAAGGGGACGCTCTAAAGCTGATATCTGACTGTTTACTCGGATGAACGTTCACTCGAGTGATAGTTTCACTTTTCTTCGGCACTTGCAGTGGCGTAACAATAGGGTGGCAGGGCTGGCAAAATGCCACGGGCCCCCGACCCAAGAGGGCCCCGGCCCAAGAGGCCGCGAGCTCAAAAATATTTTTTTACATTGTATTTTATTTTATTTGAAAGGTATATTTTTATAAGTTCTGCTTAAAATCCAAAATGGCAGTCGTTATGTCAAGTTGAAAGCCTTATGGGCGGCTTAAAAAATTTCAACAGCTGGTAGCCACAACCTGCGTCTGTCTATTTCAACACGGCACACAAAAACACTTGTACTGTTCCATTTATTTAACATCACACATTTAAAAAATATATGTGTTGACCTTTGAAAATACTGCAAAGCGGAACGTCCTGTCCCATGTAATAGGTGGTGAGCCCATGCTCACCACCTATTACATGGGACAGGAATACACATGGTGAAAGCTGGGCATACGATATGTATGCCTCTGCTACCTCTTCTGGGAAAAGGCGTGATAGATAAATAAATAAAAAGATGGATATTTTATCAAGTTTTATATATAACTAGCTGACCCGCCCGGCTTCGCTCGTGACATACTTCGAACTTCCCGTTCCCGTCGGAATATGGGAATAAAAAATAGATGTTGACCGATTCTCGGACCTACCCGTTATGCACACAAAATTTCATGAGAATCGGTCAAGCCGTTTCGGAGGAATTTAACCACAAACACCGCGACACGAGAATTTTAAATATTAGATAAAGAAAGTGAGTCTTCAACTTCAATAACATTAAAAACATTAAACCCTACTAGATGGGCAGGACGTTATGATGCCGCTTTTGCTTTAAAAGTCCGGTTAGTTGAAGTCCTAAACGCGCTAATGAAAACAATTCTGTTAAATTGCAAATCAGATGAAAGAAATGAACCTGTTTCACTCAAAAAGAAGATCGAAATCTACAATTTTATTATGTTATTGGTTTTCCATTGCAATATCGTACTTACTATCGATGTAGCCTTTAAAGCACTTCTGTCTAAAGCCACCGATCTTTCAAATGCCTTAAAACATTTGAATATTTGTCTAGAAGAATTTATGGAAAGATCGACAAGAATTAGAAAATTTAAAAATGGAAGCAAATAGGGTAGCAGAAAAATGGTCCATCACCCATGAATTTTCTAAAACCCGTCAGAGGAAGGTAAAACGCCATTTTGATGAGCTTTGCGAAGATGAGCGTCTCCAAGATCCGGAAAGTTTGTTCAAAGTGAACATATTTTATCGTGTATTGCACATCATTAGAAGCCAACTGAAATCGCGTTTCCTTTAAATGAATGAAATTGTCAGCCGGAAGGCTGCAAATCACTAAAATTGAAAACAATTTCATTCATTTCATCATTTCATCATAAAACTTTTAAAATGGAAACATTAAAAGTTTTAAATTACACTGATCTATTAAAAACAGCTCCAGAATCATTTGCCAGAGAAATTATCAGTTTTCGATCCACTTTCAGAGACAAAATAGAAAAATCTTCGTGTACCTATACTTCTTTTACCTTACTTTTTACTACCTTGCTGATTTATTAATATTAAAAAATCATTTTATGTCCTGCAGCTTTCCTGAAGCTGCATTGCACTGCACTGCATTAATGTTATTTCTCATAATTCCTCTACAGCTAGTGCGATCGATCATTTGCAAAACTAAAATTGATAAAAACCTATTTAAGAAACTATGAGACAAGACAGGTTATGTAACTTGACACTTCTGTCTATTGAAAATTCTATGGCCCGATCTTTAAACTTTGATGATGTTATAGACACTTTTGCGAAACAGAAAGCTCGAAAAGATTTTTTTAATAATTATTTTATTTAACTTAAATTATTATTTTATTTCATTGTAAATGTAGATTTCCTCACGATGTTGTTTCTTCACCGAAAAGCTAGCAAATAGATGATGGATGCACTGAGATATTATGTTCTATGGATGAATGTGTAGTTTAATTACGCTTTGGGCTTCTTCACTTTGTGTTCAGACGTTTCATTCCGAGTGTCGAAAGTCGAAAATGAACGAAAAATGAACCGTCTGATACCAGCTTAAGCGAAACTACGTTGATCACATTGGGTACGAGTTAGTAAAGGGCCAAATAAAAAATACCTATAAGCGAGCGTACATCAATCGATTAATAAATGTGGTTATAGCTAAAGTGACAAGACCGCAGCAAGTGGCAATCTATTGTTTGTGGATACCCCACTTGGATCAGTGCTACCAATTTAGATTTTTTTTCGGAAATATACCTAAACTTGTGCTTATCTTGCTTTTACCCAAAAATGACAATTCCAAGTCAACCCGAAGTACCATAAAGGTATTGTATCGAAAATCGATATAGTAGTTCCCGTTGACCTACAATCACGAACATACATACATACATATTGTCACGCCTTTATCCCCGAAGGGGTAGGCAGAGGCACATTAAACGCCCACATTTCACCGTATGCATTTTTGTCCCACGTAACGTGAACCCATTGCCGTGTTGAAATGGACAGGCGCAGGCTGTGGCGACCTGCTGTTGAAATTTTTTAAGCCGTCCATAAGGCCTTCAACGTGGCTTAACGACTGCCATTTTATTGGCAACCGGGATCAACGGCTTAAAGTGCCTTCCGAAGCCCGGAACTGAGGTGTTTCCAGACATAAATAGAAAAACCAATTAACATAGATTTTTAAGTTGTATGGGCGCTCATACAATTTGGAGGTCTATCTTAATGAGCAATTACCTCAGATACTAATTTTCTTATAACGCGACGGGGACCGTCGCGTTCCCACGGAGCCCATCCGCGTGTCCACGCGCGTAGACACGCGAAGGCTGCCCGTCGCGGGCGCCCGCTTTAGCAGTTTCAGCCCTAAGACTCTCAATCGAAACAGCTTTAGCTGAAAAATCAATCATAATACCAGGAAACTAGTAGACCTTGGTAACGCAAACGCCGAAGAACATATAACTTTTGTAAAAAAACATAACACTCAAGTTACATAATAAAACCTTTTTCAAATCTTTGTTTTTATATTTTTCTGTTTTTGCTGTTCAATATGTTCCCTATAAAGGGTGGAATGGATTTTGGCGGGAAACAGCGAATGACGCGGTCGCCACTCCGTTATTAATTTTTCAATCTAGTGTATTTTCGGGTAATTTTTTTTTGTAAAAATGATAGTGTTTACAACATAAAAGCTTCGACAACGTACACAAGTGTTGTGAAATTGGATAACTTAGTGGAACGCGGTATTTTCTGTTACCTTCCAAAATCCACATATAACTGCAGTAAAATTTACCATCATTTTACTGCAGTAGAACTTTAAACAAACCTATACATGAATACGCTGCTATCAATAAGAATAATTTACTACTTTTGAATTAAGAAGATTCATTACTACTTGAAAATTATTACTTTAGAAGAAAAATTAATACGTAATGGAAGATCAATAAATTTTGTAGTTGGCAATCGCGTCACCGTGCGTAGCCAGAATTAAAAATAATATAAATAAATAAATAAATAAATTGAAGCGCTCGTGGCCCCGCGGTCTCAGTGTTTTGTAAACGATCACTGAGTTACGCAACTTTCACTATGGCTGGTCCTCCGATGGGTGACCACTTTGTGGCATTTACATTTGCGAGCGTTTCCGTGCTTCGGAAGGCACGTTAAGCCGTTGGTCCCGGTTGCCAGTAAAATGGCTGTCGTTAAGCCTGGTTGAAGGCCTTATGGGCGGCTTGAAAAAATTCAACAGCAGGTAGCCACAACCTGCGTCTGTCTATTTCAACACGGCAATGGGCTCACCACCTATTACGTGGGACAGGAATCCATACGGTGAAAAGTGGGCATACAATATGCCTCTGCCACCCCTTCGGGGAAAAGGCGTGATGGATATTTATTTATATTTTAAATAAATAAAGGGTGGAACTTGGGAACGAAAGCAATGGGGCCTCGCAGATGCGACTTTGCCTTAGTCCACGCTACGCCACTTTTAAACGCCCACTTTTCCCCGTGTGTATTCCTATCCCACGTAATAGGTGGTGAGTCCATTGTCGTTTTAAAATAGACAGAGACAATTTGTGAATTTTTTCGAAACATCCATGAGGCCTTCAACTTGGCTTAACGACTGCCATGTTAGTTACTTAAAGATGACGGTCTGATAACTGATATTTGAAGTACATAGATATGTACAATTCAATAGATTAAAGAGTATCTAGATATCGTGTTTGTATTTTAAGTGCAGTTAAAAAAATAATCTTGAATATTGTGGAGTTATTTGAGATACTGCATTACATTTTCCAAGATGCTTAGATTGGTTTATTTCTTCACAATTATTATGTGCTTTATACCACAATTTGGAAACTGTGAGGACAAGGCAACATTCTTTTACTTTGCGTACGGCAGTAATTTATTGGCGAAGAGGATACACATACAGAATCCAACAGCAGTTTACTACAGCCCCGCAAAATTGGAGGTTTTCTGTTTTTTTATAAATAAATATTGTAAGACACTTTTTATACAGCGCCATTAAGCCCATACTAAGTTATTAGCATGTACTATGCGATCTAGACAACTGATAGACAATACTTATATATTTCTAAATACATTCATATTATAGGTACATAGGAAACAGTCAAACTCCAAACCAAACATTTGCGGATAACATCACATAAATATTTGTTCCAACCCGGGAATCGAACCCGGGACCTAAGCGCGGCAGTCGCGTACACTAGGCAGTCTTGAGGTTGAATGAAGGTTGTTCACGTTTTGCCTAAAGTCAATAACAATCCATCATTATCTTCTAGTCAGAAATTTTGATCAGTACAGAACCCTATTACTCAAAATCGTTTTTGACTTGAACCATATCAAAAACATTAACAATGATCTTTCTCTTCTTCATCTTTAGTGTTTTACCAGGTGCTTGGAAACCCTACCTGGAGCCTGACTACAACTTCATCCTATAGTCTTCCCAATTCTTACAAATTCTGCCTGAAATTTAATCCCGGAGTTAGGTGTTATTGACGCTATTGGTTTTAGAATTACAGGCTTGACTTCAATATGTTTTCAATGGCATGGAACGGTGCACCGGCGACTATCGTCGAGGAAGATACGGCAGAGCTCTGGGGCACGCTGTGGACACTCGACGTTGATCAAATAAAAAATCTCGACGAGTGAGTCTTGAAATTTTTGTAGTAGGTACATATAAAGTTGAAGAGTTTGTTTGTTTGGTTGAATGCGATATCACGAAATACTGGTTTGATTTAAAAATATATTTCTGTTTTGGATAGCCCATTAATCGACATACGCTAGTGCCTAGGAGAATGAAGCAGTTATTATAAATTTCAATGAATCGGGCATATTAATGTAAATCTTAATAAACGACGGGATTAAATAAGAGTCATGGCGACTCAAATTATGTCACCGGCAAAGTCAAGGTGGTTAGCTAGTTATAGTCCTACTACATGGCACATATCAGTGTCCCCCTATACATTTATGTTTAAACTAGCTAACCCGCGGCTTCACCCGTGACATATTTTGAACCCCCGTCGCATCCATTTGATTCCGTCGCTTTTACTTTTACAGAAATCTATGAAAATTTACCCGATTTGTTAACATTTATGATTACTGATCTGCTCTCCTGGGTAGAGTGATGATATATACCCTTTGGCCTTCCTCGATAAATGGACTATCCAACTCAAAAATAAAAATCAATTCGGATCAGTTGTTCCAGAGATTAGCGCATTCAACTATACAAACAAGCAAACAAAATCTTCAGCTTTATATATTAGTATATATTCTTGGAATAATTATAATTTACAATTATAAAATCTTTAATCTATCACACATACATTATTTTAGTATAGATTGGACATCATCAGGTGTTAAATGGCGTAAATCAAACATAGAACGATAAAAAGAAGGGGTTATATTAAGATGTTATTTTGAAAACCCTCTGATAAGCACCAGATTTCAGGTAAATGTAGTTTAGGTCTCAGGGGTCTAGAGCGGACTGGGGCCCTATACACTTCACAAAGCAATCGCGGTATTAGTACACTACAACAATCAATGCTTACTGTAAATGTTTACAGCCAAGAAGGAGTGGATGCAGGAAGATACTTCGCTAAAAACGTGACTGTGGTGACCCCAGATGGAAGAAAAATAATAGCTCGAACGTACGAACAAACTGACAACCCTAAAAAATTAAAAATGGGCGAGGATATACCACTAGAGCGACGTCCTTCCAGTACATATTTAGCTGTAAGTACAAGCTTTAGAAAATACATAATTAGTCATGCGATCCCTGCTGAGTCCCGGTAAAAGGGAAAGACCCAAGAAGTGCTGGCTTGACGTCGTAGGGAATGACGTGTCGCAAGACGCAACTGGGAAAAATGCTCAGATGAAGATGATAATGACTAGACTTACATAATTAATAGTCAGTGCCTGGCGGTTGCTTTAAGTGAGCTTAGCAAAAATGTGACTAATTGCAAAGTACATACTCGTACATACCTATAGTCACGCTATTATCAGAAGGGGTAGGCAGATGTATAATATACGCCCACATTTCACTTTTTGTATTTTTCCTCACACAATAGACAGTGAGCTATTGCCGTGTTGAAATGGACAGGCGCTGGTTGTGGCGACCTGCTGTTTTGTTGAAAATTTTCAAGCTACCCATAAGCAGAAATAAGTACGCGGCCATAAGGCAACAACCGGGAATAACTGCTTAACTTGCCTTCCGAAGCACTCCCTCTCTCCCTGAGAAACTTTCGTAATCGAAAATGCAATAAAGCGGTCACCTATCTCAAGACCAGGTATAGCGCTTAGACGCAGTGATCGTTCACAGAACTATTAGTTATCAGGGCAACGAGCGCTTCAATAGCGCAAAGTTCCCTACTGAGGAAAAAAGACTCCCAAACATTTTACAAGATGTTTTCGGCGGCATTCCTTTACCTTACTAGTTGAAGCCAGCTACTTTGCTCGCGTAGAGAAGATTTTCCGCTCCCGTTACCCACAGCAACTTGTTCCCGGGATAAAAAGTAGCCCATGTGTTATTCTGATGTATAAGCTATACTATTGTATAGTTTCATTATAATCCATTCAGCAATTTTTACGTGAAAGAGTAACAAACATCCAACATCAAACTTTCGCGTTTATAATATTATTAAGATTTGACAAATATATACCTCAGACTTCTTAAGTGTTTTCCCAGTTGATTCCAAACTCTACCAGTATTTGGAGTCTGGCGTCCACTTTTATTTATTATCTGTCTGATGATCTTATTAGCTGATCTTATTAGCTGTCTGATGTCACACGTACTTGTACGTTCGTCATCAGGAGTCTTGCTAGCATGTTAGGTCACTCAGGCCTCAGAGATCATGGAAGGACGACTCTTTACACCCAAATATATACTTACTCTAGACTCTTCATTCGAATTAGAGAGTTAGCAGGCTCTATTGATTCTTCTTTTCACACTTTAGCATAAATTTGTGTGCCTCTGGAGTATTTATGGAGTATTTAATCTGTTACATAGATTTCGTTTGTCTTTTCAGGTAATAGCGTTCGGTGCTGTAGAGTCAGGCCTTCCAGCAGATTACATCGGATCTATCTTTACATTTCCCACCAACAGACAACTGGCTTCCACAAATAGGAGACTTGAATTAGGGTACCCGTTTTAAAACTGAGCCTACTTGCTAACGGAATTGTCAAAAACTTTCTGAAAGTCACTTAAAGAAAGCATCGTTGTATGACAAATAAATTTTCAATGCTTTTTTGGTTCATTTGATTACAAGCTAACTAACTAACTAACTATCTTCACGCTGTATCCCTGACGGGGTAGTCAGAGAGGACAGATTGCCAGGCTTCGCGATCCATGCATACTTCTTTCGCTTCTTCAAGATTCATCAATCGCTTCCTACACGCACGCCTGGGTATCCGAGTACTTTGACCTTTCCGTTTTTGAGCAATCTGCTCACGTGGTCTTCATATGTAAGTCTCGGCCTACCCTGACTTCTTCTACCCTCTACTTTCGCACAATATATATTCTTCGTCAATCGTTCCTCACTCATTCGTTGGACGTGTCCAAACCAACGGGGCACGCCCTTTTCCAGCTTAACGCTGACACTTTCATTCAAACCTGCCATATTGCGTATCGTTACGTATTCGGTCGGCCAAAGTAACGCCGCACAATTGTCGAAGTGATCGCATCTCCACAGCATTCAATTTACTTTCATGCATCTGTTGACATACCCAGGTTTCGCTACCGTAAAGCTAAGTTGGCACTAGCACTGCGTTATGAATCGCCAGTCGTGCTTCTTGTACGATGCTTTGTCGCTTTACTAACTGGGACAAAGCACCGTTAACCTTGTTTCCGGCAGCTACTCGCCGTTCTACATCCGAATCACATCTTCCATCCGCGCTAAACATACTCCCTAAATACACAATTTCATTCACTTGCTCTAGTCGTTCCTGGTTTACCCTAATATCGCATTTGGTTCTTACGTCATCTCTATCAAATACTAGAACCTTAGTTTTACTTGCATTCAAGCGAAGACCCTTACTTTCACACTCCTCTTTCATATTAGTGACTAATGCCTGAAGGTCGGCTTCTGATGAGGCCATGAGCACTGCATCATCAGCGTACAGCAGACAGTTTACTTTAAAGTCACCCAAGTTCACACCCATATACATATACAATCTTTCAACTTTTGCAGGCAACTGTCCAGATACACTATGAACAGCCAGGCGGACATGACACAACCCTGTTTGACGCCTGTACAGACATCAAAAAGAGGTGACACATCCCCCCCTACTCGCACGCAAGCCTTACAGTCTCTATAAAGCGACTGTATTGCCCGCAGCAGCGAGCCGTCCACACCATATCCGGACAGCAAATCCCACAAAGTTTCTCTCACAACGTTATCAAATGCTTTCTCCAGATCCACAAAAGCGCAGAAAACCAATTGGCTAATAGCCAGAAACTTCTCCGCGATCATTCGGAGAGAAAACACTTGATCCATGCAACCTCTTCCACGCCGGAATCCGCATTGAGCCTCCCATAAATACCTTTCAGACTTTTCTTGCATTCTTGCCGTTATAACCTTTGCATACACTTTACTAGCTAAGCTGACCAAGCTGATTGCCCTGTAGCTGGAGCAGTTTAGGCGCGAGCCTTTCCCTTTGTAAATAGGTACTACAACTGCTATTCGCCAGTCATCCGGGACCTCACCCGTCCGCCAGCACAAGTTGCATAACAGACATAGTGTGTCCCAGACGCGCGACCCACCGTACTTGATCATCTCAGCAGTAACTCTGTCTTTTCCCGCAGCCTTACCACATTTCATACTTCTTATCGCTTGTTCAATTTCTTTCATACTAATGACTTCAAGGACATCGGGATCCAGAGCATCGAAGTGAGCTCTACTTCCCGATGTGGCATCTCCGTCTTTTCTTGCATACATCTTTCCATAATATTCACTCCATCTCTGCAGGACGTCAGTTTGGTCTGTTAGGACGTCATTGCAACACTAAGCACTTAATTCATACTGCAGATTGCCGAACAACTCCGGGTCTTGCCTACCTCTTTTCAGAAGAGCTTGGCATTATCCCGGAAATTGGACGACAACCTTTCATCCGCTTTCATTCTGCACCTTTCACGAGCTTCTTCTATCAGTGCCTTCGTGTTAACTTTTTGCAGCTTGTATCTCTCTTTCATATTAAAATCATTCCGCGAGGCTAAGTAGTCTAACCATGCTTTCTTCTTCATTCGAACTGCTTCTTTCACTTCCTCATTCCACCATGCATCACGCTTATTACTACTGCCTCTTTTCGTTTCTCCACACACTTCCACAGCGGCATTTACCATACTATCCCTAAGGTTCTGCCATACACTTTCCACATTCTCACTACTAACATTGATGTCGCCAAGCTTTTCGGCTACCCTTTCTTTATTTTTATCCCTAATGGATGCATCCTGCAACTTCCAGCTTTTGATGCTATAAGTCGGCTCAGGTTCAGGACACTCGGTACGATGACGTCAACCCGCGAACAGACCCCTAATCCTAGTTATGACTAGGTAGTGGTCTGATCCCAGCTCAGCGCCCCGATAAACCCTTGTGTCCATCACCTGTTTACGGAGCCGACTATCCATTAGGAATAGATCTATCATGCTTCTCTTTGACTTACATCTCCTCCTATACATATGAATTTGTTTGTGGTTGAACATTGTGTTCGCCACAAACAAATCCTTATCCTTACAAAATGCCAGTATAAGCTTGCCAGCGTCGTTCACCCTTTTACCCCCATACTTCCCGAGTACCGACTCAAAACCATCGCGAGCGGTACCCACCCATCCATTCAAGTCTCCACAGTCTTTCATTTCCTTCTATCACATTTAGAGCTTCTCTCATACTCTCCCAGAAGTCCTCTAGCTCACTCGCGTTCGACGAAGATACTGGCGCGTAAGCAGCTACCAGAAAAATCTTCGTCAAACCAACTTTTAGACGGATCTAGAGGATTCTGGGACCTACCAGTTTGTACTCATACATCCCGGAGGCCAATCGCGTGGACAACAAAAGTCCAACCCCCCGACTGCCATGCTCGCTCTCTAGTACTCCAGACCATAGCGCGAGCACCCCACCCGGGAGCTCCAAACTTCGGTGCCCTTGCGCTTGGTCTCTGTCAAGCACACTACATCTAACTTTTTCTCATTCATAACATCCATCAACTCATTCATCTTATCTGCCATTCCTCCCCTAACATTCCACGCAGCTACCCTGCACTCCGTCCTCCACTTCCCGCCGTGTCGGGCCGCGCGTGTAGGGTGGCTGTCCCCTACGCCGCTCTGGCTCACACTTTTCGCACCAGCGGAGACGAACTGGTGCGCGTCGCCTCGGGGGCACGTCCTAACATTGTTCGCCCTGGTGGCACTCGTGTCGGAGTAGAATTGCAGCCGTAGCTGGCAGGGATGGCGACGTGTACGCTTCTACTCTTCATCCCCACTTTTTTTACAAGTTACAACTTTGATTACAAGCTACTAATTATTTTAGTTAAGTAAGTGTTTATCTTGAAATTCGCTGACCATTCGGTGTAGTTAAGCAAAAACTACGAGTTTGAGTATGGTCGGCGCGCCACTGCGTCTCTTTAAGTACAAATTATGCTCACGAAAGAGGCGGTGTAGAGGAAACGGGAGACAACATCCCTTCCGAGTTGTGTCACGGTTTGCGAGTGCGCCGGGCCGCTGACTTGTTTTTGTCCAAGACTACCAGCCTCCATGACCTGGGGCCAGAGGTCGGCAGGCCCCTGATAGTCGCGTGCCGGACAGCTAACCCAAACCAGGTCAGGCTACGGTGCAGGACAAAGCCCGTACAGCCTGCAGGCGGTCAGTGGACAACCGTTTCACTCTCCCTGACCGCTGTACCAACATTCCGCGCCTATACCAGCCAATAGAGGTAGATAAGCATCCGGTCTCGCTGTCGCTGGCACAGAGTCACCCCAATGAGCTCTGGAACCCTGCTCACCGACGGAGAACATAACCCAGCAGGGCCAGGTTACTATTACCGCTGCTTTCTGCAGTGTAGAGGTACTGCGCCTGGCGGGCTGCTCGTTGAACAGAGTACCGTTAAAGCCTATCCCTCCTAATATGTGCTTTTCGTCGATCCCTAACATAATAAGCTAATTTCACTGTGCCCTCAGGGTGTTGTGTTAGCCTCATGATGAAGTAACGTCTATCCCCTGATCTCCGAGGGTAAAATGATAAAATGGAAAAATGATTTATGAGCGTTTCTGTGCTTCGGAAGGCACGTTAAACCGTTGGTCCCGATTTCCAGTAACATGGAAAATTTTAAGGCCGATTTATGGGTGATTTAAAAATTATTAGCAGCAAATCGCCACAACTTGCATCTGCCCCTTTCAAGATGGACATGAGGTCACCACTGTTACGTGGGATAAAAATGCTTACGGTGAAATGTGGACGTAGATTATGCCCTGTGCTACACCTTCGGGAATAACGCGACCGATAAAAAAGTCTGGGAAGTTCTGTGTGATCTTCATATAGGGAACAAATGTGAGCCAATGATCTCACCACTAGGAATGTTGAAGACCGTGTGTAGTAGACAGAACTAACTAACTAACTATCTTCACGCTGTATCCCTGACGGGGTAGTCAGAGAGGACAGATCGCCAGGCTTCGCGATCCATGCATACTTCTTTCGCTTCTTCGAGATTCATCAATCGCTTCATACACGCACGTCTGTGTATCCGAGTACTTTTGACCTTTCCGTTTTTCCGGAATCACATCTTCCATCCGCGCTAAACATACTTCCTAAATACACAATTTCATTCACTTGCTCTAGACGTTCCTGGTTTACTCTAATCTCGCATTTAGTTCTTACGTCACCTCTTTCAAATACTAGAACCTTAGTTTTACTTGCATTCAAGCGGAGACCCTTACTTTCACACCCCTCTTTCATATTAGTGACTAATGCCTGTAGGTCGGCTTCTGATGAGGCCATGAGCACCGCATCATCAGCGTACAGCAGACAGTTTACTGTAAAGTCAACCAAATTCACACCCATATTAAAATCTTTCAACTTCTGTAGGCAGCTGTCCAGATACACTATGAACAGCCAGGCGGACATGACACATCCCTGTTTGACGCCTGTACAGACATCAAAAAGAGGTGACACATCCCCCCCTACTCGCACGCAAGCCTTACAGTCCCTATAAAGCGACTGTATTGCCCGCAGTAGCGAGCCGTCCACACCATATCCTGGCAGCAAGTCCCACAGCGTTTCTCTCACAACGTTATCAAATGCTTTCTCTAGATCCACAAAAGCGCAGAAAACCTTCTGGCTAAGAGCCAGAAACTTTTCCGCGATCATGCGGAGAGAAAACACTTGATCCATGCAACCTCTTCCACGTCGGAATCCGCATTGAGCCTCCCATAAATACCTTTCAGACTTTTCTTGCATTCGTGCCGTTATAACCTTTGCATACACCTTACTAGCTAAGCTGACCAAGCTGATCGCCCTGTAGCTGGAGCAGTTTAGGCGCGAGCCTTTCCCTTTGTAAATAGGTACTACAACTGCTACTCGCCAGTCATCTGGGACCTCACCCGTCCGCCAGCACAAGTTGCATAACAGACATAGTGTGTCCCAGACACGCGACCCACCGTACTTGATCATCTCAGCAGTAACTCTGTCTTTTCCCGCAGCCTTACCACATTTCATACTTCTTATCGCTTGTTCTATTTCTTTCACACTAATGACTTCAATGACATCGAGATCCGGAGCATCGAAGTGAGCTCCACTTCCCGACGTGGCATCTCTGTCTTTTCTTGCATACATCTTTCCATAATATTCACTCCATCTCTGCAGGACGTCACTTTGGTCTGTTAGGACGTCATTGTTAACACTAAGCACTTTATTCATACTGCAGATTGCCAAACAACTCCGGGTCTTGCCTACCTCTTTCCAGAAGAGCTTGGCATTATCCCGGAAATTGGACGACAACCTTTCATCCGCTTTCATTCTGCACCTTTCACGAGCTTCTTCTATCAGTGCCTTCGTGTTAACTTTCTGCAGCTTGTATCTCTCTTTCATATTAAAATCATTCCGCGAGGCTAAGTAGTCTAGCCATGCTTTCTTCTTCATTCGAACTGCTTCTTTCACTTTCTCATTCCACCATGCATCACGCTTATTACTACTGCCTCTTTTCGTTTCTCCACACACTTCCACAGCGGCATTTATCATACTGTCCCTAAGGTTCTGCCATACACTTTCCACATTCTCACTGCTTACATTGACGTCGCCAAGCTTTTCGGCTACTCTTTCATTATATATATATTTTTTTTTTATATTTATTTAGTAGACAGAGATTAGCAGAAAGGCGAGAGAGGCTGACACTATCTTGAACTACATTGATCAATACGCATCAAAGTTCTGGTGAGCACTGCCGTCTGCTTGCGCCCTACTTCACGTTGTTTCGCTGGGATGTGCACTGGTAAAGAATGCCAAGTTTCCATAGTACGGCCAGATATCGTTTGCTCAGTTCGGAAAACTGTTGGCGCCGTGAAACTTGTTACCACTAGGTACTTTTCCTTTTTTGTTCAGCTTAGTATAAAGGACGTAAAAATGACACAGGTCAGTATTAATTAACAGAACTCATACAAATCTACATAACAAGCCAATTGTAGGTATGTTTGCCAATAGCTCCCGGCACGATGTAAAATTACTATCTGTCAAGATGTTATAACATATAATACTTAGAAGGTATGCTGTTAGCTTACCAGTCGATGCTGAGACTGTTAGACCCTGACTTCCCAAGTCCATCTACATATCTATGGTTCTAATCGTAAGAATTGGATTTGAGCTGCGGATTCAGCGTTTAAAACCTCAGGGCCGTATTCCAGAACGTTTATCAACACTCAAGAAACACTTGAGAGTAGATTTTATAAGGCGAAATCTAGTCTCAAGCGTTGATCGAGTATTGAGAAACGTTCTGGAATACGGACCTCAGTCTCTAACTCAGTAGTTAGAACAAATAAACGCTGCAATGCATATTAACGGACAAGATAGTTTGTTATCTTTACTAAGAGTGAGTGGTGGAACTCTACTTTACCTATACCCGTATTTACTAACTCGAATGCTTAACCACTCCTGAATCCCTTGCAAATTCCATTTCAAAATGATGCTATAGATAATATTACCGACATCGTATTAAGATCAAAATAAAAACTTTGTATTACTTTTTTCTACAAGAAAATATCTTGGTATGTTTTGAAAACAGAACTAAGATGAATTTGCAATATTTTTTTTAACTGATTCATACTTGTCACTGTATAGAACAGTACCTACGTCAGATAGATAGATAGAGAATAGCTTACTCATTTTGTTTTTATATCAGCTTATTAATACAGATATTATCAAAATATACAATTATCAAAACAATCGAAACTAGAACAATCTACAGGTATATCTACTTTGCTTCCGTGTCTACCAATATAATAGAGAGAGATTTGCAAATACTTCGACGAATAGTATAATCATTCAACTCCATGGAAATCTTTTAAAGGCAACTCCAACAGAAAAGTAGCGAGAATTACAGAACAAAGCATGCACCTTTGCATTACTTGTTTCCAGACATAAGAAGACTTACTCTAGTTGGTATTGAGGTATAGGGGTCCCACCAATCGGGGCACAGATGACCTCGCCTGCTAGCGAAGCAGACTAACGGACATGCCAACCGAAGAATATATGCCAAATAAGAATCCGTAAATCAAACGCCACACGTTAGCTACTTCTAACAGTCAGATAAAAGTGAACCATACATATCCAGGTAGAATTTGGAAACGACTGGGAATACACTAAGATGGAAATAAGGATATTGCGGACCCAAGGGGTAGCCGAGATCTAAATTTGACAGAGTTTAGTTTTTTTTTTTAATTCTTTTTTTTTTTATGAGTCAACTGTTTGGTTACCTCATAACAATTACAATCTAGCCTTGAGGCTAATAAGTAATTTAAATTTAACTTAACTTGCTAAAAAAACTTACTGAGTAAAGAATGTGTCCATTGGCACTTTTCTTATGGTCTCTATTATAATGTACACATTTGTTCATGACATGTCTTCAGGGGTAGCACTTCACTGCACTCCGTAACACTATTTTCACTAAACTAACTCAAAAGGCTTAGTCCTTTTTAGTCTTCTTACAGTGTCCGTGGTGTCAAGGAGCTGGATAGCCTCGACATTCACATGTTGAAGAAGTCTTTTTTCGTGAGCTTTGGCGTATTTTTTCATAACCTTAATAACAAGGTCCACTCCTAAGTCCCGGTGGATGTCCTCATTTCTAGTGTACCAGGGAGCGTTTACTATACTCCGAAGTACTTTACTTTGGAACCTTTGTATAATTTCAATATTAGTGCGTTTTGTACAACCCCAAAGCTGAATACCGTATGTCCATACAGGCATAAGTACTTGTTTGTATAAAAGAACTTTGTTGTTCACTGACAATGATGAATGTCTGCCAAGTAGCCAGTACATACTCTTGTAGCGTAGATCTAACTCCTGGCGTTTCTTTTTGACATGAGCCTTCCAGCGAAGCTTTGCGTCAAGCGTCATACCCAGGTATTTTGCCGTATTTTCATATGGTATTATGCTACCGTTAATGTATACCGGTGTATAGTTAGGTCTTCGATTTGTGAAGTCTATATGAGTCGATTCGGATTCATTTAGCTTAATTCGCCATTTTTTTGTCCAATCGGCAATGGAATTGATGGCACTTTGTACTTTCTCTACGGCGTGTTTGTGAGTGACACCTGTAACCATTATGGCTGTGTCATCTGCGAAAGTTGCACTAACGTTGTTTTTTATTTCTGGGATATCACAGGTGTACAATAGGTACAGTTCAGGGCCAAAGACACTTCCCTGTGGTACTCCAGCTTTTATTTGCTTGAGATCAGAATAAGCATCTTCATGTCTGACTCTAAACGTGCGCTCAGTTATGTAGGATTCTAGAATATCTGCAAATTGTTTTGGGACCATTTTCTTTAACTTATATATAAGACCTTTATGCCACACCTTATCAAATGCCTGTGCTACATCCAGGAATACTGTAGAACAAACTTTCTCTCTTCTAGGGCTTTTTCTATAACGGTGGTAATTCTATGTATTTGGTCTATCGTGGAGTGTTTTTCTCTGAAGCCGAATTGATAATTGGGAATCAGTTTTCTGTCTTCTATTATAGGTTTTAACCGTCTTATAAGTAGTTTTACAAATCATTTTGAAATGATTGGTAGAAGTGATATTGGTCTGTATGATGTTACTTCTTGAGGGGATTTTCCGGGTTTGGGGATCATAATTACTTCAGCAACTTTCCAAATAATGGGCACGTATTTCAATCGGAATGCGGCATTGATAAGTGTTGTAAGTTTTATAATGGCTTTACGTGGTAGATTTTGTAAGAGTTCACCAGTGATGAGGTCGTATCCAGGCAATTTCTTTTTAGCCAAGTTAAAGATCACATTTTTGACTTCCTTTGGAGTAACTAATTGGATTTCAAAGTTGTCGTGGTAAATTATATCAGTTGCTATATTTTCAGGGCTTTCCTCACCGCTTGTTTGAAAAATTTGTTCAAAATGTTCTGCAAATATAGTCGCTTTTTGTTCATTGCTCATGGCCCATTTGCCATCTGTTTGTCTAATGGGTGAAGCATGAACAATTTTTAAACTTTTAGTGACTTTCCATAGGGAATATTCTGTTTTTCCACTACTTGTTAATTGGTTTAGGTAATCTTTTGTAGCATCATCATGAACTTTCTGTATTGCTTTACTTAGTCTTTTGTAAGTCTGTTTAATATTGTTTTATCAGGTGGATATCTAGTTCTTTGCCATTTTTGTCTCTGAGCTCTTTTTATGCCAATGAGATTTCTTATTTCTAACGGGTATCTGTGGCTCGCGTATTTTCTTTTCAAAATAGGCGTATTTCCCCAAGCGCACCTTTGGATGTCTGTCACAAATTTTGATACTTCTTTATCTAATTGCTCTTTGTTTTTGAGAGATACTCTCAGGTCAACAATGTTGTCTAATTCGAACTTGAAGCTATCCCAGTCAGTGTGTTTATTTACTAAAATAGGATTGCTTTCTTTCTGGATTATAGTATCACTTCAGGTTAATATAATAGGAGAATGATCGGAATTCATATCAAATCCTTCTTGTATGTTAAGATATGTAGCTGACAGATTCTTATAAATGAAAAAGTCGATCAGATCTGGGGGTTTTTTTGGATCAGTAGGCCAGTAGGTGGGTTTTCCTGTTGAAATTGCATTGCATTTGGTTTCTCTGATAGCACCAAGCAATTCCTTTCCTTTAGTGTTGGTCAGTCTGGATCCCCAGTATGTATTTTTTGCATTAAAGTCTCCTCCTAATATATATGTGTTGCCAAGAAGTTTTAATAGGTTTCTGTACTGCTCTATTTTAAGAGCATGCTTTGGTGGACTGTATATAGCAGCTACAGTAATGTGATGAAGTTTAGTTCTGACCCTAACTGCTACTGTTTGTATGAATTCTTCTTCATATTTATGTTCTAGGTAATGGTGGATGGTTTCTCTTATTATGAGAGTGCTTCCCCCTCTCGCAGTATTGACAGGGTGCAGTGCATGGTATATTTTTTACCCATTAATGTGAATGTACGATTCTCTTGTAAAGTGAGACTCTGAGATAAGGCACACATCAATTTCTTCTGAGACAAGGACAGCCTGAAGCTCATTTCGATGCTTTAGGAGTCCGTTTGAATTCCACACCATAATTTTTAGAGTATTTTTTATTTTTGCATCACATTAGTTAGCTGTGTAGCACTACTTTATAGGTTTTTCAACCTTTGTTCAAAAGAAGTTAAAATATTTAATATTTTATTTATATTTTCATTTGTATCGGAGTCTCCTGTCTTGAGGGCTTGTGGAGCGTGTACCTGTGGCTGGGAATTTGGTTGAATAGCTTTCGTTACTTGTGCATAAGATACATTATTTGATACACTTTGGTGTGTAAAACGTAAAGGGAGATTGTTCTTGGCAATAGGGGCCTGAGTAGTAGATGTAGTAACCTTTTTTTTTTATAGTTTTATTTTTTAACTGTTGCAGTTCTTTGGCTACCATGCAGCCCCTGTAGTTTGCTGGATGTGGTTCACCACAGTGAACACATTTAGGTTTTACTGCTATAGATTTTGTGCAGTCTTTAGTCAAGTGTTTACCAATGCACTTCACACATCTGGGTTCCTTGGAGCAATATTTCTGAGTGTGACCATATGCTTGCACTGTGGTATTAGCATAGATGTTTTTAACGGCTCCACTTCAACCTTACAACCTAATATGGACTTAATACCATAGATCTTATTTATGTCTTCATCGTTTTGGAAGGAAAGCATAAACATATTTAAAGGTACCTTAATCCTCCAACTTAATTTATTTACTGCTTCTTGGATTTTATAACCGTTAGCACTTAGTTCTTCAACTATTCTATTTGGCAAACACGATGAGTGTAGATTTTTGACTATGACCCTAATCGGTCTATCTTGTTTGTTCTCATACGAGTGCCATTGACAATTATTTTGTAACAATAATTTAGTAATTGCTCTGTAGGAGTTCTCCTCTTTGGCATTTACTTTGACGGTATCTCCATTCATCATTTTGACCATGAAGGAGTCTTTATTTGAACAAGTCAACAGAAGGTCGTAAAACTGCTGATAGTTTTTAATGTTTTCTACAATGACTGGGGGAGGTGGGGGTTGCTTTTTTATTTTCTCGGCTTTTGTACTAGCCTGAGATTCAATGGAGCTTACTACTTGGGATAGTGGAGATAGTGAAGTATTTAACTTTCTTTTTTTTCTGCTTTTCTGTCGCACCCACTCTGTTTCTCTGGCAAGATCCTCTTCGTCAGTCTTATATTCGACTGCAGGCTGAGGTTTATCGTTCGTCGAGTGTTCCTTCTCTCGAGTAACATTCTTTAGTTCCTGAATGAGATTCAGCTGTTGTTGTAGGGCTTCTATCTGACTACTGAGGTCTTTTACTACTAGCTGCTGCAGTTCTAGACGCTCATTCTGTTCCTGTTTGTACCGACTGTACAACTGATGTGAGTTCAGTTTTGAGGACAACTTTATTCGGCGAAGCCATAATTCATAAGTTATAATTAAATTACTATAACTTACCGAATATTTGCACAAATATGCATGATTCACTTATACTGTATGTAGGTCATCGCGGCGGCCGCGAGGGCTAGCGCGTCGGCCGCGAGGGCTAGCGCGTCGGAATAGGTTACTGCGTCAGCACTTTTACACGAGCGCAGACTTGTGCAAGAGCGTTTGTGACGCGACCGTTTTCACTAGAAGTCGATCGACCACTGACAGACACTGACTGACAGAGTTTAGTAAATACCTATGCCGTTACTCTGATCTAGAGGTTCTTACCATGAGGGAGCGACTTGACACGTAGTATTGGACTGTATTAGTAGTATTACGGACACAGTTCCTGTGCAGCAGCTGTGTGTGTGTGAGCAGTACCTCATTATGCACGTGTGTTTCCTTTGAAGTATGAACCTGAGCAATCATTGAGCCATCAATGGTTGCTTAGGTTCATACTTCAAAGGCCTGTTCCTTGACACTGATCACTGACAGATTATTACAAAATACGAAGATTAAATTGCATGGAGAGAGCGATTGATTGATTGAGGACGACGACGGCTGAAAATTAGGGTCAGTATCAGGTCATCGATTGTTACGTATCCGGTGACAGTGGATAGCTAGCGTTTGGACTGTAGCACGACAATATATATCATCTGATATCATCATAGAAGGAACAGCAAACAAAATAAAGTTTCTCTCAACGTCGATACATAAAGAAGTTTCACTTTAATAAAGTAGCAGAATTGTCCAATAATGTCTAATAAAGATTACAAAAGATTGATGACATTGATTAGATGTTATAATAATTATGCTGACGAATTCGTGCACAAAACAAATTTAAATGATTAGATAAAAGACAAATTTTATAATGAGTGCTTAAAACTCATTAAAATTGTGTATCTAGCTGAGCCGGTACGTCTGCAAAAATGTTCCGACTTCTGTGTTTACTTTTAATTGCGTCTTATTGTTTACATATCGCCAGTAGTGCAGCAATACCGGACAACAGAGCTACTTTTTATTATTTCGCATACGGAAGCAATTTGTTAACTAGGAGAATACATATCCAAAACCCGTCTGCTAACTACGTCAGTGCAGCAAAGTTGGAGGTTAGTCGACAGAGATGTCACTTTTCATCAATCTTACGCAATGTCAAATGAAGCGCTCGTGGCCCCGCGGACTCAGTGTTCTATAAACGATCACTGCGTTAAGCAACTTTCACGACGTGGTGGTGATGACTTTGTGGAATTTACATTTGCGAGCGTTTCCGTGCTTCCAAAGGCACGTTAAGACTTTGGTCCCGGTTGCCAGTAACATGGCAGCCGTTAAGCCCAGTTGAAGGCCTCAGGGGTCTTGAAATTTTCAACAGCAGGTCGCCACAACCTGCGCCTGTCCATTTCAACACGGCAATGGGCTCACCACTTGGGACAAAAGTGCATACGGTGAAATGTCTGCCTACCCCTTCGGAGATAAAGGCGTGACAATATGTCCATGTCTTACGCAATGTCTAGTCCTGATATCAGTAACTGCTTTGTGATATTCACCATTACGCTCGTAGCCCCACTAACTCAGTGTTTGTGTAACGACCACTGCGTTAAGCATCCTTCGCTATGGCTGGTCTTCAGATAGGTGACTGTTTTGTGACATTTCCATTTACGAGAGTTTCCGTGCTCCGAGACACGTTAAGCTGTTGTTTGCAAGTAACAAGAAAGTCGCTTAAAAAAATCAATAGTGGGTCGCCACAACTCGCGCCTATCCATCTTAACGCAAAAATAGGCTCACCACCTGTTACGTGGGACAAAAATCCATACGGTAAAATGTGGGCATATAGTATGCCTTTGCGACCCCTTCAGGGATAAAAGCGTGACTGCTAAGTAGGAGTAAGTATAAAAATACTTGAAAGAAGATTAAATTAATCCCGAAGCCTAGCGATCTGTTCCCTCTGAATACCCCGTCAGAGATACAGTATGAAGTAAGATTTAGTTAGAATAAAGATATTCTAAAAAAAGATTAGAATAATGGATTTATTACAGTAAAAGGGTGAAAAATCAATTACTTGTGCCAATTATAAATATTTTTACGATGAGGAATACATTACTTACGATAAATGTAAGCGTGAACTTATATACGCGATAACATTGAAGAATTGAACGTATCAAAAGGAATGATGAAAAAATTTATAAATAAAACTTTCAATCCAGCAGCTATTTCAAAAGTAGCTCAAGAAGTTTATACGATTTTATCATAATATCTGACACATTTCAATGAAAGTCCCCTTAATATTAATTTAGCCGTGTTCCAGAGATTACGAGGCTGAAATAAACTAATAATTCGACAAATTTGTTTAACAAACTCATGTTAAGAAATGTCCCAACAATTTCTTAGGGGGAAAACAATGTATAAGACTGTTTAAACCTTGTCTAAGTCTCCAAGAATTACTCCTCATGAAAGTCGGCTGATAAGGCTGGACGCAATAAAGGCGTGAATTTGTGTAAAAATAAAAACCTCTAAAAGTTCAAACCAATTCGTAGAGTTGTAGAGCTCTACAACTGATTAAAACAAAAACGGGATTTTGCTAAAAAACCCTTACGTGTTATCGATGTTGATCGACAATTGTTTTGATTTTATCCCGGAAGCCCTCATCAGGATCAGGAGTGGAGGTGCAGCGGGGAACAGCGCATCGTGTCCCGTATTTGTTTCAATCAGTTACAATTTGCGTGAGTTTTAATAAAGGCTCTACAACTCTACGTTTATGACATAAATTAATAAGATATGCGTATATAACTCCAAAAAAAAAAATATTATTCTTTATTGTTGTTTTTGAAGAATCACAGGTTAGACTTCAATTTATTCTCGACCGCGTGGAATGGTGCAGTGGCGACTGTCGTCGATGACAGGGCAGAAGAAGTCTGGGGTGCGGTGTGGACGATTGACATTGATCAAATGGACAACCTAGACATGTAAGTGAAAATAAAGCAGAAATTGCACAATGCTAGTAGTAAAATTTACGCGATTTGTTTACTGAGCTCTTTAATTTAATCTTTCCCACTTATAAACGTTTTTACGGAACTTTGCATGCAACATTTGTCACTAGTCGTTGCCCACAACCTTACTCATGTGAATATTTCTAAAGCTTTGCCACCCCTTTAGCTAAGAAGCGAATTTAGAAGAAAAATATTTGGTGTTTCCAATGTCATTTGATATTGTGTTTGTAGCTCCAGTGGTTTATGCTGTGCTTTGATTCACTAGGATTGACATTAGTCCGATTTACAATCAATACAATCATATGTATAGACATATAGGAATAAGATTACTAACAAAAGTACGAGATAATCAACACAATCCTGTAAAACAATATAGGTTCTTTCGTTAAAGTTTTTTTTTTTGCTATATGTTACAGCCAAGAAGGAGTACATATAGGTTGGTACTTTCCTAAGAACGTGACAGTAACAACCCCTGATGGGCAACAATTTCTAGCTCGGACATACGAGATAACTAATACTCCTGTTAAGGTCACGGTTGGAGAGGATTTACCACGTGAAAGACGCCCTTCGAGTACCTATCTGGCGGTAAATATAGCCTATTAAAACTATTTCTTCGTTTTACAGTTTGGTATAGATATAATATGTGTGATGCCTACACTGAAAGACTGCCTATAAGGAACCACTTTAATTTGTTTTGGACTCGACTAAATATCTGGTTTAGTTGGCAATGACAGACCTCTTCTTCTAATCTCCCTTACGACTGCTAACGCCAGAGCCTTCTGCGTCAGTCAGCAGATCATCAACTCGCAGGTGAGGCTGGTTTAAGCACAGAAATCTTGATGGGCCCATAGTAGGTAAACCAAACAATGTCTAATTCAGAACTCTGGACAATGCATATTTTTCTTTCTGGAATATGTGACCGGGAATAGGTACACCAGCCAGCAGGAGAAGTCCATAATCTTAATGTTTGTTGGTTTGTTTTTAAAAAAATGTAGATACTTAACCTCTATTTAACATACCATCGATAGCGTATTTCTTTGTTTTCTGACAGCTCACCACGCAGGTGTTAGGAGACCTAGTATAGGGGGTGGCCCAGTGAGCCGTCTACAAAAGAGCACTGGTTCATCCGAAAGTAGTTTTTCTTTTTCTGCTTAAACCTTAATTTTCAACTCTTGAACCAGGCGTTACAGTCTATGTGCAGTGAAGGAGGGGTTATCATTTTGATCTGATCTTCTTATACAAGTGCTCTCCAAGATGGCGAGTGTCCTATTTTGGGAATAACTTTTGGCATTATTTAGCGGTACATCACTTTTTGCTGCCGTCTATGGTTTGCAACTTAGCCAGGAGTGATAAGTCGATGAGGTCGAAACTAACAATGCCCGTGAGGATTTGGCATTAGCATACAATTAGACTTGGAAGTAGGTAACTATATTGAGGTGAATGTTAAATTCTGAATAGACTCTCATCACATTCCCGGATAACTAACTAACTATCTTCACCATAGTCAGAGAGGACAGATCGCCAGGTTTCGCGATCCATGCATACTTCTTTCGCTTCATGCAGATTCATCAATCGCTTCATACAGGCACATCTGGGTATCCGAGTACTTTATACTTTTCCGTTTTTGAGCAATCTGCTCATGTGATTTTAATATAGGTATAAGCCTCGGCCTACCCTGACTCAATCTACCCTATACTTTCGCACAATATATATTCTTCGACAGTAGTTCCTCACATATTCCAGGGTATATCCTCTAATCATTTGAGAATATATCCTGATAGATCTTGGGATTTAATTCTTTTAAAGTACACTATGTTATTGTTTTCTTAAATGGTTAAACTGTACTTAATTTATATTTCATACTCGTAAGTAAACAATTTAATACGTCTGTCATCGTTATAAGCACGGAGTAGAGAATAACAGTTCTTAAAGAAACACATGCAATTCTTTCTGTCCTCCGTGGTTATAAGGAATAAATTATATGTAGGTACTACCAGCCTTTCTGTCGCAAGTTCACTTTTCAAACATAGAAAGAGAAGAATCTAATATAGTTGACTTATTTTTTAGGTGATGGCTTTGGGAGCTATAGAATCAAACCTTCCTGCTGATTACATCGCAACAATGTTTACATTTCCCACAAACGGACAAGTGGCTTCCCCAGCAAGGAGAGAAGAACTAGGATATCCATTTTAGAGCAATTTTCTACTAACTGAATCGACGCTTTTTAGTCCTATAATACATTAAATTTACGATTATTATGATAGTTGTGTTTTTGGATTTGACTTCGTCTGAAATAGGATCATAAGTACAATAATAAACGAAAAATCATGGGAAGGAAGATAAAGAAGAGGTGCAAAGCTCGCCTGGGCCACATAGTTCATTTTAAATGTAAGTTTTAAGTATAATAATCATTTTCAATTCCAGTGTTTTTTTTTATCGCAGCTCACTAACTAAATTAATTGGTGCGTAAACTATAAGCAAATACAGAAAAGAGTCTTTATATCTGGCCCCCTGGAGCAGTCTTGACCGCAGTAAAAATAAAATGATCGTACTACCTTTATCAAGAAGTACCTAATTGTCTATACTAAAATTCTAAATGCGCAAGGTTACGCTTAATGTCTGTTACGCTTTCAGACTTAAACTACCGATTTAAATGAAATTTGGCGCAGTGATAGTCTAGACCCTAATATACTTCTTTTCATCCCCAATACAAGTTTCTGTGGGAATCGGGACGGGACCACTTTATTACGCAGGCGAAGCCCCGGGATCTACTAGTACCTAGGACGACTAGTACCTATACAATATTATAAAGGCAAAAGTTTGTAAGTACGTATGTTTGTTACTTTTACGTGCTCAAATGGCTGAACCAATTGGGGTAATATTTTGTGAGGATATAGCTGACATTTGGATTAACAAATAGGTGGAGCGGCGAGTTTTTTTAGTATATACCTATTAAAATCTGAATTAAAAATTAAGATGGCACCGTATGAAAGATAAAAACATGTGTGGGTACCAGGAATACACAGGTAAGAAGTGAAACTTCTTTACTACATTGTTTTTATAACTATAAAATTTCTCTCAACGTCGATAAAGAAGTTTCACTTCAACAAGATAATATTAGTTTATCGCGTTCACTTAAGATTGTACGAACACATCAACCGATACACAAGCAATCTAATATTTATCAAATAGTCATGTACTTACGCATATTTCTTCCGTTAATACACGTACACTTATGCTAACGCAATCCAATCTCCTATTTTTCCTAGAAATCCTATTGAGAAAAAGCGTTTTTAAATATAAATAAATAAAAAAATATCGTTGGGGGACAACACACAACGTTATCCGATTCCAAACTAAGCAGAGGTTGTACTATGGTAACCAGATAACTGATAAACATACTTGAATATTTCTAAATACATACATTATTATAGATAAATAAAACCCAGGCACAGAATAAACCATCGTGCTCATCACACAAAGTTTTATCCTGGGTGGGAATCGAACCCAAGACCTCTTGCGTAGCAGTCGGATACACTCCCACCGCGCCACAGAGGTAGTCAAATAAAAAAAGTCGGCACATGGTCCATGTGTTACTTGGGTTAAGGGGCTCCACGAAGATCTCCGGGGCCCAAGCGAGCTCTCCTGCTAGTAGTGCACCTGCTGACTAAACAAACGAGGCAACGACGCAGGGGCCCTTACTTAGTTGGAAGGTCAGACCGGAGAAGCCCCCAATAAAGATCGAAAATTAAAAGTTAAGCGATAGCTCTCCTATCACCCTGTGATCTCTAACCTCTAAATTCAGGTGGCGTTTGCAAGTAACTGTGAAAACACTTAAGATAATAGAGACATATTAACTGTCACAAGAGAAGACTGCGTAAAGAAGTTTGTAAGTATGGATGGATGTTTGTTACTCCTTCACGCAAAATCTTCTGAATGGATTTTGATGAAACTTTGCAATAATATTGCTTACACATCAGACTAACACATAGGCTACTTGTTATCCCGGGAACGGGAAAATTTCACCACACGTGCGTCAACTAGTGCTACTTATATAGTTTTTCTGTTACTTATGAGTCTCTGCAGAAAATTCAAAAGAAAGATAAAGTTTTATAAAATTGCAGTCTTACCAACTTCAAAAAAGGCATATATTAAATTCGCCTGTATTTTTTTGGGTAAGCCGATAGTATATTTTTTTGGGTAACCCGACTTTTTTTTATTTGAAAACAAGTGTTATTCGTGCAGGCCCAATAAAATTTTATCATAATCTTAATTTAAATTAGTCGTTTTTTAGTTATCTTTGATAATACGTATTCGTCGGTAATAAGTCGGTTTATGAACAGAAAAACCTATTTAAATTAACATGGTTTAGAAGAGCATTGTAATAATTTAAGCATTATTTTATTCTAATTACATGCCTTGCGCGATAAGGACGCCAATTGTTATAGGTACTAACAAGATTAATATTAAATCTATTCATATGTGTGTCTTCTGGTGTAAAACAAAGAGTTTTTTTTACTATAGATTAGAATAGAATATAATTCTTCCAGGCAACTGGTAAGCTTTACTTTTGATGATGGTCTGATAAAGATCTACGGAAAATTAAATTAATCGCGATTGCAGTAAGCGAACATGTGTGTGAATATATCACCATTTCATAACATAACGTCACGCCTCTTTGGTTTCAGGGAATGAACAGCTATCTATAGTATCCCTATGCTATCTATAGTATTACTTGCCTATTAGTTATAGTTTTATAGTCAGTTTTTGTAGATTTTTTTTAGAAGTGGATATTTGTTTATTGTATTGATTAATAAAATATGAAGGGCTCGTGGCCCCCTAGTCTCAGTGTTCTGGAAACGATCACTGAGTTACGCAACTTTCACTATGGCTGGTCCTCGGATGGGTGACGACTTTGTGGCATTTACATTTGCGAGCGTTTTCGTGCTACGGAAGGCACGTTAAGCCGTTGGTCCCGGTTGCCATTAAAATGGCTGTCGTTAAGCCAGGTTGAAGGCCTTATGTGCGGCTTGAAAACTTTCAACAGCAGCTACCTGCTGTTGAAAGTTTTCAAGTTTTCACATCCTGCGTCTGTCTATTTCAACACGGCAATGGGCTCACCACCTATTATGTGGGACAGGAATACACACGGTGAAAAGTGGGCAAATAATATGCCTCTGCCACCCCTTCGGGGATAAGGCGTGATGGATTAATAAAAATTAATAAAATAAATATTGTATGACATTTTTCACACAGCGCCATCTGGCCCAAAGTAAGCTCATATAAGTTTGTTGCAAGGGATCTAGACAAACATTTTTTTTTTACATTTAGATCGCCAAAATGACACCGCACGCCTGATGGAAAGCCATGACGACATCTAGCGAATTAAGGGGCACTCTCTACGTGACTACTGACAGCGTCCCTCAAGTTAGCGGCCCAATGATGTGCCTCTTCACGCTCCGTTTGAAGAACCCGGCTTTGTAAGAGGAAGGAAACAAGTGCGCTGGCAGAGCGTTCCAGGTTACTAAGTATAGTTCAACAGAGAAACGATCTTTTAAATCGTTCCGTTCTTGCGAAAATTCTTTCCACGGTATGAGTGTGGCACCTCTGCCCGGCAAGCGTTGTTCGGGAGCGAAAAGTGGCTTAGGTACATGCATATTACTTATAAATTTTTAATAAAGTGGAAAAAGACAATTCGATTCGAGACAGGGATTGAACCTGTGACCTTTGCCTAACCAGGGCAATGTTCTAGCCACCTGAACTACCCGAACCGTATCGAATCAAGTTGAAATTCTCCACCATATTTATATCGTCATTTTAAGAGTATGATCAGAGCCATCTATCGAGCTAATGAACAACTCGATACCAATGAACATTGTTACAACTATTTTTAAACATTGATGCAATGAACTCCACTCAGTATATAAGGCTCTGGTCATACTCAGGTGGCTAGAACATTGCCCTGGTTAGGCAAAGGTCACAGGTTCAATCCCTGTCTCGAATCGAATTGTCTTTTTCCACTTTATTAAAAATTTATGAGAAATTTAGCAAATTATTGCTTTAAAAATTTATCAATATTACTTATAGTTCTAAATACGTACATATTACACATATAGGAAACACCCAAACTTCGAAATACACATTTGTTGATCACACAAATATTTGTTCCGACCCGGGAATCGAATAGGTACACTACCACTGCTACACCGAGAAATAGCACAAATCAGAATCACAAGCGATAACTGTTACATAAGTAGCACACATTCTAATTGACAATAACAGATACAATAGCATCGTACGCAATTTTTTTTACTATCATACGAGTTTAACTTAAACCGTAAAGGATTGAAAATGACAAAGAACTTAAATAGGTACTACAATAAGCGTTTACGAGTGCCTATAAGGTAATAAGAGTTATACCAACATAATGCGTCGTTTCAATCCAAATCGAGAGTTCGATCGAACAGTCGCCTCAACATGTACGGCCTGGTATATTTCTTGATGTCCCTAACTATTATATCATCCTATTTGCATATTGGAAGTTGTGCCAATGTAGATAAACCTACGTTTTATTATTTCGCATACGGAAGCAATTTGTTGACGAAGAGAGTGCACATCCAAAATCCTACGGCAATCTACTACAATTCAGCGAAATTGGAGGTTAGTAACACTAACAACTTTAGCTATATTTGTGAAATTTTAATTTTGAATTTGGAACGTAATATAAATGTAAATTGTAATAGATTATCTTAAACTCTTAAGATAACATTCAACAAAGAACAAGTGTTCTATGATAATTTCTTGACATTTGAATCAATTCGACCTTCGTGTTATGCTTTGAGAGTTGAGAGCAGTTATATGGAACCGCGATACTGAGTCATCTTGTTACAAAGAGTTACGTAAACCTGATCGAATTCCTTCAAACAAGAATTGATAATATCTAGTAACAAGTTAGTTAGTCACCACCGTTACGTGGGACAGGAATAATCATGGTGAAAAGTGGGCATATAATATGCATATAATTTTTAGATTTACTAAACTGATTTTGAATATTATTTCACTGTCAGAAAAGGGACAAGGTCTTGTGTAAAACGGTAACGGGAAGGCTTCAGGTGGCTTCAGCTGACATGCCTGACATTAGGTAGAACTAAATAGGTATAGGAGCACGCTACCTAGACGATATCTCTTGACAAACGATAGGTCAACTCAAAGCGGTCATGGTCGCAAGAAACAATAACAGTACAGCCTTTTTATATTATATTGTGACTGAATTGTTGATAGAGCGCTCCGCTGACCTTTTAGCATGCACATAGCACAGACAATCTTAATCTTAATATAAAAGGCAAAGTCCTGACTCACTGGTGACAATCAACGCACAGATCAGACCCTTGGACCTAGATACCTGAAATTTTGCACAGAGGTTTCTTTTATGATGTAGGCAAGTAACAAAGCCGGATTTTTTGAAATTCAACCCATAATGGGGTAAAATAGGTGCTGAAAGTTTGTATGGAAACCCGCAATTTTAAACTAATATTAATAAAAATTAGTATGTGGGCTTTCGTCAATAATTTAAGATAGACATGTTTCAGTAATTTTTGAAATTCTACTCCTAAGGGCGTAAAATAAGGACTGAATGTTTGTATGCAAATCCGCCATTTTTAAAGTAATATGAATCAAAATTTAAATGTGCACTTTCATTTAAAATTTAAGAAAGATGTGATTCAGAATTTTTTGAAATTCAACCCCTTAAGAAGTAAAATAAGTATTACATATTAAATAACATCACTTGTACTGTTCCACAACATTTACTTTGTAAACCTGACCGGTTTCGCCTCACGGCATAATAACCGTACAATGTAGGTATATCGACATTACAAGTTACCAGTTTAGAAATTTACCCCAAAATAGCGAGAATACAATTTTATATTTAAAAAAAAATTAAATACTACAAATCATAATTCTATTTAAAATATTAGAATTGCAAATGTCAAAGTGTCATATTATTCAATGTCAAGCACAGGTTTACAAAGTAAATGTTGTAGAACAGTACAAGTGGTGTTATTTAATATGTGTAGCAAGTTCCACCAAGCGCCATCAATCAACAGTATAAGTAATCTGAGTAAAATAAGGCCTAAAAGTTTGTAGTGAGGTCCCAGATGACTGGCGAATATCAGTTGTAGTACCTATTTACAAAAGGGAAAGGCTCGCGCCTAAACTGCTCCAGCTACAGGGCGATCAACTTGGTCAGCTTAGCTAGTAAGGTATATGCGAATATGTCTGTACAGGCGCCAAACAGGGTTGTGTCATGTCCGCCTGGCTGTTCATAGTGTATCTGGACAGTTGCTTGCAGAAGTTGAAAGATTGTGAAATGGGTGTGAATTTGGGTGACTTTAAAGTAAACTTTCTGCTGTACACTGATGATGCAGCCGAGCAGAAGCCGACCTTTAGGCATTAGATTATGTTTTAATTTTTCAATCAGCAAGGTAATTTTTGAATATAAGGATTGTTTAACTAAATGTAAAAATGAAATATTTGTATAAAGTTGTGTAATTAATAATTGTTTATGGACGGAATTTGTCTGAAATAAATTGATTTTTTTTACTAGTCACTAATATGAAAGAGGAGTGTGAAAGTAAGGGTCTTCGCTTGAAATTCTCGCTTGAAGTCTTCGCTTCGCTTGCGTATTTGAAAGAGATGACGTAAGAACCAAATGCGAGATTAGAGTAAACCAGGAACGACTAGAGCAAGTGAATGAAAGTGTGTATTTAGGGAGTATGTTCAGCGCGGATTGAAGATGTGATTCGGATGTAGAACGGCGAGTAGCTGCCGGAAACCGAGTTAACGGTGCTTTATAGTGTTGCCCAAATTTCATTCTTGGTCTTGCAGTCATGGTCTTGTTCTTGCATTTTTGCAAGACCAAGACCAAGAACAAGACCTCGTATTTTTAGCAAGACCAAGACCAAGACTGATCGTGCAAGAATTGAGCAAGAACAAGACTAATCCGGCAAGACTCTTGCGTCTTGCAGCTGGGACTTAGCGCTATTTCATGGAGTAGTTAGGTATAACAGTTCGTTGTATAGGTACGCTTAGGAATTCTATGAGACGCAAAAAACTGTATCAAAGAATATGAAAAACTGGACCTATGCGCATTACGACCAATACCATAAACATACATAGCGAATAAAAAAATATCCATTAAAATCAAACAGAGTGCATGCATAGTTTTGTTTTAACCATCGGCACTTTGATAATGCAGCATCAAAGGTTTTGTACTGACTTCTCAAAGAAATTTGCCGCTTTTCGGAAGTACATAGTGATGATACACGCGCCGGCGGCTTCTATTGAAATCACAATCACATACAACAATCGTTGCCGCCGCGCCAAAATCACAACATTTGACACTATTTGATTGCCGCCACAGGGCCTAGGTATACTCATGCAAAACTCTAATTTCGTGTCGTGCCGTCCCACTCACGCTAATACTATTTAATATATGAGCGAGCAAGACGGTACGACACGAACTTCGATTTTCGAATTTTAAGAGTACAGGTGTTCCAAAGAATAAATAAGTTTCAGAGTGCTTAGAATGGAAACGAATACATTATACTGATCACGCAAGTAGCATTATGATTAGATAATGCTAAGGATAGGTAGTAGATGTCATAATAATTTCTTCTAGTAAGTATATATTATAATATTGATTATATGGGTTTAAACTAATTACTTAGGTACTATTATTGTACATTTAGTCAAAATATTTCTTAAATTTATTAAGTTTTTACAAGAAAAAATAGCAAAATAGTGGTCTAATATCACCCGTTTGATAAATTTTGTAGCCACTTTTAAATATACTTGAAACGTGTAAAAAAATTCTACTAATCTAATAAAATAATATAAAAAGCGTACCTACCTACTTATAAAATAAAAAGCCTGCGATAAGATTTTTGTATTGCTTACGAGCCCGAATATCTCTGAGAGAGATGATGAGAGTAAGTATTTACTAGCAGTGCCCGCGACTTCATCCACGAGGAATACTAACTTTGGAGGTATAGTGACGTTCAGGATTTTTTTTATTTATTTTAAAACTTCTGTTATCAAACATACAAACAAACTCTTCAGCTTTATAATATTAGTATAGATTAGTATAGATGTACGACAAAACATTCACTTATATGTAAAGAATAGTGATTGGCACAATGTCACGCGTCTGTACAAGTAGGTATTAATCTGTGTTTGTACGCCGCACGCGGCATCGTATGATTTGCGGCGGCATCCTTATAATAGAGCGTAATGTGCCGAGGCGACGCGGTAGAAAGCAAGGAAATGTACTAAAAAAAAAGGAATTATTTTAATTCCAGTCATTTCCAATTGAGCTGTGCTTCGAGTCTAACGAAATGATTGTTTTTACTAATTCTTGTTGTTTTCGGAAAACGTATCACGTGTACAATTTAATATGAGTGACGAAGATTCATATTGTTGTAGTTCGAGTAATGAGAGTTTGAGTTACAGATCTAAAAGACCCAAAAGCAAATTTGAGGAGTTTTTCGAAATAATTCATGCATCCCAAACTGCCTTGTGTAAATTGTGCCAAAATAAAAAGGTTGAAATAAAAATGAAAAACAGAAACACTTCAGGCTTAAGGAAACATCTAATATCTTTCCACAAAAAGGAATTACAAATATTTCTTACTGTTAAACCAAAACTAAGTGGAGATATCGCAAGCTTTTTAGTAACCGCTGGAAGAAGTGGACAGGTAAGAATAAATTTACTTATCTCACAATTACATAGCACATATTAAGTATGTAATTATCGTGTTAAATATTTTTTTATAAAACACCCATTTTCATTTGTTTTCATAATCGGTCAGTAAAGTAAAGTAAGTACTTTATTTTGGTAAATTACATTACAGTGCAACCTTAATATAACAAACCTCCTTGATTCCTGTCGGAAAACAGCAGTGACAACATCACGATAGCTACAGTTGATTGGGTGGTGAAAAAATATCTTCCCTTCTCATTTTTCGATGACGAAGCTACACATGTATATTTCCGACGTATTTGCCCTAATATGGTGTTTCCTAAAAGGTCCACACTAAGGAAAGTCAAAGAGCGATTTGAAGAGCTCCAATTGAATCTCAAGGAACGACTTCAACAATTATCATCTAAAATGTCGTTTACCATTGATGGGTGGACGTCAATTGCTGGTAGGAGTTACTACGCGGTTACTATGCATTATATGGACAACGAATGGAAGTATCGACCTGTAGTTCTTGATTTTATACCATCACGCGGTCGACATACTGGGGAAGATATTGCAACGATTTTCCACGAATGTTTTTAGGAATATGACATAATTGATAAAATACAAGGTATCACGGTCGACAACGCAATTGCAAATACCAAATTTATGTATGAACTGGGCAAACAGCTGCCGCCACACTTTGATTCAGACAATCAACATTTCCGGTGCTTTGCTCACATTTTAAACCTTGGTGTACAAGATTTATTAAAGACCTTGGCATTACACTGTGAGACTGACACTAACGCGCAAGATCAGCAGTATGAAGACTATGCAGACGAAACTGGGGAAGATGAAGAAGATGAAGAATATGCACCAAATATTGCTGACTCGCGTACATGTGTAACAAAATTACGCAGTATTTCCAGTGTCTTGTGAAGCAGCTGGCGTGCCATCAAATCTGAATTCCATTCTTGACTGTCCAACGAGATGGAATTCCACACATGAAATGATTGGATTTGGTTTAAAAGTGAGAGCGGGCATTAACATATTGTGCAGTTCTGTCACCGAATTGAATGATTTTCAAATCATAGCTAGTGAATGACAAAAATACTCGAAAAAATACATAAGTTTCTAATAAACTTTAAACTTTTAAGTACAAAACTTGGTGGAGAAAAATATGTTACATTACCGCTAGTCATTGTAAAACAGTTAGATGAGAACCCTAATCGATCTGAAGTGGATGAAAGGCTCATTCTAGCTTTCCAAGCAGCTCGAGACAAAATGCTTTAACATTATAAGAAGATCAACTGGATTTATTGTACTTCTTGAATTTTAGACCCAAGGCATAAGGCTCAGACTTTTGACCTAACAATATGGGGGAAGCAACTTAAAACAGAAAGCCTGCGCAAGTTCAATGAACTTTATGAAGGATATAGAATTACCAAGAAAAGAAAATAAAGCATGTGATGAAGATGAAGACGTAATAGACTTTGATAAACTGTATGAATGTCCCTCAACGTCATCTGGATCTTGTCTTCAAGGCTTAGTGATAGACGAGTTGGAGGAGTACCTGAGAAAACCAAGAGCTGCCAGCTCGGAAGACATTTTAGATTGGTGTAGGACGCATGAGACAGAGTATCCGACTTTATCGAAGATAGCCCGTGATTTTCTCTCAATACCTGCAACTTCAGTACTGCTGAGAGATTATTTTCTAAAGCATCATTGGTAATTAGAAAACCTAGAAATAGGTTAAGTTATGAGTCAGCCAGATGATTACTTTGTATTAATTCTTGGTCAAAAGAATTGATATAAAGTAACAGAACCTAATGACAAAGCTGTTGTGTACTGTTATGTTATTTGATTTGTGTTGTATTTAATTTTTAATTGAAATAAGTGATAAATCGTAAAACTCTTTTATTAAATCCATATAAGTTGAGGGTTCAATCTCTTTCTAGACTTTAATAAATAGCAATAGTCTAATAGGTAATTGCAAGACTTGCAAGACTCTTGCTGCAAGACCAAGACTGGGAGCGCAAGACCAAGACCGGTGTGACCAAGACCAAGGCTGGCTAAGTCTCGTCTTGTTCTTGCATTTGGGCAACACTAGTGCTGTATCCCTGCGAAGCCTGGTGATCTGTCCTCTCTGACTACCCCGTCAGGGATACAGTGTGAAGATAGTTAGTTAGTTAGTTAAAAGTTTGTATTTAAAACAGTTATTTCTGAACTAATCAACATTTAAATTTGACTAATGGCTTTTATATTTTTTTTAATATCACTTTTTTTAATACTTTTTTTACATGTAGGTATTTTATATGTATTAATGTATTTGTATGTATTTGTTTGTATAAATGTATTAGTTTGTAAAGTATGTATATACACTTGATTCTACCTAATTCAATTATTTTAATTCTTACTCTCCTCTCGTCTGCTGGAAGAGATTTCTTTTAGAAATAAGCAGTGCCATTGTACTCTTTTTTCCTTTATAGTTTTATTGTAATGTATATATGTGTGTACATAAACTGTTAAAAAAATAAATTTCTGATTACTGCTCCGCTCTCCAGAGTAGTAGCGTGATTATTTTATAACCTATAGCATTCCTCAATAAATGGGCTATTCATATAAAAAAGAATTTTTCATTCCGAATTAGTAGTTTCTGAGATTGGCGCGTTTAATCAAACAAACTTTTCAACTTTATAATAGTAGTATAGACGTTATATTTGAGAGTTAGAGCTGTAAATTGATGATAATAATTAAATACATTAATTGGGACTAATCCCACCCAGATTCCCATTACTGTGACTCCTGTAAACCAGGATCTACAGCAATGACCCAAACACCAGAAAAGTTACACCGAGCTCGATCTCGGTGATGTCCCAGGAGAAGTTAGCATGTCTTGAAACCCGCAACGAAATTAATCAGAAGATAATGTGAGGAAGTAAGAAAAGAACGTAATGCCTCTTCCCTCCTTTGCAAAGCGGGAGACCTGGAAAGCACCTAGGTGTATATCCTATAGAAATAGGGAAGCACCACGGTAATAGTATATTACGGGTCCTATGTGAGCTATGTTTGTTTTCAGTAATATGTATGGCAGAAACGTTTAAAAGCACGAAAATTCACCCTCGATGCCACGTGATCCGCATAGTAAACTACTCCCGACGTTACTTGTAAACAATTAAGCATATTATATCGCTCATTTTGCCAAATGCTACACTCCCAAAGTATTTGATGGGCGGTCTGATCATATTTGGCGTCAGCAGTTGAACACTGACAGAACGGTGACTCAACCAGCTTAAACGAATGTAATTTGCTCCTAAAGTTACCATATCCCGTAAGAAATTGAGCAACACAGTGATCAACCTCCAGCCAGGACATTCCCAGGCGTTCACGAACGTCTGGGAAAAACTGGTAGAGGTGGCGCCCTTTGATGGAAGTGTTCCAACGCAGCTGCCATTCGTCTAAAAGTTCTTCACGTACATTATCACGATACAGTCTGGCAATTCTATGGCGATCTCTTTCTAATAAAAACCTATCATCCATGCCATCCTTAGCCGAATAGTATAAAGCCGCACGTCTCTGAATTTCGAGGTCAACCGGGAGGACCCCTGCCATCACCGGCAGAGCCTCCGTGCTAACCGTCCTGTAGGCCTTGCATAAAAATATCAATGCAAGGCGTTGGTATGGCAGAAGACGCATAAAAGTAAAATTAATGCCGTGGAAATGAGAAGTCTGCGAAGTATAGCTGGAGTGAAGTTGATGGATAAAGAAAGGAACAGCGTGATAAGGGAACATTGTGGTATGACAGAAGATGTAGTGACTAAGATAGAAAAAGGGATGCTTAGATGGTTCGGACACGTGGAGAGGATGGATGAAAATAGACTGACGAAGCAGATATATGTGGCGAGAGTGAATGGGCAAACTGGTAGGGGTCGACCTCGGCGCACGTATGTCAATCAAATCGACGATCTTTTAGAAAAAGGCCAGGTCAAGAGTACCCTTAACCGGCGAAAGTGTATGAAAACAGTCATGAAAGTAGAAGAAGCGAAAGCTCTATGTCAGGATCGTAGCAAGTGGAAAGCCATAGTCTCTGCCTACCCCGATGGGAAACTAGCGTGATAATATGTATGTATATAAGATTGTAAAATCTTAGCAAGTAAGCCTGCAATATAATACGAAAAAAGAGACTAAGCCAGTGTCTATTTTCGTACTATTTGCCAATGTAACGAGTATAATGTTATGATGTAACCTAGACTGTAAATAGTAACATCATAATACAATCACACACTCTCATGCCACTCACCTTACGGCTCCCTACACTCTTCCGAATCTCCACCACCCCACTCGTATTACTCCTCACTCCTACCATATATACCGGTGGTACAAGTGGTACAAGTGGTGGCTACAAGGTGGTCACCCATCCGAGGACCAGCCATAGTGAAAGTTGCGTAACTCAGTGATCGTTTACATAGAACACTGCTGAGTCCGCGGGGCCACGAGCGCTTTATCTACATTTTCATCTCATCTGAGACGTATTAGGCCTTGCAATATTACAAAAGTGTTTGTATTACAATTACAATATTACATACAATACTTACAATACTCGTATTACTAAGATGTTATTTTGTGAGAAAATTAGCCTTTTTTAGAAGCGCTCGTGGCTCCGCGGTCTCAGTGTTCTGTAAACGATCACTGAGTTACGCAATTTTCACTATGGCTGGTCCTCGGATGGGTGACCACTTTGTGGCATTTACATTTGCGAGCGTTTCCGTGCTTCGGAAGGCACGTTAAGCCGTTGGTCCCGGTTGCCAGTGAAATGGCAGTCGTTAAGCCTGGTTGAAGGCTTTATGCGACTGTGTTTCTTTTTTTAATTGTTTGTTAGAGGGGAGTGGTAATTATAATCTGAGATAAGTCGGGCTAAAAGAATTTAACAGCAGGTAGCCACAACCTGCGTCTGTCTATTTCAACACGGCAATGACTCACCACCAATTACGTGGGACAGGAATCCTCACGGTGAAAAGTGGGCATATAATATGCCTCTGCCACCCCTTCGGGGATAAGGTGTGATGGATATTTATTTATTTTATTTACATAAGTATTTCAATACTTTGTTCTGCTTATGACTTAAAACCTTAATTACAATTAAAGAACTCCTTGTGTTGTTGTTCTTGTAGAATCACAGACTCGATTTCAATTTATTCTCCAAAGAGTGGAATGGTGCAGTAGCGACTGTCGTTGAAGACGAAGGGGAAGAGGTGTGGGGCAGTCTATGGACGATAGATCTTGACCAGATGGACAATCTAGACGAGTAAGTTTGGAACTCGTTATCCAAAATTACACCGAATGTGAATTCTGTGCAGTGCCGCTCAGAACAATACTAAGTAAACTTACTTCCAAGAAGCGCTTGTGGCCCCGAGGACTCATGGTTCTGTAAACGATCACTGAGTTACGCAACTTTCACTATGGCTGACCTCCTTATCCCCGAAGGGGTGGCATATTATGCGCCCACTTTTCACCGTATGTATTCATGTCCGTCGTAATAGGAGGTGAATCGATTACCGTAGCTGCGGCTACCTGCTGTTGAAATTTTTCAAGCCGCCCTTAATGCCTTCAACTTGGCTTAACCACTGCCATGTTAATGGCAACCGAGACCAACGGTTGAACGTCCCTTCTGAAGCACGGAAACGCTCGCAAAATACTACAAAGCGGTCACCCATCCGTGACCAACTAGAGCGAAATTGTTTAACGCAGTGATCGTTGACAAAACACTGAGTCAGCGGGCCACGAGCGAGTTAGGTAAACGAAACTAATGTTATTCTTCATATCTTACAGTCAAGAAGGAGTACATATAGGTTGGTACTTCGCTAAGAACGTGACCGTGTCAACGCCGGACGGGAATCAGATATTGGCACGGACATACGAAATAATTGATACTCCTCCCAAAATACCAAAAGGCGAGGACTTACCATTTGAAAGACGACCATCGAGTACCTACCTTGCGGTAAATATAAATACTTTAAACGTTGCCTCTTTTAATAATACCTATATTGGTACAACCTTCCTAGTTAGTTACAAACGCTTCTTAGCACTAAGAGTGTAGGTTAAGGTTTTTAATATAGGTAGATAGTCTCAGTATTTTTCTTTATTTTTTCAATTAAGTTGGGATACTTAGATTTCCAAAATAGATAGCAGTAAATTAGAGACGGAGCAAATTTAAATTTAAATAGCAAATTAAGCACATGTTTTGCAACTTCAGTGTGAGGTAGGTAAATATTTGAAAACAATGAAAGTAAGCTTATAGCGCCAAATGTTTTTTTCTCAAACATGCATGGAAATACTGTCATTATTTCGAAAAAATAATACGCGAAGTATCGCATTTACGGAAAATCAAAATGAAATTCATTGCTGGAGTGTTTTTTGAATTTGGAACATTACAATGCTCCAGCAATGTTGTATGAAACTGCGTGCTGGGGTTATTAGATACTCTTTGATTGGATTTCTGATAATAATCTTCTACAGCGGACGCTTACTACGAGTATATTATTTTCTAAAATAAGTACAATTTTCTTTTTTTATGAATTGGAGTGTAGGATTCTGGGACATAAAAGTTCTGTTAACGTGATATAAATAATAAATAAATATTCTGGGACACTTTCACACAGCACAATCTAGCCCAAACTAAGCTATAAGCTTGTGCTATGGGATCTAGACAACTGATAAAGAATCTTAAATATTTCTAAATACATACATATATTTTACATAGGAAACAACTAAACTCCGAAACAAACTTTTATGGATCACACAAAAATTTGTTCTGATCCGGGAATCGAGCCCTAGAGCTCAGCGCGGCAGTCGCAATTAGGTACATTTTTTTAGATTTTTTGCTGCGTACTTAAGGAAAATAAAAAATATTATCTTCTAGTAGGTAGGTAATTCCCCAATATGGCTAATTGTAACTTTGATTTATTTCCATGCATTCTTTTGAGAAAAGCACTATAAATGCCTCGGCCAGAATGGCAATTGCTTGTCTCTTATTAGTGAAGTCCTGGCCTACGGCTCGGCCTTCACATTCATACTCGACCGGCAATTGCCTATTTTCCGGCCTTTGCAATAATGTACTATTCTCAAACATGCATGAATATTATTTTCGAAAGAAGTACGCGCGAAGAATATTACTGTTGTTTTGTTGCATTTACGGACAAAGAAAATCCAATTCGTTGCTGAAGTGTTTTATTGAATTTGGAACATTACAACTCTCCAGCAATGTTGTAGGTTCTTATCAAACGGCGTGTTGGGTTTGACACTCTTTAATTGGATCTCTTTTCAATAACTAATTGACGCCTGATTCAATTAGTTATTTAAAAGAGCGTTAGTTATTAACATGGCGGAAATCCATTTTAAAAAACTATTATTATTTTGTTTTAAATGTCATTATTGCAATATTCCGCTTTTTTAAAATGTCGTACGATGTCGACACGTGTTTCGCCTACACACGAGGCATTATCAAAACTGTTTGGCAGCTATGGATCTCTTTTATCATACTTGGCATTGTGTGGGATTCTTGGATATAAAAGTTGTGTCAATGTGTTATCAATTGTAAATAAATCAATATTCTGGAGCACGTTTTCACACAGTGCCGTCAAGCCCAACCTAAGCTTAAGCTTGTGCTATGAGATCTAAACAACTGATAAACATACTTACTTAAATATTTTTAAATTAATACCTACATATTATACAAAAGAAAGACCCCCAATTCCGAAACTAACATTTGTGAATTACGCATATATATGTTCTGACCCGGGAATTGAACCCGAGACCTCAACGCGGCAGTCACATACACTACCACGTAACCACTTACGCCACCGAGGCAGTCAATATTGAATGACAGTGCGATTTTCCATCTTGCCGCGTAAAATCTACTGAAGTGAAATCAATAACATTTTCTTTTAGTCACTACATCAAACTTTTATTATTAATTCGTGTTTTATTTCCCTGTATTCTTTTGAGAAAAGTATACCTATGCGTCGGCGGAAATGGCAATTGCCTGTATGTAGTATATAGCGTCCTTGCCAAGTTGTCGTAAAAACATGATGTACGTGTGGTTTATATAAATCGTGTGTGTGTAATTAAAGTATATTTCACAGCAATAAACCAAGGTGTTTTTAAAAATTTACACAGACACGTACAATTATTTTGCACGTAGGAATACCTATAGCAAAGTACCTAGATGTCCGCAAGAATTTTATTACGTATCTTTTAATATACAGTACAATACAGCCGTCATTGTAGTCTCTATTATTGAGCTCTCGAGACGTATGTTCGAGACTTTTCTCGAACATACGTCTCTTCCGAGGATATTGAGACTGGCCTGCAACGGGAGTATTGCTTTCTGAAGAGAGGGTACAAGGAAGCAAGGAAATTTTTAGCCGTGTATGTTTTTTTTTTCAGGTAATAGCAATCGGTGCCGTTGAATCACGACTACCAGCGGATTACATTGGATCTATCTTTGCATTTTCTAGTAACGGTCGACTAGGTTCGCCAGAAAGAAGAAAACAATTAGGATATCCATTTTAAAGGTGGAGATGAAAAGTACCTACAAATCAAAAGGTGTAAATTTTCTGTTTTCAAATAAATTATTATCATAACCTTATTTTTTCATTAGTAATGAATGCACGCGGCTTTACCTGCGTTGTGAATTTTTCCAAAAACCGTTTCCCGCAACAACCATTATAGCAAATTCTGTCTTAAAGCGAATTTGTCGTAAACAGAATCCGTCGTAAACAGAATCTGTCGTAAGTACGATCTGTCTTAAACAGAATCTGCTTTAAACCGAATAATCCGTATATACTGTTGATTGATGTCACTTGATGGAACTTGCTACACATTTTGAAAACACAAATTGTACTATTTAACCTGACTGGTTTCGCCTTCGATCCGGTTTCGGTTTGAAAATGCCGTAAGGCGAAACTGGTCAGGTAAAAAAGTAAATTTCGTGATATAGTAAAAGTGTTTTTAATCAAATGGAATAATCCTTATTTCGATTCCACTCACCTGCTACTTAGATCTCCGCACCGTTCAAGCTTCGGTGGCGCAGTGGTAATGTATGTGACTGCCGCATACTGAGGTCTCGAGTTCGATCGGGTCGGAATCCTGTTGTTGCACACACTACAAACCGTCGTCCTATAAACTGCGCTATATAAATAAATGTAATACACTATGTCCAGACATAGTGTTTTATTGTTTTTAATTATTTATTAATACCACCATGGCCTTAGATCTTGATCAAAATGTGTAAAGAGATAGCGATGGCGTTAGCATCTTAAGTTGGATTGTAGCGACATACGAAGCTTTGGGAAATGTGCACCTTTAGGAGTCAGAATTGTTTTTTAACCATTGTAAAATTTTATTCCTTTCAATAATGACCAAAAAAGTAAAGTCGACGACCGACTATGACTAATCTATACTACGACGATCTACTAATCTATCAACTAGAATTTTAGAATTATTGTCAAGTTTTGGCCGAAATAACAATTTTAGAGTGGTCACATAATTATCGTGATCTGTCATTTTAAACTGACATTGACAATAAATTGACAGTCTGAGAACAACAAATGCTGTCACGTAATTCGCTTTTAGCCTAGCTTTTTCAGAAAGCCGTAACGTGGCGGAGCAATAGTATCGCCACAAGAACGAAAAAGAAATAAAAAAAAGCCGTAACGTAATTTAAATAATCAACTCTGCAACTACACTACAATATTAATCTGTGATATGAATTGAATTGAGGCATACTTTTTTTTTCAACGTGCGTTTTTCACGGATTTTCTTATTGAGAACCTAACATTTTCCTCAGATGAATAGTATAAACGTAAATGTAACATATAATAAATTTAGCAAGAATAAACACCGACGTTCGAAAAGAGATAATGGTGCTAGTTAAAGCCATACACAAATTTTTAATCATCGATATGTATTGTATTGACCAAATACTGACAATTGAATCAAAATGTGTGGTCTAATAAATAAAACTCGCTATTAAATGCCAGGGTAAGACAATTTATGTGAGCACAAAAATATAATTATCCAGAAAATATTGTTTTCATGTTATTGTACAGAATCTGTCTATTTTCAATCAATCAATTCAGACTCAATACTTGCATACAAAAGTTTGCAAAGCATGTCGATGAACTGTGTATTTGCGTTTTCGTTATTTTTATTGTTGCTAGTAGCTCTCAACATTTATTTCTTTTACATTCTAAGTACTGATCGTAAACCTGCTAGTTTTACTTACAACCTTCCTTCAATAAAATCTGACCCCATACCACCACACATCAGAGAAATAAATGAATATTTAAATCAGTTACCTAGTCAATATTATAAAAAAAAATCTAAATTCAAACTCATACAAAAAGATTTGATCAGTTTGTTTCAATTTTATGAAACAAATATAGAAAAAGTTTGGCACAGTATTGAAAATGTAAGTATTCAGAGAAGAATCTGAGATTACTCATACTCAAATACATTTCCTGATACATTTTGTTTGCTACTGCAGAGGCTTTATGCACTACAATGTTTAAATGTAAACCTATATATGTATGGCTACTTTACATTTCAAATAATTTCAGTGGGCCGATGAAGAGTCTTTATTTCCTTATAAGAATGGGTCCTCAGGTCAAATACTGCATGCCTTGCGAACTGCACAGATAGCATTAGTTGACAATGCACCAAAAGGAACACAATTAAAGTTGCTCCTTGTTTTAGAGGTGTGTATATTTTTTTATAATGTGATGGGTATATTTCTCCTATTATATGTATACAAAGACATTTAGTCTATGTAGATCAAAACTGTAGGAATCCTTGTGGGCTTAAACTTTAATGTATTATGAGACTACAAAGATATTTATTTACTGTGCTGAACCCAACCAAGATCTTCAGAATCCAAGCCAAGATGACTTGCACTTGTATATTGCACCTGACTAACAGATGAGACTAAATTGCGATATTAAGAGGGGTAAGGAGGTCAGGCAATAGTAGCTAATAAAAAATAAAAGGCTCCTAGCAGCCAGTGAACACAGACCCCAGGCTCCTAATACAGATTTGATTGCCGGGTCGGAAGAAATATTTGTGTGATCCACAAATGTTGCTTTCGGATATAAGGTGTTTCCTATTTATAATATGTGTATATTTAGGAAAACATAAGTATGTTTATCAGTCGTCATAATCCCATAACACAAGCTTATATTAGCTTACTTTGGGCAAGATGGCATTGTGTAAAAAAATGTCCTACAATATTTATATTTAAATATGTCCTACAGATTTCTTGTCTCTAACTAAGATTTCAATTTATTTCAAATCAAAGTGTTACACAGTATTTATTTTATTACAGTAAGTGTCTATTCATGATGTCATTGTGCTAGAACATGAAAGATCCAAAAAAATGATCCTATTCTCCATTTTAAATTTTGAATACAACCAATACTTAAATCTGACATGCATGCACACAGTCATTTTTATAGAGATTTAATAATTATTTGTTACATTACAGGGGCAACAAAAGCTTTATTTCAAACCAAAGAGGTATGATCTAAGTCATGTAATAAGTGGCAACATTTATGCTGGATTTGATCGTCATAATTCTGAAGTATTGACATATTACCTGGCAATGGTGTTGAACTATAAATGGGTTGCACCATCAGTTACAAGGCGGATTCATCTGAATAAGGATATTTTATCACATGCCACTAATGGATTAAAACAGACTATGATAAAGAATGGTAATAATCATATTATGGTATAAATAGAATGGTAAAAATGGTAAAATGAAGCGCTCGTGGCCCCGCGGTCTCAGTGTTCGGTAAACGATCACTGAGGTACGCAACTTTCACTATGGCTGGTCGTCGGATGGGTGACCACTTTGTGGCATTTACATTTGCGAGCGTTTCCGTGCTTCGGAAGGCACGTTAAGCCGTTGGTTGCCAGTAAAATGGCAGTCGTTAAGCCTGGTTGAAGGCCTTATAGGCGGCTTAAAAAATTTCAACAGCAGGTAGCCACAGCCTGCGTCTGTCTATTTCAACACGGCAATGGGCTCACCACCTATTACGTGGGACAGGAATCCACACGGTGAAAAGTGGGCATATAATATGCCTCTGCCACCCCTTCGGGGATAAGGCGTGATGGATATTTATTTTATTTATTTATTTATGGTAATAATTAGTTATTACACCTTTTATCTTTCTTATTTTCAATGTTTTCTTTGATTATTGTTTTACTTTATTCCAAGTGAGTTTGGAGGGCAAGTTGAAGAATCTCCTAAACTAAAGTACTTAATGGCTCTCCTTTTTTGAATTGTGTGGAATTACTGTTGTCAAGGTCCCCTCTATTTCACCACTCGGGCTTCGTTGCGTACCTTTACTGACATTGTCACATCTCACCAGCATCACCTCACCTAACTGGGTTAATCAAAATGAACAAATACAATCACACACTCCATTACAAATGCGGGTGGCGATTAAATGAATCAGGTATGACCTAGAAAGTTCCTGAGATCTGGTCTTATCAAACTGGTCCTCAAACATTTATGTATTAACCAAACCAACCTATTACAGTCCACTCTGTTTATGGTCCACCAATCTGGAGTGTCCTACCCTCCTTAATTAAAGAGTAGCCCCTATGCGTACGAGTTAAAGATTGCACTTCACCTTGATGATTTATAGACATACTTTCATTAAAGTTATGTTTTAGAAAAAGGATCAATGTGTATTTATGGGAAATGTTATTATTGTAAAGCAAACGAAACTGTATGCCCAGATGAAAAGAGTGAAATTGAAGGTGCTGCTATATTATACTTAGATAAGCAGTTCAAGATGCACAAGTCTCCCTGGAGACGTTCTTACAATAGAAAGAAAATGGATTGGGAAACTGATAATAACTTTTGTAAGTAAGTAATTTTTATTAATTCTACAAGTTTTGTTTTGTAGCAGAAAAAAGGATCCTCTGACTGTCTCCAGAGTTTATCTATCTTTTTTACTGATTTCAAATCGGTTCCAAAATTTATGTGTGAAAGGGGACACACAAATTCAATTTTATGTTGTTTTGTTTTAGTAGATAGCTTGGTAGTAATTTGGATTGACTGTCAGGGGCATCATTAATATTTGGGGTTTTACGGTGTTGTTGGACGCGAGTACTGTGTAACCTCCCCAACATCCTATGGGCATCTGTAGAAGAATCTGGTCTGTCAGACAGCAGGTGAGGTTTACATGGAGTTTGGAGAACTTAGTGAAGCTGATTTAAAGCCGATCCGCATGACACTAACAAATGAGGGATTTTTAGAAAGATGAACAAACTTTGTTAATGCAAATATGTACAAATTAAGGTAGTGTCGTATGAACCGGCTATCATTTTTCAAGAGCCTATAAGGCATGAGCGTAACTTTTAGGTATTAGTGGTATGTATAAATAATGTAAATTGGCAACATTTAAACTGATGACTTCTTGACCTGTTAGAATAACTAATGAATGTTACTGTCTGAACCGGCAATCGTTATGCAATACAAAACAAATATGCACATTTAATTAACTCAACTGGATTGAAATGATCATCAAACAGCATTTTGTAGGAGAAATATTGTTCCATTAATTTAGATTTAACATCAATAGCTCGTCGGAAAAAAAATCCACAGCGGCATTGTCGTAAACAGTGCATGTGGACTTTTGCAGCAACAGAGGAATACACAACAATGCAAACATCAATGCAGTCCACGACCACCTTGAGGCTGCGCAGCCGACCTTATTTTTCTTGAAGGATACAAAGATATCATGCCCGACCGATACATCTTACTTATGTACCCTGGCTACAAGCTGGAGGACAAATTCAGGCGACAAGCCGGGGTATGTATGTACGTCCGGGATGATATCTGCTGTCGCCGTCTTTAGAGCCTCGCCTCGACGACAGACACCTGTCTACACCATAGGTACGCGTGGATCACGGAGGCCACACCCAGAGAGGTCTCACAGCTATGATGCGGATACAGTTCGCCTCTTTGACCACTTTGACTGCTACAAATTACTGACAAAGTAATTGAGCAGTATCCCTCTGCAAAGATAGGGATTCTGGGGGATTTAAACGGTCATCATATTGATTAGTTGGGTTCCCAGCAGAAATTTGCCCTGACGTATGGGTTCACCCAACTGGTCGATTCTCCCACGAGGATACCAGATAAGGAGAACGAGCAGAGTGCTTTGCTAGACATCCTGCTGACTACGCGTCCGGACGGATACACTGCCTCTCGCAAGGTTTGAACCACTCCGGCCCAAGGAGTAGCGACATGTATGGCACGAAGCACCCTTTGTTAATCCAGCAACGTAATACCACTAATACTTAGCTGAATTTTACCATAAATCATAAAGTCCTAAAGGCTGTGGGGACGACACAGCCGCGACAACGCGCGGTACAATAAAAATAATACCAAAAACAAAAGCGTTTTTGACTCGTAATTTTACTCTAAGCCTTTGTCGACACTAGTATCAAGTTATATCTGCGGTATGGCCGTGGGTGCAGGGTTTACTGCACCGGGTTAAGGATTACCTACAAAAGTCAATAAGCACTATAAGTCGGCAGACTGGAATGGACTGCGAGAGTTCCTTGTGTCATACCCGTGGCGGCGACTTTGCTTCATTTCAGACGATGTGGACTCCTGCGCTGCAGCAGTTGCTGAGGGGATCTTAGCGGGCATGGAATTATAAATTCCTTACCGCTAGATTCCCGCAGGGGTCAAAAAGCGACGGTGGCTTAATCGGTTGTGCAAAGAATCTAGATTGCTGAAGGACTCTTTCTGCAGCAACCATGACATCAATATCTCTGAAGTAAAATGAGATAGATCTGAGAGTCTACAGTATGGGGTTCTTGAAAAGCGGTCTTAAAAGGTTTTTGCAAGGTCGGCAGGTGTTGCCTCTGGTGTTGCAAACGTCCATAAGCTACGGTGACTACTTTCCACCAGGCCTTTGCTTGTATGCCACCTCAGTGATATAAGAATTTTAAATTTATGTGAAATTTTACAAACAGATTGCAATTTTTTTTTCATCCATTAATTTGCAGGTGCACCGAGATGATTGGGATAGGGTGTAAGGGCCTTCACAGCCTATCCCAACCATCCCAAACTAATCTGCTTATTAAGTTAATGTAAAAGTAGTCTATAATTATTTGTCATTTTACAGGAAAGTCGCACTCACGCTGAGTACGAAAAGAATACTCAATTTGATAGACATTTGTATAATTGATTTCTTGATACAAAACGGTGATCGACACCGTTACGAAGTGTACAAGGATCGAGTTCTACTTTTGGACAATGGTAAAGGACTTGGGAACCCGATGGTTGATGAGATGGATATTTTGGCACCACTATACCAATGTTGCATGTAAGTAAATATAGGATTTTACTAAAGTTACCTAGTAAGGATTAGTATCGTTACTAATATTAAATAAATAAAAATAAATATCCATCACGCCTTATCCCCGAAGGGGTGGCAGAGGCATATAATATGCCCACTTTTCACCGTGTGGATTTTACCTGTCCCACGTAATAGGTGGTGAGCCCATTGCCGTGTTGAAATAGACAGACGCAGGTTGTGGCTACCTGCTGTTGAAATTTTTCATGCCGCCCATAAGGCATTCAACCAGGCTTAACGACTGCCATTTTACTGGCAACCGGGACCAACGGCTTAACGTGCCTTCCGAAGCACGGAAACGCTCGCAAATGTAAATGCCACAAAGTGGTCACCCATCCGAGGACCAGCCATAGTGAAAGTTGCGTAACTCAGTGATCGTTTACAGAACACTGAGACCGCGGGGCCACGAGCGCTTCCACTAATATTATAAATAGCAAAGTAACTTTGTTTGTCTGTTTTTCGCGCTTTCACGCCAAAACTACTGTAACGCGGGCGGAGCCGCGGGCATCAACTAGTGTTCCTATAAATCTATATTAATATAGCTTAAAAGTTTGTTTGATTGGTTGAACGAACACGTCAATCACGGAGCTACTGTATGAAATAGAAAAAATATTTTTGTCTTGTTTTGTTGCATAGCTTATTTTTCGAAGAAAGCTTCTAAGAAGGAAGGAGGTCTAAGGCTATGTGGGTCGGGTCCGTATTGGGTTGCATACATATTAGAGGCATAACTTAAAACTGCATAACGTTTTTTGGCATACTCTTCGTTTCGCATAACGTTCAAACAGAGTAAATTATTAGGCATACTTTATTTTCCCATAACTTTTTAAAAATAAAGATAAACCGGCATAAAAATTATTCGCATAATTTTTTTTACAAAAACGATTACTAATTATAACATTTATTGGCATCTCACTCACTCTCGCAGAAAGATTACAAGCCATATATATAGAATACCTACCATAATGTTAACGAGTACATATTTTTATATCTAAGATTGAACTGTCTAAGATTGAAATGCCTACTAAATAAAAATGTCGATAGTCACTATACTGAAGTTCAAAATTTCAACACATATATATAAATAAAATACAAAACGAGCGATTCTATTCTGGCGCATCGCCGGCCGCTGCCGCGGCCCGCTCGCATCGCTCGCTCGGCTCGCGCGTTGTGGTCACAAGCGACCTAACACTCCTCCTCACTTCGCTCGTCGTCGTACCTATTTACGAATTTGCTCAAGACTAGTCTAAAAAAAATAACACTTAAAATATTGTTTTATATGTTACAGCTTAAAAACTTGGCTATGAGTGAGATGATTATTTACAATGGTGTCTTATCATTTCTTAAATATTCTTAGTTAAATTATTATTCATTTATGATTTAAACGGTTATCCATACCTCCATTATGCGTTTTGTATTTTATGATAAATTATCTTTAGGCGTATAACAATTATACCCTTTACATTTATGCTGATTAAAATTATGATAAAAGAATTAGAGTAAGTTAATGTTATGCCAATAAAACCATTATGCGTTTATAACACTGCTTATCATAATTTATGCGAGAAAATTTTTGCTGAAACTGTTATGCCAAACTACATTATGCTGAAAAAAAATATGCTATCGAAAGGGCACCCATGTGGGTTAGTATTGGGTGGCATAAATTTTAGAGGCATAACTTAAAACTGCATAACGTTTTTTGGCATTCTCTTCGTTTCGCATAATGTTCAAACAAAATAAATCATTAGGCATACTTTATTTTCCCATATTTTTTTTATAATAATGATATACCCGCATAAAATGATTACGCATATGTTTTTTTTACAATAAAGATATATTCATAACATATATTGGCATCTCACTCACTCTCGCATAAAGATTACAAGTCATACATATAGAATACCATAATGTTAACGAGTACATATTTTTATTTTTATATCTAACCTTGAACTGCCTAATATTGAAATGCCCACTGATTAAAAATGTCGTTTGTATATATACTGAAGTTCAAAATGTAGAATAAATAAATAAAATACAAATAGAAGTAGGTAGATTAAAACGAGCGATTCAGTTCAAGCGCATCGCCGGCCGCCGCCGCGGCCCACTCGCTTCGCTCGCTTTGCTCGCTCGGCTCGCGCGTTGTGTTCACAAGTGACCTAACACTCCTCCTCGCTTCGCTGGTCGTCGTACCTATTTACGACTTTACTCAAGACTAGTCTAAAAAAAATAACACTTGAAATATTGTTTTAAATGTTACAGTTTACAAACTTGGCTATGAGTGAGATGATTATTTACAATGGTGTCTTAATATTTCTCAAAATATTCTTATTCAAATAAATAATTTTTTTTTATTAATATAATATTTATTTAAATAATTATCCATACCTCCATTATGCGTTTTGTATTTTATGATAAATTATCTTCAGGCGTATTACAATTATACCATTTACATGTATGTTGATTAAAATTATGATAAAAAAATTAGAGTAAGTTAATGTTATGCCAATAAAACCATTATGCGTTTATAACACTCTGCTTATCATAATTTATGCGAGAAAACTTTATGCTGAAACTGTTATGCCAAACTACATTATGCTGGAAAAAAAATGCTATCAAAAGGGCTCCCAGGCTATATATATCATAACACTGCTACTCAAAACAGCGGAGCAGTAATCATAAATGTCAAGAAATCGGGCAAATTTTCATACATTATTGTAAAATGAATATACTACGGAATGTATGGGTTATATAGATGCCACAGGCGTTCGAATTCTGTGACGGGCGAATTCGAAACCGTTTAATACAGGATACAAAGTAGTAGCTTGTATGTTAATCCACAGTGTTAGCTACCTCCACACCAAAGTAGTGTCACACCGAATTTTTTTTATGCATCATTGTAGAATTTATAAGCGTCGGGATTAAATAGGTGCGACGGGAGGTCGAAATATTCCACGGGCGAAGCTGTGGAGGTCGTCTAATACTAATCAAAGCTAAGGAGCTTGTTTGTTTGGTTGAATGCGCTTATCTCAGAAACTACTGGTAGGATTTGAAAAATTCTTTTTGTGTTAGATAGCCCATTTATCGAGCTACTTCATCATCACGCTACTTCCCTGGATAGCGAAGCAGATAAATGTCGACAAATCGGACCAATTTTAATGCATTATTGTAGAATTTATAAGCGACGAGATTAAATTCGAAGTATGTCACGGGCGAAGCCTTTTTTTCGGGTTTACCTATATACTTTAGCATGGAACGCTATAGTTTAAAACTTCATTGAATTTTACAGTTTATCTCGCTCAACATGGGAAACATTGGTATTGCTATCTGGCGGCAGTCTAACTGAAACTTTAAATTTATTGGCGTCATTGCATGGAGAAATGCTCGCAGCTGAAGACCATTTTCGAGCCATTGAACGTCGACTACTGAAAGTATATGCTACGGTACAATATTGTATCGGGAAACATGGCAGTGCCAAAGTTTTTAAGAATACAGTTTAATTCGAAAATCAATTTTGTTGTTATTTATTACGGGTAGAATCTATGATGGAGTATTGGAGTGTAGGTACACAACACATAGGGTTTCTTATCAAATCCTTAACGTGTTCTGAGCCTTAAAAAAGTCGCATGACGTCATAACTTTTCTGAAATCTTTTAATTGTAGCGCTCGCGTGAAACTTCTTTATCGACGTTGAGAGAAATTTTATAGCTGTAAAAAACATCACGTTTTTTGGTTACGCGCCATGTTGTTTTGAACTGAAACTTCTTTATCGACGAATGAGAGAAATTTTATAGCTGTAAAAAATGTCGTAAAGAGTGCTTTGGTACGCACACATTTGTTTTTTCACGCTCCTTTACCTTTGATAATAGGGAAGTGACGGCTATCGGCCTGTAATTGGACGGGTCGGATTTGTCACCCTTCTTAGGCACAGGATGTACATGCACGGTCTTCCATGAAGTCTAGGGAGCCAAGGGACTTGTTTCATGGAAAAGGAAAGCTTAAAAAGACGTGTAAGTACCGGACAAAATTCGGTACTGCACTGCTTAAGTACCACCGCAAGTATACCGCCTCCAGTACCTTAACAGTGGAGACAAATACTCATAAATCCTGATAGGTTCACTTTTTTTGAACATGGAGACACGAGTACTGTCAAAATCCTGATGGACCCATTCTCGCAATCGTGGAGACAAAAAGATGAATGAATCCCGTTGGACCCACCAATGGAACATTCCAGTGGAACCAACAGTCCCGAACCATGCGGTATGAACGTATTTTGCTGCATGTAATGAAAGGAGGTTGAAATTTTTAGCGATTTCCGAAATGGTTATAGCGGGGCTACGGTCATGAAATGCTAGCTGTATGAGCGATGTGGGGTGCAACGGGAGTTACAAATTTAGAACTCTACGTAAATACTGCTGAATGGGTTTTAATGAAACTTTAAGGTAAATATAGCTTATACATCAAAACTTCACCACGCAGGTGGAGCCGCGGGCATCAACTTGTTCTATTCTACTACCTCCTTGAGAAGACGACTGTCAGACCAAAGAGAACAGATTAGTAAAGAAACCTTACTATCCCGCTCCGTCACGTTGATTAAACGTGTTTTTATACGTATATATAAGCTAATTAGGCTTATAATTAACTGTACGTTAATTATAAGCCTAATAAAACTTTTATTAAGGTGGGTTCAGACCTGCCGGGATGTGTGTGTATTAAAATGAGTCAACCAAATCAGCCTATGGCAGTATACTGTTGAATTTGAGCCACTCCTAATTTTCGCCATGCCAGGTAAAATGTTTTTTACATGTGGTACCCCAACGGTCTTCAACACACTGGGGTTAACGGTGATGAGGAATTAACTCTAACTCAAATCGACTAAAATCATACATTGTTCGTTTATGACTGTACGTGGTCAAGGCATTAGGTATTCGTAAGTCTTTTACTAGTATTACCTTGGCGACCCCTGTTTGTTATTTGGGAGTTTGAGATAAATTTGCCATTTCTCTGTGCCAATCACTGCGAAAGGCAAGAGGGTATCAGCGCGAGAGATGTATAGTGGACTACCATACCTCATCTCGCGGTGGCACTTCCTGGCACCGTAAGATATCTCGTGTACCTACCGTCCGAGCAAGGCGCGAGACATCGCGAGCCTGTACTAGTTCTCGCACATCACTTCTTTGCTTCTTGCTCTGTTTGGCTAGTCTAAATCCACCTTTAAATTAGTTAATCACTGTCACCGAATAAGTAATAGTGTCCACGATTAAGTATTACTTGATTTAAATAACAAAACAGTTGTATCACAGTAACACAATTTAAAGTCATTCCATTATTTTCTAGTCGATGTTGTAACGTGACGGAGCAATGCTTTTTAAGATATTAATATTCCTTACCTTTAGTTTTTTTACAATTATCAAATGTGACCCTATCATAGAAAGTAGTAATAATGCAACAACAAGTTCGTTTTATTATTTCGCATATGGCAGCAATTTATTAGCTAAAAGGCTACTCCTCAAAAATCCATCAGCGGTATTTTACAGTACAGCTAAACTTGCGGTGAGTAGTGGTTTTGTTATAAGCATTAAGTACCAGCATCTTTGAGCAGGTCTGGGGTCCAAAGTTCGAGTTTTTAGACTTTGACACACTTGCTGACAATTCTACATGTACGTTATCGCAGTACGCGACTAATAAATTAGAGTAGTTACGCAAACAGGTTTCCCTTTTCCGTGGTTTCATTGGATGACTCATTGATGGCTGGGACAACAAAAATCACAAGTTAACCATGGCTCTAGTGTTGCCTAACTTTAAATTCATTTTTTTTGATCTTATTATAATTTTTCATTCAATTTACACACAAACTGGAATGAACATGAACATGCATGACGATCATGCATACCTGCTTAATTCTTTAGCACTCTGTATTTAAAGACTGTAGTGGGCGTTAAATCCTTCCAACCACCTTAATTTATCTTCTAATTTGTTTCGGTGCCTGTTCAAAGACACTCTCAAACCATGATTTTATCAAGTTCGAGCTCCGTGAAACTTTTCTGGTATTGGTTATAGCTGTAGATCCTGGTTTACAGTCACAGTAATAGGAGTGTGGATAAGAGATATCGTTCATTGCCAGTGGTCCACTTGCGTGGTTTCCTGAGTAGACCACGGACGAATATTTTTCCCGTGGTGCACCTGGTATCCACCCAGATGAACCACGCAAGTAGACCACGGGGTATAATGGGGTAGGTATATGTACCTACCTAAAGAATGGAATAACAATGTATGTTTTTTTTAACAGAACTATAGATTAGACTTCAACGTCTATGCTCCCTTTTGGAATGGCGCCGTGGCGACAATAGTAGAAGATGAGGAAAGTGACGTGTGGGGTACCCTTTGGAAGATTAATATTGATCAAATTAAATATCTAGACGAGTAAGAACTCATTGTAAATTAAATTGTTTGTATTAGATAAACGCAGGGTTGGACGTATATGGACGAAATCATTCTAGCTACGGATCGGATCCTTATCTATTTATCTGAGGGCATGTGCAGGGTTGGACGTATGTGGACGAAATCATTCTAGCTACGGATCGGATCCTTATCTATTTATCTGAGGGCATGTGCAGGGTTGGACGTATGTGGACGAAATCATTCTAGCTACGGATCGGATCCTTATCTATTTATCTGAGGGCATGTGCAGGGTTGGACGTATGTGGACGAAATCATTCTAGCTACGGATCGGATCCTTATCTATTTATCTGAGGGCATGTGCAGGGTTGGACGTATGTGGACGAAATCATTCTAGCTACGGATCGGATCCTTATCTATTTATCTGAGGGCATGTGCAGGGTTGGACGTATGTGTACGAAATCATTCTAGCTACGGATCGGATCCTTATCTATTTATCTGAGGGCATGTGCAGGGTTGGACGTATGTGGACGAAATCATTCTAGCTACGGATCGGATCCTTATTTATTTATCTGAGGGCATGTGCAGGGTGGGACGTATGTGGACGAAATCATTCTAGCTACGGATCGGATCCTTATCTATTTATCTGAGGGCATGTGCAGGGTGAGACGTATGTGGACGAAATCATTCTAGCTACGGATCGGATCCTTATCTATTTATCTGAGGGCATGTGCAGGGTGGGACGTATGTGGACGAAATCATTCTAGCTACGGATCGGATCCTTATCTATTTATCTGAGGGCATGTGCTGGGTTGGACGTATGTGGACGAAATCATTCTAGCTACGGATCGGATCCTTATTTATTTATCTGAGGGCATGTGCAGGGTGGGACGTATGTGGACGAAATCATTCTAGCTACGGATCGGATCCTTATCTATTTATCTGAGGGCATGTGCAGGGTGGGACGTATGTGGACGAAATCATTCTAGCTACGGATCGGATCCTTATCTATTTATCCAATCCTGGCAATTAAAATACGTGTACCAACTAAACCCTTGACCGATTTTGATGAATAGGTATAGCCTGAACTCTAGGAAAGGAATTTGAACGGAAACCTAGAACGGAGTCCCCATCAGCGTGAACGTCATAGTCTTTAGCAGATGTATTGCGTGGTTGACGTGAGAAAGTCTGTATAGGGTTTGTGGGAAATGACCTGCATATAGCGGTCATAGGTTGGCGACCAAAGGTCAGGGTCCACCGGTTTTCCTTTCAATGGTGTACCAAGTTCCATACACACAGCCATGAGACACTGTTTGGTTTTAGTTGGTTCGACTCCGACATGGACATCTCACCTTTGGGTCAGGTGACCCGTGGAGCTCCTGGAGTTTCACACGTTGAAAAAGTAGGTACTGTGACGACCTTCCGGAGTCAACAGTAACATGAGTACGAGGTGTGGGCTTGCAACTGTCCGGTACTGGAAACACTGCTAGTCCACGCCTGAGATAGGGACGTTGGGATACACTGGTACCTATTTCAAATACAAACAAATAACACTGAACTGAAGGAAAATGTTTATTTTGGTTTATATCGAGATATTTTGTTACAAGGAACTTTAATATACCGTTCACAAACGCAACTGTTGTTATTGAACTGATTTTTACTGGTGGCGATCAGCAGCGAAGTGGTCGATCAGCCATCCAATCTTCTAAGAAGTGACATCAGCCTCTTAGCTTAAGCTCTTTTATTTTCAGTTCTTTATTTTTTTAATAATTGTTTCTTTGCCTAATGGCTATCGCAGCGACCAGCCAGCACGCTTGGCCCCATACTGTGATATGCGTTCTCCGGATATAACAAGGAGACGAATACCACAGTACCAATAATTTCCTAGCTGTTCCTAATTTTGTTTCACAGACAAGAAATCCCCGAATGGTATTACCCTAAGAATGTGACAGTCACGAAACCTGATGGAACACAAGTGCCCGCACGAACGTATCAGGAGTTCAACAAGCCTAGGAAAATGGCGGTAGGGGAAGACTTACCACTCGACAGACGTCCGTCTAACACTTATCTAGCGGTTAGTAGATAAATTGTTGAATTGCATTTACAAAGTAACAGTAAAATAATATAACATAGTATCAATAAAAAATAAATATCCATCACGCCTTATCCCCGAAGGGGTACCCACGTAATAGGTGGTGATCCCATTGCCGTGTTGAAATAGACAGACTCAGGTTGTGGCTGCCTGCTGTTGAAATTTTTCAAGCCGCCAGGGGCCTTCAACCAGGCTTAACGACTGCCATTTTACTGGCAACCGGGACCAACGGCTTATCGTGTCTTCCGAAGCACGGAAACGCTCGCAAATGTAAATGCCACACATGGCAGTTATTTAAACAAGTTGAAGGCCTTATGAAAAATTTTAACAGCAGGTCGTCACAACTTACGCCTGTCCATTTCAATACGGCAATGGCTCACCACTTTAAAAAATGGCGTAAGGTGAAACCGGTCAGGTTAGAAAGTAAATAATGTTGAATAGTACAAAAATATTATATGTAGTGTATTAAAGTAGATACTTCCTCTCCTTTCAGGTAATGGCTCTCGGCGCTATAGAATCACGCCTTCCGGCTGAATATATTGGATTCTTGTTTTCGTTTCCAACCAATGGAAAAATGGCCCCGAAAGATTTTGCAAATCAACTGGGGTATCCGTATGTTGAACTTAGTTAATAAATAAATATGTATATAAAGTTTCTTTCATTAAAGGGCTTTATTCACGTTGTTCGTGAATAAAGCCCTGAACATGAAATTGCTTCATAAGCAACTTTCAACAGTCATTATTTTTTTGTAACAGGCAAATGACAGGGATGATGTGGAAGGTGACATGTCGATATACATACATATTATCACGCCTTTGTCCCAGAATAGTAGCCAGAGGCATACTATACGCCCACATGCAGTTTTGTCACACGTAACAGTTAGTGACCTGTCTAAGTTGTCCAAAATCATTAAACAAACAACAATCTGGGTTTCTGCAAGGATCCTTCAAAAATATTGAGTCGATTTCGCGGGTGTATCATCAAAAGTCCGTTTTACGTCAGGTGGCTTGTATATTTGGTTGCTACCTTAGTGATGTAATAAATAGTCAAGTCAGCGATGATTCACATAATTGATCTTCCAACCAGTGTGACGTTCTATAATAGTGGACCGAGAATCGACCCTTGAGGGACACTAAAAAATACAAACAAAAATATTTTGATAACTTAGTATATTATTATACTGTATATTATATACGATAAACAAAAATCTTAAGAGTTACATGTACAAACTGGCGGCAAACACGATATCCCTTTTTAGCAGTTTGATCGCTTCGCTGAACTTGTTTTCAAGGTCTGTGTTCCCGATGTTCTTGGCCGCTTGGCACAATTGACGAAGCACTTCCTCTAGGCGACGCATGGTTCTGATGATCGAACCTGCAATAAAATATCACAAGTTTTAGTTATAAGCACCCAGAATGTCGTAATTTTCTTTTTCCACGTGCGCAGATTAAAAAAAGGAAAGGTTTAAAGTACTCTGATATGTATAAAACGATTAATAAATCTGCAGATAGATTGTGATGGCAAAGTACACTTATTGCAACCTGAGACGATTCGAAACAATTATGGCGTCGTAAAAGTCAATTGAATGGTATTCGGAGTCTGATGAGAAAACATCGTCTATGCACCCCGCATAGATGGTGATTGACGCATGAGTCCCCAAATACCATAGCATCCCTCCGTAACTATTTCATACCCTTGAGCTGTTTTGGATCTGGTCAGCTTACCAGCCGGCAGATAGCTATCGTCGATATTTTAAATTAAATGTGAGACTTTATGCTAAGACGAGGGTGATAGTATATTGGATGTAAGGGACCCCAAACGCAAGCTGCTCCATAGCAGCTAAATAAAAGTATCCCCCTTCAAATTCAGGTGTAGTTTGAAAGTCACTGTGAATCATTATGAAGATGAAGATGTCTTGCTTCGGAAGGCATGTTAAGCTGTTGGTCCCGGTTGCCAGTAACATAGCAGTAGTTAAGCCAAATTGAAGGTCTTGTGGGCTTAAGTTTCAACAACAGGTAGCCACAACCTGAGTCTGTCTATTTCAACACGGCAATGGGCTCATCACCTATTACGTGGGACAGAAACACTGTGAAATGTGGGCGTATAATATGCCTCTGCCACCCCTTCGGGCAAAGGCGTGATTGATAAACAATAAGGGAGATAGTTTTACATGAAACATACCTTCGAAAACATCAGTCATTTTACATATCTGTAAGAAGGAGGCGCCTTTAGACCACGCGAGCACCACATCCATCAGCGTGTACTTGAACTTTCCTACGTAATCGTCTTCATCCAGGTCCATTTTAGCATCTATGGACACCTTGGCTATCCGTCGAGCATATTCCTGTTAATAACAAAATATATAAAATCTTTCTCCGTGTTGGTCAAAACAACCAATCCGCACGAGCTACCAGTTGCCCAATATTGACCTTCAGTCCTAGGGTGGGCCTGGATGTGAAAGACGAAGAATATGTGTCATTTAATATAGTACTATATAGGATCACTCTGGAAATTATTTATATAAATAGCGACTCTTTTAACACAATAGAGTTCAATTTAACACACACGACGTTTATCACTTACTTTCAAAATGTTGGATCTCTTTCACATTGTATATTCTAAGGAATAAATGGTTTGGAATCAATGTTAACACTTTAAGCAACGAATCAAAATGCAATTCTCCTACGTTCTCGTACCTGAATAACATATGTGTTGAACTAGTGTTAGCTATCTGTATACCAAATTCTTTTTGTTATATTCGAACCTTACCTGTAGTTGCCTAAGCACTTGTCTTAATTCCTCGCCCGTAGAAGAAGTCTGCGAAGAGTTCTCGTCGCAAACGAAGCAGCTGACTAACGCCGCACATTGCTCCGAGCTCAGACCGTTGAAAACGCCGTTGAATATCAACTCGGTTAGAAGTAACTCGTCGGCACTATACACAACAAAATAATTCTCTTATATATTAGAGATCTATAAGATAGAATCTATAATTATGTATTGACTGCCTCTGTGGCGCGGTGGGAGTGTATCCGACTGCTACGTCGTGGGTTCGATTTCCACCCAGGATAAAACTGTGTGATGAGCACGATGGTTTATTCTGTGTCTGGGTGTTATTTATCTATAATTATGTAAGTATTTAGAAATATATAAGTATGTTTATCAGTTATCTGGTTACCATAGTACAACCTCTGCTTAGTTTGGACTCAGATGGCGTTTATCCCAACGATATTTATTTATTATAAGACTCTATACTAATATTATAATAAGAAAAGATTTGTTTGTCGATAAACGCTGGAACTACAGAACTGATTTTATCACCATTAGAAAGCAGAGTTATTAAGAAGTAACATAGACTACGTAGCATGTTACTTTACGAGCGAGAGGAGTAGTAGTAATGTCAACAAATCGGGTAGATTTCCATACATTCTTGTAAACAGGTGCGACCAGGATTGAAGTATGTCGCAGGTGAAGCCGTGGTGCACTATTAGAAGAAAATTGTAGGGACCCATAGCTGTGTACAACACTAGTATTAGGTCGCGAGTGAATAGTACCCAGTATTTCTTTAATCTTACTACTTAGTCGGACTTGAGTCCGAGACTACCAGGAATTTAATTGGTCGTGTTAATTAGTGTCTAGCACATAAGACCTTTTAGCCTTTTTGTTACCACCTCACTAAAAAAGCATGGGTTTAAAATTTCTTCCGAATTTAACATCTAAAATAGACACATTTTTATTTTATTAAATTTATTCGGCCCTTTAGACCCACCCCAGTTCCGTGCTTCGGAAGACACGTTAAGCCGTTGGTCCCGGTTGCTAATAAAATGGCAGTCGTTAAGCCAAGTTGAAGGCCTTATGGGCGACTTAAAAAATTTCAACGGCAGGTCGATGCAGCCTGCGCCTGTACATATAAACACGGCAATGGGCTCACCACCTGTTACGTGGGACGAAAGTGCATATGGTGAAACGTGGGCGTTTAATATGCCTCTGCCTACCCCTTCGGGGATAAAGGCGTGCCAATATGTATGTATGTATGTTACTACTTACACATCGGGGTCACCAATATAAGGTAAATTGGTGACACCAACGTGAATAGAACCAAATATTTGTGTCGTTATCGCTGGTACTGTTACATTCTACGAAGACTACCTGAATACATGAGGAACAATAGTCTTGTTAGTCGTGGCTCGGTGATGCTCTCACTGCTATGAATGGCGAAGATCATGAAGAATGGATAGAAGAAAAAACGGACTCCAAGTTCCTAAGTAAAGGCTGTGTTAGTGATTAATAAAACAACTAACCTGCTTAGCTCACATGCGATGCGACCCTTCAGTTCAATGACGTCAGCGGCGGTGCAGTAACCAAGCCGCCTAAGCACTCGTTTTCTTTTTTTTAACTCGTCCATCTGAAGTATGCTCTTGGCTTTCTTCAGTTCCGCTCTGGCAAGGTTCAGTTCTTCGGACAACTCCTGTTTTTTCTCGTAAGCGGCTGTGAGGGCGCCACGACTCTTGTCTTTGTGGAGGGGATGTGCGTACAATCTAATAACCAATGAAATATGTATAGTTATAATTATAAACTGAAGAATTTGTTGTTTCAACGCGCTAACCTCAGAAACTATTATTTTTCATAAAAAATCACACGATCTTCGAACCGGCGTACATTCCGGGTGAACTACTTTGCGCTAAACTGCCAAATCACGCTCGAAGCTAATAATAAAAAGCCAATTCGAAGCCACTGTATTCCTGTACATTTGGTCTTATTTTTACTGTTTATTTTGAACTGTGATGATGTTAGTACAATAAAGCATATTATCTATTTATCTATCTATATTCTACCTTTTACATCTTGGGGCGATAAAAAGTAGTAGTGTGGCTCTACCAGACTGGTAAAGGACGCGGTATTAAATCCCGTTTGACCTCGTTTTCTAAAATGGTAGTGTAGTCAGCATAATTGCCGTTCAAAATTATTTCGCTTCTTCGAGATCGAAAGAAGTATGCATGGATCGCGAAGCCTGGCGATCTGTCCTCTCTGACTACCCCGTCAGGGATACAGCGTGAAGATAGTTAGTTAAAATTATTTCGAAAAATTGTTTGTGTTAGCTAGCCCATTTAGCTTGGTAGGGTATAACATCATCACGCTACTACCAAAAGTGCAGTAAAAACAAACCGGGTATACATTGCGAATAGAGTTCAACACGTAACATAATTACATTAGAAGCGAAGTAGAGATATAAGAAGAGAGTAGATTATATTATAATGTGTTTCTTTTTTATTAAATCTGTACATCTTTTTCTTCTTTGCTTCGATCAAATAACGACCCCACTTTACGAAATAAGAGCTTCCAATGCAACCAAGATTACAGGCTGATGATCATATGGTTAAGGTCACTACAAATTGATGGACTGCCATCCCACGGACCTACGTTATAAGTTATTTTTTATAAATATCTTACCTTTCCTCCAACTGTTTTATCTTATCCACACATTCCTTGAACACAGATTCCTGTATCTTCATATCTTTGACAGGATTCAGTAAAGGTGGGCCTTCGGGAAATCGTTTCTTTACTTCGCCTATAGTTTTGAGCACGGACTTGCGATTGTCTGCCGGCCTCAGATCTTTAGGATAGTATACGCGGAGTGAACTGATTTGATATAACAATGTATGTAGCACTGGAACGACTTCTACGTCCCCTGTCTGAAATAATAAAGGTTGCCTGTAAGAGTTTGCCTTGTTCGATAAGGCCGCCAATCGTATTACCGATAAGTTTTAATTGTAATCCAATCCAATATTTCTGGTGTACATTAAAGAGATAAATCAATTAATCAATCATTTATATACCAAATCAATCAATCGATTTAAATGAATCTATCGCAGACTACTGCTGGAGGGGGCGTCTTATATTTTTTTTCCATATTGGGAGGGATATTAGCCATATTAGACTTACTGTGCGCTGGCCAGACACTGCCATTTTTGTTAATTTGTTGGTCATCAGGTACACCATTTGCTTGTGAGGTCATAAATATTAAAAAATTAATAAACAGGGGCTTAAAGTAGCTTCAACTTCAAAGACACAACTATTCTCTACAAATATTATAAAAGAGTTCCTTATATTAGCGCGTTCAAACAAAGAGTTTGAACGCGCTAATATAAGGATCTGCAGGTTAGAATTGAAAAATTGTTTTTGTGTTAGCTAGCCGAGAAACCTACCGAGAAAGCTTATATATACGTTACTATCCGAAGATTGCAGTATTTATGACAAATTTCATCAAATTGGGCATATTTTCATACTTTACTGTGAAATTATATTTATTGTACATGTATGAAGCGATTGATGAATCTGCAAGAAGCGAAATAAGTATGCATGAATCTTGAAGCCTGGCGATTTGTCCTCTCTGACTACCCCGTCAGGGACACAGCGTGAAGATAGTTAGTTAGTTATTGTGAAAAAAAAAAAAAAATTGAAGTATATCACGGGCTTAGCCGCGGGGTTCAGCTAGTATTGTTATAAGGTGTAATTTAAGCTACTTTTCAAATAGAATAGAAATACACTCTATTGTATATCAATTAACATTAACATGAATATGGAGCAAAGCGACAAAGCCCTAAGGAAAACTAGTGTAATGTAATTACTGGCAATAAAAAAAGAGTGGCCATGAGTTTTATTGCCAGGTTCTTCCTCAGGCTCTACCTATTGCTTTGCGAATCTAGCAGTAAATGTAAATGTAGAACCAATACTCTTGACGTTCATAAGTGTTACTTTGCTACCTACATGAATAAGGATATTTTCATTTCATTTTATCATTGGAAAAGAGAATGTGTACAGTTTTTTTTTATTTATCTCCTTCCTTATTCCCGTGGGAACGGGCACTACATGAGTGAAACTGTGGGGCGTCCGCTAGAGTAATATGAATCACTTACTTCTCCAGGCGGACAAGGTACATTGCTGTCAGGATCTTCTCCAGACGCCTTCTTCACGTGCAGGAGTATATCTACAATAAGTGTAGTCTCAGAAGTCAGAGGATTCTCTTCGTGAGGCTTCCGACCTTTGCCAGTCTTGTGCCTGAAGTTCACTATTATACCCCAATCGTACTCGTATTTCTCAGTCTTGACCTATGAAAGAATATGTTTGTGTTTAATAAACGAAAACAAAAAGCTCTTATTTTACCACTGATGTGGCAGACAAGTCTACGGCCCACCTGATGGTAAGTGTTCACCATTGCCTATAGACGTTTGCAACACCATAGGTGCATCACTGGCGTTGCCGACCCTTTGTAAATCTTCTATTCTAAGACCCCTTTTGAAGAACCCCATACTGTAGACGTTCGGGAAAACCCAGGCAGGGAGTTCATTCCACAATCTAAGCGTTCGTGGAAATACGCCTCTATCGGATCTAACCGTATGCGTGAAACAAACATATGCATATTACACAAATTTTTGTTCTTACCCAGATTACGAACCTGAGACCTAACCAGGCAGTGGCATAGACTTACCAAAACGCCACCAGTATTTAGAAATTATATAAGTGTGTGAGTGATTATCAAGTGTCTAGATCCTATAACACAATCTTATATTAGCTTAATTTGGACTAGATGGCGCTGTATAACAAAAAATGTTAACTGCCTCGGTGGCGTGAGATAGTAGTGTAATAGAATATATAAATAGATAGTGTGCGGCGCTAAGGTCCCGGGTACAATTACCGGGTCGGAATAATTTTTTTTTGATCCACAGATGCTTATTTTGGAGTTTGGTTTTTTGTTTGTATGTTTAATATGTATGTATTTAGAAATATATAATTATGTGCATTAATTGTCTAGATACCATAGAACAAGCTTAAAGCTTAATTTGGGCTAAAAAGTATCCCACAATATTTCAATTTATTTATTTATGTCTTACAGGATAATTCAATGAAACGCCTCAGCACATTCTCTGCGACTGCGGCCCTCTCATATACACAAACGATGCATCTCCTTTGGCAATCACCAGCTTCAACCAGAGGAGTTACAGCACATCGCTGCCAAAGACATCCTCAAATTCCTTACTCTCATAGGAATCAGCAGCGTACTCTAAGATTTAGGCGAGCACAATGGACCCTTTTTAGGTCGCAGTGCTACAGGACTTTCTAGACTGCCACAGTCTTTCTTACATACTCATAATCATACAGGATAGTTTAGTTAATGGGTCTGAGTCCACATACCTTGACTAATCTCCCTGGCTGCAAGAAAGGCTTGAGGTACTCGGGCTTGGTAATAAACGAGCGAAACTGCGTGCCTAGCAAGTCAAGTTGTGATCTGATGCTGCAGTAGGAAGCTATCGAGTGCTCTTCCTCTATACTCAAACAGTTAAACTCTTTCTGTTTCGCTTTTACCTCTGTTGAAAGGAAAAAATAGTACACATAAATTATAGTGTGTTTCTTGACACTTGCCCCATCGTGACTACCTCGGTGGCTTACGTAGTAGTATATGAGACTGCCGAGCTGAGGTCCCGGGCTCGATTCCCGGATCGGAATAAATATTTGTGTGATTCGCATTTGTTTGTTTCGGAGTTTGGGTGTTTCCTATGTATATATTTAGAAATATAAATGTATGTCTATCTAGATGCCATACTACAAGCATAAATTAGCTTACTTTGAATTAGAAAGCGCTGAGTAAAAAAAAAATCCTAATTGCTATGGTCCAAATCCACGTCACAACACTATTTTGCGTGATAGATTGTGTTTATTGTGTGATTCACTCTCAAAACGCAACGCTCAAGACTCCTTCACCCACTCACATGCAAAACATGAGCCTTGAGTTGCGAAGAACATTCGGACAAATCGTGAAAGTGTCAAGTAGTGGCAACTATCCCCTTACTTTTAACTAGACTCTATTTTCCTCTTTTATTTCTATTTATATACTATTTTTCAGACAAACATGTATGAAGCGATTAATAAATCTGCAGGAAGCGAAAGAAGTATACATGGATCGCGAAGCCTGGCGATCTGTCTTCTCTGACTACCCCGTCAGGTACACAGCGTGAAGATAGTTAGTTGGTTAGTATTTTCTTTATAAGACAAAGCCATATTTTTCACACAGGAACCTTTAACCTGGATATACTCAGAACACTTACTACTTTCCAGGTGCATGGGGCCCCACCAATATCTCTGGACCCAAGCGAACTCACCTGCTGACCAACGGACTCAGGCGCCCTAAAGGACCTGAAGGTCAGACGGCGGTGTCGAAAAAAACCCCGATCCATAGCTGCTAATAGCACCAAATAAAAGGGGACTCCAATCTTCATATCCAGTTAGGATTTGCAACAACTGAGAATACGCTAAGATGAAAAAGAAACTCCAAATACTTACTGTCAACAAGATCTGGTATGGCTGCCTGGTTTTGAAACTGGAAGAAACTCCTTTCCAACATATATTCTGGGTTTATTTCTTCCACTCTTAACAGATTTAACACCTGAAATTATAATTACAATGAAATTATCTGCAAGGACTGCAATTGCCAATAGCAAGTTTTAAAAGAAATGCCCAATTATTGATACAAAAAACATTGAATAAATAGCAGAAGAGACATTAAACAATCTATACTAATATTAGAAACAGGTAAAGTCCATGAGGTTGTAGGGGATAATATGCGGATCTACTGAAACGATTTTGATAATTCTTTCACTTTTAGAAAGCGGTATTATGACAATACACCTTTCTAGGTCAAGTTCAGTGCGCCAATATTCTAATAAAACGTGTTAACCAAACTTGTTATTAAAACATTCAGTACACTGCGCATGTTTTTTATTTTTTTAGGCTAGTTGTAAGAGCAGGGAAATTCATGCGCTGACAGAGCGTTTCAAATTTCTATTGTTCGACAGAAAAATCATGTTTGACATTATATTCAAGTCATTTCATAACCTCTTACCATATTGTAAGTAAGATGGAAAGCAGAATTAATAGGGTCGGCTTTTCCTTGCACCATGCCCTTAACCACTGTAGGGGTGACCTTCTCGTCAATCATAAGGATCACAATGCCCTTGTCATCGAGACCACGACGGCCGGCTCTCCCCGACATCTGTATGTATTCGCCCGATGATATCTACAAAATTGAAATAAAAAACTTCACTTTGAAATTAACAAAAGTTCACTTTTAGAGTGTTTCCTGTATTTGTAATATAAAGCACCTGTTTTATATATTTTTAAGTATGATATGAACTTTAGGATCTCGATTCCATTCCTAGAAATATATGAAAATTTTCACATTTACAAGATTGATATTTTTCCAGGTTAAATCCCCTGGAAACTTTTTTTTTTTTCAATTCAAAGGACTTTAGTTTTCAATACTCATTTCATCTCGATGTAACCGTTCCTAAGGTAAAAGGATTAACCAAACAGACAGACAACAAAATGATCTTTATAGGATCATTTATTTTCCATCGGTCTGTCTTCCGTGTTTCGTTTTTACCTTTTGAATTGTCATACTCAAAAAATAAGAAGTTTTATCAGCATTTCTGCTACCTTACATACATACATATGGTCACGCCTTTATCCCCGAAGGGGTAGGCAGAGGCATATTAAACGCCCACCTTTCACCGTATGCATTTTTGTCCCACGTAACAAATGGTGAGCCCATTGCCGTGTTGAAATTGACAGGCGCAGGCTGCGGCGACCTGCTGTTGAAATTTTTTAAGCCGCCCATAAGGCCTTTGACTTGGCTTAACGACTGCCATTCTACTGGCAACCGGAACCAACGGCTTAACGTGCCTTCCGAAGCACGGAACTGGGGTGGGTCTAAAGGGCCGAATAAATTTAATTAAATGTGTCTATTTTAGATATTAAATTTAAAAGAAATTTTGAACCCGTTGCCTTTTTAGTGAGGTGGTAATAAAAAGGCTAAAATGGCTTATGTGCTAGACATTAATTAGCACGACCAATTAAAGTCCTGGTAGTCTCCGACTACCTCAAGCAGCAGAAATGCTACTTTTCTACAGGTCTACGTACAAATCTAAAATCCTTTCCGTCGAATTTCTGACAGCTTGTGAACACTACGGTTCTGGCAGGCATGTTGAGTCCCATGGCAAAGGTTTCCGTTGCAAAGAGTGCCTGTTGAACATAAAACATTTGTCATTCACACTTGAACAATCAGAACAAAGTCAGTGAGATCAAAACACTTAAAACAGAAAACCATTTGTAAGTAAAGTAAAGTTTTTGTGCTAGTACCAACTCCTGTCTTACCTTAATAAGTCCCAATCCGAACAATATCTCAATAGTTTCCTTCAATATAGGCAGTAACCCTCCATGATGTATGCCTATGCCGCGCCTTAACAATGGAATGACATTCTCAACTTGCGGCAGCTTGCGGTCCTCTTCAGTTAATACGTCCATCGCGTTGTTAAACACTTCATCGACTAGTTTCTTTTCTTCAACTACAAATAAGTGTATTATTCTAATTTAATGAGAGGTAAAATGTGTTACACGTGAATACGTCTGCTAACTGGTAATATTTTTGCAACTTCAAAGAACGTCGTAGGTTCTCCGAGTCAAAAGTTACACCTGCTAAATGGAAATTCCGATACGCAGCAAAATGACCTCAAATTGCCGAAAAACGCGGTGGTCAATCCTTACATAACATAATAAATCCTTTAGCTATTTAGTGGTATTTTACGAACTGGCTATTTACAAAAATACTACTTCAAAATAGTAATAATAATAATAGTTGAGTAGGTTAGTATAGAGCAAACATGATACATGTGTCCAGGTGTCCCTGACCTGTAAATGTTCTTTAACATCGTAATAGCATTTTTGTAGACCGTTTTTAATATTAAACTTCTATACACATTTACTAGTAAATTTCTAATGTCTCAGGGAAGTTCGATGAAAAACGTAAGCTGTGCTAAAAAAAAAAATCTAGTGAACGCCCCATTGTTACCTGCCGTACCGTTTACATATGGATTTAGTAAAAAGCTCTTATTTGGAATTACAAACAGACACCTTAACTATATTTATCTGTATATAAACCCAAATAGAAACAAGATTAAGAACAATGTTGTATATATTAATTAAAAATATGTACTAACTTGTATTGAAATCCAATTTAGCCATTTGCATAGCATATGACTCGCAATCCTTTTTGCTGAAACTGAAAATGATTACGGGAGCGAAATTCCTCTCCATAATCATTTTTACGATATTAAATATGTTTGTCTGGTTGCCACCACGGGGGCCCCCTCTCCTTCCCCTCTGATCACCTTTGGCTGCATCTCCAGCGTTGTTTAGCACAGCCATTGCTGTGTTGAAGTTGTCTTCTTTGAAGATACTCTGTAAAGTTTTAAGTACGTCACAATACCATCGCCCAGAGCGATTATAAGCTGTGATGATGTCTGGATGATGATGTTGCTTCAAATTCTATTTGGATGCTAGGAGCATGCTGTATTACTTGCCTTACCATTGTATTTCATAATAGGTGGTCAACATAGATTCACCACTTATATGTGATGAACGTGGAACGAAATTACAAAACATGTTAAAATGGAGAGTGACAAGCTAAGGCGACCTTCAGTTGAAATTGAACTCTATTTTCTCTCTACATTTAAGTGAATTTTCAGTGAGTTCTATAACCTACCTGGATTTGGAGAAATATAAGTCAGTGGCAGGGGTTCACTTTAATTATCAAAAATTCTTGTAGAATGCATTGGCATTTTAAGACGCAAATTCTCTGATGATCTTAGGAATCTCGAATGCGCATCACCCAAGAACTCAAAGCGTTCTTTAAGATAAGTGGGAGTACAGGGATTAAACAAGATATTGTATAAGCCACTTGAGTTTCGTGCGAAATTCAGAAATGTGATCATATTTGCGCAAGCCAAATATGAATCTAATGCAAAAATTCTGAAGACGCTCAAGCTTATTAAGTTGTTCCTCGGTGAGATCTAGATAGCTGGCATCAGCGTAGTCGAGGATTGACAGAAGAAGAGATTGAGCCAGCGCAGTTTTAGTGGCAATGGGCCAAAAGTTATGCAATCTCCTAAGGGCACTGCCAGAGGCAAAAATCTTACGACTTACCTCCCGGAGGTGAAAATCTGTTATCTGACCTCGTAAACTCGTAAGGGCCTGCATTCGTTATTCAGCAATTGAAACAATAGGCAGGTGAGGTCATTTGGACACCCGATATCTTTGCGGGGCTCCTCCCACCCACCCAATGCAGTTGAAATTGCCCATATTACAAGCTATATTTATAGTTGAGTCATTATAAGAAGCCACATTTGACAAGTGTCAGTTTTAGCATCATAGTGAGATAACATGATTAAAAATATCGATTAATGTGAATGAAATCTGTCAAAATAAGAGAAATATCAAAGAAATAATGTTAAACAAACATGAAAATAATGAATATATACTACCTTAAAATTACGAAATTATGTAGATGAGTATGATAAAACAAAAATTTAAAAGTGGTGGAATATTACAAATAAATCTAATTGCATTCAATTCTACTAATAAATTTTCGATTGTTTTGGTAATCTCCCTAGTGTTTAAAAAGGAAAAGGGTTCACTGCCGCAACGTTGTAACGTTAAGAATAGAAATTGTTTATTTTCTTCATAATAGTTAATTAGTGAAAGTAAATAGTAAAATTGCCTTCTTTGGGCATTTAGACAATAAAATATGTAATTGTAACTTAGAAAAGTTCAGCAAACTGTGTAGTTCTAACTTCGAAAAATTTAATAATATTTTATACCCGCCGTTACAAGGATGCGTTGATGATTTTTGATGAAGTGTCAAATGTGGCATATTAAAAAGAACCAACTATAGTATGAGACTAGATGGCGTTGTGTGGAATATTACATAATATTTTTTGAAACTTAGATTACAAGAAAAATTAAGTACTAAAGAATCACCTTTTCGTCGACCACAAGATGTATGCCGTCCCCGCCTGCAGGAAAGATATAGTGTTGTAACGGAGTCGGTCGGTATTCCGTGTATACCACGTGGCATGGTTGGGAGTGAAGTCGGCACACCCACTCGGCGAATTGACGGGCGTTCGGAATAGTAGCCGACAGGAACACGTAATGGACGTTGTCGGGGAGAAGGATTAAAGTTTCTGTTAAAAAAAAAAACTGTAAATAGTCACTGGGACAGCTTTACCACTCGGAAATCTTTCCGAGGAGTTACCCGGGGCGTCCGGCAATAGACAGTTAGGCAGGGACCGTGTGGTTTTATCCCGCATGACATCCGAGGGGATTTCCACACATTAAAAAAAACAGTATATATGGCAGTGATTGTAACTATGATATTAGTACTTAGATTCATTGATTGGTTCGCATGTATTTACTTCTAGTTTAAATAATAAATTCGAATAGACAAGATATAAGCTGGTGGTTTCTTTGGTCATCTATTATAAGGGTGAATCGCCAATCGTGTTGCTAGCTAAGCCCAAAACTCGAGAACAGCTGAAGCACACTTTAATGAAATATGTGTGTATCGAGCTGTGTCTGTGGATGGCTTTTGAATACAGTTAAATTGTGGCAATAGAAAGGAGGCTTGTAAATAAATTTAAACCAATGCATGTTTTGTGTCTATTTCTTAAGAACCTTCAAGATATAGTGCCAAGATCGAAATTATACTGCCAGCAGTTGTGAATATAGTATTACGAGATATTTGTCTTTACATACCTTCCCAAACTACACCTCTCTCCTTGTCCCTCATGTAATGGATCTCGTCAAATACAACCCAACCAACTTCTCGCATGATTTCAGAACCCCTATAAAGCATGTTCCTTAGAATCTGAAATATAGAAGTTATGGTATAATTGACAATTTTATTAAGTACTATAAAAACTACATGTTAACAATGTTTCACATATCAATAATCTCTTAGATAGCTACTACTCTACAAAGAAAGTTAATTTTCTTGTTGGGTACGCCAGCACCGCCGGACGAACGAACCGACGGTTTGCTGCCTACTTCGTTCAAGAGTGTACATTAGACCCCGTAATCTTAAAGGCCCAAATAAACTTCACCTGCAAGTGGTGACTGACTAACAAGCGGAACTCTGGTACCAACTTATTAATGGTATTGGGAGGTCAGACAGTAGTTGTTACCTTAACTGCCCAAAATAAATTCATATCTGCTTCATCATCATCATCCGAGCGTCTGTCCCAGTTGCGTCTCGCGACGCCCGGGGTCCGCTTTCCTACATTTACTCCTCCACTTCCCACGGTCGTCGGCATCCCCTGTAGTGAGACCATTGGCACGCATGTCATCCCTTACGACGTCAAGCCAGCACTTCTTGGGTCTTTCCCTCTTACCGGGTCCTGGTGGGGCTGACATGGCCAGACATTTGTTTTCCACGTAGCCCGGCGGTTGCAAGACGTGACCATACCAACGAAGGGGACACTCTTGCAACTTGTCTGCAATGTCACGAACGTGAAGGCTGCCGCGGATGCGGGAGTTCCTCACGCGGTCGATCCGCGTGACTCCACACATCCACTGCAGCATCTTCATTTCCGTGACACGCAGCTCCTGCTTGTGTCGCTCCAATATTGGCCATGTCTCACTGCCATGTAAAAGGACAGGTCTAATGATGGTTTTGTAGACCTATCCCTTCAACCGGATCGGCATTTTCGGGTCACAAATTACACCGGTCATCTCCCGCCATTTGGCTCACGCGGCAGCAATGCGTGACTTGACATCGCAATCGATGTCACTGGACGTGTGAAATACAGATCCCAGGTATTTAACCTGGTCCGTGCCGTGCGCTCGACCAAAATCACCGCCTATGCGGATGGATGTGGTATCTGTAGAGTTTAAATTAAATTCATTCAAAATTTAAATTAATATCTGCTTGTAGCTGCCTAAAAGCCTAGGACCCCAGGTTTCAAATGGCAATTGCACTTGGAAGCAACATGTACGTAAAATAGTACTATATTCATGTGAATATCTTTTGGGTGAGTTTTCCATAATTTTATATTATTTAATATTTTTAAAAGATACCTCAGTGGTCAGTCATTCCCTAAATTGCCAAAAGTAAAATCAAATCTGCTTGTAGCTGCCAATAAGCCTAGGAATTGGACTTCGAAGTTACATGTATGTAAAATAGTACTATATTCATGTGAATAACTTTGGGTCATTTTTGGATAATTAAATTTTATTTAATATTATTAAAAGATACCTCAGTGGTCATGATCAAACATGAAGCAGATGGGTTGATGGTGACATCGCCAGTGATGAGACCCACATCATGGAACTCCTCAGAGAACTCCCTGTACTTCTGATTAGACAGAGCCTTTATAGGGGTAGTGTATATAACTCTTTGCTTGTTCTTCAAAGATAATGCAATGGCATACCTGTTAAAAATAGTAAGATAAACATCAATACAAGTTAACATAGTAAATAGTTATGTCACAATCAACATTGGTCAGTAATACTTAGCAGTCTCTCTGTGGCCTCTTTGGTCTAGGGATCTGATTGCCTGACTTTCAAATCGAAGGTCATAAGTTCAATACCCACCAGTGCTAAGTCTCTTATGTCATCAGCAGATTGAATAATATTTCTAGATTCAATAGCACAAGTAAATATAAACTTAATTTGAACAGTCTAAAACCACATAAATCATTTTCAGCAGTCTACTTCTGAATGACATGGGTACACCTTAGGAGGATAAACCTAGGTTTCCCAGCTCAAGAAACACTTGAGGTTAGTTTCACTTTTATTTAAGTATGCTTAAGCATTTATTGAATTTTGTGATCCTTCTGTAACCCAGTCCTTAAGAGCTGTTTGAAAGAATGACAAATTCTACTTTACATTTGTGATAACAATTGTACTTACTCAGCTACCACAGTTTTACCAGCTGAAGTGTGGGCAGACACCAAAACAGATTGTAAATTATCAATACACAGAATGGCTTCTTTTTGAAATGGATCCAATATGAAACTGTATTGCTTTGCTGGTTCCGATGCAAGCGGCATAAGTGGAGCGTATTCATGGTTAGGTGGAATTGCCACTTCATGTGTACAGCCTTCGTGAGTTTCCAAAGTGTGAATAACTATGCGAGAGCCAAGAAGATTTATACTGAAAACCAATCAATGAAATCTAAATTTATTAGTGTCAACACAAATCAAGTTCAGGTAAAGAAAAGCCTTATCATTCTATTGGACTATAATAGGATACATATATTTACATTTGTGGAATGTTTTTGCACCTATTATTGTTAGAAAGTCATTTCTATGAAGTTACATTCAAGGGCCGCAAACATCTTTGATGCTGCTACATCAAAAGCCTGATGCAGAAAGCCCTCTGCTTGAAATGACACTTATTTCCTATAGATTCTATTGTCTGAAGTCCTAGTCAGTGACAACTAGATCGCAGTTTCTGATGTTCGTTAAAGTATAACACTCTAACAATCACATCAGTCTAGGGTACTCCTGAACCAATGAATTATTCCAATTTTTACACGATCTATGTGCTATAATTTTAAGAGGGTCCTTTAATTTTTAGCTGGTTATAGGGTTGTTTTTTTCTTTGCCATGATTTTAGTTATACAACAAGCCTGTTGTATAACTAATATCATGCTTTTTATTGAAAAAATATAATCCCTTACTTTATATCGCTCATAAGATCCGAATCATCTTCATCATTCTTCGATCGTTTGACGATTTGAGAATCAACATCATCTAATTCGTCAAGACTTCTTTTGTTGTTAACCACATCTGCGGACTCCTCAGTTGAGTCCCTATAATCAAAGAAAATATGACCAATAATAGTACATTTTATTTATAATTTCAATAATATAAACAATATATCTATTTCATTTTAACCCAAAATACGGTAGTAGGTTATTATACATACACATTATCATTACTTTTCTTTTGTAAATTTGGGAACTGAACAGAAGCTTCATTGACTGAAGATTCTTCGAAACAGTCAAATAAATTATTTATATCAGCCATTGCACTTATTTGAACATACTTGCTCAATAAAAACTATTATAACCTAAAAATTCTTGCACACAAGCACAGCAGGACAACAATTATTTACTTGTTATTTGTTATGTTACTGGCCTGTTTGCTGAGACCCATAGAGTGAAAAAGTATACCATAGAGTAAAATAATATTATTTTACATGTCTTGGCAACATTATTTATGACTCAACGGTCACGTGACTGCATAAGCTTGGGTTTATTGCGGTTTGATTGGCTGTCGTAGGATTCGTTTCGTTTGGCAGGTTTGGCTGTGGTCGCATTGCTTTCGTTCGTGCGCCGCGCCGCTGAATTTACCTTATGTGCTTGTAAGGACTTGGTTGTTGGTTGTGTGAAATATATATTATTACTTTGTGCTTTAACTGTTTACTGTGAAAGAAAGGGTTTACAACAATGTCGTCAAAAACCAAAAAGACTGTAACATCATCATCAAATATTAGTGTGGTGTCATCCGTGCAAAGCCCACAGCAGTCGAGCACTCCTGTAGGAAGCCGCCCTTCAAGTTCTGCCGGCCGTCCAAATAGTCCATTGAGTCCTACTAGACACACACGACTTCAAGAAAAAGATGCCCTGCAAAATCTGAACGATCGTTTAGCTGCCTACATTGATAAAGTGCGACAATTGGAAAGTGAGAACTCTGGTTTGCGTCGTGAGATTCAAACAACACAGGAGGTGGTCACACGCGAGGTTTCTAACATAAAAGGCATCTATGAGCACGAACTCCAAGACGCTCGCAAACTTTTAGATGATACTTCGCGTGAAAAAGCAAAGTTAGAGATCGACCTAAAGAGGTTATATGAGGAGAATGATGATTTAAAAAAACGGTGAGTACTATAATATTTATTATATTGTGATAATATTGGGCTAGTTTAATATATTCTGTACATGTGCTCGTAATTCTTGTGGTTAACCTTAGCCGGTTTACGTCATCGTCGTAGTTTCGAGGTAGCAATGACGAGCGCGGCTGACCTCGCTTTTACGACATAGTGACATCATAGCCCGATATAGGTAATCAAATTCCTAAGTATAGTGACATGTAGGTACTCTGTTCATCATCATCATTGTTGGAAGTACTTAATATGGCGTTTGTTTATAAACAATGTTTATGTAACTACTATATTCATGAAAAGTCACATTCTTCTGGCTTATTTATAGCTTGACACAGCATTAGGAAATGATGAAAATGAGGTCACTCAAACTGCATCTCAGAATGTAGTTTGGTTATTGAATTGATGATGTCATTAAGTATAGATACAATACAGGCTATCTGCCACAGCTTTCCCTGTGGCATAGTTCGAACCCCGCTAACACTTATTTTATATATATAGGGCCATATTTACAATAATGTAAGGAAATCTCCTTGGTTTGTTGACATCAACTTGATTTAGTTAGTGATGTAGCCTATGTTACTTCTGAATAACTTGACTTTTTAATCATGTAGAATTTAGAAAATTTATAATTCCAGAGTTTAAAAACTGTGAGCAAAGAAATATTTTTCTTTCAAAATTTGCACTAAAAGATAGCTGATGTTATAAATAACTTGACTACATTTTTATCCCTGTATTTTCATGGGAACGAGCACAAAACTGTAGCGAGTATGCGTATTTAGTGGAAGCTTATAGTTGAAACGTATGGCTAATCATTTGTAAAATAAAGACTTAGTTGGACACAAAACATTTTAGCATATTTTATTTACATTGACACATACGACATTACATACATCAGACTACTTCTTTTTCCTATGTGACATAACATACCCTGAAAAGAGTTCTTCCTTGATGCTATGCAACCTCTAACAAAACTGCATAAAGACAAAGAAAATATATTACTTACATAAAATAAAATAAATAAATATCCATCACGCCTTATCCCCGAAGGGGTGGCAGAGGCATATTATATGCCCACTTTTCAGTGTGGATTTACCTGTCCCACGTAATAGGTGGTGAGCCCATTGCCGCGTTGAAATAGACAGACGCAGGTTGTGGCTACCTGCTGTTGAAATTTTCCATGCAGCCCATAAGGCATTCAACCAGGCTTAACGACTGCCATTTTACTGGCATCTGGGACCAACGGCTTAACGTGCCTTCCGAAGCACAGAAAACGCTCGCAAATGTTAATGCCACAAAGTGGTCACCCATCCGAGGTCCAGCCATAGTGAAAGTTGCGTAACTCAGTGATCGTTTACAGAACTTCAATAATCGCGCTCCAAAATATATTACTTTACAAGTTATATCTCTCAGAATGCGATATACCACCATTTCTCCTTTCTATTTGAAATTAATCCACATATAATTACTTTGATTAATTCTTCTACACCTAGTCAGGGCATCATTTGTCTAGTCTTGTAATAATTTCCACCATCATTCTTCTTCTTGTATTGTTTTCTGTAAACATGTTAAATTTTTTGTTTTTTATTGCAATCTATCATTAACAGACATTCAGCAATAGGTTGGTAATTTTGTAAGGGACTTGAGTAATACTTGTCCAATGACAAGCTCACATCTTTGTTGCCAAGTCCTGTGGAATCCTCCTTTTCAATCTTCTGGTGGCTGTTTGTGGGTTCATTAAAGTTCTTGCCAGACGGTTTCTATGTTTTGCAATTCTGTCTCTATAGGATTTTACTCTTTCTGAGATTTCTTCTGCTACAGTGTTGATCATTAGGTCTCCATGGATTCTGTCATTGGTGACATACCAAGGTGCATCCACTATCATCCTCAGTATTTTTGACTGAAATTGTTGCATAATATCAATATGAGATTTAGCAGCTGTTCCCCAGAGTTGTATTCCATATGTCCAAAAGGGTTTAATAATACTCTTATAGAGTTGCAACTTGTTTTCAAGTGACAGTTCAGACTTTCTTTCAAGCAACCAAGTCATGCTACGCACTCTTTGACCCAGAGCTTTAAGTTTTCTAAAGATGTCGCTGTCCGGCAAAAAAAGTGTCATTACACAAAAATGTCTATTTTGAGATAACGAGACTTTTATGTTTTTTTACTACTTTCCACATTGATATTTTAAAAATTATAGGAGTTACATTACTAATTATTTTTTACAAATTGTATATTTCTATATTCTTCAAGTAGCTTATCATTGTCAGAAATAATAGAATTTTTTATAAGTAACTTTCAAGAAATATTTAATGAGGTATATGTTATGACTGCCTTTTTGGAGAAAGTTGATTTATTTTGGGAAATAATACTCTTATTTATAATATTAAGAAATAATCTGTATTTAAAAAAATCAAACTTTGTCTTATATTAACAAAATACTGGTACTACAAGATTCGGGATTCGACGACGATAATGAATGTTGTGGACATGCTACGCTGCAGTATGCCTTTAGACGTAGAAGAAGTCGGATCTTAGTTTTCTGTCATGCAACCGCATTGACAAGGAGCTACTTGCAAAAGGTGGTGTTTGTTAATTTTGTTCCATGGCCGAGAAATCGAGAACTCGTTTAACAGAGATACTATCTGAGCTAGAACTTTTATCCATACACTCAATCTCGAAATTCGGGTCTTTTACACTATCATCACATCAAAATAAACATTTTCTTTATTTGATTCCTGACCTCCATCTAGAAGAACAAAATTAACTAAAAGTAAGTCTTGAACCTAAATGAAAAAAATCATTAGCTTAGTAGGTACCAATATACCTACCATTGCAGGAAAGTTGTTTAACATCTATGATGCTTTATGACCTTCACATTGGGTATTGATACTAGCATTTCGTCTAACATATTGATGATTTCCGGAAGTAGACTTCTTATTAATGTTTGTACCTAGAAAATGGAAACCACAGTGACATTAGGAAAAAATACTAAGACGAATCAGAATCAATTAAAGTTAAATTTTGACAAAATCATAAAATATTAATTATTGTAACAATTATGGTTTATTAATTTTGTAAGTACATTTAATATTTCTATAATATCTATAAAGTACAATATGTAAAAACGTGCTTATTAGTGTTAGAAACCGTATAAAATAAACATAAGAGTGAAATTACCAAAATTGCCTGTAAATTACTAACCTCGATCATCACTTATTAAAGATATCCCTGAACCATTGTTTACTATTGGTAATGGTTGAATTGTACTCTGATCAGAAATATTATCATGTTGGTCTTTCCCACAGGCCAGTTTCACCAGTAAAGCCACGCGACTGGTATTCATGTTTTCCTTGATGAAAATATCAAAATTATTATAGTTAGGTCAGATAAATAAAATTGAAAAGGTAAATAATTATTCTTCGCCTCACACATATTTTTGCATGAAAACAGACAAATACCACAATATGTCACATACATGTAAAAACTAGCTTATATTTATACTGAAACAAAGACTGAATACAACATAAAACTCAAGATTAATTTTAATGTTCACAATAAAAATGTCATTAAATTCGTTATGCCTTTATTACATGATTCTCAACTAAAAAGTACACCTCAATCCATCTAAAAAAGAGTGTCTACACAGGTTATGACTGGTTTCTTTAAATAGTTAAGCATTCTACAACATTTTTCCCGGAAAATACCTATCACAACACAATTTGATGCACTTTCGTTGTATTTATTCTAATAATAAACTTGTAAAACTTACCAGCAGAAAGTCACAACACACATTAATACACTTTTTTGGCAACACAATACACAACCGCTCTGTAATAACACAAATGTGACAGTATTTATGACGGGCAACTGTGTTTAAAGGCTTAGTGAAAAAGAGAACTTACCGCCATCTCTCGATAAATATGTACAACACAATAATGACGATTTTACAGGCGGTAAAATGAAATATTTCCTATCTAATGATACAAAGATGACAAATCGTAACTTTTATGTATTATGACACTTTTATTGAACTTACCGCCAACTCTCGATAAATATGTACAACACAATAATGACGATTTTACAGGCGGTAAAATGAAATATTTCCTATCTAATGATACAAAGATGACAAATCGTAACTTTTATGTATTATGACACTTTTATTGCCGGGCAGCGATGTGATTGGTTTGGTTGGTTATAACTTGTTAAAAATGTGTTGATTTAATGTAAAAAAAAATATTACTTTGATAAAATTATTAAATATCAACTTCAAAAATGAAGGTTTTATATATCCCATAGATAAATATAGTTAGTAGCTTAGTTTGAAATCAGATAGTGTTGTGTGAGTTGTCCCAAGATATTTATTTATTTAATAGTGTCCATAGCAATTATCCTTTTAATAACACAAATATGTCTTAGACACCTCTGTAAAATGTAAATTGTGAAGTTTATAATTTTTTTAGAGCATAATTTTATCTAATCTATACTAAATAAAATGAATGAAGCGTTTGTGACCTGACTGACTGGGCTGACTCAGTGTTCTGTAAATGATCACTTTGTTAAACAACTTTCGCTATATCGGATCATGGCATTTACATTAGCAAGTGTTTCCGTGCTTCAGAAGGCACGTTAAGCCATTGGTCCCGGATGCCAGTAACATGGCAGTTGTTAAGCCAAGTTGAAGAGCAAATAGGCAGCATAAAAACATTTTGCAGCAGGTAGACACATCCTGCCTCTGTCTAATGAAAATCACGGTGAAAAGTGGGCATATAATATGCCTCTGCTACCCCTTCGGGGATAAGGCGTGATGGATATTTTTTTTTTAATGTTGAGAACCATGAAGCTACCCAATATTATTACCATTATTTCAAGGTCATTTCACATAGTAACTTTAATAGCTATAGTAGATCGTATAGTGAATTTTTTTTTATCTGATTCTCTTTTTTGTCCTCTGCCTTGTAAAGGATACAACGAAGCGACGAAGGCCAGCAATAAGGCCTTCATTAGAGCGGATACCCAGCGTTAAGCGCAGCTTTTCCAGGAGCTTACCTCGCACCCTACGGGTAGCTGTGGATATTGGCAACTAGCCAAAGCCGTGCAATCTAACTTCTGCCCACCTTCGCTGCCCCCGCTGCGATACCCTTGCGGATCCCTGGCTCACAAGGCCCGAGAGAAGGCAGACTTGTTAGCCAATCTCTTCGCGGCTAACTCCCGGATCGACGACCATGGCAAGCAGCTACAACAATCACGAGTTGTGGCAACGCAATGCCTAATATAATTGTCAGGCAGTGCGACGTTCGAAAGGTGCTGCGATCGCTCGACGGCTGTAAGTCCGTAGGTCCAGTGGCCCTGATGGTATTCCTGCGGTGATTCTTAAGAGTTGTGCAGTGGAGTTGACACCTTATCTTATCTTTTAAGGGGTCTGTAAATACCGAGGCACTACGTCCCTTCCGGAACTATTGTGCCACGGAGTTGACACCTGTATCGCCTGTCCCACTCCACGGGTAGTGTACAGGGTGCATGGAAGCTGGCTAACGTGCGACCAAGAAGGGGGGTAGGTCAGACCCAGGCAACTATCGCCCGATAGCCATCACCTCAGTCATCTGTAAGGTTTTTGAGCTAATCTAAACAAGCAGCTCATGCATTATCTAGAAGATCACTCCTTGATAAACGACCAGCATACAGTTTTAGACAGAAACGTCAACGGCTGATCTTCTGGCATACATTACACACCTTTGGGGTGAGGCTAGGGATAAGCATGGCGAATCCTTGGCCATAAGCTTGGACATCGCCAAGGCTTTCGATAGCATGCATCACTCCTTTCCAAGCTTCCGGCATATGGCCTGCCACCTCTACAATGCACATGGCTCGCCAGCTTTCTGCATGAACGCCGTATTTCTAATGCGACGGTCAGGTCGCAGACTGAGACACGCCCACTCTCTTGTGTATATCAATGATTTGTCGTCCCTGGGCACCAAACATTGCTATGCAGATGATAGTACATCACATGGATATGTAAGCGGTTTTTCACGCCGGAACAGAGATGCTTACTATATAAGTGTCAGATTCGTCCGTGCGTGGAACACTGCTCACAGCTCTGGGGCTTGAAGCTCTCGACGCGTTGCAGCGATAAGATGATAATAAATAAATTCGTCCAGAGGTCACTGGCAGTCTCGAACCGTTGAAGATGCGTAGAACGGTCGCCAGCTTAGCTGCATTTTACCGCATCTACCACGGCGGGTGTTCTGAAGAACTCTTCCAATTGGTCTCTCCTTCCCTCTTCCGTTCCCGAACAACACGTGCGGGGCAGAGATGTCATCCTTACACTGTGGAGACAAACGTGCCCAGAACCGAAAGATTCCATGAAAGATAATTCGCAATAATAAATGAATTGAATTGAGAAAGAAATTCCATTACGTCAAAATGAGAGTCGCTATCGGAGCCCTGCGGGTTGAGACAGCGGCCCTCATTCACCGGTCGTCGTCTTTGCTTACCATCAGGCGGGCGACGCCAGATTGACGTGCCAAATATACATATAAAAAAAAGCAAAATAATAACTTGAAGTCGAATTTTAGATTCTGATAATAGTTGATGATTGATGATAATATTTCGTCTTATTTGGATGCCAGTTCCTTGAACTTCATTAAGATGACATTGATATCTATTACTGCTGCCAATTGTTATGTACACAAGTTGCAGTGGTAGAATGTGGGCAAGGATTATTCCTAGGAAACAATCCGATTATGAATTTAAGAGCAAATTGTGTACCTATACTAGGAATACTAACCTCCGAAAAGCAGATATCACCTTTTACATTGAATTTGTATGATCTGTGACAGTAATGAATATCTTTACCTTGACTCTGTTAACCATTTTAGGCAGCTGTCTGTTGACACCAATGTACAATGAAGGTTAACTACTACCTTTGATAAACTAAACGCAGATTATGTGATGTTCTGTAAACATCCTAACAACATTCACTCTGGCTGGTCCTTGGATTGGTGACCGCTTTGTTGAATTTCCATTATCAAGCATTTCCGTGCTTTAGAAGGCACTTTAGCGATTGGTCCTGGATTTCAACAGCAGGTAACCACATTCTGCAACTATCCATTTCAACACGGCAATAGGCTCACCACCTGTTACATGGAAAAAATACTTACGGTGAAATGTGGGTATATAGTATGCCGCTGCCACCCCTTCAGGGATAAAGGCATGAATGATAAGTATGTGTGATAAATAATTTGTGTGTGAAGTAGCTGCAAGGCTTTCAACACTATCTGATATAGACACATTAACTAGAAAAGTCTGTCTATTAACAAATTCTACTAATATTATAAACGCCAAAGTTGGTGAGTATGGATGTTTGTTACTCTTTCACGCAAAATCTACTGAATGGATTATGACGAAACCTTACAGTGATATAGCTTACACATCAGAATAACACGTAGGCTACTTTTTTATCACGGGAACAAGTTCTTGTGGGAAACGGGAACGGGAAAACATTAACATGCGTGCGGAGCGGCGGGCGTCCACTAACAAATTAATAAAAATATTATATAGTCAAATGCTTCATTTCTTATTTCAGTTTGGTCGATGGTGATAATCCACGACCTTGCGACACGCCAAATTTGCAACTAGGTCAGGGAATCATTCTTTTCTGACTTATGTTGTTAGTTTTGTTTGTATATATACAAATATACATTTCCGTATCTTATCTTCACGACTTATAAATTAATATTGTTCTAAAGATTAAAGTTGTCAAACCCGACATTCAAAAGTTATTACAATGTTATGTTATCAAACACTAGCACACAGTTGATTCCAAATTTCACATTTTGACAGAAAAGCTTGCCCGAATTATGTTTATTTTGTTGTTTCCGAAAGGCTTTTTTTCATGAGGACTGAAAAATATCTTATAAATACGCGACGGCCAATGAGTCCGAGTTATTTGTCATCTCGCATGAAGAAAACTCGCCTGATCAGAGATTTCCTAAATACCACTGAATTTAATTGCCGTGCGAGATGACTACGAGCAAAATTTTAATAAATTTGTGCCGTCTCGTTGAGTTTCGTCGACTGAGTTTTCTTCGTGCAAAATGATGAATAACCCACGAGAAATGTTTTGGGTCGGTAAGGCAGCGCAAGTGCTTCACCTCTGGTGTTGCAAACGTTCATAGGCTATGGTGACCACTTTCCATACGGTGGGCCGGAAGCTTGTCTGCCACCTCAGTTGTATAAAAAGCAACCTTCAGCTTACAGGGCTAATCAATCTGCTAAATATAAAATTATTCAATGTTAGTGGCAATGGTATTGTTTTACTTGACTTACATATATTATGTGGTAATCTTATCTTTAAAACCATAATTCCTCATAATCCTCGTTGAAAAAATATACAAATACTATAAATATACTATATAAATTAATTTTTTTTTTCTCGAAGTACCTATTGATTATTTAGAAAATTCTACCGTGTTATGTGTATGTATGTGTGCGCACGTACGTGTATGATTTTCGATGAATTTTCAGTTCCTGCTATTGTTATGTTATATAAACTAACACTTCCTACAATTTTACATGCAGTCATATCTTAGCTCTCCTTGTCATACTTTATATAAACGCTACGCTTCAAATATAAACTACTAGCTGAACCTCACAACTTTGCCTGTCTTTGTAATTAATTTAACAATTAAAAATATAATTTATTAACCTTTATGATTAGATTTAGCTGAGTAGTCTCTCCTGGGTAGCGTAATATGATGTACATATAGCCTTCCTCGATAAATAGGCTATAAAACACAAACAAAAAATCAAATCTAGGCAGTAGGTAGTTCCTGAGATTAGCACGTTCAATTAAAACAAACAAACTCTTCAGCTTTATAATATTACCAGTAGTTTTCCCGTTTCCCACAGGATTCTCGGGATTAAAAGTAGCCTATCTATATTATTGTAAATTTTTATCAAAATCCATTCATTAGTTTTTGCGTGAAAGAGTAACAAAAATCCATTATTACAAACTTTATCGTTTATAATATTAGTAGGATAGATTAGCGAACGCTCCGCAGGTTCACGTTAAATACCGTATATACTTTCATATGCACTTGGTAAAAAACTTTTACCAAGTGCATATAACGTTAATTTGGAATTACAAACTGCTTAAATTTAGGTTATCTGTACTATTACATGTAAAATCTTATAGAAAGTACTGTACTATGCTTTGTGCTGTACTAAGATAGTAGAAGTACTTTTTATAATGCTGGGAATTATTAACAGTTTCAGAGTCAGTTCAGTCATAAAATATATGGATTCAGTTTCAGGTCTCAAAAATTTACCGTCCCACATAACACTTCTGTACGGTTTTAGGGTGTAAACAGCAGATGTTTATATAGCAAGTATGCATTTTTTTACTTAGGTAGTTTCTCTAGTTTATCATGCACTAAAAATCACGAAATAAAAATTTTAATAAATATAACTGCGTTCAAGATTTAATCCGAATTTAACTTCATAAAAATATGTGATTGAATTTTTATGCTTATTTCTTTATTATTAGTTTCAAAATAGGTACTAAACTATTATTAACTAAACTAAATTAATAAATAAAATATTATTTTAAGTTTGAAGTTAAGTGTATTTAACGCGATTCACGCGTGTTGTACTACTAGTGTCAAAAATAGATGTTAAAAGCGATATGTTGATTTATATATATTTATGGAGAGAAGAATGGTCTTAACTAATACGGCACTTACATAATTTTCTGTGTCGATTTGTTTCGACAAATCTCTGAAACATAGAAATCGTAAAGAAAGTTTCAGAGCATAGAAATCATTATGAAACTTCCAATGGCAGATAGCTGATGTTAATGGAGTAATTTAAAATGCATTTTATTCCCGTATTCCTACGGAAACGGGCACTAAGCTAATAAAACTTCGGGACATCGGCTAGTGACAAATATAAACAAATCTTTTTTTTTGTAAACTAACCTTTTTTGCATTCCTGTGTGTAGTTATACTATTTTAAACAATGTTATCATAGTTCCCAGGTTTAAAATCTAAATGTGACTAATATTGGAGTTTTTGTATACTCAGGATTGTACTTTTCGGATTTCTTGATTGCACATAGACCTAGGGAGATAGGAAGCACGTTTTTAAAAACACACGATAAGTAAGCTACATATAACCTTTTACTTTGCTACCTTTTGTGCATAACAAATATGTTGGTCTTAAGCAAGGCTTTAGAGCTGGAACTATGACGTAATCGTAATATTTACAAATGACATCAATGCAGCCTTCTACTGATCAGAATTTTTATAAATGCCTTTGCCCTCGACAAACGAATATTTAGCAATGACGTTTTCTTGAAAATATGCGAGCTCAATATATATATTTCAAGAACTCGCATTATGATGACATCGTAACGTATAGATAATTTTTTTCGTTTTTTTCTTTTGAATCCGACTATAAATGGAATGAACTGTTGCGAAACGTGTGTGGATCTCCCACATCGCAGACTATGCTTATAGCAAAATTCTATTTTACACAATGCACATGTTTGTGTCTACGGACGTCCCTACGATAGTTACAAAAGTAGGTCACCAAAAAATATCTTTCTAAATAGTTTAGGCTTCGCTTGACAACTATTATAACCATACGATGTAAAATGATTAAATCGTTCCGAAACTGTTTACCTTGCAATCTTCATGCTGTATACCTGATGGGGTAGTCAGGGAGGAGAGATCGCTAGGCTTTCGCTTCCTGCAGATTCTTCAATCGCTTCATACATGCACGTCTGGGTATCCGAGTACTTTTGACTTTTTCGTTTTGGATCAATCTGCTCACGTGGTCTTCCTATGTAAGTCTCGGCCTACCCTGACTCCTTCTACCTATAACTTCTTTTAAAGTAGATACGTCGGCCAAGGTTACGCCTCGCGCACAATTTTCGAAGTAATCTCATCTCACAGCATTCAATTTACTTTTATTCATCTTTTGACATACCCAAGTTTCGCTACCGAAAAGCAACGTTGGAACTAGCACTGCGGTATGAATTTAACTTATAAATGTAACTTTTCTAATTGGGACAAAGCACCGTTAACTTAGTTTCCGGCAGCTACTCGTTGTTCTAATTCCAAATTTTCCGTCCGCGCTAAACATACTCCCTAAATACACAATTTCAACACGTTTTCTCTTTCAAATACCCTTGCATTCAAGCGAAGAACCATAGTTTCACACTCCTTTTTGATGTGACACAACCCTGTTTGACGCCAGTACAGACGTCGAAAAGAGGTGACACACTCCCCCCCCCCCCCCCCCCTACTTGCACGCAAGCCTTACAGTCCCTATAAAGCTACTGTACTGCCCGCAGTAGCGAGCCGTCTACACCATATCCGGACAGCAAGTCCCACAGAGTTTCTCTCACAACATTATCCAGCATCCACAAAAGCGCAGAAAACCTTCTGGATAACAGTCAAAAACTTCTGCGCGATCGTACAGAGAGAAAACATTTGATCCATGCAACCTCTTCCACGTAGGAATCCGTATTGAGCCTCCCACAAATATCTTTCAGACTTGCTTGCATTCTTGCCAACATTCAACGGGTGCCCTTTCGATCGCATAATTTTTTTCAGCATAATTTAGTTTGGCATAACAGTTTCAGCATAAAGTTTTCTCGCATAAATTATGATAAGCAGAGTGTTATAAACGCATAATGGTTTTATTGGCATAACATTAAATTACTCTCATTTTTTTACCATAATTTTAATCAACATAAATGTAAAGGGTATAATTGTTATACACCTAAAGATAATTTATCATAAAATACAAAACGCATAATGGAGGTATGGATAACTGTTTAAATCTTAAATGAATAATAATTAAACTAAGAATATTTAAGAAATGATAAGACATCATTGTAAATAATTATATCACTCATAGCCAAGTTTTAAAGCTGTAACATATAAAACGATATTTTAAGTGTTATTTTTTTTAGTCTAGTCTTGAGCAAAGTCGTAAATAGGTACGACGACGAGCGAAGCGAGGAGTGTTAGGTCATTTGTGACCACAACGCGCGAGCCGAGCGAGCGAAGCGAGCGGGCCGCGGCAGCGGCCGGCGATGCGCCAGAATAGAATCGCTCGTTTTAATCTACCTACTTTTTTTTGTATTTTATTTATATATTCTATATATAAGTGTTGAAATTTTAAACTTCAGTATAGTGACTATCGACATTTTTAATCAGTAGGCATTTCAATCTTAGACAGTTCAAGCTTAGATATAATAATAAAAATATGTACTTGTTAACATTATGGTATTCTATATGTATGGCTTGTAATCTTTATGCAAGAGTGAGTGATATGCCAATAAATGTTATGATTAGTAATCGTTATTGTAAAAAAAACTATGCGTAAACATTTTATGCGGGTATATCATTATTATAAAAAAGTTATGGTAAAATAAAGTATGCCTAATGATTTATTCTGTTTGAACGTTATGCGAAACGAAGAGTATGCCAAAAAACGTTATGCAGTTTTAAGTTATGCCTCTAAAATGTATGCAACCCAATACGGACCCCATTCAACTTGCAATGGATTTGATGAATTAGATTAGAAATGAACACCACAAGAATCTTCTTCACACGCGAGCTAAATTTTGTTATAGAATCAGAGAGAATTTTTGTTAGTGTGTAAAAGATTTTTTCAAGACCACTTTAAGGATGACTTTCATCATACATTAATTTAGTGAAATATTGAAGTACCTGTGTAAGTAATCGCTATTTTCATAGCTGGCCTTGGGTATCTGTAAATATCAATATTAGCTGTTATGTCAGAGGTACAAAATGTGTATATTACCTATTAAAAGAGAACAAACTTTCTGACGTCATTCAAACAGAATTTATGTATCACGTTTGCGTGTCGCGGTCGCGTCGTAGCTTCGTAGCATAAATAACAAAGTTTTGCTCGGAACGTTATTTATGTTCATTTAGATTTCCCGCTATTTCTCTCTTATTTTAATTGAACATTTAGTTTAGCAAACGACATGAATAACCACGTCCAGCGTCCCCTGTAGCAAAACTTTTGAAAATCAATGCATCTGAGGTCCTTTTTAAATGAATAATTTCCTAAATTTAGAATGCTATGGAATAATGCCCGTGACTGCGCCCTCTTTTTCTCGTTTTCCACAGTAACTTGTTCCCCGGATAAGGAGAAGTATGTCCTATTCTGATGTAAAAGCTATATTGCTGTAAAGTTTCATTAAAATTAATAAAAAACTTACACATTTAAATAATATTAGTTTATAGGCACTAGTAGGATTTATAACATAGTGGGATAAATATACTACGACTAATGTTACGAAAACTGTTTCTTTTGCGTTAACCTTATCAACTATCAGTTATCGTCATATCAATGTGTGCTTATGTCGTACTTGAACTACCTATTCAGTTCCGGATGTTTATTTTTATTGATGTTTCTTATTAAATTCTTTAAATCGACTGACACGTAGGTAGGTGAAGGTATAAAAACAAGCGCGAGAAATACGAGAGACAAATGACCTAGCGTACGCATATTATATATCTTATAGGTATATCTATTCATAAAGCCCAGGACGGGCCGTAAACGGGTCCGTATTGAGTTGCATAAATTTTAGAGGCATAACTTAAAACTGCATAACGTTTTTTGGCATACGCATATTTTTTTTTCACAATAAATATTACTAATCATAACATTTATTGGCATCTCACTCACTCTCGCATAAAGATTACAAGTCGTTCCTATAGAATACCATAATGTTAACGAGTAAATATTTTTATTTTATATCTAAGCTTGACCTGTCTAAGATTGAAATGCCCACTGATTAAAAATGTCGATAGTCACTTTACTGAAGTTCAAAATGTCAACATTTAAATATAGAATATATAAATAAAATACAAAAGAAAGTAGGTAGATTAAAATGAGCGATTCTGTTCTAGCGCATCGCCGGCCGCTGCCGCGGCCCGCTCGCTTCGCTCGCTCGGCTCGCGCGTTGTGGTCACAAGTCACCTAACACTCCTCCTCGCTTCACTCGTCGTCGTACCTATTTACGACTCTGCTCAAGACTAGTCTAAAAATAATTACACTTTTAAAATATCGTTTAAAAACAAAAACAAAAAAAAATATCGTTTAAAAACGTTTAAACAGCTTAGAAACTTGGCTATGAGTGAGATGATTATTTACAATAGTGTCTTATCATTTCTTAAATATTCTTAGTCAAATTATTATTCATTTATGATTTAAACGGTTATCCATACCTCCATCATGCGTTTTATATTTTATGATAAATTATCTTTAGGCGTATAATAATTATACCCTTTACATTTATGCTGATTAAAATTATGATGAAAAAATTAGAGTAAGTTAATGTTATGCCAATAAAACCATTATGCGTTTGTAACACTCTGCCTATATGCGAGAAAACTTTATGCTGAAACTGTTATGCCAAACTACATTATGCTGAAAAAAACATTTATGAGTGTTAATTTTCTGAGTTTCTAACCACTAGTAAAATGATTGACAAATTAGGTGTTTATATTTTTCGATTTTTTTTATTTTTTCAAATTTTGTCATCAATGAATATGTTTAAAATGAAGAAAGGACTTGATCGAGCTTGTTCCCGGGATAAAAAGTAGCCTATGTGTTATTCTGATGTAAAAGCTATATTATTGTGAAGTTTCATTAAAATCTATTCAGTAGTTTTTACGTGAAAGAGTAACAAATATCCATACAAACTTTCGCATTTACCTATAATATTATTAAGATTATCAAGTTTTCATAAATGGGCACTAATTTTATTATACTGTAATCTTAAACCAATCCCATCATTACCGGTGGTTTGCGTTCATTCCGACCGATTAATCACCATGCTTTTAGGATTCATATTATATGCTTCCTTATCACATATTTCAAGGTGAAATACCTGGCCATGATGCGTTTATTGTCTGCTAATGTGAGAAGTCTGTCGTCCACCGTCCTACATAGTACAAATTGATCTTCCTTAGTTAATACTTTTAAAAAATGTAACTAAATGATGGGGACAGACTGACGGCCCTAGTGCCATAAAGAAGTATTTCGGAACCGGATTGCTAAGTAAATACAAAATCGTTCCGCGTGGGTTGCTCTCAACACTGGGGCACATGGAAACATCGTTTTATTACAGTATAATATTACGACTATATCTCAGCATTGTGCTTAAAAACGCGTCTTTATGATGAACAGAACTTTAACTTATTAACATAATTTTAATTTGACATTGACAAACTAATTATGTACGGTTTAGTAGTTAACTCTTAATATAAATATTTATACGCGTAACTCAAACTACGAAGGCTAATTTTAAATATAGGTTTATGTCATGATAAAAAAACGCAATCCAATAAAGGGGGTCAATTTTATTAGACTGTACAAAGAAGCTAGGTATAAGTAATTTACTCTGACTTGGTGGAAATGCATAGAGGTATAGGGCAATCATTAGTGATTTTGAAAATCTTCAAATAGTTCCCTAGACTATTAGAATAGAATAGAATAAACTTTATTGCACAACATTATAAAAATAAATCATACAAAGTGAGAACAATTTTATAAATGTACAGAGGGCGGCCTTATCGCTAGAAAGCAATCTCTTACAGGCAACTATTTGTAAAGCCAATTGAATATAATATAGAAAAGTTTAAATATTAATATATTTAAACTTTTTGCATATATATGTACAAAGATAGACCAATGACTATGATACATCACAAATCAAAGCAGCGGATATCAGAGATGAAATCTAGAAATCAACATAATATACCAATAACATAGAAGCTAACTCAGTGGTCAGTTGCCAGCAATGGGCTCACCACCACGTTGGACGAAAAAGCAAACGGTGAAATGGGGGCGTATAGTATACCTCTTCCTGCCCCCTTCGGGGATAAACGATAAAACAAAATGCATGTTTGTAATATAAAAGTACTACCTACCTACACTAATATAAAAAAAACTGCAGAGTTTGTTTGGTTGAACATTCTAATCTCAGAACCAACTAGTTCCAACTAAATTTTTTTGTTGTTTGATAGCACATTTATCGAGTAAGGCTAAGGCTATATAAATGTCAACTAATCGGATTAATTTTCATACCTTATTGTAAAATTAATAAGTACCACGAGGGTTAGAAGTAAGATACCCTTATATAAGTTACTAGCTCAACTTGTAACTAATATAAGGGTTATCTAGGTTGAAAATATTAGTTTGGACAGAAATACACATCGTGAAAAGTGGGCATACAATATGTATGCCTTTGCCCGCCCCTTCGGGATAAGGCGTAATATATAAATAAATAAAATATTAGTTTATACTTAAAATTCTAATGCCGTGCTGTGAATGTAGAAAAATAAAATGTAACTCTTTTAATTTCAGCTTAGATAAGAAGACCAAGGACTGTCAACAAGCAGAAAATTTGGCTCGTCATTATGAGACGCGGTTCACCGAAGAAAGCAACAAATACAACAGCGCTCTTGCTGATAAGAAGAAAGCTCAAGATGAGGCCAGGGTATGTACTTTCATTCTTTACTCTATACTTTTTTTTTTAAACGAGGAGAGATCCGCTCACAGGCTGTCCACTGCTGGCCAGCAATAGCCATGTGTGGGGGTCGCCCAGCACCTGATCGTGGTGGTACTGGGAATACCCACTAAATTCCTCGGCTACCTTTCTGCCCTATTGGAGGTGTTTTGGGACTTGTTAAACTCACCAAAACTCTTTACTCTATACTAGTATGGTAAGTGAAACTGCTCAAGTCCATTGTCCATCTCCAACATTTTATTCACAATCTTTTCATACTAACACTTATAGCGAATGTTCGGGAAAGTGAGGCTATTAGGATCTCAATGAAATTTGGGGACACAATGTCACCAGATTTTTATTTCTTCTAAATTTTACAGCATACGACACAAAAATATCGGCAACGATACGAACGCATTTTCCAATCCAGGGTTTGGCGAATCATTCTGGTGGTTTGCCGAAAGCTGCTTATTTCCATGTATTAATGGGTAATAAGTGTTATATGACAGTTCCATTGCGACTTACTAATGGCGCTATTGAATATTGTGGACTAATTCACATGGAACTTAACTTTCACAAAATCAGCTTTCAATGTCAGCTTTTCATGTTTATTTAACCTCATATCAACTTTTAGGAACTGGCTAAAGAGTTGGAGAAGCTGCGCAAAGTGTACGCAGACACCCGTAAGACTTTGGAAGAAGAGATGCTGTGCCGCATCGACATGGAGAACACCGTGCAAAGCTTACGTGAGGAGCTCTCTTTCAAGGATCAAGTATTCCAGCAAGAACTGCAGGAAACACGTACCAGACGTCAAGTGGAAATCTCTGAAATTGGTAAGTTATTTTATCCACATTCTTGTTTAAAGAATTAAATCGTTGTAGTTTGTGTATGGTAACAGTAACGCTATTAATTAAAACGTTTACAAAAATGGTTGACAGCGCGAGTGTAACACCCCTCGTATTGCAAACGTTCATTCACGGCAACCACTAAGTTATAATTCTTTATACTTATGGCTCCAAATTTGCTAATTTATTTGATATTTTTCTTATATTGACAACCTAATCAGCATTGCTGTCAAGTTTAGTGTAAATAAAAATAAAATTATCTGACAATATTATCAAAATGTACAACAAAATTTACTTCTTTATGAATTTCTGTATAAAGTATTTACTTTTAATCAACTTTGACTCGTCATAGTTTCAGTAGAAAAAAGTTTATATGGTGAGTTATTTAAAAAGTTAGCTGAAGTAACTTTTTAAATATGATATAATAATCCGATAACATACAGCTAAAAATATATATATATAATATAATGTGTAGGTAGTGTATGTACATTTATGTAAATGTAATGTGACTCGCGTTATTACTTACCGTGACTGTTAATGTGTCTGCAATACATCCTCGTTAAAGTTATCAGTATCTTCATTGTGCATAATTAAATTTATCAATATAGGAAAACTATGAAAGTCTGCTTTAAGGAGAGGCACAGAATCTATATTAATAAAATACCGTTTGACTCACTTACCTATCAACGCCCCGCCGAAACTCTTATATTCCAGTACGTTTCTCAATACTCAATCGACGCTTGAGGCTAGATTTTGCCTTATAAATACTACTCTCAATTGAGTATTGAGAAACGTTCTGGAATATGGCCTTAGACCTAGAAACTTGATATTTTTAAGGCAAGCTAATATAATGTAGACACTCACCAAAAAAGGATTTTGCAAAATTCTGCCCTTAAAGGAGTAAAATAGGTGTTTAATGAATTGTTAAGTGCTTTATAGAACTATGTATAGGCTAAACTGGCGAGAACAGCTAGTCCTACTAATATTATAAAATTTTTTATCCCGGGAACAAGTTCCTGTGGGAAACAGGAACGGGAAAACTTCACCACGCGTGTGGAGCCGCGGGCGTCTACTAGTCTAGTAGATAATAAATACAGAGCCGAACCCAGAATTTGAAGTAAAAGTTACACTATCTATATTCGGAATGGAGGACGCCGTCCACTCCTTTACGTAGGTCTCTCCGAAGTTTTGTTGATGTGGGGAGGTATTTAGTCTTACGTACTAGCCAGACGGGTTTTCACATTGTTTCGTACGGTGATTTCCTTCTCTTTGCCATGATCTCGTCGTTAGTCAGTAGTAGTTATGGTCGTCAAGCTCTAAAAACTACTACTATTTGTATTTTTATTTTATTTTTAGCCATAATTTTTGTTTTTGTTCTTGTTTTTTTTTAATCTACGATAGCCGATTTTGTGTGCCTGCGGGCACAGGCCTCTCCCATACTCCTCCATTCTACTTTATTGTATACCAGTCTTGTCTTTCCAACTGTTCCAATTATTTCATAAGTCCACATTTTAAATTTAGGCAATTTAAAATCTGTTTCTGATTTACTACTATTTGTATACTAGTGTTAATTTCTGATTTTGTTATATATAATTTCACAAATAGCTACATATTTACACATAGCCGATTGTTATAGATGGTCGCCTTGCACAGCAGTACGAAGCTAAGTTGCAGCAGAGTCTGCAAGAGTTGCGCGAACAGCAAGAGGCGAACATCAAAGCCAACCGCGATGAAATTGAAACTCTCTATGAGAACAAGGTAAGCAATACAAAGGACAAAAAAGATAACTATTAATAATAATAATTATCGATCCCTTTACATACATATATATTGTCATGCTTTTCTCCCGAAAGGCAGAGGTTTACAATACCATTAGTATCTTTCCACATCCATGTTTGCCGTGTTGAAATGGACAGGCGCAGGTGGATCGAATGTATATGTAATTCAAACCATCCATAAGGCCTTCAACCTCACGTAACGACTCCCATTTTACTCCCAACTGTTTAACATGCATTCCGAAGCACATAAACGTCGTAAATGTAAATGTCTCAAAGCAGTCTCTTCAGACCAGCCATAGTATAAGATTTTTAAAGCAGTGATCGTTTACAATATAAGCAAGCATCCAGCTCTGAGGTAAAGCGCTCGTGGCCTCACGGACTCTGTGTTCTGTAAACGATCACTGCGTTACGGAACTTTTACTATGACTGCTCCTCGGATGGGTGACCACTTTGTACCATTTATATTTGTGAGCGTTTCCGTGCTTCGGAAGGCATGTTAAGCCGTTGGTCCCGATTGCCAGTAACATGACAGATGTTAAGCCCAGTTGAAGGCCTTATATAATTTGAATAATTTCAATAGCAGGTCGCCACATCCTACGCCTGTCCATTTCAACACGGCAATGAGCTTACCACCTGTTACGTGGGACAAAAGCGCATACGGTAAAATGTGAGCGTATTGTATACATCTGCCTACCCCTTCGGGATAAAGCGTGACAATGTGTCCAGGTCCGAAGTAAAAACATTCAATGCAACTGGAAGTTTACGCCACGATTACTTTTAAGATTTTTACTTTATAATTTTTAACTTTGCATATTAAAAAGATGTTTTTTTTCTAGTTGAAGAACCTGCAGAACGCGTCTCACCGAAACAGCACAGCAGCTAATGTAGCTGTGGAGGAGTTACGGACCATGCGCACGCGCATAGACGGACTCAACTCCACGCTCAATGAGCTAGAAAACAAAAACGCCGCACTTAGCGTGAGTATATACCCTCATACTTTTCCTTTTTGATTAATTCTTACGAACTGCATAATTATTTTTACTGTTACATAATATGGTAATCACTTTTCGCAATAAGGCCCATTGTACTGCATCTTTTACTTAATATAATATTTTGAGTCATTCTCACACAACGCCGTCTAGCCCAGCTTTTGCTTTGGAATCTAAACAACTTTTAAACGAACTATTTCCAAATACATACTTATTATAAATTATAGCATCTTTTACTGCATCTTTTACTTAATATAATATTTTGAGTCATTCTCACACAACGCCGTCTAGCCCAGCTTTTGCTTTGGAATCTAAACAACTTTTAAACGTACTATTTCCAAATACATACTTACTATAAATTATAGTACACACCCAAATTTTGAAACAAACTTTTGCACGCACAAATATTTCTTCCGAATCATTTGAACCCGAGACCTTAGCGCGGTAATCGCATAAACTACCTGTTGCTCCACCGAGGCATAAATTAGTGAGTGGTATTTTTTTTAAAGTTTAAAGCTTTTAAAAAAATTTACACTAGCCACTTTTGTTTGCTAATTGTGTACGTTGCAGTATGATGAATCAAATTGCGCTTATGATTTGCATTCTTAGTAGGGCCAACCTACTAAGAAGGCAGATCATGAGCGCAATTTGATTCATCATGCTGCAATGTAAACAATTGGTTATGTATTTGAGTACCATAAAGTAATCTCTTAACTATTAACAGAACCGTTGCCGCGAGTTGGAGCGCCAACTGGAATCTGAACGTGCCCGCCATGCCGAAGACCTGGCGTCTCTCGAGCAGGAGTTGTCGCGTCTAAGAGACGAGATGGCGGCACAACTGCGCGAGTATGCCACACTCATGGACATCAAAATCTCACTGGACCACGAGATCGCCACGTATCGGGCACTCATTGAAGGCGAAGAGGATAGGTAATTAGCTACTATCTTTTTTTTTATTAAAGTGAAAACGGTAATTTTGATTCGAAACGGGGATTGAACCCGTGACCTTTGCCTCACCAGGGCAATGTTCTAGCCACTGAACTACCCGAACCGTACCGAAACAAGTTGAAATTTTTCACTATATTTTAATTGTCATTTAGGGTATGACCCTAGGACGATTTAACCAATGGACGCGTAATGTACTCCATAAAATATGAAATTACTATGACTTTCGTGCGGTGGGGAAACTATACACATATTGTTTCTTACTCTTGCATGAAGTGTTGTCACTCTAAAACAACCATTAAAAATGTAGGTATGCAATACAAATTTGATACAATATTATTTGGTTAATTTGAGATGGTAGCTCTTTGTATAATGTTTATAGAGAATGAAAGTATATTGAATATAGGCCGATTAAGTTATTGACTTGTTTTAATAATTAATGGATTTTGTTAAAAATACTTATGTAAATGAAATAAATTGTTACTTACGAGTGAAAACAAACATTCATTGTTCGACCGCTATAACTTTAACACCATTTCACAGCACATTTCGTCATTTTTTCTTTATAAATTAGCCTCTGACGTCTATGATACGACGTGTACGATACGACTGAGTCCGCGGAACAGCGACTTAGCTAAAACTGCTTAGCAATTGGCAGGCGGGGTATAGGCGCAAACGGTAAGATAGCGCGTCCATTGGTTACATCGTCCTAGGTATGACCTCTATCAGATTTTAACTTTCAAAGAGGTTTTCAATTTGGTTATATTTTGTCAACTGTGTGTGTTTTTTAATTATATTCGGAGATATCACAATGTAATGATGTCATAGAGATGACTTCATGCCAGACTCAAGGTTTTCCCTTCCAAAATGTAAACTATCAATTTCTAAAAAAGGTTTTCGTTTCTACTTAAAAGTTTATTACATCTTAGTTAATTAACTTGCTTGATTATATAACATTAATAAAAATATAAATTGATGATTATCATTACTAGTCTCTCAAACAAAAAAATAATAATTACCTAATCGGTGAGAGACGTTAAGAATAAAAAAAACTAAACTATTTTAAAACAATATAATGGTTGATTAAAAAGAACCTCATTTTTTTTAAACATTAACGTTATTTTAGAACCTCATTTTATAACTATCGCCATACATACTATTACTGTATTTGCTTTTTCGAGGTTGCCACAGCCTGTGTGGTGTAACCTGGTCGAAACATCAGGCAACGAAAGACATCATGCAAAATATCAGAATTTAAACTATCATGGTCATTCACATAAGTAAAATATCGGATGCTCGCGCGTGAAAGTGTGCATGGTAAATATCCCGAAAATCAATATTTTACTTATCGTGCAAAATAAACACCTTCAGTTCTGAAAAGCAAATATCCTGTTTTGAAGTTCTCTTCAATGTTTGACTCTAGTAATATTTTTTGTGCAGATTGAACCTGACAAACCAGTCACCGGGACGCGAGTCTCGCGCGTCTACGAGCGCGTCTATGGGTGCCAGTTTCGGCGGACGCGGAACTCCTTCCCGTCGAGCAACTCCGTTACGAGCCGCTCGCAAGCGGACTCTGCTCGACGAGAGCGAGGAACGGAGCCTTAACGATTTCAGCGTCACCTCTAGCGCGAAGGGAGACCTCGAGGTAGCCGAAGCCTGCCCCGATGGTAGTTTTGTTCGTATCAGGAATAAGGGCAAGAAGGTATGTTGTCACTTTACTACTTTTTTTTATACAAAGCTGTCTAGATCAAAGTAAGCTAAACGCTGATTCATCTGTTTTAATTACATTTTGAATAACCTGGTACTATACTGGGTCGATGTCTTTCAGCTCAAATATCACAGGAGAATGCTGTATTCTCTTGTGATATTTGAGCTAAAACACATCTCACGTTGTTGAATTTGAAATTTTGAAATAGGAATTTGACATAAATGTGTGCAAGTGAGAAATAATGTTAATGAAGCGTTGGGTCTATGTTGAAAAACTAGTTGACGCCCTCGGCTCTGCACGCGTGTTAGGTTTTCCCGTTCCCGTTTCCCACAGGAACTTGTAAAAAAAGTAGCCTATGTTATACTGATGTAAAAGCCATATTATTGTAAAGTTTCATCAAAATCCATTTTGTAGATTTTGCGTGAAAGTGTATCAAACATCCATACTTACACACTAATTATATTAATAAAAGGTGTAATATGAGGTTCTTCGGGAAATCAGCTGCTAATTTTCAGAAACTAAGATGCACTTCATCTTAATTTCTTAAAATTAGCAGCTGACTTCCCTAACACTTATCACTTTTCAGATAAAATAATTCCTCATTAGAGTTTTTTCTAGCTCACTTCCAGATGTTTTTCATTCATGACTTTTTTCTCTCATTAGATTCCTCTAACCAAATTGACATCGACAGGAAGCGACTCTAGGCGGCTACCAAATCGTCCGCAAGGCCGGTGATCAGGAGACCCTGTTCAAGTTCCACCGTACGGTTAAACTGGAACCCGGTGCAGTTGCCACGGTGTGGTCTGCCGACGTGGGTGCAGAGCATGACCCGCCTCGGGATATCGTAATGAAGGGACAGAAGTGGTTCGTGGCAGACTCCTTCACCACCGCGCTTATTAACAACGAACAGGAGGTACACCATTGTTATTGTATTATTTATATCTCTGTCATAATAGCATCGAAGCGCTCGTGGCTCCACTGACTGAGTCATCTGTAAACGATCACTGACTTAAGCAACATTCGCTATAGTCCTTGGATGGGTGACCACTTTGTGGAATTTACATTTGCTAGCGTTCCCGTGCTTCGAATGGCACGTTAAGCCGTTGGTCCCGGTTGCCAGGAAAATGGCAGTCGTTAAGCCTGGTTGAAGGCCTTATGGGTTGCTTGAAAAATTTCAACAGCAGGTCGCCACAGCCTGCGCCTGTCCATCTCAACACGGCAATGGGCTCACCACCTGTTACGTGGGGCAAAATTGCATACGGTGTAATAAGGGCGTATAGTATGCCTTTGATTACCCCTTCGGGGATAAAGGCGTGACAATATGTATTTATGTATGTATGCATATTAATAGCATACCAGAGCGATCATAAAATATTTTATAGCTCTAGGGGAAACAATATATTTTTACTATACCAAAAAGAAAAACTTATTAGTAGAACATTTTACTGTTGAAAATTTTACAAGTAAAATGTATTTAACCTAGAGATGAGGTAGGAAGAAGAAGCAGAAGCCTGACCGCCAACTCGAACCTGACTGGAGTTGGGACGCCGGACCTAAATCGCATCCAATAATAGCAACTTAGAAAAGGGATCATTTTTTGAGAAAATTGTAAGCTACTGACAGAATTTGATTCTACGTTATTCTAAGTATTCTATAAGATCTTTTCCCCATAGAACTGTAAATTATATTTTATTAGAATTTTTTGTAGAAGCTTTTATTATTATTGTTGCAGGAAGTAGCTGTGTCGGAGAGACAGCGACGCCAAGTTAGTACAAGCGCACAGCGACACCGCGAACTGGCGCACAAGTATCCTCGTCGTGAACAGGTAAGAAACCTCATTATAAAGTTTTTTACTGATAGTCACTTTAAGAGAACTTTAAGTAAGTCGTAGATGACAATTTAACGATATATTCAAGGTTTGGTGGAGCTATATTGTTTTAGCTGTGGAGCCTTCTACTACAGCAATAAAATGAGTCCAGCCTACCTAATGAAAAAGAGTCATACACAGATCGAAACAAATATTTATAATAGAACTTTTGACTTTCTCGTTTTTTGAACATGTTCACATGGTCTATATATTTATGTAAGTCTTGGTCTACCCTGACTCCTTCTACTCTCTACTTTCGCACAATATAGATTCTTCGTCAATTGTTCCTCACTCATTCGTTAAATATATTAATAGTACTGTAAATATGATCAAAAATGCTTAATAATTTAAAAGTGGCCTGTTTATAACCCTAAGTACATATAACTTTATTTTTTGTTACAGTTGGGAGAGATTCGCGAAGGCGAAGAGAACTGTCGTATCATGTAATATGTTGGCGCATTCCGCCACCGCTCGGTGCCTCACGCTTCTACCGGAGATCCTCTGCCCTATGGGCAATCTCCACCTCACCTACCTAGAAACTGCACTATCTAAATCCATTCACTAAATTGCAAACACTTCTTATACACAAGGCACGTTTTGATGGCCGTACGGAGAAACCCCTATATCACTCAATAAAAATTAATAAGCCGTCTGACCCATCCCATGACAAAATAAATCTGACATCTTCACGTGGCGTATATTCATATATTAATGTGTTCAAAACTAGTATGAGTAAATCTTGTCATAAATAGTCAGAAGTATAATATGTTGAATGATAAAATCAACATAATTTTTTCATTAATAGTAAATCTCTCTAAGTAAAAATGTTATCCTGAAAATGATTTATAAAAAAATATAAGATTGTTATACTGCCATCATAGCGTGCCGCTACTGTAGTCGTAAGGATATGTCTTTTAGTAGTAAGTTTTGTTAATAAGAGTTGCAATAGGGTAGATGACTGTTAAGTTCAGAAATGATGGCTTCATATGCAGCACGTATACGTAGACGCGCCCATAATATTTTACGCATAATGCGTACCATGTCTCATACGAGTTTACGCATCTGGTGTGTTTTTATCAAAAAAGAGGCGTTATATAAAAAAAATGTATGAAATACGAATGTATGACATCATACTTACCTGTCAAATCAGTTGGATTGATTAAAATTAATAAAAAAGCTTAACATGATATAATTTTTACAGCTTATTAATAACTTCTGGCGATTAAAACTTATGGATCAATTTATTTTACGTGCAGAAATCTACCTTATAATCTATGTTTATATCGGTGCAGTGTTGAAACGGTCTAAAAGGCACCTAGCCACACATGACAGAAAAAAAAAACATTATCAAGACTGGTAACACAAGTTTGTTTTTTACTTATCATATTCAGTACTCTCGATAGCTATGTGCCTTTTAGATGTTACATAAATAAATACTTTATTATTAGGGTTTCTGATTATTTTCGTGTTTTCTCAAATTTTGACATTTATCTAAGAAATTTGTTACTTATCTTCATTATTATAATATTTACAATTAGAATGTAAATCATTTTGTATTTACCATAATATTAATATTTAATAGTCAGTATTAAAACCCCTCATCGGAAACCCCAATGCTAATGTATTAGTTACTTTCATTTTCATTGATGTGTCTGTTTTATTGATGTTAACTATAAAAGATGGTATAATATACAAGGTTTGGTAATTATATTATATAACCTTTTTCAAATCACCTCACAAGTCAGTTTGGGATTTTTATTAATATACTTTATCTCTGTAAAAACACCACATGCTCCAAAAGTGGAAACTAAATATACAAATGTACTTTCGTTCATAATCAAATATTTTGTATGTCAGTATTAGACAATGAAAATGATTTGTAAGAGGTTATTAGTATATTACAAATAACCCTATGTAGTGAAGTACAAAAGATGCGTTTACATTATCGAGAAAATTGTAATCCTTCAAAGGCAAGTCATAGAATACTATAGTATATGATGGTCCATCAGTCATACAGATTTATTTTTTTATGAATACATAGGGTTTTTTGAGGGATTACAATTAATTTATAGTGGGTAAGATATAACTAAATACATGTTTTTATTTCCCACCCATTTTTGAGTTAGTTATTAAGAAAGTTTATATTCATTAAATTAATTTAATAACACATTCGGTAAGTTCAAACATGTAGATTAAATCTACTAATATTAGAATAATCATTATTTAAAAAAAAACATTATCTTAGATTTTTTGGACTAGATGAATCACTGTATTAGATTAAGTTTCACTTGATTGACTATCATAAAAGCTGTTTTGTTTTACAATAGTCATAAATTGGCAAACACCATTAGTTTATGAAGTCAATATAACGTTTGAGAAATTACATAAAAATTTTACTATTGACACATTGACTACTTGAAATTGTATATCCTGTATTCATGATATTAATCATCCCAAAAATGATCGAATATCGATTATAATTTTCGCCCAATACATATGCCTAATTGAAAATGCTGTGTCAGTATCAATCCATACTAAGGCTCACAGAGTATTTATACAAGATATAAAACAGCATTTGATATTGTTGCAGTGAATTAATTTCTAATGACAAAATGCGAAAGTTTCTTTAAAATGGAATTAGTATTGATGGGCAATTTTTATTTTAATTATTGAGGATAGAATCTGATTCAGTCGTTCTACGTTTTGTGAGTAATCATGAGACTTTATATAGATTCAAACCAGTTTATATCTTCCGTATGTAGTAAAAAATTAATAAAATAAAGGTATATTTAAGTATTATTGTGTTTTATTCAAAGACAACTAGACTGAGTACCAAAAAAATTCATGGAGCTAAAGTGACACCTTTTTTTACGTCTAGGGTAGCCATTTTCTTACAAGCTGTAGCTAGCTAAAAACGGTCTTGGAGAGTTTTTTTTTTTTTTTTTTTTTTTAGGTTTTTTTGCTTGGTTACTAGACCTTTGAGCCACGTCTTTTTATTTATATATATATCTACACTATACTCAACACTTTGAACACTTTTAATATTTATTGTTTTGTTAAATTCTTCCAATCGTATTTTTAATGAAATCGTATAAATATTTGTAGCACTTTACATTTATTAATAAATCTTTCAAGCGGCGGGAGGAATCATTTGCCATTATTTCACTGATTTCACTAGCAAGTATCAGTCTTTGCATATTGTGTGTTTGGCAGAAGAAAACAGTGTGTTCTATATCCGCTTGTGGAGTATTAGTCTTTGCACCTATTATCTGTCACAATTCCCAACCTCGTCAGGTGGGAGGGAGTGGTGGGGTGTCCGAATCGAAGCCTGTTTATAGTCGTTATGAAGTCTCGACTTGCCGACTTCAATTTCCAGTACCATGGATATGCTGGTATATCCTCCTGTATAGAGCTATACCACTTTCCTTTTTCTTCTTGGTCTTTTTGCCACATGTTTTTCCACTGGTCTAATATGTCTATATTTACAGAGCTGTAGTAATCAGTTAGCGGAATATTCACTACATACATGACATTTAAAGGATTAATCCCTTCATATGCAGTTTTGTCGGCTACCTCATTGCCAGTTATACCTCTATATGAGGGTATCCACATAAAAGCGACATTAATTTCCATATTGTGCAATTTATATATACAATCTTTAATAAGGTATAAAATGTAACTGGATTTAAAATCAAATTTTAGGTTTTTTAAACTCTCTATGAGACTAAAAGAATCAGTTAGAATTAAAAAGTTTTTACTGGTTTTCAAATGGTGAATTAATTTGAGTGCTTCTAAAACTGCATATGCCTCTGCTGTAAATATTGAACAGTTTTTATCTAAAACATAACTTTTAGGAAATTTCGTCTGTGGATCAAACACTGCAGATCTTACATGATCTTTAGTTTTACTGCCGTCAGTGTACAAGGTATAAAAGTGAGGATTCTCGTCTAAAAATTGTAACAAATCGTTATTGTTTGAAATTTCATGAGTTATAATGGTAATAGGAAAAATTATACTAGTGAATGAGTGGGAGTAACATGGCCATTGAGACTGTTGTTTAACTAAAGTGCACTGTTTGTTAATATGCAGTTCTTCAGCAGTAGTTAGTGACTCCGATACATTAATAAAGTGAGGAATAATTTTTTGTGTTACTTGACTATTCTCTATTGCTAGCAGTTTTAAAAAATATCTTTCAATTAATAGTATCCTTCTTAGAATGAGTGGCATTATTTTAGTTTCAACCTCCATTGCTCTGATAGGAGTTGAGCACATTGCTCCAGAAATTATTCTTAAGGCCTTGTTTTGAATTATATCTAGCCTATGTACATAGGAACTGTTTACATAAGCTAAACTGCTGTAATCGAAATGACTTCTTACAATTGCTTTATACAATATAGACAGAGTTTTTGGGTCTGCACCCCACGATACACCAGCTAGACATCGGATAGTATTAACGCCTCTTAAGGCATTTTTGGATATAATTTTAATGTGTTCGAAGTTTAATTTTTGATCTAAGATGATACCTAAAAATTTGTGTTAGGTAACTCTGGCTATGGTGTCACCATTGTAAATAACATTAGTAGAAGGAATCTCATCACTGAAAACCATCATGCTACTTTTAGCAGCTTTTATTTTTAAATGCAACTTATTGTGATAGTAGCTCCTCAGTTGTTCTAAGGCTACATTTATATTATTTGTTGCATTAGTTAAGTTTCTATCAGAGCTATATAATACTAAATCGTCTGCAAACTGAAGAATCTGTATATTTTCCATATTTATATATTTACATATTTCACTAGTATATAAATTATATAATAAAGGTGAAAGGGTGGCACCTTGCATTGTATCTTTAGAGGCATTTTCTGGGCCATATAGAATATTATTGTGCTTCACATATAATATTCTCTTATTTAAAAACTCATACAGCCATTTTGAAACTTGACCAGGAATCCCTAGATCACCAGTCAGAACTTTAACTAAAATTCCAGGGTCCACGTTATCAAACGCACCTTGGACATCTAAAAATACACATACAGTGTTTAAATGCATATTTTTTGCTCTTTTTAAATCTGCAATAACCGAAGTGAAACTATCTGCGCAGCTGCGACCTCTACGAAATCCGTATTGGATTTGTGGAATAATATTATTAGCTTCGGCATACCAGTCAATTCTTTTTTTGAGCATATTTTCAAATATTTTGCCAAGACAAGATGACAATGATATGGGTCGATAGGAATTTGGAAGATCAGGTGTTTTATCTATTTTTAAAATTGGAATGACACACTGTGTTTTCCAGTGTTCAGGAACGATTTTTTGAGACCATAACATATTAATAATTTTGAGGAACAGATTTTGTGCAGAATTATGAAGATTTTTGATTAAAACATATGGGAAATCATCGAGACCTGGGGTTGTGTTTCGTCTAGATTGCAAACTCATTGTAAATTCCCTCCATGTAAAGGTGTTAAGTAGAAACATTGATTCAGAGTTATTATTATTTACATTGATATAATTACAAAAGGAACTAAACTCTATCAAATTATCATTATCTGTTAATTTAGATAAAAATTGCTGTACGAACTCGTCTTTATATGTTTTATTTCCAGCCTTTAATCCCTTAAACCTTTTAATTAAATTCCAAACAGTGCTTATCGGAGTGTTTCTGTTGAATGTATTGCAAAAGTCCAACCGATCTTTTTTTGTTCACAAATGGTACGCTTTTTTAATGCATCCAGTCTTTTATAATTTATGTAGTTAGCTATGGTTGGATCTCTTCTATATAGTTTTAAAGCATCGTAAGACGCCTTGACGCTTTTTTTACAAGTTTCATTCCACCAGGGTGCTGGCGGTCTACTTTTATAGTTAGCAGTTTTAACAAACTTTGGGATAAGCAGTTCCTTCAGTTTAGCTAGACGTGTGCAAAAATCCAGGTATGCAGACATTGGATTTTGTTCTACATTGTCAATGGTCAATGTCAAGTCAGGAAACATACGACTCTGAAACATTGCGAAACTTAACCCAATCTGTTTCACTCATACTATTATATAGAAACTTGGCAATAGGGGGATTAATTTGATATTTGTCGACACGTAAAGCAATATCAGTGATTGTTGGGTAATGGTAGCTGCCCATGGCATCGTCATATATAGACCACTCACAAATCGGTGCCAGATTAGAGCTAACGAAAGTGACATCAATTGCAGATTGACTTCTTGAAGGACTACCTACTGTTGTAAATCTACCATCGTTGAGAATGCATAAATTATTATCATCTATTATATTATACAAGTCTCGACCGCGGCCCTTCGTACACAAACATCCAAATGCAATGTGATGAGCGTTAAAGTCTCCACTAACAAAAATGGGTTTTGGAAGATTCCTTATAATACTATGCAGTCTATTTAATCTGATATGTTTACTTTTAGGAGGACAATATACATTTAAAATAGTAATATTTCCAATTTCTGTCGATAATGAGATAGCAACAGTTTGTATTTCCTCATAAAAACTTGTATCCAAAACACTATTTTAAATAAGGTTTTATTAAAATTGCTACACCATTATGACTATTTACTGAGTTTCTAAAGTGTATATTGTAGCCAGGTATCTTAAAATTAATTTTTTGATTATCCTTGAACCATGTTTCATTCAATAAACAAATATCTATATTGTTATTAAGTAAAAAATTTATCAATAGTTGTTTCTTGCTTTTGGCGCTTTGTATATTATATTGTGCAATACGTAATTGAGAAATAATGTTGGTGGGACTTAAATCCATGAGTTAAGATGATAAATTTTTTACCAACATCTCCTTGATAGATATTGTAGTGATAGGTACATCATCTGTCTTGTTTCCCAATTGTATTAAAGTATTAACTAGAGCCATTAATATGTCTTTATTACCTAGGATTTGTTTAATTACATCTGATGAAGAACTTTGCTTCTCAGCGAGAGTCTTCTCAGTCTTATTTTCATTAATTTTATGTACATTTTTATTTATATATTTTACATGCAAGGACTTATCTGGTAAAGGAGGAAAATCTTTTACATCATTTTTAATTTTTGCTACACTAGAGTAGCTAATTTTTTCCTTCTTCTCTATAATTTTCCTCATTTTTACTGGACATGTCCTAGACACAGCTAAGTGGGCACCGCCGCAGTTAACACAGCACAGCTCACTGGGTTTGTCACATTCTTTGTATGAATGATCGCCTGCACAACAGCTGCAGCGTTGTTTACCATTGCATACCTTAGCTGAATGATGAAATTTAAAGCAGCGATAGCACTGCTGCAGAGGTGGGATGTATTCAGAAACTTTATATGAAAATAAATCATATTGTACATTCATAGGCAGTATATTTGACAAAAATGTAATGCTAACTGTTTGTAATGGAGCCCAATTCGAACCAACTTTCTTGGTAAATCTGCGAACTGCTACAATTTCATATATAGATGACAACTTATGATATAGCTCTTTGTTAGAAATATTTGTTGGTACATGTCTGATGATACCAATACGTTCAATTTGTGCTGCTGGTATATAGGCTTTTAGTTTGTACTTTTTTAAGAAATGTTCATTTGTGAGGAAGTTATTTGCTGTATTGTACTGCTTAAATAGTACAACTATTTTGTTGGCATTGATGCGCCGAATAGCCACCACTCCCTTTATTTCAGTAGCAAATATATGGTTTAGATATATAGGGCTTTTATTGCCAAGACGGTCCTTGTCCTGACTTTCCACAAACACATTAAATTCATTATTGTTTAAATGTTCTGGGTACAGTCTACGATACTGAGGTTTAAAAAAAGGTAAATATAACTGAGAGTCACATTCCTCACCACCACCGCCGTCAGTCTTTGTACGATCCTCCTTCCTCTTCCTCGCTTTAGGGTTTGGCGGAGAATCACCCCCGCCCTCATCCTCCTCCATTTTAAATATAATTCTATTTATAAAACTACTATTTACAGTGACTTTAAATTAATTAAAATATTATAATTGATTAATTCTAAAAAAAATTGTCAAAATTGCGCGCACTTTTTCAAATTCCCGCCAAAGAATCGGTCCTGGCGAGAGGGCTCCGAATTACCTCTACCCTCCATACTCCGAATGGTGTCTTTTTTTTTTTTTTTTTTAATTTATTTCATGACCATAGAAACAGCGTCTTTCAGTCGCATACATAGAGATGTTTGGTACATACATTTAACACAATTTTCATTACAATACTTAGACTTGGCACTTAGTCTTAAAATGTATTACAATATGTCTATTTCAATTTTTTTCTACTGTGTTGCAGATATATTTAAACAATGCGTTGTAATAAATTCTATTTTCTAATAATTCCTGAAGGCGGCGGGGAACACTTTGTTGGCTATTAATGTCACTGTCACTACACACGTCATTGTCATGACTGTCGCTCAATTCACTTATCAAAATTAGACGTTGTAAGTTAAAATATGAAACTCAATGATGAAACTCTTTTAAAATTCGAACATTGTAATATAACGTGTTCTAGATCAGCATTTTCGGATCCACAGTAATTGCAACGGCTGTTACTATACACATGAATTCTGTTCAGGTGAGCTGGTGTTAGCCAATGTCCCAATCTCATGCGTGTTATCGTAGTTATTAATTTTCTATTTGCGCTTATGTTCTTGAGACTATGATACCAAGGTCTTGTAGGTAATTGTTTCTGTATGCCCGCATACCACTTGCCTTTGACTTTTAGGGTCATGTCCCAGTACTCTTTCCACATCTGTCTGTTATGCTCTTTAAAAATGCTGTAGTAATCCGTGAATGGAACTTTCATTACTTCAGATTGGTCTTCATTATGTGATGAACGAGCTGATGCATCAGCTATTTCGTTGCCCTGTATGCCACTGTGTGATGGTACCCACAGTAATTCTATATTAATTAGCTTCTGTTGTAATTCTAGAATCTTTTCTTTTATATCATAAACAATAAAATTTAACTTAAATGAAATATTTACATTTTCTAAAGCAGACAAAACACTCTTTGAATCTGTGACTATCAGTACGTTATTTACATTATTTACAAAGCTAGATAGGTATTGGAGTGCACAATAAATGGCATAGCTTTCTGCAGTAAATATACTGCATGCAGCATTTAGTTTGATGGATTTAGTGATATCTAACTGTGGATCATAATAAGCTGCTTTTACACAATCATTAGTTTTAGAGCCATCTGTGTATATTATGTAATGTTCTGGTCTATGATCTTTAAATTGCAAAAATTCTAACTTATTATGTACTTTGTTTACATGAATAATTATAGAACTGTTATACAGGCCACCATAGGTAGTCTTGTATACAGGCCATATATCACTTTTAAATACATCTCTTGAATAATTATTAACATGTTTTAATATTGTTTGAATTCCAGGCCAAGTTCCACTGGCTAAAGTAGCTGCAGCGATAATGCCAGTTGGTATTGACTGATAAAGTTCTGGATGTAAAGCTATTTTCTGAAGTATCAGATTATCATTTAATGATGAGATTTTTAAGCAGAATCTCTCTGCTAACATTAACCTGCGTAACATTAAAGGAGGTATGCATGTCTCAATTTCTAGTGAATTTATAGCGCATAGCCCCACAAATAAGTCTTAATCCTATATTTTGAACAACATCTAATTTTTTAATAAGGTGCTGTTGGCATTTATGTATGCTAAACTGCTATAATCAAAGTGACTTCTCACTATACTTTTGTACAATATACTCATTGTTTTGGGGTCAGATCCCCAATAAGTCCCTGCTAAATGTCTTAATATGTTAACAGCTTTTAATGCTTTCTTTCTTATATACTCTATATGTTTATCAAAATTTAATTTATCATCAATTATTACTCCAAGAAATTTATGTTGCTCAACTATTTTAATTTCTAAATTATTATACAGTATTTTGACACTTGTTCAAGCAGTTGAATTTTTACCTATAATTAAAACAGAACTCTTCTCAGGACTAATTTGTAATTTAAGTTTATTATTATAGTAATTATATAATTGATTTAAAGCACAGTTAATATTAGCTATTGCTATATTTATGTTTTGATTTATGCTATACAATAGTAAGTCATCTGCAAATTGTAAAATTTGCACATCTGGTATGTCCACATATTTTAATATCTCAGATGTAAACAGGTTGTAAAGCAGGGGAGATAAAGTTGAACCTTGCATTGTGCCTTTGTTAGCTGTTTTAGGTCCATGTAATTTATTATTATATTTTACAAAAATAGTTCTATTCTCTAGGAAGAAATATATCCATTTTAAAATGTGGCCTGGTATACCTATATCATGTGACACTTGAACTAGTTCTTGTATATTTACATTGTCAAATGCACCTTTTACATCTAAAAAGACACATATTGCATTAGAGTGACTTAATTTAACTTGCTTTAAGTCAGACAATAAAGATACAAAGCTTTCACAGCAACTTTTGCCTTTTCTAAAGCCGAACTGTACAGAGGGTATTATTTTTTGAGATTTAACATAATAATCTAGCCTTGACTTTAGCATATTTTCAAAGAGTTTACCCAAACAAGATGATAAAGATATAGGTCTGTATGAAGATGTATTATTTACTGGTTTATTAGGTTTTAATATGGGAATGACACATTGTGTTTTCCAAGACTCAGGTATAACTAATTCTTCCCATAACTTATTATAGATGCTGAGTAGTATGCTGTGCATTTAAATGTAACTTTTTTATTAGCATATAGGGTATATCATCCAATCCCGGTGTTGTGTCTTTCCTACTTTTTACAGATGCTTGTAACTCATCTGAAGTGAAATTCTTTTTTAGAAATATATTTACACTATTTTCTGTTGCATTTTCAAATAAAAAATGTAACTTATTGTAATCTATCTGAGTAGCATCTGACAATTTATCTAAAAAATTTGGAACCCATTCATCATTAAAATTCTTATTTCTGTTAGCTCCAATTTTTTTAAATCTCTTTATGTATCCCCATATACGTGACACAGGTGTTAACCTATTGAAACTACTACATAGGTCTTGCCAAGAAGTATTCCTTTCTATTTTCAGAATTCTTTCTATTGACTGATTTCCTTATAACTGTATTTGAACTTAACTTACGTTTGGGAATAGTTTTGTTTCTTAGATCTTTTAAAGTATCTACAAAATTGTTATATGAACAAATAGGTAAATTATTAATTACATCTATATAGGAAAATTCAGTTTCTGACAGGTTGTAGTATGTTTTCCAATCTGCCTTACTATAGATATATTTTTCTTGATCCACAGATGGTGATGTGTCATACATAGAAGGCTGAATGTTGACCTCAAGTAATGTTGGGAGATGATAACTACCCATGGAGTCATCATGCACAGACCAGTTACATAAATGAGCAATGGAGGGACTGACAAGAGCAAGGTCTATAGCAGAAGCCTGTTTGTTGGGATAGGGAACTGTTGTTTGTGAACCATCATTCATGATACATAAATTAAATTCATCAATTATATTATATAAACACCTACCTCTAGTGTTATCATTGAGACAACCAAAGGCTACATTATGTGCATTAAAGTCACCCATGATAATACATGGTTGGGGTATTCTGTTAATCAAATTTTTTAAAGCTGTTTCATCAAATCGGCCACCTGTATATAATAGGCTGTATACGCAAACTATTGCTATTGGTGCAAACTGTGATTGTATGGTGATACATATGTTTTGTATTGATTCTGAAAAAACTGTTTCAACTAATGTGTACCTTAAATGATGGTTCACCAAGATAGCTACTCCATTACAGGGATTACAGGATTTTTTGTAAATAATATTGTAAGTGGGAAAGTGAGGGATTATTGTATTTGACTTAAACCAAGTTTCATTAATAATACAAACATCTATATTTTTTTCTTTTAACAAATTTTGTAAGAGGCTCTTTTTACTTTGTAAACTTTGTATATTATACTGTAATATATTCAAATACTTATCCATTAAATTAAATGTGACAAAAATATTTCTCTTATTTTCTTAGTTGTAAGTGGGCCATCATCTTCAGACTTATTGCCTAATGTTACAAGTGATTTGATAATTGCATTTATTATAATGTCATTGTTAGCTATTTGTTTGACATCTGTAATAGTATCGTAATTTCTAGATTTACTTGGTGTTTGTTTGGCTAATGGGGGAAATGATTTCTCATTAAATGAGGGTGTATTCACTACAGTGGCATATGTCTGTTGGTATTTGGCTTTCTTTTGTTCCATTTTTTGTTTTTTAACAGGACAGTCACGTGATATGGCTAAATGATTCCCTGAACAGTTTATGCAGATGGTTTCTGAAGCATCGCAATCCCTATAAGAGTGGCGACCAGCACAGCAAGTTCACTGTTGTTCGCTTCTACAGACCTTGGCTGAATGATTAAATTTTAAACATTTAAAGCATTGTAGTAATGGTGGGATATATACTTTTACTTCATATCGGAAGAGGTTGATGTAAACATACTGTGGTAGGGTAGTGGAAGCAAATGTGACGGAAACTGTGTTAAGTGGTACTAGTTTGCCATCATCTTTAGTCATAAACCATCTTATAGAGATAACTTCGGCATCACTATGTTTTTATAAATTTCTTCATTTGAAAGATCTTTTGGTACAAACTTTAAAATGCCTATTTTTGCTGTAAGATATGCTGGGATAAAGGCCTTCATTTTGTTTTTTACTAGGAAATCTTCCATTTTAAGGAAATTGTTGGCTGCTGCTGCCTTTCTAAATGTAATGCCAATTTTAAGTGCGTTGATTCTATGGATCCCTAAGACTTCCTTTGACTGACCTGAGATCAGATTAGTCAGGGTTATGGGGTTCTTATTTCCAATTTTTTCGTTTTCTGTGGATTCGACGAAAACTACGAAATCCGCATTGCCATTTTCTAGAAATAGTCTTTTATAATTAGGTTTTGTATATACCTTGAATTTATCCGCTGTCCCGCCTTTTGTGCTGCCGGACCCGTCGTACTTTCTTTTTTTGCTTTGTTCCGTCGGTCCTTCACCGTCGCTGTGAAGACCCATCGCTATACTATCGAGCAACCTATTTAATTTAACTTAACTGTACGCAATTTCAGTATAAAAAATCAAAATAAAATATTTTATTGCGATTTCAAACTGCCGCGTTTGACTTCCCGCCAAAAAGTCTCCAATGGTGTGTCCTGGTGTGACGCGTTGCCAGCTCAAATATTGCATTTGGTAGAAATGGTAAAAATTTTTATATTTATCTTGATTATGATTCAGTAAAATTAATTATTCATTAACTTTGGAACTTATCTAAATATTTCTAGTTGCAATAATTTCATACATATTGTCCCGCCTTTATCCCCGAAGGGGTAGGCAGAGGCATACTATACGCCCACATTTCACCGTATGCATTTTGGTCCCACGTAACAGGTGATGAGGCCATTGCTGTGTTGAAATGGACAGGCGCAGGCTGTGGCGACCTGCTGTTGAAAATTATCAAGCTGCCCATTAGGCCTTCAACCAGGCTTAACGGCTGCCATTTTACAAGCAACCAGGACCAACGGCTTAACGTGACTTCCGAAGCACAGAAACGCTTACAAAAGTAAATGCCACAAAGTGGTCACCCATCCGAGGACCAACTATAGTGAAAGTTGCGTAACTCAGTGATCGTTTACAGAACACTGAGACCGCGGGGCTACGAGCGCTTCATAGTATATAATATAAACTCTTTTGCAAAAAAAACGGGCACTTAAGCAAAGAACTATTTTATAGTTACTATTAGTTTGTTTGACAATTTTAGGTATTGTTATACTCAGAATTTTATAAATTAATTAGGAAGGAATAGTTTTCATCAGTTTTATCATAACATTTTGATTAAATTATTGAGAAATAATGTTTAAGCTCAAAACACTATTATTGTACCTGCTCGCTTAATAAAAATGAAACGCGTTAATTTCTTTGTTTTTCTTGAATACATTAAAAGCAGATAAAAGTTTAGTATTAAGTGTGACCCCCTCTTGCTGAAATCACGGCTTGCATTCGTCTGGGCATGCTAGCGAGTATATATTTTATGGTTTCTTGGGGAATACGTTCCCTCTCCGCGGTATTCACATTCTTTAGCTCTCTGATGGTCTGCGGAGCCGGCTGCACTGATCTCACTCGTCGCTTCAGAACGCCCCAGACATGCTCTATGGGATTGGGGTCAGGACTTCTAGCTGGCCAGTCCAAACGACGAATTCTGACTTCTAGCATATACGCTTCGACATCGCCAGACCGGTGGGCGTAAGCGTTGTCGTCCATAAAAATTGAGTTTTCGCCAAGAGCGGTTAAAGCGGGTTGTGCATAAGGAATTAGAACTTCCGTTATGTATCGGTGTCCAGTCAGTGTACCGTTTTCGATGAAGACTAACTCCATACGATCCATAGAATTTATTCCTGCCCAAAACATAACAGAGCCCCCTCCATAAGGTGTGATTTCTTCAAAACATGCCTCTGCAAAGCGTTCTCCTCGTCTACGTAGCACTCACCGACGTCGCTCTTCACCATGCAGAGATATCCTGGCTTCATCGGAGAACCTATCCCAGTCTTCATGAGTCCATGACACACAATTTCGAGCGAAGCTAAGCCTGGCAACTCGATCTCCACGGAGTAATTTAGGGCCGCGTGCCGGGCGATGACTGTGTATAGCAGCGAGAAGCCTCTTCCTAACCGTCCATAGACTAATTTGCGCATTTCTTACTTCTTGAGGTCCACATAAGAAGATTTGCGATTTCTCAACGCTTGACTAACTAGAAAACGATCATCCCGTGGTTCGGTACATGTCTTTCTGCCAGAACCAGGCCTTCTCTTGACGGAACCGGTCTCTTGATAGCGCTGCCAGGTCCTTTGAACTGTCGACCGACTCACATTTAGCCTCTGAGCCACGAAGCATTGGCTGCAACCTTCTTCAAGCAGCGCAATAATTTTGCTCGCTTTTATTACTTTATCTACCATTTTCGAGATTGCTAAACAGCAATAACAATACTTTTAAATGTCAAGGATATCAGATAATTTAATAAAAATTGACAAAAAGTTAATTAGAGTCGATATTAACTATACGGAATTCGCGCCACAAAATGTAGTTAAAAGTTGTTTTCTTTGAAAACCAGGCTCAGTCAAAAATTTGAATTTGGAATGTACTCTTATAAACATTATGGCTCTTTTATAACTGGCCAGTAACATGTTCAAATGATTAAAACCTTTTTGGTATTTTATTTTTTTCAGTCGGAAAGTACAAAATGCTTTCCGATTTATGAGCTAAAATTGATCGATGACCATTCCAACATTACAACCTTTATAAATTAAATTTTTGACACATTACGTATAGACGTATTGTATACGTATTATTTATTTTTGTATTATGTAATACATTTTGATATTATCTACAAGATAATATACTATTTTGATGGCACCCAAGATTGTGTCCAATTAACCAAAGTCAAATTTAAAGTAGCTCCTGAAGTTTGTCACCGAAATGAAATATTCACCCAAGTAATAAAGATATTTTTCTCAAATATGCATGGAAATACTGTCATTATTTCGAAAAAAGAATACGCGATGTGTCGCATTTACGGACAGAGAAAATGAAATTCATTGCTGGACTGTTTCTTGAATTTGGAATGATAGACCGCTCTAGCCACAGATATAGAAAAGCTCCAGCAATGTTGTATGAAACGGCGTGCTGGGGCTATTAGATACTCTTTGATTGGATTTCTTTTATCATTCTTCTTCAGCGAACGCTCTGTAAGTATTAGGGGTTAAAGTATGAAATTGCCGTTTTTTACTAAAAATCTTTTATTTTTTAGTTTATAACAAATTTATTTAATCAAAATAGTAACCATTATTATCTATACATTGCTGCCATCATTGCCTTGCCTGCAAGGTCATTTATGCCTTTGCGATAGAACTATGAGGATCTAGACTGCACAAACTGTGTGAAAGCATTTCGGAGCATCGGAGAAAACTATAGTGAATAACACCATGCTGAGACCACCAAACAGTTACCATTACCTTTTTATTAGTAAGTTTTGCTTTAGGACACTGTTGTGGCGTTTGGCCTGGGGTCAGCCATTGCATTTTTCTTTTACGGTTATCATAAAACATACACTTTTCATCACATGTCACAATTCGATCCAATAATCCTTCATTTCTGTACCGATTCAACAAGGCAACACAAGTTTCAACACGCGTTTCTTTCTGCAGATCATTTTCCGTATTTTTTTATTTTATTGATTTGACGCAAATGAGTAGTATTGTGGGTAAGGTAACGTTAAACCATGCCGCTAATTCTTGGTTAGTTTGACTAGGATCGGCTTCCACCATATCGCTTAATTCATCGTTATTCACCTGTGGGGACGGGCTTCCTCGTGGCTCGTTCTTCAAGTCGAGGTTTCAATCACGAAAGCGTTTAAACCAAAATCACACGGTGCGTTTATTAGCAGACCCCTCACCAAACTCACGCGTTACTTCCGCGTCGGAACTCGTATTTAAAAATCACTCGAATTTTCGCAGTATCCATCTTTCTTGTCTAAGTTGAATAACAAAAACAATTGACACTCGATATTCAAATGTTTCACATTTAAAAAAAAAAGAACATCATAGAAACCATGTGAAAAAAGTTTCATTAGAAAACCTCAAACCATGAAGATTCTATGTCAATTCAAAAAACCTATTACAATAAAACGGCAATTTCATACTTTAACCCCTATTATATTATTTTTAAATAAATTACCTTGTTTTATGTGTGGGAGTTATGTCTACGTGCTATAATAAATTAATATTATGAGACATCTTTTCACACAACAAAATCTAGCCTTAAGTAAGGTATAAGCTTGTGCTATGAGATCTAGACAATTTATAAAGAAACTTACATACATATATGAATATGTATGTGTATCCTTATATACATATATGAATACAACGATACACCGAAACTACGAAACAAATATTTATGGATCGCACAAACATTTCTTCTGACGGGGAATCGAACCCTAGAGCTCAGCGCGGCAGCCGCATATTTTTTTTTTAAATTTTCCATCTTGCTGCTTATAATCCACTGAAGGAAAATCTAAAATATTTTCTTCTTTTAGTTAGGTAAGGCAATTGCTACTGTAACTTTTAATATGAATTAAATTAAATGTAAAATACTTTTGTTTTATTTCCATGCATTCTTTTGAGAAAAGCACTATATATGCCTCGGCCGGAATGGCAATTGCCTGTCTTGTATAAGTGAAGTCCTCGCCTCCGGCTCGGCCTTCACACTCATACTCGACCTGCAATTGCCTATTTCCCGGCCTTTGCAACAATGTACTATTACATCATCTGTAATAAGATTATGTAAAATAGGTTTAATTTGCCAAAAAAAAATTTGAACTTATGTACTCTGATATAACTTTGGGTCTGCGCTTCCCGGCTTAATTGAACTTACACCCTCCACTTTCAGCCTGTTGGGCTCTCCTATTTTTCTGGACGCTGTTCCTGATGCTCTCAGTTCTCGTAAAATTCTTCTTCTTGACACTCGCGAACGTTTAGAACATCTTTCCCCCCACGTTGCGATAACATTGCTACGTATGTGTTTTGCGGTTCCTAAAATTACTTACTTGTTGCGGACTGCTCCAACGTGGCTATGCCCGGAGGGTGTCGCCTCGTTCGACTGCGCTTTAAAGGATACCACTATGTCGATCCTCAATGTCGCCCTGGATGAGCAGCAGTGGCTGCAGGCGGCTTTGCCTGTTAGATATGGGGGCCTTGGAATACGTCGTGTACAGGACGTCGGACTTGCGGCTTTCCTAGCGTCGGCTTGTGGGGTTGCGAACCTTGTTACTGTCATCCTTTCTTCTAATGGTGACGGGGCAAGCATACCCTATATGCCTGAGGCGTTGTTGGCATGGTCTGCATTTGGTGCGGATATTCCAGAGGCTACACGTGTTCAGCGGGCATGGGATAGTATAGGTGCTAAAGGAATTTTGAAAAAGCTGGTGGATGGGGCAAGCGGTGCCAATTTGGCTAGACTTAGGGCTGTATCGCAGCCGGAGTCAGGGGCATGGTTGCAAGCGCTTCCTTCTCCAAACCTGGGAACCTTACTAGATGGTGACTCTTTGCGGGTGGCAGTGGCCCTACGTTTGGGCTGCAGAGTGTGTGAACCACATAGATGCATCTGCGGTTCCATGGTCGGTGCCGATGGTCACCACGCATTGAGTTGTCGTCGTTCCACGGGTAGATTTCCGAGACACCACGCTCTCAACGATTTAGTCCGGCGGGCTCTAATATCGACCAATGTACCTTGTGTGCTGGAACCCCCGGGCCTCAGCAGATCAGATGGAAAGCGACCAGACGGCTTAACTTTGGTGCCATGGACAAAGGGTAGGTGCCTGGTGTGGGATGCCACATGCGTCTGCACCGTTACAGCCTCGCACCTTAGTCGTACCATCCACGCACCGGCTGCGGCGGCGGAGGACGCCGCTAGTAAGAAGCGGTTAAAGTATGCTACGATGGAGACACAATATAATTTTGTGCCGGTGGCTGTGGAGACTTTGGGCAGTTGGGGATCAGAGGCTAAGAGCCTCATATCAGAAATCGGCCGACGGATGCGTCAAAATAATGGTGACCCTCGTTCCGGGTCGTTCCTGAGGCAAAGGATGGCCATTGCTATTCAGAGAGGCAATGCCGCCTGTGTCATGGGCACCTTTGCGTCGGGAACTATGCGGGACGGGTTAATTTGACGTAGAATTTATTTGACATGTAAAAAAAAGTAATATAATATATAATAAGTTTAGACAATTTAAGTAAATATTGTTATTTTAAAATTTTTAGTGGTATATACTCTGTATAAGTTGGTATTTAAGTATTATTATAATATTATTTCTATATTTTTTTTAATTTTATTAAAATTATTTTATTTAAATTAATTTATAATAATTTATTAAAAATAATTAATTATTTAAATTAATGAAATTAATTATTTAATTTTAATTTTATTTTCAATTTTAAAATTTAACTTCAAAATTATTATTTTTTTACGTTACGTTTTCACTAAAATTAGACGTCACCTATTTAGGTGACGTCCAATTTTAATGAAAACGTCTTAATTTTGTGTGACGTTAAATTTGTATCTGACATCACTAAAATTCATTTTATGTGATAAAATTCAACAAAAAGTGAAAAATGTACATAGACAGTTCTATCACTAAGTTAGTCGGCGTCTAAATACATGTTTTGTTGAATTTTATCACATAAAAGGAGTTTTAGTGATGACAGATACAAATTTAGTGCTGTTTATAATATCACCAAGTTTAGTTCAACATAATAACAGAATAGCATTTGGCAATCTCTTAATAAAAATAAAATAAATTTAGAGAAATTTAGTTTAGTGGTTTCAACAACAGAATTAGCACCAGTGGCTCCAAAGTCTTATTACTAACATTGTTATTCATTTTTTTGTTATCATTATTAATTATCCAATTTAATTAAGATTGATTTGAATATGATTTATTAGCATGTTATATTTTATTTTAGTTAATTCTTGTCGCAGCACTTTATGATTAAGTGGACTAGGAAAATTTTAAATGTTTGGGTGGAGTCCTGGTATCCTGAAACACAGGCCTCGAACCTGCTCGAGCCTAGCTTAGGTACCAGTCTCCCAACAATATAAAAAAAATATCTTTAAAGATGATATTGTTAAATTAATTATTTGTGAATTGTGGTGAGAAAATAAATAAATTATTATTATTATGTCTCTCTGTTTCACGGGTATCTTCTTTTTTTATCTTGCGAAAATACCCGGTTTTTTGGTAGGCTTACATGAGCACATACTGGTCCAACACGCAGAGGCCCTTTGAGAATTTTAATCTAATAGGGAATGGGACCCCCACTGCAGATAGTCCACGCCCGCCTTATGTAGAAGAACGGTAATGGATGACCTCACCAATTTTCTTTGACTGTTATTATTAGACAGGCAACCTTCAGTAAAAATAGCCCGATTTGAAATTATTACACTACAATTCACTATTGCAAAATCTATAAGAAAAATGAATCTATATAAAAATTTAAAGGGCATCTCTAAAGACTCGCTTTGACAATTTACGTACCTAAAAGAATGAGAAACTAAAATTGAGAATGGCCACAATCATGCATTGCTATACGTTTTTATATCGCCAAAACTAAGTCGAATAAATATACTGTAATCTATTTTTACATGGGATATTAGAAGTAAGTTAAAGCAAGATGGCTATAAGTTTATAAGACCAATGTCTACTTAGATCATATTTGTATCACCGATAGTTCATATAGAACAACATGCCATCTCCCTATGATTCAGTACTCAGAGTGCGTGACACACAAAGACCTTAAACTTATAACTAGACAGTGCACTACTGCGAAATAATCGGTCCACGTGAGATGGCTCTAGGCAGTGGTGGTGTCTCTTTCTAAATAAGTGACCATGATCAATTAGAACACAGGACAAATTCCTTCAACGATTGTTCGAACCTACTGAATTTTGAAATATTATACAGTCGGGGACCCCCATCAGACACGAGCTATACGTAAAAAAAATAAAATTGCAAAAATTAATACGTGTATTGAGACAAAGAGAGAGAGTTGCACACCCGGCTGTGCACTCACTTGCTCGTGTGCTCATTTGTAGGTTCGATACACACACGTGGAGGTACACACATTTGCTTATGTCATTTCATTATTACGACGATTTCTACTAAATAGCACCATCCGTAAGCCGCTTTAAACAAGTTCGTTTCAAAAATCTAAATGTTAGATTTTGTCCCTTTTGTACAATCTGAGGGTATACGGCACTATTCCAATTTAAACAGATGCTGAGTATCTAACTTCCTAATACTAAGAGATTGAAAAAATCTTTAATCAACATAATACTATGTTACTTAAAAAATATGGCTGTCACTGTTACTTACCCGTGAAAAGAAAAGCTGCTACCGTTATAAGACTCATTTTTGCACCCTGTTACACAACATGAATTCACCATATTTCATGAAAATCTAACAGGTTTAATATGAAAATTTACACAATCGCAAATCGAAGCACGAGCATCCAATGACCTTATAACGGTACATCTCCAATTTAAAACAATCGTTACGTAAGTATCTGCCTACCTACAATTATGAGATTCTAAAAATAATTGATCAATAAAATTTATGGTGACCCTACACTTTAAGCAAGATGCTGAAACTGGTCCAGGCCGAGGCGGATCTTGCATTTAGTATTACCAAACCCAAACATTTAAGTACTACTCTTACTAGGTATTAATGAGTATTTTTTTTATTACTAAGAAGTTATTATTAATAATTATAGGAACTGTAGATATATTTAGATAAGTTCCAAAGTTTATGAATAATTAATTTTACTAAATCATAAAAATATTAATATATAAAAATTTCTACTATTTCTACCAAATTCAATGGTTATTTGAGCTGGCCGCGCGTTAGACAAGGACACAGCACCTTTCGGAGCTCTCTCGCCAGGACCGTTTCATCTAGCTACCGCCTATAAGGAAATAGCTACCCGTACCCTACGCTAAGGTAAGTAAGGAACTAGGACTGTACTTGACATCAACAAAGGACTGGATAGGACTAAATTATTATTCGAGTTGCTGCTAAGGCTATAAAACATTGAGATGATATAAATACTATAAACGATAAAAGGTACTAACCTCCATAATGTATGGAGGTCAGGAATAAAAGGTCTTATGAACCATGCCATAAAAAAATACAGGAAATGTCAGTCAGTGAGTCGCTGTTAGGCAGTCACAATATTTTTTTTTGTAGTCATCGCCCATATTGGGCAGGCAAAGGAAACTTTGTCCATACAGCCTAGTCTTCGGTATTTATATTTTCTTAGTATATAGTCCTGTCCAGTCTTTGTCGATGTCGAGTCCTCAGTCCTACGTCCTTGTCCTTGCCCTCAGTATAATGGTGATTCTTATACTGAGGTTTTCAGTGGACTTTTCGCGTCAAGAGAGAAAATAGCATTTCACTGCATATATATCATTGTCTATCACTATAGCACGTTAACACAACTTTTATGTAAACGAAACCACCACTCCCACACATAAAACAAGATAAATGCACTAGTTTTAGAAAATAATATACAGCAAGCGTCCGCACTTGTCACTCTCCCGCCAAAACTCCTAGGCAGTCACAATAAAAAACTAATAACAATAAAAAAAATAAAAAAACATAACCTAAGTTTTTGTCTTAAATGTGCAGATAATAAATAAATTGTTAGTAAATAAATGTATTATTGAATGCTCGAGTGTATCTTTAAGGTCACATGACATTGGCGGACTAGTGGAAGCCTATCCACAAATGCCACAAGCTAAAAGTTGAAGTTGAAGTTGATCTTTAAGGTCAGTATAAAATTTATAAGAGAGGGCGTGAGTATATTATAAATGAAGGCATGTTTATACTTTTAGTATTTATCATATTATCTTGTATCGTAAGGTGTACCTACATTCACGCTGAACTTCTAATTTAGACCCCTTTGATCCGCGGAACCATGCATTAAAAGTACCTATCTATATGTTACACGACATTAAAGTGTAATCGTTAATAGTTAAACTATACTTTCTTTAATTAGTAACAAGTTAATACCCGGTCATTTTACTAAATTACCATTTGCTAAAAAGCCTAGGGTAAGATAATTAAGTAAGACATAATTGTACTAATCTTTAGCCATGTTAGCATCAAAATTAAAGCAGACAAGAAAACAAAATTAAAAAAAGTGAGTTGATTTTGTAAATAGTGCTTAAATATTAGGATAGAAGTGGGTACATAAATAATGAGATAACTAACTTTTTAAATAGCAGTGTTTTACCAGAAAATAAAACACATATTAAATACTTACCTTATTTGAAGCTTACTTATTGAGAGTAGCGTGAGTCGTTTTCCGCCTATTTCCCCTCTCTTTCACTCTTTTCGTTACGTATGTATATCTATCTCAATCGCACATCCAACCTCCCACCAGGCACCCCCACCCGAAATGTGAAGTGTCTTTGGGTTTTGTAGTCATTGAGTCGAAGATCTGCACCAGGCAGAATTTAAAGTGTAAGCTTCAAATAAGGTAAGTATTTAATATGTGTTTTATTTTCAGGTAAAACACTGCTATTAAACACTTGACCGTTATTTGAATCTTACTTATTGAGACGTGTTTGTTATCGCCTGGTGGGAGACGCCAATGTGAGGAAAGTATCTACCCAGGTAGAGGTAGTACTTTTTATGAGTAATTAATTACTCATCTAAGATTGTGTTAAGGGCAATGCATAGATAAATAATAGCAGTGGATGTGCGAAGAGGAACTTCATTTATTTTAGCATAAGTACAACAATATTTTGAATTAAATCAACTTTACAATTATATTAATTAGCAGAAACTTATATAACAAATGAAATACTTCTATAAACTTAGGAAATGATAGTAACTTTAATACTAATTATGAGGCCGATTTGTAACTCTTAGCAAAAATTAAAACTAGTTAAACAACTAGTTAATAGGATCAAACATTCTAGTTATACCAGAGCTAGTGTTTGATGGTATAACTACTTTACAGTAAAATCGGGCAAAGGTATTCTCAGATCTCCAGTTGCCCCTCGACAGGATCTCATCCAAAGGACAATTGTCAGCCCAATTTTTAGATGCTACGGCAGAACGAAGACTGCCAGGTGTGACTACAACACCTGCTTCCAGCAACAAGGATTTGACCCATCCAGCTATCACACTGCGAGAATATAGTATGTTTAACCCAAAAAACCGGATTCAAGTTTTTATTTAATAGGTTATTGGACAATTTCCATCCAGACTGTCGGTAATTAGCGGTATCCGTTTTTGAGCCAGACATAGGCCATAAAATCAAATAGTCATCATCATCTGATACACCTATGTGTAAATCACCATTTGAATCTATTGCAAGCAGGGTTAAGTCATGGACTCTCCTTCCAGAACACAGTAGAAGTAATGTTGCAGTATGTCGACAAGTGACAAAAATATTGTTTTCATCAATAGGATAACTACTTAAAAACGATGGTAATTTATCTATGTCCTAGACAAGGGGCTTTTTTGAAATTGGCTATTTTAAATAGATGGATTTTAGAATATGTTTAACAAGAACGTTAGAACTCAATTTACTGGCATTGTCAGAGCTGCACAAAGTAGATACTACTGATTTGTGTAGTAAAACTGTATTATATGACAGACCATCTATAATAAATAAATCTGCTAGGAAGCGAGCTAAGATTGACCCTGTCGGGTGTAAAGGATTTAATTTGTGATCCGCAGTCCATTTAAGCCATCTTTTCCATGCAATGTTGCAAGTCTTTTTGGTGAATGGACGCCAGGCGGATTTTAAAAGGTGAACTTGAGCATCATTCCATTCTCTCAAATTTTGTGACCACCCCCACATTTCCATACTTCCATCGTCATTTCTTGTACCTTGGGGGGTGGCAGTCCGGTCGACACGTCTATCAGGTGTAGGTGAAGGTTCTTGATGGTGAATGGAGGTGCCAATGCTCGGGATTTCAGGTCTGGTCTCCAGAACACCTGTTCCCATCTCGGAACTATTAAGAGGAATATTCCGGACGCAGAGTTCAGCTGTTCTAATACTTTCGGTATCAGATAAGGAGGTGGGAATACCCAAGCTCTGTGGTAATTCCAGATTTGGGAGAAAGCATCGTGATACATTGCGTGACCGTCGTTCTGATCCAGTGACACGTAGTTTGTCACTACCTTTGCCTGTTCTGATGCAAACAGATCTATCATTGGTATTCCGAATTTCTGGAAAATGATTTCCGTACATTGAGGTAAGAGATGCCACTCTGGAGGGTGCCGATGACGTGATAGGTGATCTGCATGACCGTTGTATTTCCCCGGTATATGTTGGATTTTCAGGTTGATTTGATATATGTCTAATATATGAAAAATCTGTTTGGTTAACTGCATCAGTGGGGTAGACCTGGTACCTCCCTCGTTTCTTAGGTATGCTACAACAGTCCGGTTGTCGCACTGCACCAAAATCGTTGATTTTATCATCCGAGGGCCTTGCTGTTCTAGAACTTTCAGTATTGTGAGCATCTCCTTTTGATTGCAATGAAGGTGCTGTTCCAGAGGCCTGATAGTGTGTTGCCGTCGAGCTGAGCACCCCATGCTACGTTGGACGCGTCTGTGGTTAGATAGTGCGACGGAGGGGGGCAGTGGATCGGGGCTGTACGGTGGCAGTTCAGCAGCCACCATTCTAAGTTCTTTCTTACCTCTGTTGGTATAATGTACGCATTGACAGGGGCTTTTTTGAGAATATTGTTTAAAAACGTAATCGTGTCTCTAAAGTGAAGTCTGCCTTGGGGTACGGCAAAACTGGCGAAGTTTAGGACGCCCACTAAACTTTGTAGGGCTTTTAGGGTCGTTGTACCCAGTACTTACCCGTGGTACTACCGGTGGTACTACTGGTAGTACCACGGGAAAAATATTTTGCCCGTGGTACTACTATGACGTATAGTAGTACCACGGGAGATTTTATATTACCCCTGGTACTACTTAATAAATAATATAAAATACTTTATGTTTTATGTATCTACATAAATCGCAATCGAGAGCGGATACCCAGCGCATAAATCGCAACCTAAACAGGAGAAAAAAAATAGGAGACTAAAACTAAAAAAAATATTTTAATGGATTATAATATAAAATAGCAGGAGGTTTTTCTTGTACGTATGAAATTTAGAGTGAGGGTATTGAGCTTATAAACTCTTTGAGCTCGCAACCCATCAATATGAATTGACCGGTAAGAAGACTATTTTGTGCAGCTGAGCGCGTCAGTTTGTGGCTAGGTTAATCCAAATTTGTGAAGAATACACACAACGGCAAAATGTGTATTCTTCACAAATTAAATTATTATTTATTAAGTAGTACCAGGGGTAATATAAAATCTCCCGTGGTACTACTATACGTCATAGTAGTACCACGGGCAATAAATATTTCCCGTGGTACTACCAGTAGTAAGACCTTTGTAATTTGACAATTAGACCTATGTCCTTTGACCTATGTCCTTTGGCCTTTGACCTGTCCTTTGAACTTTGTTCGTAGTTTTATGTCCTTTGACATTTGTGCTCGACCTACGCTCTTTGACCTTTAACATTTGTCCTGTGTCCTTTGACCTATGCCCGTTGACCGTACTTTGACATATGTACTTTGACCTATGTCCTTTGACCTTTGTCCTTTGACTTATGGCCTATGTACTTTGACCTATGTCCTTTGACCTATGTACTTTGACCTCTGTCATCTGAACTATGTCCTTTGATATTTGTCCTTGGCATGTGCCCTTTGTCCTATGTACTTGACCTTTGGCCCACGTCCTTTGACCTATGTCCTTTGACCCATGTCCATTGACCTATGTCCTTTGACCTATGGCCTTTGTCCAAAATAGGACAAAGGGAATAGGCCCTATTCCCTTTGTCCTATTTTGTAATAGGACAGAGGGAATAGGGCATATTACAGAATAAATAAATTTGATTTGATAATATTCTTTGGCCTATGCTCTTGCCCTATGCGTATCTAAGTCTTCTATATAGATCTTGGGTTTTATTCTATTCAAATTTGATAGGGCATCGGTCAAAGGGTCAAAGAACAAAGGTTAGTTCAAAGGTCAAAGAACATGAGCCAAAGGTCAAAGGACATAGGGCAAAGAACAAAGGACAAATGTCAAAGGACAGGTCAAAGGACATAGGTCAAAGGCCATAGGTCAAAGGACATAGCTCAAAGGACATAGGTCAAAGGACATAGGTCAAAGGACATGGGTCAAAGGACGTGGGTCAAAGGACATAGGTCACAGGACGTGGGCCAAAGGTCAAGTACATAGGACAAAGGACAGTTCAGATGACAGAGGTCAAAGTACATAGGTCAAAGGACATAGGTCAAAGTACATAGGCCATAAGTCTAAGGACAAAGGTCAAAGGACATAGGTCAAAGTACATAGGTCAAAGTACATAGGTCAACGGGCATAGGTCAAAGGACACAGGACAAATGTTAAAGGTCAAAGAGCGTAGGTCGAGCACAAATGTCAAAGGACATAAAACTACGAACAAAGTTCAAAGGACAGGTCAAAGGCCGTAGGTCAAAGGACATAGGTCTAATTGTCAAATTACAAAGGTCTTACTACTGGTAGTACCACGGGAAATAAGTCAAAGGACATAGGTTAAAGGGCAAAGGACATAGGACAAAAGACAGGTCAAAGGTCATAGGGCAAAGGACACAGATCAAAGGTCATAGGTCAAATATATACGTCAAAGGACATAGGTCAAAGGATATATGTCAGAGGACATGGGCCAAAGGTCAAAGTACATAGGGCAAAGAACAAAGGGCATATGTCAAGGACAAATGTCAAAGGACATAGTTCAGATGACAGAGGTCAAAGTACATAGGTCAAAGGGCGTGGGTCACAGGACATAGGTCAAAGGACATAAGTCAAATGACAAAGGTCAAAGGACATAGGTCAAAGTACATATGTCAAAGTACATAGGTCAACGGGCATAGGTCAAAGAACACAGGACACGTGTTAAAGGTCAAAGAGCGTAGGTCGAGGACAAATGTCAAAGGACATAAAACAACGAGCAAAGTTCAAAGGACAGGTCAAAGGCCATAGGTCAAAGGACATAGGTCTAATTGTCAAATTACAAAGGTCTTACTACTGGTAGTACCACGGGAAATATTTATTGCCCGTGGTACTACTATGACGTATAGTATTACCACGGGAGATTTTATATTACCCCTGGTACTACTTAATAAATAATAATTTAATTTGTGAAGAATACACATTTCGCCGTTGTGTGTATTCTTCACAAATTTGGATTAACCTAGCCACAAACTGACGCGCTCAGCTGCACAAAATAGTCTTCTTACCGGTCAATTCATATTGATGGGTTGCGAGCTCAAAGAGTTTGTAAGCTCAATACCCTCACTCTACATTTCATACATACAAAAAAAACCTCCTGCTACCTTATTTTATAATCCATTAAAAATTTTTTTTTTAGTTGTAGTCTCCTATTTTTCTCCTGTTTAGGTTGCGATTTATGCGCTGGGTATCCGCTCTCGATTGCGATTTATGTAGATACATAAAACAAAGTATTTTATATTATTTATTAAGTAGTACCAGGGGTAATATAAAATCTCCCGTGGTACTACTATACGTCATAGTAGTACCACGGGCAAATAATATTTCCCGTGGTACTACCAGTAGTACCACCGGTAGTACCACGGGTAAGTACTGGTTGTACCCTTGTTTAAAAACGCTGATAACTTCTCCTTTAGGCACAACATTTTTTCGAGTGGTAAAGCTCTCTCGTTGAGCCACGGATCCCAAAGAATGCCTAGATATACGAGGCTTTTGGTCGGTGACGTTATGGATTTTTGAAGGTTCGTTTGCCATCCCAGATAATGAAGCCGGGTTAACACCATTTGGGTATGAATTTTTAGTGTTTGATAATCTTGGTTCGCCACTAAAAAATCGTCTAGGTATACAAGTACCCGAACACCTTCCTTTCTTAATGTTTCTGCAACCCAGTCGGTCAGTTTTGCAAAGACCTTGGGGGCTGTGATGAGACCGAAAGGAAGGCATGTCATTTCTAGCAATTCGCCTTTGTACATTAGACGCAAGAATCGCCTGTGTGACAAGCAAATTGGTACATTGAAGTAGGCTTGTGATAGGTCTACTTTGCAAAGCCAGTCGCCGGGTTGAAGGAAGTCTGGCACACGAAATACATTGATGAGTCTGAATGGTTCTGTTAGGACAAATTCGTTCAGGCTCCTTAGGTTGAAAATAGGTCGGCTGGTACCATCGTTCTTGGGGACCAGAAACATTGTCGATAAGAAGCTTGGAGAACATGGAACTTTCTCCAGTACCCTCTGAGATATCATTTGCGAAATGATAGCTGTCATCTCTTCTGATTCTAAGGATTTGAATAGATTCCTTGTATTGGGTAGAACAAGAGGAGGTTTTTGGAGGAAGGGTATGCGATACCCCTTTATAATGCGGAGTAGTGTGTCTGGTGCTCCCAGCTCCTTCCAACGTTCGACATAATGTATTAACTGGCCCGCTTTGAAGTAGTCAGATACCTCCTTCTCTTACTTTCCGCATGGTTATCCTGTGCCGCTGAGCGTTTTTTGTTATTTTTGAGCGGCTCATATCTACTGGATCGTTGATTACCTCCTCGTGAGCGAAAGGACCCACGTGAGGTATAGCTAGTGCCTCGTGCACCGTTGTAGGTATTTCTTTTACCAGATCCCTGCGAGGGATGGTTATGTCCACAGCTAGGAAGATTATTTCTACAACCCTGCTAGGGCTGGACATAACATGGAACAATTCCACATGTTTGAATGATACCCTGCGAAGGCACATCACACTTTGCTGACCCCTGCGAGGGGTAGCCCGATGAATTCATGTTTATTGCCTGCGAGGCAGTTTTGGAGCCACTGGTTTTATTCAAGGGCAAGAAAGCCTTTTTGACGCCTCCAAGTTTTTCTAAGAACAGTGTCATTTGTTCGGTATTAAAGATGTGTTGACTTGAAGCCGGGATCTTGCGTAAATTCGCTTTGACTAAAGGATCTCGAGCGTGCTTGATTACACCATCTCTACGCATTTGTATAGTCTCTGCTCGATGACCACATATGAGCTGCAGCATGTCGGAGGATACCTTGTGGTATTCCCCTTCAGAAAATAACTGAACAATCTTCTCATGTAGCTGTTCGGTACTTACACTACCTCTTTCTCGAGCCCAAGCAATTAGATCCGTCATACTGTTTTCTAACACCTCTCTCTGCTTAATTGCGCAAAAAGTTAAGGCACCATAGGCTTTATCGGCGTAAGTCAAGTGACGCTGAGAGTCATAGGGTTTGACTTCCTCATTAATCTCCAGTTCCGTAAAGCCAGGAGCGTGGCTGTACAGTTTCTGTACTTCTGAGTATCTAACCTCACTCCACTCAGTTTTGTCGAAGTGCTGAATATATTCTAACACCTTAAGATAACTCGCAGGGGTTTTAGGTACAGCAGGTTCCTTTAATTTTACTTGAAAATCAAATTTAAATCTATCGGATTTATTTGTCTGTTCATTACCCACATCATATAAAGAAATACTATCATGATCATCTAATAAAGATATTTCATCCTCATTGCCTTGTGCTTCTTTATAATCGCAATGAGCATGCATATTTGAGTGGACTACGCTACCATCATATAAACGATTTCGAAGTTCTTTTACTTCACAAGATAATTGATGTAATATATCATCTTTACGAACACGTTTGCCTCCCCTTTTTTTATGATGGTGGCGGTGACGGCGTTTATTTTTACAAGATGATGCAGGTGATGACGAAGAAGAACTTGAACTGCTTTCACTAGAAGATGAGCTGTTCTTTGCCCGTGATTTACGGCATGGCATAGAGATTTGCAGACCGGATGGACCGGGAATCGTAGCAGTTTCACTTGGGTCAGCCATCTATTAAATCAACGTTTTAATCTTTAGTTCACACGATGACTATCGCCTATAATGGCAGTAGGTATACCTAGATTAGTATATCCAGGTAAAAACAGATGTTAAAGAACGAAAAGAGAAAAAAAAAGTCAACTAAACTTTCTTAATTTTATGAGGGTAATTATGAAAAAAAAATTTTCTAAACTTAAAACAAATGTTTAAGTACGCAATTTATAATGGGTAAAGACGAACGGTAACACCGTTATTGTAATAACTTTACCCATTTAATCAAGACAGTTTACAAATAGGTATTACTTACGGCTTATCCGATGGGAAGCACTATATCACATAAAATTTACTGATATGAATTTACTCACGTTAGATTAATTCTTTTGAGATTTAGAACTGCATTAGCACAAGTTACAAACTGCAAGTAGTCAAAAAAAATTGACTGCACTCGGCGGAAAACAAGACGCCAAAGACTACAAAACCCAAAGACACCTCACATTTCGGGTGGGGGTTCCTGGTGGGAGGATGGATGTGCGAGCGAGATAGATATACATACGTAACGAAAAGAGTGAAAGAGAGGGGAAATAGGCGGAAAACGACTCAAGCTACTCTCAATAAGTAAGCTTCAAATAACGTTGACCGTTATTTGAAGCTTACTTATTGAGAGTAGCGTGAGTCGTTGTCGTGTTTAATTAAGTAATATTTCTTTTATTATAATCAAAGTATAGCAAAGTACTACTAACTAGACTTGTGATAAACATCGTGGATGTCACAATTACTACTATGTTAAAACTTAACTATTTTAAGCATCTGTTTCTCTATCTATTCTAATGTTGCATGGTTGCTGAGAAGGTTTTGGCGAAAGTAGCAAGTTGGTTACTGACACTTAACACCTGCAAAACAAATTATATCACATTTACTAACTACAGCTCTTCTCAACCTGTTCCGGATTTTCAGATCAAGATACATAAATGTGAGTTTCCACACAATGCCATATGTACTTGCAGTGTAATTACCAAGGTAACAGAGACTAAGGGCCGTATTCCAGAACGTTTATCAATACCCAAGAAACACTTGAGAGTAGATATTATAAGGCAAAATCTAGCCTCAAGCGTCGATTGAGTATTGAGAAACGTTCTGGAATACGGCCCTAAGTAACGTGGTGTTATGCTCGATCAATGCCTCTCCTGGTATTTACATATTGAAGTATTGATATATATAGTCCTCCTCATCGATTTCGACGACGGCGACCCCTCTGCTATATGTTCTTCCGATTATGAGCCCTGATATATACTTGCCAGACCAAATTTTGTTTTGAACACCCTGTCACATGAGTGACAATACAGTTGACCCTGGGTGTTATATGTATAAGCGTAGGAGGGCTTTGGTCTCTTGATGTTGCCGACGTTTTGCGTCGAGCCTCTCGAGCCGATTCTCCTCAAACGCCTTAATCTGGTTGTAGATTGTAGATCGCCAAGAGGACCTTTTGGAAGCAAGCACCTCCCAACGATTAGGATCAATATCACAGGCGTTCAGGTGTCTTTTTAATACGTCCCTATACGGCCCACCCTCCGTCAGCTCTGAGTAAAAAATAGCTTTAGGCAAACTGCTGTCCTCCATACGAAAAACATGCCCGCACCACCTCAGTTGTCTCTGCATGAGTAGTGCCTCCATGCCGTACATATCGGAACGACGCAGAACCTCTGAATTGGATATATGGTCCTGCCACTTGATCTTCAGAATAGATCGAAGACATCCTATGTGGTAGGAGTCAAGTTTTTTTATGTCCGGTTTGTAAAGACACCATGTCTCTGCACCATACAATAGGACCGGAATTATTAACGCCTTATAAACGCTAATTTTCGTCTCCAGCTTGAGGTCATGGGACTTCCAGACCAAAGTTGGCGGCAGCCTTTGCAATGCGAGATGGTATCTCCAAGGCTAAGGTGTTGTCACGACGGATGTTGCTCCCGAGATATTTGAAGGTCGAGACCTCTTTTAGCTGCTTTCCGTCTAAATTCAGCGTCGATGGATCAGCGTCACTGCCTCTTGGTGGTTGCTTGAGAATTTGAGTCTTAGAAGCACTTATAACTAGACCAAAGAGATGACATGATTCATGTAGTGCATCAACATAACTTTGGAGATGAGCCACAGTGTCAGACATAAGGCATACGTCGTCAGCATAAAGTATCTCCAAGATAGACATCCTTTGAATTTTGGATTTCGCTCTAAACCGTGTGATGTCAAATACCCCCCTATCAGTTCTAACATTGAGCCGGATCTGGTTGTTGCAACGCCTCAGCGCGTCCTGTTCTAACTTATTGTATTCCAGTCTGGGGAGGAGCATGAAAAACACGGTTTCTTGATCTCGAAAGAGCTCAAAGATCTTTGCTCAAGGTTTATTTCAAGCCTTACAGATTTGCTACCGAAAATCTTTACTCATACTGTAATCTTTTGAGCCGAAGCTGTATGTCTTACACGCTGCGTTGTTACGTCACTAAAAGCTTAAGTGTGATCCCCATATTCTCAAACAGAGACGTAAACACTCTGTATCCAAGGTCAAGGCAGTTAACACTAAATACGCACAAAGACAATTTGAATGGCTATCATCATCAAACTAAATAAGTCACTAAACATCTATTCTTTGACCAAACGAAACTGTAAAAATAATGTATCAAAATGGCTTAAGGTCCAGAACTATGATCAAATCGAGGCACTCCTCACACCCCTTTCCTAAGGCACGCACTCTTAATACACTCCAAACACACACACACACACACCTTTTTATATTTTACTATGGTAAAAATTACATACAGTAAGTTAATATGTATGCACATATTATTATGCTTAAAAATAAAGGTAAAAAAAAGTTTTATATATATTTAAACTAATAGGGTCTCCTGACACAAGTATTTCAATACTTTAAAGGATGACTCTATATCAAAAAGAATAATGTAAACAATTTGGTTTCTAAATAAACAATTATTATTATTATTATGATGTTGTTTGTTTATCCGTGTTGTTTTTTTTTTCATGTGTGACATATACAATCACTGTGTTAAGCAGCTTCTGCCCTGGTCCTCATGAGGATGACCGCTTTGTAGCATATACAAGCATTTTCATGCTTCGGGAAGCACATTAAGCTTTTGGTCGCAGTTGCCAGCATAACATGGCAGTTTATTCCAGCCCTAGGAGTCAATCATTTGGGGACCAGTACCTTATTATATGAGGGCAGCCATGAACATCTGCTAATAACCAAAATTCATAGGATCATTTCTATAGTAAGCTCTTCTCGAGACATTCACTCTATGTGATTCCTTGCAAGTCACAGTGTGTTCACATTGCAATGAACTTATTTACTGTCTATTTAATAGCCTAGCCTCTTAACTAAATGGCACCTTTCAACTAGCGGGGTTAATGAACAGGTTGTTTGATGTTTAGATTTTGGAGTCTGTTTTTTGTTATATTATATTATACTTATTTTTAAATGAAATTAATGAGATCTTGGGAGACCCCAATTTAGGGTTTCTTTTATATGTGATGTGATGTGCATTTGAGCACTTTACTACCTTGCTGTGGGGGCTGCAGGATGGCTTGGCGTGTAACTCACATCTCTATTGAAGACCAGTCTGTCCACTAAAGCACCATGGTGTTCCAAATCTCCTCTACCAAACCACATTAAAAGATTAAGTCACTGCAACTTAGCAAAGGAACAACCCAAAATAGGGCTCTCCTGGGGGAGCTAAATGGGCCACTGCCAAGCTCCACGAGAAGTAACTCATGCCCGCGTCGCGGACTTCCGAGGGCAACTCCTGGCTGCAAAGAGACGAAAGATTGACTGAGAAAGCTCCAAGGCACCCTGTGAACATGGTAGTGGTGGTGCTAATTGTCAACTAACCATTGTTGGGACACTACATCCAATATCAGTTTGGTAAGCGGCTTGCGCATACGCCATGCGAAGATGCCCCTGACTGAGTTGGACAGCAGGTAGGAAGCGTCCTGTCTACACTGCATGCTCCTATCACCGCCCTCACCTTGGGGTTTGTTTTGGGGGACGTGACACTATTGGCTGCCGGCATTGTGCAACACCACAGCCGGAGCGACAAATTCGCGCTTCTGCCACACAGTACTTATTTTTTTACCTTGCTTCTACCGACAGAGGCTGACAGCTCACACTCTGCCGATCTAAGCCACATTACCGCGATCAATAACCATCTTCGGAGCAACGGGGGCAGGTCATTATTAGCTTATTTGGGCTAGATGGTGCTGTAAAACTGTCACAAATATGTTTATTTCCTTTTAAAATCCCTGTGAGGTCATATATGTTTTCCTTTACTTTTTATTTTACTACTAGCCTTGTGTACTTTGAACATGTTTGAACATAAATATGTGAACAGAACATATTCCAGATCCTGATGGAGCTACTTTATCACATGCAGTTTCAGACCTTTGAAATTATTAAAATCAATTTTAAGTGTTATACGTGATTAAAGTTTTCACGACAAATTTAATCCGATAAACATTAGTTAGGTATTAATAAAACAAATGTGTATGTAGAAACAGTAACTATTTACATAATTTTGTAACCAGGTTTCATTTCAATTAAGTACGCAGGCGACGGCGTGCTATTTATAAACAACTTTATCAATGGCGACGTTTACAATATTCACCTGTACAGCGCACAGGTAAACCCTTCAACGTGGCCGAATGTATTTTGTGAAAGTTTAAAAAAGATTTGGTTAGGTTCATTTAAATAGGTAAATAGAGTACTACAAGCTTCGGGTGGGTCCTAAGTCCGGAGCGGCTTCCACACCTTGACCCAGGTGGGCGTTACGGCGCAATAGGTCAGGAGGGAGAAGCGCGCGCTCGCGGGGGTATGTTTGGGCGGGCGTAGTAACGTAGTGACGTCAGGGACGCACGATATCGACCCCAAGACAGAGCCGTCAAAACACCCCTCCTCCGCCTCCGCACCATGTGCACTACACGACCTAAGAATAAGCAGACTATGCAGAGCAGCCGATACGACTGTCGCATAGTTATTTAGGTTATTAATAATCTAAATAATCTTTTACATTTGGTACCTAAACCGATTTATTAGTCGATAGAATTGGATCAATCAAATTTGCCTCCATATCCATTGCGGCATAGGCCTCTCCATAGCATACGACCCCTTCCGCATTAGTTCCAACCTACCTTTCCGATGTTTTTTTTTGTGTGGACAATTTTCGGTTTAACGGTCGTGAAGTGCTAAGTATTGATGCATGTATAGAATCTCGAATTCTGTCTCATATATTACTCTGTGCCACGGTAGCTTGGATTATGACACCCCGGCCACAGCCACCGCGCATCTACGCATCGCGCCAGCAGGAAGTTTGCCCACGCTAATGGAAAATGTTCATGGTCCCGCTTTGATGAGTCCTTGAGCCGCGCTACCCATTCCCTTTGTGAAGGCAAATAATATTACCCACTCCTTTTAAAGGAATTGCGTCTTATTATTGTATACCTAGTAATAACATAAAAGTTTACGTTGGTAGATAGTTTTATAAGGGGATAGTAGGTATAGATATTGCATTGAGGTAGATTGTTAATCCTAAACCCGATACTGCCAGTAGAGCATAGAAAGCATAAAATTTGAGAAATTTAATAATAGACGGTCTGTTGTGGTTGGATTGTAAGAATGACAAAAATGATCTAAATAATATTTCATTCCTAGTAACAACATTACTTAAAAGTACGATTATTTTATTGACTAGCGCATGCCCCGCGGTTTTATCCATGTAGTACCCGTTTCCGTGCGAATACAGAGATAAAATGTATACTAAGTTACTACTAACAAAATTAGCTATTTGTCAGTAAAAGTCCCATTAAAATCGGTCCCACCGTTTTAGAGATTAGCCTATACTAATAGACAGACACGCACTTTTTTTAGAAATAAAGCATTATGGTATACGTATCCGAAGCAGTATTTAGCATAACGTATTGTTGATACCCTCAACTCTAGAGGCGAGGAGGAAGGAGGGAGACAGAACTTGCAACCACACAGCACGATGTGAGAACTGCATTGTAACTTTACATTCTGCGCATCTAGAAAATTTCAAGCTTTAAGGAAAATTATATGCAATTGCTGTCCCATGCCATATATAACATATTTTTTTAGCTGTAATTATGCAATTATATATCAAATCATTTTGACGATAAGTACTTTAATTTGAATCTTAATAATATTATAAATGCGAAAGTTTGTGTGGATGTTACTCTTTCACGTAAAAACTACTGAATAGATTTTAATGAAACTTTACAATAATATAGTTTATACATCAGAATAACACATAGGCTACTTTTTATCCCGGGAACAAGTTCCTGTGGGAAACGGGAACTGGAAAACTTCTCTACGTGGGCGAAGCCACGGGCTTCAACTAGTATATAAATATAGTGATATTAGCAACTATTTGGTGCAAATATTGACCGAATAAATTAGAGGACTCCCGCGTGTTGAATTTTTGACGTATCCCTTTCTTACAGGAACCTGGACGTAGCTTCATTTATCTCCACCCTTAATTATAAAGCAAATTGACAAAACCGTTCCAACAAGTAGAAGTAACAACACAACACACACAAACTTTCGCCTTTAGTTTATTTTTACTAACAGGATCTGTCCTCTCTGAATCAGGGATATAGCGTGAAGATAATATTTTTAATGACTTCTGATTAATCTAAATGAACTAATTACACACTGCTAATACCGGGATAAAAACTATACTATACTATCTTCACGCATATCCCTGACGCTGTATCACTATCACTCAGGAATAATATACCTTAAAAGTAATAGTAACTAATAAAAATAATAATAACAGTACAATAAACCTGTCTATAATATTAAGTATACATACTTAGACTAACCTATCAGGTAATACCGCCCACTGGTGATCACTGGGCCAACAAAGCAAATCAACAAACATGACAGCAATGAAAAGTAGACTCGACTTTTCCTGGTCCTAGTTATGTGCGAATGCGAAATATCAACTACCTACATCCAGTCTCCTTTGAGGGATTATTAAAACGAAATATGGCTCTAAACTTTTACACGCATAAGTACCTACCAGTATTGAACTGAAATGAATATCTATATTGGCAATGGTTCAAATATTAATTTTATTAAAACTCACGCACATTGTAAATAATTAAAAAAAAAAAGATGTGGGGTGGAACACCAGGTAGGAACGAAGTTCCTTCGTCTAATGTAGAATCGACACAATTTGCAAATCTCGCTTGTGTGTATACACACAACTTGTGTGTATACATACAATATATGAGACAGTCGTATGACTGTCGCGCCTGCGCACGTCTCGTTTAACGGTTTTATTCCACGGACTTTTTCTTATGGTTTTACTATCACATTTTTTTTAGTTCGGTCGCGCAGCAAAATCCCTATCTCCTCCAAGCCTGCCGTAAGGAAATTCGTTCCAATGCGCACGTCTCATTTAACGGTTTTATTCCACGGACTTTTTCTAACGGTTTTACTATCACATTTTTTTCAGTTCGGTCGCGCATTAAAATCCCTATCTCCTCCAAGCCTGCCGTAAGGAACTTCGTTCCAACATACACGGGATTTTGGGTAAAAAACACTTACGTGTTGTCGATATCGATCGACAATTGTGGTTCAAATATTATTATCTAATATGTTCCCTTTATTTACAGTATGAACTTGTAATGAAGGACACCGCATTGTTTAACGTTTTTTTCTGACTAATGACTTGGCCAATTGCTCGCGAGAATAGAGCTCGATCTTATGGAATATAGGTAAACGCCCTGATATAGAAAACTAGCATTGGCAGATAAGACTCGCCGCATCTATCTTCCCGCGATTGAATGAATCAGTTTGTGAAGCACACGACATCAGCCAGTGATATTACTGCACCCAGTCGCTATAGACATTGACGCAGCGTGAAGTTTGCAGACAGAAATGATTGTTCTACTCAAGACACAAAAATATTCTTCATTTCATTTTATTTAGGGTTCCATAATACAAATAGTTTTAAAATATAAAACATTTAAAATGAGTACTAATTTGCCATTAAAGCAATTTAAAAAGATTCCAGTTTATGTTGTTGAAGAACATAATGATGCCTTACAATTTATATACTCTGCAATTGGTGCCAAAAAGTTACCGTTAGAAGGAACTGCTCTTCTACACCTGGATGCTCATCCAGATATGCTTATTGATCGTAAACTAAAAGGACTTGAAGCAAGATCTGGTAGGAATGTTCTTCCGTTATTGCAAATAGAAAACTGGATTATGCCTGCTATCTCGGCTGGGCACATTGGTCAAGTAGTGTGGTTACGTCCACCATGGGCGAAACAATTTCGTGATGGATCAAGGGTTATCCATGTAGGCGATCATCCTATAACGGGTGAGCTCCGAGTCGACAGCAAAGAACCATACTATCTCTCAGACGCATTATACTCAGCTCACTTAGAGAATAAGAGAAAGTTTGTTTTTACGTCAGCTGAACTCTCAGAATCCTCGTTAGCAGGAGACGATACAAACAAACAAATATACCTCCAAAACTTGAATATTAAACATACGTTACCATACGTTCTGGACATCGATTTAGATTTCTTTAGCACAGGAAATCCTTTTCTTGGTTTGTACGAAAATATCAAAATGTATGATCGATTGTTACCGATATTTGATTTCCAACTTCCCGAGACTGACGACGATGAAACAATTGCAAAAGTTGTAGGATACCGTGAACAACAACTCGACGAACTACAAAACTTGTTCCAACATCTAGAGCAGTATAATAGCTTAGATAAATATGAGGGAGAGAAATCACGGCTGTACGTAATGGTTAGTGAAATGAAATTTATACATCTATTCTTATAATAACTTACTGATTTTATTGATTCTGTTGTACTAGTTTTGATATATTATTGAGTTTGTTACTGAAAATGGCTTGCGCTTGATACAAATTATAGTGAAAATGTCTAGCTTGTTTGTATTGTACTGCCGTAACTCAGTTGTAAATATTATATTTGCGTCTGTAAGACAACATGTGCAGATAAATTTTAACATTCGAATGCGTCGTGTCGGACTATATTTTGTATACTTAATTTTATCTGACCCTGAGCATTCAAATACTGAATATCATCGTTTTGGTTAATAATTAGCACCTCGATTTTACTACATATTCGAGCTAATTATCTCATGTCTGTCTCTAGCACCGCAGGTTGTCTCTAAACATGGGCGATAATAAGTCGGTTCAAGTCTAATATAATGTTCAATTAACATCATCATCCGAACGTTAATCTCGAATGCATCAGACTCCCTCGATTTGGTACCTGGGGTTCAATTTCCTTCGCTTCTCGTTCAACTTTGCTCGTTTGTCAGCCCTTTTACTGAGGCTAGGTTCTGGCAGAGGCCGCATGACTTATTCGTCACGTAATTATAACATAATTTCCAAAAGTGCCCTTATCATTTAGTTTAAATAGAATAATTTCGAAAAACAATTAGTATTCTGACTGAATATTATTATAATTTTAATGTGGATAAAATTCCATGCTCGTGCGGGATTTCAACTGTTATCCGAAAACTGCTTTGACCGCTAAACTATCGAGCCATTGAATCTCGATCGGTTCATTCTGAATCCATAGTTAGTTTGCATGGTTAGATCAAAGTAATCATGTCCACACTTTTGTGTCTTTGGTCAGACTGATTAAATTAAAAAGTCATATTTCTGTTTTCATGGTTAGATTACATTGTTAGAGCAATTAAACCAAGTCCATTTCTGTGTCCTTGCTCAGACCGATTAAATTAGTGTCCAAACCTATCTATCTATCTGAATAGATTGCCATAGCCAGTTTTGGATTATTCTCACAATTTCAAAACGACTGATTCCCAGGACTAATAACAAACAGACAGTACAGCACGCATAAGCTCATTGGGAATTTTAATATAATTTCAAATAGGTGAACCTACCTTGCAGACAATTTATCGAATCCGCTCCAGAATGAGGTTTCACACATTTAATCTAAAAAAATATGCTTACAAGGTTGTGTCACGCTGCCATAGCCATAGGACAGAGACAAAAAAAAAAATTATTTAAGTCCTAAAAACGATACTCCATACAAAGACGTAAAGATCTCTTTGTAACCAGGTTGCAAAATTAAGTGAAGCTATATTATCAGAAGCTCAAAGGTTAAACGAAAAGCCAGACTGGTGGGCGGTGTTCGCAGCCGGTTGTACTCGTGACCAAGAAGGGTTGCCATATCACATCAGCTCCCAGGACGAAATACAAAAATTGGTTAAGAATGCATTGCTTCCGTTATTGAAATTATTACCACCGCCAGTATTGATCACCGTTGCGAGGTCTACGGATGACGGGTACTGCCCTACAGAACAGGTAATACTGACATAAGTTTAGTCGTAGTAAGGGTTGAGTTACAACTGACCCCACCGAATCGCAGTTTTTTATTCTTCTATCCTTTTCAATTGCACGCCCCATAAGCGAAGCGTTGAGGTGGGTACTACTGTCACTTCGCGCAAAACATTTGATTTTTCAAACTTAAAATGTCTCTATTTATCACATATTGCACTTTTAAAATAATATATACTCGTACACACACATATCAAGAAAAAACACAATTTTTAACACTCATGATATTTTTGATGCCATTTTTGTTATTTAAACTAGTTAAAAAACTGTTTAAAAAGTTCCGTCTTGGACGTCCGTGTGTCTGTATGTTACGGATTATTTTCTTGTTAACACGATAACGACCGAAATACTTTACTAATCGAGTCTTTTTTTTCTCTTACGCTTCAGTATAATTAGGAATAGAACACTTTCACTTTTCACGGTCTGATTTGATGTGGTTTAATTGTTATTATCTTTACTTTATTTATTTCATAACCCCTACGCGATAATTCATAGCAAAGTTTGTAAGCTTATAATTCTATTATTTTTTATAATATAATAAAAAAGCGAGTGAGGCGTGCACTTTTGGGTTTTCCATATTTATTATTTAGAACATGTCATTTATTAGAGTTAGAAAGAGAGTGAGTGCCAGCTCTTCAGCGATTCCGCCGCGTGCTGTCGCGCATGAAGATAGATGCATAAAAATTGCGATTTGGTGTGACTAGATGTAGTTCAACCCTTATATTATGTTAAAATTTGTTTTATCAGCAGTCCATAGATAGTATAACTATAATTGCAGATCAGGTTGGAAACAATATTTGTGACTAAAATTGTGTTTTAGGGTTTCTTTTCTCTTCAGCTTATATGGATTTGGAGTCTTGGGTCCACTTTTATTTCACTGCTACGAGCGGCTGGCTTTTGATTTTCGGCATCGTTGGGCGCGACTGCCGTCTGAGAACCCCGTAACCCCGTCTGTGTCGTTATCTCGTCAGTAAACTAGCAGGTGCACCGCTTGCAGATGAGGTCGCTTGTTCCCCTGAGATTTCGGTTGGACCTATATAAATTACATGTATAATATTTGGTCATTGATATTAAAATGTATTTTTTTTATGTGAAACTTTTTACCGACGATGAGAGAAATTTTATAGCTGTAAAAAATCGTCATGTTTTTCGGTTACGCGCCAGTTGTTTTGAAGTGAAACTTCTTTATCATAAGTGAAACTTCTTTATCAATGTATGAGAGAAATTTTATAGCTGTAAAAAATTTAAAGAAGTTTTACATCTTACCTGTTTAAAAACACACATTTTTTTTTAGTAATGTAATTGGTATGTCATATTAAGATTGTCATTTTTTATTTCCATATCGACAGCATATCGATCATTGACCCAATAAATGTAATGGCATTGATTTTCTTATTTTTATTGAAGAAACTTGTTTAATCAAATTATGTAGATTAAAATTATATCGAAATAATATTGAACAATTTGCATGCTTTAATCGGTAGAATCTGATTTGCTTGACATCGTATAACACTTGTATTGTTTACGTAACATGTTTAACAATAAAATTATAGATTGATTGAGCAGATTTCTTTATGAAATTATGTTTATTTTTAAACGCTTTTGTTTGGTTTCTATGCGGTTGAGTACCTAACTATTATGCGTATTTAGCAGGCTGCCATTTTGTTATATTTATGTATTTTTATGAAACTACCACTGAAGAGAGTAGTATACGCGTCGAATCACTATCTATACTAATATTTTAAAGCTAAAGAGTTTGTTTGTTTGGTGGAACGTATGGTGGTTTTATCGAAGAAGACCTACTCGAAACTGATGAATTAAGTCTTTAAGTCTTAAGGCGATGTTAGGCGCCATCGACCGGCACTTAGCAAAGTTGCACGGTACGAATGTATAGAATTGCATCTATAATCATTGGTTTTGTGATGACACCTGCCTAAACATTAGAAATAATTGAAAAGCAATTAGTATGCTCACTTTTTCTAAATTGTAATTACAGGTCTCGGGGGTGTAGTTTGTGAACGCGTATGGTGCGTTTAACCAGAAAACGCTGGTTCGACTCCAGCTAAGGATTGAAAAAAAATCCACTTTAAAATTTAAATTTAGAAAAAGTTGAGTGCGGGAGAGAATTCTCCCTCTCGAGTTCCGCAGTCTGACTGATCTACGCCCAGGACCACCAACCCCCCCCCCCCCCCCCCCCTCCGAAGACGATACCGCGCTTGCGGATAAAGTCTGCAGGGAGCCCTGGGGCTATCCTCCTGAAGGGCTTACCCGGGACTCCTTGCCATAGACAAATGGAAGGGCGCCGTGTGGTTTTAGTCGGTAAGAGTTATAGTATCCATGAGGATTTCCACACGTTAAAAAAAAACCAAAAAATGTACATATTATGATAAACTGAAACTTATATTTAGATTTCAGATTTGTGGATAATGTTCTGCTGTGCTAAAGGACGTTTGTTGCTGACCGTAACGCCCGCATTCAGCAGTTCCCCGCTACCTTAAATATCTAAAAATATAGGTAGAACTAACAGCAAAAGCAAAAGACACTCTACTAATAAGTACATTTTGTTTTAGGTGGATTACATTCAAAATATGGTTCTAGAAGTATTGAAAGAGCTATACGACACCGATGATCCAGCGCTTCACTACCTAACTGTTAATACTCTTGAATAACTATTTATGAGATCAAAGTGTATTGATATCATAAACGATATTAAATTACTTTTTAATACTTTTGTAATGATGATTTTATCAATATCATTGAACCAGTTATGATTTAAGACTGTAATACTCGTGCACAGCGTGTGTGGTGAAGGGTTTACATGTTTTCTGACGTATGGAAAACCCTATGAACTTCATGCCGGAGTCGGGAGTGGCACCTACATGACAAGCCCTTTGTAGATTAGAGTAGGCTTTTAACCCCAGTGATACCTGGGGCCAAGTCTACGAATTCAATCGCGTCAGCAAAACAAAATTAAATTATCGCTCAATAGAGAGTCGACAGAAAAATTTACAGTTTTCATAGTCCACTATTACAATTGCGCTCCAATAGAATTCTATCGGCCGGTCGATATAATTTTATTAACACGTTTCGCGCCAGTTGCCGCTCATAATATATTGTGGGACACTTTTCACACAGCGCCATCTAGCCCAAAGTAAGCTAATATTAGCTTGTGTTATGAGATCTAGATAACTGATAAACATACTTAAATATTTCTAAATACATATACATACATATTATACATAGGAAACACCCAAACTCCGAAACACACATTAGTGGATCACACAAATATTTGTTCCGACCCGGGAATCGAACCCAGGACCTCTTGCGTAGCATTCAGATACACTCCCACCGCGCCACAGAGGCAGCCACAGAGATAATTAGCATTTTGGTGGACTATAATGAATAATATTTTGACATACAAAAACAGCTATTTTGTCGCTATTTTTCGGCTTGAGAAATGTGATTGTGAAATCCTACTAATATTATAAACGCGAAAGTAGACTTGGCCCCCTGTACTGTAAAGGGTTAACCTAGATCTCGGAGGCCCAAGCGACCTCACCTGCAAGCGGTGCACCTGCTGACTAACGGTCGAGGCAACCACGCAGATGAACTTACAGAACCGCGGAGTTGAGAGGTTCAACGGCAGTTGTTCCTAACAATGCCAAAAATTGAAAGCCTAACCATAGCTAATCCTAGCAGCCTCATTAAAGTAAATCTAAAACTCCCAAATCCAGGTAAGTTTTGGAAGCAACTGGAAAAACACTTCCATGAAAAAGAAGTGGGTTGCGATATCTTCAACGCCAAGTGCCAATTGATTATCGGTTCAGAAAGTACTTGCAAGGTTGAAACAAAATCGGCATGGAGTCCGTCCAAATAAAAAACCAGACCACGAAACCAATCCAGCAGCAGAGAGAAGTGAGATCGGAATTTTAAGGTTGGGTAGTAAGTATACCTACTTATTCATTTTTTATGACTAGAAAGACCTCGGTTTGTCGATAATACAGTAGTCCTGGCATGTCGCCCCGCCGGGTCCTGGTAAGAGGGGAAGACCCAAAAAGTGCTGGCTTGACGTCGTGCCAATGGTCTCACTACAGGGGATGCCGACGACCGTGCGAAGTGGAGGAGAAAAGGGAAAGCGGACCCCAGGCGACGCGAGACGCAACTGGGACAGGCGCTAGGATGATGATGACAGTAGTCATAGCATGAAACCACGAGCCAGCACAAGACTCTATGATCTTAGCAAGTTGGGCTAAAAATGAACATGGACGAGTCAAGTCCACTTCAACTAGGATCTGTCATTATACGCCTGAAGTTTGCTACGTATACTTTATAGAACGAGCATAGAATCTATTTAGATGGTTCATAGATAATTCTAACTTCTAGAAAGATCAATCGACTAGATCAGGATACAGTTACGTACGAGAAGCTTTGGTTTATCATTTCGTCCAACAAAACGTTAGGGTTTGTTGATTGACCAATATATAGCAACAAATAATGATGACTGCCTTCCACAGTGGTCCTCATTAAAACACTGTCACAGCTCTCATCATTTTTTCCTAACGCGCCAAAAACAGTATAACTTCAAAAACATACGTAGTTGTTCTAATGGGTGTGTCTGTTATTGTAACAAGAAATAAGTATTATTGACTCCTTCATTTGAGTAATAGGCAACTAATTGTCTCAATAACCTATCATTTTAACTTACTTATCAATAAGGCGCGGCTGAAAGTCGTGTCGGACGATGTCACTAAGCAGGTCAATTAGCAATAATCAACGAACTGACGACACCCCGCTGTGACAATATCCTTGAAATTATTTACGACTAGGGACTAATGGAACAATGATTAAAAAGGTATGTACGTAGGTGTAGGTAGGTAGGTATAGGCTGACTTAATTTAATCTTTTTTTCTGAATTAATGACATCTACAGCATATTATTAAACTACAGCGACTGCAACTTGCAAGGTAGGTAGGTAACTAACAAACGATTAAAATATATATATTGAAAGCCAACTGACAGATGCATTTGCAATATTTTCAGGGATCCCGGGATTGTAATACAAGGGAACACGTGCGTAGGTAGGTTAAGCTCTCTGGAAGTGCGCCCTAAGTTTGCCATCATAATATTGTAAGTATCTACTACCGCAGATATTCTAGATATTCTACTACCTAGCTGAACCGCCACTTCGGAGTAGATGATTAAGATTTTTTTACCAGTGCCTATTGTTATTGGAACCTTTCGTAACCTATGGACGTTTACAACACTAGGGATAATTGAGCTGCCGACCGTACAAATCCTTCGAAAGCTCCTTTTGAAGAATTCCAAATTGTAGACATTTGTAATAGCGAGCGAGCGATAATAGAATGTAGTTGTGCGCAAACAATTCCTCAGATCACAAACAATAGAACAGGAGAATGTTTCTACACATAAGAAGGCAAAGTCTATCCAAATCTAGCTCGGCTCGTCCTACAGAGTCGAACGGGTTAAGTTGGTATTCAGGTGCACCGCCTGAAAGTAAAAGCTATAGTCCATTAGTAGGTTACTACTGTTCAATCGGACTGATTTTGACGGAACTTTGCGGAACGAGAAGTGACTTAGCTATTTTTAACCCCCGACGCAACAAGAGGGGTGTTATTAATTTAACCTGTGTGTGGCTCTGTCTGTCTGTCAGTATCAGCATAACTCCTAAACGGATGGAGCGATTTCAATTAGATCTTAGAAATATTTGATAAAAATCGGTTGAGCCGTTTATAAGTTATGGGGGTGAAAGTAGGGATGGGTAACCGAATGTAACTTGTAAGTATGCAAAATATACTCGAGTGTTGTCTCAAATGAAAGAACGCGCACTTTACAAAATAATATGTTAACTTTTACTTTTTAAAGGGAACTTAGGTTTTTGAGATAGTATTTTTTTAATTTATTTAATAGTTTATGTACACACATATACATTACAATAAAACTATAAAGGAAAAAAGAGTACAATGGCACTGCTTATTTCTAAAAGAAATCTCTTCCAGCAGGCGAGAGGCGAGTAAGAATTAAAATAATTGAAAAAGGTAGAAATGTGAAAGAGAACTAGGTAGAATCAAGTGTTTATACATACTTTACAAACTAATACATATATACAAACAAATACATACATACATACAAATACATATATACATACAAATACATATATACATACAAAATACCTACATGTAAATACTTGTGCATCGTAGCAGTAAAATACACATACGTGATATTACCATATAAAAAATAAGCACATTCGAAGTTATGAGTGGAAGAGAGATAGTATTCACGGATTTTGGTTTTAAACTTCATCAAAGAGTCAGTGTCTTTGATGTTTGGCGGCAGAGAGTTTCACAACCTTACCGCATGAACTGAGTAGGAATAGCGGTCAGATTTGTGGGATGGGAATTTTGAGAAGGGAACGAAGATGTGTCCTACAAAGAGCATCAGGAGAGCGCACAAATGAGAACCGCTCCTTCAGGTAGGACGGGAAATTTGGGTTGTACAGTATATTGAAGAGGAGACAGAGTATCCGAGTGTTCCTGTGAAGGCAAATCGGGAGCCACTTGAGCTCTTGGCGGAAATGTGAAACGTGATCATACTTTTAGAGATTATAAATGAAACGAATGCATAAATATTGCAGTCTCTCAAGGTTGGCAAACAGCTCTTCTGTGGCATCTAAGTAGCAGGCAACTTAATTTAATTTTATAAACTTAATTTATTTTTTTATTTTTATTTTAGAATAAGAACTAGGCTTCGGCGCTGAAAAATATAAAACCTACCAAATGGCAGGTAACCTTACAAAGTCGCAGGCATCAGCTAGCAAAATATAATTTTGTGAGCATGCCTTTTATTGGACATAATTGGCACATACGTTTTGCAGACATGTTCGTAGCATGATGTAATGCTATGTTAGTAATATCACTGGACTGTTCGGCGCGCAGTTGACCCCAATCGCCCTCAATCGAAGGACTAAATTGTTTGTCCAATCAAGTGATATTATCTTTCAAAAATATTCTATATTAATAGCTAGATACGAATTCTACAGAGCAGCTACTAAATGATAGTATTTGAAAATTATTAAATTGTTGACTAAACTAACGCTAGCTAGAAAATAAATAGCACAGGTAACCCAAAAAACTATAAAAGTATAATTTTTATCGGCACTTTGCCTACAGCTGTGATGCATGGCCAGTAATTCACCGACACAGGTAGAAGTTGCATCGGAGTTTAATAAGCTGTACGCACAGATAGAATAATTATATGTGCCTATAATATTATTTGACCGGTGCTTTAACGACACAGGCAGGAGTGGTATCAGAGTTGAATATGCTGTACGCATAGATATTTATATTGCACATTTGATCGGTGATACAACGACACAGGCAGGAGTTGTATCAGAGTTAAATATGCTGTACGCATAGATATTTATATTGCATATTTGATCGGTGATAAACGACACAGACAGGAGTTGAATCAGAGTTAAATATGCTGTACGCAGAAATATTTATATTGCACATTTGACCAATGATACAACGGCACAGACAGGAGTTGCATCCGAGTTGAATATGCTGTACGCATAGATATTTATATTGCACATTTGATCGGTGATAAACGACACAGACAGGAGTTGTATCAGAGTTAAATATGCTGTACGCAGAAATATTTATATTGCACATTTGACCAATGATACAACGACACAGACAGGAGTAGTATCAGAGTTGAATATGCTGTACGCATAGATATTTATATTGCATATTTGATCGGTGATAAACGACACAGACAGGAGTTGTATCAGAGTTAAATATGCTGGACGCAGAAATATTTATATTGCACATTTCACCAATGATACAACGACACAGACAGGAGTAGTATCAGAGTTGAATATGCTGTACGCATAGATATTTATATTGCATATTTGATCGGTGATTAACGACAAAGACAGGAGTTGTATCAGAGTTAAATATGCTGTACGCATAGATATTGTTATTGCATATTTGATAGGTGATAAACGACACAGACAGGAGTTGTATCAGAGTTAAATATGCTGTACGCATAGATATTTATATTGCATATTTGATCGGTAATAAACGATACAGACAGGAGTTGTATCAGAGTTAAATATGCTGTACGCATAGATATTTATATTGCATATTTGATCGGTGATAAATGACACAGACAGGAGTTGTATCAGAGTTATAAATTTAGAAAATATGTTTAGAATTATATTGTTTAAATTTTGAAATGCTCTGTTAAAGAAGGGAGCCGGGGCCGTCAGATGAGTCTACTTTTGGTGTTCACCTTGAGAGGAAGTGCTGATGAATAAGTGCTGAGTGTGAGGGTTGTGCCCTCCAGAAATAGTGAAGTGATGGTCTGCAGTGTTGTGTGCTATTAACCGGCTCTGTGAAAGACGCCCACCGCTCGTTAGTTTCAGCTCTCTACCTGCCTGAATTCGCGACCAGCTTCTCCGAGGTCGGCGACGTGGAGGCCTTGAGGGGATTTGAGGCCCCTTCTCAGCGACGTGGAGGCCTTACTTGAGGCCCCTTAGCAACGTGGAGGCCTACGCGAGGCTCCTTCTTAGCTACGAGTGCTGCTAACCGGCTATTTTAAAGGAACATTCAAGAACTTATTTACCCCCGGCTTTCTCTGGTTTTATTTTTAACATTTTTATATTATATTAAATTGACTTTACCTTTTCTCCTTTTTCTTTTACTTTTCCTTTTAAGCCAGGACTCCTCCAGTCCTGGTGACAGTTTTCTCCTAAACATTACTTTTTCCCCTCCCGGAAAATAGTAACGTTACAGCATAGATACTTATATTCAACATTTGATCGGTTATACAACGACACAGACAGGAGTTGCATCGGAGTTACATGCTGTACGCCACAGAACAGAAAAAACACTTAACTGTTTTTTTCTGTTCTGTGCTGTACGCGTTGACAAGCAAGACAGTGATCTGTGCGTATAGCATACGTGGTGACCCCCACGGTTTCGCCTGTGACATACTTCGAACTCCCGGCGCACCTAAATAATCCCGTCGCTTATAAATTCTACAATAATGTATAAAAATTTGCCCGATTTGTCGATATTTATGATTACTGCTCCGCTCTCCAGGGTAGTAGCGTGATGATATATAGGCTATTCGATAAATGTGTCTTCAAAATAACGTTTATACACAATGTCAACTAAAACAACGTTAAGGTTTAAATGGTGTGATACCTGTGTGGGTGTAAGGATCAGATAATATCCTTTTAAAAATATTATATACTAGATGACGCCCGCGGCTCCGCACGCGTGGTGAAGTTTTCCGGTTCCAGCTTCGCACAGGAACTTGTTCCCGGGATAAAAAGTAGCCTATGTGTTATTCTGATGTATAAGCTAGTCTCTACTAATCGAAACATCCATACTTATAAGTTCCTGTAAATTGCGTGGGTGCGGATACCTACGTGGGTTTAACGATCAGATAACATCTTTTAAAAAAATTATATACTAGATGATTTTAAAAAAATTATATAATAGATAAGTGCTCGTGGCCCCGCGGACGTAGTGTTCTGTGAACGATCACTGCGTTAAGAAACTTTGTGGCATTTATATTTGCGAGCGTTTCCGTGCTTCGGAAGGCACGTTAAGCCGTTGGTCCCGGTTGTCAGTAAAATGGCAGTCCTTAAGCCTGGTTGAAGGCCTTATGGGCGGCTTGAAAAATTTCAACAGCAGGTAGCCACAACCTGCGTCTGTCTATTTCAACACGGCAATGGGCTCGCCACCTATTACGTGGGACAGGAATCCACACGGTGAAAAGTGGGCATATAATATGCCTCTGCCACCCCTTCGGGGATAAGGCGTGATGGATATTTATTTATTTACATATTAGTAGACGCCCGCGGCTCCGAACGCGTGGTGATGTTTTCCCGTTCCAGCTTTCCACAGGAACTTGTTCCCGGGATAAAAAGTAGCCTATGTGTTATTCTGATGTGTAAGTTAGTCTCTACTAATCGAAACATCCATACTTACAAACTTTCGCATATATAATATTACTAGCTGACCCGCCCGGCTTCGCCCGTGACATACTTCGAACCCCGTGGCACCCATTTAATCCCGTACGTTCTCCAGTACGAGTAGAAATTAATATCTTTGCGCATTATATTGATTTTACTTTATCTACTAAGAATATTCATTTAATTTGCAAGGTGTAAAGGGATAAAATAATCTTCATGAAATGCTGAAGCTAACTAACGTAATAAAAATGATAAGGATTAATAACATATTTGTGTAAATAGCCTTCCAATTATATAACTAACTAACTATCTTCACGCTGTATCCCTGACGGGGTAGTCAGAGAGGACAGATCGCCAGGCTTCGCGATCCATGCATACTTCTTTCGCTACTTCGAGATTCATCAATCGCTTCATACACGCACGTCTGGGTATCCGAGTACTTTTGACCTTTCCGTTTTTGAGCAATCTGCTCACGTGGTCTTCATATGTAAGTCTCGGCCTACCCTGACTCCTTCTACCCTCTACTTTTGAACAATATGTATTCTTCGTCAATCGTTCCTCACTCATTCGTTGGACGTGTCCAAACCAACGGAGCACGCCCTTTTCCAGCTTAACGCTGACACTTTCATTCAAACCTGCCATATTGCGTATCACTTCGTTACGTATTCGGTCGGCCAAGGTAACGCCGCACAATTTTCCAAGTGATCGCATCTCCACAGCATTCAATTTACTTTCATGCATCTGCTGACATACCCAGGTTTCACTACCGTAAAGCAAAGTTGGCACTAGCACTGCGTTATGAATCGCCATTCGTGCTTCTTTTACGATGCTTTGTCGCTTTACTAACTGGGACAAAGCACCGTTGACTTTGTTTCCGGCAGCTACTCGCCGTTCTACATCCGAATCACATCTTCCATCTGCGCTAAACATACTTCCCAAATACACAATTTCATTCACTTGCTCTAGACGTTCCTGGTTTACCCTAATCTCGCATTTAGTTCTTACGTCACCTCTTTCAAATACTAGAACCTTAGTTTTACTTGCATTCAAGCGGAGACTCTTACTTTCACACCCCTCTTTCATATTAGTGACTAATACCTGAAGGTCGGCTTCTGATGAGGCCATGAGCACCACATCATCAGCGTACAGCAGACAGTTTACTGTAAAGTCACCCAAATTCACACCCATATTAAAATCTTTCAACTTCTGCAGGCAACTGTCCAGATACACTATGAACAGCCAGGCGGACATGACACACCCCTGTTTGACGCCTGTACAGACATCAAAAAGAGGTGACAATAAAGTGGTCCCTATAAAGCGACTGTATTGCCCGCAGTAGCGAGCCGTCCACACCATATCCTGGCAGCAAGTCCCACAGCGTTTCTCTCACAACGTTATCAAATGCTTTCTCTAGATCCACAAAAGCGCAGAAAACCTTCTGGCTAAGAGCCAGAAACTTTTCCGCGATCATGCGGAGAGAAAACACTTGATCCATGCAACCTCTTCCACGTCGGACTCCGCATTGAGCCTCCCATAAATACCTTTCAGACTTTTCTTGCATTCGTGCCGTTATAACCTTTGCATACACCTAACTAGCTAAGCTGACCAAGCTGATCGCCCGTAGCTGGAGCAGTTTAGGCGCGAGACTTTCCCTTTGTAAATAGGTACTACAACTGCTACTCGCCAGGCATCTGGGACCTCACCCGTCCGCCAGCACAAGTTGCATAACAGACATAGTGTGTCCCAGACACGCGACCCACCGTACTTGATCATCTCAGCAGTAACTCTGTCTTTTCCCGCAGCCTTACCACATTTCATACTTCTTATCGCTTGTTCTATTTCTTTCATACTAATGACTTCAATGACATCGGGATCCGGAGCATCGAAGTGAGCTCCACTTCCCGATGTGGCATCTCTGTCTTTTCTTGCATACATCTTTCCATAATATTCACTCCATCTCTGCAGGACGTCACTTTGGTCTGTTAGGACGTCATTGTTAACACTAAGCACTTTATTCATACTGCAGATTGCCGAACAACTCCGGGTCTTGCCTACCTCTTTCCAGAAGAGCTTGGCATTATCCCGGAAATTGGACGACAACCTTTCATCCGCTTTCGTTCTGCACCTTTCACGAGCTTCTTCTATCAGTGCCTTCGTGTTAACTTTCTGCAGCTTGTATCTCTCTTTCATATTAAAATCATTACCCTCTGCTTTCGCACAATATATATTCTTTAAAGTATTTTTTAAAGTATTAAAATGAACATAATATATATGTATCCTTAAGCGATAGACATAAACAGTCGCGACTCGCGGACTTTTTTGTAGCCCTGTATTAGACACACAATTCCACTTCTTTGCAGCGTTTTTGTTGAAAGCTCCCAGATTCCGACACCCCCAACAAATATCGTTATTGTTTACAAAAACTAAACAAATTATACATAAAAATCTTCCTTATGAATCACTGTATCTATTAAAAAAAACCGCATCGAAATTCATTGCATAGTTTCAAAGATCTAAGCATACATATAGACAGACAGCGGGAAGCGACTTTGTTTTATACTATGTTTTATAATATAAGTAGGATTTTGTTTAGGGAAACGGAAAGGTCAAAAGTACTCGTATACGAGTTTTATACATACACGTCTTAGTATAAAAAAATACGATTTTTTTTTTTGAATCTCTCTTGTTCCCTCTCACTCATAAAGAACTGCGTAAAGCAGCGCGCGGCTTGGAAATTTTCAACACACTTTCAACAGCAGGTTGCCACAACCTGCGTCTGTCTATTTCAACACGGCAATATTACGTGGTACAGGAATACACATGGCGATAAGTGGGCATATAATATGCCTCTACCCACCCCTTCGGGGATAAGACATGGTAGATAAGCTAAGCTTCTGTCCTCGTACAAGGCTTTGAAGCATGGTCGATGTTGTAGCTGGGGCGAGGCGTTATATCATGAACCCGGAAGTCTTTTTCTTTAAATACCGATTTTCATTTTTGTTTTAAGTGTCTATGGCTATAATTACTAAGATACCTACCACTTACTGTAATGTTTGCCTTAAATAGGGGAAAATATAAAAAAGTTGAAAAGACATTAAAATGTGTCTACATTCACATTAAAGTTATTTTCGAAAGTCGAGTCAGGGTGTCAACGAATAAAAAACAAAACCCTTTACTACTTATTTAAGGCTTAAAATATATATAAGGTTCAAAGAAGGTTACGTTACGAGTAGTTTTGTGAAACCGACGACGAGTTGTTGAAAAATGACTATAGCGGCGAGCCTCACCTCGTAAAAACATGGCGGTAGACGATAAGAAAAAACTTGCTTTCATTGATAAAAGCTGCTTACGTAAACGTTGTTTGTCAATGACGGTGGTGATAAGCCTCAATGGCGCCCACTTGCAGATAAACAATGTGTCGACATACAGACTAGAATTTAGTATATACAACTGTATATTACGAGTAAGTTGCATATATTATAATAGATCTCTAAAGGGCTCCCGACTGACTGTGCAATTGAGGAGTAAATGGTGTGCGCGTCTCTCACGCCACGCCACCGTCTAGGGTCTACTTCTGTAAGTGCGACTTCCGCGGTTGAGGTACCGAGTTCGATAGAACAGGGTAGATCCGGGTCGGAAAAAAAAATGTGTGGTCCACAAAAGTTTGTTTCGGAGTTTGGGTGTTTCCTATGTATGATATGTATGTATTTAGAAATACATAAGTATGTATATCAGCTGTCTAGATCCCATAACACAAAATTATATTAGCTTACTTTGGGATAGACGACGCTGTGTAAAAAAAAGAAATAAAATGTCCTATAAAATTTATATTTATAATATGTTAACCTAACATGTTATCCATATGTCGCGGCGTTAGGGTGTTTTTTCCTAACAATGCTGTTAGGCCACATGTTAGTGTTTAGTAAAACATGCTAATGTGTTCGCTAACACGAACGCCGTCCTCAGTCCACCGGTAATGGAGGCCGGTAGTCTTGGGCGAAGATAAGATTGAAGCGCCCTCGAACCTAAGACGATTGAGTATAGGTAAAAAAGTTTCAAAGTTAATCCCAAGACTGTACATGACAATACACTGGGCTAATGGCAATTTCATTATATGAAAATGAGATCGCCATAAACAGAGTGTTCACCCTCACACTTTGCATACGAAGCGCTCGCATGCAGTTAGGTGCGATAGAGGTTTTGTTCCGCGTACGCTTAGATTGTGGAATTAACTCCCTGCCTGGGTTTTCCCGAACGTCTACCGTACGGTCTTCTTCAAAAGGGGTTTAGAAGGTTTTTAAAGGGTCGGCAGCGCGAGTGTTGCACCTCTGATGTAAAATTTTGTATGCACTTAGCATGCTACAAATCTTTAACATTTTCATATCAGAATAAGGTGATGCACAACCTTATTTGGACAGGAACAAGCCTTACGGGAAGCGGCGTATCATCATCATCAGTTATCCACGGAATGAAGTAACGGAAGTATAACAAATAATATCTTTAAATAATTCATAATATCCATACATACATACATATTGTCGCACCTTTATCCTCGAAGGGGTAGGCAGAGGCATACTATACGCCCACATTTCACCGTATGCATTTTTGTCCTACGTAACATGTAATGAGCCCATTGCCGTGTTGAAATGGACAGAAAATTTTCAAGCCCATAAGGCCTTCAAGAGCTTCAAGGCTTAACGACAGCCATTTAACTGGCAACCGGGACCAACGGCTTAACGTGCCTTCCGAAGCACGGATTATTATGATCATTATTCATTATTTAAAAATAGAATATTTGCGCCAACTCGAGGGAGTGCTTCGGAGCATTCCGTTGTCACAGGGAATCGTTTTGGGCGGCGACCTAAACGGTCATGTGGGTGAGAGGTGTGGGGAGGTTGAGCGTGTTCATGGTGGTTTTGGATACGGCACCCGCAACGCTGAAGGAGAAACTATCCTTAGAACGTGTGCGGCTGCCGATCTGGCCATTGTGAACACGTATTTCAAAAAGAAATCCGAACATCTCATCACCTACAAGAGCGGGAGGCGTACAACTCAGATCGATTTCCTACTCACTAGGCGACACAGCATCGGCAAGGTGGCCAACTGCAAGGTCATACCCGGTGAGAGTCTTACTGCACAACACCGTCTCCTTGTCATGGACCTCTGCGTGAAGCCCAAAGGCAAACGCATCGAGCGGTGCCAGCGCCGCATCAGATGGTGGCTGCTTGATGAAACTAGGTCCCAGGAGTTCGTCTCAGCTGTCGGTGACACTGATGGCGAACCAGTTCAAGATTCCTGGGATAAAGTTCAGGCGGCCATCCTTGGAGCGGCGAAGGTGGTACTCGGTGTGTCTAAGGGTGGACGCAAATGTGACAAGGAAACTTGGTGGTGGAACGACGCAGTCCAGAGGGAGACTAGGGAGAAGAAAGCCCTCTTTAAAAAATGGCAAGCGACCGGATCTCCTGAAGACCGCGACGCGTACAGGGCTGCCAAGCGCGCCACAAAGAGAGCTGTAGCCAGAGCCAGACGTGACCACTTACAACCTCTGTATGATAAGCTGGAATCGTCTGAGGGGCAGAAACTCATCTATAAGCTGGCGGGCTCCAGGGTCAAAGCAGCACAGGATATATCCTAGTGTCGCTGTGTAAAAGACCCTGAGGGCAACTTGTTAAGCGAAGACCTCGCGGTAAAGGAGAGATGGCGCTCGTACTTCTACGAGCTGCTTAATAAACAGCATAAAGAGGTGCAGCCTCCGGACCTCCCTCCGTTTCAGGGACTAGTGCCACCGGTAACGCCTGGAGAAGTCCTGACTGCGCTTCGCCGCATGAAGAATCGGAAAGCTGTTGAACCCGATGGAGTCCCCATCGAAGCCTGGAAGGCGATGCGTCCTCGCGGTGTGGGCATCTTAGTAAACCTTTTTAACCGCATACTCCTCAGCGGGCAGATCCCAAACCAATGGAGACTGAGTATTATTACTCCAGTCTTCAAAGGTAAGGGGTCAGTGCAGGAGTGCGGGAGCTACCGCGGTATAAAGGTGATGTCCCACACCATAAAGATCTTCGAGAGGATTATAGACTCTCGGATCCGGCAGGAGTGTACTCTCTCGGAGTGTCAATATGGGTTTCGCCCTGGTCATGGGACCACGGACCCTGTTTTTGCCCTGAGGGTTGTCGCAGAGAAATACAGGTCGAAGAACACGCCTCTGCACTGTTTGTTTCTAGACATGCAGAAGGCCTTCGACTGTGTTCCCCGTGCGATGATCTGGTGGGCACTGCGGTCCAAAGGGGTTCCAGAGATCTATATTGACACTATCCGGGACATGTACTGTGACTCCGATTCAATGGTTCGGATTGCTGTTGGCAACACGAAACCCTTCCCCATCACCGTCGGGGTACACCAGGGTTCTGTCCTTAGTACGCCTCTGTTCAGTGTAATATTAGACGAATTGTCGGACAGCATCAGAAACCCGCATGAGCAGCCTCCATGGTTGCTCATGTATGCTGACGATATTGCGCTGGCAGACGCGGACAGGGGCATATTGGTGCGACGTGTAAGGGCGTGGAAGGAGACGCTTGAGAACGGCGGTCTGAAACTAAATGTGACGAAAACCGAGTACTTGGCACTAAACTCGACAGATCCCACATCCGTCCGCATAGGCGGTGATTTGGTCGAGCGCACGGACCAGGTTAAATACCTGGGATCTGTTTTTCACACGTCCAGTGACATCGATTGCTATGTCAAGTCACACATTGCTGCCGCATGGGCCAAATGGCGGGAGATGACCGGTGTCATTTGTGACCCTAAAATGCCGATCCGGTAGAAGGGACAGGTCTACAAAACCATTATTAGACCTGTCCTTTTACATGGCAGTGACACGTGGCCGATATTGGAGCGACACAAGCAGGAGCTGCGTGTCACGGAAATGAAGATGCTGCGGTGGATGTGTGGAGTCACGCGGATGCACTGCGTAAGGAACTCTCGCATCCGCGGGTGCCTTGACGTCCGTGACATGGCAGACAAGTTTCAAGAGTGTCGCCTTCGTTGGTATGGTCACGTCATGCGGCAACCGCTGGGCTACGTAGGTAACAAATGTCTGGCCATGTCAGCCCCGCCGGGTCCCGGCAAGAGGGGAAGACCCAAGAAGTGCTGGCTTGACGTCGAAGGGATGACATGCGTGCCAATGGTCTCACTACTGGGGACACACCGACGACCGTGCGAAGTGGAGGAGAAAATGTAGGAAAGCGGACCCCGGGCGTCGCGAGACGCAACTGGGACAGACGCTCGGATGATGATGATGATTTAAAAATAGAATATTTGGAAAAAAATTACTATCTTCGGAAAGCAACAAAGATTAGATCATCAAAAATAATCTAGATAACCTCGGGATATGCGAGCAGAGCATTCATGCTTAGAGACCACAATCATAAAAACTATAGTTATGAATGATGGGCTATGGGCTAGCCTCGCGGAAGCTAGGAACTCCTGAGTAAAGTTCGGACCATACAGTGGTAAAAAAATCGATAAAACTGAAAGATTCAGAAGATACGCCATAGAGACTTGGAAAGTTTTACCAGCGCACGGGTTTTCATCGTCTTTCGACCCTTGGTTCTCCAAGCTGAGCGTAAAGCGGCACATCATTGGGTCGCCAACTTAAGGGTCACATGTCAATAGTCTTGTGGACTGTGACAATGACCCCCAATTCGCTAGATGAAGTCATGACTTTGCAACACACGCGGTCTTCATTTTAGTAAAATTAAAATGAAAAGTAAATTTATCGGTTTTAATTAGCTTGCTTTGTATGTTGTTTTTTTGGGTCAAATATTTCGTAGTTTCACATCGCATAACTACTTGTTTTGGTCTTAAATTTGTCTCAACTGACTCCGAACTTACCACGAAGTCGATGACACAGACACATCTCTAGTTTCTAGGCCTGCCTACAACGGTTTTATGAATGAGTACATAATCGAGTCACGGTCGAAGCATTCAAATTATGTAGAGGCTATTTATATCCGGCTTCCAAATATTTGTACCCGTTACCTTTAATCACGAATTCACAACTTTCACTTTCTTGGTATTTCTCTTTATCATTTCTTTCTCTCTGCTATTTTTTGTTTAGTCATAAAGATAACTTATTACAAAATATAACACGGGAAAGTTCTTCTTCTTCCCTTTGCTAATATCACTTCACGAAACTTGGCTAGCCGATAAATAAGTTATGAAAACTAAGACCATTTAACTACTGAGCTTACTGTACAGTAAGTGTACTGTCTAAGCCATATTGTACTGGACAGTTGGGTACCACGGCCTGCATCTTATCCTACTCTATTAAACCACGTAGTTCACTCCCTCAAGGAGAGGTATATCACCCGAACCCCCCAAAGAAGCGAGATAACACTCGAACCCCCCAAAGAGGCAGAATACACACCCGAACCCTTCTGAACGAGCCTGCGGTAGGGGACAAGGTCTGTCGGGAGCCCTGGGGCTATCCTTCCGAGGGCTCACCCGGGACTCCTGGCCATAGACAGATAGAAGGGTAACGTGTGGTTTTAGTCGGTAGGAGTCCGGCATAGCATTCACGAATATTTCCACACGAAAAACAAAATAAACTACTGAGCTTACTGTACTGTAGGTAAGAGTACTGTTTAAGCTAACTGTACTGGGTACACGGTTAGGACCATAGCCCTTTCCTACACCATTTAATTATGTACAAAATTTTACTGCGGGAGACTTTTAGATTCTGCAATCAATCACGTCGTCTCTCTCCATCCACGCCGGCAAAAAAAAAGGTATTCATACTGCGTATTTATAGAAAAGTACAAATATGCGTGTTTATGTTTACGTATGTATGTATTTTATTAAACTCATAATTTTACATACTTCTTAAATGTTATCAATAATACTTTCTTTATCAATATTTAGAGCAGTAAAGCGGCCTATTCGGAGCCCCCTTTTCGCCCCTGTAAGAAACGAGACGGGACCTGGTTGGTATATTGCCGCTATTTTGGATTGTAAATATAAAATTTTGTAAATTGCAGGTAGTATAGTTATCTACTAATATTATAAAGCTGAAGAGATTGTTTGTTTATTTGGTCGCTGATCTCAATTTTAGTAAAATTAATAAATGACGGGATTAAATGACAGGCTGGCACAGGGTTTGAATTATTTCGTGGGCAAAGCCGCGAGATTCATCTAATTATAGATCATTCGTTTAGCCCATTTTACACACACGTAACATGAAATAAAGCTATCAGGTCGTCCAATTACAATAAAACCCTTTTCAATCCAAGGTCCCGCAAATCACAAATTTTAAACACTAGGTGACCCCCACGGCTTCACCCGTGACATACTTCGAACTCCCGTCGCACCTATTTAATCCCGCCGCTTATAAATTCTAAAATAATGCATCAAAATTTGCCCGATTAGTCGGCATTTATGAATAATGCTCCGCTCTCCAGGGAAGTAGCGTGATAATATATAGCCTTCCTCGAGAAATGGGCTATCTAACACAAAAAGATTTTTTCAAATCCGACCAGTAGTTCCTGAGATTAGCGCGTTCAACCAAACAAACAAACAAACTCTTCAGCTTTATAATATTAGTACAGATAACATGTGTTTCTACATTTGTTAAATTACATTCTTTGCTTCCAACTGGACGGGACTTTCAAGTTGAGGATATCCGTTAGTGTATATATGTAAATATTCTACGTACTCTCTTTACCTAGGTACTATATTATAGTGTGAACTAGTGTGTGCTACGCATTTATTCATTTCTTGCTCTCCTCTCATGTTCAAAGTCCCATCACTAATTCTACCAGGTATAAATCCTACAGCAAACTCTCACGCGACAGCTCCGGATCACGAATTCATGACTCACATCCCGTCCCAGGATAGTTTCCCGGTTTTATACGCATAGTGCGTCACGGGATCGAACCCTTTACGTTTCTCCTGGTCTAGAACTAATAATAAGACTGCAGCCGGTTTTATTAAAACTATTAATTTTAAGAATTACTTTTGAAAAATTAATAATCCCTTCCATGTCTTTCAAAGCCTATGCAGCATATTGTATTCCAATCCCGTACAAATCCTCTGTGACTGAGCATCCTACCGGGACTGAGCAGAGCAAAAAAATAGCACGCAAGAGCGGGCGAGCCGAGCCGCATTCTTCACTGGGTCGACGGCACGGCCGGCCCCTCACTCCGCTTCCGTTCGTTCTTCACTAGTCGTTCGCGCGCTTCGTTTGCGATTGCTTGTGTCTTGTGAACGTAAATCGCCGTTTGCCGCGTAGTATGTTTACAAGTGTTGTTGTTGTTGTTTTTACGTAATATCAAATTATTTTGTGGCGAATGACAGTGCAAAATATTGTATTACGGATTTGTGAAGTTTAGTATTACATAGTTGATCGCGAGGAGGAGACAAGAACGGTGGGGACCGAGCTCAGGTAGCGTGCGTTCATATTTGTTTTCGATCTGATTACTACCAAAGCAAGCGCCAATCTAGTTTTACGCAGTTCAAAATCTAGATTGCAATTAGATGTTATTTTAATAATAGAGCCACGTGATCATGTATACTCAATGCAGACCACGTGGTGTGGCTGGTGGTGTAAACAACACTGTGTGCCCTTCTCCGCAAGTCACAACGACCGAACGCGGCAGCGGCACTACGCAAAGCGCAGCACAGCCGCGCAGGCGGACGAAATGTGGGCGATGGCGGGGGCCAGAGAGATATGAATACGACGCAAATGAGGCGATGGGCTTTTTTTGTCTTGTTTTGTTTATTTACATCCAAAAAATATTATACGTACCTATTAAGTTACTTTGTAAATAGGTATTACTTGTTAATTTACTGTGGTAGGTATAGATAATAGGTATTATGGGGCAAATAACCAATAGCCATTATATTTTGAAATAAGTGCTATTGTCAAAGCTTTGCTCATTCACAATTATGTGTATGGGGGCTATTTACTGTTTACTCCGTAACTCCATATATAGGTAAATGTCATTCTTTGATATAACTTTAATATTACTAGATACTTGGTGACAATTTGACTGACATAAATATCTGTCAAACAATTAACCCCAGAATCTTATTCTTATTAGAATTTTTGCATGACTTGGTTCTGTGAAATCTGTGATAACTAATAGACAATAATCTAATAAGTATTAACCAGAAATAAAACGGACGAACCTTACGGTAGTAGTAGCATAATTTTTGGAAGCTCATGAAAATTCAAGTTCTTGAAAAAAGGGTTGGTGGCATGACACCCGAGTACCTGACGGCAACCGGGCAAACTACACCGTCGCTCACGATCATTAGTCAAATCAATTAGTTGTTTCACCACATTTTCGTCCCTTTTCACGAAATCACTCGTACGTGGACATATTCAAGGGAAGATGTTCATGTCATATGTACTTATAAAAACACCCCGTATTCCCGAAGGGCTTGGAATAATCATACTTTATCTCCGCCCACCAGATATCTTAGTTCCCAAATAATAGATGGTGGGCCAATTAGGGTATAATGGGGCCGAGATCTTCGGGACCCAAGTGTGTTATGCCTCACCTGCAGGAGGTTTCCTTCTAACTAACGAACAGGTCAAGGCAAAGGGAAGAAATATTCGAAACAAAACCCGTCTCAACTCGTCTGGTAAGCGCGGTACGCTATCCCATAATGACTAGAACAGGTCTAGTATCCAGCAAAGAATTACTATTGATATTGTCACTACAATAATACTTTGAAGCGCTAGAAGACTCGCTGACTCAGTGTTCTGTAAATGATTACTGCGTTAAGCAATTTTCGCTAAGGCTGGTCATCAAATGGGTGACAGCTCAGTGCCATTTCCAATTACTAGCGGTTCCGTGCTTCAGAAGCCGTTGGTCCTGGTTGCCAGTAACATGGCAGTCGTTAAACCAAGTTGAAGGCCTAAAGGGCGGCTTGAAAAAAATTATAAGCGGTCTCCACAACCTCCACTCCACTCAACTGGCGGTGAGTCCATTTCAACACGGCAATGGACTCACCGCCAGTTACGTATTACAAAAAATGCCTACGACAAAATGTATGTGTACAGTACTGCTACCCCTTTGTGGATAAAGACTTGACTGATAAGTAATACTGTCAGTTCTTCCTTTTACTTCGACAACGTCATAATTCGAACCACCACTGTTAAAATTGACATGTTAAATTCATTATTACTGAATGGTGTCTGGTCCGCTATTCAAATCTCAATAATAGTAAGTGTTGAGATAGGTCGTAAATATAGATCGCTGAGGCAGGTCATGAATGAGAGTATCGCCGCCGTGGTTAGATGTCACTGATTTCACGCGTGATCACTCACGTGTGTGTTTAATAAATATGTACTGTATTTTACTAACTTAATTTTGTAAATGGCGACTAAAAGGTTATCGAATAATTATCAACGAGTTTGTGGTGAGGAAGCTTTCAGTATTATATTAGCATTTGTTTAAGAATTTCTTCTTGTAATATATTGATCGAGAAAGTAGAAGAACTCGTAGCCTCGTTAGCTCAGTGTTCTGTAAACGATTACTGCGTTAAGCAACTTTCGCTGTGACTGGTCCTTAGATGGGTGACAACTTTGTAGCATTTCCATTTATGAGTGTTTCCGTGTTTCGGAAGATACGTTAAGTCGTTTGGTCCCGGTTGCCAGTAACATTGCAGTTGTAAAAGCAGCAGGATTAATGAAGCGAAAACGAATTCCAAGCGTCAAAAAAAATCTGAGAAGTACTCGGATCCAAAATTATATTTTCATACAAAGACTTCTATAACGAAATATATAGATAATGATGAACGGAAAAAAACCTTAAAATCTGGGGCGACTGTCTTCAAAAAAGGTGACAAAACATTGTAAAAAATCTATCATCGTTTTCCTGAAACATGTACCAGCTTTTCTTCAGGATTTTTTTTAGGAATATCTGACGATTTGCCAAGGTAGCAACTAGCGTATCATAGACTCTGCAATATGAACCTCATCCATAATACTCAGCAGTGTACAGAACCATAAATCTGATGAGTATGAACAACTTGTGTAGGGTTTTCGTAGACTAAGGGCCGTATTCCAAAACTCTTCTCAATACTCAAGAAACACTTGAGGAGTAGTATTTATAAGGCAAAAACTAGCCTCAAGCGTTTCTTAGTATTGAGAAAAGTTCTGGAATACGGCTCTAAGACAGATCCATCTAAATCGAAGGCATTGTCGTAGTCCAAGTTGTTGTGGACCCGTCAGTCAACCCGTGACCACGACTGGTGTAATCCGGTCGAAACGTCGGGAAGTAAAAGGTAGGCTTTGTACCTAATAATATACGACCCGAAATATCATATTGTTGTGGACACTCAAGCAAAGTAACGACATTTTGATCGGTCCCTTCATCCTGCCTTAACATCGACTGATGAGGCGTGGCATCCGTCTGTATTGTTTCAGGCTCAAAGTCTTATTTCTCACGTCCACTTGGCAGGGTCACAAACTGTGACCGAACCAGTGACGGCATCTCTCTCGTACCTTATGTGCATATCAGTAAAGGCTGCCTTGGTAGCGGGAGTTTAATAACATTCCACCGGACTCCGCACCCTTCATCGCGTGAAATACAACTCCTGCTTATGTCTTTATAGACCTATTATATATGGTTTTATAGACCTATTTCTGCTAAAACTGAATTTTCTGTAACAAGTGGCCTACTCGTAAGTCGCAGCAATACGTGTCTGTCTGCAGTACAGGTCCTAGGTTCATGACTGGATCGAGCCGTGCATGATAATCTCAAGTTATTCGAGATTTCCCATGCGGACAGAGGCAGATGTAAGAATTGTAAGTTACAGGCCAAGTAGACAGACGTTATACTTAGCTTTAAGTAGGTATTCGTCGACACTTTTAATACACCCACGTTTCTATTTGGAGTAGGTGTTATGGAGGGATTCATTCCAAATACTGAATTAAACGTATTATTAACGCCTGACGAACGCCTAAGAACATGAACTGGGGCATGTATCTATTGACTTTTGTCTATGCCTCCATACCAATCCAATGGACGAACCGATTTCGATGTTTGAAAGTTGAACTATAATTTACTAGGTGCTCGAACTAAAGTTTGTTATGCCTATTGCCTGGAAGGATATATATAAATATTTATGTATCCTTCCAGGTGTAGGTATAATATTAGCTTAAGACAGTGATTCAGCTTTTCCTAAGGACGGTGGTTATCCCACGGGAATCTTTTCAGGAAGATATAACATTAGATAATTTGGAAATGAAGAAAACAAAGTCCCTAAATTTCACATGTTTTAATTTGAAATACCGTGTTGAGTTGATTGAATTTTTTTATTTACTTGATGATCTAGTTCTTTTTGAATGTGTGGAAATCCCCATATATGTTATGCCGGACGCGAACCTACTAAAAACACTGTTCCTATCTGTCTGTCTAGCACCGGGCGCCTCAGGTTACTCCTTGGAAGAATATCCCATTTTTTCCGGCTGACTTTGGCTACCACCGTGGCCCTTAGGGGAGACCACAAACGTTTGATGATGATGAACGCTGATCATCACAAGGCCCCAACAAATTTTCTGGCGCCCATAACAACTTCATCTGCCTATTGGTGCCCCTGCTAACTACTAACTACGGACTAGACTCAGATAGCTTTTTGTAAACGCCTAGGAATACCTAGAGAATACCAATACTGACTAATCTATCTATTCTAATATTATAAATAATAATAAATATTGTGGGACACTTTTCACACAGCGCCATCTAGCCCAAAGTAAGCTAATATTAGCTTGTGTTATGGGATCTAGATAACTGATAAACATACTTATATATTTCTAAATACACACATATTATAGATAAATAACACCCAGACACAGAATAAACCATCGTGCTCATCACACAAAGCTTTATCCTGGGTGGGAATCGAACCCACGACCTCTTGCGTAGCAGTCGGATGCACTCCTACCGCGCCACAGAGGCAGTCAAATTATAAAGCTGAAGAGTTTGTTTGTTTGGTTGAACGCGCTAATCTCAGGAACTACTGGTCGGATTTGAAAAATTCTTTTTATGTTAGATAGCCCATTTATCGCATTATTGTAGAATTTATAAGCTACGGGATTAAATAGGTGCGACGGGAGGTCGAAATATTCCACGGGCGAAACTGTGGGGGTCATCTAGTCTATCGATAAATTTACAAGCATTTAGAATGCCATGTATAATAGATAGACTAGCTGACCTGCGCTACTTCTCTAGCGCCTCTAAGATACATAAAGATTACGTTCACCAAATTTCAGGTATCAATTAAGAGTTTGTGTGGTTTCACCCGCATAGCTCCCGTTCCCAAGACAATATCGGCAATTACTTTCTTAGTCCCTGTTCATCCAAAGATGTATACTTTCACTATATTTCATGTTTGTATGTTTATTAATCCAGGCCGTTTGTGGTTATATCCTTTCCTATGAGAGATCCAAGAGTCCCTTTCCCATAGAAATATCTGGAATTCCTTTCTTAGTCCTTATTTGTGGTACTACCTATAGAATAACTACTTTTACAAAATTTTAAATTTGTAATAATTTTGGCTGTGTCATTTCTCCCGCGTAGTAACCATTCCCGCGGGAATAGCGGGAATTACTTTGGTTCTGTGTGGTTTACCGCGTAGTTGCCGTTTCCATAGAAAAGTAAAATTTTGTGATAGTAATTTTAGGTAGTACCTTATATATGGGCTAAGAAAGAAAATCCTGGAATTCCCACGGGAATGTGATAACACGAGTGTAACCAAAACAGCCTAAACTATTAGGCATAGATATCTGAAATTAGGTGAAATGAAGAAAGCACCAAGAAAGGAATTTCCGGTATTTTCACGGCCATGTAATCCTACCAATGTTACTCATAAATGTGAAAGTTTGTGAAGATTTTTATATATTTTTATGTTTGTTACTTAATCACATTTAGATGGAAATCGGAATATAGATAGAACATTTCCTGGATTAAAATATAGATAACTTTTTATATCACGAGAAACAGTCAAGATCAAGTGTTTATTGGTCAGTTATCGACCAAAGTTAAACATTTAAATTACTAATATCGCTTAAAAATAGGGATGGGCGGTAAAAGGTGATAGTTTAAGGATTTTTTAATGGACCATCATAAAAAATAATTTAAAACCTACGAAATATAAAAAAAAAATGTGGGTTACTTACCCTTATCACTTGGGGTATGAAAAATAGATAACGACCGATTCTCAGACCTACCAAATATACATATAAAATTTCATAAGTTTACACCCTGTATATAATATAATAAGATCTTCAATCTTATATATTTGGCTAAAAAGTCTTAGGAACCAAGCCATAAAAGGAAAAAAAAATCAATCTTATATGCTACGTACAGTAAGGTCTTCAATCTTAAAGCTACATACTGATAAATAAAATTAGTGTCTATTTGTAATTTTTAATTAACAGTCCTTTCACTAAATGCATAATTATGATACTATTATACCTACTGAGCTTTCATAAAAAAAGAATTTTCAATTTTGTTTTCTTACAGTCTGTCTGTTTGTTTCGGCTAATCTCTGAAACGGCTGAACCAATTTTAACTCCCGGATCATGTCCCAGGATACCTGGCAGAATTTTACTACCACCGCGGCCTCGCCTAAGAGTTCTGTTGACTGATTGAATAATGAGTAACTTAGGCTCTACTTTTATTCCCGTATTCCGACGAGACGAGAACTGCGGGGCATCCGCCATTTTCTTTTTAATACATACATACATATTGTCACGCCTTTATCCCCGAAGGTGTAGGCAGAGGCATACTATACGCCCACATTTTACCGTATTCATTTTTGTCCCATGTAACAGGTGATGAGCCCATTGCCGTGTTGAAATGGACAGGCGCAGGCTGTGGCGAACTGCTGTTGAATTTTTTCAAGCTACCCATAAGGCCTTCAACCAGGCTTAACGACTGCCATTTTACTGGCAACCGGGACCAACGGCTTAACGTGCCTTCCGAAGCACGGAAACGCTCGCAAATGTAAATTCCTCAAAGCGGTCACCCATCTAAGGACCACCTATAGCGAAAATTGCTTAACGCAGTGATCGTTTACAGAACATAGTCAGCGGGGACACGAGAGTTTCTTATAATAAAGGTATTAATTGATAATATCTGTGTTAGTAGTAAAGGCCACAAGTTACGGTTCCTACCCGAACTAAATTGTCCTTTTTCGCCATAAATCTATTTGTAGGCATCTAGTAATCTAGAGTCAACATCTTGGGTAAATACTTTTTTTATATACAAGTATTAAAAAACATTAAATTATATTATCAGTTCGAAGAAATCCAATGAAATAATTAGCGATTAATAAAATGCCGCGTTTTGGGGTTCGTTATCTTTAAGCAGTTCCGTCCCGACGCTATCTTGACATAAAAATGACATTACATTGAACTAAATATTAAACTATTGAATGAAGTAGTTGGAATGAAAGAAAAGAATTAACCTTACGGAAAAATATAATGTACTAGTTGACACCCGCGGCTCCGCACGCGTGGTGAAGTTTATCCACGGAGTAGAGAATAAAGTTTACCGTTCCCGTTTCCCACAGGAACTTGTACCTGGGATAAAAAGTAGCCTATGAATTATTCTGATGTGTAAGCTATATTATTGTAAAAAATCATCAAAATCCATTCGGTTGATTTTGGATGAAAGACTCGCACGTAAGTTATCTTTAATACAAAAAATACCAAACTATACTAGAGATTAAGAACTAAGTAAAACTAAACTAGAAACTAAAAACTATACTAGAACTATTCTAGTTCTATTCTACGGCTCGTCAATAGTAGACACGGCCCCCTGGTTTCTTGAAATACAATAATATGGTTAAAACATCCATTCTTACAAACCTTTGCGTTTATAATATTAGTAGGACATGTTATTTTTTATACATATATGGAAATCCTCGGAAGAATTACTCCACAAATCATATCCGCCACTGCGGACTCGCTTCAGGGAGCCCTGGCACTAAGGTGTTACCTCTCGTAATTTATATGCATTATATACTTAACTAGCTGACCCCTGCGGCTTTGCCTGTGAAGTACATCAAACACGGTAGCACCTATTTAATCCCGTCGTTTATTAATTTTAAAATACCTACTGTATGAAAATTAACCCGATTTGTAGATATTTATGATTATGATTTACTAGTTGGCGCCCGCGGCTTCGCCGGCGTAGAGAAGTTTTTCCGTTCCCGTTTTCTACAGGAACTTGTTCCCGGGATAAAAAGTAGCCTATGTGGTATTCTCATGTGTAAGATATATTATTGTAAAGTTTCATCAAAATCCATTCAGTAAATTTTGCGTGAAAGAGTAACAAACACCAATCCATACTTGCAAACTTTCGCGTTTATAATATTAGTAGGATGTTGACCTCTCATGTGTAGCAGCGTGAAGATTTACTGTCTATAGACTTCCTCGATAAATGGGCTATCCAACACAACAGTAGGTTTTCGATTTGAACCCGCGGTTCCTGAGAAAATCGAGTTCAACCAACAAACAAACAAACTCTTCAGTTTTTTATATTAGTGTACATAATTATAATAAAAATAAAATTATCACCATCATCATAACGATGATGGTAATAATTTTAATGTAAATAGGTGGCTTATTTAAGTAATTAATTGTTTCCTTCTGGTTATTACCAAGTAACGAATTAGTGTTGGTGGCAACATTTTAACATTATAAACACTAAAATGTACCATAAGCTCCTTACCACCAGACCATGAACACTCAATTATATTATGAAAACATCAAGTTTAAATTAGGTACTTTTTTACATTCACAAAACACATTAAAACTTCCTATACCAAGAAATGTTTAATGTGCCTTATTAATTGTGTAAAAGTTGTAATAATTATTATCCGTATCTCCTGGGGCGTTAGACATAGGGACCGTTTGGTTTTAGTCGATTTCTAGTACGGCATAACGTCTGTGAAGGATACCTAAAAAACACACACACACACACACATGAAAACAAAAAAAAATCCCGTACTGGATTTCCACAGAAAGAAAAAAACAGCTTGATAAGAAAACTCTTGCAGCATGATATAAGGTGTAGTGAGATTTTTCGGATACGTGGAGATGGTAACTGAAAATACACCGACGAAATAGATTTATCAGGAGAGAGTGAATAAAAACCGGCAAGCGTGTATAAAAACACTTACGAAATGTGAAGAAGTGAAACTTGTATGCCAGTATCGTAACATTTGGAAAGCCATAGTCTCTGCCTACCCGCGTGCGTGATGATATGTTTTCCACGGAAACCTGTTTTCGGAGTAAAAAGTATTAATCCAGCGTGTCAGCTACTTCAACAGAATTTTTATCAAAATTCGGTCTAGGCGCTCTAAAGCGGTAGAAATAAAAATCATGCACACAAATATTCCTCTTTTAAAATTAGCACATTGATATAAATATCAAGGCGTAAAGTTACTTAATTCAATCACAATTCACAGCCCCACACACATTTGTAGAATCGCTCCAGTTGTTTGTCAGTGCATTGAGTACAGACGTACTCAGTGTCTGAATGGGGTGTGGGCCTGTGGGGTGCAATGTTTTGGGTGCTGGCTGAACCTAGCACGCGCCGCCGCACTGGTCTCGGTCTGATCGATCGTGGTGCGCTGCGCTGTTCTATCTATTATTTATTACCGAAAATATGGCGGCGCAGCGTGGTGCGGCATGAGGTCAACGACCTTACTATCCGCCAACGGCCACGGCGCGCCATGTAAACAACTGCAGCGCGGGAAAGTTATGTTACCCTTTGGTGCATGCATGTTATCCCATGAGACCCTGTCTTTATACAGTTCCGGTAGAACTCACTGAGTATATTATAAGATATTCTAAGTTACATAAAATCCGGAAAAATGGGTATCGAGCCACGTGCGTGTCGGTTTCGTAAATAATGTTTATATTTGTATACTTACATCAAAATTGTATAATGACAAGTACCTAGTAGGTATTGACATTTATTCAAATTTGGTCTATGCTTCATTAATTTTTATATTTTGTTTGTTATTTTTTGTCAGAGTTCACTCCTTCTTCCAAATAATTGATTCTGGGCATGTGAAGAAATTTATTCATGTAACGAAATTAAAATGAATTTATTAGATACAATTAATAAGCTTATGTTAATAATAGTCGTAAAAATATCATGCAAATCAGTAGCTCGATTTTGTTTTCGTTAGTAGACGAGTTTTTTGTATTACACAAATAGGTATCCATACTGTAAATTTTTTACGAATATTTTATTTATAAATTCCCATTATTATAGTTAACTGAACTAGGGGCCAAGTCTACTAATTCAATCGCGTCAGAAGAGAATAGAAATCGTCGCTCAATAGAGAGCAGACAGAAAAAAAATCAGTTTTCTTAGTATACTATTGAAATTGCGCTCCAATAGAATTCTATGGGCCGGCCGATATAATGTTATTTACACGTAAGTAGCTCTTAATTTCCTAATTTTCTCTCTCTCTCTCTTAATTTTCATTTTTGGTAGTCTATATTCAAATATTGATAGCTAAAAAAACAGCCATTTTGTCTACAAACAGCTATTCTGCAGCTTGAGAAGTGAGATTGTGAAATATATGATAGTTTTAGTAGACTACCTAGTTTTGGACTAATCGCAATAGAACTAGACCGGCATTCTATTGGAAAATAGTAGACTCGGCCCCCTGAACTAGCAACCCTCCTAGTTCAGAGTTACTTATAAATAATAATATTTGGGAGGCATTAGATACAATTAATAAGTCTGGAGATCGATTATTTTCGCGCCACTTCAACTCAACAGAACTCACTTTATATTTAAACCATTCACAATAGCATCATCTTGTTGAAAATATTTTATTATGTCTCAATCTTAGCATACAACCCAGCTATATTTGCCTATGCTCCTGACATAAGTTGGTTTTGGCATTGAAGTTTTGGTTCAGGATTTTTGTCTTTTCAGAATGATGTAACTCCGAGTTGTTCATAACTCAAAGTGCCAGTATAATTTTACTAATAAAATAAGTATCGAGCTGAATTATGCATGTTTACATTGTCATACGTTAGTACTATTAATTATTCTGTGACATTGTTGAAATAATAACGAAATATAAAATCTCTTTAAGAAAAATATAACATTCAACTGCTTATTAGGCTTCTAAACCCTAGAGTATAAAAAAGTCTTACAAAACGACTCTAATCTGTCCTTCCGTCTTCTGTACCCATCTATTTCATAGGTTTGCGACATTCGATACAGGACACCATGAATACGTGCATAGACGATTATGAAGTATGTCTGTCCGTTTCTCCGTCAGGAACCATCTATTTCTTAGGAATCATAAAATATATAGACAAACAGTTTGAGGCATTCGATACAGGACACCATGAATACGTGCATAGGCGATTATGAAGTATGTCTGTCCGTTTCTCCGTCAGGAACCATCTATTTCTTAGGAATCATAAAATATATAGACAAACAGTTTGAAGCATTCGATTCAGGACACCACGAATGTGTGCACAGGCAATTATGAAGTTTCTCTGTCCGTTTGTCCATCAAGAACCATCTATTTCTTAGGAATTATAAACGATAAGGACAAACGGTTGGCGGCATTCGATACAGGACAAATTTCTACCACTACAACTTGTTTCAGTTTAGAGGACGTCCGATTCCTTCGCTACTATAGTGAAGGGTCGCGTTACATGTTTCTACAAAAAAAAATTGCCAAATGATACTTCTTAAAAATATAGACTTTGTTGATGGCTGCTTGTTTTGACAGCGTATGACAATTAGTATGCATGTATGTGCATCATTTTGCAGTCGTAAACACGATCTTATATCAAGACTCACGATCCTATTGTTGTCAATTGTAAAATTTGAAATTGAAATGACTTTGTCGTGCCAAGTGCATAATAGTTATTTGTGGGTGGGCTTACTTTACACAGTAAGTACCACTGGTGTTGGGACGGTCGTAGCCTCCCCTGCGAGTGGTGCCCCTACTGAGCAACAGTAAAGGCTCTGACACTGCTCGCTAACGGGTTTGAGGACATCATATGGCAAAACGCCAAATCATTGCTGCTCCTAGTGACCAAAAACTGACTCCAAATTTAGATTGGGCTTGGAAGCAACTGGGAAGACGTTAAGTGGAAAAAAAAAGTGGCCGACAGTTTCACCTTAGTGGTATAACTTGAAATAATTTCTTTTGCAGAAATTTTTTACTAACGACTTAAATGTACTCATCGCTTGTCATATTTGAATAGAACTATGAATTATAGTTCCATTCATAAAGCATATAGCTTACAAAAACAATTTGATTCTGAAGAAATTCAGAAGTGAAAATAGGTATTCATACAGGGCGGCGATTTGAACACCTCCTTTCTTTGATTCGCATAAACACGATTTGTAGGCGAGGACCCACGCAAACCAATAGAAAAGAATTGGTGGCTAGCGAAACCTCCTTTCAAATGTAAATCATTTAATCCGCGTCCGCAACCGACCGTAGTATTAAAAAGATAGCAATATTCTAGCATAGTGAATATTTCTTTAAAAGTAGGAAAGCGGACCCTGGGCGTCGCGAGACGCAGCTGGGACAGATGCTTGGATGATGATGAGTGAATATTTCTTTGACATAGATCATTACTTAGTGAAAATCATAATTACTTTGTTTTTAGGGTTCCGTACCCCAAAAGAAAAAAAAAAACGGAATTCTTATAGGATCACTTTTATGTCCTCCTTTTTCTCGGGAACGCTTGTAAGTTACGTATTTAAATTAAAAATATATACTTAGGTCCCTTGAAGCTGTGAAAAAATCAGACTAAGTTAACGTTAAAAAAAATGTGCTGTGAGGGCAAATTTTTTATTGTATATAATTAGTTAGAAGTGAAGTACCGTACGTTTAAAAAAAAATTGTAAAAATATAAAATAAATATAAGTCGAGAGAATACTCAGTGAAATAATAATAATTAATTATCCAAATATTTAAAGTATCTCCCCAGCGGGGAGTTACATTTTATTACGTTTAAAATAAAATATCACGCTTAAAAAAAATATTGTAAAAAATAAATTTTATTACGTTTAATAAAAATTATATTGTAAAAAAAATAAAATAAATACAAGTTGAGAGAATACTCTGTGAAACACTAATAAAAAAAAGTATCTCCCCAGCGGGGATACTGACATACTGTCCACTATACTACAAAAGACTTAATTATTGTACGTGAAATGGTGAATGCGTATCTATTACTAACTAAACGGTTTTACTCGCGTGTAAATTTTGGGATAGCCCGATAACAATACTCACGAAAGTTATTATTCTAATATGTATCTACACTACACTAAATAAAAATAGAAAAATTGATTGTAGTAGGCTCTATACACTCACACAACATACTGCATTTCATTACGTGACTATTTCTACTACTACTACTACCTGTAAGCCGCGATATAGAATTTAATTACCAAAGTTATGGTCGTTTTTGACACAAAAAGTGTATTTCTACGGAACCCTCTATGGGTAAGTCTAACGCACTTGTCCATTTTTTTTAATAGGGATCATACTCACTCATACTAATAGGGATCTTACGCCTCGCCTCACACAATAATTATTTGTGGTTAGCGAAATATAATTCTTCATCATTGAGGTTATTTCTGTAGTTATACCTAACGTGTTTCTTAATTAATATTTTCCTGTTACGGGTATGTCGTGAGAACGTCGTCGTTGGCTCCCACGCTAATTACCGCGCAAGCCGATATTTTGATCAATGAAATAAATATTCATCAATGAATTCACTATTGTTGTACGTACAATAAGGATCGCGATTTGCAGACCAGAGATGTTATTGTACGCTACTGTGAGAGATAATGATTTATTTTGTCATTGTGGTTTGACCTGACGTTAATTGCGTACTATGTACTATAATACCTACAATCTACATGCTACTATTTATCTAACGCGTTTCACCGAATCGATTAAATCATTCAAGATTCTCTGAATAATGAACCAATTATGTTGGTTTATGCGTTGATTTAAATATCATAATAATATGCTCAACCATTTTCGTAAATGTTATTACAGGTACTTCTAATAATATTAATTTGTGATGAAGTACATTAAAATATCACTTTATTGTGGTTTGGTTGGGCCATCGTAATCTAGATTATCTAAAATTGAAGTGTCAGCTGGTAATTCCAAATTAACAGCTTTTCACTAAATGTATTTATTTATTTATATATCACGCCTTATCCCCGAAGGGGTAGCAGAGGCATATTATATGCCCACTTTTCACCATGTGTAATGAAATAAGATTCTGTTAAGTATTATAAATACATACAAGTTATACATAAATTCAAAATAAAAAACGTCGACTCATTAAAGTTTACTAAAAGTCATAACTAATAAACTGCTACTAATACCTGTAATTATATTTTTGTAAAAAAAACATGAATGCACTTCTATGCTCAATATTACTTGAATGTCATAGATACCTAACAACTATGGGTTGAATATGGACAAAGAAAAGATGACTAATGTTCTACCCCTGAGAGGTTGAACATGGACAGGGGTAGAGATTTTGGTTGAACATGGACTTAGCCGAATGAAATATATTTATTTATTTGAAGCGCTCGTGGCCCCGCGTTCTCAGTGTTCTGTAAACGATCACTGAGTTACGCAACTTTCACTATGGCTGGTCCTCGGATGGGTGACCACTTTGTGGCATTTACATTTGCGAGCGTTTCCGTGCTTCTGAAGGCACGTTAAGCCGTTGGTCCCGGTTGCCAGTAAAATGGCAGTCGTTAAGCCTGGTTGAATGCCTTATGGGCGGCATGAATAATTTCAACAGCAGGTAGCCACAACCTGCGTCTGTCTATTTCAACACGGCAATGGGCTCACCACCTATTACGTGGGACAGAAATCCACACGGTGAAAAGTGGGCTTATAATATGCCTCTGCCACCCCTTCGGGGATAAGGCGTGATGGATATTTATTATTTTTATTTTAAATCTATTTCGGAATCACACAAATATTTGTTTTAACTTTGGGTTCGAACCCGAGACGAGAGGTCAGCACGGCTGTCGTATACACTACCGTTACACCACCGACACAGAATTTATGATGTCTTGTTATGCCATAAAACTTGATTTTTATTTTTATGGTCACAAATGTCATTTACTTCAAAAAGTATTTTAATGAATTTTATCTTATACAAGTTTCTATCTGTCTCTGTGTTCTGTTTTTAAAAATATAGCAAGCAAAGCTAGTCTACCGGCAATACTGCAATATAAGTTTGTGTTATAACTAAATACAGTCATTAAGATCGCTAATCCTTGTACCTGCAATCCATCAAATCGATCAAATGTTGGAACTGTGCTGGCTAATCTAATCTATCATCCTTTGAAGCGTGAAGTACGATATACGTTATGGCAAAATGACAAACCTCAGTGCAGTAGAAACTGGTATGCGTAGTGCATGAATTTTTTCATCAAAACTTACTTATTATATTATTGTGTATTTGTTCCGAATCTTAATAATATTAAAAACGTGAAAGTTTGTATGGATGTTTGTTACTCTTTCACGTAAAAACTACTGAATGGATTTTAATGAAACTTTACAATAAAATAGCTTATACATCAGAATAACACATAGCCTACTTTTTATCCCGGGAACAAGTTCCGGTGGGAAACGGGAACGGGAAAAATACTCTACGCGGGCGAAGCCGCGGGCGTCAACTAGTTAACTATATAACTGGTTTGTAATTTATTATTGTTTACCGATTGAAGTTCTTATTAGCGAATGGGTATATTTTTATCTTGCTTACGATGCCTTGTTAGTCGTTTTATTTTGCTGTTTTTTTGTGGAATATACATAAATAATATACCTGATTCATTTTAATAATACTAAAAATAGTTAAGAAACAAAACAAAGTAATTTAACATTCTTGAAATATTTATAGAAAAATGGAACTTGGAGGAACGATGTATAAGACTGCCAAAACCATGTTGGATGGTAATGCTTATTCCCTGAGTAAAAAAGTGGTCGCTTATGGTCGTGATAAGCTACGATCAGTCGCTTTGCGATGTCTTTGTTCCGATTAACTGTTGCTAAACCGAAGATGTGAGATGCTCACGCTTCATGCCTTGTCCAACCTAGTCTAGCGTTTTGAATATATCTGAAACTGACTCAAAACCCGACCCAAAAAAACAACTCATTTAGTTGTGTAAAGGGCTCATCTAATTTGTCGAAGTTCTAGCTAGAGGACGCCAGCGGGTCTTTCGCCCGTTGTTAAAGTTTTCTCAAATGAAAAATACTAGCCTTTTTGTTACACCAGGGTCTCAGCTACCTCCAATCAATTTATTTTCAAATTGTGTGTAAAAGAGACATACTAAATAAACACACAAACTTACGCCTTTATAATATTAGTACTGATACGAGTACAAGTACATAAGTTTGTTTGTTCCAGCTCGGGTCATGTGGTCAATGGGCAAGGTGCGCGGCGCGGCGTGATGAGAAGCGCGTGCGGTGCAATAGCGCTGCCGGGCGTGGCGTGCCTGCTACTACTGGCATGCGCGCCCTTGGACGCTGTTCTCGCCGAGGACACAGGAAGTGAGTGCTTGCTTATTCCTAATTACTTCGAAACATTTCTTCCTACATTTGGAACCCGAGGACAAGACCCTCCAGTGGCCATATTTCTATAGGTATAGTATACACAGAATATGACACACAACCAGGATAAATAAGTAACAATAATTCTAGACTATCTCACGTTCTCACGGCATTCGGTAGATCCTGTTTTCGTTAATAATCGTATAATTCGTGAGGTAATTATTAGCATAGTAAAAAAAAAATTGCCTTGATTCTAGTCGTTTCACCGAAATCCTACTTTCCTCTCCGACCGGTGAATATTTTAATTTTATAATAATACTAGCTAATGCCCGCAGCTTCGCCCGCACAGTGATTTTTTCTGTACCCTTTTCTTAAAAAGTATAGTTAGCTCACAGATATAGAAGAGTAAGAGTTAGCTATCCTTTATCGTTGTACAATATTCATTCCGACACCATGAACAATAATCGTCATATTTCAACCAATTTTCATAAAACATTGACAAAGTGGCAAAATCTTATGAATCGCTCTTTTATCCGTCAAGTATTTTCCCAGTTGCTTCCAAAATCTCCTGGGTTTGGAGCCTGAGGTTAACTTTTATTTGGTTGCTAGGAGCAACTATCGTTTGGCTTTTAGATTTCGGCATTGTGGGGAGAACTGCCGTCTGACCTCCCAATCCCGAAAATACCGTCGCGAACTTTTTTGTAGACCTACATTACATCTTTCCGAGGAGTTACCTGGAGCGTCCGGCAATAGACAGTTAGGCTGGGACCGTGTGGTTTTAGCCGGTTCGAGACCGGCATGACATCCGAGGGGATATCCACACGTAAAAAATATTTTGTTATCTCAAATAGGCAGCGTTTTCGTTGAAAGTTCCCAGACGGCTTATTTTTTTCCGTAACCCCCAACAAAATATCGTTATAATTTAGTCAATGTATACAAAAACTGAACAAATTATACATAAAAACCTTTCTCATAAATCCCTCTGTCTATAAAAAAATCTGTTCTTTAGTTTTAAAGATCTAAGCATACATAGGCATAGACAGACAGGAAAGCGACTTTGTTTTATACTATGAAGAGATTCCATTTCTTAATACAAACTCGGTTTCTTAACAGCGTTACTAGGACTATTAATTTAAAGACAAATATTTGTATCTGGGTGCCTTTTTAATCTGAACGACGAGCTAAGAACTACACCCAAATTACTTAATACATCCAAATCCATACTAATAAATTACTTAAGAGATCGTCGTCTTAACACTTTGCCGGTTGCGTCTTAAAAAAGTAAAACCAAAAGTAAGTACCGTCTGTCTGTAATATCACAGCCGAAAGACATACAGTCGGTCGACGAAGCTGTCTAGACAGAGCAATCGTGCGGGGGACAAGGGACGAGACGAGGGAGGGCTTGTCCCGACCTGCGAACAAAATTTTGTTAGTAGCTCGGGACAGTCTTTCAGGGCTGACGCATTCACGACCGCTTGCTATGAGTATTTTAATTTTGTATCGATTTCTTTAATTCCATATTTTAATTACCGAAAAATAAAAATGGTGCATACGAATTGTGCTGTAAGAGATTGCAAGTCATCATCGCGGAAAAATAAGGTACTGCGATTTCATCTATTGCCGCACACGGAAGAAAGGTAAGGGGTATATTCATGTCGTTTGAATAGTTCTTTTTATTAGAAAGCGTTTACAAAATGGCTGCCGCGTCGTAAATCGTAGTTTTAAAATTATCATGTAGGGTACATGTATAATTCATGGGGTTATTAATATTCTGAATACATATTTCGTGTTCATTTTGCAATCTAATATTGCCGCCGCACCGTGTTCATAAAATTTCATTTTGGGTATCGTATAAGGGGTTTTTTGGTATGCTGAGTATCAATTTCGAGTTAATTTTGCAATCCAATATGGCCGCCACGCCGTGGTCATAAAATTTCAAGTTGGGTATCGTATAAGGGGTTTTTTGGTATGCTGAGTATGAATTTCGAGTTTATTTTGCAATCCAATATGGCCGCCGCGCCGTGGTCATAAAATTTCAAGTTGGGTATCGTATAAGGGGTTTTTTGGTATGCTCAGTATGAATTTCCTGTTTATTTTGCAATCCAATATGGCTCCAGCGCCGTGGTCATAAAATTTCATGTTGGGTATATTAGGTATATTATTACTAGTTTCGGTTTATGGCTTTTTTTTGTCTTAAAATTGGTCTTAAAATAACTGTTGTTTTTCAACAAAAGAATGATTGGATACGCTTTAAACAAGTTTAAATATTAATTATGACGAAAAACTTGCATACACTTTACACAGGATAACAAAGTATAGAGTGTGGTTATAATCCCACATGTGTGCTCCGCATACCATATTACCCACCATGAAATTTTATAATAGCTGGCGCAGTGACTATATTGGATTGCAAAATTAACTCAAAATTAGCATGAAATTCGTACTCAGTGTACCAAAAAACCAATTATACGATACCCAACATGAAATTTTATGACAACGGCTCGACGGCCATATTGGGTACTAGAAACCTCATGAATTATAAATGTACTTAACATGATAATTTTATATCTACGACGCGGCAGCCATTTCGTAAACATTCTCTCATGAAAAAAAATTATCGATTCGACATGAAATGAACCTTACCTTCTTCCGTGTGCGGCAATTGATGAAATCGCAGATCCTTATTTTTTTAAACCGGTGTTTATATTATTGATTAATTATATAATATATACATATATTTTAATATATATTGATAATATTGATAGTTGATTGCGACTGCGAGTCCATAAATAAGTTATATTCATCATTCATCAGCCTTGTATACTTGTGACAACCCTACAAGCATCACTGTCTAGATGTTATCGGCATTTTTGTCAACTTCAAAGGCGTAACGCTACTGATAGATTATCTTTATACTATGGTAATATTTTCACGGCGAAATCTCTGCACAGATTATATAAATAGAGGTAGCTTAAGCCCAGACAGTATACATACATATTATAATAATGATATACCACGAAAGCAGAGTCCCGAAAAAGATAATAATCTTTCACATTCTCACCTTTTTAATTTTAACACGTATTAATTAATATAAAATTTTATTTACTGGATAATTACTTAGATATTATGCTTTATTATTTTAATGTTTATACCTTTACATAAAATTGCTCAGGTGTGGCCATGGCCATGTCTGGGAGAAGTCCGTTGTTATAATTTGTTCTAGTTCAGAAAACCTATTAGTTCAGCCATGTGTTGTAAAATCTGGCAAGGATGGCGGAGTTCACCCTCGTTACAGACATTTTTTTATATTTGTTTATACCACTGAGGTATACGCAATTATGACATATAGCATACGGCCCACCTGGTGGAAAGTGGTCACCCTGTCCTATGGACGTTTGCAACACCAAAAGTGCAGCTCTCGCGCTGATGACCCTTTAAAATCCTTCTAAGACCCCTTTTGAAGAACCCCATACAGTAGACGTTCGGGAAAACCAAGGCCCCTGCCTTGGTTTTCCACAAACAAAGCCTACGCGAAATAAAGCCTATATCGAACGTACGGTATGATGATAGAAGTTATCCGAAGGCATCATACCAAACAACTCTTCAGAGCACAGACAGTTGTACAGGCGATAGACCTCGCATAAGAAGGCAAAGTATCTTCTATCTCGAAGGGGTTCGACACTGCCTTCTAGTAGAGGATCGTTCACAATCCTCATAGCACGCCCTTTTACCGAGTCGAAAGGTGAAGCTAGTATTCAGGTGCACCAGCCCAAAGGTAACAGTAGTACTCCATGTGTGGTTGCACTTGCGACTTTTAGAGGAGCAGTGTTTGGTCTGCGTAAAGTACTGCAGCGGCCTGTTGATTGATTCTTCCAGTCAAGATAAGTTGGCTCAATTAACTCTAATTTATGGATTTCTTTTGGTAATTCCTGACGGCACTATCAGTAGTGTGGCCAGGTAATGTGATGGGTAACATCGACCCTTAGCTTCGTTGACTGATGTAGCAGAAGTTTAACAGATGCATGGTATAACTCCACGAAGGTTGTGGAGAGATTATAGGCTATTCGTAAAATTTATTTCTGACACAGTATAAAACGCTTCAACGTACACTCATATAATTCTTCTAGTAGCAAAAGGCGCGCAGAATATCTCCTTCAAAGGAAGTGAAAATTTTTTTGTACTTCCATGGTTATCAGCGCGCATTAGTGTGTCTATTTTTATATTGTTTTGATAGTTCTTTGAAGTATTCCATATACTTATGTAAATGTCCATGGGTGTGCAGGCGTGACTAATAGATATTTATATACCTTTGTCTGTACGTGTGTGCTAAGTATGGATGATTACTATAGAGCTGTCGTGACATGCCTGACTGAAATAACGCAGCGTCGGCTTTTTATCCCATGTATCTCAAATATGCATGGAACCTTTTTTGCGAGTTTCGACCCGCAAAATTGACATCAATAATGTAGCGTTAGATATTTTATATTATAAGTATACAATGCACTATAAACTTTCACCCGGTGCTGGCCTTCCAAATAAATCAAATCAGCCTATTACAGTCATAAACTGGACATAAACCTCTCCCCATAAATTTTTGATTGGCCTTACGAAAAGGGTTCCAAATATTTCGATGGGCACCGAACACAGGGTGTGTTCGGTGCCCTTTCGTTTCAAAAGGATCAAATTAAGTCAAAACGGCTCGAAATACTCCGCTTTAGGTTTTATTGGTGGGTTCCATGTACGGTAAGATCAAAAAGGCGCATGTTACTTATCATTGTTAGTTTTTGTTTACTTTTACATATGAAAAAAAAAACAACTGCCGCATCTGTCTATCTGTGCTCAATAAACTTAAAATGTTCTCAACGGATCATCATGCGAATATCCCCAGTACATAGAGTCATTGTAAAGGTATATGACGATATTTTATTGTACAAGATGTCGGAAAAAATGAAGCCAACTTGATGAGCTTCTTCTCATCCTTTAGGCGTAGCTATGCCCTGTAGGAAACGGACTTCACCACCCGGCAAAGCTAATTAAATGTAGTAGCATAAAGTGAAATGTGTCATGTCACCTCAATTGAGTAAGAATTAAATCGGTTTGTAATGTAAACATGACTATTGGAAATGAACAATATAATCAGTTTTTCGACCAAAATAACAAATTGCACTGCACAATAATATACAAGATATAAGGTCCGAATTTAATGAACTTGAAATCAACTGAAGATGTAGTTTAAAGTAATGTAAAAGTAATGCACCAAGTGGGTTGTATTTAAGGTTTAAAAGTTAGCTAGAGGGCCTAAGGGCTAAAGCAAAATAGACAGTATTGAAATTATATTCGTTGTAATAAATTTTAAGAATATACCTTTCTATTGGTTTGGTATTTTTACCTATAAACATATTAGTAAAAGCAATTTAAAAGGATAACATAATTTTGGTTTTAAAAAATTTACTCCTACAGATATTTTTAGGTCCTTTTAAAATATTTGTTAAAAACATAAATAAATATATAATAATAAATATCCATCACGCCTTATCCCCGAAGGGGTGGCAGAGGCATATTATATGCCCACTTTTCACCGTGTGGATTTACCTGTCCCACGTAATAGGTGGTGAGCCCATTGCCGTGTTGAAATAGACAGACGCAGATTGTGGCTACCTGCTGTTGAAAATTTTCATGCCGCCCATAAGGCATTCAACCAGGCTTAACGACTGCCATTTACTGGCAACCGGGACCAACGGCTTAACGTGCCTTCCGAAGCACGGAAACGCTCGCAAATGTAAATGCCACAAAATGGTCACCCATCCGAGGACCAGCCATAGTGAAAGTTGCGTAACTCAGTGATCGTTTACAGAACACTGAGACCGCGGGGCCACGAGCGCTTCTTAAAAACATCACCAATAAAAAGCGATAGTGCGCTTTATTCCTAGATATGTCGAAACCTTTCTATTGTATATTTGCTTGGAAAGCCTGACATATTGTACTGCTACGCTGGTAGGGGCAGGGAGAAGGCACTATCAGGAGTAGTCATCGTCAAGATCTTAGGCGCCCAAGCCATTCTCAAATGCGTGCGTGCTAACCAATGGTTGTGCCTCTGGTCCTTTTAGAGGGTTCAACGGTCGGTTAGCAGATCCTCCTACAAAGTCTAAGTTAAAAAGATCCTAGGTTCCAAATCTAGGTACGACACCTGCACTTCTTGTTAAAGAAACCTTGTAGAAAAATTCTAACTAGATATATCTGAAAGCCATTTGCAAATCTATTATTCAGCGTTTTATTCCATGATTTTAAAATGGTATGGTGTCTTGTACAACATTTTTTCGTAAGTTATTGCTGAAAATTGAAATAGCTCAACCGAATTCAAAATAAAAACAATACTGCGTCAAAACGTGTTGCTATAATCATAGTCGTAAAAGGTACTCGTATGAAAAGCAATAAAGAACAAAATTACTATGCAGACCAATGCAGACACTACGCAGTTAATAAGTACCTACTGTTGTATGAAACTCTAATGTAAGAACTAACCTGAGTACTACAAGGCCACTATAGTGTATTATAAAAATAAGAAGCAAGTTCACCAGTCCTTCTGACTGTCGATCCGCAGTCTAATTCAAAGACCTTTAGTACCAGAAAGCTGTAATTTTACATTAGACACATAAGGCACACCGGCAAAATGTAAAAGGTTTTGCATACCTTCCCGTAGATGTATCGACAACCTGCACGTAGCATACACAGCGCGTGTCGTGCTGTAATTGGTCGAGCTCGTGGCCCTTACGGATCCACTGTAGTACTAAGTAGTTGCAGACCAAGCCACTGTTATATAAAACAGCCGATATGCATCGCTAATTATAGTGAAAAGTAGTCAGATAAATCACTAGTAGTGATTCGAGGTAGAAATAAGTCAGCAAGAACGTTTCCGAGTGGAAATAGCAAACAGAACTATAGGTATGACGATATAAATAAGGTGGAGAATTTCAACTTGATTCGAAACGGTTCGGGTAGTTCAGGTGGCTAGAACATTGCCCTGGTTAGGCAAAGGTCACAGGTTCAATCCCTGTCTCGAATCAAATTGTCTTTTTCCACTTTAATAAAAAATTTATGAGAAATTTAGCAAATAATTGCTTTAAAAAAAAATTATCAATGGTAGCTATTGCGGCTCCTGAAAATAGGATATTGTAACCATCATCTGAAATAGCCCAATAAAGAAGCGACTAAAAGGACCTTTAAAGCGCTAACACACGTTCAGATTTGGTGCGCTGTCCGCTGAGTCCGCCGACCAAATCTGTTATCACAACAGACGACCGGATCAGACCGCACCGGACGGCACACGACCAGACAGGGTGTCCAGATTGGGGGCCTTTTTCCCTATTCTGGGGTAAAATTAAAATTTTGGGGAAATGAAAATTATATAATAAGGTACATACTTTTATATGCATTTAGTGAAAAAGTGTTAATTTGAAATAACAAACTGACATTTTAATTTTATTTATCTGTGTAGATAACTGGATTGCGAAGTTTTCCTTTCCATAAAGCAAATACGCTATGTATTAACGTAGTTCTTTTTCCTTTATGGGGAAAAATGTACGAAAAAGTATATTTTAGGCAAAGTTAAATCAGTTCTGGGAATATTTACGACGAACTAAGACAGCAACATTTGGAAAAAATGTATAAAAAAGTGTCTTTTTTAAGGAAAAAATAAATTAGATCTGGGGAAATTTACGACAAAGTAGCTAGAACGGCAACATTGATCATATCCGATGCGGATCGAAGCGGACTCAATAATAATTATGTCCGCCGGACTGCTGTACACACGGTAAGATTTGGTCGGGTGGCAAATTAAATCCGCGGTCGGGTCGGATCAAATCCGGTCGTCTGTTAGCCCTATTAGGCCGACCTTTTTAATGAGCCATATCCACACGTAGTTTTTTTTTCGTACAAATCTATTGCAGTTTCACGTGCAGCTTTAATTCATCGCCTAAAAAGCGTTCTAGGGACAATGATAAATGATTCATTCACTGTTCAAATGGGACAAATAATTATATTAAGAGGATAATTATCATAGATTTTACAGAGAAAGGCTTTCTAGTACGTAGAGTAGAGTCTTAATAAAGCAAAACTTCACCGGTGCAATTTCTATAAGTAATCATAAATTTATCAAAAACAACCCAAGAAATTGAGTGCTAACAGCGTAAAAAAAACAACATGAACAGTCCGTATTATTATCATCACTCATCATATTACTATCATGTCTTTGATAATAATAAATAACTAATCTATAGTTTGATTCATATCATTACGTCAGTCAACATAAAACTTGTAAACATGTTTTTTTATATACCGGTTATTGAGCACGGCGCCAAACTCAACTAGCCGCGTGTACGGCGACGGGTGCGAACTGCGAATCTATGCTGAGTACCGGTGCCGCCGTGCTGTATAATCCACGAGATAAGGACTCGCCTCGATGTGTTGTTTGTTTGTTATTCTCTGTTCGACGTCCAACGAACTAGCGAGTGAGGCCTCGTTTAGGAGGCGCCCTCTGTTATCTTTTGAACCGGACAGAAAATCATTCGTCTGTTGTAACATGCGCGCTGATATTGGAATTTAGCAATTGGAGTCATCAATGAACATACTTATTTAACGTATTCAACCGATTAGACATGCCTAGATTAGAATTGCAAATATCCAGTACGTGTTTGCTTCCATTTTTATTATTTGTGGAATTTTAATGACTTTTGATATAGGTATTTCAGTTATTTAAAAAATGCGTCGTGCGAGGACGTCCAGCTGTGCTGTGAAAACGTGTGAGGTTTCCACCAAAGCTGTGCGATGAAAACGCATTCTCGCACATCTCTGGTGGAAATGCAGCCATAACTCCGCGAAGTTGGAAATGTTGGGACAAACGGCTTAAAGTGCGTTACAAAGCACGGAGACGCTCTTAAGAAATGCCGCAAATGGTCAGACATCTCAGGATCGACCATAGCAAAAGACCCTAAATGCTGTTATCGTACAAGCGGGACTACGAGCGCGTGTGCATATTGTATAATTAATTAGAAAACACCACAATTTTCTCGTGCCCGTTTACCACGAGAACCTGTTACTGGGATAAAATTTTGCCAATATTTTAGTGTTAACCAGGGTGTCTATCTTCATACCAAATTTTAACCAAACTGGTCCAGCCGTTTGCGCGTGTAGAATGTAAGAAACATACACACTCATAAACTTTCGCCTTTATAAGTAAGTAAAGAATATATATCTCTACAAAGAGGACACCTTTTGAATCGAATTAAAACGTAACGTGACGTTGCAGTTTACTCCTGTTTCGGCAACCCCAAACATTGAATAATGCCAGCTGTTTGCCCATCCTATATTCAGCTGCAGCTGTCGGGTTTGCTATCGAGCAACTTTGAAGGGTCCTGATTTATGGTGCACGAAACCGCTTCTTTAAACATATTTAAATTTAGTATTATTGTTGTCCAACACTACACGGAAACGGAAAAAGTAATAACGGCTTTATTTTGTTTTTTCCTGTTTAAGGCGAAACACCGGCTGAGATACGATTAAATCAGTTTATGTTATGTTTACTTAAATTTGTTAGAATAATTAGTTTCGTGAGCGTTGTTCTTTATAGTTAACAAAATGGTTTTACTCACGTGTAAATTTCAGCATAGCAAGTTTCGGACTTAACGGATGTCCTTTTTCAAAAGGATGCTTCTTCGGAAGCTGCACTGTATAGCGCTATCCCGAAATGTATACTTGTTAACTGTTTATTACTGATAATGTTTTTATTTCTGTTTAAAAATGGTTGCACTAATTTATAACATACTAGTTGACGCACGCGGCTTTGCCTCGCCTATGAAAATGCTCATGGCATCCATGAGCATTTTCATACGTAGAAAAATGATCATCAGCCTATTGATTATCCTTTTATGCTTGTAGGAATTTTGATCTAAAGCTTTGCTCGATTGGCAACGTATAATCCTACTATAATATTATAAAATGGGCTCACCACCTGTTACGTGGGACAAAAATGCATATGGTAAAATGTGGGCGTGAAAATATGTATGTATGTAATATTATAAATCCTAAATCAGAAAGCTTTTGAAAATACTTGGCTATATACTGTCAATCACGCACTAACCTCTGAACCAATTCGGCTAAAACTTGGCACACAGATAGCTGACAGTCTGGATTCATATTTACTCTTTATCTTGTAAATAAGTTCCTGTTGTTCCCGGTAAACGGGTACTACTACTTGTAACCTGTGTGAACCTGGCACCCTACTTGCAGAAATCGAATTTTTTTTTTGCGTAATCTTGAAAAGCTTGGTATGTAGTTGATTGTAGTAAAAAAGATGCTCGTAGAGGTTAGTAGTGGAAGAATTTTCGATTGTAGTAGGACGAAAATTGATTGAGATCTTAGCACCCGGAGTAATTCAGTCCAGATTCCGAGAAAACGAGTTTTACTCAACTTGATCGATCTCAATCAATTTTCGTCCTACTACAATCGAAAATTCTTCCACTACAGACCTCTACGAGCATGTTTGAGTCATTTTTGACGTTTGTAGTAGTCGTCAAATCTTCACAACTGGAGTAATTCAGTCGACATCGCTCGAAAACGAGTTTTACTCAACTTGATCGATCTCTGCGTAGAGAAATTTTTCAGTTCCTGTTTCCCTAATCAACTTGTTCCTGGGATATAAAGTAGCCTATGTGTTATTCTGATGTATTAGCTATATTATTGTAAAGTTTCATTAAAATCCATTCTGTAGTTTTTACGTGTAAGAGTAACAAACATCCATACTTACAAACTTTTGCGTTTATATTATTTCTAGCATAATCCTACGATGTATGGGGAGCCCTGAGGTTATACTTCTAGGGCCATCCGGGATTCTGAGCCATAGGCAGATGGAAGGGCACCGTGTGGTTTTAGTCGGTAGAAGTCCGTCATGGCATCCATGAGCATTTTCATACGTAGAAAAATGATCATCAGCCTATTGATTATCCTTTTATGCTTGTAGGAATTTTGATCTGAAGCTTTGCTCGATTGGGAACGTATAATCCTACTATAATATTATAAAATGGGCTCACCACCTGTTACGTGGGACAAAAATGCATATGTTAAAATGTGGGCGTGACAATATGTATGTATGTAATATTATAAATCCTAAATCTGAAAGCTTTTGAAAATACTTGGCTATATACTGTCAATCACGCACTAACCTCTGAACCAATTCGGCTAAAACTTGGCAAACAGATAGCTTACAGTCTGGATTCATATTTACTCTTTATCTTGGAAATAAGTTCCTGTTGTTCCCGGTAAACGGGTACTACTACTTGTAACCTGTGTGAACCTGGCACCCTACTTTCAAAAATCGATTATTATTTGCGTAACCTTGAAGAGCTTGGTATGTAGTTGATTGTAGAAAAAAATTTTTGTTTGTAGTTGAACCGAAAAAATATTATGGATAAACCAAAAATAGCCAACACCCGGATTTATAAAAATTCAATTCTAACGGTTGATTTGTATGAAGAATCGTTAGCAGTTGATTGTAGTGAACGAATTTTCGTTCGTAGTTATTTATATAAAAACAAAATATTTTTAATTTCGATTATTTTTTTGTTTTGACAATAGTTACTACTTATATTATTTTACAATAGTTATATTAAACCTTTTGCCTGATTTGAGGTTTGTAGTGAAAGAACTTTTAAGTCTGTTAGAGAAATTTATTAGAATCGACGAAGTTGTGTAAAACTCGTTTTAGAAGGATCTCGACTGAACAACTTCGGTTGAGAAGATGAAATGGAAATGGAAAAAGTTGAGTAAAACTCGTTTTCGAGCGATCTCGACTGAATTACTCCAGTTGCGAAGATTGGACGACTACTACAAACGTCAAAAATTACTTAAACATGCTCGTAGAGGTTAGTAGTGGAGGAATTTTCGATTGTAGTAGGACGAAAATTGATTGAGATCGATCTAGTTGAGTAAAAGTCGTTTTGGAGCGATTTTCACTGAATTACTCCGGTTGTGAATAATAGACGACTACTACAAACGTCAAAAATTACTCAAACATGCTCGTAGAGGTGTGTAGTGGAGGAATTTTCGATTGTAGTAAAACGAAAGTTGATTGAGATCGATCAAGTTGAGTAAAAGTCGTTTTGGAGCGATTTTCACTGAATTACTTCGGTTGTGAAGATTAGACGACTACTACAAACGTCAAAAATGACTCAAACATGCTCGTAGAGGTTTGTAGTGGAGGACTTTTTTATTGTAGTAGAACGAAAGTTGATTGAGATCGATCAAGTTGAGTAAAACTCGTTTCCGAGCGATCTCTCCTGAATTACTCCAGTTGTGAACTCGTTTTCTCGGAATCTGGACTGAATTACTCCGGGTGCTAAAATCTCAATCAATTTTCGTCCTACTACAATCGAAAATTCTTTCACTACAGACCTCTACGAGCATGTTTGAGTCATTTTTGACGTTTGTAGTAGTCGTCAAATCTTCACAACTGGAGTAATTGAGTCGACATCGCTCGAAAACGAGTTTTACTCAACTTGATCGATCACAATCAGTTGTCGTTTTACTACAATCGAAAATTCCTCCACTACAAACCTCTACGAGCATGTTTGAGTCATTTTTGACGTTTGTAGTAGTCGTCTAATCTTCACAACCGGAGTAATTCAGTGAAAATCGCTCCAAAACGACTTTTACTCAACTTGATCGATCTCAATCAACTTTCGTTTTACTACAATCGAAAATTCCTCCACTACACACCTCTACGAGCATGTTTGAGTAATTTTTGACGTTTGTAGTAGTCGTCTATTCTTCACAACCGGAGTAATTCAGTGAAAATCGCTCCAAAACGACTTTTACTCAACTTGATCGATCTCAATCAATTTTCGTCCTACTACAATCGAAAATTCCTCCACTACAAACCTCTACGAGCAAGTTTGAGTCATTTTTGACGTTTGTAGTAGTCGTCCAATCTTCACAACTGGAATAATTCAGTCGATATCGCTCAAAAACGACTTTTACTCAACTTGATCGATCTCAATCAATTTTCGTCCTACTAACAATCGAAAATTTCTCCACTACAAACCTCTACGAGCATGTTTGAGTCATTTTTAACGTTTGTAGTAGTCGTCCAATCTTCACAACCAGAGTAATTCAGCGAAGTCGCTCGAAAACGAGTTTTACTCAACTTGATCGATCTCAATCAACTTTCGTTCTACTACAATCGAAAATTCCTCCACTACACACCTCTACGAGCATGTTTGAGTCATTTTTGACGTTTGTAGTAGTCGTCTATTCTTCACAACCGGAGTAATTCAGTGAAAATCGCTGAAAAACGACTTTTACTCAACTTGATCGATCTCAATCAATTTTCGTCCTACAACAATCGAAAATTCCTCCACTACAAACCTCTACTCAAACATGAGTCATTTTTGACGTTTGTAGTAGTCGTCCAATCTTCACAACCGTAGTAATTCGGTGAAGTCGCTCGAAAACGAGTTTTACTTAACTTGATCGATGTCAATCAATTTTCGTTCTACTACAATCGAAAATTCTTGCACTACTAACCTCTTCGAGCATCTTCGAGTCATTTTTGACGTTTGTACTAGTCGTCCAATCTTCAAACCTGGAGGAATTCAGTCGATACCGCTCGAAAACGACTTTTACTGAACTTGATCGATCTCAATCAATTTTCGTCCTACTAACAATCGAAAATTCCTCTACTACAAACCTCTACGAGCATGTTTGAGTCATTTTTAACGTTTGTAGTAGTCGTCCAATCTTCACAACCGGAGTAATTCGGTGAAGTCGCTCGAAAACGAGTTTTACTTACCTTGATCGATGTCAATCAATTTTCGTTCTACTACAATCGAAAATTCTTGCACTACTAACCTCTTAGAGCATCTTCGAGTCATTTTTGACGCTTGTAGTAGTCGTCCAATCTTCAAACCTGGAGGAATTCAGTCGAGATCGCTCGAAAACGAGTTTTACTCCACTTCATCGATGTCAATCAATTTTCGTTCTACTACAATCGAAAATTCCTCCACTTCAAACCTCTACGAGCATGTTTGAGTCATTGTTGACGTTTGTAGTAGTCGTCTAATATTCACAACCGGAGTAATTCAGTGAAAATTGCTCCAAAACGACTTTTACTCAACTTGATCGATCTCAATCTACTTTCGTTCTACTAATATCGAAATTTCTTCCACTACCAACCTCTACGAGCATCTTTCGAGTCATTTTTGACGTTTGTAGTAGTCGTCCAATCGTCACAACTGGAGTAATTCAGTCGAGATCGCTCGAAAACGAGTTTTACTCAACTCGATCGATCTCAATCAATTTTCGTCCTACTACAATCGAAAATTCCTCCTTTACAAACCTCTACGAGCATCTTTGAGTCATTTTTGACGTTTATAGTAGTCGTCCAATCTTCGCAACCGGAGTAATTCAGTACAGATTCCGAGAAAACGAGTTTTACTCAACTCGATCGATCTCAATCAATTTTCGTCCTACTACAATCGAAAATTCCTCCTTTACAAACCTCTACGAGTATGTTTGAGTCATTGTTGACGTTTGTAGTAGTCGTGTAATCTCCACAACCGGAGTAATTCAGTGAAGATCGCCCGAAAACGACTTTTACTAAACTTGATCGATCTCAACCAATTTTCGTCCTACTACAATCGAAAATTCCTCCACTACAAATCTCTACGAGCATGTTTGAGTAATTTTTGACGTTTGTAGTAGTCGTCCAATCTTCACAACTGGAATAATTCAGTCGATATCGCTCGAAAACGAGTTTTACTCAACTTGATCGATCTCAATCAATTTTCGTTATACTAAAATCGAAAATTCCTCCACTACAAACCTCTACGAGCATGTTTGAGTCATTTTTGACGTTTGTAGTAGTCGTCCAATCTTCACAACCGGAGTAATTCAGTGAAGATCGCTCCAAAACGAGTTTTACTCAACTTGATCGATCTCAACCAATTTTCGTTGAACCAAAATCGAAAATTCCTCCACTACAAACCTCTACGAGCATGTTTAAGTCATTTTTGACGTTTGTAGTAGTCGTCCAATCTTCACAACTGGAGTAATTTAGTCGAGAACGCTCGAAAACGAGTTTTACTCAACTTGATCGATCGCAATCAATTTTCGTTCTACTATAATCGAAAATTCATCCACTACTAACTCTACGAGCATCTTTGAGTTATTTTTGACGTTTATAGTAGTCGTCCAATCTTCGCAACCGGAGTAATTCAGTCGAGATCGCTCGAAAACGAGTTTTACTCAGTTTGATCGATCTCAATCAATTTTCGTTGTACTACAATCGAAAATTCTTCCACTACTAACCTTTACGAGCAACTTCGAGTCATTTTTAACGTTTGTAGTAGTCGTCCAATCAAAACAACTGGAGTTATTCCGTCGAGATCGCTCGAAAACGAGTTTTACTCAGCTTTTTCCATTTCCATTTCATCTTCTCAACCGAAGTTGTTCAGTCGAGATCCTTCTAAAACGAGTTTTACTCAACTTCATCGATTCTAATAAATTTCTCTTGTAACAGACTTAAAAGTTCTTCCACTACAAACCTCAAATCAGGCAATAGGTTTAATAAGTAGTAACTATAGTCAAAAAAAATCTAAATTTTTTTTAAATAAATAACTACAAACGAAAATTCGTTCACAACAATCAACTACTAACGATTCTTCATACAAATCAACCGTTAGAATTGATTTTTTATAAATCCGGGTGTTGGCTATTTTTGGTTTATCCATAATATTTTTTCAGTTCAACTACAAACAAAAATGTTGTTACTACAATCAACTACATACCAAGCTTTTCAAGATTACGCAAAAAAAAACGATTTTTGCAAGTAGGGTCCCAGGTTCACACAGGTCTACTTGTAGGAGATAAAACTATCGTCACCTCTTTTGTTATAATTAGTAAATAGTAGCCATGTAAGGCCAGATTCAATTAGTTATTATTAATAGAAATAAGTTTAGGTCCAAAGCGTGAGGTCACAAATAAGATATATTCGTGATAAAAAATATGAAACTTGTGGCTATTCCCATAGAAAGGCTAATTTAGAGGAACCCAAGTTTCACGCAAGCAGAGCCACGGGCGTGCTCAAGTATATGCATACATATATTAAATGTACAAATTAGAGTAAAAAAAAAAACTAAACCATCTTCACGCTGTATCCCTGGATATATATAGTAAGCATGGATCGCGAAGCCTGGCGATCTGTCCTCTCTGACTACCCCGTCAGGTATACAGCGTGAAGATAATTAGAGTAGATGTTATAATTGTTCTACTTTACAATACCGTTCCTTTTTTCTTGACAACAACAGATCAGTTAAATTATACGAGTACATTGTGTTATCTCTTTAGAGTTATCGGTTATTTGTGACATTGAATGTTTGTTTCATCTTTGCTCTTATCCTTTTGTTTTTCTACTGAAACTATAAGTATGTAATGTATTGTATATGCTTACTTTTCAGTGCTGTGTCTTGTAGTCTTGTTGTGTAGTGAATTTTCTGTCTATTAGCTCTGTTTGCAATAAAACATATCTTCTTTAATTTCAACTTCAACTTTTAGTGTTTGTGGCATTTGTGGATAGGTTTCCACTAGTCCGCCAATGTCATTCTTCAATTTCTTTCTTTCTGTGTGAGTTATTATGACAATATGTAAGGTTGTTGTTTCAGTACGTTTTTGTCTATACCTTCATGTAAAAAAGGTGTGATTATATAAATGTATCTGTCAATCAATCAGATCGGACTATCTTAGTCCATTGCATGAAGTAGATCCCTTTCAATTTTATTTTGGGAGTGTGCCACCTGTACCATTAGACGGGCTGGTACAGGGCTTGGTATCGAGTTCTCCTTTTCTTTGCATTAACCTCATCCGTCAGCAAGTGCACCACTTGCAGGTAAAACTGGTTTGAGCCCTAAAGATCTCGATAGTGCCTATGTATTTATATTGAACTCCTTAAAGTAGAACCAAGCTGATATAGCATGTTTCCAAACTTTCAGCCTTCGTGTCATTGTGGCTCACTCTTTTCTGTAATGATGATTGGATGAGGTCGGTGCATCTGAGGACCAACCATAGCAAAAATGCATAAGGCAGTGGCCGTTAACAGAACACTAAGTTAGCGAGTCTACGAGCGCTTTTTTAACAGTTATGTATATAAATTGAGGATGACTCCTTCGCTGCCAAAAAGCTGCACTTAAATATGCAGTTCTCAAGAGGGTGAAATAATTTATACATTTCATACACGTTAGATGTATTTTGGAGGAAATTTGTGTTGTATTTGTAATTTTGGATCTTATTAATTTTATTTACTTACATACTGCTATTGAGATTCTTGATAGATTATGTCATCGGATGTGCTGTCTACATATCTTTGCTGCATACAGAAAATTATATTATCACTCAGGTCATGACTGTCTACCAACTATGACTTATACTAGTTGACGCCCACGGCTCTGCACCCGTGGTGAAGTTTTCTCGTTTCCCAAAGGAACTTGTTCCCGGAATAAAAAGTAGCCTATGTGTTATTCTGATGTTTAAGCTATATTATCGTAAAGTTTCACCTAAATCCATTCAGTAGATTTTGCTTGTAAGTGTAACATACATCCATCCATACTTACAAACTTTCGCGTTTATAATGTTATTAGGATTCAGAGCTTTTACAGTACTGCAACATCTTTAAAAGCAAAAAAGATAACATGCTGTGTTTTTACCGCAATAGATACAGTTCAAACAATTGCAACTCTCACCAATTTAGTTTTTAGGATTGAGTGTGGTGTGACCTATAAATTAAACAAAATTTTTTAACATAATAACCTAATCGTAATTACGAGAACAAAGATAAAGTCGAACAAGCGTTGACAACAGTTGACAAGGACTGATATTTCATACATAATCAAATATTATGTACAGCAAAAATATCAAAGCACAATCTTGTAAATATTATATTGGCCATAATATTTGTGGCCCGTGTTGTCGAACCCATGGAGCAAAATTTAATATACCCCATGGTCCCACCGCATTGCTCAGTTGCCCGAATTTTTGTATCACGAACTGCTCAAAATATGAAAATCGCAAGTATTTAATAAAACAAAACTAAATAAAAGCTATTCTGTCTCTCATAATAGTTTCGGAATTCATCCGGGTCAAACATTAAACCGTGATTTATTAACATTTTTTTAATGATTGATTTTCCGAATGTATTTAATGAATATAATAGTCCGAGACTACCAGTACTTTAATTGGTCGTGCTAATTAGTGTCTAGCACATAAGACCTTTTAGCCTTTTTGTTACCACCTTACTAAAAAGGCAACGGGTTCAAAATTTCTTCCAAATTTAACATCTAAAATAGACACATTTTATTAAATTATTTGGCCCTTTACCTAACCCTACTTCCGTGCTTCGGAAGGCACGTAAAGCCGTTGGTCCCGGTTGCCAATAAAAGGCAGTCGTTAAGCCAAGTTGAAGGCCTTATGGGCGGCTTAAAAAATTTCAACAGCAGGTTGCCGCAGCCTGCGCCTGTCAATTTGAACACGGCAATGAGCTCACCACCTGTTACGTGGGACAAAAATGCATACGGTGAAATGTGGGCGTTGAATATGCCTCTGCCTACCCCTTCGGGGATAAAGGCGTGACGATATGTATGTATGTATTTATTTAATGAATGGTTTTATTTTTGATTGACATTGATTTTCCGAAAATATAATTTTATACCGATAATGGTGCTAGTTCTGTTATCGTGTTAGACGATCTGATTGTGTCAAGCGAAGCGTTCTGGTTTTGTTCACATCATTATTTACTGCAAATATATTCACAAAATTATAAAGCAGCTTTTTCTTTGCTAGATTATTAGTATTATTATTGATTGTAACCTTTTTCCCAGAGTTTCTTTTGATGACTGACCAATGATAGGCTAGACAGGATCAGATACTTTTTACAGGAGCCTTCTGAGCCTTCATACGATTACAGGCATCGGTCTTGTTTGTCGAGTCAAAATGCCATGCAGAGAACAAGAAGAATGCTAAATGTATCGTTCCGTGTTATTAGGAACGCGCTGTACAGAAAGAGATAGTTATTAATATTATTCCTTCATATTTAATACCTGATTTACGAGCCGCGAGTGTAAACACAGTATTATGGTACATTTTTTTAGAGCTCTCTGCTTGTCCCGCAGCTCGTCTCGTGACTCGTGCGAGAGTGTAATTAGGGTATTTTTTTTATCTAAATATTAATACTTTTTAAGAAATTACGCAATGGATGAACGTGAAATTTGAAACAACTGAGTTAATAATATGGAGAAGTGCGCAAAGCAATTTAATATTATTATTTTTTAAATAAATAAATAAATAAAATAAATATCCATCACGCCTTATCCCCGAAGGGGTGGCAGATGCATATTATATGCCCACTTTTCACCGTGTGGATTTACCTGTCTCACGTAATAGGTGGTGAGCCCATTGCCGTGTTGAAATAGACAGACGCAGGTTGTGGCTACCTGCTGTTGAAATTTTTCATGCCGCCCTTGTGGGGCGTTAAGCCTGGTTGAATGCCTTATGGCATTCAACCAGGCCTAACGACTGCCATTTTTCTGGCAACTGGGACCAACGGCTTAACGTGCCTTCCGAAGCACGGAAACTCTCGCAAATGTAAATGCCACAAAGTGGTCACCCATCCGAGGACCAGCCATAGTGAAAGTTGCGTAACTCAGTGATCCTTTACAGAACACAGAGACCGCGGGGCCACGAGCGCTTAAAATTATTATTTTAATTTGGTCAAATTTGACCATGTGAATGAATTTATAGATCAATGGGCTACCACTAGTTTGTGTTTAATCTGAAAGCAGAGTGTTAAATTAAGAGATAACTTTCACAATCTCAACTAGGGCAATACGCGTAGATCAAAACCAAAATTCTCCCTTCTTCGAGTTGCCTCTAGTTTGACACAATTAACTTCCATGTCTGTATTTGGCAAAATCTTCAAACCCTTTCGACCCAGTGGGCCACACATAAACATTGAATTGAATTGATTACACGCGCCATGTCACAAACGCTATTTGTCATACACTCAGTTGGTCGTCAGCGATCTGATTTATCATATACTAGCTGTCCTGCCCGGCTTCGCCCGTGACATACTTCGAACCCCGTGGCACCCATTTAATCCCGTGGTTTATTAATTTCACATTCACAAAAATGTATGAACATTTTCCAAATTCATTGATTACTTCTCCGCTCTCCTACGCCCGCACCGCCCGGTCGAATTATGGTTACACGAAATTAATTTCTTAGCGCTTTATTTTGAATTTGCGATAACTCGTAAGATATTCATTTAATTTGCAAAGTGGCAAGGGACAAAATAATCTTTATGAAATGCTGAAGCCAACTAATGTAGTAAAAATGATAAGGATTTATAGCATATTTGTGTAAATAGCCTTCAAATTACCGCTTTATAATTGATGGTTTTTTAAAGTATTAAAAAGGATATGGTATGTTATTCTTATGAGATAGACATAGTCGCTGATTTTTTTGTAGACTTACATTAGATACACAATTGCATCTTACATTATTTTGTTATAACTCATGGGGTTTAGGCAGCGTTTTTGTTGAAAGCTCCCAGACGGCTTATTTTTCCAACATCCCCAATAAATATCGTTATAATTTGGTCAATGTATACAAAAACTTAACAAATGATACATAAAAACCTTCTATAAGAATCACTATAACTATTAAAAAAAACCGCATCGGAATTCGTTTCGTAGTTTTAAAGTTCTAAGCATACATAGGGACAGACAGCGAAAAGCGACTTTGTTTTATAATATGTAGTGAAGTCACATTATATTTTTTATACTCAATACAAAAATAGGTTCTTTCTGTGTGTTACCTTAGGACTGTGTTCAAAACCTCTCTCTTAGAGGATCCCATTTAAATTTGATCAAGATTAATAATTTTAACATAGAATACTTGTAACTAAATAGGTGATGTTCTCATTTTATTACTTGTAGACGTAATTTCTCTTTGAGTAAAAAATATAAAAAACCCAATTTAATGTTTTACCCAAATTAAAACCCAATTTAAAAAGCACAAATTTAAAAAAACGTCCTAAAGAGATGAAAATTCTATTTTGCCACATTTCCGCGTTCATCAAAACGCCTCAGTACCTATAAGCTTTTCAATGTGTACACGCAGTCCTTACGAAAGATGAATGTTTCTTATGTAATTGCATAATAGGTACTGGATACAAAACTAACAATGTCGAAGAGATTAGATACGACGCCAAGCATCAAATTAAGTTACAAAAATATTATATATTATGTTATTTTTTTAGTTACCTACCTTCTTAGAACCAATTATAATCGCATACATACATAAATACTCAGAGACGTAAGCTTTAAGGCTTCTTTTTATGTCAAGGATGAAATAATTAACTATAAGTAGATACTTATATATACTTATAATATTATTATAATTACATTTTTCTGGTAAGTACAAGCATTCAGTTTATAAAACTAAAGAAAATTGTATATTAATGGCAACAAAATTATAAACAAATTGCGCGCAATTTAGTTTTGCAAAAAACACTAGTTATTTCAAGTGTGTCTGTACATGAACAGTGTTATGAAAATTGATAACGAATATTTTCACAAAAACACGTATGATAAACAAAATCTATGGCGCCGAGATAAGCGGTATCTATGTTTGTTTGTTTATGTAGTTATTTCGTGTTTGTATTTTGTTATCTATAATTTGACCTTTTTTTCAAAAGTAGGTCAGTTACGTCCGCGACCCTCCACCGCATAGAAATGTTGAAAAAGGAGCCGTTTTCATCTTATCTGTCCTCTAAATAGCACTCTGATTGCAATAAATATTTTTAACATATCGCATTTTTACACATATTATTATGTATATAATAATAAATAAATCGTTGGGACAACTCACGCAACGCCATCTGATTCAAACTAAGCAGAGCTTGTACTATGGTAACCACATAACTGATAAACATACTTATATATTTCTAAATACATACATAAATAGTATATAAATAACACCCATTTAGATAAATAACACCCAGACACAGATATACAATATACACAATAAACCATCGTGCTCATCACACAAAGTTTTATCCTGGGTGGGAATCGAACCCACGACCTCTTGCGTAGCAGTCGGATACTCCCACCGCGCCACAGAGGCAGTTATTATATTTATTAATATTGGTAGGTATAATCTAAATAATGGGTATTTCTAGTTTTACATCAAATAATCACTACATATTATAAAACAAAGTCGCTTTTCGCTGTCCGTCCCTATGTATGCTTAGATCTATAGAAACTAATTACGATGCAGTTTTTTTTAATAGTTAGTGTGATTCTTATAGAAGGTTTTAATGTATAATTTGTTAAGTTTTTGTATACATTGACCAAACTATTACGATATTTCTTGGGGATGTCGGAAAAAATAAGCCGTCTGGGAGCTTTCAACAAAAACGCTGCCAAAACCCTTTGAGATATAACAAAATAATGTATGGTGCAATTGTGTATCTAATGTAGGTCTACAAAAAAGTCCGCGACAATATATATCTATCTAATAAGAATAACATACTACATCCATTTTAAGACTTTAAAAAACCATCAATTATAAAGCGGTAATTTTAAGGGTATTTACACAAATATGCTATTAATCCTTATCATTTTTACTACGTTAGTTGGCTTCAGCATTTCATGAAGATTATTTTATCCCTGACCTTGCAAATTAAATGAATATCTTACGAGTTATCGCAGATTCAAAACAAAGCGCAAAGAAATTAATTTCGTGTAACCATAATTCGACCGGCCCGTGCGGGCGTAGGTACCTAGGTACTGGAGAGCGGTGAAGTAATCAAAGAATTTGGAAAATGTTCATACATTATTGTGAATGTGAAATAAATAAACAACGGGATTAAATGGGTGCCACGGGGTTCGAAGTATGTCACGGGCGAAGCCGGGCGGGACAGCTAGTGTTTAATAAAGGACGTTTCTAGTTATACCGTTATACACCGAATAATGTCTTAAAATTTTTTTTTATCTGCTGGCGAGTATTAGGGCCGTTTTCCAGAACGTTTATCAATACTCAAGACCACTTAAGAGTATGTATGTATAAGGCAAAAACTAGCCTCAAGCGTTTATTGAGTATTTTAGAAACGTTCTGGAATACGGCCCTTAGTGTTTTTTAAGAAGTAGTGTGGCTGAGGTTCCATTGGTAATGATGAGTGAAATAGGAACAGAGTAAAGAGACACATAATTGCAACACTTAACTGTGTCTCCTGTGTTCATTTTTGTAACTTAATAGTACAACAATTGTTATCTCTACGTTTGTGATAACATTAATTTGACGTTAGTTTTCTTCTGTGACAACTGAGTCAATGACTTTTCATAATTATTATCAATCTATTTACGAATATGCTGTTATCAGGACGATGAAGAAATATTAGCTTTTAAGTGAGGAATATTTTTTTATTTACTGTACGGTGTAAGACGGTGTGGGACGAAAGTGTACTGTGGTCTTCTGTGGCTTAAAGAGGCATCTTATACGCCTGCACCGCGATAAACCGAACAGCGTAGCGATCCCAATTTTACTGGATGTGGAGAAGTGGAAAAAGCGCCCTCATCAAGCTCAGGACACGTCATAATCGACTTATTGGAAGGTTGGCAGGTGTTCAAGATTTTGTTTCGAGGGTACAATTTTCTGAGTCACTTAAATGTGCTGTACATAATGGCAGGCTTCACTGTGTGGTTTTATCAGTTTAAGTGCGATATGCCCGTCTCACCGTTAACTCCAGTAATGTGAAATTGGTGACTGTCATACGTAGAAAAAGAGGTATAAAGCAAATTAATTAGATATTGTCTCAATATCCTTCTGAGGCTGACTGTACCACATACAGACCAAACTTTACGCGCTTGTAATTGAATCCGTGGACTTTTGGTTTCTCGATTTTTTTTATATGTTATAAGATTGACGTGTCTGTGGATCTGTCTGTCTGTGGCATTATAGCTCCCAAACGGATCAGGATCAAGATTTCAATTTAGTTTTTTTTTTATTAAAGGTGACTTACGTGCGAGTGTTCTTAGACATGTTTAATGAAAATCGGTTAAGCCGTTTAAAAGTTGTGGGGGTGAAAGTAGAGAAGGGTAACCGAATGTCTACAAAATATACTCAAGTGGGGTATCAAATGAAAGCACATCACGTGCACATTACAAAATAATATGTACATTTTTACTTTTTAAAGTGAACTTAGGTTTTTAAAAAATATCTAACTGTTATACCAATATCTATATACCTACTATATGTAATGACGATGCGGAGAAATTTTTTTACGCGTTGTAAGTAATGTATATTTATTTAAGTTTAGTTAGTTGTTTTTTTAATATTTAGTGTTAGATTATGCTTTTAATTTTATTTGTATCTATATATAATTTGAAAATTATTTTTTCGAAATGTAAAAAGTAACTTCCATAGAACTTATATAATCTATATGAATTATAATACATGTGAAAATGTATCTTTGTTTCTTATTACCTATCTTTCACATCTTCAAAACTACTTTTCGTATCTTATCGTATCTTATTTCCACGTAAAAACACATTTGTGAAAAAAAAATCATTCGGACGTTCTAGTAAAAGCAGATAAAATTAAAAGAATTATATTAACTATTGTGCATAGTAACAAAACTATGTTACATGATATAATCTTGCTCTAAATATAAAATTACACGTAACTAAAGCGCTACAATAATTATTCCAAATATAATAGCAGATAAAATCGTATTGTTTTTCTTATCTACACTAATATTATAAAGAGGTAAAATGTGTGAGTTTCTGATATTGTGAGGTTGTGGGGAATAATCTCCAGATCTACTGAACCGATATAAAAAATTCTTTTACCTACTGTTAGAAAGGTGTTCCGATACAATCGTATTATTTATTATTATTTACCCGCACACAGTTACAAACGGTTGTCTGCGCATGTATATAAATCTTCCATACTACACTGTCAAAAACAATAATTTGTCTATATTGTAATACTAGCTTACGCCCGCGACTTCGCCCGTGCTTCGAACTCCCGTCGGACCCATTTATATCCGTCGCGCATAGCATCGTTTATAAATTATTTTTAAATAACGTATTAGGCCGTTTTGTTGAAATTTTTAATTTTATCGATAAATGGGTTATCCAACACAAAAAATAATTTTCAAATTTGAAACTGTTGTTCCTGAAATTTGCGTGTTCAACCAAACAAACATACATCTAAACTCTTCAGCTTTATATATACATATATGTAAAGAAATAGGTTGTATATAAACGAGCAATAGTGATTGTGCGTATTTGTGCGTGCGGGTGTGCGCGTGCTATTGTTCTTAAAGTTGACGAGCTACTTCAACGGCTTTGCTTGGAGAATCCAGGATTGAAAGAAAGAAAGAAAAAAAAACGAGTCTCTTTACGCAATAAATAAATATTTTGGAGACATTTTTACACACCGCCATCACATTTTACACAAACCACTTTGTGTTGTGACACAAACCAAACTTGAACACGGTCGCAACCACTTACACGTCGACAACTGTACCTACCAGTAAACCATTAGAACTGGCACATACTTAAATAAAAATTGATTTATTATTATGTGCAAGTCTTTACCACAAACAGCTGCTTATACGTTTTATGACCTAAATAAGTTGCCACAGACAAAAAAGAGTTTTTAGTATAAAGTGCAAACTCTAGCCACTTCTTACGTAAGCTTCCGAAGTTGACGAACGAAAGAAATAAAGTAAAAGCTTATAATGGACTAAAAGTACCTATTTATTTTATTTTCTCATTTTTTAAGACACTGACAATTCGTCATTATCTTTTTTAAATTGTTTATGCATTGTCCTCCACATCTGAGCTATGGTTCAAATGTCAAGTAAGTTATCCATCGGAAAGTTAGTATAAAATTAATTTCAAAATTCCAGCCATAAATATCTACATACTAGGAAGCCAGTTAATCAATAACATTTTACGAGAAAAAAAGCAATAACGTTTTAAATCAAATTCAAAATTCCAGCCAGACATATCTACATACTAGAAAGCGAGTTAATAAATAAAATGTTACGAGTAAAAAAGCAATAACACATGTTTTAATGCAAACCAATCCATTACAGTCTTTGTACTACACACCAAAACGAAAAGATTAAACGAAATTAAAATTAAACGACAAGAATAGTGCATTTAAATGAGGCTATAAATGTGTCGACAACAATCAGTTGCCGAGACGCCAGCGCCAGTTTCAATTACGTAATAAATAAATAAATAAATATTGTAGGACACTTTTCACACAGCGCCATCTAGCCCAAAGTAAGCTAATATTAGCTTGTGTCATGGGATCTAGATAACTAATAAACATACTTATATATTTCTAAATACATACATATTATAGATAAATAACACCCAGACACAGAATAAACTATCGTGCCCATCACACATAGTTTTATCCTGGGTGGAAATCGAACCCACGACCTCTTGAATAGCAGTCGGGTGCACTCCCACCGCGCCACAGAAGCAGTCTAGTTACGTGTTGTCGTGGAACGTTTTACAGGTCTATAGGTGTAAAGTCCATAATCTCACTGCACCGTATCTGTAAACATGACCTACCGCACACTGTAGACTGCGTACGCCTTGTCCAATGCGGTGGCCTCGCCAGCCGAGGCCGTCGGCCACATGAACGCAGCGTGCGAATTTCAGTAAATTATTAGTTATAAACAGACTACTAGACTGCTTTCTGTAAACCCTTTATAACTAGTACTTACCTACTATTAAAATTTTATTTGAAAATTTTCAATTAGCGTTTTCAATTGTCATTTAGCGTTTATATGTATGTGTTCTGTCCGATGATGATCTAAACACACTCTTGCAAAGATTTCAAACACAGACAACTCCCAGTCCTTAAGGTTATTTTGAATATTCTCATGTGTGTTCAAAATATTTCCAAAGATTCTAATTTCGAGACTGATGTAACTTAATCTGTTTAGATTAATCAATAAATAATCGTACTAATATAATAAGAAATTTTTTGCTATTCAATGAGCAATGAGTCTCTATGTCAGAACCGATTCGACTGAAAGTTGATATAGATTATAGATAGTTAACACGTAGTCTACCAAGTTACTTTTTATCACAGAAGAGGTTACTATAGAGAAATCAGTACAGGAAAACATCTAGTTTGTTAATAAAACGAAAAATATAATACTTATGTAATTTTTTTCCGACTATTTGTTATTCTGTAAATACGATCGAGAATTTTGCAATTTTTCGCTAGTTAAAAGCTGACAATTCACCCGTATTTACTGATTTTAAGTGCTAACCAACATTACAGTTGGTTATGAACATTTTAAAATCAGATTCTGAATTTGCAGTCAATTTCACATACTATATAATGTTTAAAATTTACAAAGGAAAAATTTTTCAGACCCGAGCTGTATTCGAGCCAGCGTCTTCTGGTTTAACGCACCAGATGTGCTACCAACAGCACCACCGAGACCTACTCGAAACTGACGAATTAATCCACCTCTTTACGTCTTAAGGCGACGTAAGGCCTTAAGACGTAAAGAGGTGGATTAATTCGTAAATATAAAAATAATAATTAAATTTACGGAAAAGTTAGCATACTGATGACTTTGATTGCTTTCTAACATAAAATGTTGTCATCTTGCAGACCAATAGGCTAATTCACGTTCAATAATCCTTCTTTTAAATACCTTTCACTTTCTTGGTAATATATCAGTTCTTTGTATCGTACCTGATACTCATCGGTAAGGTATTTAAATTAATTCCCCTTGTCGTATATTACGAGATAAGTTAGGTTAACAGAGCAATTTACGAGAATTCATTTTAAAGTAATAGCAACTTCACTTGAAAACGTAAACATTGATTGTAAAATTATAAATACATATATCGTGGCCCCGCGGACGTAGTGTTCTGTAAACGATCTCTGCGTTAAGCAACTTACACTATGGCTGGTCTTCGGATGGGTGACCACTTTGTGGCATTTATATTTGCGAGCGTTTCAATGCTTCGGAAGGCACGTTAAGCCGCTGGTCCCGGTTACCAGTAACATGGCAGTCGTTAAGCCAATTGAATACCTTATGGACGGCTTGAAAAATTTCAACAGCAGGTCGCCACAGCCTGCACCTGTCCATTTCAACACGGCAATGGGCTCACCACCTTTTACGTAGGACAAAAAAAAAGCAAAACATTACGGTGAAACGTAGGCGTATATTACGCCTCTGCCTACCCCTTCGGGGATAAAGGCGTGAAAGTATGTTATCGTTTATTTATAATTATAACTAGGTGACCCCCACAGCATCGCATGTGACATACTTCTATCTCCCGTCACACCTATTTAATCCAGTCGTTTATAAATTCTACAATAATGCCAGTATAATAATTTGCTGACATTATGATTACTTCTCCATTCTTCTGGATAGTAGCGTGATAATTTAAAGTCTATATATAGCCTTCCTCGATAAATGGGCTATCTAATACAAAAAGATTTTTCAAATCCGATCAGTAGTTTCTAAGATTAGCACGTTCAACCAAACAAACAGACTCTTCAATTCATCAAAGTCAAAAATATTTTCATTTATGTAGTAGACCATTTTAGGCACTTACGAGTATGAATAGTCATGACAATTATTTAAAATTAAAGCGATTCTAGTTGCCATTTCCAAGGGCAGCCTACCCTTCATGGAGAAGAATCTGGCAAGAAACTCCATGGATGCTCTATTAAAATGTAGGTATGGCTTACAATAATTAATTTACATTGTTCTTTCGATTTATGTGAGAACCGTCGACTATACTTAGTTTGCCTTAATAATAATTGCTGTAACAGCTATGAGCTGACCAGTCCCAACAGACGGTACCCGTTTATCGGTATGACGCATATATCAGCCATCGCTCTACTCAACCATATTATAGGGAATAGGGCGACCCGACACCTACGCCACGAGCGACACTTAGTAGAAGAGCATGACATATTCTAACTGCACAGCAATTATATGTCAATTTAAAAAATGGTCTCTAATAGTCTACATAGTGCTCTCATAATACCAAACTCAAATTAAGTACACATTGATGAAGAAATGAAAAAGAAAATACGATTGTTATACATGTTAAGTTAATTAAAATACGTCTGAACACATGTTAAAAAATTATGTCACAAAGTGTAAACATTACATACAAAAGTACGAATATTAATAAAATAACAAAAGATAAAAGAAAATCAATTATTGATAGAGGGTCGCAGTGTGGAGGAGGGAATCGTATGACAGGCGTCATTATCTTCTAAATACTGTTTACATTGTAATAAGATAAGCTTTGGACACTAGTATTTGCTTAACTAATGGCTTCAATTTTGTATCAGGTAAGTCAATGATCTGAGATAGAATTTTGTTGTAAAACCTCACACAGTTATCCATAAATGATTTACTGGTTGTTGCGAATCTAAATATCCATCACGCCTTATCCCCGAAGGGGTGGCAGAGGCATATTATATGCCCACTTTTCACCGTGTGGCTTCTTGTCCCACGTAATAGGTGGTGAGCCCATTGCCGTGTTGAAATAGACAGACGCAGGTTGTGGCTACCTGCTGTTGAATTTTTTCAAGCCGCCCATAAGGCCTTCAACTAGGCTTGACGACTGCCATTTTACTGGCAACCGGGACCAACGGCTTAACGTGCCTTCCGAAGCACGGAAACGCTCGCAAATGTACATGCCACAAAGTGGTCACCCATCCGAGGACCAATCATAGTGAAAGTTGCGTAACTCAGTGATCGTTTACAGAACACTGAGACCGCGGGGCCACGAGCGCTTCAATTGCTTCAAGAGCGAATTTAAAACCAGCCACGACAATTTTATTCTTGTGACGTGTATTTATATATGGCAAGTCGTTTACGAAGTAAACCCGAAAACCAAGATTTTATATAGCTTGAACCTTTCTTTTCTGTAAAAAAAATATTGTTTCAATATCTGCAGCTGAACCCCACAGGAGAATTCCGTAGGTCATAATACTATGAAAGTATGAAAAGTAACTTATCTAGCAGTTGCCTCATCGGTAACTTGTCTAATTTTCCTAACAGCATAATCTGTTAAGCTAAATTTGCCAGCAAGACTCTATTTGGGGCCCCCATTTCAGTTTGGAATCAATTGTGATGCCGAGGAAGACAGTTGTTTGTACAGGGCTTAGGACATTTTATCTACTTCATGTTTGTATTTATGTGAGTAACATTGGGCGCTGAAAATCTTATGCAAATTATTTGCTGAAAACCAATTTGATAGTATGTAAGTACCATGTTTGGCTCCACAACATTCCCATCACCGCTCTCGACTTTGAATACAAAAAACGTATCGTCAGTAAACAAAACTATATTGGACATGGTGTGTTTGATCGAGTGTGGTAGGTCATTTATATATACTAAGAACAAGAATGCACCTTAAATTGATCGGTGGGGAACTGCCATTTTTATTACCGACCCATGAGAAGTAACCCTGTCAATAACCACCACTCTTTGTTTCTGATTTGACAAATAAGATGTTGAAAGATCAGTAGATCTTCCTCTAATTTCGTAATACCTAAGCTTTAAAATAAGGCTGAAATAATCCACGCAATCTAATATATTATGTAATATATTAGTATACGATACGCTCATACATTAGTATAGATCTCTTCAACTTTATAGATATAATAATATGAGAAAGATGTCGCTAGGGGTTAATTAGCTTTCTTATCAATGTTTGTGTGTATACTGAGTTATTGATATCACTTGTTAATATGTAGGTATAACTATAAGCAACAATGTTGTATTTATCAGTGGGCATCAGCTATCCAGGCATGCGATGACATAGTGGTTGACTGCTTGGAGACCGCTATCGTACGTAATCGATTGGATATCGGATAAAAGGTACGCGTACACGACCTACCGTATTTATCTAGGTAGTATGCATTTAAAGTTCAATGCACTAGTGATACAGTACAGGTTTTGATAATACCTACCTGGTTATTGAATACCTATGTTGAACTTAGTGCTCTGTCAAGTTAAATGTACCTAACTTATTGTGTGTATTCAACTCGGCTGTCGCATACACACAATATGTTAGGTACTTTTCAATTTCAATACGCTGAGGTGTCGGGTTAGATTCTCGGGTTGGAACAAATATTAGTATGCTCTGCATTTTTTTGTTTCGGAGTTTGGATTTTGGTTATGCTGAGTATAATATTTATGTATGTATTTACAATACATACATATTGTCACGCCTTTATCCCCGAAGGGGTAGGCAGAGGCATACTTTACCTCCACATTTCACCGTATGCATATTTCCAATAAGTCCCACGAAACAGGTGGTGAGCCCATTGCCTTGTTGAAATCATGATTTCTGTATAAAATTTATATTAAATAACAATTGCCTTTAACAATTGAATATTCTTACTTCTAGTTAAGAAATAATCCATCAAAATGGATCGTCACCTTGCTCTAAACACCCAAGTTTGGGAGATCAGATTTACAAGAGATGGTCAGAGGCAGTTTCTTAAAGCGTTAGATACTATAGGAGCCGTAAAAATATATGGAAGAAGAACCTAGCACGATGGACGTCATGGTATAAAGAGCGCGGGCTGCACAAGTAGCCCGTATGGTACAAGACAGGGATATGCCGTATTACATAGTTATGGCTGACGTCAACGCATTGTATAGACAAGGACTACTAATACCAAAGAAGAACCTCCCCCTGTGAAAAAGCAACCTGCCCCTTGTAAAGGTTCGGAGTACTGAAAGGCTTGGAAAGGCACCCGTGTGGTGGCGGGCAAACCACCAAACGATAGCATTCCCAAGGAGGATTGGTGTCAGGCTGGCGGCCGACCATAAAAACCAAGTCAAAAAATTTTGCAGTATGAAATTTAGTCATACTGCGCCGACCCCAAGTAAATTGGTACAAGGGCAAGAGGATGATGAGGATGATGAATGTACTAGGTGGTTGCACTCTGATGTCAGTACCAGATCTTGGCCCTGTTGACTTTCCAGGTATTTTGCTTTGTGTGATTAACACAAGCCACTACGAGATGGCGCTGTATCCAATATTAGTCTATGAGTTAATAGTTATAAAATATAGTTTAAATTTAATTAATTAAATAAACAACTTTGCATATTATATTTAAGTTTAAATATGTTAAAATGTAAAACGCGTAACTTTAAAGGTATTTATTTTAATAATGGGGTCTGATAAAACTATGATTATGAAGTAATGAACTTGACAGATCGTAAGCGCAGAAAGCCGTGGTGGTGGTGGTGCAACCCAGTCGAAACGTCAAGTGATTTTAGGCTAAATAAGCATTATCACGTATTTATATTTATACTAAATGTGGCCCCCGGCTTTAAACCTCTAACCAACCCTCTTATTAGTTTTCAAACATTTCCATACCAACTTTTGACCTCTATTTTACACCTTCAAGGGTAGAATGTTGGAAAACCCAGAAATACATGTTTATTTCATTTTAATAAGCAGCAGGTAAAATTATGCAAAACCGCGATACACGTGTCCATTAATTTGTAACCAGCAACAGGTAGGTATGTACCTAATCTTATGTTATAATTTTAAAAATGACGAACTTCCAGCATACCTCTGCTTATACCCTTTTTTCCCCCTTAAAGGGGGTAAAAAATATTAATAGCTATTGCGCCCGGCTTTGCTCGCGTTAAATTCGGGGTAACACGGCTCTCCTTTCCTGATTTAGAAAAGAACATGGTACATTCAAATTCTTCATTGGAAGAATTTGAATGTACCAAATTATCATGCAAATCACGGCTATTCTAACTTTACCCCAACCACCTTTTGCACACAACGTTAGCGTTGCCCCTTTATGGGCACCCAGAACGTGTCTAAAAAGGCAAGACTGGCTGTGCATAGAAGAGTGCTTGTCCCAACACTAACTATAACTAATATGGCGGTGAAGTTGGGTATGGCAGAAGAAGCATAGAAGTAAAATTAATGCAGTAGAAATGAGGAGTCTGCGAAGTATAGCTGGAGTGAAATTGATAGATAAATAAAGGAACAGCGTGATAAAGGAACATTGCGGTATGACAGAAGACGTAGTGACTAAGATAGAAAAAGGGATGCTTAGATGGTTTGGACACGTGGAGAGGATGGATGAAAATAGACTGACCAAGAAAATTTATGCGGTGAGAGTAAATGGTACCCGTTTACGGTAAGAGTACATATACCTCGACGTACATATACCGATCAAATTGAAGATCTTTTGACATACCGATCAAATTGAAGATCTTTTGACAAAAGGCCAGGTCAAGAGTACCCTTAATCGGCGAGCGTGTATGAAAACAATTATGAAAGTTGACGAAGCGAAAGTTGTATGCCAGAATCGTAGCAAGTGGAAAGCCATAGTCTCTGCCTACCCCGATGGGAGACAGCCGTGATGATCTGTATGTATGTATGTTAGCGTGTTTCAGAAACCTATCAGCGCCATCTATCGGAATCCATGAGTAACACCTATTTATGTTTCGAATGTTGATATTTTTCTCAAAAGCTGATTGATTAATGGTTACATTTAATTAGATGTTATAATATTGTCTTATTTAATTTTTATTAATTAAATTATTTTATTATTCGTTTGTATCATAGAACCTGTAATCATTAATAATAATAAAAAAAAAACCCTCGAGGACAGTCGTTATCTTTTATAGGATTAACGCAACCCTATGAGGGCATAGTAGATTCGCTTTTTAAATTAACTACTTTCTGATACCAACAAAAAAATGTATCAGTAAGTTATTGAAAAGCTCACATCCGCAGGGCAGCTTGTGGCGAGCTGAATGTGCGTGGCTACACATCGGTCCCGATTCCTCAGAGTTTTGTTGCCCTTCTGAACCGGTTAGGATTTAATGGCCTAACGGGAGAGCAGTGAGAGTGCTACTCCCGGGAGTGCAGCAAATCTCAACTCTGGCTTGCCTTAATTGGCCGGTCAGAGGGAGGGAGCCAGAGCTATATGCTCGGGGGTGGAAGTGTCATTTTCAAGGGCATAACTACGGGGAAGCCCGCTCCGGGCCTGTCCGGCGAAGGTGAAACCGGCGCCGCACCGCTGGACACCCCAAGCCGCTTACACCAGTGTTGCCCTCTGTCGCCTTACATGCTTATCATGCCTATGGCGATTGTATAGGGGGCCCATCTAGTGAGTTGGCAAGTCACCGAAAGAGACATATTTTGTGGTTTTAGTTGATAATTTGAATTAAGATTTTTTTTAATTTTACGTAATTTATTATTTCCTAAAATACTGAATTTCCTAAATACTTTCCTGTACTTAAATAAAAACTAATCAGAAAATTTTAAGAGAAAAATCAAGAAACCTACCTACATAAAATTGAACACGATTTTTTTTTTTGCAATTTGTGTCGATTTTACATTAGCCGAACGAACTTCGTTCCTACTTGGTGTCCCACGACACCGTCGCAATTTTTTTTTATTAAACCCGAGTTTTGGATTTATTTATTAAACACACATCACCAACACATATCACAGCTATAATTTTAAATATTTCACAGTAATTCTAGTAACAAAAAAAAACTAAACTAAACTATCTTCACGCTGTATCCCTGACAGGGTAGTCAGAGAGGACAGATCGCCAGGCTTCGCGATCCATGCATACTTCTTTCGCTTCTTCGAGATTCATCAATCGCTTCATACACGCACGTCTGGGTATCCGAGTACTTTTGACCTTTCCGTTTTTGAGCAATCTGCTCACGTGGTCTTCATATGTAAGTCTCGGCCTACCCTCTACTTTTGAACAATATATATTCTTCGCCAATCGTTCCTCACTTATTCGTTGGACGTGTCAAAACCAACGGAGCACGCCCTTTTTCAGCTTAACGCTGACACTTTCATTCAAACCTGCCATATTGCGTATCACTTCGTTACGTATTCGGTCGGCCAAGGTAACGCCGCACAATTTTCGAATAGATCGCATCTCCACAGCATTCAATTTACTTTCATGCATCTGCTGACATACCCAGGTTTCACTACCGTAAAGCAAAATTGGCACTAGCACTGCGTTATGAATCGCCATTTGTGCTTCTTTTACGATGCTTTGTCGCTTTACTAACTGGGACAAAGCACCGTTAACTTTGTTTCCGGCAGCTACTCGCCGTTCTACATCCGAATCACATCTTCCATCCGCTCTAAACATACTTCCTAAATACACAATTTCATTCACTAATTAATTAATTAATTTATTTAATTTGTTAACTTAATTCTAGAAAGTTAACAAATTAATTAGATGCGCTCAAAATCACTCGAAAGATATGTGAAGTGAAACAATATTACGACAATATTATGCAAGTAAAGTAAATAGGCTTAACACATCCACCAATTATTCTGTTTTTGATAGTTACTTAAATCGGTCGCTTTGTCAAAGAAGCACTGCTTAAATCATGTGTAATAATTTCTCACACAATCTTACTTATTTACTCATACAAACAAAGTATCTACTGTATTCATACGACTCCTGAGTAGGCAAGATTACATTCTGCTTACAGCCGCGCGGCACGGTAGCGTTGTTGGGCTCGACGCGTGACTTATATGTACTAGTTGTTTATAAGTTCGCTGAAGGACTCATAGATGGATGGACGGATACACACATCTGATAATTTTATTGCGTATTTATTATTATACTACTTGTTGTTTTTAAATAATAGATTTAAATTATATAGATTGGGTTAGGGTATGCAGTGCTTATTTGCATGTATGAAGCGCACGCGCCTGATTATAGGTACAATTGGCGGCCTTATCGCACAGTGGCAATCTCTTCCAGGCAACCATGGGATGGAGAGAAAATAAATTAATTTATTAGGGGCAGTGGTGTACGCATGTAAAAGTTCAGCACTTTCTACACACATTATCAGATATAAAAAAAATAATGATAATAATAATGATGATAAAATAAGATTAAATGAAGAGAAAAAGTCTAACACTATACTTCTGATACATATATACACACATACCATACTTAACATATAACACATAAATATACATTCACATAATCATACACATATCACTATGTCTTGCGACGTTAAACAATGATAACATTAGCATAAACTTAAGTAATGTTCCCTCACCGATTTTTTAAAGACAGACACAGATTGGGCTCGTCTTATTGTCACAGGCAGATCATTTCATAATCGCACCGCCTGAACCAAAAAAGATTTATCTGTAAAATTGCTTGAGTGGCCGGGCATTTTTAAGATTAGGTTCACAGATGACCTCTGAGCCCTGGAGTGTGCGTCACTCATAAACTCAAACCTATTTTTAAGATACGATGGAGTGCAAGGATTAAAAAGAATACTATACAATAAGGAGAGGATACGAGCATTCCGGCGAAGGCGGATAGGTAACCACTTGAGCTGTGTTCTATATGCAGAGACATGGTCATACTTGCGCAATCCAAATATGAACCTTATACAGAGATTTTGGAGTCTCTCAAGTTTATTAAGATGGGCTTCAGTGAGATTGAGGTAACTGGCATCAGTATAGTTAAGGATAGGAAATAAAAGGGACTGTATTAGCGCAGTCTTTGTGGCAAAAGGCAGAAAATTTCGCAGCTTACGCAGGGATCCTGTGGCGGCAATCATTTTGCGGAGTCTCACACAAATTTCCATATTCAATTTTAGAAGCTGAGGAAAGATTTCCAAAAAAACTCATTTATTTTTCATTCGTAACAAAGAGTCTGTGTTCCTATTTTTAGCTTCCTACCTTGAAAACTGTGAAAAAATGTCCCATATAAAATTTCACCCCCCTTTTAAGAGATTGGGGGCAGAATTCCAAAAAAAGTGATTCACGATATTTTTGTTAGTCACAAATAGTCCGCATAACAATTTATAGCTTTCTAACTCGGATACCCAGACGTGCGTGTATGAAGCGATTGATGAATCTCGAAGAAGCGAAAGAAGTATGTATGGATCGCGAAGCCTGGCGATTTGTCCTCTCTGACTACCCCGTCAGGGATACAGCGTGAAGATAGTTAGTTAGTTTTTTTTAGTTAACTTTCTAACTTGAAAATAGCTGAATGCTCCATACAAACTTCCACTCCCCATTTTATTCAGAAATTATATACTTACAGTAAGCGTTCTCTAAAGAAGAATGATAAAAGAAATCCAATCAAAAAGTATCCAATAACCCCAGCACGCCGTTTCATACAACATTGCTGGTGCGTTGTAATGTTCCAAATTCAAAAAACGCTCCAGCAATGAATTTCGTTTTCTTTGACCGTATAGTATGCTTTGCTAATTAATGCTTCGCGTATTCTTTTTTCGAAATAAGGACATTATATATCCATGCATGTTGGAGAAAAAATATTTTCAGGAGAACAAAAAAAAGAAATTAGAGAAAAATACAATTTTTTTTTTATGTTATGATTTCTTAACTATTATTTTAAGAGCTAAATTTGCTTAGCGGCTTGAGCTGTGCGTTGATATATCAATCTAATCACGAAATGTGATTCACACAACTCACAAGGATTGTTTTTCCCATAAAATAATCTTCATCCTGCTATTTTAAATTCACGATACTGTTTTTATTTCAGTAAAATAACATTTTTAGCAAACAGGTGACAGTAAAGACAGTGCTGATTCACGGCACATCCCAATAAATAACATGGTTAAGTCTTGCAAATCATGGCGTCGTTGAATGGTAATGAATTTGTGTTTAGGGTTTCGTAATAAACAAAAACAAACCCTCATAGTTTTCACCATGTCGCTCCGCAGGTGTATTTCTATAATTATTATATGTATTTAAAGAAGCGGGATAATACCTACGTTACGCCTGAGATGGGGCCACATGGTAGCCAAAATCTGTCGGGAATCCTGGGACATCCTTCCGAGCAACTACACTCGGCACGCGGAAATCCTACTAATTTTATAAACGCGAAAGTTTGTAAGTATGGATGTTTGTTACTTTTTCACGCAAAATCTACTGAATGGTTTTTGATGAAACTTTACGATAATATAGCTTACACATCAGAATAACACATAGGCTACTTTTTATCCCGGGATCAAGTTCCTGTGGGAAACGGGAACGGGAAAACTTTACCACGCGTGCGGAGCCGCGAGCGTCAACTAGTAGACAATAAGTTAGGTTTAGCGTGGTTTTAGTCGGTTCGTGTCCGAAATGACATCTGTCAAGTAAAAAATTTTCTCAATTAAGAAAGGGATATTAAATTTTAAAATATTTAACAGTAAAACAATTTTATTTGCCAGCTTTATGTTTCCATTCCTGCACCAAATCTCCCCGGATTGGATATTTGTATAATAAAATTAAAAGAAAGACAAATAAAAGTTTACGATTAGTAGTCGACCAACTAAGAAAATGAGCTGTCCAAAGTAAAAAAAAATTTGAAGTAAAATCTTGTAAAAATTCTGTATTTTTTTTGGTTGGTATGAATATTTACCTACTTTTCTTTAATATATTTATCTGTACCAAATACTTCATTCGCGATTGTAATTTCGTTAGATAATAAGAAAAAAAAAATTAAATTAATGTTGTATTTTACAAAATACATATTCAGCATTATTTTACATGTAATTTAATATGCATTATATCTACCAGGACTTTAATTGGTCGTGCTAATGAGTGTCTAGTCTAGCACATAAGACCTTTTAGCCTTTTTGTTACCACCTCACTGAAAAGGCAACGGGTTCAAAATTTCTTCCAAATTTTATTAAATTTATTCGGCCCTTTAGACCCACCCCAGTTCCGTGCTTCGGAAGGCACGTTAAGCCGTTGGTCCCCGTTGCCAATAAAATGGCAGTCGTTAAGACAAGTTGAAGGCCTTATGGGTGGCTTAAAAATCTCAACAGCAGGTAGCAACAACCTGCGTCTGTCTATTTCAACACGGCACTGGGCTCACCATCGCCTATTACGTGGGACAGGAATACACATGGTGAAAAGTGGGCATAAAATATATATGCCTCTGCCACCCTTTCGGGGATAAGGCGTGATAGATAAATAAATAATAATACATAGGTAAATATACATTATAATACTATAATCTACGACAGTCGGATAGATTCTAGCATTCTAGCCGCTAGAATATATTTTTGTCCACTCACTACTCTATTTCTGTTCCCAGTACTGTTTATTTTTCTAATTACCAGCCTAGAAATAGACGCCGGTGTTGCTCCCAGTTAAATTTATCCCGCCCTAATACTGAATATGGGTCATGGGGTCGTGGATTTCTAATAGTAGCCTTCCCTAATGAATGAATACACTCTTCGCGTCGTGATACAAAAAAAAAACATTATTTGTATGGAACTAAAACGTATAAGATATTTATAAACACCGATACAAGTGAAGCGTCATGCTTTGGCTTGTTTATATTCATTAATATACTAGCTCTGAGTTATTATTATACTGAAGACTGCCCATGCTTTTCTTTTGTCTATCTGTAATTGTATAAAACGATACCGATTCATATACCTAACAACAATGTTGAGAAAACAATGTTACCAATGTTTAGAAATTTGTCTATCTTGGGGCCACCGCAGACTATATAGATACTTTTAGCATCTGCAAGCGGCTATTTTGAGTCTCTATCGATTTATTTGACTTCTTAATAGCGACAAATCGCTGGCTGCTGACATTTAAAGAAGCTAGTCTGCAGGGGCCCTTAATTAAAATCTATAATAGTACTAACTGCGGTGTTTGTTGTATTAAATACGAGACGGTAGGTAAGTGCGGTTGTACAATAAATACAAAAAAGAGAAAAGAGTTCGGTTATTTGGTTGTCACAACGCGGTAATCTGGAAAACTGCTGAGTTCAAAAAAACATTTGGATAATACACTAATCGAAGTTATGTATCATCACGCTGCTACTCAAGGTGGTGAAGCAGTAACCATAAATGCTTTCAAATCTGGCAGGCTTCAGACACAGCACATACAGAAAAATATATCGTCACTCGTGAACTTTACTAACGGACGCCCCGCGGTTTCACCCGTGTGCTGGCTGTGCCCATGGTCTACGGGAATAAAATGTAGCCCAAACTAGTCCTTGTAACATCAGCTATATTAATAAAACACACGAGAAAAAATATCGTTTATTTTTATGTATGTACCGTATATACTTTAATATGCATATAATGAAAAGCTTTTCATTTGGAATTACAAACAAACACTTTAATTTAATTTCAAATGTACATTGAACATTCATGGAGAATAATGAATCAAATCGGACTTGTGATTGTTGTCGAGAAGAATCTAAGGAAGTGCTGGCATATTTTCTATTTTTGAGACATTACTATGTAACAATTCATCCAACCTATTTTTTTCTGTCATTTCATGATGAAACTGTTTGTGGCTGAAAATAAAATCAGCACACATGACTTAATTGTCCCTCTTTTCGGCCTCTGGCCCCATATACTTATTCTCTCGAATCGACTGATAATCTCAGACAGCTTTTTATTTGTTTCAAAACATTTATTATTATGCTATTAAATCAATTCAACAAATTAAAGACTGCCACTAAATACTAACTTGAGTAAGTTATATAATTTGAATTTCGTTGGCAGCATGCCCTACTCGTCAGGCTGCAATCTCGTTCCGAGTTGCAAAGGTTCTTTCTGCCAGTGGAACATAAATTTCAAATCTGCGATATTAGTGCACTTTCAACTGTACAAAATGCATTGAATATGACACGACGCCGCGACTGTTAAATTAAAAATCGATCACCCTCCTATAAAACCAGGAAAACTTTTGATATGTTGTTCAACAGCCTAAACCAAACTTTTACAAATCTTTCCTCATGGCAAAATATTATTTTGATTGGAGATCTGAACATAGATAATCGACAAAATAATATTGACGAGCGTAAGGTGGAATACCTAACGCTAAACATATCTCACGAACTTCTACCTACACACCTTTACCCCACACGACTTGATCGATGCATAGACCACACACTCATCAAAACGAAACACTCCCACATCACCACACTTGTACTAGAGTCCCATATCACGGACCATAAAACGCTGCATTAAACTATTCCTAATACCTCCTACCTCTTCAAAAGCCTCTTCTCTACTCGTGTAAACTACGACTCACTAAAGGTGGAAATTCATATCACTGATTTCTCGCACCTGTATAAAATTGATGATCCTAACATATTATTGAACACATTGTTTCTAACTTAACCACAATAATAAACAAACACACACAGTTAAAAAAACCAAGACGAAAAAGCAATATTAATCCCTGGGTTAGAACAGGCCTTTTAAAATGTATTAAAAACCGTGAAAACTGACACACTCGGGTCACAAAAGATCCAAAAAATTACGTTCTAAAAGTAACATACGCAATAATTTGCAACTCGCTATTGCGTAAACTAAAAATCACGTACGAAAACAGCCAACTAAAAAAAGCAAACAATAATCCGAGAGAATTATGGAAGATTTTAAAATATATCACAAACACTCAAAAAGTTCAGTCCGTGACAATCCTAACTCATCAATAAACGAAGTCTGTAAAACTCTCAGTGGAGTGGGTAAAAATCTTGCGAAAAAGATAATTTCTCAGTGTCCCACTGCCCAAACCCAACCCTAACTAACTAAACAATCAAAGAAAATCGTCCCCCAATCAAAAACATCCTATATAAGCCTAAGGAGTTACAAATAGGGATCCTTGTAACTCCCTTGTTGGATGTTGATGAATAGGAAGTGGAGTCGCTCATACTTCAACTACGCGTGAACTCAGCGGTAGGTTGGGATATACAGTGCGGTAACATATCAATACAACCATTAAAGTTTATTCTAAGTCGCTGCTTGAAAATGGGGTTTTCTGGACTAACCATTGTCCAATATCTGTCTGCCTATTGCCAGGCGCCCCGGGTGACTCCTCGGAATGATGTCCCAGTGTTCTCGGTAGACTTTGGCTATTACCGCGGCCTCACCTAAGGGTTCGGGTGTTATCCAGCTTCTTTGGAGGTTGGTTCGGCTGCATGATGCAATTTCGATGATTATACAAGGATACTCCGTCGGTGTAATTGGTACTGGTAGGACTGAAAACTCAGAACCGAATGAGCAGCCCCACTGAGTTTGACCACAGCCTTTCTCTGTACGGAGTTGAGCAGCTGTGTTCCTCTCTAGGTCACCGACTCCAGGCTAACAACCTTAGCGATGTTCTTCACTGACGAAGTTCGTCGACCGAAGACGGTCATCTTTGCTCGTTCCAATTAGTGTGGCTAAGAATTTATAGCGGCCCCCAGTATGGGCCTCTAGCCCCATACACTCACGCATATGTTAGTAATGCGATTGCTAAAATTGCCCCACATCTGATTACCTGAGCGCATGCGCGAAGTTCACTCCACTTTGTTTTTGCGTTCAATGTCAGTGTATCGGCTAATTTTATCGCGCCTCGCACATGCTACGTAACTATCTTGTTTGGCGAGGCCAAATTATGACGACGTGTTTTGATTTGATTCCACTACACTACTCAAAACATGTGAATGTTAACAAAGCGATAAATGGTTTTGTTTAACACTTACTTTCGTTACAGCTGCAATATTGTTTCACTTTATGATGACGATGAGCCACTAGAAACGCAACAATGTAAAAATATAGTAGACTAGTTGACACCTTAAAGTTTTCCCGTTCCCGTTTCCCACAGGAACTTGTTCCCGAGATAAAATGTAGCCCATGTAGCGTTATTCTGATGTGTAAGCCAATTGTTGTAAAATGATATCAACATCCATTCAGTAGATATTGCGTGAAGGAGTAACAAATATCCATCCATACTTAAAAACTTTCGCGTTTATAATATTAGTAGGATGTTGAACGCTAATGGCGTTTTTGGTAGGAAGTTGTCAGCAGTGGAAGTTGTATGACGTGACATGATGGGTTTGTTAAAATAAAGTAGCCATAGGCACTAATCGTAACAAACAACATTTGATATTAAAATTCCGTAGCGTAGATAGGTATGTCGAGTGTAAATAATATGATAATAATTACAATGAAATAAAAATTCCCAAATAACACTAAAACTATTATTTTGTATACAATGAACTGTAATGAACGTGCCTACTTGTATCGCTACATGTGATGGAAACGTGTTTGTTATATTCGCTAACCATGTAGGCAATTCAAAATAATGTTATGCCTGTTTTTTTTTAATTGCCAAGGTAGATTCTGCGTACTGTACTGTGTAGGTATTGGGGTGAACGTGCTGGTACCCGCAGCCGCGTCACAACACAACGAACAAACTCTTTTCGTCGGTATTTCCGCAACAAGTTTTGTTTTGAAGATAGAGGCCCCAAGCGGGCAAACGCGCAAGCGTCATGCCCGTGCTTCTAGCGATTGCCACTATCCTTATAATTTATAACAACATTTTAATTACAGTATCGTTACAATTGCTTAATTGAGACATACTACTTGTTGTTTTTGTTATAGTCACCGATGTAATAAATAATACAAATAAATTAATTATTTCATGAAAGGTTCCCATTTACTTGGAGGCCTTGTTGATAATTAGCTATTTACGTTGTTTTATAAACTTTCACTTCAAATATTTTATCAGGCGAAAGTGTTATAACCGGTAGTTATTTTTGTAATTCCGTTAAGCCTATATTTAGAATCAATGTTCGACCTAATGACTAGGTACATTAAATAATTAGCCAACTCTTGGATCATACCGTATGGCTACCTGTACCTGGAACCTGGTAATGGACAATAAAACCTGGCAATCTGTCGAGATGTTTTTAATTCGACATTAAAAATTAAGACTAAAGCAGGTAGAGTTAAAACAGTTTTAATCTCTTTTCTTGTAGACAATACAGTACAGTGTATTTGTGTAGTTCATCCCTCATGAACTGGTAGTACTACTACTAAGTACCCAGAATTAGGTCTGGACGTAATTTAACTTCTTGTAAAGAAGAAGAATCATCAGATCACCTTGTGACTGAATTTTTATTGAGTATTACGGTTATAAATGATTGAAGAGACAACACCAAGATATCCACAGCCCAAGCTCACATCTACTAGCGGTGCACCAGCTGATTAAGAGACGAGGCAACGACGTAGAAGCCATGAAGGGAATGGGAGGTCAAACGACATTGCTCTCAACGATGTCGAAAATAAAAAGCCAAATCAAGCTAGACTAGCAATCAATAAAAGCAGACCACATTCTCCAAATCCAGGTAGAGTTGAAAGTAACTACGCTAAGATTATGAATGAAAGAAATATGAACATGGTTATGGATTTATGGTTACCGATTCAAAAGTCAAAAGTACTCGGATACCCTGACGTGCATGTATGAAACGATTAATGAATCTGCAGGAAGCGCAAGAAGTATACGTGGATCGCAAAGCCTGGCGATCTTTCCTCTCTGACTACCCCGTCAGGGATACAGCGTGAAGATAGTTAGTTATTGATTGATATCCCGCCCCGCCACAAAGTTAGAAATAGAAACCAGTGCCTAACTTTTAAAACATGTTCTAAATGTTTTTTCAAGTTCAAGGTTCTGCCTAAATATGCGTGATTTGAAAAAAAAAGTATAAACTGTGGCAGCTGGAGTTGATTTAAATATGTTAATTTAATATACAGATTTGTTTTTATCAAAAAATCTTAAAGCTGTTATTGTTTTTAACCGAGATGTGGTTTTGAATGTTTTAGTAAAACGTAATAAGTAAGTGTGCGTGTAGATTCAAGATATTGGCAAAACAACAATTCTCTAATAACCGGTCTGGTGTTCGCGAGTGGCGAGGACAGTGCGCGGGGTGAGTGAGAGGCGACTGCGGTCACCACACTGCATGGCTTGCATTCCGAACGCAATCCATTCCATGATCGATGCCGACGGATTACCTGACGTTTACCATCGCACATTTGAATATTAGAACATAACAAAGTTACAAATGTACTTCATACTTGTGTTACCGGCGTAGAATGTTACGAAAAATAGTTTAATTAATATAGTGTACACAACTCCGCCCGCGTGTAAAATATTTACTGTTCCCGTTTCCCAAAGTAACTTTTTTCCCGGGATAAAAAGTTGCCTATGTGTTATTGTAATGTGTAAGCTATATTATTGTAAAATTTCATCAAAATCCATTCAGTAGTTTTTGCATGAAAGAATAACAAACCACATACATACATTCTTATAAATTTTCGCGCTTATAATATTAGTAGGATAACTATCGATTCTCATATAGAAATTTATAAGTATTCAACATTGACTACTTCGGTGGCGTAAGTGGTAGTATATGCGACTGCGTAAGTGGTAGCATAACTCGCCACGTTTCGAGTTTGATTCCCCGTCGGAACAAATTTGTGAACCGCTAATGTTTGTTTCGGGTAGTTTGGATGATTCCTAAGTATAATATGTATGTATTTAGAAATATATAAGTATGCTTATCAGCTGTGTAGATCCTATACCACAAGCATATTATATTAGCTTAATTTGGGCTAGATGACACTGTGTAAAGAAAAATGTCTCGCAATCCTACTAGTCCTACTAATAATAATATTATAAACGCGAAAATTTTTAAGAATGGATGTTTGTTCCTCTTTCACGAAAAATCTACTGAACGGATTTTGATGAACATAAAAGATCATCAGAATAACACATACGCTACTTTTTATTCCAGCCACAAGTTCCTGTGGGAAACACAACGGAAAAAACTTCACCTCGCGTGATGAGACGCGGGTGTCAACTAGTATATTCACATTTTAACAAAGCTACTTTATACTGTTGTTTTACATATACCAACATCATCCCAAAGATATTGAAACTAAACTTGCATCAATTTTAGACTATCAACATACTGTCGATGTCGCTCTGTTGTTCGTCTAAAATTGATGCAAGATTAATACGTATTACATTTTAATTAGAAACGAATATATAAATGAAAGCGGGCCTGTTTATATATATATGTACTATCTAAATAAATGCTTCAATAGATGTGCTAGTCCTAAGAAAACTAAAAATTGATGTCTTTATTTTGCATAGACCACGGCAAATAACGGCGCGGCTTACACAATGTCATACACTAGAACTAATGATAATTTTTATATTTTTTAAGTGACCACCGGCTCGGAACGCGGCCCACCTGAGAAGAACCGTCAAGAAACTTAAAAGGCATTTTTATGATGGCCTATTTACAATTTAATATTATTTTACAATGCCATTAGATCATTTCCAGGCGTCCCTGTCCTGCAAAATGTATGGAATGATGAAAATGAATATAGAAATGAAAGCGGGCCTTATAATCTGTTTATATATTTACTATCTAAATAAATGCTGTGCAATAGATGTGCTAGTTCTTAGAAAACTGTTGTGACACGTAGCACAATGATAGAGACCTTGCATCAGAGTTGCTAGATATAGGTAGATTCAAATTGCCCATTTCGTCTGTAAATAACAATTGAACCTGTGACCGAATTTTTTGAAAGGATTGAATTTGATTTCCGTGGGATTACGGGGATAAACTGCCAGTGAAAGTCCCGTTAATATAATTCCGGCCGTTTCAGAGATGACAACAGAATGTTAGACAGAGAATTAAAAGAGAATGAATATTATTTTTTATGTAAGTACCGTTTTTGAAAAGCTGTCTGGAATTGCAAACATTTCAATTTTATTTATCTTCTGGCATATTGTATGGAAATTATCTGTCACTTCGTAAAGATGCATTAGCATCTTTCGCTATGATTAATCCTCGATAGAGGACCTCTTTGTTGTATTTCTATTTACATGCGTTTCCATTAGTCAAGGCAAAGCAAGTTAAAGGGCCCTATGTACGACTTGATAAATTCCAAAAACAGGTAGCCACAACATACTCCTGTCTCTTTCAAAACGCCAATGTGTTACGAGTACGTGCGAGAAAATGCAAAAGGTGAAATGTGTGCGTATATACCTCTGCTTACCCCTCCGGCGATAAAGGCGTATGTATGTGTATTTATTTGTCACATCAACTTTTGCGGTAGAGTTGGTAGTAGCCTGGCACTTTAATGGGAAACGTCTCGTCCGTCGTACGGCCCGCAGCCACAAGGCTGGTTATAGATTGGCACAGCTCAAATGATCATGATCTCTGATCAGCCGACCGTTAATGAGTCATCACATTCACAATCGACAGCGGCTGCGACGTAAACAACCGAAGCTCCTCCCCGCGAGGCCACCGCGCAAATAAGCGTGCCTCTCATGGGTGTACCCGCCAACTGTTTTGTTTGACGCACCCGCGCCGCTACATACATGAGTATTTGTTTTTGTGTGCATAGCATTTATATATTATGTTATATTATTACTATCAATACTTCTATACTAATACTAGGTGACCCCCACGGCTTCGCCCGTTACATACTTCGACTTCCCGTTGCACCTATTTAATCCATTCGTTTATAATTTTTAAATTCTACAATAATATGAAGCGCATGTGATCCTGCGGAGTCGGACTCAGTGATCTGTAAACGATCACTGCGTTAAGCTACTTTCGACAAATACTCGTTTTCGGCCTTTTTCTTATAATTCTTCAAACTTTTTATTTCTGATACAGAACTATTTTGTATTACTACCAAACAGACCAAAGAGATCGGTACCTCATATTATAGCTATGAAACTTGATCGATTTTAATGAAATTTTGTTACTGGATTGATTTAAAATACAATTGGACCCGGTAGAAGGAGCTGCTTTCGGTGTGTCACCTTACTCGCTGTACAAGAAAAGTACTTTTTTTAAACCAGTAGATTCGTTGTAAGAATTTTGTTATTTTTTTATACCACTGAGGTGGCGAAATTAGTCACCGTAGCCTATAGACGTTTGTAAGAAGGGGCGGCGCGGACCCGACAAAAGTCTTCTAAGACTCCTATTGAAGAACTCATGTGAAGCTCTTTTTATATCACTGAGGTGTTAGACAGGCATTCGACCCACCTGATGGAAAGTGGTCACCGTAGCCTATGGAAGTATGCAATACTAGAGGTGCGACACTCACGGTGCCGACCCTGTAGAAACCTTCTTAGACCCCTTTTGAAGAACCTCATATTGTAAATGTTCGAGAAAACTGGGAGCTCATTCAAGAACTCCATAACGTAGATGTTCGGTAAAATCAGGAGCTAATTCATCAATCTAAGCGTATGCAGATGAAACCCTCTATCGTACCTAATCGTATGCGAGCGCTCCGGACCCAAAGTCTAAGGGTGAACGGTCTATGGCGAGCGGTGCTATGATAAGAAGTAGCCATAGGCATCATATAAAACAATTCCTCAGAGCTACAGAGAGAGAGAAGCAGCTTTTTCTGCTTTAAAACTCAGCTAATAACAAAAACAAAATGTATTAATTTTAAGCCGGTAGGAAGGACAGCTAGTGTATAAAATAATTGTGGATTTTATAAGCGCCGGGATTGAATAGGTACGACGGGAAGTCAAAATATTGTGGGAGTCACCTAATACCTAATAATAGTAAGTACAGGGATCTTTACATACGCGTTAAATAAAATTACCTATAAATCTACAATGATAGGAATATCACATAACAATGTAGGTACTTAGAAACAGATACAACATACTATTAATTATATACACAGATGTACATAATTATATGTTACATGCATAAATTGCTATGGAAATTATAGTCAAGTTGTATCCAAAACAATAGTAGATGGGTACTTTTGCTTTTTACCAGCTTCAAAAAAAGAGGAGATATTTGCAATTCGCGTTTTTTATGCGTGTGAGCTTGTCTTTTTTCTGGGTGAACCGATTTAGATGATATTTTTTATTAGTAAGCTAAACTAGCTTACTAATAAAAAATATCATCTAAATCGGTTGCTTCTCCTGTGGTCCCATTTAAATTTTATCTATATTTAACTAAGAGTTAATGCCTTATCCTTATAATGCGTATAATTTACTTCGTCGGGCAATAAAATCGACTTTGAAACACAAAATATAAATAGAATAGTTTGGAAGAGTATTCTAATACTTAAGGGTGGTCACATTTTATTAGGTGATTTTCTGATGAAGATCTACGGAACAGTAAAATATTCGCGATGGCAGTGAGAAGATGGTACAATTTCTTGTTTATTATGTTTGTTATCAACTCACACGATACTTAAATAAATACAATCCAAATCCGCACGATCGGTCGACAAATTTGCGTGCGAGATGACGAATAGAATAACCGACTAGAGATTGTATTTGCGGATGTCGATGACCTGGCCTGGCTGATAGAATTTTGATTCGGATTACAAAATGGCTATAGATTTTCTCCTGTATAAATGCCCGGTGAGGCAATAAGCTTGACCGACAAAACTATAGGAAAATTGTGGGTGTGTAATTCAACTCCGCTTACCCCCTTAGGGATGAAAGTGTGGTTGTATGTTATGTGTGTGATAATGTCAAAGGTTTTCAATTTAAATAGAAGATAGGTTGCTATTACAATTGAAAGCAGTTTTCAAAAAAATGTCTGTGGTGGCGTGTTCAAAGGCAAGTCACGTGTAGGCTCAGTCGTGACGTAGCCTCACTTTTATTACATTCCCTGAATAAAATTCTCACAACAGAAGGCCTATCCTACGCACTTATTATAGGTACTTAGATCACGTGTGCACAATTATTTACAGCTTTTGTTAAAGATGCTTTATACGTGCATTATGTAGCTTTTACCAGAAACATGTGACTATTACCATTGGTTAAAAAGGAATGAGTTCTGAACGAACATGTCAAAAGAATACGATTATCAAATATTTTATTATATCACAAATTATAAAATATCAAAGAAATTTTTAGCTATTTTTAGAACTTTACAGAATTATTAAAAAAAAATACCAATTGTAACGTAGAACATAAACTCTAGTAGTACGGTTAAAGGTGGGCGTATAAATATGCCTCTGTCTACTCCTTTCGAGACGAGAGGCGTATCTGTTATAAAAATAAATCTGTTAACATTTTTACGGTTTATGTGACCAAATTCTAGAAATGCTCTTATCTTTATTATCCATTATTTATAGAACAATTCTATTAATATTCTTTTATCCACGCTTGACATAACAATGATAAAACTTGGACTTAGTAACAAATAGGTACCTTTGTTAACTTACCATTAGCGATGACAGAGTCTGTTCGTGTATACATTATGTATACTGTACTAGTTGACGCCCGCGGCTCCGCACGCTTGGTGAAGATTTCCCGTTCCCGTTTCCCACAGGAACTGGTTCCCGGGATAACAGTAGCCTTTGTGTAATCTAATATACCTTTGCCCACCCCTTCGGGGATAAAGCCGTGACTGATAAGTAAGTATTATTGAAGACAGCATTCATCTGCTCTCTACTGGCCAACACAAAATGTCATTCAATCTCCCTTACTCATTTTATTTTCTTTTTTATTTGTGAAATCAAATTTTAGGATCGGGTTTTTTTTCTTAATCTTATTGTCATGGTCATAAACAGGAAAACAATACGTCACTTGATAATATTACAGTATCGGCAATCTGTCATAAAACCAACATCCTTTTACGATAACGGTCCAACTGTACGCTACAACATAACTCCATTGAACATTGACTCATTAATTTATATAATAGGGAAAATAATAATAACATTCTATAAATAACATTTATGTTATAAATATAACAGGAAATAACTAAGAGGAATCTTCATTCATTCACTTCTTTTTTTCGTGAGAATTTGTGTCGGCATACAGCTACATGGACTACTCGTATATTGTAATTATTGTAAAGAATGTAGGTACTGACTTAGTATGCATATTAAGCGTCATTTCGTGGTATTACACACTTATTGTCGTTTCACTGTAAATCATAAGATATGCAAATTTAGCTTTCAATTTGTTTATGTACGCAGAAATAAAGTATCTTGTTTGAACGCCTAAATTTATTGTTCACTTCCGGATACCCCGCGGTTTTGTGTAGTGCCCGTTCCCATGGGAATAAGGGATAAAATGTAGTCTTTCCTTACGCATTATAATATCAGCAATTTAACACTTTCAAACTCCTGAACAAAAAAATTGTAAAATGTTTTTAGCAAATCTACATGCCTAATGCAAGTACTAGATGTTTCTGAGTTCAGTCTAGCTCATACAGACATAGTCGGACGAACGGGTTTGGAAGGTGGAATCTTAAAGAGAGGTAAAAAGTGAAATTGTTTTACATTTTCTGCGTGTAGACATTTACGAAACAATAAAATAAACATTACTCCTTGTACATACGTCGTTGTTAGTGAAATTGCGTACATAAACAAAGATATACGCCTTAACGGCTTCGGATGCGAAAACCAAACACGTCTCGCGAGACGTTCGTCGTCATTAGGGCTGCAACCTTTATTTTGAAATTCAAGTACATTGGTTTCAAAAACACAAGAATAAAGTACACGGCATCAAAATAAAAAACAATTTATGTTTTTATCGCATTTTGCAGTTAAAATTAGTATTTCGACTAAACAATTGCACAACATCTTTACAATCTATGTATGTATATGTATTTAAATTAAAGTAAATAAATATTTTTTTTTTCAAATTTATATATTCTACTTCCTATTAATATTATAAACGCAAAATTATTAAGTATGAATATTTGTTACACTTTACGTAAAAACTACTGAATGGATTATAATGAAACTTTACAATAATATAGCTTATACATCAGAATAACACATAGGCTACTTTTATCCCGAGAACAAGTTCCCGTGGGAAACGGGAACGGGAAAACTTCACTACGCGGGCGAAGCCGCTGGCGTCAACTAGTGCTTTGAAAAAGAAATCACTTCATGCGAAATAAATTCTTTTCGTGTATTTTATTGTTCTCATTAAGTATACATATAGATATACCTGAAATAACGTACAATACTTTACTATAAAGTATGGGTGGCAACCCTAGTCATCATGGACCATGAACTCCTGAGACGAGAACGAACGGTGTGTAAAGGAGGGACGTAGGGCAAGGGGCGGGTAGGCTGTAGTTACTAGTAAAGACGTAGTAAGCAAAAGCGGTGAAGCCTGAAGCGCAGAGGGCTGGTGTTCATTATTTTAGTACCAGTCAATAAAGCGATGTAAAGTGCTGAGTATTTACTAGGTACTGCGTTGATGTAGCTGTTATTGATGAATAGTAGGTATTTCGTTGAGCGTAAGAAGTATCTATATCCTAGAATACTTATCTATTGTTAAGATATCTATACTAGGTAATATGCTATTATGCTTCATCACTACATATTATAAAACAAAGTCGCTTTTCGCTGTCTGTCCCTATGTATGCTTAGATCTTTAAAACTACGAAACGTATAACGATGCGGTTTTTTTTAATAGTTTGTGTGATTCTTATAGAAGGTTTTTATGCATAATTTGTTAAGTTTTTGTATACATTGACCAAACTATAACGATATTTGTTAGGGATGTCAGAAAAAATAAGCCGTCTGGGAGCGTTCAACAAAAACGCTACCTAAACCCTTTGAGATATAACAAAATAATGTATGGTGCAATTGTGTATCGAATGTAGGTCTACAAAAAAGTCTGCGACGATATATGACTATCTCATAAGAATAACATACTATATCCATTTTAATACTTTAAAAAACCATTAATTTTAAAGCGGTTTTTTGAAGGCTTTTTACACAAATATGCTATTAATCCTTATCATTTTTACTACGTTAGTTGGCTTCAGCATTTCATGAAGATTATTTTGTCCTTTTACACCTTGCAAATTAAATGAATATCTTACGAGTTATCGCAGATTCAAAATAAAGCTCAAAGAAATTATATTTCGTGTAACCATAATTCGACCGGCCCGTGCCTACTAATCAATGAATTTGGAAAATGTTCATACATTATTGTGAATGTGAAATTAATAAACAACGAGATTAAATGGGTGTCACAGGGTTCGAAGTATGTCACGAGCGAAGCCGGGCGGGACAGCTAGTTATATTATAAAACTGAAGAGTTTGATTGGTTGAACGCACTCATTTCAGTAACAACTAGCTTAAACTAAAAAAAATATTTTTGTATAGGATAGCTCGTTTATTGAGGAAGACTATAGGCTTATACATTTTCACGCCACTACCATGAAGAGCGGAGCAGTAATCATAATGTTAACACATCTGGCAAATTTTCATATATTATTGTGAAACTAATAAACGACGGAATGAAATGGGTGCGCCGGGAGTTACAATCAAAGTATGTCACGAGCAAATCCTCTGGTGTCAGCTAGTTCAGCTATAAATCATTGTTTAAATTTCTTTAGTCAACTTGTTTCACATGAAATCACGACCAAATATCTAGTTATGGTTGTAGGTATTCATTGAACAGTGCTTTCGACATAGAAAACTAAAATATCGATCTCTGTTAGAATAATACCTTTCGTGAGCGTTAAACTAAGTAAACGGTTGTACTCACGTGTATATTTCGGCATCGCCCGACTAGTTTCGGACCTAACGGAGGTCCTTTTTCAAGAGAAGCGTCAAGCCACGACGGAAGCTGAGTACCAGCGCTGCTTCCGACGCTTGTCTTGAAAAAGGACCTCCGTTAGTAATGATCATCTCTGGTTAGGCCATTAGCTTGAATCGACATTGCAGAGTTCTACATTTTTGGCATTATATATAATTTCTGTTGTTTTGCTTGCGATAATTTTTATTTTTTATCTCTATATTAGATCGATAAAGTTATGCCACTATTCCGCAAAGTTGTACAATAACATTCCTTACTACATATAAATACATTGACCAGAATGACCCAGGTTTGCGGGACGTGAGACGGCAATATGCAATGAGTTCATTTGCATTGTATACTGCCTTGGTTTCTTGTTACGTGCGCTTGTACTCGTTGTGATTCTCTTTCACCTCGCCACGCCACGGTCCACTCACATAATACTTTTCCCGCCATGTCATCTCGCCGCCTTGCGTCATGTTGCTCATGTTACGCCTTGAGGTTTTACCAAAGATATTGCATGCGGTTTTTTTTTAATAATGTTATGTGGCAGACTAGCATGGAAAGTGGTCACCGTCAGCCTATAGACGTTTGCAACACCACAGGTGCAGCACTGGCGCTGCCGATCCTTTAAAAACCTTCTAAGACCGTAAATGTTCGGAAAAACCGAGGCAGCGAGTTAATTCCACAATCTAAGAGTACGCGGAATAAAGCCTCTATCGGACCTAACCGTATGTCGCTCACATAAGGTTAGGTCCGATAGAGGCTCTATACGCATAGTGTGAGGGTGAACACCCTGTCTATAGCGAACGATGCGATAATAGAAGGTAGTCGTGGGCATCATATCAAACAATTCCTCAGAGCACAGACCGCTGTACAGGCGATAGAACACACTTAAGGCAAAGTCTTTTATGTCACGAAGGAGCTCAACACCGCCTGCTTGTAGAGGATCGTTGACAATCCTCATAGCACGCCCTTTTACCAAGTCAAAAGGTCGAAGCTGGTTGTTCCGATAAACACTTGAGAGTAATACATTACACTATAATAATTGACGTACACCGACTGACAATGTCATGCTTAACATTTTCAATACAATTCAGATTCTTTTGTTTGGAAACAAAATGTGATTTCTATGAAAGCTTTAAATATACTTTTATTGCACGCCTCATAAGCGAAGCGTTGAGGTGGGTACTACTGTCACTTCGCGCATAACATCTGATTTTTCAAACTTAAAATGTCTGTATTTATCATATATTGCACTTGTAAAATAATATATACACACACATATCAAGAAAAAACACAATTTTTAACACTCATGATATTTTTGATGACATTTTTGTTATTTAAAGTAGTTAAAAAACTGTTTAAAAAGTTCCGTCTTGGACGTCCGTTTGTCTGTATGTTACGGATATTTTCTTGTTAACACGATAACGACCGAAATACTTTACTAATCGAGTCTTTTAAGCTATTGCATAGTTTTTATCGCGGGCTTTAATCAAGAAATTCCGTAAGGAAAAAAACCTAAGACGAAGGTCGAGACGAGGTCACACGAAGTTCACCGAGCACTGCCGAGCGTTAGCTTAACGTATATGTACATATATTATATGGTACGATTGTACGAAGCTCGCACGGATGGAGAGGTGATGATAGTGAGTGTGAGGGTGAGGATGAGGGTGACTGTGAGAGTGAGGGTGGGGTGAGGGTGAGAGTGAGGGGTGAGGGTGAGGGTTTTTTTTTTATTGGGTGTTTTTTTGGTTTTTTTTAATGTTTCTTTAATTAATATCAAAGAAAAAAAGGTATGCTATGCAATAGCTTTACCGCGGCAGTCTCCGAGTGCCACACGTCTTTTTTTTTCTCTTACGCTTCAGTATAATTAAAGTAAATAAAGCTCAGAACCCTTTCAATTTTCACGGTCTGATTAGATGTGGTTTAATTGTTATTATCTTTACTTTATTTATTTCATATCCCCTACGCGATAATTCATAGCACAGTTTGTAAGCTTGTAATTCTATTTTTCTTTATGATATTATAAAAGCGTGTGAGGCGTGCACTTCTAGGTTTTCCAAATTTATTTTACTCTGCTGCTATTACTGCGCACTTGTGCATAAAGCCTTGACCGCATCTATTCGCCCCGTAATTATAATTCTGTACTACCACAAATAATGTAATTCTAATAGTACTACGTAGTATCGCATCGCAAAATATGACAACTACGCAATTCAATTGATGACTTGAAATACGAGCACGACTACATTCATGGCGCTGCGCTTTATTTACAATTCCTTCTGATATCCATATATTTTTAGGAGATTAATATTTAACGTTTGTAACTTTATGAGTTTGGATGTAAGAGGTAATCTTCTAAGGCCCGTATTCCAGAACGTTTCTCAATACTCAATCGACGCTTGAGAGTAGATTTTATAAGGTAAAAACTAGCCTCAAGCGTTGATTGAGTCTTGAGAAACGATGTGGAACACGGGCCTTAATTACTAAGTCGATTTTCTTCCACTCTTTGGAAGCTACATTATTCCCGATTGCTAGGCTGTATGTATAGTACCTATATTGTGCGAATTACAATAGTAACGACGATATTTATCGACTATATTGACAACAGTCTTGTATTTTTAAAGCTTTCATAGCGTACGCTGCCAGGTTGTATATACGGCAAAAGGTACACAAAATATTGAATTGGCCGCTAATATACATAAATCCGCGCTTAAGAAGGTACCTCACCACAACCACTTTTATTATTATAATAATAAAAAAAAACAGCATAACCTTAATTTCGGTAGTCCGCGTAGATTAAATATAAATCTAATACAGGTCTTAGTTTCATTTGTAGTATTGTTTTAGAGATTTCGTACGTACAATTTAAAAGATCCAACATAGCCTATGTTACTCACGACAATCTAATATTAAAAGATTTTTTTTTTATATCGGCCTCGTAGTTTCTGAACCTATTCATTACAAATGAACTTTTAAATCTTTCTCCTTAATAATATTAAGTATAGATTATGTTGTTGTACAAGATACATCCTCCAACTATCCTACTTAGAATATAAATGTAACGACGAAGATGTTTGTTACACTGGTTGAAAAGGTCAGGGGTAACCCTAATCTAACCCATGTATAGAATAATATAATTAAAAATATAATAATAATACTTACTAGAATGTAAACCCTGAACCATTTTGATTAAAAAATATAGGTGTACTTAAATAGCTGACACCCCCTGAATTAACGCATAGGGTACTTTTTATCCCGGCACAAAAAAATCTAAACTATCTTCACGCTGTATCCCTGACGGGGTAGTCAGAGAGGACAGATCGCCAGGCTTCGCGATCCATGCATACTTCTTTCGCTTCTTTAATATTCATTAATCGCTTCATACACGCACGTCTGGGTATCCGAGTACTTTTGCTTTTCCGTTTTTGAGTAATCTGCTCACGTTTGGTCTTCATATGTAAATCACCAAGTTTATGAAAAACGGGTCCGGTACGGTACGAGTGTGGTACAGAAAAAGACCTACCCACGCGGGCTGAACGAAGGCCGGACGAAGTCGTAATGAGTAATAACTAGGTCTTAATTACATATTAGCTAGATCACGGGGGGTTATTTGTCGGCATTAATTGAATTGTTTACAGAAATATCACTATTTACTACTTAAGATTAATTAGCCTGACTTGACGTCTTTGTGGAGGATGACATGCGTGCCAATGGTCTTATTATCAGAGATGAATAGATCTCGTGGAGTGAAAATGTAATTGCATTAAACTCCGGCATCGAAATGAGAGCTTTAGGTGCAATTAAAATTACGTTCAGGGGATGACGTTTGTTTTGTACTATTCATTAATTGCATTTGGCGGAACTTGTTACTCAAAAGTAACCAAATTGCATCAATGGACCTGGTAGGTATCAACCTATTAGGTACCTACTAGGTCCAGTGGTCTTATTATGTGCTTTTGAGAATGCCGTGAGGCTAATCCGGTTAGGTTTGCAAAGGAAATGTTTTGGAACAGTACAAGTGGTACAGTTATTTATTAGATGATGCTTATCTGATCCATGGTATAAAGTTATACCATGAAACAGGTTCTGGTAGAACAGTGGATTAGAGCATTACCCCGGTTATTCAAAGGCCACGGGTGCATGTCTCGTAGCGAACCAAATTGCCCGTCCTTCTTCACTTTATATAGAAATAAAATAAATGCATAATATTTGTCAAACCTAAAGTGAAAGATCTTTCTTGAATATAAAAAATACAGTCTGTTCTTATTCTAATGAAAAAGAAAATTTTAATAATGAAATTGATTTCCTTGTTTCAGTATGCCCTTCTATGGACTTGAAGTACAGCACGGACCAGATATGGAAATTAAAGGGCTGTCGAGTCATCGAAGGCTATCTCAGCATCGCTCTGATGGAGCACGCCACCTCCAAGGCCTTCGATAACATGACATTTCCAGAACTAAGAGAAATCACCGATCATCTTATAGTATATAGGTAAGAGTTATTCATATTAAAATTAGTTTAGATTTGTTTATAAAGTTTAAGGTAAGTATTACCAAGTATGACTTAATAGTAGATAGTCAATGGTTAGAAGGAAAGTCCTTTGAATTTGCATAAAAGTAGTTTGCATGAATAAAATCAGTTATCTAAGATAAGGTTATAAATAATAAGAAAACTAAATTAATTTATTTTAAGTACTGATCCATAGATAAATTAGTTACCAATAACTAAAACAATTTTAACAAGTCAAACAATAATGATTAAAAGTATTGTTTTAATCCTATCCTAAGCACGTATTTTATTCAGAAAGATTATAGATATTAATTTTAACTTCTAAACGAAACTCGTGAGTAGGTATTATAGGGTTTTCAGTAAAGCGAGGAATTCAAGCCGTTAAAGACCAATAGGCATAATAATTCGTCCGTTCGTTTAAGTTTAATTACTAAGCGGTTATCGTTTATTATGCTTATGGTACTACATACTTTCATTTTTAAGTTATAAACAAGTGTATCTTAAATAATTAAATTGAATCACACGGCGGAATTCCATTTGAAATAACTATAATTATTTAATGTTTAAAATTTATTTTTGAGATATTCCGCTTCTTTAAATTGTCGTATGATGTCGACACGTGTTTCGCCTACACACGAGGCATTATCAAGACTGTTGACAGCAAAAGAGCAAAAGAGCTTGCACGTTCGAACGCACAAGATAGCGATGAAGACCTCCAGTTGTTTTGTCTATTTGCGAATAAACTAAGCATCTATGATTATTGCTCTGCTCTTCAGGGTAGCGGCGTGATGATATATATAGCCTACTAGTTGACGACCGCGGCTTCGCCCGCGTAGTGAAGTTTTACCGTTCCCGTTTCCCACAGGAAATTGTTCCCGGGATAAAAAGTAGCCTTTGTGTTATTCTGATGTATAAGCTATATTATAAGTAAAGTAAAGTTTCATTAAAATCTATTCAGTAGTTTTATGTGAAAGAGTAACAAACATCCATACAAACTTTCGCATTTATAATATTATTAAGACTAAGATATTCTTCCTCGATAAATGGGCTAACTTAACAAAAATATTTTTGAATTCGAACCAGTAGTTCTTGAGATTAGCAACAAACAAACTCTTCAGTCTATAGCTTTATATATTTGTATTGATTAGTGTATATTTCAGTTGCTTTAATTATTTCAATATTATAGGGCGAGAGGTCTGCAGAACCTGGGCAGAATGTTTCCGAATCTCGCCGTGATACGGGGATTGAGACTCTACAAAGACTACGCCCTTGTAGTATTTGACAATGAAAACTTGGAAGTAAGTGCATTGGTTAAATGTCTACTTTTTTAAATAACGACGTACATTTTGGTGTAGAAATATACCCATTCGATATCAGTGTGAAGCTTATACACAAAATCTTCACTTTGCTTGACTGGAGTGTAGAAGAGAATGCCAAATTACCCTTGTCCGATAAACTGTTTACTAAAAACACCCTTCGTTCGTCGCCAGTTCTACATTTTATCGTTCGCCGATGAACGGTTCGTCGAAAACACCCTTTGCCCTTCGTCGGTTCGCCATATTACAGTTCGTCGCATTCGATTCAGCTCTCGCTTGACCGGCAGGCAGTTGCGAATTTGTTTTTTGCGTCAGATGCAAGCGATTGCCACCTCACTCTCACCTCTATCCTATCGTGAAAATCTTCAATGTTGGCTACCCCTTTTATCCTATTAGATTATTTAAAAAAAAGTCTACGAAAACTGCATTATAAAGGCTTACTGCCCAAATTACAGTTTTGTTACGTCAGTGGTTTAAGCTGTACTTTGAAAATCGAATAGTGTTGATGCGCTCGTGCCTCTATGAACGAAGACCTGAGGACGACGGATTGGATGTTCGCCGTTCTTAAAGAAGCAGACAAAGATGGCAGCATACCGTCCGAGTTATACCCATCCACATCCTTTATCCTTCAAAAAAGTGGAATAACACCTGCCTGCGAGTCTGCACAAAACTCGATCCCCTGAGGTGGCGATGGCGGACAAAGGCTATATCGGGAGTCCTGGAGTTATATTTTTGGGGTCTTACCCGGTATTCCCGGACGTCTATAACCGGAAATCCCGGATAAGATATGAAAAGGAACCGTGTGGTTTTAGTCGGTAGGAGTCCGGCATGGCATCCGTGACAATTTCCACACAAACTAAAAATACTGTATGTGATATTCCCATTCAACTCATTCAAGAGCGTTTGCGGGTTTTAGAAGGCGCGTTTAACTGTTTCGACAGCAGGGAGCCACAGCCTGTCTCTGTTCGTTTCGACATGGTAATGGGGTGGACAGCACTAGTGTAATTCCTCTGGTGTTGCAAGCGTCCATAGCATGAGCAATGACTGTTGCTCTTTCCCTTTCGCTCACGCCCTCATACAGACGAAAGGAATAATAATACCGAGTGCCAAGTTTACGTTTGGCTGTCGGATAAAATCGCATACGCGGCCTGTCAGTTGCATACCATTCGCTTGTACTGATATTACAGTAAAACTGTTTAGTCCCTGACAATTTGGTTGTATGAAATAAATAGAGTAATGCGTCTCTATTAGAGCACGAGTGACATTGATTGCTTGCTCTGTGGTCCCTAGACCCAGTGCCTAATTTCGATCAGGTGGGCCGTATGCTTTCCACCACCTTAATAGTGTGAAAAGGTTGATAAGTACGAGTAATTTCAATTTTTTTTATAAATATTCATCGATATTGTATTAATTAACCTATATATTATTGTCCTCTACAGACTTTGGAGCTGCGCTCTTTGTTAACAATCGTGTCAGGCGGTGTACGAATACAACAGAACGACAGACTGTGTTACGTCAACACTATCGACTGGGCACGGATTGCGTCTGAGAGCACGATAAACATCATTAGAGTAAGTAATATTGATTGGGTGTATGGCGCCCCATCAGGATTTACAGGGTCTAAACGACCTCACCTACAAGTGGTGCACCTGCTGACTAACGGGTCATCGACTTACTAGTAGGCGAGGTAGCGTTAATGCTCATTAGGAATTTTATACCGGCTGATATTCATAAGATGTGGTGGAAGTTATAAAATGCCAATTAAGCTAGACCTCCAAATTGTATAAGCGCCCATACAACTCAAAGGTTATTTGGTATTTACTATGTATGTATGGTGTCTTTTAAACTCTTTTTTTCTAAGATTTTTTTTTATTTGTGCTGTAAGACCACGCTTATAACCAAAATTGACAATTTTAGGTCCCCATACATACAAGTTTATACCAATTAACATAGACCTTTGAGTTGTATGGGCGTTTATACAAATTGTAGGTCTAGTTTAATTGGCATTTTATAACTTTTGGTTCTACGACTCACGGTCAAATCTGTTATGTATTGGTAAAGAACTAATAGTGTTATGAATTTCAGCCGGTATCAAATTCCTTGTGAAAATTAACGCTACCTCCTCTACTATACGGGGTGGGTAGGTCAGACCGATAATAATAAGCCAAATAGTATCGTCTTCCCCGGGCTCCAAATTTGGATAGGGTTTGTAAGAAACTGGAATTACACTAAGATATAGAAGAATAAGAGTAAGTAATATTGATGTTTAAATATATTCTGGGGTCACTGACAAGCTTAGCACCTCTGCCATTACGTAGAAATTACATTGTCCCTTAAATCGTACTTTACTGACTAAATTCTTCTGATGATTGTTAACCGATTGTTCAGAGCAAACCGTATCAAAATCAAAATCAAAAATCTTTATTCATGTAGGTCACAAAGTAACACTTATGAACGTCAAGATTACTGCTTCTACATTTACATTTACTGCCAGATTCGCAAAGCAATAGGTAGAGCCAGAGGAAGAACCTGGCAATAAAACTCATGGCCACTCTTTTGTAACCGCCATTTGACACAGTTTGATTAACATGATATTTGACCAATTATACAGTAAAGAAATTATACAAAAAAAAAAACAAAATAAATGTTGTGTTCATTAAAATTACACTTAAATAGTTCCTTTGAATTTATGTGAGAACAGTCGACTAAACTTAGTTTGCCTTAAATTTAAATAATATTATTTGTAACAATTGCTATAACAGCTATGAGCTGACCAGTCCCAACAGACGGCACCCGTTCACGGGTATGACGCATATATCAGCCATCGCCCTATTCAACCGTATTGTAGGGAACAAGGCGACCCGATACATACGCCACCACTGCCAGGACACTTAGGCGAGCATGACATACCCAAAAACTATACAGCAACTATCATGTCAATTTCAAATTATAAATAAGTCTACATAGTGCTCACACAATAACAAAGTCAAATTACATATAATTATGTATATTAGTTATTACCGGGACTAAACGCAGCCATACCTTTAGTTGCGTGGCGTATAGTGCGGGTAAAGAGAGACTCCTGTTTAAGAATCTTTCTTTCTTCTTCTTCTATAGTTTTTGGGCCCTAGAAAAGGAAAATCAACATTATTTATCATCATACTGATTTCATTATACATTGACTGTCTATTTATGATCAAGGTATCCCCGCATTTATATTAATGTATAGCAAATGATTACATTTTCATTATTTAACAACCTACTAGTCATTTTTAAACTTAACTTTACTATCTTCACGCTGTATCCCTGACGGGGTAGTCAGAGAGGACAGATCGCCAGGCTTCGCGATCCATGCATACTTCTTTCGCTTCTTCGAGATTCATCAATCGCTTCACGCACGTCTGGGTATCCGAGTACTTTTGACCTTTCCGTGTTTTAAACAATCTGCTCACGTGGTCTTCATATGTAAGTCTCGGCCTACCCTGACCTCTTCTACCCTCTGCTTTCGCACAATATATATTCTTCGTCAATCGTTCCTCACTCATTCGTTGGACGTGTCCAAACCAACGGAGCGCGCCCTTTTCCAGCTTAACGCTGACACTTTCATTCAAACCTGCCATATAGCGTATCACTTCGTTACGTATTCGATCGGCCAAGGTAACGCCGCACAATTTTCGAAGTGATCGCATCTCCACAGCATTCAATTTACTTTCATGCATCTGCTGACATACCCAGGTTTCGCTACCGTAAAGCAAAGTTGGCACTAGCACTGCGTTATGAATCGCCAGTCGTGTGTTTACGATGCTTTGTCGCTTTACTAATTGGGACAAAGCGCCGTTAACTCTGTTTCCGGCAGCTACTCGCCGTTCTACATCCGAATTACATCTTCCATCCGCGCTAAACATACTCCCTAAATACACAATTTCATTCACTTGCTCTAGACGTTCCTGGTTTACCCTAATCTCGCATTTAGTTCTTACGGGTTCTAGTATTTGAAAGAGATGATCTTTCAAATACTAGAACCTTAGTCTTACTTGCATTCAAGCGAAGACCCTTACTTTCACACTCCTCTTTCATATTAGTGACTAATGCCTGAAGGTCGGCTTCTGATGGGGCCATGAGCACCGCATCATCAGCGTACAGCAGACAGTTTACTGAAAAGTCACCCAAATTCACACCCATATCACAATCTTTCAACTTCTGCAGGCAACTGTCCAGATACACTATGAACAGCCAGGCGGACATGACACAACCCTGTTTGACGCCTGTACAGACATCAAAAAGAGGTGACACATCCCCCCCTGCTCGCACGCAAGCCTTACAGTCCTTATAAAGCGACTGTATTGCCTGATCTGTAAGCTCTGCTTAGTTTGGAATCAGATGGCGTTGTGTGAGTTTTCACAACGATATTTAGTTATTTTTATTATGTATGTGATCATAATAAATGCTAGACTAACGTATGCATTGTTTATTTGCAGTCAAACTATGACACACGACTTTGTGGGCTGTGTCCGAACGCCCAGGGTCGAGTGGCGGATATTCGACACTCACATCTTCAGTGTCCGTCAGACTCTTCTCACCGTCTGCTGTGTTGGAGTGACAAGTATTGCCAAAAGAGTAAGTATTTATTTAATATATACATTCGCTTATGTGATGGCTGTACCTCCCTCAGTGGCTCAGTGGTAGTGTATGTGACTGCCGCGTTTAGGTCTTTCTAGAACCTACAGCATACACCATCTTTATCTTAGTTTGGGCTAGAAGACGCTCTGTAAAAAATGTCCAACAATATTTAAATTTATTTACATACCTAACGATGAATGCTATAAGGAGAAAGGAACACTCAGCGGTAAAGGAGATAAAGTACTACTAAAAAAGTACTGTTCCTCCACAAATATGTTTTAATGTTGTTTGTGATGTGGTAACGATTCTATTCGTTGCACCATCCAGACGATGGAAACTTGAAGGAAATTGCTCGCAGCTTTCTTTACTGTCAATTATTTAACGATTACTAAACCAATATATCAGTCTACCTTTATGGTTTTAGTCAGTTGTCCTAGTTTCATTCACCAATCAGAATATTTCAGTTAATGTGCTTTTATATACACACGGTTGCGATGGCTACCTACATAGATCACAATACTACACAAGATCTTAGGACGAGATACTCAGGACGTCTTTTTGATTGCTCTTAGCGATAAGGCGAATTGCAATAGAATGATATTATTAATTGATTGATTGTTTAGTGCTAGTTGTAGTAATACTAGCTGATACCCGCAGCTCCTCCCGAGTACTGAAAATTACACACAGGGTAGAGTTAACTAAACTTAATATTAGAACATCGGCTGTAGGTCCACAGGACCATGTTGTTGTTGTTGTTGTTACTGGGCCGTTTCCGCACTTAGCCACTTGATTGGGCCATTGTGCATGTATTCTTCATCCATTCACTCCAACCATCTAAGGCAGTCCCAGAAGGTCAGCAGCCTTTTAAGGCCCTGGCATGCGTCCGGGAGTGATTGCGGCGACTGTAGGATGCGCGCCCGGTCATCTGCTACGCTCCTGCACTCCATGAGCACGTGGTGTGGCGTGTCTTCTGCCTCCATGCATCCTCTGCACAGGGGGCTGTCTGTTACACCTATGGTGAAAAAGTGTTTGTTAAGGGGACAGTGGCCTGTTAAGATTCCTACAATCTTGCCTATGCTTTCCCTATTTAGCCTAATGAGGTTGCGGGTAAATCTTTTAGATATCTCCGGAATCGCCATCTTAGTTTGCTTACAACCTTCGAGGGTTATCCATGCGGTCTTATGTGCTTCTTCAGTGTTTGTGCGCAGCCATGTCTTTATCTGTGCCTGGGGTAGGGGTAGTAATGGTTCCGGTCCATATACTGTTTCTTCTGATCCCCTTTTGGCCAGTTCATCTGCTGCGTCATTTCCCATTGAGTTACTGTGTCCTTTTATCCATTGCAGGGTTACTTTGTTCTTATCCGCAATGTGTTGGAGTGTGTTGTGACATTCCAATATAAGGACCGATGAAATTTCATTATTTTGTAATGCTTGTAGTACGGATGCGCTGTCCGAGATGATTTTAATATTAAAACCACGTAAGTCTCTAGCTGCAACCGCTTGTGCTGCCTTAATTAGACCTACACATTCTGCCTGGAAGATTGTGTTTCGTTTGTCTAAAGTGGTTGATATTTTAATGTTTAAGTCGTCCGAGAAGACGCCAGCTCCAGTTCCGTGTTTGGTTTTGGAGCCGTCTGTTTATATCCTAACTTCATCGATGCCAGAGCTGTCTATAGTTTCAGCGATAAGTTGGATATTATATCTTCGGTCAAAGACGTAGTAGGTACCCCGAGGTTTTGTCCATGGGGGCCTCAAGAAGCGGATATTTCTCGAGAATCTCCTTTAGGACTTTGGTATGTGTTGTTTCTATGTTTTGTCTCCATAGGCCGTTTGATCTTAGTCTTAGTGCAGCTGCTTTTGCCATAAAATTTATGGCCTCCACGAGGCCGGACTTGTCGAGGCTAGAGCCTGGCTTATGGCACAAAGTGTGTGTCCCAGAGTGTGTGTCCCAGAGTACGTGGGACTGACCGATTGCTCAGTGAGGGATTCTCCGCCTTCGGCGGTACCCTCCTGGGGTAGTTTTCCTTTAGTTTGTGCTGCCATGGGTTTCGAGCTATTTAAATGAGACGCATGCCACCAGCCCATAGTGAGCATGCGAGATGTGGGTGTTGGGACGGGATAAAGGAAGAGGAAATAGGGTGCAAGAAGGATTTTAGGGAAAGGTAGGATAGGGTTTTGGGATGGGGTGGGGTTGAGGAGGAGACAACGGCCAGAGGTCTTAGTTACGTTAATTACAGAAGGTATTTAACCAATAACGGGCGGCAATCTCGAGAAGGATAGTCCACTGGCCTTGTCTAGGGGATCTTGGCGACCTGCGCTACTCCCTAGACCATTTGCCAAACCCAACATCGGACAGATGTTGGGAGTTGGGGAAATGCCAAGCACGCACCCGGTTGCTTGATCTTCCCCCTGCCTGTCCACAGGGCCAATAGAAAGGAAGTCTCTCAGGGTTTAGGACAGCCTTTATTGTGAAAGCTCTCAGTCGCTTAATTCTTTTTCCAATATCTTAAACAACTATCGCCAAATTTTAACAGATTAACTCAAATACAATATTAAACTACGTATAAACCGCGTTACAATCCGTTGCGTAGTTTAAAAGATCTAAGCGTACAAACATACTGACGGCAGGATGTGACTTCATTTTATACTGTGTAATGATCTTGTTACAGTATGTCCGTCGAATTGCTCCGTACACGGGTGTTTAGACTCTGACAACCATACGTGTTGTAACAGCGCTTGCCTGGGTGGCTGCAACGGGACGACGAATCAAGACTGTTATGCCTGTTACAACTATTCCTATGGTGAAGGCAGGAACCGAAAATGTGTGGATTCCTGTCCCGCTGGCACGTATCAGGTGATTAAATTGTGCTAGTCTTTAGACTATTTTTTATGTTTTACACGTCAAAATGTCGCAGCTCGCCTGATGGAAAGCAGAGACGACGATCCATGACTAGGGGCCGCTATCCCAGCCGGTAGGGTCCCGATAGCGACCCTCAGGTTGACGGCCCAGAAATATGCCATTTTACGCTTCTCTTAAAGGACCCAGGATTGTAAGGGGAGGGAAACACGTGCGCTGGCAGAGAGTTCCTGTTTTTTCTGTTCTGTGGAGAGTTCCATGCTGTAAGAGACTTAATCAGTGTCTATATACTATCCAATTACGCGCTGAAAATTTTAGGATGGAAGTATGCAATGTAGGCAGCAGTTGAGCTAAATATTAGAGAAATTCTTCTAAGTAGCTGCTACCATTGTGTGTGAAGGTATCCCATCGACCAGGGTACGGTGTTATGAGAAGATTTAGACTGAAAAGTACGTGCTACATGGTAAAGGTGATACACACGACATTCTGTGAAAAGCATCTTGCATCAACTAACTCTTATCTAAAGGTCCTTGTTCATTGTCGCCATTGTAGACAGCGGCGGTTGCCTTCTGACGCCCTTGCATCAGTTTACAGATAAAACTTGCTTTGAGCAAGGAAACTGCGTCAGGATACTTTCACACACTTTCACACTCTATGTAAACTGTTACCATACTGGAGTAAATCTTCTGCTTAATATTTGTGTGAGAGTATTGCGTCTGAACATCTACCGCTAGATTAGTACAGAAAAAAATTCAGCGCAAATCTATTCAGATTAACCGTTTTATTACTAAATGCATATGAAAGCAAAAACAAACAAAAAAAAATATATTTTAAGTTCATCTAGATCTGTTTGTTTTTTGTGTTTGTGACTTTAACGGGACTTTCACGACCAGATAGCTGATGTTATAAGGAGTAATTTAGTCTACATTTTATCCCTCTGTTCCCACAAGAACGGCCACAGTTCGGGTGAAACCGCGGGGCATTCGCTAATTATAATAGTTTTAGCCGCGACCGATGTTGGCCGTCCCTTCCGATAGACTATATTTCAAAGAGGCTTTTTAGTAAGATAGATAAGTTTTTTTTTATGTTACAGTATAATATTAATTAATGTATACTGCCGACAGATGTTTAGACGCTGCGTAACGGAAGAAGTATGTCGCACGACACCGGCTCCAGTGGAGACTAACCAGACGAGCCCAAAGTTATTCTACAAGATCGCTGGCAGGGACTGTGTTTTCAACTGTCCTTTGGGCTATATGGAGGTATTCAAATATTTATTTATTTATCTATCACACCTCCTCTCCGAAGGGGTAGCAGAGGCATAATATATGCCCACTTTCACCATGTGTATTCCTGTCCCACGTAATAGGTGGTAAGCCCATAGCCGTGTTGAAATGGAGAGACGCAGGTTGTGGCTACCTGCTGTTAATATTTTTCAAGCCGCCCATTAGGCCTTCAACTGGGCTTATCGACTGTCATTTTACTGGCAACCGGGACGGCTTAACTTGCCTTCCGAAGCACGGAAACGCTCGCAAATGTAAGTTCCACAAAGTGGTCACCCATCCGAGGACCAGCCATAGTGAAAGTTGCATCAGTCAGTGATCATTTACAGAACAGTGAGTTTGCGAGGCCACGAGCGCTTTAAAATATAATTTATTAAATTTGTTAATTTGTTCCACAGTTTTTTTTATAATGTTATTACGATGAGCATGTAGCACTATTTTTTTAGTGTTCTTTAAACTATCTTTACGTTAAGAATCTTACCATAGGTCAAAACGGCTACTAACATCTTGTGAAGCAATATTGCTTCAATATAACTCTATTCAACATGGCCAAAGGCTCACTACTTGTTGCGTGAGACTAAAATGAATGCTTACGGTGAAATGTGGGCGTAAGGTATGCCTCTGCCACACCTTCGCGATAAAGACGTGAATGATAAGTTTTAAGTTTTTAAGAGCAGTTTAACCTATAGAACGTGAACATTTTTAGTATATAGACTCATAAACTAGTTTTTATACCATCTAAAGATACTACTGACCTCTTGGCCGAGATACAACACTACTGATACTGGTGTCTTGTGCACTAGGTCAAGCTTCGGAATTTATCAATATTATCTATTCATCACTATTCATAAATTCCCAAGCTTCCTGTTCATGAATCAACTATAATGACACGAATATTAATTTGATTAGAACAAATGAATCTTATATAATAATCGTGGTATTGTTATGTTTTATATAATATATTACTGGTTCAATGTACTAACGCTCATTACTTGAATTAATGATTATTAAAGTTGACCCTATTAGTAGTAGGGCACAGTAAAGTGATAATATTGATAGAATGATATTGAAAACACTCCTGCGTTCTGTGACCGGTGTGAACGGATTTGTTAATAAGTCACAACATTATTGATGGAATGACTAACTCTTAGCTTACTTATAGTAATTACACTAGAAAGAGAGAGAAAAAAAAATACACTTGACAAACCACATGCAAATAAAAAAATCTTTTACTTAAAATTTAGGGGTAGTTTTTGAATGTCGAATTTGCTCTGGGTATGTTACTATGTTACATATTAACCTTTTTGCTCAAAATATTATAGTAATATAAATTGAAAAGCAAACAATTAATGACCTTTTGTTTACATCGATAAATGTGCTCTGGTCACCAAGGAAAGGAGTGCAATTGCGCTTGACCGTGAAGATATGCACTAAATTTTACATCGCAATATTAAAGTTCCCGCGCTAAATAAGAAATTTCAATTAGCCCAACATCACTGGGCTGCGACCCGCGTAGCATGATCACTAAACTAAGCGAATCAATAATTATTGTATCATCTATGTCTAAAATCTAAAGACGAGAAGAGAGAAGAGAAGAGAGAACTTCAAACCTCGCTTGCAAAAATGTTAATAAAACGCGCAAAATGAACTGAAAACCATAAACGTACAAGTCGTGTGAGTTAAAAAACAGTGATTTTTAGTTCAGTTTCGAGAATTTTATAACAACTAAATTGGTATTATTCTATATACAATACAATTTCTAATATTGATGCAGGTAGGTGAGCCAGGCAACTCAACCTGTGAACCATGTGAGCCGAACTGCGTGAAGGAATGTTCAGGAGGGACGATCGACTCCGTTGCAGCAGCCGAACAATTTATTGGCTGCACCCATATCAATGGAAAACTGGAAATCTCTATGCGCAACTCTGGGGGTAAGTTTTCACAACTGAACTTTACGGTTATGTTAGGTTACATTAGACTATCCTTACGATTAAAAAAATCCAATAGGTAGCTAGTAGCTACTTTACAGCTTATTGTGTTTGTGATGAGGCCCTACTGTGATCTTTGAAACCTACGCCAGCATCACGTGCAAGCAGAAGTAAAACCATGAAATAAGCCCTGTACCAACCCGTCTGGCCAGCGCATGGGGAAAATTGTGTCCTATGTCTAAGAGTGGCCTATGAGAGGCTAATTTGAAGATCCACTAGGCAATTTTTAAATTTTTAGTCTCTTCAAACATCCAATTGGTTATTTTAGTTTTTGGGTTTATCTTCCTGAGAAACTACTACACTTTAGAGACTGCTTCTCATATAAAAACATGTTTATGAGTGTGTATTTTTTCTAAATTGTAGATAAATTGACTGCACTGGGTAGAATTCGTGAGATCAATGGATCGCTGCAAGTGATACGTTCAAAGACATTGACCTCGTTGATGTTTCTGAAGGACTTGAGGGTAATACGTGGCTTCTGGGATGAAAAAGAAAATAATAAGTGAGTCTATAATTTTGTTATCTATACTATTTAAGCACGTTATAAAGAGGTAAAGTTTGTGAGGTTGTAGAGGGTAATCCTGGATATACGTTGAAAGGTGTATTATATGTAGGTGCTATAGACTAAGATTTCAACTAGATATTTAATTAAAAGCATTTATTCTTAAGAAGTAATGCACTAAGCATTTCATATATTTTTCAATCAATATTTCAGAGGTCACGTGCTGCACATATTCAACAACCCAAATCTGAAGTTATTGTGGGACTGGAAGAAACACGGCAACCTTTCTATCTCAGGTGGCTCTCTGTACATACATTTCAACCCAAAACTCTGCTACAGTCGGATTCTACCCCTCCAAAATATGACTCACGATCCACACTCCAATTTTACGCTGATGGAAGTATCTAAAGAACACAACGGCAACATGGCAGCGTGTAAGTAATCGGTAATAACGATACATATAGTATTTGATTATTACCTATTTCTATTCATTTTACAAAGATGCTCCGTGTATCTTACCATACTAATATTATAAACGCGAAAGTTTGTAAGAATGTATGGCGACTAGCGCCACATACATAGCGAAAAAGCTACCGAACAACATCGACACTTAAGAATCCTACATCGCGCTGTGAGAGTTCTCACGCTGAAGAATGATATATTCAACAGCCCAATATCAACAATTGGGCCGCAGTCCGCCTGCGAGGCGTGATCTCTTGCATGGTTGGAGGATCCTCCCTTTAGTCGGAGGAACATTTCCACCATTCCTCCATAGTGTGATCCCGACGTGATTCCTCCACGAATCGTATATTTGTTACTTTTACGCAAAAACTACTGATTGGATACTTTAATATTCATATACACAATCAGAATAACTTTGATTTGAAAACTTTTTATCTCGGAAACAAGTTCCTGTGGGAAACGGGACGGGAAAATTTCATTACGCGAGTGGAGGCGCGGGCAATAACTAGTATACATTTGAAACAATTTTGAAAAGCAATTTGTATGCTAACTTTTTCTAAATTTAAATTTTAAAGTGGAATACTTTTGTTCTTCAGTCGTAAAGTAGAAAAGTTTTTCAGTCACGAGCTGAACTCGAACCAGCGTCTTCTGGAGCAACGCACCAGTTGCGTTTACCAACTACACAACCGTGACCTGCTCGAAACTGACGACTGACTGAGCTCGTGACTGAAAAACTTTTCTACTTTAAAATTTAAATTTATTAAACATTTACAATGCAGAATCTCTGCCCTTTGGAAGATTTTATCAATTCCTTTAAAGATGTTCCTATAAAAATGTTATATTTATTACCTTAGAATAGACTTAAAATATACATTCCTGCCTACCCCTTCCAAGATAAAGGCGTGACTATATGTATGTATTTAAATCTTTAATAACATATTTTGTTGTGTATATTAGCTATATTTCGTATTCAGGTTACACGGACACGCTACAGTTGAGAGTGAATCAGTTGCATCCAACTGCAGCGATACTGACATGGAATATGTACTGCACTGTGGACTTCCGCGACTTGCTCGGCTACTCCGTCTACTACCTAGCCACCAACGTGAATGTCACCACTTACGAACAGAGAGATGTGTGTAATGATATGTTAGTAAGACACTTTCTGCAATCCTTATCCTTACTCATATTATAAATGTGAAAGTTTTTAAAAAGGATGTATTTCGCAAAAACGGAAGGAGGAAGTTTATGAAGATTTTAAGTATATGCTTCAAAAGACACGTTAAGCCGTTGGTCCCGGTTGCCAGTAACATGGCAGTCGTTAAGCCAAGTTGAATACCTTATGGGCGGCTTGAAAAATTTCATCAGCAGGTAGCCACAATTTGCGTCTGTCTATTTCAACACTATTACGTGGGACAGGAATAGACATGGTGAAAAGTGGGCATACAATATGTATACCTCTGCTACCCCTTCAGGGATAAGGCGTGATAGATGAATAAATGTGAAAGTTTGTAAAAATGTATTGTTACTCTTTCACGCAAAAACTACTAAATGGATTTTGATGAAAGTTTATATAATAAAATAGCTTACACCTCAGTATAACAATAGGCTACTTTTTATCTCGGAAATAAGTTTCTGTGGGAAATAGGCACGGGAATACCTTACCGCGTCATCGGTTGCATGGCATTCTGGTCCAACCGGCGCAACCTGGTCGAAACGTTAGGTAGTAAGTATGTCGATCAGTTATACACATAATCTTGAATTTGGGTTAGATAGCGTTGTGTAAAAATGTCCCACAATATTTATTAATTTATTACTACTATGGTATATGTCAAATTTGAGCCGATTCCTTCAGCTATGTTACCATTTATAAATATAGCTTGTTTATATTTCAGATGGAATGTTCTCGATTTAACGATAGATGAAGCACGCAATGGTACACACGACGATTATAGTAATAACACTAAACTGATCACGGACCCGTGCTCCTACATGCAGCCTGCTTTCTACCCACTATCGCATCTGACACCCTACACACGTTACGCGGCCTTTGTCAAGACTTATACGGCGATGCAGGAGATAAAGGGGGCTCAGAGTTCGATTATTTATTTCCAAACTCTACCAGGAAGTGAGTAGATTTTTTTTCAAGTATACACTAATACATACATATTGTCACGCCTTTGTCCCCGAAGGGGTAGGCAGAGGCATACTATACGCCCACATTTCACCATATGCATCTTTATCCCACGTGGTGAGCCCATTGCCATGTTGAAATGGACAGGCCAATGTATATACACATATAGGTATAATATAATCCTATTTCATTTGTTTGACTATCCATTCAGGATATTAGCATGGCCAAAGTATTAAACACTAGCTGTGACCCACTGTGTCGTCTGTGATATACTCGAACCTCGTAACATCTGTTTAACCAATTTGTAGTATTGACAATATACACGACGACTGACTCGCCACCAGTTACGTGGGACAAAAATGCGTACAGTGAAATGTGGGCGTATAGTACGCCTCTGCCTAACCAATCTAACAAAATGTCTGGTGTTGCAAACGTCCATAGGCTACGGTGACCACTTTCCATCAGTTGGGCCGTATGCTTGTCTGCCACCTCAGTGGTATTAAAAATTAACAATATTGTATGTATATCTACCTGATTTATTGACATTTATTATTATTGCTCTGCTCCTATGAATAACTTGATTTCCTAATGGTGAATGCATTTTTAAAATGGGTTAAATAGTTCTTAAGTTTGTTGAACACAAACAAACAAGCCATTCCTCTTCAAAATATAAATATAGATTGTGTACATGCTTGGTATATACTGAGTAAATTGATATGTAAAATCTGTTTATTAATGGTATCTAGAAATTATAAACACAAATTCAATTGATGGCACAGTACTCATACTGTGACGCAGTGGTAGTGTATGCGACTTCCGCGACTGAGGTCCCGGGTTCTATTCCCGGGTCGGAAGAAATATTTGTGTGATCTACAAATGTTTGTTTCGGAGTTTGGGTGTTTCCTATGTATTATAGGTATGTATTTAGAAATATATAAGTATGTTTATCAGTCGTCTAGATCCCATAACACAAGCCTATATTAGGTTACTTTGGGCTAGACAGTGCTGCGTAAAAAAAATGTCCTACTATATTTATTTGATTGTATAAATTACAAAATAGCTACCTTTGCCAGAACCGAGTCCACCTCGTGCACTATTGGTGGAGACATCTACACATTCAGTAAACATAAGGTGGTATGCACCTTCTAAGCCCAACGGCACAATAATGTTGTATCACATAGAGCTGCAGGCCAATAGCTACAATAGACCGAAGATAATGTCTGGCAATACCAACTATTGTACCAATCGTAAGTATCTAGTTCTTAAATAAAACACTACACAAATACACAAAGACATATTACGGTTGTAAGGGGCCCACTAAGATTTCCGGGCGCCACCAAGGTCTCCGGGGCCCAAGCGACCTTACCTGCTAGCGGTATATCTGCTGAATGACGAACGAGGCCACGACGCAGGTTTCTTAAGGGATTAGGAGGTCAGACGGTAGTTGCTCCCGTCAATACAGCAGACCGAAAATTAAATATATATGCACCTCGCAACCGATAAAATGTGAACCCCAAGCTTGAAACCCGACCCAAGTTAGAAGAAACTGGAAAATATTTATATTGAAGAAGACGCAAAGACTTTTGAAGCCAAACAAACAGAGAGAAACTCCATTATTCCCGTTGGTGATGATGGGATTAGGGTCTACTATTGACAAGCCATAGAATAGAACCAGAATCGCTGTTTTTAACTGTCAAATGTTAGTAGACTATCAAAAATGCAACTGACTAGCGGCCACTGGCGCGGTACGTGTTAGTAGAATTATATCGGCCGACCGATAGAAGTCTATTGGAGTACGATTGTAATAGTAGACTACGAAAAACTGTCAAAATTGTACCGGTGGCTTTCTATTGAGAGACGATCTCGATTCTATTTCGAAACGATAGAAATAGCAAACTCGGCCCCTTGCTAGCGATGCATCTGCTGAATAACGGACTAAGCCACGACGCAAGTGTGTAATGCAACAATGTTGTAATTTATGCTTACTGCTTCGCTCTTCAGGATAGTAGAGTGATGATATATAGCTTATAGCCTTCCTCGACAAATGAGCTAACCAACACAAGAATTTTTCAAATCCGACCTGTAGTTGCTGAGATTAGCGCGTTCACAACCAGACAAACGAAACGTTCAGCTGTATGTATTAGTATATTCATCATATTTACTGTCCAATTTCATAAAATTTCAGCAAGTTCCCTTGTGAACATGATAACCGCAAGCGCGGAGGATATCCAGGAACCGCCCGAGCCGCAAGTGACTGGAAACGTGACCACCGGGACCTGCGACTGCGACAAACCCGCCAAGCCCGGGGTTATCTTCAACTCGCGCATTGAAGAAGAACGACAGGAAACTAATATATTTGAAAATGATTTGCAAAATATGGTAATTTTTCTTCTACATAGTTCTTTAGTAGTACCCCAGTTAGATTACTTGATATTTTTTGTATTTTCATAGCAATTTAAACTTTATCATCTAAACCACAGCGTACAAATTCTTAGCAGTTACTAAACAGCGCGGCCTCATAACGCGTGCGTGACGTTAACACGTTAATATTGCCCGAATGTTCTCGGACCTCCCGCGCCTCAGCTGAATCTCAAATCTCAGTAGGACAGTCCAGTCATTTAAGCAAAGTTACATAATATGAGAAAATTGCTATTCAAAAAGAGTGTGTGGGCGCGATATATTATCATATCATATAAACGCGCCCTTAGGTCCGTATTCCAGAACGTCTCGCAATACTCAATCAATGCTTGAGGCTAGTTTTTGCCTTATAAAATCTACTCTCAAGCGTCGATTGAGCACTGAGAAACGTTCTGGAATACGGCCCTTAGTGTGTATGTGTGAATATTTCCATATGTTAATTGTTTATCAGTCACGCGTTTATCCCCGAAGGGGTGGCAGATGCATATTAAACGTCCACATATATAACATGTATAACTTATTCTTTTTTACTACAAAAGTAAACAAGAATAATAAAGAATAAATAAATATAGTGAGACATTTTTTTCACAGCACCATCTAGTCCAATATAAGCTAATATAACCTTCTAGACAAATCTAGATAAACAAAAAAATTCAAAATGCATACATACCAAAAAAAGGTTCGTTCCGGAGTGTGGGTACTCCGTAACAAACATTTGTAGGGATCACACAAATATTTATTCCAACATAATATGCTATAACAATATTTATTTTACTATTACTTTGTAGGTATACAAAAGGACAAAAAGTATAGGAAAACCGAAAAGTGTATTGAGTAGATTGAAGCGGTCCATAGACCACTCGCTAGACAGCATGCTGGTTAAGATAGTAGACATCAAGTCGCCACAGCAGGGACAGGAGTATATCAACACTACGGACGAAGATGGTCAGTATTATATATAATTTGATATTACAGTAAATAATAATAATAAATATCGTTAGGACAACTCACACAACGCCATCTGATTCCAAACTAAGCAGAGCCTGTAGTATGGTAACCAGATAATTGATAAACATACTTATATATGTCTAAATACGTACATATTAAGGTTAAAACCCAGACACAGAATAAACCATAGTGCTCATCACACAAAGTTTTATCCTGAGTGGGAATCGAACCCACGACCTATTGCGTAGCAGTCGGATGAACTCCCACCGCGCCACAGAGGCAGTCGTAGTACACAGTAGCGATACACTTTCATGATTGTAATAGTTTTTACTTTATGGGCAGTTTTCCTTAAGGTTATGGCAGATGACTTATCAATTTGCAACGAGATATGCGGCGTAGTTTATAAATTAAAGTAGAAGCACGCTTAACACGCAACTTAATCGCATTTTATAATCCTTTGTAATAATCCATAGATTAAACTACAAGGAATTTTTAAATTGATATGGTGCTGTGAATACTGGGCGTGTATATATGTTCAAAACGGCCATCTTACATACATCTTGAATGAAAACACTTGCACTGTTCCACACATAGTAGGGGAGGTAGCGTTAATTTTAACAAGGAATTTGATACCGGCTGATATTCATAACACTAATAGTTCTGTACCAATACATACCAGATTTGACCCTCAGTCAGTCTGGTAGTGGTGGAACCAAAAGTTATAGCCTTAGTTGGCTAGATCTCCATATTGTAAAAGCGCCCATACAACTCAAAGGTCTATGTTAATTGGTATGAACTCGATCGATCGGTTGTACTGTTCCCAGTACAAGTGTTTTCATTTAATATGTGGAGCACGTTTCATCCAGTGCCTTCAAGCAACAGTATAATCAGTCATACATAGATTGCATAACCCAACAATTTCACTACTTCAGATTAACGCAATCCTGACTAACCGTGAGCCACTTTACTTCGAATCTGCCACTCTTACAAACTGCCTCATTTACACTTGATTTCATCCTCAATATACATATATTTTCAATACATCAAAGAATCATCATACATCAATAGGATCATTTCGTTAGTTTTAAGGTTTCACTATGAATATTAGTTTGTACTGTACCAATTTATTGCTTTTGTCATGCTAACCATCTCATCAGGCGCTTACAACTATCATCTAACATTATTTCAGCCAATAATACATGCAGAAACACCGTGCCTTGCGACGATATGGACTCTGAAGGTTACAAACATAATCATATTTGTTTTATATCAAATACGGATGTGGGGTATTGCATGAGTATGAAGTAATGATATCATGGCAACTGTATTTTTTTATTAATAAGTTTATCCGCTAAAAAGACGTCGCCTGCCTGAAGAGATTGACGACGTCCATAGTTTGAGGCCAACTTTCACAGCTGGAAAGACTATTGACATTGGCTCTCAAGTTCACGGTCCTATGATATGCATCTGGACGCTCAGTTTGAGGAACCCGGGGTTGTAAGAAGAGGAGGGAATTCACATGTGCTGGTAGTTTTAAGTTTCTTTGGTACGACAGAGAAAAGATTTTTGGAATCCTTAAGTTCGTGAGAAGATTCTATCTATCTACCACATATCTACCTCTGTGGGTGTGGTATTAAATAAAAGGGTACTTCGAATCTTACCATGGTAGTTTCGGTAAAATGCAGCCAAGGAAGCATTTGTACTATGCCGGCGACTTAAGGATTCTTGTTACATTATGTCCCTATCGAGATCAGTAACGAGCGGACATCTCTTACCCTCAATATCAATCTGCCTAGAAATGAATATTTCCAAAAGGAACAACATGTCATTTATATGAAGGATAAAGAGAATGGGCGGCAATACTGATTGTTCCGTTACCTTAGTATTTACTTGCAAAATGTAGGAAGCGAAACAATTGCAGAGGATCCTTATACGCCACTCTATCGAATGTCCAGACTGATAGCCAAAGACTAACCGTTCTTATCCATAGACTCACCTGAATGTGTTACGTACACTCGGAGATCACCCGTTTACCTTTTTGCTTAAAGCCGCGTAGTACGTTAGCCCCCTTCCAAACAAGACAATTCCGCCGCTCATTTTTGTAATACTACCGTCGGAATGTCTTCAGGGCCACTGACTTCCGTATATCCAGTGACCGTAGCACAGCAAGTACCTCACATTAACTGATGATAATTTCAGATGTTGTGTTACCACAATTGGCGATGGTGGTTGACTGCTAACCACTGTCGTCGACCCCTAAAACACCCCAAGAAATTGCCGACAGGGCTGCTTTTTCATGAGCCAGTGATCCATCAGGTTATCGCAGCGGTGAGTGAAAGTTGGCAAAAATTGACCTGCACAGCTTTGGCCGGTTGGCAGAATCCACGACTCTAGGATGCTATGTAAGCAGCTTACCGAGCCGAGCGACACGCTGCGCTTCTGCTCTCCCGAAAGCCTTCTTGCTGACCTTAGACACTCGGTTGTACGCACCCTTGAGGCTACCTACTTTTCCTCGAAGCCTGATCCAGGTACGATATGCTGACTGTTTTTTGATGAACAGTCAATTCCAACAGAAATTCTTCCCAGTAACCGTGGGGTACATCAGGGCTCCGTCCTTAGCCCCTATACATACCTGTTTATAGTGATGTTGGTCGTACTGTCACACAACATTTAGGTGCTGTTTCAAAGGATGCAACACTGTAGCAGCAAGAGCTTTCCGCGGCAACTGCACTTGATAAAGTAAAATGTTGTCGAGCTACTAATAATGATCGACTCTGAATTTACTTTTGACATACATCTAAACATAGTTCGATAAAAAATTGTATTTTCGTCATCAATTTAAGAAATATTCGTACTCACTAACCGTGGTAATGTGCATGATATTGAAAACAATTTGTAAGAGTGCCGCATTTGCTGATACGGCCCAGTTTTAAGAAGGCTACTCAGGGGTACTTACAACAGTCTAGTCATGCCGCATCCGGTAGGTTATGCTGAATACGCAAACGTAAAAGGTCGTGGCTTGCCGAGGTGGTGGATGACATGCGTTTTGTTGGCCTATGGCCAAAGAGTCCCGTGCGAAGCTGAGGGAGTAGGAAAGCTGACCCGAGGTCAGAAGCTAGAACATCGGACGCGATCGGGATTTAAGCTAATGATATATTACGTAAAATAGAAAGAGTAAATGCTATGCATGATGAAGTAAATATCACATATCTGCATGCCTGAGTAAAATAATAAGTAACTCAACCACATAACATCGAGTTACGGTCGCCCCGACCAATCAAACAGCGTTTATCATCTGTGTGAAGGTGGTAGGGCCAATCAAAACGCAGCCTCACGCCTCGTTAAGCATCTTATATGTCAGCTTGTTACCAAAAAAAGTTAAATATAGAATAAAAGATGTCAATTTGTCTGTGTAATCGATGAGCTACCACTTATTATTGCCATGTTATATTGTATGGCATGTGGGTTGACATGTTGGCAATGATTGCATCTCGTGAAAACAATATGGCTTATAGTGTTAAATGACCTGAAAATCAATGCAAATACTACTGAATAACTCTAGCATTATAATCAGTACCTTAGAATTGTTCGCATCTTGACTAATAGGGTACTGAAAACTGAATAAATAAATAAATATCATCAGTGGATTCTTAGGCAACTAAATTATCTCTAGATTCAGTATAACGTTCGCATCGAAACACGAGGTATAGTCATCTAATAGTTACGTTACTCCTTGATAGTTTAACACGTATAACTCTTACAAACGTATTCGAACAATCGAAGAAAACTTAAAATCATCATTATATGCTAAAAAGTAAGTCAAAATTAGTACCAACTTTTAATGAATTCATGATCTGTCAGAAATTATAGAGTTTTATTTTTTGGTATCTAAGTATGGTTGCTTAGACCATCTATGGCTGATATGGGGTCTAGTATCGTCTGCCAAACCAAAAACATTCGATCGCAGTTGTGCCTCTTGTAATCGCAAACAACATCGAATTAGTCTGAAAACGATTTATTATAAAAATTTCCACTCATTCTATTTAAAACTCATTAGCACAAAAACAAGACTAAAAAGATACGTTTTTTATTTAACTAATAACATTCAACAAATGTGTTATTAAATACCATACCATTATCATTTGTTTTGTTTGATTTGTACCCTTAAATGTCACTTCATTCGCGCGTTCACTGTTCGGAATTCTCATACAAATTATTCTGTCTACTGATTATCTTCGAATTTAATTCCTCCATTTCCATATAAACTTATCCAGTTCGTACTCGTGTATAATAAAGATTTATTAACTGATTACCTAAAATAATTATATAATAGGATATGTCAAATCGCTGTACTTTCGTCTGGATGGCAACACTACCACGCTGTCGGTGGATCACATGCGCCACTTCACTTGGTACACGTTCAGTATATGGGCTTGCCGGACCCAGCATCCCAACGAGAGTAGTGAAACGTATGACGACACTGGGTGTTCAGATCGAGCATTTCAAACTTTCCGCACTTCAGAAGAAGGTATGACAAATATATTCTTCTCCACAAAATAGTTTTGTTGAGCCGTTCGGGTAATCCTACTAATATTATAAACGCGAAAGTTTGTAATTTGTTTCACGCAAAATCTATTAAATAGATTTTGATAAAACTTTTCAATAATATAGCTTACCTTTCAGAATAAGCCATAGGCTAGTTTATATCCCGGGAACAAGTTCCTGTGGGAAACGGGAAAATTTTACCACGCGTGCGGAGCCGCGGGCGTAAACTAGTAACAGATAATTCTCATACAAAGCATATTGTGGAAATACATTTACCGTCCAAAAAAAAATACCTTGAGATTTTTATTCTGCAGTTACACAATATATCTTAATCTTAATAATATTATAAACGTGAATGTTTGTATGGGTGTTTGGTACTCTTTCACGGAAAAATTACTGAATGGATTTTAATGAAACTTTACAATAAATTTGCTTATACATCAGAATAACACATAGGCTACTTATTATCTCGGGAACAAGTTCCTGTGGGAAACGGGAACGGAAAACTTGTCTACGCGGGCGAAGCCGCGGGCGTCAACTAGTTGTTTATAATTAACTCAATAATTTGACTTTTAACTTTAGCAACTTGGCCACATTTAAAGTAACGTATAGGTATTCTTATATTATATGATCTCACGTTTAAATACAATATTTTAGCTGACGCGGATATAGTAAGCAACTTGCGAGCTGAGCTGATAGTATCGAATAAAACTCAGGGGCAAGTAAATGTTACATGGAAACCGCCAATCAACCCCAACGGATTCGTTGTCGCATACACCGTACACAGCTCGCGCATGAATGAGAATGGACAGGTAGGTAGTTCATTGTACTTTGTACTTGTATTATAATAATGAAATTTGTATTGTAATGACCGGTTTTGCCGGCGTCAGCAAATCTTACTATACGAATAACATAGGACTGGAGAATGTATTGCGGCTTGCATCTCGAAAAATCACTAGAATACGAGCCCAGTTTCGCTGAGTGGTCTTGAAAGAATGGAATGAGCATCTTAGGTAAACGGTCACATAGGGCACTCTAAAATCGAAGCGAAAAAAAAACTTATAATCTGATATGGGAAAGTGTCTGGAGAGTTCCCAAGGTAGTGTCGCTTACTAGCTGACGCAAGTCCTCGCTGGACTTTGGAGGCATGCAGCTTAAAATACGGCGAAAACCAACTCTCGAGTAGCACCATAGTTCACACGCTGGCAGACTACCCAGCATGAATGGAACAGCAACATTGCCATTTTGTTAGGTAATGGTCTGATCCCAGCTTAGCGCTCGTTGGGCCCTTGTGTCTATCACCTGTTTACCGAGCCGACTATTCATTAAGAATAGATCGATCATGCTTCTCTTTCACTTACATATGACATTGATATTTGATATGGTTAAACATTTGGTTCGCCACAAACAAATCCTTTTCCTTACAAAATGCCGTCGTTCACCCTTTTGTCTACATACTTCTCGAGTACCGACGAGTTACCTTGCACTTCGTTTCCACTTACGGCCATTTCGTGCCTACAGTGTAGGTTGGCACACTTTTCTCACCGGCGGCGACAACACGCCTTAAGCTCATTGCCCATCCTAGTGGGACTCATGTCGAAGTAGTATTTGCAGCGTTTATTGTCGGCTCAAGTCCGATATATCCATCTCACTGTTATCTTCGGTGGAATGAAGCAAGACTGAAGAGTTTTTCAATAAGGAAAACAACAAGGCTCAACTCGACTAAATTATCATACAACTGAGGCTAGGGCCGCTCATAAAATCTGCAGTAAAGTCTTGGAATATATTTTTCTATCAAAGACAAGTATCGCTTTTACTTCATTGTGAAGAAAAATAACTATAGTATAAAAATCATATTATGTAAATTTTCTAAAAGATACAGTTTGTAACTTGTCTATTCTTTGAAGTTACTCTATAATGTGGCAAATAACCAGTCATGTGTTATTATTTACAGACATCTGAAGTACGAGTACCCATATGTGTAACAACAGCGGAGTATGAGGCTAACGGACAAGGGCGTGTTCTCAACGATCTGGTTTCTGGTAACTACAGCATTGCAGTAACGCCCATAACCGTCGCCGGCGCAGGAAACATATCCTACATCAATCCTCCGATCTTTATACCGGTAAGAGGTTTAAAAATACAGAGGAATAAGTAATAAAATGGCGGTTGAAGTGATGAAAATCAGAAAGAAAAGACAGACAGAGTACATTTTATTTCTTTAACATGTATATGTATATATTTTCATAGGCATTTAGTGAAAAGAAAAATTAGGAATTACAGACAGACACTTAAATTTACGAGACATATATTTTGTTTCAGGAGAAAGCTGTCCCCTCAAGTAGCGATTGGGTCTGGGGTTTAGTGGGGGGTTGTCTGATTATGATCCTATTCTTGGGAGGGGCTATCTGGTATGTCCGCCGCGGATTGTTACCGAACGCTGAAGCCAACAAACTATTCGCGAGTGTCAACCCTGAGTACGTGTCTACGATGTACGTACCGGATGAGTGGGAGATAGCGCGCTCTAATGTTGAGTTGGTCAGAGAACTCGGTCAGGGATCTTTTGGAATGGTGTGTATGCATATTTTTACGATTTTTTTTGATCTCGTTATATAGCGGTTAGACAACAGTTGATTCGTTTACACACTATTTTATTATTAAATTTCAGGTATATGAGGGTATTGTGAAAAATATTGAAAAAGGAAAGTCTGAGACGCGATGTGCTGTCAAAACTGTTAACGAACATTCTACCGACAGGTAAATATTAATAATTGATTGTGTATATGACACTGGCAGTGAAATACGCACCACGATAGAGTAAACTTAACATGTCATCTTTTGACTTGCGCAGAAGGAAGGGTCGGGGACGTAGGTCATTTCTTCTGGGATTCTTCTGGGAGGGGTGATTGGCCTTACTATGCTACGCCGACCAGACAGGCTGGTACAGGGTTTTGATTTGAGTTCTCCTTCTCTACACCATCGCCCGTTACTCAGCTGGTGCACCACTTGCAGGTGAGCTTGGCTTGCCCCCCGTACACCTCAGTAGAACTCCATCGCACCCCTTGGGCCTGTATAACGCATCTAAAGTATAATAATTTAAAGAGGTAAAGTTTGTGTCATTGGAGAGAGTAATCTCTGTATTTACTGGACCGAGCTTTTTAAATGATATTAAGACCAATATTCTAGAGGAGTATATTGGAGCATTTGTTTATTTCTTAATATTTTTGCAGTCCTGTTTTTTTATTTTCAATTATTTACTTTTACTGTAAAAATCTATAGAAATCGTAAAAAGCTTGCTCAAGATTATTCGCAAACGGTGTGTCTGACAAATAATGTTTTCCGCCCCGAAGTTTGCTTAAAATACAGCATTTTTAATGTATAAACTGAAATAAAACCTTTGTAAGCCATAATAATCTCTATGGTACGCGAATCCCGGAATGGTGAAGGTGTTGCTGTGCCACTAGTTGACGCCGGCGGCTCCGCACGTGTGGTGAAGGTTTTCCGTTCCCGTTTTCAGTTTACTTGTTCCCGGGATAAAAAGTAGCCTATGTGTTATTCTGATGTGTTAGCTATATTATTGTAAAGTTGTATCAAAATCCATTCAATAGATTTTGCGTGAAAGAGTAACAAACATCCATACTTACAAGCTTTCGCGTTTATAATATTATTAGGATTGACGGCCGCCATTTGTGTTTCTCCTGTTTTTACGATTTCTATGTGAAAATCCATTTATGTTATGTTCTGCTAGGGAGCGTCACGAGTTTTTAAACGAGGCTTCGGTGATGAAGGCATTCGACACGTTCCACGTGGTGCGTCTGCTAGGCGTGGTGTCTCGCGGTCAGCCCACGCTGGTGGTGATGGAGCTCATGAAGCTCGGCGACCTCAAGACGTACCTGCGCTCGCACCGACCTGACGCGGAGTCGTCACTGACGCGCAAAGGGCCGCCACCGGTGCCACCCACTCTGCACAATATACTGCAGGTAGCTATTGTGATAAGATATAAGAGACATTTTGTCAATAGGACAATTTGCTAAAGCCACATTTTTTAAAAGGTCAATTTACGAAAGTGACATTTTGCGAAAGGGTGTTTTAGCAAAGTAAATGTTTTGCGACTATACATCACTGGACAACGTTGGGTGTAAGGGGCCCCACCAAGATCTTCGGGGCCCAAGTCAACCTCCCGTGCCAGTGCGTGCACCTGCTGATTAACGGACGAGGCTCTGGCGCTGGCTTTCCCCTCTGGGGTTGGGAGGTCTGAGGGCGTCGCTCCCATAATAGCCACCCGCCGAAACAAATAATGAAAAGAAGTAAAAGGAATGCTGCTAGGGATAGGGCGCCGCCGCAAAACGGCGCGCAGGAGCCCCGCCCGACTCCTGTGGCAAGTGGGCTAGGGCTGCCGTGTGTCGGGCCAGCACGGCTAAAGAAGTTAGCCCCAACCCGAATCCGCTTCGCATCTTGGAACATTGGCACGCTGACTGGGCGTGCGGTAGAGTTGGCCGAAGTACTCTCCAGGCGGAGGGTGGACGTGGCGTTCTTGCAGGAGACTCGGTGGAAGGGCAACAGAGCCCGGCCTTTGCAGTACTCTCTGCTGTACTACACGGGTGCGCCTGGTGGGGAGAACGGGGTGGCCGTGGTGCTCTCCGAAGGGCTGCAGAGCGGCATCTTGGAGGTGAAACGCTGTAGCGACCGGCTTATGATCGTGAGGGTGCTTATCGATGGGATTATTACCCACCTGATAAGTGCCTACGCGCCACAGGCCGGTTGTAGCGACGCCGATAAGATGTCGTTTTGGGGCCAACTCGAGGGAGTGCTTCGGAGCATTCCGTTGTCACAGGGAATCGTTTTGGGCGGCGACCTAAACGGTCATGTGGGTGAGGGGTGTGAGGAGTTTGAACGTGTTCATGGTGGTTTTGGATACGGCACCCGCAACACTGAAGGAGAAACTATCCTCAGAACGTGTGCGGCTGCCGATCTGGCCATTGTGAACACGTATTTCAAAAAGAAATCCGAACATCTCATCACCTACAAGAGCGGGAGGCGTACAACTCAGATCGATTTCCTACTCACTAGGCGACACAGCATCGGCAAGGTGGCCAACTGCAAGGTCATACCCGGTGAGAGTCTTACTGCACAACACCGTCTCCTTGTCATGGACCTCTGCGTGAAGCCTAAAGGCAAACGCATCGAGCGGTGCCAGCGCCGCATCAGATGGTGGCTGCTTGATGAAACTAGGTCCCAGGAGTTCGTCTCAGCTGTCGGTGACAAGTGCACCGACACTGAAGGCGAACCAGTTCAAGATTACTGGGACAAAGTTCAGGCGGCCATCCTTGGAGCGGCGAAGGTGGTGCTCGGTGAGTCTAAGGGTGGACGCAAATGTGACAAGGAAACTTGGTGGTGGAACGACGCAGTCCTGAGGGAGACCAGGGAGAAGAAAGCCCTCTTTAAAAAGTGGCAAGCGACCGGATCTTCCGAAGACCGCGACGCGTACAGGGCTGCCAAGCGCGCCACAAAGAGAGCTGTAGCCAGAGCCAGACGAGACCACTTACAACCTTTGTATGATAAGCTGGAATCGTCTGAGGGGCAGAAGCTCATCTATAAGCTGGCGCGCTCCAGGGTCAAAGCGGCACAGGATATATCCAAGTGTCGCTGTGTAAAAGACCCTGAGGGCAACCTGTTAAGCGAAGACCTCGCGGTAAAGGAGAGATGGCGCTCGTACTTCCACGAGCTGCTTAATAAGCAGCATAAAGAGGTGCAGCCTCCGGACCTCCCTCCGAATCAAGGACTAGTGCCACCGGTAACGCCTGGAGAAGTCCTGACTGCGCTTCGCCGCATGAAGAATCGGAAAGCTGTCGGACCCGATGGAGTCCCCATCGAAGCCTGGAAGGCGATGGGTCCTCGCGGTGTGGGCATCTTAGTAAACCTTTTTAACCGCATACTCCTCAGCGGGCAGATCCCAAACCAATGGAGACTAAGTATTATTACTCCAGTCTTCAAAGGTAAGGGGTCAGTGCAGGAGTGCGGGAGCTACCGCGGTATTAAGGTAATGTCCCACACCATGAAGATCTTCGAGAGGATTATAGACTCTCGGATCCGGCAGGAGTGTACTCTCTCGGAGTGTCAATATGGGTTTCGCCCTGGTCATGGGACCACGGACCCTGTTTTTGCCCTGAGGGTTGTCGCAGAGAAATACAGGTCGAAGAACACGCCTCTGCACTGTTTGTTTCTAGATATGCAGAAGGCCTTCGACTGTGTTCCTCGTGCGATGATCTGGTGGGCACTGCGGTCCAAAGGGGTTCCAGAGGTCTATATTGACACTATCCGGGACATGTACTGTGACTCCGACTCAATGGTTCGGACTGCTGTTGGCGACACGAAACCCTTCCCCATCACCGTCGGGGTACACCAGGGTTCTGTCCTTAGTCCGCTTCTGTTCAGTGTAATATTAGACGAATTGTCGGACAGCATCAGAAACCCGCATGAGCAGCCTCCATGGTTGCTCATGTATGCTGACGATATTGCGCTGGCAGACGCGGACAGGGGCAGATTGGTGCGACGTGTAAAGGCGTGGAAGGAGACGCTTGAGAACGGTGGTCTGAAACTAAATGTGGCGAAGACCGAGTACTTGGCACTAAACTCGACAGATCCCACATCCGTCCGCATAGGTGGTGATTTGGTCGAGCGCACGGACCAGGTTAAATACTTGGGATCTGTTTTTCACACGTCCAGTGACATCGATTGCGATGTCAAGTCACGCATTGCTGCCGCGTGGGCCAAATGGCGGGAGATGACCGGTGTCATTTGTGACCCTAAAATGCCGATCCGGTTGAAGGGACAGGTCTACAAAACCATTATTAGACCTGTCCTTTTACATGGCAGTGAGACGTGGCCGATATTGGAGCGACACAAGCAGGAGCTGCGTGTCACGGAAATGAAGATGCTGCGGTGGATGTGTGGAGTCACGCGGATGGACCGCGTGAGGAACTCTCGCATCCGCGGCAGCCTTCACGTCCGTGACATTGCAGACAAGTTGCAAGAGTGTCGCCTTCGTTGGTATGGTCACGTCTTGCGGCAACCGCCAGGCTACGTAGGTAACAAATGTCTGGCCATGTCAGCCCCGCCGGGTCCCGGTAAGAGGGGAAGACCCAAGAAGTGCTGGCTTGACGTCGTAAGGGATGACATGCGTGCCAATGGTCTCACCACAGGGGATGCCGACGACCGTGCGAAGTGGAGGAGAAAATGTAGGAAAGCGGACCCCGGGCGTCGCGAGACGCAACTGGGACAGACGCTCGGATGATGATGATGATGATGACATCACTGGACAACTTGTGACACTCGAACACTTGGCTATATGCAGTGTTACTTTACTGCCGGTAAATTGAACATGTCTTGTATAAAAAAAGTAAAGTAATAACTTTACTTTAGATGAGATCGCCGTTTCTAATTCCGTATTATATTATTTTTTTAAGTCAAACCGTTTTATGATTACTCTATCTCACGCTCTGACAGCACACATGTTGTTACTGTTACTATCCTCATACAACGCCGGGTTCTTCAAGCAGAGCGTAATGAAGCCAACTTGAGGGCCACTGTTTTGTGGACTGTGAGACTTAATTTGCTAGATGTTGCCATGGCTTTCCATTAGACGGGTGGCGTCTTTTTGGCGGGCTAAATATAAAAAAAAGATAATGAAAATACGTGGCGCGGTGGGAGTGTATCCGACGGCTACGCAAGAGGTCGTGGGTTCGATTCCCACCCAGGATAAAACTTTGTGTGATGAGCACGATGGTTTATTCTGTGTCTGGGTGTTTTATTAATCTATAATATGTATGTATTTAGAAATATATAAGTATGTTTATCAGTTATCTGGTTACCATAGTAAAAGCTCTGCTTAGTTTGGAATCAGATGGCGTTATGTGAGTTGTCCCAACGATATTTATTTATTTATTGACATTTACTTTCGGAAGATACTAGTTTTTTTTCATCGCTTGGCAGTAAATAAGAATTTTCTTTTCCAGATGGCTATAGAGATAGCCGACGGCATGGCTTACTTGTCAGCCAAAAAGTTTGTGCACCGCGACTTAGCGGCGCGCAACTGTATGGTCGCTGAGGACCTCACAGTCAAAGTGGGGGACTTCGGCATGACCAGAGACATTTACGAGACTGATTACTATAGGAAAGGCACTAAGGGCCTACTGCCCGTGCGATGGATGAGTCCCGAGAGTCTGAAAGACGGGGTAAGTTATGGTAACAATAATAATTCAAACTTCTCTTGAAAAATTTCACTGCATTCTTATGACGGATTTTAGTTTACACTGAATTCGTTATTTGATTCGTTTCCGTGGATAAAAAGACACATTATCCTTTAATTTAATTTTATCAGTTGTCTAGACAACTCCAATGACAATCCATGCCACAAGCTTTTATTAGCTTACTTTGGTTTAGATGGCGCCGTGTGAAAACTGTACCACAATATTATTTATTTTATATCAATTTGTTCACAGTTTCTGCGATTCGATTATGGAATATATGGAATAAATAATCGAAATAAGACGAGATCTTAATCAGATTTGCATAGATGTTTAAAGGATATATACATATTCTACATCGATAAATACATATAGATAAATAGTATGTGTATTAATCAATCAATCAATCAATGGTCTCCCCCAATTAACGACACAACACACGATCCTGTCCCTCCGCATCCAGTGCCTTCCTGTGACCTTTACCAAGTTGTCGGTCCATCTGGCGGGAGGTCATCCTATGTGTATATTAAATAAAAAACTAAGATGTGGTGTCGTGGGACACCAGGTAGGAACGAAGCTCCTTCGGCTAATGTAGAATCGACACAATTTGCAAAACTCTTGTTTATACGACTTTCGCGCCTGCGCACGTCTCATTTAACGGTTTTATTCCACGGAATTTTTCTTACGGTTTTACTATCACATTTTTTTCAGTTCGGTCGCGCAGCAAAATCCCTATCTCCTTCAAGCCTGCCATAAGGAACTTCGTTCCAATAAATCTGTCATCATAATGTATATTTTCTTAATTCTCAGGTCTTCTCCAGTAGTAGTGATGTGTGGAGTTTTGGTGTCGTCTTATGGGAGATGGCGACGCTAGCAATGCAGCCTTACCAGGTGAGATATAGACATATTAGATCCCTACAAACAAGCCTACAATGTTATCTTCCAGGCGAAAGTTTAAATGCACTAAGTGTATGAAATTAGAATCTTTGTTACATAATCGAAAGTAATATTAATTTTAATTTTAGCGCGAATATTTAGAATCATGCCTTTTGCCGTTAAGGCGAGGTTATTTTATTTATTAAATATTCGCGCTGTGTCTCTGACGGGGTAGTCAGAGAGGACAGATCGCCAGGCTTCTCGATCCATGCATACTTCTTTCGCTTCCTATATATTCATACATGCGTATCTTTGTATCCGAGTATTGTAGACAATCATAATTTAACAATTTTTGTACACAATAGCCAAATATGAAGATGAAAAGACCTATAGAATAGAATAACGGTACTGCTTATTTGTCAAAGAAATCTCTTCCAGCAGACCGGCGAGAGAAATTCATCAAGAATTAGTTTTTACGGAAAATTGTTGCATTTGATAGCGCCCCGTTTTGTTTTTATAGATATACTAGCTGATCCGCTCGGCTTCGCCCGTGACATAATTCGAACTCCCGTCGCACCTATTTAATCCCGTCGCTTATAAATTCTACAATAATGCATTAAAATTTGCCCGATTTGTCGACATTTATGACTACTGCTCCGCTCTCCAGGAAAGAAGCGTGATGATATATAGCCTATAGCCTTCTTCGATAAATGGGCTATCCAACACAAAAAAAAATTTCTAATCCGACCAGTATTTCCTGAGATTAGCGCGTTCTACCAAAAAGACAAACAAACAAACTCTTCAGCTTTATAGTATTAGTATAGATACAAGTATTTATTCAAGACGTACGTATGCACAGGGGCTGTCAAACGAGCAGGTGGTCCGCTACGTGGTAGAAGGTGGAGTGATGGAGCGTCCGGAACACTGTCCCGACCGTCTGTACGAGTTGATGCGTGCCTGTTGGGCTCATCGGGCTTCCTTGCGGCCCAGTTTCCTACACCTGGTAGCCGACTTGGCACAGACCGCGCAGCCTCACTTCCGTCAGAAGAGTTTCTTCCACTCGCCGCAAGGACAGGAGATGTACTCGCTGCAGCGGACTACTACGGGTGAGTCACGCATACGGACACAAGACACACATAGACTGGCAGACAATTATAAATTTTCGATAATACTAACAAACACATCGCGGTTTAAAATGTTATCCTAAGTTAGTCTGTTTCAATTCCTGTTTATCTGCCAGTGAAGTCCCGTTAAATTGGTACAGCCATTCCAGAGATTAGTCAGAACAAATAGATAGACAGAGACACATTTTAAACATTGATTTTTAAATATCGTATATACTTACAAATGCATTTATTAAAAACCTGTTAATGTAAAGTTACAAGCAGACATTTCAATTTCATTCAACTGTATAAATTAAATGCAACATGTATAAAACAAATTCGGATTGGTTCGAATACTTACAACGAAACGTAAGAACGGGTAGGCTGATATTTATGATGCATTCTGCTATTCGGTGTAGAGATAGTCTCTAACCCGAATAGCAGAAACTGTAAAAAAAAACGATAAATTCCTAAAAAGAAAAAAAAAATATTACGGGTTGCACTCCGGGAGTGCCGACAGAAGTGAAATATAATTAATTAATCATTTATTTATCTGGACGCGTTCGCGGTTTTTCACTTCAAAATTTGACCGGGATCGACGTTAATGATGATGATGATGATAAATAAAAATTACTATTTTGAAACCCAATTACTTTAAGAAAAAGACTAAAAGAAACCCGAAAAGAGTTACTTCGAGCCGGATTTGAACCATTGACCTATAGATTTCAATTTATAACCATATACAGTCCACCGCTCTACCAACTGAACTATCGAAGGTTGATAACTGAGTTCGAAATTATCAATCTAATACTTCAAACCGTCTTGAGACGGTGTCGCAAGTCCAGAGATTTTATCTCATCTATAAATATGCGTTTCGCGCTATAAGAAGTTTTCACTTCAAAAAACTTATCATATTTCCACTACTTTCCACATAAAATAAAACCTGAAAGTGTTGTACCTACATTTTTTTACTCATGAGGAGTTAGATATTATAAGACACTGGGCACACATCTTAATAACCCAATCAGTGCCCATTTGTATAAAAACCTTTATTAAATATAGGTTTTGGCAAATATGTATAATAGACCGCTTTTTTTTATCATTATGGCCGCGTAGAGAAGTGTGCCGAGCTGCCATCACGCTAAGAAATTGTAAGTAGCGGGCACAGATCTATATTTACGATAAAAGCGAACGATAACTTCTTTATAAACCTTTATCATTGATCAAATCAAGTAGCATCAAAGTGATGCTAGACGCTTTGTTCTTCAATTGAAAAGATTTGTACAAATTACATACGAAAAATCGTTTAAATGTCGGTATTATAACATTTATAACGCTTGTGTACCGTAGTTTAGACTATCTTAATGTAGGTAAGGGCTTACGATAGCTATAAGGTCAAAGGCAGAAAGACATCACCAAAATAGCAGACAAAGCGGACACGAGTAGGGTTAGAGCGTATAGTCAGCAAGAACAAAGAATACTTCAAAATTTTAAATTTATTCCTCATTATGTGGTTTGCTATGAATTATTCGAAGTGGAGATATTGTAGTACTAGTTGACGACCGCGACTCCGCATGCGTGGTGAAGATTTCCCGTTCCCGTTTCGCACAGGAACTTGTTACCGGGATAAAAAGTAGCCTATGTGTTATTCTGATGTGTAAGCTATATTATTGTAGTTTCATCAAAATCGATTCTGTAGATTTTGCGTGAAAGAGCAACAAACATCCATCCATACTTACAAACTTTCGCGTTTATAAAATTAGTAGTATTATGCACTTAAAATTTTGTATTACAAGGTCTGCCTCGGTGGTGTAAGTGGTAATGTAAGCGACTGCCGCGCTGATGTCCTGGGACCTGGGTTTGATTCCCGAATCGGAACAAATATTTGTGTGATCGGCAAATGTATGTTTTGGAATTTAGGTGTTTCCTATGTATATTATCTAGATCCCATACCATAAGCTTATATTAGCTTACTTTAGGCTAGATGGCACTGTGTAAAAAAATCTTGGTACTTAGCATCTTTTCTTACTGACTGTACCATTTCCTATGACACCATGACGTAGGATCCGATTGGTTCACCTCGAATGCTTTGCGTGACATTGCGTTTTGTTACTACTCTTAAACGGAGACATGAGAAGATACGTTTCGTTTACAGAAGACGAACAAGAGCCGCCGGAGGTGAATGTGGGTGCCGTGGCGACCGGTTCAGGGTCGAACCTGTTCGGCGTATCAGGGCGGCTAGCTTCGTGGGTACGCGAGCTGTCTTCTGTCCGCTCCAGGGCTTCGGATGACGCTGCGGCGGAGCCCCTTCAGCCCCTGCAGGGGGCGCCGATCATGTCCATGGCGAGCTGTAACGGGACTGTGCATGCACCGTCCTGCTAGCCCCCGCCGACCCCCATTATACAAGTACGCTGGACTAAGTGTTTTCTGACAGATAAAGCCGACTGTAGCGCCACTACGGGCGTCTCCGGAACTAAAATTGACATTTGACGCAGCGGAGTATCTCTTGTTTGTTGTTGAAAATGAAATGTGACTTGTATAATGAAGGTCAGCGGCCCGCCCCGGACCTACCAACGTATCTACCTCAAAGCTACGACCGGCATTTAGCAGTCGAGCGCCGTCGTCGGGGCCGGCGTGTTGTTCGTCTGAACATTCGTTTTCATATCAAGATAGTAATATTTTTGCTGGGACGATATATCGAGTGTGTCGAACAGTTTCGACGTCAATCCTATAGGTTACCTCGACGTTATTATATAGTTGTAGAACGGTGTCACTTTTGACATAGCCTATTAATGTTAAGTTTATCCTTTAGAATGTGAGACCTGTAAAGTTTTTGTGCGGGTGAGATCGTGTACAAATTATTTTTTAGTTGTTTCGTTGTCGTTGTAGTTGGATGGTCGCGCGTCGTTCTGTAGTACGTATGTTATATCACCTGTTCCGATTGATATAAAATACCGCTTAAAATACTCAAGTAGACCAGTATCGCTTCTTGTGAAGCGTATTCATATATGTCATTATTGTTTTTTTTATCTCATGTTATTATGATTTATTCCAAATATTCATTTTACAAATTAACCACCAAAGATTTGGAAACTAAACCTCAAAAAAAATCTTTTTTTTTTAATTTTTATACCTAATATTGACATTTAAAATGCTGATGAATTCTGTCTATACAGGGTGTGTATAAGTAATTATGATTCTAAATAACTAATTGAATCAGGCGTTACATGGCGGAAATCCATTTTAAAAATCTATAATTATTTTTGTTTTTAAATGTTATTTTTGCAATATTCCGCTTTTTTAGAATGTCGTACGATGTCGACACGTGTTTCGCCTACACACGAGGCATTATCAAGACTTTTCAAAATATACTGCCAAACAGTTTGGCTGTTTGGCTGCCAAACAGTCTTGATAATGCCTCGTGTGTAGGCGAAACACGTGTCGACATCGTACGACATTCTAAAAAAGCGAAATATTGCAAAAATAACATTTAAAAACAAAAATAATTATAGATTTTTTAATTATGATTCAGTTGGATCACAAAAACTATTTTATTTTAATATTGCCACACATGTTATAGTGTAATTGTACAACCTGCTAGGTCAAATGTATATTTTGAACAGTTCGTATGTAGAAACATACAAATGCATGTACTTAGTACGAGTTAACTATATATTTCGCAATAATATTCTTTAATTACTTATAGAGCTCTGTTTGCAATATTCTAAAATCATAGTTAACTCCCAAATTAATGTATGTATGATGTTTAATATGTACCCCATCGATTTAAATGCAATAGTTTTATAGGCTACTATTGTTATATAGGTCTATTATATGATTCTTATTTTTGTGATGGAATCAGCAAACTATTTAAGCCTGGCCACAAATATATCTTATAAGACTATATACGGTGACTTTGAATTGGTATACAGAAACCATATTTTCTTATTTAGTAATTAATAACATTTCAATTAGAAGTTCGTAAAACAAGCATGATGTTAAGATGTTTTGTGTTTTAACGGAAATTATTGTATGCCTGGACAATTTGCGTGATAAATTTAGCAATAAGATTAAAAAAAAACACTAAATAAAATAAACTTTCTCAACCTTCCTTCCTTACTTTATAATAATTTGTCAAAAGCAATAAGGTTTTGTTTTAACTGACGTCTAAGGAATGTAGGGTGACCATACAATTTATGTACACACGCTTAAGTAGTTTAAATTTTTCCCACGCAATAAGATAAATTGGTTCTTGTATACTAAAGTCATTGTGTATTTAAAATGTTACTGACACTATATAATTTGTGTAACGCGAATTTGATATGTATGTGTATTTGTATATATCATATACTAGTACGATAGTGAGGTGCATAAAGTCGTGTAAGAGAATTGTAAAAACGTTATCATGTATTTATAAAAAAAATATTGTGTTCATATCGTATTCCCATTTAGATAATGAAGAATATCGCTGAGTTAGTTTATGAGTATATGTCCAGAAATACAGTTTTTGTTTCAAATGGTAGTTTTGAAAATGAGATAATTTTAGTTTTAGTATTATTACTTCCATGCAGCAGCGACTCAAATTACGAAGTATGAGTACTTGACCGTTTTTCAAAATTCCTTCACTTATTGAAATTAAAAATAAATGTCAAGGCCCTGACGGAGCCGGATATATAAATTTCGACCTAAAAAAAGTTATGGGCAAAATACCTATCGTCTTTGGAGAAAAATATGACTTCAAATAGGCATTTAAAAAAAAAAATGTTTTTTCTTAACTTTAATTGAATATATTAATTTAAAATATTTATCAGCTTCGCTCCAATATGTTGCAGCGAAGCCTGATGGCGGTGACCTAGTTTAAATATTTCGTACTAGCTGACTAGCGCAACTTCGCAAGCGCCACTTAAGACAGAAAAACAGGATTTTTTGACAAAGAATTTTTTTATCCATCGTAATTATATTTTTTATATAAAGCATCCTATGTTAGTTCTAATACCTCCCAAGAATATGTGTACAAAGTTTAATGATGATCGGTTAAGTAGTTTTTGCGTGAAAACATTTATAATATTAGTAGGGATGTACTACGACCATGTCCATGAGTTCGCTTCGTGTCTTTTGACGTCACAGCTGTCATTGACCCCACTCCACACGTACTTATATATAAACGTCTCTATTTTTCAAAATATATAAGTCAACACCCAAATCTCTGTTTACCAATTTATTTTCTAATAAATAGAGCAACTGTAAGGTACAAGGTGATATTCTTCATTAATACATATTCTTAATTACTAGTTTGCCGTGGTTGTTCAGTGACATAATGTTAGACTTAATACTGTAACTACATAGTTCCTTTATTGATTATGTTCACATAGTTTTGCGCAGAATATACAAATTGTTCACTTTATTAATTTTATACACAAATAGACACGTTGGTAAATGAATTCGACGGTTCTATTTCAATCTTGTACAGGTGCACGTCTGTACGTGGAACTATAGATATACATATTGCTGACGGCAGTATACTAGTTATAATATTGACTATGACGCTAGCTACATAATTGTAATTAACGGTAAAAGTGTAAACGATAAGATATACACCCAACCAAAGTTAGAGTCCTATTACACGTTAGCGCAGTTGACACCAGAGCTCGGGCCTGGTATAGGTAACTCGATTTTTAACTGCACATGGAAGCTACAGCCATATCTTAAAGCAATACTATTTCATTACCACTTCCATTCCGTGGTCCACTACTAGGTGACCTCCCCCCGGCTTCGTCCGTGACATACTTCGAACTCCCGTCGCACCTATTTAATTCCGTCGCTTATAAATTCTACAATAATGCATAAAAATTTGCCCGATTTGTCGACATTTATGACTACTGCTCCGTTCTCCAGGGTAGTAGCGTGATGATATATAGCCTATAACCTTTCTTGATAAAAGGGCTATTCAACACAAAAAGATTTTTTTAATTCTGACCAGTAGTTCCTGAGATTAGCGCTTAGCAACATATTTTGTGATTCGTTTTTATATATATATATAATTAATTTAAACTTTGACAGTGTTAATCTGACCAAGTTGTAGTCCTATATTCTGAATACATAACACTAATAACGTCGTGAAAGTTAATGTAATATTACAACAATGAGATGACGTCACACGAATGTTCCCCTAAGTAATTTCTCCTGTTTTTACGATTTCTATGGTTTTGCTCACGTGATCTTCATATGTGAGTCTTGGCCTACGCGGACTACCCTCTACTTTCGCATATTCTTCGTTTTTACGAACCAACTTTGTACGTAACCAAACCAAACCGCAGCACACTTTTTTCCAGCTCAATGCAAGTACTTTCATTCAACCTACTAAATTGCGGAAAACAGAATGTTAACGTCAGGACATTAGTGTTCTGTATTAAGAATATCCTGACGGTCGACAACACGGTCCGCTTTACACTGTGAAAGATAAAGTAATATTGATATAATATTGCTTTAAGAGGGTAGCCCATGTTTATAATTTATATGAATGAGTTTTGTCAAATAAACACAAAAGAATATAGTTAAAAAACAAAACAAAAAGGCACGCAATTTTTTTTTGCAAATTATTGCTTTGACATTCAGGCCTTGAAGTCCTCTGTGCAAATTTTCAAGTAAATGTGACATTCTGGACGATTCTGCCATACACATACATACAGGTCGAGCTATGGTGTAAAAAATGGTGTTATATCGAGGTGTATGCATTGTGTCCACTGCGCTTACTGTAACCGTTAAGTGGTAAAAGGGTTTAAACGAGTGCCTTTAGACATCCAGCCTTCTTTGCTATGCAGGTTTGTTGTAGTCTCAGGAACTCACCGAGCAGTGGCGGCACTCGCGACTCGCATTTCATTTGTATCTGTATCTGAACCTGTGTTTGTCGTAGGTAGCTCACGCTAGAATATTTTAGCTAAAATTTACTTATAATAAAATATATAATTTTAAACACGATCATAAAAAACCTGTGCCACGGAAAACCTAAGCGGCTCGGTCGGCTGTGATACGGGCGGTGTAATAACGAACGGCTTACCGATAGTATTTTATTTAAGGCGTCGGCCATCATTTATTGTGGATCGGTGGGTGGTCGACTCGGATTAAAAGTAATGTAGTGATACGTCAAGTTACGCAGAGGGCGACTGCAGCTAGTATTCTTGTTCGTGTTACTTCGGGGCACAAGGCACGTCGCACACCGGACCGAACGTTCAGTGAAAGCGGACGAATTCTAATTCGTTCCAAAATGGTTTCGTGCACGAATGATTGCATAGTGCCTTTTGCTCAATTACGAGTAACGTCGTAGATAAGAGGTACCGCGTAACCGAAATATATATTAGTGCTGTAACTTATTTCCATGTTGCGTTTGTCGCAAACATTCCAGTGGAGCAAGACAGACAGAGCCCCACCAAACCAAACATGGCTGCACTGGAGTGGAGTGCGAAGTAAGCTAGCGTAAGTGCACGTTCACACAGAAGTCTGTTTTATCCAATCCGTCATGTACACACCACATTTACAAATGATCTGCACGCTTTCTACCTAACGAAAGCTACTTAAATAAAAAATCATTCTCTATTCTTATCTTTATCCAATCGCGCTATGAAGCTCGTTTCCGTGGGTTATTTCGTGAAAGAGAATAATTATAACTAGGTTTTGAAATTTAAAATAATCGTTTCACTGAAGTTTCGTTTAAGATTCTGAATAACCGTATAATGGAATGTTTTCACAGGATCAAACAGGATCGACAAAATTGTCGTATTGTAATTTTTTACTGGTAAGAACATTTACACAAATTACAAACTCTATCGCCTAAATGAATGTACGATGAAACAGAAGTGTAAAACGGATCTGCGTGTGAGCGTGCAGTCGCAGTTGTACCGACGGTGGTTCGCGCCGCACTCTCGCACAACGTTGCCTCACACAGCGTTCTTGCGGGCACGGATACGTACACGTGCATGTGCACGGGCACGATCGTGCCTACTGCCAAACGTCTGTTACTTGCGCTCTTATTTTTATCAGTATTTGTTCAATTGTGATTATCACTTACAAGGCAGTTACAATTACCTCATTTTAGTAATTATATTTATGCGTAAATTATGGACTGATAAAATAATTTCCAAATGATTTTCTCGTGTGAATTGTGCGAGTGGTTTTGTGTGAGTGTCGGGGTAGCGTTGTGCTATATGCTCAATTTAGATACGATTTCACCAAACGATTGATATAGTGTACAATTTTATATAATTAATTTAATGAAAACCGAGTACCTATTGATAATTTTAATATTTATATTAATAAAAACGTTATAAAAAATAGTAAAATATAGTTTTCAATATCGTTGCATCCTTCGTTTGAAATATTTCGTGATTTTCTCTAAATAAAAACTGATTTCGCAATTTTCATAAATTTGGCCTTTTTAATTTTCAATGCCTTCACTCATCTATAGCAAGTTGGACCCGGGGTTTGTTAACAATTTTTTTGAGAGGTCTCCTAGGTATAACACCTGGTACCCTACACTCGCACGGAGTTCGTTCTGTGTAGCGCTTGAGCATTACAGCCAGTAGCCAGAATGCGATGTCATCATTATCTTTAATCCTTTTTAGAAACTTTATGTAGTGTTCTGGAAGGTTGTGCTGTTCAGCTCCTATGATGAGTATTTGTTTGTAGCACCACGAAGGCCACCGCTCTACGGGCATAGCGTCGTGATCACCCCTCGGCAGTGGATATACTTTTCTCATATACGTACGACATAGAAAATCTTCCATGTACGGCGTGTGGACTATTACATATTTTATGAAATAGCTTTTTTCATCCACCCGCTTTTGGCTAAAACATTTTGAAAATAGTTTACTGTTTGTCAGTTCCACTTTTCTGGGTCTGAAGTGACACACCAGCTGATGCACTTACTGACGGAAAGACGATTCTCTGGTGCAGCCTATATAAAATGGGAGAGGACACTCGAGCCTAGATTTGATTCATCTCTACATCTATATTTATTAGTGACCAGAACCCTCGCAACCAGCACACGTTATAATTATTACAATAAATGGAAACAATAGCTTAAGAATTTTATGTAACAAAGAGTAAGTAGGTACATTATATTATATCTTAGTAATTAATTTGAACAAAAATCTTACATTACAATATAATTTATACAAACAAATGCACAAGGGCCGTATTACAGAACGTTTCTCAATACTCAAGATATGCTTAAGGCTTGTTTTCGCCTTATAATACTACTCTCAAGTGTTTCTTGAGCATTGAGAAACGTTCTGTAATACGGCTTTAAGATTACTACACTTAGACCACAATTATTATATTACGAAAAGAAACTTACTCATCAAGCGAAACCATGTCGTCTTTGTGTAACCTCCATATAATGCCCCACGTTTGGGCATTGGCGGTGGGCACTATTGTAGCTATTGGTCCTCCCCAAAATTGAGAGAACCTACTGAAATCTAGTCTGAAATTCTAAGAAATAAAGACTTAAAATGAGTTGGCTACGTCCATCAAAGAACCAATGACTTATGGAGAAGAGAAGAGAAGTCCTAGAGTGAACACAGTGACCGTGCAAACGAAAGGTAGGAGTGGGTCGACGATATGGAGTAAGAGGAAGAACTGGATACAGAAGGACTGTGCGATACGGCACTGATTAGGAGTGACTAGGGGACTTTAGGCTGATTTTATTGGTTTACATACTGTAGGTAGGATAGCTTCACATTTATACCTTCTCCACCTTTAAAATAGCATGCAGATTGAAGGTAAGGTACTTACATCAAGCCGGGCTATGGAAACAAATTCTGCTGTTGGGTTAAACCACTTCACTCTGTACCCCAACAAATTGGCGCCGTAAGCGAAATATAAAAATGTTTTTGGTTTGTAAATGTCGTGTTTCAACATTTTTGTAACAAAATCATTATAAAAGCCACAACTTATCACATTTTGCTGCTTTCACATAGAATAGCAAAGGTGTGATTATCTACTGCGATCTACTGACTACTATGTTTATCTCTATGGAAAAATAATGTAGGTATCTACATAGAGGTACATACACTAGACTGGTATTTTTCCTCTTTGGGTGTAAGCCTACCATTAACCTGTATGGCAATAATTATAGAGGTCAGTGACAAATCAAACCTATGTGAAACACTACTCATTGGCGCTCATTGGAGTAGCCAGGAGATAGGGTACCAAAGAGTAAGGTACTAAGTATGTAGGGTACTAAGTAACCTAAAGAGGTACCAACGGTAAGTACCCAAAGGTACCTCCTAAGGTAATAAATTTTATCTTAATTCCTTACAAAGACGTCTGGAACGTCTTTTTCACAAGTAAATTCATAATTAATCATTTTTTCTCACCAGGTTTTCGTACTGATCAAAGCCGTAGACGACACATCTCGCTTCGATGTATCCTCCTGGGCTAATATTACATACCTGCGAGAATATCGAACGCCATTTATCGGCCGCTAGTAATACGCAACCTACGCAGGAAAATATCTGTGCCTGGATAGTTCATTCTTACTGCCTCTGTGGCGCGGTGGGAGTGTGTCCGACTGCTACGCAAGAGGTCGTGGGTTCGATTCCCACCCAGGATAAACCTTTGTGAGATGAGCACGATGGTTTATTATGTGTCTGGGTGTTATTTATCTATCTATGTATGTATTTAGAAATATATAAGTATGTTTATCAGTAATCTGGTTACCAGAGTACAAACTCTTTTTAGTATGACTCGATGGCGTTGTGAGTTGTCCCAACAATATTATATTATTATTCTCTTTATTAATTAAATACACATATAAATTACATTTTTAAATACACGATTTAAAACAAATCTATTTAAAAATATAAAAAATAGTATCCCACCGGTATCGGGTACAGGGACCAAGTTACCGGTGATCAGGGCTGCAGAGACAGGAACTTTCCCACAATACGTGCCGTGCCCAGGAGAACCGCCTTCTGCATCAAGCCCTTGACCCAACTGCCTAACGCGAGCCTCTTGAGATGTTGGTCGAGGCTCTTGGCAATCAAACCCTGGGCCGATACGACTATCGGAACAATAATCGCAGAATCCACATCCCACATGTCGACAATCTCGTGAGCAAGGTCCAAATATTTTATTTGTTTATCCTTTTCTGCTTTTACGAGATTCTCGTCATGTGGTATAGTTATATCAACGATTAATGCGAGGCGCTCTGACCGATCTATTACCTACCTACTATATCAGGCTTATTGGCTACAATAGTCCTGTCAGTGATAATAGATCGGTCCCAGTACAACGTGACGCGACCATTTTCTGGAACTGGGTCGGGCGCATACCTATAATACGGTACCTCTGAATCGACAAGATTATTTTTTAGTGCAAGTTGCTGATGGACAATCCTGGCCACTTGGTTGTGTCTATGCAAATACTCGCCGTTGGCAAGACGAGAACAACCAGAAATAATATGTCTAAGAGATTCGCCAGGTAGGTGGCACGCCCGACACATGTCAACCGTACCATCTCTCAGAATATACTTCCGATAGTTATTCGTAATAACAACTTCGTCTGTAATTGCACAGACAAAACCCTCGGTTTCTCCAAATAGATCACCGAAACGTAGCCAGGAAACAGATGCCAATAAATCTACATCGGGCCCATGTAAGGCCCGATGAAATCGTCCATGCAGCTCTTTACTCTGCCATATCTTCTTGCGATCATCAGTCCTAAGTATTACTGGTTTGCGCCAGTTCTCTTTGGCAAGAGCGAGTGGGGTCAGTCCGTTATCTACTGCTACCACATCTCTATGCATATCCACGCTAGTATGAAGAAAATATTCTCTAAGGTTGCATATCTCACGGTTACGCAAAATCTTGGCGTTTAAAAAGCCGCGACCTCCACACTTCCGTGGGATATACAACCTCATTACAGACGAACGTGGGTGATGCATCCGATATGCGGTTAACAATGAACGGACTTTCCTATCCAGGATGTCTAACTCAGTTTGAGTCCATCTAAGTATGCCAAAGGAGTATACTAAGACTGGCATGGCCCACCCGTTTATAGCGCGCACCTTGTTGCCGCCTGATAAAAGACTTTTTAGTACTTTTTTCAGGCGACCTAAGAAACGATCTTGTAACGTTCGTTTCATGTCAGTCTCAGTAATACCCAATGCTTGCGACATACCGAGATATTTATAGGTTTCAGTCGCGGAAAGGGACCTAAGTTTTGTGAAGTCTGAAAGATTAACTCCTTCAGATTCCACAATCCGCCCCTTCTTAACATGCATGAGACAGCACACTTATCTACACCAAACTCCATTTTGATTGAATTACTAAAAGTTTCTGTAACCTTTAGTAACTCAGTCAAATGGGATTCAGTGGAGGCAAATAATTTCAAGTCATCCATGTAAAGAAGGTGCGACACAACTTGACCTCCTCTCCGAAACTGATAGCCTAGCCCTGAATCCTCCAGTAAAGTACTGAGAGGATTCAGTGCTAGACAAAACCATAAGGGACTCAAACTGTCACCCTGAAATATACCCCTCTCGATCTTGACAGATTCACCATTCCCAAGAACCTGACGACATCCTGGATAAACAAGAGCCGTTCTCCATTGCCCCATACATGCCTTCAAGAAGGTGCACAGAGTTGTATCAACTTTGTACAACTCTAGCACCCTCAACAACCATGTATGAGGCACAGAGTCATAGGCTTTCTTGTAATCAATCCAGCATGTCGCCAGATTTCTCCGGTTACGGCGGACCTGCTGATTAATGGCCATGTCAAGAATAAATAAATATAAATATATAAATATCCATCACGCCTTATCCCCGAAGGGGTGGCAGAGGAATATTATATGCCCACTTTTCACCGTGTGGATTCCTGTCCCACGTAATAGGTGGTGAGCCCATTGCCGTGTTTGAAATAGACAGACGCAGGTTGTGGCTACCTGCTGTTGAAATTTTTAAGCCGCCTATAAGGCCTTCAACCAGGCTTAACGACTGCCATTTTACTGGCAACCGGGACCAACGGCTTAACGTGCCTTCCGAAGCACGGAAACGCTCGCAAATGTAAATGCCACAAAGTGGTCACCCATCCGACGACCAGCCATAGCGAAAGTTGCTTACCTCAGTGATCGTTTACCGAACACTGAGACCGCGGGGCCACGAGCGCTCCTCCTTATTTTCAATATACCCATATTTTACTCTCAAAATAGATGTAAGAAGCTTATAGACCGTAGGTAAACAAGTTATCGGTCTATAATTTTGAGGGTCTGTGGTACTACCTGATTTATAGAGAAGGTGAGTGATGCCTAAGGTCATAAAAGATGGAAGCAACCTAGACTCAAGTGATGTTTGAAAGCAAGATGCCAAACAATCATGTGAGCTATGGAACCATTTCAGCCAAAAATTGTTCAGTCCGTCCGGCCCAGGTGACTTCCAATTGGGTAACGAACGAACTGCACTGGCGATGTCACTAGACGTTATCATTATTGGTTCCATGGTTGGAATGGACTCACATGACAATCCGACATCCCGCATCCACTCATCCTCAATATGACTAACAGGCGCCGACCAAATACCTCGCCAAAATGAATTTGTGGCTTCAGCATCGGGCAGGCACATGAGAATCAGGCTGCTCCCATCTTCTATACACCCACCTCTCGTTTTTTTTGGAACTAACGATTTTGAGTATAGCGATCTACTCTCTTCCTGTATCGTCGTATACGATTTGCCCACGCATAAACTTTCTGCTTCAGGTGGTCAATACGTTCTGTGACCCGTAAAGAATATTCGCAAGGATCAATATCAGTCCCTGCGAACGCCCGGGTCACAAAACGCATTACTCTCGGGCGTGAATTACCCGACCTGAAGCAACACAGCTTGCCAATGAGCACCCTAGTCTCGGCGATACGACGCTCAATTCACGGTACAGATTTTGGTCGACTATCTGATTCAAATTGGGTAAATTTCACACCAGCTACCCGACAAACCGTAACAGCCGCACAATACAGAATTGAGTGCGCATCACTTATATCTACACAAGTGGCAAAATAACTTGAAAAAACCGAGTCCAGGGCACACACTACTTAGCGCTATGTTCTTTTTATGCGTAGGCAAACGCGGCAGATGTGGGCGATGCTTAGGATCAGTAAATCTATACTCATTAATCGTTCGTTCCAAAGTACTCCTTAATTCATCACTGTACTGGGTACTTAATCTAGTAACAACATCATCCAGTACTTCATCAACAGATTCAACACGCTGTACGTCATTAAGCGTTTTATTAATTTCACTAGGTTGAGACGAAGTAGGGATGATGTGGTTACATTGAAATTCAGAGCGGAGCCTCTCAAGTGCGGCGTCATCCAACATGTGACAGCGTTGAATGGCTCGCACCTGATCCGACAGCCGTTGTGTCGAAACGTTGACAGTTGGTTCTAGTACCTGAAACAAAGGCAGCATACGAACACGGTACGCAGTGAGATTAATTCCTCCCTCTGTAGCCGCAAAATATGCCCGCATAACGTTTTCATTCATAGACGAAGTCCATCGTATGCGGTGCACATTACCACCGGCAGCGGGGGCCCTAATCGAGGCCGGTGGGCCTCTGGGCTCCAAGCACGTCGGTGGCCGGCGCCTCCCCTGCCGACGTACAGGTGTTGGCGAAGTCGAGGGGGGAGAAATACTCGTCGCTCGGTGACGAGCTCAACGCCTCAGCAACAATCGGCTCCGAAGTTTCCATGTGCTGCGAGGCGGAGCTATGCGACGAGTCCGGTGGTGTTGTTAGTGCATTCAGTGTTTTAGCTCTTGTTAGCATAATATATTTACATACTTAATTTTCGTAGTGATATAGTTTGACATGACATTAATTATTATTATTATTAATTGTACCTACATAATGGTGTAAAGTAGTAGTAGTAGGTAGTGTACCTAAATAAAGTGCTAATAATTCATTATTATTTGCCGAAACAATGGATAGGCCTGTGTTGATTTTCTACAGTTTTATAGTAAAATTCAAAATACAAAATTTACTGAAACAATTTTGTAAAAGTTCTAATAATTCATTATTATTTGCAGAAACAATGGATGGGTCTTTAAACTCACTAATTAAAAATTCGATTCTCAATGTATAGCCAAAGAAGTAGATGAAACAAGTCAAATAGAATGCCTCTCTTTAAGCGACCCTGTGCTATGTGGGCGCAAATTAAATTACAAGCCAAAACAAAACAACTCCTTAACAATAATTAGTTTCAACATCAGAAGTGTACATTGTAACCTTGACACTTTCTTGGCTTATATTTCTGCTATGGCTGTGCCGATAGATATAATAGTCCTTTCAGAATGTTTTACAGAAATAAATAAACTGCCGCCAAATATATCTGGTTACAACACATATTGGACCCGAAATAGTTTAAACAAAAATGACGGCATAGTAGTTTATGTACGACTCGAAATCGGCTCATTCGCTATGGAGCCGTCAATAGTCGAGGGCAATTGTTTGGTTCTTACGATTGAACCTGATTATACAGTAGTGTGTTCTTACCGACCACCATGTTTTGGAAATCCTAGATATTACTTGGAGTCGCTCGATAAAGTACTTCAAAATGTTCATACAAAAAATCTTATTTTTACTGGCGATATAAACATCGATATTTTACCGGTATGCTTAGAGTACTCGTCTCATAGCTATTTGAATTTAATGGCTATGTATGGTCTCCAACAAGGTATCATAAAACCAACGAGGATGGGAAAAACATGTCTAGACCACTTCATAGTTGGAAAACAGTGGTCTTCAATCAAATCATAATTGATCATCATCATCATCCGAGCGTCTGTCCCAGTAGCGTCTCGCGACGCCCGGGGTCCGCTTTCCTACATTTTCTCCTCCACTTCGCACGGTCTTCGGCATCCCCTGTAGTGAGGCCATTGGCACGCATGTCATCCCTTACGACGTCAAGCCAGCACTTCTTGGGTCTTCCCCTCTTACCGGGACCCGGCGGGGCTGACATGGCCAGACATTTGTTACCTACGTAGCCCGGCTGTTGCCGCAAATCATAATTGATCACTCTCCTATACTATTACTCATTTACCATTCTACAATAGTTAAGAAGAGGAACAATAGTTAAGAAGAGGAACTATAGTTAAGAAGAGGATAATGTCCAATAGAGTGGTTACGAATTATAAAGCTGTAAATGAGTCGAAGGAAGACTGGACTGATTTATATCACACTTCCGATACAAATACTGTTTCACAAATTTTAACAACAACGTTGCATAATGTCATCTCGACTAACTCACAAACAATTACTTTATCAAATCGGCATAGACCATTAAAACCATGGATTAAACAGGGTGTTGTGAAATGTATAAGAAGGCGTAATAAGTTACACAAGGTTGCGCTCCAGGACACGAACGATACACAACAACTTCAAAAATGTATAAAGTACAGGTATACATGCAATCAAATAATAAAAATTTAAAAAAAGAGTAACTTTTACGCGAAAAAATTTCAAACAGTCAAAGGTGATATAAGGGAAACATGGAGGACAATAAAAGAAGTGTGTGTGAAGCAAAAAAACAGCCAGGCCGATGAACTGCTGCACATCGAAGAGTGGGAGCCTTGAACACTGTCAATAATTTTTTACTAGTGTTGGAGGTGCGCTGGCGGGTCGCTTGCTTGAAATGTTGGACAAGACAGAGCAAGAACTAGCACGAGAGGCCAGGAAAGACAACTCACCGCTAAACTCCATGGCGTTCACACCTACTGACCCATGGGAAGTGAGAGGTGTAATTCTTGGCCTCAAATCGCATAGTGCTCCCGGATGGAACAAAATTACTACAGACGTTCTGAAACAAAACGCCTCAGTGCTTAGCCCACCTATAACTTATCTGTGCAATTTAAGTATGGAAACGGGTATCTTCCCCACCATGTTTAAGTTTGCAGTGGTTTGTCCGATTTTCAAGTCAGGCAATAAATGTGAGCCTAACAACTACCGCCCTATCTCTCTTTTATCAACACTTTCTAAGATACTCGAAAAAATCATCAACAAAAGACTAATTGCGTATCTTGAAAAAAATAAATTTCTTAGTAACAATCAATTCGGCTTTCGACAAAATAATTCTACTGAAGACGCCGTACTGAAGCTTACATCTGCTCTCGTATCGTATTTGGACAAAGGAGAGAAGTGCCATTCCGATTTTACTAACCCGTCTGGAGAATGATGGTGTAAGGGGAGTGACCTTAGAGTGGTTCAAAGATTACCTGTCCCACAGAAAGCAGCGTGTTAGGGTGCAGAGTCATGAAAGTGATGACTCCATCTGCAAATATGGCGTGCCCCAAGGTAGCACACTCGGTCCATCGTTATTTCTCATTTACATAAATGAACTGTGTAGTGCTGTTGATCTGCCAGGACTGCAACTATTAATGTATGCTGATGACACAGTCCTCATATCACATGGTTATACATGGGATGCTGTATTTGATTTGACTGGAAGTGGACTCGCTAGAGTAGCTGCCTGGTTGGAAAATAGCCTGCTGACTCTGAATACCACAAAATCAAAATACGTCTGCTTTACTAAGACAGCAGCTGGACAGCCCGATGCTAGCAATATCCTACAAATTCATACCTTCCCGTGCAACGGAAGAGCTGACCATGACGCCTGTGATTGTGATGCTCTGCTGCAGGTAGAATCAATAAAGTACCTTGGTGTTACAATTGATGAACATCTGAGATGGAACACACATCTAGAGACCACAATAGGTAGGATTAGAAGGCTGATCTTCATTCTTAAGAACCTTCGCTCTATAGCCGTCACTACACTACTTGCTCAAACATACCGTGCATTATGCGAATGCCTTCTCAGATACTGTATATGCGCTTGGGGTGGAGCGGCGAAATCTCTTATAAATCTGGAGAGGACACAACGTGCAATTCTGAAGATGCTTCTCCGTCTACCTTATAGACACCCTACAAATACTCTCTATGAAATAGTAAATGTCTTATCTGTAAGGAAGTTATACGCATATAAAATCTTAAGATTCCATAAAAAAACAGTGCCAACGCTACCTGCACAGCGTAAACGAGTGGAACGCTTCCCTGCGCCATTATTCAAAACTAGTTTTGCGCAAAGACATTACAACTTTCTGGCTCCGTATATATATAGACAATGCAACAAAATCAATAAAATAACTAAATTAAATAATAACAAATTAAAGAAAACGATAATAAATTGGTTGGAAACAATGAATTATGAAAGTATGGAAAGCTTTTAACAGTTGTCAATTGAATACACCGTACAGTCTCATACACCACGCTAACACACAAGCACTAACAAGACAAACGAAAATACACGCACGCATAACACAAATACACACGCACAAACAACACATTTACACATACTCGTACGAGCGCGCACACGCATACACGGCATCCAAATGACACGTACTGTATACGCCCCATCTAGCAACTGTGTTTAATGACTGTGTTTCTAGTGGTACATTTCCTGATTTAATGAAACACAGCAAAGTCGTTCCCTTGTTCAAGGCTGGCAGCGCTACAGAGCCGTCTAATTTCCGACCAGTGTCAGTGCTGCCAACTTTGAGCAAAGTATTTGAAAAAATAATCTTGAATCAAATGCTATCCCATTTTAATAGTCATAAAATACTCCATGCGAATCAATTTGGGTTTACGAAAGGGCGCTCAACTTCCGATGCTGGTGTTGAGTTATAAAAATGTATTCATGAAGCTTGGGAAGACAAGCACGATGCATTAGGTATATTTTGCGATTTATCAAAGGCTTTTGATTGCGTTCAACATGAAACGCTGTGCAAAAAATTACACCACTATGGAATAAGAGGCAAAGCTCTCGACCTTCTGTCTTCATATTTGAACAATAGAATACAGAGGGTCGATATTAATGGTACACGTTCTGTAGGATCCATGGTTACAATGGGTGTGCCGCAAGGCTCGATACTTGGGCCATTCTTGTTCCTCATTTATATTAATGATTTACCATTTTATGTAGGGGACAGGAATAGGATTGTTTTGTTTGCAGATGACACCTCATTAATTTTTAAAATTAAAAGACAATTAGATAACTATGACGATGTAAACAATGCAATTGCAAGAGTAGTTCATTGGTTCAGCTCAAATAATCTTTGCCTTAATGAAAATAAAACTAAATGTATAAAATTTTCTCTACCAAATGTAAAACAAGTTGCGGCCAATGTTCAACTGAATGGACAAGTGTTAGAGTTTGTAGAATCAACTGTGTTCCTAGGTATAACTATTGATGCCAATTTGCAGTGGGGCCCACACATAGAAAAGACAGCCTCTAGATTAAGTTCGGCTGCATACGCTGTAAAAAAGATCAGGACTCTAACAGATGTGGATACGGCTAGAATGGTTTACTTCAGCTATTTTCATAGTATTATGTCTTACGGTATTCTCCTTTGGGGGAGTGCTGCAGATTTAAATATTATTTTTGTTCTACAAAAGCGGGCTGTACGCGCTATTTATAATTTGGGCCCCAGAGTTTCTCTCCGAGAAAAATTCAAAGAAGTAAATATTCTAACCATACCATCACAATGCATTTTTGCCAATCTTATGTATGTCCAGAAAAATATATCACAGTTTTCTAAACTCTGTGATAAACATAATATAAACACTAGAAATAAAAATAATCTTTCAGCCCACCACAGTCGACTACATAAGATTGGCGATTCTTTCCAGGGTAACTGTATACGCTTTTACAACAAGCTTCCCTGTGACCTGAGAAATTTACCTTTAAATAAATTTAAAAAGTTTATTAAAAACAAGCTTTGTGAAAAAGGTTTTTACTCAGTTACAGACTATTTGCAGGACAGGGACGCCTGGAAATGATCTGCTGGCAAAGTGAAATAATATGAAATTGTAAATAGGCCATCAAAAAAAAAAGCCTTCCTAAGTTTCTTGCCGGTTCTTCTCAGGTGGGCCGCGTTCCGAACCGGTGGTCGCTTTAAATATTTTAAATAGTGTATGACATTTTGTAAGCGCCGTTAAAATGGTCTATGCAAAATAAAGATATTTTTATTTATTTTTTATTTTTGTACTCACAAACAAGATATAAGGTTAAACACTTACCATAATAGTTTTTATGATGTAACTTTTATTTTGTACAACTGACATTAAACTGTCATTACTGTGTAATCATATAGAGGTATATTTCATATACTGACTTCTGCAACACAGTATTAACTAGCGCAGGAGTCAGGGGTTCCATCATCAAATATGTAGAAAGTTTATATGTCAATGAAGATTATTATTATTATTAAAAAAATGGTTATTTGACAGTCCGGGTTCATAACCTCTACTATGTACAAAAAAAATAAAACGACAAAGAATATTTCTCCTGTTTTTACGATTTCTACGGCCAGACGTGCATGCATGAAACAGTTAATAAACCTGCAAGAAGAAATGAAATATGCAATGATCGCGAAGCCTGGTGATCTATCCTCTGACTACCTCTTCAGGGATACAGCGTGAAAATAGTTTCTAAATACTGACGTGAATAAAATACTTATTTAAAATTAAAATTTATTATTTTCGTATATAAGGAATATTTACATACTTATTTGGACTACTAATCTGTGTTTCCACAAAGTTATCACAAAGCCCCTTGTAGTGTCCGTTAAAGTCTAAGCCCATTTGTAATGAATAGGTAGGTACAAAATTGTATCAATAAGTTTTAAAATACATTCATTATCACTTTACACATTCAAAATATGTAAAAACATATCAATTCTTACTTCATATTACTAGATTTTATGTAGGTTTTCTATAATATGAAGCGCTCGTGGCCCCGCGGTCTTAGTGTTCTGTAAACGATCACTGAATTACACAACTTTCACTATGGCTGGTCTTCGGATGGGTGACCACTTTGTGGCATTCACATTTACGAGCGTTTCCGTGCTTCGGAAGGCACGTTAAGCCCCGGTTGCCAGTAAAATGGCAGTTGTCAAGCCTGGTTGAAGGCCTTAAGGGCGGCTTGAAAAAATTCAACACCAGGTAGCCAAGTTTCAACATGGCAATGGGCTCACCACCAATTACGTGGGACAGGAATCCACACGGTGAAAAGTGGGCATATAATATGCCTGTGCCAACCCTTCGGGGATAAGGCGTGAAGGATTTTTTTTTTATTATTATTTCTATAATCATGATATACTTATATCACTCCACTATCATAGAGATAATTTTTCAAGCATTGCTGGTGGTGCCAGTTGACCATTGTTTGGTATCTTTTTGAGTTCTTCAATGTAATAATCTGGTAAGTCACATTCCATTGCCCCTCGTATGATACAATCTACATAAGTTATGCACGGTCTTCTCTCCTCTGGCAACTCTTCACCATTTACACGTAGTGGTGGATTTATTGACTGCTGATAAGTCCGGCATTCCACCTTAGAACCATCAGACAAGACAACCTCTACAACTTTCGGAAAGTACCAGTTGGTGTCTACGCCTTCTTGCCTAAAAAAGAATGTCAGTTAATATCTGTATTAATAAAATTAAGGGTGACTCACTGATATATCGCAGCCGTAACCCTACCTAGGATCCTACCCACTACCTAGGATCTTGAAATTTTGAGGGCTACCCTTATAATATGGGTGCCTATATTATAAGGGTATCTTATCCTAAGAAGGGATGTTTCAAAATTCTACCCCTAAGGGGGTAAAATAAGGCATAAACAGTTGGATGAAAGTTCGTAATTTGCAAAGTTAGAGACCTGAAATTACGTACACCTATTCCTGATTACAAATAAATGAAGGAAAGCTGCTTCGGAAGGCACGTTAAGCCGTTGGTCCCGGTTGCCAGTAAAATGGCAGTCGTTAAGCCTGGTTGAAGGCCTTATGGGTGGCTTGAAAAATTTCAACAGCAGGTAGCTACAACCTGCGTCTGTCTATTTCAACATGGCAATGGGCTCACCACATATTACGTGGGACAGGAATCCTTACGGTGAAAGTGGGCATATAATATGCCTCTGCCACCCCTTCGGGGATAAGGCGTGATGGATATTTATTATTTATTTATTACATTAGAAGGATGTTTATCAGTTGTTCAAAAACCATAACATAACAGCATAGTATTGTAATTTGGGTCAGATGCTTTGTTCAAATGTCCCAAATATTTATATAATAGATTATTGGTGGCACATAATAAGTACCTGTCTAATGTCTTCATGTCATCATTATGAAGTCTCCATATTGCCCCCCAAACATGGGAATTATTTGTAGGTATGATAGTAGCCGATGTACCACGCCAGTTATCAGAATATCTCATAAAATCAAGCTGATGATCCTGTAAGCAAACATGTTTTAAAATTATTATAACAAATTGTTTGTTAGATAAGATCATCACATGAACACCATCTATAGTCACCTTTAGTCCCTAATCTTTTCTGGGTAGTATTTAGAAAAGGGTAGGTACTAGATGCAGATGGTGCAGGATATGTGTAATGGTGATAATTGTGAGACATCTACAAGCGGTAGGGATTTCACATTAGCTTGTTTCATTCATCACAAAAAATACTGCCTGCTTGTGAGTTTAGGATGCTGAAATCATATTATCCAGCTAGATATTGTAATTGCTTCCCAACAAACAGACTAATTTGTGACAAAAGTCATAAGCATCTAAATCCTATGATAGTTAATAAACCATCTACTTAAATGATAGGAAGAAGTGAATGCTGCTTTACAGTTTATGAGTGGCTTGGTTTATTTATACCGAAGCCATAAACTTTTCTATTGGTTGTACTTGTACATCATGTTAAAAGAGCGTATCAAATCAGAAACACACAGTAGCAGTCAGACTTTACGGGTACAAAGCTTCAAGCAAAAAAGCATTATAAAGAAACTTATTTTACTTACGTCCAATCGACCGCTTCCTAAGAATTTTGCTGATGGGTTATTTATATGTATCCTTCTCTTTAGTAAATTACTACCATATGCGAAATACAAAAAGGTATTTTGTACAGGTTTAAACATTTTCCACAAAGAGTATACCTACGTTGCTTATGGACAATGCAGTTATTACAATGAAATTGTAATAGAATAAGTAATAATTTCACTATTAACTTTGGAAGATTGCTTTTTTTTTATTCAATACCTAATATTTACTGCCATATCTCACGGGTTTTTATGATGGATGGACAGTTTTTATCAGCTGACTGGATTGACAGGTATTGATGATTCGATTTGTAAATACAAAATACAAGTAAGTACTCGATTCTTTTAATTCGATGCCGATCCTTATGGTATTGAACCATTTATTTTGATACCTACTCGGTATCGAAAGTATATATAGGTATATAAAAAATAAAAGAATGTGATGTGTAAACCATTTTTATTAGAATAAATAATTTAAACAATCTATTTATATAAAAGCAGAAACTGACGGAGTTATCAATCAATGCATAGTTGAAACCCCTAGATTTGGAACCATATTATTGTGCATAAATATTTCATAAGCGATGTAGGTGTGCACTAAGAAAGGATTTTTGAAACTTCCATCCCAAAGGGGGGAAAAGGGAGTTGCAAAGTTGTTTGGAACAGCGTATTTTTTGTGGAATTTTCAATTAGTTGTAGAGGTAGTTGACATACTAGACTAACATATTATACGTCGTGTGGTTGCTTTGCGTTGCATACGCGTCGCTGCTCTCAGTTTTTAATTTCTAAATTTAGTTATTAGGACTATTACCAGTAAAAAATGTGTTCATATTTGCAATTTTACCTCAATACGACAGTGGAAAGTGCAGAACAGTTTTAAATTTGTGGTTTTTGTGAAATACTTTAACTTTGTGTTTGTGAGAACTGTAATTAAAATAACGTTAGTTGTAGTGATGCGTCGTTCCGGACATAAATAGGTCCGGGAACTATGTCCTCTACTGGAACGATTTCGGTGCAATCCACAATGTCATTCGAAGTCGGTCCGCATGTCCACGGTAATCGGTGCGAGTGCGAGCGAGTTAGGTAATAGTCTAAAAGGAACTATGTGTTGCATCACACACCGACCGTACCGAACCGACCCACGGCGATAGCCGATGACTCACGAACCGAACCGACCACTCTCTCTTTATCCTATTAGGCTCTTGCTATTTTGGAATAATGTGACTTATTGGATACTACTTAAAGTCGATTATATAATAATATGTAGTAAAATACACACTTGTTAGATGCAACAGCGTAACCCACAGCACGTGTCATCTCTTACCATACAATTGCATTTGATAATGTGCCGTTTACACTTGCAATATGGTCGTTAATTGATTGAAAAAAAAAATTTGTAAATCAACTGAACGTTTTAGTACCTAATAAAAGTTTTAAACTATAACGTCCATTCTTCATTTATTTTAGTCAACGAGACCTTATAAAGCCGTCTTTCATTCAATTTTCTTTCAGAAACAAAATCAAAATAATAATGTAAAAAATTGTACAATCATAATATTATGACATCTCCAATCACACGGACATGAAATCAAGAACCGAAAGGCCATATTTGAATCGGTGGAACTAAATAGTTCCGCGAACATGTTTCCTGAACATAGTTCCGAGAAGGAAAGGAATCGTTCCATGTCCGATCCTCTGTAGGACATGATTTGCGCACCTCTAGTTAGTTGGCGGGGGCGCGAGGCGCGAAATCGCCGACAAGCCGTGCATCCGTGCTTCTTACTCTCGTGTGGAGGAACTATCTCTAACTCGCTCGCACTGTTTTGTTTACAAATTTTATATTCAAATTTAAATAGGTCGAATTGCACGAAAATAAAAAATGAATTGCACGGCATGTAATAAAAAGGTGGATATAGGGGAACTCTTGAAATGTAATGGATGCAAGGTGGTGTACCATTACAGGTGTTCAAATATTTGAAACAAAGACTTTGTTGACGGCCAGTTACAATTGAAGCGCTCTTTTAAATGTGATCCGTGCTGTAATGTAACACAGCGTATACGCGTCACTGACGACACTCCAGTACGAGGATCCCGCGCCACATCCTCCGCCACCACTACCACCACCACCACCACCACCACCATCGGCGTATTGGAAAAGGAGATACATAGCCCGGTTAAGGAAATGTGTCAAAAGTCATTGACATCGGATCAAACGGATTGTACTAAAGGGATAATGGAACAAGTTAATGGAGTAATAATGGCAAAGCTGAGCGCTCTCGAAACAAAAATATTGGAGGAACTTAAAGCCACCGTTAGTGTTTTGGCGTTGGAGAATAGTAAATTAAGACAAGAATTACAGACAGTTAAGTGTGTAAGCTACGAGCAAGAAATTAAAGTATTAAAATCGGAAATATAAGATAACGAGTATAACGACACCCCAATGAACTGTAAGAAACCTACTGGGACACCTAATACTACTTTGGTGAATAAGGCGAGTACCACACGAACGTCGCTTTCGCCGTCGTTTGCCGTTATCGTTGGAGTCAGCAAGTACTTCAGTCACCGCCGTCACTGTTGTTGACAACGGCGCCGGCGGCCGACTTTGATCGTCGCGGGTGCTGCCGCCTACACCGGAGGTTAGCTATGCTATGATAACTAGCAAGAAAGTGGAAACGAAGACTGTGGAGAGTGCTTCTGAGAATTGAACCGAAGTAAGAAGCAATAAAAGTCCCTATTATTAGAGGTGGTAATGCTTCCATTGTATCACTGAAAGCAGTTGAGAGGAAGAAGTATCTACATGAATATATGGAGGTTAGACAGATCGACAACTGAAGTAAACTTAAAGGACTATATTAAATCGCTACTGGGTACTGAGTATGACGTCATTGTAGAAAAAAATAAACCCAAGACGGAGAGGGATTACGCGTCATTTAAAATTGGTGTTGTTGAAAAGGACTTTAGGTATAAAGTTATGTGATGCAGCTATGTGGCCAAAAAGTGGAGTTTAGTGAGTGGGTTTGGTTTCGTCGCCCAGTCAAACCAACTGAGTAACAAACCAAACAGATACCTAAACATCTTGTATCAAAACGTTAGAGGACTTCGAACTAAGACTGAACAATTATTATCATTGCTACAATCGTCGGCATCGGACTTATTCGCCTTCACGGAGATTGGACTCAATGTAAGCATTGAAAATGCAGAAATTACGCTCCCGGGATTAAAAATATTAAGATGCGATCGTACTGATGGGCGTAAGCAGGGCGGTGTATTTTTAGTGGCCACACCACAGTACGAGTTGCGTAGAGTGTCGGTTCCGGACTGTATAGACATAGACATTCACGGGATCGATTTAATTTGTGCTACAGTGTACACGCAGAAGCGATTTCTATTCATATGTTGCGTCGTGTATATACCACCCAAAGTCGATGAGGACGAATATATGACAATGTTTAATATTTTAGAAAAGCTTTGTTTAAAATATAGTTGTAATTTAGTTATATTAGGAGATTTTAATTTATATTCGTGCAATATTAACGTTAACAATTATTACGAGTACTTTTTGACCTTTTGTGAGTTCACTCAGTGTAATATTATACCTAACTGTAATAACAGACTTGCTCTCGTGCTAAGCGCGCGCGCCGGGGTAACGTCCGCCTCAAGGTAGGATATTCACCACAACCGCCGCCACCTCAAACGCCTTCGCTTGCGTCATACTCACACACTCACAAACCAAATAAACGTAAACAGTGGAACTTTCGCAAAGCCAACTTTATGAAATTGAATGAAATGATAGCTAACATAGACTACACAGATATGCTTTCTTTAAAAGATCCCAATAAAATGTTAAACTTATTTTATGAGAAAAATACCGTATTTGATGCATGTGTTCCATCGACATTAAGAATTCCTAACAAAATCAAGTAAAGTTACCCTCCTTGGTATACATTTGAAATTATCAGGGAAATTAATAAAAATATCCATCACGCCTTATCCCCGAAGGGGTGGCAGAGGCATATTATATGCCCACTTTTCACCGTGTGGATTTTTCTGTCCCACGTAATAGGTGGTGAGCCCATTGCTGTGTTGAAATAGACAGACGCAGGTTGTGGCTACCTGCTGTTGAAATTTTTCAAGCCGCCCATAAGGCATTCAACCAGGCTTAACGACTGCCATTTTACTGGCAACCGGGACCAACGGCTTAACGTGCCTTCCGAAGCACGGAAACGCTCGCAAATGTAAATGCCACAAAGTGGTCACCCATCCGAGGACCAGCCATAGTGAAAGTTGCGTAACTCAGTGATCGTTTACAGAACACTGAGACCGCGGGGCCACGAACGCACGAAATTAAATTGAAACATACTTTACATAAAAAGTACAAATCGAGTAAGTTACGGAGTGATTATGTAGCATTCTTACAATGTAGGGCGCGGGTAAAGGCTGAGACGTCTCGTGCGCTCGACCAATACAGGGATCGCGTACAAACACATCTACAAACGGATCCACAAGCATTTTGGAGTTATGTGAGATCAAAGAAAACAGCTTGCTGTCTAAGTGCTCCGTAGGTCCTGACGGCATACCATCGTTTCGGTGGGTCGCATGGTTTTGGTGGGTCCTTTATTACGCATAGTTGGAAACTTACTCGCGTAGTTCCAGTGCCAAAGAGTAGTGGAGGAACAACTCCATGTGACTACAGATCAGTGGCGATATTAAGCACTCCTGCCAAAGTGTTTGAGGCGGCCATTCACAGAGCCATGTACAGACAGGTAAGTGCCCATTTGTCAGACGCACAACATGGATTCCGTCCTGCTCGGGGGACAACTGGGAATTTACTGCATTTAATGACGCACCTGGTGCCTGCGGTGGATGCCGGTTCGCGAGTAGATGTAGCCTACCTTGATTTCCAGAAGGCTTTTGACACGGTCAATAACGACATACTTCTGTTGAAACTGGCCAATGCAGGTTGTACCGTACTCTGGAGTTCTTTGCAAGTTACCTGCGGGATAGATGCGAGTACGTGGACTGTAGGGGCAGTTATTCAGAGCCTTACTTCACTTGGTACGGAGTAAGTCAGGGCAGAAACCTGGGCCCCTCCTCTTCATTCTAATGATAAATGACTTGCCAAGCGTAGTCAGCGAATCAACACCCTTGTTATTTGCTGACGATTTGAAATTGATCCGTAAAGAAGAACAGGTTGAAGATCATAACGTACTGCAGAGGGATATAAATAGGGTTGTACAATGGAGTCACGAAAATAAGCTTTATTTTAATATAAACAAGTGCTCCGTGCTGACTTTAACTCGCGCGCGTTTTCCATCTCAGCACCAGTATCACATGGAGGGAATCCCGTTGCAGCGCGTAAGAGAAGTGAAGGATCTGGGGGTTCAATTTACGGCGGATCTCAACTTTCGGCAGCACATAACCAATGTTTGTAAAAAATCGTATCGCAATTTAGGATTTGTATTACGGCAAGCAATCAAAATCAAAAAATTACAGCAAAAAAGCATCAGTTTACAAATACTGCAGCGTTAAAAGCACTGTTTGAGGCTTTGGTTAGAAGCCATCTGGAGAGCAACTCTATTATCTGGTCGCCACATGAGGCGAAGTATAAGTTAATGGTCGAACGTATTCAGAACAAATTCATTAGGTTCATGTACTTAAAGAGATATGGTGTCTATCCTGGATATCCGCTACTATATCCTACTTTATTTGTTCTGGGTATGGTCGGTTACAATAGGCTTGAGGTGAGACGTCTTTAGCTACGTATTTATTTAAAGTCCTGACAGGGGCAATAAATAACCAGGCTATCCTGCAGGCGGTCCGCCTGTATGTCCCGGACCAGTACATGGACCGGCGAAGGCCGTCACTTTTCGAGGTACCGAGGGCTCGTACAAACCTTTTGCAGCTCGCTCCACTGACGCGTACTTTGCATGCACTGAACAGGCTATCTCGAGAGTGTGATATCATTTCATGTACGCTGAGTGAGTTCACACGGGCCATTTATTTTTATATGTGTTTATAACTAAGTTAGTCTAAGCTGTTGCTATTACTTATTTCTACTTCCATTGTATTAGGTTTATCCTGTAAGGATGGATGTAATGTATTTTATAAATAAATAAAACTATATAATACGCTCTAGTCAAGTATAAAACAGTATACTTAAAATAGTATACTTAATTTGTATAAAAAATCGTAAGTATCGGTATGAGTAAGTATCGATACTTTTAGTACTCATTTGAGTAGCATCGCAAGATGATTTGAGTACTCATTTAAGTCGGTATCGATACATTAACGGTGTCGAATCGAATCATTACTATTGACAGGTGAGCTGCACTGCAGTAATCAATGGACTTCTGCTGACAATAGAGACATTTGGCGGGAAGAGTGACAAATGCGGATGCTTGCTTTATATTATTTTCTAATACTAGTGCATTTATCTTGTGTTATGTGCGGGAGTGGTGGTTTCTTGGACATAAAGTTGTGTTAACGTGCTATAGTGAAAGACAATGATATATATGCAGTGAAATGCTATTTTCTCTCTTGCCGCGAGACGTCCACTGACAACCTTAGTATAAGAATCACCATTATACTGAGGGCAAGGACCCAGGACGTAGCCTGATGACATGACATCGACTGGACAGGACTAATTAGAAGATAAGATTGAAGAAATATGATATAAAAAATAAGATTTGGCTAAAAGGTCTTCATACCAGGCCATTAAATAATTATTAAAAAAAATGACAATACAAATACTTAATACGATAAATATACTTAATAATCTGCTGACAATATTGACATTGGTGTCAATACCAATGATCTAAGAATAGGTAAATAAGATATTCTTTAAATTAGAACATGGTGCTTTGTTTGGTTACTCAGAGTGCTACAATAGTATATCGGGGGCGGCGATAGTTGGGGTGTTGGGTAGGACAACCTCCACGTGGTACACCCTGGTAACGTGGACGACGATGTGCGCTTTATTGGAGGTGCACGTCGTCGCCCACGGCCAATAGTCCACCAAGGAGGGGGCCGTATTGGCCACTTCGGGTTGCTCCGTCTACACTCTGCTTTAGGCAGAGCGTATTGAGCGGAGAAACCGCAGGACGTGTAGGCTCTCTGCTCACGCAGGAGCTTACAGGCATTCGTGCCAGCGTCGGTGTTGGGGAGGTCTAGCCATCCCCCCGCGTCTCGTAACCCCTAAGATTATCCGCAGCGACCCAACTGGTGGCACCAGTTGGTACGCGGTGGTCCTTGGGGCCGAGGGGCTTGCCTTAATTGGCCGGCTCGCGACAAGGACAAGTCTCTAAAACCCGACAGCGAAGTCGTTAAAACCTGTGGGGCACCTGGAGCACCCCACAGTATACATCCCACTCCCCGGAATGAGCGTCACCCGGGGAGTTGTCGTCTTTTCGTCTCCACTCGTGGGATCAAACATGAATACCAATGATTTTTACCAAAGCCCAAAAGGCCCGGAGGTGTGCCTCAAAACCACCCCCCAAACGGACGCAGAGGTTGCGTCAATCCCGGCTGAGACTGACGCCGAGTCAGTCCTCAGCATAGATACTGAGACCGAGGGCCTCCGTAGGAAGAGGCCACGATCCTCGGAATCAGGCAAAAGCCTGTTTCGTCGGCCGGGGACAATATCCTCCAGTGAGGATGACGTACCCGCCAAGGTAATAGCTACCACCGCGGGTAGAGGTCGAAAAGCCGACCTCCACAATTTGAAGGGGCGGGTTCCAAATCCGCCGATACATGCCCCTCTGCTGCCCAGCGGCAAGGCCACGGATGTGCCGGCGGCGAGAGAGCTCCTAACGGCTCTTGCTCGCATTTCTGACGCCGTAAAGGGCGTCAAAAATGTACAGGGCAGGAAGAAGATAGTGGCCGAAGCCGTCACAGGCGCCACTAAGGCCCTAGAGGAGCTCCTCGACAGGAGCGTCTCCGAAGAGGAGGAAAAACTCCGGGCTCGGGTTGCGAGCCTGGAGGTCGAGCTTGCTGACTCCCGCAAGCAACTCCTGGAGATGCGGGAGGAAATGGGCAAGCTGACACAGCTGGTTCAAGGGACCGGGGACGCTCAAGGGGTGAAGAACCTCCCTCCCCAAAAGGCCCTCGAAACTCAAGCTCGTGTGCAGCCAAAGGTAGGGCCTGCTCCTAAGCCCTCCAAGGTGACACCGAGCTTGACCCAGCTGCTGGAGGCCATAGAAAGACGCCTAGGCGTCCTTGAGAACCGGGCATACCGCCCACCGCTGACGACCCCTATGTCGTATGCGGCGGTGACTGCCACCAAAGGGGCTCCCGGTTCCAAGCGGAAGGCCTCAATTCCCCCGCCCCTGCGAAGTCAGCACCCGGGAAGAGCGGCATTCCGGCACCCCCTGATACAGCCGCCCCCTCCGTTGCACCCCTGAATCCCTCCAGAGAGGGGAGCTGGGAGGTAGCGGGAGGGAAAAAGAAAGCGAAAGCCGCCAAAAAAGCGGCTAATAAGGCGGCAAAGGCCGCCGCGACGAATGCGCCGAAGAGGCTTCGCGCACCGCGCTCCACTGCCGTCGTCCTAACAGTGACGACACAAGGCTTGGAGCGGGGCGTGGGGTACGCCGAGGTCCTGAGGCAGGTGAAGGCCTCAGTTGACCTAAAGGCCCTCGAGATAGAGGGGGGACTCCGGTGCAAAACGACGCGCACCGGAGCACGCCTACTCGAGGTCTCCGGCGCCACCAGCGGCCCCAAGGCTGATGCTCTAGCGGCTAAGCTAAGGGTGTCGCTGGACACGGACGCTGTCCGTGTCACCAGACCCAACAAATGTGCTGGTATACGCATTTCGGGTCTGGATGACGCGGCCACGACGGAGGAGATAATCTCTGCCGTTGTGGAAGCAAGCGACTGCTCCCGGGATCAGATAAGGTCAGGCGAAATTCGCTTTGGGCCAACTGGTCACGGGTCAGTAGTCGTGAGCTGTCCCGTCGCGGCAGCTCAGAAGATTGCGGATGGACGGAGCCTACTCATTGGGGGCTTCCTCAAGGCGCAGGTGCATCTCCTGCAGCCTCGCGAGTCCCGGTGCTACAGGTGCCTGGTCGCGGGGCATGTGGGGGTGCAGTGCACAGCGGAAGTCGACGTAGGTGATAGGTGCTTCCGCTGCAGCCAACCCGGACACAAGGCCATTGCCTGTAACGCTCCACCACGCTGTTTTAGATGCGTGGCGGAGGGCAAGACGGCTGAGCACCGGGTGGACAGCAAGACCTGCGCCGCCTCAAGGCCAAAGCCCCGTTCATCCCTAGGGGGGAATAAGAGTGCCGCTCAAGAGCGCCCACGTTCGCGGCGGGATGCGGATATGGATGTTCATTAATGAATGCACATATCCGCATCTTGCAGATCAATCTGAACCACTGCTCCGATGCTCAGGATCTTCTGTACCAGAGCATCGCGCAGTGGTCCGTCAACGTGGTCGCAGTCGCCGAGCCGTACTGGGTTCATCCCGGAAGCCCGGTGGCCCTGGATCGCAAAGCGACTATCTTTGGGGGGTCCGGCGCAGATACCTCGCGCCTTGCAATAATTGCAAGGGGCCCAGGCTGCGTCGCGGCGGACTATGAGGGAGTGGCGGTCGTGGCCGTTTACATCTCGCCGAACCGCGACCAGCATCAGTTTGAGCTATGGCTCTCTGAACTGGACGTCGTTCTCACTGCATGCCGTCCTCGCCCTGTCCTGGTCCTGGGAGATTTTAACGCCTGGTCGATGACTTGGGGCTCCCGCGAGACCAATGGCAGGGGGAGAATTCTAGAGGATTGGGTCACTACCCGTGGCCTAGAAGTCCTCAACCGGGGGAATGTCGCCACCTGGGAGCGAGGGGGACTCAGTTCAGTCGTGGACGTATCGTTCGCGACCCCTGATCTCACTCGCCGTGTCCAGAACTGGCGCGTGGTGGTGGAGGAGGAGACGAGGTCCGACCACAGATATATTCGGTTTGACGTCTCCCCTCCGCCTAATGTACCACCAGTAATTGCGAATCCCCCGGAACCGCGTTGGGCGCTTAAACGGCTAAATCGGGAGGCTCTCCAGGAAGCGGCCATCGTGCAGGCCTGGACTCCAGCACCGGAGAGGCCTGCCGATGTGAATACCGAGGCAGAGTGGTTCCGGAGAGCCATGTCGCAAATATGCGATGCGGCGATGCCTAGGGTCAAGCTCGGGCCGGTAAGGAGACAGGTGTACTGGTGGTCGCCGGAGATTGGACAGCTGCGAACAGCTTGCCTGACCGCGCGCCGCCAGTACACCAGGTTCCGCCGAAGGCGTCGCCGCCCCGAGGAATTCCGAGAGGAGGAGCTATATGAGGGGTACAAGAGAGCCAAGAGGGCCCTCCAAACAGCCATAAAGCGGGCCAAAAGGCTGGCCCGCGAAGAGCTGCTGGAGACCCTGGAGCAGAACCCCTGGGGGCGCCCGTACCTTATGGTTAGGGGCAAACTTCGCCCTAGGGCGCCTCCGCTGACCCAGAGCCTCCAGCCAGACCAGCTCGAGAGGGTCCTGAGTGCTCTGTTCCCTGCGGGAGCACAGGAGCACACTGCCCCATGTATGGCTCCACCTCAGACGTCCAACGCGGATCTCAGTGAGGATGACGTGCCCGAAGTCACCGAAAGTGAGCTAGGGGCGGCGGTATTGCGGCTCAAAGCCCGCAAGAACACCGCCCCCGGACCCGACGGCATACCAGGCCGAGCATGGGTCCTGGCCCTTGAGGAACTAGGGCCTCGACTGGCAGGGCTCTTCAGCGCATGCCTTGAAAGGGGCCAGTTTCCCAAGGAGTGGAAGACGGGGAAACTGGTCTTAATCCGTAAAGCGGGGCGGCCGGCGGACCATCCGTCCGGTTACCGGCCGATCGTGTTGCTCGACGAGGTATGTAAGCTTTTTGAGCGCATTATAGCGGAACGCCTCGTCGAGCATCTCACGGACGTGGGGCCAAACCTGGCGGATAACCAGTTCGGTTTCCGCCAGGGGCGCTCCACCGTGGATGCGATCATGCGAGTTAAGAGCCTGACAGAGGAAGCTATTTCAAGGGATGAGGTGGTGGTGGCGGTGTCTCTTGACATCGCCAACGCCTTTAACACCCTACCCTGGAGTTGCGTCAGGGAGGCACTTAGCTATCATAGAGTGCCTTCCTACCTCTGTCGTATTGTCGGGGCATACCTATCCGAAAGGGCGGTGGCTTACCCGAGTTGGCTAGGGCTAGGTCGGCGAGATGTGTCGTGCGGTGTTCCACAGGGGTCAGTCCTAGGACCGCTCCTGTGGAATATTGGCTACGATTGGGTGCTGCGTGGTCCGTTGCTCGAAGGTGTCGGCGTGACGTGCTACGCCGACGATACCCTCGTTACGGCGCGAGGAGTAACGCACCGACATGCAGCCCTAAAGGCCACGGCAGGTGTTGCTCAAGTCGTGGGTCGAATTCGGCAGCTGGGCCTGGAGGTTGCCCTGTACAAATCCGAGGCTCTGTGTTTTCACGGGCCTAGGAAGCAGCCTCCTCCAGGATCCAGCATAACAGTGGGGGGCGTTAGCATCGGCATCGAGCCCTCGATGAAGTATCTGGGGCTCGTACTCGATAGCCGATGGAACTTCAGACATCATTTCCGAAGTTTGGTCCCAAAACTGAGGGGGGCCACAGCTGCATTATCGCGGTTGTTGCCCAACATAAGGGGACCTAACGCTCCCTGCAGGAGACTGTACCTCGGGATCGTGCGGAGTATGGCCCTATACGGGGCCCCCATATGGGCGGAGACCCTGACGGCCCGCAATGCGTCGATATTACATAGCCCGCTAAAGGCGATGGCCGTCAGGGTGATAAGAGGGTACCGCACGATCTCCGTTGAGGCGGCATGTCTCCTTGCCGGGACCCCTCCATGGGACCTGGAAGCGAGAGCCCTTGCGTCATTGTTTAAATGGCGCAAGGAGGCGCGGGAGCAGGGCCATGGGCCTACGCCTCGAGAAATCGAGGCTCAGCGGTCCCAGCTCCGACAGGAACTCATGGAGACATGGAAGGTGCGACTTGAGCATCCAAGGTGGGGAAACGCCACAATCGGGGCGGTCAGACCGGTCATGGATGAGTGGTTGGAGAGGAGCCATGGCAACCTCTCCTACCGGTTGTCACAGATACTTACCGGGCACGGGTGCTTCGGTAAGTATCTGTGGCGTATACACCGGGAGACCACAGCCGAGTGCCAGCACTGCGTAGAACGCAGCGAGGACACAGCGCTCCACACATTGGTGGAGTGCTCAGCGTGGGCGCAGCAGCGCCAAGACCTCGTGGCGAGTCTGGGCGTAGACATTCTCTCGCTGGAAACTATGGTGCAAGCCATGGTCTCCGGCGGGAGCAAGTGGGACGCCGCTGCGTCTTTCTGCGAGCAGGTCATGCTCGCGAAAGAGGCGGCGGAGATGGTACGGGAGAGGACTCTCCCGCCCGAGTTCCGCAGTCTGCGGCGACAACGCCGCAGACTTATCTTCGCCCAAGACTACCGGCCTCCATGACCGGGGGCCTGAGGACGGCGGGTGGGCTGCTCGTCGTCCTTACAGAAGCAGGCCCAAGACGTAGGCATGACATGAAAATGTCACGCACGCCTCATGCCCCAAGAAGCGGGATAGAACCCGAACCAACCCCCCAAAGAAGCGGGATAACACCCGAACCCCAGGTGAGGCCGCGGTGGTAGCCAAAGTCTGCCGGGAGCTCTGGGACATCTTTCCGAGGAGTTACCCGGGGCGTCCGGCAATAGACAGCTAGGCGGGGACTGTGTGGTTTTAGCCGGTTCGAGTCCGGCATGACATCCGAGGGGATTTCCACACGTTAAAAAAAAAAAAAAAAAAAAAAAAAGGGGGCGGCGATAGTTTGATTTGATTGATTTATTGTCAACCTGAGGCCCGTGGCTTGGATTGATTTGGATGTATGGCCCGTGATTTGTATGGGGCCCACCGGGCCCATCCAATATAAAACGTCACACAGTAATTCAATTTTAATGAGCCATAAATAGTTACCGAACACTATTAACAGAAAATAATGATGAAGCGCTCTTGGCACCTTCCTATTGTCTTATAAATGATCATTGCTTTAAGCAATTTTCGCAATGACTGGGCATAAGATGGATGACCACTTTGTTGTATTTCTATTTACGAGTGTTTCCATGCTTTTTACTTTTTTTTATACTACTGAGGTGGCAGACAATCATACGGCCCACCTGATGGAAATTGGTCATCGTAGCCTATGGACGTTTGCAACACCAGAGGTGCAGCACTCGCGCTGCCACACCTTTAAAAACCATGGTTCGGAAGGTATACTTTAAACCATTGGTCTCGGTTGTCACTAACATGGCAGTCGTTAACCCAAGTTGTAGGCCATGAAAAATGTCAACAGCAGGTCGCCACAAACTGTTCAGTACGGTTACGATCTCACTACTTGTTCCGTGGGACCATAGACATCTTAACTAAAGATTAAGGGCCGTATTTTAGAACGTTACTCAATACTCAATCGACGCTTGAGGCTTTGCCTTAAAATACTACTCTCAAGTGTTTCTTGAGTATTGAGTGGGACAGAAATGCTTTCGGTAAAATGTTTTTATTTTCATGTAGTCTAATTGAATACGGACCGTACGATAATTGGTGTGCAAATTTTTGATTGGTTTTTGATGATGATTATTACTACATCATCATCACTACATATTATAAAACAAAGTCACTTTTCGCTGTCTGTCCCTATGTATGCATAGATCTTAAAAACTACGCAACGAATTAGGAACGTGGTGTTTTTTAATAGTTAGAGTGATTCTTATAGAAGGTTTTTATGTATAATTTGTTAAGTTTTTGTATACATTGACAAAATTATGACGATATTTGTAGGGGATGTCGGAAAAAATGAGCCGTCTGGGAGCTTTCATCGAAAACGCTCCCTAAACCCTTTGAGATATAACAAAATAATGTAGTGTGGCATTGTGTATGTAATGTAGGTCTACAAAAAAGTCTGCGACGGTATATGTCTATCTCTTAAGGATAACATACTATGTCCATTTTAATACTTTAAATAACCAGCAATAATAAAGCGGTAATTTGAAGGCTATTTACACAAATACGTTATTAATCCTTATCATTTTTAATATGTTAGTTGACTTCAGCATTTCATGAAGATTATTTTGTCCCTTTACACTATGCAAATTAAATAAATATCTTAGGAGATACGACGAAATCAAAATATTGCGCACAGAAATTAATTTCGTGTAACCATAATTCGACTGGGCGAGCGTAGGTACTGGGGGCCGAGTCTACTATTGACAAGCTGTAGAATAGAAGCAGAATCGTTGGTTTTGCTGTCAAAATGTTAGTAGACTATCAAAAATGCAACTGACTAGCGGCCACTGGCGCGGTACGTGTTAGTAGAAATCATCGGCCGACCGATATAAGTCTATTGGAGTACGATTGTGATAGTAGACTACGAACAAAAGTCAAAATTGAACCAGTGGCTACTGAGCGATGATTACGATTCTTTTCTGACGCGATTGAAATAGTAGACTTGGCCCTCTGGACAGCGGAGAAGTTATCAACTAATTTGGAAAATGTTTATACAATATTGTAAAATTATTAAAAAACGACGGGATTAAATGGGTGCCACGGGGTTCGAAGTATATCACGGGCGAAGCCGGGCGGGACAGCTAGTCTATTATAATTGAAGGATATATATGTAAATGCCTCTGCCAGCCATAGCATAAACCATTTTTTTAAGGCCTAATAATATTTTCAATTGACAGAATAGTCAAGTGATGAAGCCTGTCTTGTCGCGTTAATATCTGTTTTTAAAAGTTAGTGCCAACGTTGCTTTTCGGTAGCGAAGCCTGGGTATATCAGAAGATGCATGAAAGTAAGTTGAATGCTGTGGAGATGCGATCATTTCGAAAATTGTGCGGCGTAACTAGGCGTCGAAATAGTGGCCGACCGAATACATGACGAAGTGATACGCAATATGGCAGGTATGAATGAAAGTGTCAGCGTACGAATGAATGATGAACGATTGAAGAAGAATATATATTGTGCGAAAGTAGAGCGTAGAAGGAGTCAGGGTAGGCCGAGACTTACATATGAAGACCACTAGACTAGTAGCGTAACTATACTGAGCCCTCCCGGTAAACATAGTTACATTGTAATTTAATTTTAATGAGCCACAAGTAGTTCGAACACTATTTCTTTTTTTTGTGCCACTTTGGTGGCAGACAACCTTACTGCCCACCTGATGGAAGTGTTCACCGTAGCCTTGGACGTTTGCAACTCCAGAGGTATTTATTAACCACGACTCTTTGTTTGGAACTAGAATGATAACTTAGTAAGAAAAAAACATCAAAAGAACGAAAACTACTTTGTACTGTGTACAATGTAGTTATAAGTTGTCATAGAAACACTTATCAGCTAACTTCATGGTGACGGTTTTTCGTGATGGTCTGTGTGCACATCGTAAAAATTTACTTTAACGCGCCAAAAGAAGTAAAACATCAAAAATTGTTTCATTCGTTCACTAATCCATTTTCAAACAAAACGACGTGCACTCTTCACGTGATAACAATCTGTAGTAATGCCGATCAGGCATGAGATGGTTCGTAAACGATTGCCACAATTTTTCTTTAATCTGCCTGTGCACAAATAAACCAAAACTCAATCAAATCGGTGATAAGCGCTCTCAAGCTGCACAAGCCAAGCCATCGCCGGATTCAGACGGTTCTACTTATTGAGGCTTACCGACGATTGGCAAGCATGTAGACATACCAAGGATTAATATGAATGCAGTACATAATTCAGGAAATCTGCACTACATAAAAAAAATCCTTATTATTATTTAATCACGACTTTATCCCCGAAGGAGTAGCAGAGGCATATTATAGAGCCACATTTCTCCGAGTGCATTTTAGTGTGGGACTAAAATAATCGATCGATAAATCGATTGGGAGTGTGTGACCGAGGCTAATACTATATACGAATAGGTATTTAATGATACTATTAATGCTCTATATGACTCACATGCTCCAATTAGGAGGATAAGAACGAAGCGTCATCTTGCGCCATGGATCACGGAAGACGTTCGAGCAGTCATGAAACGCAGAGACCGGACCTTTATAAAATTTAAAAAGCACAAATCTAAAGTGAACTGGAATTCCTATAAGCCAGCTAGGAATCGGTGTAACCAAGTGATACGCAACGCTAAACGCCGACATATCTTCGATAACACCTCTTCCTCGTCACGAAGTTTCTTGGGACATTGGGCATTGGAAAGGTGAGGCAAGTGGAGCTGCCTAAGACTATTGGAGTGGATGCCATTAATACTAATTTCTCCACTTCCCATACAATGGATATCCAAACCATTAGTCAAACGGTAGACGATATAGCCGGACTGACTAGATCCAATTATACGACTTTTAAATTTTCTCCAGTCACGGCAGATGAGATCAAAAAAATATTATTTCAATAAAGTCTAATGCTGTTGGTTGTGACAGCATTAGTCGTCGCATGATCGTAATAATTATAGACCAACTTCTACCCCTTATATCCCACCTCATACATTTCTCTCTGGATTCCTGTACATTTCCTGCTCTGCGGCGAAAAGCCTATGTTCGACCATTGCCTAAAGTTAATAATCCTTCCCTACCTAATCATTTTCGTCCTATTCCTTTCTCCCTTTCCTCTCTAGGTTTTAGAGGCGTGTGTACATAAACAATTATTTATGTACCTACAGCAAAATAATATTTTAAGTCCTCTGCAATCGGGTTTCAGGCGTGGACACAGCACAACTACTGCTTTGCTGAAAGTAACGGGTGATATTAGGGACGGTATGGAAAATTCTAAGGTTACAGTGATGGTTCTAGTAGATTTTTCTAATGCTTTTAATACCGTGAATCACGAGATTCTTTAGCAAATAATCATCATTCAATTGCAAATATCATCTTAAAATCCCATCTGACGAACTGGAATGGTTCTCTTCTTATCTTCGAGGTCGCCTCAGCAGTCTGTTTGCGTTGATGAAATTTCATCGAAATGGTGCAACCTTGACGTTGGTGTTCCTCAAAGTGGTATACTCTCTCCTCTTCTGTTTTCCATGTTCATAAATTTCTTGTCTCCTGATCGTCAGTGTTCGTATCATTTGTATGCCGATGACATGCAGGTGTACAGTCAAGCTACTGTGGACAACATAGCAGAGGCTTTTCGCCAAGTAAACGCTGATCTTAATACATATTATAATACATAGCTGGTGCGAGAGGTTTGGCCTGTTAGTCAACCCTGATAAATGCCAGGGTATCATAGTGGAGAGTATTCGCATGACGAACAGCTTAATCGATATAAGCTTACCACCATTATTATTTAACCAGAAAACCATTCCTGTAACAATCACTGTCAAAAACCTGGGTTTACATCTGTATTCTACTTTTAGCTGGCGGCCGCAGGTCACTAACGTTTGTCGGAAGGTTACGAGGACATTACGGGCTCTTTACCGATTCAAAATTTTTTTGCCAGTCAGGATAAAGTAAACTCTACGCTTGTGCAAACTCTTATCTTTCCTGTCAGTGACTATGGTGATGTGTGCTATTTCGACCTGAATGCAGATCTGCACAATAAACTAGACCGGCTTCTGAACATTTGCATTCGATTCGTCTATAATCTTCGAAAGTTTGATCATGTATCAACTTTTCGTTCTGAGCTGCGCTGGTTACCGATACGTCAGCGTCGCAACATGCGCGCTGTGACGATGCTTTATACGGTACACTTTGGCTGCTGCCGAACATTTTTGCGAATCAATAGCTATGCTAACATCGGCACGCCAGCAGTGATTTCTGTCTCTACGGGTATTTATTAATACCCGTAGGTAGATTGTGAGTGGATATTAGTAGTCATAGTAGGGTGTCTCTACTATTTGCACTTCAAAAACCTCGACTTATATTTACCCATTTTTACTATTTAGTCTTTTTAGTCCAAAAGTAATTACTTTTTCACTTTGTTACATGAGTCGAAGTTTACCGATATAACTACATATATATTTACTAGTTGACGCCTTACTACACTCGCGTGAAGAAGCTTTCCCGTTTTCCACAGGAACTTGTTCCCAAGATAAAATTATGCGTTATTCTGATGCATAAGCTAAATTTTAGAAATATATAAGTATGTTTATCAGTGTGTGAAAAGTGTCCCACAATATTTATTTTTATTTATTCCAAATGAGAAAGAGTAACAAACCTAAATCTATACATTCTTTCAAAGTTACGCATTCATAATATTAGCACAGTATAAAGAGTAAACCTATCAGTAGCGTTACGCCTTTGAAGTTGACAAAAATGCCGACAACGTCTAGACAGTGATGCTTGTAGGGTTGTCACAAGTATATAAGGCTGATGTTATTTATAATTTAATTATTAACTCGTACTCGCAATCAATTATCAACATTATAATATAATATCTTAATCTTAATAATATTATAAATGTGAAAGTTTGTAGAGATGTTTGTTACTCTTTCACGTAAAAACTGCTGAATAGATTTTAATGAAACTTTACAATAATATAGCTTATACATCGGAATAACACATATAGAATAGAATAAAACTTTATTTGTACACCAAATTATAGCTAGATTACTTACAAATATTTTAGTCAGATAATGTACAAAGGGCGGCCTTATCGCTAAAAAGCAATTTCTTACAGGCAACCTTGGGATGGACAGAGAAGGATGTTAATTGTTGGAAAGATGGGTAGCATTGGTGTAAAAAAATAAGACGTCAACTAGTATGTATATATAATAAATCAATAATATAAATATCGGTTTAAAAAAAAGGATCTGAGATTTCATCAATTGCCGCACACGGAAGTAAATAAGGTTCATTTCATGTCGAATCGATAGTTTTTTTTATGAGAAAGCGTTTACAAATTGGCTGCCGCGTAGTAGATATAAAATTATGGGGTTTCTAGCAATCAATATGGCCGCCGAACTATTCTTATAAAATTTCATGTTGGGTATCGTATAAAGGGTTTTTTGGTACGCTGAGTACGAATTTCGTATTAATTTTGCAATCCAATATGGCCGCCGCGTCGTGCTTTTCAAATTTCATGTTGGGTGTCTTATAAGGGGTTTTTTGGTATGCTGAGTACGAATTTAGTGTTAATTTTGCAATCCAATATGGCCGCTGCGCCGTGGTTATAAAATTTCATGTTGGGTATCGTATAAGGGGCTTTTTGGTATACTGAGCACGAATTTCGTGTTAATTTCGCAATCCATAATGACCACCGTGTCGTTATAAAAAAATCAAGGGAATGGGAGCATGAACCAGGAATGAGAATTGACGATGAGAACTAGGGATGAGAAATAGGAACTGGAAGCTGGGGATGGGAACTGGGAATTCAAACAAGGGTGAGCTGACATATGTGATCTCATATTATTGTTTCTTCTTTTCACGGGTATCTTCTTTTTTTTTATGAAGATACCCGGGCTTTTGGTAGGCGTACATGGGGACATACTGGTTCAACACGCTGAGGCCCTTTGAGAATTTTAATCTAAAAGGAAATGGGACCCACACTGCAGACAGTCCACGCCCGCCTTATGTAGAAGAACGATAATGGACCACCTCCAATGGGAGTTAAACTATTGTAAAATATGCTTACTAAGAAATGGGCTATTGGGTTGGGGGTTTGATGAACTAGGTGATTATAACTATGGATAAAGGCGGCGTCTGCCATTTTAATATCTGATTATCCTAATTTTGGCAGACGGTGACTCGCCAACTCACTAGATGGGCCCACCATATACAATCGCCATAGGCATGATAAGCCTGTAAGGCGACAGGAGGCAACACCGGTGTGAGCGGCTTGGGGTGTCGAGCGGTGCGACGCCGGTTTCGCCATCGCGGGTCAGACCCGGAGCGGGCTTCCCCGTAGTTATGCCTTTGAAAATTACACTTCCATCCCCGAGCATATAGCTCTGGCTCCCTCCCTCTGACCAGCCAATTAAGGCAAGCCAGAGTTGAGATTTGCTGCACTCCCGAGAGTAGCACTCTCACTGCTCACCCGTTAGCCCATTAAATGCTAACCGGTGCAGAAGGGCATGTGTAGCCACGAACATTCAGCTCGCCACAAGCTGCCCTGCGGATGTGAGCTTTTCAATAACTTTCTGATACATTTTTTTGTTGATATCAGAAAGTGGATGACTCAAAAAGCGAATCTACTATACCCTCATAGGGTTGCGTTAATCCTATAAAAGATTACGACTATCCTCGAGGGGTATATTATTATTATTATTAATTTGTTCAATTTGTCTCTGCCCCGATAAGCACTCTAAGAAAAAAAAAAACCAAATTCTATGGAGATACGAAGTTCGTCGGGGTTATTAGTAGTAAATGAGTTAATGATAAATATTTTCGGTTTTTGACTAACGACTTAATGCTACTGTTGTTTTCAACAAAAAAATATTGGTTACGCTTTGAACAAGTTTAAATATTAATTATGACGAAAAACTTGAACACAGGATAACATAGTATAGAGTATAGTTATAACCTCACCTGTGTGGCACCGCATACCATAATAATCTTACTTCCATAATATCTTACCCAACATGAAATTTATAACAGTTGGCGCGGCGGTCATATTGGATTGCAAAATTAACACGAAATTCGTACTCAGCATACCAAAAAACCCATTATACGATACCCAACAATAAATTTTATAACCACGGCGCAGCAGCCATATTGGATTGCAATATTAACATGAAATTCGTACTCAGCATACTAAGAAAGCCCTTATACGATACCCAACATGAAATTTTATATCCACGGCGCGGTGGCCATATTGGAATGCAAAATTAACACGAAATTCGTACTCAGCATACCAAAAAACCCGTTATACGATACCCAGCATGAAATTTTAAAACCACGGCGCGGTGGCCATATTGGATTGCAAAATTAACACTAAATTCGTACTCAGCATACCAAAAAACCCCTTATACGATACCCAGCATGAAATTTTATAATCACGGCGCGGCGGCCATATTGGATTTCAAAATTAACACTAAATTCGTACTCTGCATACCAAAAAACCCCTTATATGATACCCAACATGAAATTTTATATCCAGGGCTCGGCGGCCATATTGGATTGCAAAATTAACACGAAATTCGTACTTAGCATACTAAAAAATCCCTTATACGATACCCAACATGAAATTTTATATCCACGGCGCGGCGGCCATATTGGATTGCAAAATGAACACGAAATTTGTATTTAGAATATTAAAAACCCCATGAATTAAAGAAATCTATACAAAAATTCATAAATCATAGCAAGCTGTCGTGAATGCATCAGCCCTGAAAGACTGTCCCGAGCTACTAACAATATTTTGTTCGCAGCTCGGGACAAACCATCCCGCGTCTCGTCCCTTGTCCCCTGCACGATTGCTCTGTCTAGACAGCTTCGTCGACCGACTGTATGTCTTTCGGCTGTGATATTAGTAAGAAGTATTTCAATTTCATTTAGAGGTGACTCAATTGTTTTTTTATAAAACAACAGGATTTCAATAAATAAAATCGATTTCAAAATATTTATAATTTTCCGTATCCTAAAATTTATATGAACATGTGGCCACCACGTCACTCCACGGCACGGCACCGGCATGGCTGGTATCGGGCCTTTTTTATATAAAAAAGATTTATAACTTTAAAACCCTTTTCTTTAGAACAATAGATATTTTGGCGGCCACTATTTTTTTTTACAATTATTTTTTGTTGTCTCCAGCAGTGAATGAGTAACTTTCCAAACACGCCCACATATTTATCATCTCATTTCCAGCTGCTGTGCTCTAAGCACAATAAAAATATTCGTTCTTCTCACAATCTTCTACTTCTCTGTCTCACTCATAGCTCAAGTCTCGTTCACTCTTCTTTCTTTGTTCAGGCAATTCTTCTATGGAATGTTCTTCCTCAAGAAATCAGAATGGCCACTAACCGTATGGTGTTTAAAAGTAAAGTACGTCAGCTCTATAGCAACTCGTAGATAAATTTATTTTTTAATAAGTGTAACTGATAAGTAATTAATTCATTATATAATTTATGTATTTGTATAGGATATATGTATGTTGTCTATATAAATATATATTTCTCTCTTTTTTCAATTTATTTAGTATTAATTAGTACCTATGAGTTTGTACCATTATAACTTTCACTGAGCACCTACCTTGACTTATCTCTGTAACGCCCAAAGGTTGACTGGTAGAGAATGCCTACGGCTTTAAGTCCGCCTGTGTACATGACTGTGCAGAAAAATTAAAAAAAAAAAAAAAAACCGGTGCTTAGCCCATCGCCGTGTGGAAATGGATATCTAATCGCAGGTTGTGACGATATACTGTTGAAATTTTTTAAGCCACCTATAAACCTTTAAATGAAAATGACTTCCGAAGACCAGCCATAGCAAAAGGTGCTGATTGTAGTGATCATTTACAGAACACAGAGTTAGAAGGACCACAAGCGCTTCAATTAATAAATGAGCAAGTCCTTTTAATACACGAAGACTTTTTAATTTCATCTCTGAAAGTGAACCGAAAACTGAAAATTTCCCGGGCAAATGATTCAGATTAGAGGTGCGCAAATCATGTCCTACAGAGGATCGGACATGGAACGATTCCTTTCCTTCTCGGAACTATGTTCAGGAAACATGTTCGCGGAACTATTTAGTTCCACCGATTCAAATATGGCCTTTCGGTTCTTGATTTCATGTCCGTGTGATTGGAGATGTCATAATATTATGATTGTACAATTTTTTACATTATTATTTTGATTTTGTTTCTGAAAGAAAATTGAATGAAAGACGGCTTTATAAGGTCTCGTTGACTAAAATAAATGAAGAATGGACGTTATAGTTTAAAACTTTTATTAGGTACTAAAACGTTCAGTTGATTTACAATTTTTTTTTTTCAATCAATTAACGACCATATTGCAAGTGTAAACGGCACATTATCAAATGCAATTGTATGGTAAGAGATGACACATGCTGTGGGTTACGCTGTTGCATCTAACAAGTGTGTATTTTACTACATATTATTATATAATCGACTTTAAGTAGTATCCAATAAGTCACATTATTCCAAAATAGCAAGAGCCTAATAGGATAAAGAGAGAGTGGTCGGTTCGGTTCGTGAGTCATCGGCTATCGCCGTGGGTCGGTTCGGTACGGTCGGTGTGTGATGCAACACATAGTTCCTTTTAGACTATTACCTAACTCGCTCGCACTCGCACCGATTACCGTGGACATGCGGACCGACTTCGAATGACATTGTGGATTGCACCGAAATCGTTCCAGTAGAGGACATAGTTCCCGGACCTATTTATGTCCGGAACGACGCATCACTAATTCAGATAGGAAGAGAGGAATAGGTATACCTACAAATACTAAACCTTTTTTAATAGATCAGTGTCATTTAAAATTTGCAATGTAAATATTTGCATAACACTGAAATTGAAAAAAAAAACATTAATTGGAAAGGTAATGAATAAGGTCTCATCACTAGCTCGCCCGTGCCACCACCAATGCAATGTACTGCGACAAAAAATGAAGCAACTAATGGCAACATTCTTGTTATGTTTTAAATGTGCTGAAATCTTAATGATTAGTTTGAATTTGTATGTAATGTTCTTTAATTGCATCTTGCTTTAATTAAATTTAAGTACCTACTTGCAATTATAAATTTTAGAAATCACGGGCGTAGCCAAGTTTTGGTTTTGGGGCGGGTTTTTCCAAATCTTGTAATAATGTGTAAATTTTTGGATAGATCGCACAATAATTCTATTATTCTAAAGCCGATTTTAGATGCAATAGGGCCCTAGCTACATCTTAGTGGTCCAATCCAGACTCACCTTCGAGTTGTGCACCTGTTGACTAACAGACGAGGTCAGGGCGAAGAAAAGAAAACTTCGAGACAAAACCTGTACGACCCATCTAGCCAGAGTGGTATAGTAAGGCCAAACCCTCCCAATATGAATGCACAAACAAGAACAAATAAGAAACGGGCCCCAGTTTCCGGCACTTCTCTGTTCTCGATTACAGTAGCGATCGGGGTGTCGGCGAAAGAGTGGATGCCAAGAATCTGCGGGCTACAGGAGGCTACCATACACGATTGGCTTTGACAACCTACGGAAAACATTACGGCTGAACGAGCGCCTTACCGAAGTTGAGGTGAAACTAGGTATATAAACTAGCCCATATCGAGTTTATGCGAGCTCCGAAGAAAGGGTATAGCATACACACTAAGGTAAAGAATACACTAACTCTTGCGTCCAGCAACCTTTTCTATTTTTGGAAAGGTGATGGAAGGTATTCCTCCGAGGGCGGTATTGGTTTAATATTTTATTATGTTGGTATTTATTTAATATTTTATGTTAGCAGTGTTGTGGCAGCAGCAGTGTGTCGGCTAGGGAAGCATAATTTTACTGAAGCTCAGATAGGTATCCCTGCGCATCAGTGTACCTATTCCAGTGTATGGCCCGACGTCGACAAGCACTGACGAGACTCAACTGTCTCGCCGTGCACGAGGACATAGCGACAGCATTATATGGTACTACTAAGGCTCACTACAACGTTGTTATATACTTTACCGCTAAAGTTGCTTTTTTTTGATTGACTACAGCAATGCGGTGAATGGCGTGATCGGTGATCGGGCGTGGTGCACAGAGTTTATTAACTTTTTCGAGTCGCAGAGAGTCTCCTTAATGAATTCTTACTTTAATAAAAAGCCCTTCAGAAAATGGACTTGGCGAAGCTCCGACAAGGTCGCAAGGAACGAGATAGACGTCTTGACAACGGACGGTAAGTGTATATTTAGAGATGTTTTTAATAAACAGGTTAAATGCCGGAAATGATCAACGATTTGACCGAGCATCTCTAAATTTTTGTTTCCTCGCCGAAAGAGCACGAACTATGAAGTATACTTTCTGACCTTTTGCTCTCTAAACAGATTTGGGGTCCAAAAAGTTTTAATCGAAACTTCAAAATCGTTTCAATTTGCTAGTGTACCCTAATTGGTGCTTAGTCCGTTTTTGTTCAGTTTAGTATTAGGGACTCGCATGAACAGCCTCCATCGTTACTTATTGTGGCCAAGACCGAGTACCTACTTGGCACTAAACTCTACAGGTCCCGTCGGCATAGGCGATGATTTAGTCATGTACAAGGACCTGGTTTAATACCTGTGATATTACGTCCAATGACATCGATTGTGACGTCAAGACACACATTGGGACTGCTTAAGTAAAGTTGCAGGAGATGCCTGTTATAATTTTTGACTCAAAAATACTGGTCAGAGGGACTGGTCTATAACACCTTAGGTCTCTGTTAGAGCCACACAAGCAGGTGCTGCGTATCAGGGCAATGAAAATACTGTGGTTTTTGTGTGGAGGAACTCTCGCATCCGCGGTCTCGCTACTAGGGATGTTAATGACTGTGCGTAGTGGAGGAGAAGAAGTAGGAAAGCAGACCCCGCCGTAAACACAACTCAGACAGATGCTCGGATGATGATGATTGTCAATATCGTAAACATTTTGGGGGGGTTTGAACCCCGTAAAGCCCCCCTTGGCTACGCCCGTGTTAGAAATATTTTTGCCAGCCCTGCCACCCTATAGTTACGCCTCTGCAATAGACACTTAAAAATCTCTCGAAAAAGATTGCGAGTGTTCGGACTCCATGACTCTAAGGTCTCGACCTAGATTTGATTCAAGTTTTTATTCCTTAGAGGAAAAGAGATGTAGCCAAGTCGACCTCATCTGCACGTCGTGCTCCTGCTGATCAAATGACTGCGCAGGCACTCAAGAATGTGCCAGGTAGCATATTTTTTGAACAGGAGAGGGAACAGTCGCGTAATGCCCCCTAAGTTAACCTTTGAGTTTCAGCGGCTGGAGGCGGGGCTAGTGAGAAAAGGCATATTTTAGAACCCTTTGGTGGATAGAGTGGGGCAGAGAATCTTGCGAAATGAAACACGTGGTCACAATGTTACAAGAGAACTTTATTATTGTAATTATTGTAGGTATATCTATAGCATGAACTGGCAAGTAACAAAATGAACAGGTATTTTACTAGAGGTATGTATGTATTTTACTAGAGAACCAAGTTCATTCTTTTTATAATGCTGATACAACTACTTAAATTAAAAATATAACAATTTAAAACAGTGACGTTAAAGTTGGTTACCATACCCAATAATATTGATTTTCCGACAAAGTCGATTTCGATCACAAATAGCTGAACACTACGTGAAATGGAAGATTTTGAATTTATTTATTACAAAATGTTTTACAATACACATTGATAATAGTACGAAATTAGTGTCCCATTACACTAGTAGTAATTAGCTAACCATTTTAATGAGAACCCTATCAATGACGGTCCAAACGCGCCACAAAACCCTTGATAAAGATCTTATTAAAATAATCGAATTCATTATTGTAATACAAGAAAATATTAAAAAATCGCTTACACTATAGTCTCATTTGGTGCCTGAATTGATATGTCCGTGAACTAAACGCGAAATAAACGCTAACTCTGTCTAACTATTACATTTTGAGTAAGTAACTAAACGAGGTATTTGTTTTGTGTCTATTCTTAGTTACATTGAACTAAATCTCGCGAAGTGCAAGTAAAAAATATCTGCACAAGATACAAGGCGCGAGCTCCGCCTATGCTATGATAAGTATACACTATTATTATCGTTTAATACTTAAAATTTAACAGTAAACACTCGCCTGCCGCGTTCGACTGCTATGGAAGACTCGACGCTTTCTAGAAGCACTTTCATTACTTTACCAGTCGTTCGCCACTTACCAGATAAACAATCTCTACGCCATTAAATCGACCTCTTACTGTATTATTTATACAAAATGTACAATTTGTCCTCCAACAATATCTGTTACAGGTGGACGCTGAACGTGTCTATTTTCGTGATTCGAAAATCTTGTGCAGTAAACTATAGCTGCGTTTAGGTGCTTCAAAGGAGGACTCACGTTAAAACGAAATGACGTTGAAACGAAACTTTCAGGTACTTGAATTTGTACTGTACTAGGACTACGACGAGAATCTTTTTTTTAAATAAATAAATGGTATTCGATTTTTAAAACCAAGGAGTTTTCAATTAAAAAGATTTTAATATGACAGGAACAGTGGAAATGTTCCATTCCCGATACTTTTAGTGCAGCCCTCGTAGTACAGTACAAATTCAAGTACCTGAACGCCCAAGTGGTCGGCCATTTTGTTTTGTATAGCTTCGAAGTTATATTAGTCTTTGTAGACTGATCAAAAATATTTTGGAACACCGCAAAACTCATTACTTGCTTTACTCATATTACAAAGATTGCTAAATTTTTGTAACATGAAATCAAGTAAAACAAGTCCACGTTTGGATTATACCTATTCTGAATCAAAACGATGTGCATATAATATGGGGTATTTTGATGAAAACTTCAGCATGACGAGAATTATAGTTGAATAATTTTTATTTAGTTGTCGATTACCAACTGTTTAAGTATAATAAGAGTTGTAGCATTATTCTGTATCTACCTCTGTAATATGAAACTAACTTATGATTTTATATTTTTTCTATGACTCTTGACGCAATATCCAAAACATTGCACGCAAATGCTATACGATCCACGTCCACCTTTAGTATACTTTGTGAATATGATATGACATGTATGTTTTTTAAATTGTCCTAGCCCTAATCTAAGGCAGGCAAAGACTGACATGTTTGTGTTAATTTAAGATTATATTTGGTAGTAGCTACGAAAATACTTTTATTGGTTCAACCAAAACATTCATAATATTAGAAATTAAAATTTAAAATACTCATAATTTATTTTTGTCATCAATATGTAGGCAAATTGCTAATTCTGTGACAAAATTAATAATAATTGTGAAACTATCAAGAGATTACTGTGATCAAGGTACATACTTAATATTAATTTTATAGAGTATTATAGAGAACCTTAACGATACTTAAGTCAGATTAATTAAGTATATCTTTTAATTAATGATCAAGTATGTTTGCTATACAGTTAAAGCAAAAATAATTCGACAGTTCATTTGTAAAAATAACTAAGTACATGGGAATCATCGCGTCAGTATACTTCTACCATAAGCTTTTATAGTTTATCTTTTTTCGATTCTCGAATTAAGAGTTTTGCCGGAGTCAAGTGATTTAAATCTAGCATAATTTATTCATTGTTATGAAGTTTTTATTTTATGAAAATAACATGAAACTCTTTCAATTATAAGAGGCATTTTCTTATAGATAGATGACGTGGACCTCAAGTCCAAATTTGGTCCAAGATCTACACCAGTAAAGCGATAGATGCTTTACTGAAACTTTCTGTGACTTTGAGAACTACTAAGTAAAACTAAATTTGGCTGCGGTAAATCTCTTACATTTACGAACTTATAAGAAGTCAACAAGTGTTGAAAAATAGTACAGGCAGTACAAACCGTTCTTTTTTATACTACTAATATGACAAATAAGCAGCCGTTCCACCTGATCTTAAGTGATCACCGGAGCCTAAGGGCGTTTTCAACAGGAGGTGCTACAATCGCGAGGCCGACCCTTCAAGTTCCGCTTTTAGATTTTTGCAATGGATCTGTTCCCCACTTATAAATATACTGCTGTGGCAGTTTTAGCTATTTCTACTAAAGGTTCTCTATATACTGAAATTTTAGCTTGCTATTGTCCCTTGGAGTTGAGTAGGTATGTGCATTTGATATGAATTATATCTTTTGTAAGCATAGTAGTAGTGAAAAATATTGTATTAAAGTGGTTTGGCACAAATCTCCCGGTCCTCGTCAAAACTTATATTGAAAACTAACTGGGGCACTTCCTAAATCGGTAATGTTAGTAAAGTCAATAAATAATATAAGTTTAAGTTTAGCATTCTACTATGTGTGATAGTAGAATGCTAAACTTATATTTCATATTACATGTATTAGGTACATTTACCTACGCAGAAGAAAATTGTGCGTCACAAGCATGTATGAATGCTTAAATACTGGTTGAATCAAAGTAAACATGCACACGTCTCCCAAGTTCCACAGTCGCCCAAATGTGCCTTCATACAAGTGATTTCGATTCGCGGAAATTGCTTTCCGCGGAACTTACTATCGTGGAAATTGCTTTTCGCGGAGATTGCTTTTTCGGACATTTCTTTGTCTAGGGCGCACGTGGACTCGCGCAATTGTACTGATAGGCTGATGGACGATTACACCACTATTGAGCTTAATAAAATTGTTAATTAATGGATCTTACTTACTTTTTTACTTATTTCTCGTTTTAATACTTTAAGAACGGTATTATATTCTGTTTCTTAACGCTCGAATTTTAAAAGATGAAAAAGACGACTAAGTTTGATATTGTGATACAACACTATGCTAACTCATAAGTTAGCATAGTAAGTTGGACAATAGCAAGCTATAAAAGTAAGTACTAGTGCGAACAATATATGGTTTTTCGATTGGCATACATAATAAGTATATAAAATTGCATGATTGTCATAATGGTTCCGTCTTTACTTTTATGTGACACTCACGTTTAGGTACAAACAATAGGTAAATACACTTACTCGTTTACAAGTACTCTGAAACTGATTACGTATGAAAGTCAGTTGTGTCAGTACTTATTAAACGATGAGAGGCCTTTATAATAAACTTGAAACGATTAAAAACGGTCATAATGATATGTTAATAATTATTGTTTTATTCCGATATGGTGAAAATATCTTACGACAGCAGAAGTCGAATTTAAACGACTTCTATAATATTATATAGCAACACACTTTCTTAAAATCGTAATAGGCCATTTAAGTTAGTAAAATATTTACAATAAAATATGGAACTGTTTACAGTTCCCTTATGTCATTACTTGAAGATTAGGCAAGAGAATCACTAACAACTACAATGAAAAGTCGTCAGAGACAGAGGAGGCGCCTGTCGTCACTCATCTACAAATAAAAAGTAAGAATTCAATCGTTGCGTAGGGTATATGTAGATAAATCTGAACGTAAAGTACTATTTTTTGATCAGTGCAGAGCAGTGCTAAGCTCAAAGGATGTATGTATCGACAGTAAATATATTGACTGAACGTGAAAGAAGAAGCGCTCGTGGCCCCGCGGTGTCAGTGTTCTGTGAACGATCACTGAGTTACGCAACTTTCACTGTGGCTGGTCCTCGGATGGGTGACCACTTTGTGGCATTTACATTTTCGAGCGTTTCCGTGCTTCGGAAGGCACGTTAAGCCGTTGGTCCCGGTTGCCAATAAAATGGCAGTCGTTAAGCCTGGTTGAAGACCTCATGGGCGGCTTGAAAAAACAGCAGGTAGCCACAACCTGCGTCTGTCTATTTCCTGGGACAGGAATCCACACGGTGAAAAGTGGGCATATAATATGCCTCTGCCACCCCTTCGGGGATAAGGCGTGATGGATATTTATTTTTATATCGTGAAAAAAATTACATTCAACAATTTGTGTAGTTTCACATTGTAAATAAGTCTCTCTTATTATTAGTGGTTGACTTTATTTGTATACTAGCTATAGTATGTAGAAAAAAAAATGGTAGAAAGTAAATTATAATAGAATTCTATTGTACCTACACCAGGAAAAACAATTGAACAGATTTATATTAAAAAGAATATTAAAGTTGTTGATATAATAATTACCGGTCTTATCGCCCAATACTCTTTCTTACCTTTGCATAAAGACTGTAGAGTGGGATAAAAATTAATAAAGTGGATTGATACTACTGATTGTGTAAATTATCGGGTCTTGGCAAGTTAGACAACTTGAACAGGATCTGATTTTAGTCGTATAGATTTATTTATATTTTTTTGAAAAAGGATAACATGCTTAGGGATAGGAACTCGGAGCCAACTTGTGGCTTGCGGATCATGTGGATTGGGCCTTACAGGTGAAGACAAGCGGCTCCTCAACGACGACACAACGATTTTTTACACACAGTCACACATAAATTTAGCAAAGAAATTCCCTACAAAGAAATATTTTCTTATTTACATTAACTCAATCTTCTATGCAACTATTCAATAAATTTGCGATTAATTTGAATGACAAAATATAAAGAAGTAAATCGAATTAGGTTTCAACATAGGTACATTTTTCTAAAACAGTTTCAAACGATATCAATATTTTACAATATCTTTCATTATCCTATAACATTAGCTATAATTTATAAGATCTCCGATAATTCTTGATTTAAATTTAACAATATATTCGTTACCTACCTATTAACCGTATGCGTCTGCGTCATACAATATGAAAAGTGACAACTTAACTGAGAGGAGAAAATATTTCAATTATCATCGTACCCTAGATCGACTACAATTCTGACTTAAAACAAGATTTAAAGTTCGTTTGGTCGGACCAAAACTTCAGTCGGTAAAAATTGATCAAAACTATTACCGTGAGTTGCGCTCCGCTGTATACTTTCTTTGTAGAACATATTTCTTGTTGCTTCAAAACGCCTTAAACGCCCATATTGCTCATAAAATACCTACACTCACACACACACATAAGAACACATTAACGCCATAATTGGCAGTAGCTTTCTCTTATCGTCAAAAACAGTCAACACACGGGTTACTTAAAACTGGTGATACAAAGCTTCGCGCGTACACGGTTTCAAGGAGTCGGTATGACTCCAATTTGATGGAAGATAAAGGGTTTATGCTATGGTCAAGTACAGTCACGTGCTGAGTACGAGCCGCAGCAGCAGCGGCGCCACCACCGACATGAGCGCGGGGAACATGCGCCCTCCGCGGCCACACGACAGTATCTCAATTTCCTGAAGAGAACAGCAAAGTAATCTTACTAATATGAATTTTAATATAAAGTTGAAATTGCAATGTAAAGTTATAAAACAAGGCATATTATAATATAATTTCCATTCCCAAACATGTGTGTTTGTTTGAAAATGATCTAAAAGGACACTCTCCCAAGAATGAAATTTTGCTAATTTCAATTCTGAATTCTGATAAAGATAAACAAAGTGTCGATCATAATGTATCATCGATAAAATCAATAATGTTAAGTCCCTTTTCAATGTCCACGTCTACATTTAAATCCTACATTTGTAGCTTAGGGGGCACTTTGATAGTCTGCCCATTATTTAGGTTTTAAATCGGCGTTGTTTTAAGTGACTGACGTCTGATCGCCCAACGTTGCTACGGCATCCGTTAGTCATCAATACACCAATACACCACTTGCAATTGAAGTTGAGATCAAGTTGGGGTCCGAGAACAGCTAAGTGCTCAAAAGTTTATAGAGTGGATTTGGAAGTGTATCTAGATTTAAAGCTGGATGTGCATTTAATTCTGCATCTGGTTCTGGATTCGATGCAGGACTTGGATTCGGTTCTGGATGCGGAATTGGTTCTGGATGTCGATGGGCCGTGTATGTGAAATGAAGGATTTATTAATGATGTGGGTATTATGTGATTGGTTGTGTGTGTATGTGTTATACCTCGGGGTGGTAAGAGCAGCAGTAGAGCAAGTGTGCGGTGGCTGGGCAGTTGCGAGGCGCTGTGTGTGTGTGTGTGTATGTCTGTATAGGTATGTGTATGTGTGTGCTAGAGCGCGCGCGCGCGTGTTTGTTACCTCTGGGTGGTAAGAGCTAAGAGCCACAGCTCTTAGCGCGGCTAATAGGCCGTGTGTGTGTGTGCGTGTGTGTATGTGTGTGCGTGTGGTACCTTGGGGTGGTAAACGCCGAAGAGGCGCGAGCGGTAGCGGGTCGTAACGGGCCCGCGGGTCCCCGTGTGTGTATGTGGGTGCGTGTGTGTGTGCGCGTGTGGTACCTCGGGGTGGTAGGAGCCGCAGTGGCGCGGGCGGCGGCGGTGCGGCGCGTGCGCGCGGCGGCAGGGCGGTCGCGGCGGCGCCTCACGCGCGCGCACATCGAGGCGCTTGGCGCCGCACGGGCACAGCGTGTCCACCACCAGCAGGATTAGGTTGCTGTGCGGGACCTTCTGCACGCTGAACGGCCTACGCACAACACATATTGTGCCACACATTAATTCATAACTTAAACTAAAAGGATTGCAGCTAGGGATAGGGCGCCGCCGCAAAACGGCGCGCAGGAGCCCCGCCTGACTCCTGTGGCAAGTGGGTTAGGGCTGCTAAGTGTCGGGCCAGCACGGCTAAAGAAGTTAGCCCCAACCCGAATCCGCTTCGCATCTTGGAACATTGGCACGCTGACTGGGCGTGCGGTAGAGTTGGCCGAAGTACTCTCCAGGCGGAGGGTGGACGTGGCGTTCCTGCAGGAGACTCGGTGGAAGTGCAACAGAGCCCGGCCTTTGCAGAAAGGCTACAAGCTGTACTACACGGGTGCGCCTGGTGGGGAGAACGGGGTGGCCGTGGTGCTCTCCGAAGGGCTTCAGAGCGGCATCTTGGAGGTGAAACGCTGTAGCGACCGGCTTATGATCGTGAGGGTGCTTATCGATGGGATTATTACCCACCTGATAAGTGCCTACGCGCCACAGGCCGGTTATAGCGACGCCGATAAGATGTCGTTTTGGGGCCAACTCGAGGGAGTGCTTCGGAGCATTCCGTTGTCACAGGCAATCGTTTTGGGCGGCGACCTAAACGGTCATGTGGGTGAGAGGTGTGAGGAGTTTGAGCGTGTTCATGGCGGTTTTGGATACGGCACCCGCAACGCTGAAGGAGAAACTATCCTCAGAACGTGTGCGGCTGCCAATCTGGCCATTGTGAACACGTATTTCAAAAAGAAATCCGAACATCTCATCACCTACAAGAGCGGGAGGCGTACAACTCAGATCGATTTCCTACTCACTAGGCGACACACCATCGGCAAGGTGGCCAACTGCAAGGTCATACCCGGAGAGAGTCTTACTGCACAACACCGTCTCCTTGTCATGGACCTCTGCGTGAAGCCTAAAGGCAAACGCATCGAGCGGTGCCAGCGCCGCAGCAGATGGTGGCTGCTTGATGAAACTAGGTCCCAGGAGTTCGTCTCAGCTGTCGGTGACAAGTGCACCGACACTGAAGGCTAACCAGTTCAAGATTACTGGGACAAAGTTCAGGCGGCCATCCTTGGAGCGGCGAAGGTGGTGCTCGGTGAGTCTAAGGGTGGACGCAATTTGACAAGGAAACTTGGTGGTGGAACGACGCAGTCCTGAGGGAGACCAGGGAGAAGAAAGCCCTCTTTAAAAAGTGGCAAGCGACCGGATCTCCCGAAGACCGCGACGCGTACAGGTCTGCCAAGCGCGCCACAAAGAGAGCTGTTAGCCAGAGCCAGACGAGACCACTTACAACCTTTGTATGATACGCTGGAGTCGTCTGAGGGGCAGAAGCTCATCTATAAGCTGGCGCGCTCCAGGGTCAAAGCGGCACAGGATATATCCAAGTGTCGCTGTGTAAAACAACCTTGAGGGCAACCTGTTAAGCGAAGACCTCGCGGTAAAGGAGAGATGGCGCTCGTACTTCCACGAGCTGTTTAATAAAGAGCATAAAGAGGTGCAGCCTCCGGACCTCCCTCCGAATCAGGGACTAGTGCCACCGGTTACGCCTGGAGAAGTCCTGACTGCGCTTCGCCGCATGAAGAATCGGAAAGCTGTCGGACCCGATGGAGTCCCCATCGAAGCCTGGAACGTGATGGGTCCTCGCGGTGTGGGCATCTTAGTAAACCTTTTTAACCGCATACTCCTCTGCGGGCAGATCCCAAACCAATGGAGACTGAGTATTATTACTCCAGTCTTCAAAGGTAAGGGGTCAGTGCAGGAGTGCGGGAGCTACCGCGGTATAAAGGTGATGTCCCACACCATGAAGATCTTCGAGAGGATTATAGACTCTCGGATCCGGCAGGAGCGTACTCTCTCGGTGTGTCAATATGGGTTTCGCCCTGGTCATGGGACCACGGACCCTGTTTTTGCCCTGAGGGTTGTCGCAGAGAAATACAGGTCGAAGAACACGCCTCTGCACTGTTTGTTTCTAGACATGCAGAAGGCCTTCGACTGTGTTCCTCGTGCGATGATCTGGTGGGCACTGCGGTCCAAAGGGGTTCCAGAGGTCTATATTGACACTATCCGGGACATGTACTGTGACTCCGATTCAATGGTTCGGACTGCTGTTGGCGACACGAAACCCTTCCCCATCACCGTCGGGGTACACCAGGGTTCTGTCCTTAGTCCGCTTCTGTTCAGTGTAATATTAGACGAATTGTCGGACAGCATTAGAAACCCGCATGAGCAGCCTCCTTGGTTGCTCATGTATGCTGACGATATTGCGCTGGCAGACGCGGACAGGGGCAGATTGGTGCGACGTGTAAAGGCGTGGAAGGAGACGCTTGAGAACGGCGGTCTGAAACTAAATGTGGCGAAGACCGAGTACTTGGCACTAAACTCGACAGATCCCACATCCGTCCGCATAGGCGGTGATTTGGTCGAGCGCACGGACCAGGTTAAATACCTGGGATCTGTTTTTCACACGTCCAGTGACATCGATTGCGATGTCAAGTCACGCATTGCTGCCGCGTGGGCCAAATGGCGGGAGATGACCGGTGTCATTTGTGATCCTAAAATGCCGATCCGGTTGAAGGGACAGGTCTATAAAACCATTATTAGACCTGTCCTTTTACATGGCAGTGAGACGTGGCCGATATTGGAGCGACACAAGCAGGAGCTGCGTGTCACGGAAATAAAGATGCTGCGGTGGATGTGTGGAGTCACGCGGATGGACCGCGTGAGGAACTCTCGCATCCGCGGCAGCCTTCACGTCCGTGACATTGCAGACAAGTTGCAAGAGTGTCGCCTTCGTTGGTATGGTCACGTCTTGCGGCAACCGCCGGGCTACGTAGGTAACAAATGTCTGGCCATGTCAGCCCCGCCGGGTCCCGGTAAGAGGGGAAGACCCAAGAAGTGCTGGCTTGACGTCGTAAGGGATGACATGCGTGCCAATGGTCTCACTACAGGGGATGCCGACGACCGTGCGAAGTGGAGGAGAAAATGTAGGAAAGCGGACCCCGGGCGTCGCGAGACGCAACTGGGACAGACGCTCGGATGATGATGATTAATTCATAACTTAAGGAACAGTCTCTTCGCATTTTATATAAAAAATCAAAACATTTTTTAATAAAGTTTATTTAAATTTAACTAATAATAATAATCACTGCGTTAAGCAACATTCGCTATAGGTGGGCCTTGGATGGGTGACCATTTATGGAATTTACATTTGCGAGCGTTTCAATTCAATGCTTCGGAAGGCACGTTAAGCCGTTGGTCCGGTTGCCAGTAAAATGGCAGTCGTTAAGCCTGGTTGAAAGCCTTATGGGCGGCTAGAAACATTTCAACAGCAAGTCGCCACAGCCTGCGTCTATCCATTTTCAACCCAGCAATGGGCTTACCACCTATTACGTGGGACAGGAATACACATGGTGAAAAGTAGGCATATTATATGTCTCTGCCACCCGTTCGGGGATTATAAGGGGTGATAGATAGATAATAATAATTATACATTCAACTAAACTATGTAGGTGCCATTTGATACATTTCTTTTTGCCATTACTTATTGGTGGGGACATTATTATTATATTTATTTGTTTATCTATAGATATTTTGGCGCTTCTGATCAAAAAATCGCGATAAGTAGTAGACCGAAATAGGCGGAAAACTGAAGTTGCGTGGTTTGGTTTAATTACGCCGTAATAAAGTATCACAAATGATTACACAGTTAGTTAGTTTTCTTTCAGTGAGTTCATTAGGCATCCAAATATTGAGCTTTTTGCCAAAAATGCACATTTTTGCCAAGCAATGTACCAAAACTGTTTTGTGGTTAATTTCAGGTTCTTCAGCTAGGTCGTAATTACTGACATGCCGATATTGCTCCACGTATTTTAAAAAAATGACATCTATTTTGTCCGCAACAGGGCGATAAGGCGTCAGGCTTACCACCTATTACGTGGGACAGGAATACACATGGTGAAAAGTAGGCATATTATATGCCTCTGCCACCCGTTCGGGGATTATAAGGGGTGATAGATAGATAATAATAATTATACATTCAACTAAACTATGTAGGTGCCATTTGATACATTACTTTTTGCCATTACTTATTGGTGGGGACATTATTATTATTATATTTATTTGTTTTTCTATAGATATTTTGGCGCTTCTGATCAAAAAATCGCGATAAGTAGTAGACCGAAATAGGCGGAAAACTGAAGTTGCGTGGTTTGGTTTAATTACGCCGTAATAAAGTATCACAAATGATTACACGGTTAGTTAGTTTTCTTTCAGTGAGTTCATTAGGCATCCAAATATTGAGCTTTTTGCCAAAAATGCACATTTTTGCCAAGCAATGTACCAAAACTGTTTTGTGGTTAATTTCAGGTTCTTCAGCTAGGTCGTAATTACTGACATGCCGATATTGCTCCACATATTTTAAAAAAATGACATCTATTTTGTCCGCAACAGGGCGATAAAAGGCTATCAAACACAAAAAATATTTTTATTTCGAAATATCCTGAGATTACCGTGGTCTACCCAGCAAACAAACTTTTCAGCTTTATATATTAATGACGATTTGGATATTTGATCCTATAGCATTCTATCCCAGCCGATGTATTTTTATTATTTACGTAATATGCTTCTAGCAAGTATAAACGTTCTAAATTGAAGGTCATTTTTCTCTTATCTCTCACACTCAACACATTCAGAGCTTTTTTGACGCAAATATTGTTTTTTATTCAGTCAACAAAAAGACCTCAACCGTCACTAAAAAAACATTTGCGTAAAATTTTCATACAAAATGTACGGGAATAGTTTTTTTTGCAATTTGTGTCTTTTTGAGTACTTATTATTATTTAAATAGAGGCTATGACAGGCTATTCCTAGAGGGTCTAGGAACGTCCTGCAACACTTCGACCTGAAGAGGTCTATTGTGCTCGCCCAAATGGTTAAAGTTCGCTGCTGATTCCTATAAGTGTAAGGAATTTTAGGATGGTTTTGGCAGCGAGGAACTGTACCTCTCTGTCCTGTGGTAGAAGCAGGTGTTTACCAAAGGAGGCGCACCGTTTGTGTATGTGGGGGCCGCAGTTGCAGAGAAGATGCTGAGGTGTTTCCTCGTCTTCGTGGCAAAATCGGCAAAGCCTGGTTGGGCTGAGGCCAAGGTTGGCCATGTTCTTATTCAGTCTGCAGTGGCCAGTAAGTGCCCTCGTCATGACACAAAGACTACCTTTGCTCAGTTTCATGAGCTTGCTGGAGTAACTATGCGAGTGACCCTTGAGTGTCGCATACCTGGCTGATGCTGCCAGCTCTCTCTCGCATCGCTGGCGGTCTGGCTCTTGAGATGTTCAATTTTAAGAGAGCGGGACACGTCACAAAATGGTTCTGGCCCCAATTGGATTGAGGCAGATCCCTTCCTTGCCAGAAGGTCAGCAATTTCATTGCCCTCTATGTTAGAGTGACCGGGAACCCATCTTAGGTACACATTGTTTCTTTTTCCCAGGTCATTTAGTAGTCCTTACAAGGTTGGATTTAATTTCGTATGAGTTAAGTGCTTTGAGAGCAGCTTGACTGTCCGAATAAATGTAGATATTTTGGTTGGAGTGATTGTAGCTTAAGTTCACCAGACATCTAACTATGGTGAATGTTTCCGCCTGAAAGATTGAGGCGTGTTTACCCAAATTATGTGATAATCGCTGCTCAGGCTTACGTCCGTAAATTCCACATCCAGTGCCATTCGTCATCTTAGATCAATCTGGAAACCAGATGAGGTAAGTTTCTGTGTGGGACTTTAGGAATGTTTCTTTCCAATCGTTTCTGTTAGAAATTTCTGTTTTGTAGAATTTGACAAAGTTAAGTTCTGGGATAATATCGTCTTCCGGCATGCCCAGAATATGGTCGTTCATCATAGAGTTTAGTGATGATATAAATTTGTGAGAGGCGAATTTTGTTTCTACCTGATAATTTATCCGGAGCAAGCTAACCCTCGCTTTTTGCTGTATGTATAGGGGTAGCGGGGGGAGGTTCAAAAGTGCGCCAAGCGCTGCCCTCGGTGTCGTAGACATAGCTCCAGAGACGATTAGACAGGCGGTTCTCTGTAAGCCATTAAGTTGCGCGGCAGTGGCCGACTGGAGTGCTTTTGAACCCCAAGCCACGCAGGCGTAAGTGATCATTGGATAAGGTTATTATCTTCCCATTAATCTTAGGCAGTTTAAACTTATCTACCTTTGTCTTCCTGGTAAATGGGACGACGATGGTTTTTTTCCGCATTAATTGACAATTGGTTTTCTTGACACCATCGCGTAGTGATGTTGAGAGCTCCTTGGATTCGGTTCGATATTGTCATTTGACAGAACCCTCTCACAGTGATTACAAGGTCATCGGCGTAGCCTTGCACCTCTTTTGAGTACTTAAGCGATAGTTGATCCCGATCATTAAAAATATGTTTTTATGTAAAATAGCTATTTTCTTGCTACCTGTACATTTTTTTGGAAATCTGTGAATGAGGTACATAATTTCATAAAAGACCATTTTCGTGTAGCTGCAACAGATAAGGTACTTTAAAGTTTCCACCTTGTATTTTAGTATTATAAAGTATCCATCATACCCATACATATGGTCACGCCTTTGTTCCCGACGGTGTAGGCAGAGGCATACCATACGCAAACATTTCACCGCATGAAATTTTGTCCCACGTAGCAGGTGCAGGCTTCAACTGGGCTTAACGACTGCCATTTTACTGGCAATCGGCACCAACGGCTTAACGTGCACTCAGAAGCACGGAAACGCTCGCAAATGTAAATGCCACGAAGTGGTCCCCCGATAACCCATCATACACGACTATACATAATATATGTAAAGTATTTATAAAACTATCTTCACGCTGTATCCCTGACGGGGTAGTCAGAGAGGACAGATCGCCAGGCTTCGCGATCCATGCATACGTCTTTCGCGTCTTCAAGGTTCATCAATCGCTTCATACACGCACGTCTGGGTATCCGAGTACTAAAAAAATAGTAGTATAAAAGAAAATGTCACCTTTCGCAACCAGAATTATGACAGTTAGTCAGCTTGCCCTTGAGAGGCTGTGCAGAGTTCAGTCGGGAAGACTGCAGCGTGAACAGTTCTGCGCTCGTGTCGCAGGGACGCACGGCGGCCGAGCGAGCCGCCTCGCGCGGCGGCGCCGGAGGGGACCCCCCTCCCGGCGGCGGCGAAGGACCCGAATGGCCCCCATTTCTAGTGATTTCCCCTAACCCATCGATAATAATTTCGTAGGTGCCCCTGTCTCGGTCCATATCGTCATCGTTCTCCATATCTTCAGTTTCATAGTCTTCGTAATCTGAAATTGAGCAGTATTGAGCTACAAGCAAACACAAGATTACCTTATGTTGGTATCAGATTATGTACATTTCACGTTTGTGAGCTACTTGTGGAATTTTGAAATACGGTAAACCTGCCTATCCTTCGTAAGTACAAGGAAGAAAGTATAAGTATATAGGAAAGTTCTGTATTATATTCTATTTAGAGACAGTAAATATAGTGAGAATAAGTAAATAAATAAATAAATATCCATCACGCCTTATCCCCGAAGGGGTGGCAGAGGCATATTATATGCCCACTTTTCACCGTGTGGATTCCTGTCCCACGTAATAGGTGGTGAGCCCATTGCCGTGTTGAAATAGACAGACGCAGGCTGTGGCTACCTGCTGTTGAAATTTTTTCAAGCCGCCCGTAAGGCATTCAACCAGGCTTAACGACTGCCATTTTACTGGCAACCGGGACCAACGGCTTAACGTGCCTTCCGAAGCACGAAAACGCTCGCAAATGTAAATGCCACAAAGGGGTCACCCATCCGGGGACCAGCCATAGTGAAAGTTGCGTAACTCAGTGATCGTTTACAGAAAACTGAGACCGCGGGGCCACGAGCGCTTCAATATAATATGTAGAACTTATTCAAGAGAATAAGTAGATGTACTATTTATTACCACTCTCTTTACAGTCTCTGAGTACATATTGATAAGTAAATTTGTACGCTATCTACTGCTAAGCAGAATGTATTTAACAGTTTGTCTCAAATCTACACTTGCAAGTATTTATAACAAAATAACAAGATCAAGAAATTTTATGTCATTAAAATAAAGAATCCCCTCCGAATGCAACTTTAAAGTTCTTGAGTAAACTCACGAACCATGTCTCAAGGTAATGTTGCAGTTGCAATCAAGTATTTTGAGCGAATAACTTACCAACTTCCTCCTGAGGTTTGGTGCGCGCTCTTACTGGCTCCCACAAAGGGAACCACATCGCCAGTAAACTAGTCAGGTATGTGCCAAGCCACGACAGTGGTTTTAGCGGCTGGAAAAACAATATGTTTGGATTTATTTGGGTTGTGCAGGCGCACATTTACTTTTCATTCTATGCGCTAGTGGCATTATCTACACTCTCAAAGTAGACCGGTATAGAAGTAAAAAGTAAAACAGACTTTTCTCTGAATAGTGTTGTTAAAGCTGTTGCTATTAAAACTAAATTCATGTATTTAAAATCAATGTCTGAATTCAAAACCAGATTTTTGTTTTCAAGTTCAAAAATATTAATGAGAAGACAAAGAATACTCACAGAAAGTTTGTTTCCATCTCCACTGAAAGGATTCCTTGAATCCGGACACCGTCCTTGGTGATCATGCACGACCACTTTCTTGTATATCCGATCTTGTACGAGGGAATCCATTATAGTGCCATCCACTTGTCCGAAAAATCGACCAGTTTGCGATATATCCTCTGATAGAATTATGAAACCATTATCGTCCAGAATGTAGCAGTCCAGCTCATCTCCTGCGCATGTCTTCTTGCACACCGTACCAACTGTACACTGTAAATGTAAAAACTAGTTTTATTTTACAAGTATTTGGTCGAAAATTTGATTACAAGTTGATAAAAAGTATAAAAAGTATGGGTAATCACAGTATGTTTTGTTCTTCAAAAGGGGCCGTAGAGATTTTTACAGGGTCGGCACCACGAGTGCTTCACCTTTGGCGTTGCAAAAGTCTATAGGCTACGGTGACCACTTTCCATCACGAGCCGTATGCTTGTCTGCCTTAGTGGTATATAAAAACAAGTTTTAAAACGACCATTCCATCAGATATTCGAGAAACAGTTCAGCAAAACTTAGTCGTCCACATATATGTGGACGACTAAGTTAAATTTTCTTTTAAATTTTCTAAATAATACTGACTATAGTCAGTATTATTTAGAAAATTTTATTGCACCAGGCTTAGGAAGGCATAGGAAAACCAAGTTTATTCAATTTAAACATAAACATTTTGTTCTCGGTGCGTTTAAGGCAGGGTTAGCAGAAAATAGGGCTTACCGCAGAAGTGACGTTCAAGAAATGCTTAATGAGCGAATCTAGCTGGAAGTGTAACCCGACCACGGCTGCAGGTGCCCGGTGTCCTCTTGACTCAACGAACACAGCATGAGTAGCCATCACCAGAGGTGGCCGGCCACTCAGATCTTCAGCCTCAGATCCCTCTCGAAATGGCACAGAAAACACGAAGCTTTCCGGTTCTATGGCGTGATGTTCCACCGCTCGACGATACCATTCTGAGTCGAAAGCTCGAGCATATTTTTCGCTGAAGTGGCTGGTTAGGAAATAGGGGTGTTATAATATAAACCGTTTTTTTTGGCAGGTCAATATGATTATTTTAAACTATCTGAGCACCTTGGCTTCGCCTGTGACATACTCCGAGCCCCTGTGGCACCCATTTAATCCCGTCGTTTATTTATTTATAAAAATTCTCCCGATTTGTTAACATTTATCATTACTGTTCCGCTCTCCTGGGTTACTACCCCCATACCCCGTGTAATGATACATAACCTTCCACCAAAACAAAAAAAATCCTCGTGGCCCTGCTAACTTAGTGTTCTGTAAACGATTGCTGCGTTAAGCAACTTTCGCTATAGCTGGTCCTTGGGTGGGTGACGCATTTACATTTGCGAGCGTTTCCGTGCTTCGGAAGGCACGTTAAGCCATTGGTCCCGGTCGCAAGTAAAACGGCAGTCGTTTAGCCCAGTTGAAGGCCTCATGGGCGGCTTGAAACATTTTCAACAGCAGTTCGCCACAGCCTGTTACGTATGACAAAAGTGCATACGGTGAAATGTGGGCGTATAGTATGCCTTCGCTTACACCTTCGGGGATAAAGGCGTGACAATATGTATGTATGTAATATTAGTATACATAATGCTGGAATTTATGTGATTGCCAATAATTATGTGTAGTATGACAAGATCACTTTCAAAACTCATTTTACTTACGGTTCAGAAGAGTCTCCAGTTCTAGTAGTGTTAACGGTTTCAGTCCACTTTAGAAGACCGCTCCGTGTTGCAATGAATGACATCGTAACGACGAATTTGTGGAACCGGCCTTGCCTGTAAAGACCAGCATTGTTAATACCATAATTTTCTCTCCTTTTTAGTTAGATCGACGGACTTGAGTTGATTGAGTGGAATCCACTTGTATTCCATTCGGGAGTGAAGTTATCCAAGTATGGATTTAGTTTTTTCTTTGATTTAATTTATTTTGCTACAATCAGTACTTTTATCTGAAATTTTTTAAATTAAAAATTATAAAAAAACGACTTTTGAATCATTCCAAAAATGTAATATGTTACTTATACTAGCGGCACGCTATGATGACCGTAGTTTTCTATGAGTCAACAAAAAATAATTATAATTTTTGTTTACTCATATCATAACAAATAATTTAATGTATAATTTAGTTTAATATCGAATTCAATAATATTAAAAATAATAAAATAAAGTTTATTTATTTATCTCAACAAATTACAATCTTATCATGTAAACCTGCAGATAGTTCACAATTTTATATTTGAATTCGATAACTTATAATTCAGAAGATATTTCAATTATCCTTGCTGGCTAAAATCAAAATGTATTAACACACTTTACCTGATCCTCGGATGCTATTATAAGTAGAATAATATCCTAACAAGACGGGGGGAATCTTTTTGGACATCTCGATCTTGGTTTTGCAGTAATCAATAAAGAGCTATTTCAACAATGTGAAGAAGACTAGCAGAGATACTAGATCTATAGCAATGACTTGTTGCCCAATGCCCCACTACTTTATATATAAACAGTTTAGAATTTTAATATAATTACATTAAAGGAGAATTACACTTCCCATTAAAAAAAATCGAAGACACTCCTAATTAAAATAAAACAATTGCTTAAATGTAATAATATTAAAAGAATATGGTCTGAGTGCCATACGGTTATTCCAATTCAACAACTATTTATATAAAGTTTTTATGTGAAAGAATTGTCGATTTTTTTATAATAAAGTACTTTTTTATTTAGTAGATCTTTGGGACTTTTCAAGATGGGCTGTAAGGGCAGCATTTGTTACCTTCTCCGTTAGTCAGCTAGTGCACCGCTAACAGATAAGGTCGTTTGGACCTAGGAGATTTTGGTGGGACCATTTTTAAGTTTTTTAAGGTTAAAAACCAATTACAATAATTAACTTGACCAAACATATTCACAACTAAGTAGGTATAGAAAATAATCTTGTGAATTCATTCTCACAAAAACCAGGCACACATTAACCAAATCGCTCCATTTATCAGTAAACACATCACATTCAGGGTTGGATAATAAGAGGGCATTGAGCATCCTCAAGGTTCAACAGACTGAACACTCGACTCTTGCACCAGTTCGGCAGAGAGGCAGAGCAAACAATTCATGGCGCCGGTTTTGGCGCTGTCTTAGGTATTTATTGGGCACATACAATCGGCAGAATAAGTCGTGTAAATCGAGACAGTCGATGTAGCCGCGAAGTGTCTTGCAAGCTACCATAAGCTGACTCATGCCTCTTTTTACTTCTAGAGAGTTAAATTCTAGCATTTCTAAGAGGTAGTTAGTGTGATACATGAAACGATAATAGTGATAACATTTTTTGAAAAGATATCTGAGTAAAGTATTTTCATGTCATTTATACTCTTACCAATAGAAGATACGGTTTGGTAGTGGTGATAGGTAAATTTGATTGATAATACATTAGTGGACATATGGGTTTATGTCCACTAATGTTTTTACCCCCATAAGGAGTGGAATTTTGCCTTTATTTATGGGTGTCTACATTTTAAGGGCTTGCTATAAAATGTTAAGTTTCTAGGTCTTAGGGTTTTAGCTGGGCGCTGATAGGAGAGTGTGACACCTGATATTTTTATTAATATGCGTTTTAGGATACTGTAGCTTTCGGAAAGTAAAGTTCAGCAGATCTAGAATTTACCCAGAGCAAAATTTTATTATGCACTACCATAGTGCTATAATAATGAAGCGAATATAATAAAATAGTGCTCTGAACTAGCCCACGAAAAAAATATCTAAGTTAAGCATACCTACTTAATATTATTTCGCATATTGAAACACATAGATCATTTGCGTTAATAATGCAGTGACTATTCATGTATTGCACAAAGAACATAACGGTTAAGTGTGAACTTGACTGGGACGAGCAAGATCGGCGTACAAGGATATTTCACTGCATTCTTAACGTAGACAAACTAAAGGCAAGTCTTAACACAACCTCTTTATTATTAATGAAATTGAATGACGTAAAGTCGTATCGTATACGAGACAATTTACTTAATACAATATGTCACAAACAAAGGAGGTTTAGCGTTTATTATTACTAGTTACGAGTAGTTTAACCATTAAGAATGTTACGTTACCTTGTCAGAAGTACCATTAATGTCGCTATCGGGCTATTTGTGTAATAAACACAGACAAATTAATAACATTGTAAGTGACATGCGAAATTTTAACTGTGCAATTATTGAGTGCAATTGGTTTATTTTTCAAAAATAGATTGGCACTAGAAACAGAGTATAGTATGAAATATTAAACCGATTATATATCCAAAGTAAATTTTAGTGAAGAATAGAAATATTAGATAATTATAGGTTTTTTTACTGTTGAGAATTTCATTCGGTCGGATGCACTACACCACTGTCCATATCTTTGACAGTTCCTCGCCCTACCGACACACCTTCGTGTAACCTCCCCTCCCCTGATTAAGATCTTCATGGTTCAAGCTACAGTAAAGTATATGTCTACAAGGACTTAATTATCTAATTTTGTTTACAAGTTGAGTAACTGACAAAACATCGGTCGTCCAATGAGATTGATTACAAAACAAGTCTCGTTTTACATTCTTTTTGTTTCTTAATCTTTATCTGTTTCTCGAACATTCAAGAAGTTTAGACAATTACTCGACTGCACCAGCGAGGGTAATGTTTTATTACGCGTATTTTGTAGTTTTCCTTCTACAAGCCTTACGCCTAAACGAATTACAATGAGTGAGGTCTCAAACGAAATGTATGCATCTTCCCAGTATCATTAAATGTAAAAATAATCTATACGTTTAGATTTCTGGCGCTAAAATTAACGTTTTAAAAAATATATTCACTCAAACTTGTTAAATGTTGACTTAACAATAGCAAAATGACAAATAAATATCCACATCCCTAGTGCCAACTATCAGATTAACTTGAAAGTTTGAAGCGATATAATAAATCATGCTCTGTCTTAAAATATACTTACTGTGCATGATGGTTGGCATGTCCAGTGTGTGCGTCCAATTCCTTTATTACCATCGCATCTCGTATCAGAGATTGTACAAGAGTTTTGTCACCTGAAAACAAATATATTTTTCTATTAGCTGTGGCTAGAAGAGTAGATGGAAGAGCACCGTGTGGTTTTAGTTGGTAGGAGTCCGTCAAGGCATCCGTGAGGATTCCACACGTTAAAAAAATAGGGCTGCACCTGCTGTCTAACGAACAAGGTAAAGATGTCCTTATGGGGTAGGGAGTTCAGACGGCAGTTACTCTCTCTGCTGAACTCAAGGGTCTTATTATCGACAAATTAGTGGAAGCAGTAAACTACGTATATTTTGTATTCTTCCTAGAAGTGTATATTTATCTCTTACAAGGTCTGTAAAACTATTTTATTCTAGTTTGTGCATCTAATGAATTTATAGAGAATTAAGGCCTAATTTTAAGTACTAGGTATTTTTTTGGAATAACTGAACGCTACTCCTATTAACTCATTATTTTTCAACCATAGGTTGCCTGGCAGAAATTGCTTTACGCGATAAGGCACATACAAAATTTTATCTGCTTCAAAATTGAGCTGCAAGATGCCACTGTAAAACATAAAGGGAAAGTTAATAGAAAGCTTGTAAAAATAAATAATAATAATAAATAAGGAATTTTCGCGGAAACTTTACGAATGGCTGATGCTTGCTGTATATTATTTTCCAAAACTAGTGCAGTGCTAGTGTATTAACCTTGTTTTATGTGTAAAATTGTAGTTTCTTAGACTTAAAAGTTGTGCAAACGTGGTATAGTGAAAGACAGTGATATATCGCAGTGAAATGTTATTTTACATCTCCCGCGCAAATTCGACTAAAACCCTCATTACCGCTTCTACCAAGGTAATGGAAAACTTTGAACAAACCTATACATGAATACGCTGCTCTCTCCAAGAATAATCTACTTCTTTTGAATGAAGAAGATTCATATTATACACTTGAATAAGGTCACTTTTGAAGAAAAATATAATAGAAATAGAAAATCAATTAATTTTGTTGTTGGAAACTGCGTTACCGTGCGAAGCCAGAATTAAAAAAAAATACATTATGCTCAATACGTACAGTAGTGAGCATCCTTGTCTTGCTTCTTGTGTGCGTTGTGTAGTGTGAGTGCTCGTGGCCTGAGCGACATCCACTTCCAGGCGGGCTGGCCCGTGCGGGTTAAGAAATGCACCAGCTGTTCTTCAGGTGAGTTGAACGTTTGGTCCGATGTGGAAGCGTATTCGCAGTACACCCTGGTAATAAAGAAACCCTGCTACTATTTTGTAATTTATCATCTAGTTGTGATGAAGCCCTGTTAGCTCCACCAACTCAGTGTTCTGTAAACGATAATTACGTTAAACATTTTACGCTATAATAGGTTTTGAGATGGGCGACCGCATTGTGGCATATTCATTTACGAGCGTTTCCGTGCTTAGGAAAACGTGTTAAGCATTTGACCTGGTATGCTAGTAACATGGCAGTCGTTTAGCTAAGTTGAAGGCCTTATGAAAATATTTAACAGCAGGTCGCCACAACTTCCACCTGCCCATTTTAATACTGCAATTGGCTCATCACCTGGGACATAATACAAATGGTTAAATACGGGATTATAATATGCCTCGGTGAACCCCCTTCAGTATAAAGGCGTAACTATATGACTATATGTTATTTTCTACAAAGTGTGCTATTTAAAGATGTTTGGCCGGTATTGGCAATTAGGATTTGAATTATTTCGGTATTTTCGGCAGCGATTTCAATCTGTTTATAGACGCTTCGGATAAAGACATATCAGTCAGTTAGCAGGTGTATGTGGATAAATAAAATGCGCCTGGTTATCCGCTGTCTCAAGACGTATGAGAAGTTAGGTGGGGATGATAAGGATGTTGAGTTTCCCCTACAGTTACATAGCTATATAGTACCTTTTTTTTCTAAATTGCAGAAAGAAATGTAAAAAGGCAATCTTAGAAATTAAATTTTATAAATGCCATACGGACACTTACCAATCAGGATGAACTTTCCAATTTTCGCCTTTGAAGTATTCCGTGACTAAATAAAACAAGAGGGATAAAAATTAATGTCAGTTAATAGGAACGTCGTGAATACATCGGTAAAAGCACAGTACAAAACAAAAAGTCAGTAAGGAAGTTTCATACAAATGGGCGAAGCGGCTTACTCACACAGATTTACACATCTACAGGCTCAAGAATCGGATATCGCTGTGCTGTATGAGGCGGCCAGTCCGGGTTGTCGTAGTGTTCTTGTTTTATTTATTGACTATTGTTTATGTATTGAGAAAGAGTTCTAACCTTATTCTAAAAATATAATTTTTGTTGTGCCTCAGCTATCTCTTTAAGGACTAAGGGTATTTTTTTAAATAAATGAACTTTTAATTACACAGACAACCCTAACTCTTCGGTGGAGAATAGAACGTACCGTACCTATTTTGCTAAAGCAGCAAGCTCATATATGTACTGTGGTACAAGTGCTTCAACTCACCATTAACTGGACTATGCTTCACCTCCTGTTCAGCGACTAGCTCATACATCCCGTATCCATCCGGCAGCACGACCGCCAAAGAGAACGGTGTACCGTCCACGGGACTGTAGAAGTACCGCTGTCTTCTTGTAGCGACCCTCCTCATGTTGTCGTATTGGACTTTAACTGCAATCTCAGTTTCACCTTCACGTTGTTCTATCATGTCGTGTCGCAACTGAAATATAAGAACGTTTAATTAATACGAAACTGTATTCTGACACAGATTCTGATAATTTCTCAGCAGAAAATGTAGCGTAGTATGTATAATGGGTGTAAGAGGCCCCACAAAGTTCTCCGGACCTAAAGAGACATGGTCTCCTGCTCGTGAGGCAACAATGTAAGCTTGGGGGTGCAAGCAATGTCAGTCATACGGCGGTCGCTCCCAATAAAGCCGAAAATGAAAAACCAAACGATAGAAGCTCCTAGCAACCAAATAAAACTGGAACCCAAGCTCTAAATCCAGGGAGAGCATTGAAGCCATAGGACCACGACGCGACTAATACGATTGCTACCTTCGGTTCGATTTAACCATTAAATGATTAAGGATACATTAAGCATGAAGTGTAGTTGAATTTAAAGTTTAATTTGCACAACGAACTTTGGAGCTTGCTATGCTTGGAGTACTCGTATCTTTGGGGGATAAACTTCAAAATGAGGTTATGCGTTAGAGAACTAGCGTGGTCGACATAGCTCGTAGAGTAGGCACGTTAAAGTGGCAATGGGCTGGCCACATCTGTAGAAGAACCTATGGCCGCTGGAGTAAACGAGTGCTGTAGTGGAGATCGCGACTCGTAAAACATACGGTAGGACGACCCCCTGCCAGAAGGACCAACGACCTGGAAAAAGTCAGGGAGAGACTGGATGCGAAAGGCGCAGAACCGTGTGTTGTGGCGTGAATTGGGAGAGGCCTACGTCCAGTAGTGAGACTGCTATTTGATTGATTAGTATAAAGTATGTGAATATGTTTTGGTTTATATAAGGATACTTACATCGAGTAGTAATGAGGTGAGGTTAACCCTTGAGTTCTCGTCGGAATCCACCAATAACTCTAAGTCGGTGAGGTCCACGCTTGAGTACAAAGGTCGCAGGGTCTCTGTGTACTGGAATAGCGATACAGTCAACATACAATTTAAATAGAAACTCATTATTCTGAAGTAATGTTTTTGTATTGCAAATATGGTGTCAAATGAAGATACAAATTTCTTACCTCCTCGTTGGTATGCTGAAACAAAAGTATATTTTGATTATCTTAATAACTGATATTTGTGAAACTAATGAGAGAGATGCACCTACAGACAAATGTATTTTTTTCTTAGCATACTTTCAGAAACAAAGTTTGAAACATACGGTGATGGCAAAGGGAAGATAAAGTTAAAACAAGTGTTAAAATAGTTATACATATTGCTATTTTAAATTATTCTTATCAAAGAGAAAGTTGATGCCCCTGTCCAATGATCAAATAGTCCATATTGTTATTTTAAATTATTCTTAGCAAAGAGAAAGTTGATACCCCTGTCTAGTCCAATGATAAAATATGTTACTGATATGTACCTAAATAAGTTAACATTATACTGAGACTAGAGAATATTCTTCAATGTGGTGGTATAAATGGGTTTCATCATCTTCTGTTTTAAAGTAAACTCTTACCAAGCTGCTCCTGCTAACTGACGGCCGGTGTTTAGTTGCAGATTAAAGACGAATGGGGGATTGGACGGCAAAAAGGTTAAAACAATGCTACCCGAGACTATGAAGTAGATATTAAAATTGATAATATTATTTTTTAAGAAAATCTACGTACCAGTGGCCTCAAATCTGGATGATATAAAACATGCCCGTTATTGTCCACCATGAATGAATAGCCGTTGACGCCCAACTGTAAGGAAAACAAATAAGAGTGGTTATCATAATTATATTTACCAATTCTCTATTGCCTCGTTGGGTTGGGAGTAAATGCAGAGCAGTGGTGTTGAGCTCGAATCCAGGGTTAGAACAAATGTTTGTGTGATCTCAATCATTCTAGTTATGTTCCGTATCTAAAAGCTATATATTTCATCTCAACTAATTTCATGTATGGAAACTTGCCATTACCCATTTGTGCTGGACTGTTTATACTATTGATTGATGGCACCCAGAGAAACTTGCTACGCATCTTGAATGAAAACACGTGCACTCTTGTACATTATTTACTTTATAACCTGACCAGTTTAAAATGCCTTAGAGCGGAACCGGTCAGGTTAAAAAGTAAATATAAAGTTGGTGCAATGGGGATCCAATGTCATTTTCGGGTCGAGAATATCTCGGTGGAAAAATAACGAATAACACGTTATGGTAGGACAGTTTATTGTAAGTTGTGCATATTCTTCATATGTCAAAACTTTTTTGGAAATGTTTTTGGTCAATTGTAGTGGAGACAAAACTATTGCAGACTGGTCAAACCTGGTTTGAGAAAGTTTAGGGTAACTTTCGTCTATGTGTTAAAATGTTCAACTGTCTTTATGTCTGATTGTTGAGCTTAGATATTGATAACTGTGACTTTTTAAAATTTCAAAACGACGTAAATAATGCCTCTCATATTAAAAATTAATTTGGTTCGAACGGAACCAGTGTTTTTCATTAAAATAGTAGGTAGAGAAATTTACTCATTCTTAATAGGTTAAATCATTTCTTAAAGATTTGATTTTCATCATATGAAAATGTATTTGCCCACAGTATTACACTAAAAGCTCTACGTACCTTATACGGTGACACGAGCTTCTTTATTTGATCGATAGGCACATCTGTTCCAACCACACCGAGCAAATTTGCTTCTCTTTGCTGAAAAAATGCAAGCAGTTTTATTAATTTTGACTACCCCGTCAGGGATACATAGTGAAGATAGTTTGGACTTATTTCCATTATGTTCAATATAAGGTATTAATCTATACTAACGAAGAGTTTGTTTGTTTGTTTGGTTGAACGCGCTAATCTCAGGAACTACTTACTATGTTAGATAGCCCATTTATCGAGGAAGGCTATAGGCTATATATCATTACGCTACTACACCGGGGAGCAGAGCAGTAGTAATAAATGTCGACAAATCGGGCAAATTTGTTTGCATCATTATAGAATTTATAAGCGACGGGATTAAATAGGTGCGACGGGAGGTCGAAATGTTCCACGGGCGAAGCTGTGGGGTCATATAGAATAAGTATATGACTGATCTGGCGATTCATAAATACCGTGTGATTTCTCCTATCGAAGATGGGCACGGTGACCGAAGACATCAGCTGGCCCATGCCGTCATCTGCCAAGCTGCTACTCTATAATTAGAAAAAATAAACTTTTGATAAATTTTTAAAGCAATTATTTGCTAAATTTCTCATAAATTTTAATAAAGTGGAAAAAGACCATCCGATTCGAGACAGGTATTGAACCTGTGACCTTTGCCTGACCAGGGCAATGTTCTAGCCACCTGAACTACCCGAATTGTATCGAACCAAGTTGAAATTCTCCACCATATTTATATCGTCATTTTAAGAGTATGACCAGAGCCATCTATCCAGCTAATGAACAACTTGATACCAATGAACAGTGTTACAACTATTTTTAAACATTGATGCAATGGACTCCACTCAGTATATTGATAAATTTTTAAAGCAATTATATGCTAAATTTCTCATAAATTTTAATATAATGGAAAAAGACAATCCGATTCGAGACAGGGATTGAACCTGTGACCTTTGCCTAACCAGGACAATGTTCTAGCCACCTGAACTACCCGAACCGTATCAAACCAAGTTGAAATTCTCCACCATATTTATATCGTCATTTTATGTTTCACAGGTTCAATTCCTGTCTCGCATCGGATTGTCTTTTTCCACTTTATTAAAATTTATGAAAAATAAACTACATACGTATGCGCGTAAAACATTAGCCCCACTGAGGCATTCTGGTAAAAATAAGGTAATTTTATAAGAGTATGGATGGGTGTTACACGTCCATAGGCTAAAGTGACCACTTGGTATAAAAAAATCATGACGTGAATCTGTAACTGTGTCACTTTTTCATTTGTCTCACAAGAACTGCACTCATACAGTTAAGACAAACCGTGTCAATATTCAGCGTGTAAGTGCCAGGGACATGTAAACTTTTTGTTATATGTGCAAGCACAGTGCGTAAATTAATCGACATTTTCATGCCTCACCCATGATTACATAGTTGAAGTTACATCTATCCTTTTTCAGGTCTGTGACGATAATGATACTTAGGCAATATATTAAGATACTTAAATTTATGGATATATAATAATATTTATTGTACACCAGTTTATAAACAAATTATAGATTCTGCAATTCCAAATTAAGTACAATGGACGGCCTTATCTCAAACAGCAATCTCTTTCAGGATAGGATTGTATTGAAATAGAGTGTGGGAAGTTTAATGGTGACTTATGTCTATGAACATAACTTAAGTATATACTACATGCTACATTTCGATTTATCTGTAGTATTTGTGTAATCGTTTGAAAAAAAGGGTGACGCGCCCAGACATGCTTGGTTGTATAAAAGAACACAGTCAGACGTCTCTAGTAGAGAGCCTGCTAGTGACATTGATTCCTTGCTCTGTGAGAGCAACGTTATATAATAATGCCTGATAGCAATTGCGTGGAAACTATGGAATCTATTTGTTAGCATCCTTCTAATAAATATAATAAATATGTCTGTATAATCATACATATTATATATCTAATCTAGTTATAATAATTTACTTAATATTTAATCTGACAAACTAGAAGTATCGAACTCAGGCTGGCAACATTTTAACCCCACTTGTTGATAAAGTTATAAAAGGTATCGCACGAGCCTGGTTCGGCCTTCTTGTTCCGGCAACCATAGACTGAGCATCACATATTGTGATAGATATAGAGTGATATTGTGCTTTTGTGCATAAAATTAAAGTGTTTATTATGTGTATCTACAGACGAAATAAAAGTGAAAATGTTAAACCAGTATTTTATTGGAGAGACCTCTGACACATTGTTGATAGATTCTATAGACTTACCCTGCCACCAATGTAGACTGGGCTCCAATGCACCGGGTGTACCGTCTGATACATGACGAGTGGTCGAGCTAACACTTCTACGAAATGTAGTACTTTTGACTTGATTTCCGAATGTTCATTTACTGTTACATAGAAACCTGCAAAATAAACATCAAATTGTCACTGCAATTGCCATTGATTATATTATCAGACTGGTAAAGTCATGTTGTGAAGAAATAAAAGACTAACCTCATGAAGGCAGAGAGAAGATAGTGAAAATATTTTTCTAAATAAATATACAAATATTTTATCATAAGAAACATCCAAACTTCGAAATAAACATTTGCGGCTCATACAAATATTTGATCCCAACCGGGAATTGAACCAATGACCACAGTATAAAGAGTAAACCTATGTCTTTCGGCTGTGCCATGACCTTGAGCGCGGCGAGTATACGAGCGGCGTGCGAGTATATCCACGTCTTTTTCGATAAAGGGGTTTTAAAGATAAGCCCACAGTTTTAATATGATGAGGCATTTCATTTTTTTTCTCACACAACTAGTAGAAAGAATGGTGGTAGAAAAGACGATATTTGATGTGGACATGTTAGTAGCAAATGCCTGCTCCTCAGTTTATAATTATCAATGAATACTTATAGTAAGCTTATAGTACCCGGAGATAGGGAGGAAAAGAGAGGAGGGAATGAAATTCCTAAATCGGATCAGAACAGCTTCGCCGTTATATTTCGATAATTAATATTAATCTCCTTTTAATTTTACAATTTCAAGTGTGGAATTTTGAAAAATCCTTTCTTAGTGGGTAGGCACCCACTAAGAAAGGATTTTTCAAAATTCCAACCAGTACCAAACAGTATAAAATTCCAAGTTTCCAGGTCATAAGTTTTTGAATGGGCGTTGATAGGTGAGTGATCCACTCGGTAATTTTAATAATATATACCTTTATTGGTGCACGCCATATCCTTCATGTTATGTCCGGCGGTGGCGTCGCCTCCCACGCGGTATGTGAAGATGCGCACCGGCATGTGTGGCCAGTTCCACGTCCGGAACACGCCTTTGACGCCGGTCGCACCGCCACCAGCTCCAATCACTGCGATAGCCTGGTTGCACTGACAGCCTTGCCCCGTTCGGTTGTACTGCAAATGTAATTACAATAATTTAAAAAGTGGAAATTAAAAACAATGGTGAAAATTACTATAGCTTATTTATGTTTTTGTAATAGTCATATTATAGTGCCTCGATGGCGTCGTGAATTGCCGGTGCTTAGGTCTAGGGTGGGTATCTCGGTTCGTAGTAAATATTTTATCTTACCTGCAAATGTTTGCTTTAGAGTTTGGGGTAACTCACACAACGCCATCTGATTCCAAACTAAACAGAGCGTAACCAGATAACTGATAAATATACTTATATATTTCTAAATACATACATATTATAGATAAACAACACCTAGACACAGAATAAACCATCGTGCTCATCACACAAAGTTTTATCCTGGGTGGGAGTTGAACTCACGACCTATTGCGTAGCAGTCGGATACACTCCCACCGTGCCACAGAGGTAATCAAATTTCATTTTTTTTCTATGCATAATATATTTGTATTTAGGAAACTATAAGTATATTTATCAGTTTCTAGATCCTGTTTATCAGGATACATTAGTTTATTTTGGACTAAATTGTTCTGTGTTATAATTTACAAAAAGTAGTCAAAAACAATATCTTTAGCTGTTATTATTGATTAGCTGTCAGCGATTGATGAATCTCGAAGAAGCGAAAGAAGTATGCATGGATCGCGAAGCCTGGCGATCTGTCCTCTCTGACTACCCCGTCAGGGATACAGCGTGAAGATTGTTGATTGTCAAGGCTGTCAAACAATAATAAATAAATGCCTTACCCGATGTAGTATTTCGAAAGCTGTCGTCAAGGCCCCTGTGAGATTGGCCACTCCTCCTGTAAGTTCTGCGTTCCATAACGTTGTCTTCAGCTCTCTTAGTGTCTCAGGAATAGCCTATGAACAAAAATCTCTATATATTTTATGTGCTTTAGTCAGAGACAATTTTTTTTAAATATTTTATGTGCTTTAGTCAGAGACAAATTTAATGACACTTTAAGTTTGAGGTTTTAATCAATATAACTGTATGTTGGTAGGAGCTTGGTGCTGAAATACAGACTATATGCTTGGTTCAGTAACAGATTAACAGATAAGATGCAATAAACAACAATTGTACAGTATAGTACAGTACCGTACAGTACAGAACAGCGCAGTGCCTTACAGCACAAAACAGTAATGTACAGTACGGTGCGTTTCGGTACAGTACGGTACAGAAAGTGAAACTTCTTTACGACATTTTTAGACGTAATCTGTAATATTTTGGATGATGTGTAATTTCAAGAAAACAAGTAAAAGTTATCTCGTAATATACCTATTCTAAAACACAACAAGTTGTACAACAAAATGAGTTAAACTTTCAACCACGGACGAAGGTTGCACCAGCTTGCAACAAACAACCTTGAAACTAGGAGAAGGTTTAAGGTTATGAGCCCATGGCCAGCTTTTATTGCCTGGTGAAATTCATTTCTAATACACGGCAGTAGGCTAACTAAATTTACCTACTGGTACTATGTGATATGCACAATGTTATAGAATCATCACTACATATTATAAAACAAAGTCGCTACCCGCTGTCTGCCCTTATGTATGCGTAGATCTTTGAAACTACGCTACGAATTTCGATGTGGTTTTTTTTAATAGATAGAGTTATTCTTAAGAAATATTTTAATGTATAATTTGTTAAGTTTTTGTATACATTGACTAAATTACAACAATATTTGTTAAGAATGTAGGAAAATATAAGCTGGGAGCCTTCAACGATAACGCTGCCTAAACCCTTTGAGATATAACAAAATAATGTATGCTGGAATTGTGTATCTAATATGTATAGGTCTACAAAAAAGTCCGCAATGATATATACAGGGTCATTTGTAAAACACCAGCAACCTACTAGGACTAGGTAAAATAATGACCCCTCGAAGACAGTCGTTATCTTTTATAGGATTAACGCAACCCTATGAGGGCATAGTAGATTCGCTTTTTGAGTCATCCACTTTCTGATATCAACAAAAAAATGTATCAGAAAGTTATTGAAAAGCTTACATCCGCAGGGCAGCTTGTGGCGAGCTGAATATGCGTGGCTACACATCGGTCCCGACTCCTCAGAGTTTTGTTGCCCTTCTGCACCGGTTAGCATTTAATGGGCTAACGGGAGAGCAGTGAGAGTGCTACTCCCGGGAGTGCAGCAAAACTCAACTCTGGCTTGCCTTAATTGGCCGGTCAGAGGGAGGGAGCCAGAGCTATATGCTCGGGGGTGGAAGTGTCATTTTCAAGGGCATAACTACGGGGAAGCCCGCTCCGGGCCTGTCCCGCGAAGGTGAAACCGGCGCCGCACCGCTCGACACCCCAAGCCGCTCACACCGGTGTTGCCTCCTGTCGAATTACAGGCTTATTTTGCCTATGGCGATTGTATAGGGGGCCCATCTAGTGAGTTAGCAAGTCACCGTCTGCCACTATTTTAATAATAATATATTAAAAAGGCAGACGCCGTTTTCATCAATAGCTTAAATCACCCAATCCATTCAACACACAACCCAATAGCCCATTTCATATTTAGCACATTTCACAATAGTTTAACTCCCATTGGAGGGGATCCATTACCGTTCTTCTACATAAGGCGGGCGTGGATTGCCTGTAGTGGGAGTCCCATTTCCTATTAGATTAAAATTCTCAAAGGGCCTCTGCGTGTTGGACCAATATGTCCCCATGTAAGCCTGCCAAAAGACCGGGTATCTTCATAAGAAAAAAAATAGAAGATACCCGTGAAGAAGAGACAATAATAATAATAATAATAATACCCCTCGAGGACAGTCGTTATCTTTTATAGGATTAACGCAACCCTATGAGGGCATAGTAGATTCGCTTTTTGAGTCATCCACTTTCTGATATCAACAAAAAATGTATCAGAAAGTTATTGAAAAGCACACATCCGCAGGGCAGCTTGTGGCGAGCTGAATGTGCGTGGCTACACATCGGTCCCGATTCCTCAGAGTTTTGTTGCCCTTCTGCACCGGTTGGGATTTAATGGCCTAACGGGAGAGCAGTGAGAGTGCTTCTCCCGGGAGTGCAGCAAATCTCAACTCTGGCTTGCCTTAATTGGCCGGTCTGAGGGAGGGAGCCAGGGCGTGGAAGTGTCATTTTCAAGGGCATAACTACGGGGAAGCCCGCTCCGGGCCTGTCCCGCGAAGGTGAAACCGACTCCGCACCGCTCGACACCCCAAGCCGCTCACACCGGTGTTGCCCTCTGTCGCCTTACAGGCTTATCATGCCTATGGTGAATGTATAGGGGGCCCATCTAGTGAGTTGGCGAGTCACCGTCTGCCAATAGTTTAATATATTATACAATACATTTTTTTTTTTAAATTGTGGGACACTTTTTCACACAGCGCCATCCAAAGTAAGCTAATATTAGCTTGTGTTATGGGATCTAGATAACTGATAAACATACTTATATATATATTTCTAAATACATACATATTATAGATAAATAACACCCAGACACAGAATAAACCATCGTGCTCATCACACAAAGTTTTATCCTGGGTGGGAATCGAACCCACGACCTCTTGCGTAGCAGTCGGATGCACTCCCACCGCGCCACAGAGGCAGACGCCGTTTTCATCAATAGCTTAAATCACCCAATCCATTTAACACCCAACCCAATAGCCCGATAATATATATAATCAGATATTATGATAATCAGATATTAAAATGGCAGACGCCGCCTTCATCCATAGTTATAATCACCTAGTTCATCAAACCCCCAACCCAATAGCCCATTTCATAGTTACCACATTTCACAATAGTTTAACTCCCATTGGAGGTGATCCATTACCGTTCTTCTACATAAGGCGGGCGTGGACTATCTGCAGTGAGGGTCCCATTCCCTATTAGATTAAAATTCTCAAAGGGCCTCTGCGTGTTGGACCTATGTCTCCATGTAAGCCTACCAAAAGCCCGGGTATCTTCAAGAAAAAAAAAGAAGATACCCGAGAAAAGAAGAGACATAATAATAATAATAATTTATTAGGAACATTAAAATATCAGATACATACAGAGATACAAAATAGGAACGATGACAGCTGCAAAAGTATAAACTGTAGCGCAGCTGACAACGCCTCACTCCAGATTACAAGGATCATTGTTCCAGACACAGCCAAAGATAAAAGTTACATTAAATGTTATGTTATGTTTACACTTGGTATGTGAGTGTGTACGTATGCTTGTGTGGTGCATGAGTCTTAGTGTGTGTGTGTGTGTGTGTGTGTGTGTGTGTGTGTGGGTGTGTGTGTGAATGTTTGTGTATGTTAGTTTCTGTTTGTATTTCTGTGTGTTATTGGTGCTATACTTTTACAAGTTCCTCTGTCTCATCGTATGAAAGAGATTTGAGCCAGACATCAAGTTTTCACTTTAGTTCAATTCTTTTCATTGAGTAAATATTCATAATTGAATTAATTTTGTTATATTTTGAGCTAATATGTTTATAGTGACGGCTTGCAAGTGCTGTTCCATTTTGGTAATGAATAAAAATATTTTTGATTTGATTTGATAGTGTTACCCTTGGTAAAAACTGTTTTTTACTTTTTCTATATTGTTACCAATACAGAGTGACTAAATGAAATGCTCTAAACATTATCAAAATACGACAGTAGAACGATCGGCAATATATCTTTTTCCTCATGGGAGATATAGAGATTATTTTATCTGCGTGTGTGGATGTGGCGTAATCCGGAACGATCCAAAGCCGTACTTACTGTGTTTAATAACTTCACCATATTGCTTAGAAACAGTAAATAATGGTTTATTTACTGTTTCTAAGCAAACATGTAAATACAAGTAATATTATTGTTTTCATTAAGGGGATGAAGAGTAGAAGCGTGCACGTCGCCATCCCTGCCAGCTACGGCTGCAATTCTACTCCAACACGAGCACCTCAAGGGCGAACAATGTTAGGGCGTGCCCCCGAGGCGACGCGCTCCAGTTCGTCCCCGCTGGTGCGAAAAGTGTGAGCCAGAGCGGCGTAGGGGACCGCCACCCTACACGCGCGGCCCGACACGGCGGGAAGTGGAGGATGGAGTGCAGGGTAGCTGCGTGGAATGTTAGGGGAGGAATGACAGATAAGATGAATGAGTTGATGGATGTTATGAATGAGAGAAAGTTAGATGTAGTGTGCTTGACAGAGACCAAGCGCAAGGGCAGCGATGTCTTGGAGCTCCAGGATGGGGTGCTCGCGCTATGGTCTGGAGTACCAGAGAGCGAGCATGGCAGTCGGGGGGTTGGAATTTTGTTGTCCTCGCGATTGGCCTCCGGTATGTATGAGTTCAAACTGGTAGGTCCTAGAATCCTCTGGATCCGTCTAAAACTTGGTTTGACCAAGATTTTCCTGGTAGCTGCTTACGCGCCAGTATCTTCGTCGAACGCGAGTGAGCTAGAGGACTTCTGGGAGAGTATGAGAGAAGCTCTAAATGTGATAGAAGGAAATGAAAGACTTATAGTATGTGGAGACTTGAAAGGATGGGTGGGTACCGCTCGCGATGGTTTTGAGTCGGTACTCGGGAAGTATGGGGATAAAAGGGTGAACGACGCTGGCAGGCTTATACTGGCATTTTGTAAGGAAAAGGATTTGTTTGTGGCGAACACAATGTTCAACCACAAACAAATTCATATGTATACGAGGAGATGTAAGTAAAAGAGAAGCATGATAGATCTATTCCTAATGGATAATCGGCTCCGTAAACAGGTGATGGACACAAGGGTTTATCGAGGCGCTGAGCTGGGATCAGACCACTACCTAGTAATAACTAGGATTAGGGGTCTGTTCGCGGGTTGGCGTCATCGTACCGAGTGTCCTGAACCTGAGCCGTCTGGAAGCTGGAAGAAAAGCTGGAAGCTGCAGGATGCATCCATTAGGGATAAATATAAAGAAAGGGTAACCGAAAAGCTTGGCGACGTCAATATTAGTAGTGAGAATGTGGAAAGTGTATGGCAGAACCTTAGGGATAGTATGGTAAATGCAGCTGTGGAAGTGTGTGGAGAAACGAGAAGAGGCAGTAGTAATAAGCGTGACGCATGGTGGAATGAGGAAGTGAAAGAAGCAGTTCGAATGAAGAATAAAGCATGGTTAGACTACTTAGCCTCGCGGAATGATTTTAATATGAAAGAGAGATACAAGCTGCAAAAAGTTAACACGAAGGCACTGATAGAAGAAGCTCGTGAAAGGTGCAGAATGAAAGCGGATGAAAGGTTGTCGTCCAATTTCCGGGATAATGCCAGGCTCTTCTGGAAAGTTAGTGTTAACAATGACGTCCTAACAGACCAAACTGACGTCCTGCAGAGATGGAGTGAATATTATGGAAAGATGTATGCAAGAAAAGACGAAAGTGGAGCTCACTTCGATGCTCCGGATCCCGATGTCATTGAAGTCATTAGTATGAAAGAAATTGAACAAGCGATAAGAAGTATGAAATGTGGTAAGGCTGAGGGAAAAGACAGAGTTACTGCTGAGATGATTAAGTACGGTGGGTCGCGCGTCTGGGACACTCTATGTCTGTTATGCAACTTGTGCTGGCGGACGGGTGAGGTCCCAGATGACTGGCGAATAGCAAAAACATATTTACAAAGGGAAAGGCTCGCGCCTAAACTGCTCCAGCTACAGGGCGATCAGCTTGGTCAGCTTAGCTAGTAAGGTGTTTGCAAAGATTATAACGGCAAGAATGCAAGAAAAGTCTGAAAGGTATTTATGGGAGGCTCAATGCGGATTCCGACGTGGAAGAGGTTGCATGGATCAAGTGCTTTCTCTCCGCATGATCGCGGAGAAATTTCTGGCTATTAGCCAGAAGGTTTTCTGCGCTTTTGTGGATCTGGAGAAAGCATATGATAACGTTGTGAAGGAAACTCTGTGGGATTTGCTGCCCGGATATGGTGTGGACGGCTCGCTACTGCGGGCGGCAATACAGTCGCTTTATAAGGACTGTAAGGCTTGCGTGCGAGTATGGGGGGATGTGTCACCTCTTTTTGATGGTACAGGCGTTAAACAGGGTTGTGTCATGTCCGCCTGGCTGTTCATAGTGTACCTGGACAGTTGCCTGCAGAAGATGAAAGATTGTGATATGGGTGTGAATTTGGGTGACTTTTCAGTAAACTGTCTGCTGTACGCTGATGATGCGGTGCTCATGGCCTCATCAGAAGCCGACCTTCAGGCATTAGTCACTAATATGAAAGAGGAGTGTGAAAGTAAGGGTCTTCGCTTGAATGCAAGTAAGACTAAGGTTCTAGTATTTGAAAGAAATGACGTAAGAACTAAATGCGAGATTAGGGTAAACCAGGAACGTCTAGAGCAAGTGAATGAAATTGTGTATTTAGGGAGTATGTTTAGCGCGGATGGAAGATGTGATTCGGATGTAGAACGGCGAGTAGCTGCCGGAAACAGAGTTAACGGTGCTTTGTCCCAATTAGTAAAGCGACAAAGCATCGTAAAAGAAGCACGACTGGCGATTCATAACGCAGTGCTAGTGCCAACTTTGCTTTACGGTAGCGAAACCTGGGTATGTCAGCAGATGCATGAAAGTAAATTGAATGCTGTGGAGATGCGATCACTTCGAAAATTGTGCGGCGTTACCTTGGCCGACCGAATACGTAACGAAGTGATACGGAATATGGCAGGTTTAAATGAAAGTGTCAGCGTTAAGCTGGAAAAGGGCGTGCTACGTTGGTTTGGACACGTCCAAAGAATGAGTGAGGAACGATTGACGAAGAATATATATAGTGCGAAAGCAGAGGGCAGAAGAAGTCAGGGTAGGCCGAGACTTACATATGAAGACCACGTGAGCAGATTGCTCAAAAACGGAAAGCTCAAAAGTACTCGGATACCCAGACGTGCGTGTATGAAGCGATTGATGAATCTTGAAGAAGCGAAAGAAGTATGCATGGATCGCGAAGCCTGGCGATCTGTCCTCTCTGACTACCCTGTCAGGGATACAGCGTGAAGATAGTTAAGTTAAGTTAAGTTATTATTGTTTTTAAGATTTTGTAGTTATTACGACTGCCATTTCACTGGCAATCGGGACCAACGGCTTAACGTGCCTTCCGAAGCACGGAAACGCTCGCAAATGTAAATTCCACAAAGTGGTCACCCATCCAAAGACCACCTATAGCGAATGTCGCTTAACGCATTGATTGTTTACAGAACACTGAGTCCGCGGGGTCACGAGCGCTTCTATATATCTTTACTAGAGTAAACGTTAAATTACCTCGATATTATCTAACCATCGATTGGATTTCACGAAGAGGTTGAATGTTTATGATTAAAGTGTTCAAGTCTCGTTTATAGAACGCTGCAAGAAGGCGCGATAAGACTACTGTCGTGCCCTCCTCCCTGTCTCTAGTGACGCCTGCTTCTTTGTAAAGTGGATATTATCTTTCAACTTACGAAGTTCATTAAATGAGCAACTGATATGAATTCCTCGTACAAATATAGATCTTCAGTCACCTCGGAAATATAAGGATATGTTTTGTTACAGAGTTTAGACAGCAAGCGGTATCCGCGTACGTATGTGGTGCGTGAAAAGATAAATTTAGTGGTTTGTACCAGAGTACAAACCACTAAATTTATCTTTTCACGCACCACAACCTTAGTTAAACAACTTAGTGGGGCCTGTTATACCCATTACTGTAGCAGACTACAGTAATGGGAATAACAGGCCCCACTAAGTCCTACAGGGCCCAAGCAACCTTATCTGCTGACCAACGGATGAGGCACGAGATGTGAGGTTAGACGGCAGTCACTCCCAACGATGCCAAGAATCAAACAATAGCTACTGCCTAGCGACCAACCTCAAATCCAAATCTAGGTACCGATGGTTTGAAAGCAATTGAGAATAAGACAAAGCAGATATAAAAAATAAATTATAAGTAGTACCTAATAACTAGAACGCTGTTTCATACAACATTGCTGGAGCGTTGTAATGATCCAAATTCAAAAAACGCTATAGCAATAAATTTAATTTTCTCTAACCAGTATTTCCATGCATGTTTGAGGTAATTTGCTGTCTACTATAATTTGAAGTCAAAGGAGATTTCTATGTAGACTACTAGATTCTATGTATGGAAAGATTATTAACCATTTGTGTCATAATATAAAACAGTGTCTTAATATAAGGGCGTCATATTAAAAACTGGACATAGTGAAACACTCTAGAATTGATTACTGAGAGAAGCGATGGTATATTTCGAGAGAACGAGGGTGCTATAAAGATGAAAACAGACTTTTTCCAGTGGTATTACTTTTCAAACCATCTTCGAGGCAGACAGAGCTACAAAATCTAACATTACAACTTAACCACATACCTACAACCTTAGAACTACGGATAGAGTGTCACACTGTTATGACATCACAATTTAATTTGTCTCACAAGAACTGCAGCCGCATAGATAACAAAACCGAGCCAAATTACTACAAATCGCGTGCCAGGGACACCTAACCTATTTTATTCACACAAAATAGCTGCCATTTTCATGTTTCATCCGTAATAAGTCAAGTTTATATCCATAGGGGAGCTCGACCAATATACCCGAGTCTGTTCACCTGCTTGAAGTGCACCTGCCGAAAATTGGACAAAGCACCGATTTAGGTCCCTTTCAAGTGTTGCGATGACAGATGGCAATCGCTTCCACCTATGCCAAAAATTAAAAGCCAAACAATATCAGTTCCTAGCAGCCCAATATAAACCGACCCCATAAACAGGCTCCCAATCAAGGTGGCATGGACATCCATACAATATTCTAAATCTGTGCCTACAACTGCCTTCAACATTTGAGATGATAAACTCGGACTGTGCCTTGATCTTTTTGATGTTATTAAAGTGGCCAGTTCGATAGTTGACACCAGCTCAGTAAAAAGGTAGAGATTTGCAATAAAAAAAAAGAATATAAAATATTATTTTCATTACCATGAATCTAAAAGTAAAGATATTACTAAAATTAAAAAATAACAATAAAAATTACACCAACTATCAAACTAGATTAAGCTCGATTCCATAATAAATACCGAATAAACGAAAAACATTACATAGCTATCAATATAAATAGTGGTATTTATATGCAGTGAAACTAAAATGATCAGATAGGGAATATTAATGGTGGCGCATTAAAGTTACTGGATTGAAATCATTACTGTGCGTAGGTACAGGACAGATGAGTATCGCGCCCGCTTCGTCGATGAACACGCGATACTTGCATTTGCCACAACACATTAACATAGAATGTATAAAGGGTTTCCTATTTCACGGGATTGATGCGTTTAAAAAAATAACAAATTTTTTTTTTAATAAACATCTCTGCCGAATGACGCACTGGCAAAGGTCTCTTCCATAGATTGCCACAATTATAGGTCATATTTATTATTTACTTATTTTAAATCTTATTATACTTTCTATTTTTGGGAAATTTGAAGTATAACTTTATTTTTTAACTATTTTTTGTTACACTGAAATTAATTTAGCTAGAGTACTATCTAGTAGTTTTATACTAAAATCTGTTTTCGACAGCAGTTTTAGTTGCTTGGCCAGTTTAACAGATTCGCACATACGAGTATAAAGTATTTAAATGGCAGCCTGGCAGATAAGCAATTTGGACTCATTGTACTGGTATTTTGTATAAAAAATGGGTGTGTGAGTTTCAACACTTCTTACCTGTGTATTCGGTACACAGGTAAGAAGTGTTGAAACTTCTTTACATCTTTTTTCAGCTATAAAATTTTTCCCATACGTCGATAAAGAAGTTTCACTTATGATAGAGCAGTTTCACTTTGAAACAACATGGCGCGTAACCGAAAAACTTGATGGTTTTTTTTACATCTGTAAAATTTCTCTCAACGTCGATAAGAAGTTTAACTTCAAAAATCTAAATTATACTATCTTGGTGTACAATAAACTGTATTTACTATAAATTAATGAACTGTACTAAGACCTTATTCCCAGGGAAAGACTAGGTACTATAAGGTCACAGAAATAAAAGTAGTAGTAATACCGCGGTCAAGCCGTGGGCATAAGCGCGTTTTTTAAAAAATAAAAGTTGATTGTACCTTGTTTTTTTGTCAAATTTGCAATACTCGGAGTCGGGTTCCTAATTTGAAATTACGATGAGTCGTTAAAAAATTCAACAAAGGATTTCAAACACAAATTAACGCGGTCGTGCTGCTGTCACCGGCGGGCTTGTGACCAGCCCAAACGAAACGTCGGGTAGTTCATATGAAGCTTGACAGGGTGAGGGTACCCATGTTTAACATGATTCTGTTGAATTCTTAAAACAATGTTTGAAGTGAAAACTTCTTATAGCGCGGTACGCATATTTTTAGATGAGATAAAATCTCTGGACTCGTGACACCGTTAACGAGACGCTATAAAAAGTGTTGAAGTATTAGATTGATAATTTCGAACGCAGTTATCAACCTTCGATAGCTCAGTTGGTAGAGCGGTGGACTATTGATGGTTGTAAATCGGAATTCATAGGTCGCTGGTTTAAAACCGGCTGGAATGAACTCTTTGTAATTATTTCGGATGTCTATTTGTCTTTTTCTTAAAGTAATTGGTTCTCAAAATAGTAATTTTTGAAGTGAAAACCGCGAACGCGTCTAGATAAATAAAGTATTAACAAATTTAGTTTTCATTTCTGTCGGCACTTCCGGAGTGTACCCTGTTTTTATTTTGGTACTTTAGAGTACCATGTAGTTGTTAAGTGTGGAATTAGCTGTTCCATCTTCACTTACTTAATTTTTTATTAAATGTACGTTTTACATAAAATGATTTTATATTTTGTTATTTATTTATTATTTATTTTATTTATCTATCACGCCTTATCCTCAAAGGGGTGGCAGAGGCATACATATTGTATGCCCACTTTTGACCATGTGTATTCCTGTCCCACGTAATAGGTGGTGAGCCCATTGTCGTGTTGAAATAGACAGACGCAGGTTGTGGCTACCTGCTGTTGAAATTTTTCAAGTCGCCCATAAGGCCTTTAACTTGACTTAACGACTGCCATGTTACTGGCAACCGGGACCAACGGCTTAACGTACCTTCCGAAGCACTTATTTTAATTATATTTTGTTGACGCGGGGAATGCGTATACACAACGTCATTCCTACTGCAGGGGCCACAGGAACAGTGTGTGTGTGACTCCTGGCCCTTGAGGTATATCCTATCCATAAAACCCCGCGGTGATCCGCCTTCTACCCAACCTGGTTGTTTATTTTGGTTTATGGACAAAATTACAATATACCTATAGTCTATAAAGTTACATTAATACAGCTGATAATTGGCATGAACGTTGACAACGTTATGTCTACAATCAATTTCTCAAAAGTCCCCATCGATCCGACACTGACGTATGCAAAAAAAAGTAAGATGTAAGGTAAGACAAAATTCGTATATCATGCAATTATCTAAAAAATTGTTCTTACACTTTTTTTCCTCAGTATGACCATCTAGGAAACTCTGAAAAGATACACATCAGTCGTCTTTGAAGCTATTTTTTTCAGGCTTCTTTTTGAATTAACACCCTGTATAGGTACATGTTTGCTAGATAACTATTTTACTCGTTTCCACAGTTATTGCGCGCGTTCTAGAGGTCATCTTTGATGGAAGCTACGCCTTTCTATGATAATTATTATGAATCTTCATGAGTGTAAATACCAGTTAATGCTCGCGGCTCTGCCCTTGTGGTGAAGTTTCGCTAACTTGTACCAAGGATAAATAAGTAGCCTATGTTCTAATCCGATGTATAGCTATTGTATGTCAGAGTAACAAACATCTATTCACTCATTCATACAAACTTTCACGCTTATAATATTAGTAAGATAGAACAAGCGTTTCCGTGCTTCGGATGGCACGTTAAGCCGTTGGTCCCGGTTGCCAGTAAAATGGCAGTCGTTAAGCCTGGTTGAAGGCCTTATAGGCGGCTTAAAAAATTTAACAGCAGGTAGCCACAACCTGCGTCTGTCTATTTCAACAGGGCAATGGGCTCACCACCTTTTACGTGGGACAGGTATCCACACGGTGAAAAGTGGGCATATAATATGCCTCTACCACCCCTTCGGGGATAAGGCGTGATGGATATTTATTTTATTTAAGATAGAACAATAAAATCCCATATATTATTGAGCCCTAGGGTGAACAAGGTTATTTTTACCTAAAAAAAAGAATAGAATAGAAAAGAAAAGATGAGAAAAGAATAGAACAGAACAGTTTTTTTTCTATTTCAAGTTAAAGCTAGTTTAGAAAGACACTAAACTGATTTAGGTCTGATTGTTAAAAAGTAATCTTTCAGGAAACTTTGAAATGAACAAAAAAAGATTGGAGGTTAGAACAGGTAAACAAAGATATTTTACGAAAACTGTAAACGAAACTTACATAATTGTGCCTTTCCTTATTTTTATTGTTTTATATATTTATCTATCGTGCCTTTTCCCCGAAGGGGTGGCAGATGCATATTAAATGCCCACTTTTCACCATGTGCATGCCTGTACCACGTAATAGGTGGTGAGCCCATTGCCGTGTTGAAATAGACAGACGCAGGTTGTGGCTACCTGCTGTTGAAATTTTTTGAGCCGCCTTTTTTTATAGATAGAAGACTTGGCTTTGAATACTCATGTACTGAATTGTGTTATTTTTATTGTTTTATATATTTATCTATCGTGCCTTTTCCCCGAAGGGGTGGCAGATGCATATTAAATGCCCACTTTTCACCATGTGCATGCCTGTACCACGTAATAGGTGGTGAGCCCATTGCCGTGTTGAAATAGACAGACGCAGGTTGTGGCTACCTGCTGTTGAAATTTTTTGAGCCGCCTTTTTTTATAGATAGAAGACTTGGCTTTGAATACTCATGTACTGAATTGTGTCCTTTAATTAACTAACCCCGATGCGGAGATAAGGATGACAACAAAAGCCGCTAAAATATTAAAATTCACAAAAGTTTTTCATAAACATTTGTTCATTTTTCCTAAGCGTATAAACATTTTTTAACAACTTCATTCTTCTTGTTCTTTCAACTGTTAGAAGATTTGCCAAAGAAGAAATTCAAGCAATTGGCATGAAAATCAAAGAAATCCATCAATGGTCGTTAAAATTTTGTCATTTTCTAAACAAATGAAATTACTTGAACTGACCGATTCATTCTACTGGAACTTTTTTATGATTTAAATAGAAGCTTATTGAAGTGAAACTTATCGACGTTGAGAGAAATTTTATAGCTGTAAAAAAATCGTCATGTTCTTCGCTTACGCGCCATGTTGTTTCGGAGTGAATCTTCTTTATCATAAGTAAAACTTCTTAATCGACGTTTGAGAGAAATTTTATAGCAGTAAAAAAATGTCGTAAAGAAGTTTCAGTTCTTACCTGTATACTCTGGGTACACACACATTTTTTTCTGACGTAGACAGTAACTAAGAGGTTGTAAGGAGCTCCACTGATATCTCTTGCTTGGTGCACCTGCTGATTAACTGACGAAGAGAAGATGCAGGTGTCTTTATGGAGTAGTGAAGTTTTGCTTGCCTTAGCTTCACAACTCCATTCAGCGCATAGGAGAGCAGCATTTTCTCTCAACTATGCCGTTAATTAATAGCCAAACGATAGCACATTTTAGCAGTCGAACAATAGCTCTAACAAAAGAAGAGAAAGACAAAAAACTAAAGGAGAGCTAGAGCTCTAGAAACTTCATCACTTTTCGAGCGAAACTTTATCGCATTAGGACATTAAATGTTTCAATACAAAGTTTTTTATAAACAAACATTGTGGGATTTCTCATAATTTTTTAATGATGTGGAAAAAGACATATCGATTCGAGACGGGGATTGAACCCGTGACCTTTGCCCAACCTTGTTCTAGCCACCTGAACTACCCGAACCGTATCGAATCAATTTGAAATTCTCCACCATATTTCGATCGTCATTTTAAGAGTATGACCAGATAAATTGTGAGAAATTTAGCAAAAATAATTGCTTTAAATATTTGTGGGACATTTTAACCAAAGTTTATTTTAGCCCAAATGTAGCTCATTTACAACTAGATTTAAGCTTTTAGTATGGAATCTAGATACTGATAAACATTGTATACCTGTGAAACACCCATCTCCGAAGCAAACATTTGTGGATCACAATAATATTAAAATGTGTTCCAACCCAGGAATCGAACCCAAGACCTCAGCACGGCACTAACGCCTCTGAAGCAGTCAAATTTGTAAAGCACGGTTTCAATATTTTATCTTCAGAATACATAGATCGCTACCACAGATAACAGTTGATTTTTTACTTTTGTCACAGATAGTTCAATGTCGTAGGTAAATATTTCTATCTTTCTTTGGTTATTGAAACCGAAATTTTCGTTGAAAGGTACCGATGGTAACCATTTTAGACAATAGTAAAAGACAGATAGGTTATTGAGTCCGAATGTAAAACAGTGTTATCTTCCCGTGACCTAAATCCAGCGTTGTTAATACAAAATCGCGGACAATGTACGCCAGCAGTAATTGACACGTATAAACCGATATTAAAAGCTTTATACGCTGGTAGGTAGGCAATTTGAACATAAAATTTACGTGATGTTTAAATCAGTGTTAGTGTTTAACAATTTGTTCCACCCGTGTATTCCAGAATCCTTGTTTAATTAAAGTTACACAGATACATACATATTATCACGCTTTTTTCCATGAAGTGGTATGCAGAGGCATACTATGTGCCCACAAATTTCAACATATGTCGTTTTTCTCACGTAATGATAGGTGATTGCTGTACTACTCGTATTATGACAATAGTTGCTTTATTAGTCACTTATTTAAAAAATATAGTTGCCAATAAACTATAATCTCTTTACCTGACTGCCTCTGTGGCGCGCGGTGGGAGTGCATCCGACTGCTACGCAAGAGGTCGTGGGTTCGATTCCCACCCAGGATAAAACTTTGTGTGATGAGCACGATGGTTTATTCTGTGTCTGGGTGTTATTTATCTATAATATGTATATATTTAGAAATATATAAGTATGTTTATCAGTTATCTAGATCCCATAACACAAGCTAATATTAGCTTACTTTGGGCTAGATGACGCTGTGTGACAAGTGTCCCACAATATTTATTATTATTATTATTTACTTACTGCTCTACCACGACTGCCTCGGTGGCGCAGTGGTAGTGCATTCGACTACCGCGACTGAGGTCCCGGGTTTGATTCCCGGGTCGGAAAAATATTTGTGGTATCTACAAATGTTTGTTTCTAAGTTTGGGTGTTTCCTATGTATAATATGTATGTATTTAGAAATATATAAGTGTGTATATCAGTTGTCTAGATCCTATAACATAAGCTTATATTAAGTTACTTTGGGCTAGACGGCGCTGTGTAAAAAAAATGTATTACAGTATTATTATTGACTTTGATAAAGACTATATATTTTTTTATTGCATGTTAATAAACAACTTACAATACATATATAAAAATCAATGCCACTTTTAGTTGTAATTTTATAACTCAAGAACTGGCACACCTATCCAAACCAAATGGTTAGGCTTTGTTCAGACTATTTAGTAGATGGTTTATGTGAAGTTTGTACAAAATCGGTCGAGCGATTCTTTATTTATCACATTTTTTTTGGCGCTAAGGAAGTTGCGCGGGTCAGCTAGTAAAATTATAATAGAAAAGCCTCACCTGCGCCAAAATCTTCGAATAACATGTATGAAGTTCTGTAACCGTATCGCTGTATCGGTAAATATTCACGAAGTCATTCGGTCCAAGTGTATCCAACAGCGCAGAAACAGTCGACTTTGCAAGTCGCCAGTATGACGTACTTAAGTCATCAGAATCGTCCAGCAGTATCACTAGGTCTTTAGGAGATGTTGCAGCCTCAACAAACCAGTTCGAAGATCTGAAGTCGTAGAAGTCTCTTGCGTGATGTGAGTAGCCGTCTTCTGGTGGCCAGGACATTGCTGTACAAATTGAGAATATTATACATTAATAGATGGATATACCAAAAAAAAAAAGATTGTTTGTGTCATGTTATGATACCTATATCAAGTTAATTTTAAAATAATAATAATAAATATTCTTTGTTGTACGCCACAAAAGAACATATTTTAAGAAAAACATATTTTAGCTATGTATTTACAATAGCCTTATCGCTAAAAGCCTGGCAACCTTTGAATGGAGAGAAATACATGGAGCTGATTGAGGCAGTGTAACCAATGAACCCTATAATTAACATATATACAATATAACAATACACTTACACAACAACAAACATACATAAGTAGGTAGTTAACAGTACTATACTTAATGTACCTCATAATATTATATAATCTGAGTATTGTTTACTGCGCTACTCTTAATTTTTGTATTTTATGAATTGCAGTAAACATTTCTGTAAAGGCCACTCCATTTTCATAATCAGGTTTTAGGTGACTTTCTTAGAATTTTAAGTAATTTATTGTACACTTTAATTGCCATGCTATCACTATTGTTCTGATAAAAAGTTTTTTATACCACTGTGGTGGCAGTCAAGCATACGGCCCACCTGATGGAAAGTGGTCAACGTAGCCTATGGACGTTTGCAACACCAGAGGTGGCAGTACTCGCGCTGCCGACACTTTAAAAACTTTTTAAGACCTAATGACCTAATCATATGTGAGAGCTCCGAACGCAAAGTGTGAGGGTGAATACCCAGTCGTAAGCGAGCGTTGCGATGATAGAAGGTAGACGTGGACATCATATCAAACAATTCCTCAGATCAGGTACTGTTAGATCTTGACAAAAAGAGAAAAAAAACTGTTTGGTTTGTCAAACGATGTCATAAAAAAAGTTAAAGGAAAAAAAAACCTTTTCAAAGACTCTATGAAGATGTATTGAAATACTTAGATGTGGAGCTATTATTGCGAGCCCAATGTTATAATAACCCCATATGGAATGTCTTTGAAGACACTCCACCAATAATACATAAAGCACTTTGATTTGATCTCCGTGGGTGTCTGCGAAAACCAATGTTATATATTTGATTGAACAGGTTTGACTCATTATAATACGAATATGAAGAAGTGTGATCATTACCTTTATAATAATTGTAACATATATATTTTATAAACCTTCAAAAAGTACCAATTATATTACAGCAGATTTCACTATGTATAACCTAACCATAATACTAAATTCAAATTATTTTGAAATGGATAACATTTACTTAAAATCGCGTAGCATATGTTACTACATGTGCTACGCGATTTGAAGTAATTGTGTTCTATTCGTAGCTGTTTGTAGCAGTATTACTATACCGCTACGAACAGCTACGAATAGAATCATTATTTACCTTCCTACTTGTAGAATACCTACCGGCTTTCATCGAAAATACCTTACTCTATAAAGCCCTAACACACGACCGGATTTGATCCGACCAGACAGCGGATTTGATTGGCCGCCCGACCAAATCTTACCGTCTGTAGAGCAGTCCGGCGGACATAATTATTATTAATTGAGTCCGCCTCGATCCGCATCGGATATGATAAATATTATCGTTCTAGCTACTTTGTCGTAAATTTCCCCAGATTTAATTTAATTTTTCTCCAAATAGACACTTTTTTATATTTTTTTCCCAATGTTGCCATCTTAGTTACTTTGTCAAAAATGTCCCCAGTACCGATTTTACCTTTCCCCAAAAAATTACTTTTTCATACATTTTTTGCCAGAAAGAAAAAAGAGCTACGTTAATACATAACGTAGTGTTTATTTACTCTATGTAGAGGAATACTGCATACCAGTTATCTACATAGATAAGTAAAATTGAAATGTGTGTGTGTGTAATTTCAAATTTGCAGCTTTTCACTAAATGCATATAAAATAATATACTTTATTAGAAGCTTTTCGTTTCCACAAAAGTTCCTTTAAAAAAATTTTTTTACCCTAGAATAGGGAAAAAGCCCCTAATCTCGTCTGGTCGTCCAGTGCGGTCTGATCCGGTCGTCTGTTGCGACAACAGATTTGGTCGGCAGACTCGGCGGATCAAATCTGTCGAGGTCCGGCAGACCAAATCCGTTCGTGTGTTAGCTCTTATAGACCGAAGAGTTTCGATTGGCCGTACTCTCACATTATGTATCAGTATATCGCGTACTATTTTAAAGACTTCATTATAATAATATAATAAATAAATTAAAAAAGCTGTTACCTGGATATCGCCTCATAAAGCCAGAAGAAGAAGCGTAATACTGCCATGAAAGAGTCGGATCGATCTCATAGTTGTTGACGAACAATGGGTCCAGGTGCTCAGACCATGCGATTTGATTCTGCACTTCACCACCTGTCGCAAATTGTTTCTGTTAATATACAGATTATGAATACACTATAGATTTCTGTGGCATTTACATTTGCGATGTTTACGTGCTTCGGAAGCCACGTTAAGCCGTTGGTCCCGGTTGCCAGTAAAATGGCAGTCGTTAAGCCCAGTTGAAGGCTTTATGGGCGGCTTGAAAAATTTCAACAGTAGGTCACCTCAGCCTGCATTTCAATACGGCAATAGGCTCACCACTCGTTCCGTGGGATAAAAATGTATACGTACTGTAATATGTGGGCGTATATTATACCTCTGCTAACCCCTTCTAGGATAAAGGCGTGACAATATGTATTATGTATGTATCAGATTTTTAATAACTACGTGCACGAGTAATTCGTTAAAGATCACACGTTTATTTATATATTCCTAGTAAGCTAGGAAAATATTTCAATAGTTAAAGGTTTCTGTGTATCGACAGAAACCTTTAACTATTGAAATTTTTTTAAACTTTCGCGGTTTATACTCATATTTTATAAACTACTCGGGACTTCACGCAAAACAATTTTGTACTTACATTCACCGACGTTTCGAGCGCGTTGCAGCGCCCGTACGCTCTCGAAACGTCGGTGAATGTAAGTACAAATTAGTTTATAAAATATTGAAATATTTTTAAAAAGTATTTTGTATCATATATAACTATAGTATAATTTAATCTATTTATTTTTAACTTCGCGCGAGTTATATATTTCAAAGATTCGAGTGTAATAAAGCTTTATTTCTCTGGATTGGGAAAGTACACGGCTTCAAATCCTGCTCGACTTGGGATAACTTATATATTCTTGCCGCTTTTATGGATGATCTTATTAAGAACGTTTTGACAATAGTCCTTTTTCGTTCTACCATTTATAACGTATATAAATCCCTATGGATATCAGGGCGCACTCAAGCCGAATAAAGCTAGATGACCCCCACCCTGGAAATCTACTTGGAAAGTCTCCCGGATTTCTTACCGTTCTTCACTAGTACCTACCTAATCATATGTTTTTAAGAATTTATCAACACCTAAAAGTGACTGAATATACATCTATCGCAAAAAATATACCAATAATATTATTTTATAACTTCAATATTAACCCAGATTCTATATTTATTTAAAAAAAAGATGTTATATAAAAGATAAAATACGGATTCAAAGCACAGTAGCTCACCGATTAAAAATCTATTACGGTATCCTTGTCATTCGAGTTGATTCATCTTTCATTCTCCGTTCAAACATGGACTATTATCGGTACAGATTCTTCAGGTACATAAATAACTAATTTACTGACATGTCGTTTGGCCGTTTGAGTTCTATTGTGCTACTGTCTCCGATAGTCACGAGTTTTATGAACCTTTGCGTCGCCGGTGTTTTTATTTCTGATAAAATATCTAATACTATCTTCAAAATGTGTAAGATTCGATCATACCTGTAAGTACCTACTTTATACATTTTGAGTCGTGTATCTTCACATCATAACAAATCTAAAAAACAAATAGAATGCAGCTTATTACGGGTGAAATATTAAGATGGCGGCCAATATGAGTGCGAGCAATTTGAAAAAATTCGTTACTTGGTCCTGGAAAATTTTCGCGAAGTCTAATGGCGGCAAATTGACACGGATTTATTATCTTTGCGAGTTCATGTCATAATAGCCCGTTCTTTAAGGTTCATGCTTAATTCAAATATATATATTTTTATCTTCTACTTATGTTAAATCAAATAGTTGTAACAGTTATTTTATAATGTACGTCAAAACAAATCAAAAATACTCTGTCATTCTCTCTCACTGTTCTATAGGTACTGTTATTTATTGTTCCGAATCATTTGAAATTTAAATGATCGAATTTTTTTTTTTATATATGGTAATTGATTATAACATTGTTAAGCTCTTAAGCTTTACAATGTTATCAACAATGAATGTTATCTCCCCGAAGGGGAGGCAGAGGCGTATTATACGCCCTCATGTCACAGTGTTTATTTTTGTCCCACGTAACAGGTGGTGAGCATATTGCCTTGTTGAAATGGACAGACGGAGGTTGTGGAATCCACAAAGCGGTCACTCATCTGAGGACCAGTCTAGGTTGCTTAACGCAGTCATCGTTTACAGAACACTGAGTTAGCAGAGCAATGAGTGCTTTTTTTATTTTAGCGTATTTTACATATATAATGTCACGCCTTTATCCCCGAAGGGGTAGGTAGAGGCATACTATACGCCCACATTTCACCGTATGCATTTTTGTCCCACGTAACAGGTGGTGAAATGGACAGGCGCATGCTGTGGAGACCTGCTGTTAAAATTTTTCAAGCCGCCTATAAGGCCTTCAACAAGGCTTAACGACTGCCATTTTACTGGCAACCGGGACCAACGGCTTAACGTGCCTTCCGAAGCACGGAAACGCTCGCGAATGTAAATTCCACAAAGTGGTCACTCATCCAAGGACCACCTAAAGCAGCTTAATGCAGTGATCGTTGACAGAACTCTGAGTTAGCGGGGCTATTAGGGCTATTAGCACAGGGGCTATTAACATTATTTTAGCGTATTTTAGAGCTTTATTTTAAACACATTCTATTCTTGACTTGTTCTAGCTATTTACAAAAATCTCATCGATAAGGAGATAAAAATTGTTTATACTGTTGATCGATGGCACTTGGTGGAACTTGCTACACATCTTTAATGATAACACTTGTACTATTCCACATTAATTAATGTCATTTTCACATTATTTAATTAATTGTGGAATATTACAAGCGTTATCTTCAAGATAGAGATAAAAATATTAACACAAAATGTAACACAGAGCTTGTCAGAACCAAATATATATCACATGCTTATAAATTATGCATACACCAACTTTCTTCTACACAATAGCTGGTAATCGCGACAATGTTGGCACTCTGTTCAGCAATTAGGGAAATTTTCTTTAACTACCCATTAAAAGAAGTCTAATTGGCAAACTTGCTTCATTGGATAGCCGTGATTGCTTTCTCCTGGACCGCTGGCCGGAAAAATTAATGGTTCGCCTGTGGACTATGGGTTGGTTAAATAAACCAACCTAAACCAAGCTTCGTGTAATTTTGCCTCTTTAATAAAATACATTGCTTCCCGATATTACGGGTGTATAGGGACTAGCCTCATGTGTTTAACCAACTTCTATAATAGGTTTTCGTTATTTTTTTTATTTTTGCTACTTCATAACTCTGTTAGGAATGAAGTTGATGGTTTAATTTAGTTTTATCAGTTTTAATAATACCTGTAGAAATAAATAAATAAAGAAATACTGTGGGACACTTTTTACACAGCGCCATCTAGCCCAAACTAAGCAATAAGCTTGTACTATAGAATCTAGACCACTGATATACATGTTTATACATTTCTAAATATGTACTTATTATACATAGGAAACACCGAAATTCCGAATCCAACACTTGTGGATCACACAAATATTTGTTCCAACCCGGGAATTAAACTCGGGACTACCACTGCGCCACCGAGGCAGTCAATGGATGGAAATGAAATGAATGGTATATTCAAAATGATCCAATTGATAAAAATCATAGTTACTATGCTTATAGAAGTTTTACAAATATAATATTATTTCAACAAAAGTACAGAAAATCAATAAAATATGACCTAAATAGGCAATGTTTTGATAGAAGATTAAACAGCGCCAACGACAGTGTTTGTGATGGATTTCAAATAACGTTTGCTTGTTGTAAGCGCTACTAAATAGTCAGAAATATGTCAATCTGTCCATAAATCATTGTACCCTCCCTGTCCCCGTCGGCTGTCCCCGTCTCGACCCCTTTGTCAACAATATATTAGGTTCCATTATTTAAGGATGGAAGTTCGTAGTATTTTTTGCTTGTGTTTTATTACTCGGAGCAAAATGTGAGACCAAATACGTTGTTGGTATGTCCTGTAATCTGTCCTGTGTCCTGTAATCGATTTTGACATTTACGTAAAGTTGATTCGATCAGTTCAAGTTAATCTGTAACATGACAAGTTCACAGGGATTTTAGAACTTAAAACAGTTCTAAAATCCCTGTGAACTTGTCATGTTACAGATTAACTTGAACTGATCGAATCATCATCATTAAGGTATATCTTGTTGTCAAAATGAAACAATTAAGAGTAATGAATGCTAGCGAGCTCTAACCTTTTTTTTGTAAATCAAAGTCAACAAACAAATTATCCACCTGTTGAGAGACGAGAAACTAATTGCGGACTTTTAAAGGTGTGCAGGGATCTGATTCAAAAATAAATATTAGTTTTACACTAGTGCTTTAAATTAAGCTGAGAAACGATTGAAATTAATCACAAAATTAACATTCAGATAGGCTATGCGATAATTAGCGCCTCTAAAAATATTATAAATATCCATCACGCCTTATCCCCGAAGGGGTGGCAGAGGCATATTATATGCCCACCTTTCACCGTGTGGATTCCTGTCCCACGTAATAGGTGGTGAGCCCATTGCCGTGTTGAAATAGACAGACGCAAGTTGTGGCTACCTGCTGTTGAAGTTTTCAAGCCAATAAGGCCTTCAACCAGGCTTAACGACTGCCATTTCACTGGCAACCGGGACCAACGGCTTAACGTGCCTTTCGAAGCACGGAAACGCTCGCAAATGTAAATGCCACAAAGTGGTCACCCATCCGAGGACCAGCCATAGTGAAAGTTGCGTAATTCAGTGATCGTTTACAGAACACTGAGACCGCTAGGCCACGAGCTTAAAAAAAATTAAGAAAAGCAACATATTACAATTAAGCAGTAATTTTTTACCTTCAGTATTTATATACGGCGGCATAAGCACCGCACTATAGCTGGTGTTCACTGCGATGTGGTCGAAGTGTCGGCTCGGTGTAAGGTTTAGCCGACGAGCTTTCGCAGCTAAAGTTCCGTCGTCGGCATGCACGTTCAGCCAGCGCGCGTCAAAGTAAGATCCGGGGGCCCCATCGCTGCCACTACCCGCTGATAACGCCGCTGCCTCTGCGCTGTCCATTATTCGCTGTATAACAAAATAAATTAAATAAATTCAAAATGCGCATATTGTGTTGTGTGAATTAGAAAAATCATGATGATGTCAGTTAACATACAGTACGCTTCTTGTGATATATTTATATATATATATATATATATATATATATTCACATGTACCGACGGTTTCGGATGTTATTATAATATAAGTGGTAATATATTACCGCGGGAATTGATAAAACAACAATAGTCCCTCTCCCCGGGCGTCCCGAGACGCAGCTGGGACAAACGATAGATGGTGATGATATTATGATAGGAATTCCCGGAAAGTTCATTATGTATGAGAATACTTTATGAACATTAAAAAAAAACAATATGTAGTCAGAGTTGATCATTTGACAATATTACAAGAAAAGTGTTTTACGCATTCGTTAGTCGATTGATATCTATACCAGCTTCTTGGTGTGGGGCACATGCTTTTCGCCTTTGGTACTGCCACATTTCTGAACCCAGCGATCCCTTGCCTTTATAGATTAGAATAATTAAATTAGACTTCATTTTGTTCAGGAAACGATCCGGTAAAAAGTTCATCCACTTCACGGGTAATTTATTGCATGTTTTTTCATTTTGATACTATATTGGCATATTTTATCCAATTTATGTCTTTAAAAACTTAGATATTTTACTAGCTAATGTACCCGTTTTAGACAGAAATTCAGCTATCTGTATCAGATTTAAGTCAAATAGATTCAGGGGTTCGAGTGGGATATAATAACAAACAAAAACATTCGTTACACATTAGGATTGGGAATTACATAGCAATATAATCATTCTATTGAACACTTTGTGACTCTATCAAAAATAACCTAGCTGTCGCCCACTGGTGGTAAGACTGGTAAGTCGACCATTCATTATTTTTTAAATATAACTAAAACTAACTATCTTCACGCTTTATCCCTGACGGGGTAGTCAGAGAGGACAGATCGCCAGGCTTCACGATCCATGCATACTTCTTTCGCTTCTTGCAGATTCATCAATCGCTTCATACATACGTCTGGGTATCCGAGTACTTTTGACCTTTCCGTGTTGAGCAATCTGCTCACGTGGTCTTCATATGTAAGTCTCGGCCTACCCTGACTCCTTCTACTCAGTCAATAAATTATATTGTTAAGTTTGAATTAATGCATTTTATATGAAAAACAGCTTTAGGAGTGTTTTCATATAAACTTAAACTGTGTCAAATTTCACGTACATTCATTAGAGCATTTATATTTAGAAAATGCACAATTTTTTTACTTCATATATTAATCTATCGACACTAAAAACAGTCAGCATTCTAAAATAAAAGTAAATATTTGTGTCAGCTTTGACCGCGGTTATAATTTCCAAGGGTTAAAACAGTCAAGTCATCGGTCGAACGCCGGTCGAACCGAGCGAGCACAAAGATTTGAGGTATAAAGGAGGTAGACAATTGCCGACAATTAGCGACCGTGGAATTGGGCTGATCGATAGCTGCTTTTGTCCTCACGATCGTGGTATTAGCGTACGTTCAGAAATAATCGGCTTTGTGTAGTTACCACACCTTTCCTCGCCGCTTTGCTTATTGCGTTCTGTGTAAACGTGTTAATAATTTTGTGGTTAAACTATTATAGTGAGTTTATTTAAATTACTTAGTAACTATAAGTATAATGAAGCCATTACCCCTGAAGAGATGGCAGAAGCATATGATACACCTACAGTTCACCGTGTGTGTTTTTGTCCCACGTAACAGGTGGTAAGCCCATTGCCGTGGTTACCGTGGTAACTTTACTCTGGTTAGTCTGTAATTTATGCAGTAACAGATAGTTAGTCCTCGAAAGAATCTAATTGGATTCGTATTTTTTTTAATTACAATACTGAAATTCTATACAAACGTGAATTAATTTTCGAAGTTATTTACACAATGGATGATTAGTTTTAAAATAACAAAATAAATTAATTATTGAGGCACCGACACTGGCACTGTGTCTCTACTGGAACCAAACTATGGTTTGTATTCTAATCGATTTGATTTGTATTTAGGTGAATTGAAATCGAATGAAGATATATGAGTATTTATTACACACATAGATATTTATTGACACAAAGACGTAACCATAGCACGCACACACACACACACACACACACACACACACACACACACACACACACACACACACACACACACACACACACCCACACACACACACACACACATACCCACACACACACACACTCTTACACAAGCGCGCATGCTCACATATTTACACACACAATTGAATTTCAAATACATAATGTTTTATGTAATGACCAGGTATGGTATTTTCAGATTTCCAAACAAGTAAAATATAAAACATGGCGTGTACTCCGACCGACGACGACCCATAGATAAGTGAAGTTAAATCAGGCCACCTTGTATATATTCTAACATCAGTTGACCTACGGGTGTCTGATAATAAGGGATGTGCGTGATCTTAATGACCTAGAATTGATAACTTATAATGTAGCCTTAATGCGGGTCGCACCCCTTGTACCAAATCTATCACTATCATATAATTACCGTTAACAGAATCGATCGAGTTTGTATTAAGGCGGATTTGCTAGCGTCTGCGATAGGCACCCTTTCCCGCCGTTTCTACCTCAAAAAGGTTTTATATTTCAAAAATGCTCCCGTTTTTTGATACCACTAAAGTGGCAGACAAGCTTACAGTCTCAACTGATTGAAATTGGTCATCGTAGTCTATGGAAGTTAGCAAACTTTATATATACAAGGGTGGTTTGATAAGTCCGTGACTTTGGAAAGAAGTAGCGCATAATTTTTTTTTTTTTTTTTTTAATTTTTCTGTATAATCTCCTTTCAACTCTACACACTTAGTCTAGTGATGTCTCTTTAACACGTAAAAAAAAAATGTCAAACCCTGAAGAATAGGCCTCACTTTTAGCTACCACCTCTTTGTCTGATGAAAATCTTTGCCCGCCAAGCCTTTTGTTCATGTTAGGGAAGAGAAAGAAGTCACAGGGGGCTAAATCTGGCGAATACGGAGGGTTTGGCAATAATTGGTAACCCAACTCGACAAGTTTTGATGTCGCGATTGCAGACGAGTGGGCCGGAGCCTATCCTGATGAAACAGAACGTTTTTCTTTGCAAGATGCGGTCATTTCTTGACTATTCATTGAATCTGTCTAACAATGCAGCATAATAAGCTCCAGTTTTTGGCCTGCCTTTCTCCAAAAAATCGATATGAATGACCCTTGGCTGTCCCAAAAGACTGTGACCATCACTTTACCAGCTGAATTAACCGTTTTTGCCTTCTTTGGGACACGTTCCCCGGTAGAAGTCCACTGCTTAGACTGTTCCTTTGTCTCTGGTGCATAATAATGGACCCACGTTTCGTCAACATACCAACAGAATTATATTATATTATCTGTGGTACCGACGCATAACTTCACTCGGACTGCGGTTATAAATGGCCACGCACTCCTCAGAAGTGGTTACACGGTTTCGTTTTTGGTCGACTGTCAGTAAACGCGGCACCCATCTTGCGGAAAGCTTTTTCATGCCCAGATTAATGTGCAAAAAAAAAAATCTCCTTCTGTCGAGATGTCACTCAACGGTCAGCCAAAACAATATCTTGGATTTTGTTAACCATACCCTCAGTGGTGACTTCAATCGGCCTTCCTGGGCGCTCGGCTTCATAGGTGATAGTACGTTCACAACGAAATTCAGTGAACCACTTATGTACCATCCCATGAGAAGGACTAGAATCACCGTAATATTTATTTTTCAATTTCTCTTCGGTCTGTTTAATATTTTTACCACGTAAAAAATAGTGTTTAATTAAATAAATAAATATCCATCACGCCTTATCCCCGAAGGGGTGGCAGAGGCATATTATAAGCCCACTTTTCACCGTGTGGATTCCTGTCCCACGTAATAGGTGGTGAGCCCATTGCCGTGTTGAAATAGACAGACGCAGGTTGTGGCTACCTGCTGTTGAAATTTTTTTAAGCCGCCTATAAGGCCTTCAACCAGGCTTAACGACCGCCATTTTACTGGCAACCCTGACCAACGGCTTAACGTGCCTTCCGAAGCACGGAAACGCTCGCAAATGTAAATGCCACAAAGTGGTCACCCATCCGACGACCAGCCATAGTGAAAGTTGCGTACCTCAGTGATCGTTTACCGAACACTGAGACCGCGGGGCCACGAGCGCTTCTTACTTCTTATTCTTCTTCGAGTGTTTAATTAACACTCGAAACTCGCTTTTCTCAATTTTCAATGAATACTTAGCAGTCGTCTCACTTTTTTGTAACTGAAAAGTTTATTTCTACGCCACATTTGAAAGAAGAACAGTTTTAGCTTCGTATTAAGTTACCAATTACAATAAAAAAAATATTAATAAAGTTTTTATTCATCCTAAAGTCACTGAATTCCCAAACTGCCCTAGTAACTAGCTGTCCCGCTCGGCTTCACCCGTGACGTACTTCGAACCCCGTGGTACCCATTTAATCCCGTCGTTTATTAATTTCAAAATAATGTATGAACATTTTCCAAATTCGTTGATTACTTCTCCGCTCTTCAGTACCTACCCTACGCCCGCACGGCCGGGTTAATTTCATACCGCATTATTTTGAATTTGCTATAACTCATAAGATATTCATTTAATTTGCAAAAAAAGAAGGAACAAAATAATCTCCATAAAATGCCGAAGCCAACTAACGTAGTAAAAATGATAGGGATTAATAGCATATTTGTGTAATTAGCCCTCAAATTACCGCTTTATAATTCATGGTTTTTTAAAGTATTAAAATGGATATAGTATGTTATTCTTAAAAGATAGACATATACCGTCACGAATCTTTTTGGTGACCTATATTAGATACACAATTCCACCATACATTAATTTCTTATATCGCAAAGGGTTTAGGCAGCGTTTTTGTTGAAAGCTCCCAGACGGCTTATTTTTCCGACATTCCCAACAAATATCGTTATAATTTAGTTAATGTAAACAAAAGCTTAAAAAAATAATACATAAAAAACTTTCTTAGGAATCACTGTAACCATTAAAAAAACGCATTATAATGCATTGCGTAGTTTTAAAGATACATACATAAATACATACAAGAATACAAATATAACAAACTTTCGCGTTTATATTATAAGTAGGATGTACCAATATTTATACATACATAAATAACGGTAACAGTACCGCGAGTTTGATTGTTTTTTCCTCACCCCCAAAATATCCAACGTGCTTAAAAAATTGGTTCACTTTAGCTTTTCGTATAATTCCGCACAAATTTTCAAGCAAGTTTACTAGAAACTAAAAACTACAGGATAACTAATAATTCGTGTACTCGTGGCCTCGCGGCAGTTCTGTAAACGATCACTGAGTTACGCAACTTTCACTATGGCTGGTCCTCGGATGGGTGACCACATTGTGGCATTTACATTTGCGAGCGTTTCCGTGCTTCGGAAGGCACGTTAAGCCGTTGGTCCCGGTTGCCAGTAAAATAGCAGTCGTTAAGTCTGGTTGAAGGCCTTATGGGCGGCTTGAAAATTTCAACAGCAGGTAGCCACAACCTGCTTCTGTCTATTTCAACACGGCAATGGGCTCACCACCTATTACGTGGGACAGGAATCCATACGGTGAAAAGTGGGCATATAATATGCCTCTGCCACCCCTTCGGGGATAAGGCGTGATGGATATTTATTTTATTTATTTTTCAAATTAAAAAAAAATATCTTTAGAAAACACAGTTATAAATGAAAGTTGTAGTTGTGAGACGAAATAGCACCATCGAAGGAGCAAGCTCGTGAACTGGGGTGCGAAGTAATTAAAACTTGCACTGCAGAACGCCTTCTCGCGCTTCTCTCGCACTTGCAGCATCAGATCACCGCTCGCCGCATAGATACACCACTTTTAATATCATTATATATCAATCCTTTGATAACAAGGAGAGAGTGTTGTAAATTTAATTAAACCTGTAATTTATTATAATAAAGGTATTAACATTTTTCCTTAAGTCCTATTTTTTCATAACATTTTTAATGAAAAAGTCAAGATTAACAATAATGAAACTCATCTTCCACTACGCCATCTAGCCTAAATAAAGTTCATTTTTAAATAAAGAAAGAAAGAAAGAAAATATGATTTATTGCAAACACAGCCATAGTTAGTACAATAAACGTTTCATAAAATTTAAATAAGTTACATTATTAGTATTTAAATCACTACATATTATATAACAAAGTCGCTTTTCGCTGTCTGTCCCTATGTATGCTTATGCTATTCGTGGTTTCATCATTAAATCATTAAATCGTTGTCACGTTCAACTATCGTCAGTAAACCGACTTTACAATCAACCAATTTATTTATGTATAATTTGTAAAGTTTTGGATATATTGAACAAATTATAACGATATTTGTTGGGAATGTCGGAAAAATAAGCCGTATGGGAGCTTTCAACAAAAACGCTGCCTAAACCCTCTGAGATATAACAAAATAATGTATTGTGCAATTGTGTATCTAATAAAGGTCTACAAAAAAGTCCGCGACGACATATGTCTATCTCTTAAGAATAACATACTATATCCATTTTAATACTTAAAAAAAACAGCAATTATTAAGCGGTAATTTGTAGGCTATTTACACAAATATGCTATTAATCCTTATCATTTTTACTACGTTAGTTGGCTTCGGCATTTCATGAAGATTATTTTGTCCCTTCACACCTTGCAAATTAAATGAATATCTTATGAGTTATCGCAAATTCAAAATTAGGCGCAAATAAATTAATTTAATTCGACCGGGCCGTGCGGGTAGGTAGGTACCTAGGTACTGGAGAGCGGAGAAGTAATCAATGAATTTGGAAAATGTTCATACATTATTGTGAATGTGAAATTATTAAACAACGGGATTAAATGGGTGCCACGGGGTTCGAAGTATGTCACGGGCGAAGCCGGGCGGGGACAGCTAGTATATATAATAAGTTACATGATTTTTGTCCTGATTGGGAATTCTCTAACCACTAGACTAATAGGTGTAAAGGTAACTTTACGGCATACATCCTTGAAAAACACAGAACATATTTTATTACACTGAAAACCCAAGAACACCCTGTGACATTTTACTTGACGGGAATATAACAGAAAGAGTATTATATCCTTGCTTTCCTTAATTTCATCAGGCAGCTGACGGGTTATTACCATGGTAGTAAGTGATAGTGTTCCCTCTATATCCCCATATACAGACAGTGATTGGGACTTGATGGTATTGATTCATGTTAACACCGGATATTTTTTTAGAAAAACTAGTATCTCTGATAATTTTTCTATAACATTTTTATCAAAATGTATAAAGAATAAGTTCAGACAGGACGAACTGACCTTTGACTCTTGACCTTTGCCTAAGCCATGGCAATCCTCTTCCTCACTGAGCTACATAACTGTGCCACCATTTAAGTTACTAAGTACAGAGCCATCTATCGAGCTACATAGCAATTCATAAAGAAATAAATGGTGTTACATCCTTTTTTATACACTCATAAAATCGGACTTCTCTCAATCGCTGGATAAGGCAAAGGTCACGGGTGAACTACGTTGCTATTTATATGTTGAATCTATCTGCCCTTCTGTAATTACTTGTTACTTTTAGTATTAAATATCTGTTTTTGTTGACAATGTGCTCTAATAAGACACGATATGTTTGTGGGTAAAGGGGCCGTACCAAGAAAGATCTCCGAAACACAAGCTACCTCATCTACTAGCGGTACACCTACTGATTAATGGAAAAGGTAACGACGTAGGCGCGCTTTTGGGGTTGGGAAGTCAGACCGCAGTCACTTCGAACTATACCGCAAAATAAAAAGTGTGTATGTACTTATGTACATGCGTTAGAAGTTATACGGCTTTAGTCTAATAAGATTTCATCACATATACCACAACTCTTTGTTTATAACCGAAATGATAAATTAGAAGGAAAAAGAACATCAAAAGAATGAAAACGGAGAACCTTCGTATTCTAATCCATGTACATGCTCTTATCTATTCTAACGTACGCAGTACGTATTCTTTTATAACTACATTCAAAGTAGTTTCATGAAAACTACTTTGAATGTAGTTATAAGTTGTCATGGAAACAGTACTTATCAGCTAATTTCAGGGTGCTTATATGTTGTCATGGAAACACTTATCAGCTAACTTAATGGTGTGGGATTTTCGTGACATGCGCGTGTGCATCGTAAAATATTATTCTCATATTTTTTCCCTAACGCGCCAAAAGAAGTAAACCTTAAAAAAGTCAAATCAAGGCTGTTTCTAGCAGCTAAATAGAACTAGGACCCCAGGCTCCAAATCCAAGTACGGTTTGGAAGTAATTGGGAATACACTAAGACGAAAACATTATAAGGTAAAATATGCTCAAGATATTAGCGGTGTTAAAGAGGTCACAGAAAAAAGGTATCTACTAAAATAATGCGATGATACTTCATATATTTTATCTGTGCAATTAAGAGTCTGAGGCGGCGGCATTCTTGCTACAATGCTTAGTACCGGTTGTAAATACATTCCTTTATTTTGTTTCAGCTACAGTTTCATTAAGTGCGAAATGTAGGCGTCGTTTTTTTTTCAGGGCGCGACGCCCGCAGCACAGCAATCCCCTCGATTTTTCAACTTTATTGTTGGCCCAAGTTCTGCCGCCTACCGCGTTCGGTGCCTTGTTGTTGAGTTCTATTCTCAACTTATTTGAACTATTGTGTTTGCGAACTCCTTGCACGGACAAATGGATTCTTTGAATGCGTTATGTTGTTTATGTTTATCAAATTATTTTAGTAATAATTTAATGAGGTATTATATATAAAGTAATTTTTCCTCCAAATTCCGTATCCGAAATAGTTTAAAGAGTACATAGACTTGGTTAATCTTTGTGTCTTTATAGTGGACATGAACACTGAAGAGGTCTGAAATATTGATGTAATAATAAAAAGAATTTATTTTACACAATGCTGTAAAATACAAAGCAAGATAATATAAGCTTGTGCTGTAGATCTAGAAACATACTTATATATTTCTAAATACATACATATTATTCATAGGAAACACCCAAACTCCGAAACAAACATTTGCGGATCACACAAATATTTGTTGCAACCAAGGTATCAAAACCGGAATGAACTGTGCCTGGAATGCGCGTGACAGTCAATTCGCATTTAGGCCATCAGTTAAAAGGAATTATTTTTAAAATATACTACGAACACGTCGATATACCACTCTCATTTGTAGAAACCGGTAAAGATGAGGGGTTGTGAGTGAATAAAGTGGAGATAAACGGCTCAGATAAACGGTACGTATTCGAAGGGATTCCGTCTCGTTGGCGCTGAATGTAAGGCCTCCGTCGCCTTCATATATCCGCGATGAATGTGTGAAACACTTTTTAACTGTACTTTATGGCAATATTCATTCTTCAATTTCATTACTACTTGTATGTCTGCATGTGTGTGCCTCGGTGGCGCAGTGGTAGTGTATGCGAGTGCCGCGCTGATGTCCCGGTTTCGATTCCCGGGTCGGAACGAATATTTGTGTGATCTGCAAATGTTTGTTTCGCAGTTTGGGTGTTTCCTATGTATATAATCTTTTGTTGCCTAGATCCCTCCCATACCACAAGCTTATATTAACATACTTTGGGCTAGATGGCGCTGTGTAATAAAAAAGTGTCCTACGATATTATATTATGTCCAAGAGTGTCAATATTGAATATATTCTAATTATACTTCATGACATATCTGATAGTTATATGAATGACACTGATGATTGAAACTGCAGTTAGGAATGCAATATTGTACAGTGTTGCCAGTGAGATAGTTAAATATGACAAAAGACACCTCAAAAAGTAATTATCAAACCCTTCACGTATATCTGCCCGTTTAGATTTCTCATTGTGAGACATTCACGCTGCCGCGCTGTTCCTAATTTGGTAGTACTACTAGGCTGATGTGATCGTGTACTAAGATGCGTCTCTTTAAGATGGCCCATAGCACATCTAGTGCTTAACCTAGACTAGAAAGTATTCATTTCCTTCAGGGAGTGTGCACAAGGCAAATATAGGTTAGGAAAACAGCAATAATACTACACGTGTTTGCATTTCATCTACACTAATATTATTAAGAGGTAAGGTTTGTTACTCTGTGAGGTTGTGACTTTTTGAGGTTGTAGGGGGATAATCTTTGGATCTAATGAACCACTTTTGAAAATTCTTTCACAGTTAGAAAGATATATTATTCCTGAGTGCTATAGGCTTTTTATCCCGGCAACATGTTCCTGTAGGAAACGGATAATCTCCATGCAAACGAAGCCGCGAGTATCGGTACTATTAAATATTAAAATTTTAGGGCGTAGTATAAAGTATATTTCTCATAATAAAAACACAAAATCTCCTCCTTCAGTATGTACATTGGTACATTGTTTGTGACTATGCTTAAGTTCATGTGAGAGAAGCAAGCAAGCAACCTTCACACAATCTAATCTCAATCTCTTATGGATTTTATTCTTTATTATTATTATTTATCTATCACGCCTTATCCCCGAAGGGGTGGCAGAGGCATATTATATGTCCACTTTTTACCATGTTGAAATAAACAGACGTAGGTACTGGCTACCTGCTGTTGAAAATTTTCAGGCCGCCCATAAGGCCTTCAACTTGACTTAACGACTGTCATGTTACTAGGAACTGGGACCAACGGCTTAACGTGCCTTCCGAAGCACGGAAACGCTCGCAAATGTAAATGCCACAAAGTGGTCCATCCGTGACCAGCCATAGCGAAAGTTGCTTAACGCAATGATCGTTTACAGATCACCGAGTCCGCGGGACGACGAGTTTTTTAGAAGATGAGTATTATCGATCGCGGTGTTTGTTTTTTGAACAGACGGAGTCATGCACTTTCGAAACTTCGATTTTCAAAACAAGTCATATTTCGAAATCACTGAATAGTTGTAAAGTTTTTATGTTTATTCCTTGTTGGTGCTCATTTAGTTTTTTATACTGCAATATATTCGACAGTATATTCATACTCTTAGCTTGCGAATTTAATGATTTTTAATTCTAGATACCCTGCGTTAGAAATAATGTCGATGTCTGGTGCAATGAAAACTGCATTTAAAAGGAAATATAAAATATTCCTCACATCAGGATGCTATAATTTTATCTCTTTCTACCCCATAATGTGGGGTATCATTAGATAGGTCTTTTTTTGGTCTACCCCATGATGTGGGGTATCATTAGATAGGTCATTTTTTTAAGGATTAATTAAAAGCATAATATTTCACAAATGCTCTAAGTGCTTTGTTTTTGTTATAGTCTAATTCCCAACTCTCTACTAGTTAAAATGTTGTTTCTGGACATGTGAAAAACTTCACTATGAACTTTTTTCTTCTCTGGAATTTTAACAAAAGTTTACAAGAAATAGTAGAACAACTGGGAAAATGTACTTTAAGTAGTAAAAAGTGGTTGAATTAATCTTAAATTAATTAGCAACTACAGAACAGAATCGTGTGACCCGAGACGCACTTGGTCGTTTTATAGCGGGAATTCAATGGATTTGTACTGGTTTCTTAGTCAGACTTATGAATAACAACATACAAATCCTAATACAATATCGGTAGGTACCATTTTTTAAATCTTCACTAATATATATATTTTCAAAGGAACTTTTCTTTTGTCCTCTTCGTAGAGCCTCATTTAATATATATGCGCCAATATAATAGTAAGCTAGTCTCGTAATACTCATATATCAGGTTTGTGAGGTGGTTGCGTAATAAGTGTAACAGTTATTACTTTACATAAGGAAATAGGTACATGTCACGATATATTCTGGAATAGAACTTTTATATATAAATCTTAAGAGATTCTTTGTCAGTTTGGTTGAACGCGCTATTGTTAGAACTACTGGTTAGAATTGAAAAAAATATTTTTGTATTGGATACCTATACATTTATCGAGGAAGGCTTCACAAGGCATCATCACGCTACTACTCTGGAGAGTAGAGCAGTAATCATAAATGTCAACAAATCGGGCCAATTTTCATACATTATTGTAAAATTTACGATGGGATTAAATATGTGCAAAACGGGAGTTCGAAGTATGTCACGGACGAAGCCGCGGTGTCAGCTATATTACTTTTTCTATTACCAATTCTTCGAGAAGTAAAGCCACTGTGGTAACCTACGTCTGCCAGGAACCATGGTGTTATTATTCTGAAGGCTTACTCGGGTTCCCGGACACTCAACAGCTGGGAAGGACTCCGTGTGGTTTTACTTTGTTCGAGTCTTGTTTGAAATTCGGTTGGAGTTCAACATGCTATGAAAAAGTAGGTAAGTAAAATCAGTTTTTTTCGTTTTTATACATGGAGGTTCCGCTTACAGAATACCCTCAATCTTTTTATTTTTTTTTTATACGAGGTCTGTAGGAAGACTACCCACTGCTGGCTGGCAATAGGCTCGTGTGGGAATCGCCCAGCACCTGATCGTGGTGGTACTGGTAATACCCAATAAAACACCTCGGCTACCTTTCTGCCCTAATAGAGGTGTTTTGGGACCTGTTGAACCCACCAAAACACCTCTTGGCTGCCCGGCCTTGGCCGGGTACCGCGCCGGTGGAGGATTATCTGGGTAGGGCTCAGATAATCCTCAGATAAGGTAGTCTGTGCACAGTACGCCTCTACCTACCTAAGTACTGTCTACAAGAAAATAAAATAAAACGTTAACAAAAATTTTGACTTAACATCTATGGCGACTGTCTCACTATTCGGTATTGCAAAGAAAGTGCCAGTGAACATCTAAAGTATAAAGTGATGACGTCAATACTGGCTTGACAACCAAGTGATAGCGAACTGATAAAGTAGTGACGTCATATGCTAATAAGACTAGATAGTGAGATTTCTTTTTAAATTGGTACCAAACAGTATATAGAATCCTATGAAAAACTAAATGAATTAATCAATCATATTGATGTTATCTCTAAATAAATCATCAAAGCTTTACAATACCGATAATTACTCAGCCATTTTGTTTCAGCAAAAGCCTTTTGAATGCTTTAATTCATTCAAAAGAAACCTTCGCACGTTGCCCGTCAGTGAACTAGTTAAGGTATAGAATGAATATAGTTCGGTTTAATAATAACAAGATTACATTCAGTGTATCGTTTATTAGCAGAGACCGGTCGCTAAATTGAGTTTGGTGTCGTGTGAAAGGTCACTGACATGTCTTTTGACAACATCGGCCTTAAAATGGAGGCCTTTTCCCCTTTACGATGTTTTGTATTTATTTAATGTCTTCTTTTCTTCATTAGTGAGAAAATAACTTGGTAATTCAATATTTTTATAATACACTAAATATACTTGAATGAATGAAAATTGAAATGCATTTGTATACGTTGTAGGTATGTTTGTGTTGTTCCCTTGTAATGTATGCTTAAACTATTGATCCTACCTAGTTGAAGTGAAACTTCTTTATCGACGTTGAGAGAATAGAATAAAACTTTTTTTGTACACCAAATTAAAACTACATTCCATATTTTAGTCGAATAATGTACAAAGGGCGGCTTTATCGCTAAAAAGCAATTTCTTCCAGGTAATCTTGGGAAATTGTATAGCAGTAAAAAAAATCATCACGTTTTTCAGTTCCGCGCCTTATTGTTTTAAAGTATAACTTCTTTATCATAAGTGGAACTTCTTTATCGACGTATGAGAGAAATTTTATAGCTGTAAAAAATGTCGTAAAGAAGTTTCACTTCTTACCTGTGTACTCTGGTACACACACATATTATCTTTTATATTTCTATCTGTTTCATTTATGTTATCTGATGTCCTCCGAGAGATTTATTTTAGAAATAACCAGTACCATTGCACTCTCTAATCCTAACTACAACTTTTTCTAATAAATGAGTGTACTTAACTATTAAATAAATAATACGATATTCTTCAACAAAGTATTAATATCTATACTAATATTGTAAAGAGGAAAGATTTGTAGTTTGTTTGTAATGAATAGGCTCAGAAACTACTGGGCCGATTTCAAAAATTCTTTCACCGTTACAAGACTTAATTTTTCGTAAGTAACATATTGCTATATTGGATTTTCAAAAAGTTTAGGGTTCCGTGAGAAATCTTGAATACGAAAACTTCACGCTGGCGAAGTTGCCGGCATCAGCGAGTAATATATAAATAAAATATTCTTCTTTATCACTACACAATGTATATAACGTATTATTGTCAGTGTATTGATGTTCAGTCTAGCTTACATACTCGTATATACACTGTAAAGTTATGTGCTCATGATGTTTATTTTACATCTATTACTAATATAAAAATGCTTATTTGAACCTCTCAAATCGCCTCAAAGAACTAAAAATAAAATACTAGATCGAGGTTCTTAAAGTGCCAGTTCCGTAAAACAAGTATTAGTAGTACGAAGTCAATATTAATATTCCCGTTAATCCCGTTTTACTAATAAAATTTACTATGTCAGAGGAATAAATTTACATCAAATAGAATAATGATCAGAATTCAAAACAGCAACTCTTCAGCATTAAACATCATTTGTTCTATGCTATTAGGGTTTCAATTTAGTGTAGTATATTCCTGTATATAGAAAATAATCTTTACTGCTCATATTTCAAGACTAAGTGCTATACACAGACTTTTACTATAGAACTAGATTCTTTTTTATCTTTCATGCGGAGGATTTCGTAAGATAATTAATTATTCAAAACGTGATTTTTTTATTTTTATTTTTTTATTTATTTCTTTTACAAAAGTTTTAATACATATAATTACTATGTTAGGGGCGTTCTTTTAAGTATCAAGATACTTGTGACAGTACGCCCCGCTCCTCTCATAACTTTATGTATTATACATTTCAATTTAGTTACTTATATTTGTGCATACAAGTGCGCTTTTACGTGTGTATGTGTGTGTGTGTGTGTGTGTGTGTGTGTGTGTGAATAAATATCCCATTTCGAACCTGAAATTCACGCAGAGAGCTATTCAACAACCTTTAAGACATGTTCTCTTTCAAATCTATTAGGGTCAGCAACGAAAAACTACGCAAATATTAACATTAAATGTTTTAAGTACCTATTAGTAATGTTATAAAAAAAAAAGTTCAACAGCAGGTAGACACAATCTGCAATTTCAACACGGCAATGGGCTTACCACTTATTACGTGGGACAGGAATTACACACAAAAGTGGGCATATTATATGCCTCTGCCACCCCTTCGGGGATAAAACGATAGTCGGTGTAATTGTCGAAAACAATTGCGTTCCAATAGCGTCAATATTGTTACAGATTTCTTGTTACAAACAGCTGGTGTTTCGCAATTTACTGATGGCAGCATTAAGGTCTAGCAAGTGCAGCGATCTCCTTATAATCTCCCCTCCCCCTCTGGCACGCCCTGCGGCATGCCGCCGGAATTTGGCGGTACGCCTTGCACTCATACTTGCTGCGGAATTTAGCTTGGAAGCGTAACGTATTACCTTACAAGCCGAACGGATATTGTAGAGGGCTGTAAAACTTAAGGAAAATCTTTCAAAGGCTTAAAGAAATCGATCAAATTACTTGAGTGAAATGTGTGAAATAATTATATGAGAAAATGTATATGAGATATCTCTCATATACATTTTGATGTTTGAATTTTATTAATAACTATGTATACGCAATATAAGCTATAATCCTTACTATTATTATAAATGTTATAGTAACTCTGTCAGTCTGACTGTCGCGCCTTCGCGCCAAAACTACTGAACCGATTTAAAATAAATTTAGTAGAGAGATGGGATTTTGGATTTGCGAATTGCGACGTCGTGTAGTCGTACGTACGACTCGAGATCAGAGCTCCCAGCTACGTAGCTGGAACCTCTGATCTCGAGTCATGGGGGATGCGTGAACGAAATAAAGCGACGAATGGCTATCACTAGGTCTACTATGGATAAGCTGAAAAAAGTCTGGAAGAATCGAAGTATAACCAAGGCCACAAATTCGACTGGTCCTGGTGTTCTGGTGTTCCATATATTTCTGTACGCTGCCGCGACCTGGACGCTGCGAGAAATCAAGAAAAATAAAATAGATGCACTGGAAATGTGGTGCTGGAGGAGAATGCTTGGAGTAGCTTGGACAGAGTTTCGCACCAATGCATCAATAATAATCGCAACAAGCATAGTCCAGACTCAAATTCTTCCATGCCATGCTGCCCATGAGATGGACCGACCAGATAAAAACTCATACCTCGACTGACAGGGAAGGATGGCGTCGCATTGTGAAGCGGATTACGGCTGCACGAAGCCTGACTATATGATGACCACGACCGCTCTGTCAAGAGTGTCGGCAAAGAAGAAGAGGAGAGATGGCCCGGAGCACGAGAAAGGGCATGTACTAAATTTTGTCACGAGGACAAGTTCCTGTGGGAAACAGGAAAGCTACATTACTGACATCTTAATTTCCTTACGGACATCCTAAAACAGCTTGCAACAGCATGTCCCTCTCAATATGAAAATAGTCGGCAGCGCGAGTGTAACACCTCTAGGGGTCGAGTATAATATTTAAATTGTATACGACAGTACAATTTGACGATTTTTATGGTCTACTTTTATAATATTATTATTATTTATTATTATTACTTGATAAGAACTACTATGACGTAGCAATACTTGAATGACAAATTCGCTGAGTGATCAACTTGTTAAAATTTTACTGAATGTATAATTTTCTTAAAAATTTGTATTATTAAATTTAATCCTGTTACATTCTAAATATAAATAACAAGTAACTTTTGTAGTGTGTTATGGAGAATTAAAAAATTGTAAATAAATTAAAATATTTTTAGAAGACAAACATAATATAAATAATTTGTCTTAGTATTAAATCATGTAAGATTTGCACGCCTTCATATGGTAGAATGACGACAACATTGTACACACCGTATTCTAGCAAATCATCATCATCCGAGCGTCTGTCACAGTTGCGTCTCGCGACGCCCGGGGTCCGCTACATTCTTTTTTCTTTTTCTCATTTAGTTTTGGCAGATAGACCTTTAGAGCGACTGCTCTCAGACCTACCAACCCCAAAAGGGCCTCGTTCGTTATTTAGCAGGTGCACGAACTTGCACGAAGGTTGACTTGGGCCCCAAAAAGTCTTAGTAGGGCCCCATGCACACCGTATTCTAGCAAATAAAGAGTTTGATTTTGAAAATAGCGCTCTAATAAAATTCTATCGAATAGCCGATAGAATTCCACTAACACGTGACGTGCCAGTGCCGCGTAAATTAAATTTTTGATAGTCTACTAATATTTTGACAGCTAAAAACAAGGATCAGGTTCTATTTTGCGGTATGTGGAATGCAAATATGATATAAATTATAGATTTACTTGACTACTAGTTTTGGACCTACCGCAATGGACCGCGCTAAGGTCACGGGTCCGATTTCCAGGTCGGAACAAATATTTTTATAATCTGCATTTGATTTTGGGTGTTTCCTTTGTATAAAATGTATGTATTTAAAAATATATAAGTACGTTTATCAGTTGTCTAAATTCCATACAACAAGCTTATATTAGCGTTGGGCTTGACGGCGTTGTATAAAATAATAAAATATGTGTGTACCAGAGTACACATGTAAGAAGTGAAACTTCTTTACGACTTTTTTTACAGCTATAAATTTTCTCAAGTACGGTATAAAGAAGTTTCACTTATGATATAGAAGTTTTACTTCAAAACAACATAGCGCGTAACCGAAAAATGTCGCGATTTTTTACAGTTATAAAATTTTCTCAACTTCGATAAAGAAGTTTCCCTTCATAAATATACCCCAATATTAATTTATTTCATAAATCTAAAAGAATTTTTATTGTAATAATTTCCTAGCGTTGTAAATGTCAATAGTCAACGAGAACCATTTAAAATAAAGTCACATGCTACATTTTTACGTCTTAATAACTTCATGAAATAAAAACTGTGATTGAAACGAACTTGCTTTTAAAAATGTTTCCCAGCGCTTCAGGTTAAAAGAACTTGCTTTAGAAAACGTTTCCCAGCGCTTAAGGTACCCTTAGATTGGAACACGTCTGAAAAGGGGCCGAGTAATATCTGTCAGAGCGCATACAAGGTTATTAAATACCATCTTAGAGGCTGAGTGCACTGCGACCCACATCCACTTGCTGCACCGCCCGACTTATATGAGTGGACTTTATTGATTCACAGTCTTGAGACGATGTCCCATCTCGCTCTTACGAACCTCCCGCTCCCTCCACCCCGCCAACTCAGGATACACTGCCCCGGTTCCTTTAGGCTACTTACTCAATATTCTAGAAAGCGCTCCGTCGCCTGTATTTCCCGCCAATAATAATATTTTCATATAATATCGATATAATTTCGATATTCTTATATATAATATTGATATAGTGAATACTTCAGAAAGTAATAATACGATATGAGAATTGGTAACGATTAATATATTATCTATACTAATATTTTAAGCTGAAGAGTTTGGGTGTTTATTTGTTTATCTGGTTAAACGCAAAAACCTCAGGAAATTCTAGTTTGAATTCAATAAATCTTTTTCTTTTGGATAGACTATTTATTGAGGAAGGCTATGAGATATATATCATCACGCTACTACACAGGGGAGCGAAGCAGTAATAATAAATTTCAACATATCGGAAAAATCTTTATTAAAAACGACGGGATTATATAATACCGCGATTGTGCTACGAGGGTTCGAAGTAAGTTTTGGGCAAGGCTGCAGGGCTCAGTTAGTTCTACTATAATACGAGAATACTTTATATTGTAACTAGTCGATGTTCGCGGCCTTGCCTGCATAATGAAGCTTTCTCAATTCCCACAGGACCTTGTTTCCGGGTCAAAAAGTAGCCTATGTCCTTTTTCGGGCTATTTTGACCAAATTTACCATCAAGCCACTTACGCCTGCACGTAGCAGTCGGATATACTCCCACCGCGCCGCAGAGGCAGTCATTGTTTCTTGATTGCACCTTAAGATAAACCAACAAATACCTAAATCATTTCTCTTTTATTATACCACAGCAATGTTAATGTCCAGATTGAATTCAAGCTATTTCTTTTAAATGCGAACACTACTGAAAAGATTTATGAATAGTCTGTGAGCCACTACGAAGTGCTACGCTTTCCGCTACGAAGAGCTTCGCTTCTCGCTACGAATATTCGGGACGAGATCGTAAAACAAAGTGAACTTAAATGATCAAGTTTTTTCAAAATTGATTCAATCTATTCAGTTTTTTGGATAAATATAAAGAATTGATTGATTTGGAAGTAATATTGTGATATATAAGATTATAATATCTAATTTTGTGGAACATTTTTTTACACACCGCCGTCTAGTCCAAAGAAAGCTACTACGAGTATAAACTTGTGTTATGGGAATCTAGACGACTGATAAACATACTTATATATTTCTAAATACATACATATTTTACATTATCTATACAGATAAATAAAATAGAAGTTACTGTTTCAAATTAACTCAATTAGGAGCTTTTAACTAAATGCCAATGAAAGTATCTACAGTACTTACATAAAATAAATTTTATTATTCTCTGTTTATCTGGCGGTTTGTACCTCTGTTTATTTGTTCCAGCTAATATCTGAAACAGCTGTACCGATTTCAACGGAACTTTCACACGTAGAGAGATGTTATAAGGTGTTACTAGACATTTTATCCCCATATTCCTACGGTATCGGGAACTACGCGGGTGAAACCGCAGGGTGTCCACTCTAAAATTATAATACAAGTGATTTTAATGCTAAGAAATAAAACTAAAGCTATATATGACGCCAGCGGCTTCACCCGTGTTAAAAAAGTTTTACCGTTCCCGTTTCCCACTGGAACTTTTTCCTATGATAAAAAGTAGCCTATGTGTTATTCTGATGTATATTATGAAGCTATTATTGTAAAGTTTCATCAAAATCCATTCAGTAGTCTTTATGATATTAGCTGGATTTAGCACTAGGGTGATGCACTTCGAAGATGGTATCCCAATTGTTCAAGTCAGCACATATTCTCTGCATAGTTGCGTGAACTCTGCATATTGCATTAGCGTCGCTTACATTACTTCAGTTAATTTGGTCATTACGCGGATTATTGAGCTCTTCATAGTTTGTAAAGCTATGCACTATTTAGTTGCATACTAAGACTGTCTTGTGGTTTTTCCTTAAATAAATAAATAATGTCGGATATTTTTTTTACACAGCGCCGTCTAGTCCATAGTAAGCTAATATAAGCTTGTGTTATGGTATCTACACTACTGATATACATATTCATATATTTCTAAATACATATATATTATAGGAAACATATAGGAAACACCCAAACTCCGAAAAAAGCATTTGTAGATCACACAAAAATTTTTCGGAAAATCGAACCCGGGTCCTCAGACGCGTCAGTCGCATGCACTACCACTGCCCAACCGAAGCAGTCCTTAAATATCGACTTCTAAATTGCTGAGGTCTTGTACTCGAGTTCTCGATCGGTACTGTGGTATTTTTCTCCGTATTATATATGGAGGACGCATACCACGGTATTATATCAAGCGTGCTGGCTGGTCGCAGCGATAGCCATTAGGCAAATAAACAATTATTGTTTCAAATAAAGAACGGATAATAAAAAATATATAGGCTGATGCCACGTTTTCGAGAATTGGATGGCTGAGCTTGGTAGCGTCTACTTCGCTGCTGATCGCCACAACTAAAATTCAGTTTAGATTACTGCATAGTATTTGCAGTCGCGTTTGTGTTCCGAAAGTAAAAGTTCTTTGTAACAAATAACACGCGATAAACCCAAATAATATATTTTTATTTATTTATCTATCACGCCTTATCCCCGAAGGGGTGGCAGAGGCATATTATATGCTCACTGTTCACTATGTATATTCCTATCCCACGTAATAGGTGGTGAGCCCACTGCCGTGTTGAAATAGACAGGCGGAAGTTGTGGCTACCTGCTGTTGAAATTTTTCATGCCGCCCATATGGCCTTCAACTTAACGACTGCCATGTTACTGGCAACCAGGACCAATGGCTTAACGTGCCTTCCGAAGCACGGAAACGCTCGCAAATGTAAATGCCACAAAGTGGTCACCCATACGAGGACCAGTCATAATGAAAGCTGCGTAACTCAGTGATCGTTTACAGAACACTAAGCCCGCGGGGCGCTTAAAATTCTTCAAATAATATATATCGTGATAGTATATATCTGGGTTTGTATTTGAATACCAGTGTATCCCACGTCCCTAGCACAGGGATAGGCGTGGATCAGCAGCTCAATCCAGTAGCGGACAGTTGCAAGCCCACACCTCGTTCTCCTGTTACTGTTGACTCTAGAAGGGCGTCATCAAAACGCGAACATTTCTTAGTATATATAGTGTATTCTATGTATGTATATATTTAAAAATATAGTAAAGAATATAAATTATATAGCATACAGTGAAGTTTTTTAATTACGTCAATATAAGCTTGTGCTGTGAGATATGCATATTATGCATATCTCACTGCACAAGCTGTGTATTGTATGGGATCTCTGCATCTGCTGAAATGACTTCACTGCTTTTTTTTATTAAAACTGTACCACCCACGCTATCTCTGTATCTCTATGTATCATATGTTCATCCAAAGGTTGCCTGGATTGCTGTGTGCAGTAAGGATACCTGTTGTACTTAAGTGTGAGAAACCGCAGAATTTCTGTAAATTTACTGTGATATTATTATTGAAGTGAAACTTCTTAATCGACGTTGACAGAAATTTTATAGCTGTAAAAAAAAGTCGTCACGTTTTGCGGTTACGCGCCATGTTGTTTTGAAGTGAAACTTGTTTATCAAAAGTGAAACTTTTTTATCGACGTTTGAAAGAAATTTTATAGCAGTAAAAAATAACTATCTTTACGGTGTATCCCTGACGGGGTAGTCAGAGAGGACAGATCGCCAGGCTTCGCGATCCATGCATACTTCTTTCGCTTCTTTAAGATTCTCTTGACTTTTTCGTTTTTGAGCAATTTGCTCCCGTGGTACTTACTATCTATTTATCTTTCAATGATATATCAGTTACGCCTTTATCCTGGCAGAGGTGTCAAAAGCATATTATTCGCCTATATTTCACCGTGTGCAGTTTTGTCCCACGTAATAGGTGGTGAGCTTATTGTCGTGTTGGAATAGACAGGCGCAGGTTGTGGCTACTTGCTGTTGAAATTTTTAAAAAAACATTATTTTTCAACTTGACTTAACGATTAACCTGTTACTGGCAACCGGGACCAACCGGGACAAGGCCAAAACATGGAAACCTTCGTAATTGGAAGTGCCACAAAGCAGTCACCCATCCATAACCAGCCATAACGAAAGTTTTGGCCTTGTCCCGGTTGGTCCCGGTTGCCAGTAACAGGTTAATCGTTAGACCACAGAGTAATCGGGGCCTCGATCGCTCCTATATCAGGAGCGTTAATATATCAATTAAAAGAAATCTTTTACTTTTTTTAACATTATATTTGCTTGCTATTTGCAATATTGTAATGTAATATTGACAAGTACATACATACATAAATATTATCACGCATTTATCTCCGAAGGGGTAGCCAGAGGCACACTATACGCCCACAATAGGCAATAGGCTCACCACCTATTGCACAAAAATGCATACGGGGAACGTATGCATTTTTTGTCTACGTAACAGGTGGTGAGCATATTGCCGTATATACTGACAAGTATAAGAAATAAAATCAACTCTGCAAGTATTGCCGAAAATAAACTGCTTGTATTTACATATATATAATACTGCTCTAATTCAATAAAACTCCCATTTCATTAATTCAATTAATTAATATCACACAACCTTAATTCCATTAATCCCTTTGGCGTTCAATTTCTTAGGTCTTATTTACATGTGTTATACAATGAAATCTTTGACTACGAAAGTAAATTGCCTTGATTGGTAAGTGTATACTACTTTTGTATAGGTTACCGGTTCAATCCCGAATCAGAACAAATCTTTAATACATAAATTTAGTGGGACTCTTTTTTACACAACGCCATCTCGCATAAACTAATCTAATATAAGCTAGCGCTATGGGATCTAGACAAGTAACAAACATACTTGTACATTGCCAGTTACATACGTATCATATGTTATAAGAAGTATATAAGTAAAATTAGTGGTCATCTTATAAGTAAAATATTGATTTTCGGGATATTTACGTTTAGCGTTTCCGTGCTTGGAAAGGCACGTTAAGTCATTGGTCCCGGTTGCCAGTAACATGGCAGTCGTTAAGCCCAGTTCAAGGCATTATGGGCAGCTTGAAAAATTTGAACTGTTGGTTGCCACAACCTGCGGATAACGATTACCAACACGGCAATGGGACATTGTGAAAAGTGGGCATATAATATGCCTCTGCCACCCCTTCGGGGATAAGGCGTGATAGATAAATAAATAATAAATATAAGTATGTAAGTGGTCTAGTCCATATATCACGAGGTCACATTAGTTTCATTAGAGATAATTTGCGCTGTTTAAAAATATCCAACAATATTAAATAAAGATCAACATTAAGTTGTCAGCGTTACCGATCACAACCTTTAAACGCATTTGGAACTCAGCCATTTGTCGTGCTGGGACCGGTTCATTGTACCCTCCGAATGACAGTATACATACCCTCTGCTATTACTTGCATATTTGCGAATAGAATCGAAATATAGGGTAGTCACAATGCTCGTAGTCATTTCTTTTATTGTATACTTTTCAGTTGGCAACCCTGATTAGGCTAATGCATTACAGAATATGGAATTGTAAGAAATATTACTTCTACTTCTAGCTGATGTTTTCCACATTAGTTCCTTGCATAATTTATCTATACTAATATTATAAAGCCGAAGAGTTTGTTTTTTTGTTTGGTTGAACGTGCTAATCTCAGGACTCTAAAAAAATATTTTTGTATTAGATAGCCCATTTATCGAGGAAGGCTATAGGCAATATATCATCACGCTACGTCCCAGGAGAGCGGAGCAGTAGTCATAATTGTCGACAAATCGGGCAATTTTTAATGCAATATTGTAGAATTTATTAGCGACCGCATTAAATAGAGGCGACGGGAGGTCACGACAGGCGAAGCCAGGGGGGGTTACCTAGTCTTAAATAACTTATTTATGCCAGACTTATTTATTAAAAGAATCGGCATAGTAAAACAAAACTAAAGAACTTTCAGGTACTGTCTTAAAACACAAGAAAGCAAAAAAAGCTGATTATTAACAACAATACTCGTAAAATAAATCACGCACAGATAAGTGATAATAAATATTGTGGGACACTTTTTACACAGCGCCATCTAGCCCAAACTCAGCTATATGCTTGTACTATGAGATCTACACAACTGATATACATAATTACTAAATCATCATCATCCGAGCGTCTGTCCCAGTTGCGTCTCGCGACGCTCGGGGTCCGCTTTCCTACATTTTCTCCTCCACTTCGCACGGTCGTCGGCATCCCCCGTAGTGAGACCATTGGCACGCATGTCATCCCTTACGACGTCAAGCCAGCATTTCTTGGGTCTTCCCCTCTTACCGGGACTCGGCGGGGCTGACATGGCCAGACATTTGTTACCTACGTAGCCCGGCGGTTGCCGCAAGAAGTGACCATACCAACGAAGGCGACACTCTTGGAACTTGTCTGCAATGTCACGGACGTAAAGGCTGCCGCGGATGCGAGAGTTCCTAACGCGGTACATCCGCGTGACTCCACACATCCACCGCAGCATCTTCATTTCCGTGACACGCAGCTCCTACTGCTTGTGTCGCTCCAATATCGGCCACGTCTCACTGCCATGTAAAAGGACAGGTCTAATAATGGTTTTGTAGACCTGACCCTTCAATCGGATCGGCATTTTAGGGTCACAAATGACACCATTTGGCCCACGCGGCAGCTATGCGTGACTTTACATCGCAATCGATGTCACTGGACGTGTGAAAAACAGATCCCAGGTATTTAACCTGGTCCGTGCGCTGGACCAAATCACCGCCTATGCGGACGGATGTGGGATCTGTCGAGTTTAGTGCCAAGTACTCGGTCTTCGCCACATTTAGTTTCAGACCGCCGTTCTCAAGCGTCTCCTTCCACGCCTTTACACGTCGCACCAATCTGCCCCTGTCCGCGTCTGCCAGCGCAATATCGTCAGCATACATGAGCAACCATGGAGGCTGCTCATGCGGGTTTCTGATGCTGTCCGACAATTCGTCTAATATTACACTGAACAGAAGCGGACTAAGGACAGAACCCTGGTGTACCCCGACGGTGATGGGGAAGGGTTTCGTGTCGCCAACAGCAGTCCGTACCATTGAATTGGAGTCACAGTACATGTCCCGGATAGTGTCAATATAGACCTCTGGAACCCCTTTGGACCGCAGTGCCCACCAGATCATCGCACGAGGAACACAGTCGAAGGCCTTCTGCATGTCTAGAAACAAACAGTGCAGAGGCGTGTTCTTCGACCTGTATTTCTCTGCGACAACCCTCAGGGCAAAAAAAGGGTCCGTGGTCCCATGACCAGGGCGAAACCCATATTGACACTCCGAGGGAGTACACTCCTGCCGGATCCGAGAGTCTATAATCCTCTCGAAGATCTTCATGGTGTGGGACATCACCTTTATACCGCGGTAGCTCCCGCACTCCTGCACTGACCCCTTACCTTTGAAGACTGGAGTAATAATACTCAGTCTCCATTGGTTTGGGATCTGCCCGCTGAGGAGTATGCGGTTAAAAAGGTTTACTAAGATGCCCACACCGCGAGGACCCATCGCCTTCTAGGCTTCGATGGGGACTCCATCGGGTCCGACAGCTTTCCGATTCTTCATGCGGCGAAGCACAGTCAGGACTTCTCCAGGCGTTACCGGTGGCACTAGTCCCTGAAGCGGACCCCGGGCGTCGCGAGACGCAATTGGGACAGACGCTCGTATGATGATGCCCTCTCGGAGGGAGGTCCGGAGGCTGCACCTCTTTATGCTGTTTATTAAGCAGCTCGTGGAAGTACGAGCGCCATCTCTCCTTTACCGCGAGGTCTTCGCTTAACAGGTAGCCCTCAGGGTCTTTTACACAGCGACACTTGGATATATCCTGTGCCGCTTTGACCCTTGAGCGCGCCAGCTTATAGATGAGCTTCTGCCCCTCAGACGATTCCAGCTTATCATACAAAGGTTGTAAGTGGTCTCGTCTGGCTCTGGCTACAGCTCTCTTTGTGGCGCGCTTGGCAGCCCTGTACGCGTCGCGGTCTTCGGGAGATCCGGTCGCTTGCCACTTTTTAAAGAGGGCTTTCTTCTCCCTGGTCTCCCTCAGGACTGCGTCGATCCACCACCAAGTTTCCTTGTCACATTTGCGTCCACCCTTAGACTCACCGAGCACCACCTTCGCCGCTCCAAGGATGGCCGCCTGAACTTTGTCCCAGTAATCTTGAACTGGTTCGCCTTCAGTGTCGGTGCACTTGTCACCGACAGCTGAGACGAACTCCTGGGACCTAGTTTCATCAAGCAGCCACCATCTGATGCAGCGCTGGCACCGCTCGATGCGTTTGCCTTTAGTTTCTCCTTCAGCGTTGCGGGTGCCGTATCCAAAACCACCATGAACACGCTCAAACTCCTCACACCTCTCACCCACATGACCCTTTAGGTCGCCGCCCAAAACGATTCCCTGTGACAACGGAATGCTCCGAAGCACTCCCTCGAGTTGGCTCCAAAACGACATCTTATCGGCGTCGCTACAACCGGCCTGTGGCGCGTAGGCACTTATCAGGTGGGTAATAATCTCATCGATAAGCACCCTCACGATCATAAGCCGGTCGCTACAGCGTTTCACCTCCAAGATACCGCTCTGCAGCCCTTCGGAGAGCACCACGGCCACCCCGTTCTCCCCACCAGGCGCACCCGTGTAGTACAGAATCTCCTGCAGGAACGCCACGTCCACCCTCCGCCTGGAGAGTACTTCGGCCAACTCTACCGCACTCCCAGTCAGCGTGCCAATGTTCCAAGCTGCGAAGCGGAATCGGGTTGGGGCTAACTTCTTTAGCCGTGCTGGCCCGACACACGGCAGCCCTAGCCCACTTGCCACAGGAGTCGGGCGGGGCTCCTGCGCGCCGTTTTGCGGCGGAGCCATATCCCTAGCAGCATTCCTTTTCTGACTGCTAATTTTTTTTTGTTTTGGCGGGTGGCTTTTATGGGAGCGACGCCCTCAGACCTCCCAACCCCAGAGGGGAAAGCCAGCGCCAGAGCCTCGTCCGTTAATCAGCAGGTGCACGCACTAGCACGGGAGGTTGACTTGGGCCACGAAGATCTTGGTGGGGCCCCTTACACCTACAGACCCCTTACGCCAGACTTATTTATTAAAAGAATCGGCATAGTAAAACAAAACTAAAGAACTTTCAGGTACTGTCTTAAAACACAAGAAAGCAAAAAAAGCTGATTATTAACAACAATACTCGTAAAATAAATCACGCACAGATAAGTGATAATAAATATTGTGGGACACTTTTTACACAGCGCCATCTAGCCCAAACTCAGCTATATGCTTATACTATGAGATCTTTGTAAATATTTTTGTAAATAAACGGCTTTACTCACGTGCAAATTTCGGAATAGCCCGACTAGTTGCCTCTTGAAGAAGGACCTCCGTTAGGTCCGAAACTAGTCGGACTATCTCATAATTTATACGTGAGTAAAGCCGTTTATTTAGTAATAATGAACATAGCTCACGAAAGTTATTATTCTGATATACATACTTATATATTTCTAAATACCCAAACTCCGAAACCAACATTTCTGGATCTAACAAATATTTGTTCCGACTAGGGAATCGTCCCCGCGAACTCATGCGCGGAAGTCACATACACTACCACCGCTCCACCAAGGAAGTCAATATTTGTCATGATAGGCTTTGGCTTGTTCTAAATTTAGCAGAAGTGGACCTAATTTGACAGCGACTAATGTACTTACGCATACATTTCTACTCAAAAAGGACAGAATTAAATCAATCAACAAAGAACAATTCCATCAAACAATGTCAACCGTTGGTTCGCGAACCGTCAGGCGTGTCCACCTTGCCTGGTAGGAGAATCCTACCTTTGTGTCTCTATTTTCCATTAGTCGGCAGGTGTACCTTTTGCTGGTTAGGTTTCTTTGAGCCCTGAAGATCAAGGTAGATCTTGATCGCAAAACCAACAAATAGAGAAAAGATTTGTAAATTTGTTCGTAATAAATAGGCTCAGTAACAGGTCGATTTTAAAAATCCTTTCACCATTAGAAAGTTACATTCTTCGTGTATAACATAGCCTATAATTCATTTTCAAAAAGTTTAGGGTTTCGTACGAAATCTCGAATAGGAAAACTTCAACACGCGGGCGAAGCAGTAGGCATCAGCTAGTACATTATATGTTTTAAAGTAATAACCTATTATATACCTACTTGTTTCATACCTACTTGAACAATTACGATATATCTGATTCGAAACTTCCAAAAAAGTTGAACCACGCGCTAACAACTAACAGCTGTACTCGGAAACAGAGTTTGCTGTCCCAATATTTGTTGTTCCAACCCATTTCCAATCTAACCTTTCTCATTGCAGATTTTTATTCGGTTAAATAAAGTGCGGCGGCGGCAGGTCAGGCGTGGCCCGGATAGGTTAGAGGGTGGGATACATCCCTCGGTCGCTGTTTACTTTATACCTATTATATTATTATGATTTATTACTCAATCGATGCGGCACCCGCTTCCGAGCTACTTGAGTAATTTCTCCTAAATGTTTGTAAAGTTCACGTACATAGTGGAATCTCAACTATGTTACAACTTTAAAGGAATCAGATGCTTTGATACGGCGAAGGTAATGCTAAATAGTTTATATAAAAATTGACAGGAATTTATGTGAGGATGAGAGCTTAAACTGTTATGCTTTGTCTTTATTGTTATAAGTTGTAGCAAAGATAATCTTAAATTATTTTGAATAGAAAACCATATTGCAGATTTATATGTGAAAGTTAACTATAGGACTATAAAAGGCTACGGGGGGAACTAAAAGAAGAACCACAAAATGTTGCTGTGTTAGAGATTCAGAGATTTAAACGACTAGTGTTTGTGAGTATTTGAGTTCTCCAATTACGCGTCAGATTGTAAGTGCATAGTCAGACCATTTACACAGTAACACGAACAAGTGCATTCAGTGCGACTTGTCGACTCAGAGCGTCATGAGGGCGACAAGTCGCACTGAATGAATGAACAGAGAGAATATTGTGTGAAAACCCTAGGGTTTTCACACAATATTCTCTCTTTGAAAAAGTTTTATATTTTACTCTCTTTGAAATAACTGCGGATAAGACATGAGCACATTTTAGTATCTAATATATACTTTAAAATAGTTATTTTATATTTAAACCCCTTAGTGCTGCACCTCTGGTGTTGCAAACGTCCATAGGCTACGGTGACCACTTTCCATCAGGTGGGCCGTATGCTTGTCTGCCACCTCAGTGGTATAAAAAAACCGTATAGAAATATGTATAAAAAGCATAATAGACGTTGGGAGTCAAACGACAGTTGCTTCCAAAACGGCAAAAATAAAAATAAAACAAATGGTACTCAATAAAATCAAAACCAGGCTCCAAATCCGAGTATCTAACTTGTAAATAATCGTAAAGATGCTAAGATGATGAAGACTAATTTCTAGTTTTAAGTAAAGATTCGATTTGAATGAAGGCTGCAATGCGTTGAATTGAATCGCGTTGATAGAATTCCGTACTGGGTACAAATCACAAAACATTCCAATGCGCTCCTGTTAATTGAATCCAGTAGGCCTTCATTAGAGACGGCGGGCTGTGTTCGACAAAAACGAACTTTATAGAAAGGAGAATGTTGGTATACGGACAAAAACTCTAAATGACATTCGGTCGTACGGAACGAATAATAACATAGCAGCGGCTTATTCCGAACTTTGCTTTTACACTTACAACAGCAGATCTCCTTCATAAAACTTCACGTCCAACTTCTTACGCCTTGAATTATTACATGTTTTACCAAAACGTAAGTAAGTACATACTTAACAAACTTTGTCAAAGGGAAAAGATGTCGACATGAGTATCTAAAGGCTTGCTGCGTGTCATTCGCGTGTGACGTGACCTTTTAGAACAAATATGTATAGATAACTATATTGGTGCTAATTCTGTTGTTGAAACCACTAAACTAAATTTCTCTAAAATTTTCTTATTTTTATTGAGAGATTGCCAAATGCTATTCTGTTATTATGTCGAACTAAACTTGGTGATATCATAAACAGCACTAAATTTGTATTTGACATCACTAAAATTCTATTTATGTGATAAAATTCAACTAATGTATTTAGATGCCGACTAACTTAGTGATTGAACTGCCTATGTACAATTTTCACTTTTTGTTGAATTTTATCACATAAAATGAATTTTAGTGATATCAGATACAAATTTAAAATCACACAAAATTTTTGCTGTTTTCTTGTGTAGAAGTCTAATTTTAGTGGGACGTTTATTAATTTTAGTAACCGTTTGAAACTTGAAAACGTGTAAAACGTTGTAACGTGAAATATGTACATAGGCAGTTCAATCACCAAGTTAGTCGGCATGTATTTACATTCGACTGTCTATGTACATTTTTCACGTTACAACGGCAATCTCTTAATAAAAATAAGGAAATTTTAGAGAAATTTTGTTTAGTGGTCTCAACAACAGAATTAGCACCATTGTATACAAAACTTCTTGCGGCGAATAAAAAAGTACAGAAACAGTTCGCTCGCGGAAATATATTTCCACGAAATTGTCAACTTTACATACTACTGAAAGTTTGCCAGGCAACAGCAGTCAGAGGTCTAGTTGAGATTCAAAAGAATTCCAATATCAGCGAGTGTGAGCGCATGACTAAGACGTGTAGCCGAAGGCAATAGGAGCATGGCGTTTCGTGGCCGAAGCTAGGAGGCTTGCTAACTTCCCCTCGACCAATGCTGAATATGTTAATGTCTAGGAATGTCGAACTCGCTCGCTGTCACCGCAATATCGCTACTTTCAATTCTGAACTCGCCTGCCTCATCGTTAACACATTCCTATTGAGTTTTATATGAAATAGCACGGCTCGGTATTATTGCTTTTGTAACACAAATTGAAAGTGCCTATTTATGATTCAGAGATGTTGAATGTAACAAGAAAATGCAAGAATATTCTGTATAATCACTTTCTGAGAACTGTTTCCTCAATGTAATGAGAGAGAAGCCTTTTGATATTAAAGAGGATAAAATAATTACACATTTATTCTAGCATTATTAAAGACGTACTTATCTCCAGAAATAAATCTTGAAAAAGCATTATAACTACTTTCAGGAAAAAAATACCTAAATGAGGAAAGAAAATACATCTTGCTGGAAATTATGTATTTGAGCCGTTTGCGGACTCTTGGTCCGTGGGGTCCTAATACAATTTTTATTTTCAGAGCGCTATCTAAGCTTAGATTATATAAACAGTGCTTATATAATGTAAGTATCTAAGATTTTGGTCGGTGATTCTCATATGGATCATCGCTTGCTCATTGATCAAGCAGGATTCATGGCTTGCTTGTACTGGGTTAGAGGCTCAGCATTGCTATTCAACGTGGCAATGCTGCCAGCATCCTAGGTACGGTTGTGGCTGACAGCGATGTGGAAGAGATTTTTATGCTTAAATTATTTCTTTTTTTTATTGAATTTGTAAATATTCCTTCCTTTTTTAATTTCTATAACGTTTATAGTAAGTACTACTTAGTGTAGTTTACTGTAAGTTAAAACTCCACACAATTGGAACACGCCATGAGTATAATGAAAGCAATCATTTCAATGTTATGAAACACTTGCATTGCTGAAAATTTATGAGTATCAAATCTGCTAAGAATATTTTTCTGTTAAAATAATGTAATCTTTTATAGGTTATGAAAACATTTGAATTGCTGCTGACATGTTCATCAAATATCATTGGATGTGTGAGATTTATCTAATCAAAAATGTTTTATAATTTTATAAACTATACCTACTCACAAAATATTTACCTTATGAACACTAAAAATTACAAAAAAAAGCAAAACAAAGAGTACCAGAGATAATAAAAAACTTTAACATCCATTTCTTTTTCATTTTATTGTTCTAGTGAAATGTACAATAGTTTTTACGATCTGATCATCAACCAGCCTTCTGATCCGGTGGAACATTATAAGTCAAGTAAGTGCATCTCTGTATTTATCTATACCTACATCAAGATTTTAGCATGTGTGAATGCAATACTAAACATATATACGGATGTTTTTACACAGCGCTACCACTAATAAATCTATCTATAAGTATATTATAAAAATTATAGGGTGACTCACTCGTCTAAAATAGGGTTTCTTATTTTATGTAGGAGATTATTAATTTTCAAAGATAGCAACACCAAAATAAAAATTAATAAACACGTATTTCAGGAATTTTCAAAATTTTACTCTTAAAAGGGGATCAAGTTTGTATTAAGGTATTTGAAAACTAATAAATGGGTTAAATGTGTGAGGTGCAAATGTCGATAAAAATGTCATACTTTGAACGGGTGTTAAAAGTATGCCACAGGCAATTTTAGAAATTATAATTACAATTTTTCAAACGTTATCATCGTTGTTTTAACCGACTTCAAAAAAAATAACATACAGTCGAACATAGAACTATCAAAGATCCTACATTCTATAAAATAAAACATCTATGCTCAACTGTATTTTTATGTATATTTCAACGATTTTCCTCCAATCGTAAACTGATTCTCAAAATTCATTTTCTCCATTTTACGTGTTGGAACTAACAACCTTCAAGAAAATTTGCAGAATAAATCTATTTATCCTATTTACTCGTGGATGCTAAAAGCTATGGCAACAATCCTTTTAAATTCAATACACTGAGTGTACTCGTAGGCGTCCCTCGATCTCACTCGCATGACAATTCACATTGAAAGGATTTCTGTAGTGTGTACCAGATTCACAAACACTCGGAACTTAGATAGACGCCTTCACAGTTCTACGTTCACACTATGCGCGTAGGCTGTATCCGTATACAGCCTATATGCCTACTTGACTTAAGTAAACTACTTAACTCGTTGGTAATTAAATTCAATTGTATATTCTATTTACGAAGTTCATTCCGACTCTGTTGTGGGTTTGTGGTTATACTTAGTAATTTATATAATTTATTTTTGATATAGGAAACTCCTTATTCTTCATCTTAAGTGATTTCCCAGTTAAATAAACCCCACTTGAATTTGAAACCGCCGGGCTACGTGGGAAACAAATGTCTGGCCATGTCAGCCCCGGGTAAGAGGGGAAGACCCAAGAAGTGCTGGCTTGACGTCGTAAGGGATGACATGCGTGCCAATGGTCTCACTACAGGGGATGCCGTCGATCGTGCGAAGTGGAGGAGAAAATGTAAAAAAGCGGACCCCGGGCGTCGCGAGACGCAACTGGGACAGACGCTCGGATGATGATGATGATGACCCCTGCCTGGTGACAAAATGGAATATAGTCGTCACCACCTAAAAATAATGTCGTAAAAAGGTACTATGTGAGCATTTTCGGAAACTTACCCATTTCGAATGCAAGAAAATCTCGAAATGAACTGTACTTATGTCAATTGGTAATAAATGATGAAGTACTGTTGTTATATTTGTATATAAAAGAACCACGCGAACATTTCCGAGCCCAATGCTACCTCTCTTGCAACTTGGAACATTATTGCCTGATGGAAAAGATTTGAAGAGGCGTAGCGTAAGGAGGTCTGGCCTCCTTGACCCGACAATCAAATCAAAAGTCAATTAAGGCTTATTCACGGTGAATGATTCAGTAAAAATAAATTTTCCTGTAAGTAACACTGTGACTCACTGTAACTAACTAGTATTTTCTCAGAGTCACACACCCAACATCATTAAAATGTAACTTTTCAGGAATAGGGAAAGGTTATTAATGTTATTTAATTTAATTTTTGAAATAAAACTTTTTTAGAATCATTGTTATATAAAAATGTGTCTAATAAAACGATAAAGCGACAACAAAAAAGGCAAACATAATATTATTTAATTAATGTATTTTTATTTCGTGTATTTAGGTATTTCTTTTTTAATTAAATTTTTTGTAGGTGTAGAATAAATAAATCATTCATTAATTCATTTATTCATATTCATAAATAAGATTTAGCCTGCGAGAGAATGATATACACACACCGGCACAATTAGCGGAACATAAATAAAATGATTTTTCAAAACAATTTTATTTTAAAAACCAATAAACGCCATTCGCTGTCATAAATAAAATGCCATATTTTAAAATTAAAAGGAACTTTGTTTGGTGCAATTTAGTTGAGAAAAATAAACATTACGGAAAAAATAAACATGTTGAAATTTCATGGTGACTAAAAAAATTAAAAAGAACAATTAAACATTTTATTTTTCATTGGAATAAAGGATAAATCAGTATTGAGTATTTCCTCCACGTGCTCTTATCAAACTTTTCTACCCGTCTTGGCTGCTAAAAATGATGTTGTCTATCGTTTCTTGGTAAAGTGTCTGCCATTCCTCCAATACGGCATTTCGCAGTTCATCCAAAGTCACAGGAGCGGGTATTCTGGATTTCACCCCACGTTTTAGTAAGTCCCAGACATGCTCAATCGGATTCATGTCTGGTGACCTTGCTGGCTACTCCATTACTGCGATGTTCACATGATTAAGGTACTCGTGAGTTCGCAGTGCAGTTTGAGGCCGAGCATTATCTTGCATCAACACAAAGCCGTCACCGATAAAGGGGGCAAAAGGTACCACGTTTTCTTCAAAAACCTCCCTTGTGTATAGATCAGCAGTCAGACTCCCTCTATCGAACACCACTAAGTCCGTACGAGCTCCCAAACATATCCTCCCCAAACCATTGTGGACCCTCCACCGTATGCGTGCTGCTGATTTGCGTATCCTTATAATTATTTTCCTTATAAAACTCTTGATATATTCTCTCGTAGGGTAGCGAATTCCATACCTTAACTTTTTCTAGTTTTATATTACATTCATGCAGAGAAAGTGATGTACGCCGTCAGGCTACGTGGGAAACAAAAATGACTGGCCATGTCAGCCCCGCCGGGTCCCGGTAAGAGGGGAAGACCCAAGAAGTGCTGGCTTAACGTCGTAAGGGATGACATGCGTGCCAATGGTCTCACTACAGGGGATGCCGACGACCGTGCGAAGTGGAGGAGAAAATGTAGGAAAGCGGACCCCGGGCGTGGCGAGACGCCACTGGGACATACGCTCAGATGATGATGATGCAGAGAAAGTGATGTGAAACATTCAAGCTGTTGTAATCTCCGTCTGGATTACAGTATACACATTACAGATGGCAATAGGGTCTAGATGGCCCCCTATTACGTGAGTCCAAGAAAAGTAATGGCAAATTGTGGGTGTGTAATGATTTACTATCCTACTACTCTGCCTACCCCTTCGAGAATATAAGCATTATTGTATGTATTGTACGTTATTATGTCCAAAGACTTGTTTGTTGTTTTATAAGTGATTACCTGTAGTAATTGTACTACTACAGTTTATAATATTTTTAGCAACTGGGACATACGCTCAGATGATGATGATGCAGAGAAAGTGATGTGAAACATTCAAGCTGTTGTAATCTCCGTCTGGATTATAGTATACACATTACAGATGGCAATAGGGTCTAGATGGCCCCCTATTACGTGAGTCCAAGAAAAGTAATGGCAAATTGTGGGTGTGTAATGATTTACTATCCTACTACTCTGCCTACCCCTTCGAGAATATAAGCGTTATTGTATGTATTGTACGTTATTATGTCCAAAGATTTGTTTGTTGTTTTATAAGTGATTACCTGTAGTAATTGTACTACTACAGTTTATAATATTTTTTCTGCCAAAGTACCTATCTACTTATATTTTTTGTTACATGGTGGTGCGGCTAAGCTGCATACTTTTTGTGTTGCCTGAGGTTTCGACCTGCATTTGTAACAAAAAGTAATAACTTATTAGGTTATGTAACCTAATAAGTTATTACTTTTTGTTACAAATGCAGGTCGAAACCTTCTGTCTGAAGTGACATAAATGGTATCGTTATTGTGATGACTGTGTGAGTTAAACCTTGGAAGTTTGTGACGAATGGCGGACGCTTGCTGTATATTATTTTATAAAACGTGTGCATTACTGTTTTTTTATGTGTATTGTGCCAAAGTGCAATATAGTGACCGCAGTGAAATGCGATTTTTCATGTTATCGCGGAAAGTCCACAAAGAATAATATAGAATTTAAACAAATTGTTGTACATATATTTTTTTTTTTACTGAAAGCCTCAGTTATGCTTTTAACATTTTAACAACTTACCGTATATTTTTTCATATCACGGCTTCTCTTTTATACCTTTGATAATGTAATCAATAATGATTGTTATTGCGGACGCTAGGTAACAATGCTATCAGTGTCGTGGTACGTATTCCAATCTATGGTGTCGATCATGTCCTTTCGGCGAGCTTCTTATTTTATTTTATTGTACATTCAAGCCCTAGTCGTCGATTTTCCGGCTTAGGCGGCCATTTTATAGTGAACTTTGTCTTCAATTACTGCTGAACACAACTACGGGTTGAAACTCACTTAACAGATAATCACTCACTTCGGTAATGGAAGAATTTATCAGTTCTTGCATTTTGTACTTCGCTCGAAAATGATTTGGTTGTGTGTATATATGAAACGTATCAAAGTATTCTGTGGTCGACTAGTCAGTGTTTTGTGGTTTTCTGTAAGAGCGGAACTGACACGCGTCATGCCACGTATGGTACAGAGTGTTTGTTGTTTTTCGTCTTTGTTTATCTTGGGACAAGCAAAGGAAGCTTAGTTCATACAGCTTTTATTATTATTAGATATTTTTGTGTTTTTAAATTTTCGTCTTCTTGTCCTGTCACTTTCTTTCTCTTATGCACTGGATCTGGTTAATTGTAAAATTCAAATTATAAATTATAATTACATTTTATCCTCGAGGGGATGGCAGAGGCAGGTTGTGCGCCCACATGTCATCGTGCTCATTTTAATCAAAATTATATATATATTTATATAAGTAAGTAAACTATATCTGATAATAGCATTTATTATATCTTTTTTATCGTTTTCTGGCACCTACCTACTGTAAAATTTTACCGAATCGTAGTGAAGGGGTAGTGGCGCCATCTCAGATCTGCCATCGTTGGCCTCCTCTGAAAATCAGCGCTGTCAAACTGGTCTCCAGTGGTGGCAGCTTTAAGCTGAGAGAAGGCCAAATTTCGCGCAGATTCTTGCAACGCATGCATATACTTATGTATGATAGATTTACTTATGTATAATTTTAAATTTCATGTTGGTCTATTTTATTTGTTTTTTTTATCACTGTGTATAATGTGTTGTTTTGTTGTGTGAAATTAAAAAAACTTTTTTTTTTAACACTTTACTAGGTCAAGACTGACTATGGTTATAGACTGCACTTACCATAACCGCGTTGATTTTGAAGTCCATGTGATTCTTGACTTCGGCAGCAAGTTCTCGAACTAGTAGCAGACCATCCTTGCGTACGACATCAACGTTGTACTCGTGGTATTTCTGTAACATACAATATTATGGTCAAAAATTCTGTATAATCTTGGGCAATGTTATGCTGCTAAGAGAATGAATTTATGATTGGCCAAAAGCTGCAAACTCTTTACAAATATACGACTCTTAGTCTGCTCTTAAAATGGTCTCACTACAGGGGATGCCGACGACCGTGCGAAGTGGAGGAGAAAATGTAGGAAAGCGGACCCCGGACGTTGCGAGACGCAACTAGGACACACGTTCGGATGATGATGATCAGTCTGCTCTTAAAATATATTCTCATGGCCGTAGGACAAATCATCTATGAAATATAAAATTGAACTCAAACTGGAGCTGAACTACTCGCTGAGGTAACATAACGTGTTGTACCATTGGTGTGTGTGAATTATGAGATAAAACTTACTTAGCACTTCGTTACTTAGAATAGGATCAAAATTTCGTCTCTATGATTAAATGTCAAATGAAAATTGAAATGAACAGTGCAATAAATAAAATAGCGCTTTAATTAGCCTTAAAATCAGGTATCCCCAAACATAAACATTATCTTTCATTAAAAAAAATATAACATAACACATAGTTAACCGCAAATAGAGCGGTGCAAGTAATTTCTGCGTAGTGAACGAGTAATTTAATGCTTTCACGAGCACAGATAAACATCGGCAGGCATGTAGCGTTCGCATAATTTGTGAAAATGACAACAATCGTGTCGCATTCGCGCTACATTACGTGTTGAATTATTAGTTCAAAATGGCGGCAGGACGGGCGTTGGCGACGCGACCATGCCACACGACTAACCCGTGACCTGTCAAATTTAAAAACGAAACGAACACATTTGGAATTTGGCGGAAGTTGGCTGCCAAATTATTGTTATTCGGCAAAGGCGCTCGCACCGTACAGCCTTGTTATTGAATTTATCCGAAATTCTTGTCTAAAAACGGTCTTAATGTTGTTTTTTTTGTAAAATGTTAGAAGGATTTTCATTATTTATGTAATAATAATTTTCGTCGAATAAATAAATACCTATATCTGGAACTCGTTGGCATTGCTGTGTGCCGCATATGTATAGTGTTTGAAACAACCATTTATCACAGTTCCAGTTAGTTTTTAATGAGAAAATTATTAGTGTTTTACAGTGTTACGCCGTCGATATAGCTACGGTGATCATTTTCTATTTAATTGTATAATTAAGTAAACATTCTACTACCTACTATAGTGTAAATAGATTTCCAAAAATATGACAAGTATTGTCGTTAAAAATAATCAGTTTAACCTACCATCCCTCATCATACAGTTCATAGACAGAATTTAGGTAAAAAATGTATCTTATAGATCGACGTAAATGTTATAGGGCAATCCAGCTGGCGCTTACTCAATAAAGATCATTTTAAGGGTACCTCCGGCGGCAGATGGGGTATGGAGGTACGCCATAGAATTGGCCGTCCTCTGCCCACGACAAGACATTCCCCTTCACATTACATTGTCTTCAACAGCACCCGGAAATCCTATTTAATCGATAGCTTACTTGAGATTTAAAAAGGTTACTTCACTTTTTCCTACTGCTTTTATTTTAGTTTTTCTTTGCCATTTTGTGTAACATGTATCTCCTTGTTTGTTGGTGAAACGGTGTGTAGCACACAAACCTATATGTGTACGTATTTAAAATATAGATACACTATTTTTTTTAGATTAAAAACTTGACAGGTGTCAAGGGAAACCCGGATGGAACGAAGTTATATTGTCCACAAGGAATTTTAATATTAAAAAAAAAAAGAAATTAAAAACAAAGAAAAATAAATCTTCATTTTTTCCGTCTAGCCCCCTTTCGCAAAGCGCGATAAGGAACTTCGTTCCAATAATCCTTTGAATAAAGGTAGAAAACAAAGTACTTCAAACCGACCTAACGTAACAAAACCAGACTTGATACTATTTGTAGCTGCAGATGGCTCACCACAAAAACAGAGCATAATTTTAGAACATCTCGTGTCACGGTATTTGTGGACGCACTCCAACGATGCGGCTCGATCGATTTTAATGCTTTTTGTGTATTTGGAAGTTATGAAAAAGGTAAATATTTTTCACCTTCCTACTACCATCCCAATTTTTTTATCGCGAATATAGTATTTTTATATGAATCTTTCCCATCTTCTCCTTTTCGATCTTGAGCGTCGCGTGCCGGGCAGAGGTGCCACTATCATACAGTAGACAGAATTTTCGCCGGAAGTGATCGATTCAAAAGATTGTTTTTTCTTCTTTATCTTAAAACCCGGGTTCTTCAAGCGAACGCGCTAAGTGGCGCATCATTGTGTCACTAACTTAAGCCCTTAAGTTAGTGTCACGTCTCGTGGATTGTGACTCTCAATTCGCTAGATATCACCATGACTTTCCATCAGGCGATATTTTGGCGAATTAAATAAAGAAATAAGAACATTTTCCATAATTTAAACCTCATTCAATGGCGTCAAATTATTTAAACGTAGTGTCGCGTCACTTTGACATTTCATTCTGCATTCGTAGCGTAACAACATTAATACCCCATTTACACTCTCGCACGAGACGAATTGCGAGACGAGCCGCGAGCTCGAAAAAAAATGTACCATATTATTGTGTTTACACTCGCGGCTCGTCTCGCAGCTCGTCTCGTTGCACGCGCGAGAGTGTAAATGAGGTATAAGAAATGAGTGCAAAATTTTAAAATGTCTCGTTTCTGCGTTTGTTGTCGCAGTTAGTATGTATAAAACAGTAGTTAAAGTTCACAGGTTAAATAAAGTGTATATATTGGTTTTCAAACTATTAAACACTCTTTATGTTCTATTACATTCTAAACAAGTAACGCGCCGTCACAATCGTACCAAAGGAATCAGACGACTTCTAAACCGAAACCAATTTCAAAACCGGGAAGAACCTTCAAAATCGCCAATGCACGTATTCATTGTATCTCAAACTGTATGCCGCAAACAGTTTGTCTCTATCTCTTATAGTTCCTGAAACACAGATGGGTACAAACGGAAAGACAGACTGAGCCGATATAAGACTTTTTTAAACTTTAGGGATTAGAAGTGTAAAATTTCATTCACATTCTGTATTTCTGTGTATCTGAACATTCTCAACCAAAAAATTGTCGAATGGATTTTCATAGATGCACGGAGAAGTTTAAGAGAAAGGTTTGTGTATAAATAGGTACGCTCATGATGCCACGGCTGTCCAATAGTTATTCATAAAACCTCATAAGACATTAACTCAAAACGAAAATAATATATGGGTAATTTGTTAGGATTCGATAGTGTAAGTATATGCGTATATTATTCATGAGAAACGGAATTAATTCGACAAATAAATGTTAGGTACTAGGAAGGGTCGAGCTATTTGATTGGATCCAGGGCTACATGCAAAGTATTTGCGGTGACCAGGTTTGCCGTAGGTGAAGGACATGTTACGAATCATCTGTTTGAATTATTACTTATGTGATACAGCGATAGAATGATAATACTGCTCGCTTTGAATGCATTGATTTGATAATCCTACTAATATTATTAATGCGAAAGTTTGTGAGAATGGATGTTTGTTACTCTTTCACGTAAAAACAACTAAATGGATTTTAATGAAACTTTATAATAATATAGCTTATACATCAGAATAACACATAAGCTACTTTTTATCCCGGGAGCAAGTTCCTGTGGGAAACGGGTACGGGAAAACTTCTCCACGCGGAGAAAGTCGCTGTTGTCAACTAGTTAAATTATTATTATTTACACAGTACCGTAGGATAATAACTATTACGATAATATAAACTCGTTGTATACGATCGACATTTGCAATATCAGCGGTCAACAAAGATTTACTGCAAATTTTTTGATTGTGAAATAATAAGAAACACAAAAATGTCCCATTGTCTGTCAAATATAAAATTCACTATGAAACATTGTAATTAATAAAAATAAAATTAATTAAGAGCCGCTCTCGTGGCCCCGCTATTTCAATGCTCTACAAACGATCACTTTCGCGGTCACGGATGTGTCACCACTTTGTGGCATTTACATGGCCGTTGGTCCCGGTAACCAATAATATAGTTAAGTTGAAGATCTTAAAGGTGGCTTGAAAATTTTCATCAGCAGGTAGCCACAACCTTCATCTGTCTATTTCAACACGGCAATTGGCTTCACTACAAATTAAGTGGGACATGGATACATACGATGAAAAGTGGGCGTATGCTTTTGCCACCCCTTCGGAGATAAGGCGGGATTGAAAAACGAACATTAATAACAATTTACTTAGAGATTTTATCATGTAATTTTTTTTTCTTCTATATTTTTCCATAAATCCTATGATAATTGTACGTCTAGAAGGATAAATTATGGATATATTTGTGCATATAGAAATAAATATAAGGGTAGAAGGTTAGGGGTGTGGGGTAGGACAACCTCCACGTGGTACACCCTGGTAACGTGGACGACGATGTGCGCTTTATTGGAGGCGCACGTCGTCGCCCACGGCCAATAGTCCACCAAGGAGGGGGCCGTATTGGCCACTTCGGGTTGCTCCGTCTACACTCTGCTTTAGGTAGAGCGTATTAAGCGGAGAAACCGCAGGACGTGTAGGCTCACGCAGGGGCTTACAGGCATTCGTGCCAGCGTCGGTGTTGGGGAGGTCTAGCCATCCCCCCCGCGTCTCGTAACCACAAAGATTATCCGCAGCGACCCAACTGGTAGCATACAGGGGTGCAACGGAGGGGGTGGCTGTATCAGGGGGTGCCGGAATGCCGCTCTTCCCGAGTACTGACTTCGCAGGGGCGGGGGGAGCGGAGGCCTTCCGCTTGGAACTGGGAGCCCCTTGGGAAGCAGTCACCGCCGCATACGACATAGGGGTCGTTAGCGGTTCTCAAGGACGTCTAGGCGTCTTTCTATGGCCTCCAATAGTTGGGTCAAGCTCGGTGTCCCCTTGGAGGGCTTAGGAACAGGCCTCACCTTTGGCTGCACACGAGTTTGAATTTCGAGGGCCTTTTGGGGAGGTTCTTCACCCCTTGAGCGTCCCCGGTCCCTTGAACCAGCTGTGTCATTTCCGCTTGCCCATTTCGCATTTTTTATTTATCTCCAGAAGTTGCTTGCGGGAGTCAGCAAGCTCGGCCTCCAGGCTCGCAACCCGAGCCCGGAGTTTTTCCTCCTCTTCGGAGACGCTTCTGTCGAGGAGCTCCTCTAGGGCCTTAGTGGCGCCTGTGACGGCTTCGGCCACTACCTTCTTACTGCCCTGTACATTTTTGGCGCCCTTTACGGCGTCAGAAATGCGAGCAAAAGCCGTTAGGAGCTCTCTCGCCGCCGGCACATCCGTGGCCTTGCCGCTGGGCAGCAGAGGGGCATGTATCGGCGGATTTGGAACCCGCCCCTTCAAATTGTGGAGGTCGGCTTTTCGACCTCTACCCGCGGTGGTAGCTATCACCTTGGCGGGTACGGCATCCTCACTGGAGGATATTGTCCCCGGCCGACGAAACAGGCTTTTGCCTGATTCAGAGGATCGTGGCCTCTTGCTACAGAGGCCGTCGGTCTCAGTGTCTATGCTGAGGACTGACTCGGCGTCAGTCTCAGCCGGGATTGACGCAACCTCTGCGTCCGTTTGGGGGGTGGTTTTGAGGCACACCGCACCGAATAGGAGTGCCACTCAAAAGCGCCCACGTCTACGGCGGGATGCGGATATGGATGTTCATTAATGAATGCACATATCCGCTCAGGATCTTCTGTAATAGAGCATCGCGCAGTGGTCCATCAACGTGGTCGCAGTCGCCGAGCCGTACTGGGTTCATCCCGGAAGCCCGGTGGCTCTGGATCGCTTGGCGACTATCTTTGGGGGGTCCAGCGCAGATACCTCGCGCCTTGCAATAATTGCAAGGGGCCCAGGTTGTGTCGCGGCGGATTATGAGGGAGTGGCGGTCGTGGCCGTTTACATCTCGCCGAATCGCGACCAGTATCAGTTTGAGCTATGGCTCTCTGAACTGGACGTCGTTCTCACTGCATGCCGTCCTCGCCCTGTCCTGGTCCTGGGAGACTTTAACGCCCGATGGCTTGGGGCTCCCGCGAGACCAATGGCAGGGGGAGAATTCTGGAGGATTGGGACACTACCCGTGGCCTAGAAATCCTCAACCGGGGGAATGTCGCCACCTGGGAGTGAGGGGGACTCAGTTCAGTCGTGGACGTATCGTTCGCGATCCCTGATCTCACTCGCCGTGTCCAGAACTGGCGCGTGGTGGTGGAGGAGGAGACGAGGTCCGACCACAGATATATTCGGTTTGACGTCTCCCCTCCGCCTAATCTACCGCCAGTAATTGCGGAACCGCGTTGGGCGCTTAAACGGCTAAATCGGGAGGCTGTCCAGGATGCGGCCATCGTGCAGGCCTAGACTCCAGCACCGGAGAGGCCTGCCGATGTGAATACCGAGGCAGAGTGGTTCCGGAGAGCCATGTCGCAAATATGCGATGCGGCGATGCCTAGGGTTAAGCCCGGGCCGGTAAGGAGGCAGGTGTGCTGGTGGTCGCCGGAGATTGGACAGCTGCGAACAGCTTGACTGACCGCGCGCCGCCGGTACACCAGGTTCCGCCGAAGGCTTGGCGGCCCCGAGGAATTCCGAGAGGAGGAGCTATATGAGGGGTACAAGGGAGCCAAGAGGGCCCTCCAAACAGCCATAAAGCGGGCCAATAGGTTGGCCCGCGAAGAGCTGCTGGAGACCCTGGAGCAGAACCCCTGGGGGCGCCCGTACCTTATGGTTAGGGGCAAACTTCGCCCTAAGGCGCCTCCACTGACCCAGAGCCTCCAGCCAGATAAACTAGAGAGGGTCCTGGGTGCCCTGTTCTCTGCGGGAGCACAGGAGCACACTGTTCCATGTATGGCTCCACCTCAGACGGTCAACGCGGATCCCAGTGAAGATGACGTGCCCGAAGTCACCGAAAGTGAGCTAGGGGCGGCGGTATTGCGGCTTAAAGCCCGCAAGAACACCGCCCCCGGACCCGACGGTATACCAGGCCGGGCATGGGTCCTCCCTTGAGGAACTAGGGCCTCGAGTGGCAGGGCTCTTCAGCGCATGCCTTAAAAGGGGCCAATGTCCCAAGGAGTGAAGGACGGGGAAACTGGTCTTAATCCGTAAAGCTGGGCGGCCGGCGGACTCTTCGTCCGGTTACCGGCCGATCGTGTTGCTCGACGAGAAGTGTAAGCTCTTTGAGCGTATTATAGCAGAACGCCTCGTCGAGCATCTCACGGACGTGGGGCCAAACCTGGCGGATAACCAGTTCGGTTTCCGCCAGGGGCGCTTCACCGTGGACGCGATCATGCGCGTGAGGAGCCTGACAGAGGAAGCGGTTTCAAGGGGTGAAGTGGTGGTGGCGGTGTCTCTTGACATCGCCAACGCCTTTAACACCCTACCCTGGAGCTGCGTTAGGGAGGCACTTATCTATCATAGAGTACCTTCTTACCTCTGTCGTATTGTCGTATTGTATTGTCCTCACTCGTTTAACTAAGGATCAATGGTGGCAGAATAAAGTCTTACGTATGCAATGGCTGGCAGACACCAACCAGCAGGGTGAGTTCTTCAGCGAGTTGAGACAACTGGTGGGTGGTTCACAAAAAGTAAATGTGCCTTTACGATCATCTGAAGGCACTCTTCTTACCAGTAAAGAAGATATTTTAAACCGCTGGGCGGAATATTACAATCATTTGCTTAATGTGGATCGTGCGGCAGACCTTCACTATATTCGATCCTTACCTGATTATCCTCAGGTGGCTACGCTTGACGATACTCCGTCTCTTCAGGAGGAAATCGATGCCATTAAAGCACAGAAGAACAACAAATCTGTTGGTGTTGATAGTATTCCCGGAGAATTGCTTAAATACGGAGGAATAGAGTGGCATACTAAAATCTGGCAGCTTTTCGTTCGAGTGTGGGAAACTGAGGAAGTTCCTCCTGACTTCAAAGTTTCACTTATATGTTCGCTATACAAAAACAAGGGCGAACGATCTAACTGTGGCTCTTACAGAGGTATATCTCTTCTTTCGACCGCGGGGAAGTCTTTTGCACGAGTGCTTTTAAATCGTCTGATTAACTTGTCTAAGGCTATTCTACCTGAAACTCAGTTTAGGTTTCGGCCTAACCGCGGCACAGGTGAAGCCATATTTTCCCTCAGGCAACTGCAGGAAAAGGGTAAGGAGCAAAATCAACACCATTACTTTTGCTTTGTGGATCTCGAAAAGGCATTCGACAGCGTGCCGCGGGATGTTTTGTGGATTGTGCTTACCAAGCCTGGTTGTCCGGACAAATTCATTCGGATGATTAGATTCCTTCATGACTCTATGACATGTTGTGTCACCGTTAATTGTGAACAGACAGACCACTTCCCTGTCACCTGTGGAGTGAAGTAAGGATGTGTGCTGGCACCAACTCTTTTTGCCTTGTACTTTTCTGTTGTTGTGAAGGAGTCCCTTAAGTTAAACAGCGAAGGTGTACGTATTCGTTATCGTACAGATGGCAGTTTATTCAATCTATCTAGATTAAAAGCACATACAAAGGTATCATATGACTTTATCACTGAGCTGATGTACGCCGACGATCTCTGTTTTGTCGCCGAAACAATGGAGGGACTTCAGAACCTGATAACGAGGCTTGATACAGCATGTTCCAAATTTGGACTCAAAATCAATATCGCCAAGACCGAAGTGATGGCTCTGAATGTCATGTCTGAATGTCATGGCAATGAATCAGGCACCGATTAACTAGTGCATCGGTTCACAGCCCCTGAAACAGGTAGACTCGTTTAAGTATCTCGGAAGTCACATAACATCAAAGGGCTGCAATGGCAGTTTTTGGTAAACTTAGAACCAAGGTTTTCCGGACCCACGACTTAAAACTGAGTACAAAGAAAAATGTGTATATGGCAGTCGTCCTGCCTAACATGTTGTACTCGGCTGAGACGTGGTGCCTGTATCGTAAGCATATAAGCATGTTGGACAGATTCCATCTGAAATGCCTCCGCGACATCATGAATATCAAGTGGTCGGATCGAGTCCGCAACACCACGGTTCTGCGTAGAGCAGATCTTTGCGATATGGAGGCATATCTGATGCGGCGTCAGCTGCGTTGGTGCGGGTACCTGTCTCGTATGGCAACCGAGAGAAAGGCAAAGCGCATCTTTTATTCTGAACTGGAACATGGTAAACGCAAAAGCGGTGGCCAGTTCTTGCGTTTCAAAGACGTTCAGATAGATACATGAAGAGATGCGAAATTGACTCTTCACGCTGGGAGTCTGTCGCTGCTCTAAGATCTGAATGGAGACGGTATGTCCAGAACCAGGTCTACAAATTCGAGGACGAGAGAAGGCGTGATCTGGATTTTAAACGTGACCATCTTAAGAATAAACCGCCGTCTAACATCTACTATAACTTCATCAACAGCACTCTGACATGCCCTCACTGTGCGCGTACCTTCACAGCTAAAGTAGGATACTGCAGTCATATTCGGGCAAAACACCCAAGCCCATAACGAAGTTAGGTCGCCATAGCCGAAAACCGGTTAGGATACCATATATATATATTGTCGGGGCATACCTATCCGAAAGGGCAGTGGCTTACCCGAGTTGGCTAGGGCTAGGTCGGCGAGAGGTGTCATGTGGTGTTCCACAGGGGTCAGTCCTAGGACCGCTCCTGTGGAACATTGGCTACGATTGGGTGCTGCGTGATCCGTTGCTCGAAGGTGACGGCGTGACGTGCTACGCCGATGATACCCTCGATACGGCCGACACGCAGCCCTAAAGGCCACGGCAGGTGTTGCTGAAGTCGTAGGTCGCATTCGGCAGCTGGGACTGGAGGTTGCCCTGCACAAATCCGAGGCTCTGTGCTTTCACGGGCCTAGGAAGCGGTCTCCTCCAGTTTCCAGCATAACAGTGGGGGGGCGTTAGCATCGGTATCGAGCCCTCGATGAAATATCTGGGGCTCGTACTCGATAGCCGATGGAACTTAGGACATCATTTCCGAAGTTTGGTCCCAAAACTGAGGGGGGCAACAGCTGCGTCATCGCGGTTATTGCCCAACATAAGGGGACCTAACGCTCCCTGCAGGAGACTGTACCTAGGGATCGTGCGGAGCATGGCCCTATACGGGGCCCCCATATGGGCGGAGACCCTGACGGCCCGCAATGCGGCTATATTACATAGCCCACTAAAGGTGATGGCCGTCAGGGTGATAAGAGGGTACCGCACGGTCTCCGTCGAGGCCGATGTCTCCTTACCGGGACCCCTCCATGGGACCTGGAAGCGAGAGCCTTTGCGTCATTGTTTAAATGGCGCAAGGAGGCGCGGGAGCAGGGCCATAGGCCTACGCCCCGAGAAATCGAGGCTCAGCGGTCCCAGCTCCGACAGGAACTCATGGAGACATGGAAGGTGCGACTTGAGCATCCAAGGTGGGGAAACGCCACAATCGGGGCGGTCAGACCGGTCATGGATGAGTGGTTGGAGAGGAGCCATGGCAACCTCTCCTACCGGTTGTCACTAGATACTTACCGGGCACGGGTGCTTCGGTAAGTATCTGTGGCGTATACACCGGGAGACCACAGCCTTCACAGTGCCAGCACTGTGAAGAACGCAGCGAGGACACAGCGCTCCACACATTGGTGCCACTGCGTCTTTCTGCGAGCAGGTCATGCTCGCAGGTGGCAGAGACGGAACTGGAGAGGACTCTCCCGCCCGAATTCCGCAGTCTGCGGCGACAACGCCACAGACTTGTCTTCGCCCAAGACTACCAGCCTCCATGACCGGGGGCCTGAGGACAGCGGGTGGGCTGCTCGCCGTCCTTACAGAAGCAGGCCCAAGACGGTAGCCAAAGTCTGCCCGGAGCTCTGGGTTACCTGGGGCGTCCGGCAATAGACAGTTAGGCGGGGACTGTGTGGTTTTAGCCGGTTCGAGTCCGGCATGACATCCGAGGGGATTTCCACACGTTAAAAAAAGAAAAAAAAGAGTAGAAGGTAATTTGAGAATTTGAGGGGGCTTACTCCCTTTCCACCCTCTCTTAAAAGCTCAACAAAAAACATGAAGAAAAAAATATCACCAATTGCATTTAAACTTTCTCTTTTTGTATCTTGTATGTAGCAACACAGTTAGTAAGAAACAAACGTTTTTGATACTTGTATTATTTTTGCAAGTATAATATTTGCAAGACACGAATTCTCATTTAAATTGAATGAAATAAGTATCTATAAATGATATAAATATAGTATGTAAAGGGCAATTCAGAAAGGGCATGGAAATCCGAAAAGAGGTCAGTGTACCCATCAATACGACTACTTTGCTAATTGAACATTATGCTAACCTTCCTGCTCTTTAGACGTTTTCCTAAGTCGACGTTTGATCGTGAGCGCAACTTTTACAATAGCATCAACCAAAACAATGAGAACATTGATATAAAATATTAAAATATAAATCAGCGTCGTACATACACTTACACAAACTTTCGCAATTCAAAATATTGTTCTTTTACTCATTATTTTAACTACTATATTTCATTTCTGAAATATGCAATTTGTATGCATATATTACTTCTATAGAAATTCTTCTTTATTTATTTATATGCTTATTTCTTACTTGCATTATTCATTGAGTAAAAACAAGTATCAAATGCAGTAGTCGCGCTATAAATACTTTTTTTTGGTGTTGCCTGTAAGAGTGACTAGTTAGTTCTTAAATAATTAATTTCTACTCTTTTATGTCGCACTGTACATCAAAATTTCGTCAAAACTCGACTTTAGAACTCTTATAGCATTTCTTTGTGATAGTACCCATTTGCGAAAAAGTTCAAATTTGTGAATTACGTCTATGGTTTGAGTGTAGCCGAGGGCTATTGTAATTTGAGGGCGAACTGCAGATTTAAATTGTGCAAAAAATTAAAAGTCCGATAGTTGGACACCGGTTGTTATTTTACTGGAATCAATGTATGATATCGATACCTTAGTAGAGGAAGAGAAAATTAATCTAGTAGTATTTGCGTTGGATAGTCAATTAGACTCAGTACTTCTGAAGTCATAACCAATATTTTAATTACAATTATAAAAAGTAACAATACTACTGTATTTATTAAGCACTATTGTTACCAACACGCAAATAATAACTAAAATATGGACTTAGTGAAATAAAAACTTATTTATTTATTATCATAATCCATGTAATTTCAATAGTATTCCCTTCTGATGTGTATGATTCTGTTTCATAGCATTATCTTATCTTCTTTAGTCACTATATTGATGGACATTGTTTTCGAGAATACAAAACGCCTTATAGCCTTGACAACATTGTAATTTAAGTATACAATGGCCGACAATCAACGTTCAACAAATCCCAAAACATCAAAATCATATCCACCAAAATTGATTGTCTATATACCAAGACGAGCGAATAGTTGTATTTCATTCATTTTAGCCAGAATTATTTGGGCATTGGATGGGTGGCACTGTCGCGCGGTTGCATAACGTTCCCCCCCTGGGATGGGTCACATTGGCTAACAAGGAACCTAAATTCAATTAAGGCAGTTAATTTAATCCGCTTTGTGTGTCAACACCACCCTCGCGGACCTCTGATTAATCCTATACATTCAACTATTTTAATTTATTGTACATAATAGTCGGTATTCAACAGTTACGGGATTTTTATTATGAATTGACATTGAAAGAGCTTTTTCTTGTCTCTCTATTTTCAGTTGTTTCCAAACCCTACCTTGATTCCTTGATTTGAATTCTGGGGATATTTTTTTAAAGCAATTATTATGCTAACTTTCTCATATTTTTTTATTAAAGTGAAAAAAGACAACTTAGTCCAGGATGAGGATTGAACCCGTGACCTTTGCCTAACGAGGGCAATGTTCTAGCCACTGAACTACCCGTCCGAATCAAGTTGAAATTCTTTACTATATTTTGTCATTTAACATTTATCAAGGAATGCTATAGCTTATTTATCATCATGCTACTACCCTGGGCAGCGGAGCAGTAATCATAAATGTCAATTTTAATACATTATTGTAACGACGGAACTGAATGTGGTGTGCGACGGGGGTTCGAAGTATATCACAGGCGAAGGCGCGAGGTCAGCTAGTTTAATATAACAATGCATTATAAACCTTGCCAAGGATAGTTGAAAACAGAACTGTGTTAAATAGTAACGTAAAAACACCCCATCACGCAGTGGCCTGATCATTTTCTTGCCGTGTGGGACAGGCTTTTCTACTCGACCCGACTCCCGGCATTATTTTTTTGTTGCCCAATGGCACAAAACAGGTTCATTAGTCCATTTTACTTACAAAAGCTAGAGAAGGGATCGCGACTCAAGTGATTTCTAAGCAAATCCCTTAAATTCGGTAATAATAATATTAGTTTGATTTGTAAGCTATGTTATTGTATATGTATATAGTAAACTAAGTTATTGTATATGTCGGCGCGACGTCGACAATTTATAAATATTTATAGTAAAGCTTTGTCTATTTGGATGACTAAACTTAATAGTAATGTGCTTGATGAAAAGTAAGAAGTTTCCTCTTACAAAATCGATTATCTTTGAATACTGAGCCGGAAGTCCGGTGTGGTATTTTATTAATTCACAAGTTATCTAGTAACAAAATATTATTCTGTAAAACTATCATAACAATAAATTTTGAATTAAAACATGAAACAGTTCGTAAACTAATGTTTTTAATAATTAGTAATTAGATTTCCAGTAAAAATAAGTATCGGTGTGAGACCAATTTATGAACTTCTACTTTAGTGATACTTACACTAAAGTACTTTTAAAAATACTAAGAAAATGTTAATACCTATAATTGTTATTAATTAAGTTAAAGTTAAGGCTTGGTATTCCTGCCGAGGCACGGTTTTTAGTTTTTTAAAACAATGCGAATCGTAGAAGAAAGAATTTTTGATTCTGAAAAAGAGATATATGTTAGTTAAGGATTTAAGCTAGTCAAAATGGCTTTCTGTTACAAAATCTAATAAACTTTACTTGATAGAAAAACATCCCAAAGTTACCCCCTTTCGAAATGTTTTTTCAAAACCAAATCTAAACTACAGATAATTTTAATGAAATTTTTATACACAACTATAGCTATTAAATATTTATAGACATAATGGCTTACTTTGACTATATACAGTGATTTTTATACAACAAATGTTTAAATAATATCAGATTCGCGACGCTGAGGCCTGATCGGTCGCGCGCTGGCGCTTACTGAGGTAGGACCTGTGTCAGGTTTTTTCGTCGCGCTCCCCTTGCCATTTTTTCGCCATGGCACAGTATATTTATGAGAGCAGTAAGCATTCCATCATCATCCGAGCGTCTGTCCCAGTTGCATCTCGCGACGCCCGGAGTTAGCTTTATATAGTGTATATATATGAGAGTTATATACGCAATGGACTCACCACCCATTACGTGGGACAGGAATACACATGGTGAAAAGTGGGCATATATAATAATATGCCTCTGCCACCCTTTTGGGGATAAGGCGTGATAGATAAATAAAATATATGAGAGTTTTAATATAAAATAAAGTACCTACACTTCACAGAAGCGTTAGAATTATCCCTGTAATTAGTATAAAATCGAACCCGGTACCCACAGGTTAGAAGACATTTATATAACCAACTGAGCCAGTGGACCTGTCAATGTATGTTTACCTATAAACAAATTTGATCAATAGATTCTGGAGCTTAAACGTACCGACTGCCACTGGCTGAAGTAATCAGTGCAGTTGTTATATTGAAGCTTCGCTTCGCATAAATTATTAAAATTGTATCCAAGACCTTTGTTTTATGCTTTCAGTATTAATTATTTAAATATATTTATAAATTTATTAGCCACCACTTTATCCCCGAAGGTGTGACAGAGGCATATTGTGGTGAGCCCAATGCCTGTGTTCAAATGGACAGGCTCAGATTGTAGCGACTCGCTGTTGTAATATTTAAGTCGCTCAAAAGTTATTCACTTTACTTAACGAGTGTCGATTGCAACGTTAACGTGTCCTTCAAAGCATGAATAAATGAAAAGCCGGCAAATGAAAATGCTACAAAGCGGTCATCCATACAAAATCCGTGAGAGTTTCTTAAATCAGTGATCTTTTACAGAAACCGAGTTAGTAGGGCTACGAGCGCTTTTTATATATGTTTTTACTTTATGTTAGTAGCCTTAAACAATGTATGACATTTCATGTAACATTAATTAATTAATAATAATATAGCAATTATTACAAATAATATAATTTAAATTTAAGTCATACTAAGCTTAGTCGACTGTTCTCACATAAATCTTAAGGAACAATGTAAGTGCAATTTTAATGTTGTAAGCCATACCTACATTTTAAAAGAGCATCCATTGACTTTCTTGCTAGATTCTTCTACTTAAAGTGTAGGCCCTTAAAACTGGCAACTAGAATAGCTCTAATTTTGATATGATATTAAACACAACATTGATTTTGTTTTTTGGTTTTGTATAAATTCATTACTATTTAATTGGTCAAACATCATGTAACTCAAACTAATGTAATTACAGGCGGTTAGAAAAGAGTGGCCATGAGTTGTATTGCCAGGTTCTTTCTCAGCCTCTACCTATTGCTTTGCGAATCTGGCAGTAAATGTAAATGTAGAAGCAATAATATTGACGTTCATAAGTGTCACATTGTGACCTACATGAATAAAGATTTTTTATTCATTCATTCAATTAATAATCCCAACATTTTAACGCGAAGGTTTTTTGCGCTTTAGTGGATCTGGAGAAAGCATTTGATAAAGTTGTGAGAGAAACTCTGTGGTACTCGTCCGTGTGGCCTGGCTGGCCGTATACACCATATCCTGGCAGAATATGGTGTGGACGGCCAGCTGTTGCTGTGAAAGTTTGTAAGTATGGATGTTTGTTACTTGCACGTAAAACTACTGAATGGAATTTACATAAACTTTACCTTTTTTTTTCTGTGTACTGTTATCTGCAATCAGTTCTACTTGCAATCAGTTCTACTATAAGCAGATTGTGTGAGGGTAATTAGGTGAGTGAGTGTGCTCTCCAGTGGGCACATCTCCTCGTTTATTTCCAATGAGCTCAGTCGTCACTGATTATGTCTTTCCTTTTTAATCTTTTGCTATAACCTCGATGCGTTAGTTGTGAGGCCAGGGGATTGGGGTGATGTCGCAGTCGCCGGTGATAGCCTAGCAAACTATTTTTAATTTCGTCCTTTACCATAACCATATATTATATATAACAGCTTATCTATCAGAATAACACATAGGCTACTTTTTATCACGGGAACAAGTTCCCTTTGAAAACGGGAACGGAAAATCTTCGGGCGGAGCCGCGAGCGTCAACTAGTATATCATAAATCTAAAATAAAATCCAACACAATAACAGAGATGTTCCATTTCAATTGCTACTTCCAATCATTTTTACTGTGGCGTGCCAGCAGAAAATACATCGTCGATCTATCTTGGCGGGGGCTGAGGAAGCGTTGTGGTGCCTACGCGACTTGGCCTACCGGCCTTTAATAGAACATTCATATGTATTCTAACTATTCTAGCACAAGAAATAATATTGTACAGTCTTTACAAAATCAACAACTTCCATGCCTATGTTTTATCCAATGGCCGTTTGTGACATATGACCGTTGGTTTTGTAGAGGCTAGAGAACTGAAACATCGTCCATTTTGTTGGAGCGTTGGTCAATGATGGTCGAGGAACAAATAAGTTAAGTATCTAGGGTTTCTATACTGAATTTTGTAAAGCTATGATTTAGTTTCTATCAAGATAAACTGCAGATATTGTGGCAAAGCTATTAAAGTCATTGTATAGTGATTTTTGTGTTTTAATGAATATGAGTACCGGTAATAGGAGGATTAACATCAGCCTCGCTGATGTTTACTCAATCTGGTAACTATTCGGCTGTACCTCATCTGTCATATATATATATATATATATATATATATATAGTAGTTTTTGCGTGAAAGAGTAACAAACCTACATCCATGCATTAATAAAAAAAATAAAATTTTTTATAATATTTGGCAGCAATAGCTGCCAAATAGTCTTGATAATACCTCGTGTGTAGGCGAAACACGTGTCGACATCGTACGACATTCTAAAAAAGCGGAATATTGCAAAAATAACATTTAAAAACAAAATAATTATAGTTTTTTAAAATGAATTTCCGCCATGTAACGCCTGATTCAATTAGTTATTTTATAATATTAGTGGGAAGTACTAATAGATAGATAGAATAAATGTATAATGACACAAATATACACAATGGTTATAAATGAGAGTACCATGGATGATCTGTTCACTAAAAGCAAAGCGTTGTTGATATTATACTTAGATGTAAAACATAAGCAGTGACGCCTCTTTCTCTTTTGGTAGAGAGAACATTGTTCCTTTCGTTTTTTAAAAACGATGTGGTGTTTATTGCTTGTATTTTACAGAGCGCAACCTGTTGCATAGTGAATGTGAAATACTAAAAAAAGTAGTGAAGATATACACCATATAGATGCGTGTTCATAGATGCGTAATCTTCGTTATACGCTTAATACGTCCACCCCCTTGTAACATATCAAACGCTGGACTGTGACGTGCGCGGTTTAAGGAGAAGCGCCATTTTGAGGTCATTTTGCTTCGGCTTGAGATTTCTTTAATGATTTATAATTTATATAAATATATATGTTTAATGATTTATATAAATATATAGTATAACTTTTAGCTTTAGAAGCTATGACATTGACAATTATCATACCACATCTTCTATTTAAAAATATGCATTGAATACAGCAGATCGACATGTACCTAAACTAGTTTTACATGTACCTAACGCCAATTAATTTAGGTTAGTCTCAAAAATGATTAAAAAAAATTGATTCATAGAAACCAGCAGTTGTAAAGTCATGTTGAATATCGACCTCATATTAAGTAACCAGTGTAGAGTGCTGCAAGAACGTTTGTTTTGTTCACCTATTGTGTTCCACAAAAACGCAGCAACACATCAACACCTTTCAATCTTTATGAAAGTTCTGTCCAAAGAAAAACAACCATTCCTCCGTTTCATATCGGCACTCATATTCCTTTGTTTCTCGGTTAAAATGTGAAAAAGAATCTTAGCTAGTAAAATAGCAGGTATAGTATAAAACTATGTTATATAATCTATCTTAAGGTCTTTAAATTTCTGTCGGCGAAGATGTGGCAAAGATATTATATTTTAGTTTCGTTCATAAAATATTTTAGTTTCGTTTCTTTAGAACTTATTAACGTGTTGTGGTTTGATTAGAGAGAGAACGTTTCGGCGCTTTCGTTACGTTGATGTCTCAGCTCGTTAAGTTTGTTAACAAAAATTTATCAGTCAATGTATAGTATTTACGTGTACATTAGAAATACCTAACATTTTGAATAAATATATTATACATATTTAAATAAACATATTATTGGCATCAAGGCAAGGTATGGAGCTACGCTACGTGGGCATCTGGACCATGCTACATTTACATTGGAGTTAAAAAAGCTACGCGTGCATCGGTGCCATCCTATGATTACATTGGGGCTATGTTACACCTGCACCGAGGCAATGCTACGTTTACATTGGGTCTATGCTAAACGTGCATGAGTCTATGCTATAACGGCTATTTCTGTAGTAACTTCACGATAAGCGATCAATAAGTATCTCTTAGACAGCAATTTCCTTCTAATCCTTAACCGCACTGCTAAATCTAGTGACTGGGCTTGGAATTGTCTAGCCCTATGCCTTAAGCGAAATCACTCTTCTGATCACGTGACGTCACCGTTTTAAAAATATATTGTCAAACTATAAAAAAGTATTAAAAAATGGTGATGCAATGCTAGCTGATCTGTCTGTGATTATTTTGATCAGAACCAAAACCTCGTCATTTCGATGTGAGAAAATATTTTATACAGCTATACTTTATTTTATTTTAGCGGAATATCATCAATGTAAATTAGAATTATATGACCCGAAAGTAGCCCCAAGCCCGAAGTAGATTAAATTAAGAGTACAATTTAGTGTTCCTATTCAGTAATGGTTAAAATATAATACGTGCTAACTCACCTTGAAGGATAAAGTGTCCCTCGCCAATTAAATTTTAATTACAATGACTTTCAAACGCCAAACTTTTAATACGTAGGTAGCTGCGATTAATTAAAAAAACGTTACTAATGAAATTGAAGTTTTTGAGCGACACGAACGAGATGGTCTTGGAATTTCATATTCTCGTTAGAATGCTGAGATTGCGCATTTTGAAGATTCATATCATTTTATAACTTCAATTTGAATATGATTGCAGTGGTGAATGCATTTTTTTGGGTTCCTCAGGTTCCACAAGGAACCTGTTTAGTACCGTCGTGTCCGTACTTCCGTAGGTCTTGTCTGTCTGCAGTCTAGCTTAAAGACCCTTGTTACTAGCAAAAATTGTGGAAAAAGTTAAGATTAGTAAATTAAGTACCTATCCTACACGTAAATAGGGATACTATTAGACTCGTTTATCCGTTTACCCCTCCACTCAAACGTTAAGGCTACTACAGAAGGTCATTTTTTTTTATTGACACCCGCCCTTTCCAAACGTTTTTAAACTATGTTGTTTATGTTTTTAATGAATGAATTGCACACCAGTAGAATCGTCGATAAATTGCCCGTCAAATGCAGGCATAATAACTACATGTGTCAATTTCAAAATTATAAATAAACTCAGTATAAACATTGACGGCTGTCACTTTCCCGCTATTTATCGACGGATAAGTCTTTTCAAATTATTGCAGGGTTATAAACCATTTTTTGATAAAATAATTCGTTTTTGAAATAATTTTGTCAGAGGTCGGCCTTTACCGTAGCAAAACGGTATATTTAGAATTTCTGAAAAAATCACAGTACAAAAAATCACACATACCTAACGAAATTAAATTGAAAATGTATCACATGTAAGTAAAACTAAATGCTCGTTACGAAACAAAAAGATTGTTAAAATAAATTTTCCTAAAAATCACCGCTAATGTAATACTATAGAACTCAAGCAAATATTTCCATCGTGATGTCAATTAAGTGCTTACCGTAGGTACTTTCACCTTTGTAATATTAGTACTGCTAGCATTAACCAACATAATATTCAGTCTAGTGTCATCCGCATCCATTAATCCTTGATGAGGTCATCAGTTCATTCCATTTTGCAGAACGCCTATCCACGCTGCATCTTCTAGTTCGCGGTAGCCACTCAAGTATATTTCATATATACGTTGTAAGTTAGAGATGGCTATTATATATACATCATAGGATGGACGCTGGAATACAACCGTATACCATACATACGCTTTATTTTTGGTAAAACCATCAACTAAAACAGCAATTTTTACTGTGATTAGATTTAAAGGCTTACAGGCATTAGTCACTAATATGAAAGAGGGGTGTGAAAGTAAGGGTCTCCGCTTGAATGCAAGTAAAACTAAGGTTCTAGTATTTGAAAGAGGTGACGTAAGAACTAAATGCGAGATTAGGGTAAACCAGGAACGTCTAGAGCAAGTGAATGAAATTGTGTATTTAGGAAGTATGTTTAGAGCGGATGGAAGATGTGATTCGGATGTAGAACGGCGAGTAGCTGCCGGAAACAAAGTTAACGGTGCTTTGTCCCAGTTAGTAAAGCGACAAAGCATCGTAAAAGAAGCACGAATGGCGATTCATAACGCAGTGCTAGTGCCAACTTTGCTTTACGGTAGTGAAACCTGGGTATGTCAGCAGATGCATGAAAGTAAATTGAATGCTGTGGAGATGCGATCACTTCGAAAATTGTACGGCGTTACCTTGGCCGACTGAATACGTAACGAAGTGATATGCAATATGGCAGGTTTGAATGAAAGTGTCAGCGTTAAGCTGGAAAAGGGCGTGCTCCGTTGGTTTGGACACGTCCAACGAATGAGTGAGGAACGATTGACGAAGAATATATATTGCGTAAAAGTAGAGGGTAGAAGAAGTCTGGGAAGGCCGAGACTTACATATGAAGACCACGTGAGCAGATTGCTCAAAAACGGAAAGGTCAAAAGTACTCGGATACCCAGACGTGCGTGTATGAAGCGATTGATGAATCTCGAAGAAGCGAAAGAAGTATGCATGGATCGCGAAGCCTGGCGATCTGTCCTCTCTGACTACCCCGTCAGGGATACAGCGTGAAGATAGTTAAGTTAAGTTAAGTTATTATTGTTTTCAAGATTTTGTAGTTATTACGACTGCCATTTCACTGGCAACCGGGACCAACGGCTTAACGTGCCTTCCAAAAATTGAAAATTGTGCGGCGTTACCTTGGCCGACCGAATACGTAACGAAGTGATATGCAATATGGCAGGTTTGAATGAAAGTGTCAGCGTTAAGCTGGAAAAGGGCGTGCTCCGTTGGTTTGGACACGTCCAACGAATGAGTGAGGAACGATTGACGAAGAATATATATTGTTCAAAAGTAGAGGGTAGAAGAAGTCAGGGAAGGCCGAGACTTACATATGAAGACCACGTGAGAAGATTCCTCAAAAACGGAAAGGTCAAAAGTACTCGGATACCCAGACGTGCGTGTATGAAGCGATTGATGAATCTCGAAGAAGCGAAAGAAGTATGCATGGATCGCGAAGCCTGGCGATCTGTCCTCTCTGACTACCCCGTCAGGGATACAGCGTGAAGATAGTTAGTTAGTTATTAGATTTAAAAATAAACAAATTCGAAACAAAGCTACAACAAGCACAAATTAAGTTAATGATCCTTTTGCAATCTGCTGAAGCGCGGTTGTCAGTTGTGGCAGCGGAAACGCAAACTATAAGTAGCGCACTCTGGTGGACGCTGCGAGTTTAACCTAATTTGATTGTAGTCTAGAGTAGTGAAGGCTGGGACCTTCATGCTGTAGTGAGCTTGGTCATCCCTTTATGTGATATAGGCCAAGGTAAATACGAGATAGATGCTTAGAAATTAATGTTGCAAACTTCAAGTTCATAAACCCCTTAAAACTAATAATAATGAACATGCATGGGATGACCAACCAGCTTATCTGTTCTCATGAACTTACAATACAGCCTAAGTATTGGATAAAAGTTAGAAGACTTCTGGAAACTATATAAGGTTTATTAATAAATAAGTAAGAAAGTTAATAAAAATTATTATTTATCGTATTAAGCTGTTGAAGGCAGCAATGGAGCGGGAGGCTGATCAGCGGGTGGTTATATATTGAATAAGTTACGATGGCTAAGTTTCTGCGAAGCATCATATTACTTGGTGGAGCAACTATCTGTGCGGAATTTTGATTCTTGTATTCTAGATTTCTATCACAATGTTACTTAACCCTAACTAATATTATTAAGCATCTTTTCTTTACAGTATTATAAAAACTGAGTAACTCTTTCCATTCCTTTATCTTTTTTTTTTGTTGTTTTGGCGATGTCCGGCTTGGATTAAGCCACGACGTATATTATATTAACTTCTTCTTATAGTGATAATTTTCAAGTAGATAATGAATATTCTTCATTCAAAAGTAGTAAATTATTCTTATTGATAGCAGCGTATTCATGTGTAGGTTTGTTCTAAGTTCTAATTTCTAGGTGACGCGATTGCCAACAACAAAGTATATTGATCTTCCATCTTCCATTACGTATTAAATTTTTCTTCTGTAGTGATAATTTTCAAGTAGATAATTAATCTTCTTCATTCAAAAGTAGTTAATTATTCTTATTGATAGCAGCGTATTCATGTATAGGTTTGTTTAAAGTTCTACTGCAGTAAAATGATGGTCAATTTTACTGCAGTTATATGTGGATTTTGGAAGGCAATAGAAAATACCGCGTTCCACTAAGTTATCCAATTTCACAACACTTGTGCACATTGTCGAAGCTTTTATGTTCAAAACACCATCATTTTTACATATAAACACCCAAAAATACACTAGTTTGAAAAATTAATAACGGAGCGGCGATCGCGTCATTCGCTGTTTCCCGCCAAAACTCTTCTTTCTCTTACTTTCCCAAAAAATATCTCAACCGTCAACTTGACAGCTACTGTCATAGCCTTTCCTGTGACAGTGTCAGATGTCGCGATGACGTTCCGATGAAAATAGGCGGGAATCCGAAAATGGCCGGCTCTTATTTTAGATTTTGTAAATAAAATCTAGTACAGAAATTATTGGTTTATGTATGAAAATTGTGGATTTTTAAAAGAAAGGTTCGATGGCGAGTATTACTGCAAAGTGTGATTATAACGTAGTGAAATGCGATGATTCTTGTTACTTCACAAACTACACAGGAGCTTCAGTAACGCTTCCACCACTGAGGCAGGACTGACTTTGACTTAAGACTGTACTTCTATTAAGATGTCGAAAAGAATACCTTGATTAATTTTTTTTATATCATTGAGGTGGGAGACATGCACACGGCCCACCTGATGGAAAGTGGTCATCGTAGCCTATGGACGTTTGCAACACTAGAGGTGCAGCACTCGCGCATAGTGGCGGCTTGGTAGAAATATTAGTACCATAAAACCATAAATACTGCAATCTATCAAACAGAATAATAATAATAAAAATCAATTCATACTTAAATTGGGATTGTGCTTAACGGTCTGCATTAAGTTGATTTGATGTTGATACATACATGGGGCACACTAAAAGTTTAGCACTTCTAGCATTTTAACGTACAACGTCTAATTTTGATAAGTGAATTGAGCGACAGTAATGACAATGACGTGCGTAGTGACAGTGACATTAAAAGGCAACAAAGTGTACCCTGCCGCCTTCAGGATTTATTAGAAAATAGGATTTATTACAACGCATTGTTTAAGTATATCTGCAACACAGTAGAAAAAAAATGAAATAGACATATTGTAATACATTTTAAGACTAAGTGCCAAGTCTAAGTATTGTAATGAAAATTGTGTTAAATGTATGTACCAAACATCTCTATGTATGCGACTGAAAGACGCTGTTTCTATGGTCATGAAAAATAAAAAACACATCTGGATAATCGGAATTATTTGAATTTCGAATGTAATATTTTTTGAAACGTTGCAACCTTCTTAGTAATAAGAAAATAAAACTATTGGCGGGAAATCATTTGTCAATTGTTTTTTTATTACAAATCGAAGTTCTACGTACGCAACGAAAATGGAATTAAGTCAAAAAGATTTTAGAGCGATGATTTTTTATGTTTTTAAAAGTTCTCTCTCTCCGCAAGACTGTGCCGCTCGTCTTCTAAATGCTTTTTGGACAGAAGCACCTTGCTTTGAGCACCGTGAGGCGATGGTTTTCTGAATTTGTTACCTAAGAGACAATTCGAGAACTATTGGTGATTGGTATGAGCCAAATTCAGAAAAATTTACACGATGAATTGAAAGTTCGGAATCTTTGTTGTCGTTGGATCCCTCATCAGCATGCGGAGCAGAAGCGGGCTCGCGTGGAATGGTGCTCACAGATGCTACTGAAGTACGACCACGGACATTCTAATGCTGTTTATGACATTGTCACAGGAGTGGATTTATTGTTTTGAACCCGAAAAAAAACAGCAATCTTGCAAATGGGTGTTTGAAAATGAGGACAGGCCAACAAAAGTGAAGCAGGTGAGAAACGTTGGTAAATCCCCCATCTGCACAATTCCACTTGAAGATCAAAAGAGTGTTAATGCCGAGTGGTATTCTACCATTTGTTTGTGCCGATCAAAAAGCCGCGTTCTCCTACATCATGACAACGCTTCTTCACACACGGCCATCAAAACAAAGTCATTTTTAATAATAATAATAATAATACTCTTTATTGTACACCATAAATAAAACAAATTACAGATTTTTACATTCATAAATGTAGTACAATTTAGCTTCCGAAAAAGTACAACTCGTCACCCATCCTGCGCATAGCCCCGACCTAGCACCCTGTGATTTCTGTATTTTCCCCAAAATCAAAGATTTGATGAGAGGTTTCACTTTTACCAACTCCGAAGAGGCAGTGATAGCGTTCAATCAACACGTAGAAAACATGCCTACAGATCTATGGACCTTCTGTTTTAAAAAATGGTTCGATCGCATGAAAAAATTTATAAAATGTAAAGGAGAGTATTTTAAAAAGTAATAAACATAATATTTTGGTTATAACATGTTGTTACGGTAAGTAAGTTACGCAAAACTTATAGTGTGACCTACGTACATGCATGAGTATATATTAGTTGTACTCAAAAGTAATTTCACGAGTTATTAATACAATAAAGCATACTTTTATAGAACCTGCTCATGTTAATCGGAGTGTATAATAAAAGTCATTCGTTCTATAACCCACCGAATAGCGTCTAGACTGTATAAATAATAATTTAAGTACGAAATAAAAGCGTATGTTTTTCAATATTTTCAAAAACCTTAGATAAAAGGTCCAACGTCTCAAGTGTATTTCCATTCTGAACTCAAATATAAAGTCATACGTTATTGGCACTTTTGAAAGATCATATTTCTCAGAAGTTATGAACTTTGGCTTTATAGTTTGAAAGGCAAAGGTCTTTAACATTTTCCATAAGAACTGCAGCTTTATAGAGTAATGATACGTCTAGCGGTCGAAATTGAACATTAATTAATGATAGATAGATACCATAGTGAGAAAAATTACTGTCAAAATGCATTTTTGAAGCACTTGTGGCCCCGCTGACTCATTGGTCTGTAAACGATGACTGCGTTAAGCAATTTTCGCTATGGCTGGTAACGGATGGGTGACCACTTTGTCGCATTTACATTTGCGAGCATTTCTGTGTTTCGGAAGGCACGTTAAGCCTTTGGTCCCGGTTACCGGCCTTACATAATAAGGCTAGAAAAAAATTCAACAGCAGGTGGCCAAAACCTGCGTCTGTCTATTTCAACACGGCAATGGTTTCCCCACCTATTACGTGGGACTGGAATATAAAAGGTGAAAAGTCGGCGTATAAAATGCCTCTACAACCCCTAAGGGGATAAGGATAAAATTAATGAAATGCCGTGGAAACCTTGTGACAGTGAATAAAGCTTTAGAAGTTAAGACTATCAGCATCTAGCGCGATTGAAATAGAAACAGAAATATGTATCTAAAGTGGAATATGTAACTGGGTCGTATAAAGGCCGACAGTCCCTACTAGGAAAGCTCATTGTATGTACGCGACGGACCGAACAGTAGCCTTGCACGCTCTCTTGCTGATTTCTACACCCTCGAAGAGAAAAATACGGGTACCATTTGTGAAAACTACACGGTACTTCAACAATAGCAACTTTCGTTTATCGACGGGACCAAATAGCACTTAACTTTTAAAATATCATGAAGAATACTTTAGGTTTAGGTAGTAATTAATCGCACATAAAAAAGTCGCTAATCAGTCCAACAGAATATATTAAATGTGCATCAATAGGTAAACTGTTGCACATCTTTTGATTTTTAGTCTTTGTATAAAGCCAAAGACCTTATACTTACAACGTACAAGGGACCTTATATTTATAATTACGTTATAAGTATAAGGTCTTTGGCTAAAGGACGTTAGAACATAATTGTCTGGCGATGTAGCCAAAATGTCTAATGGATTTGTATTTTTTTTTCTTCTGACAAATATAAGGCTAAGTTCAAGGACTGTAGATATACTCATTATGCCTAAGACCGTGCTTATTTCAAAAATATATTGACGGTTTTTAGAGAGTTCAAAGAACAAATAAAAACATTTTCTTGCCACACAAAGGGTAAAGATTTTTGTTTTTACCAAGTGTGATGACAATACCTTTCAGATGATTTTCGATGAAATTGCTAAGCATAAATAAATCTTGTAAATTAAAAAATATATTCTAATTGTTAAAGATTAAAATACTTGTTCAACATATTTTGTTGTACAAAAAATTTATAATAAACAGAGATGTGATTGGATCGCATCAAAAATATAATAAATTGATATAATAAATTAATACTTTTGATGCACAGTTATTATATTTTGAAATGTAATTTATATTACGTTGTAACTATAAATAATAGATGTTTTATTCATTATTTATATAATAATTTATTTGTGGTCTTAGTAGATTACTAGGTGTTAGTATATTTATATGATGTCCGGTTAATAATTGCCCTGAAAATTATGTTCAATGCGATAGCAAATTGGGAAATATTTAGTAATCCAAGCATTTATTAGACAAGGTCAACTTAAAAGTATTTTCTAGAGAACAACAACTAACTCTAATAGCCTGATCTTTTTTAGCACAACCGTGTTAGAAATATACAAACATACATATTGTCACGCCTTTATCCCCGAAGAGGTAGGCAGAAGCATACTATACGCCTACATTTCACCGTTTGCACTTTTGTCCCACGTAACAGGTGGTGAGCCCATTGCCGTGTTGAATGGACAGGAGCAGGTTGAGGCCACCTGCTGTTAAAATTTTTCAAGCTGCCCATAAGGCCTTCAACTGGGCTTAACGACTGCCATGTTACTGGCAACCGGGACCAACGGCTTAACGTGCCTTCCGAAGTACGGAAACGCTCGCAAATGTAAATGCCACAAAGTGGTCACCCATTCGAGGACCAGCCATAGTGAAAGTTGCTTAACTCAGTGATCGTTTACAGAACACTGAGAGTGCGGGGCCAGGAGCCCTTAGAAATATAGGTCCGTATTCCAGAACGTTTATCAATAGTCATTCGACGCTTGATAGTAGATTTTATAAGGCATAATCTAGCCTCAAGCGTTGATTGAATATTGAGAAACGTTCTGGAATACGGACTATAGACTAAAATATTAGCTTCGAACCCAGCACAGGCCGACAGATAGCTTTATACAGATTCAAACTTATTATTAATACTCTTATGTGTTGCGATGGGAATATTTAAAACTGCATGGAAATATTTTTATAACTAAGTACCTCAGAATTAAATGCCTAAGAGTTCATTTAAGGTATATTGTCAACGCTAAGTCCAAATGGTTAATAAACAAAATCGAGTACTTACATTTTGTATCTGATTCATTTTTGTGAAATGTCGTCCAAATTCCCAGAGGTCCACGCCAAATTTTAACGCCCAATTTTTGACTCTGTAATAAAAGTAATAATTGTTTTATTTTAATAGGTACTAAGTATATAACATTCAACACAAGTATATAACGAAAAGCGCTCGTGGCCCAGTTGACTCAGTGTTCTGTAAACGATCACTACGTTGAGCAACATTCGCTAAAAGTGGTCCTAGGATGGGTGACCACTTTGTGGAATTTACATTTGCGAGCGTTTCCGTGCTACGGAAGGCACGTTAAGCCGTTGGTCCCGGTTGCCAGTAAAATGGCAGTTGTTAAGCCTAGTTGAAGGCCTAATGGGTGGCTTGAAAAAATCCAACAGCAGGTCGCCACAGCTTGCACCTGTCCATTTCAACACGGCAATGGGCTCACCACCTGTTAAGTGGGACAAAAATGCATACGGTGAAATGTGGACGTATAGTATGCCTCTGCCTAACCCTTCGGGGATAAAGGCGTGACAATATGTATGTATGCATGTATATAACATTATAAAGTCAATTAGGTTCATAAATTAATTTCTAGTGCATCTACCTTTTTGAAGCTGGTTTCGATTTAATTATATCTGTTAGTGCCAACATACGCCAAAGTATTATAATCCATATTTTAAATTATCCTAGCTAAAACAAAATATTTCTCAAATACACTATGACTTTTTTTAAATGAACTAGGTTTCGAGCGACGGAGTACATGACACAAGACAGTTGTTATTTATATATTCTTTATCCGTAAGAGATAGGTACGGTTCGATTTTCAAATTTGCTAGGAAATTATAGTGCCACCAACTTGAGGGCCTCTGTTAATAGCCATGCTTGCTGTATATTATTTCTAAACCTAATGCATTTATCTTGTTTTATGTGCGGGAGTGGTGGTTTCTTGGACATACAAGTTGTGTTAACGTGCTATAGTGACAATGATATACATGCAGTAAAATGCTATTTTCTATTTTGCCGCGTAAACCCTACTGTAAATCTCAGTATAACAATTACCATTATACTGGGGTGAGACTGACCTTGACTTGACCAAGACGTAAAGGATGGGGACATTTTAGATAATAAGAAAGAAGATTGAAGAAGATTGAATTAAGATTTGGCGAAAAGGTCTAAGTAAACAGGACATAAATTAATTCCAAAAAAAAAATTGACTTTAAAAGCGACTTTTACTTCTCTAGACCTCATTATGTCTTTCCATTAGGCGGGCGACGCCATCTTAGCACGCAAGATGAAAAAAAAAATAGAATTATTTTAAATAGGATGATCATCAATTTTACATTATTGAAATTGACGTACCTATTTCTGTTATGATCAGTCTGAGTCATTTATTTATACTTTTTAAGTTTAAACTTGGAGAGATTGTAAATCATAATAACCGAATAATAAGTAATTGAGGTCGACCTCGTCCGCCCACATTAAATTTGGTTATCTAAGAAACGCTATTTTCCGTGAGAATGGGACGTTTTTGGGAATAAATAATCTTTCCCAACCAACAATCCTTAATAAAAATACTAATTAAAATTGAGTTTTAACCTAACGCAATAAATAAGATTATGATTTTGATTATGATTTCCTTGCGACGTGAAAGAAAGACACGTGAACACACTTAATAAATACAACATAAATAAATATAACATGTGCCTACCAACGAGTATGTGTTTTGTAAAAATCACGAGAGTTTAAAACGTTTTACGTTGAAATACGTCTCAACTATAATAAGTAGACATATCTTTAGCTAAAATATTGAACGAAAACGAAACGAAATCGGGGATTTGTACGAAAAAATTAAACATTCATCATAAGCCTGTGAAGGGAAGTAAATGTGATCAAGGAAAGCAGGTTAATTTTTTTTCCAGTTCGCTCACCACCCCTAATAATTCGTATAAACGTACTCGTACAATTCGTATTTGTCGCAATATGATATTATTAATGTATGGCTATCATTGCGTGTCTTATTCATTAAATGGATCTGTAGGGTAGCTGTGACCCTGTGTCGCAAGGTAAGCTTGTGTTATGGAATCTAGACAATCTTTGCCAGAATCCGGATATTTAAAAAATCGTTTCTCGGTGGAACCAAACTTGAAATGATCTGCCTGTGCATCTGCATGTCTCTACTCTCTCATCATTACTGGTTTGAAGTCACATCATTGGGCTGTCAATCTGATGACCTATTTCAATAGTCTTTTGAATAGTGACCTGACCCTTGTTCCTCTAGATTTCGCTATGGCTTTCCATCAGGCGGGTGGCGTTATATAAAAAGACTTACATTTACAATGAAAATTTGTCATTATCATCTTCATCATCCGAGCGTCTATCTCAGTTGTGTCTCGCGAAGCCCGGGGTCCACTTTCCTACATTTTCTCCTCCACTTCGCACGGTCGTCGGCATCCCCTATGTGTAGTGAGACTATTGGCACGCATGTCATCCCTTACGACGTCAAGCCAGCACTTCTTGGGTCTTCCTCTCTTACCAGGAACCGGCGGGGCTGACATGGCCAGACATTTGTTTCCCACATAGCCACATAGCGGTTGCGGCAGGACATGACCATACCAGCGAACAATGAAAATTTGTATTGTCATTTAAAAACAGTATCAAGCTGCTTTATCTATCAATCGCTAGTTACTGAAATTACAATCAATCAAATTTATCTAACACGCCTTATCTCCGAAGGGGTGGCAGATGCATATTATATGCCCTCATTTCATCATGTGTATTCCTGTCCCACGTAATAGGTGGTGAGCCCATTGCCGTGTGAAATAGACAGACGCAGGTTGTGACCTGCTGCTGAAAACTTTCAAGCTGCCCATAAGGCCTTCAACTTGACTTAACGACTGCCTGTTATTGACAACCGGGACCAAAGACTTAACGTGCCTTCCAAAGCACGGAAACGCTCGCAAATGTAAATGCGACAAAGTGGTCACCCAATCCAGGACCAGCCATAGTGAAAGTTGCGTAACTCAGTGATCGTTTACAGAACACTGAGTCCGCGGGGCCACGAGCGCTTCAATCATAGATTCATGAATCAACCAAATCAGCCCGTAACAAACTATTGATGAACTTCGACCTCTCCTACCAATATCATTTTGAGAGGGTAGTTGACCTAAATTAGTATCTATGTATAGTAAGGATATTGTAGACCGACACGCGATAGATAGATCACTTCGGATTCGTATTGCTATGTATACAATTATTTTGTTTATCTCTCGTCATTTCAGAAGCTCGGAGCTCCACTGACTCAGTGTTCTGTAAACTATCATGGCGTTAAGTCACTTTCGCTATAGGTCCTTGAATGGGTGGCTACCTTGTGGCATTTAGATTTGCGAGCGTTTCCGTGCCTCGGAAGGCACATTAAGTAGATGGTCCCGGTTGCAAGTCAAGTTGAAGGCCAAATAGGCTTGAAACATTTCAACAGTAGGTCGTCACTGCCTGCGCCTGTCCATTTCAACACGGCAATGTCTTCACCATCTGTTACGTGGGACACTAAATGCATACGGGGAAATGTGGGCGTATATTATGTCTCTGCCTACCCCTTTAGGGATAAAGGCGTGACAGTATGTATGTAAGGAACCCTACCAATAACCCCGGGGCCCAATAAATACCTTGTTGAGTAGCTCGATAGATGGCTATAGATGTGAAGAATGTCAACTTGAAATATATATGTTTAGAAATAGTAAACAATTATAATTCCAACGGAATTATTTAGAGTCAAACTAAATTGAATATTTCTCTATGCGTGCAGGTATGAGCATACCATAATGCCTTCACAACTATTCAAGGTATGAAACCAATACTTCAACACGGATTACCCAGTTTTACTTAACATAAAAGTACTGCAAGACTGCTTCGGCTTAAAGAGGTCTATCTATTTGGGATTATCTCTGTCCTGCAGCTGTGATGAAAAACTGCAACTAAATGAAGTATACGTAAAAGCTCGCCGGCGCGGCGGCGGCGGTGTCTGGAACTTTAGAAATATAATTAATAAAGTGGAAAAAGACAATTCGATTCGAGACAGGGATTGAACCTGTTACCTTTGCCTAACCAGGGCAATGTTCTAGCCACCTGGTCATACTCTTAAAATGACGATTTAAAAATATGGTGGAGAATTTCAACTTGGTTCGATACGGTTCGGGTAGTTCAGGTGGCACTTTATTAAAAATTTATGGGAAAATTAGCAAAATAATTGCTTTAAAAATTTATCAATATATATTTTAAACCACATCTATCAACTTGAGTTTACGACATATATATAGGTACTAGCTGAGCCCCTGAGTATCAAACATCGAGCCTCTGTGATACCCATTAAATCCAATCGTTTATAAATTTTACAACAATGTATGAAAATTTTCCCTATTCGCTGACATTTATGATTACTGCTCCACTCTCCAGGTTAGTAGCGTTTTTATATATAACTTATTGTCTTCCTCAACTAAAAGGGTATACAACAAAAAAAAATCGATTCCAACAAACGATGAAAATCTTCAGCTTTATAATATTAGCACAGTATAAAGAGAGAAAACCTACCTATGATCTTTCGGCTGTGATATTAGTATGGATGATTTTAGTCAGTATTGGTATATTAGGTCATAGAAAAAACCTTCAGAGTTTTTTGGCAGTTTTTCTTAGGTAGTCCGCGTTCCGAACCGGTTCACTCGTTAATAATATTAAATTTATCTTTAGTAATAGTGTATGACATTTTGTAAGCGCCATTAAAATAATCTAGGAATCCCCTTCGGAGTTAAAGGCGTGACAATATGTATGTATTAAAATAGTATTTACAAAAAAAAAAAATATATATATTTATTCTCAAATAATGTTTTTTACGTGGGATGAGTTAAAAATTATAGTTTTTGTGAGATGAAAAAAATAATGAAATATTAATATTTGTGGCAATATATAGAGAAAATGTCCTACCCTTACCGCGTCTTTTGGTACGCGGTCGCTATTTAAGATTAGGTAACCTGATCTTTGCCATTTTGAAACTGAGGTAGGTATACCGAGCGTTGTGTAATGAAGATATTGAGCCAAAAAGTTCTAACAGAGGGCATTGAGCCAAAAAGGTCAGATATTTTAATTTGAATATTTTAGAGTGGAATTTTCCAGATAGAATTTCACTATCAAGGGTCCATTAAAAAGGACATATCTTCGACTAGGATCTCTTTTTTTTATAACACTGAGGTGGCAGACAAGCGTACGGCTCACCTGATGGAAAGTGTTCACCTTAGCCTATGGACATTTGCAACACCAGAGGTGCAACTTTCGCGCTGCCATCTCATCATTATAGTGTTCCTTAGTGAGTCATCCTTCTTCATTATAGTGTTTTCCTTTCAAACTCTTACAGGATTTGGAGCCTGGGCCTACTTTTATATGGTTGCTAGAAGCAGTTACTGGTTGGATTTTCGGCATTATTAGAAGCGATTGCCGTATGACCATCTAAACCCGTAAGGACGCTTGAGTCCTTGCCCAGTCCGGTATTGCTGCTGAATACGGACTAATATTCTAAAATGGTGCAGTGAGGTTAATCCTCTCTGCCAAACCAAAACACAGTCAATGTGTGTAACATTATATTAACTAATATAAGTAAAATATATGTAACTATATGTGTGTAAATTGTATACAATTCTGGTAACTTCGGTGGGGGAGCCCTTTCGATCGCATAATCTTTTTCAGCATAATGTAGTTTGGCATAACAGTTTCAGCATAAAGTTTTCTCGCATAAATTATGATAAGCAGAGTGTTATAAACGCATAATGGTTTTATTGGCATAACTTTAACTTACTCTAATTTTTTTATCATAATTTTAATCAGCATTCATGTGAAGGGTATTATTGTCATACGCATGAAGATAATTTATCATAAAATACAAAACGCATAATGGAGGTATGGATAACCGTTTAAATCATAAATGAATAATAAATTTGACTAAGAATATTTAAGAAATTATAAATAAATAAATATCCACCACGCCTTATCCCCGAAGGGGTGGCAGAGGCATATTATATGCCTACTTTTCATCGTGTAGATTCCTGTCCCACGTAATAGGTGGTGAGCCCATTGCCGTGTTGAAATAGACAGACGCAGGTTGTGGCTACCTGCTGTTGAAATTTTTCATGCCGCCCATAAGGCATTCAACCAGGCTTAACGACTGCCATTTTACTGGCAACCGGGACCAACGGCTTAACGTGCCTTCCGAAGCACGGAAACGCTCGCAAATGTAAATACCACAAAGTGGTCACCCATCCGAGGACCAGCCATAGTGAAAGTTGCGTAACTCAGTGATCGTTTACAGAACACTGAGACCGCGGGGCCACGAGCGCTTCAAAGACACCATTGTAAATAATCATCTCACTCATAGCCAAGTTTGTAAGCTGTAACATATGAAACTATATTTGAAGTATTATTTATTTTAGACTAGTATTGAACAAAGTTGTAAATAGGTACGACGACGAGCGAAGCGAGGAGGACTGTTAGGTCACTTGTGACCACAACGCGCGAGCCGAGCGAGCGTAGCGAGCGGGCCGCGGCAGCTACCGGCGATTGGCCAGAACTGAATCGCGCGTTTTAATCTACCTACTTCTTTTTGTATTTTATTTATATATTCTAGTATATAAATAAGTGTTGATATTTTGAACTTCAGTATAGTGACTATCGACATTTTTAATCAGTGGGCATTTTAATCTTAGACAGTTCAAGCTTAGATATAAAAATAAAATATGTACTCGTTAACATTACGGTATTCTATATGTATGACTTGTAATCTTTATGCGAGAGTGAGTGAGATGCCAATAAATGTTATAATAAGTAATCGTTATTGTAAAAAAAAAATGCGTAAACACTTTATGCTGGTATATCATTGTTATAAAGAAGTTATGGGAAAATAAAGTATGCTTAATGATTTATTCTGTTTGAACGTTATGCGAAACAAACGATGCCAAAAACGTTACGCAGTTTTAAGTTATGCCTCTAAAATGTATGCAACCCAATACGGACCCCTTCGGTGGTGGGGAAAAAGTGAATAAATTGGAATCACAAGATATAGATAAGATAGATTATAATAGCCTCTATTTTCTGTAATTTATTTTCTATTGGCCACATCACGTTCCTATATACGATTAAGAACGTTTATAACATAAGTAATAAGGAAAGCGTAAATGATAAGATCGGTTGACCGAATTTTTCGACAAAATTTCGCTCTCATTCCGTTTCGTTTAATCCAAACTTGTTCCACAATGTCCTCATTAGCAATCAGGGAATGTTTCGCGGGCATTGTTCGCACAAGTTCGGCCGTCACCGCCACCGGTTCGGAATTTAGAATTATTTAAAATGTACGTTTCGTCCTCTGGCAGGTGTGGGACGAGAGGCAGCTTGCGGCGTCTAAGGACCATTATATATTATATCTTCTTAATATATTAAACAAAGTCGGGTTTGTTCGAACACTTATAACTCAAGAACGGGTGGGCCGATATTTATGATCTTTGCTTTATTAGATTTGTCTCTACCCCAAATAGCAGAATGAGTAAAATGTCAATGACAAATTATAATTTTTTTATCTAAAATCTTAAGGTGGCGCACACCTGGCCGCTAGCATAAATACTATTAGTAAATAAGTTTCGATAATGTCTCAAACAAATCTTTTGAAAACCAGACTGTGACTTTTATATATTTTTGAGTAGATTTTTTATAATCAGCAGTTTGATTTTTGGGCAAAATAAATTGAAAAGTGCCACTTTCCGTGTCGTGGGTGGCGTAAAAGGTGACTAAGGGATAACGTAGGCTCAGAAATTATTCCCAAGGAGGGTTGTAACAATATTGTAATATCCTTTTTTTACCTATTATTTTACTCAAAATACGCTCTTTTTAAATAATAGGTTGAAAGTAACTCGTGGTATAGTATTTACTTACACTTTAAAACTTTATTATAAAAACAAATCCCATAATCGATTTAATCCCGTCGCTTATAAATTTTACATGATGATTACTGCCCCGCTCTTTTGGAAAGTAGCGGATGATATATAGCCTATAGCCTTCCTCGATAAATGGGCTATCTAACAAAAAAAGATTTTTTCAAATCCGACCAGTAGTTAAAAAAATGAATTAAATGAGTTCCTGAGATTAGTGCGTTCAACCAAAAAAACGTACACTTCAACATTATATATTAGTATAGATTCCGCACTTAGCGATATTCCAAGAGAACAACACTAAAAACGCCTTAAATATTTTTAAGGCGTTTTTAGTTTATTGACGCTGACTAAAAAAAAAAGTGTCATCACGCTATTATACTGCTGTGTACCCTTTGTGCATAATCTACTAACAGCTTAAGATTTTAAAATAAGAATATAACTGTAATGTATGCTTAAGAAGAAGAAGACCCTATAAATCAAAATGAGGGCTACAGAGACTTTTTGTTCAAAATTTAACTTAAGAATTGGCCCGCACGGAAAATTCCGACGATTCAGGAGCTCAGTAATGGTGGTAAAAGCTAACCCTACAAAATTTATAGACAAGTGGTTGTCCTGCCTGGGTTTTCCCGAACGTCTACAGTATGGGGTTCTTCAAAAGAGGTCTCAGGAGGTTTATAAAGGGTCGGCGGCGCGAGTGCTGCACCTCTGGTGTTTCAAACGTCCATAAGCTACGGTGACCACTTTCCATCAGGTGGTACGCTTGTCTGCTACCTCAGTGGTAGAAAAAAAAGGAAGTTATATTAATCCCAAGAGTTTTGAAACGTATCCTTTACAAAACAGTTCTTAGATACAAATTGCTTAAATATTCTGTACTAGTACTAACTAAAAAATCCGCCCAAAATATCAAGTTACTGTAATCGGTTTAACCCTGGCGCTGAGCATAAGGTTTCCTCAGCCGGGTCAGAGGTAAACCGACTTACGTTCCATCCAAATTTAATATCGTTTCATTCGTAAATGAGAAATTAGTATTTCAAACAATGTGGCATAGTAAAAACTTTTAAATTGGCAATTTCAAAAGAACCTTTGAAAGGATTTATTCTAATTTGTTATAGTTTTATAATTAGGGTAGTAGACTACAACAATCTGGTTTTTCGTGCTTTTAAACGTTTCTGCCATACATATTACTGGAATCAAACATAGCTCACATAGGACCCGTAATACACTATTACCGTGGTGCTTCCCTATTTCTATAGGATTTACACCTAGTTGCTTTCCAGGTCTCCCGCTTTGCAAAGGAGGGAAGAGGCATTACGTTCTTTTCTTACTTCCTCACATTATATTCTGATTAATTTCGTTGCGGGTTCTAAGACATGCTAACTTCTCCTGGGACATCACTGAGATCGAGCTCGGTGTAACTTTTCTGGTGTTTTGGTCATTGCTGTAGATCCTGGTTTACAGGAGTCACAGTAATGGGAATGCGAGTGGGATTAGTCCCAATAAAAAAAAATACAACAATCTGGTTTTAATAGTGAAATTCTAAACGATTAAAAAGACTACGGAAAATACCGACATTTAAGTTTAAACTTAATTGATAAGCTGTATTGATATTAGTCTGTCGAAACCTTGTCGATAGCGCGTGTTTTATTAATCAGCGTCAGTGAGTGTTAGCAGACAGGGTTTCAGACGCGTGCCCTTACGTAAGACAGACTCCGTAGTACGCGGCCAGACCCGCCCCCGTAGCAGTCAGTCCACCACCCCGCGGCCCGTGTTTTCACCCGCAAGGCCCCCGAATGACACCCTCTCCCCGCTTTAGATCAATACCGGAGCCGGCGCCTTTGACATGTGCCCCGCGCCGCGTGCTGCTCTGCAAATATTTACGTTGTGAAAACAGATCATAACTAGTTTCATTTGCCTATTTGTACGCAGTTCTTCCCGGCCAATGTCTTCAACGAGAAACAATTGCTGGTTTGACTAACAAATCATTATTGTTTCTGATTAATACTGTAGCTTTAGATGTTGTTTTGATTGAACGATGATAGCAGTTTTTAATAACACTGAAATGTTGGCAATGATATATATTTGAATCACAATCTATCCCAGTTGTATTCGAACGCCTTGGTTCCTGCAATCCTGAAATTGGTTTTCTAATTATTTAGTCCACACGGCTCTCAGTATCAGCATATAGCTTTTTATATAAATTTTTATTAAAGGGAATAATGACACTTAGGTTCAGGACGGTATTTGAACCTGTGACCTTTGCCTTTTCACGGCAATGCTCCAGCTACCAGAACCGTAGAAGTTGAAATTCTTCACTATATTCTTAGTAGCACTGTCATTCTGCGCCACACTACACCGTTTTTTTTGGGGTAATGGATACTGACTAATTCAATAAAACTAGCATATTTCAATTTATTTACTGTTCCGTAAGATATTTGCATAGCCTAGTTTAAGGAACTTGGTTCGAATACCATTGACATAAGTTAATACTCGTAATGTTACCTTTTTTGTATTGTAAAGTAATGACCTTGTTCGACTATATTATATTGCTGCCTTGTGAACTTTAAGTCAATAAATTTATTATTATTGCTCTTTATTTTAATACTTAACTTATAAATTATATTTTTAAATATACATTTAAAAAATGCATTTAATAATATAAAACATAGTATCCCACCGGCATCGGGTACAGGGACCAAGCTACTGGTGGTTAGGGCTTCAAATTATTATTATTTCAGATCACTGCTGCACGCCGGTCACTTTCAATCATTTTGGGTGGGTGACTAAGCTCCATATACCACACTGGCCAGGCGACTTGATACAGATTTTTGTATATTTAATAACATTACATCTTATTACAGATTCAAGCGCCTGTATTGTAAATGAGGATATCGTCCCTAGAGTCGGATGGTAAATTGCAGCGATTTGTGGGAAGACCCTGTGGACGGTGTGATAGTTATAGATAGAGAGGTTTGGTCGACAGATTGACACATCTGTACAGATTAATAAAATCGAAGTGTCTGTTTGTAATACCAAATTAACAATTTTTCACTTAATGCGTATGAAAGAACATATCTACGGTACTTATATAAAAAAAATCCACTGTCTGTTGGTTCCGACTAATGTCAAACGGCTGGACTGATTTCTGAACTGCCTAGAAAGTTAATAAGGAAAATGCACTTAAGTTTCAGCGCAGTATTCCCATGGGAACTGGCAGTACTGATAGTCTGTACAGATATCACAACATAATTTGTTTTTGTTCACTCACAGAATCTCTATTGACTGGCTCTTTGGTTTTGTGGCTAGATTATTCTGATTACGAAATCAAAGATAGTGGGCTTAATTGTTACTAATTTCTGGCAATAGTTTACCGTCTCTTATAAACACAGAAATAGTAAATGGATATGCCACGAACGGCCATGAAAGAAAGAAAGAAAGAAAAATGTTTTATTCCACGTGGATAACAAAATACATAGAAATAAAAATATGGGTACAGATTAATCCTAAATATAAGTAAAATTAAACCTAAAAATAAAAACTAGAAAAAAGATCCGTCTCAGGACTGACTGTAGACCGTACTGACTACTGGAACTAGAGGAACGACAGAATCATCCTTTTTTTTATCCTTCTTCACTTACTGTTGCTTTTAAACCTTACTCGCTGCTGTAAGCAGTTATAGATGTTTTTTTTTATTTCCAACATCATTCGAAGTGACTACCATCTGATGTTCACTGTGCCTTCGTTGTTACCTTGACTGTTTGTAAAGTGTCTGTCGGCAGATGAGGTCATTTATGTCCTGACTGGAGGCTGATAAAAACGATAGAGTTAGGGCGTATAGGGCTTTTCTTTTATTATAGACACCTACTCGGTGTAACTGGCCTGGGTTGATTATATAATAGACGCATCTAACAATATCATACAAGAAGCGCAAAATTTGTACACCATTTTAACGAAATTGCCTGAACGGATGAACGTACAATTTGACACAGTTGAAGTTTAAATTGACAAGAAGTGCATAAAGCTACTTTTTACACAAAATGCATTACTTTAAACTTGAGAACCAAATGAATTTTGTTCGAAATTCAATAAGTGGGCGACCACTAGTCGTAATAACTATGAAAACGTGCCAAATTTAAAACAAACCCCACCCTGCGGTTTTAGCTATGGGTTGAAAATTTTGTCATTTACTGATTCCTTTTTATAATTAGGTAGGTACAGATTTTGAATCTTGGTTAAGCTTTTTAAATTTGGAATAGGTTACCCTTTTATAAAAATGAATTTAATGTAATTAGCTACGTAGGCGGTGGTGGGCGTCCGAATTAATTACTTTGCAAACGTACTCGTATTTATAAATCGAAAATGTTATTCTTTTAATTCCACCCACATTGTTTTTAAATAGCAAATTTTGAGAAAATTTGTCGCTACCTGCCTTTTATCGGATAGTAATTATAGGTTTCATAAAATATGAGCTCTAAGAATATATAGACTGCGAGTAAGTGTTCTGCCACGAGCGAATGGGTGGACGGGCAAATGGACAAGATCGGACTAAATTATTTCGGTTCATCATTTGTAATCCGTTGATCGGCAGTGCACCGCCAACGTGAGGTCGTTTGGGCCCCGGAGATCTTGAATTAATTCTACACCCCGTCTCAAACAAGATTAATTATTTTTAACTATCACGTTTCCTAGTACAAGTATGTATAGGTTTATATTTTTTCCAGGCTAAATGCGGTTGTCTTTAGTAGCATGACGTTTTGACCAAGTTCCCGGGAGCAGCCACCTTATTGACAACCATTCTTAAAATTACTTACACACCTTCTACAAGACATCGTTGACTCAATACGATATCCAAAAAATAAAATTCGATATAAAGATATTATAGGATCTACATACATACGTACATATTGTCACGCCTTTATCCCCGAAGGGTTTGGCAGAGGCATATTAAACGCCCACATTTCACCGTACGCTTTTTTGTCCCACTTAAAAGGTGGTGAGCCCATTGCCGTGTTGAAATGGACAGGCGCAGACTGTGGTTACTGCTGTTGAAATTTTTTAAGCCAACCAAGTTGAAGGCCTTAGCCTTCAACTTTCGGTTTCGGACTATATATACGGAATATATATAGGATCTATTAATTTATATAGACTATAGGTTTTCGGATTTAAGTAACGCATGACGTTCGGATGAGTTATTAAATTCTCATATGTTGAAGGTAGGTAGGAAACGTAGATGAACAAAAAAATAGGACGGCTACGCGAAGATAATACGGTAGCCGCTGTGTGGGCTTAGTCTGTGTAGGGATTTTTTTTTCTGATTAGGGTTATTCTTCTGAGGGTTCACCTGGAACTCTTGGGCATGGGCTGATAGAAGGGCACTGTGTGGTTTCAGTTGGTAGAAGTCCGGTATTACATCCATGACGATTGTCGCTGTTGAAAATGCAGACAATAAAATGTCAAGTCGTAGCTGCTTCTAGCATATAAAAGCGGTCTCTGGACTCCAAATGCAGGTAAGACTTGGAAGCGGTTTGGGGGTATAGCAAGTAGCAATTATCTACCGATTTCAAAATATCTATATATAATAACCTTATAGTCTTCTTCTCTATGGCACAACTGGGTTCCGTGATAAGATATAGAAGCACCGTATGGTATTTGTCGGTACATCAAGGGGGCCGAATCTACTATTTTCTTTATTTCTATTCTATAGCGGTTCTATTGCGATTAGTCCAAAACTAGGTAGTCTACTAAAACTATTATAAATTTCGCAATCAAACTTCTTAAGCTGCAGAATAGAGACAAAATAGCTGTGTTTAGCTAACAAAATATTGATATAGGTAGACTAAGAACAATGCAAATTAAGAGCTACTTACAGGCGTTACACGTGTTAATAACATTCTATCAGTTGGCGGATAGAATTCTACGAGAATTGTAATAGTAGACTACGAATACTGTCTTTTTTTTCTGTCGGCTCTCTATTGAGCGGCGATTTCTATTCTTTTCTGACGCGATTGAATTCATAGACTTTGCCCCTGGCATTATGAACTCTTAACTACTATATATACTATAAAGTAGTGTTGTGATTATTTTAAAACTATACATTTTATTAGTGATAAATCATATTATTATTTAAATTTGTTAATTGTCAACACTACCTCCTAACAAATAAAACAAGTTTGTATAACGTTACTTAAAATCTTTGAAATAGTGGGTAGATCGATTTTGCAAGAATGTTTAACATCCTTATGTTAAACATTCTTGCACTTCTCAGTAAATTAGCACTTCACAGTAGCACAACTAAGAAAGGACTGAGCCCCTCTTTCTAGAATCTTAACTTTTTATAACATTTGTAATATACCTCCTACCACCTTTGGTAATTTGTATAAGTGCAGTGTAAAGTTTAATACAGTTGTTAAAATAAATAGTGTATATTTATTATTCTAGTGTTTCATTACAGTAGGTATTTCGACACTTAAAAACGAAACCAGGCCCTGCCACCTTCCAAAAACCACATTAATTCCTCATCCAAAACATCCATCACTAAAGTCATACTTCATTTCCATTGCGTCACCGCGACAGTCATACATTACATACCATAATGTTTATACGTAAGTTACGCGTGTGGTAATTGCGTGACCTATAAATTAACGGGGGTGTAAATTGGTCTGATTAAATGTTCTATTGTTCAAATTAACTCATCGTTTAGATAAACATGTTCATTTACATCACGTGACACGCAAATAGGTAGTGGAGTTTTATTTAATCCTTTGGGAGCATTTAACTAGTTTTTAATTAAATGGAGGTGTATTTATTTTGTGATGTTGTGGGCATGCCCACAACCCAAATTGACCTGTGACACTATATTTTATTAAGATCTATTGACTGATGAGATGATAAATAAATATTTATCATATATATATTATTATATATATTATTTATTATATCTTATATTGTATACATAAATGATAAATAAATATTACACTTAGTCTTAAGTAATAAAAAAAGTTAATGGTGCATGCATAGCACTAAAAATCTTCGACATAAGACGTTCCTAATTTTCTAACTAATCTAATGTTTAAGATACATTTCATTTATCAGTGGTAGTATAAACTTTGAATTTGTTTAAATTTGCTAGCTTGGCTTGACATAATAGTACTCACATTTCTCAAATTCTTAAGGTAGATTTTTACGTATATTATGCTGGGTCTTAAATATATACATGTATCTTTCGGGTGGCCGTTCCTGTGCCTACAATCTGTTTTGAGGGTTGGATTCGCTCCTGGAATTACAGGTAAAGGGAGTACCATCAAGTTCTCCGAGACCACAGAGGAGTAAACAAGGCAGGCGGCTTAACGTGCCTTCCGAATCACGGAAACGCTCGGAAATGTAAATTCCACAAAGTGGTCACCCATCCAAGGGCCACCTATATATGCCAATGTTGCTTAACGCAGTGATCGTTTACAAAACGCTGAGTCAGCGGGGCCACGAGCGCATCAAAATTATCAACCTTACAATACCATGGTGACCAACCGGGTTGGTTGGAATTGTTCGTTTAATATTTAGCTTGCCAAAATGCCGCTGCCCGCGCCATGGCAACATCTAGCGAATTTAAGCACTATCACAGCTTTTCACTAGATGCTTTTGAAAGTATATGCTGTACCTACTTACCTAAAAAACTATTTTTAAAATTGTTGTCTGTCTCCCGGTTTGTTACAGATAATCTCTGAAATGGCTGAACCAATTTTAACGAGATTTTCTCTTTCAGTTATAAGGAGTAAATAAGCCTACATTTTATTCCCATATTCCCGAGAACGGTTATATATAACCCCGCGGTTTTACTTGCGTAGTGCACGCAAGTAAAACCGCGGGGTTATTTCTAATTCTTAATTAAGAGCAAAATTCAATTATAAGATACTAGCATTACTTTATTTACAGTTCAAAAACATATTGGCAGTAAAACTTTTAGTATCTTTTAATATTTTTGTTTGCTATTGCAAACCTGGTGCACAAGTTTTAATGGAACTTATATTATCCCAAAAAGTTCAACCTCGGGCTCCGTGATTACTTCTGAAAGAAGTTTCTGGATTAAACTGGCCAACTAGCGCCGATGCAGTAAATCGTGATCCATAACATACTAACGTACTGTAGGATGCAATTTTCGTTGTGGCATTTAAAGGCAAAAATTTTATTTTACTTTAAATGCCAAATAAATCTACAAAAAAATACGAGAAAAGCGGTGATTTTCTTTTTTTATGTATGTAATGTTATTACATGAGCTCCGCTCCAATTTGACAGTAATATTGAGACCCTGTTGTGTTTTCAATGGAGAAATATAAATAGGTACATAATATTGGCATATACAATGTGTTAAGAAAACCCTGTCCGACCCGAAAGGGGCACATAGGCACTTCAATAAAATAACCAAAAAAAAAACTTATTATTTATAAGTATGATATAGTTATAATTTTTTAAAATGCGTGGTTTTAGTATCAAAATTAGTCCAATGTCCTTAAAATATAGCAAATTTTCAAAAACTGACAACACCGTTGTTGGCATGGGGCGACGAGTGTATGAGATATCAAAAGAAACCGCCGGCAGATGTAAGCTGACCTTTTGCCCTTGCATTTCCAAATAACCCTTTCCCTGTGTTGCCATGTAAGCTACATTATATTAATTTTTGAGTTCCTTTATTCGGGGTTAATTTTTGGGGTAAATTCTAAAAAAGGATTCAAGGATCAATCGACGCTTGAGAGTAGATTTTATAAGGCAAAATCTAGCCTCAAGCGTTGATTGAGTATTGCGAAACGTTCTGGAATACGGACCTAACTATCGATGTAGGATAGCTTGTCGCTATGTGGCGCTGAATGCCACTTCACTCCTCTCAAAGACCGGAGGGTCTGCGAGTCGATGGGTGTCGTCGTCAGTACCAGATCTTAGATCCTCAGTGAGTCGGAACTGTATGCTGCAGATCCCGGAATCGAATACTGCTAGTCCCAGTAAGTCGAGCCTGAGTGCAGTTCTGCGGTGCGCTGTGAGGTAACCCTAGTGAGTCGGAGTGGTTGCTGCGTAAATGAATTTATACCTAGATAAAAAAACATCTAAGTGAATCACCATGCCGCACTCCGCATTCCCACAAAGCTACCTGGACGGTGGTCACCAGTCTCCCTTTAGACGCCTTACGCGTGACCCCTTAGTGTCTCGACGCCAAGTAACTATAGCCAAGTACTTAAGGGATTTGGATTTACAAAGAAAACTGCCCACGCTCACACAAGAATATTGTTGAAGGGTTTCATAATACTTGAAGAACGCCCACATACAGTGAACAAAGTACGCCTACAGCAATAATAGTTTGTTTATTACAAGTGTTTTGTTACTTAAACACCTACACAAAATAATTTTCATCATCCGCCCACTCACTTTATATATTACTTAAAGATATATTCATATAAATATATTTGGTTAACTAACTAACAACACAAATAATAATATACTATTGTTGCCAATATTGAAATATTGTGGGACACTTTTCACTCAGCGCCATCTAGCCCAAAGTAAGCTAATATTAGCTTGTGTTATGGGATCTAGATAACTGATAAACATACTTATATATTTCTAAATACATACATATTATACATAGGAAACACCCAAACTCCGAAACACACATTTGTGGATCACACAAATATTTGTTCCGACCCGGGAATCGAACCCGGGACCTTTTGCGTAGCAGTCGGATACACTCCCACCGCGCCACAGAGGCAGTCATCATCAGCCAATAGACCTGATATAGTGGTAATAGATCGATTAGAGCGCCTTGCAATAATAATTGCTGTCACTATTCCACATGACGACAATCTCGTGAAGGCAGAAGTAGACAAACAAGCTAAGTTTTTGGATTTGGCCCACGAGATTGTGGACATGTGGAGTATTGACTCAGCTATTATTGTTCCCATAGTAATCTCTGTGCACGGACTAATACCCAAAAGCCTCGATCAACACCTTAAGAGGCTCACGTTAGGCAGTTGGGTCAAGGGCTTGATGCAGAAGGCGGTTCTTCTTAATACTGCACGTATTGTGAGGAGGCCCTTATTTCTGAAGCCCTAACCACCGGTGGCTTGGTCCCTGTACCCGATGCCGGTGGTATACTATGTTTTATATTTTTAAATGCACTTTTTGTAAATGTATATGTAAAAATATAATTTATATGTAATATATTGAAATAAAGAGAAATAATAATAATTTACTAACAATTAGTAAAGCGACAATTAAAGCATCGCAATAGAAGTACGACTCGCGATTCGTAACGCAGTGCTAGTGTCAACATTGCTTTACGGTAGCGACTGGGTATGTCAGCAGATGTAGGAAAGTAAATTGAAAATTGTGTGGCGTAACGTTGGCCGACCGAATACGTAACGAAGTGATACGCAATATGGCAGGTTTCAATGAATGTGTCAGCATTTAGCTGGAAAATGGCGTGCTCCGCTGGTTTAAACACGTACAACGAATGAATGAGGAGCGATTGACGAAAAATATGTATAGTGCGAAAGAAGTGGGTAGAAGGAGTCAGGGTAGGCCGGGACTTACATATGAAGACTACGTGAGCAGATTGCTCAAAAACGGAAAAGTAAAAAGTACTAGGATACCCAGACGTGCGTGTATGAAGCGATTGATGAATCTACAAGAAGCGAATGAAGTCAAGCATGAATCGCGAAGCCTGGCGATCTGTCCTCTCTGACTACCCCGTCAGGGATACGGCGTAAAGATAGTTAGTTAGTTAGTTATATTCATCATGTTGACATTATACGAGTAATATGTACACTCGAACGGAACGGAACGGAAGCGCTCGTGGCCTCGCGGTCTCAGTGTTCTGTAAACGATCACTGAGTTACGCAACTTTCACTATGGCTGGTCCTCGGATGGGTGACCACTTTGTGGCATTTACATTTGCGAGCGTTTCCGTGCTTCGGAAGGCACGTTAAGGCGTTGGTCCCGGTTGCCAGTAAAATGGCAGTCGTTAAGCCTGGTTGAAGGCCTTATGGGCGGCTTGAAAATTTCAACAACAGGTAGCCACAACCTGCGTCTGTCTATTTTCAACACGGTAATGGGCTCACCACCTATTACGTGGGACAGGAATCCACACGGTGAAAAGTGGGCATATAATATGTCCCTTCGGGGATAAGGCGTGATGGATATTTATTTAATATGTACACTCGAATCACATTAGTAAGAATATTCACACATGCCACCTGTTTACGCACCGAACCATAATATTACTTGCCATTAACGCGGTAAAATCTTTATTACTGCATGGGCTTAAATTATGAATCTCTGGTTAATACTTTGATATTGAATGAAGCAAGTACCTGATAAATAAAATTGAATTAACAATAATTGCTTTGTGATCGATGTCAGTATTTATGAATCCGTGCTTCGGAAGGCACGTTAAGCCGTTGATCCCGGTTGCCAGTCAAATGGCAGTCGTTAAGCCTGGTTGAAGGCCTTATGGGCGGCTTGAAAACTTTCAACAGCGGGTCGCCACAGCCTGCATCTGTCCATTTCAATACGGTAATGGGCTCACCACCTGTTACGTGGGACAAAAATGCAACCGGTGAAATGTGGGCGTATAGTATGCTTCTGCCTACCCCTTCGGGGATAAAGGCGTGAGAATATGTATGTACCTATGTATGTCAGTATTTAAAAATATAGGATTACGACCACACAATGGATCTGCAAAGGGTAAGATGCTTTCTTCAGAATAAGTATGCTGTATCTCTGACGGAGTAGTCACAGAAGACAGATTACTTGGCATCGTGATCCATGCATACTTCTTTCGCTTCCTGCAGGTTCATTAATCGTTTCATACATGCACGTCTGGGTATTCGAGTACCTTTCCGCTTGTGAGTAATTTGCTCACGTAGTCTTTACATGTAATTAAGGTAAGCCCTGACTTCTTCTACCCTCTATTTTCGCAAAATAGATTCTTCTCCAATCATTCCTCACTCTAAAATAAACTAACGGACTACACCCTTTTCCAGGTTAATGATGACACTTTTATTAAAATTTGCCACATTGCGTATCACTACGTATTAATGTTAATGTAACGCCGTACAATTTTCAAAGTGATCGCATCTTCACAGCATTCAATTTACGTTCATCAATAAATTTACACTCATAATTATTCTAAAGATAATATAACAACTAAACTTTTAAATTATAATTTCAATAAACATTATAAATTCAAGTACATACACAATTATAAATACAATGCAAATCTTATTAAACGAATAAAAAAGTTGCCTGCAGAAGTTGAAAGATTTTAATATGGGTGTGAATTTGGGTGACTTTACAGTAAACTGTCTGCTGTACGCGGATGATGCGGTGCTCATGGCCTCATCAGAAGCCGACCTTCAGGCATTAGTCACTAATATGAAAGAGGGGTGTGAAAGTAAGGGTCTCCGCTTGAATGCAAGTAAAACTAAGGTTCTAGTATTTGAAAGAGGTGACGTAAGAACTAAATGCGAGATTAGGGTAAACCAGGAACGTCTAGAGCAAGTGAATGAAATTGTGTATTTAGGAAGTATGTTTAGCGCGGATGGAAGATGTGATTCGGATGTGGAACGGCGAGTAGCTGCCGGAAACAAAGTTAACGGTGCTTTGTCCCAGTTAGTAAAGCGACAAAGCATCGTAAAAGAAGCACGACTGGCGATTCATAACGCAGTGCTAGTGCCAACTTTGCTTTACGGTAGTGAAACCTGGGTATGTCAGCAGATGCATGAAAGTAAATTGAATGCTGTGGAGATGCGATCACTTCGAAAGTTGTGCGGCGTTACCTTGGCTGGCCGAATACGTAACGAAGTGATACGCAATTTGGCAGGTTTGAATGAAAGTGTCAGCGTTAAGCTGGAAAAGGGCGTGCTCCGTTGGTTTGGACACGTCCAACGAATGAGTGAGGAACGATTGACGAAGAATATATATTGTTCAAAAGTAGAGGGTAGAAGGAGTCAGGGTAGACCGAGACTTACATATGAAGACCACGTGAGCAGATTGCTCAAAAACGGAAAGGTCAAAAGTACTCGGATACCCAGACGTGCGTGTATGAAGCGATTGATGAATCTCGAAGAAGCGAAAGAAGTATGCATGGATCGCGAAGCCTGGCGATCTGTCCTCTCTGACTACCCCGTCAGGGATACAGCGTGAAGATAGTTAGTTAATAAAAAATAATATTCAAAACAAATCAATCATATAAATAATGGCTACACCCACCTATTCCCTGCTGAATAACCCACCCCTGACCATACCCGATGCAAAGGTGCCCAATACACTTGCGGCATTGCCTCGTTGGATAGCAATGGCTATCCCAAAGGATACGTACGCCCGGTCAAACCTGGTGCAAATACCAGGTACGACTGGGCGTGGGAGTCATGAGTCTTTTCCTTTATTCTGCGACCAATCTCAGAAATAAAAGCCTTATCCTCGCTCCCCCAACAGCCGATCGTTTCCACAGCCACCGGTACGACTATATACCGGGACTCCATCACTGCGTACTTTTGTCGCTTTTTGTGGGCGGCATCTTCCGCTGCGGCCGCTGGTGAGTGGACGGTACGAACAAGGTGACTGGCGGCAAAAGTGCTGACGCATGCTGCGTCCCATACCAGGCACTTGTCATTCTGCCAAGACACGAGGGTCAAACCGTCCGGTCGATTGCCGTCCGCGCGGGACAGACCCGGCGGCTCGAGCACGCAGGGGACACCAGCTGATACCAGTGCACGTCGGATTAAATCATTAAGGGCATGGTGGCGCGGATGCCTGCCTGTGCAGCGACGACAACTCAGCGCGTGATGACCATCGCTCTCCACCAAGGTACCGCAGATGCATAGATGAGGTTCACACACTCTGCAGCCCAAAAGGAGAGCGACAGCCACCCGCAGTGAGTCATCGTCCAACAAAGCTCTCATATTGGGCGACGGCAGAGCGAACAGCCAAGCCTCTGACTCATGTTGTGCCACCGCCCGCAGTCTGGCCAAGTCCGCCCCCGCAGCCCCACCCACCAACAAGCTATAATTTTTCTCACGTCACATCACTCCACGAACGCTGGACCACAGGAGTACTCGGGAATGACGCTCCTGGAGCGAGTGTGGACCAGGCTGTGACCGCCCCGGACACATAGGGTATGCTGAACCCGTCGCCATCCAACTGGAGTATAGTAGCAACGAGTCCTGCCACCCCGTGCGCCGACGCTATAAAAGCCGGCAAGCCCACATACTGAGCACGCCGAACCCCTAGACCCCCGTACCTAACCAGAGAGGACGCCTGAAGCCACTGCGACTCATCAAGGGAGACGTTAAGTATGGACTCCACTACGCTCCTCAACGAGTCATCGAACAACGAGACCTCCTCACTGCACAGCCATGTAAGTGCAGTCCGCAGAAGGCAATTCATTTTGGGTAGTGCAAAACACATACGCAGCAACACCAGGGCGACATGCGCCGACAAATCCACGAGACGCTCCTGTGCGCTAAGAAGAAGCTGCCTCCGGGAAGCAATAGCACCCGGCACGGCACTGAGAAAGATAGGGGAGCTCAAAAGGAAAAAAGAATTTGAAGCAAGAGATTTGAGGCCGGGTAAAAGCTCACTAAAGCAAGCAAAGTGGGAGCTTACCTCTGTGCAGCATGGGAAGAATTCGCACTTTGAGGGATTGATATCCAGACCCAGTGCCCTAAATCGAGGAATGAGTACCTCCAAGTCCCGTTGAACGTTCCCCGGTGCTCCCCCGATAGTACCATCGTCCAGATACCACACATTGAGGGACGACTTCAGTTCCGTGATAACCTTGTGAATGGCCAAACTGAAGATTAATGGGCCTAGTGGATCTCCCTGCTGCACTCCTACCTCAGAGGAAATAAGCTCACTTACGAAAAAAAGGTTAGAGGGAGAAAAATTAACCTGATGCAAGAAGGGATAAAGTGAGGGAATCCTCTTCCTGACCTCATTCAACAGGATGTCTCTTTCCAAGGTGTTAAAAGCGTTTCGTATGTCTGGTTTTACGACCACACAATTTGCGTTCAATGGCCTCACTTGCCGACCGACAAGCCAGTTTAGCAGCCAACCGCCTAAATGTGCTGCCTATCGCTATGGGTCTTATTTATTTATTTATTTAAACTTTATGCACAAAGAAAGTACATTGGCGGACTTAATGCCTAAGGCATTCTCTACCAGTCAACCATTGGGTGGTGCAGAGCTAAATACGAGGTAGGCGCATTAATGTATAAACAATACAATTTGAAGTTTATTAATTAGCATTAACAAAGTACAAAATATACACAAAATATTATGACCTAAGTATATATACTTATAATACATAATATAAATTCATATATATTATATATTATTATAAATACATACAATTACTTATTAATATTTACACACTTACATAGAAATACATACATACCTATATATACATAAGTCAGGTAGAATTTAGAACAGTTTTTTGTTTATCTTACCTATCTTCCTCCGAAAAGAGTAATTGCCGCACTCTAGCCTTAAATATATTGCGACTATTTAACAGTCTGACCTCGGCGGGAAGCGCGTTCCAAAGGAGAACAGATTGGACATAAAAAGACGAACCCAAGAAAGTAGTAGTATGTGAAGGACATAGGAGGAGCTGATTATTTGAAGAACGAAGACTTCTTTCATGGTTCGACGACAAGAATTGGAAAGAAGAAGTCAAGTAAGTAGGAGAAGTTGGAGAATTAAGAATGTTATAAAGAGTAGTAAGTGAGCGTAACTTACGGCGATGACGGATTTGCAACCACTTAAGTTTGGAACGGAATGAAGAGACATGATCATATTTTCGAAGATTAAAAACGAATCGAATGCAGTTATTAAGGAGGCGGTCATATTTATTGAGAAGGTCTGCATTCAGGTCGTAGTAACACACATCACCATAGTCGATCAGAGGAAAGATTAAGGTTTGGGCCAAGGTGACCTTTGTATTAATAGGAATTCTTATTCCCCCATCCTTCTTTCTAAGGGCACACAAGCGATGCCCCGTAGAGATAGGGTCCGATTGAGGGATTGAGTTTACCACTCAGCTACAAATTTATCAATCTCGTCAGGCTCTCTAACAAACGTAAACCGCTGTCACCCGCGGACGCCGACGTAAGCTCCTTCAAATGTCCGGGTCGAATCCCATCCAGGCCCGCAGCAGAGCCGCTGTAGAAGGAATGTAATGCCTGCTCTACCTCATCTCTGGACACCTGAATGGGCATACATGCTGCATCGGGTGGCGGAGGGAACTCCAGCTGTCGTGATGGACCCGGATACTTGAGCCTCATCGCAGCCAGAGTTTCAGGGTCGTGTTGAGCAAACGAATCATCCGATAGAAGGACACGTACAGCTCCCCGCAGATCTCCCTCAAACACCTTCCCCTCAATGACTCTCTTAGCAGAGAAAGACCCAGCGCGCTTTCCCGCGTGGTCCGAATCCGCATCCGAAAGCCCGAACCCCGATGATAAGACATTTGCCTTTACCTTTGATGTCATATTACCGGGCGCGCCCGTGGAAGGAACTCTGAGTGCAGTAAACGAGAAAGTAAGGAGCCTACCCCATTCCTACTCGCCATTGCAGTTGATGCAATCCTCGATTATTTTAGACAATCTGCCCGCGGCCTGATTCCGGGCCCCCTTGGGTATGTGCTTGAGCACCAGTGTGCCGGATTTCAACGCCGACAGACAGTCCAGCCACCGCTGAGATGCCTGCAGTTGCAAGACCTGGCCGGCCGACCGATCACCCGACCTGTCGGTCGAAGATTGCGGACTGTTGGACACTGGGCGAGCCCCCTTGTGCATTCGGCCTATGTGTACCTTCAGCCCATGTCCACTAAAAGTACGCGCAGACAAAGGGCAGTGGGGGCAAGCTAAAGGATTAGGTTGCAAAGACATTTTTTTTTTATTGAGTTGGTTATGTGACCCGAAAATACAGAAAGAGGTAGGTATAGTGCAACGAAGTCAAAGAACCTAATATTTAATGTTGAGTTGTCTAGAACTGTTACAGTGTGATCACACCGAATACTCAGTCTATTACAATTCACTAAAGAAGTAAAGTTAAATATGATACATATCACAACAGAGTTCACAATTAAGAGTAACAACCCATAAAATCAATTAAACTAAATTAAAATTAAAAATTATAAATCAATTCGAAATATGTCCATTAATGTCAAACCGTTATAAAATAGAAGATAAGTACCTAAACTAATCTTGCAAAAGAGCAAAACGGTAGAAATAAATTAATAACCAGAAAAGTTAAAATCAAGTTACCGACTACTTGGTACAAAGTCGGTTTTTTAAAGAAAAGACTTAAGCATACCTATGAATAGGTATCCAATTATACAATACACACTTCATCCAGCAGATTATGACATTTGATCAGTTATAGTCAAGAAATTGAGAAACTGTACAGATAGCTTGTCACAATAAGATAAAATAAAATTATATAAAAAAAGGGAAAACAATATAATCGCTATGTAAAATTGATTACAGCAAACATGAAAAATAATTCTAACAAACACACGTCCTACGGAAAGGATCAGGTATTTATAACCGGGAATGTTCGGTGTCATTAGAGTTTTGTCACATTTGTTTTATAAATTTTTTTTCAAGAACCCTCTAAGCAGCTCTCTTCCATAATTTTATAAATTCATGCCGTGTATTAAATCCACCAATATGTCAATAGTCAACTAAGTGACAAAGAACAAACTCCAAAAAATTTAATGTTTTATAAATCTTCTTCATCCTTCGAAAGTATCCATATTTTTAAGAATCCATAATTTTATAAATTCATACCGTGTAATATATCCTCCAATATGTCAATAGACAATTAAATAATACAAAACAAACTCTAAAAAGAAAATTTCGAAAAATTTTAAATTATAAATAACTTTTAAATTATAAATAACTTAAGCTTAATCTTTAAGTAGTTCTGACTTCTGCGATATATAACTGATATTATTTACAAACTGACTGGCTGTACCCAGCAGCTGCTTTGCCCGAGGTATTCTTCGAACCCCTATTTAACCGATACATCCCGAAATTTACAATTTTTACAATAATTTGCTCGATTTGTTGCCATTTGTAATTACTGCTCCGCTCTCCTGAATAGTAGATCAAGAAAGGCTATATGCATAGCATATTGGAGGCAGGGTAAGGGAAATGGTCCCGTAGTGGTTGGCAAGAGCGCTCAAAACGAAAAAAAACAATGTTGAATAGTTTTTTTTAAATCGATATTAAAAAAGAAAAAAAAATAAAGAAAAGAAAAACACCGAAGTCTACGGTTCACAGAACCACTAGTATTAGTATAGATACATCGCGGTAAAGAAATATCAAGTATGCAGTAGTTTCTGCAATGGTGGACAGCGAAGAAAATTGGTTCGCCGTCGCCCCCTTTGCCGAGGCGATCATGACGGTAAAGAGAGAAGCGCTGCGAGAGCGAGAGCGGTGTGGCCTGACATTACCGCCTCCCCGACCTCGCACTCGTGGTCAACGGAGGCAGCGCTATGCCAGCCGTACGACTAACTAAGGTGCGCCCCTCGTGTTCCGGCGCAGCAGTCAGTTGAGATTCGGGGGATCGATATAATCCCCCAGAGTCGAGTCTATCGAGGGCAACGCTTGTTGGGTCGCAGAAGTTGAACCCCTGCCTTTCCTGTAACCCAACACCAGCGATAAGAAGGAACACTCCAGGGTTTTAGTGTGTATACCAATTTTGGAGACTCCCACATAACCACCCTGCCCCAAACACAGGTGGTATCTATAAAAGATTTCACTGGATTAACAAAAAAAAAACAACCATGTATCGTTTTATTAATGTTAAAATACGTAGAACGGTAGAACTTCAGTCATAAATATAGATTAAGATAACTATGCCCTGGGGCCTCACCCGTGACATACTTCAACCCCTGTTGCACCGTATTTACTTTCCCGTGATTTACTAAATTTACAATAAAGTATTGACATCCGGCCTATATTTTGTATTTTTCGTTAGCACGCTTTCCCGGCGATTCATTTGAATTTTTCTTATGTTTTTCTTTTTAAAAAATATTATGTCGAATATTAGAAAGTAAAAATTTGCCGAGTGCTGTGGTTCTCAAGTTGCTAGTTAGTTTTATTAAAGCGATAAATGTTTATTTTTTTTTCCTGTGTGTTTTGTGTTGATCAGTTCTATGTAAAAAAATGTGTATGTAGTACCAGAGTAATCAGGTAAGAAGTGAAACTAATTTAAGACATTTTTTTTACAGCTTTAAAATTTCTCTCATACGTTGATAAAGAAGTTTCATTTCAAAACAACATCACGTAAACGAAAAACATGACGATATTTTTACATCTACAAAATTTATCTTAACGTCGATAAAGAAGTTTCACTTCAAAAATCCATTACAAAGCTATAGGTACATGTTAAAACAATTACTTCCAGAAAACTTAAATAAAAAAAAAACAAAAGCAAGTGCCCTTTTAAATTCCACACACACATTCTACAACGACGGGCTTACACGATCCTCATTGAGTAGCTACACAATAGCATCAAAGGCCGTCTCAATAGCCTACGATGGTTGAACTATGACCGTATATCGAAGTAAAGGTATTGTCTAGTATCCGCCAGTAAACGGATATTGCGTCTAGCCACATGTTGCTCACGAATGGTCAAGACGGAAGATAAAGAGCATATGTTTCTGCATCTAAATATATATTAAGTTACGCAACTTTCACTATGGTCGGTCCTCGGATGGGTGACCACTTTGTGGCATTTACTCTTGCGAACGTTTCCGTGCTTCGGAAGGCACGTTAACCCGTTGGTCACGGTTGCCAGTAACATGGTAATCGTTTAGTCAAGTTGAAGTCGCCCCATAAGGGCGGCTAGAAAAATTTCAATAGCAGGTAGCCACAACCTGCGTCTGTCTATCTTAACACGGCAATGGGCTCACCCCCTATTACGTGGGACAGGAATACACATGGTGAAAAGTGGGTGTGATGGATATATATAAAAACAGAAACTAAGTAACTGACTGATTAATCAAGCACATCTGAAACTGTTGGGTGAACCATGAAATTTTGTACAAATATTCCTTTAGTGACGAAGGTGTGCATTGAGACAGAACTTTTATAATTCAGCCATTAAGGGGGTGAAAAGGGGTTGCAAACTTTGGATGGAACAAAGTGGTTTTTTTATGTTTTTTTTTGGACTGACAAACTTGATTAACACATAGCCTACTTTTTATTCTGAGATTAGGTTCGAAACGGGAAAATTTTGTTTATGTACAGTACTAGCTGATGCCTGCAGCTTTGCTCGCGTGGTGAAGTTCTCCTATTCAAGATTTTGTACGGGAACCTAAACTTTTTCGAAAATCAAATTTAGAAAGTAATATACTTACGAAAAATGTAGCTTGCTAATGGTGAAAGATATTTTTCATTACACTTACTCATAATATGGCTCTAATCTCACCGCAATTAGGTACATAATGATACCTATTATCAAACTGTGGTTTTTTATTGTTATTATATCACTAGTGGGATAATAGTTTTTTTTTTAATTATGTTGGTTGAGTTTATTTTATTAGTTGCCGTCGCCCATCTTGGGCAGGCAAAGGAAACTTGGTTAATACAGCTGTGTCTTCAGTATTTATATTTTCATAACATTTAGTCATGTCTAGTCCTTTGTCGACGTCAAGTCCTCAGTTCTAGGTCCTGGTCCTAGCCCTAGTAAATCAGTGGACCCTTTACTTAGCTTTCTATGGAGATTTGGCACTAACACATAGAACACTGCTGTTCACTGCAACATTTCACTTTCCATAACTCATACACATTTTCGAACACTTTATGTATCATAATCCACCATTAGTATTAAAGAGATTACCATATCTACCTATTTTCATTTCATTTATTTATTTTGTAAACATAGGTACAGTAAAATGTTCTTAGTCTAAGACCTAACCTAACTTCACTTGTGTAGACCAGTCATATAAACACTTATTTAAATTGATTAATGATGAGTTTGGCAAAGTTTTTACCTCAAAAACACTACAGATTGGTGGTCGTCCTGTTTTCAGTGACTGGGCAACACCAGGTTTCTTTAAAAGTAGAAATAAATTATTTAAATTATATTCAGAAAAATCATATAATTTCAGGCAAACCTTTCAGGAATATGTTAAAAATTATTCAAAGATATTTAAATAAACGTGTTATCTTGCTAAGTCAAACTTCATTAAAAATTCTGTGAATAAAATAAAAATGACTTAGAACATCATTAACTCTGAATGCGGTAGGATCTTTGGTGACTGAAAGGGATTTCCACTTAAAAGTAAATGGTTACCATGTTACAAGGGACCTGGAAGTGGCGACGGAGTTTGAATATTTTTTCAAAAATGTACCTATATTGACAACAAAATCTCTCCAAGCGTCTTCCAGTTCCGCTGAACATTTATTAGAAGAATCTGTTCTTTGTTGCAGGGATGCATTTGTATTCACAGATATTTGCGCTCAGGACATTGTAAAGACATTTAAATGTATCGAAATGAAGAAAACCGCGGACCTTTGGGGATTATCGGTCAAAACTGCATCATGTATAATTGAGGTAATTGCGCCCCATCTAGCAACTGTGTTTAATGACTGTGTTTCTAGTGGTACATTTCCTGATTTAATGAAACACAGCAAAGTCGTTCCCTTGTTCAAGGCTGGCAGCGCTACAGACCCGTCTAATTTCCGACCAGTGTCGGTGCTGTCAACTTTGAGCAAAGTATTTGAAAAAATAATGTAGAATCAAATGCTATCCCATTTTAATAGTCATAAAATATTTCATGCGAATCAATTTGGGTTTACGAAAGGGCGCTCAACTTCCGATGCTGGTGTTGAGTTATTAAAATGTATTCATGAAGCCTGGGAAGACAAGCAAGATGCATTAGGTATAATCTGCGATCTATCCAAGGCTTTTGATTGCGTTCAACATGAAACATTGTGCAAAAAATTACGTCACTATGGAATAAGAGGCAAATCTCTCGACCTTCTGTCTTCATATTTGAACAATAGAATACAAAGGGTCGATATTAATGGTACACGTTCTGTAGGATTCATGGTTACAATGGGTGTGCCACTAGGCTCGATACTTGGGCCATTCTTGTTCCTCATTTATATTAATGATTTACCATTTTATGTAGGGGACAGGAATAGGATTGTTTTGTTTGCAGATGATACCGCATTGATTTTTAAAATTAGAAGACAATTAGATAATTATGACGATGTAAACAATGCAATTGCACGAGTAGTACATTGGTTCAGCTCAAATAATCTTTGCCTTAATGAAAATAAAACTAAATGTATAAAATTGACTCTACCAAATGTAAAACAAGTTGCAGCCAATGTTCAACTGAATGGACAAGTGTTAGAGTTTGTAGAATCAACTGTGTTCCTCGGTATAACTATTGATGCCAATTTGCAGTGGGGCCCACACAGAAAAGACAGCCTCTAGGTTAAGTTCCGCTGCATACGCTGTAAAAAAGATCAGAACTCTAACAGATGTGGATACGGCTAGAATGGTTTACTTCAGCTATTTTCATAGTATTATGTCTTACGGTATTCTCCTTTGGGGGAGTGCTGCAGATTTAAATATTATTTTTGTTCTACAGAAGCGGGCTGTACGCGCTATTTATACTATGGGCCCCAGAGTTTCTCTTCGAGAAAAATTCAAAGAAGTAAATATTCTAACCATATATACAATAAATTTTTGCCAATCTTATGTATGTCCAGATGTCAAATCTATCATAATTTTCTAAACTCTGTGATAAACATAATATAAACACTAGAAATAAAAATAATCTTTCAGTCCACCACAGTCGACTACATAAGATTGGCGATTTTTTCCAGGGTAACTGTATACGCTTTTACAACAAGCTTCCCTGTGACCTGGGAAATTTACCATTAAATAAATTTAAAACGTTAATTAAATACAAGCTTTGTGAAAAAGGTTTTTACTCCGTTAAAGACTATTTGCAGGACAGGGACGCCTGGAAATGATCTGCTGGCAAAGTGAAATAATATTAAATTGTAAATAGGCCATCAAAAAAAAGCCTTCCTAAGTTTCTTGCCGGTTCTTCTCAGGTGGGCCGCGTTCCGAACCGGTGGTCGCTTTAAATATTTTAAATAGTGTATGACATTTTGTAAGCGCCGTTATAATGGTCTATGTAAAATAAAGACATTTTTATTTAAATTTTTTATTTATCCATTATTAAACACAAAATCACGAATTATACACAATTTTTGTAAAATAAACAACGGCAACCGTGCGTCATCTTCCAGAATTGACGCCAAACCTCTGGTTGAGTTGATTTTGAAAAAAAACGGTACAAAAAAGAAAGCGTTCAATGGAACAAATAAACTAATATACCTACCTATTGCTTGTTCATTTCATGCATTTCGTATTTAAATAGAAAATTTCCTCTTGTACGTGTATAATGTACAAAATTTCAGTCAAATATAACTTTTGTTTGTCTCTGTTTAAAACTTTAAACAACAACATTATCAAAAAAAAAAAGAAACCTCATTCTTTACTCTGTGGTCAATATACTAACTATAGTTTACAACGCCTAATCCTCATAGAAGACCTTTTACAAATCATGCAATTTGCAAAAAAATACGAGACCTATCTTCCGATATTTAATTTTATAATAACTACTGTAAAGCAAATATGAAGAAAAAGAAAACTTAATAAACGAACTTAATATATTAATAAACAACATTAATCTTAATGAACGACGAGGCTGTATGGACCGAGGTTCTTTGCCTGCCCAAGATTAGGGCGAAAATATATATAAAAAAAACTCTGTGGTCAATACGCGCGCATAAAAAAACTGATTAGTTTTATTTGTTTTTAAATAATCTAAGTTAGTATTATATTATTCATAAGTGTATTGAAAAACGTCGTATGATACACGTGTGTATTGTTGATTACCGTCTTCGGCTCTCTTTAGATAGAATAGCGCCTCAGCGGTAATCACCAACTTTACACACTTGTACCATAATCTACTATTAAAATCCGCCCATTAGTTTCTGAGCCTATTCATTACAAACAAACTTACAAATCTTTTGCTCTTTATAAAATTTAGGACTAAAATTTAGATTTAGTCCCCTAGTCCTGTATATATCACATATACGTTATCACACATAGTCACTTTACACACACATGGCCAAATAAATATTTGGATGAGTCTACATAGGGTGTTGTTTGTTTGCCTCCCTTCGTTTTTGATGTCAATATTTACCCAGACATGTTCAATGATGTTGACAGTGTCAGGTACTTCACACGAAGAATTAATGTTAGTAAATATATCAGATGAATAAATCTTAGACTTTTTGTGATATAAATACTGTCTACAAGCTCAAACTACCTAGCTAGATACATAGCTAGCTAGATACATGTAGCTAACAGCATAATCAATGACGATAAAGTTATTCCATTCTTTTAATTTTAGGGTAGATACCTACTGCTTGAATTATAATACTCCGCACCTCGTGAAAATCACAGGCGATTGGGGTGGGCCGGTGCTAGCTCCTTTGATCTTGACCATTCCAACCGCATTAATGCGCACACGTACTTTGTCCATTGAGACATGCTAAACTTGAAGAAGAAGAGGCCTAGGACTCCTTTGAAGCAAACCCATGGCGCAGCTCGACAGTATAATGCTGACAGAACCTGCTCCGTAACAAATTGACAAAAATAAAAGACACGTCGGTGATTAGGACCTTAGCTATCTACTCCTGGCTATTTCCTGGTGTATAAGACATACGCAGTATTCGTGAGTGATGGGATGCCAAATAATCCTGCAGTTGTGGTTGATAACGATCGCAAAAATATGACAGCTGCATGCCCATATTTCTTATTATCTTCGCCAGGAAAAATACTGTCCTACAGTATCTAAACATAAGGATTAAAATAAAAAACAGTAATTAAAAAGTTATTTCTTTTTAAATTGATTAAAAAGAAATAACTTTTTAATTACTGTTTTTTATTTTGATTATTTTACAGTTATTAATTAATTCTTACGATCTCACAAATATTAACTAAAATATGAACTTAGTAAAATCTTTATTTTCTTACGAAAAAACTCTGTATTTTGGTAGGCTTAAATAGGGAAGTTGCGATTAGGTTTTAAATATAATACGCAGAGACCCTTGAGAATTTTTGGCCCTTGGGACTTATCTAATACTCGTAGGAAATGGGACCCTCATTCGAACATATAGCTGTAGTTGGGAGAGGGAAGACTAACCGGTCAACAAAGGCAAGCCTGTTGTGAGATTTGCTGCACTCCTGAGATATAGCCCTACGATTTGTACTACACCGAAAGCACCTTCACCAAAAAGAAATACTGTCTTATAGGGTCTAAGATAAGATAAAATTTAAACCATTATTGTACAAAGTTATTATATAACATTTAGATACACTGAGTATTGAAATATAACATTTTGTGGCCTCTGTACTAACTTCGTCCCTGATTACTTGAAATAGCATTACAGTATAAAGTGTAACTAAATTAACAAAAAACATAGCTGTAGATGACGACAGCAACCAAACGATTTATGGAACAGATACTATGAACAGTTAGCAATAACCTTTTCAAGTGTTCACCAAGAAATTTCATCATTTTGGATACAAATCTTAGTGTAACAGTACGTAGTCGTAAGTAGTACATAAATTATCCATGAAAAGCTATTCCTGGTGATTTCTTGTTTACCACTCTATGTTTTGTTTGAATAATTGAACTATTTACAAATTTTTATACTACTTTTGTTACATTTTACAATAATTTTATGTAATATTTTCACTTCGATACATAAATCTATGATTCAAAGATGACAGCGACGGTTGACATTAGTAGACAAATTGGCTACACGCTGGTTGCTGTCAAAGTGTGAGTTCGATGTAGCTACACAGAAATAATAAAGATAGCTTTATACAACAAATGGCAAGAGTGAAGGGAGCAAGCAATAATAATTGCTCTGTGGTAGCAACTATAACGACATATTCTTTTCAAACTGAACAACTAACAATGGAAAAGAGTACTAAGTTGTACCTCTGAATCGTCAATATCAATTTGAGAATATTAAACAGACAATGATTAAAAAAAACAGGGGTAGTCCATTAAATCTACAGAACACAATTGTAATTGCTCGAATTTGGAATCCTCGTTAATAATTCTAAGTTTTTACAACCACTCCATTGCTTGCAAGGTGGGGAGGGGACTGATGCGAACCTCCTTCATTTATCACGAATTGATCCATCTCACAACTTTCAACTGTCACTTGTGAACTTTTTCGTTTAGCAAATCGCGGCGTTGTGACGACGAAATGTCATTACCGAAATTCGTCTTAAAATAACAGAAGAGTAAAGGGGAGAAGGGCGTTTGGGGAAGAGGGTGAAGGGTGCGAATATCGTTCGGTAATTGCCTGTCAATAAAGTGCTTAGTGATGCCGTATTAGTCCTGCTGAGCTGTCCGTGCGTTGTGCTGAGACTGAAACTGACAAGTTGCGATTAGGTTTTCTAGTGCACTATAATTATGTGTATATATTATACATGACTGCCTCGGTGGCGCAGTGGTAGTGTATGCGACTGCCACGACTGAGGTCCAGGATTCGATTCCCGGGTCGATAAAAATATTTGTGTGATCCACAAATGTTTTTTTTTTATTTTGGGATTTTCTATGTATAATATGTATAAATTTAGAAATATATAAGTATGTTTATCAGTCGTCTAGATCCCATAATACAAGTTTATATTAGCATACTTTGGGCTAGACGGCGCTGTGTGAAAAAAAATGTCGCACAATATTTAATTTTATATTTGTCTCCGTTTTAACTCCACTGGTACGGGAAAAATGCAATTGATGTCCGACCGTCCGTCCGTCCATTCAGTCTACAGGTCGCATATTTCATCAGATTTGCATGCAACTTAGCATGGACAATCCTTGATGTAGACAACAACTTTTAGCGAGGGGGTTTTTCGATCGGGGGGGATATGTAGGCAGGGAAGGGACCGCTCAGAACGTAAAAAAGAAATGTTAATTTTTTTTTATAAAGTTAAAAATAAAATATTACTCCGAAGTCTACGGTTCTCAGAATTATCAGTATCTAATTAATGTGCATTTATGTCGAAATTTATACTATATAAATTTGTTTGGTTTAAAGTTGTTTGATTTTCTTTTAGGTAAAGGTAAATGCAGACAATAAGCAATTTTAAGAAAATGGTTAATGATCACTATTTATCTGTCTAGACTATGCAAATATGTATGCATGTATGTATATATATCTGTATATATAGTGTATACTTTTTTTTTAAATAATATTACTCTATATTTATATATTTATAAATAGAAGCGCTCGTGGCCCCGCGGTCTTAGTGTTCGGTAAACGATCACTGAGGTACGCAACTTTCACTATGGCTGGTCGTCGGATGGGTGACCACTTTGTGGCATTTACATTTGCGAGCGTTTCCGTGCTTCGGAAGGCACGTTAAGCCGTTAGTCCCGGTTGCCAGTAAAATAGCAATTTTTTAGCCTGGTTGAAGGCCTTATAGGCGGCTTAAAATTTTTAACAGCAGGTAGCCATATCCTGCGTATGTCTATTTCAACACGGCAATGGGCTCACCACCTATAACGTGGGACAGGAATCCACACGGTGAAAAGTGGGTATTTAATATGCCTCTGCCACCCCTTCGGGGATAAGGCGTGATGGATATTTATTTATTTATTTATATATTTATGTATCGCAATTATTTGTATCTTTAGTTTTAGGATATTGGCGATAGAAGTACGCCAAACAACTACCACTTATTACTTTCAACCAACTTTCTCCATCCAAAGGCTGCCTGGTAGACATCGCTTTTAGCGATACGGCCGCCCATTGTACTGCTAATCATACGGAATGTATTTATACTAATTTTAATTCCCTTGGCGTACAATAAACAGTAAAATAAATAAATAATGTTATTCTAAATAGAAAACAGGTGTAAGGGGCCCTACCAAGATCTTCGGGGCCCAATTCAACCTCCCGTGCTAGTGCGTGCACCTGCTGACTAACGGACGAGGCACTGGCGCTGGCTTTTCCCTCTGGGGTTGGGAGGTCTGAGGGCGTCGCTCCCATAAAAGCCACCCGCCGAAAAAAAAAAAAAAAAATGGACAGTCAGAAAAGGAATGCTGCTAGGGATAGGGAGCCCCGCCCGACTCCTGTGGCAAGTGGGCTAGGGCTGCCGTGTGTCGGGCTAAAGAAGTTAGCCCCAACCCGAATCCGCTTCGCATCTTGGAACATTGGCACGCTGACTGGGCGTGCGGTAGAGTTGGCCGAAGTACTCTCCAGGCGGAGGGTGGACGTGGCGTTCCTGCAGGAGACTCGGTGGAAGGGCAACAGAGCCCGGCCCTTGCAGAACGGCTACAAGCTATATTACACGGGTGCGCCTGGTGGGGAGAACGGGGTGGCCGTTGTGCTCTCCGAGGGGCTGCAGAGTGGCATCTTGGAGGTGAAACGCTGTAGCGACCGGCTTATGATCGTGAGGGTGCTTATCGATGGGATTATTACCCACCTGATAAGTGCCTACGCGCCACAGGCCGGTTGTAGCGACACCGATAAGATGTCGTTTTGGGGTCAACTCGAGGGAGTGCTTCGGAGCATTCCGTTGTCACAGGAATCGTTTTGGGCGGCGACCTAAACGGTCATGTGGGTGAGAGGTGTGAGGAGTTTGAGCGTGTTCATGGTGGTTTTGGATACGGCACCCGCAACGCTGAAGGAGAAACTATCCTCAGAACGTGTGCGGCTGCCGATCTGGCCATTGTGTACACGTATTTCAAAAAGAAATCCGAACATCTCATCACCTACAAGAGCGGGAGGCGTACAACTCAGATCGATTTCCTACTCACTAGGCGATACAGCATCGGCAAGGTGGCCAACTGCAAGGTCATACCCGGTGAGAGTCTTACTGCACAACACCGTCTCCTTGTCATGGACCTCTGCGTGAAGCCCAAAGGCAAAGGCATCGAGCGGTGCCAGCGCCGCATCAGATGGTGGCTGCTTGATGAAACTAGGTCCCAGGAGTTCGTCTCAGCTGTCGGTGACAAGTGCACCGACACTGAAGGCGAACCAGTTCAAGACTACTGGGACAAAGTTCAGGCGGCCATCCTTGGAGCGGCGAAGGTGGTGCTCGGTGAGTCTAAGGGTGAACGCAAATGTGACAAGGTAACTTGGTGGTGGAACGACGCAGTCCAGAGGGAGACTAGGGAGAAGAAAGCCCTCTTTAAAAAGTGGCAAGCGACCGGATCTCCTGAAGACCGCGACGCGTACAGGGCTGCCAAGCGCGCCACAAAGAGAGCTGTAGCCAGAGCCAGACGTGACCACTTACAACCTCTGTATGATAAGCTGGAATCGTCTGAGGGGCAGAAGCTCATCTATAAGCTGCACAGGGTCAAAGCGGCACAGGATATATCCAAGTGTCGCTGTGTAAAAGACCCTGAGGGCAACCTGTTAAGCGAAGACCTCGCGGTAAAGGAGAGATGGCGCTCGTACTTCCACGAGCTGCTTAATAAACAGCACAAAGAGGTGCAGCCTCCGGACCTCCCTCCGAATCAGGGACTAGTGCCACCGGTAACGCCTGGAGAAGTCCTGACTGCGCTTCGCCGCATGAAGAATCGGAAAGCTGTCGGACCCGATGGAGTCCCCATCGAAGCCTGGAAGGCGATGGGTCCTCGCGGTGTGGGCATCTTAGTAAACCTTTTTAACCGCATACTCCTCAGCGGGCAGATCCCAAACCAATGGAGACTGAGTATTATTACTCCAGTCTTCAAAGGTAAGGGGTCAGTGCAGGAGTGCGGGAGCTACCGCGGTATTAAGGTGATGTCCCACACCATGAAGATCTTCGAGAGGATTATAGACTCTCAGATCCGGCAGGAGTGTACTCTCTCGGGGTGTCAATATGGGTTTCGCCCTGGTCATGGGACCACGGACCCTGTTTTTGCCCTGAGGGTTGTCGCAGAGAAATACAGGTCGAAGAACACGCCTCTGCACTGTTTGTTTCTAGATATGCAGAAGGCCTTCGACTGTGTTCCTCGTGCGATGATCTGGTGGGCACTGCGGTCCAAAGGGGTTCCAGAGGTCTATATTGACACTATCCGGGACATGTACTGTGACTCCGATTCAATGATTCGGACTGCTGTTGGCGACACGAAACCCTTCCCCATCACCGTCGGGGTACACCAGGGTTCGGTCCTTAGTCCGCTTCTGTTTAGTGTAATATTAGACGAATTGTCGGACAGCATCAGAAACCCACATGAGCAGCCTCCATGGTTGCTCATGTATGCTGACGATATTGCGCTGGCAGACGCGGACAGGGGCAGATTGGTGCGACGTGTAAAGGCGTGGAAGGATACGCTTGAGAACGGCGGTCTGAAACTAAATGTGGCGAAGACCGAGTACTTGGCACTAAACTCGACAGATCCCACATCCGTCCGCATAGGCGGTGATTTGGTCGAGCGCACGGACCAGGTTAAATACCTGGGATCTGTTTTTCACACGTCCAGTGACATCGATTGCGACATCAAGTCACGCATTGCTGCCGCGTGGGCCAAATGGCGGGAGATGACCGGTGTCATTTGTGACCCTAAAATGCCGATCCGGTTGAAGGGACAGGTCTACAAAACCATTATTAGACCTGTCCTTTTACATGGCAGTGAGACGTGGCCGATATTGGAGCGACACAAGCTGGAGCTGCGTGTCACGGAAATGAAGATGCTGCGGTGGATGTGTGGGGTCACGCGGATGGACTATAAGAAACTCTTGCATCCACGGCAGCCTTCACGTCCGTGACATTGCAGTCCGTGACAAGTTGCAAGAGTGTCGCCTTCGTTGGTATGGTCACGTCTTGCGGCAACCGCCGGGCTACGTAGGTAACAAATGTCTGGCCATGTCAGCCCCGCCGCCGGGTCCCGGTAAGAGGGGAAGACCCAAGAAGTGCTGGCTTGACGTCGTAAGGGATGACATGCGTGCCAATGGTCTCACTACAGGGGATGCCGAAGACCGTGCGAAGTGGAGGAGAAAATGTAGGAAAGCGGACCCCGGGCGTCGCGAGACGCAACTGGGACAGACGCTCGGATGATGATGATGATGCTAAATAGAAAACAATATAGTATGTCTCGTGTCATTACCCTCGAAGGCATAGGCATATTATACGCCCATATTACAGTTATATCTTGTCCTACGTAATAGGTGGTTGAGCCTATTGCCGTATTAAAACGAACAGGCGAAGGTGGTGGCTACCTGCAAGAGAGAAGGCCTTCAACTAGTTTCAATGACTATCATTTTACTGGCAGCTGGGCCTGGGATCAACTAATAAATGTACTTATTTTAGAAATCTTGATAAAATGAAAATGCAACAAACGGACACTTGTCCATGGACCCTATAGTAAGATACTTTTGTATCTAATCCCTACCTTTCCTGTTAATAAGAACAGAAGCCCAGGGAATATGGCTAGGAAAACCAGTTTACTTTTTCGCTAATAATGATAAACCTAAGACTTTGACCATTTTCCATCAAAACATAGCCGGACTGCTTAGTAAATTAGAAAAATTGGAGATATGTGTTGATAACTTTTTAGAGAAAAACATTGACTTAGACATTATTTGTTTATCGTAAACTTTTATAAAATCGGGTTTTCAAACAAATGTTTACCTGAATGGCTTTGTACTAGCTAGTTCTTATAACCGCAAAACTATGAAACGGGGAGGTGTATGTATTCTTGTAAAGAGAACAATTGAAACTCAAATTATAGACATGTGTAATATTTACTCAATAGATAGCGCCTTTGAGGCCTGTGGTGTACAAATTCCATCACTTAACTGTATTGTATTATGTTTGTACAGAACCCCAGATAGTGACGCTAACATCTTTTTAAATAACCTTGACATTTTATTATAAAAACTCATGACAAAAAACAAAACAAAAATAATCATCGCCGGTGATTTTAATATTAATACATTAAAGACAGGAAAAATAACTTCACGCTACAACAGAGGTTCCCAAACTTATTTTGTCTACTGCCCACTTTGAGACTAAATAAATTTTTATCGCCCCTATTTTTTCACCTACTTAAAAACCACTATAACTTCAAATTCAATTAATTAATTGTTGTTAGCTTTATTAGCGGAGATTAAACATTCATTCTAAAATAGACTTTTACTATAATCCGCAAGAGTTAACTTGAGACCTGAGCACAGTAGGTAGTACATAACGACGCTCAGGTCTCAAGTTAACTCTTACGGGCTACACCTGCCAATGAGAATGATTATTGAAATGTAACTTTATAGTATTCAGACAGAGTATCTTTTATTCAAAATAAAACAAACATAATCGATTCTTATATAAAAACTAATGTGAAGCATGAATCTGAGGCTGTTTAATAAGTTTGTTGATATCAGGTTCCAATTTACTGAAGAACAGCCGCAAATCGCCACGTTCGGTAACATGCAAACGATTTCTCTTTTTAGTAAGCAGCGTTGCCACAGCACTAAATCCACGTTCACACAAATATGACGATGGGAATGCTATCAAGAATCGTTGAACGATTGACCACAATCTAGGGTACAATTGCGGGATCGGTTTTTGTAGCCAAAATTCTTGATAGCCATTTTTGAACTTGATTTTTATTTCCTCGTTTGTTGTCAATTCTATAAGTTCTTCTTCCAGCTGAGGTGAGATTGCTGTGTTGACATTTGAAAACGGATTTAACACCCAGCCTGGTATTTCCAAGTTCAAAATGTCCTGGTATCGTTCGGAGAAGTCAATGTGGAGGTTTTCCAAATGTTGGCAGTAGGCAAACAAGTCGTCGTTACTGCAGGATACTGATAAATTCGGAAAATTGTGAAACTCACGTCTGCCCATATTCTTTTTGTGTAGAAGCAGTTTGGCTGCGAAAGCAGCAACGACATTTTTTGTTTTAATTAAATTTAGTTCATCGCCTTGCAGTTGGAGATTCATGTCGTTGAACAATTTATACAGGTCTGTCATGTAAGCCATATCATTTTTTGATGTAATGAGCTTGTTGCGCAATTCTGTATCTTTAGTTTCCAAGAACTCTATCACAGAGTCAAACTGGTTGTAAAATCGAGTCAGACAATTGCCTCTTGATAGCCAACGAACCTCAGTATGAAGCAACAAACGGTTGAAATCTTCGTCATTAGTAATACAAAGCTGATGAAATAATCTATCATTTAAAGAGCTGGTACGGATTTTATTGACTGTTTTGATGACATATTGCAGTGATTGAAATAGTCGTTCAGTTAAGTTTCTAGCAACCAAATGTTGTCTATGAATAACGCAATGTACAGCAAGTACATCTGAAATTTTACTTTTTAAGTACGCTATGAAGCCTTTATTGCACCCTGTCATAGCCGGAACGCCATCCGTAGCAACTGATATAATATTTTTCAAGGGAATCTCTTTCTTATCACAAAACTTTTCCAATGTATTGAATATGGTTTCGCCTTTTGTATCGGTCTCTAAATTTCCAGCAAACAATAGTTCTTCCCATTTTTTCTCATGTTTAATAAACCTCACTTAAGACAGCAACAATGCTTCATTAGTAGGTAAAGTGGACTCATCGAGCTGAATTGAGAATTGACTAGTCTTCAGATGATTGCACAATGATCCTTCAATGTTTTCAGCCATTTCATCAATTCGTCTTTGCACAGAATTATTACTCAAAGGAATTTTTCGGATAATATCTGCGGCCGGTTTATGAAGCACAGTAGTTATTACTTCCTTTATTGCTGGCAAAATTTACTCTTCTCCGATGTTGTGTGGTTTGCCTTTTTGAGCAATTAACAAAGAGATATTGTACGAAGCTCGAAGTCCGTCGTCATCTTGCTTAGCAGCTGCCGAAAATAATTTTGCTACACTTGGCTGAGAATTATGCTTCATCTCTAGGTCTTGAAAATATGCTACATTCTTGTCTTTCTTATCTGGGTGCATTTTATTCAAATGATCTTGCAGTCTTGAAGGCTTCATTGCTTCATTCGAAAATGTTTTTAGACAAAGAAGGCACTGAGGCGACGATGGGTTTGTGGGATTTTCAATGAATCTGAATTTAATATATTCCACAGAGTATTGCCGTCTCTTGTTTTTTACTTCCGACATTGTTTTGTTTTAAGAAATACGTAAGTAAGTGTTGAACTTAAGTTATTAAAATAAATATCCATCACGCCTTATCCCCGAAGGGGTGGCAGAGGCATATTATATGCCCACTTTTCACCGTGTGGATTCCTGTCCCACGTAATAGGTGGTGAGCCCATTGCCGTGTTGAAATAGACAGACGCAGGTTGTGGCTACCTGCTGTTGAAATTTTTAAGCCGCCCATAAGGCCTTCAACCAGGCTTAACGACTGCCATTTTACTGGCAACCGGGACCAACGGCTTAACGTGCCTTCCGAAGCACGGAAACGCTCGCAAATGTAAATGCCACAAAGTGGTCACCCATCTGAGTACCAGCCTTAGTGAAAGTTGCGTAACTCAGTGATCGTTTACAGAACACTGAGACCGCGGGGCCACGAGCGCTTCAAGTTCAACTTAAGTTATTAATAACTTAAAATAACTATTACGCGCGAAACCGCAAATGAAAATAAAATAAATATTCCGTTGTTTATATAGAATTGCATAAGCAGCACGCACCGACAGGAATAAGACAAACATGCATTAACTCGTTTATCTCATTCGACACTCAATTGTACTCAACAAGTAAGAACAAGTATTCTATGAATGAAAGCCGATTGATACAGGAATGCACAAATCGGGTTATTTAACAAAAACTTGTTAAAACATGATTGCCCGCGGTCTATTATCTACGAAAATTACCTATCTAGGAATACTAATAACTATTAAAATGCGAAAATGTGTCTATTGCCTTTTTATTTGTTTGTTTGTGTCTACTTTCATTTCGAAACGGAGCGACCGATTGACATGATTTTTCTTCTATTTATTGAATAAAACAGGACAGATACATGAACTATGCGGAGAGAAATATCGAACCAAGTTTGAGCAATCTCTTAATTAATATTAGTTGATGTTCACAAGTTGTAGCCGAGAGTTGAGAGCTCTGTCGGTCCTCCTAGCTAGATGAAATTACAAATCGCCCCCCGAAGCCTACACAACGCCCCCATTTTTTTTCTGGGTCTCTTACCGCTCCCCTTTAGGCCTGCAGCGCCCACAAGGGGGCGTTATCGCCCACTTTGGGAAACGTTGCTCTACAATGACCTAATTGCGAATTATGCACTTAGATTTACACATCACCGAGCCTACCCGACTTAAAACATGTATAGATCATATAGCCAGCAATTTTACCTGCGTTAAAGGTGAAATACATAACTTGTATCTTTCGGATCATAATACTGGTCAAACAATAACATTTCCTGTTACTAAAAAACCAGTCAGTTTAAATTATTGGAATATTAAAAAAAGAAATTTTATTCCAACTAACATTCATAGATTTATGGATTGTCTTTCGGCCTTGTCTTGGTCTGGTGTTGTAAATAAAAGTAATATGAATGAAGCTTTCAACGAATTTCATGATATGTTTTGCCTGCTATATAATTTATGTTTCCCCATTAAGAAACGGAAGGTTTGCAGTATTTTCGGTACACCTAAGTGGATAACGAAGGGTATTAGAAATTCCGCAAAGACAAAACGGGAGTTACGATACCGATACTACAAACAAAAGACCATAGAAGGTAAGATACAGTTTAAAAAATACGCAGCAATATTAAAACATTGTATAATTAAGGCTAAACTAAATACTAATTATAAATTTGTTAACACATTAAGAAATAAATGTAAAGCGACGTGGCAGGTTATCAAGAACAAAGTCGATTGCGCCCAGTCATACGATAACATAGACGAAATTTAATATAATACTAATATTATTAGGGATCCACAAAAAATAGACGAAATCTTTAATGATTTCTTCATTTATTTAACTAATAAGGTGAACACAATAAAGATTAACCCTGAAAAGGTAAAACTACCAACCACTTGCTGTAGTCTCAGTTTGAAACCTGTGACGGATATGGAAGTTATACGCACTGTAATGTCTCTAAACAACACAAAATCGGTTGGATTTGATAGAGTCCTGAAATTCATTTTAAAACATTGTGTAGACATTATTTGTCCTGTATTAAAGCATGTTCTAAATCTTTCTTTAATGGAGGGAGTTTATCCTGATAGGCTAAAGCTATCTTTAGTCAAACCATTGCATAAAAAGAAGAGTAAGAAAGACGTAAACAACTACAGACCCATTACACTAATATCCATTTTTGCAAAAGTATTTGAAAAGATAATGCACACACGGGTAAGTGATATACTGAACAAATTTAAAATAATTAAAGACGAGCAACACGCATTCCAAAAGAAGAAATCGACGACTTTAGCAGCTTACATGATTTAAAATGTAGTGGACTATATTGACAAACGCATACCTGTCTGTGTAGTCTTTTTTGATATGAGTAAGGCATTTGATTTTGTGGACCACAATCTTTTAATAAAAAAATCTCTCACACATCAAAGCATCGTGCAATTAAGTGCGGTGTACCGCAAGGCAGCATACTTGGGCCGCTTTTATTTCTGATTTATATTAATGATTTGCCTACCGTCATTGGAAACCAGTGTATTTTATTTGCCGATGATATTTCGGTCATAATTGCTAACAATAATTAGGATGACAATTAAGAAGACATTCTGAATAATCAAATTGAATTAGTATTAAAATGCAAATCCATCAAGCAAAATATATCCAATTTAATAATTACAATAATAGAAATAATGATAATGATTATACATTGACATGTTGTAGCGAAATTATAGAACTCGTAGATGATACAATATTTTTAGGTATTGCGATTGAGAAACATTGCAACTGGAGAGCGCATGTAGAAAGAATTTGAAAAAAAAACTAAATCAATTTGTCTATGCGATCAAGAAGCTCAGGAATATTTCGGGTCAAAAGACAGCATTGACCGCATATCATGGGTATGTGGCCTCAATCTTGAGATATGGACTTATTCTTTGGAGCAACGCTACTGATATAAAGGCAGCATTCATTATTCAAAAGAAAAGTATAAGAGCTGTTTGTGGTGTTAATCTGCGGGCATCATGCAAACCTCTATTTAGGAGGCTCAACGTACTAACACTAACCGGAATGTATATATTCCAAATTGGCTGTTTTGTAAGGGAAAACGATACACTCTTTGAAGCGTTAAGTGATAATGTAAACTCTAGGCTGTAATACAGAGATCCACCAAGGTTAATTCTTCCTCGGCGAAATACTTCTCTCTGCCAGAAAAACTGTTTCATTATGTTAATAAAAATATTTTATAAGTTACCTAAGCAAATAAGAGAATTACCTACGCGGTAATTTAAATCGACACTGTACAGGTGGCTCTTAGATAAGGGTTTTTATAGCGTGAAGGAATTTATAGAGACTTAATAGACTAAATTTAATTATCTTGACATTGTACATTTATATATTGTAATAGTATTGACATATAATTTAATAGAGATAGATATAAGTTTTATAAATTTTTGCATGTTGGACATATTTCCGACGAGGTATGTGAGACACATCAGAAATACTATTGTACCAACTTATCATAACATACTGAAAGCAAATAAATTTCATTTCATTTCATTTCTAGTATTATTAAAGGTTGCCTGTAAGAAATTGCACTTAGCGATAAGGGCGCCCATTGTACATTTCAAAATCTGTATTCCATATACTTCTCAATATTAATAGTTGGTGTACAGTAAAGTATATTTCTATTCTATTCTAATATTATAAATGTAAATGTAAGTTTGTTTGTTACGCTTTCACGCGAAATCTACTTAACCGATCATCATGAAACTTTGTACACATATTCTTGGAGGTATTATTATTGACACAGAGGCTGTGGCGCAGTGGAAGTGTATCCGAATGCTACGCAAGAGGTCGTGGGTTTGATTCCCACCCAGGATAAAACTTTGTGTGATGAGCACGATGGTTTATTCTGTGTCTGGGTGTTATTTATCTATAATATGTATGTATTTAGAAATATATAAGTATGTTTATCAGTTATCTGGTTACCATAGTACAAGCTCTGCTTAGATGGCGTTGTGTGAGTTGTCCCAACGATATTTGTCATTATTATTATTAGATAGGATACTTTATATTGCAAATTTTTTTTTACGAAATGTAAGAAATATTTGTCAAAATAGCTCAAAATCTAAGTAGGTAGCTAGATTTTGAGATTTTTTGACATTGCGCATAAGCCATCTAACATTCCAGTAATAAAAAACCACGCGAGCGCAGCTTTGGGCCAAAGCTAGTAGGTATATAATTTTACTTTATTTTAGTTAGTATGGAGAGCTTTTAAAATATTTCGCGTATAAGATACAATTCCATATCAAACTATACAATCAGATCGTTATGTTTGTACTAGAATAGTCTTAATATTAAAGAACAACAGCTAATACTTAAAGCATTATACGGCTGTGAAAAGTAGACACTAGCGTAGCTTTTGAAATTACCAACGTGTAGCGCCGGATGAAGAGAATTAACTGTTTCGTTAGCTCCACGGAGCACTTCCGCATATCTTTTCTTTGCAATTTCAAAAAGGCTTGGTTTATTAATATTGCACGTGTTTCGCTCCTTGTATAAAGATACATACATATTGTCACGCCTTTATCCCCGAAGGGGTAGGCAGAGGCATATCATACACCCACATTTCACCGTATGCTTTTTTGTCCCACGTAACAGGTGGTGAGTCCATTGCCGTGTTGAAATGGACAGGCGCTGGCTGTGGTGACCTTCTGTTGAATTTTTTTAAGCCGCCCAGAATGCCTTTAACCTGGCTTAACGACTGCTATTTTACTGGCAACCGGGACCAATGGCTTAACGTGCCTTTCGAAGCACGGAAACGCTCGCAAATCTAAATTCCACGAAGTGGTCACCCATCCAAGAACTACTTATAGCGAATGTTGCTTAACGCAGTGATCATTTACAGAACACTGAGACAGCGGGGTCACGAGCGCTTCTATAATGCGCTTGCATAAACATGTGTCCTTTCAAGGAAATATGTTTTATTTAGCTTCATGTACAAGATGTTGCTACAAACTGAAAATTAGGTTCAGTGAAGTCGCAGATAAATGAAATAAAAATCACTATAAACAATGAAAAAATCTAAAAGATAAATACACGGCAATAGGCTCATCACCGCCTGCTACGAGGGACAAAAATGCATACGGTGAAACGTGGGCGTATAGTGTGCCTATTCCTTCGGGGATAAAGGCGTGACAATATGTATGTATGAATTTGGTTAAATAATTAATATCGTGGCGCCAAACGCAATAGAGCGTTCTTGAGCGTTCTCGAGTGTTTCTTGAGTATTGATAAACGTTCTGGAATACGGCCCTAAGAATCCTATATCGCGCTATGAAAGTTCTCGCGCTAATAATACATCTGCCCAACATCAACCATTGGGCCGTGGTTTGCCAGTCGTGTTTACTTTGCATAGTCAGAGGATCGTCTCCACTCGTTCCTCCATATTGGCTACCCCGACTTAATTGGAAGTGATGTGACGACCAATTATGTACCTACATATGTACATACATACATTTTGTCACGCCTTTTTCCCCGAAGGGGTTGGCAGAGGCAGGACGCCAACATTTCACCATATGCGTTTTTATTACTAAGTAAATGGTTGTGTACTCACGTGTAAATTTCGGGATCGCCCGACTAGAGTCGGACCAAACGGAGGTCCTTCTTTAAGAGAGGCGTCAAGCCACGTTGGAAGTTGTGTTGGTACACAGTTACCAAATCCCCGAAGAGGTGGCAAAAGTATATTATACGCCCATATTTCAAAGTAAGTATTTTTGTCCCACGTAACAGTTGCTGACCCCATTGGCGTGTAAAAATGGACTAATATAAAAAAAATGAAGGATTCTTATGTATGATATTCAAAAATTCTATTAGATTTCAGTAGTCCATTTATTGAAGAAGGCCAAGAAGAGCAAGAATGGGTAAAATATATTCCATTTGAGAGCTTCCGTTGCGTGCGTTTGCAAATGGTTAAAGTTACGTAACAATTGTATATGACGAAATTATTCCTCTCAAAAGTTTAAATGGTAATTCTGCAATAGCATCTGTCTATCGTTTAGGTTGACTCACTATTAGCTTTGTAATAAATAATAAATATGTTCTAAAATAATGCAATATTAGTTCTTATACCTACTCTATCCTAATGTACCCAAATTTTACCGAATTATATTTTATATTTATATTTATTAAAAGTTGAAGAGTTTGTTTGTGTGCTTATTTATTAGAACACGATGATATAATTTATTAATTCCAGTACAAAATGATATCATCACGTTTCAAATTTAAGTAGTAGATCATACAGATTGGGCTAAGGTATGCAGTGCTTATTTGCTTGTATGAAGCGTACGCGCCTGGGTACTGGTTGAATTACAAAAAATCTTTTGAAGTTCGATTCCCATTGTTCGAGTCCTATTATTGAAGAAAGGTATATAATCACACTGCGACGAATAGAAGCAGAGCTATTCTAGAATAGGTTCTCATTTAAATAAAATCAAATTTGTTCTTAAATATGTAATGTAAAATCATTTTTTTATTCCGATCAGACATAAGGGCAAGTTTGATCAGAATTAAAAATTATTGCAGCATTTTAAATTCAATGATGTTTATTGAATAACAGTTAACAGTTGCAGTAACAATCTCTTTAACCTCCTCTCTCTCATATAATATATAACGTAAACGAATTTGTACGGGTTAGGTAGTAACAATATTATATTAGGTTGGGGAAAAAGTCTTTTCGCATTCAGTATGTAAATACTTGTAATAAAAAATCTTTGGTTGTACTATTTTTATCTGGCTGATTTCGATAACATTAAAAAGGTTACATTTTAAAAAAAGAAACAAATTAGTAATAATTAGTAACCCGCTATTTATCATTTGTGTTTCTTTCTGTCAAAATGAGTGAATCTAATGAAGAAATTCGATACATTTGAAAGTTTTATTACAAAAACGCCAAAAATGCAAAACAAGCCGCGAAAAAATTTGTGACGTTTATGAACCTAATGCAGTGTCAGCAAGAGTAGCACAAAACTGGTTTAAGCGTTTTCAATCCGGGAATTTTGATGTTAAAGATGCACCTTGCTCTGGTCGCCCTGTTACAGATAAAATTGACGCAATTTTTGAAAAAGTCGAGCAAAATCGGCGTATCAGTGGTTACTGAAGAACTGGGGATTGACCACAAAACAGTTTTGACCCATTTTAAAAAAGCTGGGTTTACAAAAAAGCTCGATATTTGGGTGTCACACGAGCTCACTAAAAGAAACCAAATGAACCGTGTACTCATTTGCGATTCTCTATTGAGACGTAATGAAACTGAACCGTTTTTAAAGATAAAAATTCGCTTAAAGACTTTAGACTTCTTTATTAACGATTCAGCGGTAAATCTTTACGCACCGTAGGACCTACACCAACGCCCTGAAATCCTCTGTGATATTATCCTGCTGGCACAAATCCGGCAAATATCAATGAATTTGCGCTAAGGTTCAGGGAGATAACTGGTGATGGAAAGTGGATCACGTACGGCAAGAACGTGCGAAAAAGGTCGTGGTCAAAAGGTTGGTCATGCTTCACAGACTGTGTCAAAACTCCGGTTAACTCGCAATAAGGTGATGCTGTGTGTATGGTGGGATTGGAAGGGCATTGTTCATTATGAGCTTTTATCGCCGGGCAGTACCATCGATTTGGATCTTTACTGCCAATAACTGATGAGATTAGCAAGAAATTGAGAGAAAGCGGCCGGAATTGATCAATAGAAAGGGTGTGGTCTTTCAACGCGATAACGCTAGACCACACATATCTTTAACCACTCAGCAAAAAATAAAGAGAGTTTGCCTGGAAAGTGTTAATGCACCCGCCATATAGCCCTGACCTTGCACCTTCAGATTTCCACCTGTATCGATCTCTTCAGAATTCTTTAGGCAGTGTCAGGTTAACATCAAGAGAGGACTGCCAAAACTACTTGTCACGTTTTTTTTATCAGAAGTCCAAAAATGGGATCATGTCACTACCTTCAAGATGGCAAAAAGTCGTTGAGTAAAATGGTACATACTCGTATATATTAAAAATAAATGTAAATTAACTTTGAAAAAAAATGTCTAGAGTTTTTATGTAAAATGCGAAGAAACTTTTTTCCCCCACCTATTACACAGAGAACAACAAAATCAACAAAAATACAACATAAATTATTGATTTGGGTTGACCATGGGTCAAAACATGCTGATGTCAAGATTTTAATTTTAGGTATTAACATATAATTTACTAGCTCATCCCCGCGGCTTTGCCCTTGACATATTCCCTTCGAATCCCCATCGCATCGCATCGCATCGTAACCCATTTAATCTAGTCGTTTATTACTTCATACATTATTTTATATTATTTCATACATTATTGCATATGCATGCAATAATGTATGAAAATTCGCTTAATTTGTTGACATTTATGATTACAGCTCCGTTCTGCAGTAGTAGTAGCGTGATGATATACCTATTGCCTTCCTCGATAAATGGGCTATCAAACACATAAAGACTTTTTCAATTAGAACCAGTCATTCCTGAGTTTAGCGCGTTCAACCAAATAAAACAAAAAAGCTCCTCAGCTTTAAAATCTTAGTATAGGTTTTGCCACAGAATTAGTTTCAGATTTTGATAGCTTTTTCTAACATTGTAAAGTTTCAAAATCCTTAAACGTCAAGGAACCAAAATTGCTGTCAATTTTCCAATAATATACGAAGCATTTATAAAAAGACGCGATAATACTGGTTTAAATTTGCACGGGACAGAAATAAATGTAAAGTAATTGAGGAGGTCTTTACCCTGTAAAAGGGGTAACTTCCTTGAATTAGTAGATCATTGTCAAAAAAATCTGTTGTAGGTACTATTACCATTGTCATTAACACAAGTGTACTTTAAGCGTTGGTTCTTAAGTATAGAATTTTTTTTTTGATTATAATAATTCTCTTTATATCCGTACCAAAAGTTATTTTTTGGTACAGGAAATAAAGAGGAGTTATTATTATGTAGTCGTTGACATTTGCTCAAAAGTTAGACTTCTAAATTAACGATTCAGCGGTAAATCTTTACGCACCGTAGGACCTACACCAACGCCCTGAAATCCTCTGTGATATTATCCTGCTGGCACAAATCCGGCAAATATCAATGAATTTGCGCTAAGGTTCAGGGAGATATGGTATATAACTACTGGTATCTGCTCATTAGTTCCATTGATGGGTCCAATAAGATTCTAAATTTTCCATAGCTACGGAGTCATGGAAAATTTAGAATCTTATATTTAGAATCACCATGTGGTAGGTCTAATAGGATCTATAAATTTCAATGGTTTCATTTAGATGGTGGAGTAAATAATCTAAATTAATCAATATTCTATAGGATGTAATATTATATTTTTTTTTTGACCGCTAAGAACCTTGAACGATGCAAATACAGAAATCTTGCTGGCACTTATGTATGTAAACCGTTTGCGGTTGAAAGTCTCGGTCCGTGGGGTCTTGGTGCAACGCTTTTTTTTACAGAACTTTACCAAAGCTTTATCACAGGATCTCGAGCAGTTGGTTTGTAATTGGGCCAGAGGCTCAGCATTGTCATTCAAATACTGCGATAGTCCAATTGTTTCTCAAGAAATCACCAGCAATACCGACATAATGTTGGTATATTTCCAGAGTTTGATGTCTATCGAGTGCGGACCTCATTAATTACCAACTCACAAAATATTTGCGGTGAACAGCCCTTCGTTACTTTTATCAATGTTGGCAATTCAATGATAACCCTAACCTAATTAACCCTAGAAATTTAACGTAAACGCAATTATTTTTTCTGACTAAGTAGTAATTAAGATATTTTTTAAAATTTCTGTAAACAAACTCAAAAGAGTTATATTGGTTCAAACTCAAATATTTTTTGTAATGGATGCTACTTAGCATTTACCAACCTTTGTAGCAAAAGCCTAAAACAACCTACCTAATCCGTACATTTAGCGTTTAGTGTGGTTTAATCAACATAGAGTTCCTCAGTAACATTTACTTCTCTATCTAAAATTTAATACCAAAACCTACTTACCTATATATCAAATTATTATAGTAAGCGTCTGAGGGAAGAAACTGGCGATCCTCGTGCAGGTAGTTTTCTCGCGCAAAGGCTTTCCATAGCTATTCAGCGTGGGAATGCTGCCTGCGTCATGGGTACCCTACCGAGGGGACCCAGTCTAAATTATAATAAATAGGTTAGGTGGTTTTTTTTTTTATTTAGATATAGTTTTAATTGTTTTTTTTACTAAGATTAATGTTAAATCATATTATTAATAAATTTTGCTATTAAAAAAAAAAAAAAATTATTATACAGAATTAAAGTGTAGATAATATCAACTTAATTAATAAATAATTTATATTTTATATGCACCCCTCCGGATTTACAAATTGAGATTGAATTAAAATCTCGTTGATTTGCTACGAGAGTCTACGAGAGCTACGAAACTTACTCATTATGTGGTATGTCCTCGAGCTGATTGGCAAGCACTGCAGCCGCGAGCAGTACGAGCAGGCCGATCGGCCTCTGCAGCGACATGCTGCTTGTCATCACCATTTCACTCCCCACATGACCAGGACACACGACAACCGAAACAGCACGCACTCGCCTACACACAACAACACACCGTTCGCACTACACTCTCCCGACAGTCACCAAGGGTACGTTTGTGCATGAGTCATCGAGTGGTCGTGAATCTCAGGTTAGGCCCGAGCCGGTGTCGGAGCGAGCGGGCCGCAGGGCGAGGACAGAGCGTATCGCGCGCCAACTCTATCGGCGCAAATCCCCTACCCCGCGGGTTTTCCGCGCACCCCCGCAGCCGCAGTGACGCTGCGCGCGAATCATACGCCCAATAACGCAACGGGCTACTACTTATTACTGAGATTTATTTGCTCATATGTAGGGTTGATGGTCAGCGACCGGTGGGAACACTTCCGTCCCGCCGTGCGAAAACATCCGGTGTAGTTCTACGTCAGTTTCTACGTTATGGTGAAAGCAATTGATTGGGGTTGACAGTGGGTCAAAAGATGATGGTGATGGTGATAGTGGGGAGCACTTGGAGGCATCTGGCAGTTCGGCGGGTTCACTGACAAACCGCCACGCACATGCGTGGGCAAGTCGCCAGGAAATCCTTTATTGATTCCCGCGCTCCCGCTTTCTAAGGAATGTCGCAGGCGTTGTTACCGCCAAAATTTCAACCTCCCACTATTATAATTTGGTCTAAGCGGATCACGTGCGCTTGGCGGATTGCTCTCGTTACACCAAAAGAATTTAGAGATTTTCCTCAAATTCAAAGATACGGGAAGGCATAAAATTTAACGTGAGCTTTTGCAGAGATGGGTACAAATATTATTGCAACATAAATTTTTATGTATGCTTTATGGAATTCATTTCTGTGGAGGATAACGTTTATGTACAGATTTAATTGTATAGATTATTTAATATAAATTTATGTATGTAGACTTATTCATTACCGTTAAAGTTTAATAATACGAACTAATTAAATAAATGTAATATTATAATATACAATACATCGTATTTAGCAAACTTACTATAATTGATTTTTACTGTTCTTGCCTGTGAACAAGCCATGCAGCGCCGCCGCACAATGCGAGCCAAAAGACACATCAGTTGTGAACAATTACTTAATGTGAAGAAAAGGCAATCTCCTGTTGTTCTCATACATACATATTGTCACGCCTTTATCGCCGAAGGGGTTGGCAGAGGCAATACGCCCATATTTCACCGTATGCATTTTTGTCCCACGTAACAGGTGGTGATCCTATTGCCGTGTTGAAATGGACAAGCGCAGGCTGTGGCGACCTGCTGTTGATATTTTTCAAGACGCCCATAGGCGGGCCTTTAACTTGGCTTAGCGACTGCCATTTCACCGGCAACCGGGACCAACAACTTAACATGCCTTCGGGGGCAATATAAATGCAACAAATCGGTCATTCATTCTAGGACCAGCGATAGCGAAAGTTGCTAAACGCAGTGATCGTTTACGGAACACTGAGTTATCAGGGCCATGAGCGCTTCTTAAGATACGCCATGTGCGCAATTGGAACGTACGACACACCTCGCGACCACGTGTCAAACTAATTTATAAAATAACTGTAGGTACGAGTATGTTCTAATCAGAATACTTTCTATATATCTTATATTATTTGAATTGAATACTTTCTATATGTCTTATATTCTACTCATCATCATCATCATCCGAGCGTCTGTCCCAGTTGCGTCTCGCGACGCCCGGGGTACGCTTTCCTACATTTTCTCCTCCACTTCGCATGGACGTCGGCATTCCCTGTAGTGAGACCATTGGCACGCATGTCATCCCTTACGACGTCAAGCCAGCACTTCTTGGGTCTTCCCCTCTTAACGGGACCCGGCGGGGCTGACATGGCCAGACATTTGTTACCTACGTAGCCCGGCGGTTGCCGCAAGACGTGACCATACCAACGAAGGCGACACTCTTGCAACTTGTCTGCAATGTCACGGACGTGAAGGCTGCCGCGGATGCGAGAGTTCCTCACGCGGTCCATCCGCGTGACTCCACATATCTACCGCAGCATCTTCATTTCCGTGACACGCAGCTCCTGCTTGTGTCGCTCCAATATCGGCCACGTCTCACTGCCATGTAAAAGGACAGGTCTAATAATGGTTTTGTAGACCTGTCCCTTCAACCGGATCGGCATTTTAGGGTCACAAATGACACCGGTCATCTCCCGCCATTTGGCCCACGCGGCAGCAATGCGTGACTTGACATCGCAATCGATGTCACGATGTCTTATATTCTACTATCCATATAATATCTTATTGTGCCTTATCTGCTAGTACTGTCAGGCTTAGAAGTACACAACAAGTTACTGGACAGATTGTTGAATGAACAGTTTATGATTTTTTGTATAAAATAGTCAAATCATGATATACTGAATACTATATTTTGATTTTAGATTAAAAAGATCAGCTATGTTACTTTCGTTGCCGACTGTATTTCATAATCTCAGCCAACTTTACGCCCACTTTACTTTACTTATGTACATAGGCCTCCCCCAAAAATCGCTGCATCATTCGGACTATTGTTCAGCCATTGTGCCGCTCGCATCAAGCAAACTCCTGCACTTCAGTCCGAGACTACCGCGACTTTAATTGGTCGTGCTAATTAGTGTCTAGCACATTAGACCTTTTAGCCTTTTTGTTACCACCTCACTAAAAAGGCAACGGGTTCAAAATTTCTTCCAAATTGAACATCTAAAATAGACTAATTTAATTTTATTTAATAAATTTATTCGGCCCTTTAGACCCACCTCAGTTTCGGAAGGCACGTTAAGCCGTTGGTCCCGGTTGCCAATAAAATGGCAGTCGTTAAGCCAACCAGCCTTATGGGCGGCTTAAAAATTTTCAACAGCAGGTCGCCGCAGCCTGCCCCTGTCCATTTCAACACAGCAATGGGCTCACCACCTGTTACGTGGGACGAAAATATATACGATGAAATGTGGGCGTTTAATATGCCTCTGCCTACCCCTTCGGGGATAAAGGCGTGACAATATGTATACATACATATTGTCACGCCTTTATCCCCGAAGTCCATCTGTCCATCTTGAGAGAGGCTTACCCATTGTACTCTTTTCGCTATGCGGCGACCAATCGAGAACGTTTTGGCCCCATCGGCCGTCGGTTCTACGAGAAATTACTCACTGCTACTAAAATGTTGGTGATCCGAGTCCCCATTTGGATTACCTAGATGAGGATTCGATCACGAAGTGACACACCGAGCATAGCCCTCTGTTGTTCTCTGGACAGCCAGCCTTTCAGTAAAGACCACTGCTAGTAACACTAGCAGTGCATATATTTTTGATAGATTGCAGTGGCAATTCGTCAAAAAAATTGTTACAATCTTCGTTTTAGTTCATTTTATGAGGAACAGAACCTCGTAAAATAAACTGAGGAAGTTTGAACAAACGTTTTTATGAGCAGGGTAACAGATTCCGATCAGGGGCCGAGTCTACTAATGACAAGTCGTTGAATAGAACTAGAATTGCTGTGTTTTAGCTGTCAAAATACTAGCGACCACTAGAGTCACGTGTTAGTAGAATTTTATAATGTAGAACGGCCGACTGATAGAAGTCCATTAGAGTGCGAAAGGCAATGAGTTAATATTGTACTTCGGGCTTTCTATTGAGCGACGTTTTCGATTCTATTCCGACACGATTGAAATAGCAGACTCGGCTGCCAGGACCAATGAAAATACGTCTCCATCGCAGCTTCTATAACTTCATGTTAGTATCATTTGGGTCTGTCCCACGTAACATGATTGCGAAAATAATGCCAGCATATAATTATGCAAATACTAGGCAAGGCTCTTATAGATGATCTGCAATAACACGAACATCAAACTACGAGAATATGGGAGCCTATAACGTGGTACTTACAACATATTTTCTCTATGTCAGCAGCTTCCTTGTATAATTGCGGACTAATGCAATGGGCGTTAGAAAATGGAGGCAATGTGACCACATTTTTAAGTTTTGCTGACATTGTGCTAATGCTTATGTTTATTTAACATTTAGCGGGACGGCGTTTCTCGGTTACGTACTAAACCCTACAGATGCAACCGCGACAAATCACTCGAATAGTGACTACCTTCTCTTCATGACTTTCCTTCTACTTCATGAGAAGCAAAGGCACAGACACGACGAATACCTACTTACTTTAGGAAATTATTGACTTTCTGGGGAGTGAAAAAAAATGCGATTTAATTTGTACAGTTTAAAAGTATTTTATTTTCTTAATACAGTCGACGCCGTTGTGTTCTCAGCATTGTAATATTACATTAACATTTCGATTGAGAGCTTTGACTGAAAATTATATTTTATAGCAATTATCTTAATGTGTTTGACCATGATAATTTTCTACAAAATAATTGTACTTGTCAATATAGATGTAATTGTATATTAATATATTGTACAAAATAATTACAAAAAATAACATAATTATTGTCTTTTAAAGTTCGACATTTATTGTTATTTTTTTTTATAGATACTCGTTGTAAACAAATGCTAAAATCAAATCAGACGTTGAATTTGTTAATTTTTAAAACCTAATACAATTAAATTACAGTACTTTTTCGTTTCAGTTACAATCTATGTTTTTCGACAATATGTCAGTTAAAATTGTATAAAAATAAACGATATGAATGTACGCAATACTCAGGGCACTGCGTACTGACATTATTCCTAAAAAACTTATAGCTATATTTACATAATACCGTTAAATTATATATAACGTATAAATTAATATATCCTACTAAGTACTTTGCACAAATTGTTACATTGTTGCCGTGTCATACATTGCTGGTTTTGTATGCTATCAATCTGCACGACACTGTGCGTTGATCTATAAAATGCAGTCTTCACAAATTACTTAAGATTACCTAAACATCACAACAATATAATTACCTTTAAAAATAACTAAGTAATCTCATAAATAACTGTCTAACCTAATGTTAACTATCTAAATAATTTGTACAATTTAATCTGAGATTACTCGCAGATCACACTGGTGAAAGGATAACATATAGACATACAAATAAATAATATTACACATAAATAATAATATTTGACCCCAGTCTTTAGGAAGTATAATGTAACAAGAGTTAGGAGACAAATGGAAATGTCTTTAAATAATAGGAACACACAAATGTGAGGACAAACGATTTACACAAACATATTTTGGTTATAACACAGTTGAGTTTGCTAGCGGCCATACTTGATACTCTTATGACTTCATTAAAAAAGTACTAGTGAGTTGCTCTACGCAATGTCCACATCGGATACTAGCTCATCCACATCTTAAACACATTACTATTTAGCCTCCACTACGTACACAGGAAGAGTTTAACTTAAAATTACAACAGAGCAGGCGATATTTATTAAACAATATTCATGTTTATTACATCGGGCAAAGAATATAAGTATACAGCCATATTGACTTTACTCAAGATTTTTTTTAAATATTTTATATAATTTGCTATGGTTATCCAATGAGTGTAATTGCGTAACCGTAACCCTTATATAAATAAGAATTTCTGAAAAAAAAATAAGTTATATAAATAAATAAATATCGTTGGGACAACTCACACAACGCCATCTGATTCCAAACTAAGCAGAGCTTGTACTATGGTAACCAGATAAGTGATAAACATATTTATATATTTTTAAATACATACATATTATAGATAAATAACACCCAGACACAGAATAAACCATCGTGCTCATCACACAAAGCTTTATGGGAGGGAATCGAACCCACGACTCTTTACGTAGCAGTCGGATACACTCCCACCGCGCTACAGAGGTAGTACTCGTAGGTAGGTATATAGTACCCCTGCATACTTATAACCTTTGCCCAACGTACATAAATACAATTACCAATTTGACACATAAACTTCAACCTATTTTAAATGGATTATACTTTTAGATTCAACATTTTTACACTATTTAAACTCGATTTTTAGCAACTACGTGTTATTAGTCGTTTTGGGAATTTCTGTAAATAAGTAGTGTTTAGATACCTCGTCAAACAGCGGCGATCATATTAGAAACATCAAACATTTATGTGAACATAATATTACATGGATACTACCAAACCTAACTATGTCAGTTGCTGAAAAGCTACCGAAATATCGAGTATAAATAAGGTAACTATGTGTGTTAAGTTAAATTCAATCCACTAGATAATGTAGGGTATATTTTTACATTCAAAGTGTGTTTAAATATACAAATAGGATGTCAAATGTGTTACATAACATTTTATGAAGCCGCTAGAACAGAAGAGCGACTTCAATATCGTCGAAGAATTCCGATGATATCACGATTGTTCAAATGTAGGTAAAACACACTCTGTATATTTCCAAATATAAATTATTAAGTTTTACTTTTTATTTTTTTCTTCCTACAGGTATATTAAAATTTATTTTTACAGGATTAAACCCCTTACCAGGAAATTACTACGTAACACCTGGTCGGTATATCAGGTAACAAAAAAGGTATATTACACAATCGCATTAAATCCTGTAAAAATAAATATAAATAATACTTATAAGTATTTATAAGTTACAAGAAAAATATTTAATATTTTTACAATGCCTGCCCTATTCTCGTAATACTGTCTTAAGGTACCTACTGAGTATAAGCGGTATTGCGAAACCTTAAAACATGTTTTACGTGCTCAGCTTATAAACAAGATTCAACTCCGTTACTTTAGGTAAAGATGTCGTCACTATGTAAAGTAAAATCAGTACAATACAAACAATATATTAAAATGCATTCATACAAGTATATCTACGATTCACAGCGCACGGACATTTTGTGCGTGGTTTATATTTGACACAGTTAGACCACAACCTTGTGATTCAATGTCTTGAAGAGTCACTTTCATGGCCCGAGTCGCGGCCATTTTCTCTTGGCGACGCTCGGTGTTCTCTTTCTTCCCTATATCGGTCTCTACGTTCCCGTTCGGTAGACCTATCTCTGTCTCGGCCTCGCTCACGGTCGCGCTCTCTATCTCTGTCTCTTTCTCGGTCCCGATCTCTGTCGCGGTCATCGTCGCGATCTCTGCGTCGGTCGTAGTAGTGGTATGAACGCCGCGATTTTCTATCGCTAGGTGTCACAACTTCCACCTTTATGTTCGCTGTCGCAGTTACCTGTAAAGACAAAAAAATATGATGACGTTTTTTAAATCTATTCGGATAAAACAATTTTTTTTACCTAGTTACACCATTGTAACTCGAGAATGGATGATTCTCCAATTTGATTTGTCTCTACTCTGAGTAGCAGAATAAGTAAAAAAAAAAAGTAATTACAAAAAATGCTCGCCGGAGCTTGTGGGTGTTAGAATAAATTTTTGCAACAAATTAAGGCCCAAATTTAGTTAATATATGCTGCGAGATTCAGAAAACTATTAGTTTTGCACACGTACATACAGTACAACCAAATAATGCTTAGAGACCTAGGATAATCGCAGTTCTATGAAAAGAGGCATCTATTACATTGAAATAATGATGAAATTACGAGTGTAAGATTCCCCGATACCCAAATTTGATCTGGTAGGTAGTAGCTACTGTATTTGTGTTAAAGTATGCTAATATAAGCATGTGTTATGGGATCTAGATGACTGATAAACATACTTATATATTTCTAAATACATACATGTTAATACATAGGAAACACCCAAACTCCAAAACAAACATTTGTGGATCACATAAATATTTTTCTGACCCGAGAATCGAACCCGGGACCTCAGTCGCGGCAGTCGCATACACTACCACTGCCCCATCGAGGCAGTATTGAAACGGATCCTTGTCGGTTTCAAGACACCCAAAACGGTAATGGGGTCGGTCTGTAACTTTATAAGGTAACATAATAAGTCATTTTAATTACACAAACATACACAACAATCTGAAAACTGACCTTAGTAGTAACAGCTCCATTCTTGGAAGTAGGTGTGGACCTTCCAGACGCAGAATCACTTCCATTATAAGTCGTAGTTTCTACCACAACTTCAGGCTGGACTACGATGGACTGCATAGAGGATTGCACGGAAGGAGAAGAGCTATGCCAGGAGTGCGGTTCTTCAGTGATGGTCGTCAATGATGGAGCACTTGGTCGAGGGGCTCCCTTGCCACTGCGAGCTGCCTTATCGCTGCTACATGACATGGATTTCCGTATGTGGATTGGTGAGCTTTTCGGTGATGGCGTGGATAGGCGTTCCGGGTGCTCTAAAGGTCGTACCTGTACAAACATAAAAATTTGTTAACGTTTTTGCATTTTTTTTAGTAGCTTTATAATGGATGCAAATCTCCAGAGATTTGCTGAACCTGATTGCATTCGAATTGTAGGGGAAACGGCAGGAGGTGGAAAGACTTACTTATGGACGCCTGCTAGTATCTGTCTATAGTTGTTCGTATAGCTATCTTCACACAGTATCCCTGGCGGTACTAGTCAGAGAGGGCAGATCGCCAGGCTTTATAAGCTATTTTATATTTTTCTACTAATATTTCTTTATTAACCTTCTCCTTTCATACCTGAGAGGGATCGCTCTTATTTATAACACTGCCTAGTACTCTTTACTTAAAGTCCTAGTAAAATAATATTTATATAACGGTGAATAAAAAAAAGAGAGAGTCACACATAGTCAGTAATAGATTAAACAACATCAGTTCTTTTAATAAAAATCTTTCACTCCCTGCCACTCACTCTCTCTGTCACTACGTGTTAAAATCTACAGATATTTACCTCAGCAGCCGGTCCAAGTACAGCCAATACGACGGGGAAGAACAATAAACCATCCAAGAGTCCCAACAACACTAACGCAAGAAGAAGTCTCAAGAACAACCTTGCCACAAAGCCGAACTCGCTAGTGGCTAGCATTGAGGCCGCGAGCGCTGCGGCAAGTGCTCCGTGAACTACGGGCGCTAGCACTGATTCTAAGGCCAGGGAAGCTCTTCGCCGCTTGCAACCAATTGATGTTACAAATGCCTAAAAAAATATATAGGTATTAGAAAAGTTAGCATAATCAATGTATACTAATATTATAAAAAGAGAAAATTGGTATTTTTGTATATTTGTTGTGAATGTTTACCAGTAAAATGGCAGTCGTTATGCCTGGTTGAAGGCCTAATGGGTGGCTAGAAAAATTTTAACAGCAGGTCGCCACAGCCTGCGCCTGTCCATTTCAACACGGCAATGGTCTCACCACCTCTTACGTGGGACAAAAGTGCATACGGTGAATTGTGGGCGTTTAGTATGACTCTGCCTACCTTGGATACCAATAAGAAAGTGGAATGCTTATAAAAAATTATATTTTATTCGAAATATGGATTTCGAACCCCCGTGTCGCTCCCATTTAATCCCGACGTAAGTTTTTTTACCCGAATTGTTGACAATTATGATTACTGCGCAGCTCTCTAGGGTAGTAGCATGATGATATATAGCCTATTATTCCTCGAAAAATGGGCTTTCCAACACAAAAAGAATCAATTTCAATTCGAACCAGTAGTTCCTGAAACGAGCGCGTTCAACCAAACAAACAAACTCTGTGGCTTTATATATTAATATAGATTTTTTTAAATCCGATAGTTAAAAATACACAATATAATTGAGAATGTTCTTTTTGAAGTCTGTTACAAATAAGCCATATACTCACCAAACATAAGTGAACAGTGAAATGAACTCCTCTGCCTATAGCCAGTACAAGTATGACGGCTGGCACAGCTGAGAGTTTTACACCAAGGAGGGCCATTGTACCCAGCAATTGAAGAACTAAAGTTGCCAAAGACAATGTCACCAGCACTGCTGCCCAAGCGTTCAGTAGAAGAACCATAACAGCCTGGAACAATATTGTATCACATTTTATTTACAATCTTTGAAACTTTAAAAAATTTAAGAGTGTGTGCTTAAGACCGCAAGGCAGAAGTGAAAACTTCATTGGCAATCGCAATCAATTTTTACGTATGAATTGAATACACTAAACACAGCGACACAACAGCGAAGAGCAGCTGACTGCATCTTTCTCGCTGGGGTACACTCGGCGTTCCAGAGTTCACCCGATCGAGCCTTTCACCTCAGAGTGTAACGGATCAGCCTAACTTACTGCCTACGGAAAAATCTGTGTACGGTGCGCCAAAAGAAGTTTTCACTTCAAAAATACAGCTAAGAGAAAAATCTACTAAAGTAATTAAAATTCTGACTAAAGGAGTAGTACCTACTTAATAGATTTAACATAATATATGATCCTATCCGTTTTTCACGATTCGGATATAGGTTTAAAAACATTCCATACTTAAATACGATAATAAGAATAATTCTTAGTAAGCCCTTTCATTTAAATATCCATCACGCCTTATCCCCGAAGGGGTGGCAGAGGCATATTGTATGCCCACTTTTCGCCGTATGGATTCCTGTCCCACGTAATAGGTGGTGAGCCCATTGCCGTGTTGAAATAGACAGACGCAGGTTGTGGCTACCTGCTGTTGAATTTTTTTCCATAAGGCCTTCAACCAGGCTTAACGACTGCCATTTTACTGGCAACCGGGACCAACGGCTTAACGTGCCTTCCGAAGCACGGAAACGCTCGCAAATGTAAATGCCACAAAGTGGTCACCCATCGGAGGACCAGCCATAGTGAAAGTTGCGTAACTCAGTGATCGTTTACAGAACACTGAGACCGCGGGGCCACGAGCGCTCATTTGATACCCATTTTGTGGAATACGATAAAAAATCTTTGTGTAATCTTTAGTAGTCCGCCATATTGGGTTAAATTTAATATTTCTCAGCAAGTCCTTTTATTTAATGCCCATGTTGTAGTAATATATTAAAAATAGTCTGCCATCTTAGGTGTTCCAACACACTAGATTCAGAATGACGTCACTCAGCTAACAATGCTTTGTCATCCAAAGAAAACGTATAAACAAGCTCAATCAATTGAAGATATTTGCTTATAAATGGGCCTGACAAACTTTTTTTACTTTAAGTGCCAAATAAATCTACAAAAAATACGAAAAAAACGGTGTTTTTACTTAACGTCGCGCCGCGCCTTGTCGTAGTCTTTGCGAGGCTGTGACGTCATAATGGGCGCGCCTAATCTCGGAAATTGCAATTTAATAAAAAAGCTTGTAAATGGTCACTCACCACAAAAACTGCTGCCAAAGCACATCCAAAAGCTAGAAGTAGTGACACCCTCAAATTTAAGTACTGCTCCCAAAACAGGAAAGGAATACCAGACGGGAAATTAGGCAATCCCTTCGCTTCAAACTTCAGACACAACTCCCTCACCGACAATATCAGTGTTTTAATACTATCAGTATCGCTAAGCCCTGATAAGTAAAATGGAAGTTGAGTGTACGTCAACGGTGATGATTTTGGTATCTTCAAATCTACATCACTAGGCGAATGCGTCCATCTTTTTGGTTGAGGTTTTAGGTTTCCTTGCGAGGCGCCGTAAGCCAGGGCATCGTTGGTCGCCCAGGCTGATAAATAATTATAAAAAGCCTTAGGGTTTATGATACCGTCCTTATCAACCAATCGGTGACCATTTTTTGGATCGGTCGTAACTAGAGATCTGTCGATGGGATTGTCTACATGTCCAGTCTGAACCATTAGTTTGTATGCCAAGATGCCTTCATCACTCGCGTTCTTATACCAATACTCTTGAGTTATGCATCCGCTTTCTACTTCTTTATCGTAAACTTCTTGCAAGTCTAGCAACCAGTCTCGGAATAGACTTAACCAAAACTTGGTAAGTCCGCCGTTATCGTTCTTTATAATGTTTGGTATTCTAACAAATTGGTCGTGGTATTCGTATAATAGTTTCTGGTTGGTCGGATATTCAAAGTCGCCTTGTGTTACTGCGTACATGCTGTAAAAGCCGAAGTATTTCTCTTGTCTATATAAGAATTCGTGTTCATCTGTATTTTCGGGGACAATATCTGTAAGATCCAGGCCATCTTTCACTTTTGTAGCTCCCCATACGCTTGCTAGTATAACTGCGATCAACGCTAGCATTGACGTCACCTAGGAATGCAAAAATAAGGGTTTATTAAACGTTTATATTGTAGGATACAAATGTCCATATACATAAAAGGTACACTTGTGACTGAAAGAGAAATGAAGCTTAAACAGTTTAATGATTGATTTTTCATATTTGCTTTTCTACGAACAAATTTTGGGTATCTTCCACTTAATAGGCTACTAGCTGACTAAAGGCCAACATTATCACTTAGGGATATAAAAAATCGCCTATGACTTTTTAAAAGACCAAAAATATTTTTTTTAAATACATAGATATCGGTCAAGCCGTTCGGAGGAGTTCGGTAACAAATCATTTTCTTGAGATCGTACTAATATTATAATATTGAAAGTTTGATGAATGTGTGGATTGATGTTTAGTTACTTTTTTGCACAAAAACTACAGAATGAATTTTAATGAAACTGCATTAACTAGTATTTATATATGGGGGTCCAAATTATGTCACCGACGAGGCGGCGGATAATAAGTTAGTTTTTAGATATAATGGTAAGTACCTTGATGGAAGGTCGCATGATAAACGGGGCGTAATGATTCTTCGCCCACTTTGTAAGTGAAAGGCTGAGGCAGCAGGTTGCTTGCGACTGAGCTCCCGCCGCTTCAGGATCCAACGGTTGTTTCGTCTTATCTTTCCAATTAGTCTGTAACAAGTAGTTTGTAAAATAATTATAATTATCTACATAATCCAGATATATCCTACAAATATTATAAACGTCCAGATATAACCTACAAATATTATAAACGCGAAAGTTTGTAAGGATGGATGTTCGTTACTCTTTCACGCCAAATTTTCTGAATGGATTTTGATGAAATTTTACAATAATATAGTTTAATAAATAAATAAATATCCATCACGCCTTATCCCCGAAGGGGTGGCAGAGGCATATTATATGCCCACTTTTCACCGTGTGCCCATTGCCGTGTTGAAATAGACAGACGCAGGTTGTGGCTACCTGCTGTTGAAATTTTTAAGCCGTCCATAAGGCCTTCAACCAGGCTTAAGGACTACCATTTTACTGGCAACCGGGACCAACGGCTTAACGTGCCTTCCGAAGCACGGAAACGCTCGCAAATGTAAAGGCCACAAAGTGGTCACCCATCCGAGTACCAGCCATAGTGAAAGTTGCGTAACTCAGTGATCGTTTACAGAACACTGAGACCGCGGGGCCATGAGCGCTTCCTTTAATATAGTTTACGCATCAGAATAACACATAGGCTACTTTTTATCCCAGGAACAATTTCCTGTGGGAAACGGGAACGGGAAAACTTCACCACGCATGCGGAGCCGCGGGCGTCAACTAGTATTATATTAAATCAATCTCAAAAATCTATTAGGGATACAGCGTGAAGATAGTTAGTTAGTTAGTTTAGTTAAAAATCTAATCTTGAAATTTAGCTATTCAACGTGGAAACGCGGCTAGTATTATGGGCGCCTTTGGACCGGGAGCGGTCAAGGGCGGGTTATTTGAATTTGACATGTGAATATATATTTAATTGACATTTTGTTTATAATGTAAATTAATTAACAATCGAAATATTACTTTCTAAAACCAACAATCAGGTCAGCCTTTTTTATCGTGCTTTTTTTTATTAATTTGTATGTCTGTCCGAGTAGAATTTTGTTACTGGTTTTAAACTAACGTCCCGATGAACTCGATATTTTAACTTTGGTCAATAACACTGAAGTGAATGACAATGTATGAAAACGTGAACAAAGAAGAAGAAAAACAAAAAGGTTGAGAGAAAAATGAAGAAAACGTAAAAGGCGAAGTAATATATCAGCATATTTATGATATTTCGGATCTTATTCGCGATGCATATTATTAGGTTCAAACCCTACCTTATACTTCCCGACGTTTTTACCGGATTACACGAATAAGACCCGAAATATCATAAATATAAGTGACAATCGCGAGAGTTTAAAAACATTAATATATTAACATATCAGATTAGATTATAATTAATTTATTACCTTATCATTTTTAACACTCCGTGATCGTGATCGTTCAGTGATCTTTGACCGTGTAGGTACGGGGCTCTCTGGGATCAAACAACACAATAAGTCCGCTCGAGCCGCTGATCTTCGCCTTAGATCCAGGGAAATCATCGCCGGGAACACCAGTAGCATCGAACCCAGGTTAAATAGGAGTAAGATGGCAGCCTAGACAGAGAACAAAACTATTAATAATTAAATATAACTTTGGATACGGGAAAACTAGTAATAAAGCTAGCAAACTAGCGAGGAGTGTCCAAAATATAAAATGATATTATATATCCCATGAGGATACAAATTTAAAGTCATTTTTTAAAGAATGTTCAATATCAAATTTTTTTTTAGTGACAAAAGGCAACTTGATCCAGGACGATTTGAACCCGTGACCTTTGTCTAACCAGAGCAATGCTCTAAGCCACTGAGCTACCTGAATTGTACTGAAACAAGATGAAATTCTTCACTATCATTGATAAAGTCATTCAAGAGTTTAACCCAAAATTTAATTATTGAATGTCGTAAGTTGCCCATAAAAAACTAATGCGCGTAAAAGTATTCTTTGTATCTTAATCTTTATGGATAACTCAAGTCTATTTTAAAAGGAATCATAAGGTTTTGTTTTGTACTAGCCGATCTAATCTATAAAAGCTATATAAACTGACCTGAAGACAAAACACCCTTAAAGCTGGGATGGGTAAGAGTGCGGCAGCTAAGAAAGCCATGACGTTACATAGGGAAGCCAACAGGACGCTAAGGCCACTCTTCTTTAACACCAGTCCAGTCCGCTCTTCACGCGGCACATCTCCCGCTTGCTCCACATACGTGTGAGTGAGAAGGAACATATCTTGCACGCCTAGTCCCAAAGCTAGGAATGGTACTATCTGAGTACTAGACGCATTGAAAGGTATACCTGAAAATGTATGATATTTCAAATATTATAATTTTTGAAAGTTATATAAGAATTCTGAAATGACTTCATTATAAAAATAAAAAAAATGTGCAAAGAGAAATAAAAATAATCACCTAATAAAGCACAGAACCCTAATCCGGCTGCGACAGTGATCGAAAGCAAAAGTACCCCTGCTATGCCTACACCGGCTTGCGAACGAACCGGATCGCGCCATTGGACAAGGGTCACGGCAACATAAATTAACTGAAAGATAGAAAAAAACAACTTAAAAACTGTGGCACAACAAAAACAAACATGTGCGCTAAAAAATGTATAAACCAAAGAGGAAAAAAACGCAAGGTGCTCACCATAAACATGTATCCTAACAGAATGTTCTTTAGAGATAGTTCAGAGAATTTCCCGAGTATGTCGTTTAGTGTTGATGTTGAAAACGGGTAGAAAGCGTACGATGGTGATACAGATTCCCTTGTTGTCATCTTTCGTACCTCCTGAAAATAATAATAAAAAATATTGCAGAATTTATCGAATAAGAGATACTTTAAGATATTTATTATGTCAACGCTTTCATCATGTCATCATTATCATCATTCAATTAATAGTGACAACATGTCATCATTATCATCATTCAATTAATAGTAGCAAAACCTTCACGTTGGAGTCAGCTTTTTACTATTCCTGCATCTCAAGTTATCTTTTACGTTTATTACGCCCATCCAGAACTAGTTTTTGCAAAGATGATTTATTTCGTTTTATATTGAACGTTTGTACTACTGAAAATCATTCATCTATTATATTAGACGTTTGCACTTTTTCAAATATTCTCTTTAAGAACCATATATGAACAAAAACTGTTGTATACCACATAAATGACATACTTACAGCACCAAATTTCCTTTGCCACGCGTCTAATACCGCAGCGGCTTTCTCTTGCGTCCATCCGATATGATGTACTCTGTAATGATCTGCCAAATACTCGTACATCTCTCGCTCGCCCATCAACTGCACCACCGTCTGCAGTGCCTTGGCACTTCGTAGCGCTGATGTGGAGTTCCTTGTGGCACCGCCAACTATTAGTTGTTCCGGCCACTGCATGTATGCTGCTGCAAAACCGTAGCATCCGTGGGATAGTTCTGCTGCTACATCTGGAATCTGTAAATATTCGAACGTTTTGAATGACCAACCTATTTGGTAATGACATAAAAACATCACTTCTCCGTATCGAAAACTATACGGCAAATTCCTAAAAAGTATTAGACTTCCAGCAAATAGCAATATGACAAGACTGAAATGGTCCGACCCGAGAGAATTCTTTTCACGCATGGATGGTCCTTTAGCCCCGGATCGTAAGCAAAATTAAAATCTTTGTGGTTACGTCAATTTATAATTAAGTTTCTAAATTAAATACCTAAGGTTCAACGATGAAATCAAACTGCTCTTTCTGCGATAATTCAAATATTTCTTTCTATTCACAAGGATTTGGTTTTAATCATATTTTAGACAAACCTGTTATTTCTTATGATAACAATCACTGCTTCGCATCCTTTCATTATCTTTAAACAAACCTTTTTTAGGAATGACCACTGGCAATGACGAAGAACCAACAGAATTTATGAGGTTTCCGTGGAAGTGCTCGCCTTCATTGGATGGTAAGCATTATTGATATAATAGTGCCATTGTGACGGGTGAGGCTGCAGCAAACGAAGCCCATTGAAGCGTGTACAATGCGCCCGTATAATGCAAGCCGGGGTCCGGCGTCAAACAATGCACGACCGATCTACGGCCTTCGCCGAACGTGGGTGGCGGCGAGCTGGGCAGACGAAACGCACCGACTCACAAAAACCCACCCGACGCAATTGGCTCCACGACCAACTGACTATTTGTATAATATTCAATTTATACACACTTGTAACATAGTTTGCGATTGAAACTGATTCAAATTAATTTACAGTTTTATTTAAAACAACTAAGATTGGATGGTTCGGAGACATGGAGAGGAGGGATGAAAATAGACTGACGAAGCAGATTTATGTGGCGAGAGTGAATGAGCAGACTAGTAGAGGTCGACCTCGGCTTACGTATGTCAATAAAATCGAAGATATTTTGGAAAAAGGCCAGGTCAAGAGTACCCTTAACTGGCGAGCGTGTATGAAAACCCTCATAAAAGTAGAAGAAGCGAAAGTTGTATGTCAGGATCGTAGCAAGTGGAAATCATAGTCTCTGCCTACCCTGATAGAAGACAGGCGTGATAATACGTATGTATGTTAAAACAACTATTACTATATTTTGAAAACATGTATGAACGGTAGGAACGCGTCCAGTTGCAAAACCTATACTTGGTAATGATGTTATCACATAGTTTGAAACGTGCATAAGCTTTCACACAGGGCGGGCTGCACCCACGGCAGGTAGTCGCACCATCTGCCCGGCGGCGACCGCTTTTATCCTGTCTTATTACCGTTTCCAAAAATATTTTATTATTATGGAAAGTATTTATACTTTATGTGTTCGTCTCGATAAAGATATTTTATTTGTCGTGACCCTACACGTTTTATTTATGTGCCAGTAAAACTGTCGTAAATTGAAGTCTTCATAAAAAGATCGGGAGTCCTTACAATGAAGCCTAAAATCTGTCTCTCGGTAGATAAATTGTTTACAGAACTCAAAAATATGTGATCAGAGAAATTACATAGGGTATTCAGCAAAAAAACTTACAGTGCCTGATTTCTTGTTGGGAGCGGTGTCTGGACAGTGTACATCGGTGGGGTCGAGACACGGCTTCTTCATGTAGGCGGAGGTGATGCCAGCTCTCTTCATATAAGCCTCCATTGTACTGAACGGGAACTGGAACCTCAATTTGCGTACTTCTTCTAGAACTTCTTGAGGGTGTAAGTGAGTCCATTGTAACTTATTTTTAAGTCCTCTGTAAAGATTATAATTTTAAAATTATTTGTTATGTCAAGTATCAATATCGAAACAAAACCAAAATATAAATGTTATTTGGTTAAGGCCTCCGTTATAATTGGAAATGCGTCAAATGTGAAATATTCGATTTACTAACTAGTTATACTATACTATTTTCACGCTGTATCCCTGACTGGGTAGTCAGAGAGGACAGATCGCCAGGCATCGCGATACATGTATACTTCTTTCGCTTCTTTAAGATAACTAGCTAATAAGCCAATAAGGAGAAAGGTTGACAAGAATTTACTATGCGATACTTGTTTGCGTTGTAACTTGTTATAATAACAAGATATTCAACATAAATCAACTCAATCTATAAAATATTCCTTATATTATGTAGAAGAAGTTTCACCTCAAAAAATGTGTAGGTCTACATCTTAATGAGTGGCCGTTATCGTCCATTAACAAATGTATACTTTTACTTGGATTCAAACAACTTAATCATAGTTTTAGAAAACTAGCTATACTTACGGAACGTATATAGGGTAATCAGGTCCAAGTAACTTAGATCCTTCCCAGAAGCAGTCAAGCGGGGTAATGATGGCGCATGGAATGACGTTATCAATGATCTTCTCAATGTGATAAGCTTCAAATTCTGGTATACTAGGGCTGTAGCATAAATCTTTCAGTCGCCACTCAATGTCGTACATATGAACAGTCACGCGAGTCGCTGCATGAACCACCTATGAAAAGACAAAAGGTTTTATATATGTCGTAAATGTGGATTGAATATGCAAGCAGCAGGTCGTAGATAAGTTTATTTATAGTCGACCTGTCAATGAATTCATTACTTAGATTAGAACTTGGCGGTTAATACATAAATATCTTTTGCAATTCGAACGTGGGAACTTAACATTTACGTTCAAGGTGGAGAATAATAGCGCATCAATAAAATTTGATAAAGTACTTCTGTGTAAGCATTAGGTCAGAAATTCTAATATAATTTCTAATTTTAGCATCTGACTTTAGATTATGGTACAATTTGTGTGAAACAAAAGAAATTGAAACATCGTAAGAAATGTGATAGTAATGTCAGTTATTAAACAACTTCAAATTAAGGACGAAGATCTATTTCCGACATGCGAAAGAAGCATATTATATGCCCACTTTGCACCATGTGTATTCCTGTCCCACGTAATAGGTGGTGGGCCCATTACCGTGTTGAAATAGACAGACGCAGGTTGTGGCTACTGCTGTTAAAAATTTTCAAGCCGCCTATAAGGCCTTCCACTTGTCTTGACGACTGCCATGTTACTGGCAACCGGGACCATCGGCTTAACGTGCCTTCCGAAGCACGAAAACGCTCGCAAATTGTAAATGCCACAAAATGGTCACCCATCCGTGACAAGCCATGGTGAAAGATTTTTAACGCAGTGATCGTTTACAGAACACTGAGTCCGCAGGACCACGCGGGACCGACTGCATATATATTTTATAATAGACCGTGAGTATAAAATGCTGTGCAATGTTCTGTTCTGGAATACGGCGTTTGATGTTACACATCATTGAATGGCCGCCGCTGACCGTTTTTACTGGTAATTTTTTTTTCTTATTATATTACATAACATTGGGTAACTTTTCACTTATAACTCGCCAAACATAATCGTTTAACGGCGAAATAAGTCGTGATATGACATAAGTAACTCATCAGAACAGACCTAGCGTATTCGGACAGCGGTATGTTGTAGCAAATTATAATAAGTATTAAATAGAAGCCATTTTTATTACCTTTAAGTGTTCAAGCAGTGCACCTGCGTGCAATATAGATGCGTCAGGGTCCTTGGCAGTTTGTATTATCAGCTGGTGCGTTGAAGAGTCGGCTTCCCCTAACGCTTTTGCTGTATACTTCAGTTCAGCTTCCAAGCGGCCACCCTCTGTAGATAAGAAATAGTAAAGATAAATTTTAACGTTAAAAAATAGTTCCTTTTGGAGATCTAGAAGCTGGCCTCTAAAGGCCATCCTTATAATTTAACTAGGTGACCCCCACGGCTTCGCCCATGATATACTCCGAATTCCCATCGCAACTATTTAATCCCGTCGCTTATAAATAGTTAGTTAGTTAGTTAATTAGGAAAAAACCACGTTATGTACACAAAAACAGTTTTGTAACTTGTCCAAATCAATCCTGCAGTCACAGAACATTACCCGCACACTTGCAGCTTTCAATTTAAGCGCACAGAAAAATCGAATAATGATGTTTGGGCTCTAGCCTAGCCATGTAAAAAAATAAGCTGTATGGGTGAATAAGTATAACAAAATCGTTATATATATTTAATTATATACAGGTAGGTACGTCCAGTCAAAAGTAACATTGCCAGCTGCGGCATATTTTAGATGAAAAAGGAAAAGTATTTTTAAATAAATAACGTATTATAATATAGGGAAGTAAACACACAGGAAAACTTGCTAAATCTCGAATTCTTATAAATCGCTATCCCGGATAAATTCTCAGTATCCTACCCGAGTTCCTTTTAATAATAACATAGTCTTGTAACAAATGTCTATAAATGTATACAAACAGATTACCCACTTTAAAGGTTATTAATAAAGAAGGAACACGCAATTTGAACTTCAATAAAAAGATTGATTGCAAATCAATGAAATGTAATTAAGAATGAGTCTGGTTGATTTACTTCATTATTTATATAAATCAATTCGTTTCGACATCCGTTTGTAAAAATATACTGGTCAAGGCCATACCCACATTTATCCATTATCGATATTTTGACTCAATTCTAAATTACCATAATCAATTTTTTTACTATTTTTAAACAAATTTACTATATGTAATCTGTGAAGATTTAATTTGATTCCAAAATCTTATATTTATTAGACAAATCTCTAACGTGTATCTAACTTATGGATAATATAATAGGTCAGTATACTGTTAGGTAATATAAATCTGTGGATTTCGATGAAGATGACGTCACACCAACATCTTACTAGGCTCATGACCAATCATTTTAAATCTAAAGACTTGTGATAAAAATGTTTTGATACTTCTTTATCAGTAAATATTTTATTTTCAGAAAATTACGATAACACTGACCGTAAAATGAATACAATTTATTTACATGTATAAATTATATGATAGCAAAACAGTATTTCTGATGTATTCAAACTTAAAATTTAGTTCAAACGTACAATACAAGTAAGTCAACGATGTTTAATCATTTTCACCGAGTTAAAATTATTTAATCGTTAAAGATGATGAAACATCGATAGTATCTACTAAATAGAGTTCTATGTCTATGCCAAGTAATGTGTAAGTAGTGTTTTGCAGGGAAATACACAAAAATACGTCAGCTGTTTAAATTATCATCTGCGCTTACGATAGCAGTGTGTGCTATGTGTAGAGTGATTATAAAGACAGGGAAACTGCCTCTAAAGATCCAAATATAGAAAGAGCGCTCAATCTGGTCTGTTTATTACGTATACTGTCAATACATCTGTTGGGGACTCTACACCCGTGTTTGTTAAGTTCTGACTGCATTGCAGGGTTGACAAAACTTAGAATAATTATTATTTTTTGTTAGAATTCGTTCACTATTGAGTGAATATACACTGCAAAAAATATATGGGTTTGATTGTTTTGGTTCCACTACTACTTAGTGCAGTTCTTTCATGAATACTATATGTACTTTCCAGAAGACTTTACGTCACCAAATTATCCACATTGTGCCAGTTACATTGTATCATATTTTTGATATTAGAAATTGATAAACAATAGGTATTAAAAGCCTATCGGAGTTATGGAAAGATTTTATTTATCAATAACACCTTCTCCCCGAAGGGGTGGCTGTATTAAACGCCCACATTTTACCGTTTGCCACGTCCTGTCCACCACGAAATTGGTGTTAAAAATAAAATATTTTTTTAAGAGGGAAAGATTGTTTCCACACTAGAATTAGTTCTGATGTTCCGTGAAAATCATTATCTATGTCGATACAATTAATCGAACATAATCGTACCAAAATGATGATCGAAACACACAAGCACACAATAATATTTCATCTCGCTTTCACAACGATTGTAAATAGGCAGCCCTACGAGTTGTGACAATACCATACTTAAAGCGTAGATCAAGTGATTTACCGCGGCAATACATATGTGGCACTGGTGACTTTCCTGTCGGCGCCGTCTGACAAACTTTGATTAGAAATATTCAACTTTTTAATAAAGACTTTCAAGATTAATTTTGCTCTCTTGATATGTGATAATATCTTTTTTATGCTACATCATACTTTAACTAGTTGCTCTACATTTTGTTATAGTTAGATTAGAAATCATGTACTGGATGAAACCTAGAATACGAGTATTGGAGATGTGTCTTTCTTTTTTGTTCGACTAAAGAAATTATTATTTACTTTAGCAACTTTCAGAGCAATTATAATTGGGTGGTCTTGGAAAATGTCAATGACGAAACAAAAAATTATTAACAGTTTTTTTATTATTATCAGAAAACTTAGACTTTATATAATTACTATATAAATGATTATTAAAACAAATGAGAACAATTTAAACAGTCTCGGAGATAGCAAAATTATCTAATTCCTACTTGATTTCAATGCCATTGAACGTAATGTGCATATGCATTATAATTGAAGCGCTCGTGGCCCCGCGGTCTCAGTGTTCTGTAAACGATCACTGAGTTACGCAACTTTTCTATGGCTGGTCCTCGGATGGGTGACCACTTTGTGGCATTTACATTTGCGAGCGTTTCCGTGCTTCGGAAGGCACGTTAAGCCGTTGGTCCCGGTTGCCAGTAAAATGGCAGTCGTTAAGCCTGGTTGAAGGCCTTATGGGCGGCTTGAAAATTTCAACAGCAGGTAGCCACAACCTGCGTCTGTCTATTTCAACACGGCAATGGGCTCACCACCTATTACGTGGGACAGGAATCCACACGGTGAAAAGTGGGCATATAATATGCCTCTGCCACCCCTTCGGGGATAAGGCGTGATGGATATTTATTTATTATTTATTCATTATAATTGAAATTTCATCTAGACATAACATGAATCAAATCAAATATTAGTCACATTGTCATACATAATTTACAACAGGTACTTGACGTCATTATTTACGTAAGAAAAAAAAAGATATGGTTAATAACACTCAGGGGCCCACCTGACAGTTGCTACTCAATAAGTCAGACCAAATGATTATGTAAGTAAATACATAAAGAGTCATTGGTTCCTAATTAGAAATCCTACTTAACTTAATACCTACCTATTTAAATTCACGGATGTCTGCAAGATATTGCATCTTATCTTTCCGACATCCTGTGCGTGAAGAACACAAAAATGTCAATCTGCGAGATGGCTGTGAACGCGCGAGAGAATTCGTTCCAATTAACACCCGCCCTGCTGATTTATACGAAGTTTTGTAACTTTTTGTGCCGAATTAAGTCCTGGGAGTGTTAGAAAAAAAAAGGCTTAACAGCTTTGCTTAGTTTTAAATTATGTGTGTACGATACGGCCCTGATATATTTATTGTCTTGTTGTCGTTTGATACTGTACGCGAAATGAAAAGTGAAAAATGTGAGTTAAGAATGCTTGGGTTATTAATAAGCTCGTAATTCATAAACATCTTTGCTAAATTTATGTTATTTTTGATCATCTAGATGATGAAGATTTGATATTTTGATCGATCTTAAAACTTGTTCCTTTCGATAGCGACGATCCTGGAGTTACTTGGGTCCGTCTTCCAGAACGTTTCTCAATGCTCGATCAACGCTTGAGACTAGATTTTGCCTTATAAAATCTACTCTCAAGTGTTTCTTGAGTGTTGATAAACGTTCTGGAATACGGCCCTTAGTATACACAAAAATATTTCATGGGATTAAAATTATTACAGTTCAATGCAACACATTAAAATTTTATAACGTTTCTACATTCCTAATTCAAAATAAAATCCAACTAAGAACGATAACAAAGGAAAGCAGGGAAGAAGAAACCCTACCATAAGGTATGATATTCAACGATATTCACCAATCCGGTGATCACAACTGGTTGGATCTATCAGAGGAATAACAAATTGAACTAGGTACGTAAGGAGCGTAATATTCTAGTATTATAATGACACTTACATGACATTATAATGGCGTTAATATTTCAATCTTAAAAGTGTCTCTTGAACCACACCAGACCCACAATATTTGAAACTATTTCTCACATGTGTAAGCCCATGAAACAGTGAACCGGCAGTTAACGCCCTCGCTCTACGACGACGGTCGGAATGCTATTTTATTTTGGTCGCTAATTTATAGTGAGACGGGTCAATGTGTTTGTGAATACAACGAACGCCTTGCACTGAATAAACATAAATAGCATTATGTATTTCATATTATATTTTAGAGTTAATTTGACATTAAATAACATCTCGCACATTTCTTGAGCTGCTAAACTGGCTCGCATTGTGTTGAAAGATGGAAATAAAGCTACTAATGCTATACACACTCAAGAACATTACGAATTCTAGTCTGGAATATAACTAGTAACGTAAATGTAATAGTTAAGTTAAAGAAAGAAAAAAGAGAATTAATTTATTTTAACATTTAGTGATATTCAGACTTACCAAAATAAATCATGCATGAAAGTAATAACGGTAGATCTATGCACATAATATATGTTGTGTACATATGCAAGAAATTTCACTTTTCAAAATGTAGCTGCTCTTAAAGGCTTACTACATAAATAATGAAAAATTTTACGAATACCATTAAAATTTAATTATACGACTACAATTTATGAACTTAATTTGTGATATGATGTATCACCTAAATTCCAAATGTTGTTTACACCACTGAAGTTGAAAGCATATGGTCAACCTGTTCAAAAATTCTATGGACGATTGCAACACCAGAGCCCCAATTCTCTATCAGACGACTTGGCAGCGTAGACGTAAATTTGAAGTGTCTTTTGTATCTTGTTTCACCGTTTCTAAATATGAAACGAATGACATTTTACCCGCAAATTACTGTCTACGCTACGTCTACGCTTTCAAGTCGTATGGTCTAGAATTGGGCCCCAGAGGCACTCGCATTGCCGGTCCTGTAAAACCCTTCTAATACCCTTTTTGAAGAATACCCAGACGTTCGGGAAAACTGAGGCAGGTTGATTCTACATTCGAAGCGTACACAGCAGAATTTCAAATTGTAGAAAATTTGATGATTAGAATTTTGCACTTTCAAAGAAACCATGAGTTCAATTTAGAGTACTCTCGTCTCGTCGATATTAAGATAACACAGGTAAATTTAAAACTATTGCTCCAAAATTTAAAGGAATTCATGATGCTATAAATGACATTCTTTTGAAAAGACACAAAAAGTTTAAGTATCTCATGAGAGTTTCGATGGAAGTCATTGATAAGTTAGCCTACTATTTTAATTACATCATGTTGATCCATAAAATACAAGATATAGGTGAGGTCTGTTTAGTTTAAATTAAGATTTATGAAGTTATACAATTTAAAAAAAAATATCATACAGTTATACATAATTAAGACATTAATGATAGAAATATATTTAAGCATTTGTTATGACATCCGCATATTATTATAGACACAGACGTTCTTAGTTTGATTATTAACAACTAATATAAACCGCAAAACATTATGAACATAGGTATAGTAAAATTAAAGCTTTGAGTTTTGTTCCCCGCACGCAATAAAAGTTCAAAGTGAGTATTGAATAGTTTTACTTGGCACTAAATACTCAAGTGTAGAAATGGTAATAGCATTAATACATAGGTCCCATTGGACCACCTCACAGTCGCTAGATTAGTTGATAGCTACAGATAATATACTGATGCTAATGGCATTATGAATTCGCAGAACACTTTGTATGTAAATGAGCTTAATAAGCATTAAAAATTACAAAACGAGTATGAACAAAAAAAACTGATGAAACGTGCCAAGATTTTTTGTGCAACCGTGTAATTGAGATTGTTGTGTGTAACTGTACCTACCTATGGTGTATGAGTATGTGTATGTGTGTGAATAAAGATATCTTTGACTTTTAGTTGTGCTTAACATAACAAGCTCGCCGTAAGTAGTGATGGACAAAATAACAATTCATTTACGAGTTCGTTTTTGTTGCATTGTATTGTTCATTTATTAATGTGCTTATAATTTTTGACTTTGGTTATAGTTCTTAAATACCTCATTTCCTTCGATTTTAGTTGCCTTTTACCTTGAAAGATAGCTTAACATTTAACACATTTTTGATACACATTAATAGTTTATAACGCGTTCCATTAGTCTAGGTGTCTGGTTCATTCTCCAATTTGTCTCCTTTCATGACGAAATATCAATAACGAAGTGTTCAATAACGTGTCAAGTGTAGTTATGAAATGCGGCGTTCGCATAAAGTTTCTGTGGTGAAACTATTTCTCAAACGTTGACACGCAAAGCTTGTCGTCATTATACTGACACACCCACTTGTAAGACCTACTTATAAAAAAAGGTGCCAGTGTCATAAAGTTATCTGAAAATTGTAATAGTTATAGTACGGATTTGAAAGTCAATCTAAAGTATCTTTTCAAGTAGTAATTGTTGAGCTATCGAGTAGAAAAATCAACATTAGATGTTTAATTTTATTTGGGAGTACCTTACACACTTGAAGGGCGCAGGCAGTGACCGTTTCGTAATCATTTGGACTAAACTTAGCCGCCACTCGTGCCGGATATTAGGGATTATCATAAAGCAAGTGGAATGGAATCGAGCGTGGTGGGCCCGCACAGGGCGTCTCTATTTTTACACCTACCAGAGCCGTGGGCGCGATTTACGATACCACCATCATGTTAGCGCTTAACTTACGCCGCAAGACTATTATACCGCAAGACTATTATACCGCAAGACTATTATATACGCCCTATTTGAAATTCGGAATGTAGCCCTTGTTGATAGCTCATTACTCCTCTCTAATTTCGGATCCGATTTATAGGTAATCTAATTTTACCAAATATTTCTCTCCTATGTATTAGATAAATTCAACATATTTGAGAAAGGTATTTGCCAAGTCAGTCAAAACTTCAGTGAAAGTTACATTTAGTCATACATTTTTTGTGAGAAATTCATTATTTTTGCATGGCCGAGACTACCAGGATTTTAATTGGTCGTGCTAATTGGTGTCTAGCACATAAGACCTTTTAGCCTTTTTGTTACCACCTCACTAAAAAGGCAACGGGTTTAAAATTTCTTCAAATTTAACATCTAAAATAGACACATTATATTTTATTAAATTTATTCGGCCCTTTAGACCCACCCCAGTTCCGTGCTTCGGAAGGCACGTTAAGCCAATGGTCCCGGTTGCCAATAAAATGGCAGTCGTTAAGCGAAGCTGAATGCCAAATGGGCGGCTTAAAAAAATTCAACAGCAGGTCACCACAGCCTGCGCCTGTCCATTTCAACACGGCAATGGGCTCACCTACTATTATAATATTAATATGCCTCTGCCTACCCCTTCGGGGATAAAGGCGTGACAATATGTATGTATGTATGTATTTATTTAAATAAAGGTAAAATAATGTTAATACGCTAGGTTGCACTTTGTTTTTGATGATACGGGCAGTATTTGCGGAAACACGACAAGGTCACATGAGGTTATCGAATCTGTCTGCCAACGTGCAACTTTCACACTCACCCCAACTTACCGCGCCTCGGCGATCACTAGGTATTTAATTTAAGCCACAATTGCACTTAACGACCAAGGTAGATTCACATTACATAGTCAACAGGCAGATAGTTTAGAGATCCTCGACCAAATAAACCATCACGCACGTACGATCGCTTGAATGGTACGCACATAGGTACCCATATCTGTCAATGTACTCGGCGCTGATTAATGTGAATCTTATATTGCATTCTCGATGCGTCTGCGTCCATAATGACAACATTTCTACTCGATGTGGTAGCGAACGATCAGCGCGGACAATCGCAATGAATGACGTCGCTGAGGATCCGAGGACGAGGGGAGCGCGGCAATACGTGCGCTCGCGCATGTGGTTGTGGCCACCCGCGCGCCACCGTGCCGAGCCCGTGTGGTCCGTCCCCGCCGTCCCGCGCTTACCCCGCCACTGGCCCTCTATGCAAATTAGCCAGAGCGTAGACAACAGATGGATGGCGGAATAAACAAACCGCGTCCTTCGGCCGCCGGGACAGCGCGGACAATCCGCAAACTCATCACACTCCGTTTTGAAACCATACTGGAGTAACTAAATACAAATATTCTTTACAAAATGAGGCAAAAATAACAAAAAAACTATCATTAGCATTCACGTACATGAAAAAATGACACTAAAATACAACATTTTATTAGGGAAGTTGGTAACATTTCGGTCACGGTCGCCAAACTGAACGAGCTTGAGGCCGGTTTTGGATAAAAACAAGTCGCGTTTAGAAGTAAGCGAGATCGAACGGCTGTGGTCGTGCTGTGCGACTGGCGTGCCATATAATCATCCGAAAGATTATACCACGTTGGATTGTGTATCAGTTACAAGTAACACGTGAGGCACATCCCATTTGACATTCTAACCGAATGATAATGATTTAACAACGTAACTGCATACTCTGTTTTGTCGAACGTTGCTGCTAACTACACTTAGGGCTTGTTGTATGAGCGAGTTTATTGGCATGTAGTCTTATTCTGAGTTAAACTTTAGGAGGTCAAGAATGAAATGGAAACTAAATGATAGTGTTAGCGTGGGTGTTAAAGGTATGGAGTACCATAATATTTCGGAAACATTCTTGGATCAATCTCACAACTAACAGTATACAAACCAATAGGGTAGGTGCGGAACAGGTAGGCAATTTTTCAAACAAACAAAATACCATGGGTCCTTCCACGTTCTGCAAATGATATGTATTACAATGATTCTGTACGCTCTATAAGTAAGCACCAGTTTACATAGAACTTCACTACATGGGATCGGCAATAAGGATGAGAGAAAGGTTCTTTTGGGGAGAGATCAAGGTATAATAGTCGTATGGAGCGCACAGCAAGACGTCTTCACACAAAAGCAGGCCGGACAATCAGATCTCTCGTTTTTTGTGACTCAATAGAAATGTTATACATTTTTTTAGTTTTATTGGTCGTAATTTCACGTAGGGATATTTACGGGCGGCCGCAGGCCACCTAATTAAGTTGTTAGGCAACGCCGGGACCTTCGGCATTGTTTAACTCAGTCAGCTTTGTTCCGCGATAAGATTTTGTGAGACAGTTAACTTCGTGTATATTTGTATTATTTGGACAGAAGCTGACAACTTAATATAAATTGACGTTTCAATATTTCGTTCCCCTTTTATAGAAAACACCTTTAGCTTTGGTGATAACGACGATACGTGTGTGTTAATGTTTTAAATAATTCCAGAGAGAATAGACCAATGTAACTTAATCGATCGCTTCTTTTTGTTATCGTAACATCCGATCTAAGTGATTTATTATACTTCCAGCTGCCTGTTAAGGGAAGTAAGTACTTACTGAAAATGTAAGATAGTTGCAAATTTTACTTTAAAACTGAAAACGTCTAGGCGCTAGTCTAGGTTTACATGTTAAATGCCTTATTGAGGCTTATAGGCTACATCATACATACCATACATACTTTCAAACTTCTTGTATACGCCAGGTTACCTCTAAAGGAACCTCTTAATATTATAGTTTGGTGTTGTTATTATCTGAGAACAAGAGTATTTTTTAATTCTGATACTAGGTTCCTATTTGGACTGGAATAAAATGATCAGTAGTTCACGCGAACTTACCGCGGAAGCTAAAACTGTAGCACAATTTGCGAAAATAACTTCCTATTGTTTGTTTTTGGACATTAAGTGCTAACTTCATCCTACGGGATGCACTAAAAGCGGATGTTAAACTTGCTATTCATTAAATTTGTGACATCATCCTATCAAAAATAAGCATCAACTTCACATAAAATGCACTTCACTTATTGTTTGACAATCTATTAATATATTTTTTACTTTTTGGCTAAAAAGTTTTAACGAGTTTAGTATAAAATCTTATTACAAAAACGGATTTGATATCAATTTAATGTTGTTTTCATAATAATTCTCAAAAGTTGGATAGGATAGGAGAAATATTCTGAAGATATTTGGTTTCGATATTGGATTCATCAGCATGATAGAAATAGGAGATCAACAGGAACAAATTTATATAATCAATCATACATTTGTTTAATTTTCTATAAACGACATGTGACTGCTATAGATAAAGCACTTTTCCATGTAATGCCAATTTAGGACCAAAATCAAGACAATCTGATAACGCTCTAAAAAGGTTCAATACCTACCTTGTATCTTTTTTTTTTCTTGACTAGGATCCAAATAAAAGATATTAAAACTTAAGCTATTCTAGCCATCTAATGTATATCATTGCTTACATTCATAAAGGCGGGACCACCCAACCTTAAGGGTCGAAATTAGAAAAAGGATCGGTTGTTTCAACCTTTTGTAGTATTTTTTCGTTTGAAGGACGCTTTCTAAGAATGTATTTGTTACCAATTTGCTTGGAGCAATACTTTTGTTACTTTAATACGTCAATAGGAATGAAATTACAAATAGGTACTATTGTTTTTTTTTTACTAATGGTACAGTACAACAGACTTAGGTCCGTATTCCAGAACGTTTCTCAATACTCAATCAATGCTTGAGGCTAGATTTTGCTTTATAAAATCTACTCTCAAGCGTCGATTGAGTATTGAGAAACGTTCTGGAATACGGACCTTAGACCGACATGTACTGGAAACTAGTTGAGAAGTAAACTAGGTATTTATCTATTACGCCTTATCCCCGAAAGGGTGGCAGAGACATACATACTGTATGCCCACTTTTCACCGCGTGTTATTCTGTCCCACGTAATAGGTGGTGAGCCCATTGACATAAAACTAGGTCTTTTTGAGAAACTTCTTAGTAATATTGTATCATTAAATATTTTCCGATATAACTTACCTACACATAGTCGTCATTCCAAAATTAAGTTATAATAAGCCTAAGCTATTGGGATTTAGACAATTAATAAACATACTTTTTATATATATTTTTCCAAATGTACACTCATTATCAAAAGGAAAAACTAAAAAATTGGTTTTAGCCCGGGATTCGAACCCAAAATGCGATAGCAGGTATATCACTACGCAATCGAGTCTATAATACCAAAGGATTGCATTTTAAATAAAGTATGTAATAAACTTATTCTATAAATTACATTATTTCAAATTCTAATTCAAACCGTACCGTAAGAAAGGCGGTACAGATTTGGTTGATACAAGAAAATGTTTAGTATCTACTACTTCATTCGTCAGATTCGGCAAAGAATCCATCGATTGTCAACCTTTTTAAATAGACGTCAAACTGTTTCAACAAATATGGCTTAATATATGACTCTCAATCATCGTATCTGGTGTAATTGTTCGTGTAGACTTTACGTCATCTAACTCTTTTTAAACTAGCATTATAGCAGATATATGGAGCTTTTGTATAATAAGTTACGTGTAGAGAATTCTTGTGTGGATTGTCCTTTGAAAAGATTGATTTTATTCAGAATCAGTTACCGCTGCGCAGAACAAAAAGAACAGGGAAGCTTGCATGTTTAGCAGCCAATAAATGCAAACAATTCAATAAACATACGAGTGTTTTTAAAAAATCAACTGGATAATACAAAAATCTGACTTATATATTTGTTTCTAAGTAAAAATAATAATTCGATCCTCCGTATAAAGTTTAATCGAGTTAACAAACAATATAACATCAAAGGAGTAACCAGTAAATATCGGTAGATACTAAAAAATAAGCTTTAATGGTCGGATGTGGCGACGCGAGAGATACTCGGCATTTCTGCGCAAGCACCGCACTATAACCCGCATGCACGGGCGCCGATATCACGTCCTGTCTCAGTTCCGGGATCATACATTTAACATCACCATTTTTATTACAGACATCACCTTTGATGATGATTTATGACTCAGTCATATTTATGCAATCTAGAAGACCGGCGATATTGGAGGGAGTTTATTGTAGCCAGAGAGGCGAATCAAATCGTAAGTTTATTGAAAGTGAGTGGGTAAAATTTGCCATTCTTCGGACGTAAAAAGAAACTTTACTTGTACATATGGTCACGCCTTAATCCCCAAGGGAAGAGCAGAGGCATACTATACGTCCACTTCAGCATTTTGTATTTTGGTCCACGTAATAAGTTTATTGTCTTATTGAAATAGACAGGCGCTGGTTTCAGCTAATCGTTGATACAAATTTTCAAGGCATTTAATTTGGATATACAACTGCAACCACAGTCAACGAACTGGCCTGCAGGGCTAGGGAAACGCTCGTAAATCGAAATTCCACAAAGCTTTTACACATATTGAAGATCGCTGAGGGATCGACACTAAAAGCGCTTCGAAAAAAGGTTTTTGTAGAACAAAATGATAGTAAAGCAAAAAAGCCACACTAGGATCTCCGGTAACCAAATGGACTTCACCAAAAATCTCTGGCGTAGATGCCAGTAATAGGGCTGGAAAGAATAATAACTTCCATCGAATTGCTCATTATCGATAATCGATACAATGAAAGCAATTATCGTTGGCCTTCTACCATTATACCATACCATAGACACCTGGACCTTGTCCGTCGACACTTATAAGATTAAGGAACTCCTTTATACAAAAAGAAGCAAAAGCTGCAATTAGTGGATTCCGTGCTACACAATGCAGAACTTGGATGCAACCAGACCTATACGTTACATTAAGAGAGAGTGAAACTTATATATTATCAAATGACAGTTTTGAAATGGTCGCAAACTGTTAACCTCAAAAGTGTTATATACATGTAGAATACTACTATAATTTTTAATATTTCGCATCTAGACAACTAGTACTAGTTATGTCATTCAAAGTGACAAAACTGTTAAAAATTTTCATTAAGTTGTTTATTATAGGTGTTTTTTTAAATCGTTGCTATCGGTGTCTACGAAAGTCTAAAATCTTTTGCTACGAGACTTGCAAAAATTGTAGACATCGTAATTATTCGGGATTTCTCTACGACATTTGGCAAGTGTTTTATTTTTATTTAAAAAGGTTTGGTTAGCAAAATGTTTTATATTATATTAAATAGTTCCTTGTTTTTGATCTCACAACATAAAACTTAAATATAATTGTTTTTATTTTGTATTTAAATGTTTTTTTAATATTCATGTACTTATGTTAATTTCTTTTTTAAGTATTTTCTAAGTATGTTAAATATCTATTTGAAAATATATGGATATTTATCAATTTTCTATATCCCATAGCACAGGTTTATATACGCTTAATTGGGACTAGATGGCATTGTGTAAATTTACGTTTTCTTCCTGACAATATTATATTTAAACAGATATTATTGCCTTGGCAGGTGAGATTTCACTTGTATATATGTTAAAACAGGTTTCACTTACAAATAGACTCGAGTAGCAATCATAAATATAATTGCGTTATATTAACCGGAAAAGTTAATGTCTTGTACAACACATTAATAAAAGATTATGAGGTAAAATTAATAATGCATGTCAATGAATATAAATCAAGCAATGGACGTGCAATGATTGTACGTGTGTTGCATAATGTAGTTGCTGCTTGTTGCAACGACAAAGCAAATGGAAATAATTTTCATGATTTTTTTTAAAATTGTTTAAAATTTTGTTTTTTTTATTGGTCATGAAATGGAATTTAGTATTTTGACGGTATTGTGAGAGCGGCTCCCATCTGACCACTCGACCAGGTAAGTGGAGGGAGAGGCAGTGTTGCCCTCTCAGACCCTGAATTTTCGTTACTGCCTGCTCGGGATACAAACGTAAGCATTTTAGAGTAATCAAAAATCTCTGGCAACAAAACAATTTCGTATAATAAATAGAGTTTCATGAAAAGCGGTTGAGAAATGTAACCCTAAAATTTATCTAAAAATTAAGTCTCACTCAATGCATTCGCTCAGTCAAGTCTCTGAAAATTTCCAAAATCAATGTAAAGTTCATTTAAATTCATATAATATACCAGTTACACTAGAAAGGAATACATCGCGCATAATTATGAGTAACATTAGTTACAAATGAGCAAATAAAATTGGAAACGATATTTATAATACAAAATAATCACATTGGAATACAATGAAACAAAACAAAGTAGCATACCGGACGTCAATGTCCATTCAGCCGGCTGATTGTCGAATTAAAATTCAAGATTACATTGCCTATAAGGGCAGTAACACACTGCGGCGTGACTGTAGTTGCGACACTACATGCAGCGCACGTCTCATTGAGACGGAAGCGGCTCTACAAACGCACCATCATCACTGCATTTGTATTCTATATGATACACAATGTGCCACAATCTCTTCATCAAGATGTCTTTCGGCTTTCTTATTTGATTTGACTATCACATGCAAATCAGAAATGTATTAAAGAAGATTAAACATACCTTGGACCCACAGTTGATCGACTCTAGAATGAATCTGCGCCGATTTCAGTCCGACGCAAAACGTTGATAGTACTAGTATCGCGACAAATAATACTTTGCCCGCGTCTCCTTGCAGAAAGCAGCCCAATATGAACAATTGTTCCTGAAGCCACGCACGGATCCACAGTGATGTCCTCCCTCCTTCGATGTTGCCCTGCAAAACAAACACAATCATTATTTATTATTCTACTCAAACTGACGAGTCATGCTGTCTTGATTTAAATAGCTTACATAGCATAGCAAGGAGAATGGATTGAACAGTAGCTATCCGTCACCATAGACATATTAATTTGACTTTTGATCAATAAACATAAAGATTATAGAAACGGTTTGGCGGTAGATAAAATAACATTGAAGTCTTTAAACGTCGAAATAATTTCCGAGTTGATTGTGATTAATGAGTGGCGGCTGCATGCCCAGGGCGAGCGCACCCGTGGCGCCACGTCGCGGGACTTCGGGAACGAGAGGAGGTGAGGCGACCAAATCTCGTGAAGCGCTTACTAATTGCATAATAATAACTCAATGGACGTCTCGTGTTGGACTCAACGATTAAGAGATTATGGGTACGTCTGAGTTGCCTTTTCGATATGTTTTCTGAAAAGGTATTTTAATAGATAAAAAAAATGTGCATAGTCTATGACTGTCTCTATAGCTTGCCTACGTGCCTATTTGGATTGGGGTTTTCCTGCTTTCACCTAGATTTGGACCCTGAGGTGTGAGCAGCTATAATTAGGCTTGTAATTGGGGCTTTCACAATCTTAATATTTAAAAATAAAAGTAGTTACCTATTTTAAGTTTGCATGCTCATTTATTTATTTGGCTAAGCTCATTTACTAGACTAAAAGGCCACAAGCTCACGTGTTTCCAATTAGCTTACATAAAGAACAGCTAAATCACCTGTTGACAAATTGACAAATGAGGTATACCGTAAATATGAAACTCCAAAAAAGCGCAAATCATACAACGGTAATTAAAATACCATTATGCTAAAAGTCGAAAGCTAAAAAGTGTATCGGTGAGCAGACCCTATTTATATAAAGTTGAGAGAGAGAGAGAGTTCGCTGAACCATCTATCGTTACGCGCCGAAATTGAGTTATTTAGTTAGTGAACGTAAATAAATAAATCGTAGCGCGTATAATGGATGATATAGCATAGCCGAGAATCGTAGAACGGTCCGAGTACGGTGCGGGCGAACGGACGAGGTGAATGTCGAGCGCTCTGGGTGGGCGTGACGTCACGGCCGGAATGCGCCCGCGTCCCCCTCGAGCCATTCGCTCGTCGCGCGACCCACGTGGAGCGTACGCAACATGCTGTATCACATCATACACCTCTTCATTCACGTACTAATAATATTTGGCACACAAATGCAAACGTATTTTTATATATCCGAGCAGAATAATAGCCCTAACACACATTCGGATTTGAGGAAATTTACAACAAAGTAGCTAGAACGGCAACATTAATCCTGCCCAATCTTCCACAAGTCCAGATTTGGTATGAAGCAGACTATGTCCGATGTGAACCGAGGCAGACTCAATAATAATTTCTGACTGCTCTAAAGATTTGGTTGGGAGGCAAACCAAATCCGTGGTCGGGTCATACCAAATCCGGACGTGTGTTAGCCTGTTAGGGCTATTAACATATCAACATGACCATTATTTTGTGTGTGGTAAGATGTCTCGAGCGTAAACTGCTGACGCAAGTGCTACGGGATAATTTACTAAGTGTAATCCGCGATGAGCGGCGCCGGCGACTGCACTTCCTGTAGATAAGAGATGGCCTACTAGCAGCACGTTCTCACGACTATAGCAGCTGGCTACTATGTTGTTGTACTAGAGCTAGTAGTGACTGCTTACAAGTATAATATTACTTTGTTTACAACTCCGGGATGTTTCCTCTCGATAATTTACTAGATAGGTAGTCAACTACATAAACAACTCTTTATCGTTTCTACAGGAAACAGTAACAGATCATTGCTGTTCCTATGGAGTACTTATTGTTCACTCAGAAGTTACCGCCTGACTTTGTATCTTATCTAAGGTCATTTGCGGAACAATAAATGTCGGAATTGAATTACTCTATAATGTATTTTCAAATTTCATTATCATCATATTTATTAATACTTGTGAGGGCGTGATAGATAGAACTTTAACAGTTCAATAAGTACCTAATAGTAATTGGCAATAGTAATAAAATCTCATCATCATCATCCGAGCGTCTGTCCCAGTTGCGTCTCGCGACGCCCGGGGTCCGCTTTCCTACATTTTCTCCTCCACTTCGCACGGTCGTCGGCATCCCCTGTAGTGAGACCATTGGCACGCATGTCATCCCTTACGACGTCAAGCCAGCACTTCTTGGGTCTTCCCCTCTTACCGGGACCCGGCGGGGCAGACATGGCCAGACATTTGTACCTACGTAGCCCTGTGGTTGCCGCAAGACGTGACCATACCAACGAAGGCGACACTCTTGCAACTTGTCTGCAATGCCACGGACGTGAAGGCTACCGCGGATGCAAGTTCCTCACGCGGTCCATCCGCGTGACTCCACACATCCACCGCAGCATCTTCATTTCCGTGACACGCAGCTCCTGCTTGTGTCGCTCCAATATCGGCCACGTCTCACTGCCATGTAAAAAGACAGGTCTAATAATGGTTTTGTAGACCTGTCCCTTCAACCGGATCTGCATTTTAGGGTCACAAATGACACCGATCATCTCCCGCCATTTGGCCCACGCGGCAGCAATCGGACAAAGACTTGACATCGCAATCGATGTCACTGGACCTGTGAAAAACAGATCCCAGGTATTTAACCTGGTCCGTGCGCTCGACCAAATCACCGCCTATGCGGACGGATGTGGGATCTGTCGAGTTTAGTGCCAAGTACTCGGTCTTCGCCACATTTAGTTTCAGACCGCCGTTCTCAAGAGTCTCCTTCCACGCCTTTACACGTCGCACCAATCTGCCCCTGTCCGCGTCTGCCAGCGCAATATCGTCAGCATACATGAGCAACCATGGAGGCTACTCATGCGAGTTCCTGATGCTGTCCGACAATTCGTCTAATATTACACTGAACAGACGCGGTCTAAGGACCGAACCCTGGTGTACCCCGACGGTGATGGGGAAAGGTTTCGTGTCGCCAACAGCAGTCCGAACCATTGAATCAATAGTAATGAAATCTATTCTCTCTTAATCTTTGTTCCAAATCACACCTGGATTTGGAGTCTGAGGTTTCTTTTATTTGTCTGCTAGGACAGTCAGCAGGTGCACCACTTACAGGTGGGGTCCCTCCCAGAGATCTTTGTGGTTACATCCATATAGAGATAGTAATAAAATATGGGTACCAGGTACTTATACATTTTGTTATAAGATTTCTTACTTATCGTGTAGATGTGCAGCATGTAAGTTTACAAAATTGAAAGTGTCTTGAAACTTTGTATTTATTTACAGTAAAATATGTTCAAATGTTCTTTAGCGTAATTAACACTGGTATATTGAGAGTCTAGTCTAGTGTGTTACATATGAAGACCACGTGAGCAGATTGCTCAAAAACCGAATAGTCAAAAGTACTCGGATACCCAGACGTGCATGTATGAAGCGATTGATGAATCTGCAAGAAGTGAAAGAAGTATGCATGGATTGTGAAGCCTGGCGATCTGTCCTCTCTGACTACACCGTCAGGGATACAGGGTCAATATAGTAAATTATAGTATAGTATTATATATCAAGAGTCGCACTTGACTAAAATGAATTGAATATTGAGAATATTAAACTCGTCATATCGTCATACATGTCAAGTCCAACTTAGAAACGTAGTTATTGATGCTGTGCGAATACCACTGCAGCCGAACCAACCATTTAAGCTGACAAATATGTTAAATCTCGCCATAGATTATAAAGGCGATCACAACAAAAAGGACAAAAGTTCAAATTATTTTTTTTTTGTCTCATATTAATTATGTGTTAATGCTTATAGAATGTGTATTAATAAAAGTCATCTGCATATAAAATTGTGATAGCAAATTTTATAAATCAATCGAATTTTTAATTGATTTTGACAAAATAGACAAAAGTTCATATAGGTAGGTACCTAAGTCACTTATCTTTTCATTTCAACCGCCAGATTTATTTAAATAAGCAAATCAGTTTATGGTAATCCATTACCTACTAGATAAAGGCTTCTCCCAATTTTCAATATAACACACAGTCCTGCGAATAACTGCAACCATAACTATTTCACGCCGTATCCTGACGGGGTAGTCAGAGAGGACAGATCGCCAGGCTTCACGATCCCTGCATACTTTTTAGCTTCCTGCAGATTCATTAATCTCTTCATAACATACATGCATCTCTGGGTATACGAGTACTTTTGAACTTTCCGTTTCTTGAGCAGTCTGTTCTAGTGGTCTGTTATATTTATGATTTTGTTTTGGTATTTGTTCGTCAAAGGTATTTTATGTGTATAGTTTACTCAGTGAAACAAAATTTTATTATATAATAATCCCAGATTTCAGATTCAATCTAGAATCATATTGGGATATAAAGAAATTGTTGAAATTCTGATGAAAATAATTCTAGAGTAAATAATTCTGTCGCAACAGGTATTTTTAAAGGACGCTGTACAGAGAATAAGATATATCATAAAGAATAAGACCCTATAATGCACAAGATGATAGTGAGTGACATCACGTTCGACGTCGCAAACTTATAATACTCAGTACATTTTTTAGTTAACATAAAAACTATACATCATTCAACTACAACATGTTTATCAAACGAACGTTGGCAAAAGAGCTGGAAACATTGAAGTATGATTGGCGGGTTCTCTGACATCCGCCAGCATCCATCGACATCCAGTACATCAATATCAAACGATCACGAGCCGCCGTGTTCCCTCTATCTGCATATAATAACCGTGGGTGTTGACCCCGGTATTATCTCATTACAGTATCTGAGCTTTGTATTTCTATTTCGATAAGTTGAAACTAAACAGCTGTAAATTGTAGATAAATAATTATATTTAGTTACACCCTTCACTTTTTTTGTTTAATGGCTGATAGTTTTACGGTGCGTAAGTACTTTTTAATCGTCTTAGGGCTAGCACATATATACAACTTGTAGTTGAACAACTATTTAGTAGTGTATTATATGTCTATAGGACTATATTGAAGCGCATACTGTCAACTCGATAGTTGTTCAACAAAAAAGTATCGATCTACTTTAGATCAAAAACTTGGATAAAACGCTAAATTTGTATTGCATTGTATTGATGTGCACATACCATCGACTAAACAGTTGATTCGCAACATAACAGTTTAGTCGATGCAAAACTTATGCATCTGCCAGATATTACATAATCGTATCGTAACCAGTACAGTACATATGAATTCTTAGTCGTGACCACGATAGACTAATGTAAAATATTATCTTATAGTATTTTGATAACTGATATGAAAAGAACAGGCGCAGTTTTTGTATAACACACACATGGGCGTACCCAGGATCTGGGCCAGGGGGGGACAAGGCAACTCAGATTTATTACAAGTTTAAATTTACCTGTTTTTGTTTGTTTGTTACCTTGTTTTGTTTTTAATATTATTTCATTTTGCCAGCAGATAATTTCCAGGCATCCTAGTTCTGCAAATTGTCTTTAACAGCGTAATGACCTTTTTCACAAAGCTTTTTTTAATTAACAAAAGACAGAAGGTCGAGAGCTTTGCGTCTTATTCCATAGTGATGTAATTTTCTGCACAGCGTTTCATGCTGAAGGCAATAAAAAGCCTTGGATAGATGGCAGAATACACCTAATGCATCTTGCGTGTCTTCAGATTTTGATAATATCAAAAACGATACCCACATAAAAATAACAATTTTTAAAAAGTTTCTCTGTCTGTATGTTCCCGCTAATCTCTGACACAGCTGTCCCTATTTTAACGGGGACTTTCACTGACACTCTTATAATATCTATAAGAAATCACTTAGGCTACATTTTATCCAGTTCTTTAGTTTAAACCGCTGTGCGTCCATAAAACAGGTAATTTAATATAATTTCTTAAATAACTATGTTTAGTACGCTGGATGACCCACTGTTTTTACAGAAACAGGTCCAAGACGGCGGCTTGACCTTAAAATTTCATGCTCGCCTCACGCCCCAAAAAGCGGGATCCAAACTAAACTCCAAAGAAGCTGAATAACGTCCCAAACCAGCAGCTGCCCCCCCCCCCTGCCCCCCCCCCTGGGTACGCCCATGAACACACACACACAACATAGCTCAAATCAAACCAGTCCTTTTAACCACCAACCCTTATTCTGTAGTTAATTATATTTTACGAAATTCCCATTGTAAGTGGTCCATAACCGTACATAAGGTGATTTTCTGCAGTAAGGGTGCTATTTTCAAATAGATTAAATTCTCTAAAAGTCTCTGGGTGGTATAAGCCTGCCAAGAGATATCTTAAGGAAAAAAATCTGAAGAACCCGATAAAAAGAAACAAAAAGTACCTAGATCATTTAATGTGTTCATAAGGAACGTCAAGATTATTGCTTCTACATTTAGTAGAAGCAATAATTACTGCCAGATTCGCAATTCGAGCAGATAGAGCACGCTACTACACTGGGGAGCAGAGCAGTAGTCATAAATGTCAACAAATCGGGCAAATTTTTATGCATCATTGTAGAATAATAAGCGACGGGATTAATTAGGTGCGACGGGAGGTCGAAATATTCCACGGGCGAAGCTGTGGGGGTCATCTAGAGCCTGAGGAAGATAAAACTTATAGCCACTCTTTTTATAGTAATTGCCATATTTTTCGTTTACATAATTAGAATATTTTTTTAAACAGTATTCGTCTACTACATTATATTTATGAAATGCATATAATATCACAAGGTGAAATGCGTATAATATCCCTATAATAAACTATTTTATTATGTTTAAAGTTATATTGAGTCATCAATAAATTGTATAGGATATAATTTTTTTTTTTTATTTTATCTTTATTGAAGTAGAAGATCAAGTTTAGATTCATCGAAAGAAAATCGGTTATAGTATCAATGCCACGTTGTAAAGCGGTCTATTGTATATTACTAAAAAAAGAATAAGTTTATTGCACACTTATATCACAGTCAATATTAAATACTCATATAAAGATTACAGTTAAATTTTTTTTTTAAACTTACGCGATTATCATTCATATTAATATGATATTTCGTGTCTTATTCGGGTATTATTATTAACGAAGATCTGAAATTATTAATATGAGTTTCATAAATGTACAAAAGGCAGCATTATCGCTAAAAAGAGATATCTCTTACAACCTTTCTAATGTGGACAATAATGTATATACTGTCTGTGCTAATTGAGAATGAGTGATAGTTTATTCCTCCCCTTCTTAATTATCGTTTTGTAATTTGGCAAGTAAGTTAAGACATTTATGTTATAGCGGTTGAATTGCCTTAAATTCGATGTGTTTTACAGCATTCCGTGCCATATTTTGTATCAAAATTTCGATCTAAAAGCTTTTGCATGCACAGATGAGATCTTGATTGTAATTGATTTAAGCACGAGTTATTGGTCGAGGTTATTTTGCAAGTAAACATGGACTAAAAATGGTGTTTAGTTTTGGTAATGATAAGTATAACAAATAATTATTTTTCCAGAAAAATATATGTTGTCTTGGTAAGATACGATCATGCAATTTCATAGGGTCTCTGAACAATACATTTTACCAAATGCATTGAGACAGATCACAAAAACACATTGTAACTTTGGTACTTCTTAGAAAAAATTGTAAGCAGCCGAATTCAACTCGGAATGATTATAAACTGACTGGTATGGAACGTTTATCAACACTCAAGAAACACTTGAGAGTAGATTTTATAAGGCAAAATCTAGTCTCAAGCGTTGATCGAGTATTGAGAAACGTTCTGAAATACGGACCTTAAACTTTTAAAATAGTTTAAATGGTCCAAGATATTGTATGGCCTCAATTAGGGAGTCAAAGAGCTAATAATTTTTGTATACTAATATTTTTTGAATCAAAAATAAAACGAATGTCATCGATATTTCGTGTAAACAATTTATACCTAATATTATAACGCTAAAGTGAGTTTGTTTGTTTGTTCGGTGAACGCGCTAATCTCAGGAACAATTGGTCGGATTTGACAAAAATCTTTTTGTGTTAGATAGCCCATTTATCGAGGAAGGCTATAGGCTATATATCATTACGCTACTACACTGGGGAGCAGAGCAGTAGTCATAAATGTCAACAAATCGGGCAAATTTTTATGCATCATTGTAGAATAATAAGCGACGGGATTAATTAGGTGCGACGGGAGGTCGAAATATTCCACGGGCGAAGCTGTGGGGGGTCATCTAGTTTTTTATATAAAATAAACTAAACATCACAATCAATTTTGAGATGCCTTATTGAAAAAACAGCTTCGTTCAAGTAAATTCACATCTTATGAAAATATATAACGAAATATTGTCTCGTAATTTACACCATTTTAGACATCACTTGAATGAGCGTTCCAAACATACCTAGTTTATCATAAATCAAGTTTCTCTGTTATATTTACATTGGAACACGTATCATTGTATAATGTATTCGAATGGCCATCGTCAAGGACATCACGTTTGACCAATTGGCCAGGCGGCCACCAGCGTCGCACCCCTTGTCAATGACACTGAATGTCAATGACATTTTCCAATGGTTTGTTAGTTTGTAAAATCACTCGTAAATATGAGGAGTCTACCTTCATATTTACGAGTTTACAAATAGAGAGATAATTAATAAATTCACTGTTATCATAACCTTCTGTTATTTATACACACACACATACGAATCATCACGCCAGTCTCCTATCGGGGTATGCAGAGACTGTGGCCTTTCACTTGCTACGATCCTGCCGTACAACTTTCGCTTCTTCTAATTTCATACGCGTTTTCATACACGCCAGACGATTATTACTCTTGATCCGACGTTTTTCTAAAGAGCTTTATGATATTTATTCTTTCGTTCCTGGGATGAAAGCAGGCGTGTCTTATTCTGATGTACAAATAAGCTAGATTATTGTAACGTTTGATTAACATATATTCAGTAGTTTTAGCGTGAAAGAGTAATAAGCATTCATACAAACTTTTTTTTATACTACTGAGGTATTACTTATATTTGTCTTCAGTGTTTGCCACTGAAGACAAATATAAGTCACGTGATGGAAAGTACCCCATTATTTTGGTACAGTAGAGATATTCACTATTTTGTTAAATGCGTTTATAAATACAGAGATCACGTCTAAGTATAAGTGTTACGGCTTATTTAAATTCGTAATTTTTTTTTTTTTAAGAACGTACCTTCACCAAAATGATTTTCATTTTAATACTAATGGGTTTAATACTAATCTGTCTTTTCACTATCTGAAAACTATCGACTCTGATATAGTAAGTTTTCATCATTTACTATTTGGAGACTGTCCATCTACTGTAAATTGAGTACTTTCAAGAACTGAACGTTTTTGTTAAACTTGTAAACTCATTAAATCAATGTTTATTGTAGGATACTTTTTATATAGCGCCATGTAGCCCAAACTAAGCTATAAACTTGTACTATGGCATCTAGACAACTGATGTACTTCACTATATTTCTAAATACATACATTTTATACATAGCAAACACACAAACTAACACAACACACAACAAAAACCAAAACAAACACACAACGAAACCAACATTTGTGAATCACACATAATTGGTTCCGATCCGAGAATCGAATCCGGGACCTCAGCGCAGCAGTTGCATACACTACCACTGAGCCACCGAGGCAGTCATAGGTAGTAAGCAGAGGCGATGAGCATTCATAGGGAAAGTTGCTAACGTGGGCTGCGCGTAACCTGTTGTGGTAGCATGACTGATAATGATGTTATAGATAAAGCACTAAGTCAATAGAAGATGATGAGATAAATATATACCTACCTGTATAAATCAATCCAATTCCATAATGACTTTCAATGTGATCAGATAAATTTATGACCAGATTTGTAATTTGTTGATGTAAAAATAAAATTTTCGAAACGAATACAACGTTGCATCGTGAATAAGAGTAATTTGTGGGATATATTACTCTGATTCACGATATACATACAAATTGTCACGCCTTTATCCCCGAAGGGATAGGCAGAGGCATACTATACGCCCACATTTCACCTATGCATTTTTGTCCCACGTAACAGGTGGTGACCCCATTGTGTGAGATATACTTACTAAAAAAATTGTTTCTTAATAACTATGTACTTAGGACCCAAAAGTATCTCCACAGCAAAGTTTATGGAAAGTATATTTTTTTTAAATGTGGCACGTCAAAATCGCGTCACCCGCCTGATGGCAAGCAAAGACGACGTCCCGTGATTGGGACCACTATCTCAACCCGCAGGGCTCCGATAGCGAACCTCATCTTGACGGCCCAGAAATATGCCTTTTCACGCTTCCCTTAAAGGACCCAGGATTCTAAGAGGAGAGAGTTCCAAGCTTTTATGGTGCGACATATGAAAGATCTACGAAATCTTTCAGTTCTAGACACAGTATAAGGATGACATCTCTGCTCCGCCCGTGTTGTTCGGAAACGAAAGGGGGAGGGTGGATGTAGGTAATCTTAGCCAAATAACATCATTTTTGAAAATCCTTATGGATGCTATGCTGGACTCCGACTAAAACCACGCAGTGCTCTTCCGATTTAGGCTGGGTGTCACGCGTCCTCAAGCCTCAAGCCTTCTGACAGACTTTTTGCGCCATCACGGCCTTGTGTCAGGAAGATTATTTTAAACTAAAAACACGTTACAATTTTTTTTTTACAGTATGGTTGATCAGGCATTATTTCTACTGCGTCTCAGGTAAAAAGGGCATATTTAGAAAAGGTTTAGGTGTAACAAGTCATCACAATTATTGAACAGTATAATGATCCTTGCTATTTAACAAATTCAAAGGTACTTTATTTGCCACAAACTGAATATAACAATATGAAAAAAAATACTCGTTTATATTTAATGAAATTTACTTCAGGATTGACTAACTTTGAATTCTTTGAATTGCACACCACCGATTAAGGTCCGTATTCCAGAACGTTTCTTAATACTCGACCAACGCTTGAGACTAGATTTTGCCTTATAAAATCTACTCTCAAGTATTTATTGAGTGTTGATAAACGTTATTTAATACGGCCCTAAGTATTACCGGAATTGACACTAATGACAGTAATCACAATAGTTATAAAACAATGATACCAACATTACGGAGTGGAGTGAGCTGCCATTGAAGTCTAGAGGGGTTGAATAGATTTCATTTAGTGGAGCATTTTATACTATACACTGATTGCTTTTATCAGTCTTTTTTTAGTTTCAACTAAAATCATGACTAAAGTCATTTCGTGTGTCTCAGAAACGGCTCCATAGACGATGATGTCTTTGATAATTTCTATCTATTCTTTATAACTTGTTACCAACTAAACCTTTATTTAAATAAACTGTCGTCCCAAAACACTCAGGAACACATAAAACGTTTAATGTATTTCCTGACAAAAAGAATCTTGACGTGAGGTACAAAAAAAATAACAACCCTTATCAGCTAGAAACTTGTTATCACTGGTACTACCTGATTTTTTAATTTCGAATACATTTTCCATTCTCAGATGAAATTGCTAATGGTACGGAATAAATATCGCAACCTGAATGCGTGATTCATTACACACGAATTGATAAGGCAAGAAAAACAGCTGTTCTCGTAGAACTACTGAAGCGGATGTAAAAGGCAGTGAAGTAAAAAAAATGCAGTTAAATCGTGTGCAAACCACGTGTTTTGGGGACCCACAAGGCACCTACTTGTAATCTGATATGATTTTATTCCTTAACTTTGTTGCGATCGACATTATCAAGTAAACACATTTGTATAAGACGGTAAATGTAACAAAATTTTAAAACACCTAAGTTTATATTCATTATTTATACAGTTGTTATTTGCACGTCATTAAGACACCTTGAAATTTATGTAAACAATATTACCAAGAAATAATAGATTGAGAAGTGTATACCAAAAGAGGCACCTTTTAAAATTTGGACACAGTACACTCATTTATAGGTCTCCAACACGCAGCTGCCGACCGCCGGCGAACGCAATGTTTGGACGAAGACAGATGATATGTGGGAAAAACTAGTGGAAAAGAGATGGAATGTAAACTTTCGAGAAAAGGAAAGAAATTGCCCTATCGCTTCGGAAGAAAGAGATGTAAGATCAGAAACCACAAGATGTCTCAATTCCACGAGGCAAGTTCTGTGCGGTCTTGTCAGACATAAAACTTCGTAGAATAGCATTCTTTTATTTTTTATATTGAGGAAGCAGTTAAGTAATTTAAATGTTTTTTTAATTGTTTGGAAAAAATCTCTTTCAGATATTGGCAATTCCAGGTAAAAGATTTAACTTAGATAACTATTTTTGACAGTATCTATCTTTATTAATGAATAAGAAACACATTTCAAATAAAATGTAGTTAATATATAACTATATAATAAAATTATATTCTATACAGACAAATTTATTCAACTAAAATAACATTGATAATTTAAAAAGGACCGTGATTTTTTGTAAACTGTCTGTGAGGTTCGCGCCGCGTTGATGTCTCTATCGGCGCCGATGCGCTGCGCGTGCGCAACTCTCCTCCCCGCGCTCCCACAGTGCCTTAATTACTTCATCTTGCATACGACCGACCAAGTTCCTACATTATAAGTAGGTAAAACCACATTTCTACTTAAAGTATGTTACGGCCTGACATTTTATTGTTTTATAAATATATTAAATACTCAGGTATTTAGAAAAGAACAGGTATATTTTATAAGGACGAAGGGTAACGTTGGAGGTCTGTTTTCGTCTTAAAACACTATGTTAAATCTTTTCGTGATTTTGGAGAGACTTTCCCTAATACGGCCCTAATATTCTTTTCAAACGTTTCTTAGTATTATAATTTGTTTCACGTGAATAATACGTATTGCTCGAAATTGAGTGCTAACTATGAAATAACTAACAAATCGCTATGAAATAGGGTGCTATAAGTTTTGCCAATAGTAATGGTAGGGGTGCAGACCACCGCGGGATCAGTGTGCGGCCTTCTAGGAAAACGCTACCTTCTACGAACCCGCAGGCCTCCTCCATAAAAGTAGATAACTAACTACATACCCATCACAAACTCGCGTATATAATATTATAAAAGGTGTTGCTCTCTACGCTAGCAGTTATTGTAAGTCGTTTTTTAAATAATGTTCACAATTTAGCTAACCTTAAAATCATCTGTAAAATTTTTGTGTTTTATTTTACTGTTTATTCTTTTTGAAAAAAGCGAATAAAAGTTTAAAAACCTTTTATTTTCAATATTTTTAACGTTTTTTTACGACGGTGAATGAATGAGTTTATGCAAAATCAACCGTAACTATTAAAATATTTTTTTAGATTCTAAATCCTATTTAAAAAACCCCGGGTCCCGGGATGAAACCATTAATAAGATCCGGCACCCCTAGATTTCATTACAAAATACGTGCGGCCTTGGTACCTAGTACGCACTGTTTCCACTAGTCGGCGCCACTACATTGCACTGCCGCGTTCCACAACCCCGATTGGCATTCGCAGAAAAACAATCACACGTGCAATATGACAATCGAAACTGGACACTGCATCTCATTGAGGTATGAACACACTACCTTTTCTAGTTCAGAGAGTGCTAAAGCTGCATCAACCCAGCTGGTACGAATGTACAAATCAGCGCTGTGGCGCGCCTCGGCAGCTGAAGGACTTTCGTGAGCGGCGACCGCTATCCGAGGATTTGCAGGAGCCTCGGAATCGGGAGCCACCATGATCTCGGGGCCAGACTTGTCACCAGTATCCTCATGAAGACGGCCGGAGTCCGTCTGGGGGCGCACGTTATCATATCACTCGCCGCCACATAACCACACACTTGTACACCAGTATGCTTCACTTCTATCAATCACTTAACATGCGAAACGCGAACCGATACCGATAGTCATAACACAAAGCACGGCGTGTAGTCAAGAGCGCGATCCGAGCAATACTGAATCATGTACCGAATACGTATACTGTAGACTGGATGTTGGTTGAGCCGCCATCTTAATTCGTGCTATTATGTTGTCGGCCTGCGCACGATGACGAACGAATTCAAGCGGAAACAGCCGAACCGTGGCTCCTTGGACCACACACACGTTAATGTTATCTCTCTCTAACGTTTGAGATGGAAGCTGTATTGTAGTACTAATCAATGCAGCAAAATAAGAATAGATTTGAATGAAGCTGCTGCGATTGCAATCAGTCACAACAAGGCAATATGAATGATACTGATACCAACAGTTTGTTATGACGGAAGAAAAATAAGTCAGGCACCCAAGGTTGTCACTAAATACAATGATTTGACCACTAAAATCGACAAACACTTTCATTATGATAACTGTGCGAATGTTAACAATGTTATACTTTTTATTGACGATCAGAAAGTTAAAAATGGGGGATCCCAGAGCCACTTCAAAGCGATGTTTACTCGTACTCACAGAAGTTATAACATCCCCACAATTACCACAAAGAGAGTACGTTTGCTAGCTTAAACATTCACTCTGTATACAGATAATAAAGGCGGATCAAACATTCGGACGCACCATATCATTTTGTTTACAGAGTTTTCTGAGTAAAAAGTCGGACGAGCGAGCCCCTGGCAGGGCGGTGGGATGGCCCTTTGATGTTACCGACACAAAACGCCGCCGGCGGTGATTTAACTAATGAATTTATTTAGCGGCTGCACTGACTGATTGCCGCCCTGTCCCCAACATCTTACCTAGATAATACTGCTGTAATTGACCTACATGAAAAAAATAAACAGTGGAAATACAGTAATCGGTGAAATGTTTGAACGTATTGTATGATTAAGTCTACCCTATCGGAGAAAATGGCGCGTTTAAATGTATATCGTGATGGACCGAGTATATATTTAATTCGTTCGTGGGTGCAGAGATTCCGCGCAACTGCTTTGGCTATGAATGTCCCACGCACAGGGCCCCGTCGATCTTCAAGGATTCCCGAAAACATTGAACTGGTTGAAAGCAGGTTACGTGAAAATCCGCGACTTTCAATACGGATAAGAGCAGCCTGACTTCCAAGAGCGATTATTCAAGAAATTTAACAATAAGGATCTGAAGTTCCAATGTTTTAAAAATCAAATCGTTCAAGAACTGAAAAAAGTGACTTTGATTTACGCAAAAATTTTTGAGAAACGATACAGAAGCGATTTCGCGCTGTAAATCTAATTTTTTTTTAGTACGTCGATTTCAAGGTATTTCAAGCGACGAGGCTTATTTTTACTTAAATGGCCACGTTAACAAATAAAACTTCAGTTACTGGTCTCCAAGAACCCACAGCCCTCGATTGAAACATCAAAAACCATTGCATTGCCCCAGGGTAACTGTTTGGTGTGTCTTATCCACGGATGAGATAATTGACCCATAATTTTTCGAAAATTCTCGAGGCCAGGAGACGAATGTCAACGGTGAAAATTATCGACGCATGATTACGAACATCTATTTGCCAAACCTGCGAGTTCATCCATACTATTGACACACTTGTTTTCAACAGGATGGGGCGACTGCACATACAGCTTCGATGAATTTGTTCCGGAACAATTTCCCCCAAAAACTGATCAGTCGCTTTGAGGGCATTCCATGGCCACCGAGGTCGCCCGATCTAACTCCCATGGATTTTTTTCTGGGGCTACCTCAAAGAGAGGGTTTATAATGACAATCCCCAGTATCTTGTGGCTTTAAAGGAAAATATTCGTCGAAAAATAAAGTCAATTGAATGCAGCGTGTGGCGCAGAACACAAGGCTCCGTTTTGCAGTGTGTTCAACTCGACGGAAGACATCTGGATCACATACAATTTAAAAAAAATAAAATCCGCATTTTCATTCTATCGTTCAATGCTCTTAATAAAACTTTGTGTCACGAATTACGTTTTTTATTTAAGTTTGAAAATATAAATCTGCTACCAGACACCCTGTATAATAACAAAAATTCTGATACACTATGTAAATCTGGATGAAGTTAAATAATTACTTTCTTAAAAATATAAAATTACTCGGTAAAAAAAAATCAATCTAAATATATTATAACCGAACTGTTGCATTTAAGTTGCTGATAATACCTAAATAACTAGAATATAATATCATTTCCATGACAAAACTTCAATACTTACAATTAATTAATGCTTGTATATAAGTCAAAAGTGAGAAAATTAATAGAGTAGAATATTTTTATAGTACACCAATCATTACATTAAAATTAAGGATTACATAATGTAAAATATAAAAACAGTAGGAATTAGAGTATTAAGACTATTTGAACCACTACATATTAATTAGTATATAAATACATGGTAAAATAATATAAATACATATATACACATACACATATAAAAAAATACACATACATACACACATATAATATATGTACATAAAAGTAAAATTAAATATCAACACTATAAATATCATACTGTAAGAACATACTGTAAGAAACTCAAGAAAGTCAAGTCGTAAGAAAATGCTCCTTGACCGTTCTTTTAAAAACATTCAGTGATTGCGCACGCCTAATGGACACAGGCAATGCATTCCACAACTATGCAGTAAGAACAGTAAAAGATTTATCATAAAATTTTGTGGAATGCATAAAACTCATATAACTCAAATTCTTAATATAACTAAAATTTTCTAATCCTCATCTAATTACCTACCAAAATTTTTAGAAATTTCTATTCTTACATGATAAATCCAAGGCATATCCAAAGCTACTAAGTCTAGAAAACTTTAATTTCGGACATACGAGTATGAGACTGCTTTATGATGTAAAGGTAAAAATTCAAAGAAGAGAGTAGATTTTATAAGGCAAAATCTAGCATCAAGCGTTGATTGAGTATTGAGAAACGTTCTGGAATACGGACCTTAAATTGTGATCATGTGCCAAAGTTAGTATGGTACAATAAAACCGTTAGCTATGATTTGATATTTAACAAAAATATATTGACTTGATATTGACTTGACCCCGAAGAGGTAGACCACATCACCAGCATTTTTGTCCCTCGTTACAGTTCGTGAGCCCATTGCCGTGTTGAAATAATCAGGCTTAGGCTGTAGCGATTTGCTGTTGAAATTTTTAAAGCCGCCCATGAGGCCGTCAACTGGGCTTAAAGACTGCCAGTTTACTGGCAACCGGGACCAACGGCTTAAAGCACAGAAACGCTCTCAAATGTAAATGCCTCAAAGTGGTCACCCATCCAAGTACCAGCTATAGTAAAAGTTGCTTAACGCAGTGATCGTTTACAGAACACTGAGTAAGCGGGGTCATGAGCGCTTCTAACAATATTTTAACCACTAATACTGCTGAGTTACATGTTATTAATAAAAAAGCAGACATATATTTGTTAAGCTCATCACTCACCTATTTGTCAAATGTTCTGTTAATTACTCAATTTCAGTTTTTCTATAGAGCTCAGCTTGAACTCAATGTCAAATATAGTTCTCACAAAGAACATTTTACTCTTAAATGTAAGAAAAAAAATATAAAGATAAAAGATCTGTTCAGAGAAAGGAACAGCGCGATAAGGGAACATTGCGGTATGACAGAAGATGTACCTAGTGACTAAGATAGAAAAAGGGATGCTTAATATGGTTCGGAAACGTGGAGAGGATGGATGAAAATAGACTGACGAAGCAGATGTATGTGGCGAGAGTGAATGGGTAAACAGGTAGGGGTCGACCTTAGCGTACGAATGTCAATCAAATCAAAGACCTTTTGGAAAAAGGCCAGGTGAAGAATACCCTTAACCGGCGAGAGTATATGAAAACACTGATGAAATAGAAGAAACGAAAGTGGTATGTCAGGATCGTAACAAGTGGAAAACCATAGTATCTGCCTACCCCGATGGGAAACAGGCGTGCTAATATGTATGTATGTAAATGTAAATTATCGTAAAGGTTAAAATGAAATTACTAGGCGACTATATGTTATGGGCTATGTGTTTGTTTACCCTAGAGTGTCTGTGATCACAACACCAAATTGAAAAAGTCTACAAAAAAAATTGATACAAAGTTCCCTTTCTTAGTGTCACAGTATCACATAAAGCATATTTGTACAAAATTCCTGGTTCTAGACGAAACGCTTTCAACTGTGCATTGATCGATCAGTAAGTAATTTTCTGCTTTAATATTATGCAGATTAGAAAATAAGTTCACCAATTACTTAGTTCAATATTTGGTCATAAAGATTGTAACCATTACATTTCGGCATAATTCAATTTCAACTATGAGAGTTGCATTAGGCTTGTTACAGTCGATATCTATATCGGATTAACATCGAAATTCACACCTGACGACAAGTTAATTTCACGGTGCGTATGTGTACAACCTTCTCAGAAACCATGAAGGTGTAAATGTCCTTATAGAATTTATGCAACACATAACGTGAATGCACCGAATAGATCCATCTCTTGATATTGAACACCGCAAATTTACCACCACCCCATTTGATTTAACGATTGTAAGCTTTATAATGTGCCGTATTCGTTCTAGAATAAAGTCATGTTTCTCGTAACAATCAATCTCTGAACCTTTGGGCATTGTTCTTTTTAAAACTTGGACATTTTGACACTTCGGGCGGGGCCCAGCAGGGAGTCGCTACATAGATCTTCTTAGAACCTTGCGTGAGGTAAGGATTGAATTGAGACTGTAATGTGAAACGTTTCAATTATAAAACTGTATATCAAAGCTCCGAGTAAATATAATAATCTCACCGCTTTAGAAATCAAACATATATGTACAGAGTACGATGCATATGGATAAATTGGTTTATATTTGGAATTATAATGTACCTTGAGAGAGTTATTGCGTCGCAAAGTCGAATGCTTAAACACTTTTTGACAGTCCGGTCAGTGATCAAGATGTTTAATAAAAATTAGGAGTACTCGCTGTCACTGCACACGACATTGACAAATTTATCGCTTTGACTGTAACGTGTGCACCAGAATTAGAACCTACATTGACCACGGAATTAAATCTGTTAAAACTGGACATGACAATAAAATGTAGAAAACCATATCTTAAATTAAACTTTGGTGATAGTGATGCAGTCTAAATGTTCATTGATACGTTATATGTTTTAGTCTCTTCTAGTGAAAATGTAAATGTGGTTGTATTGCCGCCTTTGCCTTATTGATATGTGGTAACTGCGCTCGATTGACGCACATGTCGCCACAACGTTTTATTATCCTCATAAAAATGAGAAACGTGTCACTAGATGAATTTAAATTTATATTGTACTTTTAAATATACGAGTACACTAATTCTGCATTTAAAAGTTCAGATCGTAAAATCAGGGTAGGTAGTGCATGCTTCACATATTCAGTACTGTAATTGCTATAAAGTCAATTTGAGTTGTATAATAAAATGACGTAGTTCATGTGAGATATTTGTTATCACACGACGATTTTATTTTGACTAATTTCTGAGTTACAATTACATTCTATAAAAGTCAAAAATACTTACAGTCACTTCACTTTTATAACTTTGAAAATTAAATTATTTATTATGCGATATTCTAACCGTAACCGTCTTTAACTTGTCACTTCACACAAACATGATTTTAAAAGCCATTTTTGAAGAAATTATCTTATAGTTAATTTCTGAATTCCAGATCATTTTATACAAACGGAATAAATACTACAAGTACAATGATTTATTTACACGGATCATACTTAGTTAAATCAATTTTCTAATATTTATAGAATGCGAAGTGAAAAGCCTAATGCATGGTGGAATGAAGAAGTCTTCCAATTACCGCGAAGTGTCATGATGTTCTGAATAGAGGAAGAAGGCTCTAAGAAAGTTAGTGTTGAGGACATCTGAATAGTAGGCTAGTTAGTATAGTTGATAATTATATTGTATTGAATGACATCTGAAATATATTAAACATTAGTCAACCTCTGAAAATGCCGTAAGACGAAACAGGTCAGGTGAAAAAGTAAAGTTTATGGAAAAGTACAAGTGCTTTTATTCGGAAAGTGGCAGCATTCAGCTAAAGAAGAAAACCATTGGTTTTGAGAAGTCCCACGAATGAATGAGGAACGTTTGACGAACAATATTGTTTTATTCTGGAGAGTAGAGGGTAGAGGAAGTCAGGATAGACCGTAATTCACACACGAGGACTCATGAGCAGATACTCTAGAACGTAGGTAAAGCACAAAATTACTCGGATACTATGGTCTCCGATAAATTTTGAGCTTTACCTTTACGTTATGACGTTAAACAAGAAATGATTAATGAATCTGCAGGAAGCAAAATAAGTATGCATGGATCGCAAAGCCTAGCTATTTGTCCCCTCTGACTACTCCGTCTATTAATTTTTTGCCGAGGGCCATTCAAAACATATTTATGAGGTATTTACGAGTAAATACAGAAATTATTTTAGTCAACTTTTTCTTTCACCTTCACCTCTGATGAGCTACGTTAATTTATTTTATCGATACTTTTCCGAGTTTTGATATTTGAGTTTAACAAAAATCTTTTTTTTGTGTTTTTGATTTATTGATGGAATGAAGAACCAATGAACTGTTAAAAATAATAGAAATATAAATTATATAGCGCAATACTCTGAGTATTATTTAGTGTGATACAATATGCTAGAGGTTGGCCAGCCACTAAGCATATATATATAATATATATAAAAAAAACGCGGAATGATTTAAATATGAAAGAGAGATACAAGCTGCAAAAAGTTAACACGAAGGCACTGATAGAAGAAGCTCGTGAAAGGTGCAGAATGAAAGCGGATGAAAAGTTGTCGTCCAATTTCCGGGATAATGTCAAGCTCTTCTGGAAAAAGGTAGGCAAGACCCGGAGTTGTTCGGCAATCGGCAAAGTGCTTAGTGTTAACAATGACGTTCTAACAGATCAAACTGACGTCATGCAGAGGTGGATTGAATATTATGGAAAGATGTATGCAAGAAAAGATAGAGATGCCACATCGGGAAGTGGAGCTAACTTCGATGCTCCGGATCCAGATGTCATTGAAGTCATTAGTATGAAAGAAATAGAACAAGCGATAAGAAGTATGAAATGTGGTAAGGCAGCGGGAAAAGACAGAGTTTCTGCTGAGATGATCAAGTACGGTGGATCGCGCGTCTGGGACACACTATGTCTGTTATGCAACTTGTGCTGGCAGACAGGTGAGGTCCCAGATAAATGGCGAATGGCATTGTAGTACCTATTTACAAAGGGAAAGGCTCGCGCCTAAACTGCTCCAGCTACAGAGCGAGCAGCTTGGTCAGCTTAGGTAGTAAGGTGTATGCAAAGGTTGTAACGGCAAGAATGCAAAAAAAGTCTGATAGATATTTATGGGAGGCTCAATGCGGATTCCGACATGAAAGAGGTTGCATAGATCAAGTGTTTTCTCTCCGCATGAGCGCGGAGAAGTTTCTGGCTGTTAGCCAGAAGTTTACAGTTTCACGCAATACAGTCGCTTTATAAGGACTGTAAGGCTTGCGTGCGAGTAGGGGGGGGGGGTATGTATCACCTCTTTTTAATGTCTGTACAGGCGTCAAATAGGGTTGTGTCATGTCTGCTTGGCTGTTCATAGTGTATCTGGACAGCTGCCTGCAGAAGTTGAAAGATTGTGCTATGGGTGTGAATTTGGTTGACTTTACAGTAATCTGTCTGCTGTACGCTGATGATGCGGTGCTCATGGCCTCATCAGAACCCGACCTTCAGGCATTAGTCACTAATATGAAAGAGGAGTGTGAAAGTAAGGGTCTTCGCTTGAATGCAGGTAAAACTAAGTTTCTAGTATTTGAAAGAGCTGACGTAAGAACTAAATGCGAGATTAGGGTAAACCAGGAACGTCTATTAGTAAAGCGACAAAGCATCGTAAAAGAAGCACGAATGGCGATTCATAACTCAATGTTAGTGCCAACTTTGCTTTACGGTAGTGAAACCTGGGTATGTCAGCAGATGCATGAAAGTAAATTGAATGCTGTGGAGATGCGATCACTTCGAAAATTGTGCGGGTAACTTTGGCCGACAGAATACGTAACGAAGTGATACGCAATATGTCAGGTTTGAATGAAAGTGTCAGCATTAAGCTGGAATAGGGGTTCCGGGACTCCGTTGGTTTGGACACGTCCAACGAATGAGTTAGGAACGATTGACGAAGAATATATATTGTGCGAAAGTAGAGGGTAGAAGGAGTCAGGGTAGGCCGAGACTTATATATGAAGACCACGTGAGCAGATTGCTCAAAAGTGGAAAGGTCAAAAGTACTCGGATACTAATAAACGTTCTGAAATACGGACCTAAAGGAGGTCCCCCTTTAGGTCCGTATTTCAGAACGTTTCTCAATACTCGATCGACGCTTGAGACTAAACTTTGCCTTATAAAATCTACTCTCAAGTGTTTCTTGAGTATTGATAAACGTTCTGGAATACGGACCTTAGTGTTCGGAAAACATCACAGCCAAATTATACTCTAGCTGCGATTGAATCAAGCATTTGCGCGGTAAATGTCGTACCCATCTACTTATTTATAGTTTATTTACATTAGTTAAAATACGTTTTAAAGTCATTTAGTTCAGCAGGGGTCAAGCGGCGTTTGACAATTTTCTCTGATAGTTTAGCCTAAATAAGAATTTAATAATATCAAAATAATTTATTGACAGTGTAAAGCGATAACATTGTTTATATTTTACCGCTTCAATCAAACCGAATTGTGGCCTTTAAAATTTTGTAAGAGATTCTAATAGTCTCAATCGCATCCGACCATGTTAGTAGCCTCAGTAGCCTGTAAGAAACAATAGGGTAGTTTCTTGGACTGTAATAGATTCATCAAGCATCCTACTTCACGTGTAGAAAACGTATGCTGCAAATATTTTTTTTAACAGATTGGTTTACCATTTTGTCGACTTGGTTATATGTATTACTAATTCCACCCGCATTCCCATTACTGTGAATCCCTATGCCCAGGGATAGTTGTAAAGCTTATATAAGTTTTATTCCTCTGAAAATAGTAGATTATGGTACAAGTGTGTAAAGTTAGTGATTACCGCAGAGTCATTACGGCTCGGGTTCTAAAGAGAGCTGAAGATGGTAATCAACAATACACACGTGTGTCATACGATGTTTTTCAATAGACTTATGAATAATATAATACTGAATAAAAAAATAGATGGAAACTCTAATGAAAACCTTGGAGTTTTCAGGTAGTAAACTATCTATAACGTTAAGGGCTTCACATCTTATATCGGGCGGTGTAGGTACCACATATACCGTTTTCTTCAGTCAAATATTTACAGGTACTAGTTGTACCTGTAAACATTTTAATTAATATATTAAATAACTTTAATTTCAACAGGGAAAACGAATTGTGAAACGTTTTAGGGAACAATTAATTAGTTTTTTTTTATTCGCGCGCAGTGACCACAGTGTTAAGAATGAGGTTTCTTTTTTTTTGTTGAAGTTGTTGCAAGTTGTTGTATAAAGTTTTAAACAGACAGAAAAAAAAGTTATTTTTGAGTGATAGTTTTGTTTGTTTTACACGTACAAGATGAAATTTTCTATTTAAATACGAAGTTGCATGAAATGAACAAGCAATAGGTAGGTATATTCATTTATTTGTTTTATTGAACACGATCTTTTTTGTATCGATTTTTTTAAGAATAATGCAACTTTTCCTATACAATAAAAAAAACATCTATTATCCCACTAGTGATTTAATAACAATAAAAAAACCACAGTTTGGTAATAGGTATCATTATGTGCCTAATTGCGGTGAGATTAGAGCCGTATGAGTGTATTGAAAAGCATATTCCACATGCTAGGTGATAGTCCCAGGGACAAAATTCTAAAGCTCATTGAAGAAACTTTGCTCGCCTAAAAATTCCTCGGAGTTATTTTTAGCATGAAAGCTAGCATAGTAACACTACTTGCTGTTACAGTGTTAGATATATAAATGAGCCCGGAACAGCACAAGTGCTTGTGTCTCGTACATTACCGTGCGAGATATTTTAATTGCGTTGTCTGGTGTTTCGCACCTCGGACAACCATCTTGATAAAAACATGTCACGCAACTATTTAAATAATGTAGTAGTTACCGCAATAAATTCTTTGATTTAGGACACGCCCGTGCGTATGTTAATTTATGTGCTTACTATAAAGTAGTATGAGAATTCTAAGTTGCTTGTGTGGCATTGGCAGGCGCCATCTATAGCGGTATCAGTTTCTTTATCATTAAGGTTTATGCGTTTGGGTGTTTGATTCCAAGCGACAAGTTACTATGTAATTATCTTTTAATACCTACTATAACTCCAATTTTGTAACTTATTTGAATATCCCACTATTCTAAGATACCGTGGGTGTTGTACATGACTGTCAAATGATATAGTCGTCTTTTTTACCGCAGTTTATTATATATGCTTAACAAAAGTCTTGAATGCTGCCAAAACAGACAGTCTGCCAGCAATTGGTCTCTATTTTAGATGCTCGGGAGCTCGGACCTACCGAGATCTTCGTGCCCAAAACCAGCCTCAACATTCTGCTGTGCACCTGCTGTTCCCGCTGATTGACGAACGAGTTCCTGATGAAGAGAAGGAAAACTTGAAGCAAAACCCTGTTCCTACCCGTCTGGTCAATATGTTACAGTAAAGCCAATCCAACCCTTGATTGCTTATGTCAGCCATTTCAGGTTGGGGTCTGGGCAAAGAAAGCCTACAATATTATGCCGCCTCAGATAATACAGTTAAGGGTTGAAAGGTAACTTCTATAGAAAGGTACCTGTTGAAGTTGTTTGATTAGTATCACCCGGGTATCACGGCCATAGGCAGACGGAAAGGCAACGTGTGACATAGCATCCACGAGGACTTCCCAAAAGCTAAACCATTTTGCCCCAAATTTTGTATGCATCCAAAGGTTTTCTTACAGGTAGAAATTGTTTTTGTGCGAAAAAGCTGCGAATTGTTAAACCAATTAAATATCACACTATTAGTATGTAGGTACAAAATATTTTTTCTAATAATATACAGGGACTTTTTTAGCAAGCTGTGATCTCAGCATAACATATAAACCAATTTAAAAACAAACTAGATGAACAACTAGTAAACTGCAATGAAGCATTTAATAGGCACTAGCAGAATACAGGCATTATCAGTTGTTTCAATTCCCTGCCTGATAATATAATTTAATAATAAAATAAAATGTATTTTTGGTGTTACATATTACATTTCACATTTTCTACGGAGGATCATCTATAACTTATCTACCGTAAGTACTTCCTACGTCAAGTACCCATTCATTTAGATATTGCCTGAGTGATTCATAAACCACATACATAAACAAACTTACATCCCCTCGAGACCGTTCCATCCTCGCTAGTTTCCTAACTACTCTACCATCATCGCTGGATCGTTCGGCCAAAATAAACTTTAACCGAATTATTTATAATTTATGTTTAATAGTATAGCCGATGTGGGTGGTCCGCCGGCCGGGACTTAATTGGATAAATTGCTGAGTTAGGTGCACGATAAAACTGAATAAAACAATTTGTTGTTTTATCTGGACGTTTACAAATATACAACGGGATTTAGAAAATCACTTTATTCGTTTAAACCTTAAGTCCAGAAAAAACAATGCATCTTAGTCTTGGTTGTTTATTAGGTCAGTGATTTCAATTCTTCCTAAAATTTATTGGTTTTTGTGAATTTATTGTTTTTGAGCGTATTCAGAAATAATTCTTGGCACGCGCTTCTCTACAGGGTCCACAAATTCGTGTACATGTTTATTAATGATTCATGGAATAGCAATATTACAGAAAATTTTACATTCGGTAGTCCCTTTGGCCAATGGGACCACGGTTAAATGAATTTTTCCGTAGTCCCATCAATGGGACATCCAATGGGACCACGGAATGGAAGGTTTGAAATTGGGAAATTGAGTCTAATTTCAATATGTTAGGTCCAGATGGATATGGTACTTTTAGAAATGTAAATACGCTAAATACATGCCTTTGAATACTTGCCTACGAATACACATACATACTGTCTCGCCTTTATCCCCGAAGGTGTAGGCAGAGGCACAAGAGATACACGGTAAGTACCTTTCAGGTAATGCAAAAGCTATTTATATGATGTATGAGAATATACAGAACAAGCGTGCGTTTGTGTGTGTGTGTGTGTGTGTGTGTACATATAGCGTATAGCCAGCAAAATAACTTTTTAAAGTCATAATTATAGTGAAAATAAGTACTGATTTGTCTAATTTATAGATACGTACTAATTATGTCGACTTCACGCAGATTTATTTATTCAAAATTGTTAATGATTTAATTTGAACTTTAGAAAAGTTACTTTATTGTTGTTAGTTGAAAATTTATCAGAAATTTACAAACTAATCTGATAAGTTTATATGATAAATTTATCCGATTAGTTTGGGTATCTGGAATTTCTACAGTTTAGTTCGATTTACAGAGTTAATGTATCTATTAAATAAAACAAATTTTACCGGAATAAAAAACTCATATTAATTAGAAAATATTTTATCTAACCTAATAAATACAATTATAAGCTTGTAGTATTCATAAAACTGTTTGGTGCTAGTCTAGAATTGAGATCTAGGAAATTACAAGATTCAGGTTCTTTTTCCTTTAGAGTTACGGAATCATTTACTTTTTTTATATTTACTTCGCCAAAATGATTTCAACTGTCTGACTGAGAGCCATAGCAACATTTTGCCAATTTTGGGTCAGTATCATAATCCACAATACTATTGACAGTAAGCCCTCAAGTTATCGCTCCGATTTAAGAACCCGGGGTTGTGAGAGAGAAACACGTGCGCTTACCGTGCGCACTAACTAAGTCTCTATGGTTCGGCATAGAAACAATGTTTCTATGAATATGCTCTCCACTGTAAGAGATGAGATCGAATGTCTGAGATAGAAAAGAGAGGGGATTACGTTCAAAAGCTCTTCAGAACACGGCCACACTTCGCCGTGGCAGATTCGGTAGAATGCACCAAGGGCGCTGTTTTTCTATGCTGCGGCTTAAGGCTTGTTACCTCAGGACAATCTATATATGATGCGAATAGCATATCTCTGCATAGTGTCGAGTGCGTCTAGTAAGTACTTTACGAAGGAGGAATGAATCTGCTTCTTGTACAACTCACACTTTAGGAGTGAAGTATCGCCCTACCTTATTTTAAGATTCCTACTTTCTGCGAAGCTAGCCCAATAGAGCCCTGTATATAGTTTTTATAGTTGAGCTCATGACAAACGTCTATACCGAGAATGTCTAGATTGACCTTCAAAGGTCTTCAAACCTCGTTGCAGTACTAGATCAATCGTTATCTATGGTTACTTCATGTCGCGGTTTTAAATACCTAAATTTTTAGATGGATGTCCTTCTTCCACCATCTTTCTTCCTGAGATACCAAAACTAATCACCATATCCTTTTGCGTTTACTCATAATTCACCTCTTTCAAAACCATTGAAAGTACATGTCAGACGTATAAAATCGTGTTACTGACTGCCCTAACAATATTATAAAGACATAGGAAAGACAGAAAATTAAGAATAAAACTGTCAGTCCCGGTCACTAAGGAGACCGGCGCGGCCATAGACTGCCTCACTTGCAAGTAATAGAACAAGAACCCACTGACTGGCAGACGAGGTCATAGCTAAGAGAAGCTAAAATCGAAACAAAACATTGTACTGATTTTTAAAGGTTATTATAAATTGCGCGTTTTTTAAAATAAGGGGATAAGATGTAGCCAAGTAAGCCTTATAATATCTGTCATATGTATGTATGCATACTTCCATATGCATTTAGTGAAAAGCTTTGGAACTACAAACAGACACTTACATTTTATTTATCAATATAACTATCCAATCGACTTTAAAACATGGTATCTCAAATAATTCTTTAACGTCACAGTAATGGACCTAAACGATATCTACAATGTAAACAAATCATAACAAGGTGTTTTAAGTATTATTTTAATAATATCTCTTTAGTCAGTTTCTGAGTAAGAGCAGGTTATAAGCGCGGTGGGTGGCCGCGCTGACGTCTCTATGCGTCGCTGCTCCGGCCTATGGACATGCATCTAAATGTCCTTATAATTCACTTCATCTGCCACTTTGCTCCAATACAGGGCAACAACATTGCAGCGTTATTCAGGACATGTCCGAAAATAAAGTATTTTGCAAGTGTAAAAAGCGTAAGCTTAAACTTCGATTTATGCAAAATGTCATTTAATGTTTTATTCTTTTTCAACACACTTGCTTGTAATGTGGGTCTTGTGGCATCGATTTTAGAGACATAAAGCACTCCTGCGTTATGAATCCAAATAGTGACCGCCCTATTTGTTTCTTTGAATCAGCAAAGGGTTGTCATAGAAACAGTAAGTAAATATTTTTGTTAATAAAATATAACAAATAAACGTTTTTTTTTCATACCATTATTTAGTTTTGTCTACAAAACAGTGATTTGTGTTATTTAATTTAAAAAATAATATTTTCAAAATCTAGGCTGTATGTAAAGTAGCTTTAGTGTACGTGTAAAAAATGTGCCTGACAATTTCCTCTGATTTTCTTATCTTTGTACTTATAATTATATCTTATTAACTATATCTTTAATAAACTCCGAAACGATATTCGGCACAGAACCATGTGGTCGACACATAAATAAACCTTTGACCGATGGTACAAACCAGTTCTGGAGTGGAGTCCGCGACTCGGCCATTGTAAGTTTGGAAGAGACCCCGCCAGATGGACCGACGACCTAAAAAAGATCATAGGGTGAAACTGAATGCGGAAGGCAATGTTCATAAACCAGGGCAATGTTCTAGCCACTAAACTAAGTTGAAATTCTTCACCATATTTTAATCGTTATTTAAGAGTATGAATTTTTTCCGAATGGATTTTTTTTAATTTATTAAAAATTTATGAAAAAAATAAAATATTAATTGCTTTAAAAATTGGTTAGCACTAGAACAAGAGAATGGAGAAGTCGAAGGAAGTTCAAATGAATAAATTAGGTGTGTTCTTCTTTGATTATATTGATTACTTAACTAAACAAAAAGAGATTGTTTATAGAAAGGTTAATAGTATTTGTTGATCTTGTCTTGATAAATAATCGATTTCCATTACCAATTGGGTAAATAAAGATTGTGATAAGGAAGGGATGTAGTGTATGCGACCTACAAGCTCGCTCACGTCAAATATATAATACGAGAGCTATAGGCGAGAGTAGACGTGTTGGGAGTCTGCCATTAAGTGCGTGTACGAGCCTTTGTGATACTCCACCATAGGATAATCGATTGATGATTTGAAATTGAAATTAAAATCGTCACTAGAATCATTGTTATTGGCCATGTCAGCCCCGCCGGGTCCCGGTAAGAGGGGAAGACCCAAGAAGTGCTGGCTTGACGTCGTAAGGGATGACATGCGTGCCAATGGTCTCACTACAGGGGATGCCGACGACCGAGCGAAGTGGAGGAGAAAATGTAGGAAAGCGGACCCCGGGCGTCGCAAGACGCAACTGGGACAGACGCTCGGATGATGATGACTAGAATCATTGTTATTAAACATGATACGTACTTTATAGATCATTTATGGTAACATTCATGGTTGTAAAATACAATTGATAAGTTTTTGTGTGAATATGCCTTTTAGACAAAGGTGACCCCGAAAAGGTATAGGGTCACAACGTAAAGTATTAGACACGAATGCCAAACAAAATATTTTACGGCTTATCTATAAATACAATCTTAATCGTAAATCTATATTAGGTATGGAATCGTAACTTCTGTCAACACATTCATCATGCCTTATTGTTTATCATACTGTTTTTGTACTGTTTGCTATATTCGATGTATTCATTATAAATGTCAAATTCAAAGTACATAGGGACATAAATCGTTATGGTTTGGAAACTTTTCAATAGTTCATTAAATGGCATGACAACTTGTACACTATGCACTGTTTTAATAAAAAGGAAATGACTGTAAAGTGTGGTAACTTAAATCTAGGATCTACAGCAATGGCCAAGATCAATAAAGTTACTCCTAGCTCAAACTCGTTAAAATCTCAGAAGTTAAAGTGTCTGGAAACCCGCATCGATATTAAACAGAAGATATATAGCCAAAAAATTTCGAGAGTCTGAAAAAAGTAACTCCCTCCACTTGCCTCCTTTGTAAAAGAAGAGACCAGGAAGGCAATGTGAACATCCCATAAAAAAAAACCAAAACGCCTTATCCCCGAAGGGGTGCCAGAGGCATATTATATGCCCACTTTTCACCGTGTGGATTCCTGTCCCACGTAATAGGTGGTGAGCCCATTGCCGTGTTGAAATAGACAGACGCAGGTTGTGGCTACCTGCTGTTGAAATTATCAAGCCGCCCATAAGGCTTACAACCAGGCTTAACAACTGCCATTTTACTGGCAACCGGGACCAACGACTTAACGTGCCTTCCGAAGCACGGAAACGCTCGCAAATGTAAATACCACAAAGTGGTCACCCATTCGAGGACCAGCCATAGTGAAAGTTGCGTAACTCAGATCGTTTACATAACACTGAGACCGCGGGGCCACGAGCGCTTCAAAAAAACACTACAGTAATAGTATACTGGTTCTGCAGAAGCCTTTTTAACATTAGTTAACCAAAATTTCACAATATCCATTTATAAATCTAAACATAAAAAGTAATTTATAAGTTCAACTAACATCTTTACCGATTACATTTTTCGTATGTTGTTCAATTTTTGTTTCTTTAGTCATTCTCATCCATCTTTCTATCCTGAAATATATTCCAAAGCACGTGGACACTACGTTTAAGCGCATCCATAATGCAAGGGAACTGATATTTTCCATTAATGATACAGACTCTATTTTTTGTTACCAACTTAATTAATACTTAAAGCATGTTCATAATACGTTACCGTGTACTCTGATAGTTTAATTATTTTAATCATTGGATACGCTGCCGTTAGCAGAATTCCAGATGAGCTCAAAGTAGAAAATGTTTCGTAAGTTATTTCTACTTAAGTACAATTATAGTTTTTCTATCCTGTATTTTAAATGCCGATTAATAGCTAGTTAATATCGCTAAACCTACCCTTTAAGGGTATCCGTGTGTATATTAAAGACTGGTTCAAGATTACATGATAGGTAGTATACACAAAAATAATATTCTGCTGGGTTTAAAGCAATGTCTACAACTCAAGACAGCATGATCAATAAACAAACCCAAAATATGAAAACAATATATATGAATACAATAATTGAATGACAGAAAGAGAAATATCTTTCTGTAATGCCTTAATTTTTAAACTATAAGATAAATATAAAATAAAAATATCTTTATTTTGCATAGACCATTAGGTCATAACGCGCCGTTAATTATAACGGCGCTTACAAAATGTCTTACACTATTTAATATATTTAAAGTGACCACCGGTTCGGAACGCTGAGAAGAACCGGCAAGAAACTTAGGAAGGCCTTTTTTGATGGCCTATTTACAATTTAATATTATTTGACTTTGCCAGCAGATCATTTTCAGGCCTCCCTGTCCTGCAAATACTCTTTACTCCGTTGGTTTGGACACGTCCAACGAATGAGTGAGGAACGATTGACGAAGAATATATATTGTTCAAAAGTAGAGGGTAGAAAGAGTCAGGGTAGGCCGAGACTTACATATGAAGACCACGTGAGCAGATTTCTCAAAAACGGAAAGGTCAAAAGTACTCGGATACCCAGACGTGCGTGTATGAAGCGATTGATGAATCTCGAAGAAGCGAAAGAAGTATGCATGGATCGCGAAGCCTGGCGATCTGTCCTCTCTGACTACCCCGTCAGGGATACAGCGTGAAGATAGTTAATTAACTTTTTAAAATTGTTTAATGGTACATTTCTTAGGTCACAGGGAAGCTTGTTGTAAAACCGTATACAGTTACCCTGGAAAGAATCGCCAATCTTATATAGTCGACTGTGGTGGATTGAAAGATTATTTTTATATCTAGTGTTTATATTATGTTTTAGAAATTTGCAAAAATGTATTGTGATGGTACGGTTAGAATATTTACTTCTTTGAATTTTTCTCGGAGAGAAAGTCTGGGGCCTAATTATAAATTACAGTACAGTCCGATTTTGTAGAACAAAAATAATATTAAAATCTGCAGCACTCCCCCAAAGGAGAACACCGTAAGACATAATACTATGAAAATAGGTGAAGTAAACCATTCTAGCCATATCCACATCTGTTAGAGTCCTGATTTTTTTTAACAGCGTAAGCAGCCGAACTTAACCTAGAGGCTGTCTTTTCTATGTTGCCTAATTACTATTGATGCCAATTTGCACCCCAGTGCAAATTGGCATCAATAGTTATACCGAGGAACACAGTTGATTCCACAAACTCTAACACTTGTCCATTCAGATGTAGAGTAAATTTTATACATTTAGTTTTATTTTCATTAAGGCAAAGATTATTTCAGCTGAACCACTGAAGTACTCTTGCAATTGCATTGTTTACATCGTCATAGTTATCTAATTGTCTTTTAATTTTTAAAATCAATGAGGTATCATCTGCAAAGATGTACGTGAGAGAGTCCAGCCGCGACCACGGACGCTGCAACGCGTTCGAAACGTCGGTGAATGTAAGTAGAATTTTGTTTCGCGTGAAGTCCCGAGTAGTATATAAAACATTGTTTCTAATGTTTAGGCAGGTGTCATCACAAATCGACTGATTATAGATGCAGTTCTATACATTCGTACCGTGCAACTTTGCTAAGTGCCGGTAGATGGCGCCTTACGTCGCCTTAAGACGTAAAGAGGTGGATTAATTCGTCAGTTACGAGCAGGTCACGGTGGTGTAGTTGGTAACGCGTCTGGTGCGTTGAACCAGAAGACGCTGGTTCGAGTCCAGCTCATGACTGAAAAAAATTTCCACTTTAAAATTAAAATTAGAAAAAGTTAGCATACTAATTGCTTTCCAAAATTGTTTCTAATGAGAAATAGATTCAAATAGTCTTAGTTTCATATCGTAGTAAATAACCACCATATACTCAAGACCGTAAGAACAAAATAGCATACAAGCCAAGGCAGTTACAACAAGATTTCAACGATGCAACACAAACTACGATGATATTTGTAAGTTGAATGTATTTGAAATTCCAACAGATTAGCTGACGACCGAAAGGCAGATCTTCTGATCAAACTGACACGATTGAACGTCACTGTCACTGACGAGTGCGCACTGAACGTCACTGTCACTGACGAGTGCGGATAGCGTCGTAGAAAATGTGTGCAACAATATAATTTTTCACTGACACTGATGTATACGTTACTGATCGGCACATGTCGGCACTGTGCCTGCACTGTTTTGTACGGATAGGCCTTAATCGCTGGAATTATAATACAAAACTGGCGAATTTTGGCCCTTCTAAGATCTTCAGGGCCTGAGCCTACCTTAACTTGAAATGGTGCAACTTCCGATAAATTGACGGCAGTCGTGCTTCAAACAAGCCCAAAAATATAAAGTCTATCAAGAAAATTTCACAATACTTAATGAAACACTAGCCAATGCACGAATGGCTATGTTTCATTTGTGTTTCACTTCCGTTCGGGTTCCGAAGGTTTCTGGTACTACGTTCCTGGGGTGTAAGGTAGGAATATCTTATTCTAATGTATATATTGCATATTGCTGTAAAATTTCACTGAAATCAATTTAGTTTTTGTGTGAAAGTGCAACAAACATCCATGATGCCTGATGGAAAGCCATGGGGACATCTAACGAATTGAAGGCTGTCACAATCCACGAGACTATTAATAGTGGCCCTCAAGTTGGCGGCCCTAAATTACTTTTTAGAACCGTTGCTAAACATGAATATTTGAACAAATTACGATTATACACTTGTCAATGGCGGGCAGGTGAAATTAATGTGCAGGAAACGAGTTAGTATTCAACACACGTGCCTCATGAAAATGCATTAACATTAAACGCAATACAATAATATTTTAGATATAAATTACAAATGAGAGTATCTTGAACCGTCGCCGTTGCGTCGCTGATGAACGCGAGTTTTCATATAAAATATCTATTTCATAATATATATATATATATAGTGATTTTTTCTAATTATTATTCTTAAAATGTATGTTACAAATATTGACATTTCTTTCATAACATATGTATATATGAATATATGTATTATTTAGTATATAGAATATGAAATAATGACGATTTTTGCTAGCCTTGATACACCTGTTTGGTTTTGTGACATTTATGGGTTATTTTTTCATCGTCAGGGATACAGCGTGAATATTTTTAGTTGTCCGCAATTTTTGACAGAATAGAATCGTTATACGATATTGACATGAAATTAAACCAAATGAATTTATATAAGACACAGACCTGTAGAAGCTGTATACCGCGTGCAATACTGACTATTTGGTACAGTCAGCCTCAAATGTAGATTAGCACAAGCCAAGGTAAAAGAATATTTGCATGTTTGTTATTATTTATATCAAATTGTTTAAGAATAGTGTATTTTATTTAAATAGTCAGATAATGATTTAATGAATTATTCACTATTTAGATTTGTAAATAATTTTCTTTTATGCCAAAGGACTCGTTACTGAACGATCTATTCGATTAACATTATAAATGCGAAAGTTTGAACGTAGGGATGTTTATAATTAATCATAGAACTGGTCGACTCTTCTCGTGACCTGACCTGACCTCGTGAGGGCTGGCCTCTTTTCCCCCTGAGTACAAGCATTGCAATACAACGTGGCAATCCGGCCAGACTTACCGGTTGATTTTGATGGGGATGAATTGGATGAATTCTTCGACACCAAGTCGTCATTGTCAGTCTTGTAATAATCCCCTACCCCCCTTAATTTTGTACTGTTTTCTATAAATATGTTAAATGTTCATCTAGTAATACGTTCACAAAAAATCTCAGAGATATTGTCTTTGTTAATTATTTGGTATGTTATGAAATTTGCTATATAGATAAGATTTCAATCCCTGTTCAATCTTGTCACTCAATTTCACGGGAGTTTTTTTTTTTATATTTTTTTTATTAAGCTATTGCATAGTTATTATCGCGGGCTTTGAGTGGGCTTTAATTAATAAATTCCGTAACACAAAGAACCTTAAGGGTGTAATAAAATAGGGTGAGGGTGAGGGTGAGGGTGAGGGTGAGGGTGAGGGTGAGGGTGAGGGTGAGGGTGAGGGTGAGGGTGAGGGTGAGGGTGAGGGTGAGGGTGGGGGTGAGGGTCGAGGGTGCCACACGTCTTTTTTTTTTATATTACTAAGATTTGCACTTGGCCTAATGCACTTGGAACTGGATGGGTATCTGGATGGTTCGATACTCTACAAACTTTCCTAGTTAAATACGTCACCGGAAAATACGTGAACAGATCCAAAATTCGAACCTGAAACCTCATGTACAAAGATTTCAAAAACGATTGGCATGTTGTCGATTTCCAATCGATTGAAATATCATTGCCAATAAGTCAAGTATGAAGAACAATCCATCCGTAAACAATGTTATACGTACAAAAGCACGGCCGTATTACATCGCACATTTCGTCACAGCGCGGTAAAACGTACCGTCAGTAGATTTATTACCAACATTACTAAGGGTCATGATGGCTCCAAGCATAACTTTAAAGCGAGTTTAAAACACAATTACCTGCGAAAGATTACTAACATCTCTTTCGGTTGTTAACAAAAAACCCTTATAAATAAAAACATAAATAGCCATATGGAGCAATAAATTAGTTTATAGTACAATAAAATAATGTAGCGAGTTCGTGTTGGGTGGTCCACGGCAACAAAAAGCTGGCAAGATGGCGGTAGGCGGTACAACTCGTTGCCATAGAGACGGTACGCGATTGTAACACCACACCGGGATAAAACATTACCAACATTAAAAAAAACTAAAAAATAAACAAATATTTGACTACAAAGATATAAACAAATTACATTACAATCATATTCACTTAGAATCAAATTTCAATACTCGCAATGCAAAGTTGTGTGTATATTACATTACTTTGTAAGAATTACAAATTAAGACCTATAATGTTATTGTAGTCTGAGTAATGAGTTAGTAAAACGATGGAGTAAATTAAAAAGTTGATGAGATTATGAAAATAATTTATTCATTAATAATTAAAATGCGGCCTCTGTAATTAACGAAAATCTACAGAATATTAACCAAAAGTATACTAAAAGGACCACCTCGGTGCTTTCCGTGGGTGTTGTAAAATGCGTCTTAAGAATAGAGCTGGGTTTATGGGACTGCATACCTTGACGATCCCGACTCTCCTGTATTGGCCATCGGTAACAACAAAGGTCTTCTAGAGAGGCTTCTTGGAAGAATTGGCATAATATTAGTCAAATTATAACCTCCACTACATAATATTAGGACTGTGTTCATATCCTAAGGTTTATAGTTATACAGACTCCTTCATCCTTTTCCACCCACAATTGATGAGCCAATCACAGCCATTTTCCCACAATAGTCATAAAATAAAACTGAATCAATTTGTAACTCACGCTTTCGTATCCATGAAATATCTTTTTAATATACGTTTTAGTCATCATACGTGTAGGTACAACGGATATGACAGAATAAGGTCATATATGTGTATTATTGTTCCGCATTCACAGGCTCTGACCCCGTATGTTTTTTAGTACTTAATGAAGTTGTATAAGGATTTGGTTGCAATAGGCACGCGTACCATGATCAATCTCACCTAGCGGTGCACCTGCAGATTAACGGACAAGGCTCAGACGTTGGCGAATTTACAGTGTTAGGAGATTAGACGACAGTTTCTTCCAATAATGCCGAAAATAAAAAGTCTTAAATAAAAGTGGACCTTAAGTTCTAAATCCATGTAGGTTTTGAAAGCAATTGTGAATACAATGAAGAAGAATAGCTGAATTTATAAACCCTTATAATTAGACCTCGTCACTTATCCTGAGACATAATTTGAACTTACAATTTAGGGTGTATTAACATGGGAGTTTTCAAATTCTCATCTTTGTGTTTTCCTACGCATGTACTCTAAGTACCTATTGGTTTTTTTATGTGTGGATATCACCCATATGTTATGCCAGACACCAACGGGTAACTTTTCGTAAAGATGTCCCAGGGCTCCCGTCTGACTTGGGCTAGCACCTCAGCCCCCACCTAAAGTATAGCTGTTTATCAAATTTGAGTCAAAATCATTCTGCGGTTTGATCTCAGACGGTTACGGTTGCCTTATATATCTATGTTAGTTTCCATTCATCCGTGTGTATGTGTAATGCATGTATATTTAAATATATTTATTGTGCAAGTGTTGGTCGCATCGTGCGTGTTGTAGTACGTCGGTGTGGGCGCAATAGCAGCGTGCGGCAACTCTGCCTGACAGAGCTTGGCGGAACAATCGACCCATTGTTTTGTACCAACCACGCATTAATTAAATAATACTTGTCGTTCTGTATAATGACTAAATTTTGTAGTTTGACTGAACAACAACTTGAGGTTATTAACTGACTTTGTACTTTGAACATTTAAATGCGTATGAGTGTTCGCTTTTAACGTTTTTAGCTTAATATGTTAGGTATAACATTACCAGCCATATTTTGTTACAACTGCAGTAAAAGCTCTGTAACTTGTATGTAAAATCTTCATCTCTCTCTCTGAGCATAAATGCGCATAACTACATAAGAGTTTATTACTAGTAAAAGTTTCTATTGCCAGTAATTATAGTCTGGTGCCGTGCCGTGTGTTTGTAATTAAGCTTTTCATATGGTGTGAAGTATTATATGGGAAATTGCTTCGATAATTTTCATTCAATGATTCATAGTACTGCAAATTTGCTTATTATAAGGAAGACTTATTAGAAATTATCAAAAGCATAAACCTAGCTAATGATAATGTGAGTTTGCCCGTGCTATATTTATTAATTTATTTTATTTATTTATTAACATAAATATTTACATACAGTAGAATAATTTTATATAAAAATCAGACTAACTGTACAAAAAAATTAAACTAGGAAGAATCTTGTGCCTTAAAGGACAGTTCAATCTCGGCAATTATGTAGTCAAATTCGTACTTCTGACTAGTACGAGTACGTAAACCGGAAATTTGACACTAGCATGCATGTGAGTATATATTTTAGTATGTATAATATCTATGTGTATGTCTCTGTGTGTGTGAGAGTGAGTCAGTAATACATCCTCAATTCTTCTTCATCTTATGAATTGCCAGTTCCTTGCAAGCCCTACCTGGATTTTGGGGTCTACTTTTAATTGGCTGCTAAGAGTAGTTATCTATTGGTTTTTTGAGTTTTGGGGGCTGAGACTACTACTTTCCAATAAAAAGTCGTTCTAGTTCTATTCTATAGCGGTTCTATTGCGATTAGTCCAAATACGAGTAGGTAGTCTACTAAAACTATTATATATATCACAATAAATAAATATCCATCACGCCTTATCCCCGAAGGGGTGGCAGAGGCATATTATATGCCCAGTTTTCACCGTGTGGATTCCTGTCTCACGTAATAGGTGGTGAGCCCATTGCCGTGTTGAAATAGATAGACGCAGGTTGTGGCTACCTGCTGTTGAAATTTTTCAAGCCGCCCATAAGGCCTTCAACCAGGCTTAACGACTGCCATTTTACTGGCAACCGGGACCAACGGCTTGACTTACCTTTTGAAGCACGGAAACGCTTGCAAATGTAAATGCCACAAAGTGGTCACCCATCCGAGGACCAGCCATAGTGAAAGTTACGTAACTCAGTGATCGTTTACAGAACACTGAGACTGCGGGGCCACGAGTGCAATATTTTTCACGAGAAAATTTCACAATCACACTTCTCAAGCTGCAGAATAGAGACAACAGAGCTGTTCTTAGCTATCAAAATATTAATATAGACTACCAAAAATGCAAACCCTTACGCGCTACTCACGTGTTAATAACATTCTATCGGCCAGCCGATTGAATTTTATAGGAGCGCAATTGTAATAGTAGACTAAGAAAGATGACAATTTTTTTTTAATAATCATTTAATGGCCTGGTTTCTAAGACCTTTTAGCCAAATCTTATTTTTTAAATCATATTTCTTCAATATTATCTTCTAATTAGTCCTGTCCAGTCGATGTCGTGTCCTCAGGCTACGTCCTGGTCCTTGCCCTCAGTATAATGGTGATTTTTATACTAAGGTTGTCAGTGGACGTTTCGCGGCAAGAGAGCAAATAGCATTTCACTGCATATATATCATTGTCTGTCACTATAGCACGTTAACACAACTTTTATGTCCAAGAAACCACCACTCCCGCACATAAAACAAGATAAATGCACTAGTTTTAGAAAATAATATAAAGCAAGCGTCCGCACTTGTCACTCTTCCCGCCAAATGTCCAAAACTGACAATTTTTTCTGTCGGCTCTCTATTAAGTGTCGATTTCTATTCTCTTTTGACGCGATTTAATTAGTAGACTTAGCCCCGCCCTTACATCGTTGACTCTTCCGTTACTGCTAGCAGATCAGGTCACTTGGGCCCCGGTGATCGTGGATCGTCGATCCTATTGTGTACAGCAAAATACTAGGTGCACTTGCCGTCCCCGGTAAGTCTAAATGGAGCAAAGCGTTTTGCGATCACCATTTCAGAACACCAAGTAACGCATACTATCCTCCGCATACTACTCGCTGACTATCCTCCATGGTATGTCCGATTTTCGATTTTATCTTTGCTAAACCATCTATAGCTAGATGTCATTTATGGGTTAAATTTCATCAAAAACTGTTGAGTGGTTTGGGAGGAGGTTGAATACAAAACGAAAATCTGCACATGTCTTGTTGTTTTCTAGATTGTTTGTATATAATGGCAAAGGAATAGGATAGGATGCTTTCATATTATGATAGACTTGCTAATACTCGTAATACGTAGTACTCTACGTAGATCTAGGTTTCCTGCATTTTTTCCCGCAGTGGTACAATTACAGAAAAAAATCGTTTTTCAATAGGAGTTCAAAATTATTCAATAACCTCAACTCACCCGAATTTGACCTATTTAACTCGCTCCCACATAAAATCCGAGATGGATTGGCCGAGAATTGGTTTCAACAAATGTCATCATAACTATTAGAATCATAAGCTGTATCAACTATTATTATTTGAAAGTAAGGGCTTATGTATATAAATAGAAGTAACGAAGACAACCACTACCACCTTATTTTTTTTTAGTTTTATCATGCGAAAACTCTGTAAATGGTTTTATGATAAAAAAATTGTAATCAATAAGATATTGTAAACAGCCTGTTTTCCGAATAAAAAAAAATACCGCCCGTGTGATGACGATTTCCCATAGGAACATGTTCTCGGAATAAAAAGGAACCTTTAGCACTCAAGGATAATACACCCTTCTAACAGTGAAAGATTTTCAAAATTGATATAGTAGATGCAGAGATTATCCCCTACAACATCACAAACTTACAAACTTCATTTTTTTTTAATATTAGTATAAACATTAGAGGTTAATTTGACAAATAATTGCTATTTCTTTTTTCTATATTACTGATATCGATAGTGGTAACCGTAGACTAAATAGCCGACAAATGAATTGACAATTTTGCTAAATGGGTCGGCAGCGCGACTGTAACACCTCAAATATTATAATAGTTTAGGTAATGAGTTTTGATCTGGTGGACCGTATCCTTGTCTGGCACCTTAGTAGTATTTAAACCGCCTAAGTGGGAGACAAACTCCCACACAAAAAGGTTCATACCATAATCTAAAAAAAAAACGGTAAAAATTTAACGACTTTTGTATTAAAATTAAAAAAAAAATGTTCTATATTAATGTAAGTATTTAAAGTGATTAAACACGTAAAGATACGATAAATATTTCAGGCGTATACATACTTGTTGACATTATTAATATCGAACAAAAAACGGTAAAACATCATGTAGTTATATGGAATCCCGTTTTTACCCTCTGGTTACAGTACCCACCCAAAAAAAGGCTAAGAATGTCGGTATTCTAATTTTGCAAAGTATCGGCGACTACCTACTTATATCTATATGAATGACTTGAAAACAATCTCAAAATTATGTAGGCGTGTATACAACAAAGAACAAAGCGCGTTGTTGAAAAATGTGAAGTAGGATGTTTAAAAAACGAGCCGGAAACGGATTCCTGACTAATCGCAGCGAAAACGAATACAGTCTAATGTCCATAATGTCTCTATAGTGGCGCAGATTGATGGCTTGCCGATTGGGCACACCCGTCGGCGCACAGCCCGTCCCTGTATCCATATAATACAGTCACCGCCATCCCGGATCATTTCTTGGTAGCCGGCGGCAACTTTAAAGGAAATCTCTTAATATTGAAACAGTCCATGACTACGAAAAAGAATCGAATGAGATGAACAGAACTAATATACAAATGACTTAATACGAAGTTCTTGGCATTTAAAAAGCTGCTGATAATTCTTTTAAAATATTGTTACAGTAAAAGAGTAGGGACGTGAAATATGAAAAGGGCTCATTTATAAATGTATGTGGGCTGACACAGTTTTTATATCTGTGTGAGGTTTAGGTCTTGTAAAACAAAGATACATCACACACATTCGAGTTACACCCGTTTTTTAAGGTATGTGCCCTGCCCATGATAAAACACATCTCATACAGCACATCTTTGGGCCGCAAACTTGAGGGACGCTGTCAGTAGTTTTCTAATGTAAAGCTTTGTCGCCATGGCTTTCCATCAGGCGAGCGAGCTAATTATAAAAAAAAATGTTTCATGAAAGTGTTAAATACTTTCATATTTATGATATTTCGGGTCTTATTCGCGACGTATATTATTAGGTACAAAGCGTACCTTTTACTTCCCGACGTTTCGACCTGATTACACCAACTGTGGTCATGGGTTGACTCGAAATATCATAAATATGAGTGACAATCGCGAAAGTTTAAAAACATTAAATACTCTTATGTCACACATTTAGGTAAATATATTTATTTACCATAAGACGCCCGTGGCTTAGAAGAACATAAATATAACTATGATTATGTATGTTCATATTTCTGTTAAATTACATGTCCAGTATTCGACAGTTCAAACTTTAATTTTATCTCATTCTCTGTCTGTGGACACGGCGTTTGGTGGCGACAGGGTCTATTAACACATATGGCTCCATCGCCCTACCTGACCATTAGAATATGGCTTTATTATCAAACCCTGTAATTAAGGTGAAGAAAAATATTATTGATACGTACAGAAATCATTTAGAATATTTGTTTTGTGGTGGACTTTGTCCCTTTGTAAAATAAATTAGTATTTCGTTTCCTAAAAAGTGATTGGCCCCAGGACAGAAACATCGCAATTATAATAAATTATTAAAAAAAAACTAATTTAATTAGGTTAAATTAATGAAAAATAACGAGCGTTTTGGACAACTCACTCAACGCCATCTGATTCCAAACTAAGCAGAGCTTGTACTATGGTAACTAGATAACTGATAAACATACTTATATATTTCTAAATACATACATTCATATAGATAAATAACACCCAGACACAGAATAAACCATCGTATGAGTACGTACACAAAGTTTTATCCTGTAGTACTAAAATAAAATCGTCAAGATTCAGTCACATTTGTTTATTTAGCTGGTTAATAGACCTGAAATATAAGAAAGGCGATTCATAAAATTATTGGTTTAGCAAAAAAAATGCGTAGATTGCTAAAATTACGTTCATTTTGTTATACTACTACTCTATGAGTCCGTGACTACCAGGACTTTAATTGGTCGTGCTAATTAGTACTATCTGTGTTAGTACATACATACCATACTACCATACTATAGGCAGAGGCTTACTATACGCCCACATTTCACCGAATGCATTTTTGTCACACGTAACAGGTGGTGAGCCCATTGCCGTGCTAATTAGTGTCAAGTGCCGTGCCAGTGCTAATCTGTGTCAAGCACACAAGAACTTTTAGATTTTTTGTTACCACCTCACTAAAAAGGCAACGGGTTAAAAATTTCTTCCAAATTTAACATCTAAAATAGACACATTTTATTACATTTATTCGGCCCTTTAGACCCACCCCAGTTCCGTGTTTTGGAAGGCACGTTAAGCCGTTGGTCCCGGTTGCCAATGGCAAAGTTGAAGGCCTTATGGACGGCTTAAAAAATTTCAACAGCAGGTGTTGCAAACGTCCATAGGCTACGGTGACCACTTTCCATCAGGTGGGCCGTACGATTGTCTGCCACCTCAGTGGCATAAAAAAAAGGTCACCACAGCCTGCGCCTGTCCATTTCAACACGAAAATGAGCTCACCACCTGTTACGTGGGACAAAAATGCATACAGTGAAATGTGGGCGTTTAATATGCCTCTGCCTACCCCTTCGGGGATAAAGGCGTGACAATGTGTATTTTGTAATCTGGATTTGAAATATAAAAGACAGTTTATTTTTATTTTGTTTAGAATACGGCTAAATTCTCTTTTGTGATTAATGAAACGATAGACTTAGATAAATAGAGTGATTAGAAACTTGTGAATCATACCTACCACGATAAAGTTAACGACCAGAGTTCTGCGAAGGTGCGAAGTCATGTCCTTATGTTAACGATGTCAATAAATATTTGCCATTTGTCTGTAAGATTTCTGCTCCACCACTTGAGACAGTGAGAATTTGAACTTGAATTTGTCAAGTGTAATTTACGCAGAAGTGGTAGTGTGATGTTACCTTCTAACTAAACTAACTTCTTTTATTTATTTTTTTATTTTGTTATTACGTAAATACATACATATGTCACGCGTTTATTCCCGAAGGGGGTAGGCAGATTCATACTGTAAGCCCACATTTCACCGCATGTAGTTATGTCCCACGTAACTGATGGTTCTGCCCGTTGTTGTTGAGTTTATTTTAGACTTTGATATGTTTAGATATTGATTATTTTATGTCATCATCATCCGAGCGTGTGTCCCAGTTGCGCCCGGGGTCCGCTTTCCTACATTTTCTCCTCCACTTCGCACGGTCGTCGGCATCCCCTGTAGTGAGACCATTGGCACGCATGTCATCCCTTACGACGTCAAGCCAGCACTTCTTGGGTCTTCCCCTCTTACCGGGACCGGCAAGGCTGACATGGCCAGACATTTGTTTCCCACGTAGCCCGGCGGTTACCGCAAGACGTGTCCATACCAACGAAGGCGACACTCTTGCAACTTGTATGCAATGTCACGGACGGGAAGGCCGCCACTGATGCGAGAGTTCCTCACGCGGTCCATCCGCGTGACACCACATATCCACCGCAGCATCTTCATTTCCGTGACACATATTGATTATTATATGTATGGTATGATAACGTACGGAATGACGACCTACAAAAAATCACAGGGAGGGTCTGTGTAGGACCGTGTGTTGTGGCGAGAATTGGGAGAGGTCTACGTCCAGCTGTGGACTGCCGTAGACTGATTTGATTGATTGATTGACGATGTTGCAAGCTCAATTTGCTTCCCGGCGTTTAATTGATTTGATAGGTAACCTAATTATGTGACTTCAATGAGGTTCCATGGAGTGAATTGGGTGGATGATGTGAGTAAGTAGGAGGTGGTTAAAATGTGTATAAAATAACTCCCTCATTTATGTTCCCATTTACTCTTCAAAAATCTATTCACCGTTTCATAATTTTAGGGTAAACTTAGTTTAGTCGACTGTTCCCACATAACTCCAAAGAATAGTGTAAATTAATTATTGTAAGCCATAACTTATATTTTAAAAGAGTATTCATGGAGTTTCTTGCCAGATTCCTCTCCATGAAGGGGTTCTTGGAAGGGCCTTGGAAATGGCAACTAGAATCGCTCTCTTTTTAATTATTGTAATGACTATTCATAAGTGCCTAAAAAGGTATACATAAATAAAAATATTTTTTATATATTTCTAAATACATACATAGTTTAAATAAAAAATATTCAAACTCCTAAACAAACATTTGCAGATAACACCAATATTCCTACTCAGGATTCGATCCTGTGACCTCGACAACTACAGTCGCATACACTACCATCGGTCCTGAGATGCTGAGAAAATGAATATTCTCCGGAATTTCTATGAATTGGCAGCCGTAGCAAGGGCTACGCCGTAGCTTTGGTTTGACTAGTGGGTTGGACAACCCCGAAATTAGTCAGTTCCGAAATCTAGTACATTTTTTAGCAGATGTACAAGCATTTTTAGTAGCTTGGGCTACTAATGGCTTGGGCCCAGCAAACTTGTTTGGGCCGCTTTACGCTCTCGACTTAGATAACACTTTTATTAATTCATACATACATACATACATATTATCACGCCTTTATACCCGAAGGGGTAGGCAGAGGCATATTAAACGCCAACGTTTCACCGTATGCACTTTCGTGCCACGTAACAGGTGGTGAGCCCATTGCCGTGTTGAAAAGGACAGGCGCAGGCTGTATCGACTTGCTGTTGAATTTTTTCAAGCCGCCCATAAGGCCTTCAATTTGGCTTGACGACTGCCATTTTATTAGCAACCGGGACCAACGGTTTAACGTGCCTTCCGAAGCACGGAACTGAGGTGGGTCTAAAGGGCCGAATTAATAAAATAAAATGTGTCTATTTTAGATGTTAAATTTGGAAGAAATTTTGAACCCGTTGCCTTTTTAGTGAGGTGGTAACAAAAAGGCTAAAAGATCTTATGTGCTAGACACTAATTAGCAATATCCATCACGCCTTATCCCCGAAGGGGTGGCAGAGGCATATTATATGCCCACTTTTCACCGTGTGGATTCCTGTTCCACGTAATAGGTGGTGAGCCCATTGCCGTGTTGAAATAGACAGACGCAGATTGTGGCTATCTGCTGTTGAAATTTTTCAAGCCGCTCATAAGGCATTCAACCAGGCTTTACGACTGCCATTTTACTGCAATTTTACTTTAATTTGCACGACCAATCAAAGTCCTGGTACTCTCGGTATTATTTCATTATTATACAAATATTTTAAATAATCGCTGGCGTGATATTAAAAGAGTAAATTAAGAACAGTGTGATAGGAAACCGAAAGAAAAGATAGTGACCGCGAAAAAGGAAGACGCACTTTCATGAACATTATGTGAAATTAGTCAAAGGATAATTGGTAGGTGAGGTTATTGTTAATAGGTTTTCTCTCTTTATACTGTGCTAATAAGGAGAAAATATATTGAACAATCGGCGTCATATTCGTTTGTTACTGTGTGATATTGTATTTTCGTGATTCATCATCGAATTCATATTTTGATTATTATGTTTACAATACAAGCTTCTAATCCATCATACAACAAAGTAAATACCTATCTATCTATCATTTTATTAATATTTATTGTTCATATTAATCATTTTCGTATAACCACGTTGGATTTCAATTTTATCGCTTTAGACAGTCGTGGTTCAAACTAATTACAATAACTTGTTAAAACAGGCAGAATAATCTACGAAAGTATTATTATCTATACCCACTCATGAGCGTACCCAGGATCTGGGCCAGGGGGGGGCAAATCCGATTTTCCTAAGAGCAAAAAGCGCTCGTAGCCCCGCTAAAGCAGTGTTTTGTAAACGATCACTGCGTTAAGCAACTGTCGCTACTGCTGGTTTCGGAGGGTTGACCGCACTTTGTGGTATTTCCATTTACTAGCATTTTCGTGCTTCGAAAGTTATGTTAAGCCGTTATTCCCGGTTGCCAGTAACGTGGCAGTCGTTAGCCAAGTTGAAAAAAAAAATTCAACAGCAGGTAGTCACAACTGGCGTCTGTCTATTTCAACACCGCCACCGTATTGGGGATAAAAGCGTGACTGATTAGAGAATTTCTTTAATAATTAGATTTTAAAAGTATGAGAAACAGGCTTCCCGCTGTCCTTACAGAAACAAGCTCAAGACGACGTCTTGACGTGAGAAATTCACGCACGCCTCATGATTCAACAAGCGGGATAACACCAAATCAACCTCTAAGCAAGTGGGATAACCTCAAACCATCAGGCGAGACCACGATGGTAGTCGTCTACCACAAAATCTGGGATATTCTTTAGGAGTTACACGGGGCGCCCGGCGTTAAACGTCGTACATAAATCACACACAACATCCTTGGGGATTGTATCACAACTAAAAGTTATGAGATTTCCACACAAAAAAAATGCTATTTTAAAAGTAACTTCTGTGGAACGGTTTAGGACGTGTTCGTGGCAGAATTACATATAGCGCTAACAAATTTTTATGTAGACGACCATGAATCAATCAAATCAGCCTATGGCAGTCCACTGCTGGACGTAGACGGTAGGCCCTAATCGCACCACAACACACGCTCCTGCGCCTTTCGCATCTTTTTAAGGACATCTAGAAGTTATTTTTTTTACTTTTATCGACAAAAGTAGAGGACCTGAACCGAATCCAGGGGGGGGGGCAGCTGCCACCCTCTGCCCCCCCCCCCCCTGGGTACGCCCATTTCCCACTAAAAAAACAAACACATCATAAAACTGTATTTTAAATTATTCACAGTAATTTCGCCGAAACGTTTGGTGCAAACAATATTTCTCGCTGAATTATTTAAGCGTTAGTGTTTATGGGTCGTATCTAACCAAAAGTGCGAAGTTCGAAGTTACAGAATGATGTACAATCGCAGTTACAGTTAGAAAGAGCAGAAGTAAGGCCCGAGGGCGTTTGACTTGCGAAATTCGGCAGCGGCGCACGCGCTCATTACACGCTGCGGCAGGTACCACGCATGTCGGTCGCTTTCATTTGCAAATATTTATTACTGCCTCTCTAGAGTTTAACTCTTTGAGCTGGATGGAGTTAAGAGGTTGAAGTCGAGCGTCCATTTTTTCAAAAATTTTGCTAAGCAGCAAATCGACTAATTTATTGCACAAAGGATTAGCATTGTCATTCAACGTGGCAATGCTGTGTGCTTTTAATTGTGAACATGTCCCATCAGCAAAGGTGCGAAAGTATTCTACAACACGTGTATGCTGATATAGTAGTCAGTTTTTTTTGTTATATTTTTCAGATCATTGTAGATAGTCTTTTAAAATAAGAATTTATTAATACCAAATTATGTAAGTTATAAATATTTTTACAGAAGTATTTTCACCTGTATGATGTTTCTACCATGTCTTTTTTAGGATTTAGTCTGGAATATTTACGCCAAATAGTGCCAATTTTTTTGACCCTACACACTCTTATTATTTGTGTATAGTGTTGGAGCGTTTCCTTGAGTCCAAATGAAGCAATAAGCCTGTTAAATTAGTCCATCCTAATAAATATTGAATAAAATATTATTAGATTGTATGAAACCATATTTGAGATATGTGATATTTTTTTTTCAATTTTAACCTTTCCCACGGATAGGATAGAAAGGGTATCTTAACAGTAGCATCTAGCCATCCAATTTCAATTTATGTCGACTGTATCGGTGACGGTCACATGTCAATCAATCCCCATATCAATGTAGACGGTAGCTAGCGGGCTTTGAAGGAGTGCGATTGTGGATAGTTCGGAGCGCAAGCGGGCCGCGAGTGCGCCGCCTCTGCCACGTGGGTGGGCGCCGCGTGTGGCCGCGCGCTGGGTGGCCCACTACCGCTCGCACACACCCACACATACACACGCCGCACCAACACACGCTCCTGCCGCGCAAATAAACACAATAATCAACTAGCGATACTTTACTCCGTCACCGGATAGAGCAATCGCTTCGGGGAGATTACTGCAAGAATCGTGGCGAGTGACACGCGCCTGTGCAGGCGTGCAGCCCTCGCCCTGCCGCGTGGGAGGACGCAAACTACCCAGTTTACGACACTGCAGCCTGATTCAACGAGGCTAATTTAATAATCCGCTTACAACCTAAAATAAATTGTACATTTAGTTACATTGAAGCTATCTAAACTTACCTATGTTAAAGGATCGTAAAAGCTCCATATCAATACTCACTGATTTCTCTTCATATTGATATTTTATTTCACGTTGCTTCTTATAAATGGTTAAAGGGCTTCTAACATCTAAAAAATCCAGCCATTTCTGCAGGCTTATGTACCAGCTGAATGGCAGGAGACTCAGGTTAGACGCGAGAAGGACAATAGTCGCTTCCATGCCTCTAACAATAGCGAAGAAATCATAAACTCTGCCTCTATGCTGTGATGAACTAAATAGTCCGAGTAAGCAATGTTACATGGTAGGAGTTCGGCATAGTATCCATTAGGATTTCCTCACGTAAATTAAGCTACGTAAATAATACTACTACACAATAATACTAGTACCCAGACTTGCATGTATGAAGCGATCAATGAATCTACAGGAAGCGAAAGAGGTATAGTGCATGGTTCACGAAGCCTGGCGATCTGCCCTCTCTTACTATCCCGTCAGTCAGAAGATAGTTAGTTAGTTTTGAGTTTATCGCGAAAAAGGCAGACGCGGCAGAGGACTTTGTTTTATAGTTTTATATTCAATCGTAAACTTATCTAAGTCCAACATCAGCAGTAGAACCTTATGTTATAAGTGTTGTAAGTTGTTCATTATTACTAAGTAAACGGTTGTACTCACGTGTAAATTTCGGGATCGCCCGACTAGTTTCGGACCTAACGGAGGTCCTTTCTCAAGAGAAGCTTCAACTAAGCCACGTCGGTTGCTGCGCTGGTACAAACTGAAACTAGTCGGGCGATCCCGAAATTTACACGTGAGTACAATCGTTTACTTAGTAATAATAAACAACGCTCACGAAAGTTATTATTCTAGTTGTAACTTGTTATAACGACAACAGCATTTCATATATTACTCTATTATACATGCTGTTAAGAAAACCCTGTCCGACCCGAAAGGGGCACATAGGCACTTCAATAACATAACCAAAACAAAATTAAAATTATTTTTAAGTATAAAATAGTTATATTTTTTATAAATGCGTGTTTTTAGTATCAGAATTAGTCCATATTCCCTAAAATATAGCAAATTTTCAAAAACTGACAACACCTTTGTTGGCATGCGGCGTCGATGTGATATCAAAGAAACCGCGGGCAAGTGTAAGCTGACCTTTTGACCTTGCATTTCCGAATAACCCTTTCCTTGTGTTGCCATGTAGGCTACCACATTATATTAATTTTCAATTTATTTTATACGGGGTAAATTTTTGGGGTAAATTTTTTGGGGTAATTTTTTGGGGTAATGTATAAAAAGGATTACACGAATAGAATCACATCTCGATACCTATCAATACCTTCACGGGTCGGACAGGGTTTTCTTAACATATTTCGGTAAGATACAATACAGAGTATCAAATCAATGTCACTCGCACGCTCTCACGCTTAACAGTTCTTGCTCTGTGTATAATACCGAATACCAAATATCAGAGTTTATCGTACGAGACACATGCGGCTAAGCCCGTGCTAATTTTGGTAATAAATTCCTCAAACAAACGGGATTCCGATCAAGACATTTTGCCGCGATAAAAAGTAACTTATATCATTATACAGACCGACAGCTATCCGTTTTAAAAAAGATCTTGCAGTAGTGTCGCCAGGTGAAGGTATTGTGGGAAAATATATGTGTGGGAAAAGTATGGAGTGTTAGGAGAAAAATTTGGACTACTTCCTAATAAAATACGTCTCGATACATTTTTAAAACAATTAGTACCTACACTAAGTTTTACCTATTTTTTTTTACTAAAGTAAAAAATGACAACGGTAAGGAAGACTAAGAACTTGGAAAAGGTTAGCATATTGATTGCTTTAAAAAATATCTATAGATTGAGTGGTGTCAATCGCATCAATGTATAAAAATTGTTGTAACTCTGTTCATTGGTATCAGAGATAGATGACTCTAGTCATATCTCTTAAATGACGATTACAATACAGTCAAGAATTTCACCCTAACTCGCGTCGGTACGTTTATAGGAGCTCAGTACTTAGTAAATTGTCCCGGATAGACAAAGTCCAGGGGGCCGAGTGACAAGCCGTAGAACGGAACCAGAATCACTGTTTTTAGCTGTCAAAATGTTAGTAGACTATCCAAAATGCAACTGACTAGCGGCCACTGGCGCGGTACGTGTTAGTAGAACTCATCGGTTGGCCGATAAAAGTCTATTAGAGTACGATTGTATTAGTAGACTACGAAAGTCAAAATTATACCGGTGGCTTTTTATTAAATAAATAAATATCATTGGGGCAACTCACACAGCGCTATCTGATTCCAAACTAAGCAGAGCTTGTACTATGGTAACCAGATAACTGATAAACATATTTATATATTTCTAAATACATACATATTATAGATAAATAACACCCAGACACAGAATGGGTGGGAATCGAACCCAGGATAAAACTTTACAGGCAGTCAAATTAAGCGACGATTACGATTCTTTTCTGGCATTATTGAAATAGTAGACTTGGCCCCCTGTTCTTAACCAAGTTCTACTCGTATTTATTCACTGTATTAAAAAATTAAGAGACGTATTTTTTCATACGGATTGCCGCTGCGGGACTTAATGGGTGTAAAGTGACTATTTAAGTAGTCATACCCCCAAATTTGATGACTTTAACATTCATAGTGGCTGTTACGTTACGACGACGCGAAGTTCGGAAAAGACTGAAGGTGTCCTTAAGTTTCTCGTCATTTTACCCACACTTCAAATTTTTATGAGGCCATTGTTCACGGTGACTTGTTTTATGGGTCCAGTGACCAGTGGCTGAACTACCGGACGTTAGCAGTACCTCCCAGGACGATACCGGAACAAAAGAAATAACGCTACAGTTTCGTACAAATTGCGCACCAAATTTTGCGGAGTTTTAACGTCGCCGTTGAACCACTGCTCGTAATGGTTCTTTCATTAAGCTTCATTTAAGATATAATATGCGGGATATGGTGAACGATCGATGTAGAGAAGGGAACGATAATTGCTGAAACTTTAAGGAATTTTCTTCAACTTGCATTGATATTTTCCTATAAATAAATAAAAAATGATGATATGCATTTATCCTGATTTTTTTAAAGTTAATTAGTTAATTCAACAACGAAGACCGAGTACTTGGCTCAAAACTCGACAGATCCCACATCCATCCGCATAGTCGGTGATTTGGTCGAGCGCACAGACCAGGTTAAATATCTGGGATCTGTATTTCACACGTCCAGTGACATAGATTGCGATGTCAAGTCACGCATTTCTGCCGCGTGGACCAAATGGCGGGAGATGACCGGTGTCATTTGTGACCCAAAAATGCCGATCCGGTTGAAGGGACAGCTCTACAAAACCATTATTAGACCTGTCCTTTTACATGGCAGTGAGACGTGGCCGATATTGGAGCGACACAAGCAGGAGCGGCGTGTCACGGAAATGAAGATGCTGCGGTGGATTTGTGGAGTCACGCGGATGGACGGCGTGAGGAACTCTCGCATCCGTGGCGGCCTTCACGTCCGTGACATTGCATACAAGTTGCAAGAGTGTCGCCTTCGTTGGTATGGTCACGTCTTGCGGCAACCGTCGGGCTACATGGGAAACAAATGTCTGGCCATGTCAGCCCCGCCGGGTCCCGGTAAGAGGGGAAGACCCAAGAAGTGCTGGCTTGACGTCGTAAGGCATGACATGCGTGCCAATGGTCTCACTACAGGGGATGCCGACGACCGTGCAAAGTGAAGGAGAAAATGTAGGAAAGCGGACCCCGGGCGTCGCGAGACGCAGCTGGGACAGACGCTTGGATGATGATGATGAACCATTCAACAACAGCCAGCGCGAAAGAGAGGCAAGGGGTATTTTCTTTGCTTATTTTTAATGATAATGATGATGGTGTACATTTTATCTGTAAACTATGCAGAGGCATAGTTCACAGATAAAATGTTGACCATTATGATTAATTAAGTCTTAAGCTAATTTCTAGTCTTGAAAACTGTTGACCCGAATCAATAAAAAATATAAATAAATATGTACTAAGAGAAAAAAGTACTTAAGAATTTAAAAAAACTTTTGCTGACATTACACTGATTGTAATAATTTGCTTACGTAATTCTAGAACGGCCCCATAATTAATATTTTCTTCTAGGTTGGTAGGCAGCTGTAATTCTTTGTTTACCAAATAGAAACTAGATTTATAGACAATATGGCGACAAATATCTTAAATAATCTATACTTACCAAATATTATAGATCGAGTTTAAAAACAAATCTTAATAAAGGCGAAAATTGACATCACGGAATCTACATTATACAGAAAAGAAAAAAAAAGGAACAACCAAAACATCATTATAAGCAAGATGGAATTAATTAACAATAAAACAAGACATAAAGCATCGTAAACCCTCATATTTATTCAGTGTCAACACACTTTCCATAAAATACACGTAGAAATGTTTTCAAAACAATTAATTAGCGATTAGACTATTAAAATGCCGTAGACAAACTGTGCCGCGCTAATGACGGACCACCAACGTCTATTACAAAACTAATATTACAGGCTAAAAAAACAGGCACATATAAAAACAATTAAGTTTGGCCGCATTGCCATAAAAGAGAGTAACATGCCCAATCCCAGAGCAATTAAGGACTCTAATAGCAGGAAAGGATAGATATAATATGCAGGCGCACCGGCATCGACTTAACCATAATGTTTATTGTATGCTCCTAGACAACATTATTATTTATATAAGCTTTCCATATCGGACATAGGTATCGATTGAGTCGTTATGGCTGTCATTTTAGTTCAGCATTTTAGAACAGCCTAATTGATAAGTCACTTGAAATTAAGCCCCCTATTTAGTAGCAAAGCAAGTAATGAAGAACAAATCCTAAAATATGTAATTACTCGTAAATACATCCAAAGTAAATATACAAGTAAAAAAAATCTCAATCTATATGCAAATTTGCATATAGAATACATAATGAGGCCTTATCTTCTTAAATAAAGATTATGTACAAAATTAATAATAAATATTGCGAGATACTTTTTACACAGCGCCATCTAGCCCAAACTAAGCTATAAGCTTGTACTATGGGATCTAGACAACTGATATACAACTTATATATTTCTAATTTCATATACATATACCCTAGGGAAATGCCCAAACTCTGAAACAACATTTGTGAATCACAAAAATATTTATTCCGACCCGAGAATTAAAGCTGGGTCCTTAGCCCGTCAGTCGCATACACTACCACTGCGCCATCGAGGCAGTCAATTGACTTTTTCTTTCCAGAGAAACGCATGTGACGTAGAATTGTGGTCACATGCTATGGATCCTAGGTTTCGATTACAGAGCAGCAACCGCAATAGCTATCCGCAGGAATCAATATTCGGTCGACCAAGGTTACTTCGCACAATTTTCGAAGTGATCGCATCTCCACAGCATTCAACTTACTTTCATGCATCTTCTGACATACCCAGGTTTCACTTCCGTAAGGCAACGTTGGCACTAGCACTGCGTTATGAATCGCGAGTCGTACACTTGCGCGCAAGAGGGAGCTATCAACAATATTTACTTGAGTTTTGATAGTTACAAAATTCACCATAGAGCTAAGCAGAGTCAAATCACTAAACATGGAGCATCGTTGACAGATGCTAAAACACTTATTATGTAAACCACTTCCTTATTGGTCTCTCACACAAGAATTTTGATAGTGGCTATTTTGGAACGGAATCATTTCCTGAGGATGCCGGAAACCTATAAATCTCCATTTTGTATTCGTAGATACTTATTTTTAAGTGCATTTCGATAAAAAGTTTGGCCGGTGTTGGTATTTTAGATGGATACATTAATGTGGGTCTATTTAGATAATATAAATACAAAAATAAATATTTTGATATATCTTTACAAAGTGCTAACTAGTCCAAGTTGAGCTCTAATATATGGCTGTATTAAGGGACTCAACTGATTAACATACTTATTTTTATCTATCTTCACTCTGTGACGGGATAGTCAGAGAGGACAGATCGCCGGACCCCACTATCCATGCATACTTACTTCTTTTGTTATTAATGGTTTTATACATGCACATCTAGGGTTTTGAGTACTTTCGACTTTTCCGTTTTTGAGCAATCTGCTCACATCGTCATAGTATACGTACAATAAACTCTGAAAAAAACATTTGCAGATCACGCAAAATATTAGTACATACCCGGGATTTGAACCCGAGACTTCAGCTACAACATTCACAATTTCACGCGCAGCCGCAGAAACCATTTATACGTGCTTCATTTACTGCTTGGTATTTGTCCTGATTTCCAAAGCTCTCATTTCGAACTCCAAGATTCACTTCCTTGCTGTCATTTCTATCAGCAGTCAACAACTCCCATCGTGCAACGTTCTAGGCATCACTGCACAAAATTATAGCCTTTGTGTGTTTTAGAAACTGCTCAAATCAAATGAAATTATCCTCGAAGGGGTAGATGGAAGCATGGGTGAGGACCTATCATGATCACCGGGGTCCAAACCACTTCACCTGCTAGCGGTGCAGCCGCTGATTTACGAATGAGACAACAACGTAGGAGCCCTTAGGGGGTGGGTTGGAATTGGGAGAACAATGCCGAAAACTAGAAGCCAAACGATAGCTGCTCGCAGCAGTCAAATAATAGTAGACCCCAAGTTCATCCATCCATCCATCGTGCTACGTTGGTTTGGACTCGTCCAACAAATGAAGGAGAAACGGTTGACGAAGAACATTAATTGTGTGAAAGTAGAGGGTAGGAGTTAGGGTAGGCCGAGACTTACATATGAAGGCCACGTGAGCAGATTGCTCAAAAACGGAAAAGTATGCATGGATCGCAAAGCCTGGAGATCTGTCCTCTCTGACTATCCCGTCAGGAATACAGCGTGAAAATAGTTTAGTTAAGTTAAGCTTCAAATCCAAGAAGGGTTTGAAAGTTACCGGGAATACTAAGATAAAAGGGAAGAATTCTATTTCGGATTCGTTTACACTACACCATTCCCTGCTGGCCCCGCCTTGTCTTACTATCTCGCAGCAGTGTGTACTCAACAGAATCAAGATTATTTGCAATTGTCGCATCGGCCAAAGAGTGTTCTTTTGATCGGAGCTCCACCTCGAAGTTTACTTATAACCGGTCAAGCAAGAGTTGAACTCGTGCGCCGAAGGTTCCGTAATAAATCAGTACCTTATTTGAGTAAAGCCAATTAAGCTAGACCTCCAAATTGTATGAGCGCCCATATAACTTATAGGTCTATGTTAATTGGTGAAATTATATATGTATGGGGACATCCATTAATTTTCAACTTAATTTGCGGCATAAACGGCTGTATCTTTTGATTGCGTTGGCTTAGAAGTTTAATCTTTTCACAGCTCCAAAAGACAGTATACTTGAGTACTTGATATAAATTTAAGTTTGATATCTCCACGCGTTCTAGAGAAAAACAGTCGTGACAGACAGACAGATGGACAGACAACAAAGTGATCCTATAAAACAGCGTTTTCATATAAAAACTGAATTTAAAACCTTAGTATATCTATGGTAGGTAGGTACGCTAATTCCGGACTAGTGAAGGTTTTAATCGTAGTTGAGCATGTCGTGGCGGTACACTAACGTTCCCCTATGCCATTTCAACAGTGTGTCTACGTCCTTATACATAATGTACCAAAAACTCGTATTATCGGCCGATAGTGACGCGCCTATGTGGTTGAGGCTTTATGCTTGGAAATATTCCTAGTTTTGAATGAATGAATCTCGCTATATTTCAGATAACAATAACCAATTCAATGACAGCGTTTTATATATATGAATGTCTTCTATATACCTACACGAACAAACCTACGCAATGATTTGCTATCATTTATTCATCAATCTGCACTTAATTCAATTTCATACTCCAACATTTCCCACCTAAGAAATAGCTTCATATTTCAATTGATGACATTTCAATGGTCGCAAATTGCTGCTAGGCGTAATGGTTGACAATTGTTGAGTATAATGCGGTTACATCAGCGCTCTTGTGCAGTTCGGTTCATAGTCGTGGGTGGCCGCTGTCACTCATCGGGACTTAATCAATTTGTACGCCCTTCGACGCAGGCGCACACTGACATCGCGACGCATACTGTATATGGGCTTTTCGTCACGCATCCTGTACAAGCATTGGTCTATTAATATGCTTCTAAGATCTACTCATTGTGTGCGACGAAGGAAAATTTAAAATAAGAATTCTTCTTAATAAGTTTTGAAACACTGTATATGTTTGAGAAAACAAGATCATAAATTTTACGAATGATAATACGCCCTATGACAGGTTTTTCTCCTTCATCCTAGTGTATTCACCAATACTAACCCTACCTGAATATAGTAGTAATATTGGAGCCGAAGGTCCACTTCTACTTGGCTGCTAGAAGTAGCTATCGTGTGACTTTTAATTTTCGGAATTGTTCAGAGCGACTATTATCTGACCTCCTGTCCCCGTAAGAGCGCCTGCAATGTTGCCTCGTCCGTAAGAAAGCAGGTGCACCAATAGAAGGTGAGGTCGCTTGAGCCCTGAATAACTTGTTGCGGGTCCTATACTCAGCCTTTACGACAGGTTGACGTAGGTTGGGGAAAAGTCTAGGATGTAGCAATCTTTCACATAAGATCGATTTTGACAAAATAACCCACACCCTTTGCCTCCGAATAGGGACAGTAGATTCGAGTAGGAACAGTCAAAAGGTGCCACACTCATACAGAGGATATAATCATATCACGAGTCGAACGATTCAAAAGTTATTTTTTCTCTCGTATTTCACTAGCTTGGGTTCTTCAAGTAGAGCGTTAAGAAACATATCTTGGAGCCACTAACCTGAAAGCTACAGTTTGTCTGAAGATACATACTTTGTATGAAGAAGGTAGTTGATATGAGAGCTAAGTGAAAACAATTTTAAAAAGCCATTAGTATGCTAATTATTTCTAAATTTAATATTTAATGTGTAAATATGTATTTTCAGTCACGAGCTGGTTTCCAACCAGCGTATTTTGATTCAACGTACCAGACGCGTTTACCAACTACACCACCGTGATCTGCTCGAAACTGACTAATTAATTCACCTCTTTACGTCTTACGAGAGCTACGTAGCTTGAAGCCTTTCGAGTTGTGAAACTGACTAACTGAAAGTGAGCCTCAATCTCCGAAATTTGAGTCGCCATGTCGCCATGTCGTTCAATGGGTGTTATTTTGACGATCTTAAAAATATAATAAACTAGCGACCCGGCCCGGCTGTGCACAATTTCAATGTAATGACTTAAGGGCAGGTAGGCCAAGTCGCGTCGGCACCAAAACGCTTCCTCAGCCCCCGCCAAGATAGATTGACGATGTATTTTCCGCTGGCATGCCACAGTAAAAATGATTTGCAGTGGCAATCGAAATGGAACATCTCTGTTATTGTGTTTGATATCATCAAACATTCATACTTACAAACTTTCGCGTGTATAATATTAGTAGGTGTTAATGATGATATATTTAATAACAAATTTATACTTTATGTACAAGTACCAAATAAAATGTCCCGTAATCTTTATACTCATCTTGTTTTTAAATAATATTAAAATCAAAAAATCATAATGTTATGTCCCTGTCACAGGCAGCTAGTCACCGTTGTACTTCAGAACACATCTTCCGTTCGCGCTTAACATTCTCCCTAAGTATATAACTTCATTTAATTGCTCTAAACGTTTCCGGTTTACCCAAATCTTGCTATTACTTCCTACTTTTTCTCTTTCAAATACCCGATTCTTAGTTTAACATGCAGCGAAGACTTCTACTTTCATATTAGTGACTAATGTCTGATGAGACCATCACTACCGCATCATCAGCGTACAACAGACAAGGTACTGTAAAGTTTCAAATTTTAAAACACATAATAATATTTTAACTTTTCTAGCCAACTATTAGATACACTATGAAAAACACAACCAAGGCGGACATAATACAATCCCGTTTGACGCCCGAACAGACGTCAAAAAGAGGCGCCAGGTGAACATCCCTGTTGGTCGCACGCAAGCTTTACAGTCCGTTTAAAGTGACTGTATCGCCTGCAGCAGCTGGCCGTCCACACCATATCCTGCCCCGATATGGTATGGACGGCCAGTTAGGCCACACGGAGGAGTACCACAGAGTTTATCTCACAACGTTATCAAATGCTTTCTCCAGATCCACTAAAGCGCAGAAAACCTTCGGGTTAAAATGTTGGGATTATTAATTATTAGTTACATGAAATGTTACACATTTTTAAGGCTACTAACATAAAGTCAAAATATAAATATAAAAGCGCTGGTAACTCACTTCTCTGTAATAGATCACTGATTTAAGAAACTCTCTCGGACTTTGGATGGATGACCGCTTTGTAGCATTTTCATTTACCAGCGTTTTCATCCTTCGAAGGACATGTTAAGCTGTTTGTCCCGGTTGCTAGTAACGTTGCAATCGGCACTCGTTAAGTCAAGTGAATACCCTTTCAGCGACTTACAAATTACAACAGCGAGTCGCCTCAATCTGAGCCTGTCCATTTGAACACAGGCATTGGGCTCACCACAATATGCCTCCGCCACACCTTCGGGGATAAATTCGTGGCTAGTAAATTTATAAATAAACTTAAATAATTTAAACTTCAAGAATAAAACAATGGTCTTGGATACAATTTAAATAATTTATGCGAAGCGAAGCTTAAATATAACAACTGCACTGATTACTTCAGCCAGTGGTAGTCGGTATGTTAAAGCTTCAGAATCTATTGACAAAATTTGTTTAGAACCAAATTGAAAGTATACGTTACACAAAAAAAAATTGAAATTCGTCAATAGTTAGCGAAAAAATAGGTAAACATACATTGAACAGCCCACTGGCTCAGTTAATTAAATAACTGCCTTCTAACCAGTGGGTACCGGGTTCGATTTTATCCTACTTACAGGGATAATTCTAATGCTTCTGTGAAGTGTGCGTAGATCATTTTATATTAAAACTCTCATTTACACTAGACAAAGCTATCTCTGGGGGTCGCGAGATGCAGCTGGGACAGACGCTCGGATGATGATGGAATGCTTACTGCTCTGATAAATATACTGTGCCATTGCGAAGAAATAACAAGGGGAGCGCAACGAAAAAATCTAACACAGGTCCTACCTCAGTAAGAGCCAGCGCGCGACTGATCAGGCGTCAGCGGCGCGAATCTGGTATTATTTAAACATTTGTACTATAAAAATCACTGTATATAGTCAAAGTAAGCGATTATGTCTATAAATATTTAGTAGCTATAGTTGGGTATAAAAAATTCATGAAAATTTTCTGTAGTTTAGATTTGGCATTGAAAAAACATTTCGAAAGGGGGCAACTTTGGAATGTTTTTCTATCAAGTGAAGTTTATTAGAATTTGTAACAATAAGCTATTTTGACTAGATTAAATCCTTAACTATCATATATATTTTTTTCAGAATCAAAAACCCTTTATTCTACGACTCAGACTGCTTTAAAAAGCTCAAAAGCGTGGCCTCGGCAGGAATACCAAGCCTTAAATGTATAATATATTATACATAGGTATTAACCTCTCTCATGAATCGCTTGAATAGTTTAAAAGATCTAGGCGAACAGCCAGCGGAAGCGACTTCATTTTATAATATGAAACGAAGATGCTGATTTTTTCTCTCTACAGATTTTTATTCCGCCTGAGCCGTTAGATTGTAAGTATTTAGTGCGGTTTGGTTATGCTCATAGAAGGGATTAACAAATGTACTCCCAACCTAACTAGTTCCCTGGGTAAATATCCAGGGTTCCTGTGGGAAACGTATTCGGGAAAAGCCAAAATTTATCGCACTTGTGAAGTCGCGGGTTATAGAAATAGTGGTATAAATATATTTTTATTAAGAATGCAGTAAGAGAAACAAATTTCTACATTTATGTTGACTGGCTGATGCATTTACCACTTACTGTCGTGGAGGTCAGAAGGTGCCACAATGATTGAATAGAATAAACTTTATTGCACATCAATAACAAACACTCATGCCAAGAGATTACAGTCTCATAAATGTACAAAGGGCGGCCTTATCGCTAAAGAGCAATCTCTTACAGGCAAACTATGCGGTGAAATAAGCCAATGATTTCTGAACCCTGGGCTTTATGCAATAGCTCATCAATAAAGTAACCTCAACTTTATCATCTCTGAAACATTTACCAGCGGATTGTTGGATAACTCAGTGTTCTGTAAACGATCACTGCGTTAAGCACCTTTCGCTATGACTGGTCACGAATGAGTGACCACTTTGTGGCAGTTAAGCGTTTCCGTATTTTGGAAGGCACGTTATGCCTTTGGTCCTGGTTGCCAGTAACATATAGTTGAAGGCCCTATGGACGGCTTGAAAATTTCAACAGCTGGTAGCCACAACCTGCGTTTGTCTATTTCAACACGGCAATGTTCTCACTACTTATTATGTGGGACTCTTGTCCCACATAATAGGTAGTGAGAACAATATTACTTTTTTATTATTTGTTAATACAACGTGTGTATTAACAAAATACACACGTAGAAAGTAAGCGTATAATATGCGTCTACCACCCCTTCGGGGATAAGGCGTGATTGATAAACAAACATCTACCATCCTCGTTTTTTATGAGATGGAATGCACTTAGGCACTTCGCTACCCTGCTGAGGAAGTCATTTTTGTTTAACAACAGTGTTGTGTGACAAAATGCTGTTTTCCAAAAGGTAAATAAATACCTTCAACATTGACAATGCACTATGTTACATTTATTACCAGTAAAATAACACAATGATTCAGCTAGCACCACGTCCAAACAACATTTCGAAGACCACCCACATAGAATACTTGCTGTAAACTTATGGGCAAAGTTTTGCAAACAAAGCCATGCCTAGTGCAGAATGACTCAATTAGCAGAACGCACGAGATGAGGCCACTATAAACATAATGGGCTGTAAATTATCGTAGACACAGTCATCGAGGTCGCCATTAATAATGCTAGTGACTCTGTCTGAGTAATTTTTTCTATTTCTTTTTATACAAAATCAGCGTTCAATATAAATATTACTTCAATATCTACAGTAGGAACAGACATACATACATATTGTCACGCCTTTATCACTGAACGGGGTAACCAGAGGCATACTATACGCCTACATTTCACCGTAGTTTGAGTTATTGTTTCACGTATTCCACTTTTCTATTGCAACACGGCAATGGTCGTGAGTCCATTACCGCAATTGCACAGCGCAGAATGTTGCGACCTGCTGTTGAAATGTTTGAACCTTCAACTTGACTTAACGACTGCCATGTTACTGGCCACTACCACAGTAGGAAATCAAGCCATAATTTGTATTTAAATCGATAAGCGATAGGTGTATTGAAACCAACTCATAGTCATCATGACACGACATGACAAGAAGAACTGAAAATTGTGTTCCACATCTTGTTTAGGATTAAATAGAGAACGTTTCCTCCGAGTGAGCTGATAAATGTCACTTAATATGCCTACTTCATTCCTTTTTTACCTCCAAATATTTTCTATTCAATTCAAAATCAAAAGATCTGTAGGCCGCATTAAGAAACCTTTTACCTACTAAGGTTAAAATCAAGAGACAAGAAATACACACACACACAAAATTATATTTGGCCATCTCGAAAAGGAGACTCCTACTCATAAGTCCACTCATTCAATAATCTTAAATGTAAAAAAAAATCACTATTAAGATTACAACCACTTCATACTGCTACTCACTCTATTTCATGATCTTACTTTAAATATAAGAATGAAGAATAAAGGCATGTAAAAGATAAATAAAACCTTTTTCCCTCCAAACTATCTCACGGTAAACCAAACGGTGACATTACAAAATCGAAAGTAAACAGTGTATAATCAATCATTAATGGGTAATTGTGGCTGCGTGGACGCAGGTCACCCCTCACAAAAACTAAAATTTTATGAAAGGTCGATGTCGTCAGGTCTGATCGTTTTTTAATATATTTTTTTCGATTTTAGTCAAGGCAGTACTCGGTGGCTGAACAAACTTTAGCTCGACCGCAACATCGATAATTCACTCTCCAATCTATATTATGATTACTCTGTTTCCATTGTTAAACGGCACATTTTTCTTATTTCGATAAAATTTATAGATTTCTAGGAATCGCTGCTTCCTTATGTAATTTAGCAGGTAGGTAGTATCTTTGAAGACTATAATTTGTAAGAGATATTAGTATTTAATATTCATATAATTAACCAATCTTGTTATAGAAGTGCGATCACAGGTTTCACGACATAAGAGCCCAAGTGGTGAAGTGGACAGAATACAACATTACATAGCTCGGGTATTGCAAAGTCTGCCTTTAGGCTTAAAATCGGCGCCATTTAAACCGACTGCAGAATCAGGGAAGCCTTCCGGAAAAAGTCGTAGGAACCTCAACCAGCCGCGGCCCTCTTTACCATTATTTGCTGTGTATCAGATCATTGCTGTGTGTATTTTCCCACGATTTTACCAAATGACAGAGAGAGTGTCAGAAAGAGAGTGTGGGGCGTACCCAGAGGGAGGCATGGGGGGCAGCTGCCTGGATTTATTTTCGTCTCCTATTTTTGTCAATAAATGTAGAAAAATAACTTTTTGTCACTTACAATACACTATACAACTTTTACACACTATTTTTATTCACTAAATCGTGAGGCACACCCCTTCTAACTGCTTGTTTGCAGCGCTGCTGCGCAGCAAGGAAAATTGTCGCCCTCCGCTGGCAGAGCGCTTGGTCTGCAGTACACCCGCACGGCCCGGTCGAATTATGATGACACGAAATTAATTTCTTTGCGCGATATTTTGATTTTGCTAAGATATAAGATATTAAATTAATTTGCAAGGTTTAAAGGACAAAATAATCTTCATGAAATGTTGAACCCAATTAACGTATTAGAAACTAGCTGATGCCCGCAGGTTCGCTCGCGTGGTGCAGTTTTCCTTTTCGATATTTCCTACGAAACCCTAAACTTTTGATAATCCAATATACCACGAAGAATGTAGCTTTTTAATATAGACAGATTCTTTAAAATTGACCTAGTAGATTCAGATTCTATTCAATACAAACAAAGTTACAAATCTTTCCTCTATAAAAAATTTGCATATTATTTATCTATCGAACTATGGCGCACTTTTAAGATAAATTAGCAGAATAAAAAAATTGTGGTCGCTATGTGTGATTCTTTCACGTAACACATCATACCCCATTCTGATGAAGACCCTCGGAAGTTCTCTTGAAGTAAAAGTGTTTTCTATTTCTTGATTTTTAAAGACAAACGATACGCCCACATTTCACCGAATGCATTTTTTATCCTACGTAACAGGTGGTGAGGCCATTGTCGTATTGAAATGGACAGGCGCAGGCTGTGGCGACCTGCTTTTGACATTTTTCAAACCACCCATAATGCCTTAAACTGGGCTTAACAACTGCCATTTTACTAGCAACTGAGACCAACGGTTTAACGTGCCTTCCGAAGACCGGAAACGCTCCCAAATGTAATTGCCACAAAGTGATCACCCATCCAAGGACCAGCCATTGCGAAAGTTGTTTAACGCAGTGTAGGTACGATTACAGAACAGTGAATTATCGGGGCCACTAGCGCTTCAACTAAATAACTAAAAATTGTAAAACTAAAGAACAGGATAAAATGTAGCCCAAGTTTTTTCTTATAGATATTGTAAGAGTATCAATGCAAGTCCCGTTAAAATCATGTCAGAAATTAGCCTGAAAAAAAAAAATCTTTTTGTTTGTACAAAAAGATTTTTTTTTTTGTGTGTAAAATATGTTAATTTGGAAGTACAATTTAAAAATTACAGACACTGAAATTTTATACCTGAACCTAATCTATCCTAATATTATAAAGCTGAAGAGTTTGTTTGTTTGGTTGAATGCGCTAATCTCAGGAACTACTGGTCGGATTTGAGAAATTCTTTTTGTGTTAGATAGCCATTTATCGAGGAAGGCTATAGGCTATATATCATTACGCTACTACACTGGGGAGCAGAGCAGTAGTCAAAAATGTCGACAAATCGGGAAAATTATTAAGCATCATTGTAGAATTTATAAGCGAAGGGATTAAATAGGTGCGACGGGGGGTCGAAATAGTCCACGGGCGAAGCTGTGGGGGTCATCTAGTCAAATATAAATTAAAACAGGTAATTTTAAGCTTGTAAAAATCTGAATTGCCCCAAGAATCTGTGTACGCCCAAGTTATATATTTTTATTTATTATAAAACAATTTAGTAGGTAGGTACGTAAGCCTGTATATCGGTTATATGAAATGATTCTCTTGGGAATATGGAAACCAACATCGTCAAGATGGACCTCACCGCGATAGGCTTGCATCCGCCGGCATAGCAGCCTCCAATGTTCAAGATCTACGCAATTATTTACATTAATCCGTCTCGCTTTAGTGACGAAGACGTGGCCTTACTGTCTCCTTGTGAGACTTAAAGCTTGTCACGGATTTCGATGCGCTGCCTACTGGTCCCCGAAACTAATCTTTCTTTCCGCTAGCACAGTAGACAGTTGGTATTGTTTTATTATGGTTGATATCTCTATTTCTCGAGGATCTTGGGTTACTGCATTGTACAATTTATGTCACAGCTAATAAGGAAGTCAAATATTGATAACTAGTTGACGCCCGCGGCATCGTCCGCGTAGAGAAGTTTCCCATTCCCGTTTCCCACAGGAACTTGTTCCCGAGATAAAATGTAACCTATGTGTTATTCTGATGTATAAGCTATATATTATTGTAAAGTTTCATTAAAATCTATTCAGTAGTTTTTACGTGAAAGAGTAACAAACATCCATACAAACTTTCGCATTTATAATATTATTAAGATAGATTACTAAATAATAAGTTAAGTAACTTTCACCATGGCTGGTCCTCGGAGGGGTTACCACTTTTTGGCATTTACATTTGCGAGCGTGAACATGTTTCGTGGGACAAAATTGCATACGGCGAAATGTTTGCGTATAGTATGCCTCTGCCTACCCCTTCGGGGATAAAGGCGTGACAGTAAGTCTATGTCTAAATAATATATATTTCTGTAGTAAATCTTCTCACATCAAATAACAATAAATTTCAAATAAACGAAATGTCAAGACGTCAACAATAAACTATTGGCTCTGAGTAGAACTCGAGAGCATTCTAATCATTTACATAGGCATTCAAAAAATAAAACAAATTAACTGTTTAGTCTTTTTGTGCGTAGACAAAGCGACATTCATTCTATGTCTGTTATGAAACAGCATATTTAACTTGGCCACTAAATCTATCTAGATATTTTATTTTTTAAAGTTTTTGCGTCAACTTACATTATCATCATCATCCGAGCATCTGTCTCAGTTGCCTCAGAGCATCTGTCTCACGGCGCCCGGGGTCCGCTTTCAATCAGCGTTATATGGAACTACTAGTTGACGCCGCACGAGCCGTGAAGTTTTCCCTATCTCGTTTCCATCAGGAACATGTTCCCGGGATAAAAAGTAGCCTGTGTTATTCTGATGTGTAAGCTATATTATTGTAAAGTTTAATGAAAATCCATTCTGTAGATTTTGCGTGACAGAGTAACCAACATCCATCCTTACAAACTTTCGCGTTTATAATATTAGTAGGATAATGTTTTACAATTAACATGGAAGCATTTCAACAGCTACCAATCATTTTCAGGTTATTATCGTGAACGCTGTGTTAAACTTTACAAGCCAGCTACCGGGGTAGCAGCAGCTTTGTGTGGGACTCCCAGCCCGGGAGATGGACCAGACCCATGGAAAACGAAAATCTTTGCTCACACCTTATAGGCATTCAAGGAACACGAGGTTTTAATTTTTTCTTTCCAACCATTATAAAGCTGGGCTGAGCGGACTGCGCCCTATATAAAACTGTCGATTCGGTAAGTCGGTACCTTCCTCAGATTGGAAAAAATCAACAGAACAATGAAATAATATATAAGCGACGCAAAAAGTAAGTCTATTAACAAAAACGACAATAGAGAATGAATAATATAAAAGACAAATAGTTCAACACAATATTACTTCTTAAAAAAAACAGTCAAAGAGAAGAAAAGTCCGCCAAAAACTATTATTGTCAGGTAGATTGTCAAGGTTAATATTTTTAACCCCCGGCACTTAGTACTTATACTAAGCCCGGCACAAAAGAGAAGTGTGTTATTTTGACTTACGTTTCTGGGAGTCTGTCTGTATGTTTGGTAAAATTCAGTCAGTCAGTCTAAGCCCAACTAAAATTTTAAACCGTAAAACTCCATCTTGCAAAAGATATGTCGACACTTTCATGTGTTAATGACATGAAAGGAAACTAGCATAATTATTGTAATAAATAAAAGTATATTTTTGAAATTATGTTTTAAAGTGCTTTAAAACAATCATTCTTAACAAGTCCTTTTATTTAATACCCATACAGTAGAAAAATATAAAAATAACATAAACCTCCATCTTTAGTAGTCCATCATATTGAATTAAGAGCGATGACACTTTTAAAAGCCCTTTCATTTGATACCCACATTGTAGCATTGCATTAAAAATATTTAGTCCGCCATCTTGGGTGCATTTTCACTATGGCTGGTCCTCGGATGGGTGACCACTTTGTGGCATTAAAATTTGCGAGCGTTGGGCACGTTAAGCCGTTGGTCCTGGTTGCCAGTAACATGGCAGTCGTTAAGCCCAGTTGAATGCCTTATGGGCTTGAAAAATTTTAACAGCACGTCGCCACAACCTGCGCCTGTCCATTTCAACACAGCAATAGGCTCACCACCTGTTACGTGCGACAAAAGTGCATACGGTGAAATGTAGGCGTTTAGTATGCCTCTGCCTACCCCTTAGGGGATAAAGGGGTGGCAATATGTATGTATGTATGTACAACTATGCATTGTCATTTACACTAAACGTGTAGTATTTAATATTTCACCTCAATCGGTTGAAGTACCTCAAAATTGAGTTACACTATTCCTCCCAAACAAACATACATACTTTGCAAGTTAGGGAATAAAAATCTTATAAAAACAGTTACTAAATAGTTTGTTTGGCATCATGTCGAACAAAATAGGCCAAGTTATACGTGAATATCGTACTGGCCACTGAGAAACGCAAGAAAAAATAAACAATAGTCTACGCTAATTCCAGTGAACAGTTATCGTTGTGCGAAGTTCTGCTCCTGTACCAACACCCTGAAACAGTGTTAGCACAAAGGCGTTAGCGGGGGCCATGTTTAAACAGGCGTTTAGCAGCCCCTTGTTACCTTGAACAGCACTGAACAAATAATGTCAGGGAATTGCTAAGACATAGCTTTAGTGTTTCACTTTGTAAATCCAAATCTTTAGTCATTATGATCATCATTCACGCCTTTGTCCCCGAAGGGGTGGTAGAGGTTTATGCTCATATTTTATTGTAAGCATTTTGTCTTACGTAACAGGTGGTGAGCCTCTTACTGTGTTCAAAAATGGACAGGTTTTTGTTTTGGTGACCTGCTGTTAAGACTTTTTAAGCCCCCCGCGCGCCTACAATACCATTATCTTGACTTAACGACTGCTATGTTACTGGCAACCGGGACCAACGCAACTAAGCACGAAAAAGCCTTAAATGGAAATGCCACCAAGTGGTCTCCCAACCGAGGACCAGCCATAGCGAAAGTTGCTTAACAGTGATCCTTTAGAGAACACTGGGTTAGCGGGGCTACGAGAGTACGAGCGCTTCTCGGTTTAGTCGTACTACCAATCTATAATTTTGTCCATCTGCCCAAGTACAATATTACCAGCAGGATTTTCCAGTGTGAATTGCGTGTAGAAATCTGTTACCATTTATGCAAATTCTTGCCGGCTGCCATATTTTGTTCAATACAAGTGATTGCCGTTAAAACTGAAACAAACTAAATGTGGCGAAGACCGAGTACTTGGCACTAAACTCGACAGATCCCACATCCGTCCGCATAGGCGGTGATTTGGTCGAGCGCACGGACCAGGTTAAATACCTGGGATCTGTTTTTCACACGTTCAGTGACATCGATTGCGATGTGAAGTCACGCATTGCTGCCGCGTGGGCCAAATGGCGGGAGATGACCGGTGTCATTTGTGACCCTAAAATGCCGATCCGGTTGAAGGGACAGGTCTACAAAACCATTATTAGACCTGTCCTTTTACATGGCAGTGAGACGTGGCCGATATTGGAGCGACACAAGCAGGAGCTGCGTGTCACGGAAATGAAGATGCTGCGGTGGATGTGTGGAGTCACGCGGATGGACAGCGTGAGGAACTCTCGCATCCGCGGCAGCCTTCACGTCCGTGGCATTGCAGACAAGTTGCAAGAGTGTCGCCTTCGCTGGTATGGTCACGTCTTGCGGCAACCGCCGGGCTACGTAGGTAACAAATGTCTGGCCATGTCAGACCCGCCGGGTCCCGGTAAGAGGAGAAGACCCAAGAAGTGCTGGCGTAAGGGATGACATGCGTGCCAATGGTCTCACTACAGGGCATGCCGACGACCGTGCGAAGTGGAGGAGAAAATGTAGGAAAGCGGACCCCGGGCGTCGCGAGACGCAACTGGGACAGACGCTCGGATGATGATGATGACAAGTGATTGCCGTTGGTCGAAATTCGACTATAATTCAATAGTTTTTAGGGTTCCATTCCCAAATTGTAAAACGGGACCATATTACTAAGACTCTGCTGTACGTCTGACTGTCAGTCTGTCACCAGGCTGTATCTCATGAACCGTGTTCACTAGATAGTTGAAATTTTCACAGATGATGTATTTCTTTTGCCGCTGTAACAACAAATACTAAAACAGTATAACGTAAACATTTAAGGAGGCCTTCGAAATTATTATTTTTGCCGTTTTTATAGATAATGGTACGGAACCCTTCGTGCGCGAGTCCGACTCGCACTCGGCCGGTTTTTTTTTTAAGTTTATCCATTTTATGTAAAAAAATCACTACATGCACCTTCGCCATATGAACTTCAACTGTGTAAAATTACACATAATTTTACAACGTTCAAACTTTCGCGACTGCAATGCGCTCGAAACGTCGGTGAATGTAAGTACAAAATTGTTAAGCGTAAAGTCCCGAGTAGTATATAAAATATGAGTATAAACCGCGAAAGATTAAAAATAACATTTTAAACATTTTGTTTGAAAACTAATTCTAAACAGATGTTCAATATAATTTTTAGTCTATACCTCTTCATTTCAATAATGGGATACTACGGAGATACAAAGACGAGCTTAACTCAACGATAATTCTTTAAAACATCCATTAGAAAATTATACTACTGCACATTACTTTCATGGCTCATTAAAAAAAACATATAAGCAGCATTTCTAGTTAAATAAAACTACGTTAAGGGTAGATGAGCACGTAGAATTCCTTTCACATTCGTTGTTCTCCAATCTCCAACCCTGTGTGTATTGTGTGACTAAACTGTGTACTCAGGACGAATACAGTAGCTGTTTGTGCTACCTGTGCTACGCTCTACCTGTGTCTACGCAACATAAGCACACAATCCTTATCATTCTATAAAGTCCTACAATATCTTAAGTAAATACTTGAAGGCGGATCTCGAAATCAAACAAACCGTATGCAATAAAAACCACCGACTGGAACACAGCGGAAACGAGTGGGTACACTTCACTTCCATTCTATTTTAAATTAATCCAAAAGTTACGTTTACTTGACCACAAGTTTATGTGAGAGAAAAACCAAAACATAAATCTTACCCTCAGACGTGTTTAAAGCGAAAAAAGTAACACATGTCCAAACCATGTTTTAGAGGGACTAATTTCCTTTAGAGATTTTTTTTTTCTTTGTTTTTGTGAGAAAACAAGATCGAGATACCACCCACGACGATTTGACGAAGGCTTTATATTAAACACAATAATACTCTGAAATAAAGGGTTTAGAATAACAGTATTGTTTGTTTTGTTTATTGCTAAATTAGCAGATACTCTGTCCAGTTACACAGAGATAAAATAAATCGATTAGTACATCTATAAGTATACATGCATAAATTACTTACATTGACGATTTAATCACGAAAAAAATTAATTGTAAACGAAATTCACACTGTAAAAATCGATTATGAACTAGTGCATCAAAAAACTGGTGCAGTGGAACATAAATAAGTAATATTCAAACTAAGTTGTTTTAATACCACTAAGGTGGCAGATAAGCATATCGCCTACTTAATCGAGTAGTCACCGTAGCCTATGGACGTTTGCAACATTAGACAGCCTGCTAAAATTTTAAATGTTTCTAATGTTTAGGCAGGTGTCATCACAAATCAAATGATTAAAGATGCAATTCTATTTCGAGCAGGTCTCGGTGCTGTAGTCGGTGAACGCGTTTGGTGCGTTAAACCAGAAGACGCTAATTCGAATCCAACTCGAGCCTAAAAAATGTATCCAGTTTAAAATTTTAATGTAGTAAAAGTTAACATACTGATTGCTTTTCAAAATTGTTTCTAGCCTACTAAAACCTTCTAAGATACATTTTAAGAACTAGAAATTCTAAAGTACCCCGTCAGGTAGCTCGTTCCACAATCTAAGCGTAGGAAGGAAACGGAGCTTACCGTAGGTATATAAGTAATACCTTTTAATCAGTATTCAACTTTTTATCTCCTGTACTTTTAATATGTTTGCCACTATTCACATTAATGGACATAATTCTGTTTAATTGTACATTGGCTGACATTTTATTTTAATGTACAGACACATTATCTATACTAATATTATAAAGCTGAAGAGTTTGTTTGTATGTTTGGTTGAACGCGCTAATCTCAGGTACTACCGGTCGGATTTGAAAAATTATTTTTGTGTTAGATACCCTATTTATCGAGGAAATCTATAGGTATACATCATTACGCTACTACACTGGGGAGCAGAGCAGTAGTCAAAAATGTCGACAAATCGGGCAAATTTTTATGTATCATTGTAGAATTTATAAGCGACGGGATTAAATAGGTGCGACGGGAGGTCGAAATATTCCACAGGCGAAGCTGTGGGGGTCATCTAGTCTTCTATAAAATAAAGCGAAATTATTATGTGGTCTTGAGTACATTTACCGGTCTTACGAGTAGTTGCAGTTGAAACCGCGCAAAATGTCACATTTGCGATTATTTTTATCTTTGTAATGTATATACATTGACAGTTAATGTTGATCGTTTCGTTAATAATATATTTCATCGATAATAAAGTTGATACTTTTATCGAACAAGTTTGGTTATAGTTTTTCAATCCTTAGAAGCTAGCGTAAAGAACATAAAACGATGATGGTTTCATATATGCATTTATAGCTGGGTACTAAAGTTTATCAAAGTGCACTTGCTGGTTGACGGAGGCGGTCCCGACTCAGGCGCTCTTAAGAGATTGGGAGGTTGGACACCATTCGCTCCAAACAAAGCTGAAAATTAAAAAAAAGCTGCCCCTAGTATCGAAATAAAAGTGGACACTGAGGCTCTAGATCCAGATTGGTTGGTTAAGTTGTGAAGTGAAAACACTTTAAATGAAAAGTAAGTTTGCTTAGCTAAACTAAGGAAAATAATATTTAATTAAGTAGATACTACTGCGTAGTTACTATCTGTATATTTCATTTACAAATATGAAAAATAACAGCATAAATATTTTGTGCGTGATAAACCTACTAATATTATAAACGCGAAAGTTTGTAAGTATGGATTTATGTTACTCTTTCACGCATAATCTACTGAATGGATTTTGATTAAACTTTACAATAATATAGCTTAGACATCAGAATAACACATATGCTACTTATTATCCTGGGAACAAGTTCCTGTGGGAAACGGGAACGGGAAAATTCACCACGTGTGCGGAGCCGCGGGCGTCTACTAGTACTTTATGTATCAAAGTCTACTTACATCTATTTTGTCGTCTTATAATATTGCATAAAATGTACAATCGTGTTCGACCCAAAATTCAACATTTGGATCCATTTATTATCAGCATTAAAGAATTATAAAATTTTATTTGAATTTCGGCTTGCTTTCAATAAAAATTCCAGGTACTAAAGTACTTCTTTATCTGCCCAAGACCTCCGATTCCCTTTGACCAGACATCGTGAAATATGAGGGTCGTTCGCCAGCGACGCGAAAAATAACAATTTTTTGACAACCAGATTCAAATTCACAAAATTTCTTAGCCTATACTTAAATTACCTACCGCAAAAGCAGGGTTAAGTCAAATACCTCTTTTTATTATTCTGGTAAATTAAGTTCTTACGATCTTATAATAATGAAATGTGTCGTAAGATTTATACTCGCCTTATTTATGATGACACGTTATATTTATTGATCCAAGAAGTTGGACATTATGATATGATTATCAGCTTTTTATTTCGAAGCGTAACAATGAGAATGCAAAAACACATTATTTGGTTCGTGTCTTGAACAAAAAAAAATACACCGTTCTATAATAAAACGAGCGAGCTGACATTAATCTTGGATTTCGTTATTCTTGTATCTGTTCGTATCGTTTAGTATAAACAGATAGACAGACGCTATGTTTAGGAGTGGCTGTGAATCGTCTTGGGTGGTCCCGCCATGGGCCTCGAGCGTTGCACGCCAGCCGGAATAAAGCCGAGATTCGTATGATATCATGCGCTCCAATGGAATTGAAATAGATAGCGAGTTGAGAGATATCTCGCGTCACATCCGATCTAGTGCACCGGTGCGCCTAGATATGTCATATTGGAACATTTGCCGCGCCATATCTCCGACGCCATTACAAACCGGCGCGGGCGGCGCTGCATGCCGGTGCGAACAACCAACATGCCGTGACGAAATGGTATAAGATTACAGTTTAGATTTAATTTAATGTCTACTGGCTACTTTATTACAGACATTAAAATAAATTTCATGTTTCTTAGTCTTGCTAGTGGATAGATAATTTCTCAATAAACGGTATTTACACCTACTTTAGTTAACGTTAAAATGTTGTGCTGATCACAAGTTGATTTCAGTTTTATGATCGCAACTCCTACACTCAAGCACATGTTAAACCAAATTAGTAAATACTATAGGTACATACGCCGCCGCCATTCGGACTTTAACTATTTGCCATGGGTTAAGTCATGGGTCGAAACAGTTAGCGAAAGAAAAATACTTAGGTAGATATTATGTTTTATTACTTTTTACGCATGGTTAATCATGGTTATGCAAATGCCCAATAATTATTTTTTAAGATATTATACAAATAAATATCTTTGTAATCACATTTATTATACATTTATTATCGTCTTTCAGGAGATGTTCCGGCCTGTCTCTACAGCAGAGAAATCTTAAACGCATATATTTAGTTTTAAATTAAATTTTACCGTATTTTGAGAGATTATTGGGAGCTAAAGCGCAAGTTGATACAAGCCCCTTCGAATATTATCACTCTGGACCTAAAGTTTCACAGTAAGCCGCCTGTCTGTGGGGAGCTGGGCGATGATGATTACTTTGGCACAGTAATATGTAGGTTTCTCTCTTTATACTGTGGTAATATTGCATCCGTAGCGCTCGCATACGGTTAGGTCCAATAGGGGCTTTGTTTCGGGTACAAAAACATTGTGGAATGTACTCCCTGCCTGGGTTTTCCTGAAATGAAAGTCTACACAGTATGGGAATCTTCAAAAGGGGTCGAAGGTTTTGACTTGTCTGACACCTCAGTAGTATAAAAAAAATATTCTTGGCAGTTAATACCTACGTAAATGTACCAAGGCAACTTTGAAACGAAGAATCCATCAGACAAAGCATTTATTTTTTCTACCAGAGAGTTCCCGAATACTAAACTATAGTATACTGATGTCACCAAGTGAGTTCCTAGTTTCCGGCGTGAATAAACTGGATGCGATTGTAGCTTTGTAGACCCACATAGGCACTACAAAGACCTCCAGAACCTATAAAACCCTTTATTACCCTTTGAGCAGTATTCTACCATCTGACCAACTTTCGGTCTCTATTCCACGTACTCCCACGTAAAAACAATGAGTGGGCGACAAAGGTGTGGCCTTACCTTTGAAACAATGCTAAATCGAGTTCAACTACTATTTTCTATAGTAAATCATAGACTGTTTTTTGGCGGGAAACAGCGAATGACGCGATCGCCGCTCCGTTATTAATTTTTCAAACTAATGTATTTTCGGGTGTTTATGTGTAAAAATGATGGTGTTTTGAACATAAAAGCTTCGACAATGTGCACAAGTGTTGTGAAATTGGATAACTTAGTGGAACGCGGTATTTTCTGTTGCCTTCCAAAATCCACATATAACTGCAGTTAAACTGACCATCATTTTACTGCAGTAGAACTTTAAACAAAACTATACATGAATACGCTGCTATCAATAAGAATAATTAACTACTTTTGAATGAAGAAGATTAATTATCTACTTGAAAATTATCACTATAAGAAAAAGTTAATATACGTCGTGGTTAAGTCCAAGCCGGACATCGCCAAAACAACAAAAAAAAAATGAAAAAAAAATCATAGACTATCTTATATAGAATATCTTCCCTCTCGCTCTTGTTGAGCAAGCGGGTCTGTGCGATCGCTCCGTAATTTTAATATTTTTTCTTTGGTTTAACTTTGTATTCCCAGCTCGTGAATTGGTTTATGTGATATTTTAGTGACTGTGTTTCGGTAACACTTAAGTGAAACTTGGTTTTATTGTTCTTAATCGCGTAAATATTGCTATTTATCAATCGGTAAGTTTTTTGTATTTCATTCTAAAGTGTGGGTATCAGTGAATTAAGTTGCGCCGATAATTTTATTGTTTACACTTTATTTAGACACTTTTTTTTTATTTGTGCTGTATAATTAGTGTTAAAAAATAATGCCCTTGCGAGATGAACCTCCCGATAGAGGGGGAGGTAAACGCGTATGTGCTAATATAAGGACGCCACCGGCAAAGCGACTTTTTAGTGAAATGTCTCCGGTTTTCCAAACACCCAAAGATGTAAACAAACGGGTCGTCCAATCAGTTAAATTGGTCAATAGTGTCTTGTCGGAATACCATAATAAAGGCGAATATTGCACGTTAGTCTAGCAGGCAAACAGTTATATTGCTACAATAAATAATATAATCAACGATCAGGGATCGCGAATCACTTTGTCTAATAAAACTTCTATCATGGATTTAAACCAGCGCTTGACCGGCATTATTTCTATTCTGGCATTAAAATCGTCATGCAACGAAACTAAGGTGGCAAAAAGGCCAAAGAACTGCAAACACTTAAATGTCAGCAACCAAAAATGTCATATGCGGATAAACTAAGGTTAGGTTTGCCAGCTAAATCGGCCCCCGCCCCAGCAGCAGTGAAGGCTCTTCCAGCCCGACCCTGTGTGGTGGCTTACCCCGCGCCTGATGGTTCAACCGAGTTCACAACGGCGTCCGCGACTAAACAGGCACTTATGAAAGCTATCAAGCCCAGTGACGATGGCTTCCAAATAGTAGGCATTAAAAAAACCGCGAAATCGGGTGTAGTACTTCGTGTTGCGAGCGAAAGTCAACTCAAGAAGTTGGAGTCAGTGGACGCAATCAAATCGGCGGGCTTGCGCTTAGAAAAACCCAAGGGTCGTAACTCGCGAATTCTAGTTAAAGATGTTCCTGGGTCTATGGAAGACCATGACTTTATTAGAGCCTTATATCGCCAAAACATTAAGGGCGAATTAAAAATTAGCGAGGAGGACTTTAATAAGAATTCCAAAATAGTTCGTAGGCGTCGTTTAGCTAACGGTCGTTCGTGGGTGGGTTTGGAGCTGGAGCCGGAGATCCGGAATCATTTGGTGGTAACGAAGGATAAATTAATAAAGGAGGGGAGGAGGATCCCACCACACACCCTCGATTCGTCAATCCTAACGCACAACGGTCAAGGATAACCTCCACCAATTGTAACGGAGGAATGACGAACCGAACTCCTCAAGGAAAAGGATGTAGGAGAGGCAAAAGGAAACCCTACCCTCCAGGTTGTCAAAACTTTTGCAATATTCCGCTTCACAAGGTGGCACTTAGTCGACACGTGTTTCGCCTACACACGAGGCATCCTCAAGACTGCTTGACAGCAAGTGACTTGAAGTTTTGACAACCTGGAGGGTAGGGTTTCCTTTTGCCTCTCCTACATCCTTTTCCTTGAGGAGTTCGGTTCGTCATTCCTCCGTTACAATTGGTGGAGGTTATCCTTGACCGTTGTGCGTTAGGATTGACGAATCGAGGGTGTGTGGTGGGATCCTCCTCCCCTCCTTTATTATCGTTCTACGATGGATTTCCGCCATGTAACGCCCGATTCAATTAGTTTTATGAAGGATAAATTATTTATTGATTGGGCCACTTGTCGATTTATCGATGACCTCGAGGTAGTGCGTTGTATGAACTGTCAACAATACGGTCATGTTCACAAATTTTGTACCAGCAAGTCACCCAGCTGTGCTAATTGCGGCGAGGAACATGATACACGAGCATGTCCACATAAAGACAGTCCTGATTTTAAACCCATCTGTATAACCTGCAAAAGGTTTAAAAAGCCCCATGACCACCGTTGCGGCTCTCGGGAGTGTCATACCTATAAGCATAGGCTGCAGCAGCTCATTCTGAGCACAAACTACCTGTAGTTGTTTCATTTAATAAAATAAAAATAATCTTGGAACATGTAAAATCTAATTTTACGACAGCTTAATTTACACAACGATAGGGCAGCCACGGCGAAACTGGACCGCCTAGTAATAGAAAACAAATTAGACATTGTCCTCTTACAGAAACAATATCAGAGCGCCCCCCTGCGTAACAGAGTGGTACAATTACATGCCAAGGCACGAGCTGGGATTTATGTTTCTAGTACAAATTTTACTGTAACATCTTTGAGCAACCTCATGACATCTCATTGTGCTGTTGCTGGGGTTACTTCCTCGGCCTATAGGGTGTTTGTTGTGAGCTGCTACTTTCAATATTCACATCATATCGATCCTCACTTACACCATCTTCGTCACGTCCTGCAGTCTCTTGCGGGTCAAAGAATAATCATAGGCGCTGATGTCAATGCCTCTTATACATTATGGTATGGCAAACTACGTGTATTCGATAGGGACCGGCGCTGTGCCGTCAAGGAATTCATTGCAGAAATGAATTTATCTATACACCATTGTCCCAATGCACCACCTACTTTTTGCGGCCCTATGGGTGAGTCTTCTATTGAAGTGACGCTTTCACGCGGCGACGTCTCGATATCCGAATGGCGTGTCCTCCCGGATGCGTCCTGTAGTGACCATCGTCTAATCGTTTACAAGCTCTTACCCGGTGATGCACGAGAGGCGCAAAGTACTACTTGTAATTTCAAATATAAAAGTAGGGGCGCAAACTGGTAGCTCTTTGGTTTTCTGTTTGCGGCTCACGCTAAAGATTTTGGTCGTGGTAACCTGTCTGTCGAAGAGAGTGCTTCGTTAATGTTAGAAACTTTTACCTACTGTGCCGACGTAGCCATTGGTCGTGGATCTATTAACAACACTCGGAGATGCGATTGGTGGAGTGATCGTTTAGCTGAGCTTCTAAGGCGTTTCCGGAGAGCTCGCAGAAAATTAAATTATTTTAAAAAGCATAAAATTAGTGCCGGTGCGGCATACAATAGCGCTTTACTTGCTCTTAGAGTTGCCAGGTCCCATTATAGGGCGGCTGTTGAAAAATCAAAGGCTAATTTGCTACGTAAACTAGTGCATGGGCCGGAAGCTGAGGGTCCGTGGTCGCCTATATACTATAGGTCTGAAGGAAACCGCGGATTACCTCTTGGATTCTTTTATACCCGACGACTGCTCGGAGAACGATAGTGATTATCACCGACAGATAAGACAGTGGGCTCTTGAGCCACCATACTCACCCCAGTCAGACCTACCATCTTCTGATGAGTTCCTCGAAATTTTTAGGTCGTTGTCCATAGGTAAGGCGTCGGGTGACGATAAAATATCTAACAAAATGATAAAGGAGGCTTGCAAGCTGTCGGGTGAAGTAATATTAAATGTTTTTGACCGATGTATTTACGAGGGAGTGTTCCCCCGTATTTGGCGATGTGGCTACATTCGGATTATTCCTAAAAAAGGCGACAAGCCGCCAGATGACCCCAAGTCGTACCGACCTATCACATTGTTGCCCTCCTTGGGAAAGCTTTTAGAGCGTCTCATAGTACCCCGGCTCCTGCCGGGCGGTATTAAATTTCACGAAATTCAATTTGGATTTACAGTAGGAAAATCTACTATTGACGCAGCGATATCAGTGCGAAAGACTGTCACTTCATCGGTTTCTCAATATGTGCTGGCCATCTTCCTAGATATTTCCGGGGCTTTCGATAACGCTTGGTGGCCAATGCTATTAATGAAATTAAAGTCTCGCGGTTGCAATAGAAATATTTACTCTCTTATTTATTCATATTTTTACAAGGTACAACAACTTTAAAATTAGGTCATTATTCTGCTACCAAAACGTTAACTAGGCTGTCCTCAGGGGTCTGTGCTAGGCGCACACTTGTGGAACTTAGGATTTGATGACTTTTTCAGTTTACCATTACCGGAGGGCTGTTCAATGACAGGATACGCCGATGACGGTATGTTGCTCGTTCAGTCGAATACTCGTGCGGGACTCGAGAGCTTGGCCCACACGTGTTTGCGCATCGTTGCGGAGTGGGGCGTACGAAAAAGGTTATTTTTTGCACCCAACAAAACATTTCAGTGGCTTTTAAAAGGAAGTTTGAAAGTACCACCGCGCATTTAATTCAATAACGTTTACATTAAAAATAAAACTTCGGTTTGCTATTTAGGATTGATTTTAGAGAGAAATTTTGCATTCGTTTAGCACATAAAAACTGTAGATGAAAAGGCTAAAAATAGCTTTTATGCGTTGTCGAGAATATCTACTGCTACATGGGGACACTGAAGGTCGTTTACGGGGCCACTTATCTAGGCTGTATGTGTTACGGGGCGCCGGTATGGGCAAATAAGGTTACTATTGTTGCTGCACGTTTAAAGTTACTGCAAAGTCAACGCCTTGCATTGATATTTTTATGCAAGGCCTACAGGACGGTTAGCACGGAGGCTCTGCCGGTGATGGCAGGGGTCCTCCTCCTGTTGACCTCGAAATTTAGAGACGCGCGGCTTTATACTATTCGGCTAAGGATGGCATGGATGATAGGTTTTTGTTAGAAAGAGATCGCCATAGAATTGCCAGACTGTATCGGTACGTTAAGGACTTTTAGACGAATGGCAGCTGCGTTGGAACACTTCCATCAAAGGGCGCCACCTCTACCAGTTTTTCCCAGACGTTCTTGAACGCCTGGGAATGTCCTGGCTGGAGGTTGATCACTGTGTTGCTCAATTTCTTACGGGACATGGTAACTTTAGGAGCAAATTACATTCGTTTAAGCTATTTGAGTCACCGTTCTGTCAGTGTTCAACTGCTGACGCCAAATATGATCAGACCGCCCATCATATACTTTGGGAGTGTAGCATTTGGCAAAATGAGCGATATAATATGCTTAATTGTTTACAAGTAACGTCGGGAGTAGTTTACTATGCGGATCTCGTGACATCGAGGGTGAACTTTCGTGCTTTTAAACGTTTCTGCCATACATATTACTGGAATCAAACATAGCTCACATAGGACCCGTAATATACTATTACCGTGGTGCTTCCCTATTTCTATAGGATTTACACCTAGTTGCTTTCCAGGTCTCCCGCTTTACAAAGGAGGTAAGAGGCATTACGTTCTTTTCTTACTTCCTCACATTATCTTCTGATTAATTTCGTTGCGGGTTCCAAGACATGCTAACTTCTCCTGGGACATCACCGAGATCGAGCTCGGTGTAACTTTTCTGGTGTTTTGGTCATTGCTGTAGATCCTGGTTTACAGGAGTCACAGTAATGGGAATGTGGGTGGGATTAGTCCCATAAAAAAAAAATAGTAAATCATATGGCAGGTTTGAATAAAAGTATCAGCATTGGGCTGGAAAAGGGCGTGCTTCGTTGGTTTGGATACATCCAATGAATGAGTAAGGAACTATTCGCGGAGAATATCTATTGTGCGAAAGTAGAGGGTTTAAGAAGTCAGGTTACATCGAAAACCACGTGAGCAGATTGTTTAAAAACGAAAAGGTCACAAGTACTCACTCGGATACCCAGACATGCATGTCACAAAACGATTAATGAATCTGCAATAAGCGAAAACAGTAGCCGTGGATCGTGAAGCTTGGCTATCTGTCCTCTCTGACTACCCCATCAGGGATACACCGCGAAAATGGTTAGTTTATTTGGTTGAAATCTTAAAAGCACACAATAATGACGTCATTTTTGCTATTGCGGTGGTAGGAATGATTTCATTTTCCGAAAATAAACTAAGTAATGTAAGTTGTCCATAATATTAATAACGTTAGTGACATGACGTGACGCTATTTGCTTTAAATTCTTTACCAGGGTGCCGAGTCTACTATTGACCAGCTGTAGAATAGAACCAAAATCGCTTTTTTAGCTGTCAAAATGTTAGTAGACTATCAAAAATGCAACTGACTAGCGGCCACTGGCGCGGTACGTGTTAGTAGAATTCTATCAGCCGACCGATTGAAGTCTTTTGGAGTACGATTGTAATAGTAGAGTACTAAAAGCTGTCAAAATTGTGTCGATGGCTTTCTATTGAGCGACGATTTCGCCACGATTGAAATAGCAGACTCGGTCCCCTGCACACATGTTTCCTTCGTCGTACAGTCCCAGATAATTTAAGTATCTAAGTGGAAAAAAAGGAATAAAATCTTGGAAGATGATCTTCTAAGATCGCCACCGCGTACATCACTATTGATTTTAGCACTTATTGTAGTGGTCTTCAGTCAGTCAAAATTCCCGCAGCGTACCTACCATTCAATTGGCGTTCTTATTTTGACGTACTATGATTAGTTACTACGGATATAAAAAAGGCAAATCTATTCTCAGTGGCAGTTCTAACATTGCTTCGTCAAGTCAACCTTCCGAGAAGTGTATCAGTACAATATAGTGAGTGTTCGCGACCACCCGCGATGCTCATTGTTGTTAGCCTTTGTGTACGACACTTGATGCTCTGTCACATTCACCGTACTATTGAGCCGTCTCGTCTTTCTATTTGTTAAAGATATGCTGTAACAATTCGCGTTAATTCTTTTTGTCATGCGATTGTTAATTGTAAGTTCGCAGATAAGTAAAATATTCTTATTTCAGTAATAAAGGAGGCACGCGGTTGTGGAACTGTGGCCGCGTTTTAAACTTTTCTTTTATTCGTTTCCCAACATAAAAGTGGTTATGGAGATAAAAAATTGTCAATGCAGGCTGTCAGCTACGTAGGTACATACCAATATTAGTCCAAATTGATCCAGTCGTTTAAGCGTGTTGTAGTAAAGACCATACAGTCACAAACTTTCGCCTTTATATTTAATACTAGTTGACCCCCACAACTTCGACCGAGACATACTTCGAACTCACGTCGCACCAGTTTAATCCCGTCGTTTAAAAAAATTACATAATTTGCCCGATTGGTTGACATTTATGATTACTGCTCCGCTCTCCTGGGTAGCTGCGTGATGATATGTAACCTACAGCCTTTCTCGATAAATGGGCTATCTAAGACAAAAAGATTTTTTTAATTCAATACCATGTAAATTTTTGGATAAATCTAAAAATAACTTTAGAAAGCAAATTTTGAATGCGAGACGCCCTACCTACATCATTGGGGTCCAAGCTAGCCTCACCTTCAAGTAATGCAACTGTTGACTAACAGACGAGGACATGGCGAAGAAACGGAAAATTCGAGACAAAACCCGTCTGGCCAGCGTGGTATAGTAAGGCCAAACCCTGCTAATATAAAGGCACAAACAAGATAGGGGCCCCAGTTCCCGGCTCTTCCGCTTTTCTATATTACGGTCACAGAACAGAAAAATTACGGTAGTGATCGGGGTGACGGCGGAAGAGTGAATGCCAAGAATCTGCGGGCTACAGGCGGCTATCTTGATGGCTATATCGAGGATACTCTTGCAAAGTACAACAACATGCGTCAGCATCCCGTTATTTTTTAAATTATTTCGGAAAGTTTGTCGCTTGGTTCTTTTCTGCCTTGGAAAAGCTCGTTCAATTCCTGCACACATTATGATGTACCTCCTGCCAATACCGGGCCTTAATATTTCTGTCTTTGTATTAATTCAACGATTTGTCATACCGAGTATAAGGCCTTTTTCAATGATAAAGTTATTGACACATTGGGAAAACTTCACCACAGCTGCGGGCGTAGTAGTATACTTATATAGTATATAGTACTATACTTCAAGGTTTTTATGATAGGTATTTACTTGTAACTTGAATGGCACTTAGGCGCATTACCAAAACGTTTACTCAGCTAAAAAAGTGGCAACTGATTTGTAATTCAATATTCCTGGGAATTCTGATTCTGTTGCCGAATATAAATCTGTTACATTCGACGGCTGGAATTAGGTGAACAATGTTGCAAGTTAAATAAAGAACCGTCGAATTTGTATGACAATTGGCACGGGCGCGTGCATGTGCGTGACACGCGTGTTAATGTCACCGTGCAACTGTTTATGACGACAATCCATCTTTGAAAGTCGTTGAGGTCAATCTCAAGTGCATCGAACAGTAACAAAGTAACGAGCGGCTCCAAAACAATGCGACATTTTGAAAATATTGCAACCAACAACAAAAATTTGGATATAAAATATTTATATATTAAATATTTGAATATTTAAACCAAAAAAAAAGTTTTGGAGAGAAACATTTTGAATTGGGTATCAATAATAGATTCGATTAATATTATTAATTAAAAAAATAGTTATATTGAGTTTTAAACAAATTATGCTACGCATTGCCTTAAAGCTTCAAATAGGTAATTTGAAAATTGTCATTGTTTACAATTGAACGAGTGAAAATTATTATCTATTATTTAAGTACTTTTCATGTCTCATTCAAGTTCAAACAATGAAAATGAAGTTGTTTTTTTTAGTAAACTAAAAGAATGTTAAAGGATTAAAAACGAATATCGCTATTCTTTTTCAAATTAATAATTTTTTAATCGATTCTATTATTAATACCGAATTCAGTCTTTCGCTAAATAATGAATATACATTCAACAAGCATAAACATCTAGCGAAATCTTTCTAAGGATTTTTGGACCCTGGCACCTACTTTCTAGTAATGGTCACTGGTATCTGGAATAGCAGCGTAATGATAGAAAGTGGGCGTTGGCATAATTTCAGACAATTCCTACAATTTGTAGAACACCCGTAAAGAGGGTAGTGCTCTCCTGTCACGAAGTTATAACAATCTTTATCTACTAAAATATTATAAACCTGAAAAGTTTGTATGTTTGCTTGTTTGGTTGACGTTCAAATTAAAAAAAATGTTTTTGTCTTGGATGACCCATTTGCGACCCAGGAGAATAAAATAAATATCCATCACGCCTTATCCCCGAAGGGGTGGCAGAGGCATATTATATGCCCACTTTTCACCGTGTGGATTCCTGTCCCACGTAATAGGTGGTGAGCCCATTGCCGTGTTGAAATAGACAGACGCAAGTTGTGGCTACCTGCTGTTGAAGTTTTCAAGCCGCCCATAAGGCCTTCAACCAGGCTTAACGACTGCCATTTTACTGGCAACCGGGACCAACGGCTTAACGTGCCTTCCGAAGCACGGAAACGCTCGCAAATGTAAATGCCACAAAGTGGTCACCCATCCGAGGACCAGCCATAGTGAAAGTTGCGTAACTCAGTGATCGTTTACAGAACACTGAGACCGCTAGGCCACGAGCGCTTCAGACCCAGGAGAGCGGAGCAGTAAACATAAATGTCAACAAATCGGGTAAATTTTCATACATTTTAACAATTTTCGTAATAAGCGACGGCAAAGGTTTTAAAGGGCGCCACGGAGTTTCAAAGTATGTCACGGGCGTTGCTGCGGGGTCCAGCTAATATTTAATATAGTTTCACCTGAAAATATTTAATGGTTACTTTGAATGTGATTTTCTATACCATGATGAGTTCGATTCGCGGGTCGGAAAAAATATAGTGTGATCCACAAATGTTTGTTTCGGAGTTTGGTTGTTTTCAATGTATATATTTAAAAATATATAAGTATCTTTAACAGTCATCTAGATCCCATAACTCAAGCTTATTTTGTTAGTCTCCGTTTTAAGTACACTGGTACGGGAAAAATGCTATTGATGTCCGACCGTTCGTCCGTCCATTCAGTCTACAGGTAGCATTTTTCATCGGATTTGCATGCAACTTGGCATGGACAATCCTTGATATAGCCAAAAACCATTAGCGAGGGGGTTTTCGATCGGGGGGAAATGGAGGCAGGGGAGGGGAAATGGTCCCGTAGTGGTTAGCAAGAGCGCTCAAAACGGTATGGGGTGATATAGGCTTAAAGAGTGCTGCTGAGCCAAGCGTATTTTATTTTTATTTTAGAACCACTAATAATAAAAAAAAATGTACATAGTACCTCATGGGTGCGCAACAGGAAAGCCATGCATGCTCTCTACTAATAATAATTAACACAATTAACCAAAAAATGTTTAGCCTTTTTCCTCAATTTACTCCCAAGTCGAGTATAACCACTAGTATTAGCTTACTTTAGGCTAAACGGCGGTGTATAAAAAAAATGTCCCACTATCTTTATTTATTTATTATTATTGTGTATATCTTAAAGTATCTCGGTTGTTTAGTTGCCTATTCGTTAAATGATACAAAATAAAGACACACAGATGCATTTCATTCGTATTACGAGTACATACCTACTTAATACAAAACACCGCATAAATGGCATAAACACCAGGTTATTGGACATTGAATAATATATGGGGCGATAATTCATTTCGCGTTAGCCCCAACTGAGCGACGGACAGTCGTTTAATCTTTTCATTGGCGGAGAATGGAAGTGGTAGGCGAGCAATGCGGCCAAAGGTGAGTCACACCATCCTGTGTCAGTTCAATTCTTCATCTTCAGAAGTGTATGACAAAGACTGATATAGACGCAATGGCATAAGAATTCGAACAATTTCATTGCCACACACGGTTTCCTATAGTCACTTCACATCACACCAATATCAAATAGGTATAAACGGGAAAGTTTGAATGGTTGTGTGGATGTTTGTTACTCTTAAACGCATAATCTACTAAATGGATTTGATGAAACTTTACAATAATATAGCTTACAGATCAGAATAACACATAAGCTACTTTATTCCCGGGAATAAATTCCTGTGGGAGACGGGAACGGGAAAACTCCACGGGTGCGCAGCCGCGGGCGTCAACTAGTCAATGATATATGTGTTGCAAAATCGGGGAGAAAATATTCCTTCTGCAAGCTTCCGTTGCGAACGCTGCGTAAACGATTAAAGTTATGCAAAAATTATGTATGACAAAATGATTCCCCTTTAAAAGTTTTAAAATATGGTCCGCGACAATAATCAAATTTGTTTTTAAAAAAGTACATTAAAATCGGTTTAAACGTTCGGGAGCTACGATGCCACAGACAGATACACACACACATGGGCGTACCCAGAGAGGGCAGGGGGGGGGGCAGCTGCCCCCCCCCCCTGGCTTTTGTATGGTCTCCTACTTTTGTCGATAATAGTACTGAAATAACTTTTTCCGATTTGCAATACCCTATACATCTTTTAAAAATCGTGAGGCACGCCCCTTTTAACTGTTTGTTAGCAGCGTTAAGGACTTGAAACGACTAAAAAGCTCACGATCTCTACCTATTAGTTTAACACCGAGCGCCCCCAGTAACACCTCGCAAATCCTCCATGGGTTCCCGGTAGAGTTTGGCTACCATCGCGCTTTTAATGGTTTGGGCGTTATCCAGCTTCTTTGGAGTTTAGTTTGGATCCCGCTTTTTGAGGCGGTTAGCTAGCGTGAAAATTTAAGGTCAAGCCGCCGCCTTGGACCTGCTTCTGTAAAAACAGTGGGTCATCCAGCGTACTAAACATAGTTATTTAAGAAATTATATAACAAATACCTATTTTAATTTATATATATTTCTTATTTACTAGTAGACGCACAGCGGTTTAAACTTTTGCGTTAATATTGAATGGGTTAATTTTTTTTAGTTTTAGTTAGAATAATTTTAGTTTTAATCGTTATAATACCAGGAATTTATATGTTAAAAAAAGTGTTTTATATTAGTTTTTCGTGTAAGCGGCAAATTTCTGAAAAATAACGTTTATTTATTTTTTTACCGACTTTTTCGTGTTTATACCAATATATCAGTTAATTATGATTAAAATTCCAAATTATTATAGCTATAAGTTTTATCTTTATATATTTTACGATTTCCCAGTAGTTTAAAATTTTTGTCTAGTTATTATAGTTACCAAGATATCACGATTTTATGTAATTAGGTCATAGGTTAATTACAAAAAATGCGAACGGTTAGCGAACGTTGGAGTACCAGAGTAATCACACGCCAAAATTGCCTAACATTATTATAAAAAAAAGCTGGACCGATATTAACCAAATATACCTAAGAACCATCACCAAGAAACGGGATTTCAAATGAAAAAGACCGCTTTAAATTAGGTCTGTCCGTTTAAGAGCCACAGACAGACACACTCACACACCAAAATCTACGTGTAACTTATAACATTAACACCCCTATTTTTGCGGGGGGGCGGGGGGTTTAAAAACAGGTAACATTATAGAAAATCTGAATTGCCCCCCCTGACCCAGATCCTGGGTACGCCCATGCACACACAGACACGTCAAACTTATAATACCCCGCCGTTGCTGCGTCGGGGGTTAAAAACAACGCGCTCAGCATGGGAGAAGATCAGCGAAGTGCGCATGCGCGAAGTTGCCAGTGTTGCCAATAGCTAGCAATGCGAAGAGTGCAAAGCGTAGCCGACTCGGCTCCCTACGAATGTCTTATAGTTTAGCATAGAGCATTTATCGAGGAAGTCTATAGGCTATATCATCACACTACTACTCTAAAGAGGGAAGCAGTTATCAACATATCGGGAAAATTTCCATACATTATTGTAAAATAATAAACGACCGGATTAAATAAGTGCGACGGAAATAAAGGCGTGACTAATAAACTGACGGGAGTTCGAAGTATGTCACGGGCATACGGGGTCAGTCCGCCAGACGCAACACATCCACCGCAGCATACTTAATTTATCCCCGTCACATGCAGATCCTGCCCTGTCATGCAAGCGCTGTCACATTTCGTATCCGGATTCGGATCCAAATCCGCTCGGCTCAAATGTCATCGATGTTCGAGTTCTATGAATATCTATGACATTAGCGCCGTAGCGGATTTGAATCCGAGATTTGTGAATTGCATAGCAGGACAGTCCTATTGATAATTATATAGATTTTTCCCATCAGCTTAAAGTGCCTAGTCTGACTGACTGTCAAAAATAAATACAGCAGTGGTTTACGCTACGTTTTTGTATACGAAACGAATGCTACCGCACAGGTAGACACGCTCTTGCGAACCTCATTCATCAGAGCTGATTGATTGCAACTGTCAAAACCTGTAATGGCGGCGAGTGGCGGCCATATAGGTCGCAACGAATGCACCTAAGTCAATAATAATGCGTATTATTGATGAGCCGTAGCTCAAGTTCACGGTTACTTATTATACGTATAATTTATTAAACATTGTAAAAGTAAGGAGGAAGTAAATGAGATGAATATAAAGGCTCGTTAGAATTTGTAGACAGGTAGGTACAATCACAAACAAATTTTAAATCTTACTTTGGCATGCCCTGCACTCTACACAATCAATTCATGATAATATTTAGAAAGAAATTACTAGCGGTTAGAAAAGAGTTGCCATGAGTTTTGTTGCCAGGTTCTTTCTCAGGCTCTACCTACTGCTTTGCGAATCTGGCAGTAAATGTAAATGTAGAAGCAATCATCTTGCCGTTCATAAGTGTTACTTTGTGACCTATATGAATAAAGATTTTCATTTCATTTCAGTGTAACTTTAAAAAGAACCCCCAATTATAATACCGGGATCAGCATGGCAAATCTCCCCGTCATCCCAAAAAAATCTAGTTTCAGTTTGTTCCTGTCTATGTTATTGACGCTGATTAGACCTACTGTTAACCGCGACTGACAGGCAGTATGGCCAAATCAGCTAATAAAAGCCGACCTCGCACTATAACCATAGGCTTTGGATGTGCCTACTTAAATGAATAAAAATCTTGAAGAAACTTCTTACGATTATATAACGATTGCATTGCGTTTTCAGGTCAACTGTACACAAGTAGTTATGTTATCGGTGGTACCTACTTAACAGATTGCTGCAATCAATCTCTGATTGAATTCAGACCTGCCAGGCCACCATTCTTAATAAAACGCTACTCAGGATTACCTTGTTTATCAATACACATACATGACGAAGTGATGTATGCTGAATATTTTCGAACATCGATCTCACACTTCAAAAGGTGGCATTCAATGTTCCGCTCATATATATTACGGCAATTAATAAAACGGCGTGCGTCAATCATTGTATTATTGCCCAGGCTATAGGTAGCTTTTGGTTGTAAAATTGATATTGCATTTACATTGTACGTGGTGCTACGTGTGGTCTCCCGGTGGTCGAACGATATCGCGCGTCAATCGGAACTGCGCTGACGACTTGTCTAGCTATCAAGATTATCTTAAAGTATGTGTGCGACGTGTCGGTATATACCTATTGATAGTTATCTACTTTTACTCAACTTTACCGTACAAGAGCAACTGAATTTTATTGTCTATCCTTGTGTATAGAGCTGGATGGTAATGTGGTACTTCCCAAAATTGATATAACCAATAAAGTCCCGGAGTGTTCCTTCTTATCGCTGGTATTTAAGTCACAGGAAAGGCAAGAGGACAACTTCTACGACCCAGCAAGCGTTGCCCACGATACACTCGACTTTGGGCAATTAAATATGATCCTCCGAAACTCTGCTGACTGCGCCATGAAGGGCGCGCTTTGGACAGTCCTAGTTGTACGGTTGGCAGGTTACGCATTTTAAAATAAAAAACCATTAAAAAAAAGCTAAAGCTTTTTTTGATTGTTTTTTATTTAATTTGGCCGCCTGCCATTTTTATTGCTATGCAGCGCTGTATTCATGGCGCCATTGTATGTAACGGAAGGTTTTAATTTTTTATAGATATGGTGAGTACTCCAGGTAACCATTCTAACATCATGAACAGCTAGGAAGACATGAAGCGACCCTGTTTGACGCCCTTAGATATATCGAAAAGAATCATCCCCGCCTCACCACCACCTTGTTTAGGGTATCGTAGTGGAATAGCAAGTGTGTTTCGATCCCTTGGGGGATGGAAATAAGGGATTCTGGTGGAACACGCAAAGGATGGAAAACGTGCGAATGATAAATAATACTTTTTTAATGTAAGCAACACGAGATCGCCAAAAGTTTTTTAAGCAATATTGCAAGCGGTTAGCATTTTAAAAGTTGGCATTCCGAGCTGTTTCGGAATATATGTGATAGCTATAAAAATGACAGGCGTCCAAATTAAATTTATCATTTCGTTAATTACTAGTCGCATATTCCTATTTCGTGGAGGTACTGGAACCTTGCTTCATATTCAACCCGGTTCAATTCTGCAACAATACACCCGCGATTCTAAAAATCTCACAACAATGGCATGGTACCTTTCGGCACGTTAGGTCCTATTACCGGAATATCCGGTTCTTTTCTTATTTCTTATTAGGTCTTTTTCCCTGAACGTCTAGTCCCTGAATGTCCACTTACCTGAATGTCAACTTCCTTCATAGTCTACTTCGTTGAATGTCCACTTACCTGAATGTCAACTTCCTTCATAGTCTACTTCGCTGAATGTCCACTTACCTGAATGTCAATTTCCTTCATAGTCTACTTCGCTGAATGTCCACTTACCTGAATGTCAACTTCCTTCATAGTCTACTTCGCTGAATGTCCACTTACCTGAATGTCAACTTCCTTCATAGTCTACTTCGCTGAATGTCCACTTACCTGAATGTCAACTTCCTTCATAGTCTACTTCGCTGAATGTCCACTTACCTGAATGTCAACTTCCTTCATAGTCTACTTCGCTGAATGTCCACTTACCTAAATGTCAACTTCCTTCATTGTCTACTTCGCTGAATGTCCACTTTCCTAAACGTCCACCTCCCTAAATGTTCACTTTAAGCTTTTTTTGATTGTTTTTCTTTGTTTTAATGCACACTGTTAAATGTGGGCATATGATAGGTATGCCTCTGATACCCCCTTTAGGGATGAAGGCGAGACTAAATTTTATGTATTAGATAGGTAGATATAGATTTAGTGAAACTGATGAGCCACTTTGAATCTTTTGCGTTATAAACACAAATAATAAAAAAATTCTAATACGATTCATATAACTGTATTTATAAGGTAAATATTAAAAATAAGTCCCATATTTGACACGACAGTAGAAAGGTATTATTTTGTACAAGAACTGGTCGAGTTTCGAAACGCCCAAACTTTCACATTATTTCGCACAATATCACAAAACTCATATCGGTTAACTTAGACCAAATAAAAACAAGCAAGACGTCCAGCTATGAGCAATACCAATATCTAGTACCAATAAAAATATTCTCTTGTTGTGTATCTACACTGACACACACATTTACTTAGTATCATAGCTTATTTTGTTAGTAATTGAGGTATTCACTCACACATGCATATAAAGAACTGGCTTCATTTTGTTATATGTTAAGTGTTAAATACCTATTTTAGTTAATCTGATCTAAGTTAGTTAAGTACAATCAAAACATTTTTTTTGTAAACGTAGGTAAAAATAACTAATTTCAGAACAGGTATAGTTTATAAATTCGACAACATATAATAATTACATATTTATTTACAATTTACTAAACAAAATTGCACTAAAGTCCAGCCTTTAAGAGGATACGATTCTAATATTAATTACTATTATATATTAAAACATAGAAAGCTACTTGAACCAATATAAAAAAAAGAAAAATAAGGACTTAAAACTCAACTTAATGAGTGAAGCATTAAAATGGCTGCCCTATGTAGTGTGTATATGTCAAAATATTACTGTCAAATACAGCTAAAATTGGAGCGTAGCTCATGTACATTATATTAGTTTTTATTTTACTTCAATACATGCAGTACCTATTTACGAAGTTATAACGACGAGAAATTTTAGTCTTTATTTGAATTTCCGAGATTATGCGCGCCCATTATGACGCCACTGCCTCGCACAGACTGCGACAAGCCACGGCTCGGCGTTCGGGTGCGAACGAGAGCGCGACTGTTGAATGAGCAGGGTTGTGAAATGTGCGGTCACCCGCGTTATACGCACTTTGATCGTAAATATTTCAGCCATATTTTTAAATATAAAAAATGTAAAAACACAGTTTTCTCGTATTTTTTTGTAGATTTATTTGAAATTTAAAGTAAAAAACATTTGTCAGATCCATTTAGTGTTTATTGAGTACGGTGATGGCGGCGATGATGGCGGCGGTAAAACAGACTTTGAAAATTTTGACCTGTAAAACAATTAAACATTGTGACGGTAGTAATTTTTTTTACTTTTACTCGTTACAATGACGCTATAATAAATTGAAGGCTACAGTAGTAGTCTTCAAGTTAACGACCCACTTTTCCATAAGCTGTGGTAACTGGTAATGTAATACCAACAAGAGATTTAATTATCGTCAGTACTATGCACAAGTTCCTCTATAACTCGAAGAATTATATTATTATTATGTGAGAGAGGCTGTGGCAGGCTAGTACCTAAGTCCACTGCGACCTAAAAAGGTCTTTTGTGCTCGTCTAAATCATAGAGTTCGCTGCTGATTCCAATGAGAGTATGGAATTTGAGGATGTCTTTAGCAGCGATGTGCTGTAACTCCTCTGGTTGAAGCAGGTGTTTGCCAAAGGAGATGCATCGTTTGTGTATGAAGACGTCTAATGACTTCTAATTACGCCAGGCACGAATTGGTCAATGGAATCTATCTCAGGGTTTTTTTTATATTACTTTTAGTGAAGAAACTGACGACGTACTAACCCTTATTATGTTTGCGTCGTCTTTTTGATCTGTTTTTCAACTTGCAATGTCTGTATGCAGAAAAATATCCATCACGCCTTATCCCCGAAGGGGTGGCAGAGGCATATTATATGCCCACTTTTCACCGTGTGGATTCCTGTCCCACGTGATAGGTGGTGAGCCCATTGCCGTGTTGAAATAGACAGACGCAGGTTGTAGCTACCTGCTGTTGAAATTTTTAAGCCGCCCATAAGGCCTTCAACCAGGCTTAACGACTGCCATTTTACTGGCAACCGGGACCAACAGCTTAATGTGCCTTCCGAAGCACGAAAACGCTCGCAAATGTAAATGCCACAAAGTGGTCACCCATCCGAGTACCAGCCATAGTGAAAGTTGCGTAACTCAGTGATCGTTTACAGAACACTGAGACCGCGGGGCCACGAGCGCTTCAGTATGCAGTTAGACATCATTCTTCTGTATGCAGAAGCCCTACATTTTTGAAGTAGCTTCAAATATCACTTACACTAGGCAACAGAATGGTAACAGATCCAATAAAATTGGCCCTACCTAAATGTAACACAACACTTGCATAGAGAAATTATGGCTTCATGGCAGAAAAGATTTACAATGGAATCCCAAAAAAAAGTTTTCAGGAAGAGCTAAAAAATGGTTGATTCAGAATTGTTCTTATTTCATTACTGAATTAGAAAATTATAAAACATACAAAAAATGGTTATGAGTGTCTACATGTTTTTCTATAATTTGTGGCTGCACTATTAGCAACCAATTTCCCGGCAATCTCAAAAATATTTTATCGCAGCATGACCGGACCAATCAATGGCTGGGCAATGTGTTGCAATATGTCTGCAATAGTTTGGCTCTTGATGCAGATCTTAACGGGCTACGCAAACCGGCAACATTGGCTGACGAAATCACACTTGTTGCAGCAGCTTATATTGTTTTATTAAAAATAAACAGAAAAAGAAGAGATTGTGGATACAACCTTACTGAAATAGGCGTGAAACTTAAAATAATTTGAGTCAGAAATAAGCCTTGATAGTAAATTATTTAACAACTTTACTAGAATGTCAAAGAGTGACTTAGGGCCGTATTCCAGAACGTTTATCAACACTCAAGAAACACTTGAGAGTAGATTTTATAAGGCAAAATCTAGTCTCAAGCGTTGATCGAGTATTGAGAACCGTTCTGGAATACGGCCCTTAGATTTTCTTTAAACAAAATCGGACCAAAAATAATGAAACATGATAGATACGCTACTACATATATATAATTTTCTATCTATCTTCTAATGAATATTAGCCGCGCACTTGAGGAGGTGTTTATAACCTTTCAAGACTCAAGAATCATGATAATATGGTCCTAGGAAGGTACCACGGTTATAAAGATGACATACTCAGAACGACCCTTCGATTTCTAAGAACTTGACTCATACTTAAAAATTGTTCAACTTAAAAGGCCTCAAGGCCATCCTTCTACGGTATTATATGTAGCTGGAATATCCTACCAGATAGCGGAGGTCTGATTCTATTGCAGAAGAAACATGCTTGTTTTGTGACTGTTGTCCAACTACATGGATTTCAAGTATGTAAAAAGTTGCGCAAGAGTTCGTTTTCCGTCATTTCTTCATCCTCACGGCCTCTCTATCGCTTCGGGAGCGAGAATTATTCGAACGCTTTTCATACTAACTCAACAGGATTGTGCGCCAAAGCAGTCTAAGTCCTCAAGGTTGGTAAGAATTGTCTGGGTTGCTGAAGATTTTAAAGAATTTACGGTCACGCTGAATATACATAAACACAGCCTTGCCAAAGTGGAAGAGGCATCTTCGAGTCACAATCCCAGAGAACACCACTTACGTTCAAAATTCAAAATGACTGTAGAGCTTCTAATGGAATTCTAATAGCTATGACCGCTTTAAAATCTCCACATGGTCTAAGATGATAGATAGATAGAAGAAAAATTCACACTCGGTACTCTGCTCGGCTCGGCTTCTACTGGCTTCTGCGGTAAATCGTATAAGACAGGTCTAACCCCATTATGTCTGGGGGCCGAGTCCGTTATTTCAATTGTGTCGAAATCGTCGCTCAACAGAAAGCCACCGCACCGGTACAATTCTGACAGTTTTTCGTAGTCTACTATTACAATCGTACTCCAATAGACTTCGGTCGGCGATAGAATTCTACTAACAGGTACCGCGCCAATGGCCGCTAGTCAGTTGCATTTTTGATAGTCTACAAACATTTGGACTGCTAAAAACAGCGATTCTTGTTCTATTCTACGGCTTGTCAATAGTAGACTCGGCCCCCAGAGACGTTAGTAACAGCCAAAGAAGATGACACATGAGATTTAACCGTTATCTTTATAAAAGGCAGTTTTCAGTTAACCCCATGTAAGACTATCACTACATATTATAAAACAAAGTAGTTTTTCGCTTTGTCCCTATGTATGCTTAGCTCTTTAAAACTACGCAACGAATTTCGATGTAGTTATTTTTAATAGATATAGTGATTCATAGGGAAGGTTTTTATGTATAATTTGTTAAGTTTTTGTATACATTAACTGAATTATAACGATATATGTTGGGGGTGTCGGAAATAATAAGCCGTATGGGAGCTTTTAACTAAAACGCTGTCTAAACCCTTTAACTATAATAACTATAACTATCTTCACGCTGTATCCCTGACGGGGTAGTCAGAAAGGACAGATCGCCAGGCTTCGCGATCCATACATACTTCTTTCGCTTCTTCGAGATTCATCAATCGCTTCATACACTCACGTCTGGGTATCCGAGTACTTTTGACCTTTCCGTTTTTGAGCAATCTGCTCACGTGGTCTTCATATGTAAGTCTCGGCCTACCCTGACTCCTTCTACCCTCTACTTTTGAACAATATATATTCTTCGTCAATCGTTCCTCACTCATTCGTTGGACGTGTCCAAACCAACGGAGCACGCCCTTTTCCAGCTTAACGCTGACACTTTCATTCAAACCTGCCATATTGCGTATCACTTCGTTACGTATTCGGTCGGCCAAGGTAACGCCGCACAATTTTCGAAGTGATTGCATCTCCACAGCATTCAATTTACTTTCATGCATCTGCTGATATACCCAGGTTTCACTACCGTAAAGCAAAGTTGGCACTAGCACTGCGTTATGAATCGCCATGCGTGCTTCTTTTACGATGCTTTGTCGCTTTACTAACTGGGACAAAGCACCGTTAACTTTGTTTCCGGCAGCTACTCGCCGTTCTACATCCGAATCACATCTTCCATCCGCGCTAAACATACTTCCTAAATACACAATTTCATTCACTTGCTCTAGACGTTCCTGGTTTACCCTAATCTCGCATTTAGTTCTTACGTCACCTCTTTCAAATACTAGAACCTTAGTTTTACTTGCATTCAAGTGAAGACCCTTACTTTCACACTCCTCTTTCATATTAGTGACTAATGCCTGAAGGTCGCCTTCTGATGAGGCCATGAGCACCGCATCATCAGCGTACAGCAGACAGTTTACTGTAAAATCACCCAAATTCACACCCATATTAAAATCTTTCAACTTCTGCAGGCAACTGTCCAGATACACTATGAACAGCCAGGCGGACATGACACATCCCTGTTAGACGCCTGTACAGACATCAAAAAGAGGTGACACATCCCCCCCTACTGGCACGCAAGCCTTACAGTCCCTATAAAGCGACTGTATTGCCCGCAGTAGCGAGCCGTCCACACCATATCCGGGCAGCAAGTCCCACAGCGTTTCTCTCACAACGTTATCAAATGCTTTCTCTAGATCCACAAAAGCGCAGAAAACCTTCTGGCTAACAGCCAGAAACTTTTCCGCGATCATGCGGAGAGGAAACACTTGATCCATGCAACCTCTTCCACGTCGGAATCCGCATTGAGCCTCCCATAAATACCTTTCAGACTTTTCTTGTATTCGTGCCGTTATAACCTTTGCATACACCTTACTAGCTAAGCTGACCAAGCTGATCGCCCTGTAGCTGGAGCAGTTTAGGCGCGAGTCTTTCCCTTTGTAAATAGGTACTACAACTGCTACTCGCCAGTCATCCGGGACCACACCCGTTCGCCAGCACAAGTTGCATAACAGACATAGTGTGTCCCAGACACGCGACCCACCGTACTTGATCATCTCAGCAGGAACTCTGTCTTTTCCCGCAGCCTTACCACATTTCATACTTCTTATCGCTTGTTCTATTTCTTTCATACTAATGACTTCAATGACATCGGGATCCAGAGCATCGAAGTGAGCTCCACTTCCCGATGTGGCATCTCTGTCTTTTCTTGCATACATCTTTCCATAATATTCACTCCATCTCTGCAGGACGTCAGTTTGGTCTGTTAGGACGTCATTGTTAACACTAAGCACTTTATTCATACTGCAGATTGCCGAACAACTCCGGGTCTTGCCTACCTCTTTCCAGAAGAGCTTGGCATTATCCCGGAAATTGGACGACAACCTTTCATCCGCTTTCATTCTGCACCTTTCACGAGCTTCTTCTATCAGTGCTTTCGTGTTAACTTTCTGCAGCTTGTATCTCTCCTTCATATTAAAATCATTCCGCGAAGCTAAGTAGTCTAGCCATGCTTTCTTCTTCATTCGAACTGCTTCTTTCACTTCCTCATTCCACCATGCATCATGCTTATTACTACTGCCTCTTTTCGTTTCTCCACACACTTCCACAGCGGCATTTATCATACTATCCCTAAGGTTCTGCTATACACTTTCCACATTCTCACATTCTCTCGCATCCTGCAGCTTCCAGCTTTTGATGCTATAAGTCGGCTCAAGCTCAGGACACTCGGTACGATGACGTCAACCCGCCAACAGACCCCTAATCCTAGTTATGACTAGGTAGTGGTCTGATCCCGGCTCAGCCCCTCGATAAATCCTTGTGTCCATCACCTGTTTACGGAGCCGACTATCCATTAGGAATAGATCTATCATGCTTCTCTTTGATTTACATCTCCTCGTATACATATGAATTTGTTTGTGGTTGAACATTGTGTTCGCCACAAACAAATCCTTTTCCTTACAAAATGCCAGTATAAGCTTGCCAGCGTCGTTCACCCTTTTATCCCCATACTTCCCGAGTACCGACTCAAAACCATCGCGAGCGGTACCCACCCATCCATTCAAGTCTCCACATACTATAAGTCTTTCATTTCCTTCTATCACATTTAGAGCTTCTCTCATACTCTCCCAGAAATCCTCTAGCTCACTCGCGTTCGACAAAGATACTGGCGCCTAAGCAGCTACCAGGAAAATCTTCGTCAAACCAAGTTTTACACGGATCCAGAGGATTCTAGGACCTACCAGTTTGTACTCATACATACCGGAGGCCAATCACGAGGACAGGAAAATTCCAACCCCCCGACTGCCATGCACGCTCTCTGGTACTCCAGACCAAAGCGCGTGCATCCCGCCCGGGAGCTCCAAGACTTCGCTGCCCTCGCGCTTGGTCTCTGTCAAGCACACTGCATCTAACTTACTCTCATTCATAACATCCATCAACTCATTCATCTTATCTGCCATTCCTCCCCTAACATTCCACGCAGCTACCCTGCACTCCGTCCTCCACTTCCCGCCGTGTCGGGCCGCGCGTGTAGGGTGGCGGTCCCCTACGCCGCTCTGGCTCACACTTTTCGCACCAGCGGGGACGAACTGGTGCGCGTCGCCTCGGGGGCACGCCCTAGCAGTATTCGCCCTGGTGGCACTCGTGTTGGAGTAGAATTGCAGCCGTAGCTGGCAGGAATGGCGACGTGCACGCTTCTACTCTTCATCCCCAAACTTTAAGATATAACAAAATAATGTATCATGGAATTGTGTATCTTATATAGGTCTACAAAAAGTCCGCGACGGTATATGTCTATCTCTTAAGGATAACATACTATATCCATTTAATACTTTAAAAAAAATGCAATTTAAAGCGGTAATTTGAAGGCAAATACATTATTAATCCTTATAATTTTTTATTTTTCCCTTTACATCTTGCAAATTAAATGAATATCTTAGGAGATATGGCAATATCAAAAACATGCTAATCTATTATATATCTAATCAACTAATTTGGAAAATATTCATACATTATTGTGATGATAATGAACGACGGGATTAAATGGGTGACAAGGGGTTCGAAGTATGTCACGGGCGAAGTCGGGCGGGTCATCTAGTTACTCATAAAATAGGAGCTTTCGTTATTATTACGTTATTCGAAGCTAAATTATTTGTTCTTTAAGTTTTATAATTTAAAATGTTGCCACAGGTAATACGATACCAGACCAGGGCTTGGAATAAAACAGGACTTGAAAAACATAGGGCTAAAATTAAAGATACTTTCATTTTCTTTTCGTTAGATTTTTTAAAATTGCATCATTTTTCAAATTTCAAGACAACATTTTTAATCATTTAATAATATCGGTAAACATTGAAAACAATATGAATAATAAATAAATCATTTAATGTAAATAAAATATGAGTATGTAGACATTTACAAGATACCCTTTTGAACACATTATATCTCGAAACAGTATCTAACAGTAACAGTTATATTTACAACTACTCGTAGTACAAATTTACACAATAATTTAATATAAAATGTTTGTCTGGATATTATTTTATCACAAAAAAAATGCGATTATTTGACATGAACGAACACTGACGAAATAGAAGACTGAAGCCAGAAAAGAAAATACATGCAAGTATATTGAAAAAACAGAAAAAACATGTCAATGAAAATACATATACATATATGTGAAGATAAAACTACACAAATGTGTGTTTGTTCCATGATTTTGTCATCTGAAAGAAAAAAAAGTTGATATAATTTTACACATAACTACTAGGCAAATTTTTACATACATACATATTGTCACGCCTTTATCCTCGAAAGGGTAGGCAGAAGCATACTATATGCCCACATTTCACCGTATGCATTTTAGTCCCACGTAACAGGTGGTGAGCCGATTGCCGTGTTAAAATGGACAGGCGCAGGTTGTGGCGACCTGTTGTCGAAATTTTACTGGCAATTTACTGACATTTGACTGGCAACCGGGACCAACGGCTTAACGTGCCTTCCGAAGCACGGAAACGCTCGCAAATGTCAATACCACAAAGTGGTCACCCGTCCAAGAACCACCTATAGCGAATGTTGCTTAACGCAGTGATCGTTTACAGAACACTGAGTCAGCACGTTAACGAGCCTTATTTTTAAGTTTAAAGTAATGCATTTTATATAAACTAGCTGAGTCCTTTGGTTCCACTCGTGACAAACTTTGATAAACTTGAAATCCCAATCACACCATCTTAGGGGTGGAATTTAGGATAATTTTTCTCAGTGGTATATTTTCTCTCACTCACAACTGGGACAGACGCTCGGATGATGATGATGACTTTAAAAACCCCATTTTTTTAATCCTCCCAGGTCGGTGGCGTGGGTCGAGAGCTGCACGCACGTCTTCACCCCCTCAAGGAAGTGGTATAAAACCTGACCAAAGAAGCGAGATAAAACTCGACCCCTTGAACGAGGCCGCGGAAGCGGATAAAGTCTGTCGGGAGCCCTGGGGCTATCCTTCCGAGGGCTCACCCGGGACTCCCGGCTATAGACAGATGGAAGGCATACGTATGGTTTTAGTCGGTAAGAGTCCGACATAGCATCCATGAGGATTTACAAACGAAAAAACAAAAAAAATTAAATCCCAGGGTTTCATCGGCTAGAAGTTGATAGAGATGATAGTTATAACCCAATAATTATATTTATTTAAAAAAACGAATGACTTGCAGTTTCACCCGCGTAGTACCCGCTCTCGTGAGAATAGGGCGATAAAATGTAGTAAAGTCTCTCCTTATATCATCAGTTAGCTGCCAGTATAAATTCCGTTAAAATCGGTACAGCCATGTTAGAGATTAGCCAGAACAAACAGGCAGGACGACCACAACAGACAATTTTTTTTATGAAAGTACACTCCATACTTTCATATGCATTAAGTGAAAAGCTGTTAATTTGGAGTTACAAACAGACACTTTAATTTTATTTATAATTTTTTTCATGACCAACCGCCACCATTATCACTGCGGTATGACAGAAGATGTAGTAACTAAGATAGAAAAATGGATGGTTAGATGGTTCGGACACGTGGAGAGGATGGATGAAAATAGACTGACGAAGCGGTTTTTTGTGGCCAGAGTAACTGGTAGGGGTTGATCTCGGCGATCGTATGCCAATCAAATCGAAGACCTTTTGGAAAAAGGTCAGGTCAAGAGTACCCTTAACCGGCGAGCGTGTATGAAAACACTCATGAAAGTAGAAGAAGCGAAAGTGGTATGTCAGGATCGTAGCAAGTGGTAAACCATAGTCTCTGCCTACCTAGATGGGAAACAGGCGTGATAATATGTCTGTATGTATAAACTCACTTTAGCTAAGTTCGAAACCCGCGCCCGCCTGAATGGCGTACAGCAGTTTCTCGGCGAGCTGTTCCTCCGAGTGGAACTCTGGCAGCTTGAGGAGGTTCATGCACGTGGAGGAAGAAGGGAGCCGGTCTGACGCACCCGCCGATTGGATGCAAAATGGTGGCTGTAAGTCCTGCCAATTGGAAATATAATATGTTGTAAGGCTTTTCGTGAAAGCATCATCACGTCGTCACTCCTTAGTTTAGGTATATTCGGGCAGCGCACCGCTCTGAGCGGCTAATGACAATGGGGTGCCGCTGACACTAGGGACAGAAACTTCTCAAGTGACAACCCCGAGCGGACTTCGCAGCTTGGTCATAAAATTCTGGCGCGCAAAGAAAACTCAACGTTCGCGCGCAGTTATAAGTAATAATTTTGCTTGCATGCGGCGAGTCTAGGTATTTTTTCATACCTAAAACTGACTTTGGTTAGGGAGTGACATTTCTGTACGTAGTACTATTACTTATTCTGTGGTATGAGGTAAAACAGTAAATCATAGAAATCGTAAAAACAGAAGAAAATGGTATTTGGGAACACTCATACCGCGACATACTCAATGTGCTCAATATTATTACGAACGGAGCGTCGGACAAAGACTGTTATTTTGATCCTCACCGCGAAGTTTTTGAAGTGAAAACTTCTTTTATTTATTTATTCATTTCGTACAGGTACGCTTACAGAATATTGCCATTACATGAAATAAAAACATATGAGACATGTACATGTTATGTCTAGACAGTGATCCAAATATAGCATACACATCATGGAATGTTCACTTGCCACTTTTTTTTAGCGTGGTACGCGTATTTTTAGATGAGATAAAATCTCTGGACTCTCGACACCGTAACGAGACGCAGCTATAGTGTGTGCAAATATGCATGTACATATAGCAGACCGAGAACGCGTCTAGATTTATAAATTATTCATCAATTAAGTTTTCACTTCTGTCGGCTGCAGCTACTCATCATCTAGTAGTTAGGTTCTAGATGAGGTCTCATAATAATGCTAAAAGAACTATATGTATCGAAAAAATTGACAATGTACAACAAAATTGACTACACAGTACATACAGATTTGCGTCCCGACGTTTCTATACATCATACATCCATATATATAAAAATCAATGCCACTTTCCGTTGTAATTTTATAACTCAAGAACGGGCTCATGTATCCAAACCAAATGTTTAGGCTCTGTTCGGACTATTTAGTAGACGGTTTATGTTAATTTTGCACAAAATCGGTCGAGTGGTTCTTCATTTATCACAGTTTTGGTGGCGCTAACGAAATTGCGCGGGTCAGCTAGTTTTGTATAAAACAGACACGAAAGAGACATGTGTAAGGCTTACCTTAAACCCGAGTAGAGGTGGTCTCGAGCAGCTCGTAACAAACTTGAGCAACTGCCGCCGCTGGTCGTCTGTGAAGTTCTCCACAACCTTCCAAAAGCATCGCACTGTTGCGTGTTCGTTTGTAAACCCACCTTCAAACATTGCAAATAAAACTCAATCAATAAACAAGAAAAATAAAATAAAAAACTATTAAAAAAATTAAAATTTTACAATTATTACTTTTCAAATAAATTAAACTAAATCCAACTGGGGCCCTAATGTTATTGTGCCCAAAAGGCTGGCAGCATTTCTCCTTTGAATAGCTACACTTATTCACTTTTTTTTCAGACAAGCATACGGTCCACCTGATGGAAAGTGGTCACCGTAGCCTATAGACGTTTGCAACACCAGAGGTGCAGCACTCGCGCTGCCGACCCTTTAAAAACCTTCTAAGACCCCTTTTGAAGAACCCTATACTGTGGACGTTCGGGCAAACCCAGACAGGGATTCAGTCCACAATCTAAGCGTACGCGGCATAAAGTCTCTATCGGACCTAACCGTATGTGAGCGCTCCGGACGCAAAGTGTTAGGGTGATTGCCCTGTATCAGTTGCCTATTATTCGTCGTATGACAAAAAGGACGAAGGCCCCTGACACGTTTGTTTGTATTAGAGAGCGCGCGCTAGTGACATTGATTTAATTCCAAGTAATGTAGGTAGTTGTCTCACCGGCATATTGTGTGTATCGCCTTAAGTCGTCCAAGTCGATGGGCACTTCGGCACCCGAAATTAGAAGTTGCAACTCCCGGCATGAGAACATTCGAAGCCATTCCGCCGACACCACCGAGGTCAGGCCGCTCTTGAACGCGTTACATTGAGCCCTAATTTGTCTATTAAAAAAGTGTGCTTTAGACACGACTGAAGTAAAACTTGTTAAGGAGCTTAACAATCTATATGTTCTACATTAAGGTCCGTATTCCAGAACGTTTCTCAATACTCAATCAACGCTTGAGGCTAGTTTTTGCCTTATAAAATCTACTCTCAAGCGTCGATTGAGTAATGAGAAATGTTCTGGAATACGACCCTGAAATTTACCGCTAAAATTAGAGGCAATGTATGACATTTTTCTCCTAATTTTTCGGAGATAAATATATATTTCATGCACTGGCTATAAGTGGAAGAGAGAGAAAGAAAATTTACACGCGTACTGCTCTCTCTTGCTCCTAAAGTGAGATACAGACAATAGGCCTTAAATATACTGACTACGACAGAAAGAGAAGAAGGAAATGTGTGTGTCAAGAATCTATACAACTGACAAACATACTTATATCTTTCTAAACACATACATAGAAAACATCAAACTCCACAACAAACACTTGTAGATTACACAAATATAGGTTTCGACTCGGGATTCGGATCCTACAACTCATCAATAGCTGGGGCATAGACTACCACTACGCCATAGAGGATTTTTTCTTTTTTGAAGTTCATAATTAGGACCAACGTAATAGAATGGCCACCAATGTATTTCAACCACGATACTTACTTGTTCAATTTATAATCAGCTACTAAATGTATATATTCTATCCTATTCTCCGCTGTCACGGGAATGTTGGTACCGCCAGGTTTTAATTCTTCTATCTAAAATAAAAAATCATTATTTAAATTGATACTATTTTTGATATGAATATGCCTATATTTTTAATTTTAAGTGACTCCAGCTGGCTTCTAACCAGCCTTTTCTGGCTTAACGCGTCAGGTGCTTCACCAAAAAGCAGGGTAAAAAAATTAAAATTAAAAAAAAACTAGATTGAATTGTTTTAAACAAGTATTTTTTTATGTATTTAGTCAGAAGGCTTTTAACTGGTGCACCTGAATACCAGCTTCGACCTTTTGACTAGGTAGAAGGGCGTGCTATGAGGATTGTCAACGATCCTTTACTAGCGGGCGGTGTAGAGCCCCTTCGCGACAGGAGAGACTTTGCCTCCTTATGCATGTTCTGTCGCCTGTACAACGGTCTGTGTTCTGAGGAGTTGTTTGACATGATGCCCACGGCTTCCTTTTATCATCGCACCGCTCGCCATTGACAGGGTGTTCACCCTCACACTTTGCGTCCGAAGCGCACGCACACGGTTAGGTGCGATAGAGGCCTTATTCCGCGTACGCTTTGATTGTGGAATGAGCTCCCTGCCTAGGTTTTCCCGAACATCTACAGTATGGGGTTCTTCAAAAGGGGTCCGTACGCTTGTCTGCCAACTATGAGATATAAAAAAAAATGTCCAACGGCAGGCATCAGAATCCATTCAGTAGTTTTAGCGTAAAAGAGTAATAAATTTCGATCTATATATTCATACAAAGTTTCGCGTTTATAATATTACTAGGTGTAATTATTATTATATTAATATTAGTCACTTATAAATTCTACAATAATGCATTAAAATTTGCCCGATTTGTCGACATTTATGACTACTGCTCCGCTCTCCAGTGATGATATATAGCCTTCCTCGATAAATGGGCTATCTACCCAAAAATAGTTTTTCAAATCCGACCAGTAGGTTCTAAGATTCAACCAAACAAACAAATAAACTCTTCAGCTTTATAATATTAGTATAGTTTAGGAAGTAGGATGAGGAGAAAATAGGTCTGTCGTAAAACTCACCCTCTGTTCACCTAATTCATCAGTAAGTATAGTAAAGTCCAGCCCTAGCTCGGGTACGTCCTGCCTATTGTGAGCTCTGAGGAGCAGTAACCCTCGATGCAGCGCGGGGTCTAAAGACGCTAGCGCGTGGACATCAGCCTCACCACAACCGCACAACTTGCCGAGGAAAAACTCTGCCAGAGGCAATTCCACTAAGAGATTCTCGTAAAGCGCCTGAAAATACAATAAATTATTTATTTATCTATCACGCCTTATCCCCGAAGTTGTGGCAGAGGCATATTATATGCCCACTTTACACCGTGTGCATTCCTGTCCCACGTAATAGGTGGTGAGCCCATTGCCATTGTGTTGAAATAGACAAACGCAGGTTGTGGCTACCTGCTGTTGAAATTTTTCAAGTCGCCCATAAGGCTTTCACCTTGACTTAACGATCGCCATGTTACTGGCAACCGGGACCAACGGCTTAACGTGCCTTCCGAAGCACGGAAACGCTCGCAAATGTAAATTAATTTTTAAAAACGACCTTTAAATTAAATGGGCTAAATTATTTGATACTCATATTGTAGTTGGTATTAAAACTTGTTCCCCGATGTTGGATTTAGAATAATATAGTTAACTATGTATGTCATTTAAACTAAATATGTATACAAAATTATGGCTCAATCGGTTGAAGATATCTGAATGTTTAAAATCATCTGATTGAATATTAGGAAGTTATGACATCATGGATTGCATTTCGTACAAATTGCCATCAGACATACACTATTTTCCTATTTTCACGAAAAAAACCAAGTAGGCTTCTTAGCGGAAACTGGATTGTCAAGTATAGTTTGTTAGCGTTAAGAATGTAGTGACTCAAAGTTGTCTACACGACCCAGACATGCCTAGTAACTCTAACACTATCACAAAATTAGAAATTCGAGATCATAGTGACTAGTAAAAGGCAACATTCAAATAAAACTGTTATGTCCCATACATTAAGAAAACGCTTACCTTGCCCAACATTCTACCGACGAAGTAATAATGCATTGGGAAGTCATCGTATAATAAATGTACAGCTGGATTTGGGTATAACATATTGTCTATCGTTAAGCGGAACAAACCTCTGTTAGGGTCGAACGATGATCTGAAAGAGAAAAGGACACGGTTAGATTAATAAGACGATTCAAACTGCTCCATAGAATCGAAATAAAATCATAGCGATTTGAAAAGTTATCGTAGCAAATTGAGTCTTATTTCCATAGCGTATTGTACATATTTCTTCTCAGACCAAAAGATCGAGGAATACCCGCATTTTTTTAAAATTTGTGCATTACGCTGGCAAGAAAAGAGTGACTACTAAGATTACTTTTCAAAATTTGTTTCAATTGGCTGAAGTGACGTATGAGTTTCTTTCTTTATAATAATAATGTAATCTTTCTATCTTTAAGAACTTGTATTTGCGCAGGTGTAATCTGTCTGGATTCGAAAGCTCACGGTAATTGTTGGCAACACCAACAGACAGTTAACAAGATTAAGAGAAACTTCACAAATGATGACAGAACCAATTTTATATCGAAAATTCGTTATCGGTATAGTTGGTAGATTGCCCCTCTACAGGGGCCGGTAGTCCCACATAAAATTGCGACTACCATAAATGCTGTCCCCCATTATTTTACTGAATATAATGACTAAAATATTTTTATGTCTTCGCTCGAAGCCGTTAAAACGGTTCTTAGCATATTTTGAATGCGATTGTGAGCTTATTTTCAAAAGACTATAATATTTATTTATCCTATCACGCCCTGTCCCCGAAGGAGTGGCAGAGGCATATTACATGCCCACTTTTCACCATGTGTATTCCTGTCCCACGTAATAGATAGCGAGCCCATTGCCGTGTTAAAAATAGGCAGACGCAGGTTGTGGCTTGCTGTTTAAATTTTTCAAGCCGCCAATAAGGCCTTCAACTTGACTTAACGGCTGCCATGTTACTGGCAACCGGGATCAATGGCTTAACGTGCCTTCCGAAGCACGCATTCTTTATTATACATGTTTGAATAATATAATACCCATTTCGGAGTTCAGTTCGCAAGTACCAACAGACATATTGCGGATACTCTATAATTGTTACACGCGTATTCACTTACTTTAAGAGTTCCGATAAAAACTCTCTAAACAGACCGCCGCCGTCCACTCCGGCCTCTTCAGCACCGGCTTGGTTTATGAGCTGCACCCGAAGCTTTAGTTTGAGATCTGGTTCTACAAACATTAATAAATATATATTGTGGGACATTATTGACACAGCGCTATCTAGCCCAAAGTAAAACTGATAAACATACTTATATATTTCTATAAAAATAAATAAATATCCATCACGCCTTATCGTGGCAGAGGCATATTATATGCCCACTTTTCACCGTGTGGATTCCTGTACCACGTAATAGGTGGTGAGCCCATTGCCGTGTTGAAATGTACAGACGCAGGTTGTGGGTACCTGCTGTTGAATTTTTTCAAGCCACCCATAAGGAATTCAACCAGGCTTAACGACTGCCATTTTACTGGCAACCGGGACCAACGGCTTAACGTGCCTTCCGAAGCACGGAAACGCTCGCAAATGTAAATGCCACAAAGTGGTCACCCATCCGAGGACCAGCCATAGTGAAAGTTGCGTAACTCAGTGATCGTTTTACAGAACACTGAGACCGCGGGGCCACGAGCGCTTCACTTATTAGCGCTTCGCTTATTTCTAAATACATACATATTATACTTACATAGAAAGCATTCAAATTCCCGAATAAAAATTTGTACATACATACATACATATTGTCTGGCCACGCAGGGGCATACTATACTCCCACATTTCACCATGTGCATTTTTGTCCCACGTAACAGGTGGTGAGGTGAGCCCATTGCAGTGCTAAATACATACATATTATACTTACATAGGAAGCATCCAAACTCCCGAATAAACATTTGTGTATCACACAAAACATTTGTGTATCACACAAATAATTTACCGACCCGGAAATCGAACTCAAGACCTCAGCACAACAGTCGCATAAACCATCATTGCGCTACCAAGGCAGACAAACTAATAACATAAAATGTTTCTATACACTAAATAAAATGAATGTTTTGGAAGTGAATATGAGTGTAGGATGGGAGATTATTTGTAAGACTATGCGTGGAACGGAGTATACAAGAAGTTTGAGAGAGGGGTAAGATGAATGTATAGTATGTTAGAGTGAAAGGTAAGTATGTAGTTAAATGGAAGATAATTTTGAAAGGATATAACTAAGACGAAGAATCTTACCATTATCTGGTCGGAGTTTGTCAAAAGCATCTTCATATAAATGTGTTCGCCGTACACTAATATTTATTGAAGGGCCTTCGTTGAAATTTGTCATTTCATACCAATGGTCGTGTTTTTCTCTGGAATATTATAATTTTATCAATTTATTTATCAAAATATTACATTTAATAATAATTTACGAATCAGAATGTTGGACTGTTAAGAAGATGGATGAAAGAAGAGTGCATGAAGCTGAAACGAGAATGTTAAGTGTGTGATGTGACCGAGATGGATAAAATACAAAATCAGTGTATCTAAATGTATCTAATAAAATACCATTTTACTTTACACAAAATACGATTTATGCACTAGTTTTAGAAAAAAATATACAGCAAGCTTTCACCATTCTTCACTTTCCATGCGTAAAACGCAAACCTCAAACCACAAAGATTATGTCACAAACATAATTCTAGAAGCTTAAGCCATAAAGCTTAATTGAATTATAAATATTGACGTGCATAAGCCATAAAGCTTAATTGAATTATAAATTATGACGTGCATGTATGAAGCGATAAATGAATCTACAGGAAGCAAAAGAAGTATGCATGGATCGTGAAGCCTGGCGATCTGTCTTCCTCTCTGTCCCGTCAGGGACACAGTGTGAAGATAGTTAGTTTAAAGCCATAAAGCACACCTTTAATATAACACAAGTGAGGATAATTCTTACCTGGCCAGTAATCCCTGGAATATAAGTACTCTGGTCGAGAATGGCACTACGAACGGTATTTCCCTTAGAATAGTGACAGTTCTCAATTCCTTTATTGTTAATGGAGGTCCTTCATCTATAAATAATACAAATAAATATATTAATTTAAGTAAAATCTTAGTAATGAGGAAAACTAATATAACAGTAAACAAAGCTTCGTAGGACCCGTAGTAGCTTTATGGGTGGCTTGAAAATTTAAAAACAGATCAACACAACTTGCATCTGTCCATTTCAACATGGCAATGGGCTCACCACCTGTTACGTGGGACAAAAGTGCATACGGTGAAATGTTGGCGTATAGTATGCCTCTGCCTACCCTTTTGGGGATAAAGGCGTGATATATGTATGAAAAGCTGTGAAAGTGTGTATCGCGTATATACATTCTAATCCTTGCTGGTTGAAGAACTCGGTAGGGCCCCATCGCATCCACAACATCCTACTAATATTATAAACGCGAAAGTTTGTAAGTATGGATTTTGATGATGGATTGTTACTCTTTCACACAAAATCTACTGAATAGATTTTGATGAAACTTTACAATAATATAGCTAACACATCAGAATAATACATAGGATTCTTTTTTATCCCTGGAACAAGTTTCTGTGTGAAACGGAAACGGGAAAACTTCACCACGCGTGTGGAGCCGCGGGCATCAACTAGTAGTTTATACATAATTATAAGTAATCATGGCAGTGTAGGGTCAGTATTAACAGTAGAGTTTCCAAATTTACTGTCTCGAGCTGAAATCGGACCAGCGAGCATCTTCTCATTTGCTGGATAAGACGCTTAACCAACTTGGCCACCGAGACTCACTGGAAACCGACGAATTAATCTTATATAATTCGTCGAATTAATAATATATGGTATAGTTAGCATATTAATTGCTTATCAGAATTGTTTCAAGTACAGTTCAGGTTGCAAAAAAAAAAGTGTGATTGTACTTATGTACATGCGTTAGAAGTAATACTGCTTTAGTCTAATAAGATTTCATCACATATACCACAACTCTTTGTTTGTAACATAAATAATAAATTATAAGAACAAAAAAAAAATGAAAACTACTTTTAATGTAGTTATGAGTATAAGTTGTCCTGGAAACACTTATCAGCTAACTTCATGGTGTCGGTTTTTCATGACAGTCTACGCACACATCGTATCTATATAAATTACTCTCATAATTTTTCCCTAAAGCGCCAAAAGAAGTTTAAGTTCAAAAGAATTTATAGTTATCACAAACACCCAAACTATCAAACACACCGTAAATCACTCAAGTATTCTAGAATAATAATTTCTTTGGGGAGTTGTTCATTATTACTTACTAAACGGTTTTCTCGACGTGTAAATTTCGAGATTGCTCAACTAGTTTCGCGGACCTTATGAAGGTCCTTTTTCAATTGGGGCGGAGGCTAAGCTGATAGTACCAGACTAGAAACTAGATCGGCTATCACGAAATTTAACTAATAACTATCTAGACATATCGCCAGGCTTCGCGATCCACGGTCTGGGTATCCGCGTACTTTAGGCTTTTCCAGTTTTGAGCAATCTGCTCACGTGGTCTTCATATGCAAGTCTCGGCCTATCCTGACTCCTGACTACCCTCTACTTTCGCAAAATCTTCTTCGTCAATCGTTCCTCACTCATTCGTTAGACGTGTCCAATCCAAATTTACACGTTAGTAAAACCGTTTAGTTAGTAACATTAAGAATTAATTAACATACATATTAAATGCCTTAGACATTTTAGGTACCCACAGGACAGGCTTGCCTAGTGTGGGGCCACTGGCAAAAAAATTATGTAATACATTTTTGGCAAAAACATTATTTTTATTTATTTTTACTTGAGTTGTATAATACGCTTATACAATTTGGAGGTCTAGCTTAATTGGCATCCTATAACTTTTGGTGCCACAACTACCAGACTGACTGACGGTCAAATATGTAATGTATTGGTAACGTACTATTAATCTTAGGAATATCAGCCGGTATAAAATTCCTAGTGAGCATTAACGCTACTATCAGGAAGCGATAGAAGTATGCATGGGTCGCGAAGCCTGGCGATCTGTCCTCTCTGACTATCCCGTTAGGGATACAGAGTGAAGATAGTTAGTTTTATATTTGTTCCGAGTGTACTGTAAACGCAAATCAAGAGCTTATTATACACTAGGTGACCCTCCCCGGCTTCGCCCATGACATGCTTCCAACTCCCGTCGCACCTATTCTACAATAGTGCATTGTAAAAAATCCGATTTGTCGATATTTATGGCTACTGCTCCACTCTCCAGGGTAGTAGCGAGATAATATATATAGCCTATAGCCTTCCTCGATAAATGGGCTATCTAAAACAAAAATATTTTTTCAAATCCGATCATTAGGTCAGCGCATTCAACCAAACAAACAAACACACAAAAAAACAAACAAACTCTTCAGCTTTATAATATTAAGTATACATACCGTGTGAGATAGCCATCGCGGCAGCTAGGTTCGGGGGTCTGCGCAGATGTCTTGTCGTGGGTCTGGCTCTCTCTCCCGCTACCAGGAGTACGGCAGCGGCTCCTTCCGGCACGGCCCCGGCCGCCGGCCATGAACTACTGCCGAGGAACTGTAGGCGTCCGTCTCGTGCGTATAATGCACGGAGCAGTGACGTACATACCTGTCGTGGAACAATATAAAATAGTGAAAACATTTAACAGAGCAACGTTTGAACAACTTTTACCCCGTTTATGGAACGGCATAATTTTTTTTATATTTATTCATAACTAGCTGACCCCTGCGGCGTACTTCTAACCCCCGTTACACCTATTTATTCTCGTCACTTATTACTTTTACAAAAATGTATGAGAGTTTACCCGATTTGTTGACATTTATGATTACTGCTCCGTTCTCTTGGGTAGTAGCGTGATGATATATAACTTATAACCTTCCTCGATAAATGGGATATCCAACACAAAAAATCTCATTTCTACCAGTAGCTTCTGAGATTAGTGCTTAGCAACATTTTTTGCGATTCATTTTTATTCATATAGAAGATACTTCTTTTTATTTTTTATAACTACTGATTTTAATGCTTCTTCTGCTCTTTGGTGAAGAGACACCTGTTTAAACACTATATATGTCAGTATCTACACTAATGTATAAAAATCTGCCCGATTTATTGTCATTTTTTATGAATCCCTTGGCTAGTAACAAAAAGATACACAGCCTATGTTATTTATGACTAACTTGACTTTCTAATGGTGAAATTTTTAAAATTGGTTCTGTAGTTTCAAAGTTTATAGACTACAAACAAACAAATCTTTCCTATTTATATAATTGTAAAGACAAAGTATATCGTAAATATACCAACTTTTATTATAATTTTTGTAAACTTTACCACTCAAAATTCGCATTTTTCCAAACAGAAAACGATACGCCATGTTTAAATTACGACTTATTTCACCAGTATTCCAGAACTCGTATTTGAAAACCTCAAATCGGAAACACTGGTATGCTCCAAGATACGTCCTTAGGTTAGCATAATAAGAAAACGAGTTACCCTAAATAAATGTGCCCAAGTTGGAGTTTCATTCTTGCCGGAGATTTCTATATGGGAAGTCGCCACAGCATCCCGGTACTGTCCAGTTACAGCCGGCCTAGACTCCGGATAGGCCAACTCAACAAGTCCCAGGCAAATTTGTCGAAGAGTTCGGCATAATCCTCCAAGCTCACTAAATTCGAAAGCGTGAACACGACCACCCGTTGCCGGGGTTGTGTCATTGGTTACTGAAAAATATTTTGGTTTATTAAAAATGTTTAAGCAATGGAGAAGAAAACGCAAAACTTTTTTGTAGAGGGCGCTGTGTGATTGTTACACAGAAAACGTTAAGTTTCATATCAAAACCTTTAATCTGCGTCGTCTTGCGTTTTGTTTTTGCTCGAAGTATCTTTTATGTGGTGGAAAAACGCTTTATTACATGTATTCTATCTGGCGAGTCGTAGAAATAAAAGAGGAATTGAAAAAAATAAAAAAGAGCCACATTAAAAAGCGACCCATTTTCCTAGCGACCCCAATTCTTTCATAAAAAATTATAAACGCTTATTTGTAACGAAATAGTATAAAGATTGACAGTTGCTTTGTAACAAACATTTGGCGCCCTCTACAATGAACTATTTGACAGTTTTCTTCCCCATTAGTATGCTTACTTTTTCATATAAATTCCTATTATCATATAAATTCCTATTATCATATACACTCAGCAAACTAGCTCGGTTTATAGGTCACACATTTATAATGTTGATGGTGTATAAACCCCAAGTACTTTTGGGGTGATTGCAAACTGATTAATTTGTGTTAATGTGTGTACCTACATGGTTGCTATCCTTTACTTTTTGAAGTAAAAACTTCTTTTGGCGCACCGCACACAGATTTTTCCGTAGATAGTAAGTTACGCTGATCCGTCACACTCTGAGGTGAAAGGGTCGATCGGGTGAACTCGGGAACGCCGAGTGTACCCGATCAAGAAAAATACAGTCAGCTGCTCTTCGCTGTTGTGTCACCGTGTTTAGTATATTTAATTCATACGTAATAATTGATTGCGATTGCCAATGAAGTTTTCACTTCTGCCGTGCGGTCTTAAGCACACACTCTTATTTTTTTTTATTTTAACTACGTTGTGTATGAACCACCAACATTACTGTGGGGCGGTCTACAAACAGATTTATCTAGCCGAGTGTACGTCCGCTGTTGTCATTATAACACTTAGTATGAGTACAATGTTTTTAAAATATACAATTAACTTACTATTCAACTTCTCATCGCTAACATCTCGACAGAACTCAGTGTCGTGTAGCGTTCCAATAAGCAACGAGAATAGCGCACAGAACGTTGCCAACGGTGCCAATAGTCGGGTAACTTCGGTATCGTGCGGCAAACCTCGGGACAACGCCGCCAGTAGAGGCTGCGCGGGCGCACCGTATGCTGATCTATGCGTCATACCACTAAGCCACGACCATACACAGCGGACGAACATTGGTTTAAACGCTAACGTATATAGTAGCCTGCAAAACATAGAAATGTTTAGAGAAAAGGAAAATGGATATACATTTAATCAGGCATACATTGCATAAATTACAGAAAGACCTACTTAAGTCTATAAACCAGCATGCAATCGAAAAGGCAACCATCTTAGCTGTAGCTACCCACCACACATAAATATGATATATGGTTTCAACTAGTCAGAAGTGACATCGTCAGGCTATTGAAGACAAAATAAAACAATTTTAATAATAAAATCCTCAACGCTGTGAAGAAAAACTTTCAGGAAATGACATTTCGGTATTTTCATACAATTTATTTCTAGCGCACAAAAAACTGTATAATAGACATAATAGATATGAAAATTACGGTAATCTAGAGTGATGCAATATAAAAAGAAGTACAGCTAGTAAATTTAGAAAACCATTTTTTGTGACAATAGCACTCTTCAACTCTTTGGTGAATTAAGTTGTTTGACCTTTGACTTCATTTATTTAAAATTAGTAAAATACATTTTGGATAGTAGATATATTGAGTTAGTATAGAAGTTCAATACAACACCACTTATCGCATATTTACATCAATCACACACACAAAGCATATAAATCAATATGTATAATCACCTGTATTTATGAAGCGCCATCCGGTGACTCAATAACAAATTATGACATATCTGTGTAACACTGTCAAGGAACTCTTCACTAAGGTCCATCTCAGTGATATTCGTACACACGGTCATCGGACAACGGTCCGGATCATTCAAAAGTTCTATACACCTGGTCAATAAAGTTTGTTCTCTAACTGAAGTAGGATTAGGTTCATTTTCATTATCACTGTCGTCGTCCTTGTTCGCTACAGTTTCTTGACTATACAGTGAGTCTTCGTATTCATATTTGATTTGCTTATTAGAAACATTTACAGTTAACTTAGCAATAATTTTAAAATAGTCTAATATGGTAGGATTGTTTGGCAGTCTCCTGTTGTCCATGTTGCGCATCATGGTTACTGTAACAATGTAGACATAAAAATTAAAAAGAGTACTAAGGTTTGGACTAACTCACCAGCTGGAACCAGCACAATTTAATTTGTTTGGTAAGAGAATACCATTACAATAAAAAAAACTGTTTCAACAATTATAGCTACTTAGAACATATACAAATTTGTTTTAAAAAAAAAATTTACAGTTTTAAAAAAAAAAGGCCATGAGTTTTATTGCCAGTTTCTTCCTCAGGCTCTAACTATTGCTTTGCGAATCTAGCAGTAAATGTAAAAGCAATAATATTGACTATATTTTAAAATAATTTCAGCACCGTTGAAAATATTCAAACCCACATGGAGAATATTGGTCAATACTTTAAATAATGCAATGTATATTTATCTTTTTATTTTAATGCAAAATGGCAAATTCATATTATATGTCTGGTCTGTTATTATTATATGCTGTCTGGCGTCTCTTATATATGTTAAAACGTGCAACGCCATTTTGGAAGAAAAATAAGGTAGATTCGTACACAGCAGCTAATGTATAAAAAAGCGGGTTACCGAGTGGTAACAAGTCTTAAATTAAAGAGACACATAGACCCCCTCCCCTCCTCCAGAACGATTTAAGACAACTCTTTCTTCATCTTATGTGAATTCCGAGTTGCAAACCCTGCAACCTGGAATCTACTTTTATTTGGCTAATAGGATCAGTTACCGTTTCGCTTTTGATTTTCGGCATTGTTGGAATCGACTGCCATCCGACCTCCCAAGTCGTTGTCCAGTCATGTTAGTCATCAGGGGGCCGAGTCTACTATTGACAAGCCGTAGAATAGAACCAGAATCGCTGTTTATAGGACAAAATATTAGTAGACTATCAAAAATGCAACTGACTAGCGGTCACTGTCGCGGAACGTGTTGGTAGAATTCTATCGGCCGACCGATGGAAGTCTATTGGAGTACGATTGTAATAGTAGACTACGAAAAACTGTCAAAATTGTACCGCTGGCTTTCTTTTGAGCGACGATTTAGATTCTATTTCGACACGATTGAAATAGCAGACTCGGCCCCCAGATGCACCGCTAGCAGGTGAGGTCGCTCGAGCCAGTAGCTCTTGGTCACTTCGTCGGCCACTTACACCCGATGTAAGATTTATCTATTTATTATAATACACTTACCAAAATTCGTTGGCTCCAACGCCAGTACCGAATGCAATAGCCACGAGTCATTGATAACCAATTTACTGTGATATTTACTGTCGTCTCGCAAGCACTGTATTAGCGCTAAAAACGGGAACCTTTTGAACGCGTCATGAAATAATGCCGGTATTATGAACATTTCCACCGGTTCGGGGTACGGGTTGCAAAGGAATGCTGATGTGAATTCTATCATAATACTATCGCTAGAAAATGAAAATACATATTATTAATTATATAGTCTATACTATATACAATTATTGCTTAAATTAAACACGAAACTCGCAAATCTACACGGAAGTTAAAAACTCAAAAGACTCGAACCTTGATTAACACAATTACAGCATATTGTTGGCAATTTGTGTAATAACATTACAGAAATTGCCAACAATATCTTGTGTAATCTTACTAATAATTGTAAATGTGAAAGTTTGCATGAATTTATGGATGTTATTATGTGATGGAATGTTAGTAACTCTTTCAAGCAAAAGCTGCTGAACAGGTTTTACTAGAACTTTACATTAATATAGCTTAATATGCGTTAGAATAAGCCATAGGCATCCTGGGAAGAAGTTCATGTGGGAAGCGAAACCGGGAAACTTCACCACTCGGCCGTAACCGCGGGTAACAACTAGTAAAATAAATAAAAAACATAATTCTTACCTATAATGAGGAATATTGACGTGCGAGATGAGGTTGAGCGGTCGCTGTATTAGATCTAGGAGTGCTCCAGCCAAAGGGATCGGTGGGTTCGGAGAAGGCCCATACAACGGTGGAGTTTTCTGACACATTAAATTACACAGATCTTGGAAATAGCCTGAAAAAGTATAAAACTATCTTACTAATTGGCCCCGGTGAGCTTTAATGTTTTACAAATTTTAATCTTTTTCATATTTCTTATTTTTGTATTTTTTATACTTTTTAGTAGTCATTACAATTTATTCCAATTTTTGTTTAATGTATTTTATATGAAACATTCTAATCTCAATATAATTACTATAGGTACCTATATTGTTTGAAGAGAATCACAAAATTTTGGCTTAAAGCCACACATCACCGAAACAGTAAGTGCTTTAAAAACCCATACATTTAAAAGCAAATTCACTTCGCGTGTGTATGGGCGATTAAATGTTTCTTATAGTATTTGCTGGTATGCTTCCTGCTTGCTCCACTGCTATGCGGCTGGGTTTATCTATAAACTAATGTATGCTGATGTGTATCACATCCTAGCAGTATCAGGTCATATTTCTACATAATGCTGCTACACAATTAGCAAGTAGCTGCTTGCAAATTTTCAAAGGTAATATTGATAGTAAAAATTCCAGGAAAGGCCAGGAAGATAGAACAAATAAATTTGTGAATAACCTTACCTCTTTTAACAAGGTATAAAAATGTTCCACCAGTTATATTGAAAGTATCTTCACAGCTGATAGAAACATCTGTTGAGTTACTAGAGGTGAATACTTCAAACATTCTCAGTGGTACAGCTAGAGGTACCTAAAAACAATTACTTATAAATTGAACTAGCACAAAAGACCCAAAAGGGACAAAGTGCTACAGTATCACTGAAACCTGACACACAAGTATGTTACTTTAACAAACAAAAAACAGTCATCTATACAGATAAATATAATTGAAGTGTCTGTTTGTACAACTAATATATTTTTAAATAAATACATATTATTAATTATTTTTTATTTTTTTCTTTATAGTAACCCGGGACTTCAGTGCGTTACTACTACTGCGTTACCAAGGCATTCAAATGAACATTAATATAACTAACTTAAGCTACATTATATCCCCATATTGCCACGGGAATGTACAGTATGTGGGTGAAACCGTGGGTAGTCTGCTAGATAATTAATAATAATCTTACCTCATTATTATCTCTTAATAACCTCAAGTGTAGTGCCAATAATCTTCGTAACTGTACACAGGCACCATTAATATGATAAAACTTTTTCCAATGTTTCAACAATAACTGTGATATAGAAACCTAAAAGCAATAATTTGATTACATTGCATATATTCTAGAGCTATTAGAGCCTTAATGATAAGTTTGGATGTAAGGGGTAATCTGCAAAAATATTGATTTGATATATATTTAATAGATACTCATGCTTATTTCTTTCCAGTATTTACGGTCCTTATGGTCCTTATTTACAGCCATAATGAAGGGTGTGGCGTTGCAACAATATAATTTTAAGCAGCAACACATATTTCAGTTTGCACTCATATTTATATTCTTTTTAGTATTTACTCCCTTCCTTATAGTCTAGCCACAACTACAGCTGTTGTGTTGCAATTGCACATCCAAAAGTTACACGAATATATTATAAAAATTCATAGTAATTTGACAAATTATGACAGTCAGTAATGCTCTGATACTTTGTCAATATGTGTATCACATGATGATGTTTGTGAAGAGTTTTGTTTGAACTTTATGGAGAGTGCATAATCCTCCAATACCACAACAAATGTAGAAAAAAATCATTGTCTGGCAGTTCAGAGGGGACCATTTTCCTGTGTGGCTACATCAAATAAAAAATACCGTAATGTTTGACCAAGTTAACATATATACAAGCCCGGCTTCACGAAATATTTTATGATTTTTCTGAATATTTAACAGCATGTTATCTCGAATATCCATAATTCTTATTGTTAAAACTTGATTATCTACAAGTACTATCTACAAGTATCAGTACAGTCAAGTAATATAAAAAATACTAACCAGCCTATTTAAATCTTCTTCAGCATTATAAAAGAATAGTATTTTGGCAACAAGTATAGACATCATAACATGGTCATCGGGATTGATGCCTGGAAACATAACATCAAACTGGTCCCTTTCATTTTGTTTTATGTGTTTCCTTGTTAAGTAGCTTCTAACATATGCTTGAATTTTTATTGTACTGTTGAGGCGTTTTCTGTATTCCTGTAAAACAATATGTATAAATAATGATGTAATGAAATTGAAAGAATATTAATTACACAACAATAGACTTCATTCTTGAACATAAAAATGCTGAGTCATATCAGTACAATATATTTATTATAATTTCATAGTGTATTAAATCAATTGAATAATTTATGTTTCTTATTAATGTGCCACAGTTATTAGGACGTGACTTATTTAAAAAATATCTATATTTTCATCTATCCTAATTAGCCTACAAATTTTAAAGGTTATGCCAATGGGAGTTTTTCAATATCCTCATAATAAGATATTGATTATTAACTATAAATATATTTTCATTATAAAGTGAAAGTCAATAAGGATATAATGAATAAATAATTATGATAACCTCTCTTTTCTGCCTTTGTTGTTGTGACTGAAGTATCAAAGCCTCCCTATCAGTCTTACGTTGTGCACTTGCACCGGCCAAATTCTGTTGAGGCTTCCGCCTAAAATCCCCTTCAAATGAATACATAGCTGAAAACATAAAATGGGAAAGATAACATTTGAAAACATTTTGTAAACAAGGATCAGCTGAAATATGCCCATTCAAATCCAACATATTTACCTTGGCCAAAATCAATTATCTAATGATGTTTTAATAATAAATAGAAACATAATCGAAGTATGTGTGTAAATTAATTCACTTCACATGAAAATTAAACTATGAACACTTGACTGACGAAATATTGCAAAATTCTAAGGGTTTTCCAATAAACAGCAAGAAAGGCTGAAAAATGCAAATTCTTTGACAGCAAACAATATCAGTATTGCTAGTTTATAAAACTCGAGTGTCCCAAACACAAATATTTATTGATATTGCTTTCCAATATAAAACTTGAAGTTAAGGAAATGTTTAAAACAATCAATAAAATCTAACTAACTAACTATCTTCACGCTGTATCCCTGACGGGGTAGTCAGAGAGGACAGATCGCCAGGCTTCGCGATCCATGCATACTTCTTTCGCTTCTTCAAGATTCATCAATAGCTTCCTACACGCACGTCTGTGTATCCGAGTACTTTTGACCTTTCCGTTTTTGAGCAATCTGCTCACGTGGTCTTCATATGTAAGTCTCGGCCTACCCTGACTTCTTCTACCCTCTACTTTCGCACAATATATATTCTTCGTCAATCGTTCCTCACTCATTCGTTGGACGTGTCCAAACCAACGGAGCACGCCCTTTTCCAGCTTAACGCTGACACTTTCATTCAAACCTGCCATATTGCGTATCACTTCGTTACGTATTCGGTCGGCCAAAGTAACGCCGCACTATTTTTGAAGTGATCGCATCTCCACAGCATTCAATTTACTTTCATGCATCTGCTGACATACCCAGGTTTCGCTACCGTAAAGCAAAGTTGGCACTAGCACTGCGTTATGAATCGCCAGTCGTGCTTCTTTAACGATGCTTTGTCGCTTTACTAATTGAGACAAAGCACCGTTAACTCTGTTTCCGGCAGCTACTCGCCGTTCTACATCCGAATCACATCTTCCATCAGCGCTAAACATACTCCCTAAATACACAATTTCATTCACTTGCTCTAGACGTTCCTGGTTTACCCTAATCTCGCATTTAGTTCTTACGTCATCTCTTTCAAATACTAGAACCTTAGTCTTACTTGCATTCAAGCGAAGACCCTTACTTTCACACTCCTCTTTAATATTAGTGACTAATGCCTGAAGGTCGGCTTCTAATGAGGCCATGAGCACTGCATCATCAGCGTACAGTAGACAGTTTAATTTAAAGTCATCCAAATTCACACCCATATCACAATCTTTCAACTTCTGCAGGCAACTGTCCAGATACACTATGAACAGCCAGGCGGACATGACGCAACCCTGTTTGACGCCTGTACAGATATCAAAAAGAGGTGGCACATCCCCCCCTACTCGCACGCAAGCCTTACAGTCTCTATAAAGCGACTGTATTGCCCGCAGTAGCGAGCCGTCCGCACCATATCCGGGCAGCAAATCCCACAAAGTTTCTCTCACAACGTTATCAAATGCTTTCTCCAGATCCACAAAAGCGCAGAAAACCTTCTGGCTAATAGCCCGAAAATTCTCCGCTATCATGCGGACAGAAAACACTTGATGGACGCAACCTCTTCCACGCCGGAATCCGCATTGAGCCTCCCATAAATACCTTTCAGACTTTTCTTGCATTCGTGCCGTTATAAACTTTGCATACACCGTACTAGCTAAGCTGACCAAGCTGATCGCCCTGTAGCTGGAGCAGTTTAGGCGCGAGCCTTTCCCTTTGTAAATAGGTACTACAACTGCTATTCGCCAGTCATCTGGGACCTCACCCGTCCGCCAGCACAAGTTGCATAACAGACATACTGTGTCCCAGACGCGCGACCCACCGTACTTGATCATCTCAGCAGTAACTCTGTCTTTTCCCGTAGCCTTACCACATTTCATAGTTCTTATCGCTTGTTCAATTTTTTTCATACTAATGACTCAATGACATCGGGATCCAGAGCATCGAAGTGAGCTCTACTTCCCGATGTGGCATCTCCGGCTTTTCTTGCATACATCTTTCCATAATATTCACTCCATCTCTGCAGGACGTCAGTTTGGTCTGTAAGGACATCATTGTTAACACTAAGCACTTTATTAATACTCCAGATTGCCGAACAACTCCGGGTCTTGCCTACCTCTTTCCAGAAGAGCTTGGCATTATCCCGGAAATTGGACGATAACCTTTCATCCGCTTTCATTCTGCACCTTTCACGAACTTCTTCTATCATTGCCTTCGTGTTAACTTTTTGCAGCTTAGATCTCTCTTTCATATTAAAATCATTCCGCGAGGCTAAGTAGTGTAACCATGCTTTCTTCTTCATTCGAACTGCTTCTTTCACTTCCTCATGCCACCATGCATCACGCTTATTACTACTGCCTCTTTTCGTTTCTCCACACACTTCCACAGCGGCATTTACCATACTATCCCTAAGGTTCTGCCATACACTTTCCACATTCTCACTACTAACATTGACGTCGCCAGGCTTTTCGGCTACCCTTTCTTTATATTTATCCCTAATGGATGCATCCTGCAACTTCCAGCTTTTGATGCTATAAGTCGGCTCAGGTTCAGGACACTCGGTACGATGACGCCAACCCGCGAACAGACCCCTAATCCTAGTTATGACTAGGTAGTGGTCTGATCCCAGCTCAGCGCCTCGATAAACCCTTGTGTCCATCACCTGTTTACGGAGCCGACTATCCATTAGGAACAGATCTATCATGCTTCTCTTTGACTTACTTACTTGAAGGAGATGTCCTCGTATACATATGAATTTGTTTGTGGTTGAACATTGTGTTCGCCACAAACAAATCCTTTTCCTTACAAAATGCCAGTATAAGCTTGCCAGCGTCATTCACCCTTTTATCCCCATACTTCCCGAGTACCGACTCAAAACCATCGCGAGCGGTACCCACCCATCCATTCAAGTCTCCACATACTATAAGTCTTTCATTTCGTTCTATCACATTTAGAGCTTCTCTCATACTCTCCCAGAAGTCCTCTAGCTCACTCGCGTTCGACGAAGATACTGGCGCGTAAGCAGCTAGCAGAAAAATCTTCGTCAAACCAAGTTTTAGACGGATCCAGAGGATTCTGGGACCTACCAGTTTGTACTCATACATACCGGAGGCCAATCGCGTGTACAACAAAGGTCCAACCCCCCGACTGCCATGCTCGCTCTCTGATACTCCAGACCATAGCGCGAGCACCCCACCCGGGAGCTCCAAGACTTCGCTGCCCTTGCGCTTGGTCTCTGTCAAGCACACTACATCTAACTTTCTCTCATTCATAACATCCATCAACTCATTTATCTTATCTGCCATTCCTTCCCTAACATTCCACGCAGCTACCCTGCACTCCGTCCTCCACTTCCCGCCGTGTCGGGCCGCGCGTGTAGGGTGGCGGTCCCCTACACCGCTCTGGCACACACTTTTCGCACCAGCGGAGACGAACTGGTGCGCGTCGCCTCGGGGGCACGCCCTAGCATTATTCGCCCTGGTGGCACTCGTGTCGGAGTAGAATTGCAGCCGTAGCTGGCAGGGATGGCGACGTGCATGCTTCTACTCTTCATCCCTATCAATAAAATCAATTTCTTTATAACGTGATTATTAGTTTCAACTCCATCTCCCGCTTTGCACTTCTTAACAAAAAGGCCCTACGTACTTACGTTCTATTTTGACCCCATTGACCCCCACGTTCTTTGACAACCTTTGACTAATTATATTAATTACCTTATACCTTAGACGAAGTACTAACTAATTACGGTGCAGCTTCCAAGATATTGTTATTACAATAATTATTATTATTATTCTCTTTATTCATAATTGTATCATGTAAAATATATTTTATAAAATTAAAACACAAAAAAGAACCTTACTACCACCAGATAAAAGACTTTTCAGTACATTTTTAGGCGGTTAAATAATCGCTCCCTCAATGTTTGTATTTTTGCATTGCAATGCCTGTGATATACGAAATATAGAAATATCTGATTTTTATGGAATCTGAAATTCAACACCTCAGACTCCACAATGTTGCCCTTTTTTACATGCATGACTGCGCATTTGTCAACACCAAATTCTATTCTAATAGAGCTACTGAAGGCTTTTGTCAACTTCATTAACTCTATAAGTTCTAAATCGGCGGTGGCAAACAGTTTAAGATCTTCCATGTAGAAAAGTTGGGATATAACTCGAACTTCTGTCTGTAACCGATAGCCTAGCCCTGGAGGACTCTTTATTGTAGTACTAAGAGGGTTCAGTGCTAGACAAAACCACAAAGGACTATCACCTTGAAATATACCCTGCTCAATCGGTAGACCGTTCGTTACAAGCTGACGACATCCTGCATAATAAAGGTTTGTTCTCCATTACCTCATTACCTCATACATGACTCCAAGAAAGTGCAAAGAGTTGCAACTATTTTGTATAGCTGCAACATCCTCAGAAGCCAGGTATGAGGCACAGGGTCAAGAGCCTTTCTAAAACCAATCCAATAAGTCGACAGATTCCGAAGATTACGGCGTAACTATTAGTTTATGGTCATGTCAAGGGTCAGCACGGGTGCCACTTCTACATTCATTTTTAGCCAAGGATATGAATAGTTTTTTATCTAAATGTAAAGTAATTATGATTCTCTAAATGGGTGTCAGAAGTTTATAGACTGTTGGTAAACATGTAATTGGTCTATAATTTTTATTGTTATAATTTTTAATTATTATTATTGTATTATAATCTTATAATATTATTATTTAAAGACATGAAACATTTTGTAAACAAGGATCAGCTGAAATGTTCCCATTCAAATCCAACATCTTGTATTTAATAATTTTAAAAAATTAGTACGAGTATTTCTCAGAAGATTTAACATAGAAGTATATATTTATTTTACACCATTGGAAAGTAGAGATTTCAACGAACAGAAAACATACTATATATAGGGGATGAAGAGTAGAAGGGGGATGAAGAGTAGAAGCGTGCACGTCGCCATCCCTGCCAGCTACGGCTGCAATTCTACTCCAACACGAGTGCCACCAGGGCGATTACTGCTAGGGCGTGCCCCCGAGGCGACGCGCACCAGTTCGTCCCCGCTGGTGCGAAAAGTGTGAGCCAGAGCGGCGTAGGGGACCGCCACCCTACACGCGCGGCCCGACACGGCGGGAAGTGGAGGATGGAGTGCAGGGTAGCTGCGTGGAATGTTAGGGGAGGAATGACAGATAAGATGAATGAGTTGATGGATGTTATGAATGAGAGAAAGTTAGATGCAGTGTGCTTGACAGAGACCAAGCGCAAGGGCAGCGAAGTCTTGGAGCTCCCGGGTGGGATGCTCGCGCTTTGGTCTGGAGTACCAGAGAGCGAGCATGGCAGTCGAGGGGGTTGGAATTTTGCTGTCCTCGCGATTGGCCTCCGGTATGTATGAGTACAAACTGATAGGTCCTAGAATCCTCTGGATCCGTGTAAAACTTGGTTTGACGAAGATTTTCCTGGTAGCTGCTTACGCGCCAGTATCTTCGTCGAACGCGAGTGAGCTAGAGGACTTCTGGGAGAGTATGAGAGAAGCTCTAAATGTGATAGAAGGAAATAAAAGACTTATAGTATGTGGAGACTTGAATGGATGGGTGGGTACCGCTCGCGATGGTTTTGAGTCGGTACTCGGGAAGTATGGGGATAAAAGGGTGAACGACGCTGGCAAGCTAATACTGGCATTTTGTAAGGAAAAGGATTTGTTTGTGGCGAACACAATGTTCAACCACAAACAAATTCATATGTATACGAGGAGATGTAAATCAAAGAGAAGCATGATAGATCTGTTCCTAATGGATAGTCGGTTCCGTAAATAGGTGATGGACACAAGGGTTTATCGAGGCGCTGAGCTGGGATCAGACCACTACCTAGTCATAACTAGGATTAGGGGTCTGTTCGCGGGTTGGCGTCATCGTACCGAGTGTCCTGAATCTGAGCCGACTTATAGCATCAAAAGCTGGAAGCTGCAGGATGCATCCATTAGGGATAAATATAATGAAAGGGTAGCCGAAAAGCTTGGCGATGTCAATGTAAGCAGTGAGAATGTGGAAAGTGTATGGCAGAACCTTAGGGATAGTATGATAAATGCCGCTGTGGAAGTGTGTGGAGAAACGAAAAGAGGCAGTAGTAATAAGCGTGATGCATGGTGGAATGAGGAAGTGAAAGAAGCAGTTCGAATGAAGAAGAAAGCATGGCTAGACTACTTAGCCTCGCGGAATGATTTTAATATGAAAGAGAGATACAAGCTGCAGAAAGTTAACACGAAGGCACTTATAGAAGAAGCTCGTGAAAGGTGCAGAATGAAAGCGGATGAAAGGTTGTCGTCCAATTTCCGGGATAATGCCAAGCTCTTCTGGAAAGAGGTAGGCAAGACCCGGAGTTGTTCGGCAATCTGCAGTATGAATAAAGTGCTTAGTGTTAACAATGACGTCCTAACAGACCAAAGTGACGTCCTGCAGAGATGGAGTGAATATTATGGAAAGATGTATGCAAGAAAAGACAGAGATGCCACATCGGGAAGGGGAGCTCACTTCGATGCTCCGGATCCCGATGTCATTGAAGTCATTAGTATGAAAGAAATAGAACAAGCGATAAGAAGTATGAAATGTGGTAAGGCTGCGGGAAAAGACAGAGTCACTGCTGAGATGATCAAGTACGGTGGGTCGCGTGTCTGGGACACAGTATGTCTGTTATGCAACTTGTGCTGGAGGACGGGTGAGGTCCCAGATGACTGGCGAGTAGCAGTTGTAGTACCTATTTACAAAGGGAAAGGCTCGCGCCTAAACTGCTCCAGCTACAGGGCGATCAGCTTGGTCAGCTTAGCTAGTAAGGTGTATGCAAAGGTTATAACGGCACGAATGCAAGAAAAGTCTGAAAGGTATTTATGGGAGGCTCAATGCGGATTCCGATGTGGAAGAGGTTGCATGGATCAAGTGTTTTCTCTCCGCATGATCGCGGAAAAGTTTCTGGCTCTTAGCCAGAAGGTTTTCTGCGCTTTTGTGTATCTAGAGAAAGCATTTGATAACGTTGTGAGAGAAACGCTGTGGGACTTGCTGCCAGGATATGGTGTGGACGGCTCGCTACTGCGGGCAATACAGTCGCTTTATAGGGACTGTAAGGCTTGCGTGCGAGTAGGGGGGGATGTGTCACCTCTTTTTGATGTCTGTACAGGCGTCAAACAGGGATGTGTCATGTCCACCTGGCTGTTCATAGTGTATCTGGACAGTTGCCTGCAGAAGTTGAAAGATTTTAATATGGGTGTGAATTTGGGTGACTTTACAGTAAACTGTCTGCTGTACGCTGATGATGCGGTGCTCATGGCCTCATCAGAAGCCGACCTTCAGGCATTAGTCACTAATATGGAAGAGGGGTGTGAAAGTAAGGGTCTCCGCTTGAATGCAAGTAAAACTAAGGTTCTAGTATTTGAAAGAGGTGACGTAAGAACTAAATGCGAGATTAGGGTAAACCAGGAACGTCTAGAGCAAGTGAATGAAATTGTGTATTTAGGAAGTATGTTTAGCGCGGATGGAAGATGTGATTCGGATGTGGAACGGCGAGTAGCTGCCGGAAACAAAGTTAACGGTGCTTTGTCCCAGTTAGTAAAGCGACAAAGCATCGTAAAAGAAGCACGACTGGCGATTCATAACGCAGTGCTAGTGCCAACTTTGCTTTACGGTAGTGAAACCTGGGTATGTCAGCAGATGCATGAAAGTAAATTGAATGCTGTGGAGATGCGATCACTTCGAAAGTTGTGCGGCGTTACCTTGGCTGGCCGAATACGTAACGAAGTGATACGCAATTTGGCAGGTTTGAATGAAAGTGTCAGCGTTAAGCTGGAAAAGGGCGTGCTCCGTTGGTTTGGACACGTCCAACGAATGAGTGAGGAACGATTGACGAAGAATATATATTGTTCAAAAGTAGAGGGTAGAAGGAGTCAGGGTAGGCCGAGACTTACATATGAAGACCACGTGAGCAGATTGCTCAAAAACGGAAAGGTCAAAAGTACTCGGATACCCAGACGTGTGTGTATGAAGCGATTGATGAATCTCGAAGAAGCGAAAGAAGTATGCATGGATCGCGAAGCCTGGCGATCTGTCCTCTCTGACTACCCCGTCAGGGAAACAGCGTGAAGATAGTTAGTTTAGTTAGTTAGAAAACATACCAATTTTTTGAAAAAAGCTGATACGATATGATTTTGACTGGAGAATTTTCGATTGAAAATTTGGGTGCTTTTTCGATACTAAGTCAAATTTAAGGTGATAAAATTATTATTTCAATTCAAATAAATCGCAGTGTATTTAGGACATAAAAAGGAAAAGTTCCACCAAATTTAATCCAAAAATTTTTTTTTTAATTTTAATATAAATTTATAAAGCTTTTTACTACCTACAACTATGGCATTTGACTTTTTTCCATAGGAATTGTAGTTTTTATAATAATAAAAATAATGCTTTAGATATATTTAAAAATTTAATTTGTATGTCTGTATTGTAAATAAAGAGAATAATAAAAATAAAAAAAAACTTGAGAGGTGTCAAGGGACACCCGGATGGAACGAAGTTCCCTTCGATTAATTAGTGAAGGAATTGTAATAAAATTTTTTTTTTTTTTTTTTATAAAATAAATAATAATTTAATTAATTAATTATTAATTAATTTAATTATTTATATATAAAAAAAACAAATATAATTAAAAAAAAATATTTTTTTTTATTATTTATTATTATTTTATTATATATTACAAAAAACCTGTATACACTCAATAAAAATAATCGTCGCGACACCACACTGTTCAATGCGAAATAGAAATGAAAAAAAAATATAACATAAAAAAAGCAAAAAGCAAAAAGTGTCGTGACAACTTTTCGTAAGAATGTAAAAAGATGATGTTAATGTATTAATAAATAATTAATAAAAATATAAAATAAAAAGGCAAATAGCAAAAAGTGTCGTGACAACTTTTCGTAAGAATTTTTTCCGTCTAGCCCCCTTTCACAACGCGCGATAAGGAACTTCGTTCCTATATCATTTATTCAAGCAACTGGGACTCTTTTCTAACTTTTAAACTATCGCGTTGCATACTATCAGTATATTTGTTAATAACGGGGCTAAACGCGGTTATTCCACATACCTTTGGTGCCTGACGTTTCGACCATGTTGCACCGGCCGTGGTCACAGGCTGACTGGCTCAGCGGCGCACGCCCTCCGTCGTCGAGTACGCGTGGTAGAAGTTTCTCCATCCACCCGCACATCTTCGTTATTCTTGATGTTACTTTTTCTCCACGTACCGTCACACACTACACTCACGGTGTCCCTATTCTGTAAGCTAACCGACGCGCGCCTATTCTGATGTTTACCCGACTGTGCACAAAAGCGAGATTTTATGTTACTAATCACTGGATTCCACGCTCCTGATAATTTAAACCCCTCTTCCCGATTGAATGTTTCATGTTTTTTAATCTCAATCGCTTCACGTACAACTCTTGCATAATAGTGCCGTTCAGTAGAGAGGACTTGCGTGTGATGAAATTCAATCCAATGCTTAGTGCCTGCTTCAAGTAAATGTTCTGCGATCGCGGATTTACTAGTGTTGCAACACCTGGGGTTTGTAACGGAACCAAAGGATGTAGTTCCGTTACAAACCCCAGGTGTTTATAAGGTGGATTGCAGCTGCGGTAGTTCGTATATAGGCCAAACGAAGCGTACTATAGCTGAAAGGGTCAAGGAACATATCGCAGCTGTAAAGAAATGCAACACTAGTAAATCCGCGATCGCAGAACATTTACTTGAAGCAGGCACTAATCATTGGATTGAATTTCATCACACGCAAGTCCTCTCTACTGAACGGCACTATTATGCAAGAGTTGTACGTGAAGCGATTGAGATTAAAAAACATGAAACATTCAATCGGGAAGAGGGGTTTAAATTATCAGGAGCGTGGAATCCAGTGATTAGTAACATAAAATCTCGCTTTTGTGCACAGTCGGGTAAACATCAGAATAGGCGCGCGTCGGTTAGCTTACAGAATAGGGACACCGTGAGTGTAGTGTGTGACGGTACGTGGAGAAAAAGTAACATCAAGAATAACGAAGATGTGCGGGTGGATGGAGAAACTTCTACCACGCGTACTCGACGACGGAGGGCGTGCGCCGCTGAGCCAGTCAGCCTGGGACTCTTTTGTTAGTAATACTTAAAAAATAAGTTTCTCCGGATCTCGAAATCAAAATCATTTTTTCCCTTAAATCTCACGAAACTACCCTTCCCGACCTCAGTTCGCTCGTAAATAATTTTTCCTTTAATTTTTATGATGTTCTCTTCCTATTCCGATGAGTTTCATTGGGTTACATTCCACTATTTTTTTTTCACTTATGACTCTGATATGGATAGAGGCTTTTACATTTTTCATGAGCATCAAGACTAAAAAGCTGCTTGTACTTATAGGCTGTATGAACTGATTTTCTTTGCCTGCCCAATATGGGCGAACACAAATAACATTAAGCAACAAATAACAATATTATTGTTTTGTTCTTTGGCTGGCTAGGAATTGTGTATTTTGTAAAAGTTGTAACTATGAGTGAAGCTATAGTTATTAATAATTAATTTTAAACACAACGTAGCATAACATCTGTTGTTACAGTAAAATGTCTGATAAACTCATAGACGGCTGCGAGAGCCCGGAAAGCTCTGGCAGCATATTATACTCTTTGTCTGGCAGGGTAAGTGAAAATGAAATCTCCGCAGTCCTACATCCAAAAATACTATCATTTTACTCTTACCGATTGGTGACTGACAACACGCATATCACAGCTTATCCTTTTTCGAAACCCAAGTGTTGTCTAATCAAGCCTAAAATTAAACTGAGTAGGTCCCTGCAAGATCTTCTGATCCCATGGCAACCTTACTTACAAATTGGTTAATGGTTTAAAAAAGGAAGCATATAGGAATGCCCTTGGATGGATTTGTTTTTTGGCAAAGATTATTGACATACTTTTTTATCCTGGAAGCAATCAAAATTTCACACAGGCAGAGCGAGGGTCACCCTTTTTATTATTTTAGGGTCACCCTTTAAACAACCATTATAAGTGGAACCTCACAGAGTAGCACACTGGTCCACACTATCAAAGGCTTGTTGAAACAGAGATGATAGAATTCACTCTTGAACAATTTTCTTATGGCTTTATGGGTTCCATGGTGGCTCTTCTTGTCGAAATTCGACCTATGGTTGGGGATTTCAGATCTTTTTAAATAGCTTAAATATAGAGCTGAAAGGCTGGGTGGAAATATCCAGATGGAAATTTGTAATTTTGGTTTAAAGTGTTTAAACTAACTCCCAATAAAAATATTTTATTTTCAGGCATCACAAGCATATAGTGTGTTAGTATAACAAATAGCTTAACCTATATTAGTAGTAACAAACAGATTTACAATTTACAACAATAACGATAGATTAATCATATAGATTTATTAAATAACATACATACATACATACATACATATTGTCACGCCTATATCCCCAAGGGGGTAGGCAGAGGCATATTAAACGCCCACGTTTCTCTGTATGCACTTTCATCCCACATAACAGGTGGTGAGCCCATTGCCGTGTTGAAATGGCCAGGCGCAGGCTGTATCGACCTGCTGTTGAAATGTTTTTATTTTAGCCGCCCATAAGGCCTTCAACTTGGCTTAACAACTGCCATTTTAGCAACCGGGACCAACGGCTTAACGTGCCTTCCGAAGCACGGAACTGGGGTGGGTCTAAAGGGCAGAATTAATTTGATAAAATAAAATGTGTCTATTTTAGATTTGGAAGAAATTTTGAACCCGTTGCCTTTTTAGTAAGGTGTTACAAAAAGGCTAAAAGGTCTTATGTGCTAGACACTAATTAGCACAACCAATTAAAGTCCTGGTAGTCTCGGACTTTAATTGGTCATCTTTATTAAATAAATTGGCAGATTTATCAAGCCCTACTTCTGACATGTACCTTAATAAGTCTATCCATTGTATGTGTGTGTGTTTATATGGTTTGGTTCCTGTTATGTTTAAATATTTAGGTATCAGGTGCTTGGATGGGTGTATGGGGCGCTGGACTGGGTGTACACATATAGTAATAGTAGTAGTACTGGAAAGAAAATGACTACAGGCCTAAATCCACCTCTGTACAAATTAGTGCATAATGTTTTTAAATAAATAAGTAAAACTTTAACAAAAAAAAGTAATGTTTCATTATTGCCAATGAGTTCAAAGCCGGGGCTATGGTATTGCATTAAGTGAAAGTTTGCATTATTTCTCTAGGTGTCATTGTTACTAGGGGAAGATCAAGTTGAAGGTTTTGGTTAGGAAATCTACCCCTACCATGTGTCACATTAAGGAGGAGGATCAGGGAGCTACAAAATACCATGCCTAGAGTGGTGCTTAAGTTTTTCAAGAAAGTCAATACCCTTAGGGAATTTCGTGTTTTTATTCAATTTATATTTACAGACCTATATGGTCATATTCTGTATACTAAAACTCTATGCTATTTGATAATGTAGATCTCTATCTACTTAGTTAGCACCAATTCCTGCCCACCTACCTATGAAGTGCAGGCCCAGGGTAGTTCATTACATTGCACCTTTGTTATTTTATGACCAATATTTATTTGTAGGTTTCAAGACCAACACTGGCTCAGGTGAAAGCAGTAATATCATTTATGGAGAAACATCCTGACTTAGCACATCGAAAACTTAGAGCTGGCATGGGTCATGCCAAATTTAAAAAGTTATGGATAGAAATCTCCAATGTTGCAAACTCAATGGATGGTGCAATAAAATCTACTAAAGGCTGGATAAAGGTATATACCGGTTTTTTCTTTCAAGTTATGCTTTGTATACTGATGAATTCATCATACATATGACATACAGTAATAAAAAAAATATTTTTTTTTCTACAATTATCACAGTTTTGGTCAGATAAAAGACGTTGCATAGTCATCAAGAAAAAAAAAATAGAACAAGGAAAACTGAGGGGGTCATTGACTGCACTGGAAGAAAAGATTTTAGATTTATGTGATGATAAGCCTATGACTACCACTAGTGAGTAATAGATGTAACTTCCAATATATTATCCTGCCTTCACTTTATGTGAAGTATCTGCTAGAGTCATTGGGACAGACACTTATTATCTAAATGAGTTGTATACTGTCAGCGTTAATGATGAATGTAGCAGATAAGGGATGCCTCCAGCCAGTGGACCATCCAACCGAAATTGAAAGTGATTATTTTCTCTGGCAAATCGTAAAGTTGACTGAGGGGTATTACTTCCATGTAAATATAGTATGTCTCTACCAATTTAGATTTTGGCTGCCCGTACTTTAGCATCCCGAATATACTTGTATACTTTTAACCTAGGTACCTATTACTTATGTGGGTCCAAAATATTTTTTATAAAAATAAATTACACACAGGAAGGAAGAAAGTAGTAAAAGAAGAATCATGCAATGGTGATGATAATGATTCCTTTGATGAAGAACTCTCAAATGACTACAGTCCAATGGAAAATAGCAGAATGAACTCGTCAGAAGCAGATGAGCGGCAGTTGAATATGATAGAGAAATTGGTTTGTGTTTTTTTTACGTCATTTCTTTTTTATATGACTGTTGAAGAGTGGCTGTTGCTTGAGCGACGCAAGCAGGAGCTGCGTTTAGTCACTAAACTATAGTAGTAATGCAGAGTCTTCTCTCTTCATCTCAATGTATCTAAATAAATCAGACCTTAGACTTCAAATCTAGGTAGGGTTTAACTTCCCGATTGCTTCCCTAAGCTCCAAATCTACCTGAACTTGGAGCTTAGGGAACTTTTTTTGGAGCAGCTATGGTGTGACTTTTGATTTTCGACATTGTTGGGAATGACTGCCTTGTTCGTTAGTCAGCAGATGCATCGCTAGCAAGTGAGGTCGCTTGGGCCCCACAGGTTATGGTCCCCACCATAGGCCCAAGCAAACTCACGCTTTAGAACTTGGGGTCAGTTGGATGAACACTGCTCCATTGGTATGGTCATGTTATGTGGCGACCACCCGGCTAAATAATTGTTAGGTTTTCGACTTTACCGCTATATTGATATGTTGCAAAGAGCCTGCCTCAATCCACTGAGTCTAGAACACTATCCGTTGTTAGTATACCCTTTATCATTGATAACTGAGTAATAATTCCTTTCGTAGTGTCTATTCATGGTATTGCAGGCAGTGATTTGCTTATCAAGTTAGCGTTTAATATTCTTTCACTCAAGTACCCATGTCTTTGCATACAGCGAACCACCCTCTTGTCTGTTACAGGCTTTGGCAATAGATCTCAGATTATGATGTCAACTTGCTCCTTTCAACGGTGTCTGTTTTTGTTGTGAAATGTTCTATTAGACGCGCACGGAACCCCTCTAACACCTTGTTCTGTAAACGATCACTGTGTTTCAGCAACTTTCGCTATGGCTGGTCCTCGGATAGGCAACCACTTTGTGGCATTTCTAATGAAGAATGTTTCTGTGTTTCGGAAGGTACGTTAAAGTGTTGGTCCCGGTTGCCAGTAATTTAGGCTTGAAGCAAGTTTAGGCTTGAAAATTTTCAACATCAGATCGCCACAACCTGGGCCTGTCCATTTCATTGAAATTTTCATTGAAAATGTATACCCCCTAGGGGATAAAGGCGTGATTATAAGTATGTATGTTTCTACTTAATGTATCTTTATTATTCAAGAAGTCCATATTGCACATCCTTAGACTTACTTTCCTTTTTTTTTTGCTATAGAAGATACTTTTGTGTTGGTTCATAGGTTGCCGTTATGGATCAACAGTCAGCAGCACTCTCTGCAGTTGCGGAAGCGAGTGTTACTTCTTCGAAAGCTCTAGAAAAGATAGCAGATGCGTCATATATACAAGTAAATATTTTCTTTAAAATAGTATGCAGTAGTTTGCAATGTCATATTTTTATTTACTTTAGATTCTTGATACTACTACAATAGGCAGGAAAGTGGGCAGGAGACCGTACAGCAACATAGTTAAGGATTCGGTAGGTCCCATCAAGTAGGACCATCCCATCCTGACTCAATATGGTAAGCCTCTATCACTAGGGCCCGAAGTCTACTATTTCAATAGTGTATCTATAGAGTGTCAATGGACTGACAATGGCGCAGTTTTGCACTTTTCGTAGTCCGCTAACTATTTAAGACCAATGGCTTCTCGCTGACTTGTCATTATCCTGCCACTCAAACAAATCTGTGTTCTACTAATCAATGACGTCTCGGTGTCTTTCCAATAGTTTGTCAAACGGTAGTCTACTGATTATTTGACATTAGTTTCAATTACCTCACGATAGCTTCGGTATGATTATTTGTCATTATGCCGCCATTGAACCACCATCAAGCAGACACTGCTATTATACGAGTTGTTGATTGAATATTTATCTCATATTTAGTTAATAATTAGTTAAAAAGGAAAAATATTACCTACACTTATTAATGTTAGGCAAAGATAATCGACGAAAATGCGAGAAAATAATGTTTCAGTGGTGCTAATTCTGTTGTTGACATCATTAAACTAAATTTCTCTAAAATTTTCAAATTTTTGTTAAGAGATTGCCAAATGCTATTCTGTTATTAAGTCGAACTAAAGTTGGTGATATCATAAATAGCACTTAATTTGTATCTGATGTCAATAAAATTAATTTTATGTGATAAAATTGAACAAGACGTGAAAAATGTAAATAGTCAGTCGAATGTAAATACATGCCGACAAACTTGATGATTGAACTGCCTATGTACATTTTTCACGTTAGAACGTTTTAAAAGCTTTCACTTTTCAAACGGTTACTAAAATTAATAAAAGACCCACTAAAATTAGTCTTTTCACTAAAATTTGACGTCACCTATTAAGGTGACGTCTAATTGTAGTGAAAATTTCAAAATATTGTGTGACGTTAAATTTGTATCTGCATCACTAAAATTCATTTGAAGTGATAAAATTGTACATATGTACATCTTTCACTTTTTGTTGAATTTTATCACATAAAATGAATATTAGTGATGTCAGATACAAATTTAACGTCACACAAAATTTAGACGAATTTAGACGAAAAGTCTAAGTTTAGTGGGACGTTTATTAATTTTCCAGCAGACCAACGCATGAGATGATGCAAGTGCGGCTATAAGGTTAGGGGTAAGATAGTGGTCACTTCCAATGATGCCTAACTAGCTAAACTAAAGCTGCTCCTGTACCCAAAATAAGTAAACACCAGTTTTAGGAATCCACTTAGAACGCAAGTCCCTGGAAATATGTTAAGATGAAGATATGTCACAAATATATCTGTGCTGAAGTGGGCTATGAGCTGATTCTGATGCATGAAGTATCTAAATATTTGTATAAAACACCCCAACCTAGCCTTTGGCCATACCTAGAGGTAAGGGTATTGTCTGGTTTTAGTCAATAGGAGTTGGGCATAGCATTCATATAACTCATGAATGGTTTCACAAGTTACAAAAATGCTTTGTTCACATGTCTCACAACATAGCCCTTGCACTGGTTTTTGACCCATTAGAGTTTGGAGACCCTGCTGCATTAAATAACAGGAATATATCAGACATAAGCTGAAATACAAGAGAAGTGTAAAGTTAAGTTCTAACTTGACTGCTTCTGTAGCGCGGAGGGAGTGTATCCGACTGCTACGCAAGAGGTCCCGGATTACAATTTACGTTATGGAATTTCATTTTTGTTTTAGGTACAAGTTAAATAAATAATAAAAAATATTGTGGGGCACTTTTCACACAGCGCCATCTAGCCCAAAGTAAGCTAATATTAGGATCTAGATAACTGATAAACATACTTTTATATTTCTAAATACATACATATTATACATAGGAAACGCCCAAACTCCGAAACACACATTTGTGGATCACACAAATATTTGTTCCGACCCGGGACCACTTGCGTAGCAGTCGGATACACTCCCTCCGCGCCACAGAGGCAGTCAAGTTAGAACTTAACTTTACACTTCTCTTGTATTTCAGCTTATGTCTGATATATTCCTGTTATTTAATGCAGCAGGGTCTCCAAACTCTAATGGGTCAAAAACCAGTGCAAGGGCTATATTGTGAGACATGTGAACAAAGCATTTTTGTAACTTGTGAAACCATTCATGAGTTATATGAATGCTATGCCCAACTCCTATTGACTAAAACCAGACAATACCCTTCCCTCTAGGTATGTCCAAAGGCTAGGTTGGGGTGTTTTATATAAATATTTAGGTACCTCATCCATCAGAATCAGCTCATAGCCCACTTCAGCACAGATATATTTGTGACATATCTTCATCTTAACATATTTCCAGGGACTTGCGTTCTAAGTCGATTCCTAAAACTGGTGTTTACTTATTTTGAGTACAGGAGCAGCTTTAGTTTAGCTAGTTAGGCATCATTGGAAGTGACCACTATCTTACCCCCTAACCTTATAGCCGCACTTGCATCATCTCATGTGTTGATCTGCTGGTGCACCGCTAGCGGGTATCACTTAGGCCCTAGTAATATTGGCGGGGCCCTTTACACCCTACACACATACACATGTTTCATATGTGATCAAAGTTGGAAAGGTAACAAAAAAAATAGTCTATTAGAAATAAATGTTTATTAATACATGCAGCTCGTGGCCCCGCGGTCTCAGTGTTCTGTAAACGATCACTGAGTTACGCAACTTTCACTATGGCTGGTCCTCCGATGGGTGACCACTTTGTGGCATTTACATTTGCGAGCGTTTCCGTGCTTCGGAAGGCACGTTAAGCCGTTGGTCCCGGTTGCCAGTAAAATGGCAGTCGTTAAGCCTGGTTGAGGGCCTTATGGGCGGCTTGAAAAAATCAACAGCAGGTAGCCACAACCTGCGTCTGTCTATTTCAACACGGCAATGGGCTCACTACCTATTACGTGGGACAGGAATCCATACGGTGAAAAGTGGGCATACAATATGCCTCTGCCACCCCTTCGGGGATAAGGCGTGATGGATATTTAATTTTAATTTTAATACATAATTGAATAGTATTTATTACAAATATATTTAAATATTTTCTTAAAACTTAATCAGCTGTTCAATGGTGAACATGTATGTGAAAAAAGTTGATTTTCCTCATGGAAGGTCATGCCATGCAGCATGCGCTAGAGAACAAATTTTGGGCAGAGAGAACTAACTATCTTCACGCTGTATCCCTGTCGGGGTAGTCAGAGAGGACAGATTGCCAGGCTTTGCAATCCATGCATAATTCTTTTGCTTACTGCAGATTCATTAATTGCTTCATGCATGCCATATCCGAGTACTTTTTACTATTCCGTTTTTGAGGCACCATGAGCACATGGTCTTCATATGTAAGTCTCAGCCTACCCTGACTCTTTCTCTTCGTCAATCTTTAGTTGGACGTTTGGTGGGCAGAGAGAAATGTCTTAAAATGGACAATTGCTTCTAGTGCTAATTTGCCTGTTTTCTTATTAGTTTGGGTGTAAATCTGAAAGCAATACTATCCTGGCTCTTTGTCTCTGAAAGGAAAATACAATAATTTATTAAACAATATCAATTAAATATCTATGCCTAAGTATATACTGCCCATGACCGGGCCCATCCTTGTTAGGTTTAGCACTGGAGCCCTGAAGTCGGAAGTTTGGACGGCAAAGACAAAATTGCGGGGTTCTTCCATATCTATTAAGGAGTTTCTTACTAGGTCCCGGCAGTCTGTCTTCGTCAAGGCTAGACTTCATTTTGGAATGCGTTGTTGCTGGACGCAGGATGGTGTTGTGGTAGTCAGAACCCAGGATGGACGTCGTCACAAACTTTTGACCATGGATGAGCTCATAATTGTGATGGATAAGTATCCAAAGATGTCTGGCGTTGGAGTGAATATAAGCGGAAGCAAAAATACATAGCTGTTGGTAAACTCTTGTGGTGATACTGTCCGGTGTATTGTAAGTTTTGCTCTAAGTAAACTTTTCTGTTTTATTACACATATAAATAATCCTACGTCTCCAATTTATTAAGCTTTGTTTTAAGTAATTATGGCTTTATGAGCTCATAACACAAAATAATTTTCTTTTGTTTAGTCTTCTTCTTCTTCTTTTATTTTAATGGCCCCGTCGTTTACCGACGATTCTGCCAACGTCAAGGTGGAGAGTAGATTTAATAGATTGAGGTCTAGTTGCGAGACACTTGCTCGGTAATTTAGACGTTTTGTATTCTGAAAGAGGACGACACAAGTGTTAATCTTTGTTAGTACCCATACATGGATGAAATAAGGATATTACCACTGCCAGGATGTAAATATAGGGAACATGGTGCGATAGTTAGTGGAATGTTAAGACAGAAGGAAAGTGTGAGGGGGAGTAAAGGGGGCAAGGTTATAGTTTGATATTATTTAAGGAAATGAAATTGTAGAGGATTTTTATTAGAGGGGTGTTTACTTGAGTGAGTAGGTAGGTCAAATTAACGGGTCGGCAAATATCCTTTGGTAGGTCATATAACGGAGTTACTATTCTGGGGCATTAAAAAAAATGTGCTCAAGGGTACCTTCGTCCAGACCGCATTCGCATAGGGAATGATCCCGCACCCGAATTTTGGCCAAGAATACCGGGGTGCATACAAAACCGAGGCGCAGTCGAAAAATAACAGAGGTAGCGTTTTTATTTATCTTTTTGTGGCTGAAGAACCATGGTTTGAGGGGATAGTGGGTTGGATGGCTCCGTAAAATTTTCCAGTGATTAAACGAGTGGATTGCCACAAATCATCCCATGTTTTAATTAGTAATGGTTTAGCTAAGGTATGAAGGTCTCTAGGAAAGGTGTAGTTATATTTAGTGGAACCTGATTAAACAGCAACCTTTGCACAAGAGTCCACTGTTACATTACCTGATATGCCAACATGACTGGGAATCCTAACCTCAATACCAGACAGGTAACATCTGAGTAATGTTGCTTTTATTTTGAAAGTGATTGGGAAGTTGCTGCGTGATTTAAAAGGGTTTTTCAGTAGGTCTAATAAGCAACTCATGGAGTCAGAGAGGATGAGAACACTGTTTAATTTATGGGATTCTACATAGGATACTGCCTCTAAGAGGGCAATGGATTCACCGGTAAAGATTGAATTGAGGGAGGGACTTTTAAAATTAAGGATCATTCTAAATTTTGGTATCCAGACGGCTGATCCGACTGGGGAAGCTAATGATAATTTTGATGCATCAGTAAATATAGTTATCCATTCTGACCAGTCTTTGTCCAGGATATTAAGAGTTTTTTTATTAGCGTCTAGGCAATGTTTGCTTATTCCAAAGTCCAGAATTACTGTTGGTTTAAATAACAGGGCTTGGAAGTCTGTGTTGAAAAGTGGGTTAAGGAGGGACTGAGTAACAGGTGGAGGTTATTAAATTTCGCAAGAGAATTCGAAAGAAGAGGAAGAGGTTTATGCCGCCAGTATGTTGAGGTGGGAATTAGATGAAACAGCTGATTCAAAATAGGGAGAAGTGGGTGAGAGCTAAGTTGGATAATATTGAAAAGGAATCTATCAGCTAGGAATTGTCTTCGTAGGTGAAGAGGAGGTTCAGAACACTCTACTTGGAGTGAATTAATGGGGGAACATTTCATGGCACCCTTGGTTGGTGTAAAAGAAAAGCATTGTTAGAAGTTTTTGGCAGAAGGGGTGTGGCCTTTCTTCTCGAACCTTGCAACAAAATTGCTCTTATTACTCCAGACAGACATCGTAACACATTAACGCCTCTTTCACTCTTCTTTATGACGTGATTTAAGTGAGAGATCCCAGTTAGTCTGGAATCGAGGATTAAACCTAAAAATTTGACTTCAACATTTATTGGGATCAACTCATTTGCAACAGAGAGGGATATATCAGGTACCAAACGCTTGCGTGTAAAGATTACCGCAGAGCATTTGGGGACTTAGATGGAGAGGTTGTGGTCTAAAAGCCAATTATTGAGGTAATATAGGGCAGAGTTAAGACGGGAGGAGACATCGGAGAAGTAGGAAGAGGAACTGTACAGAGCAATGTCATCTGCATACTGAAGGATTTTGCAGAATGAATTGACTGTTAGGTCTAGGTCGGAAGTGTAGATGTTGTAGAGGAGTGGACTAAGTACTGATCCTTGGGGAAGGCCCTTCCATACGACATGAGGAGGGAGGAGGTTGTTTTGGTATCTAATGGAGATGGTACGACACATGAGCATATTGAATATGATATGTAACAGCCTCGCTGGGATACTCAGCTGGAGCATTTTCTGCCTGAGTAGAGGAAGATGGACATTATCACATGCTCATTGCGGGAAAAGGCCAGCCTAATTTTAGATGTTGAGATGCTGAGGCTATCCAGAGTGCCTGCTCCCTTTCTGAAACCATATTGGGTGTTGGCTAGCATCTGTCTAGATTCCAGAAACCACTCAAGTCTGTTTTTTTTAAGTATTTCCATAATTTTGGCTACGACTGAGGATAGGGCTATTGGACGGTATGAGGAGGATTTTTTCGGGTCTTTGCCGGGTTTAAGGATCGGGATTACTATTTGGTTTTTCCAGGATTCAGGGATGTCTCCAGAATAAAAAATTGAGTTTAGAATATTGAGAAGGAAAGTTTTACTAGTGATAGAAGATTTGCAGATAAAGGAATAAGGGATACCATCAATCCCAGGGAAGGAGTCATGAGAGACGATCGAGATCACAAGATAGTTCGGTAAAGGAAAAGGGGTTGTTCATGGCATCTTCAGAGGCATTTATATTGGGAGGGTTGAGTTGGGGGAAGCAGTCATGTTCAGGGACATAAGGAGAGGCTAGGTTAGAGAGGAAATCGGGGAGAAATGCATAAGGATCATTACTTGTAGCATCGGGTTCGACAAAACTCCGTCTAAAAGTCTTGATTCGTTTCCAAATGAGGGAAACTGGGGAAAAAGGATTCACAGAATTTCTGCCAACCTACTGTTTTCTTTTTTGAAAGTAGCCTCGAAGTACCAGCAGAAGTTTTCTTAAAGTTAATGTAGTCATCCATAGATAGGGAAGCTGCAAATTTATTTCCTTACGTCTCCTGACGCTCTCAGAGCATTCTGAATCTCACCAGGGGGCGGGGCGGGGGAGGAGTTAATAAACGAGAAGTTGTTTTTAGAGGAAAAGAGGAGTCAGCGGCAGATTTGACCGCTGAAATATAGAAGTCATATACGGAAATAGTGTTTTGAGAATGAACTGGTAAAGCAGCTAATTTTATGTCCAATTGGGTGGCATATTCCTCCCATTTAAAACCTAAACCTTTGTGAAAGAAAAGAAATTAATAATAAGTTAAATTAAATTAAAAATTAAATTTAGTTTCTACGAGGCGGTATCTTAGAAGGGGTTCAAATGATATGGGAGGGGAAATGGGTGATGGAGAGTGAAAGTAAGTGATATTGATAGGAAAGTGATCACTGCCATAACAGTTTGCAAGATGAGCCCACGAAAGAAGGAAAGTTAGAGAAAAAGAGAAAAGGGTGAGATCTGGAACACTATTATTTTCAGCTGGTGACACTCTGCGGGTTGCAGAGCCATCATTCAAAATACATAAATTCAGATCATCCATAACATCAAGTAGAGATAGAGCTACTGAGTCAATAAAATGGCATCCCCAAAGAGTGTTGTGGCAATTAAAATCACCTAAGACAATTATAGGATGTGGAAGTAAGGAAAGAATAGATTTTAGTTCAGTGATGATGCTAAGATTAGGGTGAGCAATATAGAGAGAAATAAAGGATATATTGTAGGCTTTAATGGCCACAATATTAAGACCAGGATTGTGAACGGGTAATTGAATTTGAGAGAAGGTTATACTTCTGTTAACTAACAGAGTACAACCGCCCCATCCAGTGTCATCTACTCTGTCATCCCGGAAACATGCAAAATTAGAAATTCTAAATATGTGTTCAGAGTCTGGTTCAATCCTAGATACATACACGGAAAATGGGCCATTATCTAAAGATGAATAAAACAGTTTGGAGTCAGAATCATAACCGGGTTTAATATAAATCGATTGAATGGATTCTGGTGGCGACCGAGTCTTTTTCCCTTCGGCATCCTTGGCCGGCTCAGAGTCTGCAGGTCTTTTTAAGCCTTTAAGTGGTTTGTCGGGAGGCAGATCACCCATCAGGGGGTTTGTCCACGCTCATTTCTTACGAAATGAGCGTGGTTTACTTTGGGTAACTAACCTATAGAGCTAATCCACCACCAAAACAAACACAAACACTTATTTTCAGGGCACAAATATCGTAAATATTAAAAAACTTAAAGATGACCACAATAACTCTCAACCAAGCGCAGGACGAGCAGTTATATCTCAAACTCAATGGATTCAGTAGGTACCTAATTCTCGGATAAACGCTCGACGATCGACGTACACCAGGCACTCGATCTGATACCTACCAACACAGGTTTCTTTTTGTTTACTTTGTTGTTAATCAACAAAGTAAACAAAAAGAAACCTGTGTTGGTAGGTATCAACTATCAACTGTTGTTGATAGTTTTCTGACAATACGTCAATGTCATTAGTGCCGACTAAAAATTAAAAATAAATTTTATGGCCTGGTTACCGAGTTATATGGAGCGTAGATTGTTGACACCAACCATACTGCTTATTTTATAAATTTTAATTTTTGTTTCTCATATTATTTCTGTTGTTCTGTTCTGAAATATATGTTTACAATCTATATAGCTGTGTTATTATAATTTGTGTGAGTGTTGGCTGCCGAGTGGTGCAGATTTTAAAGAACAAGGAAGGATACTGCATACTGGTAAATTAATTTTTATTTAATATTATTTTTATTATTTTATTTTATATTTTATTTATACTATATATTTTATACTTATATATTTATACTATATATTTGGGGATGAAGAGTAGAAGCGTGCACGTCGCCATCCCTGCCAGCTACAGCTGCAATTCTACTCTACTTTTGCTGGCCTATACGAGGAGATGTAAGTAAAAGAGAAGCATAATAGATCTATTCCTAATGGATAGTCGGCTCCGTAAACAGGTGATGGACACAAGGGTTTATCGAGGCGCTGAGCTGGCTCAACGCCTCGATAAACCCTTGTGTCAACGGTAGTGATCTGATCCCAGGATCAGACCACTACCTAGTCATAACTAGGATAAGGGGTCTGTTCGCGGGTTGGCGTCATCGTACCGAGTGTCCTGAACCTGAGCCGACTTATAGCATCAAAAGCTGGAAGCTGCAGGATGCATCCATTAGGGATAAATATAATGAAAGGGTAGCCGAAAAGCTTGGCGACGTCAATGTAAGCAGTGAAAATGTGGAAAGTGTATGGCAGAACCTTAGGGACAGTATGATAAATGCCGCTGTGGAAGTGTGTGGAGAAACGAAAAGAGGCAGTAGTAATAAGCGTGATGCATGGTGGAATGAGGAAGTGAAAGAAGCAGTTCGAATGAAGAAGAAAGCATGGCTGGACTACTTAGCCTCGCGAAATAATTTTAATATGAAAGAGAGATACAAGCTGCAGAAAGTTAACACGAAGGCACTGATAGAAGAAGCACGTGAAAGGTGCAGAATGAAAGCGGATGAAAGGTTGTCGTCCAATTTCCGGGATAATGCCAAGCTCTTCTGGAAAGAGGTAGGCAAGACCCGGAGTTGTTCGGCAATCTGCAGTATGAATAAAGTGCTTAGTGTTAACAATGACGTCCTAACAGACCAAAGTGACGTCCTGCAGAGATGGAGTGAATATTATGGAAAGATGTATGCAAGAAAAGACAGAGATGCCACATCGGGAAGTGGAGCTCACTTCGATGCTCCGGATCCCGATGTCATTGAACTCATTAGTATGAAAGAAATAGAACAAGCGATAAGAAGTACGAAATGTGGTAAGGCTACGGAAAAAGACAGAGTTACTGCTGAGATGATCAAGTACGGTGGGTCGCGTGTCTGGGACACACTATGTCTGTTATGCAACTTGTGCTGGCGGACGGGTGAGGTCCCAGATGACTGGCGAGTAGCAGTTGTAGTACCTATTTACAAAGGGAAAGGCTCGCGCCTAAACTGCTCCAGCTACAGGGCGATCAGCTTGGTCAGCTTAGCTAGTAAGGTGTATGCAAAGGTTATAACGGCACGAATGCAAGAAAAGTCTGGAAGGTATTTATGGGAGGCTCAATGCGGATTCCGACGTGGAAGAGGTTGCATGGATCAAGCATCTAGAGAAAGCATTTGATAACGTTGTGAGAGAAACGCTGTGGGACTTGCTGCCAGGATATGGTGTGGACGGCTCGCTACTGCGGGCAATACAGTCGCTTTATAGGGACTGTAAGGCTTGCGTGCGAGTAGGGGGGGGGGGGATGTGTCACCTCTTTTTGATGTCTGTACAGGCGTCAAACAGGGATGTGTCATGTCCGCCTGGCTGTTCATAGTGTATCTGGACAGTTGCCTGCAGAAGTTGAAAGATTTTAATATGGGTGTGAATTTGGGTGACTTTACAGTAAACTGTCTGCTGTACGCTGATGATGCGGTGCTCATGGCCTCATCAAAAGCCGACCTACAGGCATTAGTCACTAATATGAAAGAGGGGTGTGAAAGTAAGGGTCTCCGCTTGAATGCAAGTAAAACTAAGGTTCTAGTATTTGAAAGAGGTGACGTAAGAACTAAATGCGAGATTAGGGTAAACCAGGAACGTCTAGAGCAAGTGAATGAAATTGTGTATTTAGGAAGTATGTTTAGCGCGGATGGAAGATGTGATGCGGATGTAGAACGGCGAGTAGCTGCCGGAAACAAAGTTAACGGTGCTTTGTCCCAGTTAGTAAAGCGACAAAGCATCGTAAAAGAAGCACGACTGGCGATTCATAACGCAGTGCTAGTGCCAACTTTGCTTTACGGTAGTGAAACCTGGGTATGTCAGCAGATGCATGAAAGTAAATTGAATGCTGTGGAGATGCGATCACTTCGAAAATTGTGCGGCGTTATCTTGGCCGACCGAATACGTAACGAAGTGATACGCAATATGGCAGGTTTGAATGAAAGTGTCAGCGTTAAGCTGGAAAAGGGCGTGCTCCGTTGGTTTGGACACGTCCAACGAATGAGTGAGGAACGATTGACGAAGAATATATATTGTTCAAAAGTAGAGGGTAGAAGGAGTCAGGGAAGGCCGAGACTTACATATGAAGACCACGTGAGCAGATTGCTCAAAAACGGAAAGGTCAAAAGTACTCGGATACTCAGACGTGCGTGTATGAAGCGATTGATGAATCTCGAAGAAGCGAAAGAAGTATGCATGGATCGCGAAGCCTGGCGATCTGTCCTCTCTGACTACCCCGTCAGGGATACAGCGTGAAGATAGTTAGTTAGTTATATTTTATATATTTTGTTAATACGATCATGAGTTGCTCATCTGATAATGAGTCATTTCTTTCCGCCAATTCTTCGGAGGCTTTATCTGAAAACGATAGTTTTTGTTCCTTAACAAATACGCTGGGTGATGACTTTCGGACGTGTTTCGGTCGGGATTTGGGTCTGTCGTTTAATGTCTGTTAGGCACTATAGTGATATGTTAGAAACATTTGTTGATTCTCACGTACATGTCCTAATTTCTGAGAGTTTTCTCAAACCCAATCTTCCTTCCACTTCATATTCACTCCCTGGTTTCATTTTAATAAGGAATGACAGGACAGGCAAAGCGCGAGGTAGGGTCGCAATATATCTCCGCAGTGATTTTCCTTACAAAATTGTCGCCTCATCTCCTTCTCAGTCCTCTGCCAGAGCAGAATTTCTCTTTATCGAGGTGTGGGTAAGAGGCATTAAAGTTATTCTAAGCGTCGTTTATAGCCTTTATAGCCACCTCCTGTTGACTACTTCACTGATTTTGAATTGGTTTTAAAGTCCTTGGGGTCTGATTATGAGCATCACATCATCATGGGTGACTTTAATACGAATCTCCTCGTACGTGACTCACGAGCCTGCAAACTGCTTCACATAGTTGAGTCTGCTAGTCTTCATATTTTACCACTGCAGGCCACACATCACAATTTGGACACAGATGATACCTGGCTAGACTTAATGTTAACCTCCTCTCTTCCCTTACTCCTCTCTTCCCTTACTCCTTTCTCATGGGCAGTTTCTTGCTCCGGCTTTTTCCCGCCATGATCTCTTCTATGCTTCTTTTATCCTGAAACCACCAAAACCCAAGCCTAAAATACTGCACAGGCGTTGCTTTGGTCGTATGGACGTCGGTAAATTACGTCAAGTTGCTGCTTTGCTTGATTGAGGGTTCTTGACCAACGCTAACACTATTGACGAAAAGGTATGTTTGTTTAATGAGATCATTACTATTTTATATGACTCCCATGCTCCAATTAGGAGGATTAGAGTGAAGGGTCATCCTGCGCCATGGATCACGGAGGAGGTACGGATAGCCATGAAACGCAGAGATCGGGCTTTTTTAAAATTCAAATAACATAGATCTGAGGTTGACTGGAATTCTTACAAATCAGCCAGGAAACGGTGTAATCAAATGATACGCAACGCTAAACGCCGACATATCTTCGATAATATTTCTTCTTCGTCACCCTTTGAAGTCTGGAGGTTTCTTGGGACATTGGGTATCGGAAAGGTTAGGCATGTAGAGCTACCCAAGACTATTGGACTGCATGCTATTAATATTTATTTCTCTACCTCCCACACAATGGATGTCCAGACCATTAGTCAAACGATAGACTCTGTAGCCAAACTTAATAAATCCAATAATACACCCTTTGAATTTTCTCCGGTCACAGTGGATGAAATCAAAAAGATTATAATTTCATTAAAATCTAATGCTGTTGGCTGTGACAACATTAGTCGTCGCATGATCGTTACAATCTTAGATCAACTTTTGCCTATTATTTCACACCTTATTCATTACTCTTTGGATTCCTGTCAATTTCCTACTCTGTGGTGCAAAGCCTATATTCGGCCATTGCCTAAGGTTACTAATCCCTCCCTTCCTAACCACTTTCGTCCCATCTCAATTCTTCCTTTCCTCTCCAAGGTTTTAGAGGCATGCGTGCATAAACAACTGTTTACTTACCTGCAGAAAAATAGTATTTTAAGTCCTATGCAATCTGGTTTCAGGCGGGGACACAGCACTACTACTGCCTTGCTGAAAGTAACGGGTGATGTGAGAGACGGCATTGAGAATTCTTAGGTTACAGTGCTGGTTTTAGTAGATTTTACTAACGCCTTTAATTCCGTGAAACACGATATACTTTTGAATATACTCTCCCACCTTAAAGTTTCATCTGACGAGCTGAAATGGTTCTCTTCTTATCTTCGTGGTCGCCAGCAGTCTGTTTGTGTTGATGAAATCTCATCGATACGGTGCAACCTTGACGCTGGCGTTCCTCAAGGCGGTATACTCTCTCTCTCTCTGTTTTCATTGTTCATAAACTTCTTAACTCCTAATCTTCAGTGTGCGTATCATTTGTATGCTGATGATCTGCAGGTGTACAGTCAAGCTAGTGTGGACAACATTGCAGAGGCTGTTGACCCGGTAAACGCTGATTTAAGTGCGATATGTAGCTGGTGTGATAGGTTTGGCCTGTTAGTTAATCCTGATAAATGCCAGGGTATCGTAATAAGTAGTATTCGCATGACTAACAGATTAGCCGATGAAAACTTACCACCATTATTATTCAACCATAAAATCATTCTTGTGACTCTAAGTGTCAAAAACCTAGGTTTGCATCTCGACTCTACGCTTAGCTGGCGACCGCATGTCAGTCAGAAGGTCACGGGGATATTAAGGGCTCTTTACAGATTTAAAAACTTTTTGCCAGTAAAGACTAAGGTAACGCTTGTGCAGACTCTTATCTTTCCAATCATTGACTATGGTGATCTGTGCTATTTTGACCTGAATGCACATCTGCTCAATAAACTAGACCGAGTTCTCAATAATTGCATTCGATTCGTCTACAATCTTCGAAAGTTTGATCATGTATCAACTTTTCGATCTGAGTTGCGTTGGCTGTCGATACGTCAGCGACGTAAAATGCGTGCTGTGACAATGCTCTATACGCTTTTAAACTCTCCAAATACCCCTGCTTACTTATCTCCTTATTTCCAACTACTATGTTCAAATCATAATAAAAACCTTCGGTCTTCTCACAATCTTCTACTTCTCTGTCCCACTCATAACTCTAGTCTTGTTCACTCTTCTTTCTTTGTTCAATCTATTCTTCTATAGAATGCTCTTCCTCAGGAAATTAGAATGGCTCCGACCCGTGTAGTGTTTAAAAATAAAGTACGTAAACATTTCAGCAACTCTTAGATATTGTACCTATTTGCATTTATCTATTGTGTAAATTTATATGTATGGTATATAATTATATATTCTTTGTATAATATATAAGTAAATGTATAATTTTATCTAAACGTAGTATATATTAATTTATTTATATATAGGTATATTTATATATAAATATATATTTCTCATTAATTACCCAACTATTATTATTTTTCATTACCCCGGGCGTCGCGAGACGCAACTGGGACAGACGCTCGGATGATGATATATTTCTCATTAATTTGTTTAAATTAATTATTTCAGGAACCTATTATATTCGTGCTACTTAGCGTGCTTATCATTTGTATGCTGATGATTATTACCAAAAGTTACCCATAGGTAACTTTTGTGAAGCACCTACCTTGACTTCTCTGCAATGCCCTAAGGTTGACTGGTAGAGAATGCCTACGGCATTAAGTCCGCCTGTGTACAATATGTGCAGAAAGTTAAATAAATAAATAAAAAATAAATATTAATTAGTAATAATCTATACTATTATAAAATTTTATAAATACCTGTGACTACATTCCAAATAAATAAAAATAAATTATTGTAATCAACTCCTTAAGGGATTCTGAGTCTGAAACTGTAATTATTTTTCTTCGTGCCTGTTTGTTCATTTGTTCGGAGTTGGAGCAAAATTCAGCCAGTTGATCACATCTCTACTATTAGAGATTTTTCCAGCTTAAATACTGAGCTATGTTTCATTAAAATTGCTTCAGCAGAAGTAATGATACAGCTTGAACTATGTAGTACTAGATACGCTATATATTGGACAGGTCAAAGAATTTAGGTTTGTTAGTAAGACAACATTTTCCAATGCCTACTGGTTTTAAATTATGCACATGCTTGTTGCGAATTGCCTGCCTCATCCACAAGTCAGTAGGTACAGCACTTGCCGGTGGTATGTGCCCTAAAATGTTGACAAAACTTCACCTCAACACAAACATCAGAAGACAATTAAATAATTAGTATAGCCTAGTTCCCAGTAAAACAGTAAGTTAAGTCTCTTCTTAAACTTTTCAAAGCTATTGCTAGGCATATATTAAGGACAACTTAAGAAATATTTGCTTCATTGAGTTTCCACTTGTGTAAAGTCTATTATATTCTATATGATTCTACTAGAGTTATAGAGAATCTTTTAAAAATACTCACCTTTAGTCGAAAGCTAGGACGATTTAAATCGTCCTAGGTCAAAAGGTACCCAATACTTCGAACAAGTTTATTATAATGAATAGCTACTACTCTCAAACTAAACACTTCACAAAATTCTTCCATGGATAGAGAACATTTCAAGGCCAGGTCCACATTTGTCATTTATCTGAAAAAAGTAACAAACTTTGATTTATCAAGATTAAAAATTAACGATGAGATGTGCACAAAAGGTTTGTTTCTTAATACCTACTGTGTCATGTTAAAGTACGAGTAAAGTACTTACGAAAATTTGTCATTTTGCGCTCAAACGACATTTCTTGTAAAGTTGTATCTTTATTATTTATGAACTATTAATATATTATAATATGAATAAATGGTTTGTTTTACCGCGCCGAAGTTCTGAATTTATTTTAGGACTAATGTCAAACTCGTAACTTTTTTTTAGTGTAGCACAGGCACGCAGAAACAGCCTAAGATATCATTTATTTTTTTGTTTATTTATGCTTAATTTGTGTTGATTGCCTCATTTATATACTTAAATCATTAAATATGATAAGTCTTTATAAAATGAACAATTATTTGAATCAAAATTATAGGGAACGTAATGTATATTGATATTATAAGAAAATTAGGTATTAGATTTTCAAAAAATGGCAAATGACAGCGCCACTGTTGAGCCATTGTCATTCCATTACCACTCCATCGACATTTTGCTGCCACCGTGTTTTTACGTTAGTAGATTACCGATTTTTTCTCAATTTCAATGGCATGTCAATTGAGTGGCGATGGAATGACCATGGCTTGTTCTTTAACGTAAACTAGTAGACTTGAGGCCCAAGGGTGGTTCACAATGGATTTTGAAATGAAGGTTGGTTGAGCGGGCGAGATAAATAAATTCAAAATGAACTGTATCTGCGGGGAAAGACTAAAATGAAATTTACACGCGATTGTCGACGGGAAAAGTAATGGAAAAACAGGAGTAGGCACACTACCTTGCTGCTTGCTGCGAGATGCTGAGGTGGAGGCTGCCGGTGGCGTCCCTGGACTTGAATTCCTGGTTTCCTTGCACGAAAACACTATTTATCCATGGAAAATACAATTATTGCGATAGTTGGTGCGGGATTATTGCGAAAGGTTTTATGCGGGCGCGCGCGCGGTGTTGTAGGAACAGACTGCTCGCCCTCAAACGTGGCCGCCGACCGTGAAGCTAGCGGCGCGAGCGACAGGTACTTGCGCGCGTAATACAGCTGTCTCGCTCCTCTTTTATGCGAGACAAGGTAGGTGCGAAAGAGAAATGGAATTAAGGGAAGCGGGGGGAGCATCGACAAATAATTAATTAAAAACAATGTAGATCGGCGATGCAACATAGAAAAATATAACGCGGCTAATCTTTTATCATATACCGGCGCAACCATTTCCCCCCGGCTTGAAGGGTTACCTTCAAAAAAGGAACAACTGACTATACAGTTGCCACTAAGCTTTAGCTGCTAAATAAACAAAATGCTATCGAACTAAACTAAACTAAACTAAACCTAATCGAACAAACTAAATTTGTTATTGAAATTACTGTTGATTAGGCAAAGGACAAAGACGAATAACTGGTCGCAAGTACGAACCAGTTGCGGTTTTAACGCGAACTATACGGGTGATCCCATTTGACCCAGGGAAATCTTCTTCTACTACCCCAAGAGGCCAATGTAATGGAGGCATATTTTCAGTTAAAATAACTACGACAGTACCGACAGTAACAGGGTTCGATGGAGTATTCCATTTCTGACGTGACTGTAGCGTATGCAAATAGTCTGTCCTCCAATGCTTCCAAAACGATTGAACGAGTTTATCCAATAATGCATGACGCGAGAGGAGATGAAGTCGATTTTCCTCTATTTCAAAAGCGGGTAAGTATTTTAACGGTGTAACGTTCAAAAAGTGCGCTGGAGTCAGTGCAAGCGGCTCCGAGGGATCACTAGACAAGGTTCTACAAAGAGGACGCGTATTCATTACGGCCTCGACTTGAGTGAGCACGGTGCTCAGCTCTTCAAACGTGAGTATTTGTTCACCTATAACGCGAAACAGGTTAAGGTTAAGCTTTTAATATTAGCCTCCCAGTCGCCACCTAAGTGGCTTGCGGCGGGCGTATTGAACGACCACTCAGTGCGGTTTTCAGCCAAGACGTAGGCAAATTCCGTGTTAAAGTGTTTAGAGCGCAAAAAATTATGTAGTTCGGAAAGGTTACGACGAGCTCCGACGTAATTCGTACCGTTGTCCGAATACATTCGACATACGGAACCCCGACGCGACAAAAATCTTTTAAATGCAGCCATGAAGCATGGCGTGCTCAAATCACCAGCTAACTCTATATGGACGGCGCGAGTCATCATACAAACAAAAAGACAAACATAAGCTTTCGTAGAGCGTATACCACCGCGACGAGCGTAGACCACGAGAAACTGTTACCCTGAAGGGGCCAGCGTAATCGGTACCCGTGTGTACGAACGGTTTAGCAGCCTGAACAACACGACAAGGACGATGATCGGCCATTTCGGGTGCGATTGACTTCGGGCGAAGTTTGAAACACGGAATACATCTATGAACTATCGAACGAATCAAATTGCGTGCGGAGAGAATCCAGTATTTCTGGCGCAGAATTGACATTAATAAATCTGGACCAGCGTGACAATTCACCCTATGGTGATATTCAACTAAAAGATCAACGATATGATCCTTGCTCGGGAGAATTATGGGATACATTTGATCGTACTCTAATGCGGACTGGCTCAAACGACCACCAACTCGAATGAGGCCATCCTTCAAAAAGGTTTCAAATGCTGAAAAGCGCGACTACAAGGCTTATTCAATTCCAAATTTCTAATTTCAGACGAAAAATAAAATCTCTGAAGTTCACGAAGCACGATTAACTCAGCCTTGTTTAAGTTAAAGGCGGTAACATGCTCGCGACGAGGAAGGATTTTCAAAAATCGACAAATAAAAACAACACTACGTAAAAGAATCGACCACGATGAAACACGGCTAGCCAACTCTAAGATAGGCGATTTTTCGTGCGGTGCGGTAGCAACTAAAGAGGTTCTCCTTTCCTTTGGCGGCGTGGACACAGTAGCGGGGTTGAAAGGACTAACAGGCCATTCATCAAGTGGGGCTTGGCACCTGGAAGAGCCATGTAACCACAACGGATGATCCAAAATCTGTGCAGGTGTTAACCTACGAGACTAACAATCGGCAGGGTTGTCCGTACCTGAGACGTGATAAAAGTTTTGCGGCGCCAATTCCGACTGAATTTTGGCCACCCTTTTTGAGACAAATGTATCCCAACGATGGGGCGAAGAATGTGTCCAACACAAGCGCGACGGTTGAGTCCAAGAATGCGAAAGTTCTATCTATATTAATCCGTTGAAATCGGCGATCTGATTCGCGAACACCAATACAAAGAACCATTTGTCTAATGTCGGCTGAAAGCGCGACAGCGAACAAACGAAAGTTAACTATAATTTCGAACAAATTACCTTGGAGATTTTGACCACTGTGCAAAATATCGTTTACCGAAACATTCGAACTAGTTTTGGCGCTGCCATCTAAAACAACGCGCAACTTGGTGGTTAGTTTATCCTCGCGGACAACTCCATGGTGCGGTATGGTATACGAAGGAGCGTGCTTCGTCTCTTCGGTTTCGGGAGGCGCGGGTGAAATGAAACCTTTATCCAAATATTCTATTATTACGCTATCGTAAGCCTCCTTCAACTTTGGAGATGTCTGCATTTTCCGTTCTAAACAAAAGAAGCGTTTTTCGGCTGACTGAAACGAATCTCCAAGCGAATTAACATCACCCTTAAAGGGGAGTGCGACAATATAACGACCATCACTATCGCGAGTAGTCGTGCGACTATAAAACTCTTCACAAAGTTTATCATCCGGGCTGACAATAGGACGGACGTTCACCTCTTCTATCTCCCAGAATTTACGGACAGCGGAGTCCAGCGGCTCGACGGTGCAACAATATGACACTGTCGAGTTACAATCAAAATAAGCGGGTGCGGAACCAACAATAACAAACCCAAGAACCGTCTCTAAGGCGAGCGGCGCGGGGGGCGATGCGTGACCTTGAACCTGATGCTGCGACAGGAGGTGCGGGAAAATCGAAGCACCAACTAACAAATCAATATCTCCTGGAACGGCGTAAGTTTCACCGGCCAACGGCAAATCTCTAAAATTAGTCAATAATGAGGTATTGACTGCGACAGTCGGTAAAAGTTTGGTAACCTTATCGACGACTAGCGAACCCATCGAAAAACTAACATTAAAATCAAAACGCGAGTGGAATTTAATCCCTACAGAACCTTGAACGGCTTTAGTGGAACCCCCAATACCTTTCACAACACACAGGCGGGGCGGTTATTTATATGCAAACCAAGACGACTACAACAATTTTTACTAATAAAGTTACTTTGAGAAGCACTATCTAAAAGTGCGCGAACACTATGTACCTACCATGCGAATCGTAAACAACAACTCGAGCGGTTGCCAGAAGTACCGTAGTAGGGCTTGTGCGCAAACTTGATAGCGAGCACAAAGCGACATCGTTCGTGGCAGTGGCGCCGCTGCCGCTAGGCGTGGATGGCGACGAAAACACGCGAGAGCGCTCCCCATCGCGATTCAACGGCGCGGGCGGCCGTGACGTCACAGCGGACGGACGGTTAGCATTAACGCGCGAGGCACCAACTGAGTTTAAATTTGGCGCGGCATTATTGTTTTCGAAGTGTAATAATGAATGGTGTCTACCATTACACTTGCGACAAAAATGATTCGAATTACAGAATGAAACACGATGTTTCTTACTGAGACAATTGATACATAAATTACTAGAACGAAGAAATTTATAGCGATCGCCCGGAGTAAGCTTATTGAACTCCGAACATTTATAAAGTTGGTCATGGTGACCTTGACACAAAGAACAATTTTTCGAATGCAACACTTGCGACTGCGAAGTTGTAGGTTCAAAATTAACAAAAGACTGCGTGGACTTCGTGGGCTTACTACGATTAGTCGGACTATTTTTTGCTACTCCGTGGTTTAACGAAGTTCGTTGCAAAATTCGAATATGTTGACGAACGAAAGTTTCTAAAACGTCGAACTTAGGTATTTGATGGCCACGTCTATCCATTTCAAATAAGCGAACGGTTTCGGAATCTAATTTCTTTAAACCGATATACAAAAACAAAAGGTCACAGAGGTCATTGACCTTGACGTTCTTTAGGGCGGGAACAGCTGATGCAAAAATATCTAAGAATTTTTCTAAGTCGTGTTCATTACACGATGAGCTATTTTTCAAATTAAATATTTGATCCAAATAAGCGGTTGTTACTAAGCATTTGTCTTCGTATTTGACCCTCAAAGTATTCAAAATCAAACTATAATTTTCGGCGCAAAGCGTTATACCAGCGAAAACGGTTTTTGCTTTCCCGGTTAGTTTACTAACTAAGTAATGTAATTTTTCGTAATCCGATAACGAATTATTATTATGGATCGTATTTTCGAAACTAGCGAAAAACAAAAGCCAATTTTTAATATCGCCATCAAATTCGGGTATTTGTATGGGCGGTAATTTAGGTCGGTCCCGTTTTAGTAAATCAAAACCGGCTGGCCCGGGTTTAGAATCGGTAACTTCTACGAGCACGGGCGCTTGGAATGACTTAGCGACACGTTTTATGCGACAAATTAAATCTTCGAAAGATGACATGGCGTCATAACTTAATAAGAAATCGGGATTTAATTTTAATTCAAGCAAGTTAATTTTATCGAGAACATTTTCGAAATCTAAGCGCAAAGTATCTACGGTTTCGATCGAGGATAAAAACAATTCTTTTATTGATTCATCTGTGATCCTCGATGAATAATCACAAATTAATTGCATACGCTTAAAAAGGCTATCCTTCTTAGCGTGTAATAGTTTTAACTCCGGAATCTCTTTCGGAGGCATTGTTAAAACAAAACAACTATAGCTACCTACAGTGCAAAACTAACGAACGATCAAAATGGCAGCGGTGGTAAGCAGCGAGACGCGACGCGAACGAGCGTAGGTACCTACTTGCGCGCGCGGGCCCAGGTACCTGCTCGCGTGGTCTACCTGTTACTATGCGGTGCAGTCGAAATTACCAACTATTTAGTACCTACCTATGCGATAAATAGTAGGTAAGTATGCGTTTATTCCCTAATGGAATAAAAAACTATTATCTAAGCGTTTATTCCCTATAGAATAAAACTATTACCTAATCCATGCGTTTATTCCGTGGTAGAATAAAAAACTATATCCTATATCTATGCGTTTATTCCGTGGTGGGATAAAATCTATAACCTATACCTATGCGTTTACCCCCTATGGGATAAAAACTCTTGCGTTTCTATTAGCAAACTACTAAAGCGGGTGGATGAAAATCCGGCTCGAAGGACCAATAAATGGTTGAGCGGGCGAGATAAATAAATTCAAAATGGACTGTATCTGCGGGAAAAGACTAAAATGAAATTTACCCGCGATTGTCGACGGGAAAAGTAATGGAAAAAACAGGAGTAGGCACACTACCTTGCTGCTTGCTGCGAGATGCTGAGGTGGAGGCTGCCGGGGGCGTCCCTGGACTTGAATTCCTGGTTTCCTTGCACGAAAACACTTTATCCATGGAAAATACAATTATTGCGATAGTTGGTGCGGGATTAATGCGAAAGGTTTTATGCGGGCGCGCGCGCGGTGTTGTAGGAACAGACTGCTCGCCCTCAAACGTGGCCGCCGACCGTGAAGCTAGCGGCGCGAGCGACAGGTACTTGCGCGCGTAATACAGCTGTCTCGCTCCTCTTTTATGCGAGACAAGGTAGGTGCGAAAGAGAAATGGAATTAAGGGAAGCGGGGGAGCGTCAACAAATAATTAATTAAAAACAATGTAGATCGGCGATGCAACATAGAAAAAAATAACGCGGCTAATTTTTTATCATATACCGGCGCAACCAAAGGTTGAAGTCCCATTCCGACTTATTTAACTACAGTGTACTCCCAGTTTCTTCCAAGCCCTATCTGGATGTGGAACTTGAGGTCCACTTAACTTTTACTTCTAGGAGTAGACGTCGTTTGAGTTTTGATTTTCGTCAGGCATTGTCAGGAGTGACTGCCGTTGACACGTCTCCGTTAGTCAGTAGATGAGGTCGTTTAGGCCTCACAAAAGTACCGTCTTAAACAAAATTATATTGTTTATACATTAACTTTACCGAGATCGACGTTAATGATGATGATGATGAAAAATAAATCTACACTGAAAGACTCCTAATTGATTACACAGCATTATTTAATAAGACCTGTAGATGACCGGAATCAACGTTAGATGATGATGATGATAATGGTCGCGAGTCCAGAGATTTTATCTCATCTAAAAATAAGCGTACCGCGCTAAAAGAATATTCACTTCAAAAATTGACCGGGATGGACGTTAATGATGATGATGAAAACTAGTCGCGTTGGTACATGCATATATGCACACACTATAGCTGCGTATCGTAACGGGGAGTAGCGAGTCCAAATTTATCTCATCTAAAAAATATGCGTACCGCGCTAAAAGAAGTTTTTCCTTCAAAAATTGACCGGGATCGACGTAAAGATGATGATGATAAAAAATAATTCTACACTGAAAGAGTCCTAATTGATTACACAGCATTATTTAATAAGACCTGTAGATGACCGGAATCAACGTTAGATGATGATGATGATTATGGTCGCGAGTCCAGAGATTTTATCTCATCTAAAAATATGCGTACCGTGCTAAAAGAAGTTTTTCCTTCAAAAATTGACCGGGATCGACGTAAAGATGATGATGATAAAAAATAATTCTACACTGAAAGAGTCCTAATTGATTACACAGCATTATTTAATAAGACCTGTAGATGACCGGAATCAACGTTAGATGATGATGATGATTATGGTGGCGAGTCCAGAGATTTTATCTCATCTAAAAATATGCGTACCGCGCTAAAAGAAGTTTTTCCTTCAAAAATTGACCGGGATCGACGTAAAGATGATGATGATAAAAAATAATTCTACACTGAAAGAGTCCTAATTGATTACACAGCATTATTTAATAAGACCTGTAGATGACCGGAATCAACGTTAGATGATGATGATGATTATGGTCGCGAGTCCAGAGATTTTATCTCATCTAAAAATATGCGTACCGTGCTAAAAGAAGTTTTTCCTTCAAAAATTGACCGGGATCGACGTAAAGATGATGAGGATAAAAAATAATTCTACACTGAAAGAGTCCTAATTGATTACACAGCATTATTTAATAAGACCTGTAAGATGACCGGAATCAACGTTTGATGATGATGATGATTATGGTCGCGAGTCCAGAGATTTTATCTCATCTAAAAATATGCGTACCGCGCTAAAAGAAGTTTTTCCTTCAAAAATTGACCGGGATCGACGTAAAGATGATGATGATAAAAAATAATTCTACACTGAAAGAGTCCTAATTGATTACACAGCATTATTTAATAAGACCTGTAGATGACCGGAATCAACGTTTGATGATGATGATGATTATGGTCGCGAGTCCAGAGATTTTATCTCATCTAAAAATATGCGTACCGCGCTAAAAGAAGTTTTTCCTTCAAAAATTGACCGGGATCGACGTAAAGATGATGATGATAAAAAATAATTCTACACTGAAAGAGTCCTAATTGATTACACAGCATTATTTAATAAGACCTGTAGATGACCGGAATCAACGTTTGATGATGATGATGATTATGGTCGCGAGTCCAGAGATTTTATCTCATCTAAAAATATGCGTACCGCGCTAAAAGAAGTTTTTCCTTCAAAAATTGACCGGGATCGACGTAAAGATGATGATGATAAAAATCTTACGCTTTTTCGATCAGGTCACGTGTCCTGACGCGAGTTTAAGATTTTATACCCATTACAGAATAAGTGCTCAACGCCGCAAAAGAAGTTTTCACTTCAAAATAAATCGAAAATCAGACATACCAAAAGTAAAATGGAAATTAAAATATGTAAATAAATATATAAATATGTAAATTAATTTGAAATAAAATCATATGCTAATTTAAATTTAGCAAGTGAATGAAATTGTTTATTTAGGAAGTATGTTTAGCGCGGATGGAAGATGTGATTCGGATGTAGAACGGCGAGTAGCTGCCGGAAACAAAGTTAACCGTGCTTTGTCCCAGTTAGTAAAGCGACAAAGCATCGTAAAAGAAGCACGAATGGCGATTCATAACGCAGTGCTAGTGCCAACTTTGCTTTACGGTAGTGAAACCTGGGTATGTCAGCAGATGCATGAAAGTAAATTGAATGCTGTGGAGATGCGATCACTTCGAAAATTGTGCGGCGTTACCTTGGCCTACCGAATACGTAACGAAGTGATACGCAATATGGCAGGTTTGAATGAAAGTGTCAGCGTTAAGCTGGAAAAGGGCGTGCTCCGTTGGTTTGGACACGTCCAACGAATGAGTGAGGAACGATTGACGAAGAATATATATTGTTCAAAAGTAGAGGGTAGAAGGAGTCAGGGTAGGCCGAGACTTACATATGAAGACCACGTGAGCAGATTGCTCAAAAACGGAAAGCTCAAAAGTACTTGGATACCCAGACGTGCATGTATGAAGCGATTGATAAATCTGCAGGAAGCGAAAGAAGTATGCTTGTAGTTTTTTATTACAGGGTTTGTATTTGTCATTGAAAATGTCATATTATATATAACTAGTTGACGCCGGCGGCTTCGCCCGTGTAGAGAACTCTTCCCGTTCCCGTTTTCCACAGGAACTTTATTCCAAGATAAAGAGTAGCCTATACATATGTTATTCTGATGTGTAAACTGTATTATTGTAAAGTTTCATAATTCATTTAGTAGTTTTTGCGTGAAAGAGTAAAAAACCTACATCCATACATTATTATAAACTTCCACGCTTAAAATATTAGTGGATACTTAAGATGTAGGTACATACTCGTATATTGTAAGGTAACCATCTTATTAAAAGAACAAATGTAAACAGATTTAAATAAACTATACCTACTTTGATTTTTTCCATATGGACTAGAATGACATTATGCTTTATCGTAAAAGAGAAATAGTGCCGTGACCAAAATTAATAGGTATTAAAAGTCAAAAAGAAATGTCATTCTAGTCCATATATGTAGAAAAAATATGCGTGTGTACCAGTTCTTACTTGTAAAAAGTAAGAAGTAAAACTTCTTTCTTTACGACATTTTTTTACAACTATAAATTTCTCTCATACGTCGATAAAAAAGTTTCTCTTCAAAACAACATGGCGCGTAACAGAAAAACTATAAAAAGCTATAAAATTTCTCTCAACGACGATAAGAAGCTACATTTAAAAAAAAACAAAGTATGATAAACAACAACAACTTTAAAATGTTTATTTTGTCTACAGGCCCTAGCAGTGGACAGACTAGCGGGTACATTCGAAACGATCGGTGCCTCAATCCATGATGTCCGAAACGCAATCCTAGGAATTGACTACACTATGAAAAGTTGCTGCCCATCGAATGCGACTCAGCAAAGGCAGAATTCGAATATTTTCAGTTAGACAAAGTTATTTGTAAGACCTCTTCAATGTATCAAATACTAGTTGACGCCCGCGGCTTCGCCCGCGTAGAGAAGTTTTGCCGTTCCCGTTTCCCACAGGAACTTGTTCCCGGGATAAAACATAGCCTATATGTTATTCTGATGTATGAGCTATATTAATGTAGTTTCATTAAAATCTATTCTGTAGTTTTTACGTGAAAGAGTAACAAACATCCATCCAAACTTTCGCATTTATAATATTATTAAGATTGTTATAAATAATAACGCAGATTGCTAGTTATAAGACTTATATTTGGAAATTATAATGCAAATTACGACAATGACCGGCACATCTACCGCACGCTACGAAAATATACAGTGAATAGGCAGAGAAGTAACTCTCGGCTCTCTTTATATATGATGTCTTCGGTGTTGCTAGTGCAAACTTCATTTTATTTCCAACAATATATAAAATTTAAATGTCGGGTTGTAATTCCAAATTAACATATTTTCACTAAATGCATGAAAGTAAATACGGTATCTACATAAATAAAATCATTTTTAAATATTTGCTCCGTCTGTCTGTTCCCGCTAATACGGTTCGACCTATTTTGACGGGTCTTTCATTGGTAGATAGCTGATGTTATAAGAAGTAACTTAGGCGTCATTTTATACCCATTTTCTATGGAACCTGATTTTAAGGCAATGTAAAAGTTCGCCAGACCACTAAACTAATCTATATCTATACTAATATTATAAAGCTGAAGAGTTTGTTTGTTTGGTTAAACGCGCTAATCTCAGGAACTACTAGTCGGATTTGATAAATTATTTTTGTGTTGGATAGCCCATTTATCGAGGAAGGCTATAGGCTATATATCAACACGCCACTTCCCTGGAGAGCGGAGCAGTAGTATTAAATGTCGATACGAAGGTTAAGAGTCGATGCAAGATTTTATCCTTATCTTTACAGCGTAAAGTACATTCTTCCTCAGTTAAAAATAGATACACATTGGGCGGTCTAGCGAATTTGAATTAGAATTATAAATATGTACCTTACACTGTGCCTATCTTTTTAAAATTAGTTTAATTTCGCCTTCACCTTGCATTGCCATTCACCTTAATAAGTTAGCGAAAATCGCCGCGCGCCTTCGCCAACTTATTAAGGTCCTTGCTGCATTGAACCTTTGGCACGTAATAAGGCGCATAAGCTGGATCTGAACCCTGCACTGTGACAAATCGAAAGTAAGCTTGGTGGTATTAGAGTAAAAAAAAAACTAATTAGGGAACTCAGGGCACGACTCAATCAAGGAGATCAGACCCATTGTTGAGGAGAGGTACAGTGCCTAAAGGAAATAAGTATGCATATCGTTTTCTATTGTGTTACATATTTTATTCATAGTTTTATTTGACCTATTCAAGATTTGTCTTTAACATCACACATAAAATGGATGATAAACCATAATTACGTCAAAAAAATATAACAGTTAACACAATAGAGAACCGGTTGCATATTTAATTCCTTTGCGATCTGTACCACGGTAGCTTTTCCCTGACTGATGCAGATACGCTCCGGGCTCTACAACAGCAGGGGGCCAAGTCTACTATTTCAATCGCGTCAGAAAAGAATCGTTATCGTCGCTTAGAAAGCCAACAGTACAATTTTGACTTTTTTTCGTAGTCTACTAATAAAATCGTACTCCAACAGACGTCTATAGGTCGACTAATAAAATCGTACTCCAATAGACTTCTATCGGTCGGCCGATGAGTTCTACTAACCGTACCGCGCCACTAGTCACATTTTTGATAGTCTACTAACATTTTGACAGCTAAAAACAGCGATTCTGGTTCTATTCTACGGTTTGTCAATAGTAGACTCGGCCCCCAAATTTGCCACAGCACCTAATTTTTTATCCATAGGGTAGTAAAATATCAGTGCAATTCATGTATAATTTCGTCTGTACTGGAACTCTGAATGACCTGGATTCACTCAATGTCAAGAGCTAGGTGAATTGTTATTGTACTTATTGAAATGTTGCTTACTGTATTTCGGCCTGGTCCAACCCATCATAAATGTTTTGCATTACAATAAAGGCAGCGGACCAAGACGTCTACTGATTGCGGTTCTTTTTAGGGGTGTAACATACGGCAGACTATACACAAAGCAGTTCTTATGAATATACATACATATCTTCACATCTATCTCCTATCGGGGTAGGCAGAGACTATGGCTTTCCACTTGCTACGACCTAACATACAACTTTCGCTTCTTCCATTTTCATAAGTGTTTTCATACACTCCCGCCGGTTAAGGGTACTCTTGACCTGACCCTTTTCCAAAATGTCTTCTATTTGATTGACATTGTACGTTGAGATCGCCCCTTACCAGTTTGCCCATTCAATCTCTTCTGATAAATCTGTTTCGTTAGTCTACTTTCATCCATCCTCTCCACGTGTCCGAACCATTTAAGCATACCCGTTTCTATCTTAGTCACTACATCTTCTACCATACCGCAATGTTCCCTTATCACACTGTTCCTTTCTTTGTCCACCAATTTCACTCCAGCTATGCTCCGATATAATCAGTATAAGTCATTACTCCTGCTGCACTTGATTTTCTTCATAAACACGTGCCGATAAGTAAAAGGAACGTCGACTTCTCGAAACGCCGACGTAACTCCGACACTGGATATCCGAGAGTCAACTCCGTCCATTACAGCGCGTCTATGGGCAGTAAATCGGCTCAAGCTAGCTATTCTCACGCGGCACAGCTAAAGGTCATGGCGAGATTGACCCAAGTAATAGTCAAAATTCGCCGGACCGGCCAACTTTTCAGTCACAGTACTGGATTTATTATCAAAGGAATACCAACTGATAAGCCTTTTAAAAGAAGTCCTGATATAATTGAATTGGAAGTCTGAGAGTTGAACATGTGACTGAAAAATGAAAGGATACCGTTAATCTTGATATCGGCATGTGATTAGAAGGATTGAAAGTCATATTACTAAAAGAACCATGTCTACGACAGCCAGAGAAAAGCCAAACAAAAGATGGGTGGATTGACCCATCTCTTTAACAGACCTGACTGGAGTTCACCCCTGTGGAAATAGACTTTGGTTTATTTCCATACGGTTATAAAGCGCAGTGGACTTTATCACACAAAAAGTCTACCATGTTATACTCCTTAAGGCCCACCATAGACTAGATACTTCTGGTAGGTATCCGCCGCCGGCGATTTTATGGCTACCGATTATTCAGCTTTTAAAAAGCGACCAATTATTTATACATAGGTACTGAGTATAGTTTGCAGTGGCCCTAATGTTTATACCTACTCATTATAATGTAGATACATTAATTACCTATACATGTACATGCAATTTTAAACCTCCAGTTTCAGAAATTAAGTTCAATTTAGTTTTATTAAACTTTTGATTAGACTTGTACATATATAATTTATTTTTAACCTTGTGTTTAATATATATGAATTTAATTTCATGTATTTTATGAATAAGAATAATTTGAAATCGTTTCGTTTACTTATTTTATTTCCATCAACTGACTATTACTCATGTGGTCATTGTGAGAAAAGTGATGTTTACAAAGTGAAAGATAATACACCTTGTAATTATCTTATCATCGGACCTGATACTGATTTTATCAGTTCATAATATCATTGCCCCATTTTAATGTGAAACTGTGCTTGCGTCAGTGCGTTCGTGTATCAAATTCAATTCATAATAATGCGACTGTTCATTTGTAATAACGTAAACGAAGCAGACATCACACGATGGAGCTGAAATATTGTTTTTCTTTAATATTTTGTTGTGTGTTTGTGAGCTGTGAAGTGTGCCCGAAGCAATGTGATTGTGACATGGAGGATGGATTGAATAGGGCTAGGTGTGTGGATCAAAACATAATAAGTATAGAAGTGGGTGTTCCCAAAGCGGTACAAGTGTATAGCCTGAGTCATAATGTTATCAGTGAGTTGGATAACTTCTGTTTTATGGTGAGTGACGTTACCTCAATTTTAATATTCAGCTTTGTTTTGTAGTGCTCTGTGATAGATAATTCCTTGTTAGATTCACACTCAACATGCCTTCTTTTTGTAATGCACTTTTTACGATTTAAAGGATATGAAGTGTTCTAAACACTGCTAGAAATCGTAGATACGTGTCATAAAGATATTTAAGGCCAAGGGTCTACTTGCCCGGTGCAACTACAGGCTCTTGCGCAGGCGACCGTACCGTATTTAGGGGTTAACGGAAATCACTTTCAAAACCAAAATTGCTAGAGAAGTGACTAAGAAGTATTATTTTCTTTATAAGTACCTACCTTCTCGACACGTAGTTATATTAAGTAGTTATCTAAGCAATTCCGGGCTATGGAAGTGAAGGTAGATACAACTGGGACTTATAATGACATTTTACATATTGATGACGATTATTTTACATATTATAAAAATACAATACTGACTCAACGTCATAAAGTAAGATATGGGGTGGAGGAACTTTACCTCACCCTCACGATCTGTCAATCCAGCGCACAAGACTTTGGGATCGCCCAAAGTAATTTGTCAAGGAGGAATGACGAATCCAACTCCTCAAGCAAAGACAAAGTACAAATAGTAGGTTCCTTACCCACCAGATTGTTAGTAGGTAGGTACCTAATATGCAATATTTCACTTTACCTATGAAACGGCATTAAATGTCTTACGTCTTCATACGAGGTATCCTCAAGAGGGCTAAGCCAATCAAGTAATACCTGTTATAAAAATTATTTTCGTCCTTTCAAATTTAGAATGCAATCCTTGTGTCATTTACAAAGGAAATCAATCGCATGAATAAGAGTATTTTCTAGTGCATTAGTGTTCTGTAAAAGATAGATTGAGGGGGATTTACACACGTTTAAAAAAAAACATAGTGTACATTTACAGCTTGCAAACATTTTGGGTATGATTCTTACATGTATAAATGTTTATTGACCTACAGACATTCGCGTAGGTAGGTAACTGAGTCATCTGGGGTTATAAAGGTTTTAAAACCTGTTAAAGGTATTAAAACAGGTTTGGTAAAGTGCAACTTTCGTTAGTTCATGCTTGATGGACCTACTTTTTTGCACTTACGAATATCAGTTAAATTATAACTGCAGTATTCGACCATTCAGGTTTTTATAAACTGTCTTAAATTCGGTTTCAGTTGAGGTGTCTCAATAATGTTGTCACAAAAAATAATATTAAATTAAATTATAAAAACCCCCGGCTCAAAAACCTTAGTTCTATTTTAAAAGTAAAAATTAACATATTATTTTTCTCGTAATGTGTACGTTCTTTCATTTGAGACCGCACTCTAGTATATTATGCATACATTCGGTTACCCTTCCCCACCTTCACCCCCACAATTTTTAAACAGCTCAACCGATTTTTATAAGTGGCTTTTAATACAAAAAGAAATAGCTTCATCCGTTCGGGAGCTATGATGCCACAGACACGTCGCCACTTATAATACCCTCTTGTTGCGTCTCGGGGGTTAAATAAACAAATGTCGTAAGATATTTATTACAGATTATATATTTGAGATAAGTTCGTTTTATGAGATCTATAGGTCTAATAAACACTAAGGTATAGAAAACAACTTGAGCATCCAAGGTGGCGAAACGCCACAATCGGGGCGGTCAGACCGGTCATGGATGAGTGGTTGGGGAGGAGCCATGGCAACCTCTCCTACCGGTTGTCATAGATACTTACCGGGCACGGGTGCTTCGGTATGTATCTGTGGCGTATACACCGGGAGACCACAGCAGAGTGCCAGCACTGCGTAGAACGCAGCGAGGACAGAGCGCTCCACACATTGGTGGAGTGCTCAGCGTGGGCGCAGCAGCGTCAAGACCTCGTGGCGAGTCTGGGCGTAGACGTTTTCTCGTTGGAAACCATGGTGCAAGCCATGGTCTCCAGTGGGAGCAAGTGGGACGCCGCAGACTTGTCTTCGCCCAAGACTACTGAGGACGGCGGGTGGGCTGCTCGCCGTCCTTACAGAAGCAGGCCCAAGATGTCGGCATGACGTGAAAATGTCACGCACGCCCCAAGAAGCGGGATATTACCCGAACCAACCCACCAAAGAAGCGGGATAACACCCGAACCCTAGGTGAGGCCGCGGTGGTAGCCAAATTTTGCCGGGAGCTCTGGGACATCTTTCCGAGGAGTTACCCGGGGCGTCCGGCAATAGATAGTTAGGCGGGGACTGTGTGGTTTTAGCCGGTTCGAGTCCGGCATGACATCCGAGGGGATTTCCACACGTTAAAAAAAAAGGTATAGAAAACATGCAAACTTGAAAAATAAAATTTACGGATCACATAATTGTTTGTAGGATATGAATCTGATGCAGCAATGGCACTTGTAATTTCTACCACTACGCACTGAAACGGAACCAGTTTAACAACAGCTATCTGCAGTCGAATATTACCTAAATTAAATTGTACTAATTACTATATACTTTTCTAATTTTAGAATAACGGGTACACATTAATTCATGTATTGGACCTATCATACAATCTCATATTTTGGATTGGTCTGCACGCATTCTCTGGGCTGGACAAACTTGTGCATGTGAATTTAAGCAGCAATCGATTGAGGTTTATACCATCAGACCTGTTCTGGGACACGCCGGAACTGAAAACCCTGGACATATCTTCAAATGTATTTGAAAATGTCAAGAACGAGCCATTTATCATGCATGCGAAGTTAGAGGTAAGATATAACTAGCTTATGGTGCGGTGTAGCAAGCACTAAACAATGCAATGTAAAAAAAAATTGTTAATGTAAACAAACAAATTGTCTAACTACGTGAATCTGCCGCACAAACAATCCTACCTATCCATCGACCCAGTCTACGTCTAATAAAATAAGTAGGTATCTGTGTCAATATTGGCTGATATGCAGTCGGTGAATCAGTACAATCTATTTATAGTCTAATACCTATATTCAAAATTGGATGTACTTACCACGACAATACCAGCTGTTATGTAGGCTGCAGGGGTATAACAGTTTTTTTTCTTTATTGTCTCTAATCTTTTCAGACTTCGTTGAAACATACACTACTCATGTAGTGTAAATACTTATTAAATACATAACAAAGATGTAATGCACATATAAACATGCCAGTGGTTCATTTTTACATACATTCTCAGTAATAATACTTATCAATGATTCAGACCTTTATCCATGAAGGGGTGGCAGAGGCATACTCTACATCACTGTAAGCAAGTTTGACCCACGTGATAGGTTTGCCGTGTTGAAATGTACAGGCGCAGGTTGTGGAGACGAGCTGTTGAAAAACTTCAAGGCCCACAAAGTTTCAATTTGGCTTAACGACTGCCATGTCACTGGCAACCGGCACCAACGGCTTATTGTGCCATTCGAAAGTACGGAAACGCTCGTGAATAAAAATGCCACTAAGCCGTCCCCCATCCCGGGGCTAGCTATAGTGAGTTGCTTAACGCAGATATTCTTTATAGAACACTGCGCTATCAGGGCTACGAGCACATTAAATAATAATACATTTGATAATATTATTTTCAGGTGTTAAATTTAAACAATTGCCGAATAAAAAGCTTGCCGAATCGGCTGTTTAGCAGACTTCCCAACCTGAGGAAATTAGATTTGAGTGAAAACTACGTTGTGACTTTACACACTGATGTGCTATTGCCACTGCGGAAACTGGAACGAGTAGAACTACGGAATGACTATTGGAAATGTAATTCAGACTTCATAGCTGCCGAGAACTGGATTACCTCACGAGGAATAACTTATGAAAAGCAGTGTAAAATTAGAGGGACTAAAATGTCGGAAAAGATTATATCCGACCTGCCAATTGATAGAGAACCAGTTGAAATTGGTGATGTTTGGAATACAACGATAGGCGATAACCAGACAGTTGCCGAAAGCCCCAAAAAACCCCTTACACCTTACGAGAAATTCGACCAAGAGTTTTCTTCGGTGCAAGCATTTATTATTGGAATAGAAGTAGGGCTAGCTATAGGTATTGTAGGCACATATATATGGTTAAATAAGTTTTGTAAATGTGGTGCGTTAAGTTGCGCTAGGCCTCAAAGGAGGCGAAGACGTAGGAGAGGTCAAAGACAGGATGGTGATATGCAGACAACTTTGCTGTGGAATACTGTAGTCAATCCTGATTTAGAGACTCCGCCTCTGTATCGTAGGCAGTTGTCATTGCCTGATGGAAGTCCGCCGTTCAGACCATACGGTCTGCCTAGTGGAGTTACCGAAGCTGCATTACAAGTAGATGCAATTCGTATGCCAGATAGAAGTGAAACACCGCCTCCGCCGTACAATGACTGTCGAATTAATATATGATTTGTGTATATTATAGTTATTAAATTGGGGAAATATCGTTGCGTGATGAGTAGGAATTTTTTAATTACCTATTTATCAATTGTTCCTAGATTGTTGTCAGATAAATAAATATGTATGTATACAGAATTACAGTTTTCTGTTTAGATAAGGACTCATTAGTTTCTCAAATTCAGTAGGTTGTGTTCTTGGTCATTAAGTAATTCAATGTTTATAGACTTTTTATCTGTAGTTAATTTTAAGTTTATGTTTATACAGGGTGAGATACTAATAGTAATAGAAACAGCAATGCATTGTGTTTGATAAAATTAGTGCATTGTGAGATAAACAGAGAACGGATGTAGTTAGGTACAGATAGTGTGTAAATATTCCATTAGAATACCTGCTAACAAAGAGACTACGTCCAAAGTAGTATGAAACCTCTTCTATACTATATAAATAAATATATTTCGGCAGCGAAACCTGGGTATATGAGAAGATGCATGAAAGTAAGTAGAATGCTGTGGAGATGCGATCACTTCGAAAATTGTGCGGCGTAATCTTGGCCGACCAAACACGTAACGAAGTGATACGCAATATGGCAGGTTTGAATGAAAGTGTCGGCGTTAAGCTGGAAAAGGGCGTGCTCCGTTGGTTTGGACACGTCCAACGAATGGGTGAGGAACGATTTATATTGTGCGAAAGTAGAGGGCAAAAGAAGTCGGGATAGGCAGAGACTTTCATATGAAGACCACGTAAACAGATTGCTCAAAGACGGAAAAGTCAAAAGTACTCGGATACCCAGATGTGCGTGTATGAAGCGATTAATAAATCTACAGAAAGCGAAAGAAGTATGCATGGATCGCGTTGCCTGGCGATCTGTCGTCTCTGACTACCCCGTCAGGGATATAGCGGAAGGTAGTTAAGTTAAATAAATATTGTGGGGCACTTTTTAGACAGCGCCATCTATCCATCATCTTTTCTATGTATATGTGTAAGTTTTATGATGTGCTGTTTGATTGATGGTACTTGGTGGAACTTGCTACTTGACTTGAAAACACTTGTACCTGCTGATCCACTTATTTACTTATTAACCCGATGAGTTTTACGGCATTATCAAAGTGTTAATGTTTGAAAATACCGTAAGGCGAAACCGGAATAGATGTGTACAAGTGTTTTCATTCATGATAATTTTTATGCGTCTGTAATACTAAAATGTTTCTGAAATTAAATATCGAAATAACGCTTTGAAATACTATGCCTAGTACCATACTAAACCAGCACGGTACTACATTGTATAGTATTAGTTTAGTCAGATAAGATTATGATTTTCTTTGTCTTGGTAAAATTGTGGTTGTGCTGCGCGCAGCCTAGATTTGTCACTGCCCTTAATAATTAAGAGAAGTAAGTAAAAAATACCAGAAAGTTACAAAAATAAAGTACGAAGTCCTTATTTAAGGCGGGTGCATAGCTCGCCGAGCAACTTATATTAAATACAGAAAATTTGTAACACACCAAGCTTTTCAATAAATAAATATCCATCACGCTTTATCCCCGAAGGGGTGGCAGGTTTTCATATGTTTTACTAGTTGACGTCCGCGGCTCCGCACGCATGTAGAAGTTTTCCCGTTCCCGTTTCCCACAGGAACTTGTTCACGAGATGGTCAGATAACGTCTTGACGTCAATTAGACAAACTCTTTAACACGAAGTCTCTCTCTAGATCGAGTATTCCTGTGATGAATGACCTGTCAAGACATACGCTATGGATAAACGGCCTTAGCTGTCATAGAATCGCTCTATTTAGCTTTGGTAGGTATGGTGGGTGACTAATTCGCCATTTAACATTACTAGACGCTTTTTATTAAGCTGTTGCATAGCTTTTCTTGCTGGCTTTGAGCGCGGCGACCGAATCAAGAAATTCCGTAACGAAAATAAAACCTAACACCCGAGCTTCACCGAGCCCAGCCGAGCGTTCGCCTATCGTGTAAGGTACGACTGTACGAAGCTCGCACGGATCGAGACGAGCTGTTTTTTTTAAATTTACGTTCTTCTAAATATAAGCTAGGTTTAAGTAATAAATTTTGTGATATTCCTATTAGGTATGTAGTTATAACGTTTTGCTGTAAATAGTAAATCTTACGACTGATCGTGAGGATGTATACAATTGACTGTGAGTAAATAATAATTTAAAATACTTTTTTTTATTTATAAATACCATTATCACATTTGATTTATTAACAAAATTAAATGATCTGTCACAATATAAAAGTTAGTATAATATGCTAATTCAGACTCATTCAGAATTTAATATAAATTCTCTAAATTAAAATACATATAAATAATTTTGGGTAACTCTATAGAATTTTGTACATTACATAACACAACCTTGTGGCAATTTAGTTTAAACTATGGCATTACCATGGCATATCAATATTCCAGAAAGGAATTAAATGAACACTGGTATATATATTGAACTGTATCAGGCGCCCAATTTTTTAAATATTTATAACAATCTTTATAAACGCCACGGAAATTTAATAATATATTATAGTATGAAACGAAAAACTATACATAGACTATTCTATATATAAATATCTGTTTGTATGTCACTGGAATGTACAGTGTTAAAAGTCAGTAAATTAGTATTACATTATATACACCCATTTTGGCCATAAAAAGGAACATAAACTGGAATTGCATCATTATTTTCAAATACACGACTGTAAAAGAAAAAATAAACGTATTCTTAACTCATACTATTCCAAAACCATACATACTACGTACATACATTTTCTTGGTTATATATTTCATTATTACTAACTAAACGGGTTTACTAGCATGTACATTTCTGGAAGCCTGTCTAGTTTTGGACCTAACGGAGCCTCACTTGACAGAAAAGACCTTCGTTACGGAGGACCTTTCTGTCTAGTTTCGGACCTAACGGAGGACCTTCTTTAAGAGGAGCGTCAAGACCCGTTGGAAGCTGTATTGTTACCGCAATAACATGTTACAGCAATAAGAATAATAAATTTTAGTTAGTAATAATGAATGACAAGTTTTATCATTCTATTATAAAATTCTTATAAAACACATTATTTATTATTTACAGTTCAACTTATTCTAGTATAATACGTACTCAGGCACATAATGGCGTGTCATTTTTTCTGATTATCACCCGATATCACTACAATCACTACATTACTACTAAAGACGTAATATTCGATCAATTGCGTATTTCGGAAAATACTATCAAGCCTAACTAGAGTTTAGTGGTTACACACTGGTTGGAAAGAGACACCAGTATTAGTTTTGTAGAGCGTCATCTCTGTCGCACACTGCGTTTGTAACGTTACTGTTAGTGTTTTGTAAAAGGCCCCACAAATATTTCCTGGGCCCAATCGACCTCAACTGCTATCGGTGCACCTGCTGACTAAAAGAAGAGGGTTACGAGGTTGGGAGGTCAGTCGGCATTTGCTCCCAACAATGACGAAAATGGCATAAAATAACTGCTCTTTGCAGCCAAACAATAGACAAATATAGAATAGGCTCCAAGCCCAGGTAAGTTTGGAAACAACTGGGAAAACACTTAAGATGCAGAAGAAGACAGTTTTTTGTGTGACTGTAATTACCTATTATTAATAATAATAAATATTGCAGGACACTTTACACAGCGCCATCTAGCCCAAACTAAGCTATAACCTTGTACTATGGGATCTAGACGACTGATATATTTACTAATATATTTCTAAATACATAAATATTATACATAGGAAACCCCCAAACTCCGAAACCAACATTTGTGGATCACACAAATATTTGTTTCGACCCGGGAATAGAACCCGGGAACTCATGCGCGGCAGTCGCATACACTACCACCGCGCCACCGAGTACGGTTCGACGATTTTTATTAGAACTATTCTTCTTGTTTGATATGGGGTCTATAGTAGGCCCACATTAGAACATTTAAAAGGCTTACACTAATCGTTGTAGAATTATGGCCATCTAAAATAATTTACTCACTAGCGAGAGCCCGCGTGAAATTTGACAATTACCACAGTAATCTTGTAGCTATACAAGAACCACTTTACTCTGAACTCTTTAACGTACAGCGCTTATATTGAATCAGAGTTCACACGTTCGTGTTCAACCGATTTGATGAAATATGAAGTAGCATTTAAGCTGAGAAACCCCCTTTGAAAAAGCAATAGAAAAGTTAAAATTAAACTCCTTGCTAAACAAATATGTTAGTTTTATGATGTAGACAAGGGATAAGCAGCCTTTTTTGAAATGTAAATGTAAAAATAATGTGCATAAAAATTTGCATGTGGGCTTTCAGTTATAAATTAAGATAAACATGTTTAAGGTTTTTATATAATTCAACCCCTAATAGGGTAAAATAGGGGCTGAAAGTTTTTTTTTCATGCAAATCCGTCATTTAAAAGTAATATACGAAAGCATAATATTTGTAATATGGGCTGGAATCGTCTGAGGGGCAGAAGCTCACCTATAAGCTGGCGCGCTCAAGGGTCAAAGCGGCACAGGATACATCCAAGTGTCGCTGTGTAAAAGACCCTGAGGGCAACCTGTTAAGCGAAGACCTCGCGGTAAAGGAGAGATGGCGCTCGTATTTTCACGAGCTGCTTAATAAACAGCATAAAGAGGTGCAGCCTCCGGACCTCCCTCCGAATCAGGGACTAGTGCCACCGGTAACGCCTGGAGAAATCCTGACTGCGCTTCGCCGCATGAAGAATCGGAAAGCTGTCGGACCCGATGGAGTCCCCATCGAAGCCTGGAAGGCGATGGGTTCTCGCGGTGTGAGCATCTTAGTAAACCTTTTTAATCGCATACTCCTCAGCGGGCAGATCCCAAACCAATGGAGACTGAGTATTATTACTCCAGTCTTCAAAGGTAAGGGGTCAGTGCAGGAGTGCGGGAGCTACCGCGGTATAAAGGTGATGTCCCACACCATGAAGATCTTCGAGAGGATTATAGACTCTCGGATCCGGCAGGAGTGTACTATCTCGGGGTGTCAATATGGGTTTCGCCCTGGTTATGGGACCACGGACCCTGTTTTTGCCCTGAGGGTTGTCGCAGAGAAATACAGGTCGAAGAACACGCCTCTGCACTGTATGTTTCTAGACATGCAGAAGGCCTTCGACTGTGTTCCTCGCGCGATGATCTGGTGGGCACTGCGGTCCAAAGGGGTTCCCGAGGTCTATATTGACACTATCCGGGACATGTACTGTGACTCCGATTCCATGGTTCGGACTGCTGTTGGCGACACGAAATCCTTCCCCATCACCGTCGGTGTACACCAGGGTTCGGTCCTTAGTCCGCTTCTGTTCAGCGTAATATTAGACAAATTGTCGAACAGCATTAGGAGCTCGCATGAGCAGCCTCCATGGTTGCTCATGTATGCTGACGATATCGCGCTGGCAGACGCGGACAGGAATAGATTGGTGCGACGTGTGAAGGTGTGGAAGGAGACGCTTGAGAACGGCGGTCTGAAACTAAATGTGGCGAAGACAGAGTACTTGGCACTAAACTCGACAGATCCCACATCCGTCCGAATTGACGGTGATTTGGTCGAGCGGAAGGACCAGGTTAAATACCTGGGATCTGTTTTTCACACGTCCAGTGACATCGATTGCGATGTCGAGTCACGCATTGCTCCCGCGTGTGCCAAATGGCGGGAGATGACCGGTGTCATTTGTGAACCTAAAATGCCGATCCGGTTGAAGGGACAGGTCTACAAAACCATCATTAGACCTGTCCTTTTACATGGCAGTGAGACGTGGCCAATATTGGAGCGACACAAGCAGGAGCTGCGTGTTACGGAACTGAAGATGCTGCGGTGGATGTGTGGAGTCACGCGGATGGATCGAGTGAGGAACTCTCGCATCCGTGGCAGCCTTCATGTCCGTGTCGCCTTCGTTGGTATGGTCACGTCTTGCGGCAACCGCCGGGCTACGTAGGAAACAAATGTCTGACCATGTCAGCCCCGCCGGGTCCCGGTAAGAGGGGCAGACCCAAGAAGTGCTGGCTTGACGTCGTAAGGGATGACATGCGTGCCATTGGTCTCACTACAGGGGATGCCGACGACGTTGTGAAGTGGAGGAGAAAATGTAGGAAAGCGGACCCCGGGCGTCGCGAGACGTAACTGGGACAGACGCTCGGATGATGATGATACGAAAGCATAATATTTGAGATTTCGGTAATAAATTAAGATAGACGTGTTTTAGGATTTAACAACATCTTATACCCACAGGAAACAGTTTTTATGCAATAACCAAATTTCACGCCAGCGGAGCCGCGGGCATCAGCTAGTTTTCTATATTACACTTCGACGGTAGCTTCGTCGCTGTCTAAAGCTAGCTGACTTATGTTGACGTAGTCGGGGTGACGTGAGAACACGTCTATCAGCTGACTGAAAGTCGGTCTCGCGTCGGGATTGTACGCCCAGCAGTCCAGCATCACTTGATAGATCTCGTTGGGGCAGTCCTCGGGCCTTTCCAGGCGTTTGCCGCTTTCTACTACTTGTATAGCCTGGAAAAATGATGTTTTGTTAGGTATAATAGTTTATCAATCACGCCTTATCCCCGAAGGGGTGGCAGAGGCATATTAAATAAATATTCAAATATTGTGGGATATTTTTAGTTTTTTACACACTGCCGTTTAGCCCAAAGTAAGCTAATATAAGCTTGTGTTATGGGATCTAAACGACTGATAAACATGCTTATATATTTCTAAATATATAGGAAACACCCAAACTCCGAAACAAACATTTCTGGATCACACAAATATTTCTTCCGACCTGGGAATTCCGACCCTGGACCTCAGTCGCGGCAGTCGCATACACTACCACTGCGCCACCGAGGCAGTCATATTATACGCCCGCTTCACATTGTGTATAACTGTCTCAAGTAACAGATGGTGAGCCCATTGCCGTGTTGAAATAGATATATGCAGGCAGCCACAGCGAAAGTTGCTTAACGCAGTGATCGTTTACAAAACACTTAGCAGAGCCTTTATCTATCACGCCTTATCCCCGAATGGGTGGCAGAGGCATATTATATGCCAACTTTTTACCATGTGTATTCCTGTCCCACGTAATAGGTGGTGAGCCCATTGCGGTGTTGAAATAGACAGACGCAGGTTGTGGCTACATGTGCTAAAATTTTCAAGATTAATTAGATTAGATTAATTGTTACAATAAAAAAATATCTCCAACAAGATCTTCATGGTTCAAGCAACCTCATCTTCTAATGGTGCATTAAAGGATGGAGGCAATGACCCAGGAAGTCTTACGGGGTTGGGAGGTCTGACGGCATTCTCTCCTAACAATGCAGAAATACCAAACGATAACTGCTTCTGTGGCGACCAGCGCCACATAACGAAGAGCTATCGAGCTATATCGATACTAAGAATCCTACATCGCGCTATGAGAGTTCTCGCACTGAAGAATCCTACTAATATTATAACCGCGAAAGTTTGTAAGAATTAATGTTTGTAACTCTTTCACGCAAAATCTACTCAATGGATTTTGATTAAACTTTATTATAATATAGCTTACACATCAGAATAAGCAAAATCTACTGAATGGATTTTGATTAAACTTTACAATAATATAGCTTACACATCAGAATAATAACACATATGCTACTTTTTATCCCGGGAACAAGTTCCTGTAGGAAACGGGAAAACTTCACCACGCGTGCGGAGCCACGGGCGTCAACTAGTGATGTATACAACAGCTCAACATCAAACGTTGGGCCGCGGCCCGTCAGGCGTGATCACCTTGCCTGGTCGGAGGATCCTCCCTTTGTGTCGGAGGAACATCTCCACCCGTTCCTCGACATAACAGTCAAATAAAAGTGGCTTCACAGGTACCAAAAAGGTTGGGAAGCAACTAGGATGAAGAAGATTTAAGTTATTTAAGATTACAGAAGAAGCGAGTGATAGTGATTGATAGCTTCATTAGAGTTTGAACAGAGTTCTACAATTTTTTTGGATAACCATACGTGCATGTATAATGCGATTGTAGAATCTGCAAGAAGCGAAAGAAGTATGCATGGATCGCGAAGCCTGGCGATCTGTCCTCTCTGACTACCCCGCCAGGGGTATGGCGTGAAGATAGTTTGTTTTACAAACCTCAATTCCCCTCATATCTCCATACGGCTGTTTCCCATAGGAGAACATTTCCCACAGCGTGACGCCGTAACTCCAAACGTCGCTCGCGTGACTGAACGTTCCATAGTTGTAAGACTCGGGCGCATACCATTTGATGGGCCACTTGCCACCTTGGCTTGCCTTGTAGTACGAACTGTCCGTGGATAACGCTCGTGATAGTCCAAAGTCGCTTATTTTGGCTTGATGCCTATAAAAAAAGGACAAAATGTAGGGTAGCCTGATTTAGCCTTTTTGTTACGCGATAAACCATCGTTATACCGTTGCTCAGTAAAACTTTTCAACAATCCATATTGAATGCCTATACATCATCAATTATAACTATACTAGATGACCCCCACAGCTTCGCCCGTGGAATATTTCGACCTCCCGTCGCACCCATTTAATCCCGTCGCTTATAAATTCTACAATGATGCATAAACTTTGCCCGATTTGTCGACATTTATGACTACTGTTCTACTCCCCAGTGTAGTAGCGTAATGATATATAGCATATAGCCTTCCTCGATAAATGGGCACAAAACTAATTTTTCAAATCCGACCAGTAGTTCCTGAGATTAGCGCGTTCAAACAAACAAACTCTTCAGCTTTATAATATTGGTATAGATAAGCCGAATGTGAGCAAAATCCATATCTTTATCACAAGCAAATCCAGTCAGTGACAGTTGCTAGACTAGCTGATGCCCGCGACTTCGTACGCCTGAAATTACCCGACATTAAATATATTTTATGTTCTTTGTGCGTTTATTTGTATAGATAAGAGGTAATCAGCGAGGTTTCTTTGTACCCAAATGACTCGAGTAGTCTAAATAATATTTAGGGCCGTATTCTGGAACGTTTACCAATACTCAAGAAACACTTGAGAGTTGTATTTATAAGGCAAAAACTAGCCTCAAGCGTCGATTGAGTATTGAGAAATGTTCTGGAATACGGCCCTATATATTATTACTATCTTGACTGATATGAATGAAATGTCAGGTTTCATAATTATCACAAAAGTACTATTTTAATTTGGTTAGATAATCCCTTTTTAAAAGTCTTTTGATAATTAAATTAATTTACATATAATAAAAACCTCTATTGGTATGTAGGTAGCCAACATACCTGCTAGCTAATAAAATGTTCCGTGCCGCTAAATCGCGGTGAACAAATCGTCTCCTCTCCAAGTACCGCATTCCCGCTGCCACTTGACACGCCCATAGCCTCAATTCGTATCCAGGAGATGCTTTATCAGGATGGCGCACAAGGAATTCGAGTAAAGATCCTAATGGTACTAATTCTTGGATCATCGCTAATGGTGGGCCCTGTAAGAAAAAGAAAAAAATGTATCACTGTGCTGCAACAAAGACAACACTAATAAATAAATAAATAATAAAATAAATAAATATCGTCTAGACAACTCACACAACGCCACCTGATTCCAAACTAAGCAGAGCTTGTACTATGGTAACCAGATAACTGATAAACATTCTTATATATTTCTAAATACATACATATTATAGATAAATAACACCCAGACAGAATAAACCATCGTGCTCATCACACAAAGTTTTATCCTGGGTGGGAATCGAACCCACGACGCGTAGCAGTCGGATACACTCCCACCGCGTCACAGAGGCAGTCAAAAGCAGCTGCACTAAGACTAAGATCAAACGGCCTATGAAGACAAAACATAGAAACAGCACATACACTGGTAGTAAACAAAGCCATGACGTCATTTGGAGGAAACTAAAGGAGTATAAATGTACCGATTTGATTATATTTTTTGGCATTGGAGTATACTAGGGCTTCATTAAGATTATTGGAACCCAAGTCAACCTCTCCTGCACATCAGGAACCCTCATACGGGGTTATGAAGTAGGTAATGCTTAAAATAAATAAAAAAGTGTGTGTGTACACTTTTGTAAACGCTTAACGCCTAACGCGCCAAAAGAAGTATAATTTCTTATACTAATTTATGAAATAACATCGAACGTTAGCAATTCCAACCTCTTCAAAAAAATATAATACAAAAGGAGTGAATATTTAAAAATGTACCCTTGTAATATGCCTTCTGAATAGAGTTCAGCAAGCTAAGCTGGCTTTTGAAGGGTTAATGAAGCTAGCTACGTAAGAATAGCAAAAATAAAAAAAAACAAATCAGAACAAACAAAAAAAAAATATCAGAGCTTAAAATATCGGGATTTTGATAAATGGCGGCCGCTTGCTGTATATTATTTTCCAAAACTAAAACTAGTGCATTAACCTTGTTTTATGCGTAAAAATGGTAGTTTCTTAGACATAAAAGTTGTGTAAACATGCTGTGGAAGCTCATACATCGGCCAAACAAAAAGAACCATTGCCGAAAGGGTCAGGGAGCACATAGCTGCAGTTAAAAACCTGCGAACAAATAAATCCGGGATTGCCGAGCACTTACTGAATGAGGGACCCAATCATTGGATTGAGCTACATACGCCAAAAGTCCTGTCAACTGACCGACATTACTACCCAAGGATGGTTCGGGAAGCAATTGAAATAAAAAAGCACAATACTTTCAACCGGGAAGACGGATATAAGCTTTCAACATCTTGGAATCCGATAATTAATACCTTAAAGTCCCGCAATAGATCAGTGAACGCGTCCGCGGATACGGTCAGTGTTGTGTGTCGTGTGTTTCCAAAAAATAACAATTCCGAGAGTACATTAAAAACTCTCGGTGCATAGCGGTCGCTCCAGCCTACGTGCATCAGTTGCCTCGGGACCACGACAGGTGCAACCCTGTCGAAACGTCGAGGAATAAAAAGGTATACTAACCTTTTAGTTGTAATATAGTGCCGCGCGAAATCCCGTTCAATACAAAATTATGTGTCGTGCAAATTCCACTGAAAGCCTCATTAACGCTCTACCACGATATACTATACCAGAACGTATGACTGGACTTGACATCGACAAAGGACTGGACAGGACTAAATTAGAAGATAAGATTGAAGAGATATTATATAAAAAATAAGATTTGGCTAAAAGGTCTTCGTAACCAGGCCATAAAATAATTACAAAAAAAAAAGAAAGACATTGAACTCACCAGAGAAACTCCAATTAGCCTGACAATACATCGATGTCTAACAGACATCATGACTTTCGCCTCGGACAGAAACTCTTCCTTATTGGTATCAGTGTGTTGCATGTGGAGAGTTTTGACGGCGACTTGTTGAGGCGACTGTGTGGGCGGTGAGTAAGTCGCGCGGAGCACTGACCCGAACTCACCTTCGCCAAGTACAGGTCCGAGGGTGAGTTCCGACATTGGAATGAATTCTAAAAAAAATATTTTGTTCAATATATTTTTGATAATTGGAAACGTGTATTTTGAGTGCATATGTATTTATTTATTGTATTTTTTTTGTAGATCAACGTTTCCAAGTATGTATGACGTGCGTGGAGTAGCTAGTGGCTTCGCTCGTGGCATACTTTGAACTCTCGTCGCACCTATTTAATCCCGTCGCTTATAATTTCTACAAAAATGCTTAAAAATTTCCCCGATTCGTCGGCATTTATGATTACTGCTCGGCTCTTCAGGGTAGTAGCGTCATACTATATAGCCTATAAGCCTTCCTTTCTTCCTTCCTTCCTTTATGGACTATCCACCACTTTTTTTTTTAATCCTCTTACTAGTTCCTGAGATAAGCACGTTCAACCAAACAATCAAAGAAACTCTTCAGCTTTATAATGTTGATATAGATTTAAAATGAGAAGACAAGCGATTGCTATTATCAATTCTTCATCTTCTATGGTTCACGTCAGTTGCCTACAGACGTGGTCACAAAAGTAAGATTGCGGTAGGGAAACATGTTAAAAGTAATGGTCAATTTGCAAAATCAATGAAACAAATCAGTTTATGTCAGTCCAACAACGACTTAACATGCTTTCCGAAACACGGAAACGCTCTCAAAGGACGATGTTATAAAGTAGACTACTTTTCTGACAAATGAACCCATTTTATTGAAGTTTTTTAGCATATAATATGAAGAAGCGAATCAAATTGAAGAGCTTTTGACAAAAGGCCAGGTCAAGAGTAGTACCCTTAACCGGCGAGCATGTATGAAAACACTTATGAAAGTAGAAGAAGCGAAAGTTGTATGCCAGAATCGTAGCAAGTTGAAAGTCATAGTCTCTGCCTACCCCTATGGGAGACATGCATGATGATATGTATGTATAATATGAAGAGACTTTACCTTGTAGCGTGGAAAGCTGTCCATCCGAGTTAACAGATATTTCATTATAATTCTCAGCCAGTGAGAGCACCGCACTATTATTCGCCGGTACTTTATAAGTATCGTTGTCCTCACTTATACTGTCATTATTATTTATACTGTCATTGTTGAAATCAGATGAAAACGATAAATTTCTTGTGAGAAGTTCGAACATATTGTTATTGTTTATTGTAGCCGCTTGTGTTGATAACTGTTTATCGTTTAAGATGTCGTGTTTTACCAATGATAATGATTGATTCATTGCTGCTCGACTGGCTGATAATTTTTTGGCGCGTGGCATTGTGGAGAACTGAAAAAAAAAGAAAAACAATTTTGATGTCCTTTGGCGAGTTAGGGAAAAATTATCGGACCTTGACCCCGATAATTGTGAAGAGCGCGCATACCGACACTCAAATTCGACACTCTGAAGTTAGCAGATAACTGTCACATGATGAAGTTAGATGATGATCGTTTCCATGACAACTGATAACTACATTCAAAGTAGTGTTTATTCTTGGGCCCCAGAGTTTTTAATATATTTTTATTCAGAAAGAGCACCTGGTCTAGAGCTGCGATGTATTGTTGCTTGCAACCGTCAAGAAAATGCTGTATTAAAGCTGATCTTTTCAGTCAATAAGAGTGGCATGACACTTTAAAAAAAAATAGCTAACTAGTTGATGCCCGCGGCTTCGCCCGCGTAGAGAAGTTTTCCCGTTCCGGTTTCCCACAGAAACATTTTCCCGGGATAAAAAGTAGCCTATGTGTAAAGTTTCATTAAAATCTATTCAGTAGTTTTTACGTGAAAGAGTAACAAACATCCATACAAACTTTCACATTTAAATATTATTAAGATAACTTACCTCAGGCAACGGGGGTTTAGGTTTAGGTGGGACAGGAGATGTTAACCGGGTAGGCAAACCATCCGGCACGGTGCTATAATGTTCTATCAGTCGCTCCAGGCACTCTAGGTAAGGTCCGTCATCTATGAACAGCCAAGTGTGCTAAAATAGAAATATAATTTGGTTTGGAGTGATTTTAGATACAGTCCTATGCCGTCCCCGCTGGATTCCGGTAAAATGGTAAACCCAAGAAGTGCTGGCTTGGTAAGAGATGATGTGCGTACTAATTAATGGTCTCAGTACAAGGAAGACCGATGACCATGAGAAGTACAGAAGAAAAAGTAGGAAAGTGGATCTCAACCGCAGTGAGACGCAACTGGGATAAACGCTCGGAAGATGATGACTGGGCTAAAGAACTCGCTAATTCCTTGTATTCTATTAATATTCTTGGGTACTACTTGAGGTATGATTCAGTATCTCTCAGATTCATTAATTTAGAATTTTTTTCCGGTTGGAATAACGGCCCTTTGGACTTGACTCTAGCATTTTAGCAGGAGCTGCTGTCATTGAAGTTTTTAATTTAGAAAATATCCAGTGACCGAAAAAAAAACAATTACCTTGTTTTTGGGCAAACGCGGCGGTTCCAGAGACCCCACGGGAAAATTATATTAATAACACAACCTAGACGGCGCTGTGCAAAAAAAATGTCATTCCTTCATAGGCAAATGGTTACTATTGCATGGCTACTATTCGTTATATATCTCTCTCTCTGTTATGACAAACCCTATACTATACTAGCGTCACGCTATGATGGCCGTTTTGAGGTATTACAAACAGTGATGTGAAATCTTTTTGAAAATTCTTTTGTAAATCCTTTTCCAACAGGAACTTTGGACGTCGATGCTGCAGTGTCATCTGTCCAAGAATGGCTTACAGTATGGTTAGCATTAAGCCATGTTTCATCCAAAAATACAACGTCAAAACGGCCATCATAGCGTGCCGCTAGTATAGTTTCATATTGGTACAATAAGTACACAGAATAAAAAAAATTAACAACCTGTAAGAAATTATTGGAATGAAAGAGAAATCCGCATGAAATCCATTCATTCATCCCATCCGAAGAAGATTTATAAAATCATAGATAGACACTGCAAAGCGACTAAAGACTACTTATTGTCTCTTATCTCACCTCTTTCCTAATGATAAAGTTATAAGGTGTATTTTCGCTCAGCATCGTGAGCACATAAGCACTGTTATGTCTGTCACTGTACCGCACTAAGAACACACCGTCTGACATCTTGCCCTCTAAGCTGTGCGTTTTACAGTACTCCTCGAGTATCTTCACTGCTTCTTCCCGATTTAACGTGCCATGATACCAATGTATTTTGGATGCTTTTGGTTGCTCCGGTTGGTAATTTTCTGTAGAACAAAATCATTATATTATGGTAACTTATTTGGTGCTGCAAAAATAATGTGTGCAATTGATATATACTAGTAGTTAGAATGTCGGTGCAAATATTTATGTGATCCACGATGGAGAACAAAAAGGGTCAAAATAAAACTGTCAAATACAGCTAAAATTAGAGTGTAGCTCATGTACATTACATTAGTATTAATACATGTAGTATTTCTGAAGTTATAAAGACGAGAAGTTAAAGTCCTTTTTTGAATATCCGATATTAGGTGCGACCATTATGACGTCACAGTCTCGCACAGACTGCGACAAGGTGCGGCGCGGCGTTCGGGTGCGAACGAGAGCGCGACTGTCGCATAAGTAGGTTTGTGACGTATGCGGTCTCCCGCGTTATACGCACTTTGATCGTAAAAATTTAAGCCATTTTTTGAAATATAAAATAGTAAAAACACCTTTTTCTCGTATTTTTTTTTGTAGATTTATTTGGCATTTAAAGTAAAAAACGTTTGTCACACCCATTATTTGTTTCGGAAGTTTGATATTGATTTAGTCAGTTGTCTAGATTCAGTAACACATATGTAATTAATTAGTCCATAAGGCCCTGATGTCTGGTTCAAGTGTTTGAGATGGTTGGGAGGACTGCATTAACCAGACCAGGTTGCTATTAGGCTACAGTTGAATATTACGACTTGGCAGGGAAGACATGCAGTGACTTCAATTATGCCCTACCAGACTCTGAATATACCTTAGCGAAACGACTACGATTTGCACAAGGAATGTCAATATTTGTTATTTCGTACGGACCATCTAAATCGTACTTATAAAATGTCTAAATCATTTTGATTCGAAGCGCTGACTACCCCGTCAGGGATAGTGCGTGAAGATAGAACTGAAAAGGTATGCAGCATATCAAGCATCCATCTTCAACCAGTATATGCAATTACTTACTTAAAAATTGGTAGCACTCGTCATGTCCGTATTGTTTGGCTAAGTCTGCCGGCGTTTCGTGCGATAAAGTTCTTGGACGCGTTGGTGCCTTCAGTTTTAGCAGCACCTAAAAGAGTGATTTTTTTTTTAATTATTCACACTAATATTAATTTAGTGCAAGAGGCTCTACTAAGATCTCCGGGGCACAAGTGATCTCGCCTGCTAGCTCTATATACATATTATACAAATTAACATAGACCTTTGAGTTGTATGGGTGCTTATACAATTTGGAGGTCTAGCTAAATTTGCATATTATAACTTTTGGTTCCACCACTACCAGACTGACTGACGGTCAAATCTGTTATGTAAAGAACTATTAGTGTTATGAATATCAGCTGGTATCAAATTCCTAGTAAAAATTAACGCTACCTCCCCTACTATTACGGATTGAGAGGTCAAATGGCAGTCGCTCCCAACAATGCTAAAAATTAAAAGCCTTTGAGGACCGAGTCTTCTATTGACAAGCCGTAGAATAGAAAAAGAATCGCTGTTTTTAGCTTTCAAAATGTTAGTAGACTATCAAAAATGCAACTGACTAGCGGCCACTGGCGCTGTAAGTGTTAGTAGAGTTCTATCGGCCGACCGATAGAAGTCTATTGGAGTACGATTGTAATAGTAGAGTACGAAAAACTGTCAAAATTGTACAGGTGGCTTTCTATTGAGCGACGATTTCGATTCTATTTTGACAAGATTGAAATAACAGACTCGGCCCCCAGCTCTTAGCAATCTCTCTGCTCTTAGCAGCCAAGTAAAAGTAGACTTAGGCTCCCATCCGGGTGGGGTTTGAAAGCAATTGGGAAACCACTTACATAAAAACTAATAAAAAAATAATAGGGATTTTTAGGTGAAATTGCTACTACCCAATTGGTACTCATTTAGATTGAATAGTTTAACCTTCAATATCTACCTTTAATATACTATACACATTTACTATATACCTTTAATATTTAAAACTTCCTAGTTTTATAAACATTATTTCGAAACAAATATTTAGAATGATATGAACGTCGATCAATTTCCCTAAATTTCACAATTTTTTTGTTAGTACTGAATGACGAGGCCGCCGATTAACTTTTAAGCATTTAGAATTTATTTACTGGGTGCACAATATATATCTACCTAAATGTAATTACGTCTTTCTTTGCGAGGGTAGACAGAGACATATAATCGGGTGTAAGAGCCTAAGCGCCCTTAATTTCTGACCATCGAACGAGGCAACGACGCTATCGCCCTAATGGCGTGGGAGGTCAGACGGCAGTCGCTTCCAATAATGTCCACTCTTATCACTTAGGGGTATTAAAAATAGATTACGACCGATCCTCAGACCTACCAAATATGCATATAAAATTTATATATTTTTCATAAAAATCGGTAAGCCGTTTCGGAGGAGTTTTGTAACAAACACCGCGACACGAGAATTTTATATATAATAAGATAGTCCCATATGGGCATGAGCGCATTTAACAGCAAAATAAGTTTTATTTTGTTACAACTACAACTCTTCAGCTTATTGTATATAGATACTAGTTGACGCCCGCGGCTCCGCACGCGTGGTGAAGTTTTCTCGTTCCCGTTTCTCACAGAAACTTGTTCCCGGGATAAAAAGTAGCCTATGTGTTTTTCAAAATTTAAAGAGTAACAAACATTCATTCTTACAAACTTTCACGTTTATAATATTACTAGTTGACGCACGCGGCTTCGCCCGCGTAAAGAAGTTTTTCCGATCCCGTTTCCCACAGGAACTTGTTCCCGGGATAAAAAGTAGCCTATGTATTATTCTGATGTATAAGCTATATTATTGTAAGTTTCATTAAAATCTTTTCAGTAGTTTTTACGTGAAAGAGTAACAAACATCCATTCTTACAAACTTTCTCGTTTATAAAATTACTAGTTGACGCCCGCGGCTTTGCCCGCGTAGATAAGTTTTCCCGTTCCCGTTTCCCACAGGAACTTGCTCCCGGTATAAAAAGCAGCCTATGTGTTATTCTGATGTATAAGTATATTATATGCATATTTATTGTTATTGTAAAGTTTCGTTAAAATCGATACAGTAGTTTTTACGTGAAAGAGTAAGTAATATCCACACAAACTTTCGCATCACTACATTTTACAAAACAAAGTCGTTTTTCGCTGTCTGTCCCTATGTATGCTTAGATCTTTAAAACTACGCAACGAATTACGATGCAGTTATTTGTAATAGTTAGTGTGATTCTTATAGAAGGTTTTTATGTATAATTTGTTAAGTTTTTGTATACATTGACCAAACTATAACTATATTTGTTGGGAATGTCGGAAAAAATAAGCTATCTGGGAGCTTTCAACAAAAACGCTGCCTAAATCCTTTGAGATATAACATAATAATGTATGGTGAAATTGTGTATCTAATGTAGGTTTACAAAAAAGTTCGCGACGATATATGTCTATCTCATGAGAATAATATACTATATCCATTTTAATACTTTAAAAAACCATCAATTAAAAAGCGGTAATTTTCAAATTACCGCTTTTTAATATTTACTATGGCTATTTACACAAATATGCTATTAATCCTTATCATTTTTACTACGTTAGTTGGCTTCACATTTCATGGAGATTATTTTGTCACTTAACACCTTCCAAATTAAATGAATTTCTTACGAGTTATAGCACATTCAAAATAAAGCGCAAAGAAATAAATTTCGTGTAACCATAATTCGACCGGCCCTTGCGGGCGTTGCCGCGTTGGTAGGCTAGGTACTGGAGAGCGGTTAAGTAATCAATGAATTTGGAAAATATTCATACATTATTGTGAATGTGAAATTAATAAACAACGAGATTAAATGGATGCCACGGGGTTCGAAGTACGTCACTGGCGAAGCCGGGCGGGATAGCTAGTTTATAATAATATTAAGATATTAGGATTAGGATAATACCTTCACGCATTCAATGTGTCCTCTTTGCGCGGCGTCGTGTAGTGGCACTTTGCCGCTGGGCGCGTGTCTCATTTGGTAGTTGGCATTTCCTTTTGTAATTAGCAGTTCCGTTGTGCTGGGCAGGTTGTTCTGACACGTGTACTGTAATTGATCAGTTATGTAATTAAATAAAGGTAATATACATAGCCATAATATTGTTTAGTCACAAAATGTCTCAACTCGCAAAATGTCGTGTAAACAGGGGGCCAAGTCTACTAATTCAATCGCGTCATAAAAAAGTGAAAACGTCGGTCAATAGAAAGCCACCGGTACAATTTTGACAGTTTTTCGTAGTCTACTATTACAATCGTACTCCAATAGACTTCTATCGGTCGGCCGATAGAATTCTACTGGCAATGGCCGCTAATCAGTTGCATTTTTGATAGTCTATAGCGATTCTGGTTCTATTCTACGGCTTGTCAATAGTAGACTCGGCCCCCTGAATATCCCTTTTTGAAAAAGACCTTTTGAATTGAGAAGGTAGAAGATAGAATTTGCTGCTTGAGTTTCAGTTTAAAACAAGCAAGGTTTTATTGTACGTTTTTAAAATTAAATCTACTTTTACCAAGTTTTCAGTTTCGTTAAAAATAAATTAGAATAGTTTGTTTAACAATCACACTCATTTCCCGAATGGGTGACTGAGGCACATTATACGCTCACACTTCACCGAGTGCATTCCTGTGCCACGTCATAGGTGGTGAGCCCATTGTCGTGTTGAAATAGACAGACGCAGGTTGTGGCTACCTGCTGTTGAAATTTAATTCTTGGGCCAACGCAGACTAGCTACTTTTAATATCCGTCGCCGATGATTTTGAGACAGTATAGAGTTATTAAGCTTCTAAAAAGCTACTAAATCGGTTGTCTTTGGATCAAGTTTTTTGCTCAATTGAATCGCTTACATAAAACTATGATACGAGAAATTTGCTGCGTGCGGGACTACCTAGAAATAATTACTTAGACAAGGAAAACATCGTTGTTTTCATTGATTTAATTCATGTCAATCGGCTAGTGTCGTGCGTCATAAAGTGCAAATACTAAAATATTGTATAGAACTAGGGTATCGGAGCCCTACCACGTCAATCCGCTTCCACAGTAGTCACACCTTTTCCCCGAAAGATAGGCAGCGGCATACATGCACCCATATTTCAGTATTTGCATTTTATTCCACGCCACAACCTGCACTTGTCCATTTCGATCTCCGTCTCGAAATGGATACGCGCAGGTTATGGCTACCCGCTGTTGAACTTTTTCAAGCTGTCCATAAGGCCATTAACTTGGTATAACGACTGCCATGTTACTAGCAATCTGCATTCAGCTTTAAATGTGGGGTCTGAATGCAATAAGACGTTACATGAACTAAAATAAATAAATAAATATCGTTGGGACAACTCACACAACGCAATCTGATCCTAAACTAAGCAGAGCTTGTACTATAGTAACCAGATAACTGATGAACATACTTATATATTTCTAAATACATACATATTATAGATAGATAAAATATGGATGGAACTTACATGTAGAGGAGTATAACCGAAGGAATCCCTCACGTTGACTGTGGCGCCACTCTCGATAAGCTTCGCGAGAATATTGTCCCGACCGGATCTAGCAGCGATGTGCACAGCTGTTTGACCGTCCTGGTTCTTTGCGTCGCGACTACGGTATCCGCATGCCAGCATTTGCGATACTATGTTGTAATCCCCGGCTTCCGTAGCCCTGTTCATGTTATGCATAAATTAGGGAGCGTCTATGAAAGGGAACCAGAAAGGAGGGGTCCAGTCTAATCCTACTACCTAAATCGTACGGGGGGAAGACGGAAATCGTACGGGTTTCGATTTTTTAAAATATTTTTTAATGATATAACTGTAAGTTTAAATTTATACAAACAATCAGAAATACAAAACACATTTTCCATTAATATTTTTATTGAAACTAGTTTAATAAACATAATAATGGAAAGGAATTGTGTTTCACTACATTTTATAAAACAAAGTCGTTTTTCGTTGTCTGTCCCTTAGATCTTTAAAACTACGCAACGAATTTCGATGCAGTTTTTTTTAAAAATAGAGTGATTCTTATAGAAGGTTTTTATGTATATTTTGTTAAGTTTTTGTATACATTTACTTAAGTATAGCGATATATGTTGGCGGTGTCGGAAAAAATGAGTCGTCTGGGAGCTTTTAACGAAAACGCTGCCTTTGAGATATAATAAAATAATCTATGGTGGAATTGTGTATCTAATCTAATATAGATCTACAAAAAAGTCCGCGACCGTATATGTCTTAAGGATACCGTACTATATCTATTTTTACTTTAAAAAAACAGCAATAATAAAGCGGTAATTTAAAGGCTATTTCCACAAATACATTATTAATCCTCATCATTTTTAATATGTTAGTTGTTTTCAGCATTTTATGAAGATTTTTTTGTCCCCTTACTCTTTGCAAATTAAATTAATATCTTAGGCGATATGGCAATATCAAAAAATGCACAAAGAAATTAATTTCGTGTAACAAAAAATCGACCGGGCCGTGCAGGCGCGTGTGTAGTACTTGAGAGCGGAGAAGTAATTAAATAATTTGGAAAATGTTCATACACTATAGTGAAATTAATAAAAGACGGGATTAAATGGGTGCCACGGGGTCCGAAGTATGTCACGGGCGAAGCCGGGCGGGTCAGCTAGTCTTATATAAACTCAACGCATTTGCAATAAAAACATAAGTTTTGGAAGATCGTAAGTGTGACTAAGAAGGAGCGGTATGAGACAAATCTGAGGACTTTTTACCACGGATGTAAAGGATGCCAAAATTTTCAACACCTCGCGTAATTAATGAACACAGGGACAACCTTCCAATTATTCAAATTCTAACTTGTTTATTTTTTTAATTAATTTAACTTAATTATATGGGGATAAAATTTAGCCTAAGTTACTCCTTATGACATCAGCTATCTGCCTGTGATAGTCCCGTTAAAATCGTACCAGTCGTTTCGGAACAAAACAAACAGTTTTAAAATATAACGCAAGTGTCCGACATATTTCAAATTGCCGTGTTAACTCTAATGTCTGATTATTAGCGATAGTGTCGGGTCCAAAGATCATATTCATCGTTTCTAATTCGAACCACATCACAATTTAGATAGTGTTTCGTCTGCAGATTACTTTATGCGCTTGAATATACTAACAGGTTCATGCACACATCGCCCTACCCCTGAAGCAGACCTCTTACTCGGCCGATAACCAAGAAGTGGTGTGTAAATACCAGCACCGTAGTATACCCTGTCTAGCCCTTTTTTCTGCCTTGCGTCTACAAATTCAATAAGGAAGTCAGATGCTTTTTTATATAAATATTCTACAAATTACGTACGTAATTAGTGCGACGCTGAATGCGAGTACAACCATGGTACATACAATCGAATAAATGACACACGCTCTCCACATGTGGTCAGATTTCCTTCCAGAAAGCCTAAAATGATTTATTTCATAGTACTTACCTAATACTAATAGTTGATTTTAAAAAAAGATGGTTTAACATTGATGTCTAAGTTTGGCCCGCATATGCGGATGAATTTGGTCGTGGCATCATGGCTCCCAAACGAATGGACCCGTTTTTTATGTAGTTTCTAAGAAAGCTACCATTAGCGACCACACAAACACAACCAAATACTAGTAACGTAGAATATCTATGTTATCATGGAAGTATTGAACGATCGCATGGTACATGAATGAAAATGTTTTATCCTTTGTTTTCATATGTGAGTATAGCTTTTGCCATCTCTTTCTATATGACTTTCTTATACCTCAGTTAGTTGCCAAGAGGTAGTTATTTTATTTTATATTGTTACTTGTTTACGAGTCCGTTTCCGCAACTCGGCGTATATAATTGCGTCTTCATTAACTTTGTGCATTTTTGAATATTTTGGAATGGGTAGGGAATAATTACGTACGAATTGCTTTATTTAACAGTATAAAAGTAGTATTTACTTATTGCGCTATCGTACACAAACATGACAATTTAACATTAAAAATTCAACAAGGCAAAATACAAACACACGTACATCAAGTTCCCTTCGCCGCTTAAACGAAACAACACGAGCAGCCATACATTTTCACCGTGCGGTAAAATGAGAGGGTGACATTACTTCCTCTCCTATGCCGCACCGGCGGTCTAACTCTTACTAACTCTTCCTCCGTCTTAAGAATTTTCGATCAGGGTCACGTGTCATGAGAGCAAATTTTTACCCATCCCAAAAAAAGCAACAATGCCAAAGAAGTTTTCACGTCAAAGAATAGTATTGTCTATTTATTGTTCGATGAACTGTATTTTAATTATCTACAAATAAAAAGGGTATTTTTTATATTATATGTTAGGTACAATAAAGTAAGTTAAACTAAAATATAGAACGAGAACTGACTCATGCATATTAAGTAACTTTCATTAGCATAGTAAATACAATGTACTCGATAATAGATTTAAAGCGGTATTTAAATATTAATAAGGAACAATGAGCGCGGCAATGAATCATTAACATCAACAATGATTCATGAAGCCATTGCCATTCACAGATGTCCTAATCTGAAGCTAACGTTTTGTCACTCACATCACAGAGCATCTAACATTCCCAATACATGACTAATGAGTATTAACACCTCTTAATGATATTCACTTGAGTTAATATTGACTTGGATTAGCGTAATTTGTTTTCCTTTTTGCGCAGACCGAGCGCAGTGAAATGTTCTAACAATGTAAATATATTTAGGGACATTCTCACACTACGCTGTTCAGCTCAAATTCAGCTAATATAAGCTTTACTATGGGATCTAGACAACTAATAAACATACTTATATATTTTTTTAAATACAAACTCAATTACATTTTATTCCCGTATTTCCCATAGGAACAGGAACTACGCGAGAGAAAACACGAGGCGTCAGTAAAATATACCCAACCGACGAGTAATATAAATAATCTAAATAAGTACCAAAGATATTATAAAATACACTCATAACGTTTTAATTTTTATACTAACATCCCTAACTCAACTAACATCAGACATTAAAAGCAGGTTATAACAGAAATGTGATTACGACATCTCAGCTAGACATGGTGACTACTAGACTCTATTATTTTGGACCACATTTGGTATTCCAATCAGCGCACATTGCAAACACATCTTGTCATAAAGCATGCTAAGAATTTTTATGTTATTATTATATGTTTGTCTCATCAAGTCTACATATCACTGTGCTGAGTGTACTGTCCTTCTTTTGATATTTATTAAATAAACATATTGAACAATGCGCTCAACAGGAAATTGTCAATAAACTTGTCAGCACTTGTATTAAATTACAAGCTTATAATACGCAATTTATGTACAATTCAGTGCAATAATACGTTTTATGGATCATTAGAGGATGCATGGGAACCAAATATAGGTCATGTGACTGCCACAAACTTAAGTATTACCGGAAAAAGTACATTTTGTGGTAATCCAATTAATCTGCAGAAAATAGCTCTGGAAATCCTAGTTATTTAATTACACAACACCGAAGAAAATGCTCAATCAAAGCTGTTCTGAGCAGTCCAATCATAGCAGACCTACAAGGTTACAAAATTGAAGTGTCGAAAGCAATTAAAACTTTATGCGCAAATGAGATGAAGAAGGATCACAAATACTATCTAACACAAACTTTCGTCTTTGTAATGTTAAGTAGGATGTAAGATATTATAGGTACATTATATTACTTTCAATCAAGTGAGCCCTATACTTGTCTGCTACCTTAGTGGTACATAAAGGCTTAAAGAGTAAGAGTAAATTATGTAAGAAAATAAATTAGTAAATGTTAATGCTCTAGATGGGAATATGATTTATAAGTGCTAACGAAGACCTGGCAAGGCAAAGATACTTAGAAAATTAACAATTGTAATCATAATTTCAAAAAAATAAGGTTGAAAATACTGTAACATGTTATTTCCCAATATTGAGAAAATAACTAAAAATCTCAAGCAAGCAAAACAAAGATGAGAGATAATAAAAGAGCAGTGCGATACGAAAAATTAGCTAAAGGACATTGCATAACAAAGTTACAAAACATTAGAACTTGTTTATAAGATGACGTCGTAACAGAAAACAAACAAATAGTAACTTCAATTCTTCAAAAACTTCAATTTCATTCAAACGATTTCAATAGATACAACATCTACTCAGTAATAGAGGCAAGGAATGCCACTCAACTTCATTCTCATAAATAAATGGTAAATTAAGGGCAATCTATGGAGCTCTCGTCCTTAATAGAACTTCCCTCTTCAACACGATACTTACTTTCACTGCTCTCATTAATTACCGTTTGTTTGTCAGACTATTGTTTCTTTTGTTTGAACTCTTGTATTAACTTTACCCCACGGTTTTGCTTGTCAGGAACGCCTTTATCTCCGAAGGGGTAGCAGATGCATGTTGTAACCCCGCATTTCACTATGTGTATTTTTGTTCCACGTAAAGGTGGTGAGCCGTCTTGAAATGGACAGGCGAAGGTTGTGGCGACCTGCTTTTGCAATTTTTAACCGCCACCCATACGGTTACTTGGCTTAGTGACTGCCATGTTACTGGCAACTGGAAGGAACTTTACGTGCCTTCCGAAGCACTGAAACGCCCGCTCGCTAAATGCCATAAAGCAGTTAGCTATTCAAGGACCTGCCATAACATAAATTTGCTAAACGCCGTGATCGTTTACTGAGATAGCGGGGTTAGAAGCACTTCATAAAAAGATGTTTCACTTCATAAGAGGATTACATGTTCCTTGGCTATAAATATTATAATAACAATTATAACAAGCACTTTCATACTTGGTGCTTTGGGAGACAGGTAAACTGTCTTTAGTCCCCACAGTTAGTAACATTGCGCTTGTTTAGTCAAAATTGGTAGCCCAATGGATAGTTTGTATAATTTTAGCAGCAGATAGCTATATCTGCCCTCATCCATGTCTGAACTTTACAGGGACACATACAATACTAAATTGTTTACAATACAGCCTAATGTAAATATTGAACAGTATACTGTGTTCAATAAATATTTTTTCTTTCTTTATATGCCAATAGGCTCACCATCAATATGTGGGACTCAAAACAAATGTTGAAATGTGGGTATACACCTAGTAGTAGCCTACCCCTTCAGGGAAAAAGGTGTAACTTTATGTATGTGTGTATTCCCAAGCAATTAAACATCATTGTACTGGTTGTTATAAGTTTTTGTTTGTAGGTAACATGTTCGGTTATAGTTGCTGGCTACAGTTCATCAAGATCTATCAAGAAGGGGTTTTTTATGACACCATGTTCAAATTTTAACTAATTTTTGGAATATAATACAGGTTACTACCGAAGTATGCTAAAATTAAAAATAATTGACATCGTTAATTCGATTGATATTTGTTATCAAGTTCATTTACCAATACAATATAATTATTATGTTGCAAACCTTACATATTGATATCATTACATATCGATGCATGGTGAATTGGTTCATCATTTTATTTAAAACTGTCCATCGAGAACGTGGAAACAAAATGAGTTGAAGAACTCTATGAATCTTTTGCCTCAGAGCCCTAAACAAAGGCTAATGGTATTAAAACATCACAAACCCACTTCGAATTAATTGATAAAAAAAAAAGTGGTAAAGACTCTATACCACTTTTTTTAGGACGCCTCATAAGCGAAGCATTGAGGTGGGTACTACTGTCACATCGCGCAAAACATCTGATTTATCATATATTGCACTTGTAAAATAATAGATACACACACATATCAAGAAAAAACACTATTTTTAACACTCATGATATTTTTGATGCCATTTCTGTTATTTAAACTAGTTAAACTGTTTAAAAAAGTTCCGTCGTGGACTTCCGTGTGTCTGTATGTTACGGATTATTTTCTTGTTAACACGATAACGACCGCAATACTTTACTAATCAAGTCATTTTTTTTCTCTTACGTTTCAGTATAATTAGGAATAGAACCCTTTCACTTTTCACGGCTGATTTGATGTGGTTTAATTGTTATTATCTTTACTTTATTTATTTCATAACCCCTATGCGATAATTCATAGCAAAGTTTGTAAGCTTGTAATTCTATTTTTTTTATGATGTAATAAAAGCGTGCGAGGCGTGCACTTTTGGGTTTTCCAAACTCTATTTCATAGAGTTACAAGCTATGAATAGTCTTGGAAAGGGTTGTGCTCCCCCAAAAAAGTAGAATAACACCCATGCCCGAGAGGAGGCCACAGTACTGGACAAAGTCTGTTGGCAGCTTCAGAGTGCACACCAGTGACTCCTGGCTATAGGCAGATGGAACGGAGGGCAATGTGTGGTTTTAGTCACTAGAGTCAAGCATAGCATCCATGAGAATTTCCACAAGCAAAATAGGGGGTGCGCTCATTATTTTATTAAATTACAATATTTCTTGAGATCAAACAGAAATGTAATAATACCACTCCACCATACACAGTATGGCTGGTATGCCAGGGTCACTGATGCATTGTGCTTGCATATATAACAGCTGACATATCTTTCTATTAAATCCAAAGATCTAATAATATCTGTAAACTCCTCCATCTAAAATGTATTGTCTTTTGAGCTCAAGTCACTACGCTAAAGTTGAAATCTAAATCTTACCTGTGTAATAGGTTTGTTGTGCCTTGGGTACGAGATTCATGCGGTGGGGGCTGCCCTTTGCAAACCACAGATAGTCTTGTCACCAGTCCATTAGAGTCACCTTGATAATGCTGTATAAGAGTGTCCAGTCCGTGTACTGTTGTGTGCTCCTCAATAGAAAAGAAAGCATCTTCTCCATGCCGTCTTATTTGATAATGTACCACTTCACCCTGAAGAGAAGAAGAGATTGATGATGCAAGAAATTCATCAAAAACAAACCATCTTGACTGGAGTTCTATTAACTTTTTAAACTGACCTGATGTAGAACTGAGAGAACATAATCACCATGGGAAGTATTACTCTCTCGCACCAAAAATACACCATCATCACCTTCTGAAACCATTAATATTATTTTCATTTAATTCAACATTTATAAAATATTTTTCAAACAATAACAAACAAGTTATTGTTTAGTAAAAACTGACCTTCTTTCAATAGCTTCTCAGCGGTGTCTCGTGATATTTTCCCATGAAACCAGTTAACATTATCCTCTCTGTTCATTCTCAACAAAAAAGAGTTTGTCTGAAAAGTTAATTTAAAAGTTGTTCAACAAGTATCGCAGATGCCACAAAACTTTTCTTGAACATTTCTCATCCAATAAAGGTGCTAGCTTATTCAAATAGAAAGTTAATTCAAAAGAACAATAATTATAGATCTATTGGCAGAAGTTTAACAACTTCAAAGTTTGTTTATTTATTATTTACACAAACTTCTACGCGTACTCATACGACCAAGTTTTTAGGACTGTTGTCGCCATTTTTATATCTATTTCATTCTCACAAAGCATATGTACTAATGTGTGAAGTTTAGGCAGAACAAATCTTTCATCTCGTTCTAATGTATCCAATTGGCCTCTTGTTAAAAAGAGTCCAACGTATTGACATACATGTTTCATATTTAACCGTATATTATTGTAAACGTCAGATCAACTACAATGGTCAAATATGAGACTGATAAGAAATTTTAGGATGATTCATCCTTGATTTAACGTGTAATAAATTTTACTACATTTTACATAAATATACTTTATACTTGTAAATAATAAGATACAAAAAACTTACCTTGAAGAGTATGAATGACGTCATGGTTGTTATCATGATATCCAACTTCGGAAACACAAAAATATTAGTAAATATTTCAAATAACTATCTTTTAGTATTATCTTCACGTTTTTTATTAGCACACATATTTAGAATCCATTTATATTATTTATAACTTTGCTTAAAATATTCTGCAAAAAGCGCAGCGCAGCGAGCGGAGTACGTCAAACAAGCAGCCGGCAGACAGGCGCTAGACCTGTGTCGATCGCGATTGATTGAATCGTTTTGATTCGATCACGACCTGTGCGTGAGTGATCGAATCACAGATCTTTAAAAGACCCGATTAAAATTGACCCGGTAGGTTACAAAACAAAATAAATTGAACTTTATTTTCATGTAGTTACCGTAGGTAATTGCTTGCAAATAAAATGATCGGGTCGTGCATTCAATCACGCAATGAGGCGTTACAAACAAATGTTTCCATCTCTTTTATTTACTTACAGTTTAAACCACGTTCGTTTTATGACCACTCTTTCACGTGATCTGCTTCGCTCTTGGCTGTAAACGAACTAACTAAAACTGTCGATTGCGTTTGAATTTTTGAGATCGAATCAATCAAATTACATTAGTTACACAGGCGACCTATGTATGACCCGCGACACGCACGTAAGATCGGCTTGCTCTATTGCGGTTGCTTACGTATTTTAGTGGATTTATGTGACATTATTAATGATTGTTATTTATATTAGGATAAGTTAACATTTCAACAAATTTCTTTGTTGAATAACTCCTATTAAAAAAAATGTGTGTGTACCCGAGTACACAGATAATAAGTGAAAATCCTTTCCGAAATTTTTTTACAACTGTAAAATTTCTCTCGACGTCGATAAAGAAGTTTCACTTCAAAAATGTCACGAGCCGAGATACAGACCGGCGACTTGCCCCTAGACGTATGTACATAAAATGGTATCGAAATTAGGTAATAGTTATGTCATGATTCTATCTAGCAATAACCTGCTCTGCATACGTCACTCTGTCGTACGAACAAAACAAACATTCTGTGTGTGACCCAAATGATCGAATCATTTTAATTCGATCATTACCCAAGTGGGTCGTGATCGACCCGGGTCACGACAAATGATCGATTGACACAGGTCTAACAGGCGCGGTATCCCCGACTCTGCCTTCCATCGAATGACTCATAGCAAGGTCAATTCCGAGAAATGAATCACCAATGTACTCAGTTCTATAATGCTATAAGTAGAACGCATTCCCCCACAACACTGCTTCGTTATTATAATTTTTAAACAGAGACAATTTGGTAACATAGCTGGCTATCTATATCGGACTGGAATAAACATAGGTACCAAGTACCTATGTAGATATCTGTCAGTGATATTGTTGTTTCAAAGTACTTTCCTACTAGGTAGGTACCTCAATGTACCTTGAGTAGGACAGATTATGAGGCACAAGAGGCTCAATAAAGTGTAGATTGAAAAAAAATACTATTTTGAGCTGGTAGCAACAAGCAAACCTACCTCATACCACCACCAGAACGTTTCTTAATACTCAATCAACGCTTGAGGCTAGTTTTTGCCTTATAAAATCTACTGTCAAGCGTCGAACACTCAAAAGAAACACTTGAGAGTAGATTTTATAAGGAAAAATCTAGTCTTAAGCGTTGATCGAGTATTGAGAAACATTCTGGAATACGGACCTCAATGTCCAAAGATTCTGAGATGAAGTACCTACTACTTACCTAGGTGTGTACACTAGGTAGTAACCATGTAATGTACCTAACCAAAACTGGTACATGAATCATGAAAGAGATGAATAAGTACAGAATTATATCTGTGCTTAATAGATCTAGGTACCTACCTACTTAGTTTTAAATCTCGAAATAGGTAAACTTATCTAGTCATTAGAATTGCATTGAAGAAATAACGTTCTTAGGTAGGTACCTAGGTACCTGCTTATAATTTAGTACCTACGCAAAAACACACTTAGATTGCAGTTTCAATATTGTAGAGGTAGAAGAGATGCGGAACGTTTTATTTTATCCTTTTGGTTTCTATTAGATACCAAACCGAGCTTGATTGATAGAGTTAGTAAAAGTAGTAGGTACCTAAATACCTAGTAGTTCAGGTAAAGAAAGTGAAATTGAATACCTATTCTGCTGATCGCCAAATTTTTGACTCTTGCAGTCAAGGTAGGTGACTGATAGGTATGAGCTTTCGCATAAATAACGAGACACTACTAGTTTGTTATATTCATATTAGTAGGTAGTAGATATCTATCTATCTTCACGCTGTACCTATCCCTGGCGGGCCTTGCGGGGTAGTCAGAAAGGACAAATCGCCAGATTTCGCGTCCTATTCATACTTCTTTCGCTTCCTTGAATGAAATGACGATTACAATACAGTGAAGAACTTCAGTATGATTAGGTTCTGGTAGCTCAGTGGCAAGAGCATTGCCTTGGTTAGGCAAAGGTCACTGGATCAAGTACTGTTACGAACTGAGTTGTCCTTTTTCATGTTAATAATAATAAAATTGTATGTGAAAAATGAGCATAATAACTGCTTTGAAATTATTACCATTATTGGCAATTGCAAATAACTAGAACATAATGATCCAGTTTTTGATCTTGCCTAGTTTTAAGTAGAAAACTAGAAAAATAATTCGGCACGAAATATTCAGCATAACACTTGATGGTTCTTTCCAAAGACCTTACACTTATAAGCATAAGGTCTTTGGTTCTTCCAAGAGTTGTTTTTTTCCTTCTTTGGACTTTTTCGGCTTGAGGAATGTTAGAGTCATGTAATTTGAATCTTTCTTGGTTTGTATAATTCGTTTTCATGTCGAAAGTATAACATTTCCTCCAGAAGGTATGGTACATTCTTGTAGATAACAGCCCATTCATGTTTAGGTTTGTTCAAAATTCGAATGCAGTAAAGAAGTGAGAGTATGGATAGTAACTTTGCTGCAACTTTGCTATTTGGTATCATAGTAGGTGTTTGGTACACATCTTACATAATTTTCAGAGCTTAATTTCTACAAAATGTGTGGAATACCGTATCTATTGCTACCATTCTCGTGACAGCGTAGCAAATATATAACTTATATTATACTTATTTTATACCTACGTAAGACCAACAATATCTATTTTAGTAATTCCAATGTTCGATTAACATTGAACAATTTCAACCAAATACATTTTACAAAGTTTCACCTTTCTCTCTATATACTGTGCTAATAGGCAGGTAATTGTAGGTACTTATGTCGGTAATCAATAATATATTAATACATTCACCTAAATATCGTAGTGTGTTTATATAATCTAAGATCGTAGTAAGGCGAATATTCTTCCCGTTCCGTTCGACAGAGGCACAGACAATACAACAGAAGCCAAGGAAACAGTAATAAAATATAAGCATTTAAAAAAATGTGGATAATAATGTTTAAGAATGCCTAGATAGAGATTGTGTATCTTTTTAAGTAACCATTTGAAGGTATCCAAATATAAAACATTTTAAATATTTTTTCCTCTCAAAGATATCTGGGATTATTAACTACAGCTTTCTGCTTTCTTTGCTCATAGCCTCATCAGAAGCCGACCTTCAGGCATTAGTCACTAATATGAAAGAGGAGTGTGTAAGTAGGCTCTTAGTTGAATGCAAGTAAAACGAAGGTTCTAGTATTTGAAAGAGATGGCGTAATAACAAAATGCGAGATTAGGGTAAACCAGGAACGACTACAGCAAGTGAATGAAATTGTGTATTTATGGAGTACCTATGTTTAGCACGGATGGAAGATGTGATTCGGATGTAGAACGGCGAGTAGCTGCTGGAAACAAGGTTAACGCTGCTTTGTCCCAATTAGTAAAGCGACAAAGCATCGTGAAAGAAGCACGACTGGCTATTCATAACGCAGTGCTAGTGCAAACTTTGCTTTACGGTAGCGAAATCTGGGTGTGTCAGCAGATGCATGAAAGTAAATTGAATGCTGTGGAGATGCGATCACTTAAAAAATTGTGCGGCGTAAGGCGTAACTTTGGCCGACAGAATACGTAACGAAGTGATACGCATTATGGCAGGTTTGAATGTAAGTGTCAGCGTTAAGCTAGAAAAGGGCGTGCTCCGTTGGTTTGGACACGTTGATCTTGTAACAACTTTAGAGTTACAAAGGTCCAAAGACTACTCGTGACTACTTTCGATCAGGTGGTCCGTATGCTTATTTGCCACCTTAGTAGTATTAAAAAAGCAACTGCGCAGGAACGAATTCAAGTTTCTATCGGTATCTTAGCTAAAGAATTCTTTTCTTTAAAAATATGTGCTTTTCTTTCTCTGTGATTGGTACATAAGAGAACACACTTGTCGGGTTGTAGGGTTCGAGTCAGCATACCGCAGCATTCTGTTGACTTACAAGGCCGAACATTATTATTATGCCTTTGCCATTAGACACTGATGACTAACGTTATTAAACGAGTTGGGTTTTGGTGATGTATTACAACAAGTACCACCAAGTGCCAAAATCGAGGGTATCTACATATTATACTTCTTGTATACTACTACTTATTGTATACTCTATAATCTGTAAAACGAGTTAAGCTGATAACGTACATCAATTTACTTTTTATCAGATATTGACATGCACTTCCGGCGAAAAATGAGATCCACATTCAAACGCCGTATTCTGCCGCGCGTGATTTGTACAAGTGATTATTCGATACAAATAACAATAACATGCTCCATGACATGAGATATTTTGTCACGCCTTTAACCCCGAAGGGATAGGCAGAGGCATACTATACGCACGCCCACATTTCACCGTATGCACTTTTCCATAAAAAATCGTAACTATCGATATGAGTAAGTATCGATACTTTTTAGTACTCATATGAATAGTATCGCAACATGATTTGAGCAGTAGGTGACTAGGTGCTCATTTCAGTAGGTATCGATACTTTCTCGGTATTGAATCATCACTAATTGTTATTTTTAAACTTTCGCGGTTTATACTCATATTTTATGTACTACTCGGGACTTCACGAGAAAAAACAATTTTGTACTTACATTCACCGACGTTTCGAGCGCGTTGCAGCCGCGACCACGGGCGCTGCAACGCGCTCGAAACGTACCGAGTAGTATATAAAATATCATCACTAATTTTTAGTAAGTTTGGCACGTTATTATCTTCGCCCCTTTTCCATTTGCGGCTGCCCAGTTGATAGAACAGTGCAAGTGTAAGGTACTCCAGCAAGATGTCAAGGGCCCAAGCGACCTGTTAACGGTGCACCTGCACCTGCAAAGTAACAGTACTATCTACAACTCACAGTAGTAATTGCTTTACAAGGTCGGGACGGTAGTTGCTTCCAACAATGCCGAAAATTACAAGCCAAGGGAAAGTTGCTCTTAGCAGCCAAATAAATGTAGACCCCAGGCTTCAAATCCAAGTAGAGTTTGGAAGCAATTGGGAATTTACTAAGGTAGAGAGAGAAAATACAAAAGGTGCGGTCTGGGGGCCGAGTCTACTATTGACAAGCCGTAGAATAGAACCAGAATCACTGTTTTTAGCTGTCAAAATGTAAGTAGACTATCAAAGTGCAACTGCCTAGTGGCCAGTGGCGCGGTACGTGTTATTAGAATTCTATCGGCCGACCGATAGAAGTCAATGGAGTCAAAATTGTACCGGTGGCTTTTTATTGAGCGACGATTTCGATTCTATTTAGACACGATTGAAATAGCAGACTCGGCCCCCAGGAGTGATGTATAACTCGATATTGCGAGAACTATTGACATCTTGATATATCATGACCATCATGACATTAGTCCACCATTGGCATTGGTTACATAATTGGTTTGGAAAAGTCATTAGTGTCATTTCGAATTGATTCCAATTTTAAAATTTTAACTAATGTATTTGTAAGTTTTTGTAAGTAAGTCATTAGGTTACAAATGCTGTGTTAATTAAATTTTAGAATAATATTGATATAATAAGTATATACCTAGTCAGGTCATAAGTATTGTCACACTCTAAAAACTTTTCTTTTAGAATGCTGGCTACAAAAAAAGTTTATTGAATTCGAATTTCGAATTGTTCATGAAAATAAAAATGTATACTTTTTAGAATTTTACTCATTTATAAATATGGAGTGGACGCTTAAAGAAGACCGTGTTGCAGTTATTGCTTTATTTATTTTTTAGTTGTTTTCGCCCATCTTGGGCAGGCAAAGGAAACTTAGTTCATACAGCCTAGTCTTCAGTATTTATTAATTACGAGTTTTAGTCCTATCTAGTCGTTTGTCGATGTCAAGTCCTCAGTCCTAGGTCCTAGTCCGTGCTCCAATAAGGCAGTGGATCCCTTATTGCAGCTCTCTATGGAAATTTGGCACTAACCCAAACAACACCGCTATTCATTGCAATATATCACTTGCAGTTATTGCGTTGCATCGTTGCGGTTACGCGCCAATTCAAATTTTCGACATACTGGAAAATTTGAATATAACCAAAATATTCGTTTATCGTACCATCAAACGATACAATGAAGACTCTAGTGTAGATGACAGGTCAAGAAGTGGTCGCCCTCGGTCTGTTAGGACTCCAGCATTAGATTATTTATATATATATATATATATATATTATTAGCATTAAAGGCGCGAATTCAAAGAAATCCCAAACTTAAGCAGAAACTGTTGGCCTTTCAGATGGGGTTCAGCAGAACCACGGTGAAAAGGGTGTTAAATGAAGACTTAGGGCTTCGGTCATATCGAAGAAAAACAGGACATCGTTTAAATGCTCGTCTAATGGACCTGGGACTGAAGAGATGCCGCGCTTTGTGGAAGCGGTACGCGAGAAAAAAATATCGGGATATTCTTTTTTCAGAAGAAAAAATTTTTACCGTAGAAGAGAGCTACAACAATCAAAATGATAAGGTGTACGCATACAGTAGTGAAGAAGCGAGCAACCGTATTCCGTGTGTCCAACGAGGTCATTGTCCACCCTCGCTCATGGTATGGTTGGGAGTTTCTTATTGGGGCTTAACAGAGGTATATATTTGTGAGAAAGGTGTAAAAACGAATGCAGTTGTTGTGTATATACAGTAACGAACCTTGTGGAACCTGTTTCTCATACCATGTTTAATAACAGGCACTGGGTATTCCAACAAGATTCGGCGCCAGCTCATAGAGCGAAGATCACACAAGACTGGCTGGCGGCGCGTGAAATCGACTTCATCCGGCACGAAGACTGGCCCTCCTCCAGTCCAGATTTGAGTCCGTTGGATTACAAGATATTGCAACACTTGGAGGAAAAGGCGTACTCAAAGCCTCATCCCAATTTGGAGTCACTCAAGACATCCTTGATTAAGGCAGCCGCCGATATTGACATGGACCTCGTTCGTGCTGCGATAGACGACTAGCCGCGCAGATTGAAGGCCTGTATTCAAAATCACGGAGGTCATTTTGAATAAACTTTATTGTCATAAGAATCTATGTTTTGTTAAGTTCATTTTGGTATATACAAATGAATAAACTTGTTTCAATTATTTTATATTAAACATGTGACAGAATTTATGACCTGACTAGGTATATCTGTCTAGTACAGATTATGGCTCCTTTGGTTATTTCACCCGACAGGATAGTACGATTAAAAAACTAGTTGGGATTTATATAAGTACGTGATAGTCACTACATATTTTAGAGCAAAGCCTCCACCGCGTCTGGCTGTCTATTCGCGATAAACTCCAAAACTACAGCACCGATTTTTGTGCTGTTTTCATATATGGGGATACAGTGGTTCTCGAGGCACATTTTAGTATATAATTTGTTAAGCTTTTGTGTATATTTGCTAAAATATAACTTAAAACTTAACAAATTATTATATTTTTGTTGAAACGAAGCCGTATCAGCCGTATTGTATAACAGCTAGTTATACAATAAATTAATAATGTATGTTTGTCAGTCTCTGAGTCATTAGATTAATGTTCCGGTGTCTAAGTATTTAGAAAGCATTCGTTGCACTAGTGCTTGGCTAGAGCATGAAACCAGTTCTAAAGTTTGTTTACCTCACGAATGTAATGTTTATTTACTTTCATTCGACGATAGTCTCCTTGCAACCTGTCCACCTTCTCTATCTGCATATAATAGCCGGTCGAGTCTACATTTGTGTAATGTATCAGACTGCATTCATTGAGCTGTAAATATCCAGTTTTTATATTTGTTGAATGTCTACAAAAACAAGTTGGATATAAACTTAAGTATATTCTATTTTATTCAAAAATCTGTTTCGTATGAAACGAAGATGAATTTCTTATCCACATAGTGACATGTTGGTGCTTTTGCCGCTGTTTATACGCATTACCCTTTGGTTAAATTGGAACTAGAACTTTCAGGTGATGAAGGTTTCAGGAATGATGAGGTGTGAAAGGAATCTGTGTTATCGTATATATATCCACACTATGTAAAATAGAAAAAACTATGTCCATGACCTGCGTGTGGTGACTCTAAATTCGATTAGGTGGCACAGCTATTCCCTTGAATGAGAGACTTTATCCGCTTCCGCGGCCTCGTTCATTTGTTTCAGCATAAAGTAGTGAAAGTACATTAATTTTTCTTTACAAACAAATTCATAAGTACGACTTACTTATTTATAGTTATAGATTTCTATCCAACCATTATAGCAACTCTATAGCAATATAACTTATTTCTGTAAGGCCGTTGATCTATTAAGCAACTATTGCATAGATTTTGCTAGCCAATCAACAAAAGTAGATACAATTATTTATTTCGAAGGTAGCCATGCCATAGGTGCTCATGAACACAACGCTTTCTACCATCACGAAGCTAGCCAGTGGGCAGCGGTCGATGACACAAGCCTGTTTATTCCTCATTTGAAACCACATCTATTGTGCTGAAATGCTAGTATCACTTTACATGCTCCGTTTATTTTGTTTTAAACATTCATATATTGTACATACCTAGGTGAGATAAAAAAATTGGGAGGCGCAGTACATTTTTATCTACTGCGCCTCCCAATGATCGCCTGTCACGTGTCCTTGAAGAATGTGGCAGATTTGGTCCCATTGCTCAAATCGAAGGGGAATAAGAAGGTTATAAAAGAAAAATAAAAAGTGCCCCTTTAGAACGCGGATTATGTTGTTTTAAACATATAGGGCTCAAAAGCCATGAATTGTATACTGTGGTCTCGTTAAGTCTATCTATCTTCAAGCTGTATCCGTGACGGGGTAGTCACAGAAGTGGAGACGGAGGGTAGCTGCGTGGTTAATAAGTAGTACTGAGTATATTTTGGTAATTTATGGTTCCTACTTGCATAAAGTTTAGCTACTTATAAAATCATCACTTCTTCAAAAATGTAATAAAATGTGTGTTATGACTAAAATTAGGAGGGTTTTATGTCCAGCAAAGGAATGTGTTAGTCTGATTTGATATCACTATGGACTTTGTGTTAGCTCAAAAATTTTGCTCTCAAAAAGTTCTCGAATGGAGAGCTATGCTGAAGACGATGTTATTTGTTTAATAATTTCGCTTCGGTATATAAAAGTTGGTTTCGTTTCGTTCGCTCGGTATTTACAAGTCAGAGCATCGACCAAAACATCGACATCGCAGGTGCAAGGCATGCAGGTCAATCCCTGAGACCTCAGTGGGGTCTTTTGTACTTTGTATGTAAATTATCATCATGGAATGAAACTTAATCGTACGGAACATTGTATTAATTTAATGCAGTTGCTGCTTAATTATCATTAAATCGTCGATAAGGAAATATCGCGAAGCCTGCCGACCTCAAAAACAAGTGCGACATGACTAAAGCAAAACGATGGCCAGGCTGAACGGTAGCCAATGAGGTAATAATCGTTCTATGAATGAAAAAAAAACATGAAAATGAATAAGTACCTAACTGTAAGGTTGATGATCAAAAAGTCTTTGTGAGTGTCCAATCTATAAAAATACTTATTTATAGAGTCGTAAGGTTTAATTTTAAATGTTTTTATTTTTGATCTGCCATCAGTCATTCAGTCTTGATCATGAGTCATCACGAGACGAGCATCAAGCGTGACTGCTTGAACGATCAGCAAGTGTTCTGAGTAATTTATGTATTCTAAATTTAGTATACTAGCGATTTTATCTATGAATAGCTTTTAGAAGTCATTTTAGAGAAGTATTTCTTAATAATCGGCAAACATAGCTATCTAATTAATAGTAAGTGTTAAGTAAGTGGGGGTGTATATATTAGTGTGGTCCACAAATGATTTAAGTTACAAGTGGAAATTTTTTTTAGTCTCGAGCTGGACTCAAACTACCGTCTTCTGGTTCAACGCACCAGACGCGTCCATAAACTACACCACCGAGACCTACTCGAAATTGACGAATTAATCCACCTCTTTACGTTCTTAGTCGACGTAATAAAATGTAAATGATGGTTTCGGAATGTGGGTGTTTCCTATAATAGTAATATTTTTTACCAAAAAGTATTAACAATTTTAAACGACAGCAGCGACACGACACTAGGTTTGCCTGTCCTGTGGGTATTTAATAAGATTAACATAATACGTTATTCTTCGGGTAACACTATTGCAAAAGTATTTTAGAAACCGTGTCAATTATTACCACCAAATACGATACAGTACTCGTAATAACAAACAAATCATGTAATACATAGAAAATGCAAATTAAAAAAAAAATCGATCAACCACGAATTGAACTCGTGCGCTGAGGGTTCCTTAAAGTTGAAGGAACCGCATGGTTTTAGTAGGTAAGAGTCCTAGGATATCTAGTACCTATCCATAAGGATTTTCATACATAAGAATCTTAAGTATCTTTTCAGGGCTTTTTAATAATGATCTGTATGTTTATGATCAGAATTGTTATTTGAGATTCCGATCCTTTAATAAGCACAAACGCCTGCGATTTTATGAAACACTTATTCCAACATAATTTATTTATTGTAGTAGGTTGTTAGATACTTAATACAAACCCGATGGAAGTGTTTTAGTGAACACCTTGTAGTAGTCCCTCTGAGTCAAAGACCAACCCGTGTTGGTCTGTGCTCTGAATATATTACTGCATGAATTTCATTATGTAGGTAGCTTAAATGGTACAAAATAAACTACATAACCTCGTTTTGTACAGAGATGGCTAAACATGAGATGAGGGAGTGCTTTTTGTGAAAATTCCATAAACGAGTGTTTTCGTACTTCAGAAGGCACGTTTTAAGCCGTTGGACTCCTCGAGTTGCCAATAAAATTACAGTCGTTGCAGTCAAGTTAAACGCGTTATAGCCACTCAAACGTTCAAGCTGACTTTTTTTGCCTTTTCTTTTTTAGAACTGACCTCATTTCAAAACCTTTTTAAACAATGTTGTCTGTGGTTTTAATGAATAAATTTTATACTATTAGAATCGTGGATAAAAAGCCCGTGTATTAGAGGTTTAATATCTATATGTCACAATATCAAAATTCAAAGTAAACAGCAGGTCGCCACAACCTTCGCCTTTTCATTTAAACACGGCAATAGGCTCACCAGCGTATTGAAATATAGGCGTGTGATATAGAAATGCCTGCTTGTTTTACGAGTATATCTACGAAGTAGATAGTTAGTAAGTAGAAATAGGAATGAACTTACGTAGCAAATTTAGGCACAGGTAAATGATTATATTAAATTGAAAATCCCTGCGTCTTAAATCATCTAGGAGCAACTAACTTTTTTGACAGACTTTGACCGCCACAGAGGGTTTGTGTATTATTTCGCTTCTTAGACGGGAAAAGTTTGATTATTATCCCACTTCCTTTGGGGTGAAGGGTGTAAGGCCTGCAGCCACATCTTAAATGAAAACACTTGTATTGTTTTAACCTTTGAAAATGTCGTAAGTTTTACATGTAAATAAGTGAAGCAGTACAAGTATTTTCATTCAAGAACTAGGTAACATATTTTTGTATTGAAAATACATAAAAATAAAACAAACTTAGTTTATATAACATGGCATAGCATTTATTGTCATAAAAATGATAACATAGTAGAGTTTTACAAAAGGTAATAACTGACATCTGTCGAATTTTATACATGATTGACATATATCTGATGTCAAAGGTCATATGTGACTCATAAAATTTACTGTACATTTCTGTAACTTTAGAACAGAGTGAACTGCACTAGAGAGTAAACTAATCTATGTGAAACAATGCTCTCACAGCTATTATTGAGAAGATATTTACCTTAATCTTAAAGTAATTAATTTTTAATTACTAAATATTAAATGTTTATTATGACAATACTTCGGACGAAACGTTTGCTAAACTAAAATGTGTTATGAAAATTAATGTTAAACTTAAAGTCGTTTATGGAGTGAAGGATTTTTTTTGTACTCGGTATCAATAACAGAATCAATTAAATAGAAGGGTTTTATTTCAAAACATTGATATTCATATAATTTTTAAATATCAATGTTATAAATGAAATTGTCTATATTCACACTTAAAAGAGTGTAAAATATTATAATTTAATTTTTAATAACATTTTAAAAAATGAATTCTGCTATATTCAAGCCCAAACTCCAAAAAATATATTTAAAAAAATTAATGACATGATTAATTTTCCCAATTCTTATTTTTATAGTGTAAATTCTTTCTCTCCTAAACGTCTATTAATTCACTGATTAGTTATTGTAAGATTAGAAAGTAAGTACCCATAATATTAATTTGAGTGGAGATCACCTTTATTCGAAAGACGATATAATACCTAGTTTGAAAGATTTATTTCCTAGATGCTATAGAAGACCTAATACTACAATACGAGTACCTACACAAATCGATCGTTATTACTAATTGATAAAAAATTAGAAGCGCTCCAGATACTTTCCTTAATAAATTACTTTTTATTTAAGAAATGTCATTATTAATGACATTACGTTGTTTGGAATGATTTTGTTTATCTATCACGCCTTATTACCGAAGGGGTGGCAGAAGCATACATATTGTATGCCCACTTTTCACCATGTGTATTCCTGTCCCACGTAATAGGTGGTGAGCCCGTTGCCGTGTTGAAATAGACAGACGCAGGTTGTGGCTACCTGCTGTTGAAAATTTTCAAGCCTAATGTAATAAGGCCTTTAACTTGAAACTTTTGAGACTTGGAAAAAAAGGAAATGTCAGTAACATTGGTGTCCTTATTATTACTAAACGCCACTAACTGGTTCGCTTACGAAAATATTGTAAGAATGATAGCAGGGATAGTATTTACAGAAGCGTACTTATTTAAAAAAATCCTAATATTAGCATCTTAAAACTCTAATATATATAGATATGTACATGGGCGTACCCAGGGGGGGGGGGGGTAAGGAGGGGGGGGGGGGGCAACTGCCCCCCCCTGGAATCGGTACATGTCTCCGACTTTTATCGATTAAAGTAAAAAGAAATAACTTCTAGATGATTATGGTCGTATAAGATATATGCAAAAGTTGCAGGACCGTGTGTTGTGGGTCCAGTAGTAGACTGCCATAGGCTGATTTGATTGATTCAATGGTCGTCTACATTAAAATTTGTTAACACTATATGTTATTCTGCCAAGAATACGTCATAAACCGTTCTGCCGAAGGCCCTCAGAAGTTACTTTTAAAATAGCATTTTTTACGTGGAAATCCCATAGATCTTAAGTTTTAGTTATAATATAATCCCCAAGGATGTTTTGTGTGATGTGTGTACGACGTTTAACGCCGGGCGCCCCGGGTAAATCCTCTGAATGTCCCAGATGTTGTAGCTGACTTGGCTACCACCGTGGCCTCGCCTGATAGTTTGGTGTATCCCGCTTGCTTAGAGGTTGATTTGGGTGTTACCTTGCTTGTTGAAGCATAAGCGTGCGTCAATTTCTCTCACGTCAAGGCGTCGTCTTGAGCTTGTTTCTGTAAGGACAGCGGGAAGCCTGGCCACCGTACTTTTAAAATAGATAATTACTAAAGAAATTATACAAAACAATTACCTATTTTAATTTTTTTTATTTATTTATGTAATAAATAAATAAAATCGATTTGAACCTAACAGTATAAATTAAAACAGGTAGTTTTAGACGCATCAGTGATGCCTTTATCCCCATTGCGGTGGCGGAGGCACATTATACGCCCACATTTCACAGTAAACATTTTTCTCCCAGATGGTGAACCCATTGCCTTGTTGAAATAGACAGACGCCGGTTGTGACTACCTGCTGTTGATTTATTTTAATAAGACCTTCAACTTGGCTAACGACTGCCATGTTACTGGCAACCAGGTCCAACGGCTTAACGTGCCTTCCGAAGCACGGGAACGATAGTAAATGGAAATACCACAAGGTGATCACCCATCCGTAACCAGCCATAGCGACAGTTGCTTAACGTAGTGTTCGTTTACAGAACACTGAGTTAGCGGGGCTACGAGCGAAAATTTCTTAGGAAAATCGGATTTGCCCCCCCCCTGGCCCAGAACCTGGGTACGCCCATGGATATGTATAACTATACAAGTTGCTAAACGGATTACTTTATCATCTATATAAATACTTACTTAACCGATTAAATAATTCGCTGAAAAAAACCTATTTACAAATGCGAAAAATGTATGCCTAAGCGATTTCAATGATTTCAGAAAGTTTTATATAAATTCGTATTATAAATCAGTACTTATACATTATTTACAACCCCGAATTCTAACAGTTAAGAAAATATAAAAATGGTACAAATTTTAATAGAACATAAAAAATTACGAGCTAGCTAGCTAATTAATTCTAAACTAATTTCAATCGAGAAATGATTTAAACCTATATTATATTGGAGTATTAATTTCTTGAAATTTTATATTGGTATCTCAACACCAAATCTACTAAAATTATATTAAAAATTCACAAACATGGCATTTTCATCTGCCTAAAAGTATAAACACAATCATGCATTGCTTTATCACAGTTTATACGATTATTATCATAACTTAATAAATACACATTGTTACATTACTTAATACATAGATCGATGATAAAAAGCTTTAGTGGAGTCGATGTAATAACAAATAAAAAAATACCAACATCTCGAGAGTATATTGGAGCGTTCTACTGATAACTTTTATCTTTTTGCTAGCTCTGTCTTACACTTCAGAAAAATACGTATCAGATGGAGGTGTCACTCTCAAACAGAAGAGACAAGACAAGATGGAGCGACATGGTCTGAATTGAAAAGGCTCCAAAAAATAGAATAAAAAAAAAGACAAGATAATAACCAGGTAGAACGGAAATTTATTTATAATTCGTCACCTAATTTGTGCGCTTCTTCATAATATGAAGAATAATTATAGTACCTACGTAAAACCTCATTTACTCTAAATTATGTAATCAGTAGTTGTTATATAGATCTCACTTGTACATTATATGAAGTGTGATTTGTATACTATACTTTAAGTGATATTCCTCATTTGTTTGATGTTGCAGATGGTTTTTAACGCTACAATAAACATGTGGTGCCATAAACAGTGCCGAAGCCTCTAAAACAATAATTATTCTCGGTTTTTTTAATACATTTTTTTTAACTTCCAAAATAATGTCTTTCTATAACAAGTAGGCGTAAAGAAAAAAAATTAGCCTATTTTTGAGTGCAGAGACCTGAAGTCGGGTACAGCCCACCGGAGATAAAGGTATTGGAAATGGAATTGATCGGTAACCGAAACAATACTGTTCTTCTTTACCTTCACAGCTTCGTGATGTCATGTAGGAAACCCGGTATCCCTTGGGAAGGAAATCCCTGGGCCTCAAACCAGATCTGAACGCAGACACTGGTGATCACTGCCTGTTATTTTAGGGGCAGTTCTCATTTCATCCTAGGCAAGGCTAGCTTCGGTTAAGGTAACAGTTAGGCCAAATTATTACTACCAGACCCGCTTTCATGCAAGACGGAGATAGTTTTGGGATCTCTAGTGCATCTTCTATGGAACAGAAGAGTGGGCACCTTTCCCGTTCTCTTTGGATCGCCTCTTTAGCACGCATTACTTTCTTTTAAAACAAACTCTCGTTTACTAAATGGTAACATTTCCCGTTATAACGACCATTAAGAGTTCACGGTGCTGTTCCCTCCACGCTGGACAGTCTGCCAGTGTGTGGAGCACCGCGACCTTTGTACAGTCGCTAGCATTGTTGGTCATAGGGCGTTAACTGTCGCCAAAGCAACCGTGGTCTATGTATACCTAGGTACATCAGGTGGTAGAAACTTGTGGCATGGTATTTTGCCACCCAATTCGATGCCTGCGCTCGATTGCGCAAATCACTTCCTTCTATTGCTTTGTAACTACCTGGTGGAGCTGTTGCCCCTCTTTTTCTCTTGGTGGAGATTGTAATTTCCTCAGATACAGCAATAGAAATCGTAAAAATTATTTTTACGTTTTCAAACGGTTTTTACGATTTCAATGCTATTTATACTGCGTCCATGAAATCTGAAGCGAAGAGCATTGCTGGCCGTCAAGTAGACACGACTTTGAATTTCAGCGTCTCGCTCCGGCTGTCAGGGTCCCTCAAGTTCAAAAATAGTAGCGTCTATGTTAGGAATCCAAACATTGTAAATCGATATGAAAAAGCACGTAAAAAGTAAAAGGCTGTTCTTATTTAGGTAAAACGTGAAAACGTTCAAGAAACAAACAGATATCTAGAGGTCTAATTTGTAACACCCCAGTTTTTGCTTTTGGGTTTCATAAGTATCTACTGAAATGTTGGCAAGTAATCATTCTAAATTCATCTTCTCCTTTATGAGTTCGCGAAACTTTTATTTTATTGATCGGAAGTTAGTTCATCGGGTGCACCTATTTTATAAACTTCGTTTTATTTTATATGTAAATAACAAAATTTACATCCATCCAAAAAGTTCTAGCGCCATCAACTTAAAGGTTAATATGATAATAGATTATAATAGTAAAACTGTCTCTATGATTTCCATTTACTCGGTTGACTATAATTTCACTAAATTCACATCAAGTTAAAAAAACTCATTGCTCATATATAAATAACACGCGGCGTCTGTCAGTTCTTTTGCTCATATAATCACCGAAATATCATCGATGCTCCAACGCCTTTGTTTAACACAGTAACCGACGTGATTCTTAGATCTGATTAGATCACGTGTAGCAGTTGTCTTCGTCGGCGTGGTCACTGCAGTCAATAGTGCCATCGCAGAGCTGAGCGAGGGTAATGCATAATCCATCTACACAGCGCAATTCACCGCTGGGGCAAGGAGATGTGTGAGCCCGACCCCAACCTTGCTTCCCCGATGCAAAATCACCAGCCGGGAAATCTTCATTGTCTATATTTGTGTTTTTCGCTTCCAGAGCATCCTCTCTTTCCGCCGCAGCAGCGTCGGCAGCGTCAGCAGCAGACGCTTTCTGTATGTAATTTAAAAAGGTTATATTATTGAACTATTTATTTTTGTGCACAATATGTAACATCAAATCATCCTTGTTAGAACAACACGATTGGTTGATAGTTGATAGATGATAAGATGTCGCGTTAGTTTGAAGAATTAAAAAATTACGATTAGGTACTGTTTTGATTTTTTATTTCAAGGAACTTATATTTTGTCGGAATAAATATTTGTTGATACGCAAATGTTAATTTTGGAGTTTTGGTGTTTTCTAATACGTATTTAGAAATATAAAAAATGTTAATAATGTTGGAATTTCTAAGTTTGTCAAAAATATTCATATAAGTACGTATATCGATTTATTTAAATATTACTTCTTTATATAAAAAAAAACTAATCAGTTACCCTCAGCAACGCCGCACCGTCGATGACTTTTTGAAAACTGGGTGAATCCTTAGTTATACGATTTACTGGTATCTCAGGAGCTTCAGTGGGTTCTTCTGGAGGTTGTTGGTTTGCAGTTTTCGTATTAGCTGGTGGTGGTGGTGCAGCTCCAAACATCGGATTCAGCCGAAGTGGCTTTTGATTATCCTTCCCAGGCTTTCCTCCCTTATCGAATTCGTCAAATAGGTCTCCCATGTTAACGTCCTCGATTGATTCGTTCTCGAGAATGTTTTGAGGTTTTGGAGTATTTCTGTCCTCTGAGGAATCCAGCTGTTTGTGCTTTCGACCTTTCGGAGCAGAGTTGTTTGGGATATAGGAGTGGTTGTAAGGTTTTAATCGGGATGGTGAAGGCGTAACACTTCTTGCTATGTTGTTGCTGTCGCTTGTGACAAGTAATTCTTTGCTGCTGTCGTTTTCTCCTGTAAAAGTAAAATTAAAAATCTCAGTTAATTCGACTGCATATAATTAATTCATAGACTATTTATTCTAGCTGATGACATACTGCCTATAGCGTGATCGTTGCGTCGACGGTGTCCGTTGGGCATTCTATTCGGTCGCCTGACGGCTGGTGCGGGTGCAGATCCTGCCGACTCCTCTCCAGGCTCATTGTGTCCTTCAGCAGGTAATTCAACGTGTTGAGCGCCACAAATCGACTCACTCTCATCGTCACCCTCAGGACAATCTTTGTAGCCATCGCACAGCCACCTTTTCATGATGCAACTACCAGATGCACATCTATACAACAATAAAACTCAAATGTTATATAAATATCAACTGCTTATGATTGAAATGATTGAATGATGAGCGACCTTAGCTCAAAATAAATTTTCCATTGAAATTATTAGCAAAGCGAATATGTTATTGTTCTCTAGCAGAGCTCGAGCTTCTTGCGCGTGTAAATATCTATATATTGATAGGAAAAATGAAACATCGTACACATTTTTAATAAAATTGCGCTAACGAATGAATCTGAAATTTGACACAGTTCAAGTTTATAGTTTTTAGGCATTAATACACGACTAAATAGTAATAAGCCTTCCTCTAAAATTACATCACCAATAGATGAAAACTGTATAAAATCCATTCGATAGTTCAAGAGGATCGCATTCAGGACATGGCGGAGGGCTTTGCTTTAAAATATGTTACAGTAACTATTACTTGAAATCTGTTGGATCACATTCAGCGCATTTTGCTTCATCTTCGCCTGCAGGACAGTCGTTTCTACCGTCGCATATCCAATCCCGAGGTACGCACGACCCATCGCCACACATCAACTCTCGAGTATAGCAAGGAGCCTTCGCTGCCACGCAATTGTCGCGAGAGTATTGCTTGCATTGAAACGCCGCTGTCAACTCCCGAGGTATATGACCATCGCAACTGTCCACTATAGCTGCAAGAAAAAAATTAATATACTCGTATTTTGAGTGAGTTATGACGTTTCCGAAAATCCTTTCTTTGTCTAGGTAATAAAAGAATCCTACTATACAAATTTCATTATTATTGTTAGGTTCATCGTTTTGTTTGCTTTAATGAATAAAACAGTAAGATATCATTAGTATAAATGATTTACCTCTACACAAGTTGTAGCACGGTTTCTTCGGTGAATAAGGAGGCGGGCTGCATTCAGGTTCTAGTAACGCGCAAACAAAGTGCCTTACGCGCTCACTGCAGTTAGTGGAAAGCAGATAGTCAATCTGTGGCATCAGTGAAGTAATTTCCACATCGCCTATCTTCGATGCAGCACCAGCTAAGTCATAAGGCAGTACTCCTCGACAAAACGCCATACGTGTTGAGCGACATTGCACTGAAAATTACGAAGATAGAAATTAAAAAGCAAGTCATATGGGACATCGAAGTTGATTGACGTAGGCAGACCATTACCAACAAGATTAGTATGTAAGATACCTGACTTACTTACTGCAATTTTCAGGTATTATTGGATTATAATTATTATCAGAGTGTTGTATGGATATCATAATACATTTCCGTTTATAACATACGAACAATATAGCATGATGGGGAAGAGATGTGCGTCACTGGTACGAGTATGTCGGTATGCCCCAATAATATTTTAAGTTGCATCGCGAGGAGACTAAACTATATGTATCTAAATCGATCGCTTCAGGTTTCCCACCACCCCTAAAGCGAGCTCTTTGTTACTATGAAATTGAGTCAATATCGTATTATTTATTATTAAGGTATTAAAACAATATGCCAAATATCACCTTCTCAGAATGGGGTACCTGCATGAATAAAATAAAATACACCAATCGAGATTATTTAGAAAATGGAATAAATTCACAGATATTTATTATATCAATTATAAATGAATAACGAAGTTAAATCTCCGCCACCATAACTTCTACATGTTATCTTGCACCAATCTAAGTATTACAAAAAAAGTACCATCACAGAGCTACCTTTGGAAACCGCATGCGACCCTTTTAACAGGTAATCGAACTTACCATCCGAGTAAATGTTAGTCGGATAATTTTTCGTAGTAGTATCATCTTTGTCCCGCCAAGTCGGGAGTGTTGGTGACACCCGCGTGTTGTATAAAGCACTTTGAGTAGTAGATTTCATTTTTTCAACGTCTTCTATAGACATACCGAAAAGTTTAGAGTGACCTGAAGTAAAGCTTACATCAATTCCTGAGAAGGCAGGATTGAAAATGTTTGGTTCTTCTGGAAGATACGCTGATTCGGGATTGGTCTCATCAGAATTATAAGTATTTTGTTCGGTTTCTGGAATGTATTGCTTATGTTTTATATCGACATATTCCTTATAGATAGGTGGATCGGCACTCACCACATATTCTTCAATGGGTTCGTTCGTTTGCTTGTGATCATTTGTGTATACATCTTGCTCAGTTACTGGAATGAATTGATTATGTTTCGTGGTGATGTAGTCCTTAAAGACAGGTGAATGAGCACTCATAACATATTCTTCAATGGGATCATTATTTTGTTTGTGGTCATTATTTACGTAATTATTAATGGATTCGGCTTGTGCGAAGGTTTCTGTAGCTGCAGTTGTCGAATCGCCAATGTGCTTAAAATATATTGCCAGTGGTTTTTCAGGCTTTTGAGTAATGTGCGGTTTTAACGTAGAATCGTCGAGCTTAAAGGCATCTAGTAATTTTGCTTTTCTTTCTTCTAAATCCGCCTTCTCGTTACCATATTGAACTTCAGGTGTAAGGTGAGTAGGAAATACGGGAGTTATAGGCAGTTTTCTTTTGAAGTTTGTTTCGGATACAACATCAGTCTTGGTAGTATCGGCGTTGATATTGTTATCAGTGTTGTAGAAATCTATTTCTGATGTTTTGGTACCTGCAAGGATGTCTTTACAAATATTGTTCTTATGAACTACAGCCGTAATTGGGTTATTAAAATCTCGTGTTGCATCGATTATTATTATACTACTCATTAGCTTGAGGAGGAGTGACGTGAATGGTCCTCTGTAGTCGGCGGACGATTTTAGTAGATTCAAAAATGCATACGAAAATACAGATTACTATTTTGAAGCCTTGTTTTAAATACTGATTTGATTATACCTACATATGTAGCTACTGGTAAACTTATCAACTTTTGAAATCGCCATTTTGCTTGAATTATATTGGCAATGCTTTTCAGACTTATGAGTAATGTGCGGTTTTAACGTAGAATCGTCGAGCTTAATAGTATCTTATTTTGGTTCCTTTAAAACAGCTTTGTAATCAAATAATTATTGCTGAACTTGTTCTCCATAATTTTATTTGTGCAACATGATAAACGGTTTATATCATGCTATAATAAAATTATAGGTATTGAATTATTTACAATAAATTATTTTTCCAACATAGTAAACAAAAAAAAGTAGTTGTAGAAAATCCAAGAACTTTGAAAATACGCTTTTTGAAGAGAGTGAAAATGAATAAAAAATATGATAAATACCCGTACCAATGTTGTTGGTGCCATCCTTATTTTCGAGCATTTGAGGGTTGTGACTAAGTTGCTTCCGAAGGTCCTCTCCTGATTTTACTGGTTCCCAATAAGTGCCATTCGCAGTTGAACCAGATTCAGTGTTATCTGAAACACATAAATAACTTTGAAATCGTCGGTTAATTTCTTGCTCCTTCCTATATTTGCATTTATGATAACTAATAAGGCACAGAAACAGAGTAAATAATGTTGCTCGCTCCCTCTCTAATAGAGCGCACGAATGACATTCGATTCCTCTAATCTGACCAACGATATTAATATTATGATAATTACCAAAAAGAACGAAAATATGTTATGGCCAGTCACCTGGAAATCGTTAAGCCAAGGCCTTAAAAACCCTGACTTCAAAGCTTTCAACTTCAATAGAAGGTAGTCCAAGCCTGCCCCTGTTCATTTTAACATGGCAATATGGTCGGCAGCGCTAGTGCTACCCAATATTCAAATGGTCATAAAAACTATTATTAGACGCGTGAAACCAGGCCGATCTTATATGACATAGGCACACAGGCAGCAACTGCATAACTGGCGTAGAATTGGGTGGTCCGTCCACCCCTCCTGGAACTCGAAAACTGAACTGTGGACCCAACAAGTCCTGGCTTGACTTACTAGGAAGATGACAAGAGTAACAATGGCATAATTCATATGGGCTCCGAGAGACGACCTTCGATCTTACATGGACTAACACTTGGATAAATTTGATGAATTACATCAGTGGAGTAAATATAGCAAGAAGCACGTCTGACGACATCGATTCAATAAGAGCATGTTTACACTTGACAATGACATGGATGGCTGTTGGTTGACTAAAATGTGCTCCCCTCTATAGGATATTGGAGGTATCTCAGTTCAAGGCTTGCAAGTCCCTGCCTCGGTTTTCCCGAACTGGAACGTCTACTCTACAGTATGAGGTTACAGGGTTGACAGCGTGACCTTTGGTCCATAGGTTACGGTGACCACTTTCGACAATGTGGGACCGTATATCAGTCTGTTACCTTGGTGGTTTAAAAACCCCACATTTCCCTCCTTATTTTGCGCTACATTGAACAATTCATGAACGATAGTCATAATTTATTTTAGGAAACTGCAACTGAAATGTTCGATAGAGCAAGCTGTCACACCACCAAGGAGAGCAGCCGCGCTAAATTTGGGTCATTTAGTTACTTCATTTTCTGGTATCAGAAAATACAGTTTTAATTTTAAAATTCATACTAAGTGAAGACGGGACTTAACTGAGAGTGAACATGTAAGTGAAAGTTTGGTTCAAGATGTCGGGCCGCGGCGCTTCTCCGACGCCATATCAACTTAGAACTACCATTAATTCTTATCTTGGTTGCACAACATCCATAAATAACGAGTCTGACTAACTAGATACGTTTATGTTTTGGCTAGACTCACAGTGTGAAAGGTCATTTTCTCATCCAAGACGTGCTCTTTTCTTTTATTTGTAGCAGTAACATGCGGAGGTCGTAAAGTGGTTCCAATTGTTATAACTTGTTGAGTTAGCTATCATGTCTCTCTAGTTTCCTTTTGTCACTTCTTGGGCACACACCTCCTCGCAGAATGAGCCAGTGCAAATAAGCCCCTTGATCATGAAAGCTACTTGTCTGGTTACTTTCAAGCTATTCTTGGCAGTTGAAATCATTCGTGGTTAAAATCGATGTAGTATTAAAATTTCTTTCTGAAAATGACTCTCTGTTTGTGGCGAGCGTTGTGATGATAGAACGTCTTGGGTATCATGTCACACATTTATATGACAGAAAGAGAGTGAGAGATTTCTGGATCGTTCGGTTCTGGAGAAGATTCTGTCTACTGTAGGTACCTCTTCTCTACACGAGTTGTTCGGAATAGAAAAGAAGAAGCAAGCAATTGTTCTACACTATCTGAAGCTATGATTGACTCAAGGTTCTTGTTGACTCTAACTACATTCAGTATTGAACTGTGAACGATTTATGCCAGAGAGTATAAACTATTAAATTATATCAGTGTAGTTTGTCAGTGAAATCGACTCGTTTATCAAGAGATTAAGTTTAAGTCGTAACGTACAACTACTACCGGTTAACAAATAACTGAAATTAATGATGTGTATTGTCTAGTACAGACGGAGGAAAGAATTTCGATGCGCGCGCAGACCGTCACGAAAAACCGACACCATGAAGTTAGCTGATAAGTGTTTCCATGACAACTTATAACGAATTCAAAGTAGTTTTCATTCTTTTGATGATTATTTCTTACAAATTTATCATTCCTGTTACAAACAAAGAGCTGTGGTATATGTGATGAAATCTTATTAGACTTAAGCAGTATAACTTCTTACGTGTCTACATAAGTACACATACACTTTTTTTTGAAGTTGTTTGTATTATTTGATCTAGTAAAGTTAGACTTATTATTGAGAAGATTTTCCAATTGCTCAGTGAATTACGTCCTCCATGTTATCTATTTGTTATGCAAAGGAAACTAAATATAAAACCAAGTTGGTGAGGAAAACATTTAAATACTAACACGAGTTAGTTACAATCAAAAATAATAAAGCAGAAAAGGTTGTGTTAAAAATGATATTGTTGACTTTTCTGATAAAGGTTAATTCTAGTCAGAGTCAGTCACGAATAATATTCGATTTTGATAAAATATATTTAAGAATCACCTCTAGAAAACCTGCTTTCAAATCATAACTGCATCTAAATTGGTATTATATAGTGTGTTTTGACTGTATTTTCATACATATATACAAATTGACACGCCTTTATCCCCGAAGGAGTAGGTAGAGGCACTATACGCCCACATTTCACCGTATGCATTTTTGTCCCACGTATCCGGTGGTGAGCCCATTGCCGTGTTGAAATGGACAGGCGCAGGCTGTGGCGACCTGCTGTTGAAAAATTTCAAGCGCCTTTCAAGGCTTAACGACTGCCATTTTACTGGCAACCGGGACCAACGACTGAACGTGCCTTCCGAAGCACGGGAATGCTCGCAAATGTAAATTCCACAAAGTGGTCACCTATCCAAGGACCCCCTAAAGCGAATGTTGCTAAACGCAGTGATTGTTTACAGAACAGTGAGTCAACGGGGCCACGAGCGCTTCTCTCAACATCAGATTTTAAAATGATTACTAAAATTTGATTACTACTTTCATTGTATATGCCCACATTTTATCAATTGTATTTTGTTCTACGTAATAGTGATGAGCCTTTTGCCGTGTTGAAACATACAGGAGCAGGTTGTGGCTTGTGAATGAAACCACTACCACATTACTTGGCACCCAGGACCGAAGGGATAACGAGTCGTTCGAAGCAAGGTACGGAATAGCTTGTAAAAAAAAAATCCCAACTCAGTCAGGAATATTTTTTTTAACGTGTGGAAATCTCTGATGTCATTCCGGACTCGAACCGACTAAAACCACACGGTCCCTGCCTAACTGTCTATTTTCGGACGTCCCTCGGAAAGATGTCCTAACTAGTAGTTAAGATATCTATGGTCAGGACCGACCGTAGCTTAATATACTTAACGTAGTGATCGTATAAAGAAAACTGAGATATCGGGCCTATAATTCTTTTACGTTACAAGATTACATATTTTTAAGATATATTACAAGACATAAAACCCTGCAATTTGCACATATTGGATTACGATAAAAGACAGTAGAGTCAAAGATCAGAATGCTTATAAAAAAAGTGACTTCGAAAGGTCATAATGTTAGTGACGTGACATGATCTTTATCAACGTATTATTAGCACCTATTGTCATTGATGCATGTTAATTATAATAGAAAGAAAGATTCAATATTGATCGAAACGGATGAGGTGTTAATAATGGTGATAGGAACATGGTGGATAGATTAATAAAATTATGACATCAAAATAAAATATGAAAAAGAAATGCTAACCCAATGGCACAAGGAATATTTCTGAATGAAGATATTTTACGACATCTATTATTCTGATATTTTATTACGTGACTAGAAATTCTCACGGAAGGATGATATGGTGGACCCGAATTGTCTAAAACCACACACCTATATGTTTAGGGTCATTCGTCCCGGGTAATCCCTGCAAATTGTCCTATGATGATGATGATCTAGGCCACTGCAGACTAGCTACTTTTAGTATTCGCAACCGTCGATTTTGAGACTGTATTGTTGTACTTAGTTTCTAAACAAGTAACGTGCCCTTCATTGTCGTAGCGAAAAAATCAGACGACTTCTAAACCGAAACCAAAACTGGAAGTAGCGAAAACTTCAAAATCGCCTATGTACGTTTTCATGGTGTCCTGAATCGAATACCGCAAACCGTTTGTCTTTATCTCCTATGGTGCCTGAGAAACAGATGCGTACCGACGGACGGACGAACAGACTGAGCCGTATATAAGACTTTTCTAAACTTTATCGTAAGCGACAAAATCGCCGGTTATGGATACTTTTTTTTACGTGAGGAAATAAAAGCACCCGTTACGCTTCCATCTGTCTATGGCCAATAGCCAGGAGTCAAAAGTAGCTGATTGTGGTGTACCTGAATGAGATACTTCGAACACTCTATAATAGAGACTTATATTATTAACATCGAACTTTTTTTGTTTCTCAGCACAATCCCATTAGCTCCAAACCCTTCCTGGATTTAGAACCTAGGCTTCGCTTTTATTGGCTGCTTGGAGCAGAGTATTGATGGGAGTATTTATTTGTTCATTCATTAACTATTGAAGAAGGCTTACAGACTAATAATACCTTTAGTGTAATTAATTATAGTACAATATCAATATCAACTTACATATGAAGACCACGTGAGCAGATTGCTCAAAAACGGAAAGGTCAAAAGTACTCGGATACCCAGACGTGCGTGTATGAAACGATTGATGAATCTCGAAGAAGCGAAAGAAGTATGCATGGATGCGAAGGCTGGCGATCTGTCCTCTCTGACTACCCCGTCAGGGATACAGCGTGAAGATAGTTAGTTAGTTAGTTAATTATAGTAAAACAAGTTGCTAATAACAAGCCTCCATCTACATACAATAAGAAGATTAAATAAATAGGGAACAATCAAAAATATCTAAAAAATATAAGTAACCAGGCCAAAACAATTACAAAAAGAAAACCGTCATGTTCAAGAATTACATTATAGTAATCGTCTGGTCTTCCATCCCCGTAAGAGTAGGTTTGCCAGAGATTTTATAAGGTCCTAGTTTGTTGTTGCCAATTGTACCTTACGTGTTTTGATAATAATATAATAAGCACGGCAATAAAATAAATTTGTTTTGCAACAAATACTCTCATTTACATAAAATCTCGTATATTGTTATTATATAGATATGATAACTTATGACACATTGCAAACGTCATTGAAAGTAATCTATTCTAAAAAAGGAAAAGAAATGTGGGTTAGTGGAGCTGGTATAAAAATAAACTCGACTGCATCCTTTATGGATGTACTCGCGTGAGGTCAACTTTCATTTTTACGGATCCTTCGAGAATTAAAAAGCACAATATGAGAGCAACAAAAGAGACGAAACGCATCCGGTCACGCGGCCACCCCCACACTATCAAAATTATTGCTCACCGCGATTTTACTTTACCATATAAAAACTGTTATTAAAAATCCCTTTGCGTGTAAGTGAGATGTGAAAGTGACTGAATATTTATCAGGAGATCAATAACTTCCAGTACCTTATCAAAGTTTAAAGTTATTTTACGATGTACAGCTTGTATTTCAATGGCAATTACATGAATTTAATACCATGATTAAGACTGCAAAACTTTCTTTATGCAAATGATCTGTTATTAATATTCAGCCGGGTCATGTCAAAATATTGATTAACTTAAATAGATTTTGCGATGATTGGCTTCGCAAATGGTATTTAATCTATAAGGTATAAAGATAAATTAAATTGAACTGTCTGTAATTTCAAATTAACAGTTTACTGTAGTTGTGTACTTGCAATCGAAAAATCATTTTTCATCAATTAAAAACTTCTTTTAGCGCAGTACGCATATTTTTAGATGAGATAAAATCTCTGGCTTCGCGACACCGTTACGAGACGCAACTATAGTGTGTGTATATATGCATGTACATATAGCAGACCGCGTCGGCACTCCCGGAGTGCATTATTTTTTATGTCTGTTAGTCTTACTATTTATTTCGAATAATCTCTGAAACAATCTGGATGGTTTTAACAAAACTTTTACTGCCAGATGCTAATTTTATAAGGAATAACTTAAAGGCTACATTTTATCCCCATGGGGCGTCCGCTAATACATAAATTAATAATTAAATGGAGACATAAGCAGTAGCTGAATGAAACTAACTTTATGTTTATTTCTTAAATAAATTAATGCTAAATAAACAAGCTTTTATTTAAATGCTCTAAAGATAATAATTCTCAGCAAAACCTTTTATTTGATACTCATTTTATAGCAAAGCATAAAAGCGCATCATCTTTAGTACTTTGATCGCCATATTGGATTTTAAGTGACATCACTTCATATGTATGTATAATATGTATGTAATGTATGTATTTAGAAATATATAAGTATGTATATCATTTGACTAGATATCATAACACAAGCTTATATTAGATTACATTGGGCTAGATGGCGCTGTGTAAAAAAAAGAAAATAAAATACATTCATATCAAATTGCAGTAGATCATTAAAAAAATTAGTTCGTCATCTTGGATGTTCCAGCATGTAGGATTTAGTAAGAAGTCACACAGCTATCCACGCATTATCATCCAAATTAAAGGTGTAAACAAAATTTCAGCCTTATCAGTTGAAGACACCAATCATCCTCTTGCCCTTGTCCCAATTACTTGGGGTCGGCGCAGTATGTCTTCTTCTTACATTCATCCCTGTTATTCGTCATCTGATCATTCACTCTTTTCATATTTATCCTCATACAGTCAATCCGTTTTTTCTTTGGCTTTCCTCTGGTTCGGCATTCATCAACATTCTCATTCATCGTTCTTTTACTAACATGACTTTCATCCATGCCCATATCAAGATAGACGGTTGCCCTATCCGTTGAAAAGATCTGCTTCAAAAATCCATCCGAATAAACATACAGGAAAACTGAATAGAAAGTTTGTAAAAAGATTACCTACATGTGGCATAAAAAAATTATGCTGCATTGAGTACAACCAAATTAAAGAAGATTATCAGAGAATCCTACTAATGGATGTTTGTTACTCTTTCATGCTAAATCTACCGAATGGAATTTGATGAAACTTTACAATGATATAGCTTACACATCAGAATAACACATTATGCTACTTTTTATCCCGGGAACAAGTTCCTGTGGGAAACAGGAACGGGAAAACATGTCCACGCGTGCGCCAATTGGTCCGAATCGCTTCAGTCTCATGAAAACTGACTTCTTCTTAATCTCGTAAATAATAAGAGAAGCGCTCGTGGCCCCGCGGTCTCAGTGTTCTGTAAACGATCACTGAGTTACGCAACTTTCACTATGGCTGGTCCTCGGATGGGTGACCACTTTGTGGTATTTACATTTGCGAGCGTTTCCGTGCTTCGGAAGGCACGTTAAGCCGTTGGTCCCGGTTGCCAGTAAAATGGCAGTCGTTAAGCCTGGTTGAAGGCTTGAAAATTTCAACAGCAGGTAACCACAACCTGCGTCTGTCTGTGGTCTGGCTCACCACCTATTACGTGGGACAGGAATCCACACGGTGAAAAGTGGGCATATAATATGCTTCTGCCACCCCTTCGGGGATAAGGCGTGATGGATATTTATTTATTTATTTATTTTTTCTTCTTAATCTAAGTGTATTCCCAGCTGCTTCCAAACCCTATCTGGATTTGTAACCTGAAGTCCTATTTGGCTGCTGGGATCACCTATCGTTGAGCTTTTAATTTTCGGCATTGTTGGGAGCGACTGCCGACTGAGCTCCCGACCCCTTAAGGTCATTGTATTTGCCCCAACTGTTAGTGAGCAGGTGAGGTTACTTGTGCCCCGGAGGTCTTGATGGCGGGACGCACACACCCACTCTTCAAAACTGACTATAGATTATGTTGAAATATTTATCAATCACGCCTTATTCCCGAAGGGGTGGCAGAGGCATATTATTCGGCAACCCGACCTAGTAGCTTCAAAAGTAAAATTACGGAAACCTTAACATAGTCCTATTAGTCTCTTAGTTTATAACGCATTGGTTTTGTTTCTTCATTGTTTAACTAAGCTGTGGTAAACGTCGTTGGTAACACTTATAAAAGCCGTTTATATAACCGTACTATAAGTAAATAATATATTGTGTTGCTGTTCTTTTATCCGAATAAATAATAATAAAAAAAATATATTCACCCCCTATTCACCGTGTGTATTCCTGTCTCAAGTACCTAATAGGTGGTGAGTTCATATCCGTGTTGAAATAGACCCGCAGGTTGTGGCTACCTGCTGTTGAAATTTTTCCAGCAGCTTTTAGACAAAGACTGGCATATTACTAACTATAGATTAATCAAAGAGAATTGATAGCAATAGTCAATGTAATAACTGTTTCTAAGCGATATACCCACGGCCTCTAATATGATTGGTAAACTGCAAAAGGTTGTTGTTGTTCTAGTTATTGGTATATGTTTGGGAAATTGAAAGTTCGCCAACATCATCGTACAACATATAATTATGTACATTGTAAGACAATATAACGTCGACCAAATGATCACCACCATCTTGATTAACTAGTGGATCGAATAGCACACAGAAGTTCACTGTGATCCACCACTGGTCTGGGTGGATCCTGTGATACTTTCATCTCGTAATATGATCCACCAGTGGATCGAACAGCACTCAGCAAGTTTTGTAAGATCCACCACAGGTGTGGGTGGATCCTATGATACTTTCATCTCCTAATATGCTCAACCAGTGGATCGAACAGTACACGGTGAGTTCGGTAAGATCCACCACTGGTTCCAGTGTTGTTTATGATATTAACCAGGTATTAAACTAGACTTTTTTTTCACTCTGATTTTCTGTGTGCTATTTGATCCACTAGTGGATCGAGATGGTGGATCCTACAGAACAGAGGGAATGATATACTGTCTCCTATTATATTTCGGTTGACATTTTATATTTTTTTTTAAATAATAATGATCTTATACGTTTTTGGAAACGTGCGTCAAAGTAAATGTCCACCCATCTGAGGTGCCATAGCAAAAGATTTTAACGTACGGACCGTTTACAGATCACTCACCGAGTCAGCGGGGTTAAATTCACCTGTATCTATAACGATCCTATTTTTTATGGCAGGAAAAAATGTCCCTTTCGCACTGTCCCGGGAGCAGGGTGTCCCGGGGTGTGTGTGGGGCTCCCACCCACTAAAATAACCTGCCGTGTCCCTGCACTGCGCATAAAAGAGTGATTGTCATCAGGGGCTGTGGCAAAACTTCAACGACCCACTCAACGCTAACCCGCGAGTGGCATGCGGACTCATGGCGACTCTGGGCTATGTCCATGCACACACGGTCTTCACCCTTTCGCGGGAGGCTCTTTTGCGGGTGGAGGACTAACCCCGTTCCATCCACCAGCGGCCACACTCGGGGCGGCATATCAACTTTTAAAGTAGGACTTATCGTACTTACCAGGCATTAGGAAGTATACAAAGGCAGCGAGCGCGATGCAGATGATAATTAATGCAACAGGCCATCGTAGCGCTCGAAGAACTTGTATTATCTTACTTGATCCTCCATTACCATCTCCTGGTATCCGGTACAGGCTATCCGGATGGGTACCCTGTAACAAAAAGATAAGAAAATGTTAGTAAAGATGAAATTAATAGTGTTAACCTCATTCAACAGTGTTTTAAAAATAAAATTACATTTAATATGATAAGTGATGTAGCTAAGCTTTGAGTATGAGATTTAGTATATGTTTAGATGAAACTAGCGACTATCCTCGACTTTGCACTCGTGCAACGTTGATATTAATATGCATGTATTATGCTATACTATGCTGACTGCCTCTGTGGCGCGGTGGGAGTGCATGCGACTGCTACGCAAGAGGTCGTGGGTTCGATTCCCACCCAGGATGAAACTTTGTGTGATGAGCACGATGGTTTATTCTGAGTCTGGTTGTTATTTATCAATAATATGTATGTATTTAGAAATATATAAGTATGTTTATCAGTTTATCTAGATCCCATAACACAAGCTAATATTAGCTTACTTTGTGCTAGATGGCGCTGTGTGAAAAGTGTCTGTTTATTTATTTATTATATAAATATAAAACTTCCTCTTGAATCACTCTATCTGTTACTGTAAACTGCTTTAAAATCCGTCTAGTAGTTTAAAAGGTCTAAGCGAACAGACAGCGGAGGCGACTTTATTTTATACTTACTAAGTATGTAAAGAAGGTGTAGTTCTTGTCGGTGATATCCCTACAGACATTGCAAAATGCTTGTAACGTAATTAAAGGTTACCGTTCTGCTGGCACCTGTGCGCTGCGGCGGATATCATGTATAGACACACAACAGAAGGTGTACCTACTACAGGCATAAATTTCTGCTTCATTAACTTTATTCCCGTTAAGAATGCAGAGTATGGTCACAGTACATATATAAATCACTTCACAGTACTTATTTGTACTTTGGCGGTATCTTCCTCTGTGGTTGACTGCCTCTGTGGCGCGGTGGGAGTGCATCCGACTGCTACGCAAGAGGTCGATGCTTTATTCTGTGTCTGGGTGTTATTTATCTATAATATGTATGTAATTAGAAATATATAAGTATGTTTATCAGTTATCTAGATCCCATAACACAAGCTAATATTAGTTTACTTTGGGCTAGATGACGCTGTGTGAAAAGTGTCCCACAATATCTTCGTTGAACCCCCCCCCCCCCCCTTTTTTGTGTGGAAATCAGGCATGTTTATCCAGAAAAGATCATAAAATTTAGAATACATAGCCATATCACCTATAATATTTTATTTTATTACAATTGGTTCAGTTATAGGACTTACAACTTCTGGTTTCAGAAACATGTGATAATGCACTTAAACTATCAAAATAAACAAATTGTTACTATAGGTAAATCAGCAGAAGCATAACAGTAGAGACCAACCTTAGATGGAGGTCCTTGATAGGCATGAGACAGTTGAAGATCTTCATCAGAGGAATGGATGCGAAAATAACAAGACGACAGGTTAAATTAACCAGATCAAATATAAAGCTTGTCATAGAGATCATTACAGGACACTGTCGCCTCAACAGGCATCTAACAGTGATGGGAGTAATGGATGACCCAATATGCCCGAAATGCATGGAGGAAGAGGAAACCAGCTTCCACCTACTTGCTGAGTGCCTCATGTATTCGTTAATAAGATGGGAAATTATGGGTACGGACAGATTCGAAAAAGACGATCTAGTACATCTGAAGGTGGATCAGATAATGTCTGCAAGGAAACAAGAAGGTTTTACGGGGCGCGGTGAAGACTGCTGGGATACCCAAACCAAACCGCGGAGAGGGGATCTGGGCAAATTAATGAAGTAGACGGCGTAAAATGCGGCCGGATCGTTCGTCCGGCAGTGCCGGCGTCCCCAACAAGAAAATAAGAAAATAATAATAGGTAAATGGGTCATGAATAGATTTAGTTGAACATTTAATTATTGTACAGAAATCTGTAAAGGATAAAGCAAGTATGTAAAAAAATTGGCACTATTTTAGTAACCTCATCTCCCAGCCACATTCAAGATCAATTGCTAGTCGTGAATAATAAAAATAAGTATGATAACCATGATTGGTAAAGACGAAGAAGAACTCAAAACATTGTATTATTATAGCAAGCTTACTTTGGGCTGGACGCCTTGTGAAAAATAAAGTCCCAAAATATTTATTTTATTTATTTATTTATGCATATAAACACGAACCATTAGTCATAATCACCTAATAGCTGTTCTAAATTTAAAACAAATGTTCACAATAAATATAAAAACATATATTATAAACATAACACCCACGTGCCGAACGAATCGTAATTTAATCTGAATTAAGCACTTGAATGTATCATCTCGATTACGTGATGTTAGTAAAAATATATCTCTATACTAATATATAAAGATGAAGAGTTTGTTTGTTTGGTTGGTTGAATGCGCTAATGCCAGGAACTACTCAGGTCGGATTTGAAAAAATCATTTTGTGTTGTATAGCCCATTTATCGAGGAAGGCTATAGACTATATATCATCACGCTACTACCCTGGAGAGCGGGGCAGTAGTCATAAATGTCGACAAATCTGACAATTTTTAATACATTTTGGTAGAATTTATAAGCGACGGGAGTTCGAAGTATGTCACGAGCGAAGCCGTAGGGGTAACCTAGTTTGGTATAACGCGTTAAATGGATGAAAGCTGTCGTTAGTGGCAGACGTAACTTGTGATTAGTGTCAATTTTAAGCCTAATCTATACTAATATTACTACCGATGGGGCTATTAAAACAAAACAAGACAAGATGCTGATATTTTTAAACAGGAAAGATTTGTAAGATTGTTTGTAATGAATAGGTTCAGAAACTACTGGGCTGATTTTAAAAATTCTTTCGCCAGTAAAGAGGTACATTCTTCGTGAGTAAAATAGGCTATATTGGATTATCAAAAAGTTAAGGGTTCCGTACGAAATCTTTAATAGGAAAACTTCACCACACGGGCGAAGCTGCGGGCAGCTTGTAAATAAAGTTGTGATAGATTAATGATTAAAGAATGGTCATCAAATAAGAGTATGGTCATTTAAGTGGCATTAGCAAAAATAGCTAATAACGTTGATGACAAGAAGAAAGTTTCTTTTGTATTCAGTCATGTTCCTTTCATTGATATTTTCATGGACACTTAACGAAAATATCAATGAAAAAACATGAAATGCACTGTATAAATTTAAAAGGGTCATGCGCAAGGATAATACGCAAAATCGTGAATTGTCGTCCCGTCCTAAATCGATTTATCTTTTTTTTAAATATGAAATGAATAAAATCACACTGACATTTTATGATCGCCAGAATCCGTTGGCGAATATTTGTGAAGCATGTCGATTTGGTCCTTTGATCTTGTATTGAACTGATCACTAAAAGAGTTGTGTACATTCTTCGTGAGTAAAATAGGCTATATTGGATTATCAAAAAGTTAAGGGTTCCGTACGAAATCTTTAATAGGAAAACTTCAACACACGGGCGAAGCTGCGGGCAGCTTGTAAATAAAGTTGTGATAGATTAATGATTAAAGAATGGTCATCAAATAAGAGTATGGTCATTTAAGTGGCATTAGCAAAAATAGCTAATAACGTTGATGACAAGAAGAAAGTTTCTTTTGTATTCAGTCATGTTCCTTTCATTGATATTTTCATGGACACTTAACGAAAATATCAATGAAAAAACATGAAATGCACTGTATAAATTTAAAAGGGTCATGCGCAAGGATAATACGCAAAATCGTGAATTGTCGTCCCGTCCTAAATCGAGTTATCTTTTTTTTTTAAATATGAAATGAATAAAATCACACTGACATTTTATGATCGCCAGAATCCGTTGGCGAATATTTGTGAAGCATGTCGATTTGGTCCTTTGATCTTGTATTGAATTGATCACTAAAAGAGTTGTGTACATTCTTCGTGAATAAAATAGGCTATATTGGATTATCAAAAAGTTAAGGGTTCCGTACGAAATCTTTAATAGGAAAACTTCAACACACGGGCGAAGCTGCGGGCAGCTTGTAAATAAAGTTGTGATAGATTTATGATTAAAGAATGGTCATCAAATAAGAGTATGGTCATTTAAGTGGCATTAGCAAAAATTGCTAATAACGTTGATGACAAGAAGAAAGTTTCTTTTGTCTTCAGTCATGTTCCTTTCATTGATATTTTCATGGACACTTAACGAAAATATCAATGAAAAATCATGAAATGCACTGTATAAATTTAAAAGGGTCATGCGCAAGGATAATACGCAAAATCGTGAATTGTCGTCCCGTCCTAAATCGATTTATCTTTTTTTTAAATATGAAATGAATAAAATCACACTGACATTTTATGATCGCCAGAATCCGTTGGCGAATATTTGTGAAGCATGTCGATTTGGTCCTTTGATCTTGTATTGAACTGATCACTAAAAGAGTTGTGTACATTCTTCGTGAGTAAAATAGGCTATATTGGATTATCAAAAAGTTAAGGGTTCCGTACGAAATCTTTAATAGGAAAACTTCAACACACGGGCGACGCTGCGGGCAGCTTGTAAATAAAGTTGTGATAGATTTATGATTAAAGAATGGTCATCAAATAAGAGTATGGTCATTTAAGTGGCATTAGCAAAAATAGCTAATAACGTTGATGACAAGAAGAAAGTTTCTTTTGTATTCAGTCATGTTCCTTTCATTGATATTTTCATGGACACTTAACGAAAATATCAATGAAAAAACATGAAATGCACTGTATAAATTTAAAAGGGTCATGCGCAAGGATAATACGCAAAATCGTGAATTGTCGTCCCGTCCTAAATCGAGTTATCTTTTTTTTTTAAATATGAAATGAATAAAATCACACTGACATTTTATGATCGCCAGAATCCGTTGGCGAATATTTGTGAAGCATGTCGATTTGGTCCTTTGATCTTGTATTGAATTGATCACTAAAAGAGTTGTGTACATTCTTCGTGAATAAAATAGGCTATATTGGATTATCAAAAAGTTAAGGGTTCCGTACGAAATCTTTAATAGGAAAACTTCAACACACGGGCGAAGCTGCGGGCAGCTTGTAAATAAAGTTGTGATAGATTTATGATTAAAGAATGGTCATCAAATAAGAGTATGGTCATTTAAGTGGCATTAGCAAAAATTGCTAATAACGTTGATGACAAGAAGAAAGTTTCTTTTGTCTTCAGTCATGTTCCTTTCATTGATATTTTCATGGACACTTAACGAAAATATCAATGAAAAAACATGAAATGCACTGTATAAATTTAAAAGGGTCATGCGCAAGGATAATACGCAAAATCGTGAATTGTCGTCCCGTCCTAAATCGATTTATCTTTTTTTAAATATGAAATGAATAAAATCACACTGACATTTTATGATCGCCAGAATCCGTTGGCGAATATTTGTGAAGCATGTCGATTTGGTCCTTTGATCTTGTATTGAACTGATCACTAAAAGAGTTGTGTACATTCTTCGTGAGTAAAATAGGCTATATTGGATTATCAAAAAGTTAAGGGTTCCGTACGAAATCTTTAATAGGAAAACTTCAACACACGGGCGAAGCTGCGGGCAGCTTGTAAATAAAGTTGTGATAGATTAATGATTAAAGAATGGTCATCAAATAAGAGTATGGTCATTTAAGTGGCATTAGCAAAAATAGCTAATAACGTTGATGACAAGAAGAAAGTTTCTTTTGTATCAGTCATGTTCCTTTCATTGATATTTTCATGGACACTTAACGAAAATATCAATGAAAAAACATGAAATGCACTGTATAAATTTAAAAGGGTCATGCGCAAGGATAATACGCAAAATCGTGAATTGTCGTCCCGTCCTAAATCGATTTATCTTTTTTTAAATATGAAATGAATAAAATCACACTGACATTTTATGATCGCCAGAATCCGTTGGCGAATATTTGTGAAGCATGTCGATTTAGTCCTTTGATCTTGTATTGAACTGATCACTAAAAGAGTTGTGTACATTCTTCGTGAGTAAAATAGGCTATATTGGATTATCAAAAAGTTAAGGGTTCCGTACGAAATCTTTAATAGGAAAACTTCAACACACGGGCGAAGCTGCGGGCAGCTTGTAAATAAAGTTGTGATAGATTTATGATTAAAGAATGGTCATCAAATAAGAGTATGGTCATTTAAGTGGCATTAGCAAAAATTGCTAATAACGTTGATGACAAGAAGAAAGTTTCTTTTGTCTTCAGTCATGTTCCTTTCATTGATATTTTCATGGACACTTAACGAAAATATCAATGAAAAATCATGAAATGCACTGTATAAATTTAAAAGGGTCATGCGCAAGGATAATACGCAAAATCGTGAATTGTCGTCCCGTCCTAAATCGATTTATCTTTTTTTTAAATATGAAATGAATAAAATCACACTGACATTTTATGATCGCCAGAATCCGTTGGCGAATATTTGTGAAGCATGTCGATTTGGTCCTTTGATCTTGTATTGAATTGATCACTAAAAGAGTTGTGTACATTCTTCGTGAATAAAATAGGCTATATTGGATTATCAAAAAGTTAAGGGTTCCGTACGAAATCTTTAATAGGAAAACTTCAACACACGGGCGAAGCTGCGGGCAGCTTGTAAATAAAGTTGTGATAGATTTATGATTAAAGAATGGTCATCAAATAAGAGTATGGTCATTTAAGTGGCATTAGCAAAAATTGCTAATAACGTTGATGACAAGAAGAAAGTTTCTTTTGTCTTCAGTCATGTTCCTTTCATTGATATTTTCATGGACACTTAACGAAAATATCAATGAAAAAACATGAAATGCACTGTATAAATTTAAAAGGGTCATGCGCAAGGATAATACGCAAAATCGTGAATTGTCGTCCCGTCCTAAATCGATTTATCTTTTTTTTAAATATGAAATGAATAAAATCACACTGACATTTTATGATCGCCAGAATCCGTTGGCGAATATTTGTGAAGCATGTCGATTTGGTCCTTTGATCTTGTATTGAACTGATCACTAAAAGAGTTGTGTACATTCTTCGTGAGTAAAATAGGCTATATTGGATTATCAAAAAGTTAAGGGTTCCGTACGAAATCTTTAATAGGAAAACTTCAACACACGGGCGAAGCTGCGGGCAGCTTGTAAATAAAGTTGTGATAGATTAATGATTAAAGAATGGTCATCAAATAAGAGTATGGTCATTTAAGTGGCATTAGCAAAAATAGCTAATAACGTTGATGACAAGAAGAAAGTTTCTTTTGTATTCAGTCATGTTCCTTTCATTGATATTTTCATGGACACTTAACGAAAATATCAATGAAAAAACATGAAATGCACTGTATAAATTTAAAAGGGTCATGCGCAAGGATAATACGCAAAATCGTGAATTGTCGTCCCGTCCTAAATCGAGTTATCTTTTTTTTAAAATATGAAATGAATAAAATCACACTGACATTTTATGATCGCCAGAATCCGTTGGCGAATATTTGTGAAGCATGTCGATTTGGTCCTTTGATCTTGTATTGAATTGATCACTAAAAGAGTTGTGTACATTCTTCGTGAATAAAATAGGCTAAATTGGATTATCAAAAAGTTAAGGGTTCCGTACGAAATCTTTAATAGGAAAACTTCAACACACGGGCGAAGCTGCGGGCAGCTTGTAAATAAAGTTGTGATAGATTTATGATTAAAGAATGGTCATCAAATAAGAGTATGGTCATTTAAGTGGCATTAGCAAAAATTGCTAATAACGTTGATGACAAGAAGAAAGTTTCTTTTGTCTTCAGTCATGTTCCTTTCATTGATATTTTCATGGACACTTAACGAAAATATCAATGAAAAAACATGAAATACACTGTATAAATTTAAAAGGGTCATGCGCAAGGATAATACGCAAAATCGTGAATTGTCGTCCCGTCCTAAATCGAGTTATCTTTTTTTTTTAAATATGAAATGAATAAAATCACACTGACATTTTATGATCGCCAGAATTCGTTGGCGAATATTTGTGAAGCATGTCGATTTGGTCCTTTGATCTTGTATTGAATTGATCACTAAAAGAGTTGTGTATGTATGCTGCAGAATACATATTCAACATTGTTCTTTTATTTTCTGTTTTTTATGGGCTTTGTCAATTCTGACAATGTCGCTCCCAACACTGTTCTTGTACCATGGCTTTTATGCGCTGTTCAGCTTGATTGTCCAAGCTAAACTATTTTTATAATCTATCCTGGAATTGGCTTTCATATAACTATACGACCTAATCTTATTCTGATGAGTTTATTTCTCTTGTCTACTGAATAGATCAAAACACCCTTCCATTTTAGTCTACTTTTTTTTATTCCAAGGTAACGTGGTCACCTTCATGTTGTTGATTCGGATCTTGATGACGATCCAGCATAGCAAGAAATTGGTATTGAATGAAATTCTGTTACATCATACTTATTCATTCCTTAAGCAAAATTTATTAGTGCTTAAGACAGCATTTCAAATCGGTTTTAATATATCAATGAGTCTAATCAATGGTTACATCCCCAACCTAATTAGAGATCTGTATCATTCATTTACAAACCTAAGCTCGACTGATTATCTAATAATACTAGTTAGAAAGTTTATTTATTTGTCATAGGCACAATATCTCAAGAATTATCCGTAGCATCTCAAACCGACTTGCATCTATAATCTATACTAATATTATAAAGCTGAAGAGTTTGTTTGTTTTGAACGCGCTAATCTCAGAAACTACGGGTCGGGCTAGAAAAATTATTTTTGTGTTAGATAGCCCATTTATCGAGGAAGACTATAGGCTATATATCATTACGCTACTCTACTACCCTGGAGAGCGGAGCAGTAATCGTATATATCGACAAATCGGGTAAATTTTTATGAATCATTGTAGAATTCATAAGCGACGGGAATAAATCTGTGTGACGGGAGTTCGAAGTATGTCACGGGCGATGCCGTGGGTGTCACCTAGTATCATATATAAGTCGTAAAAATAAATTTCATATATTCGATTGTAATTTCATTCAGATTTATTGACATGTTTCTAACATTTTATTCATATAATAAATTGCAACTGGATAAATATCAAATAACGCTCTTTATGTTATGAAAAAATAGATAGGGACATTAAGTTACTAATCTAATAAAATACTGCTAACTTTGTACAATATCTTTACATCATTACTATAGTAGCTTAGGTATCTCTCCTGAGAACCATATGTGCTTTAACGAGGCTGAACCTTGATGATTTGACTATGCGATTAAAATCTGTTTAGTTTTTTTCAGTTGCAGAAATCCTCATGGATGCTATGCCGGACTCCTACCGACTAAAATCACACGTATCCCTTCCATGTCTTTTGTCAGGAATCCTAGGTGAGCTCTCGGGATGATAACCTCAGGATAATTTGTCTAGTTACACTTTAGCTAGGAGTAGAAGTCTTTGAAAGGGTAATAAGATGTTAGAAGTTTTGGCCTTGTTATCAACTCAATCAAATCTGTATAAGTATCGCAGTTCACTGTTGGATTTTTATATTCCTTTTCTGCACCATGTCTTCGGCCGTTGGTCATCAGAGACGCCACTTGAAGAGGAGGCAGGTTTAGGAAAACTATCGTTAAGGCTCCATAGCACCATCGTAACCAAACAAAGTCCCGATACTTCAGAAGCCGTCAAGAAGTTCAGCCTTTTATAGCAACTGTATTGTCAAAAGGGGATTTATCTAGAACGAACCCAGACACACTGGTGGCACTTTTTATTCGGCCACTCTCCTCTGAATATCATCATCTTCTTGCCCTTGTCCCAATTTACTTGGGGTCGGCGCAGTATGTCTAAATTCCATACTGCAAAATGTTTTGGCTTGGTTTTTATGGTCGGCAGGGTGCATTTTTACAGGGGTGAGTTTTTCTTTGGTATTAGTAGTCCTTGTCTATACAATGCGTTGACATCAGCTACTTGTGCAGCCCGCGCTCCTTATACCATGACGTCCATCGTGCTAGGTTCTTCTTCCATATATATTTACGGCTCCTATAGTATCTAAGGCTTTAAGAAACTGCCTCTGAACTTTTAAAATATAAACAATATATTAAGTTTATATTTTAAAATATAAACTTAATATATTGCTAACGGATGTATTTGGTGTTGAAATATCGGACTAACAGTTTATTAGTTAATCACAAATATATTGAAATGCCATTTTAAGAAACATATTGAGTCTTCGTGCAATAGTTGATCTCCCGCGGCGATGTATCGTCTTTATACATTCAAATTACTTTTTATCTTTGAGTGTGATTGAATAATTTCGTTATAGATGAAAATATAGACAGGCAGTTCGAATTATAAGAATCAACAACTACTGGTCTTTTTATAAATGACGTTATGCAATGAAGGCCAACCACCTTGCTGATAATGAGATTTAGGTATGGATTAATTTTATTGATTATGAAAATTGGATGATGATGATTGACTACCCGGTCAGGGAAATAGCGTGAAAATAGTTTAATTATGTTTTTATAATTGGATGTCTGACCATCCCCAAATTTATTTGCATTTGATAATTTTATGTATAGGCTCGTAGCCCCGCTAAGTAAAAGATCACTATTTTAGCTATGGCTGGTCCTCGGATGGGGGATCACTTTGTGGTATTTACATTTAAAAGCGTTTCAGTGCTTAGGAAGACATGTTAAGACATGGTAACCGACAATGTTATAATATATATAATCATATAATGAAGACATGTTATTACAATGTTATAATCAAATAATGAAGACATGTTAACCGTTTGTCACAGTTGCCAGTGAAATGACAGTCGTTAAACAAAGTTGAAGGCCTTTTGGGCGATTCGAAAAATTTTAATATCAAGTCGCCAGAACCTGCAGTTGTCCAATTCAACACCGCAATGGGCTTACCACCTATTTCGTGGGACAAAATGCTTACACTGAAATGTGAGCGTAATGTATGCCTTTGACAACCCCATCGAGGATAAGACGTAACTCTTGATAAGTAATAAGTATCTGAACTCGAACCCGAGTTACGAACCAAGTTAGATTTTTAGCATACTAATTGCTCATTATCGATTTATGCATCAGATCTTCAATCACACTTACATTTTAAACAGAACAAGCAGCAAAACCATTCAATAGATATCCATTTTGTAGGCAAGTATAAAAAAATCGTCTTTAGTAGACCGTCGTATTGGATTTAGAGGGATGTCACTTTATTTTACGAGTTTTGCTCATTTGATACCCATATTGAAGTACCAAGAAACATTAAAAACTTGCACCGTGTTGGATTTAAATTGACATCTTAGCTAACCATGAATTGTCACCGAAACTGTACGTGTCTACAAAATTCAACTCAATCGGTTAGGTCCGTATTCCAGAACGTTTCTCAATACACAATCAACGCTTGAGGCTAGTTTTTGCCTTATAAATATTACTCTCAAGCGTTGATTCAGTATTGAGAAACGTTCTGGAATACGGACCTTAGATTTTGTCTATTTAGTTCAGTCAAGTATCTGCTTCAAAATAGAGTTTCTTCGTCACCTGTACATACATCGTACTAATATTATAAACGCAAAAGTTTGTAAGTATGGATGTTTGATACTCTTTCACGCAAAATCTACTGAATTGATTTTGATGAAACCTTACAATAATATAGCTTACTCATTAGAATAACACATAGGCTAATTTTTATCACGGGAACAAGTTCCTGTTGGAAACGGGAACGGGAAAACTTCACCACTCGGGCGGAGCCGCGGGCGTCAACTATTACTTACATACATTGCAAGTGTTTTAAAAAGTTTATAATTAAGTAGATTAATTTGTCCCACAATGTCACTTTCATTCAGTATTGTGTTGTGATATAAACAACAACTACGAACACGGTTTGAAGTCATCGACAATCTGGGACACGAGTTTTATATTCCCAACTAGCGGACCTGCCCGGCTTCGTCCGTGACATACTTCCAACCCCGTGGCACCCATTTAATCCCGTCTCTTATTACATTTCCAAAAATGTATGAAAGTTTCCCCAATTTGTTTACATTTATGATTATTGCTCCGCTCTCCTGTGTAGTGGCGTGATGATATATAGCTTAGAACCTTCCTCAATAAATGGGCTATCCAATACAAAACGATTTTTTCAAATCGGTCCAACCGTTTACGCGTGAAGGCATGACCAAGGGCAATAGGGATTCATTTTTATATACGAGATAGATTATGAGAGTCCATTATCATTTTCCAACAATAAATTGACGATTCATATTATGATATTGATCGGGAGTTGAAAGACAAGTATATGTGGTATCGTCAAAGTTCTTTAATATGTACCTTCGTAATATGATGCTTGTAAAAGCGTGAACATTAAGAGAGCGGCTTTTTTTTTTCATTTTGAGAACAATGACTTTGTATCTTATGAGATAATTCAGTTATTAACCTAAAGTATTCTTTAGACTACCAGCCTCTACGACGGGCTTGAGGACGGCGGGAGGACTACTCATAGTTCTTACAGAAACAGGCCCCAGACGGTATGCATGTGAGCTACACGCATACCTTTAACCTCCTCACCCCAACGAAAGCACCCGATTCCTCTCCAAATAAACGAAATAACACCCGCATAAAGTATGTTGGAAGCCCTGGGGCTATCCTTCCAATGCCTCACCTTGGACTCTCCTGGCCATAGTCAGATGGAAGGCCATCATGTGGCTTTAGTCGACAGGAGTCTAGAGAATAGCATGCATTAAGATTTCCACTGGTAAAAAAAAATATGTGTGTGTACCAGAGTACACAGGTAAGAAGTGAATCTTCTTTAAGACATTTTCTTACAGGTATAAAATTTCTCTCATACTACTCAAATTGATAAAGAAGTATAACTTATGATAAAGAAGTTTCACTTCGAAACAACATAGCGTGTAACCAAAAAACGTGACGTTTTTTTACAGCCATAAAATTTATCTCAACGTCGATAAAGAAATTTCAATTTAAAAAGGAAAAATATCCTATAGTCTTCTTTCTAAGGACGGCGCTGATGGTTGCATTGCAGATACGTTTCTTACTTTTGTAGTTATCTTGATATTAAAATGTTTAGTATGGAACATGAAAGATTTAATACCGTCTCTCTCTTTATTTTAAGTGTATTCTCAGTAGCTTCCAAACACTTTTAGGATTTGGAACCTGGATTCACTTTTATTTAGCTGACTAATTGTATCAGGCGCTACATGGCGGAAATCCATTAAATAAAAAAAACTTTAATTATTTTGTTTTAAATGTTATTTTTGCAATATTCCGTTTTTTTAGAATGTCGTACGATGTCGACACGTGTTTCGCCTACACACGAGGCATTATCAAGACTGTTTGCCAAACAGTCTTAATAACGCCTCGTTTTTTTTATTTAGCTGTTTGTAACTAACGTTTTTTATTCCAGCAAAGTAATATTAATGTTATTTTTAAACTTTCGCGGTGTATACTCATACTTTTACATTATTCGGGACTTTACGCGAAATAATAACGCGCGTTGCAGCGCCCGTGGTCGTAGTAGAAATACTGTTAGTAAATACAATTTCGATTAAAGTCTCGAATAGTACCTATATAAAGTAAAAAAATAAAATAAATAATATCAAAAGTACATTTCTGTATTTATACTGAAATCCCGTAAAGCTCTCAGTGCCTCTTGCATGCCTAGACAGCTGTACCCACTCACAATATAGGTTCCTATGTTTAGTTACTTAGCTAAGATGCGAAACGCGGAAGGGGTTGGGCACTAGTTACTAAGATATAATATGCATGTTCTAGTTACAGCACGAATGGATACCATATCGTAATTTATTTATGTACAACTGCTTCATAATATGTTATATTGACTATTAAGCTCTAGATTACAAGTCTTTAATAGCCTCATTACTTTATCATAAGTATACACTCAGACAACTGGATTTCTGGATCAAATGTTTCCCGTACCTATTGTAATTGGTCCACACTAATTGCAATCTGAGTACTGTGCCCTATTTTAGATTGAAATAGAGTACCATCCTTAAAAAGAATAATTTTTACAATCCGTTTGTATTTAGTACGAAATGCACCTAAGCGTGAGGATGTTCAACCTACTAAATGGCTTCTTGGTACCCTCTGCTTCGTTGAAGGAGATAATTTCTCGTTTACTACCTATGTTAACTCTATTCAACGAGGAATTGAAAATATAAAATCGATTGTCTACAATTGGAAATTTGTAAGTGAATGAATAGCCTATAGTTTATTTATATTTATGGATAATTTGTATTCATTTCGTTTAAATGACAAGTCCAAAAAAAAGATTATCTCATAATAATTTAAATTAATGTTATCCAACAATCTCATGAATTTAGATCGGACGCGACGTTATGATATCTAACAGTATCATTTCATTTTTCATCTGTCATACTTGTGTATTGACTTTATTTTACATAAATATTAATATCAGGTAAAGATTTATAGTATTTTAATTAGTATCTACTATCCGCAATAATATAAAATTTGATCCGAAAATAATTGACCGCACGAGCGCCGTACTGTATTTACATATTTCTCTTAGATAATCTTGCATTTTTTTGATCAGTGATAAAGTTTTATTTCTTATTTATACTAATATTAATGTAATTAAAGAATTCCACACTACATTAATTATATAATTATAGGTAATTTGTCTTGTTGATGAATTAATAAACTTTGTTTTACTTAATACAGAGGCGTAAGGCGTGACTGAAGAATTTTTATATGATTGTACTCGTATGATGAATTTGATCGCAGGCACCAACTTGCACAAAACACTAGCAGCTTGTCTAATAGTATCAGATATAAGCATTTTAAATGAACTAATGAAAAAACATACTAAGTATTTGTAACTTACAGAAAAGCCTACCTTAGCAGCAAACGGCTTGATCTCCCTCGGCTTAGTAAAATACTTGTCCAGTTTGGTGTCATAGCCATTGACGATATCGTTCACTGTCGGTCCAGGCATGGCTTGTACACGATACGTCCCGTATTGTTCACCGTGCTCCGATATAGTTGGCAAGTTGCCGTTTGGTGAACTGCAATTGCTGCTCGAACGTGAGTACACAGAATTCGCGTAGTTAACTGATCCGTCGGATGGGTTTTTGGGTTTCTTTGTAAATGCGTACCTCCTTGGTCGCTCTTCTGTAGGTTTTAAATCATATGTTTCAAACTTTTCAGACACAAAGTTCTCTTCTACATCTGTAGTTGGTACGTAACGCAATAATCGAGGTTCTTTTACGGTCTTTTGGTATTTAACTGAGTCTGTGTCATTATCCAACTGAGCCTGGCTGAGGCTATGCTGTAGTTCATTAGCCGTTCTGTTATTTTTACGTTTGACTTTTCGTTCGTTATACGTGTGAACGTGGTCATCTACTATCTCCGACTCCGAGGCAGGTCTGTCTCCGTACAACACGTAGTTGCCGTTTACCATTTTGCAATAATAATTGTTCAATCATTGAAAACAATAACTTTTCTTGTTTGTTTCACCTTCTGCACAATATTTTTTTGTTTATTGGAATTCACCTCGTAAGTCCTATAGAACAGGGACTTTACTGAGATGAGTACAGAATGGTACTGTGTCATCGCGTGCTCAATATAGTTGCTTACAATGTATGCAGATTGTTTGTTTGTTTACGGTGTATGTTGAAACAACGAAATTCTTTATCAGTAAATTGTGTGTGAATAATTGGGATGTGCGGGTTATTGCAGGACGTGAATCAATCATTTGTTTGGTAACATTATTGACAATGTCATTCAACTAAAGAAGTTGTTGTTAGGAACTATTGAAGTAGGTATATTGAGTCTAATATAAATACCAAAATACCTTGAGATACATCTCGTATATGAAGTTACTATTTAGTTCTTTAAGTTCATTATTCTGTTTTAGTTTGTTTTTGATGATGCAGTGCTCATGGCCTCATCAGAAGCCGACCTTCAGGCATTAGTCACTTAAGTAATATGAAAGAGGAGTGTGAAAATAAAGGTCATCGCTTAAATGCAAGTAAAACTAAGGTTCTAGTATTTGAAAGAGATGACGTAAGAACTAAATGCGAGATTAAGGTAAACCAGGAACGTCTAGAGCAAGTGAATGAAATTGTGTATTTAGGGAGTATGTTTAGCGCGGATGGAAGATGTGATTAGGATGAAGAACGGCGAGTAGCTGCCGAAAACAGAGTAACGGGGCTTTATACCAATTAGTAAAGCGACAGAGCATCGTAAAAGAAGCACGACTGGCGATTCATAACGCAGTGCTAGTGCCAACTTTGCTTTACGGTTACGAAACCTGGGTATATCAGCAGATGCATGTAAGTAAATTGAATGCTGTGGAGATGCGATATAATTTGTGCGGCGTACTTTGGCCGACCGAATACGTAACGAATTGATACGCAATATGGCAGGTTTGAATGAAAGTGTCAGCGTCAAGTAAAGTAGTCGGATACCCAGACGTGCGTGTATGAAACGATTGATGAATCTTGAAGAAGCGAAAGAAGTATGCATGGATAGCGAAGCCTGGCGATCTGTCCTCTCTGACTACCCCGTCAGGGATACAGCGTGAAGATAGTTAGTTATTTTTTTAGTTTTAGTTTGTTTTTGTGCTTCTTTTTTTATGGTGTTTTATACCCTGAAATTATTTCTCATTAAAATATATATCAATAAATGACTACATTAATAATTTTAGGGCAGTCGGACGGACAATAATAATATTAGATATAAATGAAATTTGGTACTGAAAGAGTTTATATGTTTGAAGCAAAAATCTCAAGTATTCATCAAATTTTAATAAATTCTGTTTGCTGCAGACAGTCAATTTATTTATGTAATATAGTTGTATATCACCAGGCTGACACCTAAGAGAGGCGAGCAGTAATAAAAATAGGATATTCAGGGTGTTCGTATTATAGTACAGACAATAGCTACAGTGTAGCTTTCGTAGACAATTTAGACGGCATTGACTACTGCAGTCAGTTTGAACGTTATAACAAGCTATGTATGTGCAAATTGCTATGTTGTAAATAATGCAAGTTCTACATCACACCGGCGACAGATAACATTCGTAGCGTTATATCGGCCATTATTGTTTAAGTGGAGTTCCCGCGCTTTTTGCCTCTTTAACGCGGGAACGTTCTCAGTAAAGCGCGTGCGCGACAATGGCGGTCGTGGTGTACACGCAACGAGAGTGAATTGCTTTGAATTGTGCAACGTTACCTCGTACTTTATGCAACTGATGTGCCGTTAATGGTTCAGATGCAGCGATAAGTTGGTTCATCTATTACATATCGTATTTCCTGATGCACTAACGTGAATAACTAGTTTTATCTCTGAGAAATGTTATATAAATGTCACAAATAGCGAACATACAATACATTGTTCGAAGCAATTCTTATGTAGACATAATGAGTTATGTTAATATGTTGGTTCAATTCATCAAAATTATGACTAGCTTAGGCTAATTCGTTATCACCTCTGCGTTAAACTAAATACATAGATACTAACAAAAAGTAACTCTCTGTAGGTATACTTCAATTTCTTCCAATTCAAACGATAGGTATACGGAATCTATTGGGTATTTTTTTTTCGTGTGGAAATCCTCATGGATGCTATGCCGGATTCCTACTGACTAAACCCACACGTTACCCTTCTATCTGTCTATGGCCAGGAGTCCCGGGTGAGCCCTCGGAAGGATAGCCCCAGGGCTCCCGACAGACCTTGTCCGCTACCGCAGTCTTGTTCAGGAGGGGTTCGGGTGTTATCTCGCTTCTTTGGAGGGTTCGGGTGATATACCACTACCTTTAACTACTTGCGTGTTACCCTCACGCTACGCCACCTTCCATGGCCTGCTTCTGTAAGAACGGCAAGTAGCCCGCCCACCTTACTCAGATCCCCGGTCACGGAGGCCGGTAGTCTTGGGATCTCTTGGCTAGAGATAAAATCATGGTACAAGAGTATAACACCAGATGGAGAGAAAACACTGAAAGAAACACTGAATCATATTCAGCGACTGAGCCCTGACAACTTGAACATGAATATTTGGAGACCAGTGGTGGCAACAAAGGCTTTCATTTTCGTTAATGTTAATTATTATTGCGAAAAATGGTCAAATGCAGAAATAAGAAATCTGCTTGACCACTGTGGCTTTGTAAAAAGGAATTGTACCGTGAAACTGTAGCCGAATAATTTCAGTCTATTTTTAAATTAGTATAAATCAATTTAATAACAAAAAAAAAACTACTTCACGTCGTATCCCTGACCGGGTAGTCAGAGTAAAAAACAAAACCTAATTTAATTATAAAAACAAACCTTTTGATAATTTAATTTTACAGCCCATTTGCAGCAAAATAGTTGAAACGGTTCACAAAAATGAAAGCTCTGCAATTTCATATTATCTGCTTTTTTAAAAGTTGCCAGTTTTAGGGTTGAGGAACCGTGTCAGTAAAAATGGAAGAAAAACACGACCCACATGCAAGGTAGTCTCAGTTCTCAGATTAGCTGACACGTGATGAAGGGAAATGAAGTAAAAATTCAGACACTTTTCCCAATCGGTGAAAATATGCGATGTAGAGCAAATGCGGTATGATCAGAACCTTAAACTCTGTTGTTGTTCGGTTGTCAATGAAGTTGTCAGAGTCTAAAATTCATGCGAGTATAATCGTTCGCATTGTAATATCGATAATAATAGTCCTTGATCTATGAGTGGGCAGACAATTTCATAGTCTATCATTATTATAATTCAAGCCCAACTTGAAATTCGGATCGTCTCTTGCCGATTGTGTCGGTGACCTAACCCTACACACTATTGTAAATTCAAATTCCTATCATAAAGTTCGTGCCTTTGTTCACATTTGAATGTTATTTCAGTCGGCAATTTAGTATCACGAGATTGCCTTTACAAAAATTCGATATTGGTATTTACTAATAACGAATTTTCAAAAAGGTCACAGGTAAGGTAACTGATGGTTGCGATTCGTGTTATCTGATGCCTGAGGAGAATTTTATTATGTTTGTAATAGAAACAGCTGCAACCAACTTATCTTGAAACGTGGCAATCTGAATAATGCATGGTAATAGATAGAATATTACAATGCAATTGAGTTCCGACAGTTCAATGTCGTTTTCGATGCTAAGTGTGCTCATTAAAGAGCTTTTAATCCCGCTATCCTTAGTGAATTTATATTTTGGATATTATAAAGTGTTTTATAATTTAAAATATCTTTCTCGTTGATTCTACAAGATGTTTAAGGTGCAAAGGTACTTAAGATCAGAACAGTTGACAAGATCTATAATGTTGTCAACTCTATAGTTGGCACCCTCATTAGAGATAGGAGATACTTAAGATGGCAGTAATAAATACAATGAATTTTCTTCCATTTACGGAAATTACCAATTTATTTAATAATAATGATCCTCAAGCGTCTATATGTACATACGTTTTTGATGCATTCAAACAAAACGGCATTCAAAAGTAAAATCTCTAAAATATAAATTGTTACGATGACACCAGAGTTACAGTAAAATTAAACCTTGACATCTCGCAATTCTAAGTATAGATTTTTATGCTATTTATGCGACTGATACCTAATGGATGTTAGTGCATCAATTCTTCAACTATAAGGTTATTTCCGCGTCTCATCAGAGTTTCCTATGTTTATACAAAAATATGTCTTTCAATAAATTAATATTCAAACATTGATTTATACTTGACGGAAATACTTTGAAGTATTTTTTTTGATTCAATTAATATGCATTATTGTTGGATAGATAACTAATAAAACTGCTTCCTGCAGATTTATCAACGGCTTCATACATGCACATCTGGGTTTCCGATAACTTTTCCGTTTTTAGAAATCTGCTCACGAAGTCTTCATATGTAAGTGTCGATCTGTCCTGACTCTTTCTACCCTCTACTTTCTCACAATAAATATTCTTCGTCAATCGTTCCTCACTCATTCGTTGGACGTGTCCAAACCAATCTCTATTCCCTTCTCTTTCGTTTTACTGGAAGAAACTGGGGTGGAATGTATGAACACATTGAAAAAATAAGATTGTGCAAATTGTTTGGCAATCTGTCAACACCTAATCTGTACAATTGAATGTTTAAATTGGATCTAATATTGTATTTTTAATACAGTTTCGTTCACAACGTGTATGAGATGTCGTTATAAAACCAACAATATACCTACCTATTGAAAATAGAAGATGCTCTCGTGTGAAAGTTAGTTCTCGCGGAAAAGTGTTCACCGGAAGATTAAGGTGTTTTCCGGGATAAAAAATAGCCCTTTTACACATTTCATATCTACAGGTATCCTATTTTTAATCCTGTCCGTCTGTCAACAAGCTATATCGTATGAACTAGTTGAAAATTTTACAGATATTGTTCAACAAATAATGAAAACAGAATAAAATAAATATTCAAGGGGGTTACTATACAATAAACATGAATAATTTACTTGATTTTGCTCGATATTGATGACGGTAACAGGTAGACGCTTAAAATTCTTAAAAAACCTACTCTCGAATACGGTAACTAGAGCTTCAGATGCAGACCACAAGTATTCATTAATGGTAATGTACGGTGCAATAACTTTCAACGTGTCAACGAATAACATAAGTAACAGTAAAACAGTCATTTTAGTCCAGTTAGACTTTAAATATTCGCGCCAAAATAAATAAATAAATATTGTGGGACACTTTTCACACAGCGCCATCTAGCCCAAAGTAAGCTAATATTAGCTTGTGTTATGGGATCTAGATAACTGATAAACATACTTATATATTTCTAAATAGATACATATTATAGATAAATAACACATAAAATACATTCATGTCACTATCAAAGTTATCAAATCTCTCAAGAATATCGTGCAACAGCATCAGAGGATTGCGCGACAAAGATTAGACTCGTTTTGACAATCAATGACCTTTCCTAAAGGAGTTTATCATGTCATGTCATTGCGATTTAATGAGTGACTACAATAATAACAAGTTTATATTAGTTAACAAGTGGAAGAACGCTATATCAATTAGCTTTGTAATGCGTAGCGGTACCCATACAGTAAAATCGTTATGAACCAGTGAGCACCGCGGCCGCACACTACGCCCAGCAGTGCCATCGTGCTTTTACAGGTACTAGTATTAAACTAGAACTTCTTCAGTCAATTAGAAAGTTAATAACTGCCTCGGTGGCGCGGTGGTGGTGTATGCGAATGCAGCGCATATGGTCCCGGGTTCGATTCCCGGATCGGAACAAATATTTGTGTGATCTACATGTGTTGGTTTTGGAGTTTGGGTATTTGCTATGTATAACATGTATGTATTTAGAAATATATTAGTATGTATATCAGTTGGCTAGATCCCATAGTAGAAGCTAATAGCTTAGTTTGGGCTAGATCGTGCTGTGTAAAAAGTGTCCAGCAATATACAGGGTCATTTGTAAAACACCAGCAACCTGCTAGGACTAGGTAGCCAACATCATAAAAAAAGATTCTATATTTATTTTGTCTTTGTAATTTTTATTTTTATATCGCTTTTATTTCATGTACTGATTGACTTAAAGTACTACGCAACTCGTGGAAATCACAGGGGATGAGGGTGGGCCAGTGATAGCTCCTTTGCCCTTGACCATTGTCAACCGCAATTATGCGCACACGTCCATCGTTTATCGAGGCATGTATGAATGTGACGAAAAAGATACCCAGAAGTTCTCTTAAGCGAATCCAAGAGCAAAACCCTATGATGCACCTTGAAGGTTCAATGTTTTGTAACCCGTTTTGTAACGAATTGCCAAAAGTGGTAATTGTTGGTTGGTTGTTGCCAATTGTTGGTTATGACCTTGGCTATCAACGCCTAGCAGGTTGCGGGTGTTTTACAAAAAACCCTGTAGAAATTTGTTTCAAAGTAGTGTTTTTCTTCAAGCCTAGCTAGCGTCTTTCCCGTTGCTTCCTAACCTTAGACTTGGTCTACGCGGCGGAGTCCACTTTTGTGTATATATATCATTCGGATTTTTATTTTTTGCATTGTTGGGATTTAATTTGGAATTGCCGTCTGGTCTCCCAAAGTAGATCAACATTGACCTTTCCATTTTTGGGCAATCTACTCTCGTCGTCTTTGTATGTAAGCCTAGCCTACCCTGACTCTTCTTACACTTGTCAATCGTTCGTCACTCATTCGTTGGACGTGTTCAAGCGCCATTTTCCAGATTAATGCTGACACTTTCATTCATTCATTCATGCTTGAAAATGATTATGAGATTTCGGCCTCATACTACAAAACAGACGACAATAAAAAAAAAGACGTGTGGCACTCGGAGACTGCCGCGGTAAAGCTATTGCATAGCATACCTTTGTTTTTCTTTGATATTGATTCAAGTTACAATAAAAAAACAAAAAGAAAAAATCAACCTCACCCTCACCATCACCCTCACCCTCACCCCACCCTCACTCTCACAGTCACCCTCATCCTCACCCTCACACTCACACTTACTATCATCACGTCTCGATCCGTGCGAGCTTTGTACAATCGTACCATATAATATATGTACATACACGTTAAGCCAACGCTCGGCCGTGCTCGGTGAACTTCGTGTGACCTCGGGTCTTAGGTTTTTTGTGTTACGGAATTTCTTGATTAAAGCCCACTCAAAGCCCGCGATAAAAACTATGCAATAGTAATAAATATGCAATGCATTAATAATGGCAAAATCATAATATAACACGTTCAATCAAAGGGGATCCCGGGTCTTAGTTGACTAATGACCTCCTTAGTTGACTAACGAATGAATCGAACGTTATGGCGATCTTTGGGGGGAGGCTAGTCGAGGGCGTCAATCGAATGAGATGATGATGACTTGGAAAAGGTTGTAAAATTATGTAACATTGGCCATAAAACGCACAGAGAAAGAGGTTGGTCTTGCACTGTGAGTGCGTTCACTAATTGATATTCCACGAGTTATTAGAACATTGAACTGTGACACATTACAATTTGCATTGTTACGGAACATTAGCGGTAATGTATGCAATTTAGGAGAAATCCTCACAGGTCATAGATATTGAAAATTGGCATTGAATAGGCAGTAAATTGTTTTACTAGATCTTTTGTTCACTTTTACTTTTTAATTGAATTTGCTTAAGTGCCGTTAACAAAATTTCTATAGAAAATCAATGTAATTGTAAAAATTCAATAATTATAGAAAGAATGTGTTACTTTGAGTTCATACATACATACATACTGTCACGCCTTTATCCCCGAAGGGGTAGGCAGAGGCATATTAAACGCTCACATTTAACCGTATGCAATTTTTTGTCCCACTTGGGACAGTAATACACACGGTAAAAAGTTGGCATATAACATGAATCTGCCACCCCTTCGGGGATAAGGCGTAATAAATAAATAAATAATTCAATAACAAACAGCGAAATAATCGCGATTGCAGTGACCTACGTATTATAGTCACTATGCCATAACATAACGTCACACATTATCACTTTCATGGGATGAATATAAAAATGTATTAGTGATTTTTACGACCAATAATGGATGTCTAATAGCCGATTGAATATAACGCCTTAACTAACTTAACTTATCTAATGATATCTATTATATTTATACTCAAAACAATTAATTATCTATGTAATAATTAAACATATTGAGACATGTTTCAAAGCGCCTACTAGCACAAGTTAAGTTAACATAAGTGCAATAGGATTTAGATTTAGACAACGGATAATCATACCTATATATTTAAATACAGTCATATCGTAGTTAAAATACATCTAGACAGAACAATCAAGGTGCTTATTACTCATCGAGATTTGTTTTGGGTAGGAACCAAACCCACGACCTCTGATTTCATTGTCACAAACTCTGACTACATCACCAAGAGGTCAGTTGTTTTTTTAAACTATGTCCTGCAATCCAGATAAAAATATCAACAATGTATAGAAATACTCGAACAGCTGATAACATTGCCTACATTAGATAATATTATGCGTCTGTTTACTCTCAAACAAAATGTACAAACAAACAATCTGCATTTAATAATATAGGTGATTACTCAATTACCGCACTAGATATCACTACAAACCACAACACAATCAAGGTATGACCACTTTTGTTTGTTTTGAAACTCGCGAACAAACGCTGGAGAACCCGCGTACGCTTATAAACAGCAAATAGCAAACAAGGCGTGATGGGTAAGCATGTGGAGTAGAGCAGGCTGCGCGTGCGACTGAACGCACCACTAGATGAGAGAATACCGCTGTTGCACCACCACGCATTGTCAACATAACCGTGGAAACCCGCAAACAGTTTATTTACGCAATCCATTATATCCAGAAGATACCAGATTGCATTTAAGTTGTGAATATTGCTCACCACGTATAAAATAGAACAAAACAATAGTTGGGCTTGATTATAGAGCAAAGGAATCACTGTGGGAGCTTTATATGATTGGGTTGCAATTGAAGTAAGATGTCAAAACAATAAAAAAAATTGTTACAAAAGCAAACTTTCAAATTCAGAATTTGAAAGCTATTTCAATTTACAATAAAGGCTTTATTTAAATTAAAATTAAGTAGTCCCAAAGTTTGATTTAATAACACTGTGTTGGCAGACAAGTTATCAAAAGAGTGCTTAGGACTAACCAAATGAGACGACTGGTTCATCTTGTTTAAGTCCCCGTTCATCTTATTTAATTTAGAAGATTCTGTGAACACCTTCCAACTCCATCCTCCAACTTATCATTTTGTTCCATCGAAGTTAAGCTTGGGCTCTAATCGAACGTCAGGAAGTGATTCTAAAATGAATTTTAGCTTTTAACGAAGAGTTCTCTATCTAACTTTAATAAAATCCACGTATCGTAGTCATATAAAAGCGGAGACCAAAGTTGGCGTATAATAACGAAGTGCCTTATTAAAAAACCAATTTGTGTCAATATGCAATTGGTAAAATATTTAGAATCTAACAAAAGTTTAATGATGTTTTTATTGTTCTGATATAAAGCACAAGAACCTTGGAGGTGACCTGACTGCCACTTTCATTGACGTGTCTTTTGATAGTATATTCTAAACTGATAAATTTTGTAACAACGTAGTGGGATCTATTAATACACATCGTAGTCTTTTTCTTTGGTAGTAGTACTAGGTGTATATTAGACCCTCGCTTTACATCCTGGGACTTACATTCCTATTCTTCTTTTCGATCTATCTTCTATCTTTCCTCCACAACGTCAAGGCTTCTTCGATCTGACCTTTTTTATTTGATTGTAAGCTTATCCACTAACCAATTGACCTTTGTCTTGTTTGACGAGTTCATTACCGTCGAGCTTCAGAATAGTCATTAAGATAAAAAAAACTATACTCAGAACAATATGTTTATTTTTTATACAATTATTACATCATTAATTGTCTAATGTTTAAACAACTCAATGATACAACTATTATGTCAACTGCAATAAAAATGTTGCCATGTTATTATGACCATTTGTTCTTCACTTGTCAAAGTGAAGTCATTTGACTCAAAGGAACATATTAAGTGTTACGAAAAGTCGACCACACACTTCAATAAGCCGACAAAATTGTCATACACTAACAGAAAATAAACATACAAACTTCTATAATACATGCATGTATTGCATAGAACAAAAATAAGATCTGTCTATTCAAAACAGGCATTCTCTCAGAAGATATGTTCCAGTTACCATGGGGTAGCAGTGCGCGTTTCCATTATAATCGAATGATCAATTGATTTTAATTTATTTATTCGATATAATAAAAATATCTCAGTGGTATTGGGGAGTTTAAACGACTGCTGTTGCTGCGCTTTTGGGTTCTATTCCTGTGTCAAAACAATTGTGTTATCCACAATATTGTAAACGGGTTTGGGTATTTTCTAGTATGCATTAAGAACTATTTTTACGTTTACTAGTTATTATTTTTAGTTATTCTAGATTTCATAACATATTATTCGTTTCATTTGGGATGAAAAATATTTAAAACAATATATTTATTATAGGAAGTGCTCGTAGCCCTGCTCAGTGTTATGTAGACGATCACTGCGTTAAGCATAATTTGCTTTGGTCAGCTTGGTAAACGTTTGTTACATTTCATCCATTATTTCCGTGCTTTGGACAGTATTAAGCCGTTGTCCCGACTCCAGTAACAGTAGTCAGTAGTAGAGAACAGGGTCAAAATACGACTATTCAATTAAATTCAAATTAATTCAATTTATTTTATGAACAATTTTACATTCTATTAAAATGCATTATCGAAAATAAGAACAAAATATAAAATATCAATCAAAATAAAAAGTGTATAAAACAAAATAAAAATGTCATCAATTAATACTACTAAACAAACTACAAGTCATTAAAAAAAATCATCTATAGAGTAAAAAAATCAAAAGAAAAATGTCAACAATGGGTATCACTAGACCTTAAATCAAAGTACAAATCATTTAAAAAAATCATCTGTAGAGTAAAAACACTCTGAAGTACAAGTATAAATTCAGTACAAGTGTTTTACTTGTAGTTCAAGATGTGTAGCAAGTTCCACCAAGTGCCATTAATCAACAGTGTAAACACTCTTCAATAAGAAATGCCCTAAATTTGGATTCAAAGTCTTTTGCATATATAGAATATAAACAGAGGGAAGCGCATTAAAATATTTGACTGCATTATATCCCGTACTATGCTTAACAATACTTACTTGAGTGTGGGTGAGATCTTGAGGTCAAATCCTTTCTTCTAGTGCTTTCGCGTTGCTGTCTTTCCCCTTCATCCTCATAATTATGGATTGTCTTCGCAAGATATGTAGAAGAATCATAATATATAGACTAGGGATAGTAAGAACTCTCAGTTCCTTAAAATATGGTTTGCCAGACTATAGCCGATCCGAAAGCAACATAGTTTTAATAGCTCTTTATTGAGCAATAAAAGCCGTCTGAACATTGTAGTCATAGCTGCCACCTCAAAACAAAACACTATATCTCAGCCAGGGGGGTGTCACTCCGCAGTTTAGGTATATTCGGGCATCGCACCTCTCGGAGCGGCTAATGTGTTTTGACTGCCTCTGTGGCGCGGTGGGAGTGCATCCGACTGCTACGCAAGAGGAGTGGGTTCGATTACCACCAAGGATAAATCTTTTGTGTGATGAGCACGATGGTTAATTCTGTGTCTGGGTGTATTTAGAAATATATAAGTATGTTTATCAGCTATCTGGTTACCATAGTACAAGCTCTGCTTAGTTTGGAATCAGATGGCGCTGTGTGAGTTGTCCCAACAATATTTATTTATATTTATAAAAAAAATTATAGTGGGCTGCCACTGCCTTCGGATGCGCGCGACACGACACTCGTGCTCTAAATAAATCAACTACATAGGTAGGTACAAAATCTTAACAAGTGACAATCCCGCGAGGACTTAGCAGCTTGGTAATAAAACTCTGGCGCGCAAATAAAACTTAACGTTCGCGCGCAGTTATAGTTTCAATTTTGCTTGCAGGCGGCGAGTCTAGGTGTGTTTTCATACCTAAAACTGACTTTTGTAAGAAAGTGAAAGTTCTGTACGTAGTACTATTTTATATTCTGTGTGTCAGCTTAGATTCAATCAAGTCAAAGTAAACAGTCCTTAATTGCTCCAAGTGAACCATATCTCTTAAGCTTCTCAAAACGTAGCAAGCTGAGTTTATACCTGCCTCAACATTACCTGAAGAAAATTTGGCGTATATTAACTTCTTGTTTACTCCTTTAGGGAAAAGAGGTAATATACAGTCGTTTGGCCTACTTCAGATTCAGTAGATTTATATTCACTCATTAGACTCAGACTCATTAGTTCTAGATAATCTGAATTATTTAGATTTTAATAAAGATTTTGAAGTAAAAACAAAAAAGGACTCCGTTTTGGCAAAATCCTCGTAAATGGAAGTGATACAAACGGTTACCCATCTAAGGACTAACTGTAGCGAAAGTAACAAAGTAAGCTTAACACAGTAATCGTTAACAGAACACTTTTATTCGTACGCTACCATATCTTTTGTTCCTTATATTTGCGAAGTCATTTAGGTGCGTGTTATGGAAACCAACATTCTTAGTGATTTAATCGGCGCAGACGCAGAGGTGCACAAAACAACTGAATGAAAGAAACAGAGACTTGTGCAATTCAACTGTAATAATTACATTCACACTCACATACGTAATGTATCTCGCACACACAGAGAGATGTATGAATCATGTCAACACGTCGAACACATGTGTGAAATGTTCCATAAGCTGAACTAATTGCTCGTAATTATAAGATAGCTTTCGTTGAAGAGCTTAAATCATTATAACAGATGTGCCAACGGTTTTGATGAACAAAGTATGTCGTTAGTTACGCTCCATACTGATCTTTTGATTTTTGTTTTTGTTTCTTTTGTATGAACTCATTATTATATAATTAGTTCAAATATCTTGTAAATAAAACAAATGTAATTATTGGCGGTTAGAACAGAGTGACCATGAGTTTTATTGCCAGGTTCTTTCTCAGACTCTACCTATATATAAATGTAAATGTAGAAGCAATAATCTTGACGATAATAGGTTACTTTGTGACCTACAAGAATAAAGATTTTTCATTTCATTTTATTTAGATATAGAATGTTCTATACACATCTCCAAGGAGAAAAGTGTACCTGTAGACTAACAGAAACTAAACGTCTATACAAAATTTCAGCTCTATAGGTTGAAGACATCCGCATCAAAATTAAGTTGCAAGATTTCACCCGAATAAAAATACAGGGCAAGGACCTAGTTTGGCTTCTCTTCGCTAGAAGACTACCCTTCGCTGTATATATATGTTTTAATGTTTTATCATATTAATGTAATCAAAATCGGTAAGAAAAAAAGGTACATTTTACTCGGACCAAGCCATTTTATCTTTTCAGTTGTCAGATTTTAGATGTTGACCTTAATTAGTTTTTTACTTTGAATAGCTCGTTCGTAGGTATTATTGTATTTTTTTGAAGTGTGATTTTAGTTTTTTTTACATATATCTTGTTGAAGTTTTTGGCGCGTTAGGAAAAAATTATGAGAGTAAATGTTTACGAACCGCGCGCATACCGTCACGAAAAACCATAAAGTTAGCTGATAGGTGTTTCCATGAAAACTTTTAAACATTCTGAAGTTAGCTGATAAGAGTTTCCATGACAACTTATAACTACATTCAAAGTAGTTTTCATTCTTTTGATGATTTTTTTCTAACTAATTTATCATTCCTGTTACAAATAAAGAGTTGTGGTAAATGTGATAAAATGTTATTAGACTAAAGAAGTATAACTTCTAATGCGTGTACATTTTTTTTTAATTGGGACTAATCCAACCCACATTCCCATTACTGTGACTCCTGTAAACCAGGATCTACAGCAATGACCAAAACACCAGAAAAGTTACACCGAGCTCGATCTCGGTGATGTCCCAGGAGAAGTTAGTCTTGGAACCCGCAACGAAATTAATCAGAAGATAATGTGAGGAAGTAAGAAAAGAACGTAATGCCTCTTCCCTCCTTTGCAAAGCGGGAGACCTGAAAAGCAACTAGGTGTAAATCCTATAGAAATAGGGAAGCACCACGGTAATAGTATATTACGGGTCCTATGTGAGCTATGTTTGATTCCAGTAATATGTATGGCAGAAACGTTTAAAAGCACGAAAATTTACCCTCGATGCCACGAGATCCGCATAGCAAACTACTCCCGACGTTACTTGTAAACAATTAAGCATATTATATCGCTCATTTTGCCAAATGCTACACTCCCAAAGTATATGATGGGCGGTCTGATCATATTTGGCGTCAGCAGTTAAATACTGACAGAACGGTGACTCAACCAGCTTTAACGAATGTAATTTGCTCCTAAAGTTACTATGTCCCGTAAGAAATTGAGCAACACAGTGATCAACATCCAACCAGGACATTCCCAGGCGTTCACGAATGTCTGGGAAAAACTGGTAGAGGTGGCGCCCTTTGATGAAAGTGTTCCAACGCAGCTGCCACTCGTCTAAAAGTTCTTCACGTACATTATCACGATACAGTCTGGCAATTCTATGGCGATCTCTTTCTAACAAGAACCTATCATCCATGCCATCCTTAGCCGAATAGTATAAAGCCGCGCGTCTCTGAATTTCGAGATCAACCGGGAGGACCCCTGCCATCACCGGCAGAGCCTCCGTGCTAACCGTCCTGTTGGCCTTGCATAAAAATATCAACGCAAGGCGTTGACTTTGCAGTAACTTTAAACGTGCAGCACCAATAGTAGCCTTGTCTGCCCATACCGGCGCCTCGTAACACATACAGCCTAGATAAGTGGCCCCGTAAATGACCTTCAGTGTTTTGAACGAAAGTCCCCATGTAGCAGTAGATATTCTCGACAACGCATTAAGAAAGTCCCGCTTCAGAGAGAAGTACAACTGGTAACTAATGAACGAAGTCTGGGCGAGGAGAATGGGAACTTGAATCATAACCGTGTACTAACCCGTCTTGCCTTCGTGATCCAGGCTACACTCTCTTAATGTTATATTGGAAGAGCCCTACATCCAGCACTGGACTGATTGATATTTTAGTTAAAAAGGCTCAATGGCCTTGATACCGTAGCACACAATACTGTATCGCAATCAGTTGAAAGTATGAACCATTGTCTATGACTTTCCCAGGATTGAAAACAATGCGATCAAATTTCAAAGAATTAATTGATACAATTATTTTGTACTAAGAATTTTTATTAACGTCGTATATTTCACTATAAATACGTAAATAATTTATACGAAAAGTATATTTTTTACGAAATACTTATAAGTATATAAGTATTTCGTAAAAAAATATTTTTACGAAATACTAGGTTACCCCCCACGGCTTCGCCCGCTTGTCGACATTTATGATTACTGCTCCGCTCTCCAAGGTAGTAGCGTGACGGTATATAGCCTATAGCCTTCCTCGATTACGGGCTATCTAACACAAAAAGATTTTTTGAAATCCGACCAGTAGTTCCTGAGATTAGCGCGTTAAACCAAACAAACAAACTCTTCAGCTTTATAATTTTGACTGCCTCGGTGGCGGAGTGGTAGTGTATGCGACTTCCGCGACTAAGGTCCCAGGTTCGAATCCTAGGTCGGACAAAATCTTTGTGTAATCTACATAAATGATTGTTTCGGAGTTTGGGTGTTTCATATGTATAATATATATGTATGTAAAAATATATAGTATGTTTATCAGTCGTCTAAATCTCATGACACAAGCTTATATAGCTTATACTTTGTGCTGTGTAAAAAAATGTCCTACAATATTTATTTATTATTTAATATTAGTATGGATTAAATCCCTGGGAAGACTACAATACTTATTAAGTTAGGTTGAAGATCGTACTTAGAAACATCTATACTCATCATCTGTGTATTTCCAGTTTCTTCAAATCCTACCTGGATTTGAAACCTGGAGTTCACCTCCATTTGACTACTAGGATCAGCTACGGTTCCTTTTATTTTCTACTTTGTTGTTAGCGACTGTCGTCTGACCTCCTAACCCTGCAAGTGTGCCTGCGTCGTTGTCTCGTCTGAGCAGCAGTGACTTATATAAAATAGAGTCAGCAGCTGCAGCGCTAGCAGTTGAAGTCCCTTGTGCCCTGGATATTTTGCTGGTACCCCAAACACGTACCTACATGTTACATATTAGTTATATATATATATATATATATATATTGGTACAAAGTATTATGAAACGTATTCAGTGTTATAAAGCGCTCGTGGTCTCGCGGACTCGGTGTTCTGTAAACGATCACTGCGTTAAGCAACTTTCACTGTGGGTGACCACTTTGTGGCATTTGCGGGCGTTTCCGTGCTTCGGAAGGCACTTTAAGCCGTTGTTAATGGTTGCCAGTAACATGGCATCGTTAAGTAAAGTTGAAGGCCTTATGGAAAAATATATCGTCGAATTGAGAAAATCCTTGGTTTTGAAGTCTGTCAAAAAGACATTATTTAATCGAGCAAAATTTTTATTAATCAATTTATCACATAATTTAATGTTAGCGATATGATTTAACGTATACTTGCTTACGATCGCCGACATAACAAGGTATAGACGCTTTCTTAAATAATAAATGAAATGTCATTTATAACACATGACATGTGACGCCTACTTTAATTGTGTTTTATGTTACGTGTGATTGTAAATAATTCTTGAGTCCATGAGACTTAGACTAACCGAGTTATCATTGATATCTATATGTACAGTAAAGTATGAATTTGTTTGCTTTTGTGAAGGAACGGGTGGAGATGCTCCCCTGACACAAAAGGAGGATCCTTCGACTAGGCAAGGTGACCATACCTAGTGGGCAGCGCGGCAGCGGGCCAGCGGTTGATGGTGGTCTGTTGTATTATATCATCTTCAGCGTGAGAACTTTGATAATTTTATATGATACTTTGTTTGAAGCGTGTCTGTAAGCTATGTCACCACTGCTTAATTTGAACGAATCTCTAAAAGTAGCAGTCAGTCAGACTTTTAAGAACATAAAGAACAATGAGTATACTACAAAGTATAAGTCAAGAACAAAGGAATTGTTAGTATGAGATTTGTGACAAAGGTTGCGTTCGTAACGTACAATATAGTTTTGCATATATTTCCGAGGGAGTAGGCAGAAGTGAATTACACACTTTCCCCTATTTAAGAAAAAATATATAACCATTCTGTAATCCGAACCAAAAATACAAAAAAACAGAACAAATCATTCAATCCAACACCATCACTAAACAATCTGCAGCCCGACCATTTAACGTTAGTAACTCACATAATTTCTGATGATAACAGAGTCAAGACCAGGGCCTAAAGCATAGATCATCTTCTTTCAGCAGTATGCTATCCCTTACGTGGCGGCATAATGCTGAAGGCGGCCCTATTCTGCGGGAATGTGAAGTGCACTGTATGTAGTACAGGGCTGAATGGTTTTGTGAAATGTGGGTGTAGGGAATACTTTATTTTATTATTTTTTGTTTATTTTAAATAAATATGATAATTAACTTATGTTGTAGCTTTTTTGTGTGCCTATGTACTGTGCATCAACGCAGAATAAATTTCTTTTTTTTTTTCCTCTTTTTTTCGTTTCCAAACAACACGAGCTGGGTAGATATGTCATACGCACACTGTGGATACAATCGTGCCTAGAACTGAACGATTCCGCAGGTCCTTTTTATCTCGCACTATGAAGACTTGTAACTCACTGCCGGTGCATGAGTTTCCCTTATCCTACAATCCTGGGTCTCTCAAGAGAAACATGAAGAAGCATATTTCTGGGTCGTCATAGCCTGCAGGGCTCCAATGGTGGCTCTCAATTACAGGTCTGCTCCCTGCTTTGTATCAGGCTGATCTTTTTTTTTTCAAATTAAGTGCCAAATATGAAAAGACATTTTAAAAGCATTTCACCTATAAATTTCTGTTTACGCTTTCATGTCGTATGATTGAGAATTGCTGCTTTTTCCGTATATTGTACTGTATTCCATCTGCTAGTTTTATTAATAAATGAACTCATTGTAAAAAGATTACAAAATCTAACCTCGAATGTTTCACAACATCAAAGAGCATAAGAACTAAATCGAATTAGATAATCATAACAAAGTCACCGGTGTGTAAACCTTTATTTACCTAAGTAAACAAGTTTTGCAACATTCTGAAGCACTTCTTCATTAGACAGTCGAAATTTGGATAGATTATGGAAATAAAATGTCTCACAGTACCACATTCCATAGGTGTGTAACGGTTTATTTTCTTGTTTTATTGTAAGCTTTTTATTATTATGTAATTTTTCGGCAATAGCAGTCTGTTTTGTTAACAGACTTCAATAAAGAAGGATATTCTCTTTTTTTATGTAGGTACTAGGTGACCCTCACGGCTTCACCCGTGACATACTTTGAACTCCTAAAAATTTGCCGAATTTGTCGACATTTATAATTACTGTTCCGTTCTTCTCGTTGGTAGCGTAATAGATGGGCTATCCGACACAAATATATTTTTTTAAACCGACCTGAGATTAGCGCGTTGAACCAAACAAACTCTTCAGCTTTATATATGAGTATAAATAATAATAAATATTGTGGGACACTTTTTACACAGCGCCATCTAGCCCAAAGTAAGCTATTACTAGCTTGTGTTATGGAATCTAGATAACTGATAAACATACTTATATATTTCTAAATACATATTATACATAGGAAACACCCAAACTCTGAAACCAATATTTGAGGATCACACAAATATTTGTTCCGACCCGATTTGTATCGAACCCGGGACCTCTTGCGTAGCAGTCGGATACACTCCCACCGCGCCACAGATGCAGTCGATATAGAGATATATAGATGTGCGCGGATTACTTGAAGACGTCTAGATCGCTTTGAAAATTATTTTTTTGGTTCAAAGGGCAGACTAGGTAGGTACCTAACACGTACAATAATTGTTTATTTAAATTAATAGTTAAGGGAAGGTTAGGGAAACCAAGGACATTTGCCACAGTTTAATATAAATAAAATCTACAAATCGCTGCTGCGTAAATTATTATGCCTTTAACAATATTTTATTGCATATATTCAAATTTTTACCAATCAAGCGTTGCCTCAGGCCACATAAACTGAGACATCCAAATCCGAACACAATATTATGACATCGTTATCAAGCTATCGATTAATTTTGTTAGCCATTTTAATTAAGATAATATACTATATATAATACATAAATAATATATAGAACTAATGTGTTGCGTAAATCTTCGATTGACTTCTGTAATTGATTGGGTTCAATAAGATGATAATACTCGTAATTATAATGTGCCTTCAATGTGTGAATTGGCGTTATATTACGATTAAGGCGGTTTATATTATTTATAGTATATATTAAGGAAGATTTTTTATTTTTTTTGACCGGTTTATGAAATTTTGATTACCGTCACATTTGATGTCTGTCCACCAAAAAAAGATATACAAACTTGATAAGATAGTCTTTCGCCAGTATCCATTCTATAGGATTCGGTTCTCCTGCTTTTCCAAAAACGGGAATTTACTTTCTTCAAACTTTTTCTATTTATCTTCTATTTTATACCACTGAGGTGGCAGATAAGAATACGGCCCACCTAATCGAAAGTGGTCATCTTATCCTATGGACGTTTTGCAACACCAGAGAACACCTATCGGACAGAAAGTAGCCGTAAAAATCATATCAAATAATAATGTGATCAGATGTTAGAGTGTCTTGGAATCCGCATTCCATGATACTCTAACATCTCCTGAGAATTAACCAAGCTCGTTGTAACTAGTCTATGGATGGATGGGAGGGAGAACTTTTTGTAGTGCAGTATTGTAGGCACCGGACTTCAAGTGGAAATTTTGATGAATAAGATGAAAATGATGAACTAAGAAGAGATATATAAATTATGCGTTCGTGGGCCCCCTGACTAAGTTCTGTTAACGATTACTGCGTTAAGCAACTATCATTATGGCTTGTCACTGATGGGTGACCGCTTTTTGGTATTTCCATTTACGAGCGCTTCCGAGATTTGCATGGCACGTTAAGCTGTTGATACAAGTTGCTAGTAAACCGAGTTGGAATCCTGGATCGGAACAGATATTTGTGTGATCTACAATGTACCTATGCATGTTGTCAGTCAGTTATCTAGATTCTATAAACAAGTCATTAGCTTAACCTGTGCTAGATGGCGCTGTGTAACAAAAATGTCTCACATCTCAATGTACCCACATTATTTATTAGTGTGTTGCAATAATGTGTAACGCAATCAATTTGATGCGACACGGAATAGAAAATCCGGCGGACACAAAATGGCGACAATGTCAAAAGTCAAATATTCATTACCGCACTAGTGGACTAGAATGCCGTTGTTACGACATTTATATAATCGGAAGAGCCGCCTGTCGTCACTAATTCCACTACTATATACTCGTAGGTACTTGTCACTACTACACATGCGATTTTTGATGTGTACCATTCCTCTCGATTGCTGGCAATTTCGTCTGAGAGTAATTTTGAAATAAGAACGGAAATGTGTTACAGGAAATCGGGAATTTCGTGCTAATGGTATTTGACCAATGAGTGCGTGCGGTGGCACATGTCAGATGTTTACACATAATATGCGAATATTTGATGGCTCGCTTGTTAGCATGAGTCAAAGTTTACACTGCTACTAATAAAATTGTCATTTTTGACCTCCGAAGTTTATTAGTACTGGCCATAAAAGTATTTGCATGTTGCAAAATCAGTGTTTTAGTTTCTCTTTTGAATTGACGGCTATATAATTGGATATGCAGAGGTTGAATATTAAATTTGGTTCATATTATGTTGACAAGATAATAGGCGGAGTTATTCGTTAAAACTTTTAGAAGGCATATAAATATCTATTAAGATAACATAGGTAATGAACTTTACTATAAGCTAATTATATTAAGGTATCTGATTACAAATAAACTGATTAATAGATGATTGTATGCTTAAGCAGACACTGTGTTGACGTCACGTAAATACTAAACTATAGTTCTAAACGTGAAATATTTAATGTCATCCCATATCATAGAATATCTGTGTCCCTTTTGATAGAACACGACACAATCCATTCTGAACAAAGTACCGCATCTCTAACCTTTGCACAGTGCCATAGTCTGGATTTCATTATCATTCAAAACACTTGTTTTATTTTTCAGGTAAGAAGTGAGGTGCCAAAACTCTCTAGGTCGCAGCGGGCTCACTATTAAAGTTTAAGGGTAGAAGGAGTCAGGGTAGGCCGAGACTTACATATGAAGACCACGTGAGCAGATTAGGATACCCAGACGTGCTTGTATGAAGCGATTAATGAATCAGCAGGAAGCAAAGAAGTATGCATGGATCGCGAAGCCTGGCGTCCTATCTGACTACTCCGTCAGTAAAAATAAGTACAAAATGTGATCAATTCAATCAAAATCGGTTCAGCCGTTTTAGAAATTAGCCGGAACAAACAAACAGGCAACTAAAAATAAATTATATTCCTAGTACTTCTTCTTTTTGCCGAGGTAAGTCGTCGTGGTTTAGTAAGTGGTCCGTAAGTGCTACACCCGCCCATTGTCTCTCCAACAGCGAATAAAGATAAAAATAAAGGTACTTAATTAGAAACACAATATATATCTTTTAAAATATCATAAATAAAAAGGATAAATGCGTGACAATATGTATGTATGTATGTATGTAAAATATAAAAGATAAGATAAAAACAAGTAACATTAACAACACTTGCAATGTCATATACTGTACACAGTACACAGTATTATTATACAGTTTACATAAGGTGTAACAAACTGTGGTTTAACTTTCAAATTGCCACCTAATGACCTGAACCTTTGACAATAAATTTATAAATCGTAATGCCATATAGATTGAAAGCTCACGCGGAAAGACAATATTTATCAGATTAAAGACATTATGCAACAAAGAAAGCGTGCAATATGTCATTAAGGTCTCATATTATATACAAATGGACGTACACCTACAGATGTTAATAGTTCAATCTCTTTTAGATAAACTAGCTTGCATTTCCTTATATGACTTGTTAAGTAATTTTCAACACATTCCAAAAGAAGATCGTGTTTCGATATGGCAACACGATTTATTTTGTACTGACGGACACACCATTATTATATGTTAAGCATGTACATGTGTGAGTTGCTATTATGTCACTTTTAAGCGCTTAAGATGAATAGCACAAAAATGGTTAGAAATTATGGGCGTAGTATTTAATACATACGAGTATCCGATTTGAATCGACAAAAAATAGTCCTGCTTAACTATAACAGGTCTTGTGCATGCACCGCTACGAAAATGTGTCTATTTGCATTACTACAGTGTGCCTCTGCGGATACCCAGACGTTCATGAAACGATTATTCAATCAATATGTCGTCTTTGAATACCCCTTTAGCGATACAGCGTGAAGATAATTGGTCAGTTTAGTTAAATTTTGAGATTTCGAGTAATATTCGGTACCGCAGTAAAAAAGTAAGTAGGCGTTCAAAAACTCGGGAGTGGTCAACAGCATTCAGTGGCGTACCTTAACTCTGTTTCTCTATAAGTCACAACTGCGGACACATTATGGAGCACTGCTATCACTATTGGTATCGCCCCTGAATACCAACTTCACCCGTTCCACACTATAACCTATATCAATAGGGTGTTCAGTGTGAATAAGTGCTTATATACTCGTACAGTAAGGCCCAATAAGAGCTTCCTATCGCGGACGCTTAGATTGTGGAATAAGCTACCTGTCTCGGTTTTCTCAAAGGACTACAGTATGTGGTTGTAGAAAAGGCTTCTGGTATTGCAACTGGCATTGAATATAAATTTAAATGGTGCGGGTAAGCCTTTTGCTAGTGGACTTTTTGGTATTATAAACTATTGAAAATCAATGAAAGTTGAATGGAACTTGGTTAGTCTCGGTTTTGTGTCTATAATTTGCATTTGTATTAGAGTTGTCAATGGATTAATAAGTTATTATTATTACAAATAAAATAAATAAATATCCATCACGCCTTATCCCCGAAGGGGTGGCAGAGGCATATTATATGCCCACTTTTCACCGTGTGGATTCCTGTCCCACGTAATAGGTGGTGAGCCCATTGCCGTGTTGAAATAGACAGACGCAGGTTGTGGCTACCTGCTGTTGAAATTTATTAAGCCGCCTATAAGGCCTTCAACCAGGCTTAACGACTGCCATTTTACTGGCAACCGGGACCAACGGCTTAACGTGCCTTCCGAAGCACGGAAACGCTCGCAAATGTAAATGCCACAAAGTGGTCACCCATCCGACGACCAGCCATAGTGAAAGTTGCTTACCTCAGTGATCGTTTACCGAATACTGAGACCGCGGGGCCACGAGCGATTATTATTACACACCGTCTTTATCACCTCTGAGACCTATGGGCTCACCACCTGTTACGTGGGACAAAAATGCATACGGTGAAATGTGGCTGTCTACCCCTTCCGGGATAAATGCGTGACAGTATGTATGCATATATATATATGCATATATATATATGTATTGTAAGTACACCGTCTTTATTTCTTTTTGTTTTTTGTTTGGTTCATTACCTACTTCGTACACCACTGTCTCTTAAAATGTTGAAATAATACTGTTTGTAACTCAAAAAAGAACACTGCTAGGATAATGTTACGGCAAGAAAACTTATATTATTAATACAAATAAGTTACATAGCTATTGATTTTATGGATACTAAAAATTCATAAAGGCTAGTTAACAGCGATAAGAAGCTACTTAATCTTACAAGGTCAACGACTTCTCATTATTTGCCAAACAATATTGTAAAACGAATTTTATTTTTAGAGAACCTTTATTTTGGTCATCAGTGATAAGCAATATAAAATACATAAACTATCTTCTATGTGTATATGTTTGTGTTAAATATATAGCTACTGCATAATTTGTTTATAGAATATCTTATCAAAAATAATTGTAAGCTTTTGGTGAAAAAGAACAATTACCTATATGAGAACTACAAGGCGACTATATAGTAGGTAAGAGAAATATGACTTACACATACAGTTTTACTACCATGGTTAGCAAGTTGTAACAAATCGTAAACATATAAATATCAGGGTTGCTAGACAACTAATTTGAAGCATAGTACCGCATAGACAAAAGTAGACATCTTTGTACCAGCAAGATATTATAAATTAATCAAGTTGGCCGTCAAAATGTGTAGGTGTTGGCTAAAACTTACTATATTGTATCCCTGATGGAGTAGTCAGAGAGGACAGATCGCCAGGCGTCGCGATCCATACATATTTCTTTCACTTCCGAAAGATTTTTTAATCTCAATTTTTTAACGTCTGGGTATCCGAGTACTTTTAATGTCTTTTCAGTTTTTGAGCAATCTGCTCACGTGGTCAATATGCAAGTCTCGGCCTACGCTAACTCCTTCTACACTCTACTTTCGCACAGTTATATTTTTCGTCAATCGTTCCTCACACATTCGTTGGACGCACGATGCTAAACCAATGGAGGACGCACATTTTCAGCTTAAAGCTGACACTTTCATTCAAACCTGCCATATTGTATCTTTTTTAAAGCTGTACTGTAGTTGTTTTTTTTTATGTACAGAAATATTATCCCGCCTTATTTTCTTAATGAGGTGGATAGAGACCTACATTTCACAAGTTGTATTTAGTTTCGTGTAATAAGTGCTTGCTAAACATATTGCCGTGTGGCAAAATAGACAAAGGCAGGTGGTACTCGTAAGTACCTGCTATTGTTTGAAGAATTTGTTGAATTTAGAAGCACATAACGACTACCATGCTACTGGCATCCAAGATCAACGGCTTAACGTACTTTCTGTAGAACAAAAACGCTCGTATTTGGAAACGCCACCAGCAAGTGATGCCTTTGCTGACTGATGTATGAGAAAGGGGATGAGAGGTAAGATGGCAGTCGCATCCAACAATACCGAAAAGAAAATCAAACCACAATGACTAAATGTTAATCAAAAAGAAATCCGGGTACAAGTTTTAGTAGGTGTTGGATGATACCGGGAATTTATGTTCAAACGAAGAAAATTATATTCAACACGAATACCAATTTAAAAAAAATCCAGTTTAATTGAGAACCTCCTCCCTATTGAAGTCGGTTATAATTTAACACAAATTACAAGATTTGACAACCCTAGCAAACAAAGTAAACAAAGCACTAAGCTAAAAGTCAAGGCATACCAATCCTATCTTTATGTAAGTTAGGAGAATAATTATTGACCTAATAGACTTAATAAATGCGCATGTCTATTTGAACGTTCATTCAAATGTACGTGGGCGTTAATGCCTGGTTTTTTTAAAATTATTATTTAATGGCCTGGTTTCTAAGACCTTTTAGCCAAATCTTATTTTTTATATCATATTTCTTCAATCTTATCTTCTAATAAGTCCTGTCCAGTCGATGTCGTGTCCTCATGGTCCGTCCTGGTCCTTGCCCTCAGTATAATGGTGATTCTTAAACTAAGGTTGTCAGTGGACGTTTCGCGGCAAGAGAGAAAATAGCATTTCACTGCATATATATCATTGTCTTTCACTATAGCACGTTAACACAACTTTTATGTCCAAGAAACCACCACTCCCGCACATAAAACAAGATAAATGCACTAGTTTTAGAAAATAATTTATAGCAAGCGTCCGCACTTGTCACTCTTCCCGCCAAATGTCCGTTAATGCCTGGTATAATATTCAATGATAGTATTCAGAAAATTTTGAATACTTAATATTGTTTAAAAAAAATTAGGTACTTATTTAGAAAAAATCTGTCAATTTCGCACGGTCAGACGCATCTTATCAGGCTTTATGGAAATTATAAGTACTTACGTAACTATAATATTGTGGAACATATTTTTTGCACAGTGCCATCTAGATCAAAGTAGCTGATATAAGTTTGCACTATGGCCATAATTCTTGTTTACTAATTATGTTAACGGAATTTAAACAACAATTAGTAGGATTAATTCGGTTCCATTTTTATTGTTATATTTGTACAAAATAGTAAAGCTATTACAACATCATCAACTTCCTTTCGTCATTTCAATTAGACCCTTCGATTTTTCGATATGTTGCGGCTCTTTAGGTTAACTCTTAACGAAATGAAGCAATGGAAATTAGTAATTAACGTATAATCTTGGGCAAATATCCTGTTGATTAGATGGCGTTGTCATCCAGGTAACTTGTCTACGTGGAGAGTAAACACTCTGCAACGACGGCGACGCAGGGTTCGGAGCTCAGATGGCAGTAATCAAAAGCCAAACAGTGGCTGCTCTCGGTGTTATAAAAATGGACCCCAAGCTCCAGGAGAAAGGTGAAGAGTAAATACTCCTCAAGGTCACAAATCAATAACCTAGTAAGTAAGGTGTACAAAGTACAAAGGTGATAAACCGTGTGATAAATAACCTACAACTTTTATAATATGACTTTGAGAATAAAATTGAGAAAACTGACATCAGTACCGGTCCGATAACTGAATTAATGATATTTTAATCATTCGATCTTGATTATTTGCATCGACAAGTCACGAGGTTATTTTAATAATTTAAGGCCGTTTTTCTACCAAGCTCTAAGCTGTGTAGCGAGGAATGTAGAAGTAAGTAGAAAATAAGATAGATAAATATCAACATACTCGTACGGACAGCTCCATAGAAATCTCACCCCTTTTGAAAGTAAATGTAAACTACTGGGGGTGAGATATCTTTGGAGCTGACTGTACATACATATAGCTACATCTATTTCTACGAAGGCGTAGACTTCTATATGTTCACATTTAATTGTTCTAATTTGTCCCACGTATAAGAAACGAGTTTTATTTTCTTGTTAAAACTGACATGGCTTTGGTTAACTAACTATTTTTGAAATCTTTCAAGGCTAGCCTGCAGCTTGGCTTAAATTCTATATCTACTGGCAGCCGGGACTAACTGCGCCTTTTGAAGCACAGAAACGCTGGTTTTAAAAACCGAGGGGATAAGCAGACAGTGACTCTGGTGCAATCCAGTCGTTGACATTTATAATTACTACTTCGCTCTCCTGGGCAGTAGCTTGATGATATATAGCCATAGCCTATCTCAATAAATTGGCAACCCAATACAAAAAAGGTAATTCGTACCAGCAGTTCCTGAGATTAGCGCGTTCAAGCAAACAAATATACAAACAAAAAAACTCTTTAGCTTTATATACATATTAATATAGATTCATTCAAAACAAATCTTTTGGTAACATTTGTTTGGTGGGATACCGACCTTTATTTGACATTTGTGATACGATGCACACGAATTCTTTTGTTAAGGTTGAACTTTTGGTGGCGAGGTATCCACGATCGGTTTGTCCGCATTGTTGTCGTTACCGACATACTTTAAATATCTGTCTTAGATTCAGAATACATAAATAAAAAATAAATTCTCGAGGTTATAACGGCAAGATTGCAAGAAAAGTCTGTGGACTGCAGGATTGCAAGAAAATTTGTGGGAGGCTCAATGCAGATTCCAAAGTGGATGAGGTTGCTAGATCAAGGGTTTTCTTTCCGCATGATTGTGGAGAAGTTTCTGGCTGTCAGACAGAAAGTTTTCTGTGCTTTTGTGGATTTGGAGACATCATTTGATAACGTTGTGAAAGAAACTCTGTGGGACTTGCTGCCCGGATATGCTGTGGACGACTCGCTGCGACTGCGGGCAATACAGTCGCTTTATACGGACTGTAAGGTTTGCGTGCGACTCTTTTCGACGTCTGTACAGGTGTCAAATAGGGTAGTGTCATGTCCGCCTGGCTGTTCATAGTGTATCTGGACAGTTGCCTGCAGAAGTTGAAAGATTGTGATACGGGTGTGAACTTCGATGACTTAACAGTAAATTATTTGTTTTACGCTTTTTTTAACCATTATTTGTTTTAACCTTTAGGCATTAATTACTAATATGAAAGAGGAGTGTGAAAGTAAGGGTCTTCGCTTGAATATAAGTATAACTAAGGTTCTAGTATTTGAAAGAGATGACGTAAGAACTAAATGCAAAATTTGGGTAAACTAGGAACGTATAGACCAAGTGAATGAAATTGTGTACATATTTAGGAAGTATGTTTAGCGCAGATGGAAGATGTGATTCGGATGTAGAACGGCGAGTAACTGTTGGAAGCAAAGTTAACGAGGCTTTATCCCAATTGGTAAGGCGACAAAGCATCGTAAAAGAAGCATCTCTAGCGATTCATAACGCAGTGCTAGTGCCAACGTTGCTTTTCGGTAGCGAAACCTAGGTAAGTCAAAAGATGCATGAAAGTAAGTTGAATGATGTGGAGATGCGATTACTTAGAAAATTGTGCGACGTAACCTTGGCTGACCGAATACATAACTAAGTGATATATATGGCAGGTTTGAATGAAAGTGTCAGCTTTAATCTGAAAGAGGGCGTGCTCCGCTGGTTCGGACTAGTCCAACGAATGCATGAGGAACGATTGACGAAGAATATAATTATATTGTGCGAAAGTAGAGGGTAGAAAGAGTCAGGGTAGGCTGAGACTTTCACCAGTTCCAAATTAAGCTAATATAAGCTTGTGCCACCCACAGAGCACAAGCTTATATTAGATCCCTATCTAGATAAATGATATATATTTTGGGACATTTTTTTTTTTTTTTTGAAGCGCTCGTGGCCCCGCTGTCTCAGTGTTCGGTAAACGATCACTGAGGTACGCAACTTTCACTATGGCTGGTCGTCGGATGGGTGACCACTTTGTGGCATTTACATTTGCGAGCGCTTCCGTGCTTCGGAAGGCACGTTAAGCCGTTGGTCCCGGTTGCTAGTAAAATGGCAGTCGTTAAGCCTGGTTGAAGGCCTTATAGGCGGCTTAAAAAATTTCAACAGCAGGTAGCCACAGCCTGCGTCTGTCTATTTCAACACGGCAATGGGCTCACCACCTATTACGTGGGACAGGAATCCACACGGTGAAAAGTGGGCATATAATATGCCTCTGCCACCCCTTCGGGGATAAGGCGTGATGGATATTTATTTTTTTACACAACTTCAATTAGCCCAAAGTAGACTAAAATAACCTCTTGATATGCGATCTAGACAACTGATAAACATACTTCAATCATTCTAAATACATACATATTATATATACATAGGAAACACCTAAACTCTGAAACAAACATATGTGGATCACACAAATAGTTTTTCCAACCCGGGAATCGAACAATGGGCCTCAGAAGCGGCAGTCGCATACACCAGTGCGCCACCGAGGCCGTCAAATTATACATAGAAACCCGAGACATCAAGCACGGCAATCACTTAACACTGCACCAACAAAGCAGTTGATAATATTACATTTTTACGCAAGATTCAATTTTGATGACGCATAATGGAAGATAAAAAAACGCGGAACATCTATCTATAAGTGCATTTCAAGGTTCATTGGCGTTGCCAATGTTTGTCATCTCAAAAAAGCTGCGCATCTCAAATTATGTTGTCATAATTTGAGATGCGCAGCTTTATCAGTCAAATACCATCACATTAGACAAGTACCTATTTTAGATACAATTTTGAAAAGCAATTAGTTGAGCAGCAATTAGTTAAGCAGCAATGAGCTGGACTCGAACCAGCGTCTTCTGATTGAACGCACCAGACGCGTTTTACCAACTACACCACAGTGACCTGCTCGAAACTGACGAATTAATCCACCTCTATTCGTCTTAGAGCAACGTAAGGCGCCATTGACCGGCACTTAGCAAAGTTGCACGCATGATACGAATGTATAGAATTGCATCTATAATCTTTCGATTTGTGATGACACCTGCCTCTGCCTAGTACCTATTTTGATGAACGTACTGTTTATATTGTTGATTGATGGCACTTGCTGGAACTTGGTACACATTTTGAATAAAAACACTTTACTTTTCCACAAAATTAACTTTTTAACCTGACCGGTTTCGCCTTACGGCATTTTCAAAGGTTATTCTGATGTGTAAGCTATTTTTTTTGTAATGTTTCATCCCAATCCATTCAGTAATTTTGCTTTTGCGTAAAAGACTAACAAACCTACATCCATACAATCTTACAAACTTTTATGTTCACAATATTTCTTGGTCATCTAGATCGTGATCTCTCTTAAAAACAACGATAGTAATAATAATTCAATAACAGAATTTATTAAATCACGACCCTCTACAGTTTAATTATAATTATTAAAATATGCAGTAGCGATAAAATACACGTTTTAACGATATTGATTTTATTTGCATCTCAAGGTTCTCAACGCATCTCATTAACAGGTTTTATTAATGTAAGTAAGATGTGGTAAGACTTGTGGACTTGTGTCACCAGAAAAAACGGACTAAAACACGTGACACATCCTTTGTAGAAGAAGGCTACCGCGTGCTACCTGTCTACTGTGACTAAACGAAAAGTTTTCCCGTGACAATCCTTCTAATATTATAAACGCGAAAGTTTGTCAGTATGGATGTTTGTTACTCTTTCACGCAAATTTCACTGAATGGATTTTGATGAAACTTTTCAATAATTGACTGAGGAGACGAACGTAGCGAGCCTACGAAAGTCTCCGTTTTAACTCCACTGGTACGGGAAAAATGCTATTGATGTCCGTCCGTCCATTCAGTCTACAGGTCGCATTTTTCATCGGATTTGCATGCAACTTGGCATGGACAATCTTTGATGTAGACAACAACTTGGCGAGGGGGTTTTTCGATCGGGGGGAAATGGAGGCAGGGGAGGGGAAATGGTCCCGTGGTGGTAGGCAAGAGCGCTTAAAACGAAAAAAATAAAACAATAAAAAAAAATAAAAAAAATTACTCCGAAGTCTACGGTTCACAGAACCACTAGTTTTATCCTGTATGTCCAATTGTTTTGTCTTTATGCTTTGTTTTCTTTTAGCATCGTTACATTTTCCACTGTACCATGAGGTACTATGAATGAGGTAGGTATAATAACCACTTTAAAACACATACGTTTCACATACTCTAAACTTGCGGTCCAAAGGGGTTCCAGAGGTCTATATTGACACTATCCGGGACATGTACTGTGACTCCGATTCAATGGTTCGGACTGCTGTTGGCGACACGAAACCCTTCCCCATCACCGTCGGGGTACACCAGGGTTCGGTCCTTAGTCCGCTTCTGTTCAGTGTAATATTAGACGAATTGTCGGACAGCATCAGAAACCCACATGAGCAGCCTCCATGGTTGCTCATGTATGCTGACGATATTGCGCTGGCAGACGCGGACAGGGGCAGATTGGTGCGACGTGTAAAGGCGTGGAAGGAGACGCTTGAGAACGGCGGTCTGAAACTAAATGTGGCGAAGACCGAGTACTTGGCACTAAACTCGACAGATCCCACATCCGTCCGCATAGGCGGTGATTTGGTCGAGCGCACGGACCAGGTTAAATACCTGGGATCTGTTTTTCACACGTCCAGTGACATCGATTGCGATGTCAAGTCACGCATTGCTGCCGCGTGGGCCAAATGGCGGGAGATGACCGGTGTCATTTGTGACCCTAAAATGGCGATCCGGTTGAAGGGACAGGTCTACAAAACCATTATTAGACCTGTCCTTTTACATGGCAGTGAGACGTGGCCGATATTGGAGCGACACAAGCAGGAGCTGCGTGTCACGGAAATGAAGATGCTGCGGTGGATGTGTGGGGTCACGCGGATGGACCGCGGGAGAAACTCTCGCATCCGCGGCAGCCTTCACGTCCGTGACATTGCAGACAAGTTGCAAGAGTGTCGCCTTCGTTGGTATGGTCACGTCTTGCGGCAACCGCCGGGCTACATAGGTAACAAATGTCTGGCCATGTCAGCCCCGCCGGGTCCCGGTAAGAGGGGAAGACCCAAGAACTGCTGGCTTGACGTCGTAAGGGATGACATGCGTGCCAATGGTCTCACTACAGGGGATGCCGAAGACCGTGCGAAGTGGAGGAGAAAATGTAGGAAAGCGGACCCCGGGCGTCGCGAGACGCAACTGGGACAGACGCTCGGATGATGATGATGACGTTTCACATACTCTATAGTAAACTGTAAAGTCACCCAAATTAAAATCTTTCAACTTCTGCAGGCAACTGTCCAGATACACTATGAACCGCCAGGCGGACATGACACATCCCTGTTTGACGCCTGTACAGACATCAAAAAGAGGTGACACACCCCCCCCCCCCCCCCCTCCTACTCGCACGCAAGCCTTACAGTCCCTATAAAGCGACTGTATTGCCCGCAGTAGCGAGCCGTCCACACCATATCCGGGCAGCAAGTCCCACAGCGTTTCTCTCACAACGTTATCAAATGCTTTCTCTAGATCCACAAAAGCGCAGAAAATCTTCTGGCTAACAGCCAGAATCTTGAATTTGTTAATTCATGCCAAATTACAGTTTTTAAAGATCTATGAGTTAGTCTGAGAACAGAAAGTCATATGGACGGACATGGTGGATAAGGTTTCCTCATTTTTAATAGTTCCTTGTAAATAAATCTCGTTAGTCTCTTTTTAAACGCACTTCCAAAAAGTATTGAATTCTCAAAATTCAACTATTTATTTATAATATCGTTAAATGAATTGTAGCATTCATTCTGTTAAGAAGTTCATAGTTTATTTAAATTTCTCAATAATCGGTTAAAAACATTGAAGATTTAAAAAAAAAATACCAAATATAGTTTGGGATATTTTTGGTATCTACTCAATTACGTTCTAACCTCTAAAGCATTTTGGACAGTATTAGTATACATATAGCTGACAGTTAGGTACTTATTCTTTTTTTTTGGCAAATGTTATAATGTCACCGGTCTAACGGTCAAGTATTGAGGGTCACTATCACCCCTTAACGGGCCGTAAACAGTAACACTACCGGCCAGTACAGTGAGTACAAGCGCAGCTTCCGACGTGGCTTGACGCTTCTCTTGAAAAGGACCTCCGTTAGGTCCGAAACTAGATGGGCGATCCCGAAATTTACACGTGAGTACAGCCGTTTACTGAAATGCTGTTACCTACACGCAACGTAAGTGCCCGGGGTTGGAAAAGCACAACACGCGCTTCACCGACTCTTTGACTATAGTTTTAGGTGATGTATGTTCTATTTGTCCACTGAAATGATTTATAATAAGATCACGAACAGATGTGCTGTGATGAAGCGCTCGTGGCCCCGCGGTCTCAGTGTTCTGTAAACGATCACTGAGTTACGCAACTTTCACTATGGCTGGTCCTCGGATGGGTGACCACGTTGTGGCATTTACAAGGCACGTTAAGCCGTTGGTCCCGGTTGCCAGTAAAATGGCAGTCGTTAAGCCTGGTTAAAGGCCTTATGAGTGGCTTGAAAATTTTTAACAGCAGGTAGTCACAACCTGCGTCTGTCTATTTCAACACGGCAATGGCCTCACCGCCTGTTACGTGACAAATATGCATACGGTGAAATGTGGGCGTTTAAAATGCCTCTGCCTACCCCCTATTAAGGCGTGACAATATGTATGTATGTATGTCTTAAAGCATACCGAATGAATTAATAACGCTTCTTTTTTACCCTTGGTCACGATTTACTTAAAGTCCGTTTATGTAAACAAAGTGGGCAAAGAGTCGTGATCTACGATATATAAACTAGATGAAAGACTCACGCACATCATGCCTCTGAGGTCAGCCTGCACCGAGCCTATTACATCCGGCAGTGACATAAGCAATTGAATAAAATAGATTATAGAGCCACTACTGAGAACGATCTTATTTGAATCTACAACGGCGAGTTTATGAAGAGTTCTTTCTCTTAATTCCACACTGCAAAAAAATGTTTTGTAAAGGATCACTGAGTTAGTATGGCTGGTCCTCGGAGGTGTGACCACTTTGTGGCATTTACATTTGCGAGCGTTTCCGTGCTTCGGAAGGCACGTTAAGCCGTTGGTCCCGGTTGCCAGTAACATGGCAGTCGTTAAGTCAAGTTGAAGGCCATATGGCTTGAAAAATTTCAACAGCAGGTAGCCATAACCTGCGTCTGTCTATTTTAACACGGCAATAGGCTCACCACCTATAACGTGGGACAAGAATACACATCGGGGATAAGGCGTGATAGATATATAAAAAATAATAATACCACACTGTGCTTTGTAATCTCGAACAACACATCCTGGATAGGTTCTATGTGATATTAGACGTATTATCGCACAGCAGCTGACGAAATCGCGCTAGCGGACGCGGGTAGGGACAGATTGGTGCGACGTGGGAAGGTGTTGAAGGAGACGCTTGAGAACGGCGGTTTTAAACTTAAATGGCGAAGACCTACTAAGTACTTGGCTACAGATCAGACATGAACTCTCTTTCTCAATACTCTCGTATCTGCAGCAGCCTTCACGTCCATGACATTGCAGATAAGTTACAAGTGAGGAAGAAATGTCTAGTTTTACCTACGTGTAAATTTTAGGATAGCCCGACAAGTTTCGGCGGTAATGAAGGTTCTTTTTCAAGTGGAGCGTAAAGCTTTTTCGGAAGCTGCACTGTAAATTTCGAGATAGCCGGAAATTCCTAATAATAAATAAATAAATAAATATCCATCACGCCTTATCCCCGAAGGGGTGGCAGAGGCATATTATATGCCCACTTTTCACCGTGTGGATTCCTGTCCCACGTAATAGGTAATAAATAAATAAATAAATATCCATCACGCCTTATCCCCGAAGGGGTGGCAGAGGCATATTATATGCCCACTTTTCACCGTGTGGATTTACCTGTCCCACGTAATAGGTGGTGAGCCCATTGCCGTGTTGAAATAGACAGACGCAAGTTGTGGCTACCTGCTGCTGAAGTTTTCAAGCCGCCCATAAGGCCTTCAACCAGGCTTAACGACTGCCATTTTACTGGCAACCGGGACCAACGGCTTAACGTGCCTTCCGAAGCACGGAAACGCTCGCAAATGTAAATGCCACAAAGTGGTCACCCATCCGAGGACCAGCCATAGTGAAAGTTGCGTAACTCAGTGATCGTTTACAGAACACTGAGACCGCTAGGCCACGAGCGCTTCTTCGAAATTCCTAATAGGCACTGTATACCTCAGTATCTGGTTTAAATTTCAGCTTGCTAGGTCCAACAGTTCCTGAGAAAAACAATGGTATATAATATTATAAAATAATTATAGGCTACAATGGATTTCCGCCATGTGACGCCTGATTCGATTAGTTATTTGAAACCATTAATAACTCAAGAACAGATGGACCAATTTTCATGATCGTTGATTAGTTGGGTTTATTTCTACGCCAAATAACAGAATTAGTAAAACATATTCTTCAGAAGTAAAACATATAATCAGAAGCGCTCGTGGCCTCGTGGTCTCTGTGTTCTGTAAACGATCACTGAGTTACGCAACTTTCACTATGGCTTGGTCCTCGGATGGGTGACCACTTTGTGGCATTTACATTTGCGAGCGTTTCCGTGCTTCGGAAGGCACGTTAAGCCGTTGGTCCCGGTTGCCAGTAAATTGGCAGTCGTTAAGCCTAGTTGAAAGCCTTATGGGCGGCTTGAAAAATTTCAACAGCAGGTAGCCACCACCTGCGTCCGTCTATTTCAACACGGCAATGGGCTCACCACCTATTACGTGGGACAGGAATACACATGGTGAAAAGTGGGCATATAATATGCCTCTCTCACCCCTTCGGAGATAAGGCGTGATAGATAAATAACATATAATAATACATTTTCTACATTATAATAGGGCCAGTATAAATATCCATCACGCCTTATCCCCGAAGGGGTGGCAGAGGCATATCATATGCCCACTTTTCACCGTGTGGATTCCTGTCCCACGTAATAGGTGGTGAGCCCATTGCCGTGTTGAAATAGACAGACGCAAGTTGTGGCTACCTGCTGTTGAAGTTTTCAAGCCGCCCATAAGGCCTTCAACCAGGCTTAACGACTGCCATTTTACTGGCAACCGGGACCAACGGCTTAACGTGCCTTCCGAAGCACGGAAACGCTCGCAAATGTAAATGCCACAAAGTGGTCACCCATCCGAGGACCAGCCATAGTGAAAGTTGCGTAACTCAGTGATCGTTTACAGAACACTGAGACCGCTAGGCCACGAGCGCTTCAAATAAATATTGTGGGACAATATTTTTTTACACACCGCCGACTTGCCCAAAGTAAGCTAATAAAAGCTTGTGTTGGGAGATCTAGACGACATAAATAAATGATAGCAACATTCAAGGCACTGCAGAACTGTTGCCAATCAACATGTTAAACGTTAATAGCACTCGTACACAAGTTGCCCGCAATGTGATTTCATATGATTCGCAGTTCGAGGTTCATTCAATTGTCAACACAGCCTTCACGCAGCTTTACTGCCAATAATTTAGAAAACAATATAATAGACTAGTGCGTGACAGGTAAAACTGGCATTTAAATAATATTTATGTAATTCTTGTATTCTTGGTTTAGATCTGAATAAATATTTACAAATATATAGGTGTCGACATAGTACGAGGACCACTTGAGCAGATTGTTCAAAAATGGAAATTGTAAAGTAGTTGGATACTGAGACGTGCATGTATGAATCGAATAATGAATATGCAAGGTGTGAAAGAAGTATGCAATGATCGAGGAACGTGGCGATCTGACCTCTCTGACTTCCCCGTGAAGATAGTTAGATTTCAAGCTAGGTTACATTTTGAAGAGACTGCATAAAAAGTTTTATTGCTCAGCAGAAAGACATTACATGGTCTTGACATGGTCATGACAGTAAACTATGAGTTTACATTCTGAGAATGAGAGCCACTATCGTGCAGTTCTGGGTACTCAAGAGACTTTAGAAGACTTTTGAAGTCTGCTTACGTAGTCTTCATATTTAATTGCCGTTCCCTGACTCTTTTTTTATCGTCATCAATCGTCATCTCATTCTTCGTCATTCGTTCCCTACTCATTCGTTAGACGTGTCAAAAAAACGCGTTTTAATTACATAAAAACAAATAATTAAAAAAAAATACCAATTAACTAAGTACATACGATTCTAAAAAAAAATTGACTAAGTAGTATTATGGTTTCACACCTTTATTGACCGGGTGGCGAGTTCGGCTCTTTGGGTTGTACTCACCAAGGCTGTTTATCCTGAGTAACTCGTTAACTTATTGCGCCGATTTGACGATGGAATCAGAGCAGGTTACATCACGAAAGACTTCAATATCATTGCGCCATATGAAGCTTGAGAAGGTAACAACCTTTCCGTATCTTGAGAGTTTCGTTAGCAACGACATTCACCTTAAGACCGAACTCTATTAGAGAATTGCGAGGGCTGCGTCACAGCTTTCGGGATTGTATAAAAGAACCTGGCTACCTCTCAAACGCTGGCAAAGGGGAAGAGTAAGCTCACTTCTGGGTGTCAGGTCATACAAGGGTTTATTGAAACGTCGCAATAGTACAACGCCACAAACTAACATCCCTGGCAAACATTATGTTGATTTTTTTTATTAAAAAAAAAAGTGGCATTCAGCAATCGAGCTCTCTCGCTCACTCCCTCTAATTGTAGGAAGCATTCCCTTCATTTAAAGAAGGCAATAAAAATTACATATAGTGCAGAGACGTGTATTCCATGGGGACGACCGCCAAAATTAATTTGCCAACATCAGATCGATGGACGTTTTAAAAGATTTGACTCTTAAAAGATCACTATCAGTTAAGAAATACTAATCTTCAACATTGATATTTAGGTATTTAATTCTATTTTATTCCTCTATAGTGGTGCTAATTCTGTTGTTGAGATCACTAAACTAAATTTCTCTAAAATTTTCTAATTTTTATTAAGAGATTGCCAAATGCTATTCTGTTATTAAGTCGAACTAAAGTTGCTGACATCATAAATAGCACTTAATTTGTATCTGATATCACTAAAATTCTTTTTATGTGATAAAATTGAACAAGGAAGCGCTCGTGGCCCCGTGGTCTCAGTGTTCTGTAAACGATCACTGAGTTACGCAACTATAACTAGGGCTGGTCCTCGGATGGGTGACCACTTTGTGGCATTTACATTTGCGAGCGTTTCCGTGCTTCGGAAGGCACGTTAAGCCGTTGGTCCCGGTTGTCAGTTAAATGGCAGTCGTTAAGCCTGGTTGAAGGCCTTATGGGCGGCTTGAAAAATTTCAACAATTAGCCACAACCTGCGTCTGTCTATTTCAACACGACAATGGGCTCATCACCTGCTACGTGGGACAGGAATCAACACGGTGAAAAGTGGGCATATAATATGCCTCTGCCACCCCTTCGGGGATAAGGCGTGATGGATATTTATTTTTTATTTATTTATTTTAAAATTGAACAAGATTTGAAAAATGTTCATAGACAGTTGAATGTAAATGCATGCCGACTAACTTGGTGATTGAACTGCCTATGTACATTATCACGTTACAACGTTTTAAACGTTTTCACGTTTCAAACGGTTACTAAAATTAATAAACGTCCCACTAAAAATAGTCTTTTCACTAAAATTAGACGTCAACTAAATAGGTGACGCCTAATTTTAGTGAAAACGTCTAAATTTTATGTGACGTTAAATTTGTATCTGACATCACTAAAATTCATTTTTAGTGATAAAATTGAACAAAAAGTGAAAATTGCACATAGACATTTCAATCACTAAGTTAGTCGGCATCTAAATACATGTTTTGTTGAATTTTATCACATAAATGGAATTTTAGTGATGTCAGATACAAATTTAGTGCTGTTTATAATATCACCAAGTTTAGTTCGACGTAATAACAGAATAGCATTTGGCAATCTCTTAATAAAAATAAGAAAATTTTAGAGATATTTAGTTTAGTGGTTTCAACAACATAATTAGAACCATTGTTACATAACCAATTAAAATGGCAATGTGGATGTTTTTATGTATCTCATAGCACTATGAGCAGAAACAGGTTTGCGGCTTTTCTGTGTCTGTAGATATACTTGCGTAAAACATCCATAGCTCTCCATAGACCCTGACACGATACAGGTGAACACGGAGACGAAAAACATAAATGTATATTTATGAATAGCTGACCACTATTTCATGAAGGAAACGTGTGAAATCAATATATAAAAACCAATACCACATTTCGTTGTAATTTTATAACTCAGGAACGGGCTCTCCTATCCAAACCAAATGTTTAGGCTTTGTTCGGACTATTTTGTAGATGGTTTATGTGAAGTTTGCACAAAATCAGTCGAGCGATTCTTTATTTATCACATTTTTGGTGGCGCTAACGAAGTTGCGCGGGTCAGCTATTAGTTATGTTTAGATAGACGGTTTTCGGCTTTGTTCGCGTGGGTTATTGATTCCGTTCCAGCTACCCTAGCTGGAACGTAGAAAGTACTACAAAAAGAATTTAACTATTTGCAGCTATTCCAAACTAAAATCTGATCTTGTGATAAATTTTATATAAATTCCGTGAGGCTTTTTGAAGTGATTGATGATCAATGTTTGCCTTTTAGTTTTCGAAATTGTTGGAAGTGTAGTCTGACCTCCCAGTCCTGTAAGGGCGTTCCGTTAGACAGCAGGTGCACCGCTAGGAGGTGATATCGCTTGGGCTCCAGATCTTGGTAGGCCACTGACATCCATCATCATCATCCGAGCGTCTGTCCCAGTTGCGTCTCGCGAGGCCCGGGGTCCGCTTTCCTACATTTTCTTCTCCATTTCGCACGGTCGTCAGCATCCCCTGTAGTGAATCCATTGGCACGCATGTCATCCCTTACGACTTCAAGCCAGCACTTCTTGGGTCTTCCCCTCTTACTGGTAGGCCCCTGACATCCATTAAAGATAATTCAGTCAGACCTTAGGTGGGTCAAGGCCATTAAAAAGGGGTTAAAAAAACAATCAACGTGGTTACAAAGGCTAATTGAATGCAATAAAAATAAATATAATGTAGTATACCTACGCAATTTTATTCCTTTTACAACAAAACATTAGTCATCAGAGATCAATGAATAGTTTTGATCGGGTCTTGTGAAATTATTACAATAGGAATTTGCATACAATTTGCCTGCGGGTGACATGTCTAAATTGGATAGTTACTGCCCCACTGCGATCTGTGGTGCCTAAATTATCCTTTTCTAAAGGTAGGATTTTGCCCAAAAGTATATATGTGCTTGGAGTCAAGACAACTTTAAATATAAATTATATATATCGATTAGAAGTACGAAGCGCTCGTGGCCCCGCTGACCCAGTGTTCTGTAAACGATCACTGTGTTAAGCAACATTCATTATAGGTGGTCTTTGGATGGGTGACCACTTAGTGGAATTTACATTTGCAAGCGTTTCCGTGCTTCGGGAGGCACGTTAAGAAGTTGGTCCCGGTAGCCAGTAAAATGGCAGTCGTTAAGCCTGGTTGAAGACCACATGGGCGGCTTGAAAATTTTCAACAGCAGGTCGCTACAGCCTGCGCCTGTCCATTTCAACACGGCAATGGGCTCACCAGCTGTTACGTGGGACAAAAATGCATACGGTGAAATGAGGGCGTACAGTATGCCTCTGCCTACCCCTTCGGGGATAAGCGTGGCAATATGTATGTATGTATTAGAATTATCAATTAATGTGCATAGCTTTGGAGTCCCTTTGCACACAAGCTCTTTCAGGTCTTCTTTAAGTGTGTTCGGGCACAAAGACAACATGGACCACGGCATCTTTAATACCAATTCAAGGCCTTTAGACACGGGTTATGATGTAAGACAAGAGTGACTTTTAACAATTCTAACCAAACTGATGTTACTTATGACATGAAAAGAAGAAATCATAAACTGAACTCAGTTACTCTGGTTACACATTCGATCGGCTTTGAAATATCTATTTATGAGGAAACCGCATTGTGATACCTCGAGAGTGCTTATCAAGTTGCACTATTACATAGTTAAAGCACGCATTATAGAGCCTACACTATAAGTCATTAATGAGACACTGTTAAAACGCACACATTCGAATTCGTACGATTATTGCTTACATTGCTTGAAAATCAATGTAACTCTGATGCAGTTTAAGTTTAAGTTCAAATAATGTTGTCCAAGTCTGAGAGAACACTAGTACACGACAATTCTAATAGGACTGCCTCACTGGCTCAGGCGTAGTTATGCGACTGACGCAATTGAGGTCCCGGGTCAGAAAAAAAAATTGTGTGATCCACAAATGTTTGTTGGGTGTTTTCTATGTATAATATGCATGTATTTAGAAATATATAAGTATGTTTATCAGCCGTCTAGATCCCATAACACTTGCTTATATTAGCTTACTTTGTGTTAGACGGCGAAGTGTAAAAAAAAATGTCCCACAAAATAAAAAAAATACGTGTCTGTCCTTCCATAACCTGTCCTTCCATAATCCGTCCCAGTTTAAAATCAACATGATTTTCCTAATTAACCGATGGGCTATTAAAATCAAGATATCTTGGAAACAACAAAAGCTACGGAAATAATAAATTCTACTTAAAATAAGTAAAAAATCTACAGATTCCAGCAGTAGCTATAAAAACTAAAGTTATTGAATTACAACCCAAATTAATTAAAAAATAGAAAAAAATACTTAAAGACGTAAAGACTGTCTAAATGGTTGTGAACTATTACAGCGTGTAATTCGCTACATATCGCATGATAAACTATTCCTACGACCACAATTAGATCAAAAGCATTATGATAATATATCATGCTACCTCGTTACAGTCGTTACTGTGTAAAGCGGAGTCCTCTCTGCCTTTACAAAGAAATCCCGCCATACGTACCTGAAATAAAAATATAATATTAATTCAAAAATACAATTAAATCGCGTATTTTCTTGACAGTTAGACACTGCGTGTTAGAAATTTACTGACACACAGATTAGAAATCTAATATTTAAAAAAAACTGGATACCTTCTACACTTCAAAAACTAGGTTTCATATATTTTTACTTGTGGAAATATCCACGGATGTCATGCAGAACTCGAACATACTATAACCAGACTGTGTCCCTATCCGTCTAGCGCCAGGTGCCCCAAGTAAATCCTCGGAAAGATGGCACAGGGTTCCCGACAGACTTTAGCTACCGCTGTGGTCTTGCTTATTTTTCACATCCCAACTTTCTTCCTCAATTGCCTTTCTAGTAACTATTACCACATTTAACACCGTCAATAAATTAGCAAATAATCTAGAACAATGTTAAAAGAAACATTGTAAATGCAACTTCAGGTCAGAAGGCGACACCTATTAAAGGACCTGTTGAATATTGAGCAACAATAATGTATTGTTGTGTACGTTGAATATATTCAACGTAAAATTGTATTGTACAATTTGCTTTGTATTCCTTCATTTGTGTGTACGAATCGTACAAGGCGAGATGATTAATCTCGGTGGGTCACTTGTATATGTCATTACAAAAGTTGGCACAAAGTACACTTATGGACAGCCCTTTAAACTGACCGTAATAACACTTGGCTTACTTATGCGATTACCGATTACGTACCTATCGAAAAGACAATGTCTATACTAATATTATAAAGCGGAAAGATTTATAAGTTTGTTTGTGAATTATGAATTGAATCAGAAACTACTGGGTCGAATTTAAAAATTATTTTACGATTAGAAAGCTACATTCTTCGTGAGTAACATAGGCTATATTGTATATGTTCAAGAAGTTTAGAGTTATGTACGAAATCTCGAATAGGAAAAAATCACCATGCGGGCGAAGTGCGGGCATCAGCTAATATTGGATAAAGCTCTTTAGTCTAATATTAAAAAGAGAAACTATTGTCAAGTTGAGGCGTGATTACATCAGTTGGAGACAGCGCGGCTTGAGTGGTTAGGGATATTCAGTTTTGGTATCTTCAGAGTGTAAGGAATGTCGAGAGGGCAGCCAGGGACATTCCCTTCTGGAACGCCGCGATATTAGCTTTTGTCACTGGTTGCGTTAGTTTATTATTTAGTTTGGTTTTGTCATTTTAATTAGTTAATTTGTATAATAAATTAGGATTTTAATGATTGTAAAGTACGTAGTTTCATTACTGTTTCCTATACGGCACCGGAAAAAAATAATAATGAAAAGTTTCTGCCTAATGCTCTTGAACTGCGGTTACAGAGATAGTAAAGAATTTCAATTTGTTCCGTTACAGTTCTGGTAGCTCAGGTGGTAAGGAAACCCTGGTTAGGCAAAGGTCACGGGTTCAAGTCTCGTCGCAGTCGCAGAGTAAAACAAACAAGACATGAGCGAACAAATAAATATTGTGGGACACTTTTTACACAGCGCCATCTGCGCTATTGGTATGGGATCTAGATAACTGTAACTCTAGATAACATTTTAAACATAGGAAACACCCAAACTCCGAAACAAACATTTGTGGATCACACAAATATTTATCCCGAGCCGGAAATCGAACCCGGGACCTCAGACGCGGCAGTTGCATACACTACCACTGCGCCACCGAGGCAGTCGAAAAAAGGTACCTATATAACAAAGCATTAAATGAGTTAGGTAAAATATTATCAATAATGGTTGCAATTGATCAATAAGTCATTAAAATTGAGATAACTCCAAGCTACCGGGGGTGGAATTTAAATGCACCCGGGACTTCTTTAATAAGTATATAAATAATAAATATTGTTGGGACTACTAACACAACGCCGTCTGATTCCAAACTAAGCAGAGCTTGTACTATGGTAACGAGATAACTGATAAACATACTTATATATTGCTAAATACATACATATTATAGATAAATAACACCCAGACACAGAATAAACCATCGTGCTCATTACACAAAGTTTTATCCTGGGTGGGAATCGAACCCACGACCTCTTGCGTAGCAGTTGGATGCACTCCCACCGCGCCACAGAGGCCGTCAGTATACAGAGTTCTACAGGTGCCAATGTCAAGTACGTATGTAAACCCGCCTAACATATTCTCACGCCTTTATCCCCGAAGGGGTAGGCAGAGGCATATTAAACGCCCACATTTCACCGTATGCGTTTTTGTCCCACGTAACAGGTGGTAAGCCCATTAGCCTGTTGAAGTAGGCAGGCGCAGGCTGTGGCGACCTAAGTATGTCAATTATTGATAGACATTCGATCGATGAATGATTTTGATGATGATGAACATTCGATCAGCATTTCCATGCCATCAAGTATTACATCCAGCTTACATAATCTACATGAACAATTCGACACAGTTTGATCTAACGATGCAGCGACGTCTTTGTATGTACAACGAGCGACTTTCGCTCACTGTGCAAATTTATTGTCACGGACACAATAAGTAATGTACTTCAAATAGGATCAAGATATATTTATTCACATACGTGACAATGTTGATCTTACGATATATACGCAATTTTTCTAAATATTGATGTAGGTTAATATTGTAGCAATGGGAATTTAGTTAGCCTCTTCATTGTGGAATGACCTCCTTGCCTGTGTTTTCCCGAACATCTACAATATGGGGTTCTTCAAAAGGGGTCTTAGGAGCATCTTCAACAAAAACACTTGTACTGTTCCACTTATTTATTATTTTACCTGACCGGTTTCGCCTTACGGCATTTTCAAAGGTTATAACATATTTTATGTTAATGATGTTAAATATGTATATATAATTAAAAATATATATATAATTAAATATGTGATAACCTTTGAAAATGCCGTAAGGCGAAACCGGTCAGGTAAAATAATAAATAAGTGGAACAGTACAAGTGTTTTTGTTCAAGATGTGTAGCAAGTTCCACCAAGTGCCATCAATCAACAGTGTAAACGGTCTTAGGAGCCTTTTACAAATCGGCAGCGCGAGTGCAGCAACACTGATGTTGCAAATGTCCATAGGCTACGGTGATCACTTTCCATCAAGTGAGCCGTATGATTGTCAGCCACCTCAGTGATATAAAAAAAAAACATTTTATTAATTTGCAAAGTATGTACGTTAGTCCGGGTGGATTTTACTTCTCAATTTTAAAGCATAATTATATTTTCAAATAGTTGGGGCTGTTATAGGATTACTTGATCTTTTTAGGGTTCTGTACCCAGAAGGTAAAAAAAGACCCTATTACTTAGACTCCGCTGTCCGTCTGTCTGTCTGTTTGTTACCAGGCTGTATCTCATGAACTGTATTAGCTAAACAGTTGAAAGTTTGATGTATTTCTGATGTTTCTATAATAGAAAATAATAGCTAAGTATAAACAGACTAAAGTAAATAGTTAAGGGGGCTCCCGTACAACAAACAAATTTTTTCTCGATATTGATAACGGTAACAGGTAGACTTAAAATATTCATAGAAAATTTAGTGGTATATTCACTTTAATTTTTTTTTTCATTAAAGTGGCTCCGATACAACAAACATGAATTGTTTGCCGTTTTTCTCTCGATCTTAATATCTACTACAGGTAGAAACTTTAAATGTCTATTTGTTTATCTTCACGCATTTATAGGAGAAGAAAAGGTAGATAGCGGCACACGCCCACTTTTTAACCATTCTGTCCCTGTAACAGCTTTGAGCCAATTGCCGTGTTGAAATGGACAGGCGCAGGTTGCGGCTACCTGCTAATAAATTTTTCAAGCTTAAGTTTTTAGTTGCCTTTAAGTTGCCAAACCTTAAGTTGATTATAATAATAGTGTACCTATATTGGTAAAAATGATACGGAATTCTTATTGAGCGAGTTCGACTTGCACTTGGCCGGTTTTTAATTATATGTTATCTACAACCACATGATATAAATAATAAAAATCCTACAACTGTGAATGGGTAATAGTTTATTTTGTTCGTTAGTGGCAATGGCGAGGCTCTAAAATTAATATAAAGTATTTTAATTTATGTTTATTTAGAGCTGTTATTGGCATTTAAAAGACAACAATGACATATCAAAAAGCTTTCAAGTACGACACGGCCGAAAGAGTGCCTAATGAAAGAGATTGAAGAGGGTTCCGCCTTAGATTATATAAACACCCAGATTACTAATGCGCGCGACGAAAATGCAGCCAAAAAATATACACTAGTTCGGGAATGTCGGTCAATCCGCCCGCCAATGACCGTATTGAGTCATCGCGACGCAATACGGTCATTGGCGCATACGTGAGCACCATACGGTCATTGGCGCACACGTGACGCACACAAACGCAACGGCGTACGTAATATACTCGCGCTTACCCACGCATGGCTAAAAAAGTGGCAGCAACTTTGACGACACGCGTTGTACTGGACGCGGTATCTGGGTGTTTATATATTCTAAGGGTTCCGCGTTAAGTACTTATTGCCAGTTTATCACTATTTATTTTATCTTAATAGGCCTCGTGTGAAAGTGAAACATGTTTTGACTACATATCATATTTAAAGAGCAATATTGCACCTTAAAGCACCGCGTTGATAGTAAATGAACACGACGTAAGGTCAATAAGATCTCTCAATGACCGATTGGAGTCTAATTGACACACACAGGTGCGTATAGATCGACTGCTATGAGATTCTACAATGATTGGAATATTCATACTCACGCACTGTTAATTAAGTACACGAATACGTGACGCCGCTTCGCATAATTTAAAGATTAATTCCTTTACTATTAAAATTTCTCGGTAAATTGCTCACAAAGTTATCTGGGCGTGGTTATATTCATTTATCGGTAAAGGTTTCTGTTTGTTTTAAATACAATATAAATGAATAAACTAATATTATAAAGCTGAAGAGTTTGTTTGTTTGATAGGTTGAAAGCGCTAATCTCAGGAACTTACTGGTCGGATTTGAAAAATTCTTATTGTGTTTGATAGCCCATTTATCGAGGAAGGCTATAGGCTATATATCATTACGCTACTACACTGGGGAGCAGAGCAGTAGTCATAAATATCGACAAATCGGGCAATTTTTTATGCATCATTGTAGAATTTATAAGCGACGGGATTAAATAGGTGCGACGGGAGGTCGAAATATTCCACGGGCGAAGCTGTGGGGTCATCTAGTACAGTATAAACTTATTCTCTTATTCCCATAAACGGTTCAGGTTTAACGTGCAATTTGAAATTTAATAACTATAGGCACCGTGTGAGCATCAACGTAATTAATGAATGATCAGAGCTAATTCAATAAATTCTTAACGAAACATAGGTATCGGAACCATGTGCACTAATGACTGTCTTCTGGCAGCATTAACTAAAGTAACAATCTATACTGATGATTCCTTTTTTAAAGCAGAGACAAGAAGAATATATAAAATGATCTCTGGACAAATTACTTAGAAGGGACCAATGTATTTCAATAACTGTAACTATAAGTTATTGTAATTTTAAGCGACGTGGCTGTAGAATAGCGGTTGGGGTTACCAACCTGAACCCGCTACTAAGTTGTCACAATTTACCCAGAGGGGTAGGTGGTGCAATTTGCGATTGCTGGTAGAGTTTATAAAAGACTGAAGCGATGTTATCTGTCAAAGCGATCGACAAAGTTTAAACTTAACGTTAGGCGCGGGACAAATAAGGGCCGTATTTTAGAACGTTACTCAATACTCAAGAGACACTTGAGAGTAGTATTTTAAGGCAAAAACTAGTCTCAAGCCTTTCTTGAGTATTGAGTAACGTTCTAAAATACGGCCCTAAGAGTACAAGGTGGCGGGCGTAGTTGAGGCTCAGGCGTAGCGCGGGCGAGGTGCAGGCGAGGCGACGGTGCAGCGCATAACAGCTGCGTCATAAAGGTTAAGCGCATGGCGAACACAGGGATGCATTTTTCATTGTAGTGTTTGGATTTATCACGACAACATGACGTCTTCTTCGTCAGATGTAGACGATCAGCAAGCTGTCGGGCATGCCACTGCTAACTGCCCACGCCGCACCCGCTCTTCGCCGTTCCAGTATGTCTTACGCCGCACCTCTTCTATACATTTTGTATGAAATGTCACAGAAGTGGCGTTGCGCTCGCACTGCACCCGCGCCTCACCTCCCCCCGACGCCTCTTGTATTAGTCCCACGCCTTAGGTGATAATAGGCTAGCCAATCTGTCGAGTCAACCGAGTTATGAAATAAAGGAGACAGACACTCGGCAAAGGGTTAATGTAAAAATATACAAACTTAAGTATCTAATTTACAAAACTATTCTGTGAAACATACGTAGGCAAAATTTAATTAATTATACAATATAATTTAAGCAATATCCTACCTTGAACACTCATATGTGAAACCCAAACACGTCGCCTACATTATCGCAATTGCTTTTCAAAATGTCTTATTCCTTTAGACAATTTAGACAATATTTATTAATGATCATACACCTGCAAATATTAATAGACAAAGTACAATGGATGCTATTGTGTGGCCTACGCAAAAGTGTATATTCAGTATGCGATCGCAGGAGTGCTAGAGTATCAGTGTAAGCGCAGGCGTCAGGAGATGTTCATGATTAATACCATCACCTTGGCATATATACTAGCAACTTATCAACCTTATAATTAACCAACAACAAATAAAAAGTAAAGCACTGTGGGTGAACGAGTGAATGCACATTTAAACTCATTAATTAATTCGATGCGACCATTTCGAAACAAAGCAACAACACTTAAGTATAAAAGTTCATGGTCGCTTTTAATTTAAACGGTACGTGCGTATCACGGTTATTTACTTTTAAATATATATTGTCTGAATATGTAATTAGTTTTAATATAACACAAGAATATATTGCATAATATTTGCTTTACTAACATTATATAATGTGGAGCGGTAGTTCTAAAGTTGAATTACGATTACGGGGTTTATATACTTAAGTCTTTATTTTTCATTATGTTATGTTATAATCCGTCAATGTGATATAGAACCTGTTTTAATTGATATTTTTAAGATTCAATGCCAAGTCTCGAAAACAATTTTGTTGATAATCACAAGGCAAAAAGATACAAAAACGGCAATCGACGATTTGTTAAAAACGATTTAAGTTTTATAATAATATTAGATGACCCGCCCGGTTTTGCCCGTGACTATATCCTAACACCATGGCACCCATTTAATTATGATTACTACTCTGTTCCCCAGGGTAGTAGCGTGATGATATATAGCCAATAGCCTTCCTCGATAAATGGGCTATCGAACACAAAAAGATTTTTTTGAATTCGACCTGTAGTTCCTGAGATTATCGCGTTCAATCCAGCAAACAAACTCTTCAACTTTAAATTAGTACTAGATGACCCCCCACAGCTCGTGGAATATTTCGACCTCCCGTCGAACCTATTTAATCCCGCGTCGCTTATAAATTCTACAATGATGCATAAAAAATTGCCCGATTCGTCGACATTTATGACTACTGCTCTGCTCCCCAGTGTAGTAGCGTAATGATATATAGCCCTCCTCGATAAATGGGCTATCTAACACAAAAATAATTTTTCAAATCCGACCAGTAGTTCCTGAGATTAGCGCGTTCAACCAACAAACAAACAAACTCTTCAGCTCTATAATATTAGTATAGATATATTTTGAATATTTTGAACTTCGTCAATTGTAGCAATACATCTTTCAGTAGAAAATTTTTCATGTTACCACAAAATACAAGACAACTGTTAGCATTTAGAGCCTCTTGGCAAAAGAACTAGAAAAATAAGTACACACAAAAAATAAGCGTGCACAATCAAACACAGCGCTCTAGTGTTACAAATATCCTTAAGTTACGGTATTGAGCCATGATGTAAAAACATTAATATTAGTTTAAAAGGTTACAGTGATCACTTTTGATCAGGTGATGTAAAAAAACCATAATACATTATATAAATCCACAATTTGGGTGCAACCGGGTAATAAAACAAGACAATAATGAATGTGTTACATAGATAACATGAAGGCGGGGAGCAGTAATCATAGATGTTGTCAAATCGGGCAATTTTTAAATAAATAAATAAATATCCATCACGCCTTATCCCCGAAGGGGTGGCAGAGGCATATAATATGCCCACTTTTCACCGTGTGGATTCCTGTTCCACGTAATAGGTGGTGAGCCCATTGCCGTGTTGAAATAGACAGACGCAGGTTGTGGCTACCTGCTGTTGAAATTTTTCAAGCCGGAAGTATAAAAAATTGCACTGTGGCGCAATTTTTTATACTGAATTTGTAAGCGCCGGGATGAAATAGGTGCGACTGGAGTTCAAAGTATGTCACGGGCAAACCGTGGGGGCCACACACCGCCAAGTATATGAAGGCAGTAAAACACTGTTTAGTATTTCAAGTTTGCACACTACACTTTTAAACAACTTCATTCGGAGCATTGGTTGTGCTTACCAGCCAGAATAATCAGTCAAACAAGCCTATGCAGTCTACAGCTGGACATAGTCCTCTCCCAATTTACGTCACAACATACGGACGTAGTTACATCATTTTCTAGGTGGTTAGTAAAGTCCCCAACTGCAGGGGATGCCCGGGTGGCTCAAATTTCCTTTTTCTGAATAGAGGTCACCATCTCAGAACTGTTTGCTAAATGGGCTGTCAGGGGGCTAAGTCTACTATTTTCTAATAGAAAGCTATTCTTGTTCTATTCTATAGCGGTTCTCTTGCGATTAGTCCAAAACTAGGTAGTCTACTAGAACTATTATATATTTCAATATTTCACAATCACACTTCTCAAGTTGTTTTATAGAGATAAAATAGCTATTTTTAGGTCTCAAAATATAAATATAGACTACTAAAAATTCAAATTAAGATCTACTTACAGGCGCTACACGTGTTGATAACATTCTGTCGTCCGGCCGATAGAGTTCTATTGGAGTGCAATTGTAATAGTAGACTACGAAAACTGAGAACTTTTACTGTCGATTTTTATTCTCTTCTGACGCGATTTAATAAGTAGATTTGGCCCCCTGTACTTCTATAGATGTCGACAACCCATTGCCACGTTAACGCACTTACTCTACGAGCTATGTCGACCGCTCTGGTTCTTGGATGGATAACCCCGCTTCGGAGTTTATCCCTCAAAAACACTCCAAGTATAGCTATACCAGATACGACTCATTTGCTGAAAAACAGCATCATAAAAAAATAAGATAGGAATTACTCCCATATTATTTATTTCGTGTGGATATATTCTTCATCAGTTCTGAGTAGGAGAAGTAAACTCAGATAGTCATGACTTGGTATGGAGAAGGATGACATGAGAGATGTTGCTCTTACTGTCAGATGTCGATTGTCCAAGATCCTGTGAAGTGGAAAGAATTTTTTTATAATACGGATCTAGCGCTTCCTAAACCTTCGTTGCAACTGGTTTGTATGATAACCAACTAACTATTTAATTACTTCACGCTATATCCCTGGCGGAGTAGTCAGAGAGGACAGATCGCCAGGGTCCGCGATCCATGCATATTTCATTCGCTTCTTAAAGATTCATCAATCGCTTCATACACGCACGCCTGGGTATCCGAGTACTTAAACTTTTGCGTTTTTGAGCAATCTGCTCACGTGGTCTTCATATGTAAGTCTCGGTCTACCCTGACTCCTTCTACCCTCTACTTTCACACAATATATATAATATGTTATAATATGTTTGTATGATGATGATATTTATTTCGTATATCATTACTATTCTATTCATTTATCTATTTATTTATATATATATAAATATATATTCAGTTTAATCACCTTTCCAAACTCCCGCGGCGCGACGATGTGCATTGACAGACATGAATGACTGACCTCGGTTATAAACTTAATGGGCGGAAAATAATTGTACAAACAATTCTAACAGCTATTCGAAATTGCCTTGAAGATGATATGATGATATAGTAAATCGTAATTATTTAATTATATAAAAGAAGTATACTATCCTACTAACATTATAAACGCAAAAGTTTATAAGAATGGATGTTTGTTACTCTTTCACGCAAAATCCACTAAATGGATTTTGTTGAAACTTTTAAATAATATAGCTAACACACCAGAATAACACATAGGGTATATAACACATTTTTATCTCGGGAACAAGTTCCTGTGGGAAACGGGAACGGGAAATCTTCACCACGCGTGCGGAACCGCGGGCGTCAACTAGTAGGTAAATAAAATATTGATAATTACTCACAATATTTAATTTTTAATTATCCTTAACTAGTTAACCCCTGCGGCATTACCCGTGACATACTTTGAACCCCGTAACACCAATTTACAACCGATATTTATTCATTTTAAAATAATGTATGAAAATTTCGATAAATGAACTATTTACGAACACAAAAAGAATTTTTCAATTCCATCCAGTAGCTCCTGAGAATAGCGCATCCAACCAAAGAAATTCGTCAGCTTTATATATTAGTACAGATTCCAAAATATTTTTAATGTTTATCCTTGAAGCTACGGCACCTAAACCTTGAAATTTACATTCTAGAAACGATGCCAATGCTATCAATTTAAAAAAACTTATAGTAAAAGGCTTTCACCTTGGGAATCTCAACAAATCCAGAATGGTGCTGGTTGCTGAATTCCAAAAAATCGTCAGTTATAATTATTGGTAGGTCCCTACAAGGGGATTACCACCATCACATAAAGCAGATTTTTAATTAATTTTCAATGTCATTCGGACCGTATCGGTATCCATTATCAGAAATACATGACATGCCAACACATAATTAATAGCCAATAAAAATTCATATTAATTGGAATAATTAAATCTCACCACCTATTACGTGGGACAGGAATACACACTGTGAAAAGTGGGTGTATAACTTGCATCTGCCACCCCTTAGGGGATAAGGCGTGATTGATAATCAAACAAAACAAACAACACATAATTTGCACCAATTTGTTCCAATGCAGCAACTTACCACCACGTGGAACAAATCAGTCGAATGTAAGCGTATAAGTCTACCTCTGCGTAACCGTTTGGGGCAAAATATACTTTTAATAATATATTATAATTTATTTACATTCAAGGACAATAATAAAGGAAAAGAGGGGAGGAGGATCCAATCACCACAAATCACACCCTCGTTTCGTCAATCCTAACGCACAACGGTCAAGGATAACCTTCTCTAATTGTAACGGAAGACTGACGAACCTGAGAGTCTTGAGGATGTCTCGTGTGTAGGCAATACACGTATCAACTTAATGACAAAAATCAGGTTGTAAAGCGAAGTGTGATACTTTGCTTTACTAACAATCTGCAGGGTAAGGTTACCTATTTACCTTTTCGGTGCATAAGGAGTTCACTTTGTCACTCCTCCTTTACAATTAGTGACAAATCGAAGGTGTATAGTGGGATCCTTCTCCCTTCCTCTCGTTTAGTATCGTTCTGCGATGGATTTCCGCCATGTAATGCATTCCATTTGTTAATTCTTTGACAAGAAACTGTCTCTTTTAACCGTTTCTTTTTCAATATTAAACTTATTTTCAAATAAGTGATAATGCTCAAATGTTTTCATATTCAATCTCAATACCAAAATTCATTTGTACCTACTTGTAGATATGTTGCACAAACACATAATTATCTCGTGTTATCGTGTTGTTACTATAAAGTTCTTATCTTTTAAGTTTTTTTGCCCATTTATAACGATTATGCTAAAACACTTGTTATTGTAATGATATCATACTTTTTAGTAGTGTCCGGGTACCTATTATTTGAACAGATTCTGTTATCCAGTGACAATGAGTGCGTAAGTACTATATTTACCGAAATGATTTATTTTTATCACACTTTTTAATGGCACTGACATTTAACTTTTTGATCTTATCGTGTTTTGAACAATATGCGGTGTAAGCTATTACAACAGATTCATCGATCCTATCACAATATTTAAGAATGCCGTTGTTATAAATTTGCTGTCAAATCTATTTGATATATAGAAAGTTTAATTGCATCTGGTATGACAGTCCTTCCACTCTAAATAGATATATATATATATGTACAAATGACAATATGTATCATAACGGTCTGAAACTAAATGAGGCGAAGACCGAGTACTTGGCACTAAACTCGACAGATCCCACATCCGTCCGCATAGGCGGTGATTTGGTCGAGCGCACGGACCAGGTTAAATACCTGGGATCTGTTTTTCACACGTCCAGTGACATCGATTGCGATGTCAAGTCACGCATTGCTGCCGCGTGGGCCAAATGGCGGGAGATGACCGGTGTCATTTGTGACCCTAAAATGCCGATCCGTTTGCAGGGACAGGTCTACAAAACCATTATTAGACCTGTCCTTTTACATTGCAGTGAGACGTGGCCGATATTGGAGCGACACAAGCAGGAGCTGCGTGTCACGGAAATGTAGATGATGCGGTGGATGTGTGGAGTCACGCGGGTGGACCGCGTGAGGAACTCTCACAAGTTGCAAGAGTGTCGCATTCGTTGGTATGGTCACGTCTTGCGGCAACCGCGGGGCTACGTAGGTAACAAATGTCTGGCCATGTCAGCCCCGCCGGGTCCCGGTAAGAGGGGAAGACCCAAGAAGTGCTGGCTTGATGTCGTAAGGGATGACATGCGTGCCAATGGTCTCACTACAGGGGATGCCGAAGACCGTGCGAAGTGGAGGAGAAAATGTAGGAAAGCGGACCCCGAGCGTCGCGAGACGCAACTGGGACAGACACTCGGATGATGGTGATGACAATATGTATCATAAACTATGGCATAAACTATGTATCACATACTATAGAGCATCTTGAAAGCGCGTAGGTACAACACAATTATTGTTGTTAAACGGCGGTTGTATTCAAACATGGACCTTTAACTCGAAAAATCAGGCAGCACAGCTAGCTATATTTGACGTGTAAGTTTGAATGGATAAATGTATGTTTGTTACTCTTTCACGCAAAAACTACTGAATGATTTTAACGAAACTATTTAGTTATATATTTTTTGTATCAGAATAGGCTATATAATGCTATATATCCCGGAACCAAGTTTCTATAGGAAATGGACATGGGAAAACTACCGCGCGAGCAGTGCCGCCAGCTTTTAATTAGTTATTTTTTTATCACCGCAACTTTAGTCGTTTTGATCCCTATACGGAATGACGCTAGATTTCTCCCAGTAATAACATAATAACATAACATACTTTCACGCCTTTATCCCCGAAGGGGTAGGCAGAGGCGTACTATACGCCCACGTTTCACCGTATGCTTTGCTTTTTGTCCCACGTACCAGGTGGTGAGCCCATTGTCGTGTTGAAATGGACAGATGCGTTGTGGCGACCTGCTGTTGAAATTTTTAAGGCATTCAACTGGCTTAACGACTGCCATGTTACTGGCAACCGGGATCAACGGCCTAACGTGCCTTCCGAAGCACGAAAAGGCTCGCAAATATAAATGCCACAAAATGTTCACCCATCCGAGGACCAGCCATAGTGAAAGTTGCTTAACGCAGTGATCGTTTACAGAACACTACATCCGCGGGGCCGCGAGCGCTTCTCCCAGGAATATTTAAAAAATATGCAAAGTAAGAACAATATGCATTGCAGTTTATACAATGTTCTAGGTATTTGTAGATTTCATGACATGACCCAAAATTTGCAATATCTTTTATCTTGTAATACTTCACAACCATTAAACCCGTGACAATCGGTGTCGCGAATTTTGAGTCAGTTTTATTGAACAATTTAACTGTAGAGTAACAAAAGAGTTCGATCACATCTGTCTGACTCGCTAGTACCTACTGGTATTATGTAAGACTCGTGCGTGTTTTCACCATTACGCCTTTCCATCAACTTTTTATGGATTCAAGAACCACAAAAAGTTTGTTCGTCACACCATCTTGCGTCCGCTTACATAGAAAATATGCAGCCATGCTTTTTTCTTATTCTTTATGGCACGCAGTTTGACTTCACTCTGTTTAAATTTTTAATATTTTGATTATCAAATGACGCTACCTGATGGTATATCATGACAACATCCAAAGGTTAAAGGTCGCTATCACAGTTGGAAAGGTCATAATATAATGTCAGACCTCAAGTTGGTGGCAAAATAATATGACTGTTCGCAATTTGTTTGAAGTAGTCTGCCACAAGACGAAACAGTAGCAAATACCATTAAATAAAACTCACTAAGAAACCCAAAGCTGTGCAGTGGTCTGTACCTACATTGACGGTCTCGGGAGTTGACTTTCGAGCAGAGATTGTGTTGTATAATAAAATCAGAAGAGTAAGCGACATTTCATCACATACATTGTTCCAGAATGGAAAGGGCAATAATAAACGAAAGAGCTTATTGGAACACGGGGCAACTATTAAAATAGGTATCTGTAGATATAATGCCATCTTCTGCAACGCAATTGTGGACGTTTAAGGAATTATAACTGTCAATGTGTGTACGTCACCTTGCTTCATAACTATCAAGGGTTTTTTAGAATGCAGTGTTTAGAACAGTATTGTCCCATTTGGACGTTTAATTTAGATCTAACTATAATCATAATATTGTTCAGAATATACCTACCTGTTACGTGTTCTGTCAAATACAACTTTAACGCCGCATATTTCCAGGATTTATTCAAATCCGGTTTAAACATACTTAACATTTTCTTGCGTATTTAGGACCTGGATCTTAATCCCAATGACCCTAAAACTCAGTACCAATACCTATAGCTCTACTTAACAGTTAACAAATCAAAGTACCGAACAATGAATCAACTCCTCTCTCAGACACCAATGCAGATAAGGCGTGTCAATTTCATAGACAAGTGACAATAAACATCATTCATCTTTTGGTTGATGGACATATCAAGGCTTCTGTATTGGTATTTGAAATAGGACGATTGTTCAGGGGCGGGGTCAGTCATCTTAAGGTACAAGTGGCTGGGTACTGGCGCCAATACACAATGGCACATTTCGCAATACACCCTGTATACTGGTTGACATTCGACATGATCTTACATTGTAGTTAATAGATATTCAAATGGTGCATGTTTTAACACTTAGAACGAGGTCATATATCATACTGAATTATTGCAACGAATATTTAGGTCACTAACTGTGGTGTTCCATGATTTCGGTGATAAGTCCATTGCCGTGTTAAAAATGGATTAGTAATTTTCTCACATACTCCGGCTCAGCATGTGTGTGAAATTACCATTATGTATCGAGGCCGTAGTCCACTCGCCAATATGTTAGATATTTAGGTCCGTATTCCAGAACGTTTCTCAATACTCGATCAACGCTTGAGACTAGATTTTGCCATATAAAATCTACTCTTAAGTGTTTCTTGAGTGTTGATAAACGTTCTGGAATACGGTTCTTAGAGTCTGAGTAGCCTCCTAAGTCTACAGAACTAAGTCTATTTTAGTAGTCTCCTAACTGGCTGTTAAAAACTTAATAAGAGCCAGAAATCTGCAGTTAATAAAATAGGCAGTTTAGAAGTTGCCATTAGTAGGTTTGTATTGTATAATGGCGCAATACTTATTCAGGTATTTTATTTCAATTAAATCCCAGGGCATGCTCTCAGTGTTTCGTTGCAAGAACTTAAGTAATCTTTTTAAACTTAGTAAATGACTACACGCATAAAACGATAGACACGGTATAAATCAATCATTCGTGCACGGAGAATACACATTGCAACATCCAAATTACCAAAAGTTGACATCGATCCCAAAACGTTTGTGGAATAAATATTACCTATACCTAGACCTATAGAATATTACATACATATGTAATATTCTATAGGTCGTTCAAAAATAATCTATGGGTTTACCGCCTGTTACGTGGGTTAAAATTGCTTACGGTCAAATGTGGACGTATAGTATGCCTCTGCTAGCCCCTCGCTCACGCCTTTTAAAGTAAATTAAAAATGTATGTTACCGGCAATAACCAAAACTAACTAACTAACTATCTTCACGCTGTATCTGTGACGGGGTAGTCAGAGAGGACAGATCGCCAGGCTTCACGATCCATGCATACTTCTTTCGCTTCTTGTAGATTCATCAATCGCTTCATACATGCACGTCTGGGTATACGAGTACTTTTAACATTTCCGTTTTTGAGCAATCTGCTAACGTGGTCTTTTTTGTATAATTCTCGGCCTACCCTGACTCCTTCTACCGGAACTGATTGAGTAAAGATATTCAAGATGAGACACCGCTGTTAATAAGTAGCTGTGTGTTAATGTGGATATTACCTACATCATTCTTTAAAAAAGTTTGTGTGTGTTATGTGAACGAATTTATACTGCTTTATTCTAATAAGATTAGGTATATCACATTTACCACAACTCTTTGTTTGTAACAGGAATAATAAATAAGTAAGAAAAAAGACATTAAAAGAATGAAAACTACTTTGAATATAGTTATAAGTTGCCATGGAAACACTTATCAGCTAACTTTATGGTGTCCGTTTTTTGTGACCGTCTGTGCGTCACTATCATTAAAATCATTTTTCCCTAACGCGTCAAAAGAAGTATCACTTCAAGAACAGGTAAAAGAAAATTAAGAAATAAAATATATTTCTTTTTGTTTTTTTTATTTTAAGTAAGTAAGTAAATAATACTTTATTGTACCCCAAGAATACAAAATATAAACAGTTATAGTTTACAATTTACAGGTGATACAATTGGCGTCCTTATCGCACAGTGGCAATCTTTAAAAAATCCTACAACTACATTAAATTACGTACATAACACATTATATCCAAACAAACTACATTTACATATTATACCTATTAAATACATACATACAAGTACATACTAAGATATACATTATATACATGTACACACAAACAACAAACATTTATACGTATACACAATGATGACCATCTCAGAAACATTAAGCATATCCAATCCCTCGCAAATAATATTCATTGACTTGGTTTTTAAACGAAGCTAAACTTTGCGCTCGTCTAATAGCTATCGATAAAGCATTTCATAACCTGACCGCTTGGACAGAAAAAGATTTGTTCATAAAATTTGTGGAAAGCGGTGGCATTTTTAACTGCAGATTCAATGAGGTCTCATAAATCTGGTATTACCGTAATTCCGTAATACCGTAAAACACTTTGTGGTATTTACATTTTGCGAGCGTTTCCGTGCTTCGGAAGGCACGTTAAGCCGTTGGTCCCGGTTGCCAGTAAAATGGCAGTCGTTAAGCCTGGTTGAAGGCCTTATGGGCGGCTTGAATATTTCAACAGCAGGTAGCCACAACCTGCGTCTGTCTATTTCAACACAGCAATGGGCTTCACCACCTATTACGTGGGACAGGAATCCACACGGTGAAAAGTGGGCATATAATATGCCTCTGCCACCCCTTCGGGGATAAGGCGTGATGGATATTTTATTTATTTTTATTTTATTACCGTAATTCAGAAAGACAAAGCGTTCATTCAGATAGGAAGAAGAAGAAGGGTTAAAAAGTACCGTGTATAATAAGAAGAGTATATGGGCATTCCGGCGAAACCATGTAGGTAACCACTTGAGTCGTTCACGAAATTCAGAAACATGATCATATTTGCGTAATCCAAATATGAATCTTATACAAAAATTCTGGAGTCTCTCAAGTTTATTGAGTTGGTCTTATTTTATACTTTTTATAGGTTACATACTTATTACAATCTAAATTGTGTGAAGTTAAAAATACATAGCATCTTTCTGAAAATTTTCTCAAATATTTGCAAATATTTGGTAGTTTCCCCACTTTTACCCCCAGAGCTTTTTCACAGCTCAAACAATTTTCATTGAACATATTATTTTGTAATGTGACTCCACTCGAGTATATTTTGCAGAAATTCGGTTATTCTCCCCACTTTCAACAACTTTTAAACGTCTCAACCGATTTTCATGAAACATGTCTAACATCACTTGCACAAAAGTCACATTTAATACAAAAAATACTTCATTGAAATCGCTTCATCCGTTCGAGACCCACAGACACTTCTAAACTTATAACACCCCTCTTGTTGTGTCGGGGGTTAATAACAGTCTCTATTACTGACGGATGGATAAGAACTGTAAACTCTTAGGGCAGGTCAAATCTTGTCTTATCACTAATAACATCGCTGTTTCTATCACTAATAACATCGCTTATCAATTTACAGAAAAGATAACCAGTCAGTTAACTGCAACAATGTTGAATGTCACCAAACAATTTTATGTCAAATGTCAATGGAGTTATAAACAGACTAATGACTTCATAACCTCGTTATGGTAGCTACTAATTATTAAGCTCGTAATTATTGAGCCCGGATCAAGTGCATAATTATTAGTATATCTTTTTGGGGTGTAAGATTTCTAAATATTTCTTGTCCTGGTCGAAATAGTAAAATCATTCAATAAAATTAGAACCAAAGTTATAGTTTAATAGTTTGTTGAGCGATCAGGATTCTTGGAAACTTTATTTTCCAGAATTGAGAGGTAAACAGTATACAAGTTTAAGGAGGTTCTAAGTAGGTTTGCTCTCGCTGCTGATCCTATTGTCATGTTGAAAGTGACGGATTGAGGCTACCTGCAGTTGAAATTTCAGCCGCACCTCAGGCTTTCAACTTGGCTTAACGACTGCCATGTTACTGGCAACCTGGACCAACGACTGAACGTGGCTTCCGAAGCTCGGAAATGCTTGTAAGTGAACATGCCACAAGCAGTCATCCATTTTAGGACGAACCGTAATGGAATATATTACGCAGTGATCGTTCACAGAACAGTAGCGGGGTTACGGGCGCTTTAAATCAAATCACCATAAGAGATAAAAAAGAAAGAGAAGAATAGAAAAACGAACCTCTTAATCCGAAGCGAGGGCTTTTGATTTAACTAAAACTAAACTTTGCTGATGATGATGTTCTCCTCTCGCCGATCTGCTGGCAGATAGAAATAAGCAGTCCCATTGTACCTATGGACCAATGGCACTGCTTATTTCTATGTATGGCTTATCTATACTTTCAATAATGATATATAAAGCTGAAGAGTTTGTTTGTTTATTTGTTTGTTTGGTTGGTTGAACGCGCTAATCTAAGGTACTACTGGTCGGATTTGACAAATTCTTTTTGTGTTGGATAGTCCATTTATCGAGGGTGGCTATAGGCTATATATATAACATCGCCCTACTACTCAGGAGAGCGGACTAGTAATCATAAATGTCAACAAATCGGGCAAATTTTCATACATTTTTGTAATAACAATTAGCGACGAGATTAAATGTATGCGACGGGGATTCAAAATATGTCACGGGCGAAGCCGCGGGGTCATCTAAGAATATATAAATTATTACATTCCTAGTGTGTATTCCAATCTCGTACAGGAGCTTGGGTCTTTTACCTAGTCTGTTAGTCAGCAGGTGCATTGCTTACAAGGTTACGAAGATCGTGGCGGGACCCCACATCTTGATAATGACCACATTTCTGGTAAGGAAACTTCTTCAGAATCGAGGACTTTAAATAATATGACATTGTATATAATTACAGCATTTAGACACAACAATATTCTCAATACAATAGCAATAGAAATACAATAGATTACTGAAGGCCCACGCGTATACAGTTTATTTATTTACATAATTATAACTCCTTCATACATCATTAAGTAACTGGATGACTACAAGATGTGAAGGGGTCGCATCTTCTATTTGAAACGTGGGCGTCCTTAACATACGCCTCGATATGTGTAGCCTCTATTAAATAATAAACGTTATATAATGCATCACCTTGACTGTTCGCTTAACACGCTAACAAGTAAATTGATTGAATGGATTATAAGTATCTGACTTATTGGGACAAAAGAATAAATCTCCTATATTTTTTTAAAACTGACAAAACAGCCATTGAATTAATTCTAAGAAATTTGCATACTTATTGGTCGGATAGTAAGATGGATAAAATATGTGATTGAGGCACTACATTTGATACCCATATTATAGCAGAGCATAAAAAGTTATTCTTTTACTGCCTCTGTGGCGCGGAGCGGTGTGTATCCGACTGCTTCGCAATAGGTCGTGGGTTCGATTCCCACCCAAGATAAAACTTTGTGTGATAAGCACGATGCTTTATTCTGTGTCTGGGTGTTATTTATCTAAAATATGTATGAATTTAAAAATATATAAGTATGTTTGTCAGTTATCTGGTTAGCATAGTACAAGCTCTGCTTAGTTTGAAATCAGATGGCGTTGTAGTTGTCCCAATGATATTTATTTATTTATAGTGACTTCTTAAGATATCTGCTTCAAAGTTGCAAGATTCCACACGAAGAAACATACATACCTGCAGGATAGGGCAAGTGTGTTAATTGTACTAAAGTTATATTTTGTTCTATCTATATTGAGATGCGGCAAGGGGCTCACCACCTGTTACGTGGGACAAAAGTGCATACGGTGAAATGTGGGCGTATAGTATGCCTCTGCCTACCACTTCGGGGATAAAGGCATGACAATATATGTGTATGTAATAATAGGTAAATCATAATGAAGCGCTCGTGGCCCCGCGGTCTCAGTGTTCGGTAAACGATCACTGAGGTACGCAACTTTCACTATGGCTGGTCGTCGGATGGGTGACCACTTTGTGGCATTTACATTTCCGAGCGTTTCCGTGCTTCGGAAGGCACGTTAAGCCGTTGGTCCCGGTTGCCAGTAAAATGGCAGTCGTAAAGCCTGGTTGAAGGCCTTGTAGGCGGCTTACAAAATTTCAACAGCAGGTAGCCACAACCTGCGTCGTCTATATCAACACGGCAATGGGCTCACCACCTATTACGTGGGACAGGAATCCACACGGTGAAAAGTGAGCATATAATATGCCTCTGCCACCCCTTCGGGGATAAGGCGTGATGGATAAGAATTTATAAAATGTAAAATCTACAATAACTTAAAATTTATTTCTTAAAGTTCATTAAACTTTCAACTCGAAGCAAAATGTGACATTTTTGAGACGAATAACAATGTTTTACATTGGTATCTACTTGCGTAGAGAACAACCAGACACGGTAACATAATATACTAAACCACAGATATAAAATCGAGTGTAAAATTACTGTTTAATAGTGTACAAACGTTGGTTTGTAAGTTATAAAAAATGTTATATTCATGGATGTGTTACAGTGATACGGTCACTAAACAATGCAATAGCGATAAAATTAAATTTAAAGTCACAGTTTAAATCCGTGGGAAGCTCAGAACCTTTACTGCTCTTGTCAGTAGCCGAATAAGAAACTAAGCTATCTTGTGATAGAACAACTAGGTCATTAGCAATGGCGAAAAGTAGGTATCATAATATGAAATTTACATAGCTTTATTTAACTATCTTCCCGCTGCTGTATCCCTGATGGGGCAGTCAGAGTGGACATATCGCCAAACTTGATTCTGATTATCTGAGTGCTTTTGAGCTTTCTGTTATTGAGCAAAGTGCTTACTTGGTCTTCATATATAAGGCTCGGTCTGCCCTAACTCCTTTTACCCTCTACTTCCACAGAATATACATACTTAGATACTATTAGTCAATAGTTCCTTATTCATTCGTTGGACGTGTCCAAAGCAATGGGGCACGCCCTTTACCAGCTTAATGCTGACACTTTCATTCGAACCTGCCATATTGCCATTTTTAAATTACCAAATACACTTATATGGATTTTTAATCCAAACTAACAGGAGAAAATTTATAGTATCCCCTATACTATAAACTATTTGTGTGGTTATTTTAAGGTTATTTTAGGTATATTATTTCTAGTGCCTCAGTGGTGCAGTGGTAGTGTATGCGACTGCCGCGACTGAGATCCAGGGTTCGATTCCCGGACTGTTCCTGATTGTTTCGGAGTTTGGGTGTTTTCTATGTATAATATGTATGCCTAATATTGTCACACCTTTATCCCCGAAGGGGTAGGCAGAGGCATTTTAAACGCCCACATTTTACCGTATGCATTTTTGTCCCACGTAACAGGTGGTGAGCCCATTGTCGTGTTGAAATGGGCAGGTGCAGGCTGTGGCGACCTATAAAATAAAATGTGTCTATTTAAGATGATAAATTTGGAAGAAATTTTGAACCCGTTACCTTTTTAATGAGATGGTAACAAAAATGCTAAAAGGTCTTATGTGCTAGACATTAATTAGCACGACCAATTAAAGTCCTGGTAGTCCCGGACTATATGTATGCATTTAGAAGTGTATAAGTATGTTTATCAGTCGTCTACATCCTATCCTATCCTAGCTTATATTAGCTTACTTTGGGCTAGACGGCGCTGTGTAAAAAAATATCTCCCACTATATTTATTTGGAATTGACTAAATTCACTTACGCAGATGTCTATAAATTTTTTTATACCCGTTTTATAATCATACTGCCGGCAACTTAGCAACTTTAGCCTTATCTGGCATAAAAGCTCAGTCATAAACTTTAAATATTCAAAACAAGAAACAAATTTTACTGCACATAAAACTGTAACTTGGACGTAATAAAAGATTTCAACCGTTTCAATGCAGTATCTTTTACTACTCTGTAACTGTGAGCGAATGATGTTAGCGTAGTGTAAGAGGCTGTAAAACCGTTTATCTTACCAAACACATCACCTAATATTTATTATTGTAAACATAAATATCGTTCAATAACCTCATAAAGATCATAATTCGGTTTGATAATGGCCTTTACCACAAGTAGGTACCACAACAGCATCGGCTAACAACTCATGTACGTCAAAAAGTGCTATAACAATTGCATAACAAACTATTTACATGATTAAAACTCTGTAATATGACAGGTGTGTATCATCTATCGATTGCTTTAACTTATTATACAACTTTTAAATAGACCTGTATGTTGCATGTTACATGTTATTGCTGGCCAATCGCGTTTACAATTTGTGTAACACTGGAACTATATAACTTGCTGTGTAATGAACTATTTAATTTGATTGTTTTATTTCAATATTAATATAATTATGTAGTTTAATTTCTTTAAACATACGCAATATTGGTTGTCGTCTTCCAAATCTATATACTTATAATAAAACGTAATAACCTAAATACCTAACCTTGTTTCAAACGTTGTATCAAACATCTTGATAAGTTGCACGTAAAAGCTCGAATATCAGATGATTATGATACCCTATGGGCGTATATACACGCGTTAATAAAATATTTGTAATCTCCAACTAAAGAAAACCTATGAAAGAACCCTCATAGACAAAGTAGGAAATAACACTAAAGCTTTATGGAAGGCCATAAAAATATAACCGAAACTCGTGAGGTAAAATCGATTCCTGTAGAACTTTTAAGATTGTCAGACAGTCCACTTACTTCTACAAATTACGTTTGCAACTTTGTCGTAAGTATTGGTAAAACTTAGCCTTAAAAATTGTCACTGCAAGTTCTAATAGCGGTAATAGCTTATCCCTAGTACCTTTTGATAAATCACTCCGAAGGAGTGCCGTAAATTCAATGTGCAGAATGAATGTTACGGAATCTGAGGTAGAAAATATTATACTAACTTAACCTATATCTGTAATCTCGCACTGAACTATGGAGAGTTTCCGAAAGCCTTTAAGAGAGCAATTGTACCCCCCATCTATAAGAGCGGGGATAGAGACTGTGTTAACAATTATCGCCCCATTGCAGTATCGCCCATACTATCTAAAGTTCTGGAACACGTGCTTAACAGTTCACTGAAAGATTACCTAAACAAATTTAATATCTTAGCAAAAAATCAGTATTGGTTCCATACGGGATATTTCACGAAAGATGCGATACTAGCTTTGACAAATACTATTGTAGACAATTTGGACAGCAAAAAATGCATATCCAATTTTCTCGATCCTTCCAAATCTTTTGACAGTGTCTTTATCCGCATTCTTCTTAACAAATTATATAAACTGAGCATAAGAGGCATCACAAGTGATATTTTTAAAAATTATCTATCCCATAGTACAAGCTCTGCCTAGTTTGGAATCAGATGGCGTTGTGTGAGTTGTCCCAACGATATTTATTTATTTATTATACGAGGTTGCGGGCATCCTACTAATTAATAACATTGCCATTCAAAGGACCTTGTGACATTTGATTCGCAAGTCTACAACTGTATAAAAGCCAATGAAGTTTCACAATACTTTACAACTATTTTTTTTAAATTTAATGGTAAATACGACCTCTACATACCACATATTGAACACAATTTATTGTTTGCTTAGTTTTTTTTCGATACTATACTATGATCTAAGTTTGATGCGTTCCATTGACAACATCCGTTTCATATCGAGGCTGAATGATAAACCAAGTCCTGGCTCTGAGGATGCGAATTGCAACCGTACCAAAAACCGTGCCGACGGTAAACGAATCATAGTCTCAGTAAAATGACTTTGACATTCCTAGTGCATTGGGTCTGCCCAAGGATAGGATACTTTCCCCGAGAAGAGCCTCATATTGGGGTATTCCCTTAGACGGGACGCCGTGAATACCCCTCAGACCTATCCTGCGACCCGGTTAGGTAGAAGGCGGAACACCACAGGGTATTGTGGGTAGAATGGCCCCCAAGGCCCGGGAGACTCGCACACCGTTCCTGCTACGCCTGCAGTAGGAATGACGGCGCGTAAACGAATTCCCGGCGTCAACAAATAAAACCTCTTGCAGCTGTCAGAATCTCTGCACTACGTCGTAAGCTACAGAAACGACCATAAACGTCGTTTCATCGCGGATCAAAAACAAAGGCTCACCACACTTGTTCCGTTGGATCTGCTAAAATGTAAAAAAAAAGAAAGAACAGCTTAATCTTAAAACAATAACTAAAAGATGAAAAAAGAAAAAAAAAAGTTAAGCAATCCGAATGTCGAAGTGCATCACACCTGCTACGCGGAACAAGCCCTCCTTTCAGTGCTAAGCTGTCCCAGTACAAACAGGCAGAGTTGCGAGTCGGGGAACCTGCACGTTGGCGGTCCAGTTTCCTATCCCCCCAGGGACACCCGGGCGGGAGTAGAAAATGGGCTTAGCTGGTGCACCCTGGAGCATCGGCTAATGGGCGCAGCCCGTCCGCAGCACAAACCATTCCCCGCGATTTTTTTAAATTTATAGAGTAGTATTGGATAGAATTATGTAGGCGTTTAGTAGGTAGCTGACCTCTGTCTACACCTTCGGGGAATAAGACGAGACTATAAGTACGTATCTAGATAATTTTGCAACAATTATCTATATCTGGCCTATCCGGGTAGCATTCCATACTTAACAACACAAGTAGGTATTTACAAAGTGTCTGATTATTGTACAGTTTATGACGAAGTGTTGTTTTGGTGTTAGTATTCGCGAACATTCTTCTGAGAGTTCATTACTACTGTATTATTTACCTACCTATGATAAAAAAAATAATCATGCTGTACGAGTATTATTATCATTCATACCTTTATCCCCAAAGGGATAGCAGAGGCACATTATAACCCCTCATTTCACAGATTTCATCATGTGCATTTTTGTCCCAGGTGGTGAGCCTATTGCCGTTTTTAAATGGAAAATTTTTAGGCCGCACATAAGGCATTCGACTTGGCTTAACTACTGCCACGTTACTGGCAACCGGCACCAACGGCTTAACATCCTTTCCGAAGCACGGAAACGCTCGTAAATGGTTATGCCACAAATTGGTCACCCATCCGATGACCACCGAATCGATAGCGTAAGTTGCTTAACGCAGTGATTGTTTACAGAAGTTACGTTTTAAGAGGTGGTTAGTTTACAGAGCTGTTGTTACTACGAGTATTAATAAAAACAAGAAAACTTGGTTAAAGATACTCTCCAGAGATTTTTATATTACAAAAACAAAACTACTTAGGTATTATTAGTAAGCAAGCACAGAATAGATACCTAATATTTAATAGGTAATTTGACACTAACTTCCTCGGTGGCTCAGTGGTAGTATATGCAACTGCCATGCTGAGGTCTCTGGTTTGAAGTCTGAATCCGACCAAATATATTTGTCTGACAATTTTTTTTAAGTTTCGATTTGAATGAATGTCTAAGCGTTAAGCTGGAAAAGGGCGTGCTCCGTTGGTTTGGACACGGTCCGACGAATGAGTGAGGAACGATTGACGAAGACTATATATTGTGCAAAGTAGAGGGAAGAAGGAGTCAGGGCCAAGACTTACATATGACGACCAGGTGAGCAGATTGCTCAAAGACGGAAAGTTATAAGTATGCTGGATACCCAGACGTGCATGCATGAAGCGATTAATGAATCAACAAGAAGCGAAAGAAGTATGCATAGATCGCGAAGCCTGGCGGTCTGTCCTCTGACTACCCCGTCAGGAATATAGCGTGAAGATAGTTAAGTTAAGTTGAAATTTATATAATCTTAAAACTTTATATTGAAAAGTAGATAAAACGCGCGGCTTCGCCCGTGTCATATTTTTAACCCCTGTCGCTGTCGCACTCAAGTGATCCCATCGTTTTTTACCTACTTTTAAAATAACGTATGATGAGTAACACAAATATAAAGACGGCTGTACCTAAAGCCACATTTATCTTCACGATTTATCCTTAAACTAATAACCCTTGGAGCTGCTATTCAAAAACATTCCAAAGTGACAAGGTCACGTCATGTAAAGACTATACCGATTCGTTAGAACATAACTGCGTACGAAATAACTATTAAGTAATCTGTGGCTCTACTATGATACTAGACGAAGCCCGCGGCTCTGTTAGCGTATTTATTTTAATCCAGAGATTTGTTTACCCATTAGAATAAGATTTATGAAAGATAAAAAGAAGTCACTCCCAAGGGTTATAACAATCCTTATAAATAAATCATGACAATCCTTGCTTCTATCCTACTAATATTATAAACGCGAAAGTTTGTAAGTATGGATGTTTGTTACTCTTTCACGTAAAAACTACTGAATGGATTTAAATGACACTTTACAATAATAAAGCTTATGCATCAGAATAACACATAGGCTACTTTTTACCCACCCCACCCATATGACAAGTGTCTGTGGGAAACGGGAACGGCAAAACATCACTACACGTGCGGAGCCGCGGACATCAACTAAGTATTACTACATAAACGAAAGAAAAGAAAATTAAAAACACTATTACACCTAAGTATTTCTATTTGAAGTAAACCGTGACTTATTTATTACTACCACAAACTATAAAAAAAATTAATCTATCCAAAACATTCAAGGGGTCTCGTAGTTAAAAAATGGGCAGTAAATATCATATATAAATCCGCTAAAACAAGCAATTTTTAAAACTTCCACTGTACTTTAAGAGAATAAAGAGGAAGGTGAGACGTGAAACATAAGGTATGTTTCACGTCTCACCTTCCTCTTTATTCTCCTAAAGTAAAGTGGAAGTTAGGGTAATAATAAGCTTGTGCTATGGAATGTAGACAAGGGATAAATACTATAATGATATACACTATATATTTTTAATTTTTTAATTTTTAAATATTTCAAACTCATGAACAAATGTTTATGTGGTCTTCATTATGTAAGTCTTGGCCTACCCTGACTCCTTCTACCCTCTACTTTTGCACAATATATACTCATACATACCGGAGACCAATCAATAATTAATTCTATTAATTAATTTCAATTGTCAATTCAATCTTAGACCACGTGAGCAGATTGCTCTAAAACGAAAAAGTGAAAAGTACTCGGATACCCAGCACGTCTGGGTATCAGAGTACTTTTCACTTTTTCGTTTATATAGGAGTGCATGCGCTTCATGAATCTGCAACAAGCGAAAGAAGTATGAATGCATCGTGAAGCCTGGCGATCTGTCCTCTCTGACTACCCCGTCAAGGATACAGTGTGAAGATAGTTAGTTAGTTAAATTATAAACAAATGTTTGGGGATCGACACAAATATTTTTTTCCACTGAAACCGATATCTCATCAAAACGGCAGTTGCACATCGCGGTTTAAAATATTTTAAGAACGAAGTCGCGGGCATATGCTAGTTTGTAATCTTAGTATAAATTCTTCATACATTACAATTAAATGAGGTTAGGTAGAAGATAATCGTGCGCAGGGCAGGTTGGGCTTCGTACTGGAATGTGCAGAAATGTCTTGACATTCTGACATACAACGGCGACCCCATAGATTTATGAGCGCCTGTACTTTATGAAGTAATTGGTAGGGTAACAAGGGGAATATAAATAATTTGTTCGGTGAACATTAATCGTCTTCTACTTATCGGTTAATGAATGTTTCGCTAAAGGTTTTTCACGGGGATCCTTGAAATGTGACGTCAATGCCAATAAATTAAATAAGTAAGTACATAATCCAACTATTGGCACAGATAAATTTGATGTCTATACTCTATCTATAAAATAACTAAAACTAACTAATTGGTAGGTTAACAAGGAGAATATAAGTAATTTGTTCGGTGAACATTAATCGTCTTCTACTGATCGGTTAATGAATGTTTTGCTAAAGGTTTTTCATGGTGATCCTTGAACTGTGAAGTCAATGCCAATAAATTAAATAAGTAAGTACATAACCCAACTATTAGCACTGATAAATTTGATGTCTATACTCAATCTATAAAATAACTAAAATTAAATTAACTACCTTCACGCTGAATCCCTGACGAGACAACACAGATCGAGGCTTCGTAATCCTTGCATATTTCTTTCTTTTCCTGCAGATTCATTAACCATTTCATACATGCACGTCCGAGTATAAAAAATGTAATAAAAAGATTAGGTTTTGTATTACTATAATTGAAAAATCTGTTTTAAAATGATTGATATATGATTTACTTACCATTGAAATGATATTTGAAAAATAGTATTTGGATGTAAGTAGACAAAGCAAGATAACGACTCTATCTGTAGTGCTGTGTATCTGTAGTAAAATAGGAAATAAAAATAAATATATAATATTATAGTATAGATTACATGGTGCCTCCGGTTTTGGGCATCAATAACTCATCATCATCATCCGAGCGTCTGTCCCAGTTGCGTCTCGCGACGCCCGGGGTCCGCTTTCCTACATTTTCTCCTCCACTTCGCACGGTCTTCGGCATCCCCTGTAGTGAGACCATTGGCACGCATGTCATCCCTTACGACGTCAAGCCAGCACTTCTTGGGTCTTCCCCTCTTACCGGGATCCGGCGGGGCTGACATGGCCAGACATTTGTTACCTACGTAGCCCGGCGGTTGCCGCAAGACGTGACCATTGACGTTAGCGTTTTGGGCATCAATAACTATAATATTATAAAGCTGAAGCGTTTGTTTGTTTGGTTGAACGCGCTAATCTCAGGAACTACTGGTCGGATTTGAAAAATTTTTTTTTGTGTTAGATAACCCATTTATCAAGGAAGGCTGTAGGCTATATATCATTACACTAGGGAGCAGAGCAGTAGTCATAAATGTCGACAAATCGGGCAAATTTTTATGCATCATTGTAGAATTTATAAGCGACGTGATTAAATAGGTGCGACGGGAGGTCGAAATATTCCACGGGCGAAGCTGTGGGGGTCATCTAGTGTTCCATATAATCAGCAGTAAATCAATCAATCGGGAGCGCTTCCACAGCAATTTGATTATTTACCTTACTTGAGTAACGAACGTTCTAGTCTCTGATTATTGCATCCGCTGAAAGTAAAAGTAGGCGTCTATAAATTCCCTAGGTCAATAGATGTCTTAATAGTTGATACTGAGGTTAAATTACAAAGATTCAATTAAATAATTCAAGTTCAATGTTCCGAGGTTGCTTGTAAATAAAAATTTAATCATCACATACCTAATAAGTTTGTAGTAATAAGCATAATCTGTCATAAAACTAAGTGCCTATTAAATGTAAACGCTTTTTTATAACATCTGTGAACGGCAATGGTTCGATTGGTTCAATGTTAATCATATTTCTTGTTAATAAAATACCTATTTGCTTAATTAAAAGGTCATCGACTTCTATTATCTGAAGTGTACGAATAAACTCGCTGTATGGTCTTTTTAATTCAAACATAGTTTCTGAAAACCCTTGTAGGGTGGAACTGGTGAGAAATCCTTTTCAAGTTCCCACTCTATCGGGGTTAATAATGGAGTGTGAATCCATTATAACCCTTTAAACATGTTTTGGGAGGGTAATTGGCCTAACTATACCACGGTAGCCAGATAGGTAGATACAGAGTTTTGTTTCGACTTTTCCCTCTTTTGGCCATGGCCTCATCTGTTAGTCAGCAGGTGCACCACTTGCAAATGAGACTGTAGATCTTCAGGGCCCCCTCGGACGAGGTTCAATCTAGGTACCTACCTTTTAACAATTCTTAAAAAGGAAGCCCCTTAGATGTCGCTGAGTTTTAGAAGCCAAAGTTGCACAGTGCTCTATTATCTCAGCGCGGGAATACACTGAGCCACCATCCTGGGTATACTTGGGCCTTACAACCCAAAATATCACCCCCAGACTCATACTTTGACATAACGCACGTGTAACCCATGTACTTGCTTTTTATTTATTCCATCTTAATGTTATTTGTTGCTAACAGCGCCACAACTCAGTAACACTCTTAAATTGTCATGTTACAAAGTCGATTATAAGTTGTTTATTACATATACGTAGATTGGTCTCCATTGTCCGTGCGCGGTAGTAACTAATGTGCAGCCGGTTTCATGAAAACAATATCTGTCACTAATCAGTGTGATCTATACTGCCATACACATTGTGACAGTTGCGAGGCGTTTAGTTTTATAGTCTGTACTGATTCTATTGTTCTCTATTCGCTTTCACGCATGCCAGATCTAATGGAGATATGAGCAGAGGCCCGGAACTACTTAGTACAATGCCATTTTCAATCTACATCTTATATTAAGCTAATCCACGCTTGAAGATAGGACGGGTATTATATAGATTTTAATATTTATTGTATGCAGGCTTAAAACGCCTGCCGTATATCACGTTGTACGTTTGGATGGGCGATTGGTTATTGTTATTTTGGGTGAACTTCGATTCAACCCGAAAAGCCTTTTTTTGTAAAAATGGGCGGCAAGGGAGATTATATATTTGAAAACCTGCTGCAAATGCTTGTATTATTTCAGTTCAAGTACAAGTCCTTTGTTTATTTAACACTATATAATGGCCGCAGCTGCGGCTACGTTTCCCGTACCCGTTTCCCATAGAAAACTTTTCCCCAGATAAAAAGTAGCCTAAGTCCTTTCCCTAGCTCTATTCTATATTTGTATCTAATTTCAACAGAATCGTTTCTGTGGTTTAGGTGCGAAAGTGTAACATGCAAAGATAGTATGGATGTGTAATTTGATACTAACGCCACACAATCATCGCGGCACAAGCTAGGGCATCGAATTATGTACCCTAAAACAACGCTTACTCGACTGCATATTCATCTCATCAAAATATGTACCTATTTTTCAGATTAGAGACCGGAATAATGAGCAAACAGATTTAGCTTAACCACTTTAATAAGATATCACATAGGTCATCTATTTTGAGTTGCTCTTTTATTCAAATTTACGCAAAATCGGTAATGGTTCTTACATCAGAACTCAGAAGGCCGAGTCTACTATTTTACAATAAAATTCCGTTCTATTTCTAATCTATATCGATTCCATTGCGATTGATCTAAAACATCTAAATCTATTATGTTCACAATCGCACCAGTCGCAGAATAGAACCAGAATCGCTGTTTTTAGCTGTCAAACTTGTGGTAGACTTTGTTAAAATAAGTAACAATATATGGCAAGTAGCGCCACCTATGATCCCTTATATGTATCTTTGATTGAATAAAGTGTCAGTCGTTCTCAGTCATTGTAGGTTATGGGCCCAGTACTTCTTTCTTCTGCGATACGAGATAGCAGCAAGATGTGATACACTTTGACATTAGTAATGGTACTGATCACATTTTTCCAATGAAGGAAGAAAGAGAAGAATGTACCCAAGAAGTGGGGGACATAAAACACATTCAATGTCATAAGGACATTGGAAGATCAGGAGAAGAAAGAAGTACTGGGCCCCAAAAGAGAAAATTCTGGTACTGATGAAGAGGACTTTGAAGACTCCAGAGATATGCAGGGGCCTGAACCTGCAGAGCCTGAGCAAGATGACATGTCTCAGCCAGGGCTACCCACCGAGTTACCAGTAGAAAAGCTTACTAAACGTATACACAAGCAGCCTGGTCGGTAAGGTTGGTATGGTAGTGTGTGTGTAGATCAAACCAGTGAAACAAGTGCAAGTGAAATATCTCTAGATGAAGCGTTAAATGGATCAGAAAGTGAACAATGAAAATTAGCGATGCAAAGTGAACTTAAATCATTTGAAGAGAATGACGCTTGGGAATTAGTTGATGTTCCACCCAGTGGCACTATTGTACAATGTAGATGGGTTTTTAAGAAGAAACTTGATAATGATAATAAAATCAGGTATAGGGCCAGGTTAGTTGCTAAGGGCTTCACCCAAAGGCAAGGCATTGATTTTAATGAATGTTTTTCACCTGTTGTCAGGCATTCCACTTTGAGATTGTTGTCCGCTTTAGCAGTTCAGCTTAATTTGGATATGTGTCATTTAGATGTTGACACTGCTTTTTTGAATGGTTTCTTAAATGAAAATGTGTATATGATGAAACCACCAGGTTTTCAGTGTAGCAATGATAATGTAAACAAAGTTTTGCGATTGAAACGTGCTATTTATGGCTTAAAACAGTCATCAAGGGCATGGTATTAACGAGTTGAGGAATTATTACAGTCCTTGGGTTATAAAAAATCTAAACTAGAGCCATGTCTATTTACAAAAATTGATAAATGTGTTAAGATCATTGCTTTATATGTTGATGATTTCTTTGTGTTTTCAAATAATGAAAAAGAAACTATTTTATTAAAAGAAAATTTGTCATCAAAATTTAAAATTAAAGATTTGGGATGTATTAAAAATTGTTTAGGTATGAGAGTCATTGTAGATAAAGAGAATGGTACTATATATAACCTTAGACCAAGAAAGCTATATTGAAGAATTGCTGTTAAAATTCAATATTTCTGATTGCAAGTCTGCAAAGACACCAATTGAACCTAGACTGAATTTAACTAAAAGTGAGATATATGATAATAAGTTACCTCATCAGAAACTGATTGGTTCACTTATGTATGTAGCTGTGCTCACGCGTCCTGATATTGTATTTTCTGTGAATTTCTTGAGCCAATTTAAAAATTGTTACAATGAGGAACATTGGACCTATGCAAAGAGAGAAACCAAATCTTTCTGTTTAAAATTTTCAGCTAGTGGTAATAGCCAGTTAGAAGCTTTTGTAGATGCAGACTGGGCTAGTAATATAATTGATCGTAGATCCTATACTGGATATTTTTATGCTGTCAAATTGTGCAATCTCTTGGGAAACCAAGAAACAGATTTCTGTGGCATTGTCCAGTACGGAGGCCGAATACATGGGCATTTCGGAAAGTTGTAAAGAAGCTGTGTATTTGCGAAACTTGGTATTTGAATTGATAAGTTGTCTGCCAATCGAATTCACCATAAAAGATCCAAACATATAGATGTGCGGTATCATTTTTGTAGAGAAAAAATTGCTAGTGAAATTGTAAAGATTAAATACATGTCCACTTCAAAGATGTCTGCAGATCTACTAACTAAGGGTTTATGTAAAATAAAACATTATAAATTTTTAGGAATGTGTGGTTTATTTGATAAAAAATAATATTTATTTTTTATCAAATAAAAAATATAAAATTATTAGAAAAGATATGTTATGGTAAATGTATGATGCACCTATTATTTTGTTAAGTGGGGGTGTTAAAATAAGTAACAAAATATGGCAAGTAGCGCCACCTATGATCCCTTATATGTATCTTTGATTGAATAAAGTGTCAGTCGTTTTCAGTCATAATAGACTTGACCAGAAAGTGCAACCGTACTGGCGCGTCACGTGTTAGTAGTGTTAGTTATTAAGCCCAATTGTAATAGTGGACTACGAAAACTATCAAATTATTCTATCGGCATTCTATTGAGTGAAGATTTCGATTATATTCCAACGCGATTGATATAGTAACACGCCCTGCTGGGGTGCAACTTACTTATCGAAAAAAGGCGATTGATTGAAATCTATTAATTATTTACTTCATATCTGAATGGAAGAAGCTTTAATTTCCTTGCATTACCAATTAAAAGTATCTAATAAACATAATTTCTTTAAGCATTCAATTTTAATTTATGTCTGTTACACTGTTTCAAAAAAGAATAAGTCAGAGTAAGAAGATATTTAAGTCACACACAATTAATGATTTCACACATTTGACAGCTACTGGACACTTGACGGTCTCACAAACAGTAGGTCGTGACATATTGTTCTGTAGTATAATCCTAATGGCGAAACCCGGTGGCTTTAAAGGGTGAATGAGCATAAACCCGGGTCACGATTATCACCTTATCACCGAATGGCGCAACTTGACCCCATTAATAGATACCTATAAAAATACACTTACGACATTATGCTTGAACATCATCATAAAACACAATATATGCAAATGGAAAATTGTATCACACGATACTCTTCTCAAGGTCGCTACTGATGTCAGCAGATGCGTTCATATTAAGGTTCTTTGACCTTGTCACCGGGTCAGAGCTAAAGTCATTATTATACTTGTGTTATATATTTACCTTTTTTAGCTCCTTTCTGTCTGGCTGTGGACAGGAAAATGGTCATACCAACAAAACACGAAAATGTTTAAATACTAATTTTAAATATATGTGTAATCTAAAATACTTTAGCTGATTTATTTTATATTGGCATAATGAATTTGTAGTTTTTATTTAGGGCTCCGATTCTCAAATATTTTATAGGATCACTCTTTTGTCTGGCTGTCCTCGTTCACTACCAATTGGTGTTGTTGAACACCTTAACGGTAGCTTAAAAACATTCAAAATATAGTAGTTCAGAGTGTATCTCGTCTGTTTTAACACGCTAATAGAATCAGCAATGCGAGTTGAATCCCATGATCAGATGACCAAATGCTTGTCTGCCACCTGAGGAGCTTAAAAAGTTATTTCCCTCACCATTATTTCAATCCCCTTCTAGCCTATGATGGTGGCTGTCAACCTCGGGACGCTGACCACCAAATGGTCGAAGTAAAAGATTGAAAAACAACTATTACCATGAATTAAGTGTTTCAAATTGCAACAGCAATATAATAGTCTAATTAAGTAATTATGTAGGTGGAGAAGAAACACAATTCATAATAGGCGCTCAGTCAAAGTTCAGTGAGCCTGCCATTTGCCACAGCCCCGCCCATACAGCAAAAGATCGCACGCCTGGATCTTACAAACTTACAAAACGCCATAGGAATGTTGTAAATACCATCTAATTATCAAACAATGATGCGTAAATAATCTGGCTAGAGATAATGTATAGACTAAACAATAGTTTCAAATCTAGGCATCCGTTCAAAGGTCATTTATGATGATGTAACTCAAACTTTTTTTTTTGGGACTAATCCCACCCACTTTCCCATTACTGTGACTCCTGTAAACCAGGATCTACAGCAATGACCAAAACACCAGAAAAGTTACACCGAGCTCGATCTCTTCTGTCGGTTCGGTCATGTCTTGGAACCCGCAACGAAATTAATCAGAAGATAATGTGAGGAAGTAAGAAAAGAACGTAATGCCTCTTCCCTCCTTTGCAAAGCGTGAGACCTGGAAAGCAACTAGGTGTAAATCCTATAGAAATAGGGAAGCACCACGGTAATAGACCCACGGTGTATTCACAGATATTTGTGCTCAGGACATTGTAAAAACATTTAAATGTATCGAAATTAAGAAAACCGCGGACATTTGGGGGTTATCGGTCAAAACTGCATCATGTATAATTGAGGTAATTGCGCCCCATCTAGCAACTGTGTTTAATGACTGTGTTTCTAGTGGTACATTTCCTGATTTAATGAAACACAGCAAAGTCGTTCCCTTGTTCAAGGCTGGCAGCGCTACAGAGCCGTCTAATTTCCGACCAGTGTCAGTGCTGCCAACTTTGAGCAAAGTATTTGAAAAAATAATCTTGAATCAAATGCTATCCCATTTTAATAGTCATAAAATACTCCATGCGAATCAATTTGGGTTTACGAAAGGGCGCTCAACTTCCGATGCTGGTGTTGAGTTATTAAAATGTATTCATGAAGCATGGGAAGACAAGCACGATGCATTAGGTATATTTTGCGATCTATCAAAGGCTTTTGATTGCGTTCAACATGAAACGCTGTGCAAAAAATTACACCACTATGGAATAAGAGGCAAAGCTCTCGACCTTCTGTCTTCATATTTGAACAATAGAATACAGAGGGTCGATATTAATGGTACACGTTCTGTAGGATCCATGGTTACAATGGGTGTGCCGCAAGGCTCGATACTTGGGCCATTCTTGTTCCTCATTTATATTAATGATTTACCATTTTATGTAGCGGACAGGAATAGGATTGTTTTGTTTGCAGATGACACCTCATTAATTTTTAAAATTAAAAGACAATTAGATAACTATGACGATGTAAACAATGCAATTGCAAGAGTAGTTCATTGGTTCAGCTCAAATAATCTTTGCCTTAATGAAAATAAAACTAAATGTATAAAATTTACTCTACCAAATGTAAAACAAGTTGCGGCCAATGTTCAACTGAATGGACAAGTGTTAGAGTTTGTAGAATCAACTGTGTTCCTCGGTATAACTATTGATGCCAATTTGCAGTGGGGCCCACACATAGAAAAGACAGCCTCTAGATTAAGTTCGGCTGCATACGCTGTAAAAAAGATCAGGACTCTAACAGATGTGGATACGGCTAGAATGGTTTACTTCAGCTATTTTCATAGTATTATGTCTTACGGTATTCTCCTTTGGGGGAGTGCTGCAGATTTAAATATTATTTTTGTTCTACAAAAGCGGGCTGTACGCGCTATTTATAATTTGGGCCCCAGAGTTTCTCTCCGAGAAAAATTCAAAGAAGTGAATATTCTAACCGTACCATCACAATACATTTTTGCCAATCTTATGTATGTCCAGAAAAATCTATCACAGTTTTCTAAACTCTGTGATAAACATAATATAAACACTAGAAATAAAAATAATCTTTCAGTCCACCACAGTCGACTACATAAGATTGGCGATTCTTTCCAGGGTAACTGTATACGCTTTTACAACAAGCTTCCCTGTGACCTGAGAAATTTACCTTTAAATAAATTTAAAAAGTTTATTAAAAACAAGCTTTGTGAAAAAGGTTTTTACTCCGTTACAGACTATTTGCAGGACAGGGACGCCTGGAAATGATCTGCTGGCAAAATGAAATAATATTAAATTGTAAATAGGCCATCAAAAAAAAAGCCTTCCTAAGTTTCTTGCCGGTTCTTCTCAGGTGGGCCGCGTTCCGAACCGGTGGTCGCTTTAAATATTTTAAATAGTGTATGACATTTTGTAAGCGCCGTTAAAATGGTCTATGCAAAATAAAGATATTTTTATTTTATTTTATTTTATTTATTTTTAGTATATTACGGGTTCTATGTGAGCTATGTTTGATTCCAGTAATATGTATGGCAGAAACGTTTAAAAGCACGAAAATTCACCCTCGATGGCACGAGATCCGCATAGTAAACTACTCCCGACGTTACTTGTAAACAATTAAGTATATTATATCGCTCATTTTGCCAAATGCTACACTCCCAAAGTATATGATGGGCGGTCTGATCATATTTGGCGTCAGCAGTTGAACACTAACAGAACGGTGACTCAACCAGCTTAAACGAATGTAATTTGCTCCTTAAGTTATCATGTCCCGTAAGAAATTGAGCAACACAGTGATCAACCTTCAGCCAGGACATTCCCAGGCGTTCACGAACGTCTGGGAAAAACTGTAGAGGTGGCGCCCTTTGATGGAAGTGTTCCAACGCAGCTGCCATTCGTCTAAAAGTTCTTCACGTACATTATCACGATACAGTCTGGCAATTCTATGGCGATCTCTTTCTAACAAAAACCTATCATCCATGCCATCCTTAGCCGAATAGTATAAAGTCTCTGAATTTCGAGATCAACCGGGAGGACCCCTGCCATCACCGGCAAAATATCAATGCAAGGCGTTGACTTTGCAGTAACATTAAACGTGCAGCACCAATAGTAGCCTTATCTGCCCATACCAGCGCCCCGTAACACATGCTGCCTAGATAAGTGGCCCCGTAAACGACCTTCAGTGTTTTGAACGAAAGTCCCCATGTAGCAGTAAATATTCTCGACAACGCATAAAAGCCTTTTCACCTACAGTTTTTATGTGCTCAACGAATGCAAAATTTCTAAAATCAATCCTAAATAGCAAACCGAAGTTTTATTTTTAATGTAAACGTTATTGAATTTAATGCGCGGTGGTACTTTCAAACTTCCTTTTAAAAGCAACTTAAATGTTTTGTTGTGTGCAAATAATAACCTGTTTCGTACGCTCCACTCCGCAACGACGCGCAAACACATAGAAATATGGACGACTAGTTAACACCCGCGGCTCCGCACGCGTGGTACGGTGTTCCCGTTCCCGTTTCCCACAGGAACTTATTCCCGGGATAACCGGGGTAACCGTAATGTGTTAATCTGATGTGTAAGCTATATTATTGTAAAGTTTCATCAAAATTCATTTTGTAAATTTTGCGTGAAAGATTAACAAACATCCCTACTTACAAACTTACGCCTTTATAATATTAATAGGATGTAGATGATTTTTGAGGTTAAAGTGACTCTCTCATCACCTAACCATATGTATAAATCCCTGAAATGATTTTGTTTCAAAAGTGCTTTGTTTCAAATGGTTACCTTTTTTGGTAAATTAAGCGCGAATTATGAGGGAAATGTATCAGACTTTGTCTGTCACCGTAGCCCCACCCTCGCCTCAGGGGGTTCGAGTATTATTCTGCTTCTTGTGGGGGGAGGAGGTTACTATCCCACATCCTTGGGAGGGGGGTGCTTCTGTTAGAACGGCGAGTAGCCCACCCGCCGTCCTCAGGTCCTAGACAACAAGCTTGAAATCAATACATAAATAAATTGGAAAACCCAAAAGTGCACGCCTCACACGCTACATAAATAGAATTACAAGCTTAAAAACTTTGCTATGAATTATCGCGTAGGGGTTATGAAATAAATAAAGTAAAGATAATAACAATTAAACCATATCGAATCAGACCGTGAAAAGTGAAAGGGTTCTATTCCTAATTATACAGAAGCGTAAGAGAAAAAATAACTCGATTAGTAAAGTATTTCGGTCGTTATCGTGTTAACAAGAAAATAATCCGTAACATACAGATACACGGACGTCCAAGACGGAACTTTTTTAAACAGTTTTTTAACTAGTTTAAATAACAAAAATGGCATCAAAAATATCATGAGTGTTAAAAATAGTGTTTTTTCTTGATATGTGTGTGTATATTTATATTATTTTACAAGTGCAATATATGATAAATAGAGACATTTTAAGTTTGAAAAATCAGATGTTTTGCGCGAAGTGACAGTAGTATCCACCTCAACGCTTCGCTTATGAGGCGTGCAATAAATCATGAGCCAGATTGATTTTGATAAGTAAGTAGGCACCTACCGTAATTTTGTATTCATTATCAGAAACAAAACATTAATTTATCTTATCATCGTAGAAGTGGCTATTCTCGTTGAAATCGGTGTTTAGTTATTTGTGAAAAAAATGTTAGATTACAAGATATCAAAATGATGTTACTAACCCATAGAGTCTGAAGAATATAAAAACCTGTCACTATCAAAGCGTAAAAATGGTCTGCATCACTCTTTATTTGATTTTCACGCGTATTCACAATAAATGATCTTAAAAGATACCCGGATTTGGTCATTATTCACTCTGGATACGCAGAAGAACGCAGATAAAAGAAGGAAGGAAAAAAAATAAGGAAAGCCACAGACAGACACACACACACACACACAACGACATCGACGTCGACGTCAAACTTCGGGGGTTTAAAAATCGCGCCCCAATTTAAATTAACGATCAATTTTACTACCCGTCAGTCTGTAGAAGCTAAATTGTACAGCTCCTAAGAACATGGAAATAAGATGGCTACATTATATTAAAGACCAAGACGTTATCCCTCTAAACTGATAAATTAAATTTGTGTGTCTGTTTGTTGTCTTTTAACAAAGTTCAAATAAAAAGTATACGGTACTAGTACTTACATAAAAAAATCTATATTTTTATATTCTTTCTCAGCCTGTCTGTTGGTCAGTCTGTTTGTTACGGCTAATCTCTGAAACGGTTAGAGCGAGTGTAACGGAAGTTTCACTGGCAAATAGCTGATGTCAAAAGAAATAACTTAGGCTACATTTTATTTTAATACCATATTCCTACGCGACAACGTAATTGAAACCGCGGGGTGTCCACATTATAAAGCAATTGCTATTTGACCTTTCGACTCCGAGAAGAAACACTGTACCCGAATATTAACTCCACCATTCATCGATATGATTTGTCTCCACAGATTACACTGACCCTCTTACACTCGAGGTTCACTCAAACAACATAAAATGGTTCACGAGCCATTTGCTTGGTAACAAGAAATTTAAATTTAAATCTTAAATTTTGTTTCTGCGTACTCGTATCAAAGGCCATGCCGAATTTTGTTGATAGCGGCGATAAGTCAATAATTATGCCTAAATATCTATATAGAGATAGTGAATAATGTGTTAAGAGTATCAACTGTCTGTAGGAATTTTCCATCAACTAATCATGTAGAATAGAAACCAAATCACAATAGAACACCGACGGTACAATTTGACAGATTTGACATATTGTCACGCCTTTATCCCCAAAGGGGTAGACAGAGGCATACTATACAACCATATTTCACCGTATGCATTTTTTGTCCGACGTAATATGTGGTGAGCTCAATGCCGTGTAGAAATGGACAGGCGTAGGTTGTGGCGACTAGCTGTGGAATTTTTCAAGCCGGCCTAAGGCCTTCAGTTTGACTTAATGACTGCCATTTTACTGGCAACCAGGACCAATGGCTTAACGTGCCTTCCGAATCACGGAAACGCTCGCAAATGTAAATGCCACAAAGTGAAAGAAAGAAAAAAATATTTGGTACAAGGTGTTACATAAAAAAAATAAATGTACTTTATAAATAATCGTGGTCACCCATATAAGGACTAGCCATAGCAAAAGTTGCTTCACGCAGTGATCGTTTAAAATACACTGAGTTGAAGGGCCACAGGTTTTGTAGTTTACTATTACAATACCGCTCTAATAGAATTCTAGCTGTCGGCCATATAGAATAACATACGACAATCGCTGTTTTTCTACAAACGTCATCGATTCTCGCATCATCCCATCAAAAGAATGATAACTTATCGGTTGAAAAGTTGTCATGGAAACACTTATCAGCTTATCACTTGTCAACATGACACTTCATGGTGTCGGTTTCTCGAGACGGTCCGCGCGCGTATCGTAAAAATTAACTCTCATAATTTTTCCTAAAGCGCCAAAAGAAGTATATAACTTCAAAAAGGAACCCTTCACTCTGGTGCGAAACCGTGCTAGCATATTCTGCACTCTTAAGTAAACCTAAACGCTATATTCCTGACAGAGAGGACAGATCGCCAGGCTTCTCGATCCATGCATACTTCTTTCGCTTCTTGCAGATTCATCAATCGTTTCATACATTCACGTCTGGGTATCCTAGTACTTTTGACTATTCCGTTTTTATAATAAAATAAATTAATATACGCTAATATATTAAAAATAAAATCTACCTACACTTAATTAGTTAATTTAAGTGTAGTTTTTACACCTAATTAGGTGTATTTTATGCTGTTCCGTTGGCAGCAAACATGCATAGCGGAAATACTAAGGTCGTTTGTAACCTTCGTTTGTAAAGATGGCCTTTCATAAATATAACCTTTCAACTATATTAATCGTTTAAATATTAGTTATGTTTAATTATTTTACGAAAAAAATATATTAAAACAAATCTATACTAATATTATAAAGCTGAAAAGTTTGTTTGTTTGTTTGGTTGAACACGCTAATCTCAGAAACAGCTGGTCGGATTTGAAAAATTCTTTTGTGTTAGATAGCCCATTTATCGAGGAAGGCTATAGGCTATATATCATTACGCTACTACACTGGGGAGCAGAGCAGTAGTCATAAATATCGACAAATCGGGCAAATTTTTATGCATCATTATAGATTTATAAGCGACGGTATTAAATAGGTGCGAAGGGAGGGACGGGATTCCACGGGCGAAGCTGTGGGGGTCATCTAGTTTCTTATATAATGGTAGACTAAAACAAACAATGTCATAATGAAAAAAAATTGTGTAGTTTGTCCCCGGATAAAGTACAATATATATGCTACCAGAAAATAAATCTATGTTGTGATGCATAAACGTGATGATTTCTAAGACACTCGCAAGTTACTACATGGCTAGGTTAATCAAGAAGATCTTAGGTGTATTTAATTATTATTATTTTGTCGGATATTTTTTATACAACGCCTTTTAGCTCTAAGTTCCTAAGCTTAAATAAGCTGGTGGTTTTAATTTTATTTAAAGTGTAGAATTCCTGATGGATGCTATGCCGGACTCTTACCGACTAAAACCACACGGTGCCTTTCCATTTGTCTATGTCCAGGAGCCCCGGGTAAGCCCTTCGGGAGGATAGCCCCAAGGCTCCCAGCAGAAATAAGCTTGTGAAGGTATATCAGTTGTCTAGATCCCGAATCTACATAGAACTGATATTATTTCTAAATAAAAAACGAATAGGAAACTCCGAAACAACTATTTACGTATCATACAAATATTAGCTCCGAAAAGGGAATGGAATCCGCATACTTATGCCACTGAGGCGGCCGATTTTTTTTTTAATTCATTCGTCTGCGTCATTATTGGTATAAAAATTTTAGCACCAGAATGAGCCAGACTGTCTAATAACATATCAAGGTACCTCTTATCTGTCACTAGCGTGTCGCGTGCTCAAGTTGCGAAAAACAACGTTCTTTGTTGATTGCTAATCTTCAGACAGTCCTATCTGTAATTAATGTGATAATAAACAACCAATCTATCCATGACTTTATGTTTTTAAATTAAGTAGTTAATACTCTTTTTTGTGTCCTGGTTAGAAACCCGGATCTCTTGTCAAACTTTTTATCGTCTTTGTGATATTCCCACTACTTCACATTACAAAATTTGTGCGGTAAATGTGACGAATGGCGGACGCTTGCTGTATATAATTTTCTAAAACGAATGTATCGATCTTATTTTATATGTAGTAATGGTATTTTTATTAGCCAAAAAAGTTGTGTCTACGTGCATTTAAGAAGAAATACATTCGCAGTTAAATGGGATTTTTCATATTAATGCGCTAATTCCACTAACAGCTTCAGTAATGCTTATACCACTTTACTGGGGCAAGTTTGACTTGACTTAAGACTGTTGACTAAGACGTAGAAGATGAGAAGACAAGAGGAAAGATTTGGAACAAAACTGTAGTAGCCATGTCATAAACGTTACTAAATAAAAATGTATTGCAAGAAGTCTTCCATTATAAAAACCATCATCTTCCATACCCTTTTCTAACACTAAGAAGGTATTCCTCCTTCAGTTGTCGACATCCGTCTCTCTCTATCTTATTTCACCATCATCCATTACAACTTCACCTCTCTTCTTACATCATTCTACCAAATCCACATTATAAATCCTAATTGTACAAAGACATAGTTTGCAATAGTTACGTGATATACAGGCCATGTGCTCATCAATTACATTAATTTTAATGGTGATATGCAATTTGTTACGATAGAATCATGACTAATTACAGATGCATTGCGGTTGACATTAAAAACATCGAAATCGTCGTATTTAATAAGTTCGTCAATTTCCCGTAACTGATGTAATGCGTTCAGCATAAAAGAGTTTATTTAGACTTTTAATTTTAATGAAGCGATCAGGTAACGTTCTCAGGCAACATTGTCATACCATATAAGTCATACAAACTTTACACCTTGAAATGTCAACGATCGATCTGTCATGGAAATTCTTCTACTTCGACCCAGAAGTCGCATACAGTTCTCATTACTCTGAGAATTATTTAACATGTTTAAATTGGGTGTTATAAAAAAGTTTTATATTTAAAGTAGCTGACGTTCTTTTACTCCACAATTCTCAAACGAGCATCACATAGGTAATACCAACCTATGTGATGCTTGTTTGAGAATTGTGGAGTAAAAGTATTTTTAGTTATAACATCGGCTTTCTGCCAGTAAAAGTCGAACGCTCGTTGAAAGTCATCAGGTATTTGTCAGTAAAGTTCGAGTCGGATATTGGTTTAGTCATTTCAGAGATTAGCAAAAACAGACAAACCGACAGACCAAAATTTAAAAATTTTTCGTAAATACCGTATAGTGTAAAGCTTAACAGCTTTATTTGTAAATAGTCAATAGTCAGTATAGCGGTATTTGGAATTACAAACAGCCACTTCAATTTTATTTATATGTATAGATTATTATGTTCATTTATCAATATTCATAATTATAACCATATCCGTCATGAGAACCAATGTTAGTTTTGATTTTTCCGTCCTTAATGCTCAAAAATAATCAATGAAACACCGTCTCATTAATTACAATCTGAGTTTCCTTATTCAAACCAATAAAAAATGTGTTGGTTAATAAAATGTGTATAAACTAAATGTGGCGAAGACCGAGTACTTGGCACTAAACTCGACAGATCCCACATCCGTCCGCATTGGCGGTGATTTGGTCGAGCGGACGGACCAGGTTAAATACCTGGGATCTGTTTTTCACACGTCCAGTGACATCGATTGCGATGTCAAGTCACGCATTGCTGCCACGTGGGCCAAATGGCGGGAGATGACCGGTGTCATTTGTGATTCTAAAATGCCGGATCCGGTTGAAGGGACAGGTCTACAAAACCATAATTAGACCTGTCCTTTTACATGGCAGTGAGACGTGGCCAATATTGGAGCGACACAAGCAGGAGCTGCGTGTTACAGAAATGAAGATGCTGCGGTGGATGTGTGGAGTCACGCGGATGGATCGCGTGAGGAACTCTCGCATCCGTGGCAGCCTTCATGTCCCTGACATTGCAGACAAGTTGCAAGAGTGTCGCCTTCGTTGGTATGGTCACGTCTTGCGGCAACCGCCGGGCTACGTAGGAAACAAATGTCTGGCCATGTCAGCCCCGCCGGGTCCCGGTAAGAGGGGCAGACCCAAGAAGTGCTTGCTTGACGTCGTAAGGGATGACATGCGTGCCAATGGTCTCACTACAGGGGATGCTGACGACCGTGTGAAGTGGAGGAGAAAATGCAGGAAAGCGGACCCCGGGCGTCGCGAGACGCAACTGGGACAGACGCTCGAATGATGATGATGAATAAAATGTGTATAATAAGTATACATATATTGTAAGTAGGTATCTGAAGGCCAATTCTCCTAATTAATAAACATCACAGAATTAACTGTTATTGAATCTACACTTAATTAATATGAGAGTGAAAATCGGTATTCTCCTAACCAAAATTACAATAGCATGTTGGTAAGGTTTTAGTTAAATGATAGGTATGATTTCAGTTCAGACTCGTGTCAATCACGCGAAAAAAACATCATGTTACAGAATAAAACAGACAGTGCACCCATCCCCCTAGATGAAGATTACTTTTTTTTAAGTGAAAACGCCTTTTAGCTCGGTACGTATATTTTTAGATGAGATAAAATCTCTGGACTCGCGACCGTAATCATCATCATCATCTAACGTTGATTTCGATCATCTACAGCTCTTATTAAATAATGCTGTGAAATCAATTAGGACTCTTTCAGTGTAGATTTCTTTTTCATCATCATCATCATTAACGTCGATCCTGGTCAATTTTTAAAGTGAAAATTTCTTTTATCGCGGTACGCATATTTTTAGAGGAGAGAAAATCTCTGGACTCGCGACCATAATCATCATCATGTAACGTTGATCCCGGTCCTCTACAGGTCTTATTAAATAATATTGTGTAATCAATTAAGACGCTTTCAGAGTAGAATTTTTCATTCATCATCATCATTATTAACGTCGATCCCGGTCATTTTTTAAAGTGAAAACGTGTTTTAGCGCGGCACCTATGCATATTTTAGATGAGATGAAACCTCTGCACTCTCGACTATAATCATCATCATCATCTAACGTGGATCCCGGTCATCTACAGGTCCTATTAAATAATAATGTGTAATCAATTAGGACTCTTACAGTGTAGAATTTTTTTTTCATCGTCATCATTTACATCGATCCCGGTCAATATTTGAAGTGAAAGCTTCTTGTAACGCTGTACGCAATTTTTTAAATGAGATAATATCTCTGGACTCACTACACCGTTACGATACGCAGCTATAGTGTGTGCGTAGCTATATAGCACACCGCAAATTCATTCACACAAATTCCATGACGTATACTTCTTTTTTTTTTAATAATTATTTAATGGCCTGGTTTCTAAGACCTTTTAGCCAAATCTTATTTTTAATATCATATTTCTTCAATCTTATCTTCTAATTAGTCCTGTCCAGTCGATGTCGTGTCCTCAGGCTACGTCCTGGTCCTTGCCCTCAGTATAATGGTGATTCTTATACTAAGGTTGTCAGTGGACGTTTCGCGGCAAGAGAGAAAATAGCATTTCACTGCATATATATCATTGTCTTTCACTATAGCACGTTAACACAACTTTTATGTCCAAGAAACCACCACTCCCGCACATAAAACAAGATAAATGCACTAGTTTTAGAAAATAATATAAAGCAAGCGTCCGCACTTGTCACTCTTCCCGCCAAATGTCGACGTATACTTCATCTAAGCATCACCCAGAAACAATTAATATAGAATTTCATTACCACCGTCGTAAATATCCGCTCATATTTAACACGAATCGCGTTTTAACCGAACAAAAACAGATTTTCAGCAGTATTCCGTCGATCTAGTGTTGATATACATTCAAACTCATATAAATGTCAAATTTGACACATAAATTATGACGAGAATACCAAACACATTTCATTCAAAATTGAGTCTCAAATAATAATACTAGCAGAATACTGATTTTGTCATTTTCAACTTTCAGTCTCAATTCGATTTAATCAACTTACAGTTAATGTTAGATGCATAAAATTTTGTTACGAGAATACCTTTTTTTTTGATTTGGGAGTCTGAGCTTAGATCGGAACTTAACTTTGACCGTGCTTTTATTACGAGAATTGGCCTTCTGTACTACGAGTATTGTACAAAGCCGTTCGATGTCAGAACTTGGTTTGGTTAGGCAACAGTTTTGACCCACTGTACATTTCAAAACTGTTTGTTTTGAATAATATCATATTATTACAATGAAACCTAACTATCTCCACGCTGTATCCCTGACGGGGTCGTCAGAGAGGACAATTCACCAGTCATCGTGATCCATGCATACTTCTTTCTGCAGATTCATTAATCGCTTCATACATGCACGTCTGGGTATCCGAGTACTTTTGACTTTTCCATTTTTTAACAACCTGCTCACGTGGTCTTTATATGTAAGTCTCGGCCTTCCCTGACTCCTTCTACCCTCTACTTTTGAACAATATATATTCTATGTCAATCGTTCCTCACTCATTCGTTGGACGTGTCCAAACCAACGGAGCACGCCCTTTTCCAGCTTAACGCTGACACTTTCATTCAAACCTGCCATATTGCGTATCACTTCGTTACGTACGAGCGCTTCTTATATCTTTAGGTATTTTTTTGAGGTGCCTAACGCATTAATCGATCACGTAATCGACTCGTGAATCGATAAGGATGATAATTTCCGATTGACATCAGGCAAGTTCCTTCTTACAACTTTAATCAGTTACAATTATCTGTCAATTGTAAATAATATTTAATATTACTTACAACAACATCGGTTATTATAAAATGTGGTATAACGAAAACTCGTATACCAAATATTGCGTCTTTTTGGACCAGTTACAGTTTTGGTTCTGGGTTCCCAGAGAACCTATGTTTGCTAAATTAAAAGGCATAGTAAACATATAAATCATATCTGTTTGTCAGGTAGAGATTTAATTACTTTTTACTTCATACAATATTTGTACAGTTAGCCTCAAAAATCAATCAACACAATCCAAAGCTGCAGAATGGATTTGTGAAAGAATATCTGCATGGTTATTTTTTGAGAACAATGTAAACATGATTAAAATAGTCTGACCATAATATATCGAATCCTAAATCTATATTATGATATTCTGCTATGTTAAGCTACTTTCGATGCTGACAGTATTGTATTTACGGATAAATTTTTAAAGCAATTAGAATGCTATTCACATTTTTTTTTATTAAAGTGAAAAAGTCTACTTGGTTCAAGACGGGGATTGAACCCGTGACCTTTGCCTAACCAGGGCAATGTTCCAGCCACTGAACTACCCGAACCGTACCGAAACAAGTTGTCTTTTTCAATTTTAATAAAAATTTAGTATTGATTTTTTTTTCGTATCAAAAATTTTCTCTTCACTTTGGTTACTAACGTAACGTGTTATGAACTCTTTACTGAAAGTCACAAGATGGATAAATAATTTCGTGATAATCGTGTTAGACGTCCTATAGTAGACTTGTCCATTTCAATTCACTTCAATCAATACAATCTTAGAAAAACCTGTCCCACGATTAAAATTAGACGTTTTATTTGTTGAAGAGTTTCAAAAGACTCTCGTACTATACTCAAGGTACTCTAGTGATGTGTCTATATTAATTGCCGCGATAAACAAGCAGGAACTCTCAAATGATGTAAATCCTCGTGTCACACTTAAGCTGTGTGAAAACGAATCACGGAAGACAATCATCCTGGGGCCGAGTCTGCTATTTCAATCGTGTCGAAATAGAATCGAAACTCGTCGCTTAATAGAAAGCCACCGGTACTATTTTGACAGATTTTGTAGTCTACTATTACAATCGTACTCCAATAGACTTCTATCGGTCGGCCGATAGAATTCTACTAACACGTCCCGCGCCAGAGGCCGCTAGTCAGTTGCATTTTTGATAGTCTACTAACATTTTGACAGCTAAAAACAGCGATTCTGGTTCTATTCTACGGCTTGTCAATAGTAGACTGGGCCCGCTGTAGTTGTAATAATATATTGCAACACAAGTTATGTTGGACAGCCACATGTAAATTTGAGAGTGATAGTTAATAATTTTGTTGCTTCACTGTTGAAGATGACCGGTATGATCATCATAACAACAGCCTAAGGCATGTTGTGGCAACTGCAAACACAAAAATTTCTTTATGAATCAACAACAATTATAATTTTTAGAAGTGGTTTCTGCAATTAATCGACGCAATATTATATGTGTATTTGAATGAGTTATATAAGCATTCTTACATTGTTTTATATTACTCCAACATAGCACGAGGTCGAACATAAAATAAAAATAAGACAGCTTTAGTTCAGCGATATATTTGGATCGCTCTTTTAATAAATATCCATCACGCCTTATCCCCGAAGGGGTGGCAGAGGCATATTATATGCCCACTTTTCACCGTTTACATTTGCGAGTGTTTCCGTGCTTCGGAAGGCACGTTAAGCCGTTGGTCCCGGTTGCCAGTAAAATGGCAGTCGTTAAGCCTGGTTGAAGGCCTTATAGGCGGCTTAAAAAATTTCAACAGCAGGTAGCCACAAACTGCGTCTGTCTATATCAACACGGCAATGAGCTCACCACCTATTACGTGGGACAGGAATTCACATGGTGAAAAGTGGGCTCTTTTAAACAATAAATAAATTACACATTATGAGCCAAATCCAAAATAAAATAGCTTTTTTTTATACCACTGTGGTGGCAGGCAAGCATACGGCCCACCTCATAGAAAGTGGTCACCGTAGCCTATGGACGTTTGCAACACCAGAGGTGCAGCACTCGCGCTGCCGACTCTTTAAAAACCTTCTAAGACTCCTTTTTAAGAACCCCATTAGTAGACGTTCGGGAAATCCAGGCAGAGAGCTCATTCCACAACCTAAGCGACGTTTGGCTAAAAATCTGGAAGGTGAAGATACCTACCTACTAAACCCATCCTACATTCTTTTCCTTCAGGATTTCAATTCATCATTCCTCCATTATAATTACTCGTAGTTGTGGTCGCTAATTAAACAAAAACGGGACTTTGCGTAAAAACACCTACGTGTTGTCGATATCGATCGGCAATTGTTTTTGTTTAATTATTTACAATGTGCGTAAGTTTTAAAAAAAATAGTTGAGGTCGCCTTGACTAAATGCAACGCCTAATCTATGAATTAAACCCAAGATATTGAGACAAATACCATGGAGCAAGCAAATCTTCAAATGTTGTATTTTCTTTCAAATAAACTAACAAAAGCAAATACAAAAAGCACTACTGATTAGTATACAAAGTTTGTTAGTGCGTATTATATTTGTTACTTCTTCACGCAAGGACAAATGGTGTAGAGGTAGCCGATATTCTGGATTAACCTATAGGCTACTCTTTACCCCAGGAATAGGTTCCGTGGAAAACGAGTAGGGGAAAAATGTAATGCTCTATTGTAATAAAAACCGTGATCAATATTTCCAGCTATTTAACGCTTTATTTCAAACAATGAAATAGTAAAATTACTGATAATAAGACAATTGATAAACGTCACAGTTCTAGGACATCGAGGTTTAGTCCATTCTCGTCCCCACGACCCCTAAAAAAGATTTGTCTATTGGTTTTCTCTCAACCCAAGAGCCAAGATCTTTTGAATTGAAAACTTCCGCTGCGACAAATGAGAAAAAATTGCAATTTTGTCATTGCCAGAAAATGTTCCCCACGTAGTCGAGAGGCCGCAAAACTTAACCGTAATAACTACTAGTGGTTCTGTGAACCGTAGACTTCGGAGTAATTTTTGTTATTAATTGATTTCTTATTTCGTTTTGAGCGCTCTTGCCAACCACTACAGGACCATTTCCCTTCCACTGCGATTAGAACAGTCAATACGATTATTTAGAACAGTCGAAACAAATACCTACAGATTATTGCGCCGCCCGGGGGCTCATTTTATCTTTACTGATAGTCCGGTAGAGGAGGCCGGGGCTCGACCTATGACAATCTCCATATGATACGAAGATCACATTGACCCGTTTCTGTGTATCATTTTTACATAGTATAAAATAAAAGCCATTTTATACAAACATTTTATTTAGTTAAGCATAGTATTTAGTTTTATATTAGCTTATTTTCGGCTAGACGGCGCTGTGTAAAAAATAATGTCCCTCAATATTTATTTATTTATACTCCCATATTTCTGCAGTTCTTATAACTATAATTATTAACTTCAACGCTTTCCCCCAAGTAGTTCGCGTTCCCGTGGGAATACGGGGATAAAATAAAGCCTAAGTTACTTTCTTACAACATCAGTTATCTGCCATTAAATCTCTCCTGCCGTTTCTAGATTAGCCGGAACCGGAAAGTCAGAGAGACAGAAAAAATATTTTAAAAAATTATATTTTGATGTTGTAAATTTGGACTCAACAGACACTTCGATCTTATTTATAATTACTAATTTATATCCCTCAATATACATATAATATATCTCTTTTGACTGTATTTCAACCTGCTCAACCTAGATCCTAAAAGACTACACTTAAGGATATTATCGTAGGCACAGATAGTGTAAAACCATCAGGTCAGCACCAACTGTCTGTTATTGTGATACTCATCTACAAAACGTATTACCGCAGCATTTGTCTCTATCTCTTAAGGTTCCTGAGCAATAGATGCGTAGATACAGACGGGCAAACGGACAGACTGACCCGTTTCATGAGATTTTCTAAGCTTCAGCGTTTAGAAGTCTAAAATACAAAAGCTTGAGTTCACTTCACATATTCATTTTCACAGCAGCTCTTGCTTGTGACACCTAAGCACAAGTCACAATGAACATCCAATACAATCATATCTTTATAAGGGCAAAATATTGAGTCAACTAGGTAGGTATACAACTTTATAGTGCCACTACTATGATATTATTTCTCTACTAGATTTTGATTTGATTACTAGAGACTAGCAACAAAATTTACAGCTTTGCCAGTGGAATATTTCGACCTCCCGTCGCACCTATTTCATCCCGTCGCTTATAAATTCTACAATGATGCATAAAAATTTGCCCGATTTGTCGATATTTATGACTACTGCTCTACTCCCTAGTGTAGTAGCGTAATGATATATAGTCTATAGACTTCCTCGATAAATGGGCTATCTAACACAAAAAGATTTTTTTTAAATCCGACCAGTAGTTCCTGAGATTAGCGCGTTCAACTAAACAAACAAACTCTTCAGCTTTATAATATTAGTATAGATATAACTTACGAAATGCAACTTATAAAATATCATGTCCTAAATATTTGCTTGTTCAAGAAATGCCCTTTGTTATTTATAATGAGCAATAAGATTCGATAAATAGTTCTACTATCCTCTGTGCCAAACGTTCCGTTAAAGTTATGAACTGATACCAACCAGATATGTTGATAAATTTTTAAAGCAATTATTTTGCTAATTTTCTCATAAATTTTTAATAAAGTGGAAAAAGACAATTCGATTCGAGACAGGGATCCCTGTCTCGAATCGAATTGTCTTTTTCCACTTTATTAAAAATTTAACCAGATATGTGTCTCTGTGCCGTTGATCTCGAAATATCAATTTCCAGCACATTTCGATACCAATTAGCAGTTGATAAAGGTAAACAAACAACGCAGAGTTTAGGTATTAACAATTCTGCCGAGATGCAGAATTCCGTATCGGTCTGATCCGATATTTCTATGCAAATAATTAATTACATTATCTGTCAAAAAACTCGGCGGCCGACATCTTAGACAGCTAATTCAATACAAGTCATGTCAAAGTTCTATAAGACATCGTAAGGCTGGTTTGAAAAAAAATCTCCTAAAATGGAATGCGTAAAAAATACAAATCTTCCGAGTTATAGGACACAGAATCGCCTGGTAGATTTGAATATTTTCTACGCCTAAAGAGTAGGTACACCTTAACTTCATCTTAATCGCAAGTCACAAACTTTGTCAGTCGTTTGGGCACTATAAATCAACCACGCGATAAATCTGTCACTCGCCTGGCGTATCCATAGAAAGATATTTTTATACACGTGTAGTGTAATAGTTATTTGGTTATGGTGATATTCGCAAAACAAGAGATCATTCACGTAATCTGAATTTATTTACCAAACGATAACGATAGGCCCGTATTCCAGAACGTTAATCAATACTCAATCGACGCTTCAGAGTAGATTTTATAAGATATAATCTAGCCTCAAGCGTTGATTGAGAATTGAGAAACGTTCTGGAATACGGACCTAATACTCGTAGACTTGATAAATTGTACCAGTTATAATTGAGTCATTTATATTAAGTTCCTACTATGTGTCGTAATACAAGAACAGTGTCCTTATAGCCCTGGGCGAAGTAAGGTTGTCAATCACACATGTGACAAGTGATAGAAGAAAGTTTTCCATGACACTCAGACGAATTTTGATGGCAATCGTTAGCCGCCGTCAACAAGTGAGATAAGCTTTAACAGAAGGAATCTGCATTGAGTGATCATTGTGTAAAATATGGACTTACCGCATTGCTTAGCAGTGATTTCTAATAGATCTCTATCTGATTTATATAACTAGGTTTTTCAATACATATATATTTACAGAACCCAAAAATTATATTAACCGAACGAATGTAGTTAGCGAGAGACTATTTCAAGACGTGTTTGTTTTACTCTATTCGAATTGCTTTTGTTAACCTGATAAATCTTTGTTTATTTAATGACTTTATTACATCTATGATTTTTAAACGGTATTGTATGATCAAAATGGGGTAATTGTACTGTATTGATATTTATCACACGATTTCAATCAAATTTGGAAGAAGCTTTAAATATCAAAGCTAAAAAATATTTTTTCTTCTTTATTTTTATATTATCAAACGGATCGCTTCACCATAGTACTAGATGTAAATTCAAAAAGCAATAGTATTGTATCATTACTATAGCTTTTTGAATTTACTTTAATAGCTATAGTATTGTCACACTATACACATAGGTACATATATGTAACTATTTTCAAAGGTGCAAATTTAGAGGTATACTTTCTCTCAGAGCCAATTAGTAAAGTTTAGATAGGTTCCTACCTCCTAAAAATTCATGCCTGAGTTAATCTACTGATAATTTGACATTATTAGATAGACGCTACAACCGAACTTTAAGGCGATAAATGTTGCTAGGTGTTATTATAGATTATGCAGATATACCTAATAATTCTAATTTATCCAAACACTTTTTCATGAATGACTAACAAGTAACCATATGGCTTAAAACCTTTCTCTGTTGTCTAGGAAGTAAAATAAACACAGTTACAAAGACACAAGTGATTGTTACCCAGTTATCCGACAGGGAAATTTCTTCATCTATACCATAGACCATACCTATGTGATACATTGTATTGAAATACAGGTCGCAGGTGCTCATACGAACTAGACTTGTAACTATCGTTATACATAAATCACTTAATGTCGAAATACATGTACGTAATAATTCTTGTTCCCGATTTAATTGGGAATCAAACTGTTTCTTGTGAAAGATTAATATCAAATCTCATTGAGTATGCATGACATCTCGTCATTCGACATCCAATTATATTTTAACTTGTTATAAAAACGAGCGAGATTCTAATGGAATTGATTTTTATTATTGGATATGAAATTTCAAATTGGACATAACATCGTTGGAATAATCATATTAGTGCAAATTCGTCGTTGGAATAAGCACAAATTCATAGACGCTAAGGACGTTTTAACCAAATCGTCCTAGCGCTAAGATCTACAAGGTGTTCAAACTTCAATGCACTTCTTAGTACTATGTCAATTTTAACTCCACTGGTACGGGAATTATGCTATTGATGTCCGACCGTCCGTCCGTCCGTCCATTCAGTCTAGAGGTCGCATTTTTCATCGGACTTGCATGCAACTTGGCATGGACAATCCTTGATGTAGCCAATAACTTTTAAGCCAACCGTACGCATATTATGCAGTTATTATCCGATGATGATTTACAAATATGGAAGCCAATTACTTATCTAGATACTATTTCATACTTCCTGCTGGTATAAATGTGAGTTTAATCTATTGCATGAAGGTTAGGTGCTTTGTTAGAATCCAACCGGCAATTATTGAACTAGGAAATGATCTAGAGAGCAGCTTACTCGCTTACATATCTTGCATAATATTAATCTACAGGAGAATGTATGTATGTATAAGACATGATCTCGTAGGGCAGCTGATAGTAACATAGTATAACCAGTATATATTTATAGTTAGGAAACGTCATACAAACTTTATTTTTACTATTATTTAGGCCTAGATTTTTTTATATTATTATGTATTGTGGTAATGAGTTTTCAAGAGATTGCATTTTTATTATGTTATTTCTATACCAGTATAATAATCTTACCGTCTCGGTGGTGTTAAGCTAGTATACGATTACCGAAACTGAGGTACATATCGGGTTCTAATCCCTGATCAAATATAAGTGGGAACCCAAGAGTTTGTACGTTTTCTATGTATAATTTATTTTGTGTGGATAGTATGGAATAAAAGAATGGCTACCCGGTGTTTAGATCCCATACCAAATGGTTATGGATATGATATACCTACTTAATGGCCACGAAGATCTTAGTAGAACTTCTTACACAACATTATTATTCATTATTCTTGTTTTACACTACATTATAACCGTCATCTATGAGTAAAAAATATGAGAAAAGCCATCTATCGAGTTACGTAGCAACTCTGACATCTATTAATGATCTTACAACCATTTTTATACATTAACTCCATGACTCTATTGAGTCTATGGATAAATATATAACAAATGGCCAATAAATTGAAAGTCAGGCTACCTAAGTGATAGAAAGTGATCCCCAAAACCCATGAACTTGAACACTAGTGTAGGGATGGACATTGAAAATCAAAATCTTCGTTGTTTTTCGATGTAATTATATCGAACAGTAGCATCGATATTTTTTCGATGTATCAAAAATACAGTTTGGCAGTTGGATCTCTTTTATCATTTCCCTGTTCCCTTTAACAGGCCCTGTTCCCTTTTTTAGAATTTGCTATAAAATAAAAACCTTACGTAGGAATATAATTACTATCTAATCACTACTTTTGACTTAGAAATGGAAAATAATGAAGGATATTTCAGGCAAAATATGAACCACATTAATTTAATTTTCTAGTGACGTCATCGTTGGTATTAAACAACAACTCTGCCTAAAAACAGAATTAATGTACAAAACAAGGATAATGTTAAATAATTACTAGATGACCCCCACAGCTTCGCCCGTGGAATATTTCGACCTCCCGTCGCACCTATTTAATCCCGTCGCTTATAAATTCTACAATGATGCATAAAAAATTTCCCGATTTGTCGACATTTATGACTACTGCTCTGCTCCCCAGTGTAGTAGCGTAATGATATAGCCTATAGCCTTCCTCGATAAATGGGATATCTAACACAAAAATATTTTTTCTAATCCGACCATTCCTGAGATTAGCGCGTTCAACCATACAAACAAACACACTCTTCAGCTTTATAATATTAGTATAGATTGAAATAAAAAAAATATAGGTGGTGTATTTTTTTATTTCCAAATCAAACGTGATGTTTTTTCAATCATATCAAACATTTTCAAACATATCAGCTTTATAATATTAGTATAGATTAAGTAATGAGAAAGAGATGCCGTACCTCTTTTGCAAGTATTTAAGCGCGTCACTTATATAATTTAGAGCTACATGCATGCCAAAGTACCTACAAAACTTTGAACCATCTGTTCAAGCTTGTAACAGGAAGCAAACAATTTCGTATGAAATATTTTCCTCTTAATAGGTGTTGCGACGAGAAAACTGCAATTTAAACGCTGCAAATAGTTTTACTTTATAATTTCACCTTAAGTGCTTTACTATTTATGATGTAACTACAGGGTTGGTAGTATAATATAACACCCACAGAGCAAGGAATGTAGCTCGCTCCCTATAGAGTATGTAGGTTAAAATCGCATACACGATCCGTTAGTTGCCATTCGTCTATAGTAATTAGTAAAGAATGACGCACCCTGACAGGCTTGGTTGTATGAAATGGCGAAGTTTTTCCGTTCCCGTTTCCCACATCATGTTCATGTGGGAAACGGGAACGGGAAAAATATTGCCTAAGTGTTATTCTGATGTGTAAGCTATATTATTGTAAGGTTTCATCAAAATCCATTCAGTTGATTTTGCGTGAAAGAGTAACAAACGTTCATATTCATAGGCTTGGTTGTATGAAATATATGGAGTAAGGCGGACATTTGGCGGGAAGAGTGACAAGTGCGGACGCTTGCTTTATATTATTTTCTAAAACTAGTGCATTTATCTTGTTTTATGTGCGGGAGTGGTGGTTTCTTGGACATAAAAGTTGTGTTAACGTGCTATAGTGAAAGACAATGATATATATGCAGTGAAATGCTATTTTCTCTCTTGCCGCGAAACGTCCACTGACAACCTTAGTATAAGAATCACCATTATACTGAGGGCAAGGACCAGGACGTAGCCTGAGGACACGACATCGACTGGACAGGACTAATTAGAAGATAAGATTGAAGAAATATGATTTAAAAAATAAGATTTGGCTAAAAGGTCTTAGAAACCAGGCCATTAAATAATTATTAAAAAAAAATGGAGTAAGGCGTAGAGCGCGAGTGGCATTAATTTTTTGGTCTGTGGTAACACCAGTGGTGTAGGAGTGGACTATATACATCGATGTTTAAAAAACACTCGATGCTTAGCATGGAAACATCGATGTTATCCTCTTATGACTGCCTCTGTGGCGCGGTGGGAGTGCATCCGACTGCTACGCAAGAGGTCGTGGGTTCGATTCCCACCCAGGATAAAACTTTATGTGATGAGCACGATGGTTTATTATGTGTCTGGGTGTTATTTATCTATTATATGTATGTATTCAGAAATATATGAGTATGTTTATCAGCTATCTGGTTACCATAGTACAAGCTCTGCTTAGTTTGGAATCAGATGGCGTTGTGTGAGTTGTCCCAACGATATTTATTTATTTATTTATTTATCCGGATTTTTTTTTTATTTTATCAGCATAGAGTAAACATCGATGTTTTTTGTTCGATGCATCGAAGAGGCCAATCATTTAAAAAAGTTTCTAATAATATAAAATTTTCATCAATACCTAATCATAACCTTTCCATTTATTGTTTGTGCAAGGTTTCCGTATATTATTTTCCAAAACTAGTGCATAAATCATGGTTTTGTGTTTAATAATGGTGAATAATTATACATTAAGAGTTCGAAAATGTGCATACGTGAAGGAAAGTGACATTTTACTGGACTTGACGTTGATAAAGAACTGAACATGACGAATTCATACTAAGAAAAATTTAATACTAACGACAAGGCTATTTGGACTAAGTGACAGGGCTGTATAAGCGAGATTTTCACATATGACTGCTAGGAGCACCTGATGTTTAATTTTGATTTGGCATAGCTGGGAGCTGACCTTTCAATCCAAATCTGTAAAAAGCCTGCATCTTTTTTGCCTTTGTACGTTAGTCAGCAGATGCATCGTTAGCAGGTAAGATCGCAGGGTTTTTGGTGGGCCGAACACAAGTTGTTTGTCCAAGTACAAAAGTTAGACGTTTTATTACAAAAAAACTGTTGGAAAAAAACGTCCAATTGCCAAAGTGTATTTTTGATACATCGTAAAAATATCGATGCTACTGTTCGATATAATTACATCGAAAAACATATCGATAGTTTTTGATTTTCAATGTCCATCTCAAGATATTTATTATTGTAATAAAACAATATAGGTTTTTTTTCATACAAACTGAACTTTCAAAAAAACTGTTGAACCGAATTTATCCTTGACACAAAAGATTAAGAATAACTGTGCTGTAAGCTCCTCGCCTTCTCCCGCACCTCTAATTAAACATAATGCCCCTCATAATCGCAAAAAACTCATATAAAGCAAAATCTGTGACGGGGATCTCAAAGGTGCTGCTCGCCTTTTGTTCTCAAACGACCAGATACTCCTGACACCCTTCAGGCCTTACGGTCAAAACATCCTCCAGCTCCAGTAAACCCATATTTTCTCGACCTACCAACAGCAGGGCAAGCATGCCTTCAAATTCAAAACAAAGATGTAAAGGATGCCATTTTATCTTTTAAACCAGGTTCGGCTGCAGGTTTGCATGGAATCTCACCCCAACATTTGAAAGACTTAACATCGCATTCTGTGGGTGATGCAGGCGAGCAACTTAAATTCAATCACTAAATTAATCAACTTTATGTATTCCGATAATGTCAATCCAGAAATTGTTCCCATCCTTTTCGGCGCGAACCTCATTGCCCTCACCAAAAAGGACGGTGGGGTTAGACCAATTGCTGTTGGCTCAACACTACGACGTCTGGCCTCTAAAATTGCTGTTCGACATATTTTACTAAAATTAAATTCGGAATTTCAACCCGTACAGTTAGACTTCGGTGTAAAAGGAGGGTGTGAGGTAGCCGTCCATGCCCTATGCTCTTTCCTAATTTACGGACAGCCTGACGTGTTGCTCAAAATTGATGTCAAAATGCATTCAATTTGGTAAATAGGGATACCCTGCTGACGGAAATAAAACAACATATACCGGAAATTTACAATTATCTTCTTCTCAGTTACGCTGACCCAACAAAATTGTTATATCGATCTAATGAACTGTCCTCGGAAGTAGGCTGTCAACAGGGTGATCCCCTTGGGCCTGCAATTTTTAGTTTGGCTATAAATCCGATAATCAAAAATTTAAATTCTAAATTCTACGTTTGGTATTTGGACGACGGAACCCTAGGAGGAGATGTGGATACTGTTTTTTCGGACCTATTTTTAATCAAAAAAAATTAATTTTAGCATATGCGAACTTTTTATAAATAACTGCGACTTAAATTTCAATGACGTTAAACAAAAATTCAATATTTTGGCTCCAAATATTAAAATAGTTAACAGTAAATCCCTTTACCTTTTAGGCTCTCCAATCTTTAATGAATCTATTTCTGAATATATTAATAATTCAATAACTAAATTTCAAAATTCTGCTGAACGTCTTCTTGAAGTTAGTCCACATTATGCACTTTGCATCTTAAAATTCTGTCTTTTCGTTCAAAAATTTACTGATGTGCTCCGTTGCTGCTCCTTTTGGAATCACCCAGATCTTTTGACACAAGTAGACGACTTATTCAAAATTAGCTTAGAATCAATTCTTAATATGCAGCTAAACGAGCATTCTTGGACCCAAGCATCCCTACCAATCCGTTATGGTGGTTTAGGGATTCGAAAAATTTCCAGTGTCGCTTTACCAGCCTTTCTATCTTCTGTCTATAGTTCAGGAAATCTCATAAGTAAAATTTTAAGGGAATCCCCTTCAAACTTTGAGATTGCTGGCTTGGAAGAAGCTAGAAACGCTTTCTTAATTGCTTGCCCAGGTAAAAATTTTCCAGTTTCTACAAATTCACAGAGGAGCTGGGACGACATAAACTGCAAATTGACTTATGACAATCTTTTAAGCTGTAGTACAGGTTCGGCACGTGCTAGGCTTTTGGCCGTGGGTGCGCATGAGGCCGGCTACTGGCTTCACGCGTACCCTTCGTCAAATACAGGAACTTTTCTTGAGCCTGACACGCTCCGAATCGCAACCTGTCTACGGCTTGGGGTTCCGGTCTGTTCTCCTCATAAATGTCCCTGTGGCAGTGATGTTGACAAGTTAGGACATCACGGACTGTCATGCCAAAAAAGTGCGGGCCGCTTCTCGAGACATGCCGCACTTAACGATATCTTACGCCGGTCCCTTGCCACCGTCAACGTGCCGTCTACTTGAGCCAACTGGTATTGCAAGAGACGATGGCAAGAGACCGGACGGTGTGAGTTTGATTCCATGGAAGATGGGCCGGGTGCTGGTATGGGATGCAACCTGTTCAGACACGCTGGCCCCTTCCCATCTACATGGAACCAACAACAGAGCTGGTGCGGCTTGTGAAGCGGCTGAAAAAGCTAAAGCATTCAAATACAGGGGTCTTGGCTCCGAATATGATTTTGTCCCATTCGGTGTCGAGACTCTTGGTCCGTGGGGTCCTAACGCTATAAGGCTTTTTAAGGAAATTGCGAAAAGGTTAGTCGACATCACAGGAGACCGAAGAGCTGGCAGCTACCTCGGACAAAGAATTAGTCTAGCTATTCAAAGGGGGAACGCTGCCAGTATCTTCGGAACCTTGCCTAAAGGGACCTTTTTTAATAATATATTTTAGTTATGTATCATATTTTTAAGGTTATATTTAATATTAACATTAAGTTAATTTATATAGGTTCTTGTAATTATAAATGATTGCTGAATTATATATTATTTTTTAATTTATATTATATAATTACTTTAATTAATTATAATAATTTTTAATTTAAAGTTTTTTATAATTATATATTATTATTATTGTAATTAAGGTAATACTATACTGTGGTATAAACTAATGATAAAATTGTATTCATTTTGTAAAAGCATGATAAAATAATGCTTTTACAAAACTAATGAATGAAATTACCGTGTGAAATATAAGTAATATACAATTATTAACAAACGCAACTTATATTTTACGAACTTCTTGTGTCATTATTGTTCGATATTCTACGAACGCGTTTCATCATATATATCATATCTCATAAAAAGGGCATGTAGTTCTCAGAAATTGGTGAACCGAAAAAATACCCAATCCGAATTGAAATGTCAGGGCCATAATGTAGAGATTCCTTTATATAGTCGTAGAGAATGATATTATACCGATTTAACATCTGAGATTGGAGTACAATGAAACGTGACTTGTATCACTTAGTAAACAATATAAAGACATTTAATCAAATGTTGTTTAACCTACAATTAACATTACAATTTACAGTTAAATAACTTCCTGTATTATTTATCAACGATTATGTGTCTTCTACTATCTCATTTATTTCCTATTGGAAGTTTTTTTTTAATCCTGGGAAATCTTTTATAGATACCACCCTGTGTTTGGGGCAAAGTGGTTATGTGGGAGTCCCCAAAATTGGTATTCCCACTAAAACCCTGGAGTGTTCCTTCTTATCGCTGGTGTTGGGTCACAGGAAAGGCAGGGGTTCAACTTCTGCGACCAAGGGTTCAAGCGTTGCCCTCGATAGACTCGACTCTGGGGGATTATAAAGATCCCCGAAACTCAACTGACTGCGGTCCCGGAACACGAGCGGCGCACCTTAGTCAGTCGTACGGCTGGCATTCTCTCTTTACCGTCATGATTGCCTCGGCAAAGGAGGCGACGGCGAACCAATTTTCTTCGCTGTCCACCATAGCAGCAACTACTGCAGACAGCGAAACGACTGGACCGATTTGGGTCTCCAGTGAGGCGCATTCGCCTCTCCACGCTGTGCAAGTGACGAACGCATGCAGCGCTGTGTCCATGACGCCATCCTCGCAGTGGCGGCAGTTCGCATCTGGCTCAATGCCTACCACCTCACTTAGGTATTTCCCAAAGCATCCGTGCCCTGTGAGCAGCTGTGTGAGGTGGTATGTTGAGGCACCATGCCGCCTTTATACCCAAGATCTCAAAATGGGCTGGATAGCCGAAACGAGCTCTTTACTTACCGGTGGGCTCTCTAGCCTGGTGCGCCATTTATGGAAGAGTTCATCGCGCGCCTGTTCACGCCGGCTATCGATTTCTTCCGAAGATGGTTGGTATTCGCGTAGGCGCACCAGGGCACTCCGCCGATAGATTTCCGCCAAGACTCCAGCCTCGAGGTCCCATGGCAGACTGCCAGCAATGAGACACGCCGCCTCATATGATACGGTGCGATACGCTCGAGCTATTCTCAGCGCTATGGCTCGCTGCGGACGTCGCAGCAGGACTCTATTTGAAGCATTGAGAGAGTCCGCCCATATTGGCGCTCCATATAGCGCTTTAGAGCGCAGCACACCGCCATACAGGCGGCGGCAAAATCTGCCCGGTCCCATTGCATCTTGTTGGGGAGAAGTCTAGCTAGCATTCCGCCAAAGGCCAAGAGTTTTGGAATCAGTTGCTGGAAGTGCTAAGCAAACGTCCACCGACTGTCGAGGAGGAGTCCTAGGTAGACCCGACAGTCGTAGACCCGACAGTGATGGACGTACCACCCACAATGATTTGGGTGTCATGAGGTGGTGGCCTTCTGGGCCCGTAGAAGAACAGAGCCTCGGACTTCTCGAGCGCCACTGCCGAGTGCTCTAATACGTCGCACTACCTGCGCCACGCCAGCGGTTGCTAGAACCACTGCGTCCCGATATTCAGGGCCCTGCGCGGTAACCCTTTCCGCGACGGAAGCCAAATTGACCGTTGTTTAGGTCAGGCCCTACCGTTTCCAAGTGCTTGACGAGGCGTGCAGCAACCACCCGTTCGAACAGTTTACACATCTCGTCAAGCAGCACGATAGGACGGTAGGATGACGGTGAATCGGCTGGCCGTCCGTTCTTCTTAAGAAGAACGAGCTTGCCAATTTCCTATTGGAAGTATTGCAGCTTATATCTACCTATATCTACATATTTTTAGAACGCCATTTACCCCAAACATAACCTAAATATTTCTTAATATTTTTTATTTATTTATCAATCACGCTTTATCCACGAAGTGGTGGCAGAGGTATATTATACGCCCACTTATCACCGTGTGTATTGTCCTACTTAATTGATGGTGAGTTTAAATAGACATACGCTGGTTATGGCTTCCTAGTGTTGAAATTTTCGGCTTAACATGCCTTCCGAAGCACGGAATTGCTTGCAAATGTAAATGCCACAAAGTGGTCACCCATCCGTGACCAGCTATAGCGAAAGTTCCTTAACGCAGCTATCGTTTACAGAACACTGAGTCCGCGGAGTCACGAGCGCTTCTTTTCTTTTTTTTAATACATACATACATACATATGATATATAGCACTTATTTACATAGATTTAGAAGACTAATTAAAATAGGTTCTTTAATGTTCCAGTATCATTAATATAAAGGTAGTTTTAATTAGTCAATTGACTAATTATGTGTCAGACAAGAGCAATATTGATAAACTTGAATTAGGACAGAGTCATTAGCACCTGTTTATCATAAAAATTAACTTATCATATTTTTACACAAATGATGGCTCTGTTGAAAAAAATACCTGTTATCGCTTGCAACACTGTGAAATATATTCGTGGTTGAAATTTATGCTAAAACGGATGGCTAAAAATAATGCTGCGAAAGGGCTTGATTGTATGGAGCAATCTTCATGGTTTAAAATTATTTTTATTGCTTTTATTACATGTTTTTTCGACCATAATTACCCTTTTATGGCATTATGTATAAAGCATATTACCCCATCTTCCAAAAGGTTCCACAGATTTATAGCACAAGATCATTTTGGAATATATCCCTTTGCAGGATACTTACGACACCCCATATACTAGTGAGATATTAATTAGTATGATATAAATGAAAATTAGATATTTTTACTACCAGACAAGTTTACTGCCCACCACGTCGAATGTGGTCACTGTAGCCTAAAGATATGATAAAATAGGAATCAAAGAAAAAAAAAGAATAGGTTGACGTTCAGGATGCGTCAAATCTTAAGTAAATGCATAAAGTGTAAATGATAGATTAGCCGTTCCGGTTTGATAAAGAAAAAAACATCGGTACTATAAATCATAATAACAAACAATAGACTTTTGTATACAATTTAATTGAAAATAATAAATTAATGATTTGTGCCTCAATTGACAAAATTGTTACACGTTACCACATTTATAAAGTTAATAACAGTAAAATGTTTTTTTAATCATAATGTTAGTTATGTAAACCTTATTCTATTTTCTCCATTTTTATTTACTCTTTTTGTTGTCAAGTCTGTACGGGTAGAATTTTGTCATTGATTTTAAATTAACATCCCAATGAGCTAGATAGGTACTTGAAGTTTGAACCATAGCTCAAATGTGAACGGACAATGTATGAAAATGTGAAAAAAGAAGAAGCACTTTGTAACTTTATGCTTGTTAAATGATCAATCCAGATAAGTTGTCGTTTAAATACTAATAGTATTGTGATTTGGCATTAAGAAGGTATTTAAATAAAGTCACAGACAGCTATTTCAAGCAAAAGTTCTAATAGACATACCGTATATTGATATTCCAAAAAAATATGTAATTGATAAATATCAGATTTAATATAAAATTTCAACAAATACTATCTATACTATCACCGTCAGCAATCCTCTTCTTGTCTCAACATCAGATTTTTATCACACACATACATCCATAACTTCTGTATCAATGTTGATAGCTTTATCCACGTTCATCTAGTTTGATCTCTAAGATGCAGTCGTGACGAAAATAGCCTTGAAGCTCTCAAATAGGCTAGATGGATTAGAATACAATAGACTAATGCACCTTACAAGTAATTAATATCCTTATGTATTATCTAAACATATGTCTACGCTAAAACCTGTCGTACAGAATCTCTGGCAATGGAATGTGGCATGGTTAAATATGATCTTATTGATCTTAGAACATGTAGGTACTTATTAGTAGAAACATTAATCAATTTTTATTGTAATTATATTATGGCCTGGTTACTAAGACCTTTTAGCAAAATTTTAATTCATTTATCTTCATTCTTCTTTCTTATTATCTAAATGTCCCCGTCCTATACGTCTTAGGTCTTAAGTCAAGGTCAGTCTCACCCCAGTATAGTAGTGTTGTTATACTGAAGTGTTCAGTGGATTTAACGCGGCGAGAAAGAAAATCTCATTTCACTGCAAATATATCAATGTCTTTCACTATAGCACGTTCCCAACTTTTATGTCCAAGAAACCATCACTCACACACATAAAACATTATCTTTAGAAAATAATATATAGCAAGCGTCTGCTCTTGTCATATTTCCCGCGTAGTATCAAAACAATGATCTATATCTTAAAAAAAGTTGCTTTTTTGATTGACTGCATGGATCATTGAAAGCAGTGATAAGATATTTAAAAAGAAACTATCATATTTCAACATTTATTTATGAAGACTCATCATGCTACGATCTTTTTTTGACAGAGCAGTGAGCAGTATGTAATTGAAATTATCTACCTGACAAAAGCAATAGTGCGTATCCGGTATTTCGAAATGGAAGTCTTAATATCTTGGACAGGCTGAGGTTAGAGAGTGTCAGGAAGGTTTGTATCATGGTGCACTTGTCAGAGATTAGAGATATCTCAGCAATGACAAGAGCTCAATAAACAAAAAAATCAAAATCTCAATTATTACTTTAAAACATAAAATTTGCTTAAAATCTTCTTTTTTTTTTGCCGTACCGTACAGTGCTATGTGGCGTGGCAACTGCTGAGCAACACTGCCAAAAAAGCTCAGTAGGAATCCTTTTTAAAAAGTATAATTTGTTTTTTACAGTATTTTTCCTTCTATTTTTATGTTACGATATTATCATCTTTCTAGTTCTATTTTTATGTGTTGGCTTGTGTGAATAAATATTGAGATTGATTAGTATATTTTCCAGATACGGTAATATTTATTGACCCCGTACTCAAGTACTCTGATGACTTACTTGGTCAGTTATTCCGTGAAACTAATGCTATCTAATGAATATTTATAATACCTGCTGATGGATCATAATATTTATTCAACGTCTAACCTTTTCCTTACGTTACTACTTCTATGAGTCAGTGTAAAGGAAAAATCAATGCGTCTCATCTGCACTTGACTTCATTGAGAATTGTGGCAATTGAGATTTTTGCGAAAAGAGTGAACTGAGAAATGGTATGAAATAAATTTCACCCTTCAAAACGTTAACGATGGATTTCCGCCATGTAACGCCCGATTCAATTAGTTATCTTAGTAGTTGAATCTATCTTAGTAGTCGAATAAAACCATAAGCGCTGTTTTAAGCTATCAAAATGTTAGTAGACTATCAAAAATGCAACTGACTTGCGGCCACTGGCGCGGTACGTGTTAGTAGAATTCTATCGGCCGACCGATAGAAATCTATTGGAGTACGATTGTAATAGTAGACTACGAAAAACTGTCAAAATTGTACCGTTGCTTTTCTATTCAGCAATGATTTCGACACGTTTGAAATAGCAGACTCGGCCCCCGCGTTGCCCAGCTGTAAACAACTGGGATAGTATGACATCCGTGAGAATTATTACACTTAAATAAATGGGGTGTTTAAATGTCTTAAGCTGTCTTTACTACAACTAAATTTAAATATAAATACTAACACCATTACTGACATATAAATAAATGCTTTTCATACAGCAATCAGAATAATATAATACCTCCAATTATCATATCACCAAACATGTATTTCAAAAAATCGCCTAAAGTTGATGTAATCTATTATGTGCCGGTACAACCGTAAACTCGTGATCAATCTTTTCGGGTGCCGGATGATATATTCAGTGCGTTCATAAAGATCACGTTTCAATTGCCCAACCACGCCTTATATTAAAAAAAAGATATAACCATCGAGCATAAACAACCTGTTGAAACTCATTATGCTCTAAATAGCACTTATGTATAATTTAAGATCGGATTGGTTCAAATAGCCTTTTTCAACCACTTTCACTTATTTATTTAGTATTTGTGTACAAATATATAATTAAACTTGCTGTGTGCTAAAAAATTCAAAAAACTAATAAACATTCTTACATTTTTATAAACACAACAACAGAAAACATCTACACTTCAAAACAAAGATTTACAGATCATAAAAATATTTGATCAGCAATGGCAGTCGCGTATGCTACCACTACGCCACCAAGGCAATGAAAACAAAGATTAAAATCGGTCGGAAAAGAAGATGACAATTGTACAGCTTATTGCTTAATGGAAAGACTGTGAAAAGAGCGATGAAAAGAGAACTTTAAAAATACATAAGAAATTGTATAAATAAAAGATGGATGGAAGTGTATGGATTTTATCTCGCTAATAAATCGCTTTCTTGTATGTCTGTCCAGTGTCCGGGTGGAATATTGTAGTTTATACCAAACTATTTTTTCTGATGAATAAGGTACTGAAATCTGAACCAAAGCTCTAGAGTAAAGTTCTAGTTAGATGAGCTAAATACTTTAAATTTGAACCAAAGACTAACTACTAATGATTCTTTGAACCGTAGACTTTGGAGTAAATGGAGGAAACAGGCCAAACATTTTAAGGTGTTAGTTTTGAGCGCGCTTGCCAACCAATACAGGACCATTGCCCCCCAGATCGAAAAACCCCCTCGCGAAAAGTTTTTGGCTATATCAAGGATTGTCCATGCTAAGTTGCATGCAAATCCGATGAAAAATGCGACCTGTAGACTGAATGGACGGACGAACGGTCGGACATCGATAGCATTTTTCCGTACCAGTGGACTTAAAACGGAGACTTTCGTCGGCGAGCTTAGCTCGCCTCCTCAGTCAATTATAATACCCACATTACATTACAGGTATACATACTAGGTACACAATATATTACTGCATCATTGCTGTTACCTACTTTCTAAGGCTTGGTTGTATTATTACAAACAAAATTTAATTACTGGATATTATTAAGTTCCTACCATTACCTTCAGTTTCATTAGGAATTTCGATAAACACACGACAATTTTATTCCACAACTGTTAGTCATCTATCAAATATAATACTCGTACAGATACGGCAAAGTCTAAAACAGTAACGTGTCACTTATTCGTTAAGACAACAACAAACAATATTGAGAATAATATTTTTCCCACAATCATCTCACGCAATTGATTTTATGAAATAAAATATGCGAAACATTCGCCACTCACCGACACTACATTTTTTTTCATAGCCACGAGAATTTGACGAAGGCCCTAAGTATGCGTGATGATTGGCGTGACAAGATTACATCACAAGCGGATGACCATAGCTGTCGATAAGCCTGCGTGCTGCTTTAATCTTTGAAGGTTGGTAGCATTAGGGTAACTACCCATGAAGGCGATCACAGAGGCTGGTAGAAGTCACAAGCGAATGCAAAGCCTTGGGTGACTAATGAGCAGTTGTAGCATGTGTGGAATGTCGCAGTTGCACGACATGGTAAACTATGACGCAACAGGCGGATTCAGGAATTTAATAATGCTGTTTTGGCACTGACCTCCATACATACAAGTACGCTGGACTGACGATACCCTCTAGAATGACAGCTTTTTATTGTGCCTATTCGAAGCGCCCCCAATGCGTGGGAAAAGAACTAAATCTGACGTAACCTGCAAATGGCCGCTGTATCGTTTTGATTGTCTGCGTGTTGATAGTGTTTTTTAAGATGTATCGATATATCGATAGATAATTCTAAATTCTAATAGGCACAATAAAGAGCTGTTTGTAATTTTTTTTTATTGTTATAGTTTTCATTTTCTTAATTAAATTGGGTTTTAATTATTAATTCATAATTCCCGCCCCGCTGCCACGCTGCTGTTTTCGAGGGCCGGTCTTTATTTGATTTTACGCATAATATTCTGCCACTCACGCGCTACCGTTGCCTCTACGCTCGATGTGTTGACGTCGGTGCGAATGGGTCCTTATTGCGTGGGTACATTTTTATCTTTGTATTTTATCTCGCTGTCCCATCTCTATTATTAGTTTCTTTCCCACCCACTACCGCTGTCAGCGCCAAATGGCGAAAATCAAATCGCCTCACTATGACCAGGCCTATCATAAGTCCAATCTATGGAGGTTAGTGTGTTTTGGGTAGATTTATTAGATAAAGGTACTTACTAAGTACAGACAAAGTGTGATTGTGGTGTAATTATTTGTTATTTTCTTTCTTTGCAGTCTTGCTGGTCATACTCTGTAGGTACATCATTGTCCTTAATATTCGAAATTTCAAATGTCAAAAATGGAACGCAAGTCTGTGTTCTCTCAATGTTTACATATAAAGTTACTAGTGCATATGTTTAAACAAAATAATAGGTGGTTATTTTACAAATTGTGCAAACTTACCGTGAAAACAATTTTGTCCTTTTCCATTTCTGTATAGTGGCGTTTGTAGTTAACGGCAGTTCTGTAACAAACAAAAAGTTTTATTTTCCGCTTCCAACGATGGTAAAAGGAAACCAAGACATAGTAACCCTAGCAGTCAAGTAAAGTATTATGTTATGCTCTGAGGAATTGTTTTATATGATGCCCACAGCTACTCTGTCATCGCACCGCTCGCCATAGACAGGGTGTTCAGCCTTACACTTTGCATCCGGAGCGCTCGCATACGGTTAGGCCCTAGGACCGATAGGCAACTTTTCGTTTTAGTAAAAAGAGGCAGCCAAATTCTACCACAGTTGACAGAACTATCCGTTATCACTCAACATGGCCAGACGTATTCTCAGCACTGAAGGTCACCCCAAACGACAATATACTCTGCGTACGTACCTCGAAGCTTTGAGAGCCGTCCAAGGAACGGGTCTCGAAGTACTACTACGAGTAAATTTAGTTTTATTTCAATATTAAAGTAGCGTAATATCGATTTCAAAGAAATAAGTAGCTTCTAATGGCGATTTTGCAATTGGAACATCTAATTTAAGTACCTAGTTGCAAGGATAGTGCGTAACTGTTGGATGATGAAAGTTAAGACAGACCTGTGCATTGGAAAACACAGTTTGGTAAGTTACGGTGATGTTGCAAGGTCATGGAGAATTCTGACGGGAAAATTATGAATTGTCTCTAACTTTTGGCCATTGAAAGAATGCATAACATACATTTTTACTAGCGTTTTCTCAACGCTATTGCTGATCACTATTCTCTCACAAGTTATTAAGTTACTCAAGTTTTAAGGCATGATGGGTCTTTTTGATGGATCCCACATCATACGCGGCAGTTCGTAATATTGCGAATAAAACACAAGAGTCCACGAGGTTCAAGCCTGCCTCATCTGCAAGTGATGCACCTGCTGAGCTCGGAAAGTAAAACTCGGAACAAAACCGTGGATCAACCCGTCAGCAAGCGTGGTACAGAAAGGTAAATCACTTACCCTAAATTTCATTTGTACGAATTTTATTTGCCTTTTTTAATAATTGTATTAGTTAGTGGGACGTTTTATAGGACACTTATTTTTATACACTTTGCCATCTATCCCAAACTAAGCTAATATAAGCTTGTTTTATAGGATCTATAGACAAACATGTTTATATATTACTAAACAGATATTATATCCCCAGGTGAGGCCGCGGTGGTAGCCAAAGTCTGCCGGGAGCTCAGGGTCATCTTTCCGAGGAGTTACCCGGGGCGTCCGGCAATAGACAGTTAGTCGGGGACTGTGTGGTTTTAGCCGGTTCGAGTCCGGCATGACATCCGAGGGGATTTCCACACGTTAAAAAAAAACAGATATTATATATTGAAAACTCCGAAACATACACATTTGTGGATCATAATACAAATATTTGTTGCGACCCGGGATTCGGTAGGCTGATTGAAAGAAATTTCACTGTATCATATACTACTTAAGGTGATCTTATCCTTATCATATTTAGGTTGTGAAAGTATAACAAGCGACTTAGAAATCATAGATAAATACTTATACCTATTTTGCTAGACACGGTGCATTACGCATTATTTTTTACGTAATATACAATTTTGGTGTATGATATACCTATACACGTATACACGTTCGTAATTCACTCTGTTTTTTGAGTATACTTTAAATAGGATAATAGCATCCCATTATTCAGATTTGAGTGTATCTTTTGTTAAACTATGGAATAACATCGCAATAAATTATACTAATAACGGAAAGTTTGTAAGTATGGATATTTGTTACTCTTTCACGTCCTGTGGGAAACGGGAAAACATCACCACGCGTGCGAAGCTGCGGGCGACAACTAGTACGAATATGGGTAAATTTCAACATGTCCATTAAAATTTTCACTCCGTGGTTTTTTTTTCTGTTTGTTTTGTTTTTAAATTATAATGCGCGTTTTTGAAAGTTTTTGATAATGTATGTATTCTTGCGAAAAATATAAAAAACAAACGAGATATACAAGATTGAAAATTTCGTGCCACGGCGATGAACTTGTGCTCACTGCTCTGAAAGAACTGTGCCACGGGAATGAACGTATCTATCCACGGAAAATATTAAATATTAAAGAGCTGCGAGCTACTAGTATTACTACAACAACATCCCGCAGCGTTCGTGACTATTGCCTCGTAAGTGCCCCGGTATAGAAGCTTGAGAGCCCCATACCGAAGCCCCGAAGGATGCGGTGGAGACGCGCGCCATCCTACCAAAAGCTCTAACTGCCCGCTCCTCCATGGACGAGGCATGCTCCCCGAAACTCCGACCTGAATCGACTACCACACCAAGGACTTTGGTCGACTGCATGCTATTGACTGAGATCCCATTGATTCTTATAGTCTTATACTGCCCTTCAGAATCATGGAAAATTACTTTGAAGGGGAGAATCCGAGACGATTCCTCTCGCCCCATTCTTTATTAGTTGACAAAGTAAAAGAGGCAGAAGCCTCCACTCCTGCCGCGACTTGGACTCAATGAGGACCGTAACATCATCGGCGTACGCGACCATGCTAACTTGTCACACCTGGGTATAGCAACCGAAACAGGTCGTCCATCAGTAAATGCACGATTTTGCCGCAGGGATCGGTATTGGACGGCCCCAATACCGATCCCTGCGGACATTCCACTGTCGACGTCTTCCAGACTACGTTGTTTCCCCCAGCAAAAACACCCACTCGTCGGCCAGTGAAGTACGATACTAGCAATTTATAGATATTAGGGGGACACCCTCTATTTATATATTTTAACTGTATCATCGGCCACCACGTGTTGTCGAAGGCTCCCGAGATGTCAAAGAAAACCGCCTGCACGTACTTGGCCTGGCTGGTGCCCACGATGTCCTGAAGGGACCTGAGTGCTGTAACCGTATAACGACCCGAGGTGAACCCCGCACACCGCACGCGATACCCGTAGCACAGTTTAAGATGACCCGCTTCAAGATTTTGCCCAGATCGGAGAGTAGCGTGATGGGGCGATATGCTTTAGGATCGGATAGTGGCTTGCCGTTACCCTTAGGGAGAACAACGAGGCATCCGTCCTTCCACGCGTTCGAAAAAATGCCTTCCTCAACGCAGATTCGCGCGAAAACGCATGCACAAATCGCACGCTTAGTATTAAGTGACTGAATTCAAAATCAGACGAAAATGAGTTGAATAGACTGTAATACTCAACACAACGTCATCTGTGACATACCTTGATAAAATCTTAAAAAAGTTAGTGTTATACTACTCCTACAAGTTTTCGGTCTCTTTCACACTTATGAGTTTCAAGACGTCATTTTGACATTATACTGACACATTCATTATTCTTCCAGCCAGTTCAAAGTAAACATCTGTTGATTTGTTTTAAAAGTGACCCATTAATGACCCATTATCAGTGAAAAGAAAGGTAAGTTTTATCGATAATTGTTGTGGTTAATTGACCCAATACGTAATGAGTCTATTTAATATTAATTTTGTGATGATACATTATGTTTTAGAACTTTTTAAAACTAAAAGATTTGGATAATTTTAAAACACATTAATGATTAAGTCTATTCTTAAATAAATCCCTAGTAAATTTATTTGTACGTCTTGTACGATTTAGTTTTAAGGCAGTTTATTACTAATAATAATAACTTATTTTTAGTAAAATTAAGTATTGGGTCTGTGCTTTCCTAAAAAACTATCAATCATTTTGCTCAGAAATTTTTACGTGATTTCAGTTCAAGATTGAGTCACTTCAAAATTAAGTAAAGAATGAAAAAGAAGTTTCACTTGTAGACTTTAATCATTTTTTATTAAAATGAATCTTCGCATTCAAGAAAATAACAGACACGTTCCGACTGCTCATAAAGGTGTACATGGAACCATTCATTTCATTTCCTGCCAAAACTCTTCTCTCAATATCATAGTCACTAGTAGACTAGTTTTTCTAAGGAAAAGACCGATACATGCATCCTTTTCCTTTCATAAATCCTGCTTGAACATCCCACATTGTTCCTTCAGTTTCATTCATCACTCTTTACGTCAAAACTTTTTCCATACAATTTGCACGATGCTAAGCCTTATATAGTTTAAAGCCACTCGTAATAATTTAGAGACTAATAATTTAAAAAGCGATAATGGTGGTAGAGGAGTCATTTCTAAGAATTGATACCTGAGACTAGCTATAATTATGCTACTACAAATACCTATAATATATGTAAGTTTATTATTATATATTATTTATCCATCACGCCTTATTCCCGAAGGGGTGGCAGAGGCATATTATATAAGTTAGTTTGGTATAAAAACGTTCTATTAAATTAAGTGTTTATATGAAAATAACAAATAAAATATCGTAATATAAATATCGTTGGGACCACTCACATAACGCCATCTGATTCTAAACTAAGCAGGCAGAGCTTTTCACCGTATGCACTTTTGTCCGTATGCACTTTTGTCCCACGTAATAGGTGGTGAGCCCATTGCTATGTAGAAATGGACAGGCGCAGGTTGCGGAGACCAGCTGTCGAAAATTTTCAAGCCGCCCATTAGGCCTTTAACTGGGCTTAACGCCTGCGAGGACCGAGGACCAGCCATAGTAAAAGTCGATTGACATTCAGTTTTTAATTGTTTTAGTTGTCGATTTTTTTTATTAAACAAACATATTTTAATTGCCGAAGCACAATAGTATTAATTTTATCTTAATACCAACTGGTTCCTGAATATTGATCTCTTTTTTCCATTATAAATAGTAACTATTAAAATATGTTATCATTTTTAGTAATAATCAGACTTAAACCTTAAATATCCAGCCAAATAGTATAATAATTTAATTTTAAACTAACTTAACACTAATTAAGTCTTTATAGTTTTTAGCAGACAATTGCTGTTTAGTATTAAAGAGGCCTAAAATCGCAAACATAATTTTGACAGCCTATAATAAATAAAATAAATAGTATTCAATTCAAATTTAAGTGTCAATGAAATATGTGGTTAATATACTTTAAAAAAAATGACTGCGCTACTAACATCTGGCTAATATTTATGTCCAAATAAACAACTGAAGCCCTAATTGCAAAACTTTTGTTGCGTTTTCCCAAAAAACATGTTTTTTTAATTCGGTCACTATAACACTAAGCGTGCGAAATGTACGTCCTTCTGCGTCAAGCACTTAGGCACTCACACTATTGTGCAACGTTTAGCGCACAAGAGGGGGACTACAAGTCTTTAGATTAAACAATATTCTTAAACATGTATAGGACACGGCGATGAAGGGTGGTTCTGGGACAAATTGTTTTTTATTAACCATTCGTTGTATTCTTTAAATATTTGAATCAATATAATCCGTAACAATGCTTTAACTATTCACGTATCAAAAAAATTAAGTTTCAATATAAATAATCAAAATGTTTTTATCAATGAGGTGTAACATACATCAAGGTGGAGTGTGAACAAACACGGCAATGAAAGATTTCGGGGTTAATAGTTTTTTTTGAAGTATCTATTATCCTATTTTTAAAATATATATTGCTTCACATAGATAACTATTTCACGTAACTAGAAAAAAATATTAGAAAGTTATAACTAAGTTTTTTAGTACCGATTTCATCGATGCCACGCAATTTTTGGGCCCGGGAAATTCAGCCATATATAACTTCTAGAGGAAACAAAATAAGTAAAGCACCGTTCACTATCGTAGCGAAGGAATCAGACGACTTCTAAACCGAAACTAGTTTCACAACCTGAAGTGGTAGAAACTTCAAAATCGACGAAGCACTTAATCATGGTGTCCTGAATCGAATCCTAGTCTCTTTCCTACCGTTAGTCTCTATCTATTATGCTTCCTGAGAAATAGATGCGTACAGACGGACGGACAGACTGACTGAGGCGTTTTATAACGCTTTTCTAAGCTTTAGGGTTTAGAAGACTAATAGTACTCAAATGTGAACTTATTAAACACTGAAGAAGCTGTAGCGACCGCATAGAGCAACGTGCAGCAATACATTCCCAGAGATAATATGCAATAGAGTATAATCCCCGCAACCCAACAGTATTTTTGAAATTAAAATAGTACGAACATAATTAGATGTCACGGGTTCGATTCCCGGGTCGGAAAAATATTTGTGTGATCTACATATGTTGGGATTTCGGGATTTGGGTGTTTCTTACGTAAAATATATGCGTACGTATATGTATAAATATGTAATCAGTTGCCTAGATCCCATAACAAAAGCTTATATTAGCTTACTTTGGACTAGACCGCTGTATAAAAATCGATCGTACATACAACCGTTTATCCGTTGTTCACCCCCATTAAAGGCGAAATTTTGAAAATTTATTTCTTATTGGGTGCCTACGTTATAATGGAAGCTTACTCTAAAAAATCCTAAGTGTTATGCTGCGCGTTGATAAGTGAGGAGTCACCTCGTAATTTTAATTAACAATTTCAACCTTCCTCATGAATCGCTTTATAATTGGTGACTACAGTGCAAGGAATCAATGTCACTCGCGCGGTCTCTACTAGTGACGCCTACTCTAAATACTTCATACAACCAAGCGTGTCAGGCTGCGTCCCTCTGTACTTATACTATATATATACTACACTAATTACTACAAACGAATAACAGGCAACTGACAGGTCACGTATGTGATTTTCGCCTACAGTTTAACGTAATCTTGCTACGCGGTATTACTGTTACTTTCGTCTCTAATAGGCGCGAGCGAGCAACATTCCTTGTTGGTAACATATACATGAAAATTCCTTTTAGGAATTTCCAAGTCTATCGCGAACAGACAGATAAAGGCGGCGTTCGACTCTGTTTTATAATATGATGGATAATCCGTTTACACTTGTATTATATTTTCAGTAAATAAGTCATGTAGTGACTAAGATAGAAGAAAGTAATGGTTTTTGAAAGAGAGGCAAGTATGACGGATTGCTCAATTGTTGTGGAAGGAGAAAGAGTAGAACAAGTAAAAGAGTTTGTATATCTAGGTACAAAATTTGCGAGAGATGGAAAGTATGACTATGACATTGAGCGAAGAGTATTGGCAGGAAATAAAGTGAATGGAGCCATGTACGCCTTTATGAGCAGTCAGAACATTTCGAAGAAGGCACGATTGGCTGTACATAGAGGTGTGCTGGTCCCCACACTTATGTATGGCAGTGAAAGTTGGGTATGGCAGAAAACGCATAAAAGTAAAATAAATGCATTGGAAATGAGAAGTCTGCGAAGTATAGCTGGAGTGAAGTTGATGGACAAAGAAAGGAACTGCACGATAAGGGAACATTGCGGTATGACAGAAGATGTAGTGACTAAGATAGAAAAAGGGATGCTTAGATGGTTCGGACACGTGGAGAGGATGGATGAAAGTAGACTGACGAAGCAGATTTATGTGGCGAGAGTGAATGGGCAAACTGGTAGGGGTAGACCTCGGCGTACGTATTTCAATCAAATCGAAGACCTTTTGGAAAAAGGCCAGGTCAAGAGTACCCTTAACCGGCGAGCGTGTACGAAAACACTTATGAAAGTAGAAGAAGCGAAAGTGGTATGTCAGGATCGTAGCAAGTGGAAAACCATAGTCTCTGCCTACCCCGATGGGAAACAGGCGTGATAATATGTATGTATGTATATTTTCAGATACAACATTGTACATAACATTAAAGACAATCATCAAACACGTAGTATAATCGTGCCTTTATCCCCAAAGCGATGACAGACGCATGCTATACGTCCATATTTCACCGTCATTCATTTTTCCAAAATAATATAAATTAATAACACGGATGTTAGGGGTTCTACTATCTCCGGGGCCTAAGCGACCTCACCTGCTAGGCTGGGGGCCGAGTCTGCTATTTCAATCGTGTAGAAATCGCCGCTCAATAGAGAGTCACCGGTACAATATTGACAGTTATTCGTAGTCCACTATTACAATCGTACTCCAATAGACTTTTCTTTTGAATAGAAATTCTACTAACACGTACCGCGCCAGTGGCCTAGTCAGTTGTATTTTTGATAGTCTACTAATATTTTGACAGCTAAAAACAGCGATTCTGGTTCTATTCTACGGCTTGTCAATAGTAGCTCCTGCTTCTCAACGGACAAGGCCAACATCCCAACAAGAACTTACTAACTGGAAATTACGCCAAGACGAATAAGAGAGTATAAATTAATAACTATATACTTACTTAGCGTGGTGAAATTTTCCTATTCGATATTTCGTACGGAACCCTAAACTTTTTGAAAATCGAATAAAGCCTATATTACTCATTACTCACGAAGAATGTAGCTTTCTACTGGGGAAAGAATTTATAAAATCGGATCTGTAGTTTCTGAGCCTATTCATTTCAAACAAACTTTCAAAACTGACTAGAAGAATCCTGACATTATTTTAATTGAAACTTTCATAACCAGCTACTAAGTATCAGTGTTTTTTTATTAGTATTCATGCTACAACCTTTCTGCTCGTGACTTGTTCAAAAATGTTGCGTAGTTGATGAAGAGTATGTTAGTGTGTATACTAAGTATATAACGGCACAAAAAAATAAAAAAGTAATTGCAAAAACTATTGATGGACAATCTAACTAACTAACTATCTTCACGCTGTATCTCTGACGGGGTAGTCAGAGAAGACAGATCGCCAGGCTTCGCGATCCATGCATACTTCTTTCGCTTCTTGATGGACAATCTAACTCAAGAATTACAAAAAATCATACAAGACATTTAATTTTGCCTCCTTGGTAAAACGTCAACCGAGATTGAGCTCTGTAGCGCAATTCACAAATCCGCTACGGCGCAAATGTCATCGATATTCATAGAATTCGAATATTAATGACATTTGCGCCGTAGCGGATTTGGATCCGAGATCCCCGCTTCTATCTGATACTTTCTATCTGATACTTCTATTTTACATATCTGGCTAGATCATGATGACACTTAACTAATGTTCCATCTTATTAGGACTATATTTGACAAAGTGCGGTACCCTCTTTGTATGCTTATGCTTCAGCCTACCTAGCTTATGAAATAGGCTTCATTTTATGTTTATACGAACAAGCAAGTCAGGAAAAATAAAAATAACTGCAGCATCATTCATTATTGCGACAGAAGGGTATAGTCGATTACCATAAACGGAAAATGGTTTGTAGAAGTTGAGGCAGTATGAGAATGTTCAATCGTTCTTTTGTGTCTCAAATAACTAAAGCGCTTTAGAGAGCGTAATGTTCGTGATATAAGTGGTTTTTGATGGCCCTTAATCTTTTTAACAATAGACTGTAAACAAAAATATCTTCACTAATACCTTCACTTTTTTATATGTAACTTTGTTTGTTTGTAATACTTTCAAGTTTAATTCGGTGAACTAAATACTAAGCGCTCGTGGCCCAGTGGTCCTTGGATGGGTGACCACATTGTGGCATTTACATTTGCGAGCGTTTCCGTGCTTCGGAAGTCACGTTAAGCCGTTGGTCCCGGTTGCCAGTAAAATGGCAGTCGTTAAGCCCAATTGAGGGCCTTAATAAGCCGAAAATTTTCAACATCAGGTAGCCACAGCCTCCGCCTGACCTTTTTAACACGGCAATGGACTCACCACCTGTTATGTGGGATAAAATATAATAGTATACGGTGAAATGTGGGCGTATAGTTAACCTCTGCCTATCCCTTCGGGGATAAAGGCGTGGCAATATGTATGTCTTCAACTAAATACTACAGATAGCAAGAGTTTGGTAAATAAAACTTAAAGGAGGAATAAATGGTAATAAACACATTAACGGGAGCTACTTCCGAAAGGATGGAAAGTGGATCAATTTTAAAGCGGGTTTTTTTTAATATACGAATTCACAGGTCCGATTGATCTAAAATTTGGTATACTGCAAATACTATGTTTAGATTGATTAGAACGGTCTTAACGAGCAGTAGTGTCTCATGGTTCAGGGCTTTTTAATTGTTAATATTGTATCTCGTTCTATTTTCCCAGATAACATCCCGCAAAGCCTTAAGAATGATGTCATCTGTGAATGCCAGTACCAAGTGTCGATGAACACTTGAAAATAGTTTAAAAACCGTTTTTAAATCGGATTCCGTACACCAAGATAATTTGTCATACGAATACGTCTATCTTTCTGTCTGTCATGGAATAAATAATAGATCATTATCCTTTTTATAATGAATGCGTGAAGCAAACAAATTCAAATTGTCTAATATAATAAGGGACATGGGTTAAATGTGTGAGATGCAAAGGAAGTCGGGGAGCATAGATAGTTTTATATGAATACAGTTATCTCTACTAAATAGTGCGCGCTTCCCCGGTTACCTGTAACACATTTACCCTTTTCCAAAATCAATCCAAAACAAAATCAAGCAACCAAGAGGAAAGGTGTGACACATCAAAATCTAATTTACAGATGGTAAACTGACTGCGACTTATAATTTGATGTATTTATATACTGTAGGGGTTAAAAATGTGGGGTCTTCTGATATGGGGGAATATAAATGCAGGTCATCTTCTTGATAAATATAATAGTTATAATATTAATACATAAACACTATACAATTATATATGACCTAACCCATAGCGTGTGGGGAGACGGTACATTTCGCGTCCATTTTTTTTTTTAACTTAACTTAACTATCTTCACACTGTTTCCCTGACGGGGTAGTCAGAGAGGACAGATCGCCAGGCTTCGCGATCCATGCATACTTCTTTCGCTTCTTCAAGATTCATCAATCGCTTCATACACGCACGTCTGGGTATCCGAGTACCTACTTTTGACCTTTCCGTTTTTGAGCAATCTGCTCACATGGTCTTCATATGTAAGTCTCGGCCTACCCTGACCTCTTCTACCCTCTGCTTTCGCACAATATACATTCTTCGTCAATCGTTCCTCACTCATTCGTTGGACGTGTCCAAACCAACGGAGCACGCCCTTTTCCAGCTTAACGCTGACACTTTCATTCAAACCTGCCATATTGCGTATCACTTCGTTACGTATATGGTCGGTCAAGGTAACGCCGCCGCAATTTTCGAAGTGATCGCATCTCCACAGCATTCAATTTACTTTCATGCATCTGCTGACATACCCAGGTTTCGCTACCGTAAAGCAAAGTTGGCACTAGCACTGCGTTATGAATCGCCAGTCGTGCTTCTTTTACGATGCTTTGTCGCTTTAATAATTGGGACAAAGCACCGTTAACTCTGTTTTCGGCAGCTACTCGCCGTTCTACATCCGAATCACAGCTTCCATCCGCGCTAAACATACTCCCTAAATACACAATTTCATTCACTTGCTCTAGACGTTCCTGGTTTACCCAAATCTCGCATTTAGTTCTTACGTCATCTCTTTCAAATACTAGAACCTTAGTCTTACTTGCATTCAAGCGAAGACCCTTACTTTCACACTCCTCTTTCATATTAGTGACTAATGCCTGAAGGTCGGCTTCTGATGAGGCCATGAGCACCGCATCATCAGCGTACAGCAGACAGTTTACTGAAAAGTCACCCAAATTCACACCCATATCACAACCTTTCAACTTCTGCAGGCAACTGTCCAGATACACTATGAACAGCCAGGCGGACATGACACAAGCCTGTTTGACGCCTGTACAGACATCAAAAAGAGGTGACACATACCCCCTATTCGCACGCAAGCCTTACAGTCCTTATAAAGCGACTGTATTGCCCGCAGCAGCGAGCCGTCCACACCATATCCGGGCAGCAAATCCCACAGAGTTTCCCTCACAACGTTATGAAATGCTTTCTCCAGATCCACAAAGCGCAGAAAACCCTCTGGCTAATAGCCAGAAACTTCTCCGCGATCATGCGGAGAGAAAACACTTGATCCATGCAACCTCTTCCACGTCGGAATCCGCATTGAGCCTCCCATAAATACCTTTCAGATTTTTCTTGCATTCTTGCCGTTATAATCTTTGCATACACCTTACTAGCTAATCTGATCAAGCTGATCGCCCTGTAGCTGGAGCAGTTTAGGCGCGAGCCTTACCCTTTGTAAATAGGTACTACAACTGCTATTCGCCAGTCATCTGGGACCTCACCCGTCCGCCAGCACAAGTTGCATAAAAGACATAGAGTGTCCCAGACGCGCGACCCACCGTACTTGATCATCTCAGCAGTAACTCTGTCTTTTCCCTCAGCCTTACTACATTTCATACTTCTTTTCGTTTGTTCAATTTCTTTCATACTAATGACTTCAATGACATCGGGATCCAGAGCATCGAAGTGAGCTCCACTTCCCGATGTGGCATCTCTGTTTTTTCTTGCATACATCTTTCCATAATATTCACTCCATCTTTTTTTTTTAACGTGTGGAAATCCCCTCGGATGTCATGCCGGTCTCGAACCGGCTAAAACCACACAGTCCCCGCCTAACTATCTATTGCCGGACGCCCCGGGTAACTCCTCGGAAAGATGTCCCAGAGCTCCCGGCAGACTTTGGCTACCACCGCGACCTCACCTGGGGTTCGGGTGTTATCTCGCTTCTTTGGGGTTTGGTTCGGGTACTATCCCGCTTCTTGGGGCATGAGGCGTGCGTGACATTTTCACGTCATGCCGACGTCTTGGGCCTGCTTCTGTAAGGACGGCGAGCAGCGCACCCGCCGTCCTCTGGCCCCCGGTCATGGAGGCCGGTAGTCTTGGGCGAAGACAAGTCTGCGGCGTTGTCGCTGGAAACCATGGCTTGCACCATAGTTTCCAACGAGAGAATGTCTACGCCCAGACTCGCCACGAGGTCTTGGCGCTGCTGCGCCCACGCTGAGCACTCCACCAATGTGTCGAGCGCTGTGTCCTCGCTGCGTTCTACGCAGTGCTGGCACTCGGCTGTGGTCTCCCGGTGTATACGCCACAGATACTTACCGAAGCACCCGTGCCCGGTAAGTATCTGTGACAACCGGTAGGAGAGGTTACCATGGCTCCTCTCCAAACACTCATTCATGACCGGTCTGACCGCCCCGATTGTGGCGTTTCCCCACCTTGGTTGCTCAAGTCGCACCTTCCATGTCTCCATGAGTTCCTGTCGGAGCTGGGACCGCTGAGCCTCGATTTCTCGGGGCGTAGGCCTATGGTCCTGCTCCCGCACCTCCTTGCGCCATTTAAACAATGACGCAAGGGCTCTCGCTTCCAGGTCCCATGGAGGGGTCCCGGCAAGGAGACATGCCGCCTCGACGGAGATCGTGCGGTACCCTCTTATCACCCTGACGGCCATCGTCTTTAGCGGGCTATGTAATATAGCCGCATTGCGGGCCGTCAGGGTCTCCGCCCATATGGGGGCCCCGTATAGGGCCATGCTGCGCACGATCCCGAGGTACAGTCTCCTCCAGGGAGCGTAAGGTCCCCTTATATTGGGCAACAACCGCGATAACGCAGCTGTTGCCCCCCTCAGTTTTGGGACCAAACTTCGGAAATGATGTCCGAAGTTCCATCGGCTATCGAGTACGAGCCCCAGATACTTCATCGAGGGCTCGATGCCGATGCTAACGCCCCCCACTGTTATGCTGGATCCTGGAGGAGGCTGCTTCCTAGGCCCGTGAAAACACAGAGCCTCGGATTTGTGCAGAGCAACCTCCAGGCCCAGCTGCCGAATTCGACCCACGACTTGAGCATCACCTGCCGTGGCCTTTACTCCTTGGGAAACTGGCCCCTTTCAAGGCATGCGCTGAAGAGCCCTGCCAGTCGAGGCCTTAGTTCCTCAAGGGCCAGGACCCATGCTCGGCCTGGTATGCCGTCGGGTCCGGGAGCGGTGTTCTTGCGGGCTTTAAGCCGCAATACCGCCGCGCCTAGCTCACTTTCGGTGACTTTGGGCACGTACATGAGGCAGTGTACTCCTGTGCTCCCGCAGGGAACAGGGCACCCAGGACCCTCTCTAGTTGGTCTGGCTGGAGGCTCTGGGTCAGCGGAGGCGCCTTAGGGCGAAGTTTGCCCCTAACCATAAGGTTCAGGCGCCCCCAGGGGTTCTGCTCCAGGGTCTCCAGCAGCTCTTCGCGGGCCAGCTTTTTGGCCCGCTTTATGGCTGTTTGGAGGGCCCTCTTGGCTCCCTTGTACCCTTCATATAGCTCCTCCTCTCGGAATTCCTCGGGGCGGCGACGCCTTTGGCGGAACCTGGTGTACCGGCGGCGCGCGGTCAGGCTAGCTGTTCGTAGCTGTCCAATCTCCGGCGACCACCAGTACACCTGCTTCCTTACCGGCCCGGGCTTAACCCTAGGCATCGCCGCATCGCATATTTGCCGCATGGCTCTCCGGAACCACTCTGCCTCGGTATTCACATCGGCAGACCTCTGCGGTGCTGGAGTCCAGGCCTTCACGATGGCCGCTTCCTGGAGAAACGCGGTTCCGGGGGATTCGCGATTACTGGCGGTAGATTAGGTGGAGGGGAGACGTCAAACCGAATATATCTGTGATCGGACCTCGTCTCTTCCTCCACCAGCACGCGCTAGTTCTGGACACGGCGAGTGAGATCAGGGGTCGCGAACGATACGTCCACGACTGAGCTGAGTCCCCCTCTGGTTAATTCGTGCGCATAACGAGAGCTTGCGCCTCGGTATATAAAACTCCTGCGTCAGCAGTGTGACCCTACAATACCATAAGTGGCCAATTCAATCGGTGCTATTAGTGCATAAATTGTTTGTGCTGATTTTTTTCTTAGCTAATATAAGTAAGTAGCGGAAAATATACAGAACCTTCAACATTCTCCTTCGTAATTGGAGCGGGCTCCCATGGAATTCAATGACGAAATTAAACGCCATAACTCAAAATTCGCAACCGATTTTCATAATTTTTGGGTTAATTCGAATCAACGAGACAAGACTAGACCGTGACGGAGTTCGAATTTTAAATTTCGCTAATATAAAAAAACATTTTAACACACTGTAATATGCCTCTGCCACACCTTCGGGGATAAGGCGTGATTGATAAACAAACATAAAAATATCATTACTAACAATACATCCAAATCAATGAAAAAAATGTCTTTCCGAGGAACGAGCTGAACTTGAACGACGAATAGGTACAAATTTTTCTCATGTTTAAATTATCTCCTACATGTTACCAATACTAATTTAACTCCAGTTCTTGGTTCTAATGAAGTTAACGATCCCTAATTCAGGCATACTTTACCTTCATAACAGCAGTTAAATTGTCTTTCAAAATAGATTGTTATTTCTCTAGAGCAATGTTCGGTGCTTACACAGTTTTTTCACTTCAGTAATGTTAGTTTGTAATTTTGGACAATCGATTACCCAACTGCTTACACTGTTATATGTACCTACATTTTGTGTGTTATTATGCTAATTTGCTGCATTTTTCGTCCATTAAATATTATAATTCGGTAATTATTGCAATTTCTTCAGTTTACCTATAAACACACTTTAATGAGACTCGATTCCTATAACCCTAAAAAACTGTGACGTCATTTTAGCTTTCGCAGTCTTTATTTCCTGCCAAGTTTCCTGAGACCACAAAGCAGTAAGAGCACTGTGTAGTTTTAGTCGTTTTAAGTCCGACATGGTCTGCGGGGCCCTTCTGGAGGATTCTATGCTTAAAAGGCAAACATATCATGGGAATATAAAACCAGAACTCTTTCGCTATTTTTGAAATTCTGTCATATTGAATTTAGAATGACATCAATTCAATTCGCTTTTTATGGCCTCTTGTCTATCAGTCGACAATTTTGCCAACGATATGTCGTGAACCAACACTTCTGGATTACCTAGTCAATTCATATAAACCACTAACAGGTCCCGAAAGCTTCTAGAAGGACCTCATTTACTTATTTAAAAAAAAATCTACTACTTAGATACAGGTCAAGCTAACAAAGGTGTGTTAAAAATGTCCGATCGCTTCATTAAAATGGGCATAACGGGCTAATATTAAACAATTTCGGAGTAAGTTTTGTAATTAATGTGGCGTGACATTGTTGAAACATCTGTTACGAATGTAAATAGGCAGCTTGCCTCTTGTAGTGTTGATTAAGAGTTGCGCAACCATTGCTATGTTTACTCAGCCAGATATTCAAAAGATATTAACAATTTTAAAAGATTATCCACTCAATCACTCGTGACATCTTTGTACTTTAAATTATAAAAGGATACACTTTTTGTCCGCGGTTTCTGACGACGTTTTTAACTTATTTACTATTTACAAGATTAGATCATGTCGCCGAATGATTATAAAGTTGATTAGGATTATCATTGGATCAGCCTAATAGTAACTCTCAATCTTAGAACGTGAAGAAAGAAACGTCTCTATAACCCATATAACCGATAACCCATATAACTTTCAAATAAAAAAACTGTATCATTATCATGATGACATATACGGATACTCTCCTTGTGTCAGGGGCGAAAGTATGCCTAAACCTAACAAAAAAACTCATCATTCTTCATTCAAATTGTCATTGTATATGACACAGACATTGAAATTGACAATACGTAGCTATAAAAGCTGTTTCTGGTTTTACAAATTATCAATGATTTTATAATAATATTGAACACAACTAGTTTGAGCACCTCCTAAGCCTATATCTGGTTCATCTTAAGAGAACCAGTGCCAACAATGTCGTCGGTGCCTAAGCTTGTATCACCTGTTAAACGAGGGGATTAAGCTTTACCAAATATACAATTTTTCTGATTTGGAGAACACTGAGCTGTTGTTCTTGACACCAATGGGTATTCTTTTATCATCGACTGCATTGGCTCATTAGCCAAATGAACTACAATAAGGAACCCTGGCTTCAAAAGTATATACTGCCACAAAGATGTTTTTTTAACTAGTATTTATTTCTGTAATGTTATCTATAGTAACTGCGTCTACTGATTCGCAAACAGTTTAAATCTTCTTCTACATATTAATTGTGTATTCCCAGTTGTCCGAGTTGGAATTTACTTTATTAAATCCAAAAATGTAATTACCTTCTCTAAACTAAGTTATATCTCCACTTTGGAGCCAACTGCAGGAAAAGCGTACTTATTGACTTTCTCTGTAATTTCTGCATGCGTTATTTAACTATCATGTTACATATCATGTAATAACTACGTACCCACTTATTTGTTTACGTGTATACCTCCTGCATTAAATACCTGCTCAGGGTATTTTAGATAAATACGAGTAAGTGCTAACGTAACCGCTAGGTACCTGAATAACTGGCTTAACGTATACTGAAACTGAGCCATACTTTAAACCAATTGTATATTGCAAAGTTGTCCGTCTAGGACCGCAACAGCCCCTCAAGTTGGGCAGAAGGTGCACTTGTGCTAATGCCCAAAAATACTTGATTAAGAACTCGATGTAGATGCGCGTACCAGCTTCTAAGACCCTTAGAAGAAATTAAGAGTACCACCTCAAGATCCAGCCGGATACTCCAAAACTTTAAACGACTTGGTTGTGATAGAAACATTTTTTGTACACTCTAAGTTCGCCTGTAAGAAATCGCTGTTAGCGATAAGGCCACCATTTGTACATAGTCATGCAAATTTATTTGTTGTAATTTAATTCATTATGATGTACAAAAAAGTTTTACTTACTTGAGTATTTGAATGGTCCCATCACAGTACCCTGTGGAACATTTCTTAAACCTTACCAACCCTGCCCGACCAAGTCCTATTTGGCGTGGATGTAATACTTTAGGTTCGTCTCGATCAGAGTGATAAATAAAATAGTAGGATAAAGTAGAACTATAAAAAATTTAGAAAAAGTAATAATTACTAAAACGGAAAATAAGATTCCAGTCCTCTAACCCATTAACCGCCAAACCTAAAATAGAAGTGTTATTCTTTCATATTGTTTATTTTTATAATTAATGAAGTCTCATAAGAATAACGAACTAGAAAAAAAAGTGGTGTAAAAAATCTTTTTATGGTTTTTAGGGGGTGTACTCAATAGAGTACACTAGCCACATATTGGTGAGTTTTTTCAAACAGGGCCTGTTGACGTTAGTTATCAAAGACACTTTACAGTTAGATCTTGTTCTGGGGCCGGTAATACTGTTCATTGCACTTCGTTCATTTTGGGTATTTTGGGCTGTTATGGTTGGATAAACTAGTGTAAAAATATTTGGTGTAACGACTTCACATCTTTAGACCTTCATCCTGGATCCTTAGCATTGTTTATGACACCAACTTATGCTACACTGTTTTATTATCAATTTCATCTATAGTCTCTCGAGGTTTGAAAAAGTTAGATGGTGAACATTTGCTGCAAACCGGAGGTTTTTTCTGCCTCTGTTATCACCATAACTAAGTAGATTCATCGCTTGCTTCATGAATATAAATATATATAAGATGACCCCTGAGATAAGGCCACGGCAGCGGACAATATCTGACAAAAACCCTGGAGTTATCCTTATGAGGGCTCCCTCCCTCCCTGACCCATAGTCAGGTGAAAGGACAACGTGTGGTTTTAATTGGTAGGAGTCGGACAAGCATCCATGAGGTTCTCCACACAAAAAAAAGGCGGATTGTACTCGTAAATAGCACATTATTCATGTCGCAAACTAGTTTCATATAAAACCTGCTTATTGGCCGGTTTCACAAGAATATCTCTAAATCCTATCTTGGGTAGAAATTTTCAATCGTTCCCTGAACTCGTCTTTATAAGAACCAGTCCAGGAATCATGATTTTGAATCAGATACACATACGAAGGTACTGAAGGTGCTCAAACCTGTTATGTTGGTTGTCATTGAAATCAGGATAGTGCAGAACTTCTATTTCTTTTTACTTTACATAACTACTTTTTTGTTTTTTTTTAATAGACTAGCCGATACCCGTGATTTTATACGCGTGAAGTTACTTTTACTAGATCAACACATTTAATAGGTCTTATAGGCAGTTTTGCGCGTGACCTTAATTATTTATCTTACTTAAAGGTAATATACGAGTATAGGTATAGTCCGAGACTACCAGGACTTTAATTGGTCGTGCTAATTAGTGTCTAGAACATAAGACCTTTTAGCCTTTTTGTTACCACCTCACAAAAAAGGCAACGGGTTCAAAATTTCTTCCAAATTTAACATCTAAAATAGACACATTTTTTTTATTTTATTTATTAAATTTATTCGGCCCTTTAGACCCATCCCAGTTCCGTGCTTCGGAAGGCACTTTAAGCCGTTGGTCCCGGTTGCCAATAAAATGGCAGTTTTTAAGCCAAGTTGAAGGCCTAAAATAATTTCAACAGCAGGTCACTACAGCCTGCGCCTCTTCATTTCAACACGGCAATGGGTTCACCACCTGTTACGTGGGACATAAATGCATACGGTCAAATGTGGACGTTTAATATGCCTCTGCCTACCCCTTCGGAGATAAAGGCGTGACAATATATATGTATGTATGTAAAGGTAATATTTGCGTTATCCTTATAACATCAGCTATCTACCAATGAAAGTTTTGGTAAAATCGGTTTAGCCGTTCCGGTATTTACCCGGAATATACATACTGACAGACAGTTAAAATTATTTTCTATTATTATTTTTGTTGTTGTTAGTGCCGTGTATACATTCACGTGTATTAGCTATTATTGGGGCATTACAAACAGAGTAATTTTATTTATATCTATATTTAATATTCTGTTATTAAAATACTTACCCAGCAACTACTAGGTAATTACTGCGTGTATCTACTTCATTGTATATTTAAATTGCTATTTATTAATTTATGAATTATGTACTTAATAATTCATCATCATCATCACTACATATTATAAAACAAAGTCGCTTTTCGCTGTCTGTCCCTATGTATGCTTAGATCTTTAAAACTACGAAACGAATTACGATGCGGTTTTTTGTAATGGTTAGTGTGATTCTTATAGAACGTTTTTATGTATAATTTGTTAAGTTTTTGTATACATTGACCAAACTATAACGATATTTGTTGGGGATGACGGAAAAAAATAAGCCGTCTGGGAGCTTTCAACAAAAACGCTGCCTAAACCCTTTGAGATATAACAAAATAAAAAATGGTGCAATTGTGTATCTAGTATAGGTCTACAAAAAGTCCGCAACGATATATGTCTATCTCATGAGAATAACATACTATATCCATTTTAATACTTTAAAAAAACCATCAATTATAAAGCGGTAATTTGAAGGCTATTTACACAAATATACTATTAATCCTTATCATTTTTACTACGTTAGTTGGCCTCAGCATTTCATGGAGATTATTTTGTCCCTTTGCACCTTGCAAATTAAATGAATATCTTACGAGTTATCGCAGATTCAAAATAAAGCGCAAAGAAATTAATTTCGTGTAACCATAATTCGACCGGCCCGTGCGGGAGTAGGTAGGTACTGGAGAGCGGTGAAGTAATCAATGAATTTGGAAAATGTTCTTACATTATTGTGAATGTGAAATTAATAAACAAAGGTATTAAATGGGTGCCACGGGGTTCGAAGTACGTCACGGGCGAAGCCGGGCGGGACAGCTAGTTAAATTTATAAAGAAAAAATATCATAGCGTAACCTGTAGACTGGTTTAGTATTTTTAATACTGTACGCGAATCGTTTCGTGTCACTTCACGTGAAACAAGGCACTAACGACCACAAGCTTCAGCTGAAATTATATAGTTAGCAATAATATAGTTACCATAATAATTGCTTTTTAAAATTGTTAATTACATATTAGAAATTTGTTCATGTCTAAAATATAATGCTTCTAAGTATTTCCTTTCATAGGAAACCATAGACATGAAGCAGGAATTAGATTACTTTAAGTGTGGTATGCTCCTTACTTCGTAACCATCATCGTGTGATCTAACTAAAGTTTACTACAAATACCATCGTAACTAGTTATTAATATAAAATATTTATTCGTAACCTTTCACTTCAGAGTCTTAGCGTGATATTATAGGTACCTACGTATAGAGAAAATTCGATTTAAATATCCTTAGCAAATTGCTAAGCATCTTATAACTGTAGTAACTAGGCAGCAAGATTCAGATATACGCACGCAGCACATTGTCCAGCACAATATTATGCAAGATGATGTTACGAGCATAAATTGTGCAATACATACCAATGCATCTTAGTTACTATAGCTAATCTTGCAATCCTTACACGTTTTAAGGCAGGTTCACAATATATTCTGTAGACATTATATTGTTAAACCAAAGCCTAAGATCATAAATTTGGTGGACTACATCATAAGTACGTAATCGCTTAAAACATCTTCAGAATATTAATATAATGACCATTTTATGGTTGCACATATAGGGCAGAGACTAGTTCTATGAAGTTTATCTTAAATCTTACATTTTTGGTTTTATACTTAAAACCTAATAAGAATGTCGTTCAAGATTAGTCATTTCGATGCCTAATCCTCCTAATCTGATTTACAGCGTGTCTCTCTGATTAGTAGAGTAGAAAGCGCGACAAAACGGGCGGGTTCGTCGTGGATTGCCATATTTTGAATTTCGAAATAGTGAACTGGTCTGACGCAGACTTCCATTCAGACTAATATACCACCGACCTTTCAGGTAGGATATTAGTATAATTGTGTCAGGATTGTGAGCAGATAAAGTATTAGCTAAGAAGGTTTTACCAAGTTGGGGTCACAACGTAGGTAGGTACTGGTAATCCCTGTCCATGGAACGTACACAAACGCTGTCGGATCGTAAACATTTTTCAAACGAATCACTTCAAGTATTGCATATAGATATAAGATTTGGTTATCTACGACTGTCTAACTACCTCACGCTTACAAAATCAGGCATTCCATAATTATTTAAAAGAAATTAAGGTCATTTTATTAGGAAAATCTCTGCAGAGAGGATAATCAATACTTTACATTTAAATCATTAGCGTCATCACGAAGTAGGTAGCATATTGAAAGAAACTCTTAAGACGAAATTTATGAAAATATGAGTAATGAGGAATGAGTGATTGTGGTGAACAACAGGTTGATACTGATGTGCCGGTGACAAGATCTAAAGTTCTTGCATAAACTGTCTTAACGTTTTGACAAGCATAGGTTCGCCAGGAACAAGTGTTTTTTTGGATAGTTAATATAGGTAGGTACTTTAATTTAACATACTTTTATATTATAATTCAACTTGTCATTCATAATTATCCATGAGCTGAGTGAAAACATGATGGAAAGCATTCATGAAACTATTTTTGTAATGAATTTCAGTGTTGAATTTAGAGAACATGTACACAAGGCTTTGGAATTGAACTGTAATACCAATAGACATTGGGGAATAACTGGTGCCAACTTTTTTATGTTTCGGTAGAAAAATCAATCTGATAGATGGAACAGTACCAGAGGACATGAAGTTAATGATTTTATTGTCCAATCGGATCGTAAAATATCACGAAGGATAAGCTGACAACTATTTGGAGGTACGTGACTTGATAAGACATAAATATGGGGGAAACTGTGTGCAGGGATGATAGAATAGTTAATAAAGTATTATTGGTACTATGGGGAATCCTTTGTTAGTCTTATTTAATTATAAGGATCCCTATTGACAAGGTGTATGGGTGAAAGTTAAGTGGAAGAGCTCATCAGATATCTCGCCATGGTGAATTGGCAACTCCACCAGGGTCTGCTTTACTTAACTATGCTAGAAGCAATTGTAATTGGAATATCCGCGTCAGCCTGCCAGCAGGTAGGTCAGAGCCCCTGGTATTACAACCCTAACAAAGATAAAAGATCTAGACAAAAACTAATTGATCTCTAGACATTTTGGATGGTACGTAAGCTGTAAGCTGATAATTGTTTCACTTCATAATTGTTTTTTTTTGTTTGGAATTTCATAAACATGAACTTTCAAACAAAAAAATGTTGTTATTGCTCGTTTTCATATGTTAGTGAAAGGTAGGGATCCCAAAACTTAACTGAGGATAATAAAAATACCTGACTTGCATTGCATATTTCACATACCTATCTTCTTAAGCGTCGTAAAAGAAGTACGACTGGCGATTCATAGCGCAGTGCTAGTGCCAACGTTGCTTTACGGTAGCGAAACCTCGGTATGTCAGCAGATGCATGAAAGTAAATTGAATGCTGTGGAGATGCGATCACTTCGAAAATTGTGCGGCGTATCTTTGGCCAACCGAATACGTAACGAAGTGATAGGTACGCTGTATGGCAGGTTTGAATGAAAGTGTCGGCGTTAAGCTGGAAAAGGGCGTGCTCCGTTGGTTTGGACACGTCCGATGAATGAATGAGGAACGATTGACGAAGAATATATATTGTGCGAAAGTAGAGGGTAGAAGGAGACAGGGTAGGCCGAGACTTACATATGAAGACCACGTGAGCAGTTTGCTCAAAAACGGAAAAGTACTCGGTTACGCAGACGTGCGTGTATGAAGCGATTGATGAATATACAAGTAGCAAAAGAAGTATGCATGGATCGCGAAGCCTGGCGATCTATCCTCTCTGACTACCCCGTCAGGGATACAGCGTGAAGATAGTTAGTTAGTTTATCTTCTTACTGAAAGGTAAAATTAATATTAATCGTCAACAATTTCAGCTTCCTGAGCTCAATGATATGTAGGTAGGTTCTGCACGGAAAATTATGAATTTTCTAGTTGATAAATCAGTCACAAATCTTAATAAATTACGGTAGGTATAGATTACCTACCGTAATTGTGTAATAGGTCTTTGATAAGGCTATGATAAGCATCTCACTAGTATTTATATTAATTTTAAGATAATTAGATTAGGTAACTTACTCATACGCTGATTAATTCAGTTTAGTTTACCTACTTACTATTTAAGTTTCTTTTACTGGGTAAATAATTAAACAATAACAAGTAACCGAAGAAATACTTACTATTCTTTGATAAAAACTATATTTTAGCCAAATATTCATACACCCTAAGTCCACAACACTGCTGTTTGATTAAAAAAAAAACAAAACTTTAAAAACAGTTTGTATCGGTTTCAAACTCACGATTTCGTGTTTACGCGGTTGTCATGGCAACGTTTCAAAATACAATATGGCGCCAAATGCGCGCGCCTCTGAGAACGAACGCAGACTGGCTGCGGTTACGCCGACCAACGACCACCACCGTAGTTCTTCAGAAAGCGAGAGGAAGAGCTGGCTCCAAGCCTGTTTTCGTTGTCCGAGGACAAGTGCACGCTTCCATTAGTGGATAATATAGTAGCATCGGTTTATATTTACGAGTACATGCGCCCACATTTATTTTATTTTTAGTGAGGCATCTTGCCGCCAACACATTCAGTTTGGAGGAGTTGGGAGGTTCGAGAATTACTCGGTTCAGTAAAAGGTTCTCTCGTTTTTAAAATAAATAATGAGGTCCATGTATAATTTCAGGTTTATTACCTATACCTAAATAAGTTTTAATAAATCATCTCTCTACCCCGTCGTGCGTAGCGTGAAGATTGTGTATCTTTAACAAAGCACTATCATCTATCAACTTCTCTAGACAACTTAAACATACTTTTATATTTCTCAATACCAACTACCTAACTACTTCACATACCTACCTAATCTATACATATTATAAAATCGTAACAAAGTAAAAACTGTACATTGAATATTTTTACAAAAAAACACTTGCTGTGTGTTCACCGAAGGACACCAAAGACAAAAATGTAATTTTAAAAATTTTTGTCTGTCTGTTTGTCTGCAGTAGGCTTTGTCCGAAATAAACTACTTGTTTCAAATAAAACATTCAAACTCCGATACAAACATTAGCGGAACACACACATAATTGTTCCGACCAGGGTTTTGAACCTCAGCAATGGCAGTCGCATTCACTATAATATACCACTGCACGGCAATATAGTTCGCACGCATATGTGGGTATGATAAAACACTATTACTTACCTACTAACAGCTGATAACAATTCGGCAACGACTATCAACCTAAGTAGATACATTAATTACCTACTTCCATGTAGAGGGGCCGTAAGCTTATTAACAACCTTAGTCCGAGTAAAAAACAACTTACCAAATAGATAACAAATAAAAAAAAGAAATAGATACATTGCAATTTCCAAAAAAAAAATCTTATCCTAGGCCATTATTTCACTGTAATCAATTAATATTTGCTGCTAACTTTTAGATCCGTATTCCAGAACGTTTATCAATGCTCAAGTAACACTTGAGAGTAGATTTTATAAGGCAAAATCTAGTCTCAAGCGTTGATTGAGTATTGATAAACGTTCTGGAATACGGATACCTACAACCTTAGTCTTTTACCTTTTTTTCTAACCGACTTCCAAACACAGAAGATTCTCAGTCATGTATTTTTTGTTACCCTGTAAACTCTGTTCAGCTCTCTGGCCGCTTTGGAAAATTATTTTATTTGGTAGATAATTTTGTCCCTGGATTGAGTCCTAGGAAAAAATGATCTACCAAATAAAAATAATTGTTAGTGCAATCGGTTGAGAGTTTAGGCATAGTAAACTTAAAAAAATAACACATTTTTCCTTATTTCAATGGGCTCACCACCTATTACGTGGGACAGGTATACACATGGTGAAAAGTGGGCGTATAATTATGCCTCTGGCACCCCTTCGGTTTTCTATTGAGATACAATTGTTAACACGTCTGGACGGACGGACGTTAAAAAGGGTTTTATAGCAAATCGAACTAAAAAGTAAAAAATAAAATATATTTTTAAAAAACTAAAAAAACATGCTTTAATGGCAAAATGGCTAAAAATCAGAAAATAACTTTTAATTTATATTTTATTCAACTGTTATAAAAAGTATACTAACTCAATATGTTTCAATAATTTTTAAAAATAAAAATAAAGTTATTTAAGAATATTAATTTCATTGTAAAAAAGCGTGGTCGATTTGCTACTAAAGCGTGTTTTTTTAAATTACCTATATTATTGCCTTATGCTTCAGATTGCGATCTAAGTAACTTTATCTGCCTAGCGCGAAGGTCGAAGAGTTACATCTACCAGTTTTCAACATTGTAGTTTTTAACCCCCGACGTAAAAACGACGGGGTGTAAGTTTGACGTATCTGTGTGTGTCTGTCTGTGGCATCGTAGCTCCAGAACGGGTGAACCGATATCGATTGTTTTTTTTTGAAAGGTGAATTAGTCGGGAGTTTTCTTTGCTATGTTTGGTGAAAATCGGTGAAGCTGTTTAAAAGTAATGGGAGGTGAGGTGGGGAAGAATAACTGAATGTCTGCAAAATATACTCACGTGCACATTACAGAATAATATATTTAATGAAAATCAGTATACCGGACACCTTACCACGCGGTCGGAGCCACGAGTTTCCTGTAATCTTATCTATTACAGTGAGTAATAAGCGTAGATGTCTACGTGGAAACTAATAGGTACATTTAGCATTTACTTTGTAGTTATGTAATATGGTACTATGGGTGAGTCTTGAACTTGTTAGAGGTCTAATATACAATTGTCACCCCTCCGGTTTTCACACTCGCGGCCGTGGGCGGTTCCGGCACGTTTCAGCATCCACGTGTCACTTAGGATATGGGTTGTAGCTGAAAACCATCGCTAGACTCCACCTGGCATCATGCTGAGGTACTTAGGATATGGGTTGTAGCTGAAAACCAGCGCTAGACTCCACCTGGCATCATGCTGAGGTGCTCGCCCAGTTAATGCAGCAATAGAGCATATAAACTTTAATGGCATTTGTGTTATCCTACTATCTTATATTTGTGTGTGTGTATGTGTGTATGTATGTGGATGCTCGTGTATTTAAATACTAGGAATTGAAATCTATACCTAGTCTCTCTGGGTATCCAAGTACTTTGACCTTATTAAGCAATCTGCTCACGTGGTCTTTGTACTGAAGATAGCCTACCCAGGTCATCTTTCTGGGGCATCTTTCTGAGGAGTTACCCGGGGCGTCCGGCAATAGAGAGATAGGCAGGGACCGTGTGGTTTTAGTCGGTTCGAGTCCGGCGTGACAGCCGAGGGGATTTACACACGTAAAAATATACCCTGTCTGTCTGTCTATTTCAACACGGCAATGGGCTCACCACTTATTTCGTGGGACAGGAATCCACTCGGTGAAAAGTGGGCATATAATATGCCTCTGCCACCCCTTCGGGGATAAGGCGTGATGGATATTTATTTATTTATAAAAATATACCCAGGTCTACCCTAACACCAAGTATCATTCGTAGGTCTACCCTTACTCCTATACCGCCAACTGTATCACCTGTAAATTGTAAACTAAAACTGTTTAAATTTGAATTCTTGGGGTTACTTACTACGAGTATACCCACCTACGGTCAATATAATTTTCACATCATTTTCTCCTTGTAATTAATAATAAATTTCAGCACTACTACTATTTCTCAGATAGAGTTTGCGTGCGGCTTTCAATTCAGGATTTCATAAATAAGTGATTTTGAAGTTTGTATGTCCATCAGTACCCATCTATTTCTCAGGAACCATTAGATATAGAGACAAACGGTTTATGGCATTCGATTCAGGACACCATAAATACGTGCATAGGCGATTTTGAAATTTCTACCACTTTCGATTTTGAAACTGGTTTCTGTTTAGAAGTTGTCTGATTCCTTGGCAGAACGCCAGTGAATCAGACACAGGCAGACGATAGGCAGTCAAGGGCGCGTTACTGTTATAATTTTACGTTGTTTCTTAAAATTAAAGAGATAATAGAAAATAAAAGTAAAAAGTAAAGTTAATCACATATATTATATTTGTATACCTATAATAAAGTATGTATGTACTTAGGGTCTATAATCACGATCTATTCATCCTTTACAAGTTTTTGTATGACTTATGCAGTATGAATTACATTTATACACTATTTATATACTATGTGAAACAGACCCTTAATAAACTAGACATATTTTTATTACAAATAAATTTATTTGCAAAATTAACCAAACATATAACTGGTATCCTATTTCTATTTTAACCTAATCATTACAGTTAAAAGTACCTACAAACTATTTATATCTACTACAGTCATTTCATACAAAAAAGTTCCCGTTTTGGACTGATGGTACAAAAACTAAAGGTTATGAAATCGAAATTTATCCAGAGGTCGACACGAATATAAAAAATACAGTATTAATTATACATGTTACATAAAATGTCAGATATTAGGTACATTACATGGGTACGTTAATTCTGTAACGAAATTATAACAATTAATTAAGTAAATTAAAACAAATGATATGATGCATTCTTGTAGCGTTCTACACATAAGTGCGATTCGCGTGATTTCAATTCTACACATACAGTATATTGTTAATGAAAGGAGATATTACGCCTTTTTAAGTCTTGTAAGAGATTCTAATCAAAGTGTATAACAAAAACTCTATACTATATGTATAAAACTTTATAAATATAACTAAACTAAAAACACGTAAGTACTGTAACAAAGAAAACCGAAAATTAACACGAATTTCTTATCATTACAAGCACAGGAAAAGTTAAGGGTTAGTAGAAATAAGCCAACAAGATATAAAATTTAGAAAATCGTTAACATATTTTTTAAATATAAATTTTATATAAAACATTATTTACATTTTTTTAATATTATTTTTACTATGCATGATAAATATACACTATAAAGTGTAGTACCTATATTATTAAGGCCACACAATACTACCAAAAATTAATACATTTTTTTTACAATTCTATACATATATTAGATTGCTAGTTTATTGAATTACATTGTGTTGACTACTTGGTCGAAACACTTAGCAACAAATTGTTCCTTATCATCCAATTTCCTCACGTCTGTGTTCAAATGGCGAGTTAACATGGCGTCCTGAAGCGCGTTCAGTGCTTCCGATGTAAACCTTTTCCCTTTAAGATGAGTTATTACGGATGCTTCGCCATGAAAACCTGACTCCACTAACCCCGGTGGGATGTTCAGTGTGACGTCATTAATAAGACCTTGTTCAACCGTCATGTTTATAATAAGTTCTTGCGTTGCCGAATAGATCTTGGACGGAGCGAGTAACTCCGCCGGAACGGGAAAAGCACGACTCACCGTGAACACTGGCGTTCTGCCGAAATTCCAGTCCCAAGTCTGCAACTCGTTTTTCAACTCGGCTAGACCTGTGAAAGAGTTAAATTATTATTATCGATATAATAGTTAAACTTATAAATAAATACACAAATAAATATCAAGTGATTGATAAATTTATTTTTATTTATTTATTTATTGATTTATGTACACACAAGTGGTAATAAAAGAAAACAATAAAGCTTGAATCTGCAAGATGCGAAAGAAGTATGCATAGATCGCGAAGCCTGGCGATCTGTCCTCTCTGACTACCCCGTCAGGGATATAACGTGAAGATAATTAAATAAATAAATATCGTTGGGACAACTCACACAATGCCATCTGATTCTAAGCAGAGCTTGTACTATGGTAACTTTTTTATTTACTATTATATTTCTAAATACATACATATTATAGATAAATAACACCCAGTCACAGAATAAACCATCGTGCTCATCACACAAAGTTTTATCCTGGGTGGGAATCGAACCCACGACCTTTTGCGTAGCAGTCGGATACACTCCCACCGCGCTACGGTTGGACTAAGTATTGTTATTGTAGGAATCACATTCTTTAGCAGTACATACGCTCATCCTGAACTTCTTGTGAAGAGTTGTGACAATGCATAGGCGTCCTTAGTAGTCAATTCAAACAGACCCGGGTACAATCAAGAGAAGCTAAAATGCAGCTTTAAAGCCTGCTATTGCTGTCTTTAAACCATAATAAGCACATCGACTCAGAATGCCGAAATCCGGACAGAGATATAATAGAAACTTAATCGAATCCAAGATTGGAACGAATTCCGCAAAATATTGGCTATTTATATTCTACATAACGGACTCGATAGTGGACTTTGTTCTTTTGCTGATAATTTACGAGTTATTATCAAATGACGCGCAAAATATAAGCATTATTTATCATTTTTGTAGGTAATAATTTAATATCATACATGTTTATATAAACTGACGCCACATGTCGCTTAGAAGATTTAAATAGCTAAGATAAGCCCCATTGGTAAAAAAGAACTCTTTAACTATCTAATTGTAGCGAAAATAACTCAAATTGTTGCATCCCTTTGAAACTTTATTAAAATAACTAATTATCTTCACGCTATATCCCTGACAGGGTAGTCAGGCTTCTTGCACATTCATTAATCATATCATACATGCACGTCTGTGTATTCGAGTACTTTTGACGTTTCCGTTTTTGAGCAATATGCTTACGATGACTTTGTATGTAATTCTCGGTCTACCATGACTCCTTCTACCCTCAACTATCGCACAATGGTATTCTACGTCAGTTGTTCCTCACTCATTCGTTGGACGTGTCCAAACAAACAGAGCACATCCTTTTCCAGCTTAATGCTGACACTTTTATTCAAACCTGCCATATTGTGTATCACATTATTCAAGTCACTTTTTATGTTTTTCTGATATAAATATGAACGTGAAGGCTGAGCAAAAATAGTATCAAAAACATTTATTTAATTAAAAGCAATAGATATTCTACATTGACTAAACGTACCTACGCCTAGTAAGTAGAGAACTTGTAAGAACTTCCCTATTCAGAATATTGTAATCATTTAAAAATTCCATGTCTTACCTGGGAACCATTCATCGGTGGGATTCACAAACTGGAAGCCGCGTTGTTTTGAAATCAGTCCCTGACCACCATCTTCTAAGTGCAATGCAGGAGTGCGCAGGTACTCGTAGCCCAGCGCCGTCTGCAGACTGTCCACCGTGACTCGCTTGTCGACTTCGGAGAGATTCGCCACAGGAGACCGCGTCGATGCCGTCGCGTTAGTCTGTATGCCATGCTAAATAGAATTAAAAATGTCCTTAACGTAAACTGCGGTGGGCCAACAGGGCAAAGTTGGTTAAGTAATTAGTAAAAAACCACCACATAAAGAAAAAATACAGAATGGTAAGTAATTGAATTAGTTAACACAGAAATCAATGAATCACACCAATAACAATGAACATGTTTGACCTGTGACAATGCTGAATATGTAAAAAAGTCAAGCTGTACCTCTATATACTTGTATTATGAAATACCGTTGCTACAATGAGATTTATGTCAAACGGGCTCACTAAAAATTAATATGTAAGTTCAATATATAGGTTTGTTCGGTCACTGCCTCTTATCAGAGTGGAATTTTCCAAGCATAGTGGCATGTGTTCATTTTAGGTCAGTCCGTTTGTAAGCTACCTATCTAATCTAATAGTTCAAGCACTCTTATAATATAAGCTTAATCTTTAATAACTACATCTAAAAAGGGCAATAACATAATTAAAAATATATTTTGTTATTTACTCACCTCACGTTTCGCAAGAGCTTTACTGAGATCTGCCTTATTAGCATTGACTAGAAGTGTGCAGTGATGGTAGCCCGTCAAACGGCCAAGCTTAGCTGCTGTTCCAGAGACCTGATAATATTACTGCTAAGGAAAATATTGACAGAAACTTTGCATCCATTAAAAACTGTTTTAATGTCATAACGAAAAACTGAGTTCTCTTTGCAGCAGTGCACAGGACCAATCTAAATGGGAGCCTATATGTTTACCTATGGTTCATGTTTATTATTGTACTGAATTTCATAAAAATTGGCGCAGTGTTTTATGCATGAAAACATAACAGGACCTCTGAGTTATTTAAACATAATAGATTGGAAATCACACAGTAAATATTTAAATTCAAGAGCTGCAGTGGAATTTTATTGTGCTATATTTATTTTATCATACCTACTAGCTGAACCAGCAAATATTGTTTTGCCACATAAATATTGTGGAAAGTGTTACCCTTATCACCCAGGGGACCAAAAAAATAGCCTATGCACTATTCTTAGACCTACCATTTGGTAAATTATATTGGTAAATTTTTAGTGTACATTTATACAAAATAAAAATCTCAAGAACTGTCAAGCCCTTTAGAGGAGTTTGATGACAAACACTATTATTGAGATTTATATATTAGAAGATATAAAAGGGCAAATGCAATTGTTGAATCAAGAGATTAAGATCAAAAAAAGTAAAACAAAACTCTCATAGATGAAATAGCAGGAAAATAACTAATGTTGAATAAAATTTAAATTTAGTATTATAAAATTACTACCGAGTACTAATACAATAATGTAAAACTAGCCCCGGCAAACTTGGAATGCCATAGAGTGAAATTTAAAAGAAAATCAATGAGAAAAATAATGTTGTCATAATCTTCTCTTTTTTGTTCCTTTTTGTATTTTTATAAATTCTTTAACTAGCACTATATCAAGTTTGTAAAACAAACATTTCCTCAGCATAGATTCCTATGGCAAACTACACTAAGAAAGTGGTTATTTAAAAAATAATAAAGAAATCCTATGGTACAGCCTTCAGCAATCAGTGAACTAAGCAACAGGCTAAGACAAAAAAAATTAAATTTTTAAAATGTCATCTTGATTTTTAAAGGATACTTTATATTTGTCTTGAACTATTATATCTTGGCGCTCGTTGATAACGGTCTTGACTCCAAACGCTCTATAAAGACCTCTTGTGATAATTTCCAAATTGTATTTCCGGTCATATCTTTCCCGTGGTGTGAAGAATGTAATGTTCAAATTGCCTCGATCATGATACACTGTACCACCACCACTATTACGCCTTGCAAGAGCAATTTGCATCTCATTTACAAGAGGTATGTTGGCTTCCAACCAAGGATTTTGATGCCTTCCAATTACAACACAAGGCTCATTACGCCAAACCATCATAACATGATGATTGGTAAAATCCATATTATGATACATCCAGTCCTCTAATGCCAAATTGGTATAAATATCAGTAGATTGAGACATGAAAACTGATTTAGTAATCTCTCCCTCTGCTGGCAGAACACGTTCCTTCTTTGTATTCACATGTTTGCTTGCTGTAACCAAACTACGTGCACTGGATCTTCTAGTAATTCCAACAACCAAGCAAGCACTTGCAGTAGCAACTTTCTTCAACATTGCTTGAGCCATCTTTGCAGTCTTTATTATTAAATTTTATTCTAAAACGGATACTTTTCTGTATGAACTAGCAACAGTACTATGCTAACTTATTTAATATCAATATTATTAATTACACAGTCTCAGAAAGTTCTAAATGTTCTTAAAAATAACCTAGTGCATAGAGCAACAAGGGTCTGTATCAGCAGAGGAGAGAGAGATCAAATATTCATGAAGAGCAATAGTTTGATGCAGCCACTTCCAGGTTTGGTGCAGGGCGTTGATTCGAAACCGAATACCCAAACAGTCTCGACAGTCACTTGGCATTCCTCCTCTTGAATACAATTTGAACAAAAAAATCACTTCAAACTACACACAATATTAAACTGGTTAAAACAAAAAGAATATATGATAATGTACTAGGCGTGCGATTAAGAAATAACCGACTACGTAGTACGAACCGAGAGCAGTATATGATCGCACTGCGCTATCTGACGAATTAAATGAATTACTTTCCGTCGTCTCATTTTATTCGTACTGATAATGATAAGCGGCCAGGGGAGCTAGGAGGTCGAGCGAGGTCATTCGAAGTTCACAACACATGAAAATAAACAACGTGATAAGAAGCACGAAGTAGCCACGCACTAGTCAAGCTTATCAACACTGCTTACGATAAGTTGTATTATTGATATCAGGACTTTGCTGAATGATCACTCATCCATATTTCCGAAATTCTTCAAGGTTTCGTAACCAACATGGACAATCGCGTTGTGCTAGGCAGAGTATGATGGATGAATGATGCTGAAAGCTGAAAGGACTCTCTGTCTACGCAGTAAAGAATATTTTTTCACAGCTTTCTTTTTTTACTGATTTAATTAAGGCCATTTTGTGTTTAAAAAACATAACATCTGTCACAAGATATCAAAATTCGTTACATCTGTCACAAGATTCGTTGTCTTAGGATCTATCATATAGTTTATAACGCGCTGCCCTGCTTGGCCACGCGGAATTTGTTAGACATTTCAATGGAATAGTACACGTTCTAATCTATGATTAAAATATCCTTCTTTTCACTAGCATACGTGCTAAGAGCATTTGAAAGTGATTGGGGTAGCCTCAAACTTCCGGCACAGCACCTCCAATACATGAATTCCGCAAAGTACTTTTTAAATTACGCATAACACACAGCTTAATTTATTTATAATCAATTTTAAAAAAGATATAAAGGATTTTTGGAAACATAACTGAAATTATTTTATAAGTTCTATAGAACAAAAATATAGGTAGGTAGGACTCCGGCACCGACAAGTACACACGTCATACACTATGTGCATTTAGCCAGTTAAAATGTCAAATATAATTATATATTTATAAAGAAAAGGTTGATGGTGTACTTACATATTATATAACGAAAGGTTTATATGTAAGGATTATTGTACACTGTAAATATGCAGAAATAAAAAGGGTTCCGTAAAAAAAATAGTAACTTATTTAAAGTTTACCTACAAAGGGTCTGACAAACGTTTTTTACTTTAAATGCCAAATAAATAATATACGAGAAAAACGGTGTTTTTACTTTTTTTATATGTCAAAAAATGGCTGAAATATTTACGATCAAATATAACGCGGGTGACCGCATGCGTCACAACATGGCTCATTCAACAGCCGCGCTCTGGCTCGCACCCGTACGTCGCGCCGCGCCTTGTCGCAGTCTGTGCTACGTTGTGACGTCATAATGAGCGCGCCAAATCTCGGAATTTCAAAAAAGTGCTATAATTTCTCGTCGTTATAACTTCGGAAATACTGCATGTATTGAAGTGAAATAAAAACTCATGTAATGTACATGAACTACGCTCCAATTTAAGATGTATTTGATAGTAATATTTTGACCCTTTTGTTTTCTCCATTGACCAATTAAGCTAGACCTCCAATTTGCCAATACAGCTCAGAGGTCTATGTTAATTGATTCTTGCTATGTATGAAGGGGGACATCCCATAATTTCCAACTTTTTTTTACTTTTTTGAATTTTTTTCATTTATTTGTGCAGTAAGACTTTGTGATTCTATGTCAACGAGAATTATTGGGTACTTCCGGTTGACTCACTACCGACCTTTTCTGGTTGGTCACTTTAAATATTTTAAATAGTGTATGACATTTTGTAAGCGCCGTTTAAATGGTCTATGCAAAATAAAGATTTTTTTTTAATACTTAGAATTGTCTATTTTGGTCAGAAGTAATTGTCTTATAGCACAAGCAAAGGGAAAATCCGAAAAGAAGTTGGAAATTAAGGTAAATTTTGATTGGATTTGATTGACTGGTATCACCCCCGATCGCACACACACCCTTATATTTATATCCTTTACGATGCTCGTACCTGTTAAATTTTAAGTCTTTAAGTAATTAATATTGTATTAATCTGTGATAAAATAATATAGTAAAATGCATAGAATATGTCATGTGAGTTTAAAAACAACATTTTGTGTCAACAAACATTTAGCACCAAGACGCCGATTTTGCCTACTCTGTGCCAAGTTTCAAGCCGCCCATAAGGCCTTCAACTGGGCTTAACGACTGCCATGGTACTGGAATCCAGAACTAACGGCTTAACGTGCCTTCCGTAGCACGGAAACGCTCGCAAATGTAAATGACACAAAGTGGTCACACATCCGAGGACCAGCCATAGTAAAATTGCTTAACGCAGTGATCGTTTAGAGAACACTGAGGCCACGGGGCCACGAGCGCTTTTTCACATAATCTGTCTTGTTCTGGTATTTTGAATTTTTTTCAAAATTTATGTAAAAAATTCAAAATACCAATTTTTTTTGTTTTTTATTTCTCTTTTACAAAAAAAAATTTTTTCACGAAATTTTATGAAAATTTACCGTTAAAAAAAACCTAACCTAACCACTCCGGGAGTGCCGACAGAAGTGAAAACTCAATTTATTAATAATTTATTTATCTAGACGCGTTGGTACATACATATATGCACACACTATAGCTGCGTATCGTAACGGGGTGTAGCGAGTCCAGAGATTTATCTCATCTAAAAAATTGCGTACCGCGCTAAAAGAAGTTTTTCCTTCAAAAATTGACCGGGATCGACGTTAATGATGATGATGATGAAAAATAAATCTACACTGAAAGACTCCTAATTGATTACACAGCATTATTTAATAAGACCTGTAGATGACCGGAATCAACGTTAGATGATGATGATGATAATGGTCGCGAGTCCAGAGATTTTATCTCATCTAAAAATATGCGTACCGCGCTAAAAGAAGTTTTTCCTTCAAAAATTGACCGGGATCGACGTAAAGATGATGATGATAAAAAATAATTCTACACTGAAAGAGTCCTAATTGATTACACAGCATTATTTAATAAGACCTGTAGATGACCGGAATCAACGTTTGATGATGATGATGATGATGATTATGGTCGCGAGTCCAGAGATTTTATCTCATCTAAAAATATGCGTACCGCGCTAAAAGAAGTTTTTCCTTCAAAAATTGACCGGGATCGACGTAAAGATGATGATGATAAAAAATAATTCTACACTGAAAGAGTCCTAATTGATTACACAGCATTATTTAATAAGACCTGTAGATGACCGGAATCAACGTTAGATGATGATGATGATTATGGTCGCGAGTCCAGAGATTTTATCTCATCTAAAAATATGCGTACCGCGCTAAAAGAAGTTTTTCCTTCAAAAATTGACCGGGATCGACGTAAAGATGATGATGATAAAAAATCTTACGCTTTTTCGATCAGGACACGTGACCCTGACGCGAGTTTAAGATTTTATACCCAACGCCGCTAAAGAAGTTTTCACTTCAATAATTCTACACTGAAAGAGTCCTAATTGATTACACAGCATTATTTAATAAGACCTGTAGATGACCGGAATCAACGTTTGATGATGATGATGATTATGGTCGCGAGTCCAGAGATTTTATCTCATCTAAAAATATGCGTACCGCGCTAAAAAGAAGTTTTTCCTTCAAAAATTGACCGGGATCGACGTAAAGATGATGATGATAAAAAATAATTCTACACTGAAAGAGTCCTAATTGATTACACAGCATTATTTAATAAGACCTGTAGATGAGCGGAATCAACGTTAGATGATGATGATGATTATGGTCGCGAGTCCAGAGATTTTATCTCATCTAAAAATATGCGTACCGCGCTAAAAGAAGTTTTTCCTTCAAAAATTGACCGGGATCGACGTAAAGATGATGATGATGAAAAATAAATCTACACTGAAAGAGTCCTAATTGATTACACAGCATTATTTAATAAGACCTGTAGATGACCGGAATCAACGTTAGATGATGATGATGATTATGGTAGCGAGTCCAGAGATTTTATCTCATCTAAAAATATGCGTACCGCGCTAAAAGAAGTTTTTCCTTCAAAAATTGACCGGGATCGACGTAAAGATGATGATGATAAAAAATAATTCTACACTGAGAGAGTCCTAATTGATTACACAGCATTATTTAATAAGACCTGTAGATGACCGGAATCAACGTTTGATGATGATGATGATTATGGTCGCGAGTCCAGAGATTTTATCTCATCTAAAAATATGCGTACCGCGCTAAAAGAAGTTTTTCCTTCAAAAATTGACCGGGATCGACGTAAAGATGATGATGATAAAAAATAATTCTACACTGAAAGTCCTAATTGATTACACAGCATTATTTAATAAGACCTGTAGATGACCGGAATCAACGTTAGATGATGATGATGATTATGGTCGCGAGTCTAGAGATTTTATCTCATCTAAAAATTTGCGTACCGCGCTAAAAGAAGTTTTTCCTTCAAAAATTGACCGGGATCGACGTAAAGATGATGATGATAAAAAATAATTCTACACTGAAAGAGTCCTAATTGATTACACAGCATTATTTAATAAGACCTGTAGATGACCGGAATCAACGTTTGATGATGATGATGATTATGGTCGCGAGTCCAGAGATTTTATCTCATCTAAAAATATGCGTACCGCGCTAAAAGAAGTTTTTCCTTCAAAAATTGACGATTAAAGATGATGATGAAAATCTTACGCTTTTTCGATCAGGACACGTGTCCTGACGCCACGTGTCCTGACGCGAGTTTAAGATTTTATACCCATTACAGAATATTATATTTAAAGTGCTCAACGCCGCTAAAGAAGTTTTCACTTCAAAAATTGAAATTATACTTCGATTGCTCAATGGGTTGATGTCGTTGAAAACTTTGCGCGGGAATAGTAACATGTGCGGACGCTTGCTGTTTATTATTTTCTAAAACTAGTGCCATTATACTGAGGGCAAGGACCAGCACCTAGGACTGAGGACTCTACATCGACAAAGACTGGACAGGACTAAATTAGAAGATAAGATTGAAGAAATATGATATAAAAAAATATGATTTGCTAAAAAGTTTTAGAACCACGCCATTAGAATTATTATAAAAAAATGAAAAATAGATGTCGTTGACGTCCATGAGACATTGACATTTGATTTTTTCAAGTGACATTTGTGTGCTCGTGTGAGTCGTGATCTGTTATACAAAATTTGTAATTTTTCATCTAATTATTATTATTACAGAGAAATAAATCTTAAATTTCTTTAAAATGGCTTTCAGGACCACCGCAGTTGCCCTAAGTGAGTACCTTTACAAACTTACATCATAATTTAGCTTCGCTTTTGCACCTTGTTATATAATATTTTGATTCCATCACAAATAATTCATGAATATTTACATACTCTTGTAATTTGCAGATAATATGAAAAAATGGGCGTACAATCTTTCTGGATTTAACAAATACGGTACGTTCTACAGACTTAGTGTATCTTATTATCATAGTATTTCAGAATAGTAGTGTAGATGATGCTCGGTCAGTTGCCTTAACTTGGAAATAGGTATATATTACCCATTAGCTCTTAAAGCCAGGTACTCTACAAGTAGTGATATACATCATGCTTTATATTTCCGATGTGTTTCATATTACTATTATGGTATGACATGCCCTTCAACAAACCTAGTACAACTTGATGGTGACTTGAAAGAAACCACCCCATCTTACAGGCAATGAGTTCTTCTTAAAACTACTTGGTTTGTTAATTAAATTTTCTACATGACTTGATGTAATAATTGTAATTTACATTTTCACCATTGTCTTAAAAATATGTAAATACACAAGACCTGTATAGGAAAATAAGAGAACTAACTATGTACACTAGATAATTAGTTCAAAGTCAGGCAGGCAGTTTCTACTTGCAACAAATAATTGTCTTTATTCTGAAAGTAGATATTATGTTCACAGTTCAATTATTATGCATATTTGTCATCTCTATTGTTATATTTCAATTAACTAATATTTTAATTTCCATTTAGTCTATTATCTAATAATATTTCCAGTGTGCCCTTTATACATAGACATACTGTCACGCCTTTATCCCCGAAGGAATAGGCAGAGGGATACTATATGCCCACATTTCACCCAATTGTGTCACAATGTATGACACAATAAGTTTAATATGTACTTTGTTAGATGAGGCTTACGAGAATGTCGGTCCTAAGCCTGAATTACTTGCCCTATATTTTTTTTTATTTCGGTGGAGATATTTTTTTTTTATGAGTAGGTAGATAATTGGGTTGGAATTTTATATTTATTATTAACTGTAACAGCTAAAACCGATTAATGAATGTTTTTAATTACTGTATAACATGAAAGAAGCGTTTGTGGCCCCGCAGACTCAGTGTATAAACAATCACTGCGTTCAGCAACTCTGGCTATGGCTGGTCCTCAGATGGGTGACCACTTTGTGGAATTTACATTTGTGAGCGTTTCCATACTTCGGAAGGCATGTTAAGCCATTACTCCCGGTTGCCAGTAAAATGGCAGTTGTTAAGCCCAGTTGAAGGCCTTCAGGTCCACTTTTTATTGGTTATCAATTTAGTCGCCTGTGAATATTTTTTTTAAAATTGCATTACAATTTCTTTGACCACTCATAAGTCCTTAACAAGGTCTCTAAACCTAGAAACTGTACTCCAATGTAGATCTTATAAATATCTTAAAGATCTTTAAAATCTTCTCTGTCTTCAGTTGTATGTTCAAAGATTAATTTCATTCATTGCTAGGCTGCGGAAGGCACGTTAAGCTGTTGGTCCTGGTTGCCAGTAACATGGCAGTTGTATAGCCAAGTTGAAGGCCTTATGGTCAGCTTGAAAAATTTCAACAGCAGGTCACCACAACCTGCGATTGTTCATTTCCACATGGTGATGGGTGATCGCAAAATAGAGGAGAAATATCTATATAGATTATGTAGAAAATTATGTGAACCTGCAGAAGCAAATGTTAGTTGATACTACAGAAATGAGAACGAAATAGATAGGAGAATAAATACAACTTGGAACAGATACTGGGCCCAAAAAGAAACCCTAAAAGGCAATTATAGTATCAAATTGAAACAAATTGTGATGGATACCTGCTTTCTACCCAGCCTTACATATGCATGCCAAACATAGGTCTGACACAATAAGACCATATTTAAATGTTGGCAGACCCCAAAAGCGATTGAGTGACGACATAGTACAGGTGGTGGGCAAGGAATGGATGAGAAAAGGACAGGACAGATTATAATGAAAACAGCTTGAGGAGGCCTATACCCAGTAGGGATCCATAATTCCAAACTTGACTGCCTCGGTCATAGTGTATGCGATTGCCGCGCTGAGGTCCCGGGTTCGATTCCCGGGTCGGAACAAATATTTGTGTGGTCCACAAATGTTGGTTTCGAGTTTGGGTGCTTCTTATATATAATATGTATGTATTTAGAAATATATAAGTATATAATAAAAAAAAAACTAACTAACTATCTTCACGCTGTATCCCTGACGGGGTACTCAGAGAGGACAGATCGCCAGGCTTCGCGATCCATGCATACTTCTTTCGCTTCTTCGAGATTCATCAATCGCTTCATACACGCACGTCTGGGTATCCGAGTACTTTTGACCTTTCCGTTTTTGAGCAATCTGCTCACGTGGTCTTCATATGTAAGTCTCGGCCTTTCCTGACTCCTTCTACCCTCTACTTTTGAACAATATATATTCTTCTTATAATCAGTTGTCTAGATTCCATAGTACAAGCTTAGTTTGGGCTAGATGACGCTTTGAAGAAGTGTCCCACAATACTTATTTATACCCTAAACATAATATTATGATAAATGAAAAAACCCTCTTGTTTTTTATTTACATGTAAATGTAACAAAGTATGGAAATAAAAAGGCTTTATTATTATCTATTACTTCCTATTTAAGATTGTCTGTAATTGTCACTCCCAAATCGCTCTTTACAACTGCGTGCACGCACGATAGCGCTGAAATGCGCATTTTTTAAAAACGATGAAGCTAATATAAACTTTTGCTATGGATTATTATTTTAGTTTTATTTCTACAACAACAACTGATTATTATTTCGAAATATGTAGGTACATATAAAACTTTGAAACAAATATTGTGAATCTCACAAAATATTCCATCCTGTTAGTCAAACCATAGACCTTTGCCAATTGTATAGCGCTGGCACTATGTCAGTGAGACAATTACCGTGGTGTCTGAACACTAGCACATGTCTAAGAATATATTATCATCAAAGATTTACTATAAAAAGCTATTTTATATTCATCTTTACAGGTCTCCTTCGTGATGACTGCCTTCGTGAAACTGAGGATGTGACCGAGGCTCTGCGCAGACTTCCAGATCATGTCGTCGACGAACGTAATTTCCGCATTGTGCGTGCGATGCAACTCTCTCTTACTAAAACCATCCTACCCAAAGAGGAGTGGACAAAGTATGAAGAGGACAAACTCTACCTCACACCTATCGTTGAAATTGTAAAAAAAGAGAGGCTGGAGCGTGAAAATTGGGAGAAAAATTACTAAATGTTAAAAGATTGGTGTATTATTTAAATAAATCTAGAAGTTTTAATTGTAATTATGTTTTATTAAATTATTATTCATAATTGTCCAGTCTGTTCAATTGCTCCATCTATAGAATCAAATCGTCTATGGCAGTCCACTGCTGGACGTAGGTCTCGCCAAATTCACGCCATAACACACGGTCCTTCGCCTTTCGCATCCAGTCCCTCTACACCGTTTCTAGGTCGGCGGTCCATCTGGCGGGGTTCGTCCTACCGTACTTTTGCAAATTCGCGGTCTCCACTCCAGAACTCGTTTTATCCATTAGCCATCGGTTCTTCTACAGATGTGCCAACCCATTGCCACAAGTGCTTACTCTGGGAGCTATGTCGACCACTATGGTTCTCTGACGGATAACCTAATTTCGGAGTTTATCCCTCTTTCCAAGCATAGCTCGTTCCATCGCCCGTTGTGCAACTTGAAGGCATGGACTAGCCCCACCGTAAGTGTCCACGTTTCGGCACCGTAGTGCAGAACGCACTGGTTGTAGATTGTCTGACTGATTGACTTTTTGTCTTCAGGCTGAGTTTTCTATTCACCTATACCGCAAAGGTAAATAGAAAACTCAACGCAGTTTGCTGAAAGCTGCAAAGCCTAAGCGTATCCTTCTAGTGATTTCCTTTTACTGGTTCTTGTTTCCTGGACAACTTCGAGTCTCGATCCTTCGACGTATTATTGGACCCGGCGTAACGTGTTCATTGAACATGACTATGGTTTTATCTAAGTTTTGAGCCCAACACGTCGACTCGCTTAGACTGCAGCATTTCGCTCAACTGTTCCAACTTTTCCGCTACTAAAACAATGTGGTCGGCAAACCGAATGTGCATTTGAGGTTTACGTAGGTATGTTTACGCCCCATCCCTCGGTAAAGAGCTTGGTGGACATAACATCGCCGCGTCTCACCCCTCTACGCAGTTCAATGGGGTGGTATTTGGTCTTGGAGCTGGACTATCATAGTAACGGTATCGTACATGCATACCCACACCTCTATATATCGCCAATCATCCAGGACGGCCCAGGGTTTTGATAAGAGTCGAAGGCTTTCTCGTAGCCCACAAAAGCCATACACAGAGACTCGATTGTACTCTTTCGTCTTTTGCACAATCTGCCTAATAGTACGAGGGCGGCACTGAAAATTTCGGGAATCAAGGAAGTGACACAACATTACTATTTAAAAATGTATTTATTGCTTTTCGAAGTATTCTCCGCGAAATTTTACACATTTTTCCATACGATGGAACCAATAATTGAAGCAACCATTATCTCTGACCACGCAATTTATTCTTTATTTTAGGGAAAGTATAGAAATGATTAGGGCTTAGGTCGGGGCTGTACGGTGGATGGTCTAAGAATTCTATGTTTTCTTGCTCTAAAAACTCTTGTTCTGTGCGCGTGAGAACTCTCATTGTCGTGATGGAGGGTGATGCGGGGGTTGCAGTTCTCTTTACGGAGTTCAGAAACGACCTGTGGCAAACAAATGCTAGCATACCATTCTGCATTAACCGTTCTTTGTCCCTCAAGAGGAATAGTCGCAACATGGCCGGTTTTGGAGACAAACGTTGCCACCATTTTTATTGCAACACTCCCTGAACGAAACGAATTTTTGTTGGCTTTAACTCATTTTCGAACACCCAAACTCGTGACTGGTTTTTTGTTTCGGGTTCGTACGCGTATATCCAGGATTCGTCACCTGATACGATGTTGTATACAGCATTTGAGGATCCTGCGTGGAAATTTCGAGAGTTCTGACGCACCAAGTAACGCGAGCCGCTTTTTGCTCTTCACAGCGCGAATGCGGTATCCATCGGGAAAACAACTTTTTACACCTAATTGTTCATGCAAGATTATTTGTATTTGACTCATGCCAATGTCTAAAGTTGCCTGAATTTCGCGGTATGTCACATGTCGATATTCCTGAATCAGCTTACGCACAGCATCAACGTTTTCTTAGGTGACTGCAGTTTTTGGACGACCTTGACGGGGATCATCACAGAGCTTGACACGTCCACGTTGAAATTCAGCAAACCAGCGATAAATTGTGGTTTTGGATGGGGCTTCATCACCAAATGCAGAAATCATCCGGTCAACACACTGTTTTTTGTGGTTAAACCAATTCGAAAGTCATAATAAATAATTGCTCTTGAAATTTCTCGAGTCAATTCCATTTTCTCAACGACTAAACAAGTTTGACAAAACCTTGTGACAAGACCGAGAATCTTTTTTTAAAATAAATAAATGGTATTCGATTTTTAAAACCAAGGAGTTTTCAATTAAAAAGATTTTAATATGACAGGAACAGTGGAAATGTTCCAATCCCGATACTTTTAGTGCAGACCTCGTATAGATGTGGTGCTAAAGATATTTCGAAACCCGGCCTGCTCCTGACTGGAACTTATTGAATTTTTCGGCGAGACGGTTTGTGACCTGCGAAAACAACTTAGAAAGAAAGAAATAAATATTTTTATTCATGCCAAATACCCATTTTTCCATTTTCACATCATAGGCCCGAAAAGGTCACCATCTCGGCATAATGCGTCACTTAATAACATAAATATATTGTAAGTGCCGCGCTGGTCTTCCGATGGAGCCTCTATAGCACGACACGTCTATAATGGAGTACACAATACTGACAATCATCAAGTAAAAAATAATAATAAAACAACAAAAAGCAAATACACTAAATCACAATAAATCCATTCTACTTTATAAATACACTCGTAAACGTTAGAGTTTTTTTTTTCCAAGGATACTAATAACTTAAGACTCAGAAGTGTATGTGTGGGTCTGTAGTTATTCAGCAAGGTTATATTGCGTTTTTTGAAGAACAAGGCCTCTCCACACTTTTGGTTTTAGTCCCTGCTGGAGGAATTAAATAAGCTCGTCAGCTCTTTAGGGACCGGAATCCCACCTGCTTTAAGAAGCCCCATGGTATTTGTTGTTTTTTAGTTCCTCGCGTGACGCCTTGATCACAGTGTGGTCGACATCCGGGATGTCCTCGGTGTAGTGGTGCGTTAGTGGGATCTCCCGTGGGATTTTCCATCTATACAAACAAATAAAAGAAGTATCTGTTTGTAATTCCAAATAACAAGCTTTTTACTCAACATAAAATAATCAATTTTATTTTATGTTTTAGTATTTTTCTTTTTCTCTGTCTGTCTGTCAGATCCTAATGTGTGAAACGGTTGGACATATTTTTACGGATCTTTCACTGGTAGATAGCTGATGTATAGAAGTAACATATGCTTCATTTTATGCCAGTATTCTCACTGGAACGGGAACTGAGCGGGTGAACCGCGGGCTAGTGTATTAATAAAACAGTTTTAATAAAACGGTTTTATTAAATTTACAAAATACAAATAATATAATAAAAATCCAATAAGAAAAGATATGGCAACACAATATATTATGGCCGCAAGAATAGGGCGGAATCTTTGTAACAATAATAATATTTTTAAGTGGTCCCATAAAAATAACATGAATTTTATTAACAATAAATATACCTTGTACAGTTCACGATAAATTAATAAGCAATATATATTAATTTAATAGGAATAGCATGCATTAAAAGATAAAAGTAAAAGTTGATGTTCTGAAAATATACTTGCAGAAAATAATTCAATTGGTATGTACTTAAAAAAGTAATATACCACAATAACTGATATGTATTCTAGTATTAAAATGTATTTTTGTTTTACTTTTAGTTAAAACTTTATTTAATTAATTATAGTAAAATGCATTATACTTATTGCATTAATTACAACAAAATTACAATAAAAGGCATTCAGTACTTATAGGAATATCACGCAATGTATAAGGAATGGTTATTTAATAAAAAAAATGTACACATTCCCTATATACAGATATTTTTGTGACATATAACGCTACAACACATCATACAAATTGTTCAGACTCATGTTCAAACAAAATAAAGAACCAATAAAATGTCAGCAAATGTCACTGACCGTAACTCGAGAGCCACGCACTATTGTGTAGTCAGGGAATTTGATATTTCATGGAAAGGACATCTCTTATGGATAGTCATGAAAGGTCATCAGGTGTTTCCCTTCTCTTACAATCCTGGGTCCTTTAAGAGAAGCGCGAAAAGGCATATTTCTAGGCCGTCAAAATGAGGGTCGCCATCGGAGCCCTCCGGGTAGAGATAGCAGCCCTCAATGTCGGGTCGTCATCTTCTTTTTTTATACCACTGAGGTGGCAGCCAAGCATACGACCCTCTTTGCTTACCATCAATGGGCGACGCCATTTTGACATGCCAAATATGAAAAGAAACTCTGGGACCCTGACCATCAAATCTCAACGACACGACATTAATACGTTTACGGTTTGACAAGGGTTCTTTACGATGACTCATGTTTTCAGCTGATTGCTCTCTGGACATGTGCTACTTCTACATGAATCATCATATACATCGCCCTTGTACTACGAGTGTGACATAATAGAAGATGCGAAATCGTTATAAATTAATGAATGAATATTCACTTTTAACATTCATCATTCAGATGAATAATCACTTTTAACATTCATCATTCAGATGAATAATCAATTTTAACATTCATCATTCAGATGAATAATCACTTTTAATATTCATCATTCAGATGAATAATCAATTTTAACATTCATCATTCAGATGAATAATCACTTTAAACATTCATCATTCAGATGAATATTAAAAGTGAAATGTCATTCATTTTCTGACACATTACCATATTGTATTGCATGTTAGAGCGATGAAATAAATAAAAATTGTACCTACAGTATTGCCATACATACAACATGTAACTAACTTTAGATTCACGGGAGGGCAATGGTGACCCTGTAACACAGGTTTGCGCACAAATTTCAGTTCATGTTATGTACATCAGGTTACTGTATCAAAAGTTAATTTGTGATGAGAGAATCAATAATAAAAAAAAAATTATAAAGACAAAAGAACTTGGGAGATGTAATGTAATTTTGGTATTTTCTTTCTCTGAAATAGCAACCGCGTTGTATAGAATAGTTATTGTGTTCCGTAGTTTGATATATATTTTTTGCAAAAAGTGAAAAAGTATAAAGAATAAATTTAATTGGAAGATATGTTTCGGATATACAATAAAAGAAAATTTCTTTCAAGCACTATATTCACAAAACATTTTTAATAATAAGAATACTCTATGCTACTTAATCAAGACTCGTTCATAACTTCAAGATTCAATGGCTAAAACTGTAGTTATAAAATTAATTTATTTTTTTATCACATGAACTTTACATTAATTGCAAAGCTTTAACATTACGCAATATTAAAATTGAAAACACACTTTATTTGCGAGTATTTGAAAAAGAAAAAAATGGTTAACTCACAGAGCATGCTTTTTTGCTCGCTGACACGCACAAATAGCAAAGTATAGAGAGAGAGATCCTACCTAATAGGGACGAAAGTAATAAATAATAATACAGTGTGCCAGTTTACGTCAAGACAGTTTTTTTTAGTAAAATATAAAATTAAAAATACCGCGTGTCAAAGTTTACGCCACGACAACTTGGTTATGGCAACTTGGCAAGACAATATGTGACAGCATTCGCTCATTGTTTTACTCAAAAGAAAATATGCGCACTACTCTTGGCAATTAACTTGATTTGATTCTAAACTTTTTATTATGTGTGACGACTGACTGACGTGATCTAAACATTATCTACAATGTGATTCAATGTAATGTGTATTAAAAAACAATCATATCTTCACGCCTGTCTCCCATCTTGGTAGGCAGAGACTATGGCTTTCCACTTGCTACGCTCCTGGCATACAACTTTTAGTATACAAATAATAATGTGTGCCATGGATTAGACCCTGGGTTGTACGTGAATACGTCTCTCCATCATCATCATTCGAGCATCTGTCTCAATTGCATCTCGTAACGAATACTATTTCTGAAACTTAATTTAGCTTCCCGAGCCAAAAGTTGTACTAAATGTAAATTTCGATACACAGCAGAATGACGTTAAGATGGCGGCGCTTCTTAGTATAATAAATTCTTTAATCTGTCATGTTCGGTTGCTTGCTTAGACCTAAATTTAAATTGATTTGATATTTACAATATTAATTTTATTGAGGAGGACTACCTCGGTGGCGCAGTGATAGAGTATGCGACTGCCGCGCTAAGATCCCGGGTCAGAACAAATATTTATGTGATCTACAAATGTTGATTTCGGAGTTCGGGTGTTTCTTATGTATAATATGTATGTATTTAGAAATATATAGAAAGGTTTATTTATTATATTTTTTTATTTACGATTGGAAACTCGCCTCCATTCAATCAGCCTTCTGAGTTCTGCTTATATCGACATTTGTGGCTTAAAACTAGCAGAAGATCATCGATCAAATATACACTTTCTGTGTAATGCTAGTAAATAATAAATCTAATTTGGCAAAACATTATAGTTTTATGTAGAAAATGTAGGTGTACAAAAACATACTTAAAAGAAAATGATGAGCAAAATTAGTAGGTGCTTTTTAATTACGACATTTTAATATATGTAACATAAATTATAATTAACTATGGCAAATAGTGATATGGTATACAAAACGTATATTAAACATCGTATCCAAATATAATTACATAATAATGTAGAACATAACTAAAATAGTAGTTAAAATATTCTGTACAAATACGAAAAATGCTTTAGGTATGTACAGATTTCTTTACAAATATTTACATTATTGGCAACTAAGTTTCCGACTGTGTCATTTTTCTTTGGAAAATCTGTGTTCGATATAAATTCGTGTGGTTGGTTGTATTGAAGGGCTTAAAGTTCTTCGTCACCTATCGCTTCGAAAGCGTTATTTTCCACACAATCTCTACCCGATTTGAAAGAGACGGTGGCGAAATTCTCTGTTAGTCGCTGTACTGAAAATAATTCCCGCGAACTTCCAGAGTTGAACGAGTCTCCATTCTGAAAACATACAAATTGCATGAAGTCATAAAACTGGTTCACTCAAGGACACAATATTAAGTCAACTGGGTCAACAATTTAGCCAGTTTGCTGGCTGGAACATATAAAAAAATACTGGAAGCACTCCGGGAGTGCCGACATAAGTAAAAACTAAATTTATTAATAATTTATTTTGAGTCCAGAGATTTTATCTCATCTAAAAATATGCGTACCGCGCTAAAAGAAGTTTTCACTTCTAAAATTGACCGAGATCAACGTTAATGATGATAAAAAAATATACTACACTGAAAGTCTTAATTGATTACACAATATTATTTCTAAAGACCTGTAGATGACCGGGATCAACGTTAGATGATAATGTTGATTATATTATTTGGTAGCAAGTTATTGAATCTACTAATTAATTATAAAAAAATATCTAGACGCGTTCACGGTATGCTATATGTGCATGCATATATGCACACATATAGCTGCGTCTCGTAACGGTGTCGCGAGTCCAGAGATTTTTATCTCATCTACAAATATGCGTACCGCGCTAAAACAAGTATTCACTTCAAAAACACGGACACGTTTATTGCGTCATAAACGGTCATAACTTTTTACGGTAAATTAAGACTTTTTTCACATCTTCAAGGGACCGTAGACTTGAGTATATAGTTTTAATTTCAAGTCGACATCTTCACGCGTTCCAGAGATAAAAAGATCTTGCTTGACAGACAGATGGACGGACGGACGAACCAAAAAGTGATCCTATAAGGGTTTCGTTATTTTCCTTTTTAAGTACAAAACCCTAAAAACCGTTCCATTTTTTCTTTGGCCTTCCTCTGGCTCTCCATCTATCAACTTTCATATTCATAGTTCTTTTAGTGACATGGCTTTCATCCCTTCTCATCACATGCCCATACCAAGACAGGCAGTTCCTTCTCATTTTTTCAGTCAACAGACGCCACTCTCAAACTCCCTCTAATATACTCATTTTGTATTTTATCCATTCTTTAGTCACAACGCAGATCTACCTTAACATTCTCATTTCAGATACATGGCACTCTTCTTTCATCCAACTTCTTAACGGCCCAACATTCTGATCCATGTAATACCACACGTCTTATAATGGTCTTATATATTTAGCCCTTTAGCTTGAGGGGCAATCGTAGATTGCATGTTGTTAATTTAAGGAATATAAAACGAACTAATTAAATACAAAAAACTTACAGTAGAACTGAGTGTGTCGCTAGATGAGGATGGTGTAATAAGCTGACTGGAGCCGTCGAGTCGCACGAACGTGAAGTTGCTCCGTCTAGAGTAGTGCGGTGACGCCGGACCCTTGCAGTCTTTCTGCCGCATCAGCTCGTCTACTATCGACTGAAATATTATAAAATTAATATTGTGGGTCATTTTCACACAGCGCCATCTAGGCCAAACTAAGCTAAAACTTGTACTATGGGATCAACTGTTATACATACATATATCATAAAAAAAAAAAAAAAACTAACTATCTTCACGCTGTATCCCTGACGGGGTAGTCAGAGAGGACAGATCGCCAGGCTTCGCGATCCATGCATACTTCTTTCGCTTCTTCGAGATTCATCAATCGCTTCATACACGCACGTCTGGGTATCCGAGTACTTTTGACCTTTCCGTTTTTGAGCAATCTGCTCACGTGGTCTTCATATGTAAGTCTCGGCCTTCCCTTTTCCTTCCTTCCCTTTCCCTTCCATCATGGGTACAACTGATATACATACTTATATATTTCTAAATACATACATATTATACATAGAAAACACCCAAACTCCGAAACACACATTTGTGGTTTACACAAATATTTGCTGCGACCCGGAAATCAAAATCGTGCGCGGCAGTCGCAAACACAGCCACCGCGCCAACGAGGCAGTCAAATTATAGATTAAGATAAATTATACATAGAGCTAATTCATTCACTTGAACGTCGCCGCTGATCATACTAAGGGTCAATCTTTAGCCGAGAATACATTCATCAGGGCTTTCACCAATGATACTACTCAGAGAATTCCCATAGTCTTTTTCTGTACACAATGGAATGAGTTAGGATCGCCAATAATTACATTTATATCCTACTAATATTATAAACGCGAAAGTTTGTTCGGATGTGTAGATAGAAGTTTGTTACTCTTTCACGCTAAACTACTGAATAGATTTTAATATAAAAATATAGTAGAATAGCTTTATACATCAGAATTGGACATTATGCTGTGTAACTAGATGAGGAACTGTGACTGTGGGAAACACTAAACTTCCCCATCAACTAGTTATATAGCAGGGGCCGGAAAAGACAAATATACTAAACTTGTCCCTATGTACTCGTATCCTACTGTTTTCATCTTTCTATTATGATACTGTGTCCATAAACTGTTAATAAACTTGCATTTGAAGCATTGAAGTCCTGTAACGTATTCAGTACCCAATCCAACGTCTTCTGCAAGTGGAGCACTTGCTGACCGACGGACGAGGTCCTGGCAAATAATAGAACTCGAATCCAAGTCATGTACCAACCCGCTGACCAGCGTAATACATATAGTTACGCCTTTATCACCGATGAAGAAGGCAGAGGTATTTTATAGGCACACTTCACCATTTTAATTTAGTAACACGTAACGTAAATGGTGTGGCGATTGCCGTGTTAAGACGAACAGGCGCAGACGGGGGCGACCTGCTATTGAAAAAATTTCAAGGCGCCAATAAGACCTGCGACTTAGTTTAACGACTGCCATGTTACTGTTAACATGCTTGCCAAAGCAAGGAAGGGCTCTTAAATGGAAATACCACAAAGCGGTCACCCATCTAAAGACCAGACATAGCGAAAGTTGCTTAAAGCAGTGATCATTTACAGAACACTGACTTAGCGGGGCTACAAGAACTTCAGTATGGTTTTTTTTAAACCACATAGGGGGCAGACAAGCATACGGCCCACCTGATGGAATGTGGTCACCGTAGACTATGGACGTTTGCAACACCAGAGGTGCAGCACTCGCGCTGCCGACCCTTTAAAAACCTCCTAAGATCCCTTTTGAAGAACCCCATACTGTAGACGTTCGGGAAAACCCAGGGAGTTCATTCCACAACCTAAGCGTACGCGGAATAAAGCCTCTATCGGACCTAACCGTATGTGAGCGCTGTGGACGCAAAGTGTGAGGATGAACACCCAGTCTATGGCGAGCGGTGCGATGATAGAAGGTAGCCGTGGGCATCATATCAAACAATTCCTCAGAGCACAGACCGTTGTACAGGCGATAGAACACACATAAGGAATCGTAATCAGTATGCGTACACCACACTGCCCTTAATAAATTCGCTTTTTAGGGCCGCCAATTGTCATCAACTTACATATATAATGTATTTTTTTATTTTATTATTGTAAATTTGGTGTACAATAAAGAGATATATTATTATTATTAAGGAGGGGAAGTCTCTCCTATCACGAAGGAGCTCAACACCGCTAGCTAGTAGAGGATCGTTGACAATTCTCATATCACGCCCCTCTACCGAGTCAAAAGGTCGAAGCTGGTATTCAGGTGCACCAGCCCCGAAGGTGACATCAGTACTCCATGTGTAGCTGCACTTATAGAGGAGCAGTGTTTGCTCCGCAGTAAAGTACTGTCGCGCCCTGTTAAGCACGCCGAGCTTTCTGAACGCCAGCTTCGCCTCGTCGTCTAAATGACTACGATATTGGACGTCACTAGAAATCTCAACACCAAGGATCCTAATACTATTAGAGATGGAGAGGTGTGCCCTGGAATTGTGGCGCTACATTAAATGGGGCTTTTTGGCGGTTTGTGGTACAGTTTAATCCTTACAAAATGGGTTGGAAAGTCATACATCCACCAAAGAATTGCGATAGCCTAATTCGATCGAAACTTGCTGGTAGCTTTTTTCAGAGTTAAGACTTTTTTTTCTTTATATATGTATTTATCAAGTATCTAGATCCCATAGTGCAAGCTTATAGTAGCTTATTTTAGGCTAGATGATGTTGCGTAAAAATATCCCAAATATTTATATCTATAAATATAAAAATGAATCCCTATTTCCCTTGGTCAGCTATCACGCGTGAACGGCTGGACCGATTTGAAAAGTTCTTCTTGTATTGGATAGCCCATTTATTGAGGATGGTTCTAAGCTATATATCATCACGCCACTACACAGGAGAGAGGAGCAGTAATCATAAATGTCAACAAATCGGGGAAACTTTCATACATTTTTGGAAAAGTAATAAGCGACGGGATGAAATGGGTGCCACGGGGTTGGAAGTTTGTCACGGACGAAGCCGGGCAGGTCAGCTAGTATTTAAATAAATATACATTTATAATTCATCTTCTACTAGAAACAGTACATTTGAAATTGTAGGTAATATATATATTTTGTCCAATACAACTTAACGAATATTAGAATGTTTATTTTACCGATTCATAAACAGAATCTTCGCAATAATTCAATCAAAAGTTTAAGGTCTTAATACTCAATCAACGGTTGAGGCTAGTTTTTGCCTTATAAAATCTACTCTCAAGCGTCGATTGAGTCTTGAGAAACGTTCTGGAATACGGGCCTTAAACTTTGAATATAACAGTTATACCTATGTTTAATTCTATTCCTAATAAGAACCAGTACCAATACCTAATATCCAACAACGCGTCATAAATACTATTTTTAATGATTCTGTCATACCCAGTTTAAACTAAAATCATTGAATGGCTAAAGGTAACACATACTTTTTATAATATATATAAATATATGATATTGTTATTGCTTATAGATTCGACGTCAAGTCACGCATTGCTGCCGTGTGGTCCAAGTGGCGGGAGATGACTGGTGTTATTTGTGACCCAAAAATGCCGGTCAGGTTGAAGGGACAGGTCTATAAAACCAACATTAGGCCTGCCTACATGGCAGTGGGGCGTGGCCACTACTGGAGAACCCAAGAAGTGCTACGTCGTAAGGGATGACATGCGTGCCAATGGTCTCACTACAGGTGATGCTGACGACCTTGCGAAGAGAAAATGTAGGACAGCGGACCCCGGGCGTCGAAAGACGCAACTGGGACAGACGCACGGATGATGATGAATTATAGATACAAGAATTTTCAACACAATGTAAATTACTCTTAAAAAAATAAACAAAACAAATAAAAGACATAATTACCTGCAAACAAACGCTAATGAAGGTTGCATGCTCCGTCCTCAAGGTTATCCATTTTAAGTTGTCTTTACTTATGAGATATTCGAACGATAGTTCAAAGTTTCTGCTCGGATCTTCGAGTAAGGGACCGTCACCGTTATGCGTTTGTAATTTTTCGAGCTAAAACATTATAAGAATGAGAAATAAGAAGTATGCATACAAAACACCCAGGATAGAACTTTGTGTGATGAGCACGATGGTTTATTCTGTGTCTGGGTGTTTATGATCTAAATTATGTATGTATTTAGAAATATATGAGTATGTTTATCAGTTATCTGGTCACCATAGTACAAGCTCTGCTTAGTTTTGAATCAGATAGCGTTGTGTCAGTTGTCCCAACGATATTTAAACAGACCTGTAAGCCATACATATATTTTAAAAGAGCATTCATGAAGTTTCTTGCCAGATTCTTCCCCGTGAAGGGTAGGCTGCCCTTGGAACTGGCAACTAGAATCGCTCTCTTTTTAATTATTGTCATGACTGAATAGTCACTTATGAATATAAGTGTCTAAAATGGTCTACATGAATAAAAATATTTTAGATTTTTTGATTTTGACAGATAAATGTTTGTTTGTAGTTCCTAATTAAAAGCTTTTCACTAAATGTATGTGAAAGTATATCTGTCCGTCTGTTTGTTTGTTCCGACTAATCTCTGGAACGGCTAGACCGATTTTAACTAGACATTCATTGGCAGATTTCAAAGCGTAGACGGAATTTTGATGGTGTAATGATATTTTCAATACACTTACTCATAATATGGCTCTTATCTCACCGCAATTAGGCGACAGTTTGATAATAGGTATCATTTTATCAAACTGTGGTTTTTTGATTGTTATTATATCACTAGTGGGATAATAGATTTTTTTTTAATGCACTGGTTGAGATGCATTATTCTTAAAAAAACCGATGCAAAAAAAGATCGCGTTCAATAGAACAAATAAATGTATTTATATACGTACCTATTGCTTGTTCATTTCATGAAACTTCGTATTTAAATAGAATTCGTATTTAAAGAAAATTTCATCTTGTACGTGTATAATAAACAAAACTTTCAATCAAATATAACTTTTGTTGTCTCTCTGTTTAAAACTATATACAAAAACATTAACAAAAAATTAAAGAAACCTCATTCTATACTCGGTGGTCAATGCGCGCGCATAAAAAAACTAAATAATTGTTTTTCCGCCAGTACCAAAAAGTTTCACAATTCGTTTTCCCTGTTAAAATTAAAGTTATATGTTAATTAAAATGTCTACAAGTACTAGTTATAAAGAAAACGACTTATGTAGTACCTACACCGCCCGATATAAGATGTGAAGCCCTTAACTTTATAGAAAGTTTACTATCTGTAGACTCCAAAGAAAAATAGGTATCTATTTGTTTTATTTAGTATTAATATTATTCATAAGTGTATTGAAAAACGTCGTATGATACACGTGTGTAAACCAACTTTACACACTTGTACCATAATCTACTATTGTTTCATATTTAGAAACAGCCAGACAAATGACATTTTACCATTAAATTTTACGTCTACGCTTTTAAGTCGTGTGATCGAGAATTGGGCCCCAGATTTTATAGAGAGTCACTTAGGCTTTTTTTAGCTTGCCGAAGTGACGCCGCCCGCCTGATGGAAAGTCATGGCGACATATAGCGAATTGAAGTCCACTGTCACAATCTACAGGGGCCGAGTCTATTATTGACAAGCCGTAGAATAGAACCAGAATCGCTGTCAAAATGTTAGTAGACTATCAAAAATGCAACTGACTAGCACCACTGGCGCGGTACGTGCTAGTAGAATTCTATCGGCCGACCGATAGAAGTCTATTGGAGTACGATTGTAATAGTAGACTACGAAAACTGTCAAAATTGTACCGGTGGCATTCTATTGAGCGACGATTTCGATTATTTTTCGACACAATTTAAATAGCAGACTCGGCCCCCAGGGCTAACAGTGGCTCTCAAGGCGGCGGCCTAATGATGTGCCTCTTTACGCTCCGCTTGAAGAACCCTGGGTTATAGAAGGAGGGAAACACATGCTATATTGATTGACGCTACATTTTATCCCTGTATTGCATCGGCAACAGGTACTATGCAACTAAAACCGCGATGGGTCCGCTAATATTCATACTTATAGACGATGAATCATGCGACTGTTTCGTCGTAAGTAATATAAATGAGGAAATTCAATAGGTTGCAATGGTGACGAATGCAATCGAACAAAATTCTTACGTGTAAACAGTAAGATACACCGGTGTCTCTGGGTGAGCTGATCAACAAATGTAAACTCACCTGGAAACTGATGTACCTACCTGTTGGCTAACAGATTAATATTGTGGGACACTACCATTAAAGGGTAGAAAGGTTAGATAAAGGTCGTAGTCAATAAAATACAACCAGTCTTGTAAATCGTCTATGCAACCATAATTTATACTGTTCACAGATTGCTCATAGAGCAAATATTACAAGTGATATCATTTGATTACCTACAGAACGTTGCACGTAAAACGTCTTACTATTATTTGAAATGACAACATTCAAGGTCAATGGTTCTGGTTGCCAAGTAACAGGCTCAAGCTTAGTTTTGGGAGCCGATACCTAAATATTGTTTATCTCATCTTCTTTAATCGTATTATTGTGTGAATATTTTGTAATTTTCTTTGACAATAAACTATTATTATTATTTAAAAAAAAATAAAAAATCCGTTTGTCAGCTTCAGTCATAGATATACTCCATTGGGGAGTTTGTCTATGGCTTCAGTATATCAGTAATTAATGATCTAATATCATTATTATTGAAAGAGTGGTGGTTGTTATGATGAAAGGGAGGTAATCATTTCAATATCTCATTGATATTGAAATGATTACCTATTACATACATACATTTTGTCACGCCTTTATGCCCGAAGGGGTACGCAGAGGTATACTATGCTCCCAAATTTCTCCGTATGCATTTTTGTCCCACGTAACAGGTGGTGAGCCAATTGTCGTGTTGAAATGGATAGGCGCAGGTTGTGGCGACCTGCTGCTATTTTTATTCAAGCCGCTATAAGGCCTTGAAATGGGTTTAATGACTGCCATGTTACTGGCAACCCGGCTTAACGTGCCTTCCGAAGCACGGAAACGCTCGCAAATGTAAATGCCACAGTGGCCACCCATTCGAGGACCAGCCATAGTGAAAGTTGCATAACGATAAGTGATCGTTTACAGAACGCTGAGTCCGCGGCGCCACGAGCGCTTTAAGGTCAAATTCGAAGTGATTATTACTGACGCTTTATACTGAAGTGACAAGAACTCTGGGGTTATCTTTCCGAAGGCTTCCCTGCCATGGGCAGGTGGAAGAGCATCGTGTGGTTTTAGTCAGTAGGAATCCGGTATGGACACCCACAAGCATTGCAGACGAATGCCCAAAAGATTCGCGGTACAACACCTCAATTCTAATCGAACACATTTTTTATATATATTTTAGTAGTAGTTTGAACCTATAAATATCTGCCGTGGACCACGTACATGTAACTAATCTCCGATTCGCCATCTTACCTTATTCAAAAATTATAACTTACCGTGTGTAAAGTGGTGATTCTCCAACATCTCATTCTCGTAACTTTGTAGCGTTGTTCTCTGTGAGGTTGATCCACGCTCGTCAAAGTAAGTTCTTTAGAAACCAGGGACACCCGCACTCGGCATGGTTTATTAGACCCGCCACTTCCACTTGATATATTCGATGATTCCATCGTTGCCTCGCCAGCAGGCACACGACCGTAGTGACGCAGACTTCTCGCTAATTCGACGTACTGGAAAACACCCAATGAATATTCATGCATAAGTTTTTTTTGATAGATGTAGATACAATGTGACAAGGCTTAACTTAGATTACCTACAGCTTATTTAGCTCAATTTGGGCTTGATGGCTCTGTGTAGAAATATAAAAAAACAAACTATCTTTACGCTGTATCCTTGTACAATGTTTTGGATAAGTCTTCAGAAAGTATAGATTTTCTGAATTTAGCAAAATCATTTAATTTATATCACAATTTTATGGAACCCACTAGAATAACGGCCACTACTGCAAGATGTATTGATAACATATTTAGTAGTGTGAAACCAATACATACATCTATAATTCATAAGGTTGACTCGGACCACACAGGGCAGTTGGTTTCCTTTTGTAATTCTCAAAGTAATGTAAAAAGACAAATAAATGTGATACCATTCAATGAGAACCGTATAGAAAATTTTAAATGTAATATTACAAAAAAAGTTTAATTTTTGCCCTGTCACGGAAATGTGGATGACTTATACAACTCATTAGTCAACTTGATTAATGGTGAGTTCAGCTCAATTTTTACTCCTAAATACTTATCTAAGAGTGAAGGCCTAACTTTCAGTGACTGGGCAACTCCAGGAATCTATAATAGTCGTAAGAAATTGTATCAACTATACGAAGAGAAGTCCTATAATCATAATCCAAATTTTCAAGACTTTGTAAAAAAATACTCAAAAACATTTAGAAAAACTTGCCTGAAAGCAAAATCAATTTATTTAAAAAATAAAATCAAATATTCTAATAATGTTATTAAGGAAATTTGGAATGTTATAAATATTGAAACCGGTAAATCCAAAGTGCGCAGTCATGATTTTCATTTAAAAATAAATAACGTAAATATTATAGAAGATTTTAAAGTTGCAACTGAATCTGAAAAATAATTTTCTAACATTCCTCTTTCAATTACAAGAACTCTCTCGTCTTGCTCTAACGATGCTGAACAACTTTTAAAACAAGGCGTGGAGGAATGTAGCACAGACTTTGAATTTTCAGCTGTTAGTCCTAGAGATATTTTAAAAACTTTTAAGGCAATTAATATGAAAAACACTAAAGATTTGTGGGGTCTATCTGTTATAACTGTCTCTCATATTATCACTGTAATAGCTCCACATGTGGCAGCTGTGTTCAATTGCTGTGTCAAGTCTGGGATATTTCCTGACCTAATGAAACATAGTAAAGTAATTCCTTTATTTAAAGCCGGCGATAATGCAGATCCCTCTAACTTTCGGCCTGTTTCCGTACTACCAACACTAAGTAAAATATTTGAAAAGCTAATGCTTGGCCAGTTGCTTAGTCACTTTAATATACATAATTTACTACACAGGAAACAGTTTGGATTTACAAAGGGTTGCTCTACGGTGGATGCAGGGGTTGCTTTACTCAAAAGTATTTATGCGGCTTGGGAGGATTCGCAGGATGCATTAGGTGTTTTTTGCGATTTATCTAAAGCCTTCGATTGCGTTCATCACGAAACTCTTGTAAAGAAATTACGCCACTACGGTATCAGAAATAAAGCTCTCGACCTATGACTTCTTATTTAAGCAATAGAATTCAGAGGGTTGAAGTAAATGGTAAACGATCAGCAGGATCTCCAGTTGTTATGGCTGTTCTTATTTAAGCAATAGAATTCAGAGGGTTGAAGTAAACGGTAAACGATCAGCAGGATCTCCAGTTGTAATGGGTGTTCCACAGGGATCAATCCTTGGTCCATTTCTTTTTTTGATATACATTAATGACTTACCTTACTATGTTGGGGATAAACATGAGATTGTGCTGTTTGCGGATGATACCTCTTTGACATTTAAAATTAATAGACAATTAATTAATTATGACGATGTTAACAGTGCACTCTCAAAAGTTGTTCATTGGTTTAACGTGAATAATCTTCTTTTAAATGATAAAAAAACTAAAGTAATTAAGTTTTCGACACCTAATGTGAGACAGGTGGTGACCAATGTGCAACTTAATGGATCAGGGTTGGATACTGTTGGGGCTTCTGTGTTTTTGGGTATAACTATTGATTCAAAGTTGCAGTGGGGACCACATATAGAAAAATTGTCAGACAAATTAAGCTCTGCTGCATATGCAGTAAAAACAATAAGACGGCTCACTGATGTTGAAATGGCTAGAATAGTTTATTTCAGTTGGTTTCCATAGCGTTATGTCATACGGAATTCTTCTCTGGGGAGACTCAGTGGACATTAATACGATATTTATTTTACAGAAGAGAGCTGTGAGAGCAATATACCAGCTTGGTCCCAGGGTATCTCTAAGAGAAAGATTCAAAGACCTTAATATTCTTACCGTTATATCACAATATATATATGAGAATTTACTTTATGTGCACAAAAACATAGACACATTTCTTAAAAAAAGTGATATACATAATGTAAACACTAGGCATAAAGATAATCTTGTATTACATTCTACTCGTCTCGAAATAATCAGCAATTCTTTTATGGGGCAATGTATACGATTCTATAACAAACTTCCCGATGAAATTAGAATATTGTCAATAAATATGTTTAAGACAACAGTCAAGGCCAAATTGTGTAACAAGGCATATTATAAAATTTCAGACTATATAAATGATAAAAATGCATGGGAGTAAGTCGCTCTAAGTCAACACACATAAATATACAAATATAATTAATAATAATAATAAAGAAACATTATAAATATAATGTACATTTGTTCAACATAAGTGATCTGAAACGTCAGGTTAACTAATATAATTATATGTAATTTGAGTTTGTTATTGTGTGAGCACCGTCCACATAGCTTTTTTATAAATTTTGAAATTGACATGATGGTTGCTGTGCAGTTTGAGTATGTCATGCTCGCCTAAGTGTCCTGGCAGTGGTGGTGCATGTATCGGGTCGCCTTATTCCCTATAATACGGTTGAGTAGGGCGATGGCTGATATATGCGTCATACCCGTGAACGGGTGCCGTCTGTTGGGACTGGTCAGCTCATAGCTGTTATAGCAATTATTACAAATAAAACTATTTATATTTAAGGCAAATTAAGTTCAGTCGACTGTTCTCACGTAACTCCAAAGGAGCAATGTAAGTTTAATATTGTAAGCCATACCTGCATTTTAAAATAGCAGCCATTTAGTTTCTTGCCGGAGTCTTCCTCATATGGGTGGCCTTATATATATATGGTACCTTTAAAACTGGCAACTAGAAACGCTCTCATTTTGATTTGATTTGGTTTCTTTTGTAAAGACTCATTACTATATAATTTGTTCAAATATCATGTAAATAAAACTAATGTAATTACTGGCAGTTAGAAAAGAGTGGCCATGAGTTTTATTGCCAGGTTCTTCCTCAGGCTCTACCTATTGCGTTGCGAATCTGGCAGTAAATGTAGAAGCAATAATCTTGACGTTTATAAGTGTTACTTTGTGACCTACATGAATAAAGATTTTTCACTTCACTTCACTTGACGGGCTAGTCAAAAAATACAGATCGCTAGCCTTCGCGATTATTGCATAGTTTTTTCGCTTCCTGAATATTGATTAATAGTTTTGTACGTGCATGTACAAAACTATTAATTAATAAATTTTTAATTAAGTGGAAAAAGACAATTCGTTTCGAGACAGGGATTGAACCTGTGACCTTTGCCTAACCAGGGCAATGTTCTAGCCACCTAAACTACCCGAACCGTATTGAACCAAGTTGAAATTATCCACCATATTTTAAATCGTCATTTTAAGAGTATGATGGAAAATATGGTGGATAATTTCAAATTGGTTCGATACGGTTCGGGTAGTTTAGGTGGCTAGAACATTGCCCTGGTTAGGCAAAGGTCACAGGTTCAATCCCTGTCTCGAATCGAATTGTCTTTTCCACTTTATTAAAAATTTAGCAAAATAATTGCTTTAAAAATTTATCAATATTAATCAATATTCAGAGAGCAAAAAAACTATTGCACGTAGAGTAATTCGAGTAGGTACTTTAGGCCTTTCCGTTCTTGAGTAATCTCCTCACGTGGCCTTCGTATGAAGTCTTAGTTTTTTATTTTTTATAAATGAGATAAATATATCTCATTTATACACAAAAAACTTATTTGAAGGATACCTTGTTTTAGAAAGTTATTTCATAAATAGATTATTTAGTTTAGTATTGTTTTCAGTTTTTCAAACCATAGTTTCAACATAACCATAGTTACACCTCATAACAATTAACACGACAATTTGTGATGTGATACATTGTATCTATGTGTATCGAATTCACTTCAAACTTTTTACAACTCTCGTAGAATTAATTATTTTACGTTTCCTACAGAGCTCATTCAAATTGTTCGACGAATACCGGCATATGAACGTTCCCCTTTTTCTTTATAATCAAAAATCGAACGTACAACACTTTGCAGTTACTCATCCACTCCGGTCAAGGCTATAAAGTCCGTAGCCTAGACTCTAGTACATGTACAGTATAAAAGAGCTAACTCACGACTAAATTTGGTCTGCCGGACCTCGACAGATTTAATTCGCCGAGTCTGCCGACCAAATCTGTTGTCGCAACAGACGACCGGATCAGACAGCACCGGACGACCAGACAGGGTGTTCAGATTAGGGACTTTTTCCCTATTCTAGGGTATTTTTTTTTTAAGGAACTTTCTGGAAATGAAAAGTTTCTAATAAAGTATATTATTTTATATGCATTAAGTGAAAAGCTGCAAATTTGAAATTACACACACACACACTTTTTAATTTTACTTATCTATGTAGATAACTGGTATGCATAGTATTCCTCTACATAGAGTAAATAAACACTACGTTATGTATTAACGTAGCTCTTTTTTCTTTCTGGCAAAAAATTTATGAAAAAGTAATTTTTGGGGAAAGGTAAAATCGGTACTGGGGACATTTTTGACAAACTAACTAAGATGGCAACATTGGGAAAAAAATTATGAAAAAGTGTCTATTTGAAGAAAAATTTAATAAAATCTGGGGAAATTTACGACAAAGGCTAGAACGACAACATTGATCATATCCGATGCGGATCGAGGCGGACTCAATTAATAATAATTATGTCCGCCGGACTGCACGACCAAATTTGGTCTGCCGGACCTCGACAGATTTGATCCGCCGAGTCTGCCGACCAAATCTGTTGTCGCAACAGACGACCGGATCAGACCGCACCGGACAACCAGACGACCAGACAGGGTGTTCAGATTAGGGGCTTTTTCCCTATTCTAGGGTAAAATTATTTTTTTTAAGGAACTTTTGTGGAAATGAAAAGTTTCTAATAAAGTATATTATTTTATATGCATTTAGTGAAAAGCTGCGAATTTGAAATTACACACACACACATTTCAATTTTACTTATCTATGTAGATAAATGGTATGCAGTATTCCTTTACATAGAGTAAATAAACACTACGTTATGTATTAACGTAGCTCTTCTTTCTTTCGGCAAAAAATTATGAAAAAGTATTTTTTTGGGGAAAGGTAAAATCGGTACTGGGGACATTTTTAACAAAGTAACTAAGATGGCAACATTGGGAAAAAAAATATGAAAAAGTGTCTATTTGGAGAAAAATTAAATTAAATCTGGGGAAATTTACGACAAAGTAGCTAGAACGACAACATTGATCATATCTGATGCGGATCGAGGCGGACTCAATTAATAATTATTATGTCCGCCGGACTGCTCTACAGACGGTAAGATTTGGTCGGGCAGCCAATCAAATCCGCAGTCTGGTCGGATCAAATCCGGTCGTGTGTTAGGGCTTTAAAGAGTAAACCTATCAGTAGCGTTACGCCTTTGAAGTTAACAAAATTGCCGACAACGTCTAGACAATGATGCTGTAATGTGCTGTTGTGACAACCCTTCACAAGTATACAAGGCTGATATTATTTATAACTTATTTATGGACTCGTACTCGCAATCAACTATCAATATCTATATTTATATATATAAAAGGCAAAATCACTGACTGACTCATTGATCACGAAATCTCTGAAACTACCAAAGCTACACGCAAAGAAATTGGTGACAAACAGAACTACTGAATCGAATAGTTAAATTAGGTTAACAACTTTTCTAGTTAGAAATACTTGGTCCTTGTTAGCTCTACGACTTATTATTCACTCTTACTAATCGTATGTTTCATTATATTATTTGATTAATGTAGCTCACAAAAAATATTATTGAACCAAAACATCAATAATTATTGCATCTTTAACAATAATTATGTTAATACGAGTATGTATTTAGTGTATTGTATGTACTAAAAAAACAGGGATTCGCAATTCCTAAATGATCTAGTTCCGGTTAATGATTTACAATGTTACTGATGGACTAAGAGTGTGTCTGTAATCAAAACAATAATCTTTTTATTACAACTAAATTATTGTTTGCAGTACATATCGTTCTAAGTGTCTGATAATATTTAATTAGTTTGGTTTACTTTTTAAATAGTGTTATGGCTTAACAAGAATATTCTAGTAGAAACCACCCCGGAAATAGTAAACGGTACAATGTCTGTATTAATCCTTGCTATTCTATTAGCGTGTTTAAAATATTTAAAATAGTAATGTTACAATAACAATCGAGGTGGTATTCATAGCTAAAATCTTGTTCTGTTTATTTAAAACTATATTTTTGTAAACAATCAAAAAACTTTCATGACAAAACGATCAGTTGACAGTCAGTGTTGACAGACATTTTGATTAATAATATTAAATTTGAGTGATGTCTGATGATATAGAAGATGGAGATATCCCACAGTTATTACAGCAGTGGGGTTTACCTCAATATATTGATACTTTTGAAGGTAAGTTGGTACCTTGGTATAACAATCTTTTTGTTTTGTAGTATTCTTATCTATTATTCAATATAATTATGTAACTAGAAAATAGGCTTGTTTAATAAAACCTAAGTTACCAAGCCAAGTAGTCGATTCCCCTTAGGACAAAAATTATGCTTTTAGCGTTTGGACTTTCTTTGCTTGCGTGAGGTTGGTTTGTTTTTGAAAGTATACCTACCTATTATACTATTTTATTTTGTAGATAAGCTTTACACAGACAAATACAGAGTGTGAGTGAATTTCTGATCCCTCTAAACAATAATAATACCTCAACGCCACTAAATGATTTTGAACTCTCTATAGTGGCTACCACTAGTGAGCATCAGCTGGCTACCACTAGTTGAATAAAGTCACACACAGTCTAAACTATCAAACATAGGTATATACCAGAAATTGGGTAAAAAGTATTTATTAGGTATCTACCTTGAATCAGCCGTAAGAAAGGAATACCCGGCATTCCCACGGGAACGGGAGCTACGTGAGTAAAACCATACACTACCTAAAATTTTGTGAACGTTCTTTTCGTACCTACGTTAGATGAGCACCAAGAAATAACTCCTGATATATCCACCGGAATGTAATCTTAGTAATATTATAAATGTTAAATTTTGTAAAGATTTCTATAGTATTTGGATTTGGTTTGTTATTTAATCACATTTTGATGAAAATCGGCATATAGATAGAACATTTCCGAAAGTTGATGCCCCCGGCTCCGCCCACTTGAAGTCGTTAGTACACCAAAAGGTTTTCTCGCGGAAAAAGATGTTTTCCCAGGATAAAAGGTATGTTTTTTGTATTAATTCAGGAAATATCTCGCACAGGATATTCAGTACAAGCAGTTTCACCCGCGTATATATTATTCAGTTGTAAGTAACTCTTCAAACAAGTATTCCGATTTCATTCAGTGTTTTGTTGTTAAAAAGCGAACACTTCAGAAGTTGTTTCATAAGAATAGCCCAGGCGCCACCCTCTATAACTAATATCTCTTTCTTTGTCTGTTTCTCTTATGTGGCGCTAACGAAGTTGCGCGGGTCAGCTAGTATAATATAATAATTATATGTTTATACAATTAATCAATAGTATAAAGGCCGATTTTAAAATATAAGGATAATATTCATGTTGGGTATCTTATAATTGAAAATGAAATTTTATGACAATGGCTCGACGGCCATATTGGATACTAGAAACCCCATGAATTATAAATGTACCCAATATGATAATTATATATCTACGACGCGGCAGCCATTTCGTAAACGCTTTCTCATACAAAAAAAAATTGGTTCGACATGAAATGAACCTTACATTCTTCTATGTGCGGCAATTGATGAAATGATGATGTTGATGACTTGAAATCTCTTACAGCACAATTCGTATGCACCATTTTTTTGTAAATATTATAATGAATTCAAGAAATCGATACAAAATTCAAATAATACCCAGACGTGCATGTATGAAGCGATTAATGAATCTTGAAGAAGCCAAAGAAGTATGCATGGATCGCAAAGCCTGGCGATCTGTCCTCTCTGACTATCCCGTCAGGGATACAGCGTGAAGATAGATTGTTTTATTTTTAAATTAGTATTCGAGGGTCACAATCTAAAAGTCGTAGTCGAAAATTTGCTAGTAGTATGATAGTTCTTTTCTTGGAGTATTTAATGTAGTGGGGTCAAATTAAATCTGGTTTTGCAATAAATATAATTAAATATAAATCTTTACAGATTAAACCACTTCAATGCAATGTTCTAATTGTTTATTCCACCAATAACCCACAAATTTATTGTTGACAGATTCAGTTCCCTTTATCTGTTAACTGCCAAAGGTTTCATGAGAGTACCCTTATCATGTGTCAGAATAGAGTACTGTATTAATATTTATCACAGTAGGCATGAGCATAGAATCCTTTACATAGCTTAAAGTACATTAAGCGGCTACTAACATTTTGCTATAAACTATAAATTCAGTATAAATATTGTTATAAATTTTCCCCCTGCCTTTGGACCCAAATGTAAGCTGGCAAAAACTAAAAAAAAAATATTAATATTTTAGGATATTCGCACACAATGCTGTCTAGTCCAAATTAAGCTTGTGCTATGGATCAAGATAACTGACAAACATACTTATATATTTCTAAATACATACCATATTATACATAAAACACCCCTCACGCAAAAACCGCGCCTTGATGTGGAGTTGCGGAAACAGTCCGCCATACAATACAATACATAAAAACACCCAAATTTGATTGGAGATCTCACAAATATTTGTTTTAACCTGGAATTTGAACCCGAGATCTCAGCATGGCAGTCACATACACAACCAATATGTCACACAGGTGTTTGGACTCCAAAAACTTGCAGCCAAACATTTTCTTAAAAGACTACATTTGTGCACTTTCTCACAATCACTCATGTACTTACCTCTCTTTTTTGTTTCTTTGATTCATATGATGATAGTCTATCCTTAGTTTGTGAGTCTGTTGTCATCCATCCCAGATCTAAATCTTCTATTATTTGTAAATATAATAAGTCTAATGACACCCTATCAGTCATTAAGTCTTCATCATAACAGGGATCCCAGTAGCTGAAACATATATAATATTTATTTACAAATAAAATCTTATAGTATTGGTGACCAAAATATACTATCATTTTGAATTCAAGCACAAACATACCTCTTTCTTAAAACTATTTTATCTTCTGCACGAATATACTTTTGAGATATGTATGGAGATTCATATTCTTCCAATTTTTTAAGTGCCGGTTGCCCATCTTTTGCACAACTCCAGTTAATAAGATATAATGAAAAGTACTTTACAAATTCCTTGGGAAGATTCAATGATGTGCATACAATATCTAGTATTGTGTTTGATGAGTCAATAGAAGACACAGACAGAGGTATTCTATAACCATTCATTAGCGATATGTCAATTTCAACTTCATGCATTTTAACATTATGTGTTTCTTGTTGAGCCGAAAATAAGAATGTTATTAGAAGGTCAGAGCCTGTTAGCTGGGGATTTTGGCCAACTGAAAAAAAAAAGATTTATGTTTCCTTTTTCCTCATAATTACAATAATTGGCACCTCCATAAAAATTACAATTCTATAAATAAACAAAAGCTAAAATAATAAACTGATATATTACATTCAATAATAGAACTTCTTAATCTTAATTACCTGTTTGCATATACTTTTCCAATAAGACTCTTCTTTCCTCTAGTTGTGAATTTGTCAGGAATAACTTTTTTGGTGGAAACTGGGGTAATTTAATATAAGGATTTTGTGCTTGCAACTGCTCATGTAAGCTAAGGAGTTGTTTGTAACGAGCAGTGCAGTGGAATACGCCATCAATGTGTATGTTAAAGCCCTAAAATTTAAAAAAAGTTGAAATTTCTAGCAGCAACAACACCCTCAGCTATTGCATGAACATAATTCTACAATAAACTTGTTGAAATATAAATTATTTATATTAATAGAAATTAAATTAAATTAAATATCAATCACGCCTTATCCCCGAAGGGGTGGCAGAGGCATATTGTATGCCCACTTTTCACCGTATGGATTCCTGTCCCACGTAATAGGTGGTGAGCCCATTGCCGTGTTGAAATAGACAGACGCAGGTTGTGGCTACCTGCTGTTGAATTTTTTCAAGCCGCCCATAAGGCCTTCAACCAGGCTTAACGACTGCCATTTTACTGGCAACCGGGACCAACGGCTTAACGTGCCTTCCGAAGCACGGAAACGCTCGCAAAATGTAAATGCCACAAAGTGGTAACCCATCGGAGGACCAGCCATAGTGAAAGTTGCGTAACTCAGTGATCGTTTACAGAACACTGAGACCGCGGGGCCACGAGCGCTTCTATATTAATAAGTGATCTGTTAAACAAAATCATAGCAATTAAATGTAAATAATTGCAATAAACTTAATAGTAAACATTACCGTATATGAAATCCCATTGTCGTCATGAAACTGTTGCGAATCAGGAATAGAAAAATGCATATTGGTGGTTGTTATGAAAACATAACTTGAGTACTAAAATATTACAATAAATATTAACTTTAGACACAAACAAGAAATCGCCCACTTTTATCTTCTATTTGTTTTTTTCTTACAGATTCAGTCAGTTGTTGTTGTTAGTTGTCTTGGCCCATCTTGGGCAGGCAAAGGAAACTTAATTCATACAGCCTAGTCTTCAGTATTTTTCATTTTTTTGTTTTGATTTAGTCCTGTCTAGTCGTTTGTCGATGTCAAGTCCTCAGTCCTAGGTCCTAGTCCGTGCCCCAAGAAGGCAGTGATCCCTTATTGCAGCTCTCTATGGAAATTTGGCACTAACACAAACAACACCGCTATTCATTGCAATATATCACTTTCCTTTACTAATGCACTTTTTCGAACTCTTTATGTAAAATAGTGGAATATTTTACATAAAGAGTTCAAAAAGTACATTATTAAAAATAAAAACACGAATTTTATGCTAGTTTTTGACAATAATATACGACAAACGTGCGTCACTGCTCATGTTCGCGCCAAAAGTCAAGATTCAGTCAGACAGAGTCAGACTCAGACAAAACAGCACAGATAATTTCTTGTGTGCGTCTGTCAGTCAATGTTTTTATAATTCATGTGGGAATGTAATCTTATGCTCAAAAACTTACTTTCGAAGCCGTGGTATACTAAGCTGACAGCTAGTCGTCAATTCATCACGACTATCAATAGACTTAGATTTGGACATGCACGAACGCCAGCCCATTTATCAAGGCTGGGTATCATTGAGGATAGTCGTTGTACAAACTGTAACTCTGGTGCTCTTGGTGATATAAACCATATGATTTTTAACTGACAGAAATATAACCTACAAAGACTAATAATGGCAAGTGACGTAAGTGAAATTAAAATTAGTGAATGTGTTGATAGTGGTAACAGTCATACAGACGAAACCTCCCGCCGCTTAATCAAATTCTTAAAAAAAATAGATTTATAATACATTTCAACAAATTTAGTTCAAAAATAAAAGCCAACGTAACTTAATTCCAAAATAAAGATCTGGCTAAAAGGTCTTAGGAACCAAGCCATAAAAGGAGGACAAAAAAATGCACAAAATATCTAATCTTACGCGCAGGACGCAGGTAGACCTAGTATTGCCCCAGTAAAATCATGGAATCGTACAGGGCTTTCATTGGAATTTGCCCGTTAATATTTTACTACAGTATAATGGTATAACTTTAAGGTGTCAAAATCCATAATTGAAACACTTCATGTATTACAAAACTGCTCAAAAGCTACCAATTAAAAGTGTTATTTAGAAACAGTATCGACTGCATGTGTGTTATTAATCGTAGACAGAATAAGTCACAGACAGAATAAGTAGTATGTACTACGGAGTAAGTGTTAATAAAGGGGTTTCTGGTTTCTAGGTAGGTATTTGCATTAAAGACATTTCATATATAATGTAATATATAAACATTATCTATACATATCAACTTAACTTAATATTAACATTAAATATAACCTTAAAAATATGATACAAAACTAAAATATATTATTAAAAGAGGTCCCTTCAGGCAAGGTTCCGAAGCAGCGTTCCCCCTTTGAATAGCTAGACTAATTCTTTGTCCGAGGTAACTGCCAGCTTTTCGGTCTCCTGTGATGTCGACTAACCATTTCGCTATTTCCTTAAAAAGCCTTATAGCGCTAGGACCCCACGGACCAAGAGTCTCGACACCGAATGGGACATAATCATATTCGGAGCCTAGACCCCTGTATTTGCATGCTTTAGCTTTTCCACTTTACAAGCCGCACCAGCTCTGTTGTTGGTTCCATGTAGATGGGAAGGGGCCAGCGTGTCTGAAAGGTTGCATCCCATACCAGCACCCGGCCCATCTTCCATTGAATCCAACTCTACCGTCCGGTCTCTTGCCATCGTCTCTTGCAATACCAGTCGGCTCGAGTAGATTTGGCACGTTGACGGTTGCAAGGGACCGGCTTATGATATCGTTAAGTGCGGAATGTCTCGAGAAGCGGCAAGCACTTTTTTGGCATGACAGTCCGAGATGTCCTAACTTGTCGACATCACTGCCACATATTTGGATTTGGAATTTCAAGATGATAAGTGCATAATGTGGACTAATTTCAAGGAGACGGTCAGCAGAATTCTGAAATTAAATATTGAATTATTAATAATTAATAATAATTAATTTATGATATTTAAATTATAATTTAATTTATAATAAATTATTAATTTAATATTCAGTAATAGATTCATTAAAAATTGGAGAGCCTAAAAAGTAAAGGGAATTACTGTTGACTATTTTAATATTCGGAGCCAAAATATTAAATTTTTGTTTAACGTCATTAATATTTAAATCTCAGTTATTAATAAAAAGTCGTATTTGCTAAAATTAAGCTCCAAACCAATGGCTTCAAATTTATTTTTGATTAAAAAAGGTCCGAAAACATAGTATCCACATCTCCTCCTAGGGCTCTGTCGTCCAAATACCAAACGTTGAATTTACAATATAAATTTTTGATTATCAGATTTATAGCCAAACTAAAAATTGCAGGCCCAAGGGGGCCCCAAACTCTGTTGACAATTTACTTCCGAGGACAGTGCATTGGATCGATATAACAACTTTATTGGGTCAGCGTAACTGAGAAGAAGATAATTGTAAATTTCCGCTATATGCTGTTTTATTTCCGTCAGCAAGGTATCCCATCCCTATTTACCGAATTGAATACGTTTTTGACATCAATTTTGCGCAACACGTCAGGCTGCCCGTAAGCTAGTAAAGAGCGTAGGTAATGGACGGCTGCCTCACACCCTCCTTTTACTCCGAAGCCTAACTGTTTAAATTTTTGGTTTAAATTCCGAATTTAATTTTGGTAAAATATGTCGAACAGCAATTTTTGAGGCCAGACGTCGTACGAGTAGTGTTGATCCAACAGCAATTGGTCCCACCCCTCCGTCCTTTTTAGTGAGGGCAATGAGGTTCGCGCCGAAAAGAATGGGAACAATTTCTGGATTGACATTACCGGAATACATAAAGTTGATTAATTTAGTGATCGAATTTACAAGTTGCTCGCCTGCATCACTCTCCGAATGCGATGTTAAGTTTTTCAAATGTTAGGAAGAGATTCCATCCAAACCTGCAGCCGAACCTAGCTTAAAAGATAAAATGGCATCCTTTACAACTTTGTTTTGAATTTGAAGGCATGCTTGCCCTGCTGTTGGTGGGTCGAGAAAATATGGGTTCACTGGAGCTGGAGGATGTTTTGTCCGTAAGGCCTGAAGGGTGTCAGGAGTATCTGGTGATAGCATGTCGTTAGAGAACAAAAGGCGAGCGGCACCTTTGAGATCTCCGTCACAGTTTTTGTTTTCGATGAGTTTGTTGCGATTATGAGGGGCATCATATTTAATTAGAGTAGTGGGAGAAGGCGAGGAGCTAACAGCGCAGTTATTCTTAATCTTTTGTGTCAAGGATAAATTCGGTTCAACAGTTTTTATTTTATGTAGTGTGCTGTATAAAAATAGGTTCTGCCAGTCTTGAGTACAATTGCTCATGTAACATTTCTGGATTAATTGTGAATTGTGACAAATGTGTAGCAACGGTTATTCGAGTTCCTCGAGGGATTCTTTTAACTATGGGTTTTATGTTTTCTTTTATTTTTCAAATGGCTTAGATATGTGTGAAAAGGAGTTGGATCGTTGGCTACATAAGTAGGCGCACTCGGAATAATGGGATGGATGTCTAAAGGGGAACTGTTTTGGCTAATACATTTCCTGTGTGTTTTTGTAGTGTGTAGGTTAAGGCCTTCTAAAGATTTGAATGACTTATTCCACCGTGTACATGTATGGGTCGCGTTCGACGTGCTATCACAAGATTGGTTCACTGACTGACTTCACAACAGTTAAATAGATTCACAAAAATGAAAACAAATTTATAAACACAATAAAGAAACTTAAAATGTACACTGAAAACATAAAAAAGTCAAAGTCAAAATATGAAGGCTGCTTGTTGTGATAACAAGACGCATGCGTCGTTACGTAGGTGCGTCACAGGATAGTGTTGCAATTGGACTTTGCAGTGACTGCACTTCTGAAATTACAGTGACAGCAAGTTTGTTTCCTATTGATCCACTCACTAAATTGCAATTTTATTGACTTTATTGGAGGATTAATGAATAGATAACAATAGTAGAGCATAACCTAAAATTGCTCGAAACTTTAGCAATATCCATATGAACATTTAAACATTTTTTCCTATGGTTAAATAGATAAAAATACAATTGACAAACGTACCTAATAAATAAAGATCTGCTAAAAGGTCTAAAACCAGGCCATAAAAGAAAAAGCAAATGTAACGACAGCTGTCAGCAGGACAGCATGACTGCCACTTTTGTTTTGAAGAAACTTGACGTTGATTGATTGATTGGGATAATAACATGATAATTATTTATTGGTTGACCAGACCATTACAATTTTTTAAAACATGATGTGTTTAATTTAATTTATTAGAGGGATAAGAAGATAAAGCCTAAAACTTATTTAGTTGTGCAACAGGCACTGATTTAATATAGAACTTTTATTGAATTGCCTTGAATTATTTTCTATACAAATTCAACAAAAAGGATTACAAGTACATATAATGTCTATTCAAATACCTGTTATAACTATTCAGTGCGATTGGAACGAAGTTGTGAGGTATCTGAAATAAATTACGGATTACTGAAATTATTTGTATGTATTAAGTTTATATTCGATGCTTGTAAAGAACTTGTTTCCAGGTTACCGAGATGCGAAGCCTGGATATCATCAAAACTTATAAACCAAAACAGTGTTCATGATAAACTTATTACAACCTTAAACGATGGAAAAGTTAAAGTTAACTTTTCAGCAAATTATCAATTTGTTTCTCTTAATCCACTCTGTTTAGTTGTGAATCACATAGCATCTGGTCTCAAGGTGGCTTTTGTGGCACCATCTAAAGCTCATAAGGTGCATAAGAAGGCAATTCTGTCTGTATCAGTTGCAGAAAACACTTTGGCAGTATCCTCTTGTGAAGAAGATAAGTTGCTAGTATGGGATAGTAGAACAAGTAAGTTGCCATCTATTGGAGTAATTACTAATAGCACCAGCAAAGAAAAGTAGTTTGTCAGCAATACTGAAATATATTTGACTGCCTCAGTGTGTGGTAGTGTATGCGACTGCTGCACTGAGGCCACAGCTTCAAATCCTCAGTTGAAATAAATATTTGTTGGATCTACAAATGTTTCATTTGAAGTTTGGGTATTTGTATGTATTTAGAAATAATAAATAAATTGTTGAGTTGTCTACATTTCATACCACAAACTTATATTAGCTTACTTTGTAAAAAACTTTTTGTACTTGTGTAAAAATTGTCTAACTTTTGTATTTATATTAATACTTAAAAACAATAATTTGTATTTATATTAATAGCATGTCCCTGAATTTACTTTGTTGACTGTTGTGCTGCCGGTAATATAATTTTGGCATCATTCTCATTATTATCCAGGCATTAGACCTAGTTATATCCAATGCTATAATTGTAATTTTGGCAGTACTTTTAAAACTTCTGAAGGGTATACTGAACTTTCATACAGTTTATCCTCCATCTGCATGATAGTATCTGTTGCTTCCTTTGCTCACTGTTAAATGCCCAGTTGCCTCCAAACACTAACTGGATTTGGAGCCTGTGGTTCACTTTTATTTGTGGATTGTTGTCTGACCTCAAACTCCATAAAGAATCCCCTATCTGTTGGTTGCACCTCTAGTGGATTGAACTCCGGAGATTGTGGTGGAAATACTTCATGCACTCAATATTAGTACTGTTGCATCTATATTAATTCAATTCATTGATGTTGGCATCACTTGTCTTTCTAATTATTTATTATTATTTACCTTATCCCCGAAGGGGTGGCAGAGGCAGACATATTGTATGCCCACTTTTCACCATGTGTATTCCTGTCCCACATAATAGGTGCTGTTGAAAATTTTCAAGCCGCTTTTAAGGCCTTCAACTTGACTTAAAAACTGCCATTACATCGCTGAAATATGTTATAAACAAAATATTAGATGAATGTTATATTTTCCAGGTGAAATTATCCTAGATCTGAAAGGTCATGGAGGCCCAGTATACAAGTGTAGATACTTTCCATCAGGAGTGGTTATACTGTCTGCTGGAGCCGATGGGTCTTGCAGAATCTGGTCAGCTGAATCAGGGATCAACCCAGTCACCCTTAAGGGTCACAAGATGGCCGTTACAGATATTTGTATTGTTGAAAAGGGTAGAAATGTAATATCAGTAAGCAAGTAAGTTTAAAAACAGTTTTTACATAGAGCTTGAAATTAGAACTGCAATTGTATAATACTGTAATTATTAAATAATCGTCATCCTCTTGCCCTTGTCCCAATTTACTTGGGGTCGGCGCAGTATGCCTTCTTCCATTCATCCCTGTTATTTGTCATCTGATCACACAGTCCATCCATTTTTTCTTTGGCCTTCCTCTAGCTCTCCATCCATCAACTTTCATATTCATGGTTCTTTTAGTGACATGACTTTCATCCCTTTTCATCACATGCCCATACCAAGACAGACGGTTCCCTCTCATTTTTTCAGTCACAGGCGCCACTCTCAAACAACAGTTACTGCCAACAATGCCAAAAGAGACAGCCCCATAGCCATAAAAAGAAGACTGAGCTATAATTATTAACCCTTGAGTACCATTATAACACCCATTATAGTTTTTGCATATTACAAAAATTGGACATATTTGTTCATCTTGTCATCTTGCCATTTCGGTTGTGCTTTAATAGCCATGTTCGCGAATAGACTGTAAAAAGCAGCAGGCATCCCATGTCGGCAGTCGACATGCTATAGAACCCCACAATTAGTTTTAAAAATAGTCATTAGGTCACAGAACATTCACGATATCCGACACCATATTATGAGATGTAACTAAAGATAAAAATTGCGATGTATCCAAAACATTGAGAATTTTAGAAATATGTGAATAATCACACAACTTTCGACAAATCACTTCAGTTTACTTTAGCGAAGACTTGCAATTTGCCAGTTGTTTTATTAATGAATAGACGAAATGCAGCTTTTGGTTTTTGTTTTTTTGATTTTTGTCATTATCAGGTGGTGATTGCTGTATGACCTCCAAATCCCTAAAAGGCGCTAGCAATGTCATCATTACTGAGTAGGTGCATTGCTATCAGGTGAAGTCGCTTGAGCCCCAAAGACGTATATTACACCCATTATTATCATTATTCCATAGAGACGTGTATATGTCGCCGTCATCTAGTTGAATCTACTATTTGATTAAATGACTAGCGTGTTAATTGAATGACGACATTTAATTGAATGACTAGGCCGAACATTGATCGAACAAGCGTCAGTTCAACTAGTTAGCGGATTGTGACATAGCCCTTTGAACAGAGCAGATGTAAAATCAGTCAGGTGATTGAAATTTCCCAAAAAGAATCAAATCGAAATGATGCAAACAAACACAGAGGGGATCTGGCGCTTGGCGGCTGCTGCCGCGTTAATGGTCACTGTTCTAATCTAACCTAGCGTAAGTTTGCATGAAGCACCCTGGAGCAACGACTACAAGCAACAAAGGTGCAGAGTCGGCAGAGCAAGCAGAGTTTGAGTAATAAATATCGATAATATTGAGACCTTGAGTAAAAATAACCTTACCAAACATTGGCTATATCCCATCCAACGACTATGCTTAATTAAATTCAGTCAAGATGTTGAACGTAACATTAAACAACTTGACGAGTTGTCCTTTAGTCATACAATTACATGTCGTCATTCAATGAACGCGCTAGTCATTCAATCAAATAGCAGATTGCACCAGATGACTACGATATATATAATCTAAGGAAACATATACATACATATTGTCACACCTTTATCCCCGAAGGGTAGGCAGAGGCATACTATGCGCCCACATTTCACCGTATGCATTTTTGTCCTTCGTAACCGGTGGTGAGCCCATTGCCGTGTTGAAATGGACAGGCACAGGCTGTGGCGACCTGCTGTAGAAATGTTTCAAGCCGCCCATAAGACCTTATACTGGGGATTAACGACTGCCATGTTACAGGGAACCGGGACCAACGGCTTAACGTGCCTTCCGAAGCGCGGAAACGCTCGCAAATGTAAATGCCAAACATTAGTCACCCATCCGAGGACGAGTCATAGTAAAAGTTGCGTAACTCAGTGATCGTTTACAGAACACTGACTCCGCGGGGCCACAAGCGCTTCGGAGGAAAATATATAATTTTTTATTTCCTTAGACTAACTTGAAAATAAATATTATTTTCCAGAGATGGATCTGCTAAACTGTGGGATGTTGGTGAATCCAAATGCCTTGGTAACATTGCAATAGAATTAGGACAAATTAATTGCTGCGCTATTACTACTACCAATAATGAAATTGCAGAAGAAAATGAGAGAGAGGTAAATACAAGTAATACGTCTATAGCTGATAATATACCATTAGGTAGGATTAGGCTAGGCTTCTTACACTTAAAATAATATTTACTATTGAGTTATATACCTAGTCAGGTCATAAATTCTGTCACATGTTTAATATAAAATAATTGAAACAAGTTTATTCATTATGTAACCATTTATATACCAAAATGAACTTAACAAAACATAGATTCTTATGACAATAAAGTTTATTCAAAATGACCTCCGTGATGTTGAATACAGGCCTTCAATCTGCGCGGCCAGTCGTCTATCGCAGCACGAACGAGGTCCATGTCAATATCGGCGGCTGCTTTAATCAAGGATGTCTTGAGTGACTCCAAATCGGGATGAGACTTTGAGCACGCCTTTTCCTCCAAGTGTTGCCATATCTTGTAATCTAACGGACTCAAATCTGGACTGGAGGAGGGCCAGTCTTCGTGCCGGATGAAGTCGATTTGACGCGCCGCCAGCCAGTCTTGTGTGCTCTTCGCTCTATGAGCTGGCGCCGAATCTTGTTGGAATACCCAGTGCCTGTTATTGAACATGGTATGAGAAACAGGTTCCACAAGGTTCGTCAGGACTGTATTTTGATACACAACTGCATTCGTTTTTACACCTTTCTCACAAAAATGTACCTCTGTTAAGCCCCAATAAGAAACTCCCAACCATACCATGAGCGAGGGTGGAAAGTGACCTCGTTGGACACGCGGAATACGGTTGCTCGCTTCTTCACTACTGTGTGCGTACACCTTATCATTTTGTTTGTTGTAGCTCTCTTCTACGGTAAAAATTTTTACCTCCGAAAAAAGAATTTCCCGATATTTTTTTTCCCGCGTACCGCTTCAGCAAAGCGCGGCATCTCTTCAGTCTCAGGTCCATTAGACGAGCATTTAAACGATGTCCTGTTTTTCTTCGATATGACCGAAGCCCTAAGTCTTCATTTAACACCCTTTTCACCGTGGTTCTGCTTAACCCCATCTGAAGCGCCAACAGTTTCTGCTTACGTTTGGGATTTCTTTGAATTCGCGCCTTCACAGCTTTTATCACTGCTGGAGTCCTAACAGACCGAGGGCGACGACTTCTTGACCTGTCATCTACACTAGAGTCTTCATGGTATCGTTTGATGGTACGATAAACGAATCTTTTGGTTATATTCAAATTTTTCAGTATGTCAATAATTTGAATTAGCGCGTAACCGCAACGATGCAACGCAATAACTGCAACACGGTCTTCTTTAAGCGTCCACCCCATATTTAAAAATGAGTAAAATTCTAAAAAGTATACATTTTTATTTTCGTGAACAATTCGAAATTCGAATTCAATAAACTTTTTTGTGGCCAGCATTCTAAAAGAAAAGTTTTTACTGTGGGACAATACTTATGGCTCTAGACTGTCACTGTACAAAATTTCAATTAAATCAGTTTAATAGTTTTTGCGTGAAAGCGCAACAGAAACAGCTACTGTCGCATTTATAATATTTCTAGCTGATGCCCACAGCTACGCCCGCGTGGTCAAGATTTCCCGTACCCGTTTCCACCAGTGTTATATTAAGCTAGTATGTTATTCTTAAGAGGTAGACATATAAAAGATTTTTCTGTAGAACATAAGATACAAAATTCCACCATACAGTATTTAGTAATATCTCAAAACACTTAGGTAGCGTTTTCGTTGAAAACTCCTAGACGGTATATTTTTTTCCGACACCTTCATTAAATATCATTATATTTTAGCCAATGTAAACAAACACTTAACAACTTATACAAACAATCCTCGAGAACCACTTTATTTATTGGTGAAAACAGCACAAAATTCGGTGCAGTAGTTTTTGAGTTTATCGCGAACAAACGGACAGACAGACGCGGCGGAGGACTTTGTTTTATAATATGTCACTACATATTAAGTAAGCATAGGATTTAAGGATACTCATAGACTCATATTGACTTGCAAAATATCTGCTGCTTCGTGATCCCTTTACCAACTAAGAAAATTTTCAACCTATCATAAATCCTATACAGGTATTTTTTTGAAGTCTATGTGGATGGGTACATACATCTAAAACTATTTCATAATTACTATGAGGAATAGTGAAAAATGATCAAAGAAGCCTCAATTATTACTAACTAAAACGGTTTTACTCACGTGTAACTATCGGGACAGCCCGACTAGTTTCGGACCTAACAGAGGTCCTTTTTCAAGAGGAGCGTCAAGCTACGTCGGAAGCTGCGCTGTACCGTTGTGTAGTGTGTTCTCATAAGTAAGCCTCAAGCTCGATTTTGATAAAAATTCAAAACCTATATTTATTCTCCTTTATGAAGGAAACAAGGTGACCCCCCCGGCTTCGCCCGTGACATAATTTGAACTCCCGTCGCACTTATTTAATCCCGTCGCTTACAAATTCTACAATAATGTATAAAAAATTGCCCGATTTGTTGACATTTATGACTACTGCTCCGCTCTCCAGGGCAGAAGCTTGATGATATATAGCCTATAGCCTTCTTCGATAAATGGACTATCCAACAACAAAGAATTTTTCAAATCCGACCAGTATTGCCTGAGATTAGCGCGTTCAACCAACCAAACAAACAAAGTCTTCAGCTTTATAATATTAAGTAAAGAAAAATATTGAACATTTTAGGTAGGCACTGGAAACAAGCTGCTGGTAATGGGATGCGAAAGCGGTATCGTTGTTGGCGCTCACGTGGCTAGTAGGAAGTTGACATTCTCCACACAACTGGATTCTGCTTGCAATGCCATCACAGTATTGCAGCAGACAGCACTTGTAGGCTGCAGTAATGGAAAGGTAACCCGAATGTCTTAATTGCTGATTTTTTTTTCTTTTAAATAAGCTGTCATTTTAATTAGAAGTTGACATCTAATCTTCGCAACTTATATAAAATGTTTAATTAGTAGCTCAAAAGCTTTATTCTACACACTTTACTTTGTAAAAGGGTTTTCTCTTTTCGCATCATTCACACATCATTGATGTTATTATAATGACACTTGAAAAAATAATATGATAAAATTGAAAATACAAAGTGCCACGCACGATACTATTTCTAAATAAACGATCACTATAAGTGTTCATGGACTCTAAATCCACAAGGCACCTCTGTAAATCCGGCTCAAAGGACCATAATGGTCCTTTAGCCGGAGAGCTCGAGTGTATTGTAGTAATATAGGAGATATATGGTTTGGTAAGGGAAGATAATGTACCTACTGGGCTTTTTTCAACCTTTTCTGTTACCTCTCTATGTTATAATATATCGACGACAATGGCGTTGATACAAGTAGACTGCTGACCACACATAACGCAATGCACGAAACTTGAGTACCATACTGTAGGTGTTGATATTGACCGAATGAGAGAAACATTCTTGTAGTAGCAATTTATAACACTGACAAATATATTGTTTTACAGGTGATAGCATTAAATCTTGAAAATGGCTCTATGGCTAGAGAGTGGTATGAATCGGCTAGCCCAGTGCTTTGTCTAGTAACTTTACCCAACCAAACTTTCATCGTTGGACGTCAGGACGGCTCGTGTACTATCATTTCACCCCAAGACGCCTTCAGTAAAGTCAGGGTGCAGCTAACAGGATCTGATTGTGACGGCATACGGGACTTATCCTTTAATGGAAAGTGGGTATTCGCAGGATGCAGGGACTCTGTTGTACGAAAGTATGATTTTAATCAAATCAATGTACATTTTAAGTAGCTCCTGTGATTTTTATTATTAAGAAGATTAATGTTTAAGAACTAATACACGGGTCAGTATACTCTTGTTCATTTATTTTGATTTGCACTAAAATCTTATATAGTTCCCGGGTTCATATCATAACTTAAGTGACATATTGTGTAGATAGCTATGAAGGTTTCTTTGTGTTTATTTTACAAAAGCAGCGTCCATTGCAATTTGGCAGCGCAATCTAAAAAGATAAAGTTCTGTAAGCTTCATTTTTACTACTGCGGATACCGGACGGTACTCCCGCATGAGTGAAGAATCGAATGACGAATTAACCTTGTTCGATAAACTCTGTTTACTGAAAACACCCGTCGTCCGGGTCGGTTCTACATTTTATTGTTCATCACCTTTTACGTGGGAAAAATGCATACGTTGAAATCTGGGCTATATCAATATTATAATAATAATCTACCCCTTTGGGGATAAAAGCGTGACAATATGTATGTATGTATATATATGTACATATTAGATATACTCCGTGACTATACTCGTGGTTTATTAATAAAAAAATATAGAATATGTGTAATATAGCATTTTAACCACGTAGGTAGTATACCTACGTGGTTAAAAATGCTATCGCTCATGGATGAAGGATGTTATAGCTGAACTGTTAAAACGTCGCAGATGGTTTCATTCAACGGTAAATGTTGAACAATAATTTGTAGAACTGTCTAGGAACGAAGCGTGTTTTCGGCGAACAATAAAATGTAGAACTATCTACAGACGTCGGGTGTTTTCAGTAAACACTTTATCGGACAAGGGTAATTAGGCATTTGATTCTGCACTCCTCCCGCATTGAGCTCTTATTTTTAAATTACTGCACAAGAGCCTTATGATATGACTGCGATGATACTGTACATTTTATTTTTGTTTTAGAAATGTTTTGGTGAATGTTACAGAAGTAGGTCTAATAAATTTTTTCACCTCATTATATCCATAATATTTTTGATAACGTTGAAATGTATTATATGTGTCTTTATTCATTTTACTCCACAGCGTCGCGTCTTTGTCTACACGGTTCTTTAAATTTTGCCAGCGTTTTGTATACTTTTTAGGGAAACACGTGGATTCATAATCTGGAAAATAAACAATTAAAAGAATGAATTTTACTTCGGTACTCCTTACTATATTAAAGGTGTTATGTTTGTGCTGCTAACCCTATTGCTGTATTGACGGACAGGGACCTATAAGGCCTTCAACTTAACGACTAGAATGTTACTGGCAACCGGTACACGTCGCGCGGCGAATGATGAGCTCTGACAAAAATTAGTGGGTATAGTTTGCGCATGTATAATCGCGCACAATATATTTACACAAAGAATCAAGTTTAATACGACTCTGCTTTGAACCATTAAAAATTTTTTTTATAACTTAGTTAGGTGGGTACGTACGTAGGTTTATATTATTTACAACAAGTGAGTTCAAAGTGTTTTGAGTTAAAATATTAAACCATGATAGGTATTTCATTTATTTTTCAGTGATCGTATTAAAAAAAAAACATTTTTTATTGTAATATTTTAATGTAGAAATATGTATAAAATGTGTGTGACACTGACAATACTTATTTAAAGTAAAAGAAATGGAAGAAGTCTCTGCTTAGCCCCGGTGAATGATAGGCGTGATTTTTGTTTTGTATTAAACAAATGAAATTGTCGAAAATTTATAACTAAACTAACTATCTTCACAATGTATCCCTGACGGGGTAGTCAGAGAGGACAGATTGCCAGGCTTCGTGATCCATGCATACTGATTTCGCTTCCTTAAGATTCATCAACCGCTTCATACACGCACGTCTGGGTAACCGTGTACTTTAGACTTCCGTTTTTGAGCAATCTGCTCACGTGATCTTCATATGCAAATCTCGACCTACCCTGATTCCTTCTACCTTCTACTTTCGCACAATATATATATTCTTCGTCAATCGTTACCCACTCCTTTGTTGGACGTGTCCAAACCAACGAAGCATGCCCTTTTAAGCTTAACGCTGACACTTTCATTCAAACCTGCCATATTGCGTATCACTTCGTTACGTATTCGGTCGGCCAAAGTTACGCCGCACTATTTTCGAAGTGATCGCATCTCCACAGCATGTAATTTATTTTCATGCATCTGCTGACATACCCAGGTTTCGCTACCATAAAGCAACGTTGGCACTATCACTGCGTTATATAATTATAATTGGTATAAATATTTGATCAAACAACTTACATAATAAACCATTTTTCTTTCTTGTCTAGACAGACAATTTTCTCGGGGCATCAAAACCTCAATACGCTATTAAAAGATTTGTCAAAACGAGTAGAATATTTTATGTGCGTGACAGTACCGAGACTAATGACAACACGTGCCGACGTATCGCGGAGTAGTGTGCAGCTGTGCCCTAGTGTGCGTGTAGGATTTCGACCACTCCTGCGTCCACGCTCCTACACTCCCGCCCTTCACCCCCTGTCACCCCGCCAATTAGATCTAATTTATGAGTTCTGCGCATTCCCCTTCCACTTTCTTACAGAGCTCATCATTCGCCGCGCGACCTATACCAATGGGTTATCGTGCTTTTAGAAGTACGAAAACGTTTGTAAAATTGTTGATGCTTAACTATCGGGGCTATAAGTGCTTCCTTATTTATATTATTAGACTTACTTTTTTTTAGCTGATCGGTGGTCTCCTCGCAACAGCTTAGTAGCCAATCCTTCCAAATATCAAGGTTTTTATATCCTATGTATAAGTCCGCACACCATTTATGTATATCACTTCGAGTCAACGTTGCTGAAAATAACATGATGTTTGTAACCGAACCTATTACGATTAATACTCTGCCTTTGAACTATCGGCGATTTAGCACATTTATAGTTCTGGGGTCGGATGTCATTATACGGGATCTATACCTTATATACATTTGTTATATATATTATAGCAATATTCTAAAGTTTCCAAATTAAATTTATTTGGTTACATTCAACGTCTTGCACTAGCCATTAAAAAAAAATACCTGAATTTGGCATGGAAGTATCACGTTCCCGCGGTTCGCTGTGTGCTTTTTTTTGGGTGATCCATGATGGTGCTGTTTGTGAAACTTCTGTGAAATTCAAAGTTGGATAAAATCAAATAAGAATACGTGTCCCTCTTTCTACGATTACGTTAACTAACAATACATTGGTCCAAAATGTTGTTCCGCGCTAGAATTAAATTAATTATAGGTATAAATTAAATACTTACTCCATTGAGTGTCTAGATTTTTTCGACTTTCAAAATAATCTGTGATAGTTCCCTTGTTTTTACTACTTTTAATTTTATTTCTTTCGTATCTTCTTAAATCTCTTCTTTCTCTCATCTTAATAATTTTCTTAGGTTCTGTTTTAGGACTAAAACTGATTATAGTAGTGCGACTAACATTTAGATGACCTGTTTTGTTTGATTTTATTGAATCTGTTTGGCATTCAATGTCTTTGAATGCCAAGACCATGACATAGGTATTTATTTGTACTTCCTTGATTGCTGTGGTATCTGGAAATTTTGTAGTTTTGTTAAAATCCTCATCAAGTCAAGTCTCTTTTGCAAATAGAAATGTGAGCTTAAGAATTTCAAAAAGAGAAAATCTAAACGTGAATACCTTAGTTGATTTTGACAAATACAGAGATCCGTGTCGTCTTTCTAGCGCGCAATGCTTTTAATCCACGTCAGTTATTAACAGATGACTTAGTAGGGAACCCGGCATTTTTGTCGGCGGCTCACTCTATTTTATGCTTTGTCATTCTTACCGTTGCTTTCTTTGGTCGTTTCTGATGAGTGATTTTCCTCATCTTGTTCATCAGTAACAGAATCTAGCGGCGACAATGACATATATTTTTCGTCACTTTCAGAGAGTTTGCCTAGCGATGTAATAGATTTGGTTACACTTGCACTGGGTCTCAGTGTAGCAGGCGAAAAATTTTCGCTTGGCCATAGTTCATCAGCATTACCTTAAACGGTTTAAATTCAGTAATTTAATCAACTTGAATTTGAATTTGAACTTATTCTTGATTTTTGCTAATAAGTAAAATTTTATACCTACTTGACTCTAGTCTTAAAATATGTAACCGCGGTGTATCTTACACAAAATAATATCGATTCCTCAAATATACCCTATCTTGTTAGAAAATTTCACTAAGATTGTATTTTTGGGTAAATCAGATGATTGGTTTTACTTAAACAATTTCAATCGAAACTTTTATTCATTTCAAAATCAGACATGAGCTGCCTTATTAAAAAAAAGTAGTGTGTAGAGTAATATCATTGACCCATAAACATGTTGCAGCAGTGTGGATTCTATAAATGCATATCATTCAATAGAGAAATAAAGGTTCGATCACACTGATGATCTACATGATTATACGATAAAGCAGCTGTTCACTTACTCAGTAAGTTATTATTGGGTTCAGCAAAGAAGATATCATGATTATTGTGATTATCATAAAAGTTACTTGATTCCTTTGATTTACTGAAATAGGTAAAGAAAAGATTAACTTATGCGTTCATTACAAAAATAGTGATATATAAATGGTAATTTATAAAAAGAGTGTTATATAAAGGGACATTAGACTTACCTTTGACGCGGGGTATCATTATTCTTTACTGCAATGCAAGAAAAACATTAAATATATAAAATACATATAATCAATGCGCTACTAAATATCTAAAATGTTTTTAAGATAATTCAATATATATAAAACATAAATTTACCCATGTTTAAAATAGAAAACATTACTTTTTTAGTCCTGTCCTCAGTATCTTCGAACATTTTATCAACAAATGAAGTGCTTTCAGAACTGTGTATTTCTTTTAGTTGTTCATCTATTTTATTTTCAATGTTATTATCTAAAAGTGTGATAAGCGTGTCATTATTTTGATTAACTTCCTCTTTAGACGGTGTGCCAATCATGCTAATTATATTAATGATTTGGTTCTTAAAATATTCTATATCCGTTGTCTCCTCAGCTTCGGCTAATAATATATTATCACTACTAATACAATTTTTAAGAATATTGTCAAGAATAATATAAACTTCAGTTTGAAAGTCATCCTTATCTGATATGTCAATATTGTCATCGATTGTTTCAAATTGTTTATCGAATTTAGGAATCAAATTATTAATTAGCTTTGTAAAATATTCTGTATTTGATAGTTCTTCAACACTATGTTTACTGCTCAAAGAATCCGAGGGATTCGATTTTACAGATCTTTCTTTAGTAGATAATATTTTTTTCGGTTCCGGTAGGCAAATATTCTGTAATTACAGAAGAATATGATAGTTTGCTTACTCAGGCTTTATTGAAATTGACTGTGGCAGACATCGAAAAGGTATTGAGTCGAGAAGCGTCATAAACCAGAACTAACCAGAACATTATCAAGCAGGTCATCAAGAAAATCTAGCACTGGTCCTTCTTCCTCTTCTAAATCTGTAATTCAAGGATATTCTTACTACAATGTTTTTAAGATCTCTTTTTTCGCACAATTCGAGAGCATAACTGTATATAGCTAAAATATTACTCAAGTTTCAAAACATACCTCTTAAATCTTCTTCCAGTTGTTTATAAGCTTGGTCCTCTAGGATACCTACGATCCATACAGTTATCTAAAAAAAAGCTTTGATGTTCGTTAATAAGCCTTGTATAACTTGCAGGGTGTAAGGGGCCCCACCAAGATCTTCGGGGCCCAAGTCAATCTCCCGTGCTAGTGCGTGCACCTGCTGATTAACGGATGAGGCTCTGGCGCTGGCTTTCCCCTCTGGGGTTGGGAGGTCTGAGGGTGTCACTCCCATAAAAGCCACCCGCCACAACAAAAAAAAATGAACAGTCAGAAAGGAAATGCTGCTAGGGATAGGGCGCCGCCGCAAAACGGCGCGCAGGAGCCCCGCCCGTCTCCTGTGGCAAGCGGGCTAGGGCTGCCGTATGTCGGGCCAGCACGGCTAAAGAAGTTAGCCCCAACCCGTATCCGCTTCGCATCGTCGAACATTGGCACGCTGACTGGGCGTGCGGTAGAGTTGGCAATAAAGCCCGGCCTCTGCAGAAAGGCTACAAGCTGTATTACACGGGTGCGTCTGGTGGGGAGAACGGGGTGGCCGTGGTGCTCTCCGCGGGGCTGCAGAGCGGCATCTTGGAGGTGAAACGCTGTAGCAACTGGCTTATGATCGTGAGGGTGCTTATCGATGGGATTATTACCCACCTGATAAGTGCCTACGCGCCACATGCCGGTTGTAGCGACGCCGATAAGATGTCGTTTTGGGGCCAACTCGAGGGATTGCTTCGGAGCATTCCGTTGTCACGGGGAATCGTTATGGGCGGCGACCTGAACGGTCATGTGGGTGAGAGGTGTGAGGAGTTTGAGCGTGTTCATGGTGGTTTTGGATACGGCACCCGCAACGCCGATGAAAAACTATCCTCAGAACGTGTGCGGCTGCCGATCTGGCCATTGTGAACACGTATTTCAAAAAGAAATCCGAACATCTCATCACCTACAAGAGCGAGAGGCGTACAACTCAGATCGATTTCCTACTCACCAGGCGACACAGCATCGGCAAGGTGGCCAACTGCAAGGTCATACCCGGAGAGAGTCTTACTGCACAACACCGTCTCCTTGTCATGGACCTCTGCGTGAAGCCCAAAGGCAAACGCATCGAGCGGTGCCAGCGCCGCATCAGATGGTGGCTGCTTGATGAAGCTAGGTCCCAGGTGTTCGTCTAAGCCTTCGGTGACAAGTGCACCGACACTGAAGGCGAACCAGTTCAAGATTACTGGGACAAAGTTCAGGCGGCCATCCTTGGAGCGGCGAAGGTGGTGCTCGGTGAGTCTAAGGGTGGACGCAAATGTGACAAGGAAACTTCGCAGTCCAGAGGGAGACTAGGGAGAAGAAAGCCCTCTTTAAAAAGTGGCAAGCGACCGGATCTCCCAAAAATCGCGACGCGTACAGGGCTGCCAAGCGCGCCACAAAGAGAGCTGTAGCCAGAGCCAGACGAGACCACTTACAACCTCTGTATGATAAGCTGGAATCGTCTGAGGGGCAGAAGCTCATCTATAAGCTGGCGCGCTCCAGGGTCAAAGCGGCATAGGTTATATCCAAATGTCGCTGTGTAAAAGACCCTGAGGGCAACCTGATAAGCCACGACCTCGCGGTAAAGGAGAGATGGCGCTCGTACTTCCACGAGCTGCTTAATAAACAGCACAAAAAGGTGCAGCCTCCGGACCTCCCTCCGAATCAGGGACTAGTGCCACCGGTAACGCCTCGAGAAGTCCTGACTGCGCTTCGCCGCATGAAGAATCGGAAAGCTGTCGGACCCGATGGAGTCTCCAATCGAAGCCTGGAAGGCGATGGGTCCTCGCGGTGTGGGCATCTTAGTTAACCTTTTTAACAGTATACTCCTCAGCGGGCAGATCCCAAACCAATGGAGACTGAGTATTATTACTCCAGTCTTCAAAGGTAAGGGGTCAGTGCAGAAGTGCGGGAGCTACCGCGGTATAAAGGTGATGTCCCACACCATGAAGATCTTCGAGAGGATTATAGACTCTCGGATCCGGCAGGAGTGTACTCTCTCGGAGTGTCAATATGGGTTTCGCCCTGGTCATGGGACCACGGACCCTGTTTTTGCCCTGAGGGTTGTCGCAGAGAAATACAGGTCGAAGAACACGCCTCTGCACTGTTTGTTTCTAGACATGCAGAAAGCCTTTGATTGTGTTCCTCGTGTGATGATCTGGTGGGCACTGCGGTCCAAAGGGGTTCCAGAGATCTATATTGACACTATCCGGGATATGTACTGTGACTCCGATTCAATGGTTCGGACTGCTGTTGGCGACACGAAACCCTTCCCCATCACCGTCGGGGTACACCAGGGTTCGGTCCTTAGTCCGCTTCTGTTCAGTGTAATATTAGACGAATTGTCGGACAGCATCAAGAACTCGCATGAGCCGCCTCCATGGTTGCTCATGTATGCTGACGATATTGCGCTGGCAGACGCGGACAGGGGCAGATTGGAGCGACGTGTAAAGGCGTGGAAGGAGACGCTTGAGAACGGCGGTCTGAAACTAAATGTGGCGAAGACCGAGTACTTGGTACTAAACTCTACAGATCCCACATCCGTCCGCATAGGCGGTGATTTGGTCGAGCGCACGGCCCAGGTTAAATACCTGGGATCTGTTTTTCACACGTCCAGTGACATCGATTACGATGTCAAGTCACGCATTGCTGCCGCGTGGGCCAAATGGCGGGAGATGACCGGTGTCATTTGTGACCCTAAAATGCCGATCCGGTTGAAGGGACAGGTCTACAAAACCATTATTAGACCTGTCCTTTTACATGGCAGTGAGACGTGGCCGATATTGGAGCGACACAAACAGGAGCTGCGTGTCACGGAAATGAAGATGCCGCGGTGGGTGTGTGGAGTGTTGTGGGTCCAACCGCGTGAGAAACCCTCGCATCCGCGGCTGCCTTCACGTACGTGACATTGCCGTTAAGTTGCAAGAGTGTCGCCTTCGTTGGTATGGTCACGTCTTGCGGCAATCGCCGGGCTACGTAAGTAACAAATGTCTAGCCATGTCAGCCCCGCCGGGTCCCGGTAAGAGGGGAAGACCCAAGAAGTGCTGGCTTGACGTCGTAAGGGATGACATGCGTGCCAATGGTCTCACTACAGGGGTGCCGACGACCGTGTGAAGTGGAGGAGAAAATGTAGGAAAGCGGACCCCGGGCGTCGCGAGACGCAACTGAGACAAACGCTCGGATGATGATGAACTTGCATAACTTAAAAAATAAAAGTTAAGAAAAATTATTGTTTTGTAGCATTTAATGTACTAAAATTTGCATTTAAAGGTGTAAGGAAAATATTTTCACACAGATTGCTAAACTCAGATTGAACTATGAAATTTTGCAAAGAAATTGGTAAAGATAAATTTCTGATATTTCTTATGTAAGTCTTCTCAAGTATAGAGGGTTTCGGCTATAGTGCATGTGGCTATCATTACATTTAACAACCCTTTTTCGCTGAAATACCCCTCGATAAAATGATCAGAAAGTTCAGGGTGTGTTGTAAAAGTCCTACGCTTTTCAACAGTTTTATTTAGCTTGACCATTAGATTTTTTTTTTGGTGAAATCTAGTAATTGAAGTTTTTTGGTGAAATTTAGTAATTGAAGATTTTTGGTGAAATTTAGTAATTAAAGTTTTACTCTTCCTGTTGACCAATTCATCTCATATTTGGAACATATTTCCTCTGCTAGACAATAGCATATTACATATATTTCCCCAACCTCTCACACATGCGATATTAGTATCAAATTAAATTGAATAGCGCAGATTAATGATGAGAGTGGTTACGATTTCAATACTAACTTTATTGATAACATCAGAGTGTATTGATCTATATTGTTCTAGATATTCGGTCGTCATATATCTTTTGCCCTTTGTTATTTGCACTATATCACCGACAATAACTCTTGATATTTTTTCTAAACTGAAATAGATAAATAAGTATTTTGTAACTTTTGCGAAATTTATAAAGTGTAATTTTAATTATATGTTATAAGTGTATTTAATTACATACTCGGTATTTAAAATAATTTTTCGCGGTACAGACAACTTTTGAATAATTTTTTGAGCAAATATTAAACACAAAGTTCTGGCCTTTAGCCTCCACAGAGGCATTTCCATTTCTTTTAGCAAGTCGCTAATATTGTCTTTTGGTGGTCTGGAATATACGATAAATAAGATGATATTATGTAACTTACAAACATCTGAAACTGACTTAAATATGCAAACAACTGTAAATCAAGATACAATTTCAAATCGCACGGTGACGCTTTGATTTGTTCCCCAGCCTCATTGATAAGATGATGCAATGATTTTACCGTGCGATTTGAGGGCATACTCCAGTATGTGGTTTGGGTGTCAATTATCAGGTCAAAAAGAGACACAAAAATACAAATAAATTTGTATACAATACATTTTGCGTAATTTAGATTTTCGTCTTCGAAAGCAATAAATTGCTTCTGGTATTTGGACTACTGGGCGCAGGTCCATAACGCGTTGTCTCAATCTTTCCACCTGAAGGATAATTTAATAAGCATGTTACTTAAATTTTCTCCTGAATTAAAGATGTTACCTGTGTGAATTTTTATTAGTTTTGGAGATTAAAATCACTACTAATAGCCGATTAAACGACGTAGATGCCCTTGCGGGTTAGGAGGCAGTTGCTCTCAACAATGTCGAAATACAAAGTCAAACAGTTGTTGCTCTTAGCAGCTAATAAAAGTAGACTGCAGGTTCGGAAGGACGTCGTGTCTTTCCGAACCTGCAGTCCACTTACAGCCACCTTACGGATACCTTAGGGATAGCCAATAATAAAATAGTTAAAACAAAGCACCTGTGAATATTAAAATGGCTAGAATTCTTTAAAGAGAGCTAGGAGAACATTTTAAATACGCAGAAAATTGTTCGCGTCTTGAAGTAGGATTCCATTACAGCAATTAGGGAAGAACCGGTAGTGAAGTTTCAAATTTTAAATTGTAAGCCGTCGTTAAATTTATCTATCGATTTTAGGAAGGCATTTGACAAAGTTGACAATGTTTATCATCCACCTATTTCGCAATGATTTAGCTGTTATAATTATCTAGTTCAAATGTTAATTACCATGAATTCTGGTAGTAAGTTACAATTGTTTCTCCACGTATCTATACAGTGTCGTTTCGTAGGTATAGCCAACTCCGCTATTCTCATTGGACATGTTTTGTTGGCATTTTTCTTTCGAAATTTTAAACGTGTATTGCGACTGACGATGTTTTTTGGCTTGCTATAGTTGTAATCACATGAACTACATCCTGGGCAAGACTTCGATAAACCATTGTGGGTGTTCCTAAGATATGAAAAAATATTATGACACTATTAGTACCTAGAGAAAGTAAGGGTGATGGGACCAAGAGTGTTACAAACATTACGTGTTGCCATATTTCCAATAAATATTTCTCGCAAAATTGCGTTAGCCTCCTTGGCAGAATAGTCACTCTTGGTGACACATTTCTGGCAATAAATAAAGTGAGAAAATAACCATTACGATCGCCGTGCTGCGGCGGCGGCGTTACCAATTAAAACGCGCTGGTATGGCATTGCATTTCGTGCCTCTTCCTGCGTCGCATACCTCAGTTTCTCAGTATGCTGCCAAAAAGTTGAATATACCATACTATACACAATAGGTGTATGCAGTATGGTCGATGGGGAATCATAGACCAAAGGCCAGAATTGTATTTTTCGGAAATATTCGCCTTTATTGCCTAAACTTTAGAATCATTCCAAATGAATGCTGCTAGGATATGGGATCACCACAAGTTGTAAGTATAATCCGAATCAATATACTCGTAGGAGCTTTGTACAGATTTTGGCTCGGTAACTCGGTAAGTAGGTACCTTTTACGCGCAGGCTTTGACAAGTTAAAGTTAACAGGAAATTTTTCTTTTCCTCTTGAAGGTGGAGGAGGCTTCTTCTTACGAAGTTTGATACCGCGTATAATTTCGCTAGCTATTGTTGCATCACTTTGGTGATGTATAAATATTCTATCTTCTGATGATGATTTTAACTCGGGACATAAATCTATTTCATTAATATCTGCCAATAAGAAAATAAAAGTATTAACTTATTATTTTATTAGACACGTACAGGTAAGTATTGTAAAAATGACTGCAACTCGAGAAATCAAGGTGCAGCGATCCCATCTCTGCTAGAGATCGTCGAGGAAGACTTGACAGCCAAAATACAACAACAACGGAGCAAATAATATTTAAAAGGAACTTAATTTATGAAGACTATGTAAGTAGTTGCTTACATGAAACGTTGGCCATAGCACAATTTGTAAATAACTTATTATTTCATCTGACTTTGTATTCATAGATAATTAAATATCGACGAAAATTTTCAATTTCATTGCATCATTCAAACAAAATATAAAATAATATCTACATAAGTACCTACCGGAATCAAATCTATATTGCCATGAAAATGTCACCAGGTACCTATACCTACCTACACGTTAATAACCCCTCTCGTCTCATTGAGAAGTTGCGTTGAATTATGATCTCCGCTTTTCGTTACCCATACATAGATGGCTATGATTATCTGCGAATTAGGGCCGCTGGGCATTTTTTTTTTATCTAGTTCTACCATTTTGTTTCACGATCCCCTAGGATCGTATATTCGCGCGTTGAGCCGGAAAACAACAATTTGTGTGATCTACAAATTTTTGTTCGAAGTTTAAGTACGTTGGTTGTGGTTGTTGATATGTTTTCAGAACATACAAACTCGGACCGTAAGTCCTAGTATTCCGTCAGGTCAAGTTCTCTTAATACCAACTACGAACGGTTTGGGCCATAGCAGATGGGTGTTGAGTGTACCTACCTAAGTATCCTATGCCCCATATTTATTTCATTTATCTAGTGCGATTATATTATTAGCTTTACCTACCGCAATGCCCTAATATGTAACATATATTTTAATTTAAAGTGGAAAAAAAATCTGTCTCGAAATGGACTTGAACCAGCGTCTTCGGGTTTAACGCACCAGTCGCGTTACTACTACACCATCGAGATCTATTCGAAACTAACGAAATGATTCACCTCTTTCCGTCTTAAGGCGACGTAAGGCATAGTTAGTTAGGATCTAATTGCTTTTCAAAATAGTTTCCATGGTAACATGGATTTTAAATCCGTGATTATTTATAATTTTTGTTCCACATATAGCTGCAACAGAGCAAGAAAGTAGACCGTGGAATACAGTGAAGAGCCGGCAACATTGGCACTTGCATAGTCGTTACTATGCAAATCCATATGTTAAAAACGACCGACGACCCGGTAATTTCTCGGGTCCAGTTAACTTCAAACCACAGAGCAAGGAATGTTGCTAGCTCTTTCTCGCTCGCGCCTAATACAGACGATAGTAAAAATAATACCGCGTGCCATGTTTACGAGAAACTGTAGTCGAAATAAAAATCGCATACGCGACATGTCTGTTGCTTACCTTTAGTAAGTAGGTACCTATTCGTGTTTAGTAAGTTTGTGTTTTTTTTATACCATTGAGGTGGCAGACAAGCATACGGCCCACCTGATGAAAAGTGGTCACTGTAGCCTATTTACGTTAAACGAAAGAAGAGCGACGCCCTCTAAAAAGGGCGTTACCTTTTTTGGGAGTGTGCGTGGAGAGTGGCCTGAACTAAGGGCCGTAGAACGTTTCTCAATACTCAATAAACACTTGAGAGTATTTTATGGCGAAAACAAGCCTTAATCGTTTCTTGAGCATTGAGTATCATTTTGTAATACGGCTCTAAGATTATTATACTTCTTAGTCGCGCGTGTGTGGGTGTGTTGTCTGTGTGAGCGTGTGTGTGTTTTTGTGAGTGTGTGCGTTAAGGGCGTAAACAACTCTGCTATCTGATGTTCATTGTTAACAGAGTTGTTCGCCATGGACATGGTGTTCACCCTTTGCGTCCGGAGCGCACGCATACGGTGTCCAATATAGGCTTTGTTCCACGTACACTTAAATTGTGAAATGAGCTTCCTACCTGGGTTTTCCCGAAAGTCTACAGTATGGGGTTCTTCAAAAGGGGTCTTAGAAGGTTTATAAAGGGTCGGCAGCGCGAGTGCTGCTCCTCTGGTGTTGCAAACATCCATAGGCTACGGTGACCACTTTCCATCAGATGGGCCGTACGCTTGTCTGCCACCTCAGTGGTATAAAAAGAGTAGTTCGATAGATATCTCTGGTCATACAATCATACTTAACCGAGATGCTGACTGAGTGTTCTGTAAACGATCACTGCGTTACGCAACATTTACTATAGGTGGTCCTTGGATGGGTGACCACTTTTTGGAATTTACATTTGCGAGCGTTTCCATGCTTCGGAAGGCACGTTACGACGTTGGTACCGTTTGTCAGTAAAATGGCAGTCGTTAAGCCTGGTTGAAGGCCTTATGGCAGCTTGAAAAATTTCAACAGGTCGCCACAGCCTGCGCCTGTCCATTTCAACGCGGCAATGGGCTCACAACATGTTACGTGGTACAAAAATGCATACGGTGAAATGTGGGCGTATAGTATGCCTCTGCTGGCCCCTTCGGGGTTAAAGGCGTGAAAATATGTATGTATGTTTAATGAAAAAATATATAAAAGTTAACTAGCAAATTGTTGTTAGTTAATTTGTTGTAACCTAGGTACTAATTGTTTTAAAATATCTCTTTATAGATCGGATGGAGTGCATCATTAGACCACAATACGGGGACTAACGGGTTCAAGCCCCTCCTGAATCAAGTTGTCTTTCTTCATTACACGTTTTTGTTATTAAGTATTTCTTTCGTTTAAATTAAATTAATTGCTATTTAGAATCATATTAAGTTATTAGTGTCGTATATCATTGCAATCGTTATAATTCCAGGATTATGAATACGTGAAGAAATAAACAGTGATCTATATTAGTTTTTTATGTAAGCAAATGTCTGAAAAATTACATTTATTGAAACGACCTACTATATTGACCTAAATATAATATATATAATTATTTTGGGTTAAAATTAAAAATAATTATAACTTTATGTTGTATCTGTACACTTTTTAATATTTTTTAGTAGTTTAAATTTTTCGTCTAGCTTTTATAGTTACCAAAATATCTCGATTTAAGTTAATTAAACCAACATTTATTTAGGAAAATCATGACATCAAAAAATCGGGACGTTGTAGTAGATAAAAAAATTATAAAAATGTTAGTCCTAACTGTAGCATGATTCCGAGACTACCAGGACTTTAATTGGTCGTGCTAATTCGTGTCTAGCACATAAGAACTTTTAGCCTTATTGTTACCACCTCAATAAAAAGGCAACTTTCTTCAAAATTTCTTCCAAATTTAACATCTAAAATAGACACATTTTATTGAATTTATTCGGCCCTTTAGACCCACCCCAGTTCTGTGCTTCGGAAGGCACGTAAAGCCGTTGGTCCTGGTTGCCAATGAAATGGCAGTCGTTAAGCCAAGTTGAAGGCCTTATGGGCGGCTTAAAAAATTTCAACAGCAGGTTACCACTGCCTGCGCCTGTCCATTTCAACACGGCAATGGGCTCACCACCTGTTACGTGGGACTAAAATGCATTCGGCGATATGTGGGCGTTTAATAAGCCTCTGCCTACCCCTTCGGGGATAAAGGCGTGACAATATGTATGTATGTATGTAGCATTCTATGGAGATTTGGCACTAACACAAAATACACCGCTGTTAACTGCACCGAACTCTATGTAGGTACCTATTGTAACGCCACGCCAAACAATAGGTATGTTTACTAATTGACATATGTGTGGCGGCATTTCCTAATGCGCCATATTGGGCGGCAATGCTTACCTCTAGCTAAGTTTTAAATAGCTTAAGCACATGTTTCTCTGTTGATCCTGTCGTTCTAAGTCAAGCAATAAACAATCTACGTTGACATACTTGCTGTAATATCATTTTTCTAAACATCCTATAACCTAGCTGTAATAGTATAATAATCCACCTTTATTCATTTAAACGTGAATTAAACACAAAAATAAGAACTATGTCAATGCTGACTTAAGCACCATTTGCAACTGGAGTATATCGTTTGGCCTGACGGTGAATCCGAGTAAGACACAGGTCCTCGTTATTGGCAGTGCTAGAATGATGTCAAAAATTGATACTACGCCTGCCGAAAGTTAGACTCAATGGAGCAGATATTTGTTATAGTGCTAAAGTAAGAAACCTCGGGATCCATTTTGACTCTTGCTTATCTTGGGGTCCCCAATTACAAGAACTAAGTCGCAAAATGTTTGCCGCTGGGGGTTCCTTGCGTAGGTTAAGAAATTTCCTCCATATAGCGACAAAGATTGCACTTGTACAATCGCTACTGTTTCCCATCCTCGATTATGCAGACGTCAGCTATCTTGATCTCACCGAAGACCAACTAAACAAACTTGAGAGGCTCCAAATTTTTTGTATAAGACTCATATTTGGATTACGCAAATATGACCATTTTTCTAGATGTGTAGCAAGTTTCACAAAGTGCCATCAATCAACAGTGTAAACAGCTTATATTGACATTTTCCGGGACATGTACCGCCATTCCGATTCCTTGGTAAGGACCGCTGTAGGCGACACGAAACCTTTCCCATCACCATCGGGGTACACCAAGGTTAAGTCCTTAGTCCGTTCTTGTTTAGGGTGATATTAGACGTGATGTCAGACAGCATCTCGGACTCACATGAGCAGCCTCCGTGGTTGTTTATGTATGCTGATGATATCGCGCTGGCAGACGCGAACAGGAACAGATTGGTACGACGTGTGAGACGCTTGAGAATGGCGGTTTGAAACTTAATGTGGCCATAACCGAGTACCTGGCATTAAACTCTACAGATCCCACATCCGTCCGCATAGGCGATGATTTGGTCGAGCGCACGGACCAGGTTAAATACCTGGGATCTATATTTCACGCGTCCAGTGACATGGATTGCGACGTCAAGACAGGCATTGCTGCCGCGTGGTCAAAGTGGCGGGATATGACTGGTGTTATTTGTGACCCAAAAATGCCGGTCGGGTTGAAGGGACAGGTTTATAAAACCATCATTAGACCTGTCCTTTTACATGGCAGTGAGTTGTGGCCACTACTGGAGCTACACAAGCAGGAGCTGCGTGTCACGGAAATGAAGGTGCTGCGGTGGATGTATGGAGTCACGCGGATAGACCGCGTGAGGAACTTTAGTATACGCGGCAGCCTTCACGTCCGTGACATTGCAGATAAGTTGCAAGACTGTCGCGTTCGTTGGTATGGTCACGTCTTGCGGCAATCGCCGCGGCTACGTGGGAAACAAATGTCTGGCTATGTCGGCCCTGCCGGGTCCCGATAAGTGGGGAAGGGAAGGATAAGGATGAAATGCATGCTTGACGTCGTAAGGGATGACATGCGTGTTAATAGTCTCACTACAGGGTATGTCGACGACCGTGCAAAGTGGAGGAGAAAAATGTAGGAAATGGACCTCGGGCGTAGCGGAACGCAACTGGGACTGACGCTCGGATGATGATGAGTGCACGAAAAAGAGCTGATGATAAAGTAGCTTAGCATTTTTAAAGTATTTGTATATTTAATATTTTTATTTGATAATATCTAATGAGTTTAGATAGCAGTGGGGCCGTGTTCTGTCTTCATATTTGAACAATAGAATACAGAGGGTCGATATTAATGGTACACGTTCTGTAGGCACCATGGTTACAATGGGTGTGCCGCAAGGCTCGATACTTGGGCCATTCTTGTTCCTCATTTATATTAATGATTTACCATTTTATGTAGGGGACAGGAATAGGATTGTTTTGTTTGCAGATGACACCTCATTAATTTTTAAAATTAAAAGACAATTAGATAACTATGACGATGTAAACAATGCAATTGCAAGAGTAGTTCATTGGTTCAGCTCAAATAATCTTTGCCTTAATGAAAATAAAACTAAATGTATAAAATTTACTCTACCAAATGTAAAACAAGTTGCGGCCAATGTTCAACTGAATGGACAAGTGTTAGAGTTTGTAGAATCAACTGTGTTCCTCGGTATAACTATTGATGCCAATTTGCAGTGGGGCCCACACATAGAAAAGACAGCCTCTAGATTAAGTTCGGCTGCATACGCTGTAAAAAAGATCAGGACTCTAACAGATGTGGATACGGCTAGAATGGTTTACTTCAGCTATTTTCATAGTATTATGTCTTACGGTATTCTCCTTTGGGGGAGTGCTGCAGATTTAAATATTATTTTCGTTCTACAAAAGCGGGCTGTACGCGCTATTTATAATTTGGGCCCCAGAGTTTCTCTCCGAGAAAAATTCAAAGAAGTAAATATTCTAACCGTACCATCACAATACATTTTTGCCAATCTTATGTATGTCCAGAAAAATCTATCACAGTTTTCTAAACTCTGTGATAAACATAATATAAACACTAGAAATAAAAATAATCTTTCAGTCCACCACAGTCGACTACATAAGATTGGCGATTCTTTCCAGGGTAACTGTATACGCTTTTACAACAGGCTTCCCTGTGACCTGAGAAATTTACCATTAAATAAATTTAAAAAGTTTATTAAAAACAAGCTTTGTAAAAAAGGTTTTTACTCCGTTACAGACTATTTGCAGGACAGGGACGCCTGGAAGTGATCTGCTGGCAAAGTGCAATAATATTAAATTGTAAATAGGCCATCAAAAAAAAAGGGGTCGCTTTAAATATTTTAAATAGTGTATGACATTTTGTAAGCGCCGTTAAAATGGTCTATGCAAAATAAAGATATTTTTATTTTATTTTTTCCTTAACTAATCATCATTGTGTATGCGTATATATTGTATGTATGTAGATATGCATGTTGTTTATGTGTGTTATATGTATGTATATATATATATATATATATATATATATATATATATATATATATATATATATATAGATGTGTATAATAGTATATCTAAGTATTTATTTTGGTATATATGATAAATTAAATTAAAATGTTGTATATTTAATACAAGTATGTAATATGCATATTATAGTTGTGCATATTATAATAATTTTATTTTATTTGTTCTTATATATATGCACCGTACTGCCCCATTTCTAAATCCTTATCTTATAGTGTCCATCCCATGGTTGCCTGTAAGAATTGCCACTGTGCGATAAGGCCGCCAATTGTATCACCTTTAAATTATAAACTAACTAACTAACTATCTTCACGCTGTATCCCTGACGGGGTAGTCAGAGAGGACAGATCGCCAGGCTTCGCGATCCATGCATACTTCTTTCGCTTCTTCGAGATTCATCCGCTTCATACACGCACGTCTGGGTATCCGAGTACTTTTGACCTTTCCGTTTTTGAGCAATCTGCTCACGTGGTCTTCATATGTAAGTCTCGGCCTTCCCTGACTCCTTCTACCCTCTACTTTTGAACAATATATATTCTTCGTCAATCGTTCCTCACTCATTCGTTGGACGTGTCCAAACCAACGGAGCACGCCCTTTTCCAGCTTAACGCTGACACTTTCATTCAAACCTGCCATATTGCGTATCACTTCGTTACGTATTCGGTCGGCCAAGGTAACGCCGCACAATTTTCGAAGTGATCGCATCTCCACAGCATTCAATTTACTTTCATGCATCTGCTGACATACCCAGGTTTCACTACCGTAAAGCAGAGTTGGCACTAGCACTGCGTTATGAATCGCCATTCGTGCTTCTTTTACGATGCTTTGTCGCTTTACTAACTGGGACAAAGCACCGTTAACTTTGTTTCCGGCAGCTACTCGCCGTTCTACATCCGAATCACATCTTCCATCCGCGCTAAACATACTTCCCAAATACACAATTTCATTCACTTGCTCTAGACGTTCCTGGTTTACCCTAATCTCGCATTTAGTTCTTACGTCACCTCTTTCAAATACTAGAACCTTAGTTTTACTTGCATTCAAGCGGAGACCCTTACTTTCACACCCCTCTTTCATATTAGTGACTAATGCCTGTAGGTCGGCTTCTGATGAGGCCATGAGCACCGCATCATCAGCGTACAGCAGACAGTTTACTGTAAAGTCACCCAAATTCACACCCATATTAAAATCTTTCAACTTCTGTAGGCAGCTGTCCAGATACACTATGAACAGCCAGGCGGACATGACACATCCCTGTTTGACGCCTGTACAGACATCAAAAAGAGGTGACACATCCCCCCCTACTCGCACGCAAGCCTTACAGTCCCTATAAAGCGACTGTATTGCCCGCAGTAGCGAGCCGTCCACACCATATCCTGGCAGCAAGTCCCACAGCGTTTCTCTCACAACGTTATCAAATGCTTTCTCTAGATCCACAAAAGCGCAGAAAACCTTCTGGCTAAGAGCCAGAAACTTTTCCGCGATCATGCGGAGAGAAAACACTTGATCCATGCAACCTCTTCCACGTCGGAATCCGCATTGAGCCTCCCATAAATACCTTTCAGACTTTTCTTGCATTCGTGCCGTTATAACCTTTGCATACACCTTACTAGCTAAGCTGACCAAGCTGATCGCCCTGTAGCTGGAGCAGTTTAGGCGCGAGCCTTTCCCTTTGTAAATAGGTACTACAACTGCTACTCGCCAGTCATCTGGGACCTCACCCGTCCGCCAGCACAAGTTGCATAACAGACATAGTGTGTCCCAGACACGCGACCCACCGTACTTGATCATCTCAGCAGTAACTTTGTCTTTTCCCGCAGCCTTACCACATTTCATACTTCTTATCGCTTGTTATATTTCTATTATACTAATGACATCGGGATCCGGAGCATCGAAGTGAGCTCCACTTCCCGACGTGGCATCTCTGTCTTTTCTTGCATACATCTTTCCATAATATTCACTCCATCTCTGCAGGACGTCACTTTGGTCTGTTAGGACGTCATTGTTAACACTAAGCACTTTATTCATACTGCAGATTGCCGAACAACTCCGGGTCTTGCCTACCTCTTTCCAGAAGAGCTTGGCATTATCCCGGAAATTGGACGACAACCTTTCATCCGCTTTCATTCTACACCTTTCACGAGCTTCTTCTATCAGTGCCTTCGTGTTAACTTTCTGCAGCTTGTATCTCTCTTTCATATTAAAATCATTTCGCGAGGCTAAGTAGTCTAGCCATGCTTTCTTCTTCATTCGAACTGCTTCTTTCACTTCCTCATTCCACTGCCTCTTTTCGTTTCTCCACACACTTCCACAGCGGCATTTGTCATACTGTCCCTAAGGTTCTGCCATACACTTTCCACATTCTCACTGCTTACATTGACGTCGCCAAGCTTTTCGGCTACCCTTTCATTATATTTATCCCTAATGGATGCATCCTGCAGCTTCCACCTTTTGATGCTATAAGTCGGCTCAGGTTCAGGACACTCGGTACGATGACGCCAACCCGCGAACAGACCCCTAATCCTAGTTATGACTAGGTAGTGGTCTGATCCCAGCTCAGCGCCTCGATAAACCCTTGTGTCCATCACCTGTTTACGGAGCCGACTATCCATTAGGAATAGATCTATCATGCTTCGCTTTGACTTACATCTCCTCGTATACATATGAATTTGTTTGTGGTTGAACATTGTGTTCGCCACAAACAAATCCTTTTCCTTACAAAATGCCAGTATTAGCTTGCCAGCGTCGTTCAGCCTTTTATCCCCATACTTTCCGAGTACCGACTCAAAACCATCGCGAGCGGTACCCACCCATCCATTCAAGTCTCCACATACTATAAGTCTTTCATTTCCTTCTATCACATTTAGAGCTTCTCTCATACTCTCCCAGAAGTCCTCTAGCTCACTCGCGTTCGACGAAGATACTGGCGCGTAAGCAGCTACCAGGAAAATCTTCGTCAAACCAAGTTTTACACGGATCCAGAGGATTCTAGGACCTACCAGTTTGTACTCATACATACCGGAGGCCAATCGCGAGGACAGCAAAATTCCAACCCCCCGACTGCCATGCTCGCTCTCTGGTACTCCAGACCAAAGCGCGAGCATCCCACCCGGGAGCTCCAAGACTTCGCTGCCCTTGCGCTTGGTCTCTGTCAAGCACACTGCATCTAACTTTCTCTCATTGATAACATCATCAACTCATTCATCTTATCTGTCATTCCTCCCCTAACATTCCACGCAGCTACCCTGCACTCCGTCCTCCACTTCCCGCCGTGTCTTGCCGCGCGTGTAGGGTGGCAGTCCCCTACGCCGCTCAGGCACACACTTTTCGCACCAGCGGGGACGAACTGGTGCGCGTCGCCTCGGGGGACGCCCTAGCATCACTCGTCCTGGTGGCACTCGTGTTGGAGTAGAATTGCAGCCGTAGCTGGCAGGGATGGCGACGTGCACGCTTCTACTCTTCATCCCCAATACTGCCTCATTTCTAAATCCTTATCTTATAGTGTCCATCCCATGATTGCCTGTAAGAATTGCCACTGTGCGATATGGCCGCCAATTGTATCACCTTTAAATTATAAACTAATCTGTTTATTTATATTCTTGGGGTACAATAAAGCATTCCTTACTTATTTACTTCCTTAACTATACACTAATTCTGGAATTAATATAGAAACAACCGTGTGTCATTTTCTATGTTGGCTCCAAAAGTCCCAACAACAACCATCGGATCGCTTTGGTATGGAATCTTCGAGTAGGTACGTTCGACTTCGACACAGTGTGCTACATACCCTAAACATATAAAACAAAATAAAAATCGACGTTGTCATGTCATTGGCTGACTGACATTAGTGACGTTTGAATTTTCTTGCGGGAAAGACGTGTCGCCGTTTGCCGTGTCGCATTGTGTTTGTTTGTTTTGCGCAGGAAAATATTCAATCATAGAATTTCTATCAGTCTTTATAGAGTTGGATATTAATTTCCAACATTTCACTTATATAAGTGTTGCAGTATATTGCTTAATTCTTTGACGATTAAATTGAATAATATAGTCAGATAAATATAATTCCGCGTCAAAACCCACAGTAAACAAAGAATCGAGACAACAGTAATATAAACAATGTGGGCTCACTTGGAACGTGGTAGTTCACCAGTGGATTGGTGTGAATCCAATTATTCAATTACGCCTATGATAGCAGAATTTGTGAACACAGTGAGTATATTTAATAAATTAATTATTCGCTCTAGAAATAATTGTTACTTTAGACATTAAAAACACTTTATCATCGTGAATATCTAAACTTAAATAAATGTTATTACATACAAGATTGATAAAAAAATTATAGTCTATTACAACACGGCAATGGGCTCACATGGTTAAAAACATGGGCATATAATATGACTCTGCCACCACTTCAGGGATAAGGCGTGATAGATAAGTACATAATAAAAATTAAAAATTCAATCAAAATGTAGAATTGTAATTACAAAGTTCAATGCACCATTTTGTAATGAGTCATCAACCTCAGTTGCAGTTCTAAAATTAAATGCATTTTTTTTTCAGTTCAGCAATATCTTGTTTTTCTTGTTTCCACCTGTTCTGATTCATTTGTTCCAAGAGTATGCCAAGTTCTTCAATCCAGCAATAAATATATTGTGGGTTTTGATGATGGTGGTTGGAGGAAGCTCTGCCTACTTTCATGCCACATTGAGCTTAGTTGGTAAGTACTTTATCTAAGTTTGATATCCATTCTTGAAATATAAAATATTTTATCTCAAATCACTGTTCAAATACAAATATAGTAAACTAATAGAAATCTATCATGATTTCCTTTATCTAAGCATAATGTCCTGGTTTTCTTTATGGTCTCCACCTTGAATTATCTATGATTTTTCTTTAGCTTTTTTCTTGTTTCAAATTGATTTTTTTATTCTACTTTTTGTGCATATATCCTTTACCATACAGCCATTTCAAAGTGTATATATATGAGATTTTTATGATTATATTAATGTTAAGCACAATACCTGACATATAATAACCTGAGAACAAAATGTAAATTATACTGCTCTAAGGTGTAGGTGGCACTGTGTTAGAACATTAAAAAAAAATGTTGGTTGACCGTAATAGAACTAACACACATTCAGATTTGGTATGACAGACCATGACAGATCAAATCCGCCCAATCAAATCTGTTCTCGCAACAGACAACTGGATCAGACCACACCGGACAGCAAATGACCAGACAGGGTGTCTAGATTGGAAACTTTTTTTCCTATTCTGGAGTAAAATATTTTTTTTTTTAATTCTTAAGGAAATGAAAAGTATGTAATAAAATATATGATTGAATATGTATTTAGTGAAAAACTGTTAATTAGAAAATTACAAACTGACATTTCTATTTAATTTATCTGTGTAGATAACTGGATTGCATAGTATTCCTTTCAATATAGCAAATAAACACTATGTATTAACATAGCTCTTTTTCCTTATTAGCAAAAAAATGTGAGAAAAAGTATATTTTTGGGGAAATATTAAAATCAGTTCTGGCGACATTTACGACGAACTAAGACGGCCACTTTGGGAAAAACTGTATAAAAAGAAAAATTTAAATTAAATCTGTGGAAATTTACTACTACAAAGTAGCTAGAACAGCAACATTGATCCGGATTGAGGCGGACCGAGGCAGACTCAATTAATAATAATTATGTCCTCAATTAATATTCTCCTGTGTCCTCAATTAATGTGACTCAATTAATAATTATTATGGCTGCTCTACTGACGGAAAGATTTGTTTGGGAGGCAAACCAACTCCGTGGTCGGGTCATACCTAACGTGACCATACGTTCCGTTCTGAACGGGAACGTCCCTTTTTCCGGGTCTCCGTCCCTGTGTCCCCGGAACAATCCTCGGGACGCTAAATTTTCCCGTTTTCCTAAACTGAGTGAAATTAGCATGGACAAAGTTATAAATCCCGATGATTGCACTTGCGAGCGATTGACGTAGTCAATCACTAACACAAAATAATCGACAAGTCAAATTCCCGTTCACTTTTGGTTATCAAAAATCACAATTAGTACAATAAGTAAAAAACCAAGATCTTTTAGAAATCGTGAATTCTGATTGCTTGCCAAAGCTACCATTAAAAAATTCTGTCACACAGGTTTACCACCCCTACATAAACCCGACGGTAGTTTGGAGAAAGCTTGCCTATTTGGATTTCTCTGTGCTTTTAACTTGAGAATGAACAATGGGGGCGCTTTGCCGCCTGGTATCCTATGGCGTGGAATGTCCATGCCGGAAATTTATTTCTCTCAGCCAGAGGTACACTGGAGCTTCAGACCCTCGACGTTTATAAGTCGAATAGGCCATTCGGAATACTTGCGGTAGTACTGAAGCAGTATGGTCCCGAGTTGTGTCCGATACTTCCACGTCTTTTCCGGCGTTCATATTCCATGAAACAAGTCCCCACTTTATGGAAGACTGCACACGACTATTCTGTATCCAAAAAGTGTGAAGGAGGTCGTGTTCAATTACAGGCATATAGTCGTCACCTCCGTGTATATAGGCAATGGAGTTTGTAATCAAGGCCTAGATAGCCCTTGCGGTACCTTTACGAATACGACCAGCTCTAGTAATACGACCTCTGGCAGTAAGACTCGATATTTCTAAAGCCTTTGACCGGGTCTGTCATCGCCATTTCTATCTAAATTACCTTCGAAGGACTGCCCGAGGAGTTTTGGGGATTGGTATCTAGCTTTCTGTCCAATAAAAGCATTAGGACTGTCGTCTACGGTTGCTGTTCAGACTACATGGCCTTAAATGCTGGAGTCCCACAAGGCACATTGTTGTACCTCACCCTGCTATTGCTGCATATCAATTATATTAATTTTTCACTGAATTCCGAAATACAGGTTCTTAGGTTACTCTCGCAAGTGTGTCCTATTGGGGAAGACTAAATCTTGTCCAAATTAACCCTACGAAGACTGTGTATTTACCGCTAAGAAAGTCCTTCAGTCCACAATTCCAGGGTTTATCTCTAAACATCCAATAGTATCGTGATCCTTGGTATTAACACCTCCAGTGACATCCAGTTCCATAGTGTAATTGAATACGAAACGTGCGATAAAGCCAAGCCCGCTTATTGTGCAAATTTTTTTCGTCTTGATTATTTTATCTTAATGTTTATAATGCAAAGTCCTGACTCACTAGTGATCCCCAACGCCCAGTCTTACCCTTGGACCTAGAAACTTGAAAAGTATGCACAGAGATTCTTTTATGGAGGAACAGTCGGATTTTTTTAAACTCCAACCCTAAAGGGATAAAATATGGCTTGAAAGTTAGTATGGAAATCAATCATTATTAAAATAGTAAACAAAAAAATTAAGAGTGGGCTTTCGGTTAAAGATTAAAATTCGGTCAAAGTTATACGTGTTTCAGGATTTCACAACAACATCTAATTCCCACGGGAAACACTTTTTGTGCAATAACCAAATTTCACGCGAGTGGAGTCGCGGACATCGGGTAGTCTATGATAATTGAAGGAATCGAATTAATGCCCCGTTTGGGTACCGTAAAAAATGGTCAGGTTAGTCATACCAAATCCGAAGGTATGTTAGCGCTTTAAATCTCAAAATAATAAGTAAGTTAATAAAAGTTAGTATTATGTAAGTATTCACGTGGAAAGTGTGTTCTTACATTGACTGATGATTACCGATGAAGCTGAAGTTATCAGAGAAGATTGTGACCATGTTTTTTTTTATATTTAGCTCGCTAAAATGACACCGCCCACTGGTGAAAAGCCATGGCGACATGTAGCGAAGTAATGACTTTCGTCAACATTTTTTAACCTTAAAATGATTGGCGCCTATATAGAGACCCGAGCGACATCAAGACACGTATTGTTTCGTACGTCCGAATATAGAACCAGATCTCCAGACTCATTCAACTGTAGTGACGAGCGATACTGATACAGAGAGCTGTTGTTACTCTGAAGCAGTTCACTGCTGCACTGGAAGATGTGTCTAAGGGCCGTATTTTAGAACGTTACTCAATACTCAAGCAACGCTTGAGGCTAGTTTTTACCTTAAAATACTACTCTCAAGTGTTTCTTGTGTATTGAGTAACGTTCTAAAATACGGCCCTAAGATTTGGAATTAGGAAAGACGTGGTTTGGGATTGGGTTCTCGCGTGGCGGTCGCGTACAGAAATAAGCATATTGGGTAGTCATTCTGCAAGTTGGACAGGCCTCAGGCCTAATAAACCGAAGTCGTGCAACCCTACTGGATGCGAGTGGCACAAGACAAGTTTGTATAACCTACTCTACTTATTCTTTATTGTACACAGTTAACATATATTAGATACAACGTAACTTAAATTAGTGTACATAGGCGAGCTTAAATCAATATTGAGTTTTCTACCACCAAACCTTAGGGTGAATGGAGATACTGCTACGGATGGGTATAATTGTGCACAAAGAACAGTATTTTTAATCTATTATTGTTATTCTATATACCATACACCCGCACCCGCACCCGCTATATACAGACCGCAACCTTTTATTTGCTTAAAAGTATTCCGTAGATGGTGATTTATTATAATTACGTTTTGCCTTATCCCGCTTTGACATATGCTTTTTTATTTCTGGAGTAAGCCAAGGTGCTGGCAGATATTTGACCCTCACCTTTTTAAGAGGAGCATAAATGTCGTATAAGTCAAGAATGGCTTTGGTAAAAGTAGTAACTTTGGCATCCAACTCACCGCAGTCCTACACTGAGGACCAGTCAATACAACCAGCATCATCCCTCAACGCTCCAGATCAATGTTTTTAAAACTACGAAGGAAAAGAAATTTACTCTTGCGTTTAGGAGGACGAATTTTATAGGTAAGGTAAAAGAGATCATGATATGAGAAACAGGCTGGCAGATGCCCATGGGCGACTACCATGTGAAGATCAGAGACGAAAATTAATTCTAGAAGAGATGGTTTTCGGTTAGGTACTTTATGAGTAGCGTTAGCGTACTTCCCTAAACTAGAGAGGATATAATGTTCCTTTCCTTGTCTATAAACTACCCGTCATAAATTCGGTTTGACAAAAAACTAGACTGACCATTAGATAACGGACCAGGGTCGCGGCTCTTATCCATTTGACTTGAAAGCGTAGACGGAAATTTAATGCTGAAAGGTCGTTTGTTTCATATTGCAAACATTACACCAGTAAATTTTCGTATAGGCTTTAAAATCGTATGGTCAAGAATTGGCGTGCGTGTGATTTTTAAAAAGGGCAATGAGCAACGGCAAAGGCACAAGCACTGTTAGCGTTAAAAACCCCATTGAGAAGACTGAAAAGTTGAAGACTCCGCCATATCATATCAGCCACAACAGCTGCGTTGAGAGTGCCCGATTACTATGGACTGACTATCTTCACGCTCTGTATGCCTGACGGCTAGTCAGAGAGGACAAATCGCCAGACTTCGCGATTCTTTCATACTTCTTTCGCCTACTACAGATTCATTAATCCTCTCATACATGCAAAAGACGATGAATTAAAAGCTTTTCCTCTTTCCTTGCAGGACAGTTATTAGATGAGTTGGCAATATTATGGGTGTATATGGCAGCGCTCGCGATATTCTTGCCCAAGAAGTATTTTCCAACATTTTTACACGGAAGTAGGTGAGTCGTTTACTTTAAAATTTCATGCATTCTAATCCAACCTTGACATAATAAAATGCACAACGTCATCTTCATGGTCATCTGTAAAATACCAGGCGCATAACAGGACTAGATAGCTAAGGTTATAAACAACAAAATCGTCTTCTTCTTCATCTTAAGTGTTCTCCTTATTTGAAGCCGGGGGTCTACTTATATTTGGCTACTAGGAGCAGCTATTGTTGGGGATTTATTTTCGGCAATTTTGGAAGTTCTGCCAAATGCCGTATGACTTCCCAACACCATAAGGGCGCCTGCGCAATTACCTCTACCGTTAGAGCCCCGGAGATCTTTGTGGCGAACCTTAAACATATTGTCAGTACTCCTTTGATATATTGTTTTATATTTTGTTTGCCAAAACGACGCCGCCCGCAATCGCGATCTTATCCCACCCAAAGTCAAATCCAAATACGTATCTCAGTACAAATATACCTTTGTTTTCTCACAAATTAGAAAAAAGCTCCATCCATCACGCCTTATCCCCGAAGGGGTGGCAGAGGCATATTATATGCCCACTTTTCATCGTGTGGATTTCTGTCCCACGTAATAGGTGGTGAGCCCATTGCCGTGTTGAAATAGACAGACGCAGGTTGTGGCTACCTGCTGTTGAAATTTTTCATGCCGCCCATAAGGCATTCAACCAGGCTTAACGATTGCTATTTTACTGGCAACCGGGACCAACGGCTTAACATGCCTTCCGAAGCACGGAAACGCTCGCAAATGTAAATGCCACAAAATGGTCACCCATCCGAGGACCAGCCATAGTGAAAGTTGCGTAACTCAATGATCGTTTACAGAACACTGAGACCGCGGGACCACGAGCGCTTCAAAGCTAAAAAAAAGCTAGAACAAAGCTATGTCGTACATTATTGCCCATGTACCATTAATCATTCAAGATGTGTATCAAGTTGCACCAAGATCTATCCATCAACGGCATAAATAGTATAATTATCCAACTTATCATCTACGAGTTGGATAGTAATAATCGTCAATTTATTAGATTCATTAAAGATTGTACATTAATTCATCGCTTGTGACGCATATAAAAATTATCATTATATTTGAAATCTATACTTAATATTATAAAGAGGAAAGATTTGTTTGTAATCAATAGACTCAGAAACTACTAGGCCGATTTTAAGAATTCTATCACCATTAGAAAGCTATATTCTTCGTGAGTAACATAGGCTATATTGGATTTTCAAAAAGTTTAGGGTTCCGTGCGAAATCTCGAATAGGAAGACTTCAGCGCGCGGGCGAAGCTGCAGCCATCAGCTAGTAGTATAATAAGTATATTTGTTCTAGTTGAAAGTATGTGTTTTGTCAAAGATTAGCCGCGGTATCCTAATTGTTAAAATATTGCACTTGCATTTATAAGATTTGAGTTTGATGCCAGTCAATCCGTCACCAGTGTGCACACTGTCATCTTTTAATACAAGCTTAACTTAGCTAGAGGGGTGTTACGTTGGGTTGTCCAAACAGACAGCCGAGGTCAACCGTCCTTTCGATACCGAAGTAATTTGTTGGACTGCAAAATATCTCCGTATGTAAAACAGTTTCCGGGCGTGTCTTCCGAAGACACGTTAAGCCGTTGCCAGTAACATTGCAGCCCAGTTGAAGGCCTTAAAAAATTTCAAAACAACCTGCGCCTGTTGGTTTCTCCACGACACTGGGCTTACCATCTGTTACGTGTTACAAAAATATATATGTACAGTGAAATGTCGGCGTATAGTATGCCTCTTCCTGCCCCTTCGGAGGTAAAAGTGTGTCAATATATATGTATGTAACATATCTTGTACTGAAAATTTGAGTACTGCACTTAGGAAGGAAGAAGGAAGGAATGAAGGGACGATGTTATGTCATACTATACAAATACACAAATCATATTATACAAATAGTTATTTCTCAAATATAAAATCACCTATGCATGTTGCTCTAGGTAGAACTATTGTAGTATTCATTATTGTGTTATATAATAACTGTATGTTAAATAACTTCTTTGTTTGTAAACACGTATGACGTCAGTTCCATCGGTCATAAAATAGAGCTACCAACTGCAATTGTTGTAGTTTATCCACATAATAAATGACTAATCAACTATTGTCATTCACAAGAAACAGATACCAAAGTTTAGTGTGGTTTGCTTAAACAACAATATCATAGGCTGTATTATGATTCGTTAATATAAAAATGAATAATATATCGTTAATAAAATATATATATATATATATATATAAAAATGAATAATTATAATGATTCTTTACTAAAGTACATAAACATAAATAATCATTCGTATACACTAATAAGAGCTTATTTAACCGATAAAAGCTTTATAAGGAAGATTATGAAAGATCGTGATCAAGCATCACAACAATGGGCTTTAAAAAACAGTTATATGGGTCCTTCGTCTTAGTGGAAAAATAAGAACAAATAAAAAAAATGCTTTACTTTGTAGATCACTTGACTTTGCTTGCTAATGATTTCACAATGAGGATGCCTCAGCATCGAGAGTAGTAAAACATAACAGCTAGAGCGAGGCCATCGGATGCAGCAGGAATGACGCTCTCATTATGACGATTATAACGTTATACACGATCTTATCTTTATACTGAAGCGCTCGTGGCCCCGCGGTATCAGTGTTCGGTAAACGATCACTGAGGTACGCAACTTTCACAATGGCTGGTCGTCGGATGGGTGACCACTTTGTGGCATTTACATTTGCGAGCGTTTCCGTGCTTCGGAAGGCACGTTAAGCCGTTGGTCCCGGTTGCCAGTAAAATGGCAGTCGTTAAGCCTGGTTGAAGGCCTTATAGGCGGCTTAAAAAATTTCAACAGCAGGTAGCCACAGCCTGCATCTGTCTATTTCAACACGGCAATGGGCTCACCACCTATTACGTGGGACAGGAATCCACACGGTGAAAAGTGGGCATATAATATGCCTCTGCCACCCCTTCGGGGATAAGGCGTGATGGATATTTATTTATTTATTTTTATCTTTATATATATAATAGTTGACGCCCTGCGGCTCCGCCCGCATATTGAAGTATTCCCGTTCCCGTTTCCCACAGTAACTTGTTCCCGGGATAAAAAGTAGCCTATGTGTTATTCTGATGTATAAGCTACATTATTGTAAAGTTTCATTAACACCCATTCAGTAGTTTAACGCGAAAGAGTAATAAATATCCATTCTTACAAACTTTCACGTTTATATTATTACTAGCTGTCCCGCCCGGCTTCGCCCGTGACATACTTCGAACCCCGTAGCACCAATTTAATCCCGTCATTTATTAACACACAATAATGTATGAACATTTCCCAATTTCGTTGATTACTTCTCCGCTCTCCAGTACCTACGGCCGCACGGCCCGGTCGAATTATGGAAATTAATTTATTTGCGCATTATTTTGAATTTGCTATAACGCGTAAGATATTCATTTGATTTGCAAGGTGTAAAGGGACAAAGTAATCTTTATGAAATGCTGAAAGCCTACTAACATAGTAAAAATGATTAGGATTAATAGCATATTTGTGTAAATAGCCCTCAAATTACCTCTTTATAATTGCTAGTTTTTTAAAGTATTAAAATGGATATAGTATGTTATTCTTAAGAGATAGTCATATATCGTCGCGGACTTTTTTGTAGACCTACATTAGATACGCAATTGCTCCAAACATTATTTTGTTATATCTCAAAGGGTTTAGGCAGCGTTTCCTTGATATCTTCCAGACGGGTAATTTTTGCCGACATCCCCAACAAATATCGTTATAATTTAGTCAATGTATACAAAAACTTAAAACATACAAATTATACCTACATAAAAACCTTCCATAAGAACTCGCAGTGATTTAACCTCAGGCATACCCTGCGAGTCGGTTTAAGGAGAGGCGGAACTCTGCGGGGTTTAGTGGGTAGGACGGCATCTCTCTCACGGGCAGGGAGCCCCACACACCGTTCTTGCTGTTCAGCAGGGATGACGGTGCGTAAATGCATTCTCCGCGAAAACAAAAAAAAAACATAAAAACCTTCCATAAGAAACACGCTAACTATTAAAAAAAACCGCATCATAATTCGTGGCGTAGTTTTAAAGATCTAAGCATACATAAGGGCAGACAGCGAAAAGCGACTTTGTTTTATAATATGTAGTGATAGTAGGACAATATAATTCTACTGTACGTGTGTATGTCACTGATCTCCTCCTTAACGGCTGGACCAATTAGAGTGATTTTTTTTAATGCTTTTGGGTGGCCTTCTGGATGGTTTAGATTCACAAATCAAAGAAAAAAAGGTACTGAATTCGGTATACTGCAGGACAAAGGCTGTCGGGTCCGCTAGTACTAATAAAGCTGAAGAGTTTGTTTGTTTGGTTGAACGCGCTAATCTCCGGAACTACTGGTCGGATTTGTTAAATATAACTCGTTGGATAGCCCATTTATCAAGGAAGGTGGGACGTGGAACGCTACTACCCTGGAGAGCGGAGCAGTAATCATAAATGTCAACAAATCGAGCAAATTTTAATACATTATTGTAGAATTTATAAGCGACGGGATTAAATAGGTGCGACAGGAGTTCGAAGTATGTTACAGGCATTGCCGTGGGGGTCACTTTGTTGCTCTACAAATTACTAAACTTGTCGTTTAGTGAATTGAATATAATCATTGTGAACGTTACTCAGTATCAACGTCCACAATGTGTATTTTTCGTGAGTTAAGCATTTTATGGATATAGCACTATAAACAAGAAATCTCCAAATACACAGGTATTTGGAGATTTCTTGTTTATCACATCACATCTATAAAATGCTTTACTATTATAGGCTAATAAAATTGGAAACGACTGCTTTTATTGCACAATAATGTCGAAATATGGATTTGAAAATGAATTAAGTCCTATCTTATCGAAGTAAACGTTAATATCACAGATAACATAGATTGTTATTAGTGTGCTTGTAGGTATCTAAATGTAGGTACATACATACCAATAATTAAAATCAATTTGCATACTAGCAGCGCGGTAAACCGCTATAATGTTTTGTGGTAAAGCGTTCCACTTCTATTTGCAACCTCTACGAGTGCGATACTTCCAGGACAGTAAGTCGTAGTACGTACTTTGTGTGTAAGATAGCATGCGTTCTACTAACACAAAATGTACTAAAATTATTGCGAATCAGCTTACGTTCTGCTTGCTGCTGTATAAGTACGATATAATACTAACTAACTATCTCTTAAATACTAGCTGTATGTATTGTATTGCTTCGTTAATCGTTCCTCACTCATTCGTTGGACGTGTCCAAACCAACGGAGCACGCCCTGTTCCAGCTTAACGCTGACACTGTCATTCAAACCTGCCATATTTCGTATCACTCCGTTACGTATTCGGTCGGCTAAAGTTATTCCGTACAATTTTCAAAGTGATCGCATCTCTACAGCATTCAATTTACTTTCAAGCATCTGCTGACATACCCAGATTTCGCTGCCGTAAAGGAACGTTGGCACTAACACTGCTTCTTTTACGATGCTTTGTCGCTTTACCAAAAAAACTGCTATAGCAAAATCGTATTACCTATGTGTGATCGATCGGGCGTATTCGGCAAATGACTCTCGACTCGAATCTCGTTCGAGTATAGTTCGGCCGATAACGTAGGTATATGGCGGATGCGAGCCGTAACGCTTGAATAATCGTTGATTGAGCATTACAAGAATTTTACGTAATGCGCTAACTACTGTATTATGGTAAGAATAACCTGACCGGCTGATCATGTCATTTTGAATTAGATTTTAGCACAAACTTGCTTTTTTTAATTTAGCATGGTAAGCCCGAAGTCCAACAACGTAAGTACCAAAGCTTTTAAGAGACAATAAGTCATTTTCTTTGGTATTTATAACTACAATAGTTAGAATTTAAATGTCAAAGCAAAGATGTCACAATTAACAGGATAAAAAAGATACATATCACATACCCAATTGTGATGCTCTTTGCATCTTCCCCACATACTATCCTTCTTAATTTATTAACATTATAATGGGCAACGTCTACACGATAACGTATATACGAGTAATTATTCTGCTTTAGACATTCTTAACAAGTAACGCGCCCTTCGCTATCGTATCGAAGAAATCAGATGACTGCTAAACCGAAATCAGTTACGAAGAAGAAGTGGTAGAAACTTCAAAATCGCCTATGCATGTATCCATGGTGTGCTGAATCAAATGCCGCAAACCGTTTGTCTCTATGGTTCCTGAAAAATAAATGCGCACAGACGGACGGACAGACTGAGCCCTTTTCTAAGACTTTTCTAAACTTTTGAAGTCTGAAAGAGGACAATTTTGAAATACAATTTTGTTGCTATTATGTGTGTCAAATAGTTGCAGGATACGCATAAATTTAACTAAATTGACCCCATGTTATCAGTAAAACGATAAGAGATACGTTGAGAAAACATTTAATTTGTAATGTTAATAGCTAATGATTTTTAATAGTCATCGGAAATTTTAGATGAATAAGATTATAAACGTACTGATAATACTGACAATACATACATACATATTGTCACTTTATCCCCGAAGGGTTATTAAACGCCCACATTTAACCGTATGCATTTTTGTCCCATGTAACAGGTGGTGAGCCCATTGCTGTGTTGAAATGGACAGGCGGAGGCTGTGGCGACCCGCTGTTTAAGCCGAAATTTATGGCATAAGGCATTCATGGCCTAATACTTGGCTTAACGACTGCCATTTTATTGGCAACCGGGACCAACGGCTTGACGTGCCTTCCGAAGCACGGAACTGGGGTGGGTCTAAAGGGCCTAATAAATTTAATAAAATAAAATAAAATGTGTCTATTTTAGATGTTAAATTTGGAAGAAATATTGAACCCGTTGTCTTTTTAGTGAGGACAAAAAGGCTAAAAGGTCTTATGTGCTAAACACAAAGTCCTGGTAGTCTCGGACTGATATACTGACGATAGTGGCGACCAATGTGCATCTTAATGAAACAGGGTTGGATACTGTTGGGGCTACTGTGTTTTTGGGTATTAATTTTGACTCAAAGTTGCAGTGGGGGCCACATATAGATAAATTGTCAGGCAAATTAAGCTCTGCTGCATATGCAGTAAAAACAATTAGACAACTGACTGATGTTGAAATGACTAGAATTGGTTGCGCCGGTATACGATTCGAAATATGCCGCGTTATTTTTTCTATGTTGCATCGCTGATCTCCATTTGTTTTTAATTAATTAGTTGTCGACACTCGCACCCGCTTCCCTTTATTCCATTTCTCTTTCGCACCTACCTTGTCTCGCATAAGGGAAGAGCGAGACAGCTGTGTAACCGCCATCTAGCGGTAGAAAACCCCACCGCAGCGCTGTCCACTCACAGGCCGCGAGGACGGACTGAATACGCTCTGTATAGTACTACAATGGCCGCGCGCGCGCTCCCACAAACTTTTCGCAATAGTTGTGTTTTCCATGGATAAATAGTGTTTTCTTGCAAGGAAACCAGGAATTCAAGTCCAGAGACGCCCTCGGCAGCCTCCACCTCAGCATCTCGCAGCAGCAGCACGGTAGCGTACCCATTCCTGTTTCCATTTCTTTTTCGTCGACAACCGCGTGTAAATTTCATTATTGTCTTTCCCCGCAAATACAGTCCACTTCGAATTTATTTATCTCGCCCGACCATTTTCTGGTCCTAACGATCCGGATTTTGATCCATTCGCTTTAGTAGTTTGCCAATAGAAACGCAAGTTTTTATTCCATAGGGAATAAACGCATAGGTATAGGTTATAGTTTTTATTCCATCGGAATAAACGCATAGATTAGGTAATCGTTTATATTCTATAGGGAATAAACGCATAGATAATAGTTTTATTCCATTAGGGAATAAACGCATATTTACCTACTGTTTTTCGCATAGCTAGGTACTAAATAGTTGGTAATTTCGACTGCACCTAGGCCCGCGCGCACAATTACCTACGCTCGCTCGCGTCGCGTCTCGCTGCTCGTCACCGCATCCATTTTAATCGTTCGTTAGTTTGCGCTGTAGGTAGCTATAGTTGTTTTGTTTTGACAATGCCTCCAAAAGAGATTCCGGATCCACGCTAAAACTATTACACGCTAAGAAGGATAGCCTTTTTAAGCGTATGCAATTAAATTGTGATTATTCATCGAGGATCGCAGATGAATCAATATAAGAATTGTTTTTATCCTCGATCGAAACCGTAGATACTTTGCGCTTAGATTTCGAAAATGTTTTCGATAAAATTAACTTGCTTGAATTAAAATTAAATCCCGATTTCTTATTAAGTTATGACGCCATGTCATCTTTCGAAGATTTAATTTGTCGCATAAAACGTGTCGCTAAGTCATTGCAAGCGCTCGTGCCCGTAGTAGTCACCGATTCGAAACCCGGGCCAGCCGGTTTTGATTTGCTGAAACGGGACCGACCTAATTTACCGTCCATACAAATACCCGAATTTGATGGCGATATTAAAAATTGGCCTTTGTTTTTCGCTAGTTTCGAAAATACGATCCATAATAATAATTCGTTATCGGATCACGAAAAATTACATTACTTAGTAAACTAACCGGGAAAGCAAAAACCGTTTGCGCCGAAAATTTTAGTTCAATTTTGAATACTTTGAAGGTCAAATACGAAGAGAAACGCTTAGTAACAACCGCTTATTTGGATCAAATATTTAATTTGAAAAATAGCTCATCGTGTAATGTCCCGTGTCTGTCCCGATATACAATGTAATTTGAGTTTGTTATTCTGTGAGCACCATGTAGACTTATTTATTTCTTTGAAATTGACATGATAGTTGCTGTGCAGTTTTTGAGTATGTCATGCTCGCCTAAGTGTCCTGGCAGTGGTGGCGTATGTATCGGGTCGCCTTATTCCCTATAATACGGTTAAGTAGGGCGATGGCTGATATAATGCGTCATACCCGTGAACGGGTGCCGTCTGTTGGGACTGGTCAGCTCATAGCTGTTATAGCAATTATTAAAAATAATCTTATTTATATTTAAGGTAAACTTAAGTTTAGTCGACTGTTCTCACATAAATCCAAAGGAACAATGTAAGTGTAATTTTAATTTTGTAAGCCATTCCTACATTTTAAAATGGCATCCATTGACTTTCTTGCCAGATTCTTCTTCTTCAAGGGTAGGCTGCCCTTAGAACCGGCAACTATAATCGCTCTAATTTTGATATGATTTAAACACAACATTGATTTTGTTTTTTTTTTTGTTTGTATAAATTCATTACTATATAATTGGTCAAATATCATGTTAATCAAACTAATGTAATTACTGGCGTTTAGAAAAGAGTGGCCATGAGTTTTATTGCCAGGTTCTTCCTCAAGCTCTACCTATTGCTTTGCGAATCTGGCAGTAAATGTAAATGTAGAAGCAATATTCTTGACGTTCATAAGTGTTACTTTGTGACCTAAATGAATAAAGATTAATAAAGATTTATTATTATTATTATAATGAACACGACTTAGAAAAATTCTTAGATATTTTTGCATCAGCTGTTTGCGCCCTAAAGAATCTCAAGGTCAATGACCTCTGTGACTTTTTGTTTTTTAATTTAGATGCCGAAACCGTTAGCTTATTTGAAATGGATAGGCGTGGCCATCAAATACCTAAGTTCGACGATTTAGAAACTTTCGTTCGTCAACATATTAGTCAAATTTTGCAACGAACTTCGTTAAACCACGGAGTAGCGAAAAATAGTCCGACTAATTTAATTTAGGGATTAAATTCCACTCGCGTTTTGATTTTGATGTTAGTTTTTCGATGGATTCGCTAGTCGTCGATAAGGTTACCGAACTTTTACCGACTGTCGCAGTCAATACCTCATTATTGACTAATTTTAGAGATTTGCCTTTGGCCGATGATACTTACGCCGTTCCAGGAAATATTGATTTGTTAGTTGGCGCTTCGATTTTCCCGCACCTCCTGTTGCAGCGTAAGGTTCAAGGTCACGCATCGCACCCCGCGCCGCTCGCCTTAGAGACGGTTCTTGGGTTTGTTATTGTTGGTTCTGCACCCGCTTGTTTTGATTGTAACTCGACAGTGTCATATTGTTGCGCCGTCGAGCCGCTGGACTCCGCTGTCCGTAAATTCTGGGAGATAGAAGAGGTGAACGTCCCTCCTATTGTCAGCCCGGATGATAAACTTTGTGAAGAGTTTTATAGTCGCACGACTACTCGCGATAGTGATGGTCGTTATGTTGTCGCACTCCCCTTTAAGGGTGATGTTAATTCGCTTGGAGATTCGTTACAGTCAGCCGAAAAACACTTCTTTTGTTTAGAACGGAAAATGCAGACATCTCCAAAGTTGAAGGAGGCTTTCGATAGCGTAATAGTAGAATATTTGGATAAAGGTTTCATTTCACCCGCGCCTCCCGAAACCGAAAAGACGAAACACGCTCCTTCGTATATCATACCGCACCATGGAGTTGTCCGCGAGGATAAACTAACCACCAAGTAGCGTGTTGTTTTAGATTGCAGTGCCAAAACTAGTTCGAATGTTTCAGTAAACGATATTTTGTACAGTGGTCAAAATCTTAAAGGTAATTTGTTCGAAATTATAGTTAACTTTCGCTTATTCGCTGTCGCGCTTTCAGCCGATATTAGACAAATGTTTCTTTGTATTGATGTTCGCGAATCAGATCGCCGATTTCAACGCATTTTGTATAGATTTTCGCCGCAGGAACCTTTACAGGTTTACGAATTTAATCGCGTTTGTTTTGGACTTAAATCCAGTCCCTTCCACGCTTTTCGCACTGTCAAGCAGCTTGCCGCCGATGAGGGCGACAGTTACCCGAAGGCTAAGGAGACTGAAGAAACTGGTTTGTACATGGATGACTATATTTATTCTGTGCAGACCGAAGATCAAGCTGTCGCAACTGCGGCTGAAGTAATTGATCTCATGAAAGCTGGTCATTTTGATCTCGTAAAATGGACTAGTAATTCGCAAACGGTCTTGGATTCGATTCCACCGTCGCATCGCTTTTCGACTGTCAAGAAGTTTGATAGTAATGATAAGCACAAGGTTCTCGGTTTGCGTTGGTCACCTTCGTCCGACGTGTTTAGTTTGAAGGTTTGTCCTACACCGTCAACCTGCACCAAGCGCACCATATTGTCGTGTGTCGCACGCATATGGGATGTAATGTGATTTGTAGCACCTGTCGTCTTGTACGCAAAGCTTCTCATAAAAGAACTTTGGCTGTCCAACTGTGACTGGGACGACACTCCTCCTGACCATATCATTAAATTGTGGGACCGCTTTAGAGCTGAGCTTCCTATGCTCGAGCAAATTAGAATACCGCGCCATGTTGGCATCTCCGATGATAGTATTGTAACTGTTTTAGGTTTCGCTGACGCTAGTGAGAAAGCGTATGGGGGTGTTGTGTACTTCCACGTTCGGAACGGTGATGAAATTTCATTTCACCTTATCAGCGCTAAATCTAAAGTAGCCCCTAGTAAGGTAGTCTCTCTCGCTCGTCTCGAGCTGTGCGCTATATTGGTTCTAGCCCAGCTCATTAGTTCGATTGTTAGTAGTTGTCGCAACCGCATTAATATAGATAGAATTTTCGCATTCTCGGACTCGACCGTCGCTTTGTGTTGGACACATTCTTCGCCCCATCGTTGGGATACATTTGTCGCAAAAGGGTGGGAAAAATTCAGTCGGAATTGGCGCCGCAAAACTTTTATCACGTCTCAGGTACGCACAACCCTGCCGATTGTTTGTCTCGTGGGTTAACACCTGCACAGATTTTGGTTCATCCGTTGTGGTTCCATGGCTCTTCCTGGTGCCAAGCCCCACCTGATGAATGGCCTGTTAGTCCTTTCAACCCCGCTACTGTGTCCACGCCGCCAGAGGAAAAGAAAACCACCGCACCGCTCGAAAAATCACCTATCTTAGAGTTGGCTAGCCGTGTTTCATCGTGGTCGATTCTTTTACGTAGTGTTGTTTTTATTTGTCGATTTTAAAAAATCCTTCCTCGTCGCGAGCATGTTACCGCCTTTGACTTAAACAAGGCTGAGTTAATCGTGCTTCGTGAACTTCATCGATTTTATTTTTCGTCTGAAATTAGAAATTTTTTGGAATTAAATAAACCTTGTAGTCGCGCTTTTCAATATTTGAAACCTTTTTTGAAGGATGGCCTCATTCGAGTTGGTGGGCGTTTGAGCCAGTCCGCATTAGAGTACGATCAAATGCATCCTATAGTTCTCCCACGCAAGGATCATATCGTTGATCTTTTAGTTGAGTATCACCATAGGGTGAATTGTCACGCTGGTCCAGATTTATTAATGTCGATTTTGCGCGCCAGAAATACTGGATTCTCTCCGCACGCAATTTGATTCGTTCGATAGTTCATAGATGTATTCCGTGTTTCAAACTTCGCCCGAAGTCAATCGCGCCCGAAATGGCCGATCATCGTCCTTGTCGTGTTGTTCAGGCTGCTAAACCGTTCGTACACACGGGTACAGATTACGCTGGCCCCTTCAGGGTAACAGTTTCTCGTGGTCGTGGTATACGCTCCACGAAAGCTTATGTTTGTCTTTTTGTTTGTATGACGACTCGCGCCGTACATATAGTGGTGCTGGTGATTTGAGCACGTCATGCTTCATGGCTGCATTTAAAAGATTTTTGTCGCGTCGGGGTTCCGTATCTCGAATGTATTCGGACAACGGTACGAATTACGTCGGAGCTCGTCGTTACCTTTCCGAACTACATATTTTTTGCGTTCCAAACACTTTAACATAGAATTTGCCTACGTCTTAGCTGAAAACCGCATTGAGTGGTCGTTCAATACGCCCGCCGCAAGCCACTTTGGTGGCAACTGGGAAGCTAATATTAAAAGCTTAAAGTCGCACCTGTTTCGCTGAACCGCCAGATACTCACGTTTGAAGAGCTGAGCAGCGTGCTCACTCAAGTCGAGGCCGTAATGAATACGCGTCCTCTTTGTAGGACCTTGTCTAGTGATCCCTCGGAGCCGCTTGCACTGACTCCAGCGCACTTTTTGAATGGTACACCGTTAAAATACTTACCCGCCTTTGAAATAGAGGAAGATCGACTTTATCTTCTCTCGCGTCATGCCTTATTGGATAAACTCGTTCAATCGTTTTGGAGGCGTTGGAGGACAGACTATTTGCATACGCGTCATAAATGGAATACTCCATCGAACCCATTACTGTCGGTACTGTCGTAGTTATTTTAACTGAAAATATGCCTCCATTACATTGGCCTCTTGGGGTAGTAGAAGAAGTTTTCCCTGGGTCAAATGGGATCACCCGTATAGTTCGCGTTAAAACCGCAACTGGTTCGTACTTGCGACCAGTTATTCGTCTTTGTCCTTTGCCCAATCAACAGTAACTTCAATAACAAATTTAGCTTGTTCGATTAGGTTTAGTTAGCAGCTAAAGCTTAGTGTATAGTCAGTTGTCTTTTTTTCGAAGGTAACCCTTCAAGCCGGGGGGGGAAATGAGTGCGCCGGTATACGAATCGAAAGATGCCGCGTTATTTTTTCTATGTTGCATCGCCGATCTCCTTTTGTTTTTAATTAATTAGTTGTCGACACTCCCACCCCGCTTCCCTTTATTCCATTTCTCTTTCGCACCTACCTTGTCTCGCATAAGGGAAGAGCGAGACAGCTGTGTTGCCGCCATCTAGCGGTAGAAAACCCCACCGCAGCGCTGTCCACTCGCAGACAGCGAGGACGGACTGAATACGCTCTGTATAGTACTGCAATGGCCGCGCGCGCGCTCGCACAAACTTTTCGCAATAGTTGTGTTTTCCATGGATAAATAGTGTTTTCGTGCAAGGAAACCAGGAATTCAAGTCCAGGGACGCCCCCGGCAGCCTCCACCTCAGCATCTCGCAGCAGCAGCAAGGTAGCGTACCCATTCCTGTTTCCATTTCTTTTTCGTCGACAACCGCGTGTAAATTTCATTTTTGTCTTTCCTCGCAAATACAGTCCACTTCGAATTTATTTATCTCGCCCGCTCAACCAAGAATAGTTCAGTTATTTACATACCGTTATGTCATACGGTATTCTTCTCTGGGGAGACTCAGCGGAGATTAGTACGATATTTATATTACAGAAGAGAGCTGGTAGAGCAATATACCAGCTTGGTCCCAGAGTATCTCTAAGAGAAAGGTTTAAAGAAATTAAAATTCTTACCATTATATCACAATATACAGGGTCATTTGTAAAACACCAACAACCTGTTAGAAGTGGATAGCCAAGGTCATAACCAACAAGTTTTGTTCTACCACTTTTGGCAAATCGGTACAAAACGGGTAATATATAATACATTAAACCTTCAAGCTGCATCGTAGGTTTTCGCTCTTGGATTCGATTAAGAGAACTTCTGGGTATCTTTTTCGTCACATACTACATGCCTCGATGAACGATGGACGTGAATGCATAATTGCGATTGACAAAGGTCAAGGGCAAAGGAGCTATCACCAGCCCACCCTCATCCCCTGTGATTTTCAGGAGTTGCGTAGTACTGTAAGTCAATCAGTACATGAATTATAAGTATAATTTGAAAAAAGTAAAAGTATTGTCAATAAATATGTTTAGTCAAGGCCAAACAGTGTTACAAGGCATATTATAAAATTTCAGACTATATAAATGATAAAAATGCATGGGATTAAGTCGCTCTAAGTCAACACACATAAATGTACAAAATATATAAAATAATAATAAAGAAACATAATAAATATAATGTAATAGACAATAGGTACTGCTTAAAATATAATAAAAAATATCATTTTCATTTTAATTATGTGAACTAAAACGAATGTAATTGCTGGCAATTAAAAAAGAGTGGCCATGACTTTTATTGCTAGGTTCTTCATCAGGCTCTACCTATTGCTTTGCAAATCTGGCAGTAAATGTAGAAGCAATAATTTTGACGTTCATAAGTATTACTTTGTGACCTACGTGTGTAAAGATATTTTTATTTTCATTTTCAGTATTAGTTGAGGAAGTCTCGATTTACCTTCTTTAGGAATGGCTTAATTTTCTTTGGTGTGTTTATTTTTCTTTACAGGTCGCATCTCTTGTCTGATGTACATATATGACCTTGGCATGAATGTTTATTGATTGTTTTCGTAGACTGCAATAATTGATTGAGGGTAAAAGGGGGATTTGCTGTAGTGTCATTTATCGATCGCTCTCAATCAAATTTGGTGTAACCAAAACCTAAAGTGTATGGGGCTATTGGTATACCTGCTAATACCTTTAATCAAGAGGCGGGACAATGACGCAGGTGCCCTTACGTATGGTTGGGAGGCCAGCTATGCAATTCACAAATCTCGGATCCAAATCCGCTACTTCGCAAATGTCATTGATATTCGAGTTCTATGAATATCGATGACATTTGCGCCGTAGAGGATTTGGATCCGAGATTTGTGAATTGCACAACAGAGGGCAGTCGCTCCAACAATGAAAAGTTGATAATAAAAAGTCAATAAGGTCGTACCTCGGGCTCCAAATTCCGTTTGGAAGTAATTTGAAATACTCAACGATGAAGAAGTGGTCGTAAAAAGCTTTTTTTAAATTGTATACAGTCCTTCACAAATTATCAATGGTTCCTTTCATTGAAAACGAAATAATGTTTAATCATGTGGGTTACAAATTGATACAGTCAAAATTTATGTAAATTACGTTTACATGAATTTTTTAGCTAAATTCGGACGATCACACGTCAAAATTTACGTTTACATAAATTTTAGACCATCATGGCTGACCATCTGTTACTCTGCCACCCCTTCGGAGATAAAGGCGTGATTGATACACAAACGTTTACATTAACGTTTACAGTCTGATTCGCAAAGCAATGGGTATTAAAAAAGAAAAAAGTGTTCCCACTCTTTTTTACACAATATAATAACTTAGTAGATAGTTAGTAGTAGGTGTTTATCGATATCAATAGGTAGAAACTACGAGTATTGTTTGATAAGATGACAATCGAGACACTATCATCTAATTAATACTTTTAATTATTTGAAATGCTTACGACTATTTACGAGGTCTAGTGCTCAGAGCCTGTAGCCTGATTCATAGTATACTTAGTTTATTGGTTAGATACCAATTATGTACATTAAAATACTTATACCTGTACATTATATGGACCACAGTCCATTCGAGACCAGCATGTGATTGTGCACTTGTAGATCAGTACGATATAATATTTTAAAGGCGAAATTTAGTGATTGTATATTACTTTAACCGACGAAAACGCTTAACCAATTTGGAAAAAAAATTGTGTGCAATGCAACTGACACATAGGCTACTTTTTACCTTGGGGACAGGTTCCTTTGGAAAGGTTCACCATGCGAGCGTTCTCTAATTGTACCTATATTATTCAAACGGACACCGTTTGAATAATATCAGCTTCAGCTTATCTTTACTCCATATATAGTTGCTGTTTGGTGGGGTAGCTTGTCATACAGGTTCGTTCGGTTGAAACTTGTAGAAAAAATCTTAATGTCAGATAAAAAGTAATTATCAGCACAAAAATAAATTTGAACAATGTAGCTACTTAAACCAGTTTATGATATTGTATTAAAACACATACATTGTACACAGAAAGCAATTTAAAAAAAAAAACAATTATTACAATAAACCGGTTGTCTTTGCTCGTGACTTTTACACGCTTTATAGCTTACAAGTAAGCAGGAAATTTGCAGACCGTTTTTGCTGAGTTTATTGTGGAATCTAAACGTCTTTTATGGTCAGTATGATCATTGGCAAATGAATTAGTCACGGGAGCTCATTGCCCAACATATTGTCATGTGGGCCTACATACCATACGTATTGTCACGCCTTTATCCCCGAAGGGCAGAGGTATATTGAACGCCCACATTTCACTTTATGCATTTTTGTCCTACGTAATAGATGGTGAGCCCATTGCCGTGTTGAAATGGACAGGCGCAGGCTGTGGCCTGCTGTTGAAATTTTTCATGCCGCCCATAAGGCCTTCGACATGGCTTAACGACTGCCATTTTATTAGCAACCGGGACCAACGGCCTACACGGAAACGCTCGCAAATCTAAATGCCACAAAGTGGTCACCCGTCCCAAGGACTAGCTATAGCGAAAGTTGCTTAACGCAGTGATCGTTTACTGAACACTAAGCCCGAACACGATACCTATATGCTAAAAAGCCCCCAGAATATATATTAATATCGTAGGTACCGTATAACAGATAATGCAACTGCAGCAAATGGTTTTGTTTGCTATAGTTTAGGGAAGACATTTCGAAATTCTGTACCTATTTAATCGAGGTGCTTTCTTTTTCAGGCGAAATTTGGGTTTAGTTTCAACCATACTGGGGCTTGTGTCAACGATTGGCCTTGTAATGTACCCGGCAGCCAACGCGTTCGCCTTGATGACCCTCACTATACCTTCTCTTAAAATATTGTACAGCGAAATAATGCGGTAAGTGTAATATTATGGTACTTTTTAATGCTAGGGCATAATCTCTAGTAAATTCTGTTCAAGAGAGCAAAATATATATTGCCGGCAAGGGTAAATCTAACATAGAATCCTGAACATAGCTGGGAATGAAAGTATGTAGCTCGTGGATGATATATTTCAGAAGGCTTCTTAAACAGTAGACACCTAACTTTAGACCTCCATCCAGCCTTAGATATCATGTTCCAATTTCAAAACTCATTACTGCTCTGTGCGAAATTGCCTTTCAATAAACATTTTTGCTCATGCTAATACGCGCTGCGAATCATTAACTTACGTAATTTTTTAAAGTTTAGATGTTACACCGTACACACGGTGCCCTTCCATATACCATATATAGCCAGGAGTCCTTTATGGATAAGGATATTCCCAGGTTTACCGACACAGACTTTGTCCGCCACCGCGGCCTTTTGCTAAATTTATATGGGCCTACCTCAGAAAAAGCAGTTCGTGGCATGGCAATTTTCTATGATGTAACATAACATCACATGTCAAGTACTCGATATTCATAGTCCACTGCTGAACTTAACTTTCTTCCCTAATACTTTTATTTTATTTTACCATTTAGAAAACTTACTGCTAGTAAGTAGGTACAAAAAATGTTTATCTAAGTGATGGCCAATAACAAGTTTTCACATATAATAATTAGATTAAAAATTTAAGGCCCTAGACCTTACGAATACAGACACATACACGCTTACACGCAACGCACATTGGGTGAAATAGTCGTTTTATAAGGTCTTTTTAAACGTAGAGGTCCTCATTACAAAAAATATCAATGTCGCTACTCCGACAAGCTGCATTGTATGTACGGCAAGCCCTAATAATGAAAGAATATTATTCACCATAACACGGTCGTGCGCCTTCCACATCCGGTTGTACCTTATTTTGTCCATTGCTTTGTCGAGGTCTTCACTTGAAAATTCGTTTGCTCTATCGGGCGTCTGTACTATCGAACCCCTTATTATTACTTTATTAGGCTGTTCCTTATTTATTTTTATAGACAATAATGAATTATTACTTACAGAGTTAAATGCGCTCGCGTCTATCGACTTGGTTTGCGATGTTACGCTGTCACGCTTCTGGCAATGTTCTGTTGGTTCTTGGATCGGATGTTTTGTGATGCTTGGAGATCAATTGACTTTCCTTACATGCACGGAGTATGGCACATCCTGAGCTTCATTGCCAGCTATACTATGCTGGTTCTATTCGCGTACTTCATCGTGAACGAGGAAAGACCTGAGCAGAAACCTAAATTAAGATATTGGCCGGTAGATGCATTCGAATTAGGAATACCATTTGTATCCATTAAACAGCCAAGTTCTAAGGACAATCTGGCAATCTAGAAAAAAATGTGACCCTTTTTCGGGGTATATTTAATAAATTTTGGTTTATTTTATTAAAAAGTATTGAGTGTAATATTGGGAAGGTAGGTTAATATTTTGTACCTAACTTGTTTAGTTAGGCTGGAGACTAGTGTGCAATTGTATCTGTGGTATTAACATTATTTTTAAATGGAAGAGATTTGGTCTATATTTCTATACTGATAGGTAATTTTAATTATTTTATGATAAAATAGTGGTGATTTATATTCAATCTAGAGAATATTTATTTTGTATTTTGTTTGTTTTGTTCCATTAGTTTTTCTTATTGACATCGGATATTTTTACAGGATGAATGAATTGGTTATTTAATAGTTTTTTTGATATAGTAATTTTTTGATTGGTTATTTAATTTAATTGCAATTTATTTAAGGATTTATTTTTCAAGAAATATCGGTTTTTAGTTCTCGCGATGACATCACAACCAGATGCTTGTACAATATGGGCATCATCAGGGTAGTATTGGAGGACCGGGCAGTGCTACTCAAGTCTCTAATACCTCGCCTGTGTAGTATTCAAATCTTTAATTTAATATACCTATGTGCTGATGATATTATAAAAAACTTTCTTCTGTTACCTGTGATGTGATTTAGGTACATTTTAAAGTATTATTGAGATCTTTTAATTTTATAAATTGATCACATACAGCACTCGTACAAAAGAGACACCCACTGGTTTCGGTTTTGTAGAGCGTCATCTCTGTTGCACACTTCGTATGTAACATTATAGTAGCGGCACGCTATGATGGCCGTTCTGACTTCATGAAAGGACAAACCTCTCATGAAATTATGTATTAATTTTAATTACATTATATTCGTAGAAATATGTGAATAGTCGACCACATTAGAGGGTATTTATACTACGGTAGAAAACAGAGTACTTATGTACAACAAGTAAAAAATCATCACTATTGTAATATGTCAAAACGGCCATCAATCGTGCCGCTAGTATAGTCAGACTGTTAGTTTCGCGCAACAGAGATGACACTATCAAACCAAATGAGGATTTCTCTTTCCAAAGTTCGATGTGCATTATCTATCGTCGGAGAATGTATGTCATGTACCTTGTATCATTATCGCATTAATTTCCGCCTTAAAGTTTTATATTGTTATGAAAAATGTGAAGTGATACAGCTTTTAAAGCAAACCATAGAAAAAAATGTGATATCAAAATATATCAGAAATGTTAATAAATAAATTAGTTGTATTATGGATTTCTTGAATGTGTGATAGTGTAGTATCGGGTCCTGACAGTTTTGTTCCTATAATAAATATAACTTTATTAATAATATATTTATTCTAAGGTTCTATTTTAATTTTTGTATTTTACGAAATTTTGGTGGTAGTCAAATATTGTGAATGCAATAAATGGGTAAGTAAGAAATTATCATAATGGAAGAATTATCTCATTTTAGTTGTCAAGCCCATTAATAGAGTTACAAATTGGGAATGAATTTTAAAATGCCAATTTTTTAATTGAAGACTAAGAACCCCTCTTTAAATGTGGCAAGCTATCGTATCTTCCAAACACCCTGACTCGTATTGGATGGCACTTGCATCCATTGTAAAACCAACTGAGACCAAGTTTATTTATAAGTTTGTGCACTCTAGTTCAAAGAACCCTGAGGGCAATCGACTATATGAGGTAAAGGTAATATGGAGTTCGTACTTTCTAAGTCCTGTTAAACAATCAACACAATGAGTGCAACTAGTCTACTTTCTAGTGACACTCGTAAGTAGACTAGCTAGCTATGGCAGCTGATGGAGTCCCAATCGAAGCTTGGAAGGTATTGGTCCTCCAAATGTGATCATATTTGACTGCCTCGGTAGCGCAGTGGTAGTGTATGCGACTGCCGCGACTGAGGCCCCGAGTTCGATTCCCGGGATGGAAAAAATATTTGTGTGATCCACTAATATTTGTTTCGGAGTTTAGGTGTTTCCTATGTATAATATGTATGTATTTAGAAATATGTAATTAAGTTTATCAGTCATCTAGATCCCATAACACAAGCTTAAATTAGCTTACTTTGTGCTAGACGGCGGTGTGTAAAAAAAATGTCCCACAATATTTATTAATATATATTTGCAAACCTCTTCCCCCGTATTCTTTTACCAGACAAATCCAGATGGGATCCAAGGGATGCAATGGAGTCTAAGTATTATTACTTCAGTTCTCAAAGGCAAGGGATCGGTGTAAGAGATTACCGAAGAATAAAGGCTTTGTTCCACCACATCATAAAACTTTATGAAAGTCTGTTGGCTCCCGACAGATCTGCCGTAACGCAATATCCAGGTAGGTCCAAAAACCATGGACACAGTATTTCTCCGAAGGGATAGGCTGTGTCCAAAAAGAATCCTGTAGAACACCTCACCCTCACCCTCACCATGTACTAGAACTTAGAAATCTAGAACTTATCATAAAAATAAGTAGCTATAGATCTAATAGAATTTAAAATTTTGTATTGCCAGGGTTTGTTTTCTTTGTTAGCAGCTATGTAATAAACTTTACCTACTTATACGACTAAAATATTGTATTCCAAAGCTTTACGTACGTATACTAATGTGAAATAAAGATTATTATTATTTTTAGTAGGAATGACCCAAGAGAATAGCCATAGCGTAGGTATGTATATAATAATAGGCTCCATTACAAAAAGGTGTATGTTACTAAAATTGAACTATAATTTATGTATTTAGTTACCCATTGCTGTGAAAAGAAAATCTACAAATAGTATTACTAATAAATTGTATTATTAGAAAATATAATAGAAAGTGACAGATACACTTGGTTTTTAATTGCTGTGTAACATTTTTCCTCACGCGACCTTGCAATCTGTGGATGCACGACAGATTTCGGGACGCAAGCCCTATTTTACCAATGAGCGCACACGGTGGTGAAGCTTTTTTGACTGAGGAGGCGAGCGAAGGGAGCCGACGAAAGTCTCCGTTTTAAGTTCGGTGGTACGGGAAAAATGCTATCAATGTCCGACCGTTCGTCCGTCCATTCAGTCTACAGGTCACATTTTTAATCGGATTTGCATGCAAAATCTTTTAGCGAGGCGGTCTTTCGATCGGGGGAGAAATGGAGGCAGGGGAGGGGAAATGGTCCCGTAGTGGTGGGCAAGAGCGCTCGAAACGGTATGTTTAGACTTTTTCCTCAAATTCCTCCAAAGTCTACGGTTCACAGAACCACTAGTGTTTTAATTGAAGTTTTATAAAGAAGCGCTCGTGGACCCAACACAATGTTCTGCAAACGATCGCTACATTAAGCAAGTTTCGCTAACATGGGAGTCAAGTTAAATGCCTTTTTTTACCACTGTGGTGGCAGACAAGCCTTATAACCGCCCGCTTGAATTTTTCAACAGATGGTCGCCACAACCTGCGCCTGTTTATCTCAACACGGCAATGGGATTACCGCCTGTTACGTGGGACTAAAATGCTTACGGTGGATTGGGTTGGCTAATATGCCTCTGCCACCCCTTCGGTAATTAAGGCATGAATGGTAAGTTTTTATAAGGGTTTGTATGAATAACAATTATATTAATTGCCGAACAAGAAGCACAAAGTAGCCTTCTGTTCTCTTATTACGCTTGGAAGGTCGCGGTTTGTAGCATGAAGAATCAGAAAGCCGTGGACACCAGTATCTCCGTCATGGCCTTAAACGCGAACGTTGTGATGACAAAATTACAAACCTTTTTAATAGCATGCTCGTCTCACTCGGTAGCAATCCAGTCTTTTATTGAATAGGTTCAGAAATGTAGTAGTTATCGGGGGAATAAAGGTTATAATTGGAAGCAAGCTATATTTGAAAGTACAGGGATGTCCTCAAGGTTGAACACTTAAGATTTAGTACCACAAGCATTGTATAGTAGGTAACTGCGAGGTACCTAATGTCTGCGAGACCGTTATTGCCACATTCTATTGCGTAAACATCAAAACCTTCATTTACCCCCTGATCCTTCCATAAGGCGCAAACGTACGAGAGTGTAAGATGTTGATAACCATAAAATGAAACGGGCTGACAGTTTCCAATCGCTGCGAGTCGCATATACAATGCTGTTAACATAAAATGTTACATATAGCTACAATCTTAATAACTTCTGAACTCAAGGTAAAAAATAACTAAATGGATCATGAATCTTACGATAATTTTTAAATAGCACACATAAAATACTTTGTATTTTATGCACGCACACGCACACATAAAATACTTTGTATTTTATGTGTGCGTGTGTGTGCATTGTATACAAGTACATTGTTTAAAGACCTATAAGTCATAAACAACAATATTTACCTAGGTACGATGTTTTGGTTAGACATAATATTTTTATTTTATAAGTTAAGATAATGTTTTTATTAATATTATATTATTTAAGTAGGTACTTACCCAAGTACGTAACTTGGGTAAGTACACTGCATGTAACAGCAAGTAGGTACGTTCATAAATATCACACATTTAGACAGAGAGCCCTGACACCCCACAAGTTCGTTTTTAGTTCTCGCCGTGCTTACAGAAGCAGGCCAGGGAAGGTGGCGTAGCGTGAGGGTTACACGCACGTAGCTCACTCCCTCAAGGTAGTGGTATATAACCCGAGCCCCCCAAAGAAGTTAACGAGATAACACTCGAACCCCCCGAAGAGGCAGGATACACACCCGAACCCCCCCTGAAGGAGCCTGCGGTAGCGGACAAGGTCTGTCGGGAGCCCTGGGGTTATCCTTCCGAGGGCTCACCCGGGACACCTGGCCATAGACAGATAGAAGGGTAACGTGTGGTTTTAGTCGGTAGGAGTCCGGCATAGCATCCATAAGGATTTCCACACGAAAAAAAAAAAAAAAAAGTGGTGTCAGTAGCGAACTACTTCGAATAACCCTACAATAACATCCCTACTAATAAAACACTGTGAACCTCCGACGCATCCGATTGTAAAACAGGAAATAAAGATTATTACTTATTTTAAATGTCCGAGAATCTTGTTTACTACTAACTCGAATTATCAATACGAGTTCAAGGGCCTTTAACTTCTATCATCATCATCATCATCATCCGAGCGTCTGTCCCAGTTGCGTCTCGCGACGCCCGGGGTCCGCTTTCCTACATTTTCTTCTCCACTTCGCACGGTCTTCGGCATCCCCTGTAGTGAGACCATTGGCACGCATGTCATCCCTTACGACGTCAAGCCAGCACTTCTTGGGTCTTCCCCTCTTACCGGGACCCGGCGGGGCTGACATGGCCAGACATTTGTTACCTACGTAGCCCGGCGGTTGCCGCAAGACGTGACCATACCAACGAAGGCGACACTCTTGCAACTTGTCTGCAATGTCACGGACGTGAAGGCTGCCGCGGATGCGAGAGTTTCTCACGCGGTCCATCCGCGTGACCCCACACATCCACCGCAGCATCTTCATTTCCGTGACACGCAGCTCCTGCTTGTGTCGCTCCAATATCGGCCACGTCTCACTGCCATGTAAAAGGACAGGTCTAATAATGGTTTTGTAGACCTGTCCCTTCAACCGGATCGGCATTTTAGGGTCACAAATGACACCGGTCATCTCCCGCCATTTGGCCCACGCGGCAGCAATGCGTGACTTGACATCGCAATCGATGTCACTGGACGTGTGAAAAACAGATCCCAGGTATTTAACCTGGTCCGTGCGCTCGACCAAATCACCGCCTATGCGGACGGATGTGGGATCTGTCGAGTTTATTGCCAAGTACTCGGTCTTCGCCACATTTAGTTTCAGACCGCCGTTCTCAAGCGTCTCCTTCCACGCCTTTACACGTCGCACCAATCTGCCCCTGTCCGCGTCTGCCAGCGCAATATCGTCAGCATACATGAGCAACCATGGAGGCTGCTCATGTGGGTTTCTGATGCTGTCCGACAATTCGTCTAATATTACACTGAACAGTAGCGGACTAAGGACCGAACCCTGGTGTACCCCGACGGTGATGGGGAAGGGTTTCGTGTCGCCAACAGCAGTCCGAACCATTGAATCGGAGTCACAGTACATGTCCCGGATAGTGTCAATATAGACCTCTGGAACCCCTTTGGACCGCAGTGCCCACCAGATCATCGCACGAGGAACACAGTCGAAGGCCTTCTGCATGTCTAGAAACAAACAGTGCAGAGGCGTGTTCTTCGACCTGTATTTCCCTGCGACAACCCTCAGGGCAAAAACAGGGTCCGTGGTCCCATGACCAGGGCGAAACCCATATTGACACTCCGAGAGAGTACACTCCTGCCGGATCCGAGAGTCTATAATCCTCTCGAAGATCTTCATGGTGTGGGACATCACCTTAATACCGCGGTAGCTCCCGCACTCCTGCACTGACCCCTTACCTTTGAAGACTGGAGTAATTATACTCAGTCTCCATTGGTTTGGGATCTGCCCGCTGAGGAGTATGCGGTTAAAAAGGTTTACTAAGATGCCCACACCGCGAGGACCCATCGCCTTCCAGGCTTCGATGGGGACTCCATCGGGTCCGACAGCTTTCCGATTCATCATGCGGCGAAGCGCAGTCAGGACTTCTCCTCTCTTAACTTCTATCAATTGACCCCAAAATACAGGTCATTGGAGTCTATAAAACCAACAATAGGCCTACTATACTTAAGCGACATGAACAGAAGCTGCATGTACCGAAGTAAAGATGCTACAGTGGGTGTACTGTTATAAACTGACTGCAAGCTCGTAGGGTTTCCACGTTTAAAAAGAATTCGGCCCAATGAGCCAAAGGTGTCCACAATAACAGTCTCTTATGGTTCAATCAATCATCTTCCAAGTTACATCATAGCACAATTGTTCCAGGTCATACAGTCTGGCCTAACTGTATTAAGTACTGGTAAAACAGATTGGTACACGTTTATTGTATTTAGATTTTGTTGTTTTCGCCATTACGTGACCGAATATAAAAAAGTCGAAAGAATATAAAAAAGTTTTTTCGTCTAAACATTTACAGCTCTCGCCCTTCCCCTTTGGCGACAATCGCCTCGCAATGGAATATTGATAGTGTCCGTCTAAACAATAGGTAAGTATTTAAAGCAAAAATCGTAAGTATTTCGAGATTTTGAGTGTAGTGTGCGAAGATTTTTTGATTATAACTGCTCTTTTTACTTTAAGAAATTTAACCATCCGTAGAAAAAAAAAGATGTAAATACTTAGATATAGCAATACTCCAATAATCACTAAACTCAAAGGAGCTAATATCGAAAGCAAAACAGATTTAGAAATAATTTTTGAAAAGCAATTACCTACTTAGTATGAAAATTTAAATAAAATTAAAATTTAAGTTCAATTCTCGTACGAACTTAAAAAATGTCATACGAGTGTATAAAAGTCGAGATTCTCGTAAGGAAGAATCTTCTTACTATAATTTCGCTATGTATAAACAAGACGCAGGAAATTATCGCCAAGCGATTAAGCCCTTGCGACATTTGATACGATAATGTTATGGCGATATTGCTTGTGATAGTAGTCTCTATCTAACTGGGCCTTTAGTCAACAGGTGCACCACTTGCAGGAATCTAGGCGAGCTACAGAATTTTTTTTCAAACCTCTAAAGTAGTAGAGGCAAAGTCAAAGTCTGAGGACGGCTGTTCGCAGTTACAGAAGCAGGCCCAAGGCGGTGTGATTTATGAATTTCACACACACCTCTTTATTTGGTCGTCCAATAACGGGATACCCGAACTCTTAGGAGGCCGCGCGGTGGTAGCTAGTCTACCGGGAATCCTGGAACATCCTTTTGAAGAGTTACGAAGTCGCTAATCGAATAGATGGGGACCGTGTGGTTTTTGACCGGTGGACATTCGTGGGGATTTCCACAGTTTACATTCCCTTCTACCTTTTTAAGGACTTAAGAAGAGAGAACTCATATTGGGGCATTCCCTTAGTCCCTGCGTCAAAAAAAATCCTTTTTAAGGAAATTTGCCCCAAAGAAGACATATACATAGATGGTTTTCGATGAATTACTATTTGAAATATTTAAACAGTTTTTGTATTAAAATTTATATAATTCAGTTCCAGAAACAATATTACAAAATTCATTATAACAACCAACATAATATACAAAATACACAAAGAATGGAGATTTATAATCAGATTCATTGTTTACATCTGAGTCTGGCTAACACATGTTAGTCAGAGTCAGATGAGACATTATGATGGTGGCCGGGGTGGAGAGAGCTGTTGTCAAACTTCTTTCTAGGGTAAGTGGTTCCCCCACGGTATACAACATGATTCTTTTCGGTCTCTAATATTTTAACCTCGTGAAGCAATTGTGGCTTTTCCATCACATTTTGTAATTGTTCCCATATGAATATGGCCAGATTTTCTGTCGTGCTTACCTAAAAAATATATTTCTGTTACAATTTTGAAATAAATGTATTTTATTTATCTATCACGCCTTATCCCAGAATTGTGTGTCCACTTTTCACCATGTGTATTCCTGTCCCAAGTAATAGGTGGTGAGCCCATTGCCATATTGAAATAGACAGACGCAGGTTGTGGCTACCTGCTATTGAAATTTTTCAAGCCGCTCATAAGGTCTTCAACTTGACTTAACGACTGCCATGTTATTGGCAACCGGGACCTACGGCTTAACGTGCCTTCCGAAGCACGGAAACGCTCGCAAATGTAAATGCCACAAAGTGGTCACCCATCCGAGGACCAGCCATAGTGACAGTTGCGTAACTCAGTGATCGTTTTACAGAACACTGAGTCTGCGGGGCCATGAGCGCTTCTTAGTAATCAATGTAGTAGTGTAAAATGCTCAAATCAAAGTACAAGTATGTACCGATAAATGTCTACTATAAAAACTGAACTACAGATACTCACAGGAGGCGATTGAGGTAGATCTCGGTCTCTCAGTCTCCAAAATGAAAATATTGGGGTGAACCAATTTTGGCAAATTTCTGTATATTTATTCATTGACACATATAGTCAACCCTTTTCCACGAAGGGATAGGCAGATGAATACTATACATCTGGGGTAATGAATGAAAGGCGGCAGATCACTAGATCGTTCGCCAGGCGGTGCCGGCATCCGCACAAAAACATAATTATAATACCAGTTGTATTTTGCCCCTTTTTATATAAACTTAAAATAGGTACTTACCACTGCTTTGAAATAAGGCACATCATGGTCTAAGTTTTTATGATCCAGAGGGTCCATAATTGCAATTTTCATATACTCCTTAAGATCATGGACATTTATTACCATGCCCGTCTGTGGGTCCACTGGTCCCTTTACTGTCACCAAAACTGTGAAATTAAGAGAATTACCATATATGGTACAAAATGCATACAGTGAAATGTGGACATATAATATGCCTCTGCCACTCCTTTGGGGATAAGCATGAATAAGAAACTACTAACATACAAATATAATGTAATAAATTTATAAAATCTATTTTAAATACAAGATTTTATTGCAATGCGCTGAAAGGAACAGTTCTCAGCAAACTATCATTTTATACTCATATTGTAGAAGAGCATAAATAATTAAATCCGCCATCTTGGGTGTTCCAACTTGTAGGATTTAGAATAACGTCACTATGCTAACAATGCATTGTCATACAAATTTAACATGTGCATAAAATTTAAGCTAAATTGGTTGAGGATATTTGATTTGCAATTGAGTTGCAAGATTTCACCAGACCGAACATAAATAAATAAATAAAAATAAATAAATAAAATGACACATACATTGCAAGTGAATAAAAGGTTTTCATTTATTACAACTTTTTAATTAGAAAATGCAATGACATAATTGGTCACCTTGACTTTAGATTCCAGAGTAATTAACACTGGCCGAAAATATCTTTTAAGATATCAAATGTTATGTTTTTGTTTTGATTATATTCTAAGCGTTACAGATTAGATTAAGAGTTTGTACTAATTATCTTTTTATTAATGTTAGCAACTACCTATACAGTCAGTAAGTACTTATATCTTATTATTTTTTAGGAACTTAGATAAATAATTATTGTGTTAAAATTTTAAAGCCTTTTATGCTGACTTTTTCATATAAATATTATTATTATTAATTTATTATATATAATTCAGGCATGCAGTTGCAGCAATGATGTAGCCTGTATCCTGATGATGTAGTTCAGTTCCTCCTTGTCTGTTCAATATAATTGATATGCCTGTCAAGTCTGTTTTTAAACATATTAACACTGGTAGCTGTCACAATATGCTGTCATGGTTATACTCTTACTCTTGAATGATGATAACAATACCGCATAGAATTTCAGCTTGTTTCAGTACAGTTCTGGGAGCTCAGTGGTAAGAGCATTGCCCTGGTTAAGCAAAGGTCACTGGTTAGGCCTGTCCCAAATCAACTCATAAAACTGGAGAAAACTAACTTCCTTTTAAGGCAATTTCACTCATTTTAAAGTGATTATAATGCTCTTTCATCATCTTAGTGTACTCCCAGTTGTTTCCAAGCCCTACCAGCATTTGGAGCTTAGAGTCCACTTTTATAAGAAGCAAGGCTTTGTTATTCTGCTGATGCACCACTAGTAGGTGAGGTTTTACTTGGGACCTGGAGATCTTGGTCGGGCCTTTCTTATCCGGTAGGGCTGCTTATACATACACACACACAATGCATTACATTATACTTACCAACATAATTGTGTCCATGTCCATTAGGGTTGTTACATTTGCCATATAGATTTTTGTTAGCTTCTTCACTCAAAAAGGGACTAAAATAAAAAATAAGAAAATGAAATCCAAATAATCTTGCAACAGGGTCCAATATAATTTAATGCACATGATAAATTTGCCCAGTGGCACACCCGTCTCTGCTCATAATCACTGTCAAATCAATATATCAATATTTTTAAAAAAAAATATCAATATTTTGAAAATATTGATACTTTATGGCATTTCCAAATTCACTAATTGTGAACACTGCATGCTGCGACTGTTGTGCCGCCAGGAAAATTGTCTGGCTTGCAACTTCTAACGCCGTCAGGCCTGCAGTTTATGTGTGTTATGTGCTTTTGGGGATCAAAGTTTTTGCGTGTTACTTTGTTAGAATATAAAAAGTACAATGTAAGATACACATTTCTAATGCCAATGATTTCTTGTGCAGAGTATTCTTAATAAACTAATTTAATTAAGAAATGGATGAAAAACTATTACTACTTAAATGGTACTTGGTCATGTGGGTCACAAACATTGAGATTGATTAGCACAAACAAAACTGTTTCCATAAATTGGCACCTCGGGCCTGGGCCACCTATATCATTCATGATAGTCTGTCTTCCTCCTTTTTATTTAAGTTTATCGTTAAGGTTATGAGAAAAGAGTCTGGCTCATAATAGTTTTCATTACACGAAGTGTATTTCAGGCTCTAAAAAATGGAGGAAAATAAAGCGAGTTTACGAGTGTGGGTAATTTAAAAAAATGTGCAAGCTAATTTGGGATCTTATTCTTTTCCTTTCTTGTCGGTTTTTGTTCACTATTTCGACTTGCGGAAGAAATACTTGAAGCTTATCACTTAAATATAGCTGATAATGTTACAAGATCGAAAGTTTATCACTCCACCAGAAATAGTCATAACAAAACCATCGTTAGTCATATGGACTTGATACATCCCAGATTTACTACTACAATATCTATTTATCTACCTAGTTTGTAATTTTGCAGCTTTGATAAAATATGTCTTTACATACCTGTGTAATCTGTGACTAGAACTAAAAGTTTCGCGTCGTGTTATTGATACAATTGGATATGAAGACATTTTGTTAGTTATTAAATATTAAATTAAGTACACCAAATCAGAGTATATTAATTATAAGTGCGATGTAGTTTAGAAGAAATTAAAATACGAAAGAGTAACTATTTTAACAACAGCAAGTAGGTAGCAGGTAGGTAACAACAAGTGTTTTTTCTCATTTTCTGTTTTAATTTGTAGTTGTTAGTTGTCTTCGCCTTCGCCCATCTTAGGCAGGCAAAGGAAACTTAGTCCATACAGCCTTTTCTTCAGTATTTCTTAGTAATGAGTTTTAGTCATGTCTAGTCCTTTGTCGTTGTCAAGTCCTCAGTGCTCGATGCTCTTGTAAAACAGTGGACCCTTTACTAGCTTTCTATGGGGACATGACAATATCTGGCATCGACAACTCAAAATAACGAGCTATACACTAGTTTTGGAACAATAGGATTGGCGCCAAACTCTTAACAAATGTTGACAGCGAATACGTTTTTTATTTGTATTCGCCTATCATAAGGCAGGCGTAGAAAACTTAGTCAATTACAGCCTTGTCATTAGGTTCGCCGGGCTACGTAGGTAACAAATGTCTGGCCATGTCAGCCCCGCTGGCTCCCGGTAAGAGGGGAAGACCCAAAAAGTGCTGGCTTGACTCTCACTCACTCACTACAGGGGATGCCGACGACCGGAGAAAATGTAGGAAAGCGGACCCCGGGCGTTGCGAGACGCAACTGGGACAGACGCTTGGATGATGATGATGATTTGTTTTTTTTAATTTCTATTTTGGCTATGGATTGTGGCTTCCTCTTTCATTTTTGTAATTATTTTATGGACTGGTTACTAAATGTGACCTGCCTTCCTAGTTACTACGATATTTTAGTATAATTTTATTTATTCCTTATTAGGTACCTTTTTCCTCCTAAAACAAGATTAATGCCCTAGTTTTAGATAATTAGAATTTGCTGCCGGTAGAAGATTATGTCTGATCTGACAGCAGGTGTCTGTGAAACGTCAGTGATTTTGATTGACAACGACAACAAGTAAAAGTAAAGAACTTTACAGCTGTACGTACTGCAGAGTAGTGGACTTTGTAACCCGTTAGAAAATTACTTACTTTTAGTGTAAAAGTAGATACATCAGTAAAAATAAAATTGTAACAGGTTTAATTATATTCTTACAATATGTTTTCGCCCACTAGCAGGCATCTATTCTTATCTGCACAGGTTAGTACAAATCAACCAAAATCAATCAATCTTTATCATATTTAATGTAAGTTTATGCCTATAAATTGCTCAGGATGTTTATAAATATGACCACAGCACATTTTTATATTGCATTAGATAATGCTCAACTTTGTCTGATATCTCATTAATAATTTAATAACAGGAGCAATAATTAATGTGTTGAGGTTTATTTGTTATCTTTTAATTTATAACGATATTGTAATCATGTTATGTAATGAAGATCACTATGTGATTATTGTTTTTTAATTTTGTAAATATTAGATGTTATATTTGCATCACAGTTTTTGATCGATTTTCAACCAACAAGAACTTAACTTTATTAATTTGATGTATGTTAGGTTAATGGTTTTCTTTTTTGATTATTTTTACATAGATCAGGTTTGCATTAATTAATATGTAATTTTTTGTTTAGTCTAGTAATAAAGTTACAATCTAATATTTAAGTTTAACAGTCGGTGTTTTTGATTAAGTTGAAAATAATTAATTTGTATCTATAATACTTTCAGCTAAGGAGGCTTCAAAGTACACTGGTTGTGGCAGAACACAATAATGAGGTGCTCTCAGCAGCCACACAGAACACTTTGAGCGCCGCGAAGAAGATTGGTGGTGATGTTTCTGTTCTGGTAGCTGGAACCAAGTGTGGACCTGTATGTTAATATTTCTTGTTTGTCAAACATACATACATACATACATACATATTGTCACGCCTTTATCCCCGAAGGGGTAGGCAGAGGCATATTAAATGCCCACGTTTCACCATATGCACTTTCGTCCCACGTAACAGGTGGTGAGCCCATTACCGTGTTGATATGGACAGGCGCAGGCTGCATCGACCTGCTGTTGAAATTTTTTAAGCCTAAGGCCTTCAACTTGGCTTAACGACTGCCATTTTATTAGCAACTGGGGTGGGTCTAAAGAGCCGAATAAATTTAATAAAATAAAAATGTGTCTATTTTAGATATTAAATTCGGAAGAACTTTTAAACCCATGCCTTTTTAGTGAGGTGGTAACAAAAAGGCTAAAAGGTCTTATGTGCTAGACACTAATTAACACGACCTATTAAAGTCCTGGTAGTCTCGGACTCGTCAAACTCACAGTATAAATCAAATCTGGCACTGTATTCACAAATTCGGATCCAAATCCTGTACTGCGCAAATGTCATCGTTATTCGAGTTCTATAAATATCAATAACATTTGCACAGTAGATGATTTGGATCCGAGATTTGTGAATTACTGCGCTGGACAGTTTTAGTTAAACCAGCTGTACCCCACAGCTTTGACCATGACATTATTTAAATCCCCATTGAAACCCACACCCAATTTACATAATGCGTTATAGAACTTCTTTTTTTATACATCTGATGACATAGATTAGCATACTACCTACCTGATTCAAAAAGGTGACTGGCCTATGGATGTTTGCAACACTAGACATTCGGCATTCACACTGCCATACTCAAAATTTATACCCTTTAAGTTATTTAGATGTTAAAGCTTTATGGTTGTTATGTTTCAATAATTCAAAAAGTAGGGACACTTACACTTAAATTTATTCTTATAAATTCATTTCATAATATCTGTTGGAGTTGGGTTTATCTAAAAGAAAATTATTTGGTGAAATTCATAATCTTCTTCTTTTACAATATTGATACATATCATAGAAAGCCATGCCTTTTATTAATTTTTGTCAAAACAGTCAACATAGGCCTGTCCACGACTTGACCAATAAGAATTCATGAGCATTGTAAGAAGTCTTTTTAATGAATAAGTTGAATGTTTCCATATACACATATGCCTCAAAGTGACAATGAATAACAAGAAACTGCTAGGTAAATTACTATATAACAAATTGTCTTAATTTTTCAGGCAGCTGAGAAGATAGCCAAAGCCAGTGGCATTTCCAAAATATTGGTAGCAGAAAGTGATGCATTTAAGGGCTTCACTGCAGAAAGCCTGACTCCACTTATCTTGGCCACACAGAAGCAATTCAACTTCACGCATATCTTAGCCCCAGCTACTGCTTTTGGCAAGGCTGTATTACCAAGGGTAGCAGCTAAGCTTGATGTATCACCTATCACTGACATTATAGGAATTAAAGATGCAAATACATTTATCAGGACTATTTATGCAGGTAACTAATTACTCTGAAAGCCTAATACAATACAAGTAAAATTTGTTCCATGCGCACTTGAATCAAAACCTTGCGCACTTAAATCAAAACCTTGGGCACTTGCATCAAAAAGTTGGGCATTTGCATCAAAAACTGTTTATATTGATACCGTGCCATGCTATGAAATATTATTAATAGCAGTTTAATCAACTGGTAGATCCTGAAGTTTGGATATTTATCAAGTCCAAACATTAATTTAGGAATCCCTAATATTACAGGTAATGCTATTCTCACATTGGAAGCTAAAGATCCGATCAAGGTGATCACAGTAAGAAGCACAGCGTTCCCACCCGAGCCACTAGAAGGTGGGTCGACAACTGTTGAGAAGGCTCCTGAGGGCAACTACAAGTCAGATCTCGTCGAATTTGTGTCTCAAGAGCTCACAAAATCTGACAGGCCAGAGCTTACTAGTGCTAAAAATATTATCTCAGGAGGTAAATATTATTACTAATTCTATTGATTTGTGATTTGAAACAGACTTTCAGCATTAGTCAGTTGACAAGGGGTTTTATGATATACATGAAACCCCTTTTCAACTGACTAATCTATATCTGAATGTCTATCTCTTAACAATTTGTAAAAATGTATAAGTACCTTATCCTAAATCCAGCTTGACAAATATGGATGTTTGGGTCCCTGGGTATCAGTTACTCGAATGCATAAAATAATTTATATGTGAATAATTTTTTTTTAAAATATTTGTTTATTATTATTTTATTTTAAGACTGCATCGATGCTTCGTCCATAATACCGAATAAGGAAGTCTTAAACTCGGTATTCTGTTTGCTATTTTAAAAATCTTACTTTGTTGTAAATAGGTCGCGGTCTGAAGTCCGGTGATAACTTCAAGCTGTTGTATGATCTTGCTGATAAGTTGAATGCCGCCGTGGGTGCATCCCGAGCTGCTGTTGATGCAGGTTTTGTAGCCAACGACTTACAGATTGGACAGACCGGCAAGATAGTTGCTCCTGTGAGTATAAGGACATTGCCTTTAGTAATAGTTATTTTTGTAAAATGCATAATTTTTGTGAAATACCATATGCCAAAACCCGTAATATGAAAACCATGTCAGAGCTGGGTATGTGTTATGTATGTTACCACACAGGTTTAATGTAATGTTTAAATGTAATAATTATCAAACATTGATATGTTCAATGCCAAAGAATGCATAAACGATATTTCTTCTACTATTGTACCTATCTTAAGAGCACCAAAGTTCTGGTGTTGCTAGTGTTTGTAGAGTAGCTATTTAGTATTAAATTGTAGTAAAATTTTAATAAAAAATTTCATCAGGACCTATACATAGCTGTTGGCATCAGCGGTGCAATCCAACATTTGGCTGGTATGAAGGATTCAAAAACCATCGTCGCTATCAATAAGGACCCTGAAGCGCCCATTTTCCAGGTAAATTACCACAAAGCACTTATTATTATTCATTAAACGCTTCCTTTGAGCGTATTTCATTTATTTGGTTTGGAATTCTGATAAAAGTAATTCAATTGTTTGAGAAATTGATAAAATGTAAATGATAATAGTGTCAAAGGTCAGTGGCGATGTGTTATGAACTTACAAGTAATGTGAAGAAGTAAATGAAGATAAAATACATCAATTTTAGAAGCACTTGTAGCCTTGTGATCTCAGTACTCGACAAACGATCACTGTAGTAAGCGGCATACGCCAAGTTAATCCTGAGATGGGTAACACTTTGTGGTAAAGTCTTACCACCTGTTACCCACCAAATACACCTAATATAGTGTGGATATCTGCCTATCCATTTGGGTAATAAGGCTGTTAAAGTTCTATGATGATCAGTTTTCATCTAAAATTAGGACGAGGAAATTGGGAGTATAGTATTCATATACCCACTTAAATATAAATAAAAGGAGTGGCTGATAAATTTAAATATTTGTACGTCCTTGGGACAAAACATAGCGGACTTTATGGTATTCGATATCTATTATTAACATACTACCTATGTTTCACATATATATATCTAATTCTGATTTTGATAAATGATAAGTCAAAAACTACTTTATCCCATTGAATGAGAATGGATTGGAGATGGATCATCAGAAGTGTGCTATACTTAATTCAAAGGAATAATTACAGCACACTTTTACTTTACTTTTTTTTTCTATGTATCGCTGTACAGAGTTTGGAACTTTATTTGTTTCTGAAATGATACAAACTAATTCTTAAAAAAATTGCACCATTATAATGAGACTTCTTATCAGCTTTTATGTTCTTCTTGTTGTTGTAGGTTGTCTGTTTGATTGTAAGTGATAAGACTGCCATTTTACGTCCATTTGCTACTTTTATTAATACCGTATATTTAAGCTGTATCCTCGACGGGGTAGTCAGAGAGGGCAGATCGCCAGACTTCACGATCCATGCCTACTTCTTTCACTACCTGCCGATTCATTAATCGTTTCATACATGCACATTTGGGTATCCAAGCACCTTTGACTTTTCCGTTTTTGAGCAATCTGCTGTCTTCGCATGCGGTGTACTCTGGCTCCTACTACCCTCTACTGTTGCACAATAAATATTCTTAGTTAATGGTTCCTCACACATTCGTTGGATGTGTCCAAAGCAACGGAGCATGCTATTTTTTTAGTTTATTGCTTATGTTGCGTACCTTACACATTCATTCGGCTATTGTTACACCGCACAATTTTCGAAGTGTTCGCACCTCCACTGCGTTTAACTTAAAATAAATAAATAAATATCCATCACGCCTTATCCCCGAAGGGGTGGCAGAGGCATATTATATGCCCACTTTTCACCGTGTGGATTTACCTGTCCCACGTAATAGGTGGTGAGCCCATTGCCGTGTTGAAATATACAGACACAAGTTGTGGCTACCTGCTGTTGAAATTTTTCATGCCGCTCATAAGGCATTCAACCAGGCTTAACGACTGCCATTTTACTGGCAACCGGGACCAACGGCTTAACGTGCCTTCCGAAGCACGGAAACGCTCGCAAATGTAAATGCCACAAAGTGGTCACCCATCCGAGGACCAGCCATAGTGAAAGTTGCGTAACTCAGTGATCGTTTACAGAACACTGAGACCGCGGGGTTTACAGAATCTGAGACTTTCATGTATCTTCTGACATACCCAGGTTTCACTACTACTACTACCAGGTAGCACTAAACTGCGTTGTGAATCGCGAGGCGAGCTACTTTTATTTATTTCCTCTTAAATAATATTGTTACTTGTAGTGTACAATAAGGAGCTTAATATCTTGTTTATTAAAAAAAATGTGTTTGTTTCAGGTATCGGACTATGGACTTGTAGCCGATTTGTTCAAAGCCGTTCCAGAACTTACATCGAAACTAAATTAACCATAGACAAATATGTTTTATAAATGTTTTACAAAAGCAGATTCTTATATTATTCAACTTTATTTATACCTGCTGAGATTTGTGAATACTGTTTTAGCCTATACATTTATTAATCATGTTTAATCGATTTCATAATAAAAACTGTTACAAAATTCTCACTTGTTTGGTACTGATACGAAATGAGACAAAAATATTCAAAGTGCTACTTATTTATAGTCATTAACATTTTTTTTTTCTAAATGAAAGGTTGACTGACTGGACTGCCTCGGTGGCGCAGTGGTAGTGCATGCGACTGGCGCGCTAAGGTCCTGGGTTCGATTCTTGGGTCGGAAAAAATATTTCTGTGATCCACAAATGTTTGTTTCGGAGTTTGGGTGTTTTCTATGTATAATATGTATATATTAAGAAATATATAAGTTTGTCTATCATTTGTCTAGATCTCATACCACAAGCTTATATTACCTTACTTTGGGCTAGATGGCGTTGTATAAAAAGATGTCCCACAATATTTATGGGCTCCACTTTTATTGGGTTGCTATCGTTTGACTTTTGATATTCGACTTTGTTGAGACTGACTGCCGTCTGACTTCCCAACCCCATGTTGGTCATGACTTGCAGCAACCGGCGGGCTACGTGGGAAACAAATGTCTGGCCATGTCAGCCCCGCCGGGTCCCGGTAAGAGGGCAAGACCCAAGAAGTGCTGGCTTGACCGTCGTAAGGGATGACATGCGTGCCAATGGTCTCACTACAGGGGATGCCGACGACCGTGCGAAGTGGAGGAAAAAAGTAGAAAGTTGGACCCCGGGCGTCGCGAGACGTAACTGGGACAAGCGCTCGGATGATGATGTAACAAACAAACAGACGGCCCACCTGAACGAAAGTAGTCGGCGTAACCCGTGGACGTTTGCACCAACCAACAGAGGTGCTGCTGCACTCGTGCTGCCGACTCTTAGGTATAAATCTAATACACTACTAGTTGAACCCCCGTTATATTTCGAAACCCCATCGCACCCATTTAATCCCGTCGTTTATTTAGTATGACGATGTATGAAAAACAAACAAACATTATAATAATGTACGAAAATTTGCCCGATTTGTTGACCTTTTGAAGTTGCTGCTCCGCACTCCAAGCCAGAAGCGTGGTGATATATAGATTATAGCCTTGCTTGATAAATGGACTATCCAACACAAAAATAATGTTTCAATTTTATTTGAACCGGTAGTTCCTGAGATCGCTAATCTCAGGAACTACCGGTTTCAACCAAACAAACAAACAATCTCTTCAGCTTCAGAATTGTAATGGCGTGATGATCGAACTTTCAAAATCTACTATTGGGATTTAGTTATCAAAATTTAAGAATAGCGTTATTTTTGCACAGCCAGTGATACCTATTTTTTTATTTTAGTGATACAGCCCCACTCAGAGTCGTTCATTAAATTAGTGTAAATTGTCATTCAACTAATTATGATTAAAATAAATAATTGGCCGTTCCTCCAAGAGACGAAAATTAATGGTTCATTAGTTAATGCCAACTTAAGTCAACGTAGGGCGGTGCGCCGTATCGAAACGTATGTCGGTAAAGTGCAAAATCGTTACATGCCTTAGGACATTTAAATAATTTTACAAAATATAGTAGTTTTTATAGGGTAAAGTTATTATTTTCCTTCAAAATAAAAAAAAGTTTAATGTTTTACTATTATTTTTAATTAAAATTACTATGAATTACGGAATATTTCCTGATTGCATGACTATAGATATGGATGGATTACTATACATATCGCTATTTGATTCTCTCCGTAAAAAACATAGGTGACATAATAGCGCTAACACTCGTTCGGATTTGGTCTGCCGGACTTCGACAGATCAAATCCGCCGAGTTCGCCAACCAAATCTGTCATTATGATCTGCATTATGAGTGTTTTTTTGGAGAAAATTAAAATTAATCTGGGAAAATTTACGACAAAGTAGCTAGAACGGCAACATTGATCATATCGAGGCGGATTCAATTAATAATAATTATATTCGCCGGACTGCAGTACAAACGGCAAGATTTGGTCAAAAGGCAAATCAAATCCGAGATCGGGACTAACCAAGTCCGAACGTGTGTTAGCGGTATTACCATACTTTTGGCATGTGAACGTCAATTTAATGTCTATTTAACATTTAAGTAAGGGTTCAGCGGCCATTAAAGTATTTTCATTAATCTTTACTTAAAACTCCTTAATCAATCATTAAATCGAATCTGAGTGCGGCAGTTAGCCTTATTCATAATCATTCTACTTGGAAAATCTCATTTCTAATCTAACCTAACCTAACATTAATGTGTTTAGTTTAGCTACCCAATAATAGATGGCGCTATCTGTCGTTTTCTATGAGGCAGTAGAGGTATAGTTTATACATAGGTATAGTTTTATTTACTCTCAAATAGTAAAAAGTAAAGTGCCTATATGGTACTTAATATCTATCAAGAATGAGTCATCTGTTAAACTAGTATCCTTGTTACCTGGTGGTGTAGTAGGTTACAGGGATGATACCTATACTTACCTATACGTTACTGGTTAGATAGGTACCTACTCGAAACAAAATAATATATTTTTTTAATTTTGAAATTTTTATGTGATACTTTCCATGTAGGTTGGTATCTAAGTATTCCATATTTATTCATATTTAGGGGTAGTTAATATATGTTCTATTGAGGTATAATCAATTCATTTAGGTTTCTATGCGTTCTGAATGACATGAATTTGTTGCAAACAGGAGCCCTAATGACCTTAAATAAACTGCAGACTTGAGGGAACATGAAGAATATGCATTTTTCAGCGTACTATCTCCAATTCCGACGTTATAATGAACTACACCCATTAGCAACTTACTTAGTGCAAATACGTAGTAGGTAGGCATCTATCTTACCCATACGCCATACCTATTAATCTACCTATCTTCCTAGACACATTCCTATAGTTTCGAAGCACATAAACCAACAGGAGTTAAGCGCACAGTCAATCACTTCAATAATGATAGTTCTGGGGGAGATGTGATGTGGTTAGTGCGTCGAGTGGCATTCTCGTTATCATATCTCTGGCGGTAAGCGCATGGAGTAGGCGGGGCGGAGCGCGGCCGAACGAGACACCGCCTTCGCATCACGCCCGCGGTTTGTAATGACGCCCCGTTCTCTGTATTCAACACGCCACGCGTTGTTGATTAGAAAAATGCTATCAGTGTTTTCATGTACCGTAAAACGTGGCAACTTGACCAAACCTGTGGTAACTTTACCACATCATAGGTATTTGACATAAACACAAATAACTTTTCATTATCTGTAGATAGATACTTCGTCGTAATGGTGATAGTTTTTCGATATCTTCCGGCAACATTTTTGTATTTTTGTAACTTATAACACAGATAGTTTCTTCAATAGGGCTGCATCAAGTCGGCTATAGTGATAACGTATTTTGGTAATAGGTGTAAAATTGTGGTCTCAGAGGCTAAACTATATGTTGTAGGTTAGTGAAATTTTGATATTATGTGTAAAAAACGGTTGGCATTTCTCTTACAAGATCAGCTAATTGTTATTTCTTCGCTTTATTGAAATATCTCTTGGGGTATTGTTAATAAGGTTAGGTAAAGTTACCACTGGGTGGGTCTTGGCAACTTTACCTGTAGCTAGGGTTGTCTCAAAAATCAAACATTTATATTTATAACTAGTTCCGCCCGCGGCTTCGCCCGCGTAGAAAAATTTTCCCGTTCCCGTTTCCCACAGGAACTTGTTCCCGGGATAAAAAGTAGCCTATGTGTTATTCTGATATATAAGCTATATTATTGTAATGTTTCAACATATTAGTAGTTTTTCCGTGAAAGAGTAATAAACATCCATACAAACTTTCGCATTTATAATAGATATTATTAAGATTTTCTTTAGTCATATATAATAGTTTTTGATATAATTTCGAAGGTATTGTAAAATAATCTTAACGAGATTGCTTGTAGTACATAATATAAAATGAACCATATCCGTCCGTTTTACTTCATGCATGTGCACTGTTTTAGAACAAAAAAAAAAAACATTCATTCATATAAAAAATAAAATGATGAAATGACGGCCCTGGCTATTGAAATTCTTAAAATAAACAAAATATCTTCCTATGAGGCCGACTAAAAATTTAAAATGCCACGTAGGACTATAAAAATAAAGATAAAATATCTCCATTCAGAGAAAATCAACATCAGACGAAGAATTGTACTTCAATAAAAGCCTTATTGTGATCTTTGATTACGGTTCTCCTCTATCACAACTAGACTTCAGAATAGCCGTTAATGAATTTTTGCAAAAATAAGAGGACTGATACATTTGGCGATTCGCCTGGAGAATGGTGGAAAAAGAACTTTGTTGAGCGACATCGAGACCAATAGTTCAAGAGCGGAATATAACATTAAAAGAGCACAAGCGGAAAAAAAAGTAAATAAAAATTTTACAATTGAATTTTTGTATTTTCACAACCCTACGCGATAAAACTTTTTGTATGTAATCAAAAAATCATAATCAAAAAATCAAAAATCAAATCCGAGATCGGGACTAACCAAGTCCGAACGTGTGTTAGCGGTATTACCATACTTTTGGCATGTGAACGTCAATTTAATGTCTATTTAACATTTAAGTAAGGGTTCAGCGGCCATTAAAGTATTTTCATTAATCTTTACTTAAAACTCCTTAATCAATCATTAAATCGAATCTGAGTGCGGCAGTTAGCCTTATTCATAATCATTCTACTTGGAAAATCTCATTTCTAATCTAACCTAACCTAACATTAATGTGTTTAGTTTAGCTACCCAATAATAGATGGCGCTATCTGTCGTTTTCTATGAGGCAGTAGAGGTATAGTTTATACATAGGTATAGTTTTATTTACTCTCAAATAGTAAAAAGTAAAGTGCCTATATGGTACTTAATATCTATCAAGAATGAGTCATCTGTTAAACTAGTATCCTTGTTACCTGGTGGTGTAGTAGGTTACAGGGATGATACCTATACTTACCTATACGTTACTGGTTAGATAGGTACCTACTCGAAACAAAATAATATATTTTTTTAATTTTGAAATTTTTATGTGATACTTTCCATGTAGGTTGGTATCTAAGTATTCCATATTTATTCATATTTAGGGGTAGTTAATATATGTTCTATTGAGGTATAATCAATTCATTTAGGTTTCTATGCGTTCTGAATGACATGAATTTGTTGCAAACAGGAGCCCTAATGACCTTAAATAAACTGCAGACTTGAGGGAACATGAAGAATATGCATTTTTCAGCGTACTATCTCCAATTCCGACGTTATAATGAACTACACCCATTAGCAACTTACTTAGTGCAAATACGTAGTAGGTAGGCATCTATCTTACCCATACGCCATACCTATTAATCTACCTATCTTCCTAGACACATTCCTATAGTTTCGAAGCACATAAACCAACAGGAGTTAAGCGCACAGTCAATCACTTCAATAATGATAGTTCTGGGGGAGATGTGATGTGGTTAGTGCGTCGAGTGGCATTCTCGTTATCATATCTCTGGCGGTAAGCGCATGGAGTAGGCGGGGCGGAGCGCGGCCGAACGAGACACCGCCTTCGCATCACGCCCGCGGTTTGTAATGACGCCCCGTTCTCTGTATTCAACACGCCACGCGTTGTTGATTAGAAAAATGCTATCAGTGTTTTCATGTACCGTAAAACGTGGCAACTTGACCAAACCTGTGGTAACTTTACCACATCATAGGTATTTGACATAAACACAAATAACTTTTCATTATCTGTAGATAGATACTTCGTCGTAATGGTGATAGTTTTTCGATATCTTCCGGCAACATTTTTGTATTTTTGTAACTTATAACACAGATAGTTTCTTCAATAGGGCTGCATCAAGTCGGCTATAGTGATAACGTATTTTGGTAATAGGTGTAAAATTGTGGTCTCAGAGGCTAAACTATATGTTGTAGGTTAGTGAAATTTTGATATTATGTGTAAAAAACGGTTGGCATTTCTCTTACAAGATCAGCTAATTGTTATTTCTTCGCTTTATTGAAATATCTCTTGGGGTATTGTTAATAAGGTTAGGTAAAGTTACCACTGGGTGGGTCTTGGCAACTTTACCTGTAGCTAGGGTTGTCTCAAAAATCAAACATTTATATTTATAACTAGTTCCGCCCGCGGCTTCGCCCGCGTAGAAAAATTTTCCCGTTCCCGTTTCCCACAGGAACTTGTTCCCGGGATAAAAAGTAGCCTATGTGTTATTCTGATATATAAGCTATATTATTGTAATGTTTCAACATATTAGTAGTTTTTCCGTGAAAGAGTAATAAACATCCATACAAACTTTCGCATTTATAATAGATATTATTAAGATTTTCTTTAGTCATATATAATAGTTTTTGATATAATTTCGAAGGTATTGTAAAATAATCTTAACGAGATTGCTTGTAGTACATAATATAAAATGAACCATATCCGTCCGTTTTACTTCATGCATGTGCACTGTTTTAGAACAAAAAAAAAAAACATTCATTCATATAAAAAATAAAATGATGAAATGACGGCCCTGGCTATTGAAATTCTTAAAATAAACAAAATATCTTCCTATGAGGCCGACTAAAAATTTAAAATGCCACGTAGGACTATAAAAATAAAGATAAAATATCTCCATTCAGAGAAAATCAACATCAGACGAAGAATTGTACTTCAATAAAAGCCTTATTGTGATCTTTGATTACGGTTCTCCTCTATCACAACTAGACTTCAGAATAGCCGTTAATGAATTTTTGCAAAAATAAGAGGACTGATACATTTGGCGATTCGCCTGGAGAATGGTGGAAAAAGAACTTTGTTGAGCGACATCGAGACCAATAGTTCAAGAGCGGAATATAACATTAAAAGAGCACAAGCGGAAAAAAAAGTAAATAAAAATTTTACAATTGAATTTTTGTATTTTCACAACCCTACGCGATAAAACTTTTTGTATGTAAATTACAAAAATTTCAGTGGCAACTATACCTACGGTCATTTTTGGGTCTCCTTCATTGAATTATTTCCTTATTATTTTTTTGATAGTAAAGATAATCTTTGATACAATCATCTTTACCTAAATTAGTATTAAATATGCAATAGTTCATAAAAAAATATACAAGAAAAAAATGTAGGTAAATTTACCAATTTCGTGTCAATTTTACCTGTGTTGTTTATTCTTCTCTATAGCTTTAATTAATAAGTTTTAGATAGCGACTTATACAGAAAAGGGTACCCAATAGTGTATTACGTATATAAAAATTGATTTCTTATTCATGCAACATTTAGTTAAAAAATAGAAGAAAATTTTGTGAAAAAATATGGTCAAGTTGCCACGTTTTACGGTACTGTCAGCAATTAAAGTCGCTTAACATAATCTTACTGCGAAATAAGAGCATCCTTATTTCGCAGTAAGCTATATAACATAATGAGTGAATTTTTTTTTATTATAATGTTAATGAGTATTTGGAAGATAAAATAATATATTCAGAGATTTAATTTGTATTTACATAGTAACATAGTTATTTAATTTTAATGTTATTGACATGCACTCACGAATTCACCATTATTATAAATAATTTTATGAAATTTATTGACGTGTTCAAATTTATTGTTGTATATATATATATGTATATACTATTTTAAACAAGTATCTACTTACCTTATAACGGCAAGAATGCAAGAAAAGTCTGAAAGGTATTTATGGGAGGCTCAATGCGGATTCCGACGTGGAAGAGGTTGCATGGATCAAGTGTTTTCTCTCCGCATGATCGCGGAGAAGTTTCTGGCTATTAGCCAGAGGGTTTTCTGCGCTTTTGTGGATCTGGAGAAAGCATTTGATAACGTTGTGAGGGAAACTCTGTGGGATTTGCTGCCCGGATATGGTGTGGACGGCTCGCTGCTGCGGGCAATACAGTCGCTCTATAAGGACTGTAAGGCTTGTGTGCGAGTAGGGGGGGATGTGTCACCTCTTTTTAATGGTCAAACAAGGTTTGTCATGTCCGCCTGGCTGTTCGTAGTGTATGCAGTTGCCTGCAGAAGTTAAAAGATTGTGATATGGGTGTGAATTTGGGTGACTTTCAGTAAACTGTCTGCTGTACGCTGATGATGCGGTGCTCATGGCCTCATCAGAAGCCGACCTTCAGGCATTAGTTACTAATATGAAAGAGGAGTGTGAAAGTAAGGGTCTTCGCTTGAATGCAAGTAAGACTAAGGTTCTAGTATTTAAAAGAGATGACGTAAGAACTAAATGCGAGATTAGGGTAAACCAGGAACGTCTAGAGCAATCGAATGAAATTGTGTATTTAGGGAGTATGTTTAGTGCGGATGGAAGATGTGATTCGGATGTAGAACGGCGAGTAGCTGCCGGAAACAGAGTTAACGGTGCTTTGTCCCAATTAGTAAAGCGACAAAGCATCGTAAAAGAAGCACGACTGGCGATTCATAACGCAGTACTAGTGCCAATTTGCTTTAGGGTAGCGAAACCTGGGTATGTCAGCAGATGCATGAAAGTAAATTGAATGCTGTGGAGATGCGATCACTTCGAAAATTGTGCGGCGTTACCGTGGCCGACCGAATACGTAACGAAGTGATACGCAATATGGCAGGTTTGAATGAAAGTGTCAGCGTTAAGCTGGAAAAGAGCGTGCTCCGTTTGTTTTGGACACGTCCAACGAATGAGTGAGGAACGATTGACGAAGAATATATATTGTGCGAAAGCAGAGGGTAGAAGAGGTCAGGGTAGGCCGAGACTGACAATTATGAAGACCACGTGAGCAGATTGCTCAAAAACGGAAAGGTCAAAAGTACTCGGATACCCAGACGTGCGTGTATGAAGCGATTGATGAATCTCGAAGAAGCGAAAGAAGTATGCATGGATCGCGAAGCCTGGCGATCTGTCCTCTCTGACTACCCCGTCAGGGATACAGCGTGAAGATAGTTAAGTTATCTACTTACCTATTTACACCATTTTTAAATAATCCTACTAATAAGTATTATAAACGTAAAAGTTTGTAAGTATGTTTGTTACCTTTTCATGCAAAAACTACTGAATGGATTTTGAAGAAACTTTACAATAAAATAGCTTACACATCAAAATAACACCTATGCTAAATACGTTTTATGCCGGGAACAAGTTCCTGTAGGATGCGGTAATGGGTAAAACTTCACCACGCGCGCAGAGCAGCGGCGTCAACTAAGTTTGATTTAAATAACAACAATTATGCAAATTTTCATTCGAAATCTATTCTTTCACTTTGGATTGTGGTACCTAATCTATATTTGAGGCTGACAGAACCTATTCACCATACGACAGTCCTTACTTACCGTATTGGGATCTGATAAACTGTTATAGTTTTAAGGGACAAATCTAAAGGTTGCTCGTTCATCGGACTCGGCTATATGGCATGAATGGTAGAGTAATATCTAAATAGTTATAACTACCCACTACACATAGATGAGGATTTCGCAAGTCAGGTTAGCCATATACTTTTCATCTAGTCCTATAACACTCCTCGCAAAATTTTTAATCCCAGCAGACCCTCTTGTAAACATAAATGCTCTGCCAGCGCACGGGTTTCATAACGCAGGGTTCTTCAAACGGAGCGTGGAGAGGCTCAGCATTGCGCCGCCAACTTGAGAGCTACTGTTAATAGTCTTGTTGATTGTGACAGTGGCTTTCAATTCACTAGATGTCACCATGGCTTTCTATCAGGCGGGCGATGTCCCTTTGACGAGCTAAATATACCTACCTATATAAACAAAAATTAAGTATAAGTATAAATTAATTATGTTAAGTATTCCTCACAATTAAAAAAATGTAGTCTGTAATATATGATTTTCGCAATAATGTTTGATTATTTGGCCTCGAGCTTTATATTATGATTAGTAGGTATATACCTACTGATTCGTTCTCCTGTGTAGTAGCGTGATGATTTAATAGCCTTCCTCAATTAAATTAATTTGCCTCAATTAATGCTATCGCTGTAGAAATTTCTCGATACAACAAAAAAAAACAACCAAAAAAAAACTATTCAATATGTATTAGTCTGTTTTTTTAACGTGTGGAAATCCTCTCGGAAGTCGTGTCGGCCTCGAACCGGCTACAACCACACGGTCCGTGCCTAACTGTCTACTGTCGGACGCCCTGGGTAACTCCTTGGGAAGATGTCCTAATGATATACATTTTTCAATAGTCTAGATTTTTTTTGTTTGTCTGAACTAATTTGAACCCAAAAAGGAGTTTAGGCGGCAAAATAGCTGACACCATTTGCTTGCTGTATATTATTTTGTAAATAAAATAGATAAATGCACTGCACTACATTTATTTTGTTTTATGTGCGGGTGTGGTGGTTTCTTGGACATAAAAGTTGTGTTATCATGCTATAGAGAAAGATAGTGATATATACCTATGCCGCGTAAACTCCACTGAAAACCTCAGTATAACACCCACTATTATACTGGGGTGAGACTGACCTTGACTTAAGACTAGACTTGACTAAGTAGGACATTCAGATAATAAGAACTGACGCTGTTTACCTGACGGGGTAGTCAGAGAGGACAGATAATAAGAAGATTGAAGAAATATAAATTAATTAAGATTTGACTTTTCAAGGTCTTATAACCAGGCCTTGAAATAATTACAAAGAAAAAGAACCCAGAAAAAGTCAAAAACTATCGAATAGAGTTTCATACGATTTTCACTAAAATATGGAAGGTTACTTTATCATTACCCTGGATAAAACCGAGGAGGTTTGCTAGTTATATAGGTATAATAAATCTGCATATAAAAACAATCAGACCTCTCGCCCACCCGCTCTAGACAAGACAGGTGATGCATATGGCCGGTTTTATGGATTTTAAACAAATTATACGCGAGGTTACGTTTTAAATGTGTGATAAATCGCCTCCCTTAGCCTCGTTTAAGCTTTGGAAAGGGGATTTTAATGTAATCGACGGAATCAAGCGGCGTGACGAGAGAGCGAGTGAGCGCGATTATGTTTCTATACTCGTACATCATTTTTTATTATTTATGCACGATGTAACGGCCAGGGGGCTGTTTTTGTAATTAATATAGAGAAATGGTTAAATTGAGTGGCGTTTACCCTCGGGTGTTTGGCTGTTCATGTTGCCGGCGAACACCTTTCTGTTTATCAGAATGCATTAACATCGATGTCACCGTCTTGAATTTAAAAAGCGTGAAGTAGGAAATTAAATAAGGATCAAAATTGTTTCTATGGTAAAATGTATTTAATTTTTTAATATTTACAGAAAATCTGAATATTAAAATATATTTTCGGTTTAATTCCTTAATGCCAGTGTTTCCCTATATTTTAGTTATCCAGGGTGCGGGTCGAGAAATAAATCTCTACGGTGGCTGGTTCTGATTTAATCTGATGATCTGATTTCTTCCCCCCTTTAGGCATGCTCGAGAGGAGCGGTAACGAGACCGCTGCTAATTCAAACAGGTATGTATGCCTATTGTTCCCCTGAAAAATAAATATTGTAAAGATTGAGGAGTGTTAGGTTCCAACAAAACAAATGAACCTGCTACTACTACATCAGCCCTTTTTTAAGTCTTCATTTCGCCCTCAGACCTGATAGTCAGGATATATAATTATTATGTTATATATGCGCTCGTGGCCCCGTTAACTAGTGTTCTGTAAACGATCACTGTGTTAAGGAACTTTCGCTATAGCTGGTCCTTGGATGTGTGACACTTTGTGGTATTAACATTTGCGAGCGTTTTCGTGCTTCGGAAGGCACGTTAAGCCGTTGGTCCCGGTTGCCAGTAAAATGGCAGTCATTAAGTCCAGCTAAAGGCCTTATAGGCGGCTTGAAAAATTTCAACATCGGGTCGCCACAGCCTGCGCCTGTTAATTTTCAACACGGCAATAGGCTTACTACCTGTTACGTGGGTCAAAAATGCATACGGAGAAATGTGGGCGTACAGTATGCCTCTGCTTTCCCCTTCGAAGATAAAGGCGTAGCAATATGTATGTATATAGTTAAAAGTAATAGAGATCTACTGTGTGGTTTTAGTCGGTTTAATTTGTATCGGATGAATCTTTTCAAATCAGTAAAGTTGTTGAATCGCGGGTTCGGGTCAAATAATATAGACGAATGATCTTGGTCAAAGGTATAATTATTGGATTTATTACAGGTCTTGCACCGACCTACTCGTAGCCCGACAGTCCCGTGACTAACGAGAGGTTGTGCATAATCGAGCGCATGTACAAAATTGCTGACACTGTAAACCTGTGTCCCTACAGTATTCCCCCTCTGTCTAAAAAAATACATTTTATTTTAAATTACTATAATTATACATAATAATTTCCAAATAATATTCTCATCTAATACATCTTTCAACCATTGATACAAAGTTCATAGTTACAGAGTTATCACATTGTTATTGAAATGCGATATGAAGTTTACAATTAAACAGTGATAAATACCTGTGGTACAATGTGAAGGAATGTACTAATGTATGCATATAAGTCTAATATATGACGATCTAGTTTAACCAACTATGAAATTAGGAGGTTATGCATTGATATATTTTATTAAAATTTTATACAAAACAATATGAGTTGATTTTTATTTTACCTTGGGGTAACTGAAATGGGTACACATCAAATGAAAATTAATATTATTAGCACAATAGCATATAGTTACACTTTCTTAAAACTATATGTACTTAAGAGTTAAGATAAAATACACAATTATTGATAAGAACTGCACATGTTAGGGTTCGCGACCGATGGAGTAGCTGTCTGCTTACCCTTATCGACGCGACCTTCTTCCAATATTAAAAATATGTCGTTCATTACTTTGTTTTTCACGTGTTTACTACACTTTTAATAATAACATAAGAACAAACACAAATCACTATCGTTATGATAGTAAAGATTAGTATCCCTTGTATTTCAATTTTTCTTTCAAATTCTGTTCTCGCCTGGTTGTCTGCGCCGGTTTGCGCGATCACAACCTGGGAGTTCTTTGACTGTTGCTTGCCCATGTTAACCAAAATGGTCATTGACTTGGGTATGACTCGTGTAAATCTATATAATGAATACTAAATTAACGTTACTAAAATTAAACATAAATGCATTTAATGCTGATTTGTTTGCTCCCAATATTTTTGCATAATAGGTAGATACTTACTAGATTTTGCAATTATATATATTTTATATTACGCATAAAAATGTAAGGTTTTATCTGTTTATTGTTAACGAATCGAACAATAGTATGTTACATACATGTAGTATACTGCTACTATACTTACAGGTAAGAAAGGTATGTGTCTAAATACAATAATACTTATATTATAGTCGTCAACCTCTATGTGTAACGTAGTCAATACTTACTACAACTTATTTACATGAATCGTACAGGTTTTCTAATCACTATTCCACCTCGTGTAGTACGAGTGGTGGGCGAAATGCTTTTTGGCACCTCAGTACTTGATCGATTCATTATTTCGTTATCATCATCATTTAAACAATATGCAGGTTTTAACCTATCAATTGATATACACAGCTTTCGTCCAGATAATTGTATTACGTATGTTTTGTCTCGTCTCTGTAATACGCGATAATGTCCGTCGTACGTGGCTTGTAACGGTTTGCGTACGGCGTCGTCGTATAAACACATAATTGCAATTTTCTAACTCTGGATGGACAAATGTATTAGTTTTACTGTTTTGTTAGTCACGACAAACAGGGCGAGTCGTCTCCCATGGACTCACCTCCATGTACAACCTTGGTTGCCACGCGTCGCATTCGCCGGTCACGTTGCAGTAACGCGTGCTTTCACACCACGTTGTAAAGTAGGCTCCGTTTCCATTGTCTGGGGTCACCAATTGTAGTGATTTGTTATGTTATGGACCAATGTGGGGGTTACATATGTGGGAGCTTGACTTTTTCCACCCAAGACGATCATGGCAGCATACCCGAGGATAAACACGGATGACTGGAGGACACGACGCGCGGTGACACTCTATAGCATAGTGCACGCGTTATAATGGTGCATCACACGTGGACGCGACGGCATATACCGCTTCAATGTTGGATGGCGCAACCTACAGCATCCAGAGAAATATAGTCCATTGCTCATTGTGAACTATTGATGAACTTTGCTGGCAGATACTCGATCGACACTAGAAAATTTGTTTCTTCGTATACAACGCATCAACAGCGTCTTATGAAGAACAAACAGTGAAATTGTGAAACGAGTTTATTCACTTGTGTACCTAATATAACTTTAGTGTTTTGTACCCTTAATATTAAGTGGCGTAATGATACAAGTAATCAGATTACATTTAATGTTTTAAGTTCAACATAGGAACAGTCTGTTGGTATGTCGTTTATGTCGATTCAACATTCTTGAAGCCACTCAAGTAATTTGATACTGTGCGACTTGTAGTGCACTGATCAGCGTTTTATTTTATTCATTGTAATGATTGTTTTATTTTATTGATTATTAACTGTGTTAACTTAACTTGATTTTAATTTGTGTTTAATCGGTAAAATGTTTTTCTTTTTAAAGGGGGGGAATGATGTAGGGACACACTGCTGACGCAGGAATTTCTTATCCGAGGTGCAATCACTCGTTATGCGCTGCAGTCGTCTCCCTGCACGCTATGGGTTAGGTCATATACAATTGTATAGTGTTTATGTATTAATATTATGTACTGGTACCGGGGAGATATTATATTTATCAAGAAGATGACCTGCATATTATTTCCTGCCATATAATAAGACCCCACATTCATAACCCCTACAAAGTTATTTATTTATAAAGATTATTCATAGACCATGCCAAAGAGCTCTATACTTAGAAAGGCATAAGGTCTAAATTCAAATGCACATATGCAACAATAGTGTCATCTCAGTCTAGTTATATTGTAAGGGTAAAGCAATCATAATATGCGAGAAGTTGACCACAAGAGATGTGTCGGGAGCAATGTTGAGTGCAAATGAGTATGAACGTCTTAAAATGATCCTATTTGTTACGAAGATTGTTACGCAATGGCACTTGTATAAGGGACAGACATTTTATGTGTCACTCTGTAGCTAAAGCGACATGCTTTAGCTACAGAGTGTTTACTTGTTTTGAACTACCACGTTCTCTTGAGCATAAGTTATAGAGCAAATTTGCAAATACTTGAAATTGCATTGCAAATATTGAATTCGAAAAAATAAATGATAACAATGAAAAAATAACATTCATTGGACACGAAGAACATATATTGTGCGAAAGTACAGAGGATAAAAGAAGTCAGAGTAAGTAGACTTTAGACTACGGTATATATGACGACCACGTGAGCAGATTGCTCAAAAATATAAAAATAAAAAGCACTTAGGATATCCAGACGTGCATGTAGGAAGTGACTAAAATCTGCAGGAAGCAACAAAAGTATACATGGATCGCAAAGCCAGCGATCTGTCTGACTAGCCCCGTCTAAGTTACAGTATGAAAATAGATCAGTTAAAATAATGCCCAAATATAGTTGCGTCATCATGTCATCATCAAACTTATGTAATTACTGGCGGTTAGAAAAGAGTGGCCACGAGTTTTTTTGCCAGGTTCTTTCTCAGGCTCTACTTATTGCTTTACGAATCTGGCAGTAAATGTAAATGTAGAAGCAATAATCTTGACGTTCATAAGTGTTACTTTGTGACCTATATGAATAAAGATATTTCATTAATTTCATTCATTCATTCAGTAGTTTGTGTCAGATGTCCTCGAATCGGCTTACCGCTTTTACAGAAGACTTCACCAAGTTTGCTAGGTTTTGCACTGATATAGCATAGATTTTCATTTGTTATACATATATATATTAGAAACACTCGTGGCCTGCTAACTCATTGTTCTGTAAACAATCACTGCGTTAAGCAACTTTCGCCATAGCTGGTTCTAAATGTAGGCGTATAGTAGGTATACCTCTGCCTACCCTTTCGGTGATAAATCGTGATCGTGATCGTGAATGGGATTGTGGCAGTATGTATATATATATATGTATATATCTTTGCCGTATTAGTTCAAGCGCTCGTAGCCTTCTTCAGTATTTTGTAAACGATTATATCTATGTGGCCATAGCCTGTCCTGAAATAGGTGACGTGAACGTCGCCGTGAAGTATAACTTTCGGTTGCATTCAGAACTCTACACACTATGAACCACAAAGTTCAATTTGATTGTGGTAAGGGCAGTTGTGTTTTCGGTATTATACGTGTTTTTATGATCTGGATACTTTTGATACATATTTTTTTTTTTTTATATTTTTTTTTTATTTATTTTGTCTTTTTGCCAAATAAATGAAGTCTCTGCCTAAATTCTGACAGGTGGTGCCAGTATGCAGGCGATTTTAGTGGGATTCCTTTTCTTTATATGCTCTCATGCACAGAGCCATTAATGTCACTCGCCATCAACTAGAGTCGCGTAATAGCGTGATGATATATAGTCTATAGCCTTCCTCGATAAATAATTATTCAAATCCGACCAGTAGTTCCTTAAATAAGCGCGTTCATACAAACAAACAAACGCTTCAGCTTTATCTGTACTACTAGGTGATGCCCACGGCTGCGCCCGTGATATTTGTTCCCGTTGCTTATAAATTATGCATAAAAATTTGCCCGATATGTCGACTTTTATAATTACTGTTCCGCTCTCCAGGGTGATGGGTATAGCCCATAGCCTTCCTTAATTTGGCTATCCCACACATAAATATTTATTCAAATCCGACCAGTACCTATAGTTCCTGAGATTAGCGCGTTCTACCAAACAAATAAATGTACTCTTCAGCTTACAAGCTCTGCTTAGTTTGGAATCAGATGGCGTTGTGTGTGTTGTCGCAACGATATTTATTTATTTTTTTAATAATATTAGTATAGGTAAAACTATTAGTTCGTAAAAATTATTACAAACTCATTAAAAGTGGGTTGTTCAAAGAGATTATCTAAGTCTAGATTGAGATTGTCATCACAACAAATCACTTTTGTACGTTTCATAATAAAATTCGAAGAGAAATCTATAGAAACGCACGGCTGGTCTCTGTATTTCGTTCATTTCAAATAACATTGCCTATTGTAAATCTATTTACATTGCAGTTAATAGCTGATGAATTACCTGTTAAGAAGTCTTTCCTTACATTAACGGTTGCATAGTTACTCAATTATTATATATATAAAATTTATGTAAAGAAGAATAGCTTATAAGGATTATAAACATACCTACTTATGTATTTCTAAATACATACATTAGTTCATATCTACTGTCTTGGTCAGCATAGAGTGCCTTGGTGGCGCAGTGGTGGTGCATGCGACTGTCGCGACCATCTAGCTAGATACTATAACACAAGCTTATATTAGCTTACTTTGGGCTAGTGGTGAGTAAAAAAAAGACCCAAAATTAAAAAAAAAAAATGTGTTGCACTCCGGGAGTGCCGACAGAAGTAAAATACTGTCGTTTCTGAGGCACTTAGAACGGAGAATGTGAACGAGGCAGCAATCATTATCGAACACTGCCGCTTGGATACAACATCAGCTTAGCTCCGCCATAACCGCTGTTAGACACAGATAAAGTTCCTCCTCGAAGGCAAACTTTCTGGAAATAGATGCTCCTGTGGTGACCAGCGCCACATAGCGAAAAAAAAGATATCGAACTACATACTAAGAATCTAACATCGCGTTAAGAAAGTTCTCGCGCTGAAGAATGATATAATATATGCAACATCCCAACATCAACCGTTGGGCGGCAGCCCGCCAGGCGTGATCACCTTGCGTGGAGGAACATCTCCACCCGTTTCTCCACAATCGGCTCTTCTGAGAGCACAGGTCACTGACTAGATGATATTAAAGAGTGAACTACCACTGCAGCATCTGAAGTATGCTACATGCTTGCAAGTATTTATTTTTACTGATGAGCCTTTATAGTTTCTTTATTATTAAAGGCAGAGAGCAAAGATGACGAGTGCGATGAAGAATATGAGTTTGAAACGATAAATCCTAAAAGTTCCATCATACACCCACCCTGTATACTTCAATCGGAGGCTGGATATGTAACAAGCGACATCTGACTTAGCACTGGAACACAATAGGTACTTGCGGCCCGGCTGTCTATAACAAATATTGGACGACCAGCCTACCTGATCGAACGCTTTTGTAGTTAAAAGGGGTTCGATCGCCGCTCATGGAGTTTATGCTCGCAGTAAACTATACGCCTGGTATTGAAACCACATTTAAATGTGTATTTCTCTTGTCTACAACTATGTTAAGCAAAGATAGGGCCTCTCGTTTTTGAAATTGTTAAGGTCGATCGAGGTCGGTATAGAGATTATGGATTACAAATTTGGTTCTGTGGTATATCTTATCTGTCAATATTGTAGAGACCTAGAAGAGTATAATAATCAAAAATGATCCGGAATCCATAGAGCTACCTTAAAAGCAACTTTGGGGTTTCGTAACCTACATATTCATATTGAAACAAATTCAAATTTTATAAATGGAATCCTACATAAATTTTTATCTAGTTTTAGTAGGGATGTAAGCCTATGCCTTTACAATAAATAAATATCATGGTATCTATTTGTATTACATTGGAATTTTCTACAATTCGCAGAGCCTATTGTAAGCCTAGTGAAACGTCCACACAATATAATACCTACGCGAAAACCACAATAGTCCCTTTGAATCCAAGGTCTTTAGAGAGTCCAGGGCCCTCTTCTTTCCTGTTCAAGTACATTAGTATAATCTTTAACTTACCTATATGTAGGTATTTCATTTTAAAAAGTGCAAAATTTATTAACAACTGATCTGGTGCGGCTTGTGAAGCGGCTGAGAAGTTAAAGCATACAAATACTGCCTAGGCTTCAAATATGATTTTGTCCCATTCGGTGTCGAGACCCTTGGTCCGTGGGGTCCTAGCGCTATAAGGCTTTTTAAGGAAATAGCAAAACGGTTAGTCGACATCACAGGAGACTGAAGAGCTGGCAGCTACCTCGGACAAAAATTAGTCTAGCTATTCAAAGGGGGCATGCTGCCAGTATCTTCGGAACCTTGCCTAAAGGGATTCCTTATAATAATATATTTTAGTTATTATTTTATATTTTTAAGGTTTTTAGTTTTTGGTTTATATCAGACTTGTTATATCGTTAACTGAAATCAGTACCTGCTATTGACATTATTCTCAATCGTCACAATATCAAAGAGTTGAAGAACCGCAAGAACGCAGTATTTTCACGGTTCAGCTAAGCTATAGGTTTGATCAAGTTTTTACTATTAATTGGTACTTTCACAGTAGTTTCTGTACAGTGACGATATTTTCCCGTTAAGTAATGCTGAAAACCGCTGCCGTACTGGTGGAAATTGGTTCTCACGCACGCGCGATGATGAGGTAAAAAAAAACTTTAGCGAACAGTAGCAGCGCGTATTAATCAGATACGACCACCACGGTTTGGTCACTGCTAGTCGCGATGAAGTACAGTCACATACAGTGTATATTTTGAGAAAGTATCGTAAAATATATATTTGACGAAGCGCTCGTGGCCCCGCGGTCTCAGTGTTCTGTAAACGATCACTGAGTTACGCAACTTTCACTATGGCTGGTCCTCGGATGGGTGACCACTTTGTGGCATTTACATTTGCGAGCGTTTCCGTGCTTCGGAAGGCACGTTAAGCCGTTGGTCCCGGTTGCCAGTAAAATGGCAGTCGTTAAGCCTGGTTGAATGCCTTATGGGCGGCATGAAAAATTTCAACAGCAGGTAGCCACAACCTGCGTCTGTCTATTTCAACACGGCAATGGGCTCACCACCTATTCCGTGGGACAGGTAAATCCACACGGTGAAATGTGGGCATATAATATACCTCTGCCACCCCTTCGGGGATAAGGCGTGATGGATATATTTGATCGACTTATTATCATCTCTTAAAGCAATATTATCTATACCCTTTTTTATATAGGATTTACACCTAGTCGCTTTCCAGGTCTCCCGCTTTGCAAAGAATGAAAGAAGCGTTACATTATTTTTCCAACTTTCTCAAATAATCTTCTGATTAATTTCGTTGCGGGTTTTAAGACATTCTAACTTCTCCTGGGACTTCATCGAGATCGAGCTTGGTGTAACTTTTTTGGTCTTGGTCATTGCTGTAGATCCTGGTTTACAGGAGTCACAGTAATGGGAATGCGGTTGGGCCGATTAGTCCCATTAAAAATACCTTATTTTAACTTTTACAGAGTGTCCTGTCGGCATCCTTCCGGATATTAGTATCTGTTTGTAATTCTGTATTCAGAATTCTTACTATTTTTTATATATATTTGGCACGTCAAAATGGCGTCGCCCTCCTGACGGTAAGCAAAGACGACGACTCGTGAATGCGGGCCCAGAAATATGCCTTTTCAGCTTCTCTTAAAGGACCCAGGATTGTAAGAGGAGGGAAACACGTGCGCCGGCAGAGAGTTCCATGTTTTTATGGTGAAGTTAGATGTTTTTATGGTAAGTCCCATGTTTTTATGGTGTAAAAAACTTTTGTCTTACAATAGTCTTTTGTGTTAATAGTCTGTGGATTTCAAACATGATGTATATTAAATAACTAATTGAATCAGGCGTTACATGGCGGAAATCCATTTTAAAAAACTGTAATTATTTTTGTTTTTATTGTTATGATAAATACCTTAACCTTCACAAAGAAATATACTTTCTTTGTGAAGGTTAAGGTAATATTTAAACAATATTGCTTTAAGTTATGATAGTAAGTTGTGAGATAGTGTATGTAACAATGTTCCACTGTGAACTCCTAATCACTAACTTTTGATGTAGGAATCCGCATAGGGTTATAATTTGTTGGACAGAGTCATTCCCCTGGCAGATTTCTGATATGACCCGGGCTTACCGGCCATTATATGGTTTTTCCTAATTTAGTTCAATTGGATAGAAAGAATTACGAAGAAACATGATAAGTGTACTGAAGCGCTCGTGGCCCCGCGGACTCAGTGTTCTGTAAACGATCACTGAGTTACGTAACTTTCACTATGGCTGGTCCTCGGATGGGTGACCACTTTGTGGCTAAATGCACACAAATATTTGCGAGCGTTTCCGTGCTTCGGAAGGCACGTTAAGACGTTGGTCCCGGTTGCCAGTAACATGGCAGTCGGTAAATCAAGTTGAAGGCTTTATGGTCGAATTGAAAAAATTCACCAGCAGGTAGTCACAACCTGCGTCTGTCTATTTCAACACGGCAATAATACACTTGGTGAATAGTGGGCATACAATATGTATGCCTCTGCCAAGCCTTTGGGGATAAGGCGTGATAGATAAACCACAATGATAAGTTTAAGTTTAAAAAATAGTACCTACTACTGTGCGCGGCAGTACAGTGTCGCGCCGGCCGGCGTACTCTGGCGCAGTGTCCGTGCGTGACGGATCCACTCAGCGTCAAATTCACGCCAAGTCAAATGTTTAATTTGCTCTATAAATCACACTATTAAAAACATTTCAAGGGTGTCATCGCGGCACCGATCTCATTGGAAACGTGACTGAGTGCTCGCTGTGTGGTCAGACGGTTTCAGCTCAGGAAGTATTCTCGCCCATCAGTGTTGGTATTCCGTCTTTTATTGTTGATATACTCATTGTACGAACAAGAATGTAGAGCCGTACCGTTGAACAAATTCAATTTGTTGAGATGAAATTGAATTACTATTGGTGCATGTCTTTGTGTTAGCATAACTGGAATATAATGAGGTAGTTCAAGTTTTTATGTGAGACTAGTTGACGCCCGCGGCTCCGCATGCGTAGTGTAGCCTTCCTAGTTTTCCTATTCCCGTTGGGGACTTGTTCCCAGGATAAAAAGTAGCCTATGTATTATTCAGATATGTAAGCTATATTATTGTAGAGTTACATCAAAATTCAATAAGTAGATTTTACGCGAAAGTGTAACACACATCCATACTTACAAACTTTCGCGTTTATAATATTAGTAGGATTTTATGTGAACGAAAATTAAGGATTCAGTTATCATTTATATGGTCTTATATCTATAAGGTCTATAAGGGTCCAGTCAGTAACTGCCGCTGTGCCATACAGCGAACCAAGCCGCGGTTTAATCGTCGTTTAATCTCCACTAAAAGAAGTGTCTATAACGAAGGTCACGCTACACTTAAATAAGTTTAACCCCGCATGCCATCTTGCCTTTACATCCAGAGGATGCTTGACACAAGGATCCTAATAGAAGGTGAATGACTTAAGCCAAATGTAGGTTTTTGAGAACTTCGAATCCCGAGTACCCACACCTGCTGGCGTTGTGCTAACAGGTGTACGCTATCATGCAGGCGTTTACCTGTGAGCTACATGTATACTTACGTTGATATCAGGTACATGAAATATGACTGTTACAAAATTTGACTTTGTGTTCATAAAGAAAACTGTCTAATTTCTTAAAACATCATTGTCTGTTTCACCAAAAGACAGAGAAAGAACACAACAATGAACAGTGTCAGAACATGACAAAAAATCATAACCAGTTATTAGAACGATATTTCATTCACATTATATTTGGTTATAGAGAAATTATATAACTGCAAGTAGAACTACTTATAATGTTTATAGATTAATTTTCAACAGAATAAACAGAGAATGGTGGTAAGCGTGCCTAACTTGTGTCAACTATTAGAGAAAATCATATAAATCGTAAAACTCTCTTCCAATATAATTGGATAAAATCAATTTTTCGATCACATATCTAATTAGCAGAAATAAAAGAAGAAGGTAGAGATTTGTACAGTGCGGACAATTATCAATTGAGTGAATTGTTAGCTGGATGATTCTACATAATAATATAACTGTGAAAGTTGATAAATATATTTGATATTCAAACAGGCTCTAACAGCTTTCTTCATTTGGCTATAATTTGGCATATACAGCTCACACCCTGGATTGATACACTGTGGGTAGCGGGTACGGATAAACACGTAATACACGTTCCTATTCTAATTATCCTAACACCCTTGGATTTTGTTGCTAACCTTACCGAGATTAATTACAACTTATCTCTAATTTAGGCAAAGAAATTAATGAATTCGCTCAATATATATCTCAATAAGCATCTCATAATTTTGAATGTAATACTTAAAATGACAAAGACTACAAAAGAATTGGTATTCATATTAAATGCCTAAGTACCTTTCTATTCGAGGAAAATTTTCTTTTCTTAGTAAAACAAAAAGCTTCGTGAAGGATATGCGTGACTCAACGAAAAACGTTCGTCCGGAGGAAGCCTGGCTCGAATTAAATTAGATTAAATTGATTTATTGGTGGAGGAGCGTGAGGGCTCTTCCTCACTTCGTTCCGCCATCGTCCGCCGCCGAACTCCCGCGCTAGTTTAATTAATGCTATTAGATTCGGAAATATACCAGAACAATTATCCACCGAGATGCAAACGGTTCACGATTACGATTTACTTTTAAAATTCGGCTATACGCATTTTTAATACTGCTTTTGTGGTGTAGCCTAAGCAGGTTGCAGAAAGCAATAAAACAACTTGGTAAATTATACCTTACTAGCTGACCTGCGCAACTTCGTTAGCGCCACCAAAAATGTGATAGGTAAATGAAGAACCGCTCGACCGATTTTATGCAAACTTCACATAAACCTATATCTACTATATAGTCCGAACAAAGTCTAAACATTTGGTTTGGATAGGTAAGCCCATTTTTGAGTTATAAAATTACAACGAAAAGTGGCATTGATTTATATATACGAGTATTGATTGAACCCCAAGACACTTATCATTGAAAGAAAAAGAAAGGCACAATGTAATATTACATACATATTGTCACGCCCCGAAGGGTTAGGCAGAGGCATACTATACGTCCACATTTCACCGTATGCATTTTTGTCCCGTGTAACAGGTGGTGAGCACATTGCTGTGTTGCCAGGTATTGTAAAAAGGAATAATATCATCGTACATTGTTTTGTTATATCCTTAACGGTTTAGGCAACCTTCTCGATGAAAGCCTACACTCTGTCTCGATCAATTATCGTCATACTCATATTTCAAAGTAATTTATACAAAACGTTGTCAAATTATACACCTTTACTTTCTTTACGATTCAATCTATTGATGAAACTCATACGATAATCTGTTGAGTAGTTTTTGAGTTTAACATTGACAGACAGAAGCGGACGACTAAGTTTCATATAGTCGTATAGCAAAGTTGAAGGCCCAGTGGGCGACTTCAGTCTTATAATAGGTAAAGATGACATGTAGACATTTGGTAAATCTGTGCATACTCCTTCGGGAAAAAGGTATGACTAAATGTATATACAATAATTACCTAGCGAAAGAAACAACGTACGACTACTAGTTAAATATTAAAAGGTGATCAATTATTTTTCACACGTAGTACATAATTATGAAAGTTTAATTTGATGTCGGCGTAATAAAGAATAACGTCGAAATTTTACGAAAATTACGTTACTGTTGACTATTGTTTTCGGCGAATTCTTAATTATGTATTGTTTTTTGTAAAACTTTTGTATACCTAATGGCATTTAATTAATTTCCTTATTATAAGATGGATTATTATTGTGACGCAACTCAAGAACTTCGTAAATTTTAAATAGGTTTATTTTGGTCCATTATGTAAGCTGAAGAAACGGTTTGAAGATTTTTAGCGATGGCAATGAAGAAATGCCCACTATTTCAGTAGAAACAATTTTGAAAAGCAATTATCGGCACGCTATGACGGCCGTTTGACATATTAAAATAATGCAAAAAAAAAAAACGATTTTTATGAAATAAAATACCTTACGTACCTAGTTACTTTTATTTTTTTTGTTTTAAGCATATTATTAGGGTACTTTTTATTAATATCAATCTGAAATATATTGTTATCCTGAGACGAAAATGTGAAATGAACGGCCATCATATCGTGCCGCTAGTGTAGTATGCTAACTTTTTCTAAAATTTTTTCCCACTATTTCAGTGTTCTGTGAATGACCACTGCGTTAAGCATCTTTATAGCGGTCCTTACGTGGGTGACCGCTTTGTGGTATTTCATCCATATTTCACAGTAAACCAGGAACGTTTAGAGCAAGTGAATGAAATTGTGTATTTAGGAAGTATGTTTAGCGCGGATGGAAGATGTGATTCGGATGTAGAACGGCGAGTAGCTGCCGGAAACAAAGTTAACGGTGCTTTGTCCCAGTTAGTAAAGCGACAAAGCATCGTAAAAGAAGCACGACTGGCGATTCATAACGCAGTGCTAGTGCCAACTTTGCTTTACGGTAGTGAAACCTGGGTATGTCAGCAGATGCATGAAAGTAAATTGAATGCTGTGGAGACGCGATCACTTCGAAAATTGTGCGGCGTTACCTTGGCCGACCGAATACGTAACGAAGTGATACGCAATATGGCAGGTTTGAATGAAAGTGTCAGCGTTAAGCTGGAAAAAGGCGTGCTCCGTTGGTTTGGACACGTCCAACGAATGAGTGAGGAACGATTGACGAAGAATATATATTGTTCAAAAGTAGAGGGTAGAAGGAGTCAGGGTAGGCCGAGACTTACATATGATGACCACGTGAGCAGATTGCTCAAAAACGGAAAGGTCAAAAGTACTCGGATACCCAGACGTGCGTGTATGAAGCGATTGATGAATCTCGAAGAAGCGAAAGAAGTATGCATGGATCGCGAAGCCTGGCGATCTGTCCTCTCTGACTACCCCGTCAGGGATACAGCGTGAAGATAGTTAGTTAGTTAGTTAATCCATATTTCATTCCATTCCATTTCCATCTACAAACGTTTTCATGCTTCGGAAGACATGTTTAGCCGTTTTTCCGGTTGTCAGTAACATGGCAGGCATTCAGCCAAGTTTCTTTGGGCTGCTTAAAAGTAGGTAACCAATACCCGTCATGTCCATTTCAACCTGCCAATAGGCTCACCTAGTAGAACAATGTAACTGGTCAAATGTGAATGTTGATTATAAATAAAATAAATAAAAATAAATATCCATCACGCCTTATCCCCGAAGGGGTGGCAGAGGCATATTATATGCCCACTTTTTAGTGTGGATTCCTGTCCCACGTAATAGGTGGTGAGCCCATTGCCGTGTTGAAATAGACAGACGCAGGTTGTGGCTACCTGCTGTTGAAATTTTCAAGCCGCCCATTAGGCCTTCAACCAGGCTTAACGACTGCCATTTTACTGGCAACCGGGACCAACGGCTTAACGTGCCTTCCGAAGCACGGAAACGCTCGCAAATGTAAATACCACAAAGTGGTCACCCATCCGAGGACCAGCCATAGTGAAAGTTGCGTAACTCAGTGATCGTTTACAGAACACTGAGACCGCGGGGCCACGAGCGCTTGATTATAACGCAGTTTTGTGGATAAGGTACTTTAGAAGCACTTATTACTTATTTATAATTTAGTAATTAGTATCCTTAATACATATAGAACCAAACTTTCCTATCAGGCTTATTATATCGAGGTTTTCAATTAATTCTGGATTGACCACCGTTTGCATATTTATAATCAATGCGGGTAACATCAACTTGATGTAATGATTTGGGTTCAGTTTTGAAATAAAGCAAATCAATGTCATCTAGGTACACCATTTATAACTCAAGATCGGATGGCCCTTAAAAATTCATTCTAGAATTGGAATGGTTTGAATACGAATATGACAAGTGGCAAACTTCATAGCTTTACAAAGCGTTGGGAAGTTGTTGTGTGAAGTTTCAAATCGCTGCGAAATTGTAAGGTTTTCTGAATACTTCGTTTATTAGTATACTCTACCCCATTTTTAAATAAGTATACTTAGGTTAGTTATAGATTTCTATTACTTCTATTGACTTGACTTCAAACAATGTTGACTGTACAAAGGCAAGGCCTTTGTACAAAGGCAAGGCCTTTGTACAATTAACATTTGTTTCCTGGTTTGTGACTTGGGTATACCTACAACGACTTGGTACTTCATCCCACGAGGTGATGGTTAATGGAAAAAGAATGACGTTTGCCAGTTTAGGCGTGGGCAACTCAGCATACATCATTTTTCCCTAAGTCTTTCACACACTAATTTAGTGTCGCCTGAGTAATTTTTTATTACTAAGTAACTGATTTAATAAACCCTTAGTTGTTATTAATCCATGTTAATAATGCTGCTTATGATACCGTCAGTTAAACCCAAATGGTAGGAAACAAAATCGCGAATCAAACATTTACTTGAAAGTGTAGCGTTGCTTACAAAAGCGATTTACACGCGATAATTCCGATACATAAAACATTTCATTATAAGCAGCGAGGCCCATTATTCAAAGATATTTATTCATGTCGAATGATTGCCTTTCTTTTGTGCGTCGACAATGGCGTCGTCGGCCGTATTCCATTTGCGCGGCATCGTTCTTGTTCAGCCGCTCATTGTGCACGCGAGCAAGTTTTGTTTCGCCGCGAACAGCGGCTTTTCACGCCCGCACACATACGCACACAGACACAAACGTATATTCTATTCTAAATTTAAATGGAGGCAAGATTGATGAGTTTAGACACGACCTGCGACACGCACTACCGAATGTTACTTGTTCATAAGGCTCGCTAGCAGAGGCGTTTGTTTGGAATGCGTTTTATTTCACCCTTTATAATAAACGGTAATTATTGGTAGCGGGCCCGCCGTGTTTATGTTGCGATGTCGGTCAGTTTTTGTCTAATGTTTGGACGCTAATAGGATTTTTTGTATGTGTATCGCGGTTATTATGTGGGAGTAGGTATTAAAATGACGTTAATTTATCTTAAAGATATGACCGCTCGGAGAACATTAATCATTGACATTTGGTGTACAAAATAAATTGATGTAAATTAAACTTAAATGAGAGGATAGATGTTTATAATTTGTTAAGATAAAACTACAAAAGCTGAATAGATTCTATAAAATTGACTAATGTTTTAAGTTTAAAAATGACATACCATACAAGTAAAAAAAAAAAAAAACCTTAAAATATGAAAATTTAAAATATATTAATATAAGGAGTCCCTTTAGGCAAAGTTCCGAAGATACTGGCAGCGTTCCCCCTTTGAATAGCTAAACTAATTCTTTGGCCGAGGTAGCTGCCAGCTCTTCGGTCTCCTGTGATGTCGACTAACCTTTTTGCTATTTCTTTAAAAAGCCTTGTAGCCCTAGGACCCCACGGACCAAGGGTCTCGACACCGAATGGGACAAAATCATATTCGGAGCCTGGATTCCTGTCCCACGTATTACCATTGCTATTGATATTTATTTTATCGGTAATAGAATTGGCGGCCTTATCGCACAAGGCAATTTCTTACAGGCAACCTTTGAAAAATGAGTAATTAAGTTCGAAACAACTTAAGCTAAAACACCTTACTTAGCCTATCGTGGTGTTTTACAGTTGGATAAGGCGCAATGGGGCCTTGCCGAGACTAACAGACGTGGTGAGATGAGATGAAGAGAAGAAACTTAAAAACAAAAATCTATTTCAACTCAACTGGCAAAAATGATACAGTATTACGCTCCCAATGATCTGCAGAGACCTACGTTCAGCAGTAGACTGTCATAGGCTGATGGTTGCAGAGATGATTTCATAAAATTTCGTTTAAATTATTCATCTATAATGGATATTACCTACCTGAATTTGGAGCCTGAGCCTCTGAGGTCCCTTCTTATTTGGCTGCTATAGGGCAAGTTCCATCTTTTGATTTTCGGCATTTTGAGGTCAAATTTTTTAAAAACTTTTTTGAACAAAATTTGCTCATCTGAATTTCCAGCCAACCCCGTAAGGTTGTTGCCTCATCTGTGAGGTGCTCGGGCGCTTGGGCCCTGCAGATTTCGCTAGCGCTCGTGGCCCCGCGGTCTCAGTGTTCTGTAAACGATCACTGAGTTACGCAACTTTCACTATGGCTGGTACTCGGATGGGTGACCACTTTGTGGCATTTACATTTGCGAGCGTTTCCGTGCTTCAGAAGGCACGTTAAGCCGTTGGTCCCGGTTGCCAGAAAATGGCAGTCGTTAAGCCTGGTTGAAGGCCTTATGGGCGGCTTAAAAATTTCAACAGCAGGTAGCCACAACCTGCGTTTGTCTATTTCAACACGGCAATGGTAATACGTGGGACAGGAATCCACACGGTGAAAAGTGGGCATATAATATGCCTCTGCCACCCCTTCGGGGATAAGGCGTGATGGATATTTATTTTTTATTTTATTTTAGATTTCGCTAGCCATTTATATTGCTTGCATCCATATACATATAGATGTATAGATGTATCTTATGCTAAATTCAATAGTTTCTATTTGCAATAATCACGTTTGAAAAGAACATATAATCAAATTGTATGTTCTTATTAAACCGTACACTATTTTTGATGATTAACTTATATCACGTTGTAAGAGAAAGCCGTTGTGGTAATACAGAAAGGGGCACATAACTACTAGGTAGGTGTATTGGGAGTCATTATAGGCTAATTCGATTGTTTGGGCAGCGGAGAACTGGGCCAAGCGCGGTGGTTCAAGCGCCCTGTAATTTTGTCCGGTGCCGCGTGCTCGGCGCTTCTTGGAACAAACTATTCCGTGCTATGATACAGACGGTTAAGTCCATTACTTAAACAAAGGGTAAATAGAGTAAACTTGTGATCTGTTCAAAATATATTTTGAAAAGATACATTTGATACGAACAATTGTAACTATCGGACTAAGGAGGGAGAGACGCAAACTCGCAACATCACACGTCTTCTTCTTCTTCATTGCCACTAAACCTTGATTTGGGATACCTGGATTTGGGATACTTTGGGATACCTGGATTTGGGAGCCTGAGACCCATTTTTATTTTCAACTATCGTTTGGCTTTTAATTTTTGGCATTGTTAAGAGCGATCTGTCTGACCTCCCAATACCGTATGACCTGTGTCCTTGCCTCGTCTGTTAGTCAGCAGGTGCACCGGTAGCAGGTGATGTCACTTGGGCCTCGGAGATCTTTGTGGGGCCCCAACACTCTCTTCGTCTTAGGAAGGTATCAAGTCCCAATTATGAATACAATAAATATTAATTAAGCTTTTCCATTTAGCCGCATTGTAAAAAAATCGGAAGAAAGTAGGAAGAGGAGCACGAAGAGTTCAGTACCATTATCTATAAAAACGCCAAAAAGAATCGTGATGTATGGGAGCCCACTTCAATATTTATACACACACACACTACATATTACCAATATGTTTACCGCATGTTTTTATACCTAGCAAATTAAGCACATCGAGCAAGCACACACACATACACAATAGAAAAGCGATTGTTTCTGTAAAATGTATCTACATAGGTACTAGTAATAAGTAAAGTCTCAATATTTTTAATATACGAGTATGTTAAGGGAAGGAGCGAAGCAACCCCAACACAAGTATTATTAATTAATTACAGGGAATGTTTCATTAATGTTGGTAAATGCTTGAGACTTAATCAAAATAAAAATAAAATCATCTGTAATAAAATTAACAGTCTAATATCACGGTTCGTGAGATGCAGCCTGACCTGAGAGACAAACAGACCTATAGTAATAGATTCCCGTTTTATCCTTTGGGTACGGAACCATGATAAAAATAATGAAATGTTGCTTCAATGAACACAGAGCTTAGTATAAGTGTATAGATAAGTAATCTATTGGACCATATATTATTATCTAAATACAATTATCAAATTCATCGAGTGTAAAATGTTACTGTAAACACGTTCAAAGTGCATAATGATTTGTAAACGTAACAATCGTATATGAATCTCGTGTACAACAACAAAACTTGATAACAAAATAAATGTTTATGTTAGGAAAGGGCGCAATTACTTGGTGCGGCGGCAGGAACTAAGGTCTGGATGGACGCGGGCCGGTACGATTTTTATCTCAAACGGTGAGCCGACGTTTCCAGCCGCGTAATTATATAGTTTAGGGCATAGAGTGAATTATTAGACGCGCCGCGGTGCGGTAATCAACACAATAATTGTTATTCACGGCGCTAGCGTTGGTGTTGAGCCTAACCTCCTCTCACCTGACCCCTCTTCCCCCCTACCTACACTACAAATTGAATTTCATACAATTGCCGTATAGCGGTTGCCGGTTTGTTATCTCATTATGCGTACATCACTAGAACACTTTTTGTTTAGCTTTGTAAACGGCGATTTAATACTTTTTTTATCTACAAATTCAATTTATAACATTTAAAATGAGTGTTAATACCCATAATATGTTATAATATATGTAATACATTGTCATACATACATACATTGTCACGCTTTTATCCCCGAAGGGGTAGGCAGAGGCATACTATACGCCCACAGTGAACTGTGGGCGTATAGTATGCCTGTGTATGCATTTTTGTCCCACGTAACAGGTAGTGAGCCCATTGCCGTGTTGAAATGGATAAACGCAACGCAGGCTGTGGCGACCTGCTGTTGAATTTTTTCAAGCCACCCATAAGGCCTTCAACCAGGCTTAACGACTTAAAATATGTAATATCGGTATAGTAATGAAAATGGGGGAAATCTTTACCGGCGCACGTGTTTCATTTTTCTTTAACCCGAAGTTCTTCAAACGAAACGTGAAATACAATAAGGCGATGGCTGATATATGCGTCATACCCGTGAACGAGTGCCGTCTGTTGGGACTGGTCAGCTCATAGCTGTTATAGCAATTGTTACAAATAATATTATTTAAATTTAAGGCAAACTAAGTTTAGTCGACTGTTCTCACATAAATTCAAAGGAAATAAGTAAGTGTAATTTTAATGAACACAACTAAATAAATAAATAAATATCCATCACGCCTTATCCCCGAATGGGTGGTAGAGGCATATTATATGCCCACTTTTCACCGTGTGGATTCCTGTCCCACGTAATAGGTGGTGAGCCCATTGCCGTGTTGAAATAGACAGACGCAGGTAGTGACTACCTGCTGTTGAAAATTTTCAAGCCGCCCATAAGGCCTTCAACCAGGCTTAACGACTGCCATTTTACTGGCAACCGGGACCAACGGCTTAACGTGCCTTCCGAAGCACGGAAACGCTCGCAAATGTAAATGCCACAAAGTGGTCACCCATCCGAGGACCAGTCATAGTGAAAATTGCGTAACTCAGTGATCGTTTACAGAACACTGAGACCGCGGGGCCACGTGCGCTTCCTTTGCATAAATTCATTACTGCATAATTGGTCAAATATCATGTAAATCAAACTAATGTAATGGCGGTTAGAAAAGAGTGGCCATGAGTTTTATTGCCAGGTTCTTCCTCAGGCTCTACCTATTGCTTTGCGAATCTGGCAGTAAATGTAAATGTAGAAGCAGTAATCTTGACGTTCATAAGTGTCACTTTGTGACCTAAGTACTAACATGAATAAAAATTTTTCATTTCATTTCATTTCACTAACATACGGTCACGCTTTAGCCCTAAAGAAGTAGGCAGAGATATACTATACACCCACATCACAGCATGTGTTTGAAGTGTGGTGGCCGCTTTTTAATATAGGGACACTAGTGTTTGAAGTAATTAAGTAGTTGAAGCGCTCGTGGCCCCGCGGTCTCAGTGTTCTGTAAACGATCACTGAGTTACGCAACTTTGACTATGGCTGGTCCTCGGAATGGTGACCACATTGTGGCATTTACATTTGCGAGCGTTTCCGTGCTTCGGAAGGCACGTTAAGCCGTTGGTCCCGGTTGCCAGTAAAATGGCAGTCGTTAAGCCTGGTTAAAGGCCTTATGGGCGGCTTGACAAATTTCAACAGCAGGTAGCTAGCCACAACCTGCGTCTGTCCATTTTCAACACGGCAATGGGCTCACCACCTATTACGTGGGACAGGTATCCACACGGTGAGAAGTGGGCATATAATATGCCTCTGCCACCCCTTCGGGGATAAGTCGTGATGGATATTTATATTTAAGAATATGTGGTACATGAAAGTAAGGTAAACTCCTGGTCCCGCGGACCGCGGATCATGAAAACTTCTTTCTTCCTTAAAACAACGGTAACTGGGGTGAAATTTTAACAGTTTAGTATATGATAGAGCCTTTTCGGAAATGACCTAAAACCGCCTGCTGAAAACACTTTCACGGCACAGAAAATGACGTTTGAATTTGTGCACTAGTTACCAGCGTAACACTATCAATAACAATGACGACACAAATTATGAGTAATAGTCAATCGACTAAAAAAAATACTTTTATTATTGATTTTAGTCTCCGTTCAGAATAAACCAAAAAAATATTATATGATACGATACACGTTGCAACATTTAAGCTAAACCGAATTTTATGATCTATGTTTTGTTAATTGCTGTGTACTCATTGCAAATAGTAACAAAAAAAGTAAATGAATAAATTGAGATAGTACATTTTTACGATTTCAAAACTACTAGTAATACGTAAATTCTTTTTTTTTAATTGTTAGAAGAGCAAGCTATAAAAACACACACATACATCTTTGTTATTCATTTAAGGTAAACCGAAGCTTTTCAAAACAAAACATGGAAACTACAAGCGGTAATTTATTTTCCTAGGGGTGGCGCTCGCCGTGCAAATTCATTACAAGCACAAGCTGGCGCTTCCGTTTCCGTTGCATTTACACACACACTCTAAACTATTCACTACACATAATTCGGTTGTTTATTCATTGCCGGTTGTTTTGAAGTAGTTCGGTTAATTCTGTGAGGAAACTGCGCAATGTAAAGGAGTTATATGAACGTTGTTTGTGGGTGCTATTGTCAGAGAGTGCATGGTGAGGCAGTATGATCGTGATTACGTCGACTTGACGTGACTTCGTTTGCACAGGCGTTGCTTTGAGGAAAAGCAACTAAACTTCTACTGTTTTGCTTTAATGTGCCTTTGTTTGTAATAGGCACTTTCATTTATTAGTGTATTTGAAAAATTGAAATGGTTTTGTGCAACGTTTGTATAGGGAAGTTACTTTCAAATTAATTCTTACTGCATTTAGGAATATCTTACGGAAGGTGTAAGCGACCCTACCAAAATCTTCGAGGTCTAAGTGACCTTATCTGACACCAGTGTACCTAATGACTAAGAGTGCAGTAAGACTGTTGGGTGGGAGTTCAGATGGCTGTCGCTCATAACAATGCCGGAAAACAAAAGCCAAATGATAGCCCTTAGCAGCTAAATAAAATTGAAACCCAGTCTCCAAATCCAAGTAGAGTTTGAAAGCACAGGGAATACATAAGGATGAAGAGAATAGGAATATCGGAGAGAGTACAGCTTCAAAGAGCATTATCGTTAACTAGTCCATCAGGTCTGAGGGCATTACAATACCTGCTTTCTAGTCTTAGAGATCATGGGAAGAAATTTACTACCTCCACTCGGATGTCAGGCGTTCCATGACCGTTCATGAAGTACCTGTCTGGTAATAAAGGTGTGTTCAGCAAGTGATGGCCATAGGGTTCGCTTGGGGCTATCGTACGATGTTGAACAAGGCTGTAGAATATAGTAGCTCATTACTATATGACTGTAATATATTAATTTTAAATCCGTGTTCGGAAATAAATGGAATTAAATTAAAAAGGTACTCATATTTTATACAAGTATCTACTACTCGGGACTTCAAGCAAAATAATATTTACTTACCACCGACGCGACGTTTCGATAGCGTTGCAGTGCTCGTGGTCCGGACCTGGACTTGTATTATTTCGCGTGATTATATGGACACCTATACACCACGATAGTTAAAAAGTAACATGAAATACATAGATAGGTACCGGTCAAAATTTACATTAAGAAACAAATGCTTTTGAAATCCGTATAGTATTCGTAACGTTCTTCAAACATTTTTTTTTTAATAAATAAATATTGTAACACATTTTTTTATCTTATTGACACAGCACCGTCTAGCCCAAAGTAGGCTAATATGAGCTTGTGTTATGGGACCTAGACGACTGATAAACACACTTATATATTTCTAAATACATAAATATTATACATAAGAAACACCCAAACTTTGAAACAAAACATTTGTAGATCACACAAATATTTTTTCAGACCCGGGAATCGAACCCTGGACCTCAGTCGCGGCCGTCGCATACACTACCACTGCGCCACCGAGGCAGTCATAATTGTTTAGTAACATTTTGTAATACGAACCTGAAATGGATAAGTAATATGACAAACATACATACATATTGTCAAGCCTTTATCCCCGAAGGGGTAGGCAGAGGCATATTAAACGACAACGTTTCACCGTATGCTTTTTGTCCCACGTAAAAGGTGCAGGCTGCGGCGACCTGCTGTTGAAATTTTTTAAGCCGCTCATAATGCCTTCAACTTGGCTTAACAATTGCCATTTTATTGGCAACCGGGACCAACGGCTTAACGTGCCTTCCGAAGCACGGAACTGGGGTGGGTCAGGGCCGAATAAATTTAATAAAATGTGTCTAATTTAGATGTTAAATTTGGAAGAAATTTTGAACCTGTTGCCTTTTTAGTGAGGTGGTAACAAAAAAGCTAAAAGGTCTTATGTGCTAGACACTAATTAGCACGACCAATTATAAACTCCTGGTAGTCTCGGACTGTAGTCCTGATAGTCTCGGACTGAAGTAATACGAACTGATATTATTATAATTATAAATAAAAGAATACACTTGAAATATCGGGTAAAGTAGCTTAAAATAAAAATTACCAAAATTTTAAACCAAAATGACAGTATTGTAAATTATATCTTGTCGTATATATTATATAAATGGAAGTGTAAAGTAAGTAATATTTATAACATGTTTATGTGGGTATACTTTCGCTGAGTATCGTAGGTTTGAGAGGTGCGAATTCGTTCCGGATGGTTATCGAGAGAGAAGGCGATAAAGTCGGCTTGTCGATGTTTTTTTTTGGTAATCATCGATATGAAGTCCCGCTCTGCTTTCCATGAAGCCTCTTAGCTCATTAAAGTGATCGCCGCCATATTAACAACAATTTTATTACTGATTTAAATCTTTTTATGCAGTACCTTATTGATCTTTTTCGAGATGTAAGTACTAAGAGTGTGTGATGACTAGCGCTTCATACCGGCGAGGAGCTATCTGATTACATTGATGCAATAAGAATCCTACTGTAATAGTGTAATAGTACAAAAAAATAATATTCACCTACTTACCTTCGAAAGAAAAAAAAAACGGTTTTAGATGGTTTTTAAAGGGTCGCCAGCGCGAGTGCCGCACCTCTGGTGTTGCAAACGTCCACAGGCTAGGGTGACCACTTTCCATCAGGTGGGCCGTATGATTATCTGCCACCTCAGTGGTATAAGAAGCGCTCGTGGCCCCGCGGTCTCAGTGTTCTATAAACGATCACTGAGTTACGCAACTTTCACTAGGGCTGGTCCTCGGATGGGTGACCACTTTGTGGCATTTACATTTGCTAGCGTTTCCGTGCTTCGGAAGGCACGATAAGCCGTTGGTCCCGGTTGCCAGTAAAATGGCAGTCGTTAAGCCTCGTTAAAGGTCTAATGGGCGGCTTGAAAAATTTTAAAAGCAGGTAGCCACAACCTGCGTCTGTCTATTTCAACACGGCAATGGGCTCACCACCTATTACGTGGGACAGGAAATCCACACGGTGAAAAGTGGGTATATAATATGCCTCTGCCACCCCTTCGGGGATAAGGCGTGATGGATATTATTACTATTTTTATTTATCAGTGGTATAAAAAAAACTGCATCGCGCTGTAAGACTTCTCGATCTAAAGATTGATAAATAAAACCTTCCTTGGTCGGAGAAACATCTCTCCCTGTTCCTCCAGAAATGACTGCGTGAAGTGTAGTCAGTGAATTTTGAATTAGGTACGGTATACCATTGCGTAGTTAGGTGTGTACACCCGAGGCTTTGCTTGTTGTTGCGTCTCACAGCGCTTGGAGTCCGCTTTCCTATTCCTTTTTGTCTACTTCCTTACGGTCATCGACGTCCGAAGTGTACGTATGTAGACATAGTGAGACGAATTAGCACACATGACAAGCCAAAACTTTAAGGGTCTTCCGTAACATTAGGTTATTACGAGTATATATACGCGACATATTCCGCGTATATATAATAACCTAACCTATGTGTTATTCTGATGTGAAAGCTATATTATTGTAAAGTTTCATCAAAATCTATTCAGTAGATTTTGCGTGAAAGTGTAGCAAACATCCATACTTACAAACTTTTGCATTTATAATATTAGTAGGACTAGCGACCCAGCCCGATTTCGTACGGATGCAATGAAAATACTTCATACTACATATAAGCTGCTGGGAGCCCTGGGGCTATCCTCCCGAAGGACTTACCCGGGACTCCAGGCCATAGACAAATGGAAGGGCACCGTGTGGTTTTAGTCGGTAAGAGTCCGGCATAGCATCCATTTCCATCCGGATTTCCACACGTTAAAAAAAAATCAAAAAAAATACTATAAATAAATATCCATCACGCCTTATCCCCGAAGGGGTGGCAGAGGCATATTATATGCCCACTTTTCACCGTGTGGATTTACCTGTCCCACGTAATAGGTGGTGAGCCCATTGCCGTGTTGAAATAGACAGACGCAGGTTGTGGCTACCTGCTGTTGAAATTTTGCCGCCCATTAGGCATTCAACCAGGCTTAACGACTGCCATTTTACTGGCAACCGGGACCAACGGCTTAACGTGCCTTCCGAAGCACGGAAACGCTCGCAAATGTAAATGCCACAAAGTGGTCACCCATCCGAGGAGCAGCCATAGTGAAAGTTGCGTAACTCAGTGATCGTTTACAGAACACTGAGACCGCGGGGCCACGAGCGCTTCTACACATTAATATTTACATATTAATATTTTTTCAATCACACTATCTTTTCTATCTTTTACGGAAAATTACAATCAAATCCGTAGATTTCAATGCTCAAATAGCGGCAGCGACTTATGGCACAAGCGAACCCGCGCCGCTGTTAACTAATTAGAAAATAATTGAATTGCAGCGCAATACAATATCCTTCCGTTCATATCTCCGCCTTTGTTTTACTACCGTCACAAATATTTATAATGGTCACCCAACGTCACGAGTTAGACATCAACGGACAACTAATTTTCTCCTTCACAGGCCAAGCGTAATAAAGAAAATCAATGAAGGGAGAAGTTCCGAAAGTGTTTACATCATTTATATAAGTAACTATTATTTTTTACACGAATGCGCTGGCTAGAGTTTTATTTTCTATAGGCTTTATGGCTATAAAGATTTGATCAATGAATGAGGTCTCAAAGTTCAAATATTAGGTACCTGGAACTTGCGCAAACGATATTATTTACCTTGAAACTCCATCACGGACACACTGACGGACTTTCAAGACTTCCAACCTTCTACCCTAGTTAATATAGATACTTTTCTGGAACCATTTTCTTGAACCCTGCCTTGGACTGTTACTATTCCAAATTTCAATATATTGTTGTATCAAAATTGTGTCATAGCCTAATTTTTTTCTCAAGCTCTCACTTTTTTAATTTCCTTTCATTTTTCCTAACTGGTGGTTTAGGGTGGTTGATCTTTCACCAACCAACCCTAACGTTACAACAGGGTTGAATGTAAAGGTCAGTGTAAAGCTGTAAAACGGCGTGCTCCGTTGGTTTGGACATGCCCAACAAATAAGTGAGGAACGATTAAAGAAGAATATACCTATATTGTGCGACAGTCCAGATAGGCCGAGCCTCACATTGATACTAAGTACATAAAAAAGTGTGTGTGTAATTAAGAACACGCATTAGAAGTTATACTGCTTTAGTCTAATAAGATTTCATCACATATACCACAACTCTTTGTTTGTAACAGGAATGATAAATTAGTAAGAAAAAAAACATTATAAGAATGAAAACTACTTTAAATGTAGCTATAAGTTCTCATGGAAACACTTATCAGCTAACTTAATGGTGTCGGTTTTTCGTGGCGGTCTGCGCGCGCATCGTAAAAGTAAAGAAATATACATGGATCGCGAAGCCTGGTGATCTGTTTACCATACAGTTACAGAAGAAGAAGATACAGCGTGAAGATACAGCGTGAAGATACAGCGTTAAGATACAGCGTGAAGATACAGCGTGAAGATACAGCGTGAAAACGCAGCGTGAAGATACCGCGTGAAGATACAGCGTGAAGATACTGCGTGAAGATACAGCGTGAAGATACTGCGTGAAGATACAGCGTGAAGATACTGCGTGAAGAAACAGTGTGAAGATACAGCGTGAAGATACAGCGTGGAGATACAGCGTGAAGATACTGCGTGAAGATACAGCGTGAAGATACAGCGTGAAGATACAGGGTGAAAATACAGCTTGAAGATACAGCGTGAAGATACAGCGTGAAGATAGAGGGTGAAAATACAGCGTGAAGATACTGCGTGAAGATACCGCGTGAAGATACAGCGTGAAGATACAGCGTGAAGATACAGCGTGAAGATAGTGTTATACTATAATGAACATCAACATTAAAAGAATGCCGAATATTTAAAGTCAAAGACTTTGCTGATAGCAGTCAAAGAAACGTGGGCCCCGGCTCTAAATTCTGGTAGGTTTTAGAACTCGATGAAGAGAATAAGATTCGTAAATGCACATACACTCGGCGGGTAAGGGATCAATGAGCAATACAATCAGAAGACAATAAAGTCCCTAGATAATGTAGAGCTAACTATTTAGTTTGAGCATTGCTTACCTATGGTTACCTATGGTTTTTGTAAGGTCTAACCTACACGGGAGCACTGTAAAGTTAACTTGTTATTTAAAAAAAAAAATTCTTGTAGTTCGCAATGATTTTTATTGTACGGATATTTATGGATAAACTGAGAGGCTGAAAAATTATGAATATGTTTTATTTCTGTGTAAGCGAAACAAAGCATAATATTACAAATAAAAAAAAAGTTCTACGATGGATTACCAACCTCGATACTGTTTATATTTATCGATATTTTAAATTGTTCCTTTTAGGAAGTCAAATCCGGTTAGGAAGTCAAATGAGTCCTATAATGAATGTAAGTACTGTCACAAGCACACTTTCTGATCCAAACATACCTACCTAAGTTTCAAATGTAGAACTAAGCTTATACATATAACATGTATAAGGAAAATATAATAAATATATATAAGGAACCGTCATTTTCTACTAATGGTTCTAGAAAAATTGAGATACATTTTGTTCCTTTTAATACAGAAAAATAATAAAGTCAAGTTAATAACATCCCCTTCAAACTTCAGTGACAGGTCCACCATAGCGCCAGTCAACATCTCCGAGACAATTAATTCTAAGCACAGGCCACAACTCAAAAAAGCTCTCAGGGTGCGTTCGTCATTACTTGCATATTTTTTTATTCCAAGATAGATCTAAATTTGCGCGCCCTCGCGATTTAGCCACGGGGTGATTTATGATAAATATTATAAGCGGCATTTTTAATATCAACGAGCCTTTTAAGCATCGGTTCTTTGTAGATGCCGCTTGGAAGATAACCTAATTAACAAACGTTATATATCATTGGGTGTGCGAGGGCAAATATGAGGTTTTTATTAACAGGATTCGGGATAGTGGTAACGTGTGGGGGACTCGTAAAATCATTTAAGCTTAATTGCATCTTATCGCCGATTCGCAAATCGGTGAGACCACAATTTGTACTTGTAAGAGCTTTAGCACTCCGTAGCCGCCCACTTAATTCGGAAAGCGGCGCGGCTTTGTAAAGTAAAGCTACGTTATCTACCACATGTTCTTTATAATATATGTTTTAGCTTCATAAAAAAAGTACTTCTTCTTGTATTGACTAGTCAGCAATATTTTTTTAATACTCCTTTGACATTTGGCGGCTCTCACACGCGTTTTATCAGGGGTTGTATACCTGGCATTGGTACAGTACTTCTTCATAATTTAATTTTGAACATTCGCCTGTTATAATATCGAAATTGAATATTATATTACCTACCATTTTTTGCTTTTTCTTATTTCATATATAAATCACATAAAGCATAAACAGATCGAATAGACAATGAGTCAAGTCGGTTCGTACTCCGAGAGTAGAGCAACAAAAGAATTATTATTCGTAAGCTTAACCAAGCCATCCTATTACCGAATAGACTTCTCGCCGATATTATATAAACGTCTTTAATTCGAGAATCAAAAGTAAACCTTATTGTTTTATTATTAAAGATTAATATCAGAGAGCAAAAATGTCTCTTATTTAGTATTTGCTCTTAGGCATATACAGAGCCTCTCGGTGTTAAAGAGAATCCGATTATTGTTATTGAATTACATATCAAGAGATTGCGTGTACCGGTGCACGGTATAAAAAGTTCAATTACTCAACTCTCTAAGTAATTAATGGGTTATCAAATTAGTTTGTGATTTATTGTTTTGTGGATCGGGTTTGTTTCTTTCTATGCTCGCCAGTTCCTATAGCATGGTGTTGTAAGTCTGTTTCGACCAATAAAAATGCGTAATTTTGGTCATGTTGCAATTGGAGACTGAGGCTACAGACCCGTGCTAGAGTGCAGCATTGCTATATTTGTCGAAGGTTAAACGCTTAGTAATTATTATTGGCTCTTAATTACCGATATTATACATGATTAATGTCGGTTATAGTTGCCATATTGCGTAACCATACCTAGTTTTTGTAATGTTGGTTGGCTATTTCAACTTGTCAGATGCTTATTAGGTGAAGTACCTACCTGTGGATGCGTTCGAACTGAGGAATAGTACTTCATTTTAGACCAGAGCCATTTAGGAGAAGCACGCCGAGAACTTTTAATACAATGAAATTTCATAGCATTTTTCACGGATTTGAAACTGTTAAGTCCAAGCAAGCGTGAATCAATCGTGTCTCGAAGAAAGCCGCCTATAGGAATTATCAAAACACCTGTATGTAACATACATCTCCAAGTCCAAATATTTTTTATTTTATTTACCCAGTTCGTTTAAATGTATATTTAAACTGAAATATGTAACCTAAAGATTAAATTCTTCTCTATGAAACTATTCTCCTGTGGTCAGGGTTCGTAGCAATTATTATTTCTTTAATTCTCTATTCCAAAAAATAGAACAACACGGCGACAAACACAGGTAGTTTTAGTGTTACTGTTCAGTATTATAATTTTCCCGTAACCAAACTTGAGTTAGGGGAAAATTTAAAAAATATGTGTGACTGATTTCAATGGGTACAAAACATCGGTAAGCTTTTGTGAAGTCAAATTAAAGATTCACACGTACAAAACACTCGGCAATGTAGATCATTAAGAATTACCACCAAAGATACTCAGTTCTTAGTGGGCTCATGCGTACCTACCTATTAGTGTAATATGTCAATATGAGGTTATCCAATAATAAATACCGTAATTTAAAAAAAAAAACTACTTTAAACTCTCGAATACTAAGTGATATGAAGGCTTAGTTCGAGTGAATTCGATAAAGCAATGTACATAATAATAAGATTCCATCGAAAATATTCAAGTGAAGGCTGAAAGTTAATGAATCCCTTTCCATATTTCTTTTTATTAATTTCTATTACTGTATTGTGTACCTACTAATTTTTAGTGATCATTTCAGACGACAAGCCTTGTTATATATTTTCTAATAAAAAAACAACCAACAAAAAGAAATAACTTTGCGAACGAATCTAATCTATATTTAGATGTTCTTTCTGTAAACGGATAAATACGTAGCTATAAAAAATATTGAATGTCAGCAGTCATCTTTTTGTAACCGATCATTCAACTTCGAGACATTCACGAATTTGAGAATCGATATCAAAATAAGAAGATAGTTCGTGATCGACATTCCTATCAAAGTTTTTGCTTTCTAAAAGTCAATATTAAACTGTGAAACGTGGGATTAAGATCGGAATCAAATTCCGCGACGAATTATAATAGAATGCACCCAATTCACAGCTTATAAAAGAAAATCGTCTTAACTTTTTACTATCCCTGATATTTTTTTATAAGCCATGATAGTGGAAGCTGAATCTGTAGGTATTGACTACAGTATCATCTTATTATGTCCATATAGTGTATGATTAAATTATTAAAAGACCACGTCAGCAGATTGCTCAAAAACGAAAAGGCACTCGGATACCCAGACGTGCATGTATCATGCGATTAATGAATCTGCAGGAAGCGAGAGAATTATCTATGGATGGATAGAAGATAGTAAGTTTTTTTTAGTTTATTATAATTATTAGGATAAGGTAGGTAAACACTTTCTATCAAATATATGCAGTCATAAATGCAGTCCACCTTAGCCAGTATTAAAAATAATCTACCTCAAGTCGTATATTTAGATACCTATATCTATTGGAAGCGCTCGTGGCCTTGCGGTCTCAGTGTTCTGTAAACGATCACTGAGTTACGCAACTTTCACTATGGCTGGTCCTCGGATGGGTGACCACTTTGTGGCATTTACATTTGCGAGCGTTTCCGTGCTTCGGAAGGCACGTTAAGCCGTTGGTCCCGGTTGCCAGTAAAATGGCAGTCGTTAAGCCTGGTTGAAGGCCTTATGGGCGGCTTGAAAATTTCAGCAGCAGGTAGCCACAACCTGCGTCTGTCTATTTCAACACGGCAATGGGCTCACCACCTATTACGTGGGACAGGAATCCATACGGTGAAAAGTGGGCATATAATATGCCTCTGCCACCCCTTCGGGGATAAGGCGTGATGGATATTTATTTATTTTTTTATATCTAAAAAGGTATTTAAATTTTTCGAATAGTCGGTAACGAATTCGGTGGTCTTACTGGACCACCAAGTGACACAGTAAGATTTTTACTTTACCATTTATTTATTCGGATACCCAGACGTGCATGTAGGCCTGAAACGATAGATGAATCTCATCATCATCATCCGAGCATCTGTCACAGTTTTTCTCCTCCACTTCGTGCGAAGTTGTCGGCATCCCCTGTAGTGAGACCATCAAAGGGAAACAATTAACGAATCTATTGGAGTGAAAAAAGTAGGTATTCAAGTAGGAAGCTTGAGGACCTGTCCACTCTGACTATCCTGTCGGGATACAGCCGTAAGATAGTCGGTTTAGTTCGTATGCTAGTTATTTAGTTTTAAATACATATTAAGTAAGTAGGTTTATATATTTTCAAAACTGTATATGTTCTATATAACCATACCTACTAATAAATACTCAATAATCATTCTTCATGATTAAGATAGTTTGTAATAGAAGGAGAATATTAGAAAGCTAGACTTAAATTAGGGTTTCGGATGTAACCGGGATTAATGGTCCAATAGTGATAATGATTCAGTTCATTATTAAAATTACTAGTATGAGTAGATATTAATAGCACCTACCTACTTAATTGCACCTAAATAGGTAATTTGGTATGCTTATTCATAGATTTAAGTAACTAATATTAATTATGGTAGTTCTGTAGTACCATTAAATAATCAATTACAACCTATTTACAAAATTTAAATAGGCATAGGTCCATAGGTCCCCAAAATCAACGATAAACCGGCACCAGTAAGTATGGCTAGAGTATACTATCATACCTTATTTTAGTATTGACTATCCATGCATGAATAGGTACTTAATAGGTATAAAATAGTATTTTTTAAAGTTACGCTCCCATACATATAGGTAATTTAAAATGTTTAAATAAAAATAAGATATCTATCTGAGGGCTCAGGTTCGATTCTCGGGTCGGAACAAATATTTGTGTAATCCACAAATTTTTGTTTAATATTTTGGGTGTTTCCTATCCTACTAATATTATAAACGCGAAACTTTGTAAGTATGGATGGATGTTTGTTAGTCTTTCTCGCAAAATCTACCGAATGGATTTTGATGAAACTTAGGCACAGATCAGAATAACATATAGGCTACTATTTATCCCGTGAACAAGTTCCTGAGGGAAATGGGAACGGAAAACTTCACAACGTGTGCGGAGCCGCGGTCGTCAACTAGTGTATAATATGTACGTATTTAGAGTTAATATATTAATACAGAGTAATTTGTAAAACACCAGCAACCTGCTGAACTGAATTACAAAGGTGAATAACCAACAATGTTTGCTTTAAAAAAAAAAACAAATACCTATAAAAAAATAGAACGTTTTTATATTTTCTCATAAATTTTTAATAAAGTGGAAAAAGACAATTTGATTCGAGACAGGGATTGAACCTGTGACCTTTGCCTAACCAGTAAAAAACGACGATTAAAATATGGAGGAGAATTTCAACTTGGTTCGATACGGTGCGGGTAGTTCAGGTGGTTAGAACATTGCCCTGGTTAGGCAAAGGTCACAGGTTCAATCCCTGTCTCGAATCAAATTGTCTTTTTCCAATTTATTAATTTTTTTTGAGAAATTTAGAAAAATAATTGCTTAAAAAAAAAGAAAAAGAAATTATCAAAAATTTTTTTATTATATTAGCTATCTATTCCTAGCTGGTTGCTGTTTGAAAAATGACGTTGTATATATTTATATCGGGTTTGTTCAAAAAATAATTTATTGTATTCAAAAAGTACCTAATTTCTTTTCTTTTAGATTTTCATGATTCCAGATTATATATACATATAACTGATATATAAAACTGTAAATCTATTAATATATATACAATACACATAAATAGATGTACAGTTTTCTTACCTACGCAACTATTATACCTACGTTCAGTTAGTGTATTGCAATGCTGCGGCTTAATAACACTCATTCATCGTTAAATCGCTGTATAATTCAAATCTCCTTTTCTGTATCACCTTAATTTTCATATGTTAAATAAAAAGCGGTGTCATCACAAAAGATATTTGGATGCAATATAAACATAATATCAATTTAAATTCCTTGTTAGTGGGGCGAAAGCCGACATCATACCTGAAAGTGCCCAGCGCCGATTGGTCGAGCCCTAAGCCAATCACGTGATCGAGGCACCTACAATGTGTTCGTGCCGCTATATTCGAACGGAGCAGGCGGGCGGGCCGAGCCGTCGAATACCTCACTCGTCGCGCCTCAGTTCCGCTCTACACCTCGCGTCGGATTGTCGTGTGCGTGCAACCGTGTTCTAAAAACTATTACTGTCTTGAGTACATTGTACTCCTGTCGGGGTGACAATGCCGCGACCATCGCGTGAGTCTTATGGAGACCAGAAACCACCGTATTCGTACATTTCTTTGACGGCCATGGCGATTTGGAGTTCACCAGAGCGAATGTTACCCTTGTCGGAAATCTACCGATTCATCACAGACCGCTTTCCATATTACCGGCGTAACACCCAGCGGTGGCAGAACTCACTGAGGCACAACCTCTCGTTCAACGACTGTTTCGTGAAAGTACCACGCCGACCAGACCGACCCGGTAAGGGGGCTTATTGGACACTTCACCCTCAGGCGTTTGATATGTTCGAGAATGGATCCCTACTGCGAAGGCGCAAGAGATTCAAGCTTCAGAAGGGAGAAAAGGACAACTTAAATGCCGAACTAGCCGCTCTGGCAAGTTTCAACCGCGCCTTCTTGGCACGTCAAGCCGGTGCACCACCGCCACCGCCAGCGATGCCCTCTGCTACTTTATATACTCCAGCAATGTGCCCTCAGCTGAGTCCTGAACCAGCGGAGATTCCAGAAGCAGCAGCAATGACTATGTTGCCACAGAGGCCTAGAAGAGCCTTTACAATTGAAGCTTTACTGGAACCGGATTCGCCTCGGTGGTCCCCATCGCCGCCTCAACAGCCAATGGTGTCGATGGCCACTATGCCACGATTGGAACTGTCTATGCCGTCTCCGTACGTGTTGGCTGCGCAGCGTTATCACGTTGAGTTACTGCAAGCGGCGGCACACGCCTTACGTCCCTGTTATTTGCCGCCGCCGCCGTTGCCGGTAGCGTGACATCAGCGCTTACGCTCCAATATTTCGTGCAATGCTAGATTGTAAGTACGAAAATTCCTCAATAGAACTACTAAAAAAATTGTTCCTCATATAAACCATAATATACTATGTTTAGTGCCTAGAATGTTCGATATATTTATCAGAAAGTGATCTTTGAAATTATCATCTTCAGCTAATGGTCTTTAGGATTATGGATAGGCAAATAATTTTTGGTAAACGTACAATGCATTTAATATTTTAATTAGTTATTCTTGTAGCTCGATGAATAATTAGGCTAGTCAAATGCCTATCAATTTAGTAGATGTTTAATCTATTCTACATACTAAATTCCGTTTGAAGTGATCTCACTTGTAAGATTTATATATAGATATTATTGATTAGATATTAATATATTAGACGCAATATAATATAAACCTCAATCGTAGGATAACTTATAAATATTGTACCATAAACTTCACGCATTTTTTAAATCTGTGTTAAAATAGTAGTTTATGATACTGTTGCATAATAAGGGTTCTTATAACATGAGTGTGTTTTATAAAAACGAGCCGTAGGCGAGTTTTTTTTATAGTATCACACGAGTGTTTTAAGACCAAGTTATGTACAGTGGCATACACTACTTTATCTACTCTCATACTATAATACGTAAAACAATATTGCAAATAATACATAAAACAATATTGCAAATAAAATGATGAATATAACAACAAATTTATTTTTTAAATGTCAAATGTTGGCGCCAAGGCGCAAACATTGATTGCGCATGCGCGCTTGCGTCGCGGACTCGTTCATTGAAACCAATGATTGAAAGCTTTTTTTTTATGTAGAGGTTCTACCTCCTTGGTCCAGCTGGAGGTTGTATAGGTGTATCGTTATAATTAAAAAGTTATATTATGATACAGGTGTCCATACAAAACCTGTATCGTAATTAAACTTTTTTTTTTATTATTTTTGGCCTGTACGTAATGTTTGTCATAAGAATTTTGTTATCAGTTTTATAATATTTGTATTATAGTATCAGAGTAGATAAAGAAAATTAGAAGTCAAAATTGAGCTATAAATAAAAACGCATTTTTCAAATCAATTAATGTGTTAGGTAAATAAAAAATGTTTTTAAGTTAGGTAGACAGGCATTGTCGATAAAATAATGCCGAAAAAACTAGAATACGTAAATAGAACTCAAGCAAGTTAGTTAATGTACCTATGTAATGTAAAATATGTTGTTGTATAGTTACTTAAATTGTAAATTAGAAGATTGTTATTCAATGTAGTGATACGAACTGAGAATTTTGTTTCATGTTTATAATTTATCTAGGAGTAATTTGTGTAAATAATGTTTAGATTGTTGCTTAAGTTTTTATACTGACCCGAGTATTCCCACATCGATCTAGAAGTTGTCCTTCCTTAGTGTAGCGTAATACCTACCTTAGGTACTTACTATTATGCTACTAACAATACAGCTACAGTAAAATGTGGACAAGTAACTTAACTTACTTTTACAAGTTAATCTACTGTGATACAGGTTACTATATCTGAACCTACATGAGGCATAAACGTTCGATAATATTAAAAGTCGTCAACTATTTACTGGGCATGGCACAAAACCTTGTTTATGTATACGAATAGAATGACACAGTAAGATTCTTACTTACTATGCTACTAACAACACAGCTACACTAAAACGTGAACTTGATTTACTATTGAGAGCAAGTCACTGTGATACTGTACTACTGGTCACTCTGTCTGTACCTACACAAGGCATAAAGGACAACTACTTTTATGGTTATATTCAAAATAGAAATCATCAGCTATTTTCCTGGGTATGGCGTGAAATTTTGTTTATGTACCTAAATAGGTTTATAAATAAAATTTCACGCCAAACCATAGGTAGAGTGACTAAGTAAGATGTTACTAACTATCCTACTAGCTTAATCAAGCGTAGCGTGGCTTACTGAGTACTTAGTACTGCAAGTACTCAGTAAGTACTTAGGTAAGGTCTCTATTGTGAAATTGTACTACTGGTCGCTAAGTCTATATCTACATGAGGCATAAAAGTCGAATGAAACGTTTTTTGGAAACTGTCGTGAATGTATAAATTTCTATATAAAAACGTTAATTTACCTCGTCGAACGATGAAATAGAAGTCGTTGGTTAATTTCTTTGGACATGGCGTAATCCCTTGTAAATACGGATAGAGTGGCACAGTAAGATACTTATTTACTTTGCTAGTAACAACATAGCTACAGTAAACCGTGGAGTAGTTATTTGACTTACTATTGCGAGTAAGTTAATCCACTATGATACAGTATTACTGGCCAATCTGTCTTGACTTATACAAGCATAAAAGTCGACTTATGAAAAATTACCTGGTTGTACTTATGCATAATAATTTAAAAAAATGTCTACTTATTGGATAGAACAATGAAATTGAAGCTGTTGCTTATTATCCTGGGAATGGCGTAATACCTTATGTACACGGGCAGAGTGATAAAGTAACATTATCACTTACTAATAAGCTACTAACAACACAGCTACACTAAAACTTGACTGATTAGTACGAGCAAGTTACTCTACTGACATACTGCACTACTGGTCACCCTGTCTGTACCTACACAAGGTGTAAAGGTCAGCTACTGCTTTATTTATGTTAAAAATATAAGTCAACAGCTTTTACTGGGCATGGCATAAAACCCTTGTGTAGGTATACGGGTAAAGTGACACAGCAAGATTCTTACTTACTATGCTAATAATAACACAGCTACAATAATATGTGGAAGAGTAACTTGACTTACTACTACGAGTAAGTTAATTCATTGTTATACTGTACTACTGGTCACTTTGTCTGTACCTACATGAGGCATAAACGTTCACAACTAGTATGTTTATGACTTAATAATAATAGACATAGTGGGCAATAAATCTTGTATACCTATACGGGCAAAGTGACACAGTAAGATATTTACTTACTATGCTACTAACATCATAGCTACACTAATATGTAGAAGAGTAGTTTGACAGTAGTCTCTACTGTCATACTGCACCACTGGTCACTTTGTCTGTATACGACACAAGGCATAAATAGTTTTTTTTAATTGTATGTTAAATATTTAAAAAAAATGTTTACTTATTGAGTAGAAATATAAAATGGAGTACTTTTAACACTTTGTTTTATTTTACTTATTATCATTCTATTTATTTATTTTTACAAGCGATGTGATGACGGGAGTTCGAGGCTATATAGACTATACCTGTATCTATACCAGAAGTGATTAGATATTTTTGAGGATTAATAGGTACTATGCAATACCTAAATTACCTAATTGACTTATATTTAACCACTAAATTATAGTATATAATCATTTCTTAAGTGACAATTTGAATTAATATTTTGTAGTTGATTGAAAAATTTATACGTTGACGTAATTACTATTAACTTGGTGGAAAATTAAACTGGAATTAAAACTCTATAATTTTAAAAATTGTTCAAATACAATACTCGACGTTATCTATAAAATAATGAAAACAGAATCTGAAATCATAGAACCATATTGGTTTCATTTGCTTTATGAATACAAACTTATGAAGTAAAATCATATTTACCGTCTGAACAAGATTGATTTTCTTACAAAATACATAAATTTATACACAAATATCATTCTGGATATAACTAAAATTGTATAAAGATAAGGTTTATACAAGGTTTAGTCAATCTTCGTGTGAGGTAAATGTAAAAAGTGTTAGAAAAATGAGAATAAATGAGTTGGAGGTGGTCTGTTTCACGGTATAACGCGGCGCATCGGCCTCTGTTTGTGCCCTAATAGGTCGTGATATTGCCCCAGTGGGGCTAGCTAGCCCGCCATGCTCTAAAGCTGCTGAATCATCAGTCTACTTGTTACACACATAATGCGCATTATTGGCTTGTTGAACATTTTTTCCTTTTCTCCCCTTTTAATTTAATGATTGCGCGTACAATAGACCGCTTCCTTACTCGACAGTGCATTTCTTTTTGGGTTTCATTATGGAAATTTATCGGTCGGTGGTCTTTGCTATTTTAAAGGTATTGTTTAATTAGGTAGTATGAAAATAGGTGAGTGGACAATTCCTAGATTATGTATTTTTATGTTTTCTTGGTGTATATTAAAGTATACATACATAATAAGGTGTACAAATAAATAAATAAAATTATGAGATGAAAATTTCGAGTTGTTTTAAAAAGACGAGCAGGAGCCTAATTAGGCATCACAATCATTTTAATCCGACAACAGCCGCTTGAGTTCGATTTGATAACTTGGGGCAATTCGAAGATCCAAGGTTTTCTCTGAAGTTTCCTTAGTTTAGCGTCTCTTAAAAAATCAATTCTTATACAAATCTATACCTACTCATATATAAAGATAAAGAGTTTGTTTGGTTGAACGTGCTAATCTCAGGAACTACTACTGGTTTGAATTGAAAATTAATATTGTTTTGGATATTCCATTTATCGAGGAAGGCTATATAGGTAATGTACCTTCACGCTACTAACTTGGAGAGCGGAGCAGTAATCATAAATGTCAACAAGTAGAGCAAATTTTCATACATTTTTGTAAAATTTACTTACGAGGGTAATTGCGACGGGGGATTGAATTAGGTACGTCAGGAACAATGCCGCGGGATTCGGCTTAATTTATTATATTATTTCCAGAAAACTATACCTACAAACATTTTGACTGCGGAATTTAAGCCAGTATCATGTCAAATAGGTAGGTATAATACCTAACTACAGTAACTACAATGCTCAAGCAGGTAGGTACCTATGGGTTAATATATGTATAAATGATATAATTTATATAGATTGAGTAGAAATTGCAGATCAAATATGCTAACACAGTAATATATCATCTTCAATTGTTATTTTTTTTAATTATTATCAAATTTCAGCGACTATGCCAGCACACTTTATGTAGTTTACCTGTTGGACTAGAAAGAAAGTGAGTCACTTACGACGAAACTCAATATCTTTTTCTTCTTCCATGTTTAGCGTAAAAATCAAAGAAATTAGTAAGTTGCTTTGTAGAAGGGATAAGCCGGCAATTTAACGAGCGTTGTTTAGGGCTCATACGTTACAATATATACAACGGTATATGACGCCCCAAGATCTAGGTGGAATACTTTATTATCATGAGGGTTCAAGCGATTCTCCTGACATGGGAAGGGACACGGGTTGGAATCCTGCTGCAGCTCATGAAATTATTTCCACTTTAAATTATTTTGACTACTATATTTGTAATCTTTATTTCCAGTAGCAACTATAACATAGAAAACTTTAGTTTGCTATGACGTAGCAAACTTTAGTTAGGTCCTGTGCATTATAATTTGCACTGGCGACTACGTTTCTTATTTGATAAACAGAAAAGATTCTTTAGTCGATCAATGACCCTTTTAACTTTTCCATACATTCTGTGATATGAGCTAAATATTGATTCTTCATATAATTCTGATATTCTTATCTTTTTTTATATAAGTATATAATGGAGTTTTGTACCTTTGTACGAGATATCTACGCCTACAAATAAGTTACAAAATTAAAAAAAAAAACTTTTTCTGATACTGTTCTGAAATCATTACTATTTTTTTAGTTTCTTATACTTAATAAGGTATAATTTGAATATTACGACGATTTCAAGATTAAAAGCCTTAAAGATTATGATCATTTCTTAACCGAATGATTTCATCTCCTATTGTAGTTAGCTATGCTAAGAACTCGTGATGAAAGAGCGATGGCACTCGGTCTTCCACGACCTGCTGAATAAGCAATATTAAGAGGTGCAGTCTTCGAATCAGGGACGAATGCCAACTTTAAAATTATGCAGAAGTCTAGACTGACTTCTTCGCTGCATGATGATTTGAAAAGCTATCGGAGTCGATGAAGACTATCGATTATGTCAAGTTAAACCACGTACTCTTCACCGAAGAGATTCCCAGCCGATGAAGATCGAGTATTATTACTCCAGTCTTCAAATGGAAAGCGGTCAGTGTAGAAATGAGGTAGCTACCGTGGCATGAAGATTTAGAGAAGATTATTAACCTCCGTATCTAGCAGAAGTGTACTCTCTTGGAGTATCAATATGGGTTTCATCCTGGTTATAAAACTACGGACCCAGTTGTTGTTCTAAGGATTCTATAATTAGAACAAAAACAGGACTCGAATTCTCATTACTGGAGAAATACAGGACAAAGAGACAAACAAATACTGCACTTTCTGTTCGTGGACGTAAAGAATGCCTTCGACTGTGTTCATTGAACGATGATCTGGTGGGCACTGATGTCCAAAGGTTCTAGGCGCTTGCACCACTATTCTGTGGTTCTGATCGCTTTGGCGCGCGGCTTTAACACTCTTTCTCACACGGACGGAGCACACCAGAGCACAGAACATTCCACTTAGTCCATTTCTGTTTAAGAGATGCAATTATGCAGCATCCATGGCTTACTATGAATTCTAACGATACAGCGCTGGCGGACGCGGACGAGGGCAATTTGGTGCAACGTGTGAAAACGTGGAAGGAGATGCTTAAGAGTTGTGGTTTTAAACTTAAATAATACTTGGCGTTAAACTCTACAGATTCAACCTCCATAGAGTCCATCTGGTCTAGGGCATGGACCAGGTTAAATACCTGTGATCTGTATTTCACACGTCACGTCACGCATTGCTACCTCATGGGCTAAGTGGCGGTTGAGGGCTGATGTCATTTGGAACCCTAAAATGTCAGTGAGGTTGAAGGGACAGGTCTAATAAAGCATCATTAGGCATGTTACATTGCCATGCCAGTGGGGTGTAATCATTATTGAAGCAACACAAGCAGGAGCTGCGAATTACGGAATGAAAATGCTGGGGAGTATGTGTGGAATCATGCGGCTGGACCGCGTAAGAACTACCTCAACCGCAGTCTTCATGTCCGTAATAATGCAGATAGGTCAAATTTTTAGCCATGCCGTCTTCTCCGTGCCCCGGTAAGAGGGGAACACCCACGAAGCACTGGCTTGATATCGTAAGGATTGTATGTGTGAAATTCACCCGAATATCTTAGGGTCTAGGTTTAGGTCTAGCCTTAGGGGCTATAGAGCAATTTTGCTGGCATAGCTCTCGCTCCGTCTTCTTCCTCGTATAGATTAAATTATGTGACTGTTTTTCTTAATTTGTTAACCAGGTTATGTTTAAAATATGTGTAATATTTACTGAAATATTGTTTTGTACAATAAAAATGAATAATCTATTTATTTAGAAATATTTTATTAAAAATACTTTAATTTATTATACTCAAATGATTTATGGGATTGAATGGTTACTGAAAAATGTTTTTGTCATATTTCCGGAAACAACCCTGTAATTTACTTGTACAGTATTTTTTGCCCTTTAATATTACTACAATAACTTGGTTATGATATATTATGATCACTGGTTGCTATACAAAATAACGTTATAAAAGTCTACAGTATGTTAGTACGTATCAACACTCTTCAAAAAATTATCACAATAATCCGGTAAGTTATTATTACAGGATAATAGAACTCTTTTACAAACTGTAAGATCTTTCTTCTCAAATTGTAGTTTATGAGAAGCATGTATTTTGAAACTGATAACTAAATACTATTTCAAAAAAAATTAGCTTTCATTTCATGTATCATTGATGTCAATACTCACCATGCGAATATTGGAAGAGGTCAATATCTGCAATAGGCTGATTTGATAGTTTGATTGAAACAGGTTAGGTATATATTTCTGTCACGTATTCGAGGGCAGTATTTCAGCTACCAATTGGGTAGATGAAATTTTAGATATGATTTTTTTTTCTAACCTGTTTAGGTAAACTTAAAGCACTTTATCGCAATTAAAAAGAAAACTACTTGATAAGTCTTATCGAGTAGTTTGCTTTTTAATCGCTCCATAATTGTGCTTATTCCATTTAAACTGAGAAATTTAGGGAGCATACTTGTGCATTAATTAGGTACGTGTGGTTAGTGGTAATTTTTTGAATTAAAATTATTTGGATCGGCCCCCACTTTCATCGCATAAAGTCATGTGTATTTTTTTAGTACCTACCTATATTTTAGAGTAAGTTTGTTCTAAAAACATTATTAAATACCTACCGTTAAGAGAGTATCGTATAGAAGTACCAATAGAACAAATAATATATAAGAAGACCAAATTAGTCTTACCTAGGGGCAATTCATAGAGCAAGGAATATAGCTCGATCCCTCTCGCTCGTTTATACATCAAATTTCATGCAAAAATCGCATACGTGAAAGCTGGTAGTTAGGAATTTTCTTTTAATTTATTAAGGTTAGTGTAATCGTATGAGAAAAGGGTGACGACTTTTGTCCCGCTTGTATTTCTACTAAGTATGTATGGATGTAATTAGGTATGTTTAGAGAGTTGACTATAATCACAGTGAGGTATTCAAAATTACAATTTATCCCAGTCTGTGATGGCAAAACTGACATTATTCTTAGGGCCGTATTTTAGAACGTTACTCAATACTCAAGAAACACTTGAGAGTAGTATTTATATGGCAAAACTAGCCTCAAGCGATTTTTGAGTATTGAGTAACGTTCTAAAATACGGCCCTTAATTACTTACTTTCAGAGAAAATAATCCTCAAAGACATAGTTAAGAATTTTTAGGCGAAGTTGCATTCATAATTTTCAATGTACTTAATTATACTAAATGAAAGGTACGTAAGTCTATAAAATAAAATAATAATAAAAGAATGCGACATTTGGCGGGAAGAGTGACAAGTGCGGACGCTTGCTTTATATTATTTTCTAAAACTAGTGCATTTATCTTGTTTTATGTGCGGGAGTGGTGGTTTCTTGGACATAAAAGTTGTGTTAACGTGCTATAGTGAAAGACAATGATAATATGCAGTGAAATGCTATTTTCTCTCTTGCCGCGAAACGTCCACTGACAACCTTAATATAAGAATCACCATTATACTGAGGGCAAGGACCAGGACGGACAATGAGGACACGATATTGACTGGACAGGACTAATTAGAAGATAAGATTGAAGAAATATATTATAAAAAATAAGATTTGGCTAAAAGGTCTTAGAAACCAGGCCATTAAATAATTATTTAAAAAAAATATAAAAGAATGCAAAAGAAATAAAATAAACAGTGTGATGTTTGTTTCTTTTGCAAGTTTTAAGAATTGCACAAAATTTAAATAAGGCTTTACAATATACCGTCAATGTCAATAGAAAGTCTTATTCCTTAAATACATTTTTCAAAAAAAATAAGTTACATTCATTGTTACCGTTGTAAAACTATCGGGGGTATATGCATACAACTAGTATAAAAATATATCGAAATAAAGCAAAAAAAATAATTAAACAAATCTATATGTAATTTATTTATATTGACATGTTTTGAGAATTTCAAGTTTAATAAGAATCTACAATAAAGTTACAGCCATTGACTAAAAGGGACAGTTAGTTAAACAATGTGAATTTTGTCAAAAAGCACTTATGGTTGCATTCATAGTTTTCATTGTATATTAATAAAAAGTATGTAACTCAGTAAAATATAATAAATAAAATTAAAATACGCCAAAAAAAACAGTACGATGTTTTTTTTGGCAGTGTTTTAGAACTTACACAAAATTGAAAAAAGGATCTACTATATTTTGCCATTGACAAAAAGGGAGCTTTTTTTTAAATACCCACTTAATATTACTAGTTTTGTGCTAGGTTTATGACCTTGATTGTTATTCCACAGGCGAAGGTTTGCTTGTACTCTTCTATGTACCTTAGTAGCAGTATTAGTTGCACAATTTATAACTAAATAACGGAGTACCGTTTTATGTGATCCATGATTTGTTGTGTACATGTTCTATTCGGGTTAGAGACAAATTGTCTCTAACCCGAATAGTATAATAACTAACTATCTTCACGCTGTAAGCCTGACGGGGTAGTCAGAGAGGACAGATAACCAAGGCTTCGTGATCCATGCACACTTCTTTCGCTTCCTGCAAATTTATCAATTGCTTCATAATTGCACGTCTGGGTATACGAGTACTTTTGACTTTTCCGTATTTGAGAAATTTGCTCTGTAAGTCTCGGCCTACCCTGACTCCTTCTACTCTCTACTTTCGCACAATATATAGTCTTCGCCAATCGTTGCTCACTTATTCGTTGGACGTGTCCAAACAAACGAAGCACGCCCTTTTCCAGCTTAACGCTAACACTTTCATTTGAACCTGCCATATTGCGTATCACTTCGTTATGTAATTGTTCGGCCGCACAATTTTCGAAGTGATTGCATCTCCACAGCATTTAGCTTACTTACATGCCTCTGCTGACATACCCAGGTTTCGCTACTGTAGAGTAACGTTGGCACTAGCACTGCGTTATGAATCGCGAGTCGTGTTTCTTTTACGATGCTTTGTCGCTTTACTAATTGGGACAAAGCACAGCGCTTTGTATCCGGCAGCTACTTGCCGTTCTACATTCGAATAACATCTTCCGTCCGCGCTAAACATATCTACTCCCTAAATACATAATTTCATTTTCACTTGCTCTAGCCAGTAGTAGGTACTTATATATAGTGGTCGCTTTAAATATTTTAAATAGTGTATGACATTTTGTAAGCGCCGTTAAAATGGTCTATGCAAAATAAAGATATTTTTATTTTTTTTTATTTTTTTTTTTATAAATTTGAAAGTTTTTTACGTGTGTTACTATATCACGCTCTAATCCTTGAACAAATTTAATTGAAATACATATGGCTGATACCCCATATAACACAAGGGTTTTTTGTATGCTCTGATCAAGTTCCTGTAGGAAACGGGTCCGAAAAAACTTCATCACGCAGACGGAGATATTAATAAGTACCTACCTTTAGCAGACGTATTGGTATATTCTTAAAAAGAAAACTAACTAAATTTTATTTGTTAAGTTGCGCACTCATTGTTTCCATTATATTTCATTCAATTCTTAAAATTGAAAATTGTTCATTTTAAAAATAAGGATTTACAATGGAAAAAGGGACAGGCGTTTTTATAAAAGCTCCATTATAAGCTTCCATTATATTTCATTCAATTCTTAAAATTGAAATTTGTACATTTTAAAAATAAGGATTTACAATGGAAAAGGGGACAGGCGTTTTTATAAAAGCTAGGTTATGTATTTTCTTTTAAAAATCAAATAAGATTTTTCTGTGAAGTTGCATTCATTGTTTCCATTGTAATAAAGATATGTTGCCTTAGAATTGTAAGGTTCAATCCTGTAAGGTCCGTATTCTAGAACGTTTCTCAATACTTGATCAACGCTTGAGACTAGATTTTGCCTTATAAAATCTACTTTCAAGTGTTTCTTGAGTGTTGATAAACGTTCTGGAAAAGGCCCTAAAAGTATTTATGTAGTCGTGTTAGTTTCACTTATAATACTATTTATACCTAAAGAACTGGTGTGCCGTTTTTTGTTATATTTGATTCGTTGGATTTGTCTCTAAATGCCTCTGTAAAAAAAAACAGGATTAATTACAAAAAAAAAATGTTTTCACTTATTTCCTATGATTTTCGATTCGAAAAGCGCTCGTGGCCCCGCTAACTTAGTGTTAGCGTTAAGCGACTTTCGCTATGGCTGATACTCCGATGAGTGACTTTGTGGCATTTACATTTGTTAGCGATTCTGTGCTACAGAAGGCACGTTAAGCCGTTGATCACGGTTGCCAGTTACATGGCCGTCGTTAAGTCAAGTGTAAGGCCATATAGGCGGCTTGAAAACTTTTAACACTAGATTGCCACAATCTGCGACTGTCCATTTTCAACCATGACATTAATTATGTAGGTATGTTCTAAGGCTAAAGGACACAGATTTAAAAGCGCTTGTGGCTACGTTTGCTGTATTTTGTTAACGATAATTTCGTTAAGCTGCTTAACTCCAGTCATCCCTGAGATGGATGATAAGCTGTTGCTCCCGGTTGTTAGAAATATGCTTGTCATTAAGCAAAGCTTTTCGACACCAGGTGGTGGCTCATCTCTCCATTTCAGCAGGACTATATGCTCACCATTTGGGACTAAATACACCTGATGAATTATAGCCTTTACTTACCCCATCGGCGATAAACGCATGACTGTTTGTATTTATGTATGTATGTACAGTTTACGATTTAGTGAGTCAAAAACACCACAGACACAGATCCAAAACAAATAATACAGTGTTATAATAAACTTGTTCGTAAAAACAAAAGATCCCTTTTTATTACGTGTTCAAACAATATTATTCTTGTTATTTATCCGTCAAGTTTTTATCCAGTCAATCCAAATCACACACGGCAAACAATAAATATTTGAAGAGGCAGCTGTTGGGCCAACTTATTACATGAACCTAAAGTAATAATCGGTCTCTCTTAACACTTCTGTTGAGGTTTTTGCCTCGAAACACCTTTGCTGGTATCGCTGTAGCCTATAATTTCGAAATTAATATCTAACACATTGTGTCTATCTGTTCGTCCCTCGGTTCGCCGTTTTTATAGCTTTTCCGACACCATAACTGCTAATTATTTTTGCTTTGGATCGCCTCAAGGTATATTGGTAACAAATTTAAATTTGGACTCTCGTAGTACGAACGAAAAGGTTTAATATTGAAGTGAAGAAAAATATTAATCAACAATCTGGATAGTGTGCATTAGTTAAGGAATTTTGGAGGCTATCTATAACCACATCCGTTAGCTATATATTTTGGATGGATGGTCCTTTTCGTGAACATTTCTTTATGTATTGTGATATAGATGGTTATACTTCCTTACCAGAGACACCTTTATTTCCAAAGGGGTAGGGTATACGTCTACATTTCACCATGTATTTTTGTCCCATGTAACAAGTAGTGAGAGCCTATTACTGTGTTGAAATGAACAGGCGTAGGATGTGACGATCTGATGTTGAATTTTTTTCAAGCCCACAAGGCCTTCAACTTGGTTTAATGACTACCATGTTACTGGCAAACGAGACCAACTGCTTAAATAATATATACTCGTAGGCTACTTTTGGTCGGCAGCGCGAGTGCTGCACCTCTGGTGTTGCAAAGACTAGAGTGACCAATTTCCATTTACGAGCCTTCTGAAGCACGGAAACGCTCGTAAATGCCACAAAACGGTCGCCCATCTAAGAACCAGTCATAGCTAAAGATGGTTAAAGCAGTGACCGTTTACTATAATTAATGTATTTACAGCCTGCGTCTGTCTATTTCAACACGGCAATGGGCTCACCACCTATTACGTGGGACAGGAATCCACACGGTGAAAAGTGGGCATATAATATGCCTCTGCCACCCCTTCGGGGATAAGGCGTGATGGATATTTATTTTATTTTATTTATTTACTGATGTCACAAAATGCTTTCAAATGCCCAATAGAACAAAACTAAATAAGAACAATTTGGTCACGGAGGTCATCAAAGCATCTTGTCGACGAAAGGCTTCTCTGTATCAGTGTCTCGGTGTCGGTGAATGGGCGAGGTGTCGGCGAAGTGTCGGCGTCATGGTGTGATGCGACTTCCCGCGGTGTGGTTCCGGCGATTGTATCGAAGACACGCCTCTTGTCCTATACACTACAAAACTTGATTTCTATTAATCCAGAATCTATTATTGTTTTCTTGTTATTTAGAATATACCTATGGTGTCTCTGTCACTGGTAAACAATCATCTTTTAATTGAATTTTGTTAATCAAAGAAGCAGAAGATGCTAATTGTTTATTTATTTAACATGTACAGTTTTTAATCGTGTACAAACCACACGTTAAAAAGGGTTTTTATACGTACAAAACCTGTGCTTAGATTCATGCATGCAACATGTAGTCAGATTGGTAAATCTCATAAAACCGACTATAGTCTATAGTCGTTACACACTCCATTATGGCGGTCTAAGGCCACATCCTACAGAACATAAGTTTCCTCTCTTTATGCTGTGCTAAGGCTAAGTAAGCCGTGTACCCTGCCAATGTTATGTTTGCTACCTACTTTGTTGATAATCCCCTTCGCTGATAGAAGAAATGCATTTAAACACATTTTGTGGTAATATCACAAAATGTGTTTAAATGCATTTTTTTTGACGTTGCCTAGACAATTAAATCAAAATCAAGTGACCTAGTAAATACTTAAAGGGGATATTGCAGTATAAAAAACTAAGTTTTGATAATTTTACACTTTTTTGGTTGTGATAATATTGCACCTGAAGTCAGTCACTGAAGCGTTATTCCTGACGATTAGTCACCACACTTTGTTTCTTTATCGATTCGCTAACGTCGATGCTTATTATTATATTATTTTATTACTTAATTATCTCCTATTATCACTTTTGCTCAACTTCCTGTAAAAAATGAATTCGAAATTCAAATACATCCTGTGTTAGTAACTGTTGAGTAATATTGTCTTTTGTGCTGAATAATTACGTCAGTTTCATTCTTAGAATCTTTCAAGCTATTTCGCGATTTCTCTGCGCGTAACATCTCAATGTGCAAAACTATTTTTAACTTTTGAACAATTTCTCATAATTTTTTAATATAGTGGAAAAAGACAATTCGATTCGAGACAGGGATTGAACCTGTGACCTTTGCCTAACCAGTACATTTTAAGCTATTGCATAGTTTTTATCGCGGGCTTTGAGCGCGGCGACCTAATCAAGAAATTCCGTAACGAAAAAAACCTAACACCCGAGCTCACACGAACTTCACCAAGCACGGCCGAGCGTTGGCTTAACGTGTATGTATATACGACTGTACGAAGCTCGCACGGATTTTCAATATCATCATCATCATTAACGTCGATCCCGGTTAATTTTTGAAGTGAAAATTATTTTAGCGCGTACGCATATTTTTAGATGAGATAAAATATCTTGACTCGCGACTATAATCATCATCATCATCATCTAATGTTGATCCCGGTCATCTACAGTTCTTATTTAATAATATTGTGTAATCAATTATGACTCTTTCAGAGTAGATTTTTTCATCATCATCATCATTAACGTCGATCTCGGTCAATTTTTTAAGTGAAAACTTCTTTTAGCGCGGTACGCATATTTATAGATGAGATAAAATTTGACCAAAAACAAATCTTTATTCGCAAATAGAATAATCATGAAATTTCATAGTAATTTCGATATCATTCGATACTTCAGTTTTGAAAATGGAACTTAATGCTGCGAACTCCTAGGTGAAATTAAAAAAAAATATATTTATTAAAATTGCAAGCAATTACATATAAACGGCGCTAAAATCCAATATAAATGGGTTTCAATTTACTACAAATCTTTTTACAATGAACCACTTTAGCACCTTGTATTATAATCTATTTATTATCTACTAAAAACCTACAAATCATAAATACATAGATAATTTTCATATTTATGAGTATTTAATAAGTCTGTTTTGCAGTCTCAACGATAATGGCTGCAAACCAACGCTTTTTATTTCTTTTTGTACTTAATATACAGGTAGGCAGGCCAACCTAACCGAAAGCTTTCGGTCAGGCAACGCAACACAGGAGTTACACTTGCACAGTCGACCCTAGTGCCGAGTATAAATTTTCAGCTGTCCATAAGGTCTTTAATTTGGCTTCAAGTCCTTCCAATTGCGGAGATGCTCGTAAATAGCAATGGCACATAAAGCGTCTTTATTATGGTATGTTAAGATATTTATGTAGGGATCGGTGACAAAACAACTTAATATTGTGCATATGTTATACAGCATATAATATTATCTTTTGTACCTACCTACAATCGTTGGGACTACTCACAAAACGCTATCTGATTCCAAACTAAGCAGTGCTTGTACTATGGTATCCGGATAAATGATAAACATATCTACTTATATATTTCTAAATACATACATATATTACTATAGAAAAATAACACCCAGACACAGAATAAACCACCGTGCTCATCACACAAAGTTTTATCCTGGGTGAGAATCGAACCCACGACCTAATGCGTAGCAGTCGGATGCACTCCCACCGCGACACAGAGGCAGTCAATGTGACTATTGTGTCAGCTTGTTCTTTATTTTAGGATTTAATAGGTACCTAAGGCTTAGACTTTTTTACCTAAGTTTTCCATGCCAAAACTTGTACACATAGATAGCATGGCGAAGAGAAAGAAATCCCGAAACAAACCCCCTTAACAACCCGATCAGACATTGTAGCATAGAATAATCACCTTCCCAAAATGAAACTAGGAGAGACCTACGTCCAACAGTACACTGGTAATAGACTGATGTTATAATATTATCCATCAAATAAGTTTCATGACATTTAGGTATACTAGATGTCATGAAACTTCTTTGATGGAAACCACTATGCCCTGAAACGTACCTTAAGACTTGGGTACACAAGTCATAGGTTCCAAACTTTTTCTCTGAACTAAGAGTAAATAAAATAAATAAATATCCATCACGCCTTATCGCCGAAAGGGTGGCAGAGGCATATTATATGCCCACTTTTCACCGTGTGGATTCCTGTCCCACGTAATAGGTGGTGAGCCCATTGCCGTGTTTGAAATAGACAGACGCAGGTTGTGGCTACATGCTGTTGAAATTTTCAAGCCGCCCATAAGGCTTTCAACCAGGCTTAACGACTGCCATTTTACTGGCAACCGGGACCAACGGCTTAACGTGCCTTCCGAAGCACGGAAACGCTCGCAAATGTAAATGCCACAAAGTGGTCACCCATCCGAGGATCAGCCATAGTGAAAGTTGCGTAACTCAGTGATCGTTTACAGAACACTGAGACCGCGGGGCCACGAGCGCTTCTACAGTAAATTTCAAAATGCCTCTCTGTCAACCTGTCGGGTATCCCTTATAGCCATTAACTTCTAATTGTTTGCTAATAACACTTTTTGCACAAATCCGGTATTGTGTCTGCTCCATTATTTATTTTCTGATTTAATAGAGCGTATCTAACACAATTGAAAACGGAAAAAACAGCTCTATGTCTTTAAAACTAGAGCTTAAATTATGATGCAAGTTGTGTACCGAGTGTGTGATATATTTTGGTCGTGTTGTCATTAGGTCACGTAAGGTAAGGTAGAAGATGGCTTGCCAACGGCCGCTGATGGTGTGAAATGAGTGGTCGCCGGTGCCTTTGAACTCGCCGCCCGATACCGTTTTGTACGAGGCAGTTTTTGTGGCGCGCGTTTAGGATACAACCTCTTTTTTGTAGATGTTTGTAATGCCGAGTGTGTGGGACTTGACACGTAGGTAACTATTGTTAATTCATACAAGTTTGTTATTGTTGCATTCCTACTTAGTAATGGACCATTTTGTGTGGTACAGATGCATTGAATGAACAAATTTTGTTTGATTTTCGTTGTAAGATCGAAATTTGAATTGTTTTTGGCAAATTGTTATTGTCGTGTCTTATGTCTATCATGTATTTGGTTGATATTTAATCTACATCACACATGCAAACGAAGGTGATAAACGTGAAAGGCGTTTTCTCTTTTGGTGATATTTTTGTTCCGTTTTTGAATTTGAATAGATATTATTTCTTCATCGTTGTTGGTAATAGTTTCGTGTTCAAACGTTCTCAGAACTATAATATTGTTGCATGCAAGGAAGTATCGATATCCATTAGATAAATGGACACTAACTTAATATTAGGCACTTGTAACGATTTATTTAATGTTTGCACGCGAACTTGTAAGTACCTACCGCATCAATTAGTGGAAAGGAACGTTTGCATAAATTGGAGTGCTAATCATAACTTAATTGCGTTTAATTGTGTGAGTTATTTAGAATTTCTACAAAAGTGATAAAGTGTTCATTTTATTAGTTTTTATTGTAATTAATTAACGGATCTATGAACATTTATTAAATATGTTAACTATCGTTACTGCTTTTTATAATTAGTGAATTCTGAAAGGTTGATTGCTTTTTATTTCATTAACTACTGGTTTAATAGAAGAAACTATTAGACCGGCGCTATTAATACTTGGTATCGCCATTTAAATATTTCTTGTTTATTGATAGCGCGCACATGTTTACTAATTCTTTTTTTTGATGTAGTAGGTTGATATCTTTTTAAAACTGAGAGAGCTTTAAAAGTTTATTTATATTTCCGAAGAAGCGTAGGATGTATATGGTACATCTGATGTAAATAGCTTTAGTGTTGAATTTGAGACTAATGACAGCGTGAAATTGAAAAGTATTTGGGGTATCAAGCACACTAGACCACACCACCATCGAGGATATAAGATCCGTTTTAGGGGATTAGCTGGAGATGGACCACGATAGCCTCTGATGCAGATTCAGATGTGTACTTTATGAAGTTGTAAGATTAGTACCTATTATATAATACGGCACAAGAAGATTAGAAAGCAGAAGAAAAAAATATTTAAAACAAATCAGTATTTTTATTGACGAGGTTTTAAAAAAGCCAGGATAAATAAATTCCCTTATTTTATGAATTCGCAAAAAACAGAAATTAAAAACATCTTTTGTTTTCGTCGAAGTCAGTTAAGCGCATATTAACATACAAGTGTCAACCCTAAAAAAATACTAGATCCTACTTATATAACGATACATATTACGATACAGTGTGTTTAAGGCTCATCTAGGAGTGTGAGATGGGGTTTTGATGACACACCTTAAAAACAGATGGTGATTTGCCTAAATTGGAATATAATTTGTCGTTAATCCCTTTGTCCCGTACTAAGGACAGGGTTAAACTGAAAAAAAAAGAAAGAATTAAATATACGGGGTGTTTTGACTATGTACATAATAACCGCTACGTTCATTCTATCGTTACTTCATTTAGCATTGTCTTTATAATACCTACCGGCGAGTCCACGGCGAGTCACACAAAAGTCAGGATATCTTTTTTTTAATGGCGTAAATTGTGATGCTGACGCTGTCAGATTTGGTAGCAAGGAATTGCAGACAGGTTTGTGTGTGACCTTGGAAACAAAAGTGCTTATGACGTTTACTTAAAGTCTTAATTTCTATGCAATTCAGGCGAAAAATCCGACTAAGTTAAAACTACTACTAGATTGAAAACTAAAAGCACCACGGTATGTTTGCTTCTCACAGATATTATTTTATTTATTTAGGTATGGTATAAAATTCGATATTTTACTATTGTACCTAAATCGATGAAGGCCTACTTAAAAATGGTGGATTTTAATAGCACATTTTAAATCGAAGCGCTCGTAGCACCGGTAATTAAGTGTCCTGTAAGCGATCACTGCGTTGCAATTTTCGTCATGGCTGGACCTCGGATGGGTGACCACGTTGTGGTATTTCTACTAACGAACGTTTTCGTACTTCGAACGGCAAGTTTAGTTGTTGGTCCCGTTTGCCAGTAACATGGCAGTCGTTAAGTCAAGTAGAGGGCATGTGTAGCTTGTTTAATTTCAATAGCAGGTCGCAACAATCTGCGCCTGTCCATTTCAACACGTCTCACTACACTACCTGTTACTTAAAACAAAAATGCTTACAGTGAAATGTGGGCTTATGTAAAGTAGGTACCTATTCCTTCGTTGACTTAACTTGAAATTTCAATTTGTTCTTATAAAACGTAGTTAATCTTCGTTTTGATTACAATCATCTACCGATAATAGCTTACATTAGTAAAGCGATGTGTTGCGTTATCAAATTCGATATCTTCTGAAAGGCTCTATATATATTCAAGTGCTCACGGCAGCATTAAAATATTTTCTAGCAAGAAAAAATATGAAAATCCCCCTGTATAGTTGTTAGTGGATCTACAAATATTGACAAACGGAGTAAAAAACAGGTTGGGTGACAACGCGCGCTGGCTCACACCCTGTGTTTATTTGCACATTACGATTAGAGGCGCCTGCGCATCTCCCCGCTCCTTCTTCCGCCAAGCACAAAACCGTGCCGCCTCTACAAATTAGTTTTAGTACTGAAAAGTTGAGTAGTTTTATAATTTAAAAATCATGAAATTAAATTTATAGACTTTTGTTTGCTAGATTCTTGATTAAGTAGGATATGTTTTGCTCAATTTCTATTTTCTTTTGAAGAGTCGACAACTATTAACAAATAGTGCCTAGGTATCTATCTTATTGTCTGCACAAGTGAGAGCGCATCAAAAATTTGGGAGACGGAAAAGTTTAAAGTTAAGTAAGAAAAAAAATAACGAAATTATATGCTGATATTACAGAACTAGATATTATTTCCGGGGAAACAGATCCCGGACCATGAAGTGATCGAGGGCCTCGACATTACTGGGATTAATGCTGGATCATAATGGTATAACAGTTTAAGGCAACAATGCAGTCGTATTTACTGCAGCTGGTTTCCATCTCGCCATTATAGGTACCATAATCCCCAAAATGTACGTACACACTATACATCTTGAGACACACCATAATCTCAAATCAATGTGGGTAAAAAAATGAATAAACAACATTAGCTGCAGCTTCTTTCTTTGTCATTCACTGGAACCAATTTTGCATCATTACAAGCGACGTAAGATTGATTCCCGCACAATAGCGCTGTCAAGTTCATTGGATGAATAAAACGCAAAACGCGGGCACTCATTGTTGTTATAACAAAATGAAGTCGTAATGAGAAGGAGTGTTCACCGCGACCACAGAGAGAACAAAATGTCCCATGATAGAATTAAAATTGCTTCAATATTGTGGTTTTAAAATGTTGACATTTGACAAGCGTTGCTGACGCCTGTCGCCGATGACGCGATGCTGACTCGCCTCGCCGATCCAACTAAATGAATAAAGATTATATTTGATTATACTTTCATTATGCATCATTATTATATGTAACATAACATATCAATTTTACATTACAAAGAAATAATAAAAGAGATAATGTTACTTATATTGTAGGAGTTGTTACATTATTATACGAGTAACTACAGTACAAAGAGAGAAACCTATGATCTTTCGGCTGTACCATTACTTAGTAAGGTATGGCCCGATTTATTTTGGTGTTTACTTGATCTGTACCCCGATACCAAAATTGAATCATTTTTTACATTATTTTGTAATATGGGAGACAGAGAAAGAATGCTTGAGAGAAGAGAATATATGAATTATTATAATAGCTCAAGTATTTGTACTAGTTAGATAGACAAAAATAGAACAACAGGCTACTTAAATTATAGAATACAGCACAAATCTCTTTAACCAAACCAGAATACAAACAAGTAGATCGTTAAAAAGTCTAAAAAGACACTGCATATTATTATGGAAGGATAACTACTAACTACCAAGGTGATATTGACGCAGACTAGACTACCGGAGCTACCAGTCATTAAATAAAAGAAACAAAAAATGTACCCGTCCATCACCAGAATTTAATCTGTTTAAGTTTTTAATCTAAATTTAATCTTATAAATTGTATAAACACAGTTAGTTATCCTTTTTGTAACCAGTTTTTTGTTGCACAAAATTTACAGTAATTTTATGCAATTTTATGTAGTGTTGCTTGATCTCATAATTTAATTGAATAAAACTTTAGACACAATGTGTGTAAGCAAGTATAAATCAAGCTGTAGAGGAAATAATTATATAGAAGTAGTAAATTAAGTGCTCTGACATGATGAAGGTAACAAATTATTTACACAAAATTTGTTATATAAACACACAAATGTAGTAAACTAGTAGAAAAAGAATATATTAATAATAATTAAGTCAGCAGATATATTGTGGCTTTCAATACTTACTATTTATATTTTATATATATTTAATTATATATTTTTTTTTTATTTTTTTTTATTATTCATATAAGATAAAACATACATAAAGTCAGTGTTACACTACCACATAAACCTCTCAGGTTTGTGCGTGATAACTTACAATCGTCTTTTTAAAGTAATTTTGTTAGTTATGTATTAGATCGTTCAAATTCGACTATATTCTGTTCAGGTGTGTTTATAAACTAGACAAGATATATTTATTATGTTTAATTTTTATTATTGTATCTACCCGTATTAATTCGTTAACTATTTTAAGGTGTAACACAACAGCAAACAGAATCTATTCAATTAAAAAGATATTCAATATAAATATTTTTATCCACTATATCAAAATAAAGTGAGGAACGATTGACGAAGAATATACCTATATATTGTGCGTAAATAAAGGGTAGAAGGAGTCAGACTAGGCCGAGACCTATATATGAAGACCACGTGAGCAGATTCCTCAAAAACCAAAGGTCGTTTCATACATGCACGTCTGGGTATCCGAGTACTTTTAACTCGTATACCCAGACGTGCGTGTATGAAACGATTAATGAGTCTACAGAAGAAGTATGCATGGAAAGCTGTATCCCAGACGGGGTAGCCGTCTGGGATACAGCGTGAATGAGTTAGTTTTTTTAGTTACTAGTTGATGCCCGACGCTCCGCCCGCATAATGAAGATTTCCCGTTCCTGTTTCCCATCCATCCAAATTTTTCCAAATTTTTATCTCTAGGCAACGTTATAATAGTGACCCCAGCGAGCTCTGCGCTACCTTAGAATGCAGATACATTGAAAATGTATATATTGAAATATTAATTTCACAATTTAACCCGTTTTTTTAACCCCCGACACAAAAAGAGGGTTGTTATAAGTTTGATGTGTCTGTCTGTGGCATCATAGCTCCAGAACGATAACCCAACGCGACTTATGTTTTTTTAGAATTATTAATACATACTTAGATACTTTATGATTGAGTTTCTTTTTATATTTTTTTACCTTTTAAGAGAACTAAGGTTTTTTGTAGGGGGTTTCTTCAATTGTTTACTCATTCTTCTATTTGGGGTAACACACAAAAAATATTCTTGAGTTATAAATAAATAAATAAATATCCATCACGCCTTATCCCCGAAGGGGTGGCAGAGGCATATTATATGCCCACTTTTCACCGTGTGGATTCCTGTCCCACGTAATAGGTGGTGAGCCCATTGCCGTGTTGAAATAGACAGACGCAGGTTGTGGCTACCTGCTGTTGAAATTTTTAAGCCGCCCATAAGGCCTTCAACCAGGCTTAACGACTGCCATTTTACTGGCAACCGGGACCAACAGCTTAACGTGCCTTCCGAAGCACGGAAACGCTCGCAAATGTAAATGCCACAAAGTGGTCACCCATCCGAGTACCAGCCATAGTGAAAGTTGCGTAACTCAGTGATCGTTTACAGAACACTGAGACCGCGGGGCCACGAGTTATAAATGATCGAACAAAATCGATTTTGTAGAGCTAAAGGATATTTATGACCATATATCAAAATGTTATGAATAATAGTATAACCTAATAATTAATTTACACCCTGTACTTGTAGAGACAGCTGTAGTAGTAGCATTTATAAATATTATAAGCTAAACTGTCTTACCGTAATAGGTATGAATACAATTGATTCACTGGTTTGACATGTGATATAGGTTACAATTTAACGTCAAAAATAGATAAGTTCATCAGAATGTCGGACTAAATACCATCCTATTTAAAAATGGCAGGATATATTACAGCTTACTGCTATTTCTGGCCTTGTCAGCCCCGCCAGGTCCTGGTAAGAGGGAAAGGCCCAAGAAATGCTGGCTGGAAAGGATGACATGCGTGCCAATGGTCTCACTACAGGGAATGCCGACGACCGTGCGAAGTGAAGGAGAAAATGTAGGAAACACGCTCGGATGATGATGACTGCTATGTAGTATTGCTTTTAAGGTTCCGTATCTCAAAAGGTAAAAAAGGCACCCTTATAAGATAACTTTCTTGTACGTCTGTCTGCCCGTGTGTGACCATCGATTTTCTCAGAAACGGGTGGACCTAGCAAGTTGAAATTTATATAATAGGTCCTGAGTCAACACGGTAAAAAGATATTGGAAAATTTAGATTTTCGCGTAAACTTGTATCTAAGTACCAAAATCTACCAAAATTTTTGTTTCTTTTTTTTTCAGAATTTTTCCTTCACCTGTGGTTTAAGACCTTGCTTTGTGCCAAATTTCGTGATTCCAGGTCAACGGGAACTACCATTTAGGTTTTATGCCTGGTAGTATGCCTAGTACATACTAGGTACATATGCCTAGTATGTTTAAGAAAAGTATACCTGGAGCTTGTTATACTTTGGTTTCTATGGATGGTGTTTTCTGTGCACGTCTCTTGAAGTCGTGTAGGCCTGAGGCTTAACCCAAATAATACGACGGCGTCCTCTTAATATGGAATGAATGGACGATAGCCACTAGTTCAGTTTCTTGCTGTCGATGACTTATCTGATACTCCCGTGAACATGAAGAAGTTGCAGTCGATTTGATTCTGACATCCTTACTAACCACTAAATAAATGTAGCGCGTGTTGGCGGCAGCAAACACGTGACCAATCACAAAATTCGTATTTATTAATTTTGAATGTATGATTATAAAAGCATCGTTTTAAAAAGATGTTGACATTTCAGTTTATCCTAATCCACATGTGCAGCGAATAGATTTTCGATATATAAATACCATCTGCATAATAATATTATTATTAGGCAGTGCTCGCACAAAAACGGGTGGATTCGAAAAACGCTGTTAGTTCGGTGCACATGTGAATTGTTAACTACGACGATGAATACTAGTGATATATTATATGTAGTTGCAGTGCGGTATATATGATATACAGAGGTTTTGTATGGAGTTAGTTGTATGACAGTCACAAGACGGAGCATCTAAAAACCTAAGCTAAGTACCTTTACATCATCGTCGTAAACTAAGTGTAGTCAACTGTTCTCACATAACTCTAAAGATCAATGTAAATTAATTATTGTAAACCATACATATATTTTAAAAAGAGCATCCATGGAGTTTCTTGCCAGATTCTTCTCCATGAAGGGTAGGCTGCCCTTGGAACTGGCAACTAGAATCACTCTCATTTTAATTATTGTCATGACTATTCATAAGTGCCTAAAATGGTCTACATGAATAAAAATATTTTTGATTGTGATATATAATACATTTGTATTTATTCATATTACAATTACATTTGAGTTTATACAGTAAATATACTGCAGTTATGTTAATAAACTAGCTATTTTATTGATTAAAAAGTATAAACCGATTTAATATTTGTGTTTGATTATGTACCTACCTTCTTAATATTTCACATAGTGCCACATTAAATATAAAGTTATATCAAATAGATTTCAATTGATGGTTACTGTTGCAATAAATAACTAATAAATATTTAACGTATAGTTTACTTAACATTACTGTAATTAATAATGAAATAGTATGCCACTAAAACTATTATTGATATTGGAATTTATAGTTAAATTACTTCTTTGCATATATTTGTGTTAGCTACTCCAACAAACATTAAATATATAGGATTCCTTGAAAGTTAGTTATTATATCGCATAATCATCTCTAACACGCGCGTAACCTTGATAACTCAGTGTTCTGTAAATGATCATTGTGTTAAGCATTTTTACTATGCCCAGGCAACCATCCTCGGATGGGTGACGGCTTTGTGGCATTTAGATTTAAGAGTGTTTCTGTGCTTAGAAAGATTGCTTTATGTTGGACCCGGTTGCCAGTAACACAATAAATCATTCAAGATATCAAGATATATGTACCTATAAAATCACATATTTATACATTAAATTAACAATAAAACGGCAATGGGCGCACCACCTGTTACGTGGGACAAAAATGCATACGGTGAAATGTGGTAAACGCCCACATTTCACCATATGCCTCTGCCTACCCCTTCGGGGATAAAGGCGTGACAATATGTATGTATGTAAATTAAGAATATGATCGTGAGAATAAAAATCAATTAATAAAAATATCTCTTCGAGGTACAGAACCTTAAAAATCACTATAACAGTGAACGCCACAAGAGGCACCGGTCTAGAGACATAAACAAGTCTGATCGGCAGTTTAAAACTGTTTAAGTAATCTTCATGCCAACGAGAAACTCACAGAGACAGGACACATCATAATATATTTTGAAGTGTTATCTGTGACATACTTCGTAAAAATTTGGCAAAAATTAGGGCCGTATTCCAGAACGTTTCTTAATACCCAAGAAACGCTTGACGCTAGTTTTTGCCTTATAAATCTACTCTCAAGTGTTTCTTGAGTGTTGAGAAACGTTCTGGTATACGGCCCTTAAACTCTTATCGGTTATCTTGTTATCTGTGAAGTACTTCGTTAAAACTTGGCAAAAATTAGTGCCGTATTCCGGAACGTTTATCAATACTCAAGAAACGCTTGACGCTAGTTTTTGCCTTATAAATCTACTCTCAAGTGTTTCTTGAGTATTGAGAAACGTACTGGAATACGGCCTTAAAATTCCGAGACTTATATTGTTTGTTATAACCTACAATGAACAACTCTGGACAGAAACAGTAAAAATTTTGCATACACCGCAGTAAAAAAAATAAAAAAATAAATTTCTATGCTGTGACCGCGACAAGGACAGCATCTACAGTTCGTTCTGTATGACTCAGCTCGACGTTAGATAGTATAAGTAAACATATCTTTAATATGATACGACGTTTGTCAATATGTTTTTTGCAGTAAATCATCTGTTATATAATTTAAAAGTGTTATTCATAACTGAAGGTTAATAGTGCTAGTGCCAACTTTGCTTTACGGTAGCGAAACCTGGGTATGTCTATGGGATGAATGTATATTGTGCGAAGGTAGTGGGTAAAAGGAGTCAGGGTAGGCCGAGACTTACATATGACCGCGTGAGCAGATTGCTCAAAAACGGAAAAGTCAAAAGTACTCGGATACCCAGACATGCATGTATGAAGCGATTGATGAATCTGCAAAAAGCGAAAGAACTATGATGGATCGCGAAGCCTGGCGATCTGTCCTCTCTGACTGCCCCGTCAGGGATACAGCGTGAAGATAGTTAGTAAGTTAGTTCGGGAAATAGTAACCCAATACCAGATTTATGTCAAACTGCTAAACATTTATTATGACTAAATTGGTTTATTCATCTCAATGTTTTCTACGTATCATTCCATTGTTACCGGAGTGATTAACTGAACAGCCCTGTAATCACACCTCTGCTGCCCGTGCGTCTGCGCCGACGCATCTCCTTCGTCTCCCACACCCCTCATGGTCAGCTCTAACCCCGCTTCACCCTGAGGCGAATATTTCAAGAGCAAACAGAAAAAAAACAAAACTTTCGGCTCGGCGTGCGTACACTGTTAACGATCCGACCTGTTTTCGAGGCAGTGTGGGAAGATTTAGCGAATTTGAATTTCGATTGCCCGAGTAGGTTCCAATGGTCCATCCATCAAAAGAATTGATGGATTTGAGGGCAAAAAGATGCGAAAAACTTTATGAGAGAGAGGAGGGGGACTATTTCGAAATCGAAATTTGAAACTGTTACCATCACCTTGCTATCATTCATTTCATTTCATCATTTTTGTTTTGTTAACAAGGTAGTCATAATTCTAGTATGGGTATGATAATATTAGATTTGTTTTACCACTAAATTGTTATATGCACACAAATAAATGAATAGGCGTGTACTTTAAACACTCATCTGAAAAAACGTCATTTGAAAAACACCAGCAACGATTTTTTTAATGCCACTGAGGTGGCAGACATTCTTACCTTATGAAAAGTGGTCACAGTAGCCTGGACGCTTGCAACACTCGAGGTGCAGCACTCGCACTGCCAACCCTTTAAAAACCTTCTAAGACCCCTTTTGCCTTAACCCAATGCTGTAGACGTTCGGAAAAACTCAGGCAGGGAGTTCATTCCACAATCTAAGAGTACGTGGAATAAAGCCTCAATACCTATTAGCGCTCCGGGCGCAAAGTGTGAGGGAGATCACCCTATGTCGATGGCGAGCGTAGAGATGATATAAGGTAGCCATCGTTGACAATCCTTATAGCACGTGTCACCCTGCTACCCGCAACCTGCTAGAACTAGATAACTAACATCATAAAAAAATATATTAAAGTACATACATATATACCTACATACGTATACACAGAATCTTACATTAAACTCAACCAGATACGTAGCATAGGTAATAGTAGGTATTCTTAAAATCTGTTTTTGATGACAATAATTTATTGTGTAATTGTACAAATCGGTGACAAGGATTTTCACAGTAAAATGTGAAAGAATAGGAACAGAAATCGGTTTCATGGGACGGGACTTCGAAGATAAATTTTAGATGTGACGTGTGGAGAGCTTCAGAAGGGTAAGCAAAATTGAGTACCGCACCTTCAGCTAAGATGTGGATGTTTGGTTAAAGAATATGTTGAAAAGTAGACAGTATTTCTTCGAAAGCGGATTGGCAGTCACTTGAATTCTTAGTGAAAATGGCGACATGGGTGTACTTTTGTGGTTATAATCATTTAGCTCGTATTTTTATGATCTTGTCGGGAAGTGACTAAGTCAACTTTCTTTGGGGCTTATCTTAAAAAAATTAATACATTTACAAGGTCCCCCTGCCTGCAAAATTGATATGCATATGACCTGGTCTATTCTGTAGCCCATGCCAAAATGACCGATTACGGTTACTCCTAGTTCTTGTACTGTAACTTTGGCATTGAAATCTCCCATAACAATGTTGTAGTAAACCTTGGCAGTACCATGTTGTGCTGACATACCCAGGTTTTCTCTATCAAATTCAAAGCAATGTTCGCACTAGCACTGCGTTGTGAATCACTAAGTGTGCTTTTTTTGAGATGCTCTGTCTCTTTACAAAATGAGACAAAGCTTTGTTAATTTTTCACCGTTATTTTTTACCTTATTTCTGGCAGATTTGATATTTTACACACGAATTACATTAAGGCGTCTTCATCTTTTGGTTAAACAATCTCCATAAGTACATAATTTAATTTAGATAGTTAATAAAAAACAAAACAAAAATAATACTTTAATAAAACAAAAATCCTGGCCCACCCATTCGCAAACATACGGATCGATGGCATAAGAATTACATAAACAACAAAAAAGACTTAAGCTATTATGATGTATTTTTATGATTCATTCAATCAACATTGCTCATTATTGTTATGGGATCACACCCTTGTTTTTTGATGGAGGGAGCACCTGGAGAGTACGGCACTGTGGCGGTGCCCGTTCGTCTGCGCGCCTCGCCATGTTGTCTGCCGATATAATACGTTTATAGCCCCGTATTTATTCCAGTGCCACCAATGGCGTTTCTATCAAGTAATCTGGCATGAAGTGAACTTATACACAAATAACAAAATGTCGGTAGAAAAACTATTAAATGAAGCCATTATTCTATAGAATTTAACATTTCATTTGTTTCATTGATAGAATGAGAAACATAGCAATTACTATTTAAGAAGACTAATGATTATCCTTGTATTCTATACTATCTTCACGCTGTATCCCTGACAGGGTAGTCAGAGAGGACAGATCGCCAGGCTTCGCGATGCATGCATACTTCTTTCGCTTCTTCAAGATTCATCAATCGCTTCATACTCGCACGTCTGCGAGTACTTTTGACCTTTCCGGTTTTGGTTCTTTCCTCACGTGGTCTTCATATGTAAGTCTCGGCCTACCCTGACTCTTTCTCCCCTTTATTAACATTGTAACCTTGACATATCTCTTAGGTCTACACGAAAAGATTTCTGTGAAAATAAGTAAACCTCTTTATACATTGTTCATACATCTACCTTGCTATTTTTCTTTTATGATTTGTGTGTCATCTAATCTTTTTTTTGTGTGTCAAATTGTCATCTAAATTATGAAGAAATTAGTAGTAGTAAGTTCCTAGTACAGAATGACGATCTGGAGAAAGCTCACGACTAATGGAATAGTGTAATTATAAGCTAGTTTATCAAACGTAAAATATTATGTCAATCAATTTATAAAACTAGATCCAGTACCTACACAGCTAATACAATTTGTCAGTCAAATAACGAACCATAATTTATTTTCTATAACTGCCAGAATCACTGCATCTGATACAAAATGATTGTGTTTTCTAGTACCATTTATAGCCTTTTGTGATGCCGACACCGACAATATGGTGATGTAACAATCTTTGAATAGCTAGGGGGCGTCAAAGTAGGATTCATATGAGATATCCGTTACCTGTGAGTGTGAATACAATGACTTACATTTTTAAGAATCGAAGTGTTATGAAACCACTTTCGTTGTTTTACTGATAGTATAATAAAATTTTGAACGTTTAAAGTATTTGTATTTTTCGTCAGTAAAGGTTTAATTTATTATTATTTTTAAAATTAAATAGGTATTTATTTCCTTGTAAATTTCAGACTATGTCCATAACTAAGTAACTTACAATTGTGTTTTAACTAATTATACCTGTTTTATATATAGTAAAAGATGACCCCCCTAGATGGCGTCACCCGTGGCATAGTTCGAGCTTCCGTCGCAACTATTTAATCCCGTCGCTTATAAATTCTACAATAATGCATAAAAAATTGCACGATTTGTCGACATTTATGACTACAGCTCCGCTTTCCAGGGTAGTAGCGTGATGATATATAAGCCTATCTTTCAAACTGGATAAAACTGCTCACGGTGTGCAAATTTGATTCAAAACGGTTTAGTAGTTTAGGAGTCCATCGCGAACAAACAACCTGACACGTAATTTATATATATTAAGATAAAATAGGTGCAGACAGTACTCTCTCGAGGAAGCACAGAGCAAGCAAGCAACAACGCTTAAGCGCTTATTTTCGCCTGAACGTATACTTGGCATGCGATATTATTATTACATTCGTATCGATTAGCGAGCGACATTCCTTCCCCTGTGAGTGGAGCTACCCAGTGCGTCATCGGCTCTCAGCATGGAGTCCCATAAGATTGTTAACCCTTTAATTACGACCAACAAATAAGTAAGGAACGATTGACGAACAATATTTATCGTAAAGCATAGAAGAAGTCAGGGCAGACCGAAAATTAAATACCAAGACTACGTAAGTTTCATAAAAACGGAACGGTCTAAAGTACTCGGATACTCAGAAAGAAAGAAACACATTTATTAGGCACATACAATAACAATAATAAAAATAAGAACAAGTTAAATAAATAACCCTTATAAGTAATAAAAAATAAACAAAGTGATTAAATGTGCCAAAAAGGCTACAGCTCAGCATAATGCTGTGGAGTTCTACAGCGCTGATTTTCAACTGAAACCCGCCATTTCCTCACGGACAATGTGTGCAACTGAAATTAATCTAGCGTGACTGCCGACCTAATGCTATTTTGTTCTTGAATTTTTTTTATTTTGCTAATGGATTTAGAACCTGCTCGGCCTCCTTACTGCAGCACCTGCCTTGAAGGTAGTGACAACCTCATTTTGAAAATGGTTACTGCTAGACCGGACTGCCCTTTTCAGAAACCCAGGGTAGGGACCGTCATAGGTCTGAGTAAATAAACAAATAAATACATTACAATATAAGTGCGTTATGGTAGCCGAGTGAGCTTAACCAATATACGCACTTATATCGTACGACGACGTTTTTCAACACACTTGGCAGGAAACAGAATAAAAAATCAATCAAAATATTTTTCGTGTATAAAACGATTAATGAATCAGCAAGAAGAGAAGCGAGAGAAGTAGGCATGAATCGCGAAGCCTGGCGATCTGTCTTCTTTGTCAACCTCTTGAGTGATACAGCGTGAAGATAGATGTGAGTTAGTCAATATAGTCATAACAAGCAGTGGTAATAAAAGTTGGTTGAAGTATATATCTTTTACACGGTATTTGGCATGTCTTTGATATTGATTGGGTGCGAACGAGCCTATATTCTATATCTCCGTGGCCCAAGCCAGCCTCACTTGCGACGAGGGCGCCGCAGACTTGTCTTCGCCCAAGACTACCGGCCTCAGTACCCATGTCTAATGTGATTTGGAATTTCTAACAAAAGTATAACGTAATCTAATTATAAGACACTACAGGATTCTGTTAAAAAAAGTGTGTGTGTACTTATGTACACGCGTTGGAAGTTATACTGCTTTAGTCTAATAAGATTTCATCATATATACTACAAAACTTTGTTTGTAACAGGCATGTTAAATTAGTATGAAAATAACATGCCTGTAGTATGAAAAAAAAAACATCAAAAGAATGAAAACTACTTTGAATGTAGTTGTAAGTTGACCTGAAAACACTTATCACCTAAGTTCAGAGTGTTTATAAGTTGTCATGGAAACAATTATTCATGTTGTCGATTTTTCGTGACGATGTGCGATCGTATCGTAAAAATTTACTTTCATAATTTTCCCCTACCGCGCCAAAGAAGTATAAACCTTAAAAAAAACCAAAGTCTTTAATTTGCTAACGAAGATGTAGCTCCAAATCAAGATAGGTAGCTTCAAATCAGTAATATCTAAAGAACAGGAATATAATGTTCCACACATGACTTGTGTTTTACGTTCGTCACTTCAACAACATTAGAGCTGATTTGAACATGAAATTATATCGATTATATTAAAAAAATAAAGTTAAATGATTGATTAAAACTTTGATCTTTGATTGGGAATTTTGTCATTTATTCATGAGGCCCGTTATTTATGATTAAAGTAATATCGACTTAATTAAGTGATACCTCTACAAGCCCGACTTATTTACATATTGATGTCAATGTAAAAGAGTCTTTAAACATCAAACGTAGGTCGATATTATGGTGACGGTCTCCTTGATGTGCTACTAGTTCATAATATATTATATTTATTATGCATGATTCAGTTCAATAGATGCTGGTTAGAAATTTCATTAGGTAGAAAACAACGCCTTAAAGCTTCTAGATACTTTTTCATTCGAGTTTTTTAGTATAATTCATTTTAAACATAGACACATCTATCACGCGCTTTTAGCTGAAGATGTAGACAGAATTATAAGTAAAATATTATGGGATACTTTTTACACAGCGCCATCCAGCCCAAACTAAGCTATATGGGATCTATACAACTGATAAACATAATTATATAATTCTAAATACATACATATCATAGATAGGAAACGCTCAAATTCCAAAATAAACATTTACGTATCACACAAATATTTGTTTGGACCCGAGAATCGAACCCGGGACCTCAGCGCGGCAGTTACATACACTACCACTGCGCCATCGAGGCAGTCAACTAGAACTATACTCGATTTAGATGGAAAAGGTATAAAAGAAAACGAAACAGAAATCGGCTTTCAGATGTAGCTGAAAGCTAATAAAGCTCATACTCCCGGGAGTAGCAACTTTATTAGCTTTTTTACATACATACATACATATCGTCACGCCTGTCTCCCATCGGGGTAGGCAGAGACTATGGCTTTCCACTTGCTACGATCCTGGCATACAACTTTCGCTTCTTCCACTTTCATAAGTGTTTTCATACACACACGCCGGTTAAGGGTACTCTTGACCTGACCTTTTTCCAAAATGTCTTCTATTTGATTGACATATGTACGTCGAGGTTGCCCCTTACCAGTTTGCCCATTCACTCTCTTCTGATAAATCTGTTTCGTTAGTCTACTTTCATCCATCCTCTCCACGTGTCCGAACCATCTAAGCATACCTTTTTCTATCTTAGTCACTACTTCTTCTACCATACCGCAATGTTCCCTTATCACACTGTTCCTTTCTTTGTCCATCAATTTCACTCCAGCTATACTCCGCAGACTTCTCATTTCCACTGCATTAGTTTTACTTCTATGCTTCTTTTGCCACACCCAACTTTCAGTACTCCTCTATGCACAGCCAGTCTTGCCTTCTCAGACACGTTCTGACTACTCATAAAGGTGTGCATGGCTCCATTCACTTGATTTCCAGCCAAAACTCTTCGTTCAATGTCACAATCACACTTTCCATCTCTCACAAATGTTGAACCTAAATATACAAATTCTTTCAGCTGTTCCACTCGTTTTCCTTCCACAAAAATTGAGCAATCTGTCATACTTTCCTCTCTTTCAAAAACCATTACTTTTGTCTTATTATATGGTCTTAATTTCTTCTGTACTAAAAATCGCTAAGCAACCCTTACCACAAGTAAAAGAAAATAAAAAAGATTGTTTAAGTGCAATAAAAAGATTATTTTATTACTCAACACAAGCAGGGTGAAACCACCAATTAGTGAGCATTGTGGGCTTCCGAGCACTATTGAGTGTCTTTTTGTTTCTCATTGACAATTTTTTTGGTAACAAGGGCAGTAGCTAAAACGTATTATTATTTTTTTTTTTTTCTCTTTTCCATTAAATCTGCAATCAGCCCCAGAGCTATAATCAGATCTTTTGAAATCTTTTTGCCGCTTTATGTTTTTATACTTGCTGCAAAAAATAATATTTAAGAAACTTTCTAAACGAAGAATAATAACTAAGAAGCTCTCTAATAGAAGCCTTATTAGAGATGTTTGAATCTTGAAAGAGCTGTAGAAGTTTCTAAAAAATAATGTGTGTGTGTACTATGTACCTACATGCGTTCGAAGTTACACTTCTTAAGCGTAACAGGATAAAATAAGTTTGTAGAAAAACTAAAACGAATGAAACTTCAGGTTGTTTAAAAATTACTTTGAATATAGTTATAAGTTGTCATAAAAACAGCTATCAGCTAACTTCAGGGTGGCGTTTTTTCGGGATGGTGTGCGCGCGCATTGTAAAAATGTACTCTCATTATTTTTGCCTAACGCGCCAAAAGAAGTATAACTTCATGAATATCACTATCTGATGCCGAAGTTAAATATTTCCACTTGCAAATTTTCCAGCCAGTAATGATGCGAAGGAGGTCTAAATAAAGACTATTTTTATCAATCCTTTATCGATATAAAACCACGTGTACGTATTCCATCTATGAAGCATATTTATATATAAAATTTAGCGCAGAACCGTGACGGAACGACTGTCCGTTTTATGACGACACATCTGCCACATTTCACGCTTACCTTTTCGATTTTCCATCGCCGATTTCTTATGTCCCTATAAAACTTTATGTTTTCGAAAAGAGCCTTATTCACCACTGAATCCATTTTGCTGACATTGGTCATGCCGTCGGTCCATATTTACGTATTTGCACGCGCAGAAGTGCACATGAAAATAGAACTTATTTATTGATCTTTGGAGCTATAACAGCTTGCTGAATAGGTAGGCACGGTGACATAGTACGCAGGTGGCATACGCCGAGAGCTAAGCGACAAGCGACGACCCAGTGTGTCACGCATGTACTTGTAACGAAGCGTTCAACAATTCTTTAGACCTGGTTATTAAAATATTTGTTGTTCCGATATTATTTATTTGTATATGTGGAGAGGCTTTGTGGCTCGCCGACAGACATTCTGTGATGTAGGTGGTTTGCTGCCATTGTTGTCGACTGTGACCAATTATTGTGTGTAAGATAGTAGGTAACGTCGCAAAATTGACACCATTTTTTGAGAAAATATATATAGATGACCTATAAACCTGGATATGAATCAGCTTTAAGAGTTCTCAAAAGGAAAAGATAGTACCTAACTGGTTCATGTACCTACTGGTAAGAATGTGTCTAATTTCAAATTATCTCAAACACATTATTGAAAAAAGGTGAAGGTAACAGAGATTTTAGAGTTTATAGACATTTATAGATGCTTGACCAGACCAGAAGTACCACATGCGAGAGTCGAAATAATCAATTAGTAGGAATCGATTACGCGGGCACTGAAACACCCGTCGGCTTCTGCGCCAACTTCTCGCCGCATAGAACGAATCGACTCAATTATTACTAACCCGAGGATGAAAATTAAATTGGACTTCGGCTTGATGCGCTCAAACGATGAGACTGTTAAAACATTATGAGCCATACAATTTTTATCATCCTCTTGGATCTTTAAACAGAGAGGTGCGCGGAGCCCGCAGACGTTCCGGCGCAGTTGAAGCGAGACAAAGCACACACGCAGGAAAGGGACCAAGTGTCCGACCGGCCGTCAGAGGTCGAATATAAATGTGGAATGTTTATGGTTCTACCGTTTTATTTTATTCTTGGGCCGGCAAAGCATTAAATATTGTTTCAATTGAAAGCGGGCAGATCAGACGGTAGTGTCTAATGAAGAATAGATTAATAAAACCCGACTGTTGATTGAGTTCGATTTGCAATCGCAGCACCGGCGATGCATCAACCAGATTTTATCTACGACTTCTAAACTACTCGTGTTACTGTTGTTGATATTAATCTAAGTTCGGCTTTAGTGAGACGGAGATATTAGCCCGCATATGTATTGGATTGCAGGTCATAAGTGTTAGTTCATTATATTACGTGCGACTGGAGCATGACATAGGTGTGAGCGACCGCCCGCAAAATGCTTTGTCGCCACCGCACGGCTTTGATAACTCGGTGCGGCATAGCGGGCTAGCTCAGCGGTATTGTCGCGCGATTAGTCGCGGCGCCGGCCAAGCCACATTTGTGTGTTGCGAGTGTTGTGACACTGGCACAGAGCATCACAAGTGCCGACACACACGCCGACTGTTTGCATTGTACTACGTGCCGTGACATATCGTTTGTCGGACCGGCCGCCGACGATGCTGAGGCATGACTTACGATGTTTTATGGAGCTGAGCTTTGTTACCATTGAATAAGTTGGATGTTAAGGAGGGTCGCGTTAACAATTACACAAGACCTAGGCATTACCTACGACTATTGTTCATTTATTTTATGTAAGGATGGGCTGAAATGACACTTCTAAGTAGACGCGTGTGTTGCAATACTTACCTACAAAGGTTAACTCATTAAGTTATGACTTTCAAAATTAGTATAATAGACTTTTAAAAACTGCCGCAACAGCTTTCAAATATGAAATTATTTAATTAAATAAAAACATACGACGGGCCCTTATTTTGCTGCTTATTACATACCTACATTAATTTGACTGCTGAAACTTGAACTTAAATGCTGAGAATTCAAATCAAGTAAACTTTAGGATAAAGTATTTTAATATTTACCTTTGTTATAAATAAGAACATAGGGAGGATGAGGGACGCAAGGAAAAAACATATAAGAAATCTCATTTGTGGGCTTTGTGTCAACGTAGCCTTAAGTCTTGGTTACCTACATGTAATGTTGTCACAGCAGACTCAGACCGAGAATAGCATTGAATGTCTGTCAGCAGGGTTTGACATTGTTGGTATTGATTGGTATTTGAAAGCCACCCAACTCCTCGTCTAGTATTCCTATTTGTAGGCATACTACAGGATCAAAGTCACTTCCCGTTCGCCATAACATGTAGGTATTTTGCCTTCAGGGACAAAAAACCTTCTTCTAAACCTCGTTTCCCCTTTAAATCGTAACATGTGAAACGACACCTACATCTCCTACTTAATTTATAGGTATGTATACTATTAACCGCACTATGATAGGTTTGAATGAAAGTGTCAGCATTAAGCTGGATAAGGGCGTGTTCCGTTGGTTTGGTCACGTCCAACGAATGAGCAATTAACGATTGAAAAATAATATTTATTTTGCAAAAGTATGCCTAGGCTAGATGGAGTCTGGGAGACCGAGACTTACATATAAAGACCACGTAAGCAGATGGCTCATAAACGAAAAGGTCAAAAGTACCTACTCGAATATCAAAATATAGGAAGCGAAAAAAGTATGCCTGGATCGCAAAGTCTGGCGATCTGTTTTCTGTGACTACCTTGTCAGGTATTATTATAGGATTCTTCCTATTCTTTCTGCCACATTACAAGTTCTTACATACGTTTTTAATGACTCCTTTTACTCAGCTAATTTCCCAAATTCTTGGAAGTTCGCACATATTATTCCCCTTCCTAAAATTCCAAACCCTACTATGCTATCCCATTTTCGGCCTATATCAATTTTACCATATCTCTCGAAAGTCCTAGAGCATATTGTTAAAAGACAGCTAACCTGCTTTCTAACTCGTCATAAATGACTGCCTCGGTAGCGCAGTGGTAGTGTATGTTTATGCCGCGACCGAGGTCCCGGATTCGATTCTCGGGTCGAAAAAATATTTGTGTGATCCACAAATGTTTGTTTCGGAGTTTGGGTGTTTCCTATGTACGTATGTATATAAAAATATATAAGTATGTATATTAGTTGTCTAGATCCCATAACACAAGCTTATATTAGCTTACATTGGGCTACACGGCGCTGTGTAAAAAAATCTTAATTTTAATTGTCATTTAAAGATTACTTACGGGTAGGTACGCGTTGTATACTTAATCGAGTAAATCATACGCCAAAAATGCCTTACATCATTTTGGAAAAGAGCTGATACTCTTGCACTGCTGGACCGATATTAACTAAACAAACTAGACTAGAACTACCGCAAGGAAACTCGCTTACAAATGAATAAAAACCGCATTGAAATCGGTCTATCAGTTTGAGAGTTGCGATACCACAGACAGATATACAAACACAACGACATTGATGTCAAACATATTTACGTTTTCTGTTGGGGTTTAAAAAATAAGGCTCTAAAGCGGGCCAGTTGTTATCAGTATTCATGATATTTTAATGACATTACATTTAAGTATTTTAAAATAATGCTGACAGTGTGGAAGCGCTCGTGGACCCGCTTTCACATTATTCTGTAAGTGATCAGGAACACTGATCACTTACAGAATAATGTTAATGGCTAGCTTATGTCTGTAAAATTATTACTAACATTGTCTTTTTTTTGTTTCTTTACCAAGTCTTACCATAGCGGGTCTAAGGCTCCTTTGAGTTTAATGCAACCGGGACTAAGTGCTAGGGCAAAATATGTAAGTCCCATGCAATAGAATACATTTCCGTCTATTGGTCATCTACACTTGGATTATTTACTAGATGTACATAAAGTAACATATTTACTAAATGTTACTTTATGGAAAATAAATTCTATTCTATTCTACTCTACTCGTATTTTATAAAATAGTAGATTTTGTTGTAGCTAGTAACCACCATCAATTGCATTTGCTACGAAACTCGTAGACAACTCGTAGATAGTTTGTATAAAATAGATGTTTTCTGAAAGACATTTTAACACAAGGCAGGATTTTTTTTTAATTGGAATCAGATAAGACCTACATGGGGAGTCATAAAGTACTGGTCTTCACGACCTGCCTCAGGACGGCGGGTGCGATGTTCACCTGTTCACCGTTCTTACAGAAGCAGGCTCTACCCTAGACCGAGGGAGATCTACATGCAAGGTCTTCACACTAAAGAAGTGTGATAAAACCTGAACACCCCATCCCCACCTGAGGTGACGCCGCGGTGGAGAAAGTCTTTAATTCAATAATTAAAATATGTTACATTATTCCATTTATAGACTTTTTTCGTTGAAAATATATTATTTTAGAGCCTAGCACTCTTATCTTCAACCTTTCATAGAGTTTTATCTCGAATTCGGCATCCCATCCTAATATAAATATCAGATCCAATTAAATGGTAATCCACATTTATCCAATAATGGTTGCCAGTAAAATGGCAGTTGTAAAGCACAGTTTGAAATTTTTTAAGCCGCCAGCCGCCGGCATTCAACCTTATGGGCTGCTTCAAAAATTTCAACAGCTTGTCGCCATAACCTGCGCTTGTCCATTTCAACACGGCAATGGGCTCACTGTCTGTTAAGACAAAAATGCATACTGTGAAATGTGGGCGTATAGTATGCCTCTGCCTGTCAATATGTATGTATGTATGATCCAATAAATTCGATACAGGTTCTGGTAATCGCGATGGGTTGTGAAATCCGAAACAGAAACATAATCAATGACAATCATGTAGTTTTTATGCTGTTAAGCCTTTATTTCAAAGTGCAATGGTCATCTTTTATAGCCCATTGTCAGAATGTCATTCTGAAACCAGTACAACTCAGAATAGACTTACGCTTATAAGTAAATTTGTTACTAACGGGGCTAAACGCGGTAATTTCACATACCCTTTGATGCCTGACGTTTCAACCAGGTTGCACCGGCTATGGTCACAAGCTGACTCAAGGTATGTGAAATAACCGCGTTTAACCCCCATTAGTAACAATAGTACATTATTGCAAATGCCGGGAAATAGGTCTTGCAGGTTGAGTATGAGTTAGAAGGCCGAGCCAGAGGCCAGAACTTCACTAATACGAGACAAGCAATTGCTTTTTCGCCCGAGGCATACCTATATAGTGCTTCTCGCAAAATAATGTTGGGAAATAAAACAAAATGTATTATACATTAAATTTAATTCATATTTAAAGTTATATTAGCCATATTGGGCAAATACCTAATATAAAAAGAAAAAAAAAAGAAAAAACTAGACTAAAATAATTTTGATTTTCCTTCAGTGGATTATACGCAGCCAGATAGAAACTCTATCTAAAAATATATCATTATAGACTCTTAGATCCGGCAGGAGTGTACTCTCGCGGGGTGTCAATATGGGTTTCGCCCTGGTCATGGGACCACGGACCCTGTTTGTGCCCTGAGGGTTGTCGCAGAGAAATACAGGTCGAAGAAAACGCCTCTGCACTGTATGTTTCTAGACATGCAGAAGGCCATCGACTGTGTTCCTCGTGCGATGATCTGGTGGGCACTGCGGTCCAAAGGGGTTCCCGAGATCTATATTAACACTACCGGGACATGTGCTGTGACTCCGATTCCATGGTTCGGACTGCTGATTACGACACGAAACCCTTCCCCATCACCGTCGGGGTACACCAGAGTTCGGTCCTTAGTCCGCTTCTGTTCAGTGTAATATTAGACGAATTGTCGGACCGCATCAGGAACTCGCATGAGCAGCCTCCATGGTTGCTCATGTATGCTGACGATATGGCAGCGCTGGCAGACGCGGACAGGGGCAGATTGGTGCGACGTGTGAAGGCGTGGTAGTAGACGCTTGAGAACGGCGGTCTAAAACTAAATGTGGCGAAGACCGAGTACTTGGCACTAAACTCGACAGATCCCACATCCGTCCGCATAGGCGGTGATTTGGTCGAGCACACAGGTTTTTCACACGTCCAGTGACATCGATTGCGATGTCAAGTCACGCATTGCTGCCGCGTGGGTCAAATAACGGGAGATGACCGGTGTCATTTGTGACCCTAAAATGTCGATCCGGTTGAAGGGACAGGTCTACAAACCATCATTAGACCTGTTTTTTACATGGCAGTGAAAAGTGGCCAATATTGGAGCAACACAAGCAGGAGCTGCGTGTCACGGAAATGAAGATGCTGCGGTGGATGTGTGGAGTCAAGCGGATGGACCGCGTGAGGAACTCTCGCATCCGCGGCAGCCTTCACGTCCGTGACATTGCAGACAAGTTGCAAGAGTGTCGCCTTCGTTGGTATGGTCACGTCTTGCGGCAACCACCGGGCTACGTAGGAAACAAATGTCTGGCCATGTCAGCCCCGCCTGGTCCCGGTAAGAGGGGAAGACCCAAGAAGTGCTGGCTTGACGTCGTAAGGGATGACATGCGTGCCAATGGTCTCACTACAGGGGATGCCGACGACCGTGCAAAGTGGAGGAGAAAATGTAGGAAAGCGGACCCCGGGCGTCGCGAGACGCAACTGGGACAGGCGCTCGGATGATGATGATGAGATAGAAAATCTAAAAAAAATAGTTTATGTGACTGCCGCGCTGGGCTCTAGGGATCGATTCCCGGGTCAGAACAAATTTTTGTGTGATCCATACAAGTTTGTTTCAGAGTTTGGGTGTTTGAACCTCAGCGCGGCAGTCGCATACACAACCATTGCGCCACCGAGCAGTAGTATATGTATGATAGTTATTTCACACGGCACAAAAGTGACGTTGACGCCACACCGCGATCATTACCAAATAGGATTATCATACAACCATAATTCACTCAATTTGGATTGATATCTTGACAGTATACAACTATACAGCTCTTCCCACTCAAATCGCCAAGTCAGCGCTTTATTTGGGAACAGCCAACGTCCAAATGTGAAACTGTCAAGTCATATTTAGAACTAGGTACTTAAATCAACCCTAATAAAGCTTGTCATATTTATAAATGTCTTTTCCATGATATTTATTATTAACAAACTAGTTGACCCGCGTAAAAAAGTTTTCCCGTTCCCATTTTCCACAGGAACTTGATTCCAGGATAAAAAGTAGCATATGTGTTATTCCGATGTGTAAGCGATGATATTGTAAAGTTTCATCAAAATTTATTATGTAGTTTTTGCGTGAAAGAGTAACAAACGTACATCCTTCCGTTATTACAAACTTTTACGTTTATAATATAAGTAGTAGCATAGAGAGTTTGGACATCGTCAGCTGTATAGTGAGCCTTAACTGTGAACGATTGATGATGATGATGATGATGATAAGATAGAGTATCTATCATCTCTATGTCATGGTTTAGTACAATGACATAGAGATGTATAGATATTTCTGTGTAATGTCATTTCAAACAAACACCAGACGTAAAAGAGTGGTGTTAAGTTTAACAGCAATGCATGTGTGTATGTCTGTGACACCGAGGCTCCTAAAAGGTGAACCCTTTGGAACGCGATTTTTTTGAAGTAAAACGTCTTTACGCACGCTTGACTTGGGGAGTAAGCTGGTGATTGTGTGATGATAGTGTTGCGAAAAGTGTGATCACATTCAGGAGCAAGAGAGAGCAGTACGCGCGCACATTTCATCTTTTTATATAGGCGTCTCTGACTGCGAGGTGTGTTTAAATACTTAATGTATTTAAGTTTGTCATATCAATTTATAGTAGGATTTTTTTAAATTATTTTAATTACTCAAAAAATTTTGAAAAGCTATTGGTTTTACTCCTTTTGTGTTTCTACTGCGCTGACCATAATCTCTCTCTTGTGACTGTTTACCTGTAGAAATAACACAAGAAAAGTCACAGTTATAAGAATATAACTGTGACTTTTCTTGTGGGTTTTAATTCGTGTTTCACTTCTACTACGAAGACATAGCATCCGTAGCCAGTATCTCAAATCACGCACACTAAACAATAATGAAATACTTAAAATCATTGATGCCAAGTTTAATATTCCAGGTACCTTAGTAAGCAAAATTATAGAGACAAATTATGTTACAAATGTTACAATTGAAAACACCTACACATTTTGGTATGAAGAGGGGTCTTAATGAGGTCTACAGGGTCCAAGACAACATCACCTGCAATAGTACAGTACACTTACTGAATGAATGACTGAAGGGCTTATGGCTATAGTTAGTATCTAATATGCGTTTACAAACTTTCAAAAATCCAAGTCGCACTTGCTTGCTAGTAGCGGAAAGTAACTCTAGGGATTAAGTTAGAGACAGAATCTCGCCACGAGTCTTACGAGATTCTATGCCGAATCTCACCTGCAAATGTCAAGTTGTCCCAAGAGTAAAAAAATATCAGTTAGCAGTGGCTTTCTAAATAATATCAATAACCCCAAACCAACCCACTGACGTAGTCAGTCACCAACTAACAAGACCAGTTGATTTTGAAACCTATCACCAAGAAGATAGCTTGCAAAATAGAATCGATTATAAGTTTTTTTTATCTATCACGTCTTATCCCGGAAGGGGTGGTGGAGGCATATAATATGCCCACTTTTCACCCAGTGTATCCCTGTCCCACGATATAGGTGGTGAGCCCATTGGCCTGTTGAAATAGACAGACGCAGGTTGTGGTGACCTGCTGTTTAAATTTTCCTGCCTTCATAAGGCCTTCAACTTGACTTAACGACTGCCATGTTACTGGCAACCGGGACCACCGGCTTAACGTGCCGTCCGAAGCACGGAAACGCTCGCAAATGTAAATGCCACAAAGTGGTCACCCATCTATGACCGGCCATGGCGAAAGTTGCTTAACGCAGTGATTGTTTACAGAACACTGAGTCCGCGGACCACAAGCGCTTCAGAAATTATCAAGAATTTATTAATGACTAACTGACAAGGCGTTTAAGCTTATAATTATTAGCTTTTTTGCACTTTTAAGTGGCCTGATATTTCAATTTATTGCTTTACTAGTTGATTGCATTCTTGATACTGTAATCAAAAACCGAGTAATTAATGGCGAATAAATATGAAAAAGTGATTTTATCGCCTAGTGGTTTTCTGTTTATCAACCAGTAATAGTAGTCAAATGGGCTTTATAGTATGAAACTATCAATTAAGATATTGATACTTGGCAAACAAAATTAGTCGAGAACGACTTTTTTTTCGGTAGCGGTTTTTATTTTGACAGTAGGTATTAATCACTATTTAACTTTCATAAAACTTTCTATAAATTTTTTATCTAGTAGGTACAGCAAAAATATAAAAATAAATAAATATCGTTAGGACAACTTACACAACGTTATCTGATTCCAAACTAAGCAGAGCTTGTACTATGGTAACCAGATAACTGATAAACATACTTTTATATTTCTAAATACATACATATTATAGGGGGGTATATATTGTATATACCCCCCTCTCTCGGACGTAGATGCGAGTGGTCGTGTTTGTTGTGCTCCCGTGAATTTTTACACGGATAATTAGTAAATAGTGTCCTATTAAACTAGAAAACAGTTTAAAAAGTGTAATTACGCTACAATAATGCAAACAAACAGTGCTATATAAACAAATAACTATCAAAATCAGGATAAAGTCAAATTAAACACAGTAACCAACGATACAAGTGTGGGTGTTTGTGAATAGTACGGAGCTCAAGTTACGGTTGACGGTTACCGTTTTTGCTCTGAATCCCCGCGACCGACCAGTTTACCGAGACAGGATTAAGGATTACAGGATAAAACCCGAAACCCTCGAAGACAGGGCTGCATTTGCGGATAAAGTCTGTCAGAGGCCCTGGGATTATTCCTACGGAGGCTCATCCGGGACTCCTGGCAGTAGGCAGATGGAAGTGCAACGTCTAGTTTTGTCGAATTTCCACACGTAAAAATAAAGTAGGCACAGTATCTTGAATAGACATACATCTAATGCACTCGAATCTTACAAAACGAACATTTATTGTATAAGCTTTCAAATTTATATCGTACTCGTAGGTAGATTTTGAAGAATATATTATTGGTTAGTATTATTACTGAAACCGAATTATCTGTCCATTACTACGTAAGTGCAAGCCATTCGCTCTTTTGGAGTCATCTTTTTGATATGTTTATTCTTTTTCAGGCACACATTAAAGGGCACGGTATATATTCACGGTATATTTTTATTCGATAGCAGTCCGGTATACCATTTATGAAAAATACACTCGTTAGAAAAACATCCTCACAAAAGACGTCACGAGACGTTGCCGTCGCCTGCTCTCCTGCAGGTTACTATATTATATAACTGTTCTTAGGTAGGCGTCCACCTTACTATGTAAGTAGTTGCCAGTCAAGAATCTTTTATTTCATTTTCATTTCTTCAAATTAGTCTGTCATTATATATTGTAACACCAGTGGCTATAAAGACAGCTTGTAACATTATAAATGAACATTATAATGTAAGTAATTCAAATCTATTTAACCCACACGTACCGCTGATATTTATTTATTTTTCTTACATACAGAGAAAAATCCCCAAAGCGATACTTTAGTAACCTTATATTCAGTACACACATCCACAATAATTGATTATATTTAAATACCAAAAAATATATTTTCTCTTTTTAAAAAAAATAGCAAAAAACTTATTTATTTATTTATCTATAACGCCTTATCCCCGTAGGGGTGGCAGAGGTAGGCGTCCACCTTACTATGTAAGTAGTTGCCAGTCAAGAATCTTTTATTTCATTTCATTTCTTCAAATTAGACTGTCATTATATATTGTAACACCAGTGGCTATAAAGACAGCTTGTACATTATAAATGAACATTATAATGTAAGTAATTCAAATCTATTTAACCCACACGTACCGCTGATATTTATTTATTTTTCTTACATACAGAGAAAAATCCCCAAAGCGATACTTTAGTAACCTTATATTCAGTACACACATCCACAATAATTGATTATATTTAAATACCAAAAAATATATTTTCTCTTTTTAAAAAAAATAGCATGGGGATGAAGAGTAGAAGCGTGCACGTCGCCATCCCTGCCAGCTACGGCTGCAATTCTACTCCAACACGAGTGCCACCAGGGCGATTACTGCTAAGGCGTGCCCCCGAGGCGACGCGCACCAGTTCGTCCCCGCTGGTGCGAAAAGTGTGAGCCAGAGCGGCGTAGGGGACCGCCACCCTACACGCGTGGAGGATGGAGTGCAGGGTAGCTGCGTGGAATGTTAGGGGAGGAATGACAGATAAGATGAATGAGTTGATGGATGTTATGAATGAGAGAAAGTTAGATGCAGTGTGCTTGACAGAGACCAAGCGCAAGGGCAGCGAAGTCTTGGAGCTCCCGGGTGGGATGCTCGCGCTTTGGTCTGGAGTACCAGAGAGCGAGCATGGCATCGGGGGGTTGGAATTTTGCTGTCCTCGCGATTGGCCTCCGGTATGTATGAGTACAAACTGGTAGGTCCTAAAATCCTCTGGATCCGTGTAAAACTTGGTTTGACGAAGATTTTCCTGGTAGCTGCTTACGCGCCAGTATCTTCGTCGAACGCGAGTGAGCTAGAGGACTTCGGGGAGAGTATGAGAGAAGCTCTAAATGTGATAGAAGGAAATGAAAGACTTATAGTATGTGGAGACTTGAATGGATGGGTGGGTACCGCTCGCGATGGTTTTGAGTCGGTACTCGGGAAGTATGGGGATAAAAGGGTGAACGACGCTGGCAAGCTAATACTGGCATTTTGTAAGGAAAAGGATTTGTTTGTGGCGAACACAATGTTCAACCACAAACAAATTCATATGTATACGAGGAGATGTAAGTCAAAGAGACGCATGATAGATCTATTCCTAATGGATAGTCGGCTCCGTAAACAGGTGATGGACACGAGGGTTTATCGAGGCGCTGAGCTGGGATCAGACCTAGTGGTCTGATCCCAGCTCCTAGTTATGACTAGGTAGTCCTAGTCATAACTAGGATTAGGGGTCTGTTCTCGGGTTGGCGTCATCGTACCGAGTGTCCTGAACCTGGGCCGACTTATAGCATCAAAAGCTGGAAGCTGCAGGATGCATCCATTAGGGATAAATATAAGGAAAGGGTAGCCGAAAAGCTTGGCGACGTCAATGTAAGCAGTGAGAATGTGGAAAGTGTATGAACCTTAGGGACAGTATGATAAATGCCGCTGTGGAAGTGTGTGGAGAAACGAAAAGAGGCAGTAGTAATAAGCGTGATGCATGGTGGAATGAGGAAGTGAAAGAAGCAGTTCGAATGAAGAAGAAAGCATGGCTAGACTACTTAGCCTCGCGGAATGATTTTAATATGAAAGAGAGATACAAGCTGCAGAAAGTTAACACGAAGGCACTGATAGAAGAAGCTCGTGAAAGGTGCAGAATGAAAGCGGATGAAAGGTTGTCGTCCAATTTCCGGGATAATGCCAAGCTCTTCTGGAAAGAGGTAGGCAAGACCCGGAGTTGTTCGGCAATCTGCAGTATGAATAAAGTGCTTAGTGTTAACAATGACGTCCTAACAGACCAAACTGACGTCCTGCAGAGATGGAGTGAATATTATGGAAAGATGTATGCAAGAAAAGACAGAGATGCCACATCGGGAAGTGGAGCTCACTTCGATGCTCCGGATCCCGATGTCATTGAAGTCATTGGTATGAAAGAAATAGAACAAGCGATAAGAAGTATGAAATGTGGTAAGGCTGCGGGAAAAGACAGAGTTACTGCTGAGATGATCAAGTACGGTGGGTCGCGTGTCTGGGACACACTATGTCTGTTATGCAACTTGTGCTGGCGGACGGGTGGGGTCCCAGATGACTGGCGAGTAGCAGTTGTAGTACCTATTTACAAAGGGAAAGGCTCGCGCCTAAACTGCTTCAGCTACAGGGCGATCAGCTTGGTCAGCTTAGCTAGTAAGGTGTATGCAAAGGTTATAACGGCACGAATGCAAGAAAAGTCTGAAAGGTATTTATGGGAGGCTCAATGCGGATTCCGACGTGGAAGAGGTTGCATGGATCAAGTGTTTTCTCTCCGCAAGATCGCGGAAAAGTTTCTGGCTCTTAGCCAGAGGGTTTTCTGCGCTTTTGTGGATCTAGAGAAAGCATTTGATAACGTTGTGAGAGAAACGCTGTGGGACTTGCTGCCAGAATATGGTGTGGACGGCTCGCTACTGCGGGCAATTCAGTCGCTTTATAGGGACTGTAAGGCTTGCGTGCGAGTAGGAGGGGATGTGTCACCTCTTTTTGATGTCTGTACAGGCGTCAAACAGGGATGTGTCATGTCCGCCTGGCTGTTCATAGTGTATCTGGACAGTTGCCTGCAGAAGTTGAAAGATTTTAATATGGGTGTGAATTTCTGCGTCTGTCAAGTTCAACACGGCAATGGGCTCACCACCTATTACGTGGGACAGGAATCCACACGGTGAAAAGTGGGCATATAATATGCCTCTGCCACCCCTTCGGGGATAAGGCGTGATGGATATTTATTTTTATTTATTTTTATTTAATTTGGGTGACTTTACAGTAAACTGTCTGCTGTACGCTGATGATGCGGTGCTCATGGCCTCATCAGAAGCCGACCTACAGGCAATAGTCACTAATATGAAAGAGGGGTGTGAAAGTAAGGGTCTCCGCATGAATGCAAGTAAAACTAAGGTTCTAGTATTTGAAAGAGGTGACGTAAGAACTAAATGCGAGATTAGGGTAAACCAGGAACGTCTAGAGCAAGTGAATGAAATTGTGTATTTAGGAAGTATGTTTAGCGCGGATGGAAGATGTGATTCGGATGTAGAACGGCGATTAGCTGCCGGAAACAAAGTTAACGGTGCTTTGTCCCAGTTAGTAAAGCGACAAAGCATCGTAAAAGAAGCACGAATGGCGATTCATAACGCAGTGCTAGGGCCAACTTTGCTTTACGGTAGTGAAACCTGGGTATGTCAGCAGATGCATGAAAGTAAATTGAATGCTGTGGAGATGCGATCACTTCGAAAATTGTGCGGCGTTACCTTGGCCGACCGAATACGTAACGAAGTGATACGCAATATGGCAGGTTTGAATGAAAGTGTCAGCGTTAAGCTGGAAAAGGGCGTGCTCCGTTGGTTTGGACACGTCCAACGAATGAGTGAGGAACGATTGACGAAGAATATATATTGTTCAAAAGTAGAGGGTAGAAGAAGTCAGGGAAGGCCGAGACTTACATATGAAGACCACGTGAGCAGATTGCTCAAAAACGGAAAGGTCAAAAGTACTCGGGTACCCAGACGTGCGTGTATGAAGCGATTGATGAATATCGACGAAGCGAAAGAAGTATGCATGGATCGCGAAGCCCGGCGATCTGTCCTCTCTGACTACCCCGTCAGGGATACAGCGTGAAGATAGTTAGTTAGTTAGTTATATTCAGTACACACATCCACAATAATTGATTATATTTAAATACCAAAAAATATATTTTCTCTTTTTAAAAAAAATAGCAAAAAACTTATTTATTTATTTATCTATAACGCCTTATCCCCGTAGGGGTGGCAGAGGCATATTATATGCCACTTTTTCACCATGTGTATTTCTGTACATTTCATAAATAAGTTGATTAATTATCTATAAATAAATTTAATTGACAATTTATGAAATTAAATACATGATTTAATCTTAATAACACACAACAAATAATCTAATGAACTTGCTCAAAGAACAATAAAACACATCAAGTTTTTCAGATACTAAAGTTAGTGTGTGTTAGGGCCCGCACTAATGGGGAGTTGTCCTCGCCCGGCTAAATGTTATTATTGAACATTTAGTGACATCGAATTTCAATTTGTTATTAGTACTCCAAGTAGAAACTCAATCAATGTCTCATGGAAGGCATAGGCAGTCTACTCAGTAGAGATTGCTAAGAGCAATTTTAGGTCATCCGCGAAGAGCAAACATCTCGCATCCTTTACTACTTCAGGCTGGTCATTTATCATTATTAAAAACATTAATGGGCCCAGGGTATTGCCTTGATTTACTCTCGACCTGGTAAAAAATGTCTAGGATCGGTACACACCATACTCCACGTACTGCTATCATGTAAATAAAACGGATGTAATTACTAGCGGTCAGAAGAGTGGCCATGAGTTTTATTGCCAGGTTTTTCCTCAGGCTCTACCTATTGCTTTGCAAATCTGGCAGTAAATGTAAATGTAGAAGCAATAAACTTGACGCTCATAAGTGTTACTTTGTGACCTACATGAACAAAGATTTTTCATTTTCATTCATTTTCATTTGCTGTCTGTCCCACATATAACTCGCTAAAAAGTGCAATAACTTTGGTTTGCATCCGACTGCCGCCAACTTTGAAAGTAAGATGTTATTGTCCACCAAATAGAAGGCCTTCTTATAATCAAAGTTCAACTGCAACCCAGCATCGATATGAAGAATTTAGTAGGTTACTAGTCGTGCCACGCATTGTTCGGAAACCATGTTTGGCATCCGATAGTTGAGAAGCCACCTGTTCCTGGACGCATCGCTGGATGACGGACTCAAATATTTTTGCAGGTTTTGACAGTATTGCTACTGGCCTACATTAGTTCATATATTCACCTATTCGATAACGATTTCATACATATTGTTAAAATATATTATAGTAAAATATTTGGCGGGCTTATAAAATTTCAATAAAACAATAAAAACAGTTAACACCAGTTTTTCTATATTATCATTCACTAAGATCTACAGCAATAAATTATAATTGTCATTTTATTTAATAGCATTATGTATTTAAACGTATATATTTACAACTAGTCTAGATATCACAGTTTACACAATTACAACTACATAGCAATTATTGAATGAGGGATACGTTCACACTGAGTACATACTTCTTTGTTTTTTCTGTCCAAATACCTGTAATGAAAAAAAAAACAATTTTTATTTATGAAAATACTCAAGGAAATTAAGGAAGGCACCAATTACAAACGCAAAACTAGGATCTACAGCATTGATCTTCTTTTTTATACCACTTTGGTGGCAGATTAGCGTACGGCCATACACTATAGACAGGACCGCGAGGAAACACTTCAGCCGAGCGGGACTCGAAGCCCCGTCTTATCAATTTTCTATCAACTTTGACATAATATAATCTATGTCTAATATGTAATATTTAGAACACGTAAGAGATCCTTGGACACGTTCCATAGAGCAGATATTAATCTAGTCTGTCCGCCGGCGGCGCGGTTACAAGCTACCCCCCCTAAGTTACCCCCCCCCCCCCCTAAAAGAAGCAGGATAAACTGATGAGGAAACAAGGTAGTTAAAAAAATAAATATTGTGGGACACTTTCACACAGCGCCATCTAGCCCAAACTAAGCTTGTGCTACCCGATAAACATACTTATATATACATCTAAATCCATACATATTCTACATAGGAAAAACCCAATTCCCAAACAAATATTTGTAGATCTTGTAGATCACAAATATTTATTTCGACTCAGAAATCAAACCCAGGACCTCAGCGCGGCAGTCACAAACACTACCACTTACGCCACTTAGGCATTCAAATTCAGATGTAAGGGTACTGCCTGGTTTTAGTCGATAAGAGTTGGGCATAGTATCCATGAGGAATTCACACAAAAAAGAAAAGTATTAAAAGGGTAAAGGTCAGATCAGAATACTTATAGTATTCTGATTTTAAACTTGAAGCACTCGTGGCTCCGCTGACTCAGTGTTCTGTAACGATTACTGTGTTAAGCAACATTCGATATAGTTGGTCCTTGGATGAGTGACCTCTTTGTGAAATTTTCATTTGCGAGCGCTTCCGTGCTTCGGAGGGCACGTAAAGCCGTTGGTTCCGGTTGCCAGTAAAAAGGCAGTCGTTAAGCCTGGTTGAAGGCCTTCTGGGCGGCTTGATCATTGTACTATATAATGATAGTTCATTGTACTAAATTCTTAGGTATCATGATTGATGATCACCTTACATGGAAAGATCACGTCGATTGTGTTTGCAACAAAATGATTAAATTTGTCTTCGCATTAAAGAAAATTAGAGTAGTGGCTTCTAAGCAAACGGCTCTAATGGTGTACCATGCATATGTGTGCTCCCAAATCCGCTTTGGTATAGTCTGGGGCTACTCATCTAATGTGATGCGAGTATTCTTGGCTCAAAAGCAATGTATTCGTGCTATATTTAATATGGAATGGAATAAGTCGTGTAAACCTGTCTTTAAATCTCAAAATTTATTAACTGTACCGTGTATATATATATATATATATATATATATACGGTACAGTTAATTATATATATATATATATATATATATATACACGGTACAGTTAATAAATTTTGAGATTTAAAGACAGGTTTACACGACTTATTCCATTCCATATTAAATATAGCACGAATACATTGCTTTTATATATATATATATATATACGAAGTGGCAAAGTTTGTCAAATATAATATAAGTTTGTTCAAAAAAAAAAGACTAACAAAACAAGCGAAAAGTGACTCATATGGACTTGGAATTGCCGGTAGGTACCTCGACTTGAAATGTTTAGAGTAAACTGTGTTTACATGGCACTGCTAATCTATAATGCTTTACCTAAATTCATAACAGATCAGCCGTTCCATAAATTCTGTATCGCTTTGCAAAATTGGTTAGTTCAAGAAAGTTTTTAAAGTGTAAACGAATTTCTACAAAAATGTTCGCGTTCTTATCATTTCAGGAATGCATTGGGACTTGAAATATAAATTGACTAGGTTTTAATTGTTTGTTTTGTTTTTAATTTTTTAATCTTGTTACATAAGTTTTAAGTTGAGATGGACTATTTAATATATTTTTTATTAATCAATTCTGTCAATCTATTTTTACTAGTTGTTTAAGTTTTTATCAATGATTAATTGTTAAGCACCTTCGTTTAACCTTGACATAGTGCATTAATTCTTATAATGATATTTTTTTTCGCTTTTATAAAACCTATTTGTTAAATATTGAGCCAGGTATAGACTAAATAAGTTAATAGATATAAGTTAAACATTTGCATGCTATGCAGATATGGCAAAATGTGTAAGTCCCAGATAACTGATTAACATCTTTGTTCCACCACATTTTATGCAAATTAAAATATTATTATTATTATTGAAAAATTTCAACAGCATTTCGCAACAGCCTGCGCCTGTACATATCAACACGGCAGTGGTCTCACTACCTGTTACTTGGGACAAAAATGCATACCGTGAAATATGCCTTTGCCTACCCATTCGGGGATAAAGGCGTGACAATATGTTTGTATGTATGTCTGTTTTTAAACTTCACTTACCTATTAGTCACTACTAAGTAGACCGCTACCACGAGATGTCAATCAGCACACAAATCCCCACGCTCACTAATGTCAGCCGTCACTAATCACCTAACTAATTTACTGCATACATGAACTGTCTCTAGACATTTTTGTTATAACTAGAGCTATCTTGAGATCTTTCTTTACACCGACGGTACATCTGTGGACAAAGATTATAAAATGTTAATTGAAATGTTTATATTTATCTAAGCTTCCCAGTAACATTTCAGCCGTCTTGGTCAACGGTACGAGTATGTTGACGGGATGACTCTGAAGCACGAAATACTAGTAAATAGAAATGCCACACAGCGGTCACCCATCTAACTAGCCATAGCGAAAGATACTTAACGTTGTGACCGTTTACAGTACACTGAGTCAGTGAGAGCTACGAGCTGTGTGGGCGCAGCTGCGGGCATTAGTCAGTACTGATATATTCCTGCTACAAGTTGATAACGGTCCTCTCTTAACATGACAAGACACTCATGGATTGATTTTTAAAGCAATTAGTATGCTAACTTTTACATAAATATTTCATTAAAGTGAAAGAAGACAACTTGGTTCAAGAAGGGGATTTGGCGACGAACCAAGTTGTATTTTTTCACTTTAATAATATATTTATGTGAAAGACACTCATGGATAGATTCCAAGGTCAACGACTACTGAAAAGGGTCAATACCATAACTTACTCTTTATCTTTCAAGAATTATTCTTCTTAAAAATATTCTTATGTAGAGATATTTTTTTAAGCAATCAGTAGCCTCTTTATAATATAAGTATAGATGTAAAAAAAATATATAACAAAGTTAAACCTACATATAATAAGGAAAATATTTTGAGTTAGACTGTTTTATAAAATCTCTACCATTATCAGATCAGATAGTTGCTGAAATTTCATATACTTAGTCAACAATGACGTCACACTTTTCTTTTTAACAATTCAAAATTGTATACCTACTTACTGAATATTATTAAAAACTAAACTATCTTCACGCTGTATCCCTGACGGGGTAGTCAGAGAGGACAGATAGCCAAGCTACGCGACCCATGCATACTTCTTTCGCTTCTTCAAGATTTATCAATCGCTTCATACACGCAAGTCTGGGTATCCGAGTACCTACTTTTAAATTTTCCGGTTATGAGCAATCTGCTGACGTGGTCTTCATATGTAAGTTTCGGCCTACCCTGACTCCTTCTACCCTTTACTTTCGCACAATATATATTCTTCGTCCATCGTTCCTCACGACGTGTCCAAACCAACGGAGCACGCCCTTTTCCAGCTTAACGCTGACAGTTTCATTCAAACCTGCCATATTGCGTATCACTTCGTTACGTATTCGGTCGGCCAAAGTTACGCCGCACAATTTTCGAAGTGATCGCATCTCCACAGTATTCAATTTACTTTCATGCATCTGCTGACATACCCAGGTTTCGCTACCGCAAAGCAACGTTGGCACTAGCACTGCGTTATGAATCGCCAGTCGTGCTTTTTTTACGATGCTTTGTCGCTTTACTAATTGGGACAAAGCACCGTTAACTTTGTTTCCGGCAGCTACTCGCCGTTCTACATCCAAATCACATCTTCCATCCGCGCTATACATCCTCCCTAAATACACAATTTCATTCACTTGGTCTAGACATTTTTTTTCTACCAAATTCACACCCTTATCACTCTGCAACTTCTGCAGGCAACTGTCCAGATACACTATGAACAGCCAGAATATTTAATTTTTAATGAACTTAAAAGTAAAATAAATGCAGTGGAAATGAGAAGTCTGCGAAGTATAGCTGGAGTGAAGTTGATGTATAAAGAAAGGAACAGCGCTATAAGGGAACATTGCGGTATGACAGAAGATGTAGTGACTAAGATAGGAAAAGGGATGCTTAGATGGTTCGGACACGTTGAGAGGATGGATGAAAGTAGACTGACGAAGCAGATTTATGTGGCGAGAGTGAATGGGCAAACTGGTAGGGGTAGACCTCGGCGTACGTATGTCAATCAAATCGAAGACCTTTTGGAAAAGGCCAGTTCAAGAGTACCCTTAACCGTAGTTTACCTTAAAAGTAGAAGAAGCGAAAGTGGTATATCAGGATCGTAGCAAGTGGAAAACCATAGTTTCTGCCTACCCCGATGGGAAACAGGCGTGATAATATGTATGTATGTATGTTAAGATTTAGTAGTTGTTTTCAAAGAGCTTTGTAAAGTCGTTTAGCATTGTAAAGCGCAAGCGCATTGTGTACACATTTGTCGCATCGTTTGTATTCTCGTTTATCGCATTCAGAACTGCCGCTTTATACGTCGCTGACCGTTGGTGGTCACTGGCATTAAATGACATCCTCACAATAGTAAAATGGGTTAAATGTTATAAAGTTTTGATGTTTACTTTTATACAGGTTTGAAGTTTTAGGTACTTCTATTTGACTGCGTAAATGGTAATATATGCTACTGCTGCACTGAGGTACCGGGTCGGAACAAATATTGTGTATTTGTGTGGGTGTTTGCTATGTATTTAGAAATATATAAGTGTGTTATGTATGTATTTAGAAACATGTAATGTTTATCAGTTGTCTAGATCCCATACCATAAACTTATATTATAACCTCGCGCATACCGACTAGTGCGACATATGAAGTTAGTTAAAAATTGTTTTTGCGACAACTCATTCAACGATACAACATTGCAAGTAGTGTTTATTCTTTTGATGCTTTTAGGGCCGTATTCCAGAACGTTTGTCAACACTCAAGTAACACTTGAGAGTAGATTTTATATGGCAAAATCGAGTCTCAAGCATTGATCGAGTATTAAGAAACGTTCTGGTATACGGCCCTTAGACTACTAAAATGTTTAGAAAAGTCTTATAAAACGGCTCAGTCAACATCCATCTGTACGCTTCCATTTCTCAAGAACCATAAGGGATATAAACAAACGGTTTGCAGCATTCTATTCAGGACACCATGAATAAGTGCATAGATAATTTTGTAGAATCTACCACTTGCGGTTTTGAATCTGTGTTTCGGTTTAGAAGTCGTCTGATATCGTCGTTACTATAGTAAAGAGCGTGTTGCTTGTTGACAGAAGAATAGCCAATATTTTCGATAGCCCATTATTAAAGAAGTTTATTTACTATAATATTACTACGCTAATACCCAGGAAAGCGGAGCAGTAATCATAAATATCAACATAGCTAGTAAATATAATAACGCAATTGTAAAATGAATAAATGACGGAAGTAAATGTGTGCCACAGAGTTCAAAGTTTTCACGGGCGAAGCCGTGGGGGCTAGCTAGTTATTTAAATATTCGGATATATTTATAAACCTATACTTAATATACCTAGCCTAAAATCTTGAAATTATAGTTTTAACATAACACAATTTGGTTGGATTTCAAATAACTTAATACTAGGCTCAATATAACAATAATTTAATGACAACACTAACTTTAATTATAGGTGATATGTGATGGCCGGTGGAAGGGATTGGTGTTTTAGCGAGATTATGAAAAAGAAAGATACCAATTACATTATGAAAGAAAAGTATCCAACGGGTTTTTACCATGATTATCATATGACTGTTAAACATGGCTTAAGACAGAGAAATTAAGCAGCAAAATAATGGTATGCCAAAATGGGATAGAGAGAAGTGTGATAGGAGTAAAAAGACAGGAGATTATAAGATTAAGTAGAATAAAAAATGTAACTAAATTTAAAGAGTATTAATACCTATTATAAACGCGAAAGTTTGTAAGTATGGATGTTTGTTACTCTTTCACGCAAAATCTACTGAATGGAATATGATGAAACCATATAATAATATAGCTTAAACATAGAATAACGTGGCTTCTTTTCATCCCGAGAACAAGTTCGTGTCGGAAACGGGAAAACTTAACCAAGCGTGCGGAGCGGCGGGCGTTAACTAGTCGAGTATAAAGAAGTTGATGAAAATGTGCAGAACATATGATAAGAGAAAAAAAATGAGATATGGTCTAGAATATCAATAGAGTGGGTACACTAGGGACGGAGAGAGAAGTCAATGCCCACCAATTGAATGTTTGGAAGACGACTTTAAAAGAGTTGCCGGCTCACAATTGATTTGAATCGCAATAATATGAGATGATAAGCTTTGAGATATTACAGATTGCTCAAACTATGATACCTATTTAATTGATCATTACGCTAAAGTAGGGGGATTTACCACAATATCTTAAAGCAATTAATTTTTTTTACTTAAGACGTAAAAAGGTGGATAAATTCGTCAGTTTCGAGCAGGTCACGGTGGTGTAGTTGATAAACGTTGGTCTGGTGCGTACGTACCAGAAGACGCTGGTTCGAGTCAAACTAGTGACTGAAAAATGTAAAAATTAAAAAAAAAAATTAGGAAAGGTTAGCATACTAATTGCTTTTCAAAAATGTTTCTTAAATCAATATTATTTCCATACATATTATTTTAACATTAACCATCCGCGCTAAACATACTTCCTAAATACACAATTTCATTCACTTGCTCTATACGTTCCTGGTTTACCCAATTCTCGCACTTAGTTCTCTCAAATATGTACCTACTAGAACGTTAGTTTTACTTGCATTCAAGCGAAGACTTCCATTCAAGCGAAATAATATTACTTTAAGAGATTGCGGTAACCCCTATGTTTGTTACAATTTTTTTTTCTTTAATTTACTAATAACAAAATTCACACAAAACAGGACAAGGTGCTACATATTCCATATTCCCCTAAATCCTTTGTCTTGATCATCATTGAGGGAGGCCTATGCCCAGCAGTGGGCGTCAAATGGGCTGAGATGATGATGAATAAACGACGGGCCTAAATGGGTGCGAAGGGGATTCAAAATATGTCACGGGCGAAGCCGCGGGTGTCGGCTAGTCTTTACTAATATATAAAGCTGAAGAGTTTGTTTGTTTGGTTGAACGCACTAATCTCAGGAACTACTGGTTGGATTTGAACAATTGTTTTTGTGTTGGATATCCTATTTATCGAAGAAGGCTATAGGCTATATATCATCACGCTACTACCCTGAAGAGCGGAGCAGTAATCGTAAATGTCGGCTAATCTAGCAAATTTGTATACATTATTGTAGAATTTATAAACGACGGGATTAAATAAATGCGACGGAAGTTCTCTGGCGAAGCCGCGGGAGTTAGCTAGTCCTAACATAAAATTATCAGTAATGAAAGCATTATAATTTTTAAATCCATTTAAATAAAGTCCATTACAAAATGCATAGGTAGGTATTTCCTCGGAGCTGGTGAATCATCCGTCATAATGGTATAATAAAAGATATTGCAATGTTAGATTTATTGGAGGTATATTCAATTAAGAGAGGTGTCAGAGTAATAGTTACAGCATTCAACATAAAATTAAGAGTTGCTATTAATTATTGTTAATCTTTGAGTTTGATCTTAACTATGTTATGATACGGTATGCCAAAACAATTAAAAAAAAATCCATCGTTTTAAGTTTGAAGTTAAATATGAACCTTAATAGATCCGTTTTAACGACATCTTTATATATCTCTCTATAGCTGGAGTGATGTTGATGGATAAAGAAAGGAACAGCGCGATAAGGGAACATTGCGGTATGACAGAAGATGTAGTGACTAAGATAGAAAAAGGGATGCTTAGATGGTTCGGAGACGTGAAGAGGATGGATGAAAATAGACTGACGAAGCAGATTTACGTGGCGAGAGTGAATGGGCAATCTGGTAGGGGTCGACCTCGGCGTGCGTATGTTAATCCAATTAAAGACCTTTTGGAAAAAGGCCAGGTCAAGAGTACCCTTAACCGGCGAGCGTGTATGAAAACACTCATGAAAGTAGAAGATCCGAAAACGTCAGGATCGTAGCAAGTGGAAAACCATAGTTTCTGCCTACACCGATGGGAAACAGGCGTGATAATATGTATGTTATATATCTCTCATTCTCTGTCACTCTTATCATTACATATCCTCCGCCGAGTCTGTCTGTCTGTTCGCGATAAACTCAAAAACTACTGCACCCGATTTTTATGCTGATTTCCCCAATGTATAGAGCGGTTCCCGATAAATGTTTTAGCATATAATTTGTTAGTTTTTGTAAACATTGGCTAAAAGATAGCGATATTTGTTGGGGGTGTCGGAAGAAAAGAAGCCTTCTGGGAGCTTTCAATGAAAGCGCTGCCTAAACCTTCTGAGATATAACAATATAGTATATGGTGTAATTGTGGATCTTATATAGGTCTACAAAGGCATATATCCCATACTAGCTTACTATCACTGGGAAAACCGGTAGGGAAAAACTTCAAATTGCGGGGTAAGCTGCGGTCATCGGCTATTTCAATCATATTTTACAAAAACTCTCTTTTATTACAAGTCAATAGAAATACTATGTGATTACTAACTTTTTAAAACAACGCCTGTTCTCAACGTTAAAGTACCTACTACTACTGTAGTGCTACAAAAAGTATACATGACTTGTTTGTGTTGACTAAACATGTTTTTGGAATTGGGTTTATGTTGCATAAGGTTTTTTTTATAATCCTATTGGGAATGAGGTAAAATTTTAATCATACATTAATCCTCCATCTATGCGTATTAGAAAGGCGTACTGAAAAAAGTATGTGATTCTATTGAACATAGTAATTTAATGTATCGAATTGTAAATGGTTGAGACCTTCTCTTCAAAATACATTATTATATCAACGGCGCGTACAACCTACTGTAGTACTTCAAAAGGTACATACTCGTACCTACGTGATTCCGTTTCGTTTCCGTTGTTATATTCCTGTAAAAAATCTATATATATAAAAGAAAGTCGTGTTAGTTACACTATTTATAACTCAACAACGGCTGTACCGATTTGGCTGAAAATTGGTGGGGAGGTAGCTTAGAGCCAGGAGACGGACAAAGGCTTTTTATCTCGAGAACAAGTTCCTTTGGGAAACGGGAACGGTTAGGATTATTCTTAAATTGACAGTTTGTATTTCACAAGATACGAGTATATGATTTTGTTTTTCTTTTTCTGTTTTTATAGCGCTAAAAGCAATGATATTGAAAGAGAGTTTTTCCGATTTCTATGTCTACTTTTTTTTTTTTTACGCATCTGTGGCTAAGATAACAAGCCCCAATAGGTCTACCTTCTAATTTCAGGTTTTATGAATACATATCGTTTCCATCTTTAGATCCTGACATCATTAATGAATTTATAATAATAATTCTTGTTTAGTTCAGAGTTCCTTTAGTCACTTCATAAGCATCTTCTTGGCATTATCACTGAAAATACGCAATTATGTGAGACTAATGTTATTTATCATCTCATCTATACTAATATTAAAGCTGAATAGTTTGTTTGTTTGGTTGAACTAATCACAAGAACTACTGGTCGGATTTGAAAAATTATTTTTGTGTTAGATAGCCGATTTATCGAGGAAGGCTATAGGCTATATATCATCACGCTACTTCCCTGGAGAGCGTAGCAGTCATAAATGTCATAAATTTTATTGCATAATTGTAAAATTTAAAAGCGACGGGATTAAATAGGTGCGACGGGAGTTCGAAGTATATAACGGGCGAAGCCGAGGGGGGTCGGGTCACCTAGTACTTTATATACTTTTCAGGACTTCGGGACGGTCGGGACGTCGCGTCGGTGTTATGTAAATACTTTTTGTTTCGCGTTAAGTCCCGAATAGTATATAAAGTATACGTGACACTAAATACAACTGGTAAGATGTTTGAGAATGGTATAATAATAATATTATAATATTGTGGGACACTTTTCACTCTGCGCCATCTAGCCCAAAGTAAGCTAATATTAGCTTGTGTTATGGTATGATTCTATCCATCCATTCGGGGATAAAGAATTAAGTATAGGTACATATGTCTTAGGACCTCGGGAAGACTTGGTCCAAACGGCATCGTATAAAAAACGGAGAGATGCATTAGGTACAGATAGTTAGAAAATAGAAAACAAGAAGTAACTACTCGTACCTAATACTTTTACTAAAAACGAAAATAACGACATTAGCACACCCACGTAGGTACCTACCTAATGAACTCGGAAATGCAAAGCGATTGTGCGGCAAGCAAGTGAATCCCGTTAGCCTTTAATTTACTAATTAATACATGTCGTGATAGTTGCCTGCGCATAAAATATTATCTTAACGACTTACTGATAATCCTCTCAGACTAAGAAAATTATATAGAAAGTACGTGTGACAGTGTTTAGTCCAGCATAAGGAACTAGGAAGGGAGAGATGTTAGAGTCTCCGGACTAACTACTCAACAGTATTTAAGTTACATCATGCCGGAATTTTGTGCCAGGGTGGTAGGTACATAGCCCGATGGCTTTGTGTTGATGGCATTTTATAATGTACCAGTGTACAAAATGGGTCAAAGGTATATTGGAAAGGGTCTAAGATATTCATTGTAGTGGGTCGTATAGGGTACGACATAAAAAAAAGCTTCTATATGAATAATGTAAATGTCGACATATTGGGTTTTATAGTCGATGCAAGCTTACGTCCTTGGCATTTAATGAAATTGTAGTTCTATTTAAATGCTCGGCGTTTGTGATGTACCTTCACGGATATAAATGTATTTGCTTAGATATAGTGGCATTGGAATTTTTAACCTCTAAATATATATAGATATTGTGTGTTTAAACATATTATACTAGGTGATACCCACGGCTTCACCCATGACATACTTCGAACTCCCGTCGAACCTATATATTTAATCACTTTGTTTATATATTCTACAACAATGTATAAAAATTTGCCCGATTTGTCTACATTTATGCTAACGCTCCGCTCTTCAGCAGCAAAAATCTGACTAGTAGTTGATGAGATTACTGCTTTCCACCGGACAAACAAACAAACTCTTTAGCTTTATATATTAAGTATAGATAAACATGTAAGAAATATAGTATTGGAACAGACACTATTAGATTTATTTTACCTCAGTCATTATGACCTTCCACTGTGCTACATAGGTCATAATCGAAAGCACCTACACCCCATCTACACTAACTAAATCTTAAGTCATCTGCCATTATCCATGCGATCTGCAAAATTAAGCGCCTTATTTTCAGTCGGGGAGACGGAGGGCGTTTTAAGAGCTCCCTAACTTCACGGTCTAACTACTGAACAGTGCGAGCGGCATATCTCAGCTTCTGCTTCTTCTTCTCTTCTTCTTTCTTTCTTTCTTCTTTCTTCTTCTTGCTTTCTCTCTCGAAGAAGCCCCAAAAAATCACTCAAACTTTGAAGTTTTGCATAACATCTTCAACAACAAATTGGCAAGTACAGTCCTGAATTATGAGCCACCGACTTCCAGTTACAACCGATGAGAGCGAAATTGGTCATAGGCCACCACGTAGGTAGTACGTCTCGGTCAGAATGTCAAAAGGCTTCCATCGTGTAGACCTGGCTTTATTAAATTGATACTTCGATTCGTACAAAGTTGCACGCAAGCCTTGTACGAGCCATATGTAGCTATCAGTTGTTACAGGCACCGGAGTAGAGCCTGGAAGTATGAGGAATTTTCCGGGTCTTTAGATCAGACGTGTAAGGTAAAAGTATCGTGACTAGACTTTGAGGTAAATATTAATTAATCACATAGCATTTTCAGTTTAATAATATTGGATTCTCATCTTGTAATCTTATTGGTATATCACTTATTGGTTTTGATCAAAAATCATAAAAATGACGGACGAGTTTTCGGTAAAGTTAGACAGGTACCTAGGGTAGACCTTAGGCAAAAATTCTCGAAAATGCAATACTTTTTAATCGCAACTTGGTTGTTGGCAAAGCTGGGCTCAATATTCTAGGTGGACTGAGTCGGTGATCCACGACCAGCACCAATAGGTAACTATACTTAAAATAAAAAATTGAGAAGAATTAACAGTGAGGTATTTAACAGATAAGAGGTTAGGCCATAAATTCTTAATTCAGTTTATATCTAGGTACAGTAAGTAAAAAACGACTTACCACTCATGAATTAAGCGTATAATGTGAAAATTGACTCGTATCCCGCCACGTCCATAAAGGGGGAAGGCAGGATTGTTGTAGACCAGCTAGTAGCTCCGCGTGGTAGCGCTGGGCAGCTAGAAGATAAGGTGGCGGCAGCGGCAGTGGACAATGCGGCATCTGCGGCAGCGGTGGTGGCGGTGGTGAAGGAGATGACCTTCTTGGCTCTGGTTCCAACAAGGCATCTATTGTAAAAGCCCGCCGGGGTCGAGGTCCCAAAGGTAGCAAAGCCGCTGTATCTGGCGCTTCAGGCGGTTCAGGACTGAGTCTTGAAACAAACGTCGATGACGGATTGTACATACTCCCATTATGTAAACCTGCTTGCGGCGGAGGAGCACCAGCTTGACGTGCTAAGAATGCTCTATTAAAACTTGCCAGCGCCGCTAACTCTGCATTCAAACTATCTTTTTCTCCTTTATGTAACTTGAATCTCTTCCGTCTTCTAAGCAGAGATCCATTTTCAAACATATCAAATGCCTGTGGATGCAGAGTCCAGTAAGCACCCTTACCAGGCCTGTCGGGACGTCGCGGTACTTTCACAAAGCAATCGTTGAACGAAAGGTTGTGCCGCAGCGAGTTTTGCCACCGCTGCGTGTTGCGGCGGTAGTACGGGAAGCGGTCCGTGATGAACCTGTAGATCTCCGATAGGGGTAGCATCCTTTCTGGTGAACTCCAAATGGCCATCGCCGTCAAAGCTATGTAGGAAAAAGGTGGTTTTTGATCACCATAGGACTCACGTGTCGGGCGAGGCATATTTACGCGATATACTAATGTGATGTCAAGATCGTCACCACGGCGGTGAATGTGAAGACACACGTCTCTCACGGCGGAGTGGAAGATAAGGACTGGGTGAGTGAGCGAGACTGCGTGTGCCAGGCGGGAGTGGCCCCTCGGTCGACGCCGCCCTTTTACACGTTGCGCCAATCGCGAGCCGGCAACTTTGTTTGTTGTTTTTGTCGGCTTCAGACCCGTTACAGAGGAATTTAAATTGTTATCACGTTTACATTATACAAAATTTATTCGACACCGACAACAGCTTGAGCTTGTTTCGAAATTGCAATGATTAAAGTAGTAGATACTTATTGATGGTGTATGGAGATACAAAGAGATGAGATGTTAGTTATAGTACTGACGTATTATAGGTACTTAGGTAGATACTGCAGCGAGGCTGGTTAATTAGTTTTGGAAACGTGATACTTACCTAAGACCATGTCTTATTTTTGCTATCTATGGAAGACTTGTATCTACCTATATGAATGTTTGTTATTGCGAGGCGTTTCAGGCACCCCCACTGCGCTCCCGTGGGATGCGCGGGGTAGGTAATATCGAACCGTAGGCTGATTAACGTGGAACAAATATTGATTTTAAAATCATACACACTTACACTAAATGTAATATTCATTAGAAGTTTCATTACAAGTTCTATAATTGTAAGTAATATATCTACCTATAAATAAAACTTAAGTAAAAAATGTAATAGGTATTTTTAAATTGGTTAATATAAAATGGGGTTTAAACGATATAATTCTTTAGACTGTTAAATTATCGAATATTTTTTCATCAGATATAAATTATTAATATATAGTTATTCCGCAGACAACATACCTACTTAGCAGTAGGTATTCTATGTTATATTTAGCTCATCATTTACTAGAACTACTCAGTTAATAATGATAAAAATCTTGGTTTACCAAACAATTATTTTTCGCTTATCAGCCTGGCTGACGTTGTGACCCACCTTAAATAATCAAAGACAATATATTGGAAATATATAAGTAAGTTAATAAAGTTTTTTAATACCTACCTACTAAGTACCTATTCATGTGGTAGACAAGCATACGGCCCGTCTAATCGAAAGTGGCTACCGTAGCCTATGGATAGCACCAGAGGTCGTGGTGCCAACCTTATTGCAGTGTAAAATGGACAGGGACAGAAGCGGTTTTTCAAACACATAAGGCTTCTTCTTGACTTAACTGCTACCTTGTTAGAGGCACCCGCGATCAACAGCTTGACGTGCCGTCTTAAGTACATCAGAAACCCACTTAAACCTAAATTCCAAAAACCACAACGTAAGATGCTTATGTTTAGGAAGAATTATAAGTAAAATGACATTTTTTTTATGGTGATGGTATTCTTGACTTATATACCTAAACACATCTACACTCTCTTCTATTTATCTTGGTGTATTCTCAGTTACTTCGGAGCCTTGCCTGGACTTGGACTCTGGTGCCCACTTTTTGTTAGCTGCTAGGAGCTGCTATTATTTGACTTTTAAGCAGCATTGTTAGGAGCGACTGCAGTCTGATCCGCCAACCTCGTAAGGGAGCCGGCATCGTTCTCTCGTCAAGTAAGTCAGCAGATGTACCTACTGCTAGCAGGTGGGACTGTTTGGGCCCCGGAGATCTTAGTGGGCCCCCTTAAATAGGCACATCTATACTTTATAGGAATCGTTTACATTACACTGTCTGTGGTAGCATGGACAATAATTCCTTTACTGTCAAATACTGATAACAATGTTTACTAATTAATTTCTTAAGCCATTAGGCTCACAATATCCATCACGTACCTATTAATTATGTAGAAAGTAGTTAAAGTCTATTAAACAATTGACGTGTTTTGGACTCAAACGAATCTGAGGTTCTAGTTAGTGTGTCAGCAATCTGTATCTAAATAACAAGCTAACTCTGTTATTACCTAGTTAAATGTGCCGGTGTTGCACTTCAAGGGCAGGCCAAACCGCCAGCTAGAAACTATTTAAACTAAGCGATAATTTGACGATCTAAATTAAGTGCGTTCACACCAATTACTACATACTTAGATGGCTAAGCGAGCTAAAGTAGCCTGGATATCTCTGCAGTTCGCAGTGAATTAAAGTATGAAAGAGGGGAAACTGCTGGCGCACCCGCTAGTTATTTATTATAAGTCGGATATTTCGTCCACATCGTAGTTTCGCGTACGCTCAAATTGTGGAATGATCTCCCTGACTGGGTTTTCACAAACTTCTACATTATGGGGCTCTTCAAAAGGGGTCTTAGAAGGTTTTTACAGAGTCCATAGGCTACGGTGACCACTTTACATCGGGTGGGCCATATGCTTGTCTGCCACCGCTGTGGTATAAAAGAAAAATACAATAAAAAGACGTGCGGTCTGCGTTTTTTATGCGCTTTCTAATATATTAAGCAAAAGAGTTTGTTTAGTTGAACGCGCTAATTTAGATAGATACTAATCTTTTTTGTTTTGGACAGCCCATTTATCTACTATAAGGCTATAGGCTATATTTTATATATATTTCACTATGCTACAACCTTGGAGAGCGGAGCAGTAATAATAAATGTCAACAAATCCGGAAAATTTTCATACATTATTCTAAAGCAATAATTTTAATACATTATTTAGAAATAATAAACGACGGGATTTATTGGGTGCGACGAGATTCAAAGTATGTCAAAGACGAAGTTCTGAGCGTCATCTAATAATATGTATAAACAATATACTGTTTACTTGGATACATGTATTTTTCTTTTTTTTTATACAGAAATAATTCCAATCTCAATTTAATCAGTGTGCTCGTAAATCAAAGATTTATAATTTCTTTACCCGCACAACATTTTATATTTTATTATCATTTTTGAATCTTTTGCGCGTCTTGCGATATTCTCTTGTGACTACGACTATTGTAATATAGCTGAAGCATCAAGAGGTGAACATAATTTTAAAAAAATAATGAGACGATTGTAATCGAAATCGATGATTAAAAAATGAATCAGACAATTTAATTTTAGGGTCGGCAGCGCGAGTGCCGCTCCTCTGGTGTTGCAAACGTTCATAGGTTACGGTGACCACTTTCCATCAGGTGGGTCGTATGCTTGTCTGCCACCTCAGTGGAATAAAAAAATCCGAAATAAATGATGACAACAGCTAATGCTTTTAGAAAAAAAACATGGATAACAGTGTACAGGATTTGTAAATAACTTTAAGCTAAGCTGAGTTTTAAGAAGCGCACGTATCCCCGCTACGTAGGTACGCTGAAATGTGGGCGTATAGTATGCCTCTGCCTATCCCTTCGGGGATAAAGGCGTGACAATATGTATGTATGTAGCCCCGCTAACTCAGTGTTCTGTAAATGATCTGCAACATGCACTACACGGAAATACTCTTAATTGAAATATCACAATGCTGGTTACCGATTCATGACCATACCATGAATCGGTAACCAGCATTGTGATATTTCAATTAAGAGTATTTCCGTGTTTCGGAAGGCACGGTAAGAAGTTGGACCCGACTGCTATCAATTACAAAGCAATAGTTAAGCCATGTTGACAGCCTTAGAGCCGCTTGAAAATTTTCAACAGCAGGTAGCCACAACCTGCGCTTGTCCATTTCAACACGGCAATGGACTCACCACCTGTTACGTGGGGTATAAAATAAACACGGTGAATATGGGCCGGGCCACCCATTCCGGGATAAATGCGTGATTGATAAACATCTTAATACCTTAGCACACTAGTTAAACACAAAATTGCAGTTTTTAGTGAAAAATTCAGCATTAATCTGGAAAAGGGCGTTCTCCGTTGGTTGGGTCAACAAACGAGTAAGCAGCGATAAAGAAAGAATATTTACTGTGCAAAACTAGAGGGGAGAAGGAGTCAGATTAAACCGAGACCACGTGAGCTGATTGCTTAAAAATGGAAAAGTAAAAATACTCAAATGTCCAGAAGTGCATGTAAAAGAATATTAATGAATCTGCAATACCTAAGCGTAAGAAGTAGGTATGCATCACAGGTAGTCTGACTACCTCGTCAGCCAATAGGTACAGTGTGAAGACAGTTAACTTCCAAAATTCTTAGAAAAAAGTAAAAGACCGATTTGCTCAGAACGGCCTTAATGGGAGCCGGCTATGCAGTTTGTATATTTATTGAATAGGCACTCCTCGTGGACAATATTTTATTCTAATGTGGTAATAAAAGATCTAGAATGGCTTTTCTGACCACTGGAACTGATTGTATTGAACAAGTTCCGGGAAGAATATTTTATGGGAAATGGGTACGGGAATATGTAAGTATTAAAATTAAAACAAACACAGTTTTTTTTGTCGGTTTACAAAAATATTTTGGTACGTTATTTTCCTTCACTTAGTAACGCGTTATGATCATAATATAGTTTGTTAAATCTAAAAAACACAATAAAATTTACACGAACACTTTATAATCATCAAAACTACCTTGAACACAATGAAATCTACATATTTGTAGATTTTACACGTGTTACGGAATTGCTCTGAAATCGGAAAATACGGTCATTTTGCACAGACGCAAATAAAATTACGTAACTTTTAAATATTCCTTTGTTTGTACTCAATACAAAACTGTTGAACGAATTTAAACGGTTATTGGTTGTTTTATTTAAAGCCTGGGAACGATAGCAAATTTTGTCCCGGTACGATTTTTACCTAAGTCAATAAAAAGCTTTGGCAGACCATGGTTATTTTAATCTTTTGAATGGGTTACACGTCTAACATGAACCCTACCAAGTCTACTGTGGGGGTTGGACAATTTAAAACAGCACAAAAATCTGAAGGTAGGTAGACCCAAAGCCGCTCACCACGGCTTCACACCTACATACTCTCTTGAATCGCTCTATCCTTTTGAAGTGAAAATCCATTCATTTTCGCACATTTCAACACACCAGTGGTGAGCGAAGTGTCGAAAATTTTAATAAGATGCAAGAACGATCATAAGTCAAATTGAATTTCAACATCTATTTAGTATTTTTGAATTAGAATCAATAATACCTTAGATTAGGGCCTTCAACCAAACAAACGAAACTTCTTAGCTTTATAATACGAGTATTAGTAATGAAGCGCTCGTGGCCCCGCGGTCTCAGTGTTCTGTAAATTATCACTGAGTTACGCAACTTTCACTATGGCTGGTCCTCGGATGGGTGACCACTTTGTGGCATTTACATTTGCGAGCGTTTCCGTGCTTCGGAAGGCACGTTAAGCCGTTGGTCCCGGTTGCCAGTAAAATGGCAGTCGTTAAGCCTGGTTGAATGCCTTATGGGCGGATTGAAAAATTTCAACAGCAGGTAGCCACAACCTTCGTCTGTCTATTTCAACACGGCAATGGGCTCACCACCTATTACGAGGGACAGGAATCCACACGGTGAAAAGTGGGCATATAATATGCCCCTGCCACCCCTTCGGGGATAAGGCGTGATGGATATTTATTTATTTATAATATTAGTAGGTAGGTATAGATACGTATAGCTATCTATACTTACGTCATGTTAGAAGACCACACATCCATTTTAGTTATAATTAAATTAATTATTTAGTTACGTAAACTATGCTCATATATTTACTTTGACATTTACAACAGCTATTAATTATAATACATGTTCGAATAGGTACAAGTTAAGATTCTTACTTAGTTGCCAATAAGCGAATACTGCAACGCTATTGGTAGAAAGCATAGAATATATTATATGAGAGATATGTTTGGTTTGTGTCTTAAGTAATTACTAAACAAAGTTACTGGCTAAACCATATCTTTAAGTTAAGTAGATAAGGGTAAAATATTTCACAATAGAACTTTGAGGTTTCAGAACGCTATGAAAACTTTGGCGGACTTTGACTTAAGACGGGGAATGCGTTTACGCGCCGTCATTCCTACTGCGGGGGCAGCAGGAATGGTGTGTGGGACTCCCGGTCCTTTGGGGGCCGTCCTACCCACTAAACCCCGCGGTGTTCCGTCTTCTTAACAACCGGGTCGCAAGATGAGACTCTCCTTGGGGGGCCAGATGTGCCCCCCCACGATCGGCGAGATTAGTTTGTGACGACGGAGGAGATTAGTTTGTGCCCGCTTCGAGTCGTCCCCAAACGTCCCTGTGAGAAAAGAGAGGGGTGGAGAGCGATCGAGCGGGCACTTGAGCGGGAACACGAGGGGTGTCAGCCGCCTGAAGGCCATTGTGAACGGGGTTCCCCGGCCTTCTGCCCACGGTCATAAACTAGTCTGCGGCGAGTCGGGACTCCACCCCGCGCCGCCCTCGCGATTGCCGGCGCGACGGGAACGTGCGTCCTGCTCACTCCCGAACCCGCAGCTCCTCTCTTTTTGCCGCCATCACCTCGCTGGCGAAACTTGACTTATACGTAGAAGGCGAAGATAATAGGTAATAAGATAAAGAAGTATGAAATAAATAAAACTTGGCTAAAAAGTCTTAGTAACCAGAACATAAAATAATTTGTATTTTAATAATTTATATTATTTATTGTATTTTAATAACTTGTATTTCATAATATCTATTTATATATTCAGAAGGTCTATTTTAATAAAAATAGACCTGATTTTTTTTTGGTTTTTAAATCAATCATTTTTTTTTCTCTTTGGTTTCGTCTTCTACTTTTGTCGGTAATAAGTAGTACAAAAATAACTTTTTAACCTATATCTACATATTTTAAAAATCGCGAGGCACGCCCCTTTTAACTGTTTGTTAGCAGCGTTATGCCAGTTTATATTAGTTTAACACCGGGCGCCCCCAGTAACTCCTCGCAAATCCTCCCTGGGTTCCCGGTAAAGTTTGGCTATCATCGCGGCCTCTCTTAATGGTATGGGCGTAATCCAGCTTCTTTGGAGTTTAGTTTGGATCCCGCTTTTTGGGGCGGTGAGACGATGTGCAATTTTAAGGTCAAGCCAAGTCACCGTCTTGGACTTGCTTCTGTAAAAACAGCGGGTCATCCAGCGTACTAAACATAGTTATTTAAGAAATTATATAAAAAGTACCTGTTTTAATTTGTATGTACCTATTTCTTATTGACTAGTGGACGCACAGCGGTTTAAACTACTGAATAGTACTGGATAAAAGTAGCATGGTTACTTCTTCTACATATTATAAGAGTGCCAATGAAAGTCCCGTTAAAATCGTTTCAGTTGTGTCAGAGATTAGCCGGAACATACAGACAGAGAAACATTTTAAAAACAGTTTTTTTTGTTATGTAAATTTTTATAAATGAAAATAATTGAAAATAATTTTGATAAATTAAATACCTACGTTAGGTATTTAATTTATCAAAATCTGAAGACAAGCAAGATGCATTAGGTGTATTCAAAGCTTTTGATTGCGTACAGCATGAAACGCTGTGCGGAAAATTACATCACTATGGAATAAGACGCAAAGCTCCTCGACCTGAAATTCTGTCTTCAAATTTTCTCTTCTGTTAATAAAAAAAAAGCTTTGTGAAAAAGGTTATTACGCTGTTAAAGACTATTTGCAGGACAAGGACGCCACAAACTGAACGCCACAACAACGGACTACAGAAAATAAATTAAATTTCAATATTCGCCTACGCCAAAATATACTTGTATTTTAACCCTTAAAAAGTAGATACTATTCAACCCAAACACCATGTCTGCTGTAAGTTTTCGAAGAGTCGGGTTCTCTGGAGATCATTTTCATTGCAGCATTAGGTCAAAGTTAGCAATTAATTGTCATTTAATGACTATTCTGGGACGCGTTAAGCACTTAACACAGTAAAAATAACGCATTAAAAATTAACGCCAAAAATGCCTTACATTATTATGAAAAAAAAAAGCTGATACTCTTACACTGCTGACCCGATATTAACCAAAACAGCTAAGAACCACCACCAAGAAACGGGCTTTCAAAAGAAAAAAACCGCTTAGAAATCGGTCCGTCCGTTTGAGAGCTACGATGCCACAGACAGACACACTCACACACCGAAAACTACGTTTTACTCATAACACCCCTCTTTTTGCGTCGGGGGTTAAAAACAGGTAAGTTTATAAAAAAATCTGGGTTGCCCCCCCTTGGCCCAGATCCTGGGTACGCCCATCCTACCACTTGCTATTCTTGGGTATCCGCTAATACATTTTACAGCTTACCAAATACAATTACTAAACGCAATGGAAATAGGCAGATCTGTATTCGCGTTCGTGTCCACGCTTGATCTGTAAACGATTACTGTCTGAGGCAACTTTGGCTATGGCTGGTTACAGATGGGTGACTTGTTTGTAGTATTGCCATTTAAGAGTGCCTTTATTGCTTTCTACTTTCCGTGCTTTGGAAGGCTGGTTAAGGCATTGGTCCCGGTTGCCAGTAACGGGCATCGTTAAGCTAAGTTGAAGGCCTTATTGGCGGCTTGAAGAATTTCAACTGCAGGTCTCCACCATCTATTACGTGAGACAAACGCATACAGTGAAATGTGGGCGTGTTATATACCTCTGCCACACCATCGAGGATAAAGGCGTGATTGATAAACATTGAGAAGATTCAAAAAAGAAAAACAAAATCGTTGCAAACGGCAGCAATATCACTTAAATATCTTGTAATATCACTTATGCATTAATTAACGTTTACAGTAATATCACTTGTGCATTAATTAACGTTTAGCGAGACGATAGCTCTGCTCAATTAAATGGCAGTTATACAAATTTTGCTACTACGCAATAACGGGCAAGCCTATTGACGTCACCAAGTACTATTTACAGGAGAAAATCCATTCTGTAATTCGAGCCTAAATTCCAACAGTCAGGACAGATGTTATACAGTCACAAAAAAATCTGCAGTTCGAGCATCAAATAGATCTATTTTCGTTAAACTTACATTCATGTATGTATGTACAAGATAAAAGGAATCAGTTAAAAATAACTATATAATTTCACATTTCGCAAATACAATCTGTGTATATAAATACTGTGTAATACAATCTTCACTAGATATACATCCACGTCAATACAAGATAAGGGTTTGTCCCCAGAATTTTAAAAGGTACCGTTTAAAAGGCATCACTTTAAAATAACTATTGAATTTTTCAATTCGCTGCAGTGTAATGCATGTTACAGTATAAAATCTTGTCAGCCGTGACAGATGTAGACCAAAATACAATGGCATTTTAATTGTAAGTAACCCCAGTGCGATATGCGCTTGTCGTATTTACAAGTTGATTTATAGGTATAAAATATTCTTTGGTAAGAATGTTATTATCTTACAGAGAAATAAAAAAAATTTAAATTTCAATATAGCATTTGTAAACAACAAATAATGTTTTAGTTCTGTACTCAAAAACATTAGAAAAAAGTATGACAGGAATTGTTATGCTTACTAAATGCCAAATTTAAAGTAGAAAAACATTCGAACTTTAAAAAATAGCAATGTTAGAAACAGTCTAATTTTAAAGTCAAAGAATAGTCCTAGTACAATATACTCGTATATTTATTAAGTAAGTTGACAAACTACTAAAATATGAAAACATTTGATATTATTGACATTAGATTTGGTAGAAATTTAAGATCTATATAGATGACGTGGAAAAGCATATTTCTGGGCCGTCAACCTGCCTATCTCAGCTAACAAGGCTTCGATAGCAGCTCTCAATCACGGATCGTCGTCTTTGTTTCTCATGAGGCCGGCGACGCCATTTTGACGTGCCAAATCTATATATAAAAATGAAACCCGTTTTCCGTTGTCACGACATAGCATGAAAACGGCTTGACCGATTTGAAAAATTCTTTTTGTATTGGATAGCCCATTTATTGAGGAAGGTTCTTAGGTGTATATCATCACGCTACTACACAGGAGAGCGGAGCAGTAATCATAAATATCAACAAATCGGGGAAACTCTCACACATTTTTAGAAAAGTAATAAGCGACGGGATTAAATGGGTGCCACGGGGTTGGAAGTATGTCCCGGACGAAGCCGTGCAGGTCAGCTATTATATGATAAAATTACCGAACTAAAAAGAAGAAGAATAAGCACATACTTGATAGTCTTACAGGTTAAACACAATAAAATAATGTAGGTATCTTCTTAACTAATAAGGTATATACGATAAAATTCACGACAATATTCACATATGGACTTGAACCATGACAATTCTTGAGGTACCGTTTTTTTTTTAATAATATAAATAAATATCCATCACGCCTTATCCCCGAATTGGTGGCAGAGGCATATTATATGCCCACTTTTCACCGTGTGGATTCCTGTCCCACGTAATAGGTGGTGAGCCCATTGCCGTGTTGAAATAGATAGACGCAGGTTATGGCTACCTGCTGTTGAAAAATTTCAAGCCTCCCATAAGGCCTTCAACCAGGCTTAACGACTGCCATTTTACTGGCAACTGGGACCAACGGCTTATCGTGCCTTCCGAAGCACGGAAACGCTCGCAAATGTAAATGCCACAAAGTGGTGACCCATCCGAGGACCAGCCATAGTGAAAGTTGCGTAACTCAGTGATCGTTTACAGAACACTGAGACCGCGGGGCCACGAGCGCTTCCGTTTTTTTTATGTATGAAAATTCCCTTGAGTGTTATGATGGTCTCAAACCGACTTAAACCACGGTCCTCCTCGAAGAAGATGTCCCAGCGCTCCCGCAATACACTTTGGCTACCATCACGACCTTACCTAAGTGTTCGTCTGTTATCCTGCTTCTTTGGGGATTGGTTTGGGTATTATCCCACTTCTAGAGGCTCGAGGCGTGCCTAAATTCTTGTGGTACCTAAAGAAAAAAAACAGTTATTTTGAAATCGAAATTTGAAAAATATATATTTGAAATCTTTTAGAATCACTAATAGCTGTTAAATTAAAGGTGGAAATTGCAGTATTTAGTTGCTTCTATATAAGCGGCTGGTTCGTTCAGATGTCAAAAGAGTATTGTTTCATAAAATGATTTTAATCATAGTATACAATAAGGTCCTTGATCGCAAAAGACTTTATACCGCCGATTTTAAGTCGGGACTTATTAGGAATACAAAGCATTCAGTACTCGTGTTGTGGTGCTGTACCTCATGTGAGGCTTTAATACCTCTAAATTATATAGGGGATGGGTAAGTGACGCTTCCGTCGTCTTGTAGCGCGACCGATTGAATTTAATGGAAGCTATTTGCGCAGACGCCGACAATTTAACGAGACGTGGTTGGCCTACAGATCAGAATGTAGGTACCATGAACATGTCCTCTACCTATTAGATACCAGCGTAGCGGTGAGATAAAAGGGTTTTGCGATACTTACGAATGATGAGATTTGGCGGGTAACACTGCTTAAAAATTATATTCAATTTTACAGCAAAACTACATAAGGTGAGTGGAGTCCAAAGTAAAAGAGAAGTACCTCCAACAAATGGATTTCTGGGAATTGCAATTTTTTCGTGTAAAGGGAGGTCAAACGTAAGTTGCCTAAGCCTGCTTTTTTAATATTCAAATCTATTACTAAGTATAAGCAATCTGTGGGTTTTAATTGTAGTGCGGCTTGAAAAATTTCAACAGCAGGTAGTCACAACCTGCGTCTGTCTATTTCAACACGACAATGGACTCACCACCTATTACGTGAGACAGGAATACACATGGTGAAAAGTGGGCATATAATATGCCTCTGCCACCCCTTTGGGGATAAGGCGTGATATATATTTGTGAGCGCTCGTGGCCCCGCGATCTCAGTGTTCTGTAAACGATCACTGAGTTACGCAACTTTCACTATGGGTGGTCCTCGGATGGGTGACCACTTTTTGGCATTTACATTTGCGAGCGTTTCCGTGCTTCGGAAGGCACGTTAAGCCGTTGGTCCCGGTTGCCAGTAACATGGCAGTCGTTAAGCCTGGTTGAATGCCTTATGGGTGGCATGAAAAATTTCAACAGCAGGTAGCCACAACCTGCGTCTGTCTATTTCAACACGGCAATGGGCTCACCACCTATTACGTGGGACAGGTAAAATCCACACGGTGAAAAGTGGGCATATTATATGCCTCTGCCACCCCTTCGGGGATAAGCGTGATGGATATTTATATATTTGTCATTTGCATTGTATCCGTATACACTTCAAGCAATTCGCTGACACACTGCTCCGTGTCTATTTGAATAACGGGCACTTAATTTTTACTGCAAATGCAAATTTTTACTATGCACATGTTTATGCAATTTTATTACGTTTATTTGTTCGTTTGACCTATGCATAATGCAGGAAGTATCAATTGTTTGGAACTACAATGAAAAATTGTAGGTAACCCTTGAACTTATGCATACATTACATTTGGCACTAGGTCTGCCGATTATTGGTCAACACAACCTCAAACCTTGAAAATAGACTGACTTCTTAGTAAGAATTTATCTGTGTGCTGCCATTGGTTTTCATTGCTTAAATTCTTTATTCTATATCGATTTGTTTTGATCTAAAAATATCAGTCCTCAAACTCACAGACATCATTTAATCCATACTCGCTTGCCTTTCGGCTGTTTCTTTTACTATTGAATTAGACATGATACAGGTCAGTTAATGTAAATCTATTAATAATTTCTATTTAATTTATATTTTAGAATCAATTAATTAACGAACTTATGACATACCGAATCAAGTTTGTAATAGTTGTTTAAGTTAAAGAAATAATTCGCCTAACCGTAAAGGAGTATTTATGCACTCATCAAACTCTTTAAAAGGATCTTTATTTGGTACAAACTTAGGTGCGAGAGCCGCACCTCTAGTGTTGCAAACATCTATACGCTACGGTGAGCACTTTTCATCATGCTTCAACTCAGTGGTATCAAAAAACATAATTGGTAAAGGAAATACTTTTTCACTAAAGTTTTAATCGTAAATTAATAAATAAGCTCAGTTTAACATTATTTTTGATACATAATGTTTACTTAATTTAAATATTTGTATCCATCAAATGAATATTTTACGTCTATTTCAAGTCATTCATCTAAAAAAATATGTAGAAAAAAATGATAATCGTCTCAGGGATAGCTGTCACCTGTTGCAATATCCCATGGAGTCAATCATAGCACCTCGCTCAGCATCCGCGGTTAATGATTATCCTTTGTGAATAGCCGCCTGGACACACGAAGAAAAAAATTAAACACCTCTACCTAGTTATTAAGTGTGAATTCTACAAATTGTTCACAAATATTTGCGTCTACCTGGGCTTTTTACCAACATTTGTTACATTTGGCGTGACGTCATAAAAGCTCTATATGATTAAGCATGGTGAATTAAGAATAGTGCGTAATCGCCTTCCATCTATTATGTTTTTAAGATTTGGTAGTGTTTTTAAAGTCCGACAAGGATAGTGTAGAGATTAAGGCAGGAATGTTACTTTTAATAGATTTTGGTTAATATTTCTGACTAAATAATTTAGTTCTTTTGAAATCTATTCGGTTTTAAATAAATTTGGTAAATGGTCGACTTTAAACGTAAAAATCGAAGGAATGTTAATTTAGTAACATTCTTTATTTTTCTTTTATTTTGTTGTTAAATTCAGATGGATGACATGACTATAATGCATAAAAAATGGCCACCCATCCGCTGTGACAGATAAAGATAACTTAAAACTTGCAGAATCATAAAAAATGTATGACTTAAATTTTATATCATAAAATGGTCGTATTGTATTTTTTATTATAATACTGCTAAACACAGGTTGGTTTGGTATCGTAGCTATTTAGTGGAAAAAAATAAATTTTCAATAGACTCTTGATGTATCAAGTCTATTCTTGTCTTGTCTAGACTTGTCTGTAGAATATCAAGTCTATTGACAAATACGTCGTCTAATTTTTTCGAAGTACTTTTTTAAGAGCAGGTAATTTTAATACGTTCAACCCATGTATATCCGAAAGCTTTTATCTACAGGTGTCAGTCATTTGTGATCTCGTAAAGAGGCGGAGTGTGTGCTTGCGCTCATCTGACTGTTTAGCAGGTTATTTTCTAATACTCGTATAACGTACTTTTTATTGAGTGTAAATAATTGAGTTTGTATCAACGCCGCGCCGCCATCTGCTCTCTGGATTTTTAACACTCCTTTTCGGATTTCCCACTTAACTTTAATGTTGTCATAAAATTTTACGTTTTTATCCGACTTAATCAAAAATGATTCTTAAGATGAATAATTTAAAATTGAAATTTGTTTGTTCAATCAAATTGTATATCACTTCGCTGGGATTTAAAGAAATTTTATTCTGGTTTGTATTTAGTGTAGCACAATATTAGTCCTTAAACACCCTTTAGTTTGGACACAATTTGATTTGGTTTTGTTCTCGGACGGATCATTTCGTGCGAAGCTTCGTGACTTCGGTTATTACAATATTTGTTGTTGAAGGTTATTTATTTGACTAGTTGTCAGGGCTTACGTCGTCGGCACCGACTGTTGTTGAGACGGTGGCATTGATCTCGTTGGCACGCTATTGAAATTATAAATCTTATCGCACAATTCAGTGAACATCTCATGAGGATTATACGTTCTTAAACAAAATCTGAAGTGTCTTGTCAGATTTGTGGGTACTTTATCGTGGTAAGTTAGCACCGCGCTTTTTACGTATCTATTATTTTGTCTTGAAGAATGAAAAAATTGATATTGTTTAAGTAAGTGTATTTTAGAGACAAATGAGGATAGTGATGTTTTTACTAAAGTGCCATTTCTGCTTCGGTTTACCTAAACATTTACAGTATGGGTTTTTGCAGAAGGGTTCTTACGAGTATAAGGCTTACGCAGGGTTGGCACCTCGAGTATGGGTCATCTGGTATTGCCAACTGTGGTATAAAAAAAGGTGCAACAAAGAGAGTAGTCTCCATATTCCATAATTAGGAAATGTGTGTAGGAGAGCTTGGGAACTTGGAAGTAATGGTCCGGCTACTGCCACTCGCGGCTCTTTATTGATTATGAACATTAACCCCTAAATATAAAAATTGATCGCCTGATGCTAACGACCAAGTCTGGTCAGGCTGTCAGGGATATCTTTTCACTTTGTACCAGGGTCCCTGACTAGAGGTTTTCCTTTTTGGTTACGCGAGGAATGCAGTTACGCAGAAACCACCGCGGTATTCCGCCTCACTCTATGCTGGCTCGCAGCGTAGGCCTGAGGTTAAACCACTGCGAGCTGGCAAGAAGCACCCCGGAGCTCCCTAAGGAGCTGAAGAACCTAGCCCGAATCTCCAGCGCTCTCAAGCGCCTCTCTGTAAGCAGAGGAGGTAGAGAGCGGCCGGTACGGGCATGTGCTAAAGGGCACCCATCGGAACACGGGGAGGATGCTCGTCGCCATGTGGCCAGTAGGGTTAACCCGACCACCCGCCCACGGCCCTATACTATTCGGGGCGCGCATGAATTGCTCACGACGACGCCCCTGAATACGACGGCGGGATGGACGAGCGTCTGTCCCGTACGCTCCCGCCCCCGCAAAGCCTCGCGTTTTGCCGCTATCACCACGCTAGCGAACGAGGCGACGGCGGCGGCGGCCTAGCATTGTTGACTCGCTTCTATCGGCTGTGATCGGGAGCGGCACTATTGACGCAACGCTTCTATCGGCTAAGCCGAGAGCTGTCGAGAAACCATAGGCCTTACCTTTACACACATTTCGTCATTGAAGCTGATCCATGGAAGTTACCCTCCAACAAATTAAATGTTCTAGGAAATTAAGATAAAATCCTCTTGTTTAAAGTATACTCTATATATACTATCTATTTTAAAAAATATTTAATTTCGTTATGAGTGCGGCAGAGGCATATAATCGTTCCAATTGTGTCGTTGATTACTAACCGAACGATCACAATAGGCCGATAATCGGACCGATCAAGCTGCAGGCTATTGTCATTATTATTTTGTACCATTGTAGTTACCTTAACACAATTTGGTTCTACTGGCCGCCGCCGCCGGTCTGAGCGAACACCACATGGTGCAGTCGCCCGGGGCCACGCTACTTTTAAATTCACCGCAAAATTAAATTAATATTCTATCATACAAATGGTTTGATAATGGCTAAAGTACATATGTTACTAACATACAAAATCGTTATCCGAGCGTTAGTTCCGATTGCACTTTGTGCACTTTAAAATTCAATTCCTTGCTTTACGATTCCTCTCCGTACATTTTTTGGCATCTACGATAATGCGATGAGATGTTTTCCCGAAGGCATACTAAACGCCCACATTTCACCGTAAGCATTTTTGTCCAATGTAACAGGTGCTGAGCCGGGTTGGCACGCAGACTATTATTTGATAGAAAAAAAAAACAAAGAAATAATATTTATTTTTGACAACAAACGTACAAACATAGTTAGGTAAAATAAAAATTTGTACCTGTGGGACAATATTTCCAATCAAATGAAAAAATATCATGGGTTACACCAACCCCTATACGACTACCTATACTATAACTATAATAATATAATTTAATAATAATATAGATACGCTTGGCGCAAAATAAAGGGGAGTTCGCTAAGTTGACGGCCAACCTCCAGTGATGGAGAGGCACCTGATGATGATGATGGTGAATAATATATCTATAAATACCCTAAGTTATACAATATTACAAGAGCTTAGTACAGACTTAAGTTATGATAAATAGCAAATAATACTAAGATTGTCACGGCAATGGGGTCACCACCTATTACGTGGGACAGGAATCCACACGGTGAAAAGTGGGCATAAAATATGCCTTTGCCACCCCTTCGGGGATAAAGCGTGATGGATATTTTATTACTTAGGTATACTCATATCTCAATCTTTCAACTTCTGCAGGCAACTGTCGAAATACATTATAAACAACCAGTTGGTTATGACAGAACCCTGTTTGACGCCTGTACAGATGTCGAAAATATATACACATGTAAATATATACACATGTAAATCCGGGCAGCAAGTCCCGCAGAGTTTCTCTCACAACGTTATCAAATGCTTTCAGCAGATCCACAAAATCACAGAAAACCTTTTGGCTGGCAGCCAAAAACTTCTCCACGATTATGCGGAGAGAAAACACTTAAGCCATGTAACCTCTTCGGAATCGAAAACCACGTGGGAATCCGCATTGAGCCTCCCACAAACACCTTTCAGATTTTTCTTGAATTCTTGCCGTTATAACCTTTGCATAGATCTTACTAGCTAAGCTGACCAAGCTGATTGCCCGATAGCTGGAGCAGTTTATTAATTATATAACAGTTTAGTAATTCGCCATTCATCCGGAACCTAACCTCACCAGCATAATTAGCACTAAACACTTTATTCATACTGCAGATTGTTGAACAACTCCGAGTCATGCCTATCTCTTTCCAGAAGAGCCTGGCATTTGGACGCCGGAAATTGGACGACAACCTTCCATCCGCTTTTATTTTGCACTTTTCACGAGCCTCTTTATCAGTGCCTTCGTGTTAACTTTTTGCAGCTTGTATCTCTCTTTCATATGTAAATCATTCCGCGAGGCTAACTAGTCCAACCATGCTTTCTTCTTCATTCGAACGGCTTCTTTCACTTCCTAATTCCTCCTTGCATAATGCTTGTATACTACTGCCTCTTTTCGTTTGTCTAGGAATAGATCTATCATGCTTCTATTTGACTTACATCTCCTCGTATTCAGATGAAATTGTTCGTGGTTGAATATTGTGTTCGCCACAAACAAATCTTTTTCCTTGCACAATGCCAGTATAAGCTTGCCGGCGTCGTTCACCTTTTTTCCCAATACTTTCCAAGTACCGACTCAAGCACATTGCAAGTGATTCAATCCTTAAACCTGTCGCGAACAAATATTTGTGTCATCCGCAAATGTTTGTTTCGGAGTTTGGGTATCTCCTACGTATAATATTCCTTATATACTGAGCACAATACCCAAATCTGCTTGATGACTTAACGTAGCCGGATACGAAGAGTGACGCGGCCACTACAAGGGCGCTGGTGAGCGATATCTAGATCTAGAGATAGTTGCGTTACGTTATATGCGATAATCTCTTAAAAGGTGTTCGTAGTGTAATAGATAATTAATATTTAGAGTCGGCGGGTATAGGCGCCCCGCGGCGCTCGCGGCCGCTCTGCTTTGTGCCGCACCGCCGACACCCGCATTTGTCATGTTAGCGCTCACCAAAGGTGTGAATAACTTTTTTTTTCTAACCATTATTAATGACAATGATAGAAAATATTGTTTTTTGTTGCAACAGTGTTGATTGTTGTCAATTAGTTTTTTGTTGCATCATGAACTTTTGATTATGAGCGTGGCCGATCGATTCAATCGGATTTGAATTGAATGTTTGGATTAAAATACGGCGAGCTTCATTACAGCTTTTGACATGATTGAATACCGAAACTTTTGTATAGAAAGAGTTAAACAATGGATTTTATGTTTCTGAAAAGCAATCACGGTTGTGAGAAGAAGTGTAATGGATTTTGGTGATATTAAGGACGTGTTTCAATTCTTTAAAAAGATTAACGTAAACCGGTGTCGCTTTTGAGTATTTTTCACAAAGCTCTTTATTACAGACGGGGCGCGGTACTTGTTTTGTTACTTAAAAAATGAGCTAAATCACGCAGCCAAGAAAAGCTCTCAAGTGGCGCGCGCCCTCCGCCTGAACAATGAATAATAAGTAGCAACATCATCTCTCCATTTTCTTTTCTCCCCCAACAATAACTGGGACGGGAGAAGAATAGAAACAATTGAAATTAAAATATTTCAAGAAAAAAATATTTTCCTGAGATGGAAAATATTTTCTTGAGTTGTAGGTATAGAGATATAGGTATTTATGACAAGGAGCCTGAATAGAATATGCGAATTCTAAGGTCTCGGGGTCGATATATTTGTGTGCTCCACAAATATTTTCTTTGCAATTTGGATGTTTTTTTAGGTAGATCCATAGCCCGTATAACTTAATTTGGCTAAATGGCGTTGTGTGTAATATCCTGGATGATTTGATTTCTTTGTGGATGCATTGAAAACAATGCAATGTGCATCTGCTAAGTGGGACAAATGCATAGTATGCCTCTGCCTGCCACTTCCAGAATAAAGCCATTTTGATATACCGGCCCAAATTTTGGTACTATAAGTAGTGCTATGGGCTGACTGCCTCGGCGGTGTAAGTGATGGTGTACGCGATTGCCGCGTTGATGTCTCGGGTTCGATTCCCGGGTCGGAACAAATATTTGTGTCATCCGCAAATGTTTGTTTCTGAGTTTGGGGGTTTTCTATGTATAATGTGTATGTATTTAAAATTATATAAGTATATTTATCAGTTGTCTAAATTCCATAGCATAAGTTTATAGCTTAGTTTAGGCTAGATGGCACCGTGTAAAAAAAATGTTCTACAACATTTATTTTTCATTAATATTATACATCTATACACCTAATCAAACATTTGTGGTTCATTTTCCCTAACAGGGATTCGAATCCAGGTAGTTCCCTACACTACCGCTGCGCCAACGAGGCAATTTTATCAATTTACAAAAGTTTGGAGTAGACATTACAATTTTGAAATCAAAAACTTACATGTCTGTATTTTGTGCATTTAACAATAAATCAACTCTTCGTGATTATATTTTGAAACCTTTTAGAACAATAGCTATTATATTCAAAACAAATGGTCCCTTTGTATCATAATAGTAAAACATAGCTTCCGGCTAGTGGAGGCGATTTGATATAATTCTGACACGTTAACCCAATTAAACAACTATAAATAACAAAATAGGTAGTGTACAATTTATTGTCGTAATTAAATACACTATATTTAGGAAGTTAAATTGAATCTATTACTTACATCAGCTGTATCCTTCCGAGTTATCATAAAACATTTTTGTATACCACTGAGGTGGCAGACAAACATACGACCGACATGATGGAAAGCGGTCACTGTAGCCTATGTAGCCTATGGACGTTTGCAACACCTGAGGTACAGCACTCGCGCTGCTGAGTCTTTAAAACCTTCTAAGACCCCTTTTGAGGAACCTAACCGTGTGCAGACACCCTGTGAACACCCTATCTATGACGAGCCGTGGCCATTAATAAAAGGTAGACCTGGGCATCATATGAAACAATTCCTCAGAGCAAAGTCTCTCCTGTCACGAAGGAGCTCAACACCGCCTGCTAGTAGAGGATCGTTGACAATCCTCATAGCACGTCCTTCTACCGAGTCAAAAGGTCGAAGCTGGTATTCAGGTGCAACAGCCAAAGGTGACAGCAGTACTGCATGTGTTTGTGGCCACACCTGCAAATTATAGAGAAGCAGTGTTTGCTCCGCAGTAAAGTACTGCCGAGCTCTGTTGAGCACTCCGAGCTTTTTGGACGCTAGCTTCACCTTATCCTCTAAATGTATAGGTATTGGACGTCACTTGCGATCTCAACATCAAGGATCCCAATACTATTGTAGATGGAGAGAGGTGGGACCTGGAATTGCGGCACTACATTAAATGGAGCTTTTTTAGAGGTGAAAAATAAAATCAATAAATAAATAAGATTTTGTCTACCTCAATCGGACACTCTTGCAAAAGTAGTCTCGATTTCAGACATAAGCCGTTCACGACTTTCTTACACTGAAGACCGGGGGGTATTGGCTGTTTTATACTAAGTATGGTAAAGTTAAGGTAGCTTAAACAACGACGTACTTACGACACGGTAATAAGCATCGTGTGCGATTAATGATTTATAAATGTTGTCAACCCGTGACCACTGCTTGAGTAATTCGGTCGAAATGGTGGGAAATATAAGGAAGGACTTGTACCTTATAGCATCTTGCGCGTGTGATTCCCGAAATTAAAATAAAGACCTATGCGTTTGGTTATTTTTTGAAAACAGTTTTTCATTTTTTCTACATTTAGCTCGCCAAAATGGCACCGCCCGCCTGAGGAAAAGTCATGGCGACATCTAACTAATTGTGAGCCACTCTCACTGTTCACAAGACCATTGATAATGACTTCCAATTTAGTGGCCCTATGATGTGCCTTGGGGTTCGACGGAGAAACGATCTTTTGAATCACTCTGTCCCAACGAAAATTCTCTCTATGGTTGAAGAGCTTTTCAGAACACTCGCCGTGGCAGATTCGGTCTTAATTGTCAGCGAGTTATAGAATCTATGACATAACTGTATTAAATTGTAGAGGATATACATTCCTGTAATATAACAAACTACGTACCGTGTTTGGTATCAAATGTGAGTCCGTAGCCAGTGTCAATTAGTCCCTTGATATTTCTTGAATTTAATTTCATACTGAATTTTTTGGAGCCCGTGCTAACTTTACATATGCGAGGTGTTCCTGGTGACCAACGCACGACGCTCAGAAGCTGGAACAGCTTACGGGATAGTCAGCTTAGTGGTAGTCGATCCCAACAACATCGAAAATATGAGTAATTAACATAGCAACAATCGAAAGCCTATAAAACGGACCTCGGGCTTCAAATGGAATCGATTGGGTAACATACTCCTCAGGACTATTTGTGATGTACATTATTATTAACGTTTATAACTAATTTGCAACGCGTAATTCAGTCACTACCATAGGGCATTGCAACTCGTCAAAGCAAGTATCATTATCAATCGGTATAACGCGCATCAGGGAAGGCTCTGAGATTTTTTTTAAGTTATGTCCATGAGTACCTTCTATCACCGCATCCACAGAAAGGTGGTTTTATCATTGCACTTTGTGTTTGGAGCACTTTAAAGTTCTTTAGAGTATCATTCCTCTTATGCTTGGAGAATGTAATGAGCTGCTTGCCGGTTGTCCCTAACGTCTATGATAGTATGGGGTTTTTAAAAGGAGTCTTAGAAGACAAAGTGAGTGTAGCGACTCTAGAGTTATAAATGTTCATAGGTTATGGTAAAAACTTTCGATCAGACAGGACATTATGCTGGTCTATCAGCGAAGTAAAACAAAATTAAAACAGTACACGCAAATTTCCTCGTAAATATTATAGTGGTTAAGCATTTATCCCGATCAGAGGAGAGAGGGGCGCGTGGCGCGGGGTTCGGTGCGGAGGCGGAGGTACTATTAACGTGTGGTTTAGAGATAACATCGGCCGACAAACTCGATTAGCGGGTCGAGTGCCTCTCACGGGCTGTGGTGCATGTGAAGAGATACTGCGGGTAAAAACACCTTGTTAACTATATAGAACTAAAACAAATCAACTAAATAATATAAAGATAAGTTAGCATGTAGTTAGCTCTTTTTAAAATGCGGTAACAGTATACCTAATATTGGAGGAGAGCATAAAAATCTTCAGTAGTCTGCAATATTCGATTTTGTGGTATGTATTTTTCGAGTTCATCTCAGTAAGCCCTTTCATTTCATACCCATAATGTAGCAATACATTCAAAATAATAAGTCCTGGGTTTCCCACCATGTTAGACTTAGAATGACGTCACACAGCTAATCACGCATTATAATTCAAAATAAACGTTTATAGAAAATTACAGCTCAATCGGTTGAAGATTTCTGCTTCCAAATTGAGTTGTAAGATTCCATCTAAGCAAACATACATACATTGCTATTTAATTAAAAGCTTATAAAAGTCAGTTAGAAGCTTACAAAGAGCCCTTTTCACGATATCGTCCATCAAGACGTAGGAGATAGTGGTGAGTTGTTGGACGTACGAAAATCCAGTAGATATGCCTTTCAGGTTATGGTAGTCCAGAAATTTGCTGCAAGGTTATTATAGTTTTAACATTACCTAGGTCTTTACCAGAGTCTGGCTTGCATCATTCCTTCATTTCAGCTATAGGTCTGCCTCTTCTTGAATGATATTTCGAAGTAAGCGAATAAACAGCTTTTTTCTCTACCACCGCACGTGTTTTCCTACTTGAGGGTTTTCAAGCGAAGAAGCGTTTTAGTAGATCGTCAACTTGTTGACAGAAATTAATGACTTTTCTGGCTATAATGACAACCTTTGACCTTTGAATATCGCTAAGACTTTTTTGTGGATTGCATCGTTGGCAACCTAATATGACTGCCTCTGTGGCGCGGTGGGAGTGTATCCGACTGCTACGCAAGAGGTCGTGGGTTCGATTCCCACTCAGGATAAAACTTTGTGTGATGAGCACGATGGTTTATTCTGTGTCTGGGTGTTATTTATCTATAATATGTATGTATTTAGAAATATATAAGTATGTTTATCAGTTATCTGGTTACCATAGTACAAGTTCTGCTTAGTGTGGAATCAGATGGCGTTGTGTGAGTTGACCCAACAACAACAATAACAACAATATTCAATAAAAATTGTACCATACGTCAATATCATACATGACTTATCTGTCAGTATCAACATTTCATAATGTGTATAGTACTTTAACCGGTTGAGTACAGACAACAAACCGAATCGGTTGATAAATTAGAGTACAACCTCTCATTAAATGATACTCTACAAACGGCGAATTTGCTACGCCGTAGCACTCTACGAGCTACGAAATAGATTTTTTAAGACGAATCTCGGAGATAATTTCAAAGTCATAATGTTAACTAAGTCGAAGTTAATTACTCTGGTTCTCTTAAACAAGGCTTTGGCGGTAAAGCGGGTCGGTCATATTTCATTCTGGCACGCATCCTCCCCGGCAATATGGTGAGTGTAGACGCGGCGGCGCGTCGGATAAACCACATGGCAGAGAGCGAGACAGAAGACCTTAAAGTGAGAGGGAATAAACAGCCTCTCGGATATAATACGGAATGTTTATAGCCTGAGAACTTCCTTTTAATTTTTTTGGGAGCACTATTTCAAATATTGTTTTAATTGATTGCTGGCAGACCATTTGGCGGCGAGGCTTCGGGATGAGGGCTAATTACTGGGTTTAACTTGGTTTTATAGCATCTCGTATTAAAAACGACAGTTAAACTATGGTACAGTATGTTTCTTTACTGACAACTGTAATTTAGTTCAACATATCATATTGTGACGTTTTCTAATCTAAATTTCTAATATTCAAACCTGTCAAGAGCGTTCTCGTTATCGTTTGTCATAATCTAATAGGTTGTGCTACTCGACGTTGCATTTGAAGCTCAACCCTTTGCGCCCTTGGGGTTTTTCTGCTATTGCAATTTTAAGGTCGATAGTGATGCATTTCTAGACTTTTGATTTTAGTTTTTAATTTAACCTTGGTCTAGTATTTACGAGTAGCGTGTGAGTGAATTTATAGTAGGAACCCTAGAAAATATGTTCACCTGAGGTCTTCTCTTATTTAAGATTTTTCTCATGTTTTGAGAATATAAATTCAGGCCAATGGTTGGGTACGCTGAAGATACTATCGTATCATCTATTTTCTTTTAAACTAGTTTGCGAATTATTTCATTAGTCAGAATCAATAATGAGTAAGATAAGTATTACACCGTTAATATTGAAGTTGACAAGCTGAATCTGAGAACAGTCTGCTTTTATACACATTTGTATTGCTTGCATTATAAAAAAGGAAAGTATGTACCTTTTTCGCCAACTTAGAAATTGCCGCATGTTTTTCGTATATAATTTTCCAAAACTCTTTTTTTTGTGTATAAAAATGGTAAATTATTTTACATAAAAAATTCGAAAATGTTTTTGAGGTAGTACCAATTCTGTATAGAAAGCTGTAGCAAGGATACCACTTTCTTACTGGGGTAGTAAAACAGTACTTAGGACTGCACTTGACATCGACAAAGAACTAGACATGACCAATTTAAGATAAGTTGAATACTAATGACAAAGATGTATGAATCGAGTTTCCTTTGCCTGCCTATGATGGTCGAAGACAAATAACAACATTGGGACTGACCTGATTAAATTATCTGTGCCATAATCCTAAATCTGCTATTCTCTAATCGAAATAGGAGCAATCATTACACGCATACAACGGATAATCGGCTTGGCATTTGCAAACAATACAATGAACATTGAATATTTATCAACATTTCTACATTCCAACAACATTTTTAAGTACACGTAACTTGTCTTTAACATAATAACAATGTTTACTGACTGCAGGCTGAGCAAAATAAAAACAGTATAAGGTTGTTTATAGTGGCACTTTACCGCAACGAGTGCACCCGCATTGTCAAGAGGTCCGGGCCATTGTTGTTCACTAACCGCGTCGGTCCCCACCAGCACTATAAACTTAACTTCAATTCTACATTTGCATATCAACAGTATATTTATCAGTTTTCGTGGTCACGTCGTGTCCGTTATTTCATTAATTGTTCTTTGTCTCTTAAACACTAAGACAATGGACATCAATTTTAAATGAATACTTACTTAAAACTTTAAGAATATCTTCTATGTAATAATGTCAAGTTAATGTTGTCACGGAATATTTGGTTTAAGTATTAATAATTAATGTTTGTGGGCGACTTTCAAGTCATTATTTCTTGAATTTCCATAAAGTGTCAAGGATTAACCATCGATCACCCGTCCGCATACAAGCACGGTGTTTAACTCGATACCTCCCAGCAAGATTGTTTGTCATGGCAGTACTAAAAGTCTTAGAGACAATATAGGCACTCCGTAAGCTTGTTTGATGTGTCGGCTGCACAATGGTGGCACCGCGGCTAGGAATGATTATGCCAAAGAAGAGTGTCACAATTAGCATTTACTATCAAAGATGTAACATGTTCTATAACAATGATTATTGTCCATAAAGATTATATTAAGAACGAGTGTTTATTTAAAAATAATAAGACCATAAGACTGTTTTTATTTTAAGTACCTAATATTTATTTTACAATTTAAGGCAAAGGTGTGTCATAGAGAGAGTTTATTGAAAGATTAACGAAATTAAGTTATAAATAGAGATTGAAGAGACAAATCTATACTTTTAAGTTATAAAGTTTAAGAGATTGTTTGTTTAGTTGAGAGCGCTAATTTCAGAAACTAATGGTACGCATTGTATTTTTTTTGTAGTAATATAGCACTTTTATAGAAGAAGTATATCTTAGGCTTATATATCATAGCGCTACAATTCAAGACAACTAAAAGAAAAAAAAAACCCATTTTTTTTTACTTCTTAGACGTGGACGTGTTATTAAGAGCCTCTGAGCTAGACTGCGAATAAGCTAGACAGACAAAAAGCCATTATTGAACTGTATAGGTTCCTAGTTACTGCGGAGCCCTAAAAGTATCTAAAGTTAAAAAAAAAATAAGATTAAAGCGTCTGTCTGTAGTCCACAGTAGAAGGTAGAAGGAGTCAGGGTAGGCCGAGACTTACGTGTGAAGATCATGTGAGCAGATTGCTCATAAACGGAAAAGTCAAAAGTACTAGGATACCCAGACGTGTGTATAAACGGATTGATGAATCGCAAATAGCGAACGAAGTACCTATGCATGGATCGCGAAGCCTGGCGATCTGTCCTCTTAGACTACCCCGTCAGGGATACAGCGTGATGATAGTTAGAAAGATAATATTTTATTAAAGATTATAAGATACTCAGGAAATGTTTTAGAGAACTAATTTTTGAAATGCTTTTAATGTTTTACCACTAAACTTTGCAATTTTATCTTTTAATTATACCTATTACTTTCAAAGTAGAGTGATCACTTGGGGCATATGTTGCTTAACATTCTAACTTACACTTCAAAATCCGATTAAAGAAGTTTTAGACATTCTTACATTTGGCCTATTATACCTTATGCGATATTTTTCAAATCAACGCCAACGGAGCAACGCCTTACCCATTTTTTTTAAATTGAAAACTTATCAAATTATCGTTTTTTAAGTGGCATCTACTTTTACAAATATTAAAAACACGTTTTAGTAATATTACTAATTCTAATGTGTATGGAGAAACGCTAAAAATAACAGTCAAGTCCTAGTTCGTACGACGTGAGTCTCTTCCAAGCCCTCTTTTTTGATCGACTGCAGAAAGAAACTGTCCTTAACTTTATTTTTTGATCTACCCATCACGGACTCTATCAATAGTTTGGCTTCTTTTACGTGTGACTCAAAATGTATGTGCAGCACTCGAACAAAGTACATAATTATATTAGTGTCCATGGGCCGCCAACTTAAGGCTTGGTATTCCACCAATAATTGGACAGTCCAATTATTTATCTAATGTGAATGACGAAAAATTACTTATATATTTGGAAAAAGAAAATTTAAAATCATTCATAAGTAACAATATAATTGACCAAAGATGATATATTTTTTTAAATTAATGTAATTGAAAATGAATTTATTGATTTTGCTAGTAAGTAGTTTTTTTAACAGATTGACATATTGAGTTTTATTGAAATATTATTATCACAATCATCATAATAGACTTATGTTGAGCATGAGTCTTGAGTTTGTGCTTGATAATGAGTTTAATTAATTTATTATAAAATGAAATGTAAAATTTAACTTTTTTAAATTATATTATGTACCTACACTATTGTATTAGGTTTGCCTGTAATAATAGTGATAAGCTGAAATAAATAAATAAAACAATAAATAAACATAAATAAGTTAATATATAAATATAATAAATAAACATTATGGGACATTTTTATTTTTGCACACCGCTTTCTAGCTCAAAATAAGCTTGTTTATGAGATCTAGACAACTGATAAACATACATTATATATTTCTAAATATATACACATTATATTTAGGAAACACCCAAACTGCAAAACAAACATTTGTGGATCACACAAATATTTTACCGACCCGGGAATCGAACCCGGGAACTCAGTCGCGGCAGTCCCTTACACTACCACTGCGCCACCGAGGCAGACGAATACATGTTCATCATTACCATTTGTTAACCTAACACTAAAATAATATATAACACTGAAATACTTGAAGATATATGAGAATGTTAAAAATAAATCAATAACTTTGTGTCACTTTCAACTAGAGAGTACTAGCTGATTTGTTTATCAGAGACCATTAGCCAAAAGCGTAAACCCAATATTTGGTAATTCCAGTCATACTCATAAATAAATATTTTGAATTCTAACTGATAACACACTACAGAGGAAATGAATAAAATGTGGAAAGGTTTTAAAATAAAACTATAAAGTGAATTCACCTGCCTTTTGTTAAAAGTCGTAAAACACGATTGAAGCAAATACGCCATTGTGTCAGTAGGCAGCATTGCCGCTTGCAATTGAATTCCTATTTTATTTACTTTCAATATTTAAACGGCAGATGGCGCCTACACGTTTCATTTTTCACATGAAATAGGCATGTGCACGTAGAGATTTGGTTGTGATACTTTATAGCTTTATATGAACCATACTTACCAGTGTATATTTATGTACTTTACATGAAATATAAAGTTATTGGTGTGGTAAACTGGTAGATATTTATTTATTTATCTATCACGCCTTATCCCCGAAGGGTTGGCAGAGGCATATATATTATATGCCCACTTTTCACCGTGTGTATTCCTGTCCCACATAATAGGTGGTGAGCCCATTGCCATGTTGAAATAGACAGACGCAGGTTGTTGCTACCTGCTGTTGAAATTTTTATGCCGCCCAGAAGGCCTTCAAGTTGGCTTAACGACTGCCATTTTATTGGCAACCAGGACCAACGGCTTAACGTGCCTTCCGAAGCACGGAACTGGGGTGAGTCTAAAGGGCCGAATAAATTGAATAAAATGTGTCTATTTTAGATGTTAAATTTGGAAGAAATTTTGAACCCGTTGCCTTTTTAGTGAGGTGGTAACAAAAAGACTAAAAGGTCTTATGTGCTAGACACTCCTTAGCACGACCAATTAAAAGTCCTGGTAGTGGTGTAGATATTTATAAGCTAATCTATATGGATTTGTACCAAACTAGGTACAATCCATTTATGTTGCTTCAGGGATTGACCTCGTAGTAATTTTGTGTATTTTTATGGAATATCAATTAATTACGTTAGAATTTAAAATTTTCTTGGCAGTTTTTAAGAAATACTGCCATAAAACTCAATAGAAATCCTTTTTACAATTTTTTTATTTGAAACGTATGTTTATTCGAGAGGCATCTTGTAACCCAATTTTGAAGCAGATATCTTTAACTGACTGAGCTGAAACTTTGAATAGAAATTGAAATTATGAAGAATATAGACTATATATTATCACGATACCACTCAGGAGAGCAGATTAGTTAGTAATCATAAATGTCAATAAACCGGACAAACTTTTAAGGGGTACCACGGGGTTCGAAGTATTATGTCATAGGCTTAACCGCGTAGCTCTGTTAGTCTAGAACATAAAAGCTGGTTTAAAATATCGTTGCAAAATCCAGGTAGGTAGTTTTAAAAAAAAAACACATTTGTTCTGAGTGGTGAAAGTTTATTGAAAACAAAGTACCAATCACATACCAAATGGTGCATCGTTAATCTTTTATCTAACGCGACTTTCTGCTATAATGTCTGTCATAGATGTCGCCGACATTTGGCATGCCAAATGTCCATTTGACATTCTTATAGTCACACCTCTTCATTCAGTGGTATCATTTCAAAATCCTGATTTTTTTTTCTTGACTGCTTCTGTGGACCGGTGGAAGTGTATCCGACTGCTACGCAAGAGGTCGTGGGTTCGATTCCCACTCAGAATAAAACTTTGTGTGATGAGCGGATGGTTTATTCTGTGTCTGGGTGTTATTTATCTATAATATGTATGTATTTAGAAATATATAAGTATGTTTATCAGTTATCTAGTTACCATCGTGCAAGCTCTGCTTAGTTTGGAATCAGATGACGTTGTGTGAGTTGTCCCAACGATATTTATTTATTTAAGAAAGACTGTGATAGTAAAATCTTTTGATAAAAGTTCTGTTCACCTATTTACAATTTAAGCATCGGACTTGTCTGTGTAACAATTTCTAGTTCTCTCTGTCCTTATGAATAGTGGAGTTGTGGTGGAAGTAGAATTTTTATTATAAGCGCGGATGCGGATTTGATCACATTCGAGTCCACCATATAGATTTTTTAGAGATATGGATGACGTTTATTTGATTAATTTTAATTTGTATAACGAGCCTTTTTTATCCAATTTAGAGGCAGTTTGACTCAGGGTCAGTAAGTAGTTATGGTGGCGATTAGAAATTCCATAAATAATTGATAAATTTTTAAAGCAATTATTTGCTATATTTCTCATCAATTTTTAATATAGTGGAAAAAGTCAATTCGATTCGAGACAGGGATTGAACCTGTGACCTTTGCCTAACCAGGGCAATGTTCTAGCCACCTGAACTACCCGAACCGTATCAAATCAAGTTAAAATTCTCCACCATATTTATATCGTCATTTTAAGAGTATGACCAGAGCCATCTATCGAGCTAATGAACAACTCGATACCAATGAACAGTGTTACAACTATTTTATAAAAATTGATGCAATGGACTCCACTCAGTATATTGATAAATTTTTAAAGCAATTATTTGCAAAATTTCTCATTAATTTTTAATAAAGTGGAAAAAGACAATTCGATTCGAGACAGGGATTGAACCTGTGACCTTTGTATAAATAACGCGTTGCCTAGCCCAGTACCTCCTTAATATATTCCGGAGACTATGGTCAAGAAATGATCATGACTCCACAGAGCAACCTGTTTAAGGTCTGGCAACCTAAAGTCATTCGTATTCGTATCTTGTAGCACCTCCCGCGGCAAGCGAGGCCAGCCACAAGTCCCAACAACATACTTACAAATTCACGTGATAATACCTATTCATGATAGTAAGAGAAAAAGTTATATTTCATCTCTCTCTCTCTCTCTGTATCATGTGATTTTGATAAAAAACGTACAACAACAAACATCTTTCATATACAAACATTGAAAACATGTATCACATATTTTTAAACGTCGAAACGAAGACCCATCTAACAGTCTAATTTAAATTTAATATCTTTTAAATTTGTAACAGTCGTCATTGAAGTTCAATATATTACTTATGACAGGGAATCCTCTATTTGCTCACCACGATTCATTCGATTAAATCTGAATAAACTCATTATAGTCGAATACGACTACCCGCCGAAAGGATCCTTTCAAACGATATTAAACCACATTATCCGCGTTTATTCCCGGCCTTGATTAGTACCGTATCATTTAGTCCTGTGTTGTAATTATTTGTTGACAATCTAGAATCTACCGTACAATCTACACGTTAGACTATAAAATCGTGTGCAATATGTTGCCGGCGGCGCCTTTGACCAGAGGAGATGAAAAGCACCGCGCGCGACCATTTATCATTGACAAACACAATTGTATTGGATCCCATCTCAAAAAATTGGTGGATAAACAATCTCTGAACTGAGATTTGGTGACTTAACCACTTTGGACTTCAGGCTAATTATAAGGAGGTACAACGAAAGTAGTTATATAAATTATAAGGAAAATAAATAAACCTGTTACATTTGTGGTAGAATCCCGTTGGGACATTTTTACATGGCGCCATATAGCATAAAATAAACTAATATTAGTATGTTCTATACTCGTAGTATGAGCTAGACAACTGATATACATACATAATTCTCACGTAGTGGTAAAAACTTCGCCTATCATCTCAGTATAGCATGTGACAGTTTAGAAGTTACTAAAGACCTTATTGAAGCGCTTGTAATCCCGATACCTCAGTGATCTAAAACGATTACAGCTTTGAGTATCTTACGCTATGGACTGTCCTGAGATTAGTGACTACTTTAAGGCATTTGCATTTACAAGCATTACCGTGCTTCGGAAGGCACCGTTCGGTCCCCGATTGCCAGTATCATGACAGTCATTATAGCAAGTTGCTGCCACCTGTGACTGTCTATTTTTAATACGATAATAGGCTCACCACCTCTTATGTGGGACAAAAATACAAATGATAAATTATAACCCTTTTAAAATTAGCAATTCAGAAATGTTGACTATTAGCAATTTTATAATCTTTTTGGCAGTCAACATTTCTGAATAAGTATTTACTTAATGTTGTGAAATGTTGACTGCCAAAAAGAGCATAATTTGCTATTTTTAAAAGGGTTTAAAGGGTTTAAAATTTAATGCAAATCATGAAATTTTCAAAACTCAATACGAATATAAAAAAAAACAAGCTAAAAATTTATTCAAATATAAACAAAAATAACTGCACCTAGACTTGTATCCGATTAGGTACTGAGATTATAGTTAGAACTCGTTTATCAGCTATTTATGAACTAGGATGGATCAAAAGTAACATTAGCATGTCGGATGCTGGAGCTAGCGTATTTCATCACGTCTTAGGAAATAAGGTTCCCTTTTAACAAAACATTAATCTAGGAGTTGTTCCTCCGGAGGCGTGGGGCGCTCCGCCCCCGGATCGCGGACCAATCGCGTCTCGTGGAGCCCGGCGCCCCACACAGAATCTACTCTCTAACATCGATTGTTTATAACTCGAATTGGGGAGCCATCTCCGTACAATGCAGCGTCTCGTTGTCTGTCTATAATCGTTTCAACTTTACCGCTCAGAGTTCTTGTTAGGCTGTTCTGATCTCTCAATGATTGATGGAACTCTCAGGTCACGAATACCTTACAAGAGATTTTAAAAGTATGAAATAACAATTGCTGTGATAGGTAGATACTCGTACTACCACTACTGATTTACAAATAAAAAGTTTACAAACTAATTTAGAGTTTATATTTGTGTTATAGATAACATAAGGTGTTGACTGCCTCTCGGTGGCGCAGTGGTAGTCTATGCGACTGCCACGACTGAGATCCCAGGTTCGCTCCGGGGTCGAGAAAATATTTGTGTGATAGACAAATGTTTGTTTCGGAGTTTAGGTGTTTTCTATGTATAATATAAATGTATTTAGAAATTTATAAGTACCTATGTTTATCAGTCGTCTACACAAGCTTATCTTAGCTTACTTTGGGCTAGACGGCTTTGTGTAAAAAAATATGTCCTAAAAATATGTATATGAATATATAGATTTAAACTAAAATCCTACATTTTAAGAATAGATATCTAATATAAAAAAATAATCAAGGATTAAATTTTACTAGAGATGCGCCGAGTAACACTTTTGCCGAGTAACGAATACCGAGTTTTACTCGGTTCAATTTTTTTTCAACCGAGTACTCGGCCGAGTAACTCGGTTCAACTAGTAACTATTTATTAATCTGTGGTGTAACCAAATTCCCATTTCGCGCGCGTAAACACGTACAAACAGGTTCGCGGCGGTCGAGCGGCCGGCTCGTGTTGATACACCCCTCATCCCGCCAACACCCCGCCCGCGCCTTTCAACTACCAGTCGCTTGATAGTTTGCAAACAAATAACTTCACGTTGCGCGTCATAGTAGATTAATAATTGAAAATATTGTTCATTAACTGTGTGTAGTAAGTGATCAGTGATTGTTGACATTATGACTTCACGTAAAAGATCCCGAATTTGGGCGTTTTACGATGAAATTGTGGAAGATAAAGCAAAAGTGAAATGTAATTTATGCAATTCTCTAATTTCACGTAGTGGTGTTGGACGAAAGGCTTCTACGACGGCAATGTTAAACCATGTTAAAATAAAACACACAGAAGAGTTTAAAGATTTGGAAAATGAAACTTTGCGGGAAATATCTCAAAATCGTGAGCCCGTAGCATCAACTTCGTCATCGCAATCGGATGCAATGAGAATACAGCAAACCCTCTTTGACTCATTTACTACTAAATGGGACATAACTGATTCGCGTTCTAAAGAAATTCACAACGCTATAGCGGAGATGATCGCGGTAGATAACCAACCGATATCTATGTTGGAAAATAATGGGTTCCAAAGATTAATGACTACCTTAAAACCGAAATACCAAATTCCTGGTAGAAAGTACATGAGCGAGGTTGTCATTCCAGAAGTTTACACCAAAGTAAAAAACGTAATAAGAGCGGAAATTGCAAAAGCTAAAGCTATATCAATAACTACTGATATTTGGACCTGCACGAATAACTTACTCGGATTCTTAAGCTACACCGCTCACTGGCTAGACGAGAAGTTTGAGCTTCAGCACAGAGTGTTGCAGATGCCACATTTTAGAGGACCCCACACGGCGGACAATATTCGATCAGTGCTTTCAGATTTATCCGTGAACTGGGATGTTGATGCTCGCATTCATCTTGTTTTAAGAGACAATGGACCCAATGTGGTGAAAGCCATAAATGATAGTCAATATGTTGGCAAAGGATGCTATATACATACGCTGCAATTAGCCATAAAAGCTTCGTTGAAGGAACAAAATGTAATCGACGTTATTGCCTCAACTAGGAAAATTGTAGGCCACTTTAACCATTCTGCAGCGGCACAAGAAAAACTAACCCTCATACAAAAAGAACTCAAACTGCCAGAGCACAAACTCGTACAAGATGTTACCACAAGATGGAACAGTACTTTTTACATGATAAACAGATTGTTAGAGCAAAAAAGGGCAATATCTCTCTACATCACGGACAACCAAAGTACAGCCAATCTACAACAGTTAACTGAACGTCAATGGGAGATCCTACGAGAGTGCATTACATTACTCGAACCATTCGAAGAAATTACTAAAATTACCAGCTCCACATTAGCATCAATTTCTGAAGTTATACCTCACACCAATGCCCTATTAAAGTATTTATCAAAACCTGAAGTCTCCCAAATTTGTCCAAATATAGCTGATATGAAACAAAAGCTTGAAAGTGAAATTCAGAGCCGCTTTCAAGGGTTAGAAAAAGACAAATATTATAGTTTGGCAACTTTGCTAGACCCCAGATTCAGGATGCGATTTTTTCATCCAGAAAATAATGAACTAATAAGGAATACGCTATTTTTAGAGTCAGTAAAAAGAAGTGACATTTCAGAAAGTGTTAGCAGCAGTGAAGAAAACGAATCTGAACGATTACAACAGTCACAAGATCCTCATGCAGCTTTCTGGAATTGCTTCGAAGAATTAGCTTCCACACAGCCACTAGATCGCGATGATCCTAAAAGCCCCATTGCTTTAGAATTAGATGGCTATTTAAAAGAAAATTTGTTGGCAAAAAACAAGAGTCCTTTCGAGTGGTGGGCAGGGCACCAAACAAGGTATCCAGAGCTGGCAAGTTTAGCAAGAGTGTTTCTATGTGCACCTGCAAGCACCGTGTATAGCGAGCGATTGTTTTCGGAGGCTGGTAACGTCTACGAAGAAAAGAGGAATAGGCTGTTACCAGAACGTGCAGAGAGCCTTGTGTTCCTGCATCACAACTTGCCTTTATTGAATTTTAAATATTGATTATTTATATTACTGCTCTCCTAATTTTACTACTCATTCATTAGCATCATTTTGATTTTGATTTTATTAATTGAGATTGACAAAGATTTCCTTTATTAGTAATAAATACTTTTTGATTAACACTGTTTTTTTAATTATATCTACCTAAATATATTGCTTTGCTTAAACCGAGTATACTCGGCATTCAAACCGAGTTATTCGAGCCGAGTACGAGTATCTAAAACCCGCCGAGTACGCCGAGTACCGAGTATCAACCGAGTACTCGGCCCATCTCTAAATTTTACAAATAGCATATTATATTTTTGTGTTAATTTGTTCCATCTCTATTCAAATGTGTACCTATATGGCGTTAAATTATCCAATTAAGGTTAACTAGTGGTCGCCCATTGGTTGAAATTCGACCATAATTAGTTTGATTTTTGAAGTATGAACTAAGGTATTTTTTATAAAAAACTTTAAGCACTTCTCCAAATAAAAGTTTAATAATTTTAAATATATAATCCAATCGATCAATTTTCTTTAACACAACACAACTGTTTTAGTACCTACACAGTCGTAGTTTTAGTAGGGTACAAAGCTTTCGCATCACGCATTTAATTGTATATTGATAAAATTAATATGGGTATATAAAATAAAATGTATTAAATGTTATTCACTGGTGTCTAGTCTATATTTTTGTAAGTATACATATGCACATGGTTACATAGAAAAATAAATTAAATTATTCATTTTCCTTTTTGCGGCAACACATGATAATATTTATGACGAGCAATTTGTGGCAACATTAATTGGCTGATAAAAATTGGATTCCATCCAAATTGGCATTTGATGTTTTTTAATAATAAATATTTATACAGGTAGCAGCTGCACTAAAATCCTCTCTCTGATACCCAAATAATAATTAGCCTGCCCTTAGCACCTTAGTCGGCGCACGAGAAAAAAGAACTGGCCGAGTCTCGCTTGCAAACCAACATAACCTGTAATTTGGAAATTATTATCTAACACATTGTGCCTTTCTGGTTATCCCGCCGGTCAATTTGCCGTTTTTATGGCTCCCACAGAGCCGCGGCCTCTAATTATCTCCGCCACGATCTCAGCCCGAGGCGCGAACGCAGCCACTCATCGCTCCATTGTAAATTTAATCATTTCGCCAACTAATAAGGTCTAAAATTCATTGACGCGTGCTCTACGATGTTAGCTCACAAACATGAGAAAATAAATAGCTGCCCATGTGTTTCGAAAGGGTAACACGTCTACGCGAATACTATTTGTTTTACTGCGAATTCTCCTAATAGCTTCCAATTAAATTAATGCGATGCAAATTTAGCGCTGTACGTACTAAATAAATTATGTACTTACCTTCTTGTACCTACTCGCACACTGTCGTTATGCACATGAGGAATGTATAAATATCTTTAGTTATAATTAGGTAAACATCTCTAATTCTAATTGGATACACGATAAAATACAGAAGCGCTTGTGGCCCCGCGGACGTAGTGTTCTGTAAACGATCACTGCGTTAAGCAACTTTCACTATGGCTGGTCCTCGGATGGGTGACCATTTTGTGGCATTTATATTTGCGAGCGTTTCCGTGCTTCGGAAGGCACGTTAAGCCGTTGGTACCGGTTGCCAGTAACATGGCAGCCAGTTAAATGCCACATGGGCAGCTTGAAAAATTTCAACAGCAGGTCGCCACAACCTGCACCTGTCCATTTCAGCACGGCAATGGGCTCACCACCTGTTACGTGGGACAAAAAGCAAAAGCATACGGTGAAACGTGGGCGTATAGTACGCCTCTGGCTACCCCTTCGGGGATAAAGGCGTGAAAGTATGTTGTGTTATGTTATGTTATGTACACGATAAAATTAAGTAATGTAGGTATTTTTAACTTAACTTTCGCGATAATTGATATGTGCAAGATTTTTAACGACATACCCACCTAATGAAAAGTTGTCACCGTAGTCCATGGACTTTTGCAACACCAAAGATGTCGCACTTGCGCTGCCGACCCTACAAAAACAATCTAGACCCTTTTTAGAGAACCCCTGTATACTGTAGACGTAAAGTACTTTACCCACTTAAATCTAAATGGTGGGAGAAATTTTCTTAAATCTTGCTGTGTTATTATTAATTGACGGGAACTTTGTTCAAGAATCACTTTTCACGTTCACTCATTTAATGCATATATAAACTTCAGCCGAGGGTAAATACTTTAGTCTACGCTTTAAACCCAGCTATAAAATTATGTTAATATTAATGAAATTTAAAACGATGGAAGGTAGTTTTGATAATATAATTTTAATTTAATGAAATTACTCATATTGGTAGTCATTAAGGCTCGCTCACACTTTAACGTAGATACCTAACTAGTTAGCGGTTACACTTATAACGTGTCACAATTTCCTTTACTTATGCATAATGTCATAAATTTAAATAATAATCGGTGAGTTTTAACGCCCAATTTTTAAATTAGAGAAATGTTACAAAGCGAAGGGAATAGTCGGTAACGTTTGGGAGCGAGGCCCTTGATCGTATTCTATTAGGAAGGGCCACTAATAAAATTAATTTATTTCTCGATTACAACAGTAACTCGAGTTCAAAACGAGCCGCGGCCTCGGCTCATTAATCATATTAATTAAGACGAGGCGTAAGCGCTTTTGTTCGTGGCTCTCTCGATAAACGAGCGCCTTCTTTACGCTTGTACAAATTACGGTAAAGTCTTGCGAGCTGGCAATAGCGTGCGGTAAACTGTGTGCTGTGACATGCAGCCGACTGGTGATGCCGCCAAAGGCCGATACTGAGTGTTCTCTGTGACTTATTGTAAATAGATTTGACAACATATGCGTTGGCTAGTATAATACAAACTTAAATTCTGTACATAATAAAAAAATATTTCTAAATGTGTTGCTATGCGGAAAATTTGAGAAGGACTGAACTTATTCAGATAGGTACATCATAATAAGTCGAGAAGAAAGAAATGAGATTTTGTACATAATAAAAATTAATCACTAAATGTGTTACTAAGCAGAAAATTTCAGAAAGTCTGGACTGTTTTAAAGAGACGAGAAGAAAAAATGGATTTTTTTAACGATTCAACGGGACTGCGAGCAAAGAAAATCGGCTTGCAATTAATACATCATTGTTAAATTAATGACATAAGGTAATGGTGTGAAGTGGGGGTAGTAAGTAAGTCACAGGTGAAGTCGCGGGATCTCAATATTAGCATTGTTTACGAAAGTCAGACTTTGAATAATTGCATATAAGCATTAAATTGAGTCACGCTTTTCCCAAACTCAGGGAAAGCAGCAAAAGTAGCGCAAAAGGGAAAGTGGACGATTGAGAAAGGAGAAAAAGATCAATTTCAACATTGTCGTTTTTGAGATATGGTGTTTTATTTATTACTAGATGACCCCCACAGCTTCGCCCGTGGAGTATTTCGACCTCCCGTCGCATCTATTTAATACCGTTGCTTATAAATTCTACAATGATGCATAAAAATTTGCCCGATTTGTCGACATTTATGACTACTGCTCTGCTCCCCAGTGTAGTAGCGTAATGATATATAGCCTATAGCCTTCCTCGATAAATAAGCTATTTAACACAAAAATATTTTTTCAAATCCGACCAGTAGTTCCTGAGATTAGCGCGTTCAACCAAACAAACAAACAAACAAACTCTTCAGCTTTATAAAATTATTAACACAGATTAAAAATTGATTTAAGAGTTTTACGTAATATTGCTTAATATTGAGGTTGCCACAGAATGCACCTGTCCATTTCAAAACGGCATTGGGCTCACCACGGTATACGGTGAAATGTGGTCGTATAGTATGCCTCTGCCTACCCCTTCGGGGATAAAGGTGTGACAATATATATGTATGTAATATTGCTTATGTTCATTCTATGTATATTATTCTATGTGCCTTATGCGTGACAAATAGACATTCCACACCGCGAGCCGATTGGTCAGAGACATTTTGTTAAATGTTTCAGACTCTACTTGTTATTAGAATTGTATCTGTGTAATCGTTCGTGTTCATTAACGGCACGCGGTCATAATTCGTTCCTCTACTGTAAGTAATTATTTAATTCCATTGTTTTTGTGAGATTGATGAAAGTGAGCTTTGAACACTTTGTTAATAACTCTTGCAAGCGTCAATATATTGTTTTTTCTTGCTCTTGTTATGTGAAAATGGTTCAGAGCGTATTTTTGATTGAATTCAGTTTCCAATGACATTTGTACTTTATTTGATTTCAAAAGCCTACCCAGTGTTCATTGAAATTTTTAGGAATTTATAAAATAAATAAATAAATATCCATCACGCCTTATCCCCGAAGGGGTGGCAGAGGCATATTATATGCCCACTTTTCACCGTGTGGATTCCTGTCCCACGTAATAGGTGGTGAGCCCATTGCCGTGTTGAAATAGACAGACGCAGGTTGTGGCTACCTGCTGTTGAAATTTTTTAAGCCGCCTATAAGGCTTTCAACCAGGCTTAACGACTGCCATTTTACTGGCAACCGGGACCAACGGCTTAACGTGCCTTCCGAAGCACGGAAACGCTCGCAAATGTAAATGCCACAAAGTGGTCACCCATCCGACGACCAGCCATAGTGAAAGTTGCGTACCTCAGTGATCGTTTACCGAACACTGAGACCGCGGGGCCACGAGCGCTTCTTTTGAATTTTGGACATAAAGATTTATTTATATAAATAAAAATGAATCGCAAAATATGTTGATAAGCGCGAAACTCGAAGACGACCAATTCGAGTAATTCTTTTTATTTATTCCTTAAACTCTAAGAAAAGTTTTCATGGAGAGAATTATTGGAAAAATTGCACGAATGGTAATCGGGAACGGGAAAGCTTCATTACGCAGGTGGAGCTGCAGGCACCAACTGGTAAAATAATAAAAACATGCGTGTGTCGGTCAGCGCACAGTGTAGAGTTTTGTAAGTGTTAGTTTGTACCTACGTAAGTTTTGCTTATATATTTTTTAAATTTCTAAAGATAAAAAATATTTAAAAATTTCTAAAGTATTATTTATCGTTGATTGTTAGGGCCATCGCAGACTACCTACTTTTAGTATCCACAACCTAACGGTTATGTCAATTTTTAGAGCCACCTCAGACTAGCACTTTTAGTACCCGCTATTAGCGATTTTGACACTAAAGTGGCTAAGTCTGCGATGACCCTAAACTCGAAAAGTTGATTCATTTATATTCATATTAAAATTTAGAGTACAATATTTTGTACGGCTTCACGCAGCGTTCTTCCGATGCTGGTAGATCGTTGTTTGTCACTTAAGCTTAACTGCCTCTGTGGCGCGGTGGGAGTGCATCCGACTGCTACGCCAGAGATCGTGGGCACGATTCCCACCCAGGATAAAACGTTGTGTGATGAGCACGATGGTTTATACTGTGTCTGGGTGTTATTTATCTATAATATGTATGTATTTAGAAATATATAAGTATGTTTAACAGTTATCTGGTTTTCATAATACAAGCTCTGCTTAGTGTGGAATCAGATGGCGTTGTGTGAGTTGTCCCAACAATACAATACAATACTCCTGTCACTTTATAACCACGGGAATTTATAGTGTTATCTATCCTCTATACTTTAGTATTTAAAGCTGAAGAGTTTGTTTGGTTGAACGCGGTAATCTCAGGATCTACTGTTCCGAATTGAAACATTCCTTTTGTGTTGGATAGCCCATATGTCGAGGAAGGCTATATATGATCACGCTACTAATCAGGAGAGCAGAGCAGTAATCATAAATGTCGACAAATCGCGTAAATTTTCATATTTTTTTGTAAATGAAATAAGTTTAAAATGGATGCAATTTAATGTAGGTATGCCACGGGCAAAACCACGCGGATCAGCTAGTCCTATATATGTTCGAAGAAATGAGTTACATTTGAACACGTAAAATAGGTAAGAAAATATTGTAGGAGTTGTGAAAAACCGGTATGCTTAAGTAGGCTTTAATAAGAAAACATATAATAGTACATAATTCTAAAAACACATAATTAACCGTATATAGAGTTGTTCCTATACAATTTATAACAGATTAAAATTCAAGGCTATTACCCTAAGGACTGTCCAATTTAATTACATTTATGCGAAAGAATCCGGTAGTATTTCCTGTATGTAAATTTGTGTAGGTAATATATATATGTTTATTTTATTTATGTTAATTTGTTTGCTCACTTGAATACGGGTCACCGATATCAATCTATCTAGACATATCAAATTATTTACGATCAAGTACTAAACAAGTTCGTTATACATGCATTTAATTTAACATTCTAGAACACGTTTTAAAATTACATGCATACATTTTAAATCATTTGCACGCTTGTCAAAAGTAGGAAGTTTTTTAAATTTTATAGTTTCCTATCTGGTCAAATTGATTGCATTTTATCAAGTTTGTAAATCACAGAACAAGTGGAAAAAGAGATGGGAATTAAACCCGTGACCTTTGCCTAACCAGGGCAATGTTCTAGCCACTGAACGAACCATACCGAAACAAGTTGAAATTCTTCATTATATTTTAATCGTCATTTAGGAGTATGACCAGAGCCATCTCTCAAACTCAGATGGCAATAATTAATGTCACAACCATTTTTAAACATTGATGCAATGGACTCCACTCAACCTATGGATAAATTTTTAAAGCATTTTTTTATATACTGAGGTGCCGGACAAGCATAAGGCCCACCTGATGGAAAGTTGTCACCGTAGCCTATGGACGTTTGCAACACCAGAGGTGCAGCAGCACTCGCGCTGCCGACCATTTAAAAACCTTCTTAACCCCTTTTGAAGAACCCCATACTGTAGACATTCGAGAAAACCCAGGCAGGGCATTATACAACCTAAGCGTACGCGAAATAAAGCCTCTATCGGATCTAACCGTATGTGAGCGCTCCTGAAGCAAAGTGTGATGGTGAACATCCTGTCTATAGCGTGCGGTGCGATGATAGAAGGTAGCCGTGGCCATCATGTCAAACAATTCCTCAAAGCACAGACCGTTGTAGAGGCGATAGAACACACATAAGGAGGTGAAGAACTCTCCTATCACAAAGGAGCTCAACACCACCTGCTAGTAGAGGATCGTTGGCAATTCTCATAGCACGCCCTTCTACCGAGTGAAAAGGTCGAAGCTGGTGCACCAGCCCAAAGGTGGCGACTTATAGAAGATCAGTGTTTGCTCCGCAGTAAAGTACTGCCGCGCCCTGTTGAGCACGCCGAGCTTTTTGGACGCCAGCATCGCCTTGTTCTCTAAATGACTACGGTATAGGACGTCACTAGAAATCTCAACACCAAGGATCCCAATACTAGTAGAGATGGAAAGAGGGGTGCCCTGGATTTGCTATGCTACTATGTAAAAGGGCCTTTTTTAGCGGTGAATGCAGAAACTTGAGTCTTTGGTAGGGTTAAATTGGATAAGATTTTGCCTACTCCAATCGGACACTCTTGCAAGAGTAGCCTCAATTTCAGACACAAGTTGTTAACGACTTTCTTCCACTGCACACCGGGGGATATTGGAGCGACCCGTGTAATAAGTGTCACCCGTACTATCATCTGCAGAGCAATGAATGCCGCCAATGGACAGCATGTCATTGATATGCAGCAAATACAGAGTGGGTTAGAACACTGAGCCCTGCGGGAGTCCCAGCATTTATGGCCATGTAGTCCGAACAGCAGCTGTCAACAACGGCTCTGATAGTTCTACCGGCCAAAAAGCTGGATACCCATTCGCAAAATGATAGACTTGGCCCCCAGCTCACCTGCAGTTATGACCATTGGAGCCTACGTCCCTTCTAAGCAAAGCAAGCAACACTGCCCTCGTAAATATATTTTAGTTTAACGGAAAGTTGAAGGATACACATATCATTCTATAAACAAATTAATATACTATATTATTATTTTATGATTGTTGCTATTTTTGAATTTTGCAATTCGATTGTTACTGTCCTGTCATTAAATAGTTACGATAATGAATAAAGTATATTATACATTTATTAACAAAACTTTGTTTATTTTTGATTAGTTATGTGTTGGGTTACCTATCAATAAAATTAGATTAGGTTTTGAACCATTCAATTAATTTTAGTGATGTGTTTAGACAATTTTTGTTTAAAGATTTAAACGGCTTTATAAGGCCATTAATATACTGCAATCTCATCTCCTTGGTACTTGCCGTGTCTACTTTACAAGACGCAGATTCTGAATCTGTGTCTGCTGTCATCTTTGGGATGATGCCGTGAAGTACTAACTAGACTCGCCCGACGCTACAGGTACATCACGACGTGGCGCAGCGTAGAACATAAGTCTCCTTGAATGCATTTCACCGAATTTACCACGGCGAGTGTTCTGAAGAGCTCTTTAAATTAATAAAGACTTACCATAAAATAAATTGAAAACGGTGAAAAAAAATTAACTTAACTATCTTCACGCTGTATCCCTGACGGGGTAGTCAGAGAAGACAGATAGCCAGGCTACGCGATCCGTGCATACTTCTTTCGCTTCCTGTAGATTTATTAATCGCTTCATAAATGCACGTCTGGGTATCAAAGTACTTTTGACATTTCCGTTTTTGAGCAATCTGCTAACGAGGTATTCATATGTAAGTCTCGGCCTACCCTGACTCCTTCTACCCTCTACTTTCGCATAATATATATTCTTCGTCAATTGTTCCTCACTCATTCGTTGAACAAATAATTATATTAAAAAAATACTTTACGATAGAGTCTATTACGCTATTAAATACTATTTGTAGGACAGGGATGCCATGAAATGATCTGCTGACTGCGTAAAATAATATTGATTTGTAAATAGACCATCAAAAAGTCTTCCGAGTTTCTTCTCAGGTTCGATTCCAGAAACAGAGGTCAAATTACTATAGAATACTTTATCTTTAGTTAATGAATGACATTTTATAGACGCCGTTGAAATAGTCTATGCAAAAAAAAGACATTTTTATTTTAATATCATCTTCTCCTTTTCGATTTAGAACATAGTGTGTCGGGCAAAGTTGCTGCTCTCATACAAGGAAGAGAATCTTCACCAGAAGCAAAATATTCAAAAGATAGCTTCTTTAAATTTAAGAAATATATCGTTGAGACAACTCACAACACGCCATCTGATTCCAAACTATCAGAGCTTGTACTATAGTAACCAGATAACCGATAAACATACTTATATATTTCTAAATAAATGCATATTTTATATATAAATAACTCCCAGACACAGAATAACCATCGTGCTCATCACACAAAGTTTTATCCAGGTTGGGAATCAAACCTACGACCTCTTGCGTAGCAGTGGGATACACTATCACCGCGCCACAGAGGCTGTCAATAGAATAAGTTGAAGGTTTTATTAAAACATTGCTATACCTAGGTAAGTGGGTGTAAGTGAATCTCGTTAGCTGTTACATGCTAGCTCAAATGTCTTATAGTTATATTCGCCTTACAAGGAGCTATGTTGTTAAGTCCAGATTGTCGACATTTGATTAGCTTTCAGCCACTAGGGATGTCATGTGGTAAATACCCGGGATGTATTACCGTCGCTTGTCAGTTAAAGAATTAACTATAGAGTGAGTCGCAGGCATTTATTCGCTGACAGTTAGATCATAAATCTTTGTAGGTACCGTCTTTTCAATAATATCCGGCTCATAAATTTACCATTTTTATCTCATAAAAGCGCTTGGATGTACTTAAACTTAGCGCTGTACCAAACAACTGTTTTTTTTGTTTAACAACTGTTTTTTTTGGGAGAGTGTGAGCGATATTCTGAGTGCAAACGGAATTAAAGAATAGGTGACTTTATTGGTTGGGTTGGTGTGAAGCGTAATGGTTATGAAAGTATATTGGGAAAGTATGGTAACGAACGAGTGAATGAAAATGGAGAAGGTTTGCTTGAGGTATGTTTGGAGAGGAACCTTGTGGTAACCAACACCATGTTCAACCACAAGGATATCCATTTGTTTACGAGACAAGAAGGAAGCCAGAGAAGCATGATTGATTATTATATGATTGTAGATGCAAGGATGAGAAAGAAAGTGTTAGACACTCGGGCATACCGCGGTGCCGGGATTGACACAGAACACTTCTTGGTTGTTAGACGAGTAAGAGGTCTGTTTCAGCGGTGGCGAGATCGTGTGCATGCACCTGTTAGTGTAACGGAACGCATAAAAGTCGAGAATTTGCAAGAGATAGGCATAAAAGAGGAATTAAAGTGAAAGCTGAGCAAGAAATTTTAAAATTCTAATGACGTATGTGAGATCGAAGAAGTATGGAAGGCATTTAAGGAAGGTCTAGTGGAAGTTGCGGTGGAAGTGTGTGGGGTAAGCAAGAGAAACCAAGGATGTAAGAGAAAGAGAATTTGTGCAGAAGTCCGAAAGGCGTTGTCTGATAAGAAGAAAGTATGTTTGGACTGGTTGACTACAAAAGTCAATCAAAGAATGCAGAAGGCAACGGATGTGGACCTAAAAATGGCAAAAGAGGAGTACAAAAGGTATAAGCGTGTTGCAAAAGAGGTGATGAAAAGAAAGAAAGAGAATGACAGAGATGAATTTGATAAAAGGTTATCTGATGACTTCCAACAGAATATGAAATTCTTTTGGAAGTCCATAAGAACACTGAGGGGTCAACAGACGACATCGCATCTCAACCATATCAGAATCCATGATGGTAGTCTTGTGAAAGGAGAAGAATGTGTGTTAAAAAGATGAAAGCAATATTTTGAAAGCTTGTTTGAAAAAGAGGACATGCAAGTACAGACTAGTTTCTGGGAAATGAATGTAATTGGTAAGGAAGAAGTCATAAGTATGGAAGAAATAGTGAAAGCATTGAATAGCATGAAAGTGGGAAAAGCTGCGGGACTGGATAGGATCTCTGTTGAGATGCTGAAAGCGGGACAAGGCGTGGTAGCTTGCCAGCTGTAATGCCTTTTCAACCTTTGTTGGAGGAATGGCAGTGTACCAAGAGATTGGTGTAAGGCTGTCATCGTGCCGCTTTATAAGGGAAAAGGGTCACAGCAAGAGTGCAAAAAACTACCGTGGCATAAGCTTGCTCAGCATCGTCAGCAAATTGTATGCAAAAATTTTGATATACAAGAAAGTATGACTATGACATTGAGCTATGAGTATCGGCAGGAAATAAAGTGAATGGAGCCAAGTACGCCTTTATGAGCAGTCAGAACGTCTCGAAAAAGGCACGACTGGCTGTACATAGAGGTGCGCTGGTCCCCACACTTATGTATGGCAGTGAAAGTTGGGTATGGCAGAAAACGCATAAAAGTAAAATAAATGCAGTGGATATGAGAAGTCTGCGAAGTATAGCTGGAGTGAAGTTGATGGATAAAGAAAGGAACATTGCGGTATGACAGAAGATGTAGTGACTAAGATAGAAAAAGGGATGCTTAGATGGTTCGGACACGTGGAGAAGATGGATGAAATTAGACTGACCAGGCAGATTTATGTGGCGAGAGTGAATGGGCAAACTGGTAGGGGTAGACCTCGGCGTACGTCTTCTTCTACCTGGCGTTAGTCCCGGCTTTGGCCAGGGTCCGCCTTCCGGCTGAGCTTTCTCCACTTTGCCCGATCTTCAACATCCATTTCAGTCAGGCCATTGGCTATCATGTCGGACTTGACGACATCCAGCCAGCGCTTGCGAGGGCGACCACGGGACCTAGCCCCAAGGACAGCCATATTCATGCATCTCCGATCAACGTACTCCATAGGGCGGCGCATGTGGCCATACCATTGCAGACGACACTCCTGCAGTTTTTCCCCCACGTCACGGACACCAAGACTACCTCGGATGATGGAGTTGCGTATGCGATCGGATCGCGTTACGCCGCTCATCCACCTTAGCATCTTCATTTCCGTGACGCGAAGCTCCTGAGTGTGTCTGCTTAGTGCTGGGCAACACTCGCCGCCGTACAGGAGGACAGGCCATATGATGCATTTATGTATCTGCCCCTTGAGCTTCAGAGTCATTTTGCGATTGCATACAACGCTCGTAACCTCGCGCCACTTCGCCCAAGCCGCGGCTATACGTGCTTGGACATCGTCGTCCACGCTGCCAGACTCGTACAGCACGGATCCAAGGTACCTGAACGTACCGGACTTTGTGATCGGGTCCGAACCTATTCGGATGTTGTTTGAATCCGTACTGCCACAGGACATGTACTCAGTCTTTGCCACATTTAGTCTCAAACCACCGTTTTCCAGCGTGTCCTTCCAAATGTTGACTTTGCGCTCAAGATGGGCTTTGCTCTGATTAACGAGGGCGATGTCATCGGCATACATCATTAGCCATGGCGGCTGATCTTGGATGTTTGCCGTAACTACATCGAGCACCACGTTAAACAAGAACGGGCTGAGAGCCGAGCCTTGGTGAACGCCAACAGATATTGGAAAGCCATTGGATTCGCCAACAGCGGTTTGGACAGAGGACACGGAATCGCGGTACATGTCTCTGATAGTGTCAATATAGGCCTCGGGAACCCACCAGACGGACTGCCGAGGTATACAGTCGAAGGCCTTCTGCAGGTCTAAAAAGGCCATATGCAAAGTTCTCCTTCTATCTCTGTAAGCCTCAGGCAGAGTCCGTAAGGCAAACACTGCGTCCATAGTGCTGTTACCCGTCCGGAAGCCATATTGACACCCAAAGACAGTGCACTCGCCACGGAGCCGTGTGTCAATGATGCGTACGTATGTCAATCAAATCGAAGACCTTTTGGAAAAAGGCCAGGTCAAGAGTACCCTTAACCAGCGAGCGTGTACGAAAACACTTATGAAAGTAGAAGAAGCGAAAGTGGTATGTCAGGATCGTAGCAAGTGGAAAACCATAGTATCTGCCTACCCCGATGGGAAACAGGCGTGATAATATGTATGTATGTATGCATGTACAGCTGAAGGTACATGTTAGCGGTGTCATACAAACATCTCAACAGCTCTATATATTGACAGTTAATATGATATCGCTGTAATATGCCTTCCGAATTGCTCAGGTTTTGTTAAAGTTGATAGTCCCACAAAAGTCATACACAGCGGCTAATGGAACTTTAATGTTCCACGGTGCTGACGTCCCTTCAGAACCTAGCATGCTGCGTTTTATGATTATAATGGAGATCTACGTGTGTATAGGCACAAAAGTAAGGTGGATCTGTATTTCTTCAGAAAGGTTTTATGGGTTAGGGGGCAGCTCGTCCACTTAGGAATTGCAAGAGGCCCGTTTTAAAAGATTTTTATATTTATTTTCAAATAAATTAATGATTTTTCTGGTTCCTGGATGATGGACTTAAACGATTCATCAACTTCTTGAGGATCGAAGACTAGCTAGGCTACGGTGACTACATTCGAAAAGGTTGGCTCTATGCTATAAAATATTATAAAAAAGGTAATTTTTGAGAATTTTGTAAAACAAAAAATAACACAAACAAACACACATACTCGTCAAGCAGAGTATCACATTCGCTTATTCGTTTAAAAACAAGGACGCCGATACGAAAAGATACGCTCATAGACAGTACATAATTACAAGCCTGCATAATTGCATAGCTTGTGCCGTATCACAAGAGTAAACAAGTTTCGTCCGATGGACGCTCGTCCACGGTTGCCCTGATGGATGAATGCGGCTTGAGTATTTCGCCAGTAGGTAATTAAAATTTTGACTTTGCTGTAAAGCGGCAATTACCTTGCAGATTGAACGATAGGTACAGGACAGGGCCTGTTTAATAATTAATGTTGGTAAGCCTGGATCTTTAAGGACTTTTAAATCTTCGGATTCGGATCTCCGGGGTCTACGTTAAATATGTATGTATTTAGAAATATATAAGTATGGTTATCAGTTGTCTAGATTACATACCACAAGCTTATAATAATATTAGCATTCTTTGGGCTAGATGGCGCTGTGCACAATTGACCATAATCAGTCATCATCATCATCCGAGCGTCTGTCCCAGTTGCGTCTCGCGACGCCCGGGGTCCGCTTTCCTACATTTTCTCCTCCACTTCGCACGGTCTTCGGCATCCCCTGTAGTGAAACCATTGGCACGAATGTCATCCCTTACGACGTCAAGCCAGCACTTCTTGGGTCTTCCCCTCTTACCGGGACCCGGCGGGGCTGACATGGCCAGACATTTGTTACCTACGTAGCCCGGCGGTAGCCGCAAGACGTGACCATACCCACGAAGGCGACACTCTTGCAACTTGTCTGCAATGTCACGGACGTGAAGGCTGCCGCGGATGCGAGAGTTTCTCACGCGGTCCATCCGCGTGACCCCACACATCCACCGTAGCATCTTCATTTCCGTGACACGCAGCTCCTGCTTGTGTCGCTCCAATATCGGCCACGTCTCACTGCCATGTAAAAGGACAGGTCTAATAATGGTTTTTTAGACCTGTCCCTTCAACCGGATCGGCATTTTAGGGTCACAAATGACACCGGTCATCTTCAGCCATTTGGCCCACGCGGCAGCAATGCGTTACTTGACATCGCAATCGATGTCACTGGACGTGTGAAAAACAGATCCCAGGTATTTAACCTGGTCCGTGCGCTCGACCAAATCACCGCCTATGCGGACGGATGTGGGATCTGTCGAGTTTAGTGCCAAGCACTCGGTCTTCGCCACATTTAGTTTCAGACCGCCGTTCTCAAGCGTCTGCTTCCACGCCTTTACACGTCGCACCAATCTGCCCCTGTCCGCGTCTGCCAGCGCAATATCGTCAGCATACATGAGCAACCATGGAGGCTGCTCATGTGGGTTTCTGATGCTGTCCGACAATTCGTCTAATATTACACTGAACAGAAGCGGACTAAGGACCGAACCCTGGTGTACCCCGACGGTGATGGGGAAGGGTTTCGTGTCGCCAACAGCAGTCCGAACCAATGAATCGGAGTCACAGTACATGTCCCGGATAGTGTCAATATAGACCTCTGGAACCCCTTTGGACCGCAGTGCCCACCAGATCATCGCACGAGGAACACAGTCGAAGGCCTTCTGCATGTCTAGAAACAAACAGTGCAGAGGCGTGTTCTTCGACCTGTATTTCTCTGCGAAACCCCTCAGGGTCCGTGGTCCCATAACCAGGGCGAAACCCATATTGACACTCCGAGAGAGTACACTCGGATCCGGCGATCCGAGAGTCTATAATCCTCTCGAAGATCTTCATGGTGTGGGACATCACCTTAATACCGCGGTAGCTCCCGCACTCCTGCATTGACCCCTTACCTTTGAAGACTGGGGTAATAATACTCAGTCTCCATTGGTTTGGGATCTGCCCGCTGAGGAGTATGCGGTTAAAAAGGTTTACTAAGATGCCCACACCGCGAGGACCCATCGCCTTCCAGGCTTCGATGGGGACTCCATCGGGTCCGACAGCTTTCCGATTCTTCATGCGGCGAAGCGCAGTCAGGACTTCTCCAGGCGTTACTGGTGGCACTAGTCCCTGATTCGGAGGGAGGTCCGGAGGCTGCACCTCTTTGTGCTGTTTATTAAGCAGCTCGTGGAAGTACGAGCGCCATCTCTCCTTTACCGCGAGGTCTTCGCTTAACAGGTTGCCCTCAGGGTCTTTTACACAGCGACACTTGGATATATCCTGTGCGGCTTTGACCCTGGAGTGCGCCAGTTTATAGATGAACTTCTGCCCCTCAGACGATTCCAGCTTATCATACAGAGGTTGTAAGTGGTCACGTCTGGCTCTGGCTACAGCTCTCTTTGTGGCGCGCTTGGCAGCCCTGTACGCGTCGCGGTCTTCAGGAGATCCGGTCGCTTGCCACTTTTTAAAGACGGCTTTCTTCTCCCTAGTCTCCCTCTGGACTGCGTCGTTCCACCACCAAGTTTCTTGTCACATTTGCGTCCACCCTTAGACACACCGAGCACCACCTTCGCCGCTCCAAGGATGGCCGCCTGAACTTTGTCCCAGTAATCTTGAACTGGTTCGCCTTCAGTGCCAGCTGAGACGAACTCCTGGGACCTAGTTTCATCAAGCAGCCACCATCTGATGCGGCGCTGGCACCGCTCGATGCGTTTGCCTTTGGGCTTCACGCAGAGGTCCATGACAAGGAGACGGTGTTGCAAAGTTGGCACTAGCACTGCGTTATGAATCGCCATTCGTGCTTCTTTTACGATGCTTTGTCGCTTTACTAACTGGGACAAAGCACCATTAACTTTGTTTCCGGTAGCTACTCGCCGTTCTACATCCGAATCACATCTTCCATCCGCGCTAAACATACTTCTTAAATACACAATTTCATTCACTTGCTCTAGACGTTCCTGGTTTACTCTAATCTCGCATTTAGTTCTTACGTCACCTCTTTCAAATACTAGAACCTTAGTCTTACTTGCATTCAAGCGGAGACCCTTACTTTCACACCCCTCTTTCATATTAGTGACTAATGCCTGTAGGTCGGCTTCTGATGAGGCCATGAGCACCGCATCATCAGCGTACAGCAGACAGTTTACTGTAAAGTCACCCAAATTCACACCCATATTAAAATCTTTCAACTTCTGTAGGCAGCTGTCCAGATACACTATGAACAGCCAGGCGGACATGACACATCCCTGTTTGACGCCTGTACAGACATCAAAAAGAGGTGACACATCCCCCCCTACTCGCACGCAAGCCTTACAGTCCCTATAAAGTGACTGTGTATTGCCCGCAGTAGCGAGCCGTCCACACCATATCCTGGCAGCAAGTCCCACAGCGTTTCTCTCACAACGTTATCGAATGCTTTCTCTAGATCCACAGAAGCGCAGAAAACCTTCTGGCTAAGAGCCAGAAACTTTTCCGCGATCATGCGGAGAGAAAACACTTGATCCATGCAACCTCTTCCACGTCGGAATCCGCATTGAGCCTCCCATAAATACCTTTCAGACTTTTCTTGCATTCGTGCCGTTATAACCTTTGCATACACCTTACTAGCTAAGCTGACCAAGCTGATCGCCCTGTAGCTGGAGCAGTTTAGGCGCAAGCCCTTCCCTTTGTAAATAGGTACTACAACTGCTACTCGCCAGTCATCTGGGACCTCACCCGTCCGCCAGCACAAGTTGCATAACAGACATAGTGTGTCCCAGACACGCGACCCACCGTACTTGATCATCTCAGCAGTAACTCTGTCTTTTCCCGCAGCCTTACCACATTTCATACTTCTTATCGCTTGTTCTATTTCTTTCATACTAATGACTTCAATGACATCGGGATCCGGAGCATCGAAGTGAGCTCCACTTCCCGATGTGGCATCTCTGTCTTTTCTTGCATACATCTTTCCATAATATTCACTCCATCTCTGCAGGACGTCACTTTGGTCTGTTAGGACGTCATTGTTAACACTAAGCACTTTATTCATACTGCAGATTGCCGAACAACTCCGGGTCTTGCCTACCTCTTTCCAGAAGAGCTTGGCATTATCCCGGAAATTGGACGACAACCTTTCATCCGCTTTCATTCTGCACCTTTCACAAGCTTCTTCTATCGGTGCCTTCGTGTCTTTCTGCAGCTTGTATCTTTCTTTCATATTAAAATCATTCCGCGAGGCTAAGTAGTCTAGCCATGCTTTCTTCTTCATTCGAACTGCTTCTTTCACTTCCTCATTCCACCATGCATCACGCTTATTACTACTGCCTCTTTTCGTTTCTCCACACACTTCCACAGCGGCATTTATCATACTGTCCCTAAGATTCTGCCATACACTTTCCACATTCTCACTGCTTACATTGACGTCGCCAAGCTTTTCGGCTACTCTTTCATTATAGTTATCCCTAATGGATGCATCCTGCAGCTTCCAGCTTTTGATGCTATAAGTCGGCTCAGGTTCAGAACACACAGAAATCCTTTTCCTTACAAAATGCCAGTATTAGCTTGCCAGCGTCGTTCACCCTTTTATCCCCATACTTCCCGAGTACCGACTCAAAACCATCGCGAGCGGTACCCACCCATCCATTCAAGTCTCCACATACTATAAGTCTTTTATTTCCTTCTATCACATTTAGAGCTTCTCTCATACTCTCTCAGAAGTCCTCTAGCTCACTCGCGTTCGACGAAGATACTGGCGCGTAAGCAGCTACCAGGAAAATCTTCGTCAAACCAAGTTTTACACGGATCCAGAGGATTCTAGGACCTACCAGTTTGTACTCATACATACCGGAGGCCAATCGCGAGGACAGCAAAATTCCAACCCCCCGACTGCCATGCTCGCTCTCTGGTACTCCAGACCAAAGCGCGAGCATCCCACCCGGGAGCTCCAAGACTTCGCTGCCCTTGCGCTTGGTCTCTGTCAAGCACACTGCATCTAACTTTCTCTCATTTATAACATCCATCAACTCATTCATCTTATCTGTCATTCCTCCCCTAACATTCCACGCAGCTACCCTGCACTCCATCATCCACTTCCCGCCGTGTCGGGCCGCGCGTGTAGGGTGGCGGTCCCCTACGCCGCTCTGGCACACACTTTTCGCACCAGCGGGGACGAACTGGTGCGCGTCGCCTCGGAGGCACGCCCTAGCATCATTCGCCCTGGTGGCACTCGTGTTGGAGTAGAATTGCAGCCGTAGCTGGCAGGGATGGCGACGTGCACGCTTCTACTCTTCATCCCCATAATAACGAGTAAAAATAAAGAGTAAAAATAAAGGGTAATAACCCCATCAATAAGCACCCTTACGACCATAAGCCGGTCGCTACAGCGTTTCACCTCCAAGATGCCATTCTGCAGCCCCTCGGAGAGCACAACGGCCACCCCGTTCTCCCCACCAGGCGCACCCGTGTAATACAGCTTATAGCCGTTCTGCAAGGGCCGGGCTCTGTTGCCCTTCCACCGAGTCTCCTGCAGGAACGCCACATCCACCCTCCGCCTGGAGAGTACTTCGGCCAACTCTACCGCACGCCCAGTCAGCGTGCCAATGTTCCAAGATGCGAAGCGGATTCGGGTTGGGGCTAACTTGTTTAGCCGTGCTGGCCCGACACACGGCAGCCCTAGCCCACTTGCCACATGAGTCGGGCGGGGCTCCTGCGCGCCGTTTTGCGGCGGCGCCCTATCCCTAGCAGCATACCTTTTCTGACTGTTCATTATTTTTTTTGTTTCGGCGGGTGGCTTTTATGGGAGCGACGCCCTCAGACCTCCCAACCCCAGAGGGGAAAGCCAGCGCCAGAGCCTCGTCCGTTTGTCAGCAGGTGCACGCACTAGCACGGGAGGTTGCCTTGGGCCCCGAAGATCTTGGTGGGGCCCCTTACACCCAAATGACCATAATCAGTAAGTAAGTATATAAATAGGAAAACTCTTAAGCTACCATTTCTTACGTATCTGTCACAGTAACATAACCTCTGTTCTTTCCTGTTAGGTACTCAGTAAAGGCGAGGCGGAACAATGTGGTGGATAGTACGGTGGCTTTGTGTGCCCGGCAAGTTAGGGTAGCAGTCTTAAATATTTTCCACCACGTATATAAAATAGTTATTTGAATTATTTAGGTACAATTTAGTATTTTGGCTTTTTAGTACCCAGCGTTGTCAGCGAGTATTAGTTTTTAGAATCTATTCATTTCAAGTTTATACTATGTATATTTGAGTCTATGCATTTCTTTAAAAATACTAATAAAATACCTTTGATTAAAAGCTAAAGCTAAAATACAAGATGACTATTCAAAAAACAACCAGTAAATAGTCACTGAGTAAATGATTGAAGAAAATTAAACGGTATATCCAGTACGTGTATCTTATCTACTGAGTAATGAATTACAGTAATGAATTACACGGTGTGTATTCAATTAACTAAATCACATTGCATGCTGCAAATTGTGAATGGACGAAGCAAGCCTCGCCACTTATGTGTAGCAAACAGACACGACTACTGAGTGCACACCGACACACAACTACACGACAAAATGATGGATCATACACGAAGCCCTCATTAATTCCACAAAGATCTTCATCGACTACTGTAAGCTACCAACCATCCTCCCTGTAATTATCTCGTATTAGGAGCTATTATCATATACGGCTCGCTATCAATTTAATGCGTTGCAATTTCAATAATCGACCTTAGACAATGGACACTCGATAGCGCACACATTAAAGTGTGATGTGAATTTCGCAACGAACCCCTGCATGAATGATGTATGAACATGCTAACCCTACCTAGCGTGAAGTCCTTGTGTAATAGTTGGAAATGCCATGAATTTATCAATAATCGACAACCGTTCAGGTATCAGTGGTTGCCTCGAAGTGGCACTCGACACGTGTATCATACATATTTATGAATTAATGAATTGCTTCTGTGAAGAAAACTACATTTAATTTATTTGCAATACTTCAATGCCCTTTTCAATTCTGGTAGATACGGTCCCGCCCTCGAGTGACTTGAAAGCTATTTGTGATTATTTCCAAATTTCATTATTGCATTATCATTTTGTTAATCACTGTGGAGTATTATTTAAACTTGACCTTTATTTCTATACCTTACGGTGGTTATTGAGGAATGAATGTATGAAAAGTAAAGAGATGAAAGATGCCGACACCATTTGTCACTACTTTCGGAACGAGGTGGCGCGGTAAAGTGCTGGCCCGCCCTGTTTGCACCTCGGGCAGCGGCGAGTTTTCTTTTTCTCCGGGCGTTCGCCGAATGCGAAGTTAATGGTTTCGCTTTTGAGACCATAACCAATCACTCCGTCATCAAAATTATGGAAACATTACGCGTGGAGCGTTTGAGTAAAATAGCGCGGCACCCGACGTGAAAAAAGTGGATTAATGTAAAAAAGCTGCCGGGGTATAGTTTTGTTAACGACTTAGCCATAAAATTGTTCACAATACAAAATGTTTGCAATCATGATTTTATCTTTTAATTAAATTTATATAGTTGCATACATGCGTTATGATGTATAATTACATGGCGTTTACAATTGTGCGATGTTTCGTATAGATAGATAGGTAAGTAGGTATAATATACACATAAATTTTTCTTTGAAGGTTTTCCGAGATATTGAATTAATTCTCAAACTTTGTATTATTACCTATATTTCGTTGGTGATTCATCGATCCATGGTAGATATAATACATGTGTTTAAGTTCGCGTGTAAACACAGTGACGGTATAAATAGCAATTAAATAATTTGTGGCACTAATATGTAGATTCGGGTGCGTGGATCAAACCGGCCATTAGACGCAAAACGCCAAATCATTTACAAGAAAGCGAAAACCCGCCAGTACTATTTACATAATTTATTCATTACGATACCAAAACGTTGTAGCTTGAAAATTTAGTTCTATTCAAATTTAGTACCAGTTTAAACCTGACCAGTATATTGCAGTCATCTAAAAATCTTTAGTATATCCCACTAACATAAAAAAGTCCTATACATGAACAGTGAGTACTTAGAATAGAATACAATAAAACTTATTTGTACACCCAGATAAAAACTAGATTACAAGGAGTCTCCTAAGATATTGTGCAATGGCCGGCCAATACATTAATCTAAAAAGCAACGTCTTCCAGGCAACCTTGTGATGGACAGAAAAAAAAGTGTTTTAAACAAGATAGAAAGATATTTACTTATTAAAATGTTCCATGTTAATATCTCCGTTGACATCCAGTTCCATAGATAGGTGTTTAGTATCTAGTTGAACTTCCAAACACGATGGTATCTATCTACGCAGTAGTGCAATGGATCAGCTACAGGCAATAAAGCAACTAAGAGCAACGACAGGTGGAATTCTTAAATTCAGATCCGGTGTACCTTATATCTTCTTACTAATATTTTAATACAATATCAGTCCAATATTTCGGCGACCTACATCTTTGCCATTACACATAAGGTTGTCAAGCTGTCGTTCAATTTAAAATAAATAAACATTATAGTACCTACCTAGAGTGAACACTATGCATGAATTGTAACTTTTAAATATTTTTTCCATTGGCTAAAATGATGATGATGTATAAAGCAGTATTATTTGAAACATTTGTCACAGCGCCATCTAGTGCAAATTATGCTAATATAAGCTTGTGATATTCAAATCATAAAGCGAGCTACAACGCTTTTCTAATGCCGACTTGATATAATCTTCCAAATATTAAACTAATATTTAGGCAACGCTTTGGCCGTTGCCGCCTCATTTGCATAAGGCGAGGTCTCGTTCTACCGTTCTACTGAACTATGGACTTTTGAAATATCTTATGGTCACTCTACATTTTTAATACAACACATTATATGCGACTAGATATAGATACTGGTGGCCATCAGAACAAAGCTAAGAGCAATTTTATGAAGATACTAGCTGTTGTCTACGGCTTCGCCCGCGTAGAGAAGTATTCCCGTTCCCGTTTCCCACAGAACTTGTTCCCGGGATAAAAAGTACCGTAAAACGTGGCAACTTGACCATATTTTTTCACAAAATTTTCTTCTATTTTTTAACTAAATGTTGCATGAATAAGAAATCAATTTTTATATACGTAATACACTATTGGGTACCCTTTTCTGTATAAGTCGCTATCTAAAACTTATTAATTAAAGCTATAGAGAAGAATAAACAACACAGGTAAAATTGACACGAAATTGGTAAATTTACCTACATTTTTTTCTTGTATATTTTTTTATAAACTATTGCATATTTAATACTAATTTAGGTAAAGATGATTGTATCAAAGATTATCTTTACTATCAAAAAAATAATAAGGAAATAATTCAATGAAGGAGACCCAAAAATGACCGTAGGTATAGTTGCCACTGAAATTTTTGTAATTTACATACAAAAAGTTTTATCGCGTAGGGTTGTGAAAATACAAAAATTCAATTGTTAAATTTTTATTTACTTTTTTTTCCGCTTGTGCTCTTTTAATGTTATATTCCGCTCTTGAACTATTGGTCTCGATGTCGCTCAACAAAGTTCTTTTTCCACCATTCTCCAGGCGAATCGCCAAATGCATCAGTCCTCTTATTTTTTGCAAAAATTCATTAACGGCTATTCTGAAGTCTAGTTGTGATAGAGGAGAACCGTAATCAAAGATCACAATAAGGCTTTTATTGAAGTACAATTCTTCGTCTGATGTTGATTTTCTCTGAATGGAGATATTTTATCTTTATTTTTATAGTCCTACGTGGCATTTTAAATTTTTAGTCGGCCTCATAGGAAGATATTTTGTTTATTTTAAGAATTTCAATAGCCAGGGCCGTCATTTCATCATTTTATTTTTTATATGAATGAATGTTTTTTTTTTGTTCTAAAACAATGCACATGCATGAAGTAAAACGGACGGATATGGTTCATTTAATATTATGTACTACAAGCAATCTCGTTAAGATTATTTTACAATACCTTCGAAATTATATCAAAAACTATTATATATGACTAAAGAAAATCTTAATAATATCTATTATAAATGCGAAAGTTTGTATGGATGTTTATTACTCTTTCACGGAAAAACTACTAATATGTTGAAACATTACAATAATATAGCTTATATATCAGAATAACACATAGGCTACTTATTATCCCGGGAACAAGTTCCTGTGGGAAACGGGAACGGGAAAACTTTTCTACGCGGGCGAAGCCGCGGGCGGCAACTAGTTATAAATATAAATGTTTGATTTTTGAGACAACCCTAGCTACAGGTAAAGTTGCCAAGACCCACCCAGTGGTAACTTTACCTAAGCTTATTAACAATACCCCAAGAGATATTTCAATAAAGCGAAGAAATAACAATTAGCTGATCTTGTAAGAGAAATGCCAACCGTTTTTTACACATAATATCAAAATTTCACTAACCTACAACATATAGTTTAGCCTCTGAGACCACAATTTTACACCTATTACCAAAATACGTTATCACTATAGCCGACTTGATGCAGCCCTATTGAAGAAACTATCTGTGTTATAAGTTACAAAAATACAAAAATGTTGCCGGAAGATATCGAAAAACTATCACCATTACGACGAAGTATCTATCTACAGATAATGAAAAGTTATTTGTGTTTATGTCAAATACCTATGATGTGGTAAAGTTACCACAGGTTTGGTCAAGTTGCCACGTTTTACGGTAGCATATGTGTTATTGATATGATGTGTAAGCTTTATTATTGTAGTTTTATTAACATCCATTCAGTAATTTTTGCATGAAAGAATCATCATCATCCGAGCGTCTGTCCCAGTTGCGCCTCGCGACGCCCGAGGTCCGCTTTCCTACATTTTCTCCTCTATTTCGCACGGTCGTGGGCACCCCCTGTAGTGAGACCATTGGCATGAAAGAATAACAATACTATACCTTACCTAACGTATATCCATAAATTATTACAAATTTCCACGTTTATATTTAATTAGATAAATTGTAGTTGTTCTCCTAAGTGACAGTTCGAAAACGTCTAAGGTCCGTATTCCAGAACGTTTCTTAATACTCAATCAACGCTTGAGGCTAGATGTTGCCTTATAAAATCGACTCTCAAGTGTTTCTTGAGTATTGATAAACGTTCTGGAATACGGCCCTAAGTGAGCTAATCTTTTCTTGTACCAAATTGTGTAATGGAAATACTTCTACTAAACTGTAGTCCTTATTATGATTATCCATGTCCAAAATTCTTTAACGTTCTAGAAAAAAAACTGGTCAAAAATGTAAAATTGAAGCAGTTCATGTACCTCTGTTAACCCACTATATAAAATCCATGTTAGAAGTATTAAAGACTCAAGCTACTGGCCAGATACACGGTCATTGTTTGATTTCAGTGTTTGAACACGCACGTTCGCACACACGCACACAAGCACACACACACACACACACACACACACACACACACACACACACACACACACACGCACGTACGTGTAGGGACCCACTACTGTCTTTTCACTACGTAATATCTACGTAGTGAAAGCTACGAAGCTACCATCTATTGTTACTACTACGTAACGATACGCCAACCCACGGTACTCATAGCAAGTTCATAGGAACGTCATCCTCCTTGTAGCAACCCATTCTAGGTAATAATATTACGACGCTCGGCTTAAAGCCGTCGCATGTAGCTGTAAATATCATAATCATAAGCCATTAGTCTGTTAATGTTATGTCCCTGCCGGCGGGCTTTGACTCGTGTTTTATTACGCCGCTATTAATTGTGTACGATCCTCTAAAGAATTTTATAAATGCGCCTTTGTTTTTCGCTTTACTTGCCAAGGAGGTCACCGAGAGTACTTTATTTTAAACATATAGACATATTGTCACGCCTTTATCCCTGAAGGGGTAGGCAGAGGCATACTATATGCCCACATTTAACCGTCTGCACTTTTGTCCCACGTAACAGGTGGTGAGGCCATTGCCGTGTTGAAATGAACAGGCGCAGGTCGTGGCTACCTTTAAAAATCTCGTACAAACAAAAATAACAAAAAAGCCAATCTTTTCTAAGTAGACAACCATGTAGTCCACCTGACTTGAGACACGTCAGGGTTGCCTGGCGGTCCAGATAAAAAAACCGAACATTTCCTATCAAAGGGGGACCCTTGATATTTTAAGGTAATTTTTCTCAGAAATTGAAAACAACATTTTTGTGTAAATTTGTCGAAGTTGTTGACAAATGCAGAAAATTACCTATCTGGGATTTTCTGAGTGTGAACAAAATAAATCACTACGTAAACCTCAAAAATAATATTAATTATTACTAGTATCTAAAACTTTACAGCAACTTTTTGTTATTTCTAAAAAAAAGAACATTAATAAAACTTTTGAACCCTGAACAACCCTAAGACACGTACATAGATATTACGAGCTAAAACAGTAAGGAAACTACACCTAAATCTGAAATAACTTCCTAATCTAGGGTTGTTTATACAGGGTTGTCTCTGTAATTAATAAAAAATCGTAAGGACTTATATTGTTTTTTTTTAATTAAATACGTTTTATCAGAGATAGTACACTCCGAAGTCCGCTTCTTGGGCCTGTATGTACCTGTGTCTGCAAGAGTGAACTATTCCGCACGTTTGTATGAAGTTTCCTTGCTGCTCATGTATGTATTGTGTCTATTGACATTTGCAAGAAGCATGGTTTGTAAGCGCCGTATTTTTTACGTAATTTCTGTCCGCTGATCACTTATTAGGTTTTGTAGAACGAAAAATCATGCTCTAAAAAGTATGAAAATTGTGGATATGAAATACTAAATACAATAATATTAATTTAACCACGTTTATTATACGATAAGAAATTAGCATGCGTCGAGCAGAGAGAAGATAGACCATGATGTCACCATACAATTTTTCTTGGTTGTTCAGAAACACAATATGTACGAGTACATCATAAGTTTATGTTTACTATTTCAACAAATAACATGAAACCATGTGTACATACATACATACACATCATCACGCCTGTCTCCCATCGGGGTAGGCAGAGACTATGGCTTTCCACTTGCTACGATTCTGGCATACAACTTTTGCTTCGTCAACTTTCATAATTGTTTTCATGCACGCTCGCCGATTAAGGATACACATGACCTGACCTTTTGTCAAAAGATCTTCAATTTGATCGGTATATGTACATCGTGGTCGACCCTTACCAGTTTGCCCATTTACTCTCACCGCATAAATTTTCTTCGTCAGTCTATTTTCATCCATCCTCTCCACGTGTACGAACCATCTAAGCATCCCTTTTTCTATCTTAGTCACTACGTCTTCTGTCATACCGCAATGTTCCTTTATCACGCTGTTCCTTTCTTTATCTATCAATTTCACTCCAGCTATACTTCGCAGACTCCTCATTTCTACTGCATTAATTTTACTTCTATGCTTCTTCTGCCATACCCAACTTTCACTGCCATATGTTAGTGTAGGGACAAGCACTCCTCTATGCACAGCCAGTCTTGCCTTTTTAGACACGTTCTGGGTGCCCATAAAGGTGTACATTGCTCCATTCACTTGATTGCCAGCCAAAACCCTTCTTTCAATGTCATCATCACACTTTCCATCTCTCGCAAATTTTGAGCCTAGGTATATAAATTCTTTCACTTGTTCCACTCTTTTTCCTTCCACAAAAATCGAGCAATCTGTCATGTTTTTCTCTCTTTCAAAAACCATTACTTTCGTCTTATTTACATTCACTTTCATTCCTTTGCCTTTCAGCGCACCATGGATAATATTAACCATCAACTGCAACTCGTCCGCTGATGATGCAAGTATTACCTGATCATCAGCGTAAAGAAGACATTTGATAGTCAGATCAGTCATTTTTAAACCATACGCACTTTCTTGCAGTTCTTTCAAGCAACTGTCAATGTATAGGTTAAACAGCCACGGTGACGTTACACAACCCTGTCTCACACCTTTTTCGATGTGAAAAAAGTCTGTGCAAGCTCCGTTGATTCTGACACAAGCACTGGATCCCTCATATAGAGATTTCAGTGCTCGTATCAAGTTGCTGCTTACTCCATACATGGACAATGTTGACCACAGTTCATTCCTCACCACTCTATCATAGGCCTTTACCAAGTCTACGAATGCGCAATAAACTTTTTGACTCTTCACCAAAAGTTTTTCAATTACGCATCGTAAGGAAAATACCTGATCCGTGCATCCTCTTCTTTTCATAAATCCTGCTTGCACATCCCACATTTTCCCTTCAGTTTCATTCATCACTCTTTTTATCAAAACTTTCGCATACAATTTGCCGACGATGCTGAGCAAGCTTATGCCGCGGTAGTTTTTGCACTCTTGCTGCGACCCCTTTCCTTTATACAGCGGTGACAGCTTTACACCAATCTTCTGGTACGCTACCACCCCTCCAGCACAATTTAAAAAGGCGGTACAGCTTGCAAACTACCACGCCCTGTCCCGCTTTCAGCATCTCAACAGAAATCCTATCAATTCCCGCAGCTTTGCCTAGTTTCATACTATTCAATGCTTCCATAATTTCTTCCATACTTATATCACTTTCATTGCCGCTTTCATTCACTTCCCAGCAATGTGTCTGTGTTTGCATACCCTCTTTTTCAAATAAACTTTCAAAATATTCCTTCCATCTTTTGAGCACACATTCTTCACCTTTCACAACACTGCCATCATGGTTTCTGATATGGGTGAGCTGCGATGTTGTCTGTTGAGCTCTCATTGTTCTTATGGATTTCCAAAAAATTTTATATTCTTTTGGAAATCATCAGATAACCTGTTGTCAAAATCATCTCTGTTATCCTTCTTCTTTCTTTTTATCACCTCTTTTGCAACACGCTTAAACCTTTTATATTCATCCTTTGCCATTCTTACATCCTCATCCGTTGCCTTCTGCATTCTTTGATTGACTTTTGTAGTTAGCCAATCCAACCATGCTTTCTTCTTATCGGACAACGCTTTCATGACTTCTGCACACATTATCTTTACCTTACGTCCTTGGCTCCTCTTGTTTACTCCACACACTTTAATCGGAACTTCCACGAGTCCTTCCTTAAACGACTTCCATAATTTTTCCATCTCACATACCTCATCTAAATTAAAATAAGTGTAAAATACAGGTATTAACGCGAACATGCTTATTTACCTTAAATAGCTTGACGTTTCGACTGGGTTGCACCAGCCGTGGTCACAAGCAGAGTTTAATGTCATCATCACACTTTGATGATGACATGAAGCACTCGTGGCCCCGCGGTCTCAGTGTTCTGTAAACGAGTTACGCAACTTTCACTATGGCTGGTCCTCGGATGGGTGACCACTTTGTGGCATTTACATTTGCGAGCGTTTCCGTGCTTCGGAAGGCACGTTAAGCCGTTGGTCCTGGTTGCCAGTAAAATGGCAGTCGTTAAGCCTGGTTGAATGCCTTATGGGCGGCTTGAAAATTTTCAACAGCAGGTAGTCACATCCTGCGTCTGTCTATTTCAACACGGCAATGGGCTCACCACCTATTACGTGGGCCAGGAATCCACACGGTCAAAAGTGGGCCTATAATATGCCTCTGCCACCCCTTCGGGGATAAGGCGTGGTGATGGATATTGCTCACTTTACTTAAAAATTCTTCTTTTATACCTATATCTTGCAAATTATCGACTTTTATGCGCTCTAGTACACTACAGGGTTCATGCACACGGTGCCGCCACCGCTAAAACAGACCTCTTACTCGACTCATAACCAAGAAGTGGTCTGTGTCAATACCGGCACCGCGGTATGCCCGGGTGTCTAGCACTTTCTTTCTCAGCCTTGCATCTACAATCACAAAATCAATTATGCTTCACACCAACCCAACTGTTAAAATCACCTAACATTACTATTCTTTCGCTCTGTTTGCATTTACTCAGAATATCACTCATACTCTCCCAAAATGCCTGCCTCTCGCTTTGGTCTCTTGAAGATCGGTACCACCTCTTACATCTTACGGAGCATAAACTCCTACAACAAAGATGCGGGTGAGTCCAACCTTCAACCTCAACGAAAGGAGTCTTGGGCTCACACATTCATTCATTCTAGCGGATAGTAGCACACCAACACCCTGGCACGCTGTACTGGTATTTCCTACACCTGACCAGTAGGCGGTATAGGGTCCATGTGTAGTGGTGTCACATCTTTTCCTCTTTGTTTCATTCACACACAAAATATCAAGTCGTCTCTCTCGCATCATCTTGCATACCTCCACTATTTTGTCTCTCATTCCTCCTCTTACATTCAATGTAGCAAAGCGGCTATCCCTAGTCCACTTTTCGCCTCGATGGGAAACGTGACGTGACGGGTCGCGAACCACATCGCCGCCATTTCGGATTTTATTTCTATTTATATCCATAGCGTACCCACGAGAAGCTAGGGAAATTTAGAGTCCGCCTAGACCGAGCCCCGCTTGTCTAGGTGAGGCTAGCCTTATTCTGGGGTCGCCTGGTCCCAGGGCAATCTGGCACGTTAAAAACTAGGTTCGTTCCTAGCCACGCAGCACATCGGCACGGCAATCTTCGCTTGGCGGAGAGAGGATGGGACGAGGACAGGGTAGGATAAGGATTAGTGGATAAGGAAAAATGAATGAGGTAGGAAAAGGACTAGGATTAGGGTATAATAATCTTAACCTTCCGTATTCCAATCCGTAAAAAATCAAACAGCCATGTGTAATATATAAAAATCGTGTTCGATCACGATTTTTGTGATATATAAAATAGAATAGTTCGATCGATTTTAATGAAATTGTCTAGTATTTGGTAGGTAGGAGAATAGGTCGTAAAGTATTCTGTTTACTTTAATATTTTGCAGAACATTTTTATTTGTCAATACTGTTACGTAGTTTAGCCACTAACGTGGAACGGAACACAAAAAAATTGATTGACATAGTGCAAAATACACGGCCGCTGCACGCTCAACAAGATCAGCAGTCAGGTTTCCAGTCAGACTCTTCACCTCTTTTCACCGAATAAACTTTGTGAAAGTAGTGATGCTTTTTCTAAAGCGCCTGGATCCAATATATAGTATAGCTATTCCAGAGTCTAGCAGATTTATCTACGTGACGATGACAAATGACGTTATGAAATGAACTTGTATTTGTAGTATGCACTTGTATTTACAGTGTTCAGTACCTACTTATATGGAAAAAAGGACATTAAAATGGTATTTAAAGTTTTCAGTCTTTTGTAGTGCCACTCCAGAGAACATCTTTCGACACGAATTGTGACGTCGTTTCCTACTACGCCATAATGGGGGCAATGCTTACCTGTAGTTAGTTAATAAATAGCGTGTGCACATGTTTCTCTTTTAATTTTGTTGTTGTAAGTCAACTATATACGCTAATATATCATTCCTCATATCATATCATCTCATATCATATCCCGCCGTTATATCATTTCTCTAGACACCCTATAACCCCGGTGTAATACTTTGTAAAGGTCTATGTGAAACTATAATATTGATGAAAATCTTCTAAGATCCATATTACAGAACGTTGCTCAATACTCAAAGAAGACTTGAACGAAGTTTATAAGGCGAAAATTAGCGTTTATTGAGCATTGACCATCATTATTGTAATATGGCCCTTAGATTTCTGTGGGAGACTCCAATTTGTTTTTTTACTATTCATTGTTTTGTTACTTATAATTAGTTTGAACCTTTGTTTTACCAACGATTAAACATTACATTCTTATCATCGTTATTTATCAAAAAATGTCTTTATTTTTTTGCTTAAAAGTACAAAACGTTTTAATTGCTACTACAGCTATAAAACTGTACAAGTAACAAGATAATTCACTCTTCCGGGTTAAAAATATTATTGTTAGCTATAATGAAGCAATTTTGTTGTTTTTTTTTGACCACTTAGAAATAGATACAAAAGACTGTTTGTTAAGACATCAAGATGTTTGAAGGCCGCGATCGTAAGACAATAGTGATAGGAGAGGTACAAAAAAACATAGTCATTATAACTTCTGAGGTTGCCGACTATTCCTAATTTGAACAATAAACTTTATTTATCGTCCAAATAAACTTAATTTATGTTACATTAAATCAATTTTAAAAGTTAAGAATAATTGTGAATAGGTACCTACTGTTGATAATTTAAAGTGTGAAGAGTGATCTTCTCTACCCTATGAGCATGCAGAATAAATAAATATATAAATATTGTGGGACATTTTATTTACTTTTTTTACACAGCGCGGTCCAGTCCAAATTAAGCTAATATAAGCTTGTGTTACGGGATCTAGACAACTGATATACAACTTATAAATTTTCAAATACATACTTATTATACATAGGAAACACCCAAACCCCGAAATAAACATTTGTGGATCACACAAACATTTGATCCGACCCATGAATTGAGCCCGGGACCTTAGTCGCGGCAGTCGCATGCACTACCACTGCGCCACCGAGGCAGTCAAAGGAAAACTTAAAATGTCAATCAATCGATCAAATCAGCCTATGGCAGGCCACTGCTGGACGTAAGCCTCCCAATTCACGCCACAACACACGGTCCTGCGCCTTCCACATCCAGTTCCTTCCAGCGAACTTTTCCAGGTCGTCGGTCCATCTGACGGGGGGTTGTCATATCGTACTTTTAATGATTCGTTCTCTCCACTCCAGAACTCGTTTGCTCCATCGGCTATCGATTCTTCTACAGATGTGGCCAGCCCATTGCTACTTTAACGTGATTAATCTAATTATTATTACTTAAAAGGAATAGCCTGAAATGAGCGTTGCGCGTTGGTTCGTTACGGTAGGTAAAGGGTAAAGAGTGGGCGACTTAATATTTTCAACGGCATAATCTTTGCATTTTTATTTTCTACACGGCAATGGGCTCACCATCTGTTACGAGAGATATGATATGGTGACAAGTGGGCTTATAACTATACCTCTGCCACCTCTTGGTGGAGAAAGCCATGACACAGCATGACGATGACGTGATGATTTCGTCATGAGACGAAAGGCAGACTGATAAACAAAGAAATATATGCAATTAAAATAAATAAACATTAAGTATGGGTAATTGTTGTGATTTTTATTAAAGAGAATTAGAACATTCGACCTGATGGTAAAATTGACAGATTTACATATTATCCCTTTATTTATTTCATCACATATACCATCTTCTTTCTGTTTCATCTTAGTCTGTTCCCATTTACTTTCTAACCTTTTTTTTTTTTTCAAAGTAGGATCTGGCTAAAAGGTCTTAGTAACCAAGCCATAAAAAGAGAAAAAAAAATAACCCTTTTTTTTTGAGCCTGAGGTGCACTGTTATTTGTCTGCTACACATAGCAAGGGATGTTGCTCGCTTCCTCTCGCTCGCGCCCTTGTCGAGACGAATGTAATAAGTAATAATACCGCGTGTCAAACATCTGTAGGCGAAAATCCCATGCGCGCCCTGACAGTTGTGTGTCATTTGTCTGTAGTAACTGTTGTAATCGTATAAGTTAAAGCTAACGTCCCCTGACACGCTTGGTATTAAAATAAATTTATAACAATATAAATACTTTGGGAGATTTTTTTTTCACCCCGCGTTCTATCTATCCCAAAGTAAGCTAATATAAAATTGTTTTGACTGATAAACATACTTCTATATTTCTAAATACATACATATAATACATAGGAAACACCTAAACACCGAAACGAACATTTATGGATCACACAAATATTTTTTACGACCCGGGAATCGAAGCCGGGACTTCAGTAGCGGCAATCGCATACACTACCACTGCGCCACCGAGGCAGTCAGTATAATGAAATATATAATAGAGTAAGGAGTATCTAGTAGAAAGTGAATGACATTGATTCTTTGGTCTGTGGGCTGCTAGGAGCGTATCATTTGGATTATGGTTTTCGGCATCTTGGAAGCGACTGCCGTCTGACCTCATAACCCAGTAATGGGCTTCTGCGTCGTTGCCTCGACTGTTAGTCATCAGGTGCACCGCTAGCAGTTGAGGTCGCTTGTACCCTAAAACCTTATTTTTTATAGGATTTTTGACTGCCTCTGTGGCTCGGTTGGAACTGCTACGCAAGAGATCGTGGGTTCGATTCCCACCCAGGATAACCATTGTGTGATGAGCACGTTGGTTTATTCTGTGTCTGGGTGTTATTTATCTATAATATGTATGTATTTAGAAATATATGAGTATGTTTATCAGTTATCTGATTACGATAGAACAAGCTCTGCTTAATTTAAAATCAGATGGCGCTGTGTGAGTTGTCCCAACGATGTATAAAAAAAACCTTGGTAAGACCCTGGATACTCATTTTATATCGCATATTTACCTCCATGATACGGGCAGACCACTGAACTATTTTGCATATTCTATAAGATATGACAACTATTTTTGTTTTAATAAAACTACTCTGAAAGCACCGTCGGTGTACCTCCTTAAATTGATATATTGAGTAGGTAAGTATACCTACTTAACTATCTTTGAATAAAAAATAAACAAATTAACCGCAATATAAGCAATTAAATATCTATGTTATTTTTTTTTAGTTCTAATTCATCTAGATTCCTCTCTCTGACGTGCAGTACTTAGTAAATTACGAACCAAACAGAAAAATCTTTCCGAAGACTATCAAAACAGTAGTCCAACTTTTACTGGGGAACAGTAGCGCCGGAGGCAGTAGCAATTAAACAAGCAATTAAAAAAAATAACACGATATAGGTATGTACTTGGCTAGGTACATGTAAGTTTCATTTCACTATATTACAAGTTGTAACTGTCAATATAAAGACTCGTTCACAACGTATCGAATAAGCCTAATGGAAAGCGGTGAACAATCAAAGGCCAAGAACAAGCATAAATTTATTAACGATGCTGAAATATCACCACATAAATCGCTATCTCACCTGTCAGTTTACCGACAATTATTCTTAATTGGATTATGAAAGCGAGCAGTGTACGCTGTTCGTCGATCAGACACAACGCGAACTGGACGAGCACGATATTGTAAATAGGCAAGTGTACTTACGTACTACTAAACCATGGATTTAGAAATTGATTTTTCGAGTAACAGCGTCTGAATTGCTATATTTATCATCCACCACTCCTCTCTCCGTCCGTTTTAAAACGGCATAAGACTTATTATGGGGAACCAAATAGGCAAACGTTAAAGTGTATCTGTCCACCCCTCCGGAGGCAAAGACGCAAAAAGGTATATATTATGTATACTATTTCTTTGGTGTCAATAGTGAAAAATACATAATTATAGATAAATACCTATAACTATTTTGTATGGTCTAAAGTACAAGCAATATAGCGACATAAATAAAAAAAAGACGTTTGGCACTCGGAGACTGCCGCGGTAAAGCTATTGCATAGCATACCTTTGTTTTTCTTTGATATTAATTCAAATTACACAAAAAAAAACAAAAAAAACAAAAAAAAAACACCCTCACCCTCACCCTCATCCTCACCCTCACCCTCACCCTCACCCTCACCCTCACCCTCACCCTCACCCTCACCCTCACCCTCACCCTCACCCTCACCCTCACCCTCACCCTCACCCTCACCCTCACCCTCACCCTCACCCTCACCCTCACCCTCACCCTCACTCTCACCCTCACCCTCACCCTCACCCTCAACCTCACCCTCACCCTCACCTTCACTCTCACCCTGTAATGTAACATTTATACTTACTTTTTTAATTAAATGTTTTATTATACGTTCTCTCCAAATTATCTGCATGGCCATTATCTGTAACATTCCTAGGCCTTTATATTTCGAAATACTTAGATTTTCTAGTTCTCTCATAATGTTTGTTTACCGTTTGTAATTTTTAATGTCAGTTAATGACAAGCCTAGGTTTTATTTTTAATGACCTTGTTATAAATTTAGAAAATGTTTAAAATAATATTGTTTAAATTTTGAAATGCTCTGTAAAAGAAGGGAGCCGGGGCCTTCAAATCAGTCTACTTTTGGTGCTCACCTTGAGAGGAGGGCTGATGAATAAGTGCTGAGTGAGAGGGTTGTGCCCTCCAGAAATAGTGAAGTGATTGTCTGCGGTGTGTTAACCGGCTCTGTTAAAGACGCCGACGGCTCGTTATTTTCAGCCCTCTACCTGCCTGAATTAGCGACCTGCTTCTCCGAGGTCGGCGACGTAGAGGCCTTGAGGGGTCTTGAGGCCCCTTCTTAGTGACGTGGAGGCCTACTCGAGGCCCCTTCCTAGCACCGTGGAGGCCTACTTGAGGCCCCTTCTTAGCGGCGTGATCTGTTAACCGGCTCTGTTAAAGGAAGAATCAAGATCTTAATTTACCCCCGGCTTTCCTTGGTTTTATTTTTTAACATTTTTATATTAAATTAACTTTACCTTTTCTCCTTTTTCTTTTACTTTTCCTTTTAAGCCAGGACTCCTCCAGTCCTGGTGATAGTTTTCTCCTAGACTTTACCTTTTTCCCCTCCCGGAAAATAGTAACGTTACAACCCTCACCATCACCCTCACTCTCACCCATCTCTAACCCTCACTCTCACCCTCACTTTCACAGTCACCCTCATCCTCACCCTCACACTCACACTCACTATCATCACGTCTCGATCCGTGCGAGCTTCGTAGAATCATACCATATAATATGTGTACATACACGTTAAGCCAACGCTTGGCCGTGCTGAGCTTCGTGTGACTTCGTCTCGACCTTCGTCTTAGGTTATTTCCTTACGGAATTTCTTGATTAAAGCCCACTCAAAGCCCGCGATAAAAACTATGCAATAGCTTAAAAATCAACACTCACTTGATCGCAAGTTTCTGGTTTGTCGCGAAATAATGTGTCACACGCTCTAATGTACATCTACGATATGCTGCAGATGCCGCACTACTTCGATATGAGTACAGGTAATGAAATTACAGAGTAAATAGTATAAAAATAAAATAAATATTACTTACATTCCATTGCACCTTACGGTATACAAAATTATGTTAACTTTATGACACAACCCAGTAAACTTAACCCTAACCTTTGCCATTATGAACGCTTATTAGTACTGTACTGTTATTTAATAACTGTTTACCGTGCTCTTAGTTTCTTGTCCATTTAGCTAATATGTAGATAATATAGGAACTATATTATGTTATCTGTGTTCAATATACTTGCAATTATACGTACACAAAGGACCATATTATACAGAAGTGTTGCGTTTCTTTTGAATTCATTTTGTAGCTTTTACTTAGCAAAATAAGAAATATATTTTAATATGTATCTTCGTATCTTTTACCTACATATCTTTCAAGCTTTGTAATATATATATATATTACTAACTTAATGGTGACTAATAGACGAAATAATGGCGTAGGCAGCCGTAAGAGGGTTCTCTGGCAGCTATACAAAAAAGCATTTCGGGATCCAAATCAAGAGTAGTTACAACCAGGACACCAATATTAAGAAGAAAAACTTCCCAATAATAAATTTTATCAAAATTCTGTTGCCTTAATATATGTTAGAAAAAATTAGGTACAGTTAGCATCAATAATATATTGGCGTTCATCATGGTCAAAATAGCATTTGCATAGAGATCATTTTAAGAGTCATCCTGATGGTTTTAGTCAGCATCAAATATTTGTAAAATGAACAATATTTTTGTTCAAGTGTAAGGTCACAACTACACCTGCTGACTAGACTAACAGACAAGACAACGATGCAGGTACCCTTACGCAGTTGGTAGGTCAGACGCCAGTCGCTCACAACAATTCAGAACTTTAATAGCCAAAAAATTGCTGCTTTTAGCATCTACATAAAAGTAAACCCGGACCATCCAAGAGTCCCGAGTTTTGGGTCGACTCGCCGCGAACTGTGGACTGCTCGCACCACGAAACAGAGAGATAACAAGAACAATGATGTTATTCATTTTACAACATTTATTTGTACCATTAATCTAGCATTTAATTTTTATATCCTCTAGGACAATTTTGAACAGATTAGCCGCTTATTAACACTGACTTACCTACCTAACTGATTAGTCATTTGCATTAAAAGTATTCATAAACTCGCTGCCGCTTATAACTCGCACGCGCAGCCTCCCCGTGCTGGTATAGAGACAGACACACTCGTCCTATTGGCGGAGAGAAAGGGGCGGCTCTCCGCAACCGCACCCGCCTTCGCACACAAACAACAAATCTAATCAATTTAACAAACTTTGTGTTTCAAAGGTTTCATTATTTTGAAGTCCCTCTTACTACGCAAAGAATATTATGAGTAAATACTTTCTTCTTCTGGAGAACAAAAATAATAAAAAGAACCTACATATGAATATAAAAAAAAATTTAATGATGACTCCATCGTATCAAAATATTTATAACGACAAGATTTAAAAAAGATTTTTTTAATAGGTATTATTTTGATTTGAATATGTTCCTCGATAAGATATACCTTATTCGAAAATAGAACCTTAAGTACCCACCTTGTTGTGAACAGTGTCGAAATATCGGATAGGTACTCGCGCATAAAAGTGGACATGGTAGATATCCCTGAAAAAAGCGAACTAATTACCTATCTTCACGCTGTATCCCTGACGGGGTAGTCTGAGAGGACAGATCGCCAGGCTTCACGAACCATGCATACTTCTTCGGCTTCCTACAGATATCCCGATGATCAATAATTTAGTTGGTATATCTTATAATGTCCCTAACAGGAGTTATCTGGTGAAAGTCCATCTTAGCCATGTCTTTACTATTGCACGGGGAGAAGAAACTACTAAAAACACTTACTAATAAATTGAAGGGTAGCAGTTCCTCGTCTACCGCTCTTTCCTTAAGGAGTTCCATTCATCATTCCTCCTTTACCAGTAATCGAGTTAAACTTTAACGGTCTTGCACTAGAATTGACGAATCGAGGCTGAAAGTGTCTATCTATAGGGTTCCCTCTCACCCTTAATTCCTTTATTAGGTATTGTTGTACACGGAACATTTTTTTGAATATAAAAAATAAATTTATTCTCAACATAAGGACGAGATGACTCTTAAATGACACATACCTACACTTCTTGGTCAGCTGTGCTAAAATAAAAGATGCAATAACGACATATCCTAATTAATTTTCATTTCATTTTCATATTTCATTTCATCATTCTATTTCATTTTCATTTCATTTTTAAATTTCTCTATAACAACATGAAAATGACAGCTTCATAAAACAAAGTATAAGGCTACAAATAATAAACGCTGGCAGTTTTTCCGTGCACTGGTGGTATTATGGGTTCTATTGATTTCGCGGTACATTGCGCGCGTGAATTACGGGCCCTGCGGTGAGCCGGTGGACCCTGACTTACTGCCGCATCGTCTGAATTTATTAGATCGTTATATACCACATCGGGGCAAAATAAATTCAATTCTGTTACGTGTAGGTACTGCGCTCCGTATTTTACAGCGTGACAAATCTCTTCATGGTACATCTCGATATGCGGGCAACTTCTTGTGGTCGTGTTATGTTTGAGTTTGAGATTCGTCCTGACAAAATGGTATTTGCGAAAGTTTGCATTGTTAGTAATACTCATGTGAATTATTAATGGACTTTCGGTTATACTTAGTAAGGCATAACTTTGATTTATACAAGAAATATAATCATGTTAATAAAGGCAAAAATATTGATACTTTTACGTGTACCGTTCAGTCAAGTCACGAAAATATCATGACTTTAAAGCAATTACAAAAAAAATAAATCAAAATAATAGCATATAGTTTAGTTTCTATAGTTTAGTTTAGTTAGTATGCACACAGCGCCATCTAGTCTCAAAATAAGCAATTTAGAAAGTTAATTTTTGTTTTTGCAAAATGAAAGATAAAATGACCCCATCAGGAATACATCGTGAACATAATTAGTTAGTAACTGTTCATGTACCTACCATTATGGTCGGCAGCGCGAGTGCTGGACCTCTGGTTTTGCAAACGTCCATAGGCTACGATGACCACTTTCCATTAGGTGGACGGTATGCTTGTCTGCCACCTCAGAAGTATTAAAAAATCCTTAAAAATGTTTACATTAATAGTAGTGTATTTATAAAGAATTATAAATATTTATTTAATTATAATTATTTTATTTATTCGCGAAGCCTGGCGATCTGTCCTCTTTGACTACCCCGTCAGGGATACAGCGTGAAGATAGTTAAGTTTTAAGTTTTTTATAAATATTTAATATATTTGCTATAAATACTGAATATTTACATATACAGTATCTTCTACTCTACCAGTACAAACACTAGGACATATAGCTCTATAGACGTCATTTTTGTAGAGATGTGAAATGGGACATATATAATACTAGCTAACCCCCACATCTTTGACCGTAATATACTTCGAACTCTTGTCGCACCCATTGTATAAACATTGGAAACAATTTTGAAAAGCAATTAGTAAGTAGGTACTTATACTAACTGTTTCTAAATTAGAAATTTAGAAAATCAAAGACGATCTATTTTGCAACACACATTTACAAAATGGTCTGACAACGTCTATTAAGGTTGAGGGGTCTGCTGGAATAGGGCAGCCTATGGCCAAACATTCCAGTGATCTGACTAAATAGTGACCGAGTGATAATGGTGACAATATTTTAATTTAGGTACTTAACCTCGTCGAGATATACAAAAGAGGTTATACGCGTTTATTTGTCATAACTTTTGGTTTTAGGTTGTACCAATCGTGGTCATACATATGCTTACCTAATATACATACATACACATATATTGTCACGCATTTATCCCCGAAGGGGTAGGCAGAGGCATACTATACCACATTTCACCGTATGCATTTTTGTCCCAAGTAACAGGTGGTGAGTCCATTGCGTAATATACAAATAGTATGGAAAGCGATACTTTAAAGAGTTTTGAAGAACAATTTCTACTTCATGCCGGTTTTTAAACGTGCGCATGTTATAGTCTACATTGTTATTTGAAATAAATGGGCACATTTTGTCATGCGGGAAGCGCTGTCACAACAAACATTATTTCATTTTATTTTATGATTTTGTAACGAAGCGTGAAGCAAGACGCATTTTGGAAAAAAAGCAATTTGTGTATAATAAAATTCGTACAATGCCTGACAGTTACTGCAAGGGTAAAATTGTATGTAATGTTCTGTTATTAATGTTGCCAATGACATATTTTAAAGTTACGATTTGAATAAGAAATAACAGTTATTTGTGGTATAGGTACTATGTTACGGCAATTTTAAAAGAACCTTCATTTAACAAATTTCGTCACCGGGAACTCTACTAAACAAAGAAAGGCTGAGTTTTATTGCCTCGATCTTTAAATGCGAAAGTAAACAAGTGGGGAAAAACTAAAGAAAGTATAAAGGTTATGTACCATAGAATGAAACACGGATTCTCACGCCTAAAAGGCAAACCCACTATGATCTCCAGGACCGAGCCAAACTGACCTCCAAGTTAGCAGTTCGTCATTGACGAAGGTAAGTTACAGAGGTCGCTAGCTCCGACGGTATTTGCTTCCATTATAAACATACACAATTTTGAACAACCCGGTTCAAACAGCACTTTTCGCTGGTTAATATCACTTCTATGGAGAATATCACTACGTTTGTTACACTGTAAAGTATTTACATATTTATTTTCCTACACCACGAGTTTCTTTAATTTTTTATTGTACTTTGCGTCTGCGAGCAAATCAATAACATAAATAATAAATATAATATCATCTCGCCCGATCAGGCGGCATTTTGCGTATGAGATGATGAATAGTAGAGATTTTATATAAAAAGACACTTATTCATTTTTATGAAATTTATCGTGAAAAATCTCGATAAAATTAAACGCATCGTGTTCGACACATCATTATTAGACATGGATAATCTAATATGTGGATAGGTAATTAAAAATACTCCACCATAATTGTAAAGTATAGTGTGAAATCTAGAGATCTCCGAAGACGTACCGTGAATCAATAAACACATTCGGTACTCCCGTCGCATGATAGAACACAATAAAAACCGTAGGCAAGTAACACAAGCCGATGTTTAACAACAGTATTCAAATTTTCGATTCGTTTCGGATTTAAACAAAAACGTTCTATTTCACAGTGGAATGTGCACGGCACGGGTGTTCGTCATAGTGTGAGTGATTGTCGGCACTCGGTGTATGCTTCTCGAATCGATTTGGTGGTAATCGAGACGCGTGCTCGATCGGAACTATCGGTGGATATCCAGCTCTGTTCCGGTTGATTTTGGTCAATTGCGTCGGTAATGGAAATTCAATCGCTTTAGTTCGCGTGCCGAGCCACCCGCGTCCCGCCGGTCCTCTGCAATCAACGATTCGATAGACCAAATGTATTATTGTAAACTTTACATGCGTGTTATCCATCTAACATATTTAAGGAAATTTGAATGGCAGTCTTTTAATTCATTTATGTCTTTTATTTAATATCTATTTCAGCATTTTCATTTCACATCTGATATACAATAAATATTTCGTTTGAAAACTTCTAAAACTCAAAAAGTTGTGCATTGATTGAGATCAAGTTTTTACACAATATACAACCAACTTCAGAGATGATTTTAAACTACATTTAATCGTATTCCCAAGATAACGGGAGCTACGCGCACCTAACTCTTTAGCGTCTGCTAGTAGGTAATATATATCAGCTGTATGACTGAATTGCATATTGTACTAAATAAATAAATATTGTTGGGACAACTCACACAATGCCATCTGATTCCAAACAAAGCAGAGCTTGTACCATGGTAACCAGATAATTAATAAACTTACTTATATATTTCTAAATACATACATATTGTAGATAAATAACACCCAGACACAGAATAAACCATCGTGCTCATCACACAAAGTTTTATTCTGGGTGGGAATCGAACCCACGACCTCTTGCGTAGCAGTCGGATGCACTCCCATAGCGCCACAGAGGCAGTCAAAATAACCGAGGATTGATAAGTTGACTTTTAACCGCTTCTGATTTAACTATTTTAATATAATTAATATATTGATTACGTGTGGCTATTCTCATCTGTACGACAAAGCGTTTAGAGAACTATCATTTGTTGCATGTTTAAAAACTGTAAAATATGAGACAAAACATTGACACCTGTACATTTTACTAAGCTTTCAAAGTCGTATATCTGTAAGATGGCCTGTTCTGTACACTCATAACCATCACTCATAATACCTTGATTATAACTGACAGCAGTATTTAATATAATATTTATATTTACGTCAGCCCCCTTGACACGTTCCCCCAAAATGTACAAAACGCAACCGGATGTAGGGAGCAGCTTAAAGCGATACAAAATGTTTGGGCGGGCACAATATAAGCCTCACTAATGATATTATTATGCCAATTGATATTTAGTATCATTTGCACAGTTTTGATACTTATAAGCAAGAGAATATATGAGAATACTAGTTGACGCCCGCGGCTTTGCCGTTCCCGTTTCCTACAGGAACTTGTTCCTGGGATAAAAAGTAGCCTATGTGTAATTCTGATGTATAAGCTATATTATTGTAAAGTTTCATTAAAATCTATTCAGTAGTTTTTACGTGAAAGAGTAACAAACATCCATACAAACTTTCGCATTTATATAATACTAGCTGACCCGCCCGGCTTCACCCGTGACATACTTCGAACCCCGTGGCACCCACATTAAATTCCGTTGTTTATTAATTTCACATTCACAATAATGTATGAACATTTTCCAAATTCATTGATTAGGTACTTCTCCGCTCTCCAGTACCTACCTACGCCCGCACGGCCCGGTCGAGTTACATGAAATTAATTTCGTTGCACTTTATTTTGAATTTGCGATATATCGTAAGATATTCATTTAATTTGCAAGGTGTAAAGGGACAAAATAATCTTCATGAAATGCTGAAGCCAACTAACGTAGTAAACTTGATAAGGATTAATAGCATATTTGTGTAAATGGCCCTTAAATAACCGCTTTATAATTGATGGTTTTTTAAAGTATTAAAATGGATATAGTATGTTATTCTTATGAGATAGACATATATCGTCGCGGACTTTTGTAGACCTACATTAGATACACAATTGCACCATACATTATTTAGTACTTAACGCTGACACTTTCATTCAAACCTGCCATATTGCGTAGGTATCACTTCGTTACGTATTCGGTCGGCCAAGGTAACGCCTCACAATTTTCGAAGTGATCGCATCTCCACAGCATTCAATTTACTTTCATGCATCTGCTGACATACCCAGGTTTCACTACCGTGAAGCAAAGTTGGCACTAGCACTGCGTTATGAATCGCCATTCGTGCTTCTTTTACGATGCTTTGTCGCTTTACTAACTGGGACAAAGCATATTTTTATATTTTTACGCCTAATCCCCGGAGTGGCAGTGGCATATTACATGCCCACTTTTCACCAAGTGTATTCCTGTCCCACATAAGGTGGTGAGCCCATTGCCGTGTTGAAATGACAGACGCAGGTTGTGGCTACTTGCTGTTGAAGCTTGACTTACCGACTGCCATGTTACTGGCAACCGGGTCCAACGGCTTAACGTGCCTTCCGAAGCACAGAAACGCTCACAAATATAAATGTCACATAGTGGTCACCTATCCATAGTGAAAGTTGCTTAACGCAGTGATCGTTTACAGAACACTGAATTCGCGGGGCCACGAGCGCTTCAAGAGAGGTAAATATCATGTTATACATGTATTTTCAAGTACCCAAGTTATAAAGTAAAATCAATTACTCACAAACTGTAATTACATATAACACGAGAAACTTTGTTCCGTACTCGTATTACAAAACACCGAACGAAAATAGTTTTCAAATTATCCACACAAATTTGTGGACGGTGTGTCTTCTCAATAATAAATATTTAAAGAGGTTAGCAGGTGCAATACGCCTCAAATTGATGCCCAAATAACAGAGTACGGTGGAGCTCAAATAATAATAAAAAAAAACAGGCTTGGCTTTGAGAGCGGCGAACCTGCAATTTGAGAATTAATTTTATCACATTTTGCCCGCATCTCGGCCAATTCGCCGGGTTATGGTTTTCTTGACACCGCAACAGCTGATTAAGTATGAAACAATCTTGCCGCCCGCAATCTCGCGATATTATCGGGTTAATCAACAACCTTTAACTTTTTGTCATTATTTATGTACATACTGTTTGTTTCCTTTGCGGTATTTTAAACATATATAACGGTAAAAAATGTACAGTAAATGTTGGTTAATAGACTTTGATTGATGGGTTGGATTGAAAGCTAATCAATCTTTACATCTACCTCTTTCTATTTAAGGACTTACATTAATTTTGTATTCAACAGTTGATGCCAAATATGTTCAAACTGCTCATCACATTCCCTAGGAACATTTGGCAAAACGAGCGATATGATATATATTCTTCGTCAATCGTTCCTCACTCATAACTAATTGAATCAGGCGTTACATGGCGGAAATCCATTTAAAAAACTATAATTATTTTGTTTTATATGTTATTTCTGAAATAATCCGCTTTTTTTAAAATGTCGTACGATGTCGACACGTGTTTCGCCTACACACGAGGCATTATCAAGACTATTTGGCAGCAAAAGCCGACACTTAGGTACATTCGAAATTAGTAAAACGACAAAGTTACGCCGCACTTTGTCGTTTTACTAATTGGGATAAAGCACTGTTAACTTTGATTCCGGCAGCAACTCTTCGTTCTACATCCGAATCACATCTTCCGTCCGCGTTAAACATACTCCCTAAATTCACAATTTCATTCACTTGCTCTAGACGTTCCTGGTTTATTTAAATTTCGCACTTAGATCCTACGGTTTCTCTCTCAAGTACCTTAGTTTTAATTGTATTCAAGCGAAGACCCTTACTTTCACTCTCCTCTTTCATATTAGTGACTAATGCCTGAAGGTCGGCGTCTGATGAGACGCCGACATACAACAGAACAAAAGAGGCGTAACGTTATTTTTCAACCCCTTATTTCTTCTGATTAATTTTGATACGGGATCTAAGACAAACAGACAGAAAGATAGAGGTTTTTTTTGTACGTACCGAAAGTATATACTTTCATATGCATTTATTTAGTGAAGAGCGGTTCAAATTGTTATTACAAGCAGACACTACGATTTTATTTATCGGTATAGATATAGACTAGATAATGGCCCGTGGGCTTACTTGTGCTACAAATACTTAGACCCCGTTCCTTTTAACGTCATGGTTGCCTTTTTTCACCTTTTTATATTAATAGATGATGATGACTTTAGGATCAATGAACCTTTGACAGTTAAAATCAATTACAATAAGAATGTCTATTTGATGACACCAAACACCTATAATTTCCATATTTCTTTAAATGCCATCTTAACTACTGATTGGCAATATGACAAACGATTCTCTGTTAATTATATTATGATCGATAATATTATAGGTATTATGTATAAAGTCTCACCTTGCCCCGAAGATACTATCAAATATGATCGTTATTTTATATTGGATTGTTTCGGATTAATTTGACTTAAAGTGAGCAATAAAACTACATCAATTTAGGTAGGTGTTATAAGTGTTGGAGAGTTAAAATTTTTATTTTGATAACATTACATCCGCGAGCACGTTCGACACAAATTAAAAACACACTGATCTACGAACACGAAATGAGAATATTATTATAGCGAGTGTTGTTCTGTGAATATTTTGTTGTTATTATAGACGGTAACATACATATATACCTAGGTAACACTGAAAATGTTTAGAACTGACCAGAAAGAAATATTGCTAATGAAAACTTTTTTTTTGAATTTCAATTATAGAACTCTTTGGTAACCTAATGTAATATATTGCATTCATTTGTCATTTGTTTTTGTGAATTGGCGGCAAATGTAAAACTCTCTAAACTAAACGCGAGAAAATTTTCGGTCAATGACTCAAATGCTGTATTTGACATCGTCACAGGTGATGAAAGCTGGATCAAACAGTCAGCTCAGTGGGTGTTTTTTTATTTTCTAAACACTTTCAGTGTTACCCACGTATTGTCTCGAATTTATCCCCGAAGGCGTAGGCAGTAGCATACTATACGACCACTTTTATTTTTCAAGCCGCCCTTAAAAAGAGCCTCTAACTTAACCCAATGACTACCATGTTAACATACAGACGATAAAAAGGTACGAGCATATGTAACTCATCAATCAATAGTTACAAGAAATTAGACCAGCCGTTTAACCGTATAGAAGTAAATAACAAACACACTCACAAACTAGTGTAGCCAATATATATTGCTGTATGCATCAATTAAGTAGTAGATATTGATTTACGAAACACTTGCAAGGTTCAATGAAGGTTAATAACAGAATAATTGAAGATGTTGAAATTTAATTGAAGTACCTATTTATTATTTATTATTTATTTATTTATTATATACTTTATTGTACGCCAAGGTAGTATTACAATTTAGAAATGTTTTACAAAATAGCAGTACAATGGGCGGCCTTATCGCTTAAAGCAATTTCTGCCAGGCAACCTTTGGATGGAAAAGAATATTGGTAGGAGCGAACTGGTAGTTGTCGGCGTCAAATTTATAATATACATTCCTAAATACAATAAATTACTTTCTACAAAACATTATATAAATATATATAAATATTAAAACATATATAAATATATATAGAAAGAAGTAGACAATATACACAAATGTAAATTTATGAACTATATACATAAATACAAATATAGAAATACATAAATGTATTAAAATGTTTATACGTAATGTGTTAAATAACTTTATAATATTGGAAGATTTTAACAATTATTAGTCAAGTAATAATTTTTAACATTAGTTTTAAAACTTTGTAACGTCTCAGCTCGTCTAATTTGAAGTGGCAACCTATTCCACAAGCGAACTGCTGTAACACTAAAAGAATGGTCTAAAAATTTTGTGGAATGCGGTGGCATTTTTAATTCTAAGTTTTCCGATGACCTCAAACATCTGTCATGTGTATCATGAAGGAACTTAAAACGTTCTTTTAAATAGGAAGGTGTAGAGGGGTTAAACAGAATATTATATAATAAGGATAGAATATGTGTATTCCGGCGAAGTCGTATAGGTAACCACTTGAGCTGTGTTCGAAACTGAGAAACGTGATCATACTTGCGCAAGCCAAATATAAATCGTATGCAAACATTTTGGAGACGCTCCAGTTTCTCGAATTGGTTCTCGGCGAGATCTAAGTAACTGGCATCTGCATAATCAAGTATTGGAAGAAGCAAGGACTTTGCAAGCGCAATTTTCGTAGCATTAGGAAGGAAACGTTGTAATCTTCTAATTGATCCTGCGGAGGCAAACATCTTCCTACTCAACTCCTGGAGTTGTGGACCCCATGATAAATTGGAATCAATGATTATACCTAAATTTTTTACCTTATTACTAACAGCAATCGTAGCACCATCAAAAACAAACGGTGGAACCTGAGACCAATTTATTCTTGCTGTTGTACTAGGACTGCCTATTACAATGATCTGTGTTTTAGATGGATTGACTTGTAATCCATATGATCTACTCCATGACGTTATTCTAGACAAATCATCATTGATAGTATCCACCGCTTCCGGCAGTTGATCTATGGGAACCTGTGTGTAAATTTGGAGATCGTCTGCATAGAGGTGGTAGGAAGAATGTAGTTGATTTGAGATAGAGTTTATAAAAATTGCGAAGAGGAGGGGAGAGAGCACGCCACCCTGAGGTACGCCGACACTTGTATTGCACCAGCTAGAAATGTCATCTTCAATACATACTCGTTGACGGCGTCCACTCAGGTAACTACGAAACCACTCTATTTCCGTAGGAGATATGTTAAGAGAGCTGAGTACAGAAAGTAATACGTCAAAGTCTACAGTATTAAACGCATTACTAAAATCAAGGAGACATAGAACAGTTAATTTGCCATTCTCCATACCAGATCTAATATCGTCCGTAATATTTATCAAAGCTGTAACTGTACTGTGACCGGCTCGAAACCCTGACTGGAAAGGACTGAGGAGATTATGTTTGCGGATAAATGAAGTGAATTGGGTGTGGACAAGGCGTTCAAGTACTTTAGAGAGGAATGGTAGAATGGATATTGGACGGAAGTCTGTTAACAATTGGGGATTACATTTTTTTGACAAAGGAGTGATTATGGCATCTTTCCATGGTGATGGGAAAATGCCGCTAGTTATGGAATAGTTGAGGATGTAGCAAATGATGGGAAGAATTTCATCGAGGATAGGGAGAATCATGTTCCGGCCCACACAGTCACTACCAACAGCCTTAGATGTAATAGCCATAATGCTCTTCTTAACATCACTAGCGGTAAATAGATCGAAGACAAAAGGTGAATGGTTTGGGGTTGGAATTGTCGAAAGATAATGCATGGTCTGTGCCTTCAGAGTCCTATCAAAATTGGACATGGCAGTGAAGTGCTGGTTAAGAACCTCAATATTCAAATCTTTAGGATTTAACTCTAGCCGTTTATTCCCAACCCCCAATGTCCTTAAAAATTTCCAGACCTTAGATGGGTCACTGTTTTGAACTGAATGATGAATGTGTTGGCGTTGTGCATTCCTACACGCCTTTCCGCAGCGATTCCGAGCCAAAACATATTTCTCAAAGTTTAAGTCAGTAGGATTAATTTTGTATCGATATTTAGCGGCAGCTTTTTTAGTAATCAAAGATTTAATTTCATTAGTTAGCCAAGGAGATGGTGGATGTTTGATTTTGATTGCTCGAACAGGAGCGTGCTTGTCATATAGTAGAATAAGGTTTGATGTAAAAATATTAACTTGCTCGTCTACGGATCCAGAAGTAACTAGTGACGTCCAATCTATTTTACCGGCGTCTTCACGCAAGGTATCAAGATCCATGCCACAAAAATTACGTTGCAGAAGGATTTTAGGTTTTGCCTTAGGAGGACGGATTTTGTAAGAAAGATAGAGTAGGTCATGATATGAGAACTGGTCAGCCGAGTATTGTCCGTGCTTAGTGACTTGATCAGGAGAAGAGACCATAATGAGATCAATTTGAGTGGGTTTACAATTTGGAAAATGGTGAGTTGCACCCGTGGGAAGAATAGAAAGGTTGCAAGAAGTAGTGATGTTAAGAAGAGAGGAGGAACGGAAATCATTTTTAAGTAAACAAGTATTTAAATCCCCCATGATTATGGAATGACTGTAAGAAGGAATGAGATTCACTAAAAGTATTTCGAAGGAGGAAAAATAATTAATATTCATGGATGGACAATAATAAACGCCGAGTAGGAGTTTGGTATGGTTGAGTTCAACTTCCAGAAACAAGTGCTCACCGGCATCAAGAGGTGGTGGTTGTTGTGACTTACTTATAACTGCATAAGGTATATAGGAACGAAGGAATATTGCAACACCTCCACCACGAACCCTTTGATTAGTTCGATCGTTTCTGATGAGCTGAAACCCAGGGAGGGAATAGGTACTAGAAGAATGAGAAGTTTTTAGCCATGATTCTGAAACAAGGATAGAATGAATTTAATAAGATATCTAGAGCACTTAAAGTTAAAGGTGTTTATAGAACATACACAATCAGTGCAGTTCGCTACCTTACGGTTTGATTATGAAATAATTTCGGATGATTATTAGTTTTGTTAGTTATTAGAAGTACTCGAATACATTGACGTTTATGTATGAAACGACTAATGAATCTACAGGAAGCGAAAGAAGTATGTATGGATCGCGTAGCCTGGCGATCTGTCCTCTCTTACTGGGATACAGCGTGAAGATAGATATACAGTAGTTATTATTGCTAGGTATGTTTATTTGATTTAGATATTCAGGTCAGGTTAGCAGAAATATCTTGCCATAGCAGTGGCTGGTCGAAAGTGAGGAGAGTCGTACCTATTGTGTTACTGCGCGCCTCGCAGCTACGTTTGAGATCATCCAGGCAGGGAATTAATTCCACAATCGGAGCGTACGCGGAAAAATATATATAATTGGAACTCCATTCTTACCCGATTGGGATTTTCGCTTTATCCTTGAACTCCTCCCTAAACCACTCAACACTGTTTGATCAATAATACGACATCTAGCTTAGATGGTTTAGAAAAAATATAATCGAAAATCGTACATACCATGAAGGAGGACACATACCATGAGGATTTTGACTTATCGGGGACGGCAAGTGCACCTAGTTTATAGAACCTTACCGTGTGCGAGCGCTTCGGGCGCAAAGTGAGAGAGTGATCACCCTGTCTATGGTGACAGATACGGTGCGATGATAGAAGGTAGCAGTGGGCATCTTATCAAACAGTTTCTTAGAGCATAGACCGTTGTTCAGGCGATAGAACACGCATAAGGAGACGCGACGACTCTCCTGTCGCGAAGGCAGGCACCATATTGCAGCATTGGTTGGTGCGGATCAAATCTACTGTTTTGTCGTCAAGTCAACATATTATAGCTCTGCACCAATCAATGGTGAGAATGCATTTAGCATTAAGTCCACTTTAATATACTTCTCTTTTTTGCACAAAGTTTAAGGAAGCGAGTCCAGCCGCGACCACGGGCGCTGCAACGCGCTCGAAACGTCGGTGAATGTAAGTACAAAGTTGTTTCGCGTGAAGTCTCGAGTAGTATATAAAATATAAGTTTAAGGAATACATATTACTATAATAAACAATAACTAGCGATGGAGCTTTCTCCTTTTTCTTCTTTCTCGGTTTTATTTGAGTATAGTCCCGGTCTATAAGAGTGTCTTTGAGGGATTAACCCCTAAACGAGGATATATATAGAGTGAGCACGTTACAGTGGCAATAGGCTGGCTTCATCTGTAGAAGAACCGTTAGCCGATGGAACAACGGGTTCTGGAGTGTTGGCCGTGACTCAGCAAACGTACAGTAGGACGATCTCCCGCCAGATGGACCAACGACCTTAAAATCCCTTAAAAATAAACTTTTGAAAACGAATATGTCCCGTTATTTGCGATTCGACGGCAAATATTACCTTGCCTTTTTTTTCTATAATTTTTATACACAACGTTCATCTAACCCATAGACGCCTAATAAACATATTGACTCAAAGGCGTAACTAAAGGTAGTATATTACGAATACTACTGTCGCGCTAATGTTTCGGGTTCGAATTCTGAGTCAGAACAAATATTTGTATGATACACAAATGTGTTTCAGAGTTTTTTCTTAAGTATATAATGTATATGTATATATGTTTAGAAATATTTAGTAATGTTTATAGATCCCGTAGCACAAGCTAATAAATATCAATAAAAATAAATATTGTGGGATTCTTTTAATCTACCACCATCTACCCTAAACTAAGTTTCTAAGTGGTATGAGATCTAGACAACTGATATTCATATCTACTTATAAATTTCTAAATACATACATATTCAAATTATACATAGGAAATACCCAAACTCCAAAACCTAAATTTGTGGATCATATAAATATTTGTTCCTACCTGGAAATGGATCCGGTACCTGAGCGCGGCAGTCCATACACTACCACTACGCCACAGAGGCAGTCACATTAGCTTAGTTTTGGCTAGAAGGCAATGTATTAAAAATTACAATTTAAACTTAAATATATATATATATACATACATATATTTAGAAATACAATTTACATGGAAAACAGCCAAACTCGCAAACAAACATTTACGGTTCCGACCCGCTAAGCAACTGCCGTCACACACTACGACTACGCCACGGAGAGACATAAAAGAGTGTTCTCCACACTGTATTCCTGACGGCGTAGTCAGAGGGGACAGATCTCCAGGCTTCGCGATCCATGCATACTTCTTTCGCTTTTTCAAGATTCATTTATCGCTTTATACTCGCACGTCCGAGTACTTTTGACTTTTCCGTATTAAATAAATAAAAGAGAAAAAATAATTAAATAAGAGAGTTAAAAAATCAAATCTAACAGCAAATTACAAATAGCAAAAATTCCTCACGTAACCTGATAAACTTATTTACACATTTAATTATATAATTCCTCTGCACCATTAGCATCAGCGGTATCTAATTGCTGTCGAAGAATCTACATTAAAATTAAATGCCGGACATCGAACATCAACTGATCTGATGAATACCATTCGATTTGCTTTTCATTAGATATCCAATCAGTATACACCGTGGCTAAAGCGCAATTCGTCACGAAGGATTAATCTTAACCCGTTCACCATCCCGTTCGAGGTCAAGGTCAGCTAAAAACACTTTGAGAGGACAGGATCTGATGACTATAAACACTGGTTGTAAATTATATCGTTTGATTGGTTCCAATTCTAATAAACGAAGTTCTCGATTAAAAAATATATTCGATCTGAAATTATACACCCTGCACGCTTAATTTCAGTCGACACTTCTCTGGTTTCTTTTTCTATAGACATCGAGTTTATAAAGTGTTAGCATGGCGTGTTATCCTCATTCTGACATTCCATTCCTAATATACCATTGTTAATTGAATTAGTAATCCAAAGTAGAACAAACGAATTGGTTGAACCTTTCGGTGTGAATATTGATGTTACTAGAGTAGTGGAGAAAATTTTATTAAATATGGGCCCGGTCTATAAAAATCTAATTTTGAGGTCTCTTTTTTAACAGGTAATTTGAATACGTTTGTATTTTATAGATTTCATTAGACTTTATGCTGTTGATTGATGGCACTTGGTGCAATTTGCTACACTTCTTGAATTTCCCAGAGAAGAGCCTCATATTGGGACATTTCCTTAGCCGGGTCGCCGGTACTCACACACTTTTCTTGCTGCCCCAGCAGTAGGAATAACGGCGCGTTCACGTATTCCCCACGTATAAAAAAATTTAAAAAAACATCTTGATTAAAAACACTTGTACCTACTATTCCACATTATTTACTTTTTCACCTGACCGGTTTCGCTTTACGGCATTTGAAAAAGTACCGTACAGGTGGAAAAGTAAATAACGTGGATAAGCACAAGTGTTTTTATTCAAGATAGATTACATTAGTAAGTTTACTCAGCGAAATAGATCCGTTTGCAGTTCACACCATAATAATGTTGGTGGCAAACCGATTTATAAACATAGCTGAGTGTAAAAACTTCTTTCCATAATCATAATCAAATCTTTATTTCCTTAAAATATGGTATCATGTATAGGTGTTACATTTTCTGTTTCTAGCACATTCTGCCATGTCTGGCGTGGAAAAATTGTGTTTAAAATATATAAAATTCATGCAATAAATTAAGTAGGTACATGTTAATAAACTTCATTAAAATTATTTATAATAATGGTAAATTCGTGAGTGCATGTCAATTACATTAAATATTAATTAATTATGAAACTATGTAAATACAAATTAAATCTTTGAATATATTATTTTATCTTCCAAATACTCATTAACATTATAATATTTTTTTCACTCAGTATGTCACATAGCTTACTGCGAAATAAGGATGCTCTTAGTTTTTTTAATTCATCTGGCAGATGATTATAAAGTGTTAATACACATGCAATTTACAGTTTTTTTGTCCTCTATCTACAAATTTGCCCTTGAAGAAATACATAGTTCCAAATTAGTTATACGCATTTGTTCCAAACTAGACTAATCAGTGCAAATCCAATACCAGTGAAATGAGTGTTTTGGTGTTGGTGACATGCGTCATAAAACGGTCTCGCAGCCTCTTGTCACCTGAAAAGTAGTTCAGTAAAGTAGTTTGATCAACCGGGCTCGCGAGCCAGGAGTGGTGCCTTGCCCCCGTGACCTTACATCCTCCGCAGCACCTTATACGGTATAACAGTCCACACTACTTCTGCCGTAGCTGCTCATCATTTGGCGTCTCCCACTTTACCTTTTGACGCGTCTTTTCAATCTCTCCTACTGAACCACCCCTTTTATATCATCCTAGCTTATCTAAAACGTAAATTCTAAATGAAGCGCTCGTGGCCCCGCGGTCTCAGTGTTCTGTAAACGATCACTGAGTTACGCAACTTTCACTATGGCTGGTCCTCGGATGGGTGACCACTTTGTGGCATTTACATTTGCGAGCGTTTCCGTGCTTCGGAAGGCACGTTAAGCCGTTGGTCCCGGTTGCCAGTAAAATGGCAGTCGTTAAGCCTGGTTGAATGCCTTATGGGCGGCATGAAAAATTTCAACAGCAGGTAGCCACAACCTGCGTCTGTCTATTTCAACACGGCAATGGGCTCACCACCTATTACGTGGGACAGGTAAAATCCACACGGTGAAAAGTGGGCATATTATATGCCTCTGCCACCCCTTCGGGGATAAGGCGTGATGGATATTTATTTATTTAAATTCTAAATCTTTTCTCATTGCTTTGTGTGTATGTATGTTTGTTCAGGTGGAATGTTGCAACTCAATTTGGAAGCAGATATCTTCAACCGATTTAGCTAAAATTATGAACACGTTTGAGTTTTGACACTGTTTGGCGTCATTATAAATTCAACATGGTGAAATAACCAAAATGACAGACTAATTATTTTAATGCCCTTTTACAATATTGGTATCAAATGAAAGCCCTGGTTTAGAATAACACGTCACTCTAAATGCAATATGACAAACTATTAATTACATAGTTTTTATGCTTTGCTATATTTTTTCCTTTCCTATCAAATTAAAGGTCTTGATGAAAATTATTCTTCTTTGCGCATTTAAATAGAAGCTTGTTTTATAAAAGATTGTTAACCAATCCAAAGTAATTTATAAAGCTGAATACTTTGTTTGTCTGGTAGAACGTGCTGATTTCAGGAACCACTGGGTCAAATTTAAAAAATATTTTTTTATTAATACATACATATCATATCTTCACGCCTGTCTTCTATGGGGGTAGGCAGTGACTATGGCTTTCCACTTGCTACGATACTGGCATACAACTTTCGCTTTTTCCACTTTCATAAATGTTTTCATACACACACGCCGGTTAAGGCTACTCTTGACCTGACCTTTTTCCCAAATGTCTTCTATTTGATTGATATATGTACTTCGAGTTCGCCCCTTACCAGTTTGCCCATTCACTCTTTTCTGATAAATCTGTTTCGTCAGTCTATTTTCATCCATCCTCTCCACGTGTCCGAACCATCTAAGCATCCCTTTTCCTATCTTAGTCACTACATCTTCTACCATACCGCAATGTTCCCTTATCACACTGTTTCTTTCTTTGTCGATCAATTTCACTCCAGCTATACTCCGCAGACTCCTCATTTCCACTCATCTCCAATTTTTACTTCTATGCTTCTTCTGCCACACCCAACTTTCACTGCCATACATAAGTGTAGGGACAAGTACTCTTCTATGCACAGCCAGTATTGCCTTCTCAGACACGTTCTGGTGTACACGGCTCCATTCACTTGATTTCCAGCCAAAACTTTTGGTTCAATGTCACAATCACACTTTCCATCTCTCACAAATTTTGAACCTAAATATACAAATTCTTTCACGTGTTATATTGGGCTAGACTGCTGTGTAAAAAAAATGCCCCACAATATTGATTTATTTTCCTTCCACAAAAATCGAGCAATCCGTCCATTTATCGAGGAAATATATAGGCTTTATAACATCAGAGCATCAAGCAGAGCAATAATCATAAACGCTAAGAAATCGGGTCAATTTCAGTACATTTTTGTTATAAGCGATTTATAAGCGATGAGGATTAAATAGGTGCGACGGGAGTTCATAGTATGTCACAGGCGAAGCTGGGGAGGTCAGCTAGTAATATATATATTCAAAGGTAACGATTGAAAGCTTTTAACTGAAACATGACAGCACTTACAAATCAATGTCGACATGAATAAACCTATAATCTAAAGCACCTGTTTTATCTGATTGATAATCAATACTCGTACTACCTCACTAACTTGAATGTATTTTGCCACACGTACGAGTATTATGTCCAAAAGATTTTAGGCAAATAATTTGAAGTTCGGAATCACATCAAAAATATACATCGACTCTTAGAAGATTTAACCGCCTTAGGTAATGTAAAGAGATAATTATCTTCAAATTAACATGTCATGAATGCACACCACCCGCTACATCGCGGTTTATCATCAGTCGGCTTTATAGTGTAATTTTAACTTCAACCTTACACAAACACAAAAGTTGTAATGTAAAGATCGACTAGCAGTTCTATTCATTCCATGTGTTTCATTACAACTAGTAATTACATTTAACAATGAAGCACGGAAAACAACGGAAGCGATGGAAGTGCTAATTCGAAAAATATAAACCGCAGTTCACATAATGAGCACAAAGACGTCCCTCATACTGAGCGATGAAATGACTACTAAGGCTCTGTAATTAGTGTACGAAGCAAAATGGCTGCCCAACCAACCATTTTTATTCGAGCTTCCGAACCCCGCATGTGCAAACGTATCGGGTCCTTGAAAGCGAATCAACTGACTGATAAGTACAGGTCAAGTTTATCTGGACATTAATGCCCTCCTCCAAGTTACACGATGTGCGTGTGTGTTAATTTAATTTTCTACTTGCTGTAATTACTATTAGGCCAGGGGCATACAAGCGGGGGGTTCAACACGGCATGACATACTAGAGTTGTCTTGTACTGTGTACTGTCTTTACATACGTCGAATGTAATTGCGTGTTTGTGCTAGATTGTCGACACACGCCCACGCTCGTGTAGCCACTGGATTCTACTGTTTATTAAAAACTGGCAAGAAGCGCTCGTGGCCCCGCGGTCTCAGTGTTCTGTAAACGATTACTGAGTTAAGCAACTTTCACTATGGCTGGTACTCGGATGGGTGACCACTTTGTGGCATTTACATTTGCGAGCGTTTCCGTGCTTCGGAAGGCACGTTAAGCCGTTGGTCCCGGTTGCCAGTAAAATGGCAGTCGTTAAGCCTGGTTGAATGCCTTATGGGCGGCTTGAAAAATTTCAACAGCAGGTACTCACATCCTGCGTCTGTCTATTTCAACACGGCAATGGACTCACCACCTATTACGTGGGACAGGAATCCACACGGTTAAAAGTGGGCATTAAATATGCCCCTGCCACCCCTTCGGGGATAAGGCGTGATGGAAATTTATTATTTATTATTTTTATAAAAACTGGAAATGATTTTATTAGTAGTTACGTTTTATGCAGATGCATGAAAGTAAATTGAACGCTGTGGAGATGCGATCACTTCGAAAATAGTGCGGCGTAACTTTGACTGACCGAATACGTAACGAAGTGATACGCAATATAGCAGGTTTGAATGAAAGTGTCAGCCTTAAGCTGGAAAAGGGCGTGCTCCGTTGATTTGGACACGTCCAAGGAATGAATGGGGAACGATTGACGAAGGATATATATTGTGCGACAGTAGAGGGTAGAAGGGTAGGCCGAGACCTAAGTATAAAGACCACGTGAGCAGATAGCTCAGAAACGGAAAAGTCAAAAGTACTCGGACACCCAGACGTGCGTGTATGAAGCGATTGATCAATCTACAAGAAGCGAAAGAAGTATGCATGGATCGCGAAGAGATCTATCCTCTGTCTCTGACTACCCCGTCAGGGATGCTTAACCAATTTTTAATATTTTTATAAGGTATTTGTATTGAAAATTATAACTTGGTTCAGGACGGGTTTTGAACCCGTGACCTTTGCCTAACTAGGGCAATGCTTTAAGCCAACTTAGTACCAGAACCGTCCTTTTTTTTTCCTGTTTATTTACTTAAGTATAACGTAACGTGCGTAGGTACGGTCAGCCACAAAAGTCGGTTATCTCCACTGCAACGCCAACGTCCGCTCAACGTTCGCGCTGCCAGAGCAGCCCGTTTTTCGTAATTAACCTATGACCTAATTAACTAAAATCGTGATATCTTGGAAACTATAATATCTAGACAAAAAATTTAAACTACTGAAAAATCGTAGAATATATAAAGATATAACTTATAGCTATAATAATTTGACATTTTAATCATAATTAACTGATATATTGGTATAAACACGAAAAAGTCGGTAAAAAAATAAATAAATGTTATTTTTCAGAAATTAGCCACTTACGATTTATATATATAACGATTAAAACGATATATACTAAAAAATGTTAACCCATTAAATCTTAACACGAAACTAAAAAAATGGCGGAAAAATGGCCGCCGGCAATGTTTATATCGCGTTTACTTTGAATTTTGATATTGTGACATGTAGATATTAAACCTCTAATACACGGGCTTTTTATCCACGATTCTAATGGTTTAAAATTCATTCATTAAAACCACAGACAACATTGTTTAAAAAGGTTTTGAAAGGAGGTCAGTACAAAAAAAGAAAAAACAAAAAAAGAAAAAACAAAAAGTCAGAAACAGCTTTAGCAGCTTAAACTTTTAGTGGATAGAACATCTAATAGAAATCGCATAGCGACTGGTCGACTCTTCTCGCGACCACAGCGCTGGTCTCTTTCTCGCTCAGAGACTGGCAATGCTTATTATTGCCATACAACATGGTAATGCTTTGATGGGGAGGAATTCTTTGCCACCTTGTCGGGTATCAGTGTCAGTCTTGTAATAATCCCTACCCCCCTTTTTTATGGAAAAATGAATAAGTGTGGGAATCCTTATGGATACCTACTATGACTTCTGAAAACCACACGGTGCCCTTCCACCAGCGTATCTTCCGAGGATGCACCCAGGTCAGGAGTTAGCCCTCGGAAGGATAACCCCAGAGATTGATTGATTGATTTATCTCTTTATTGTACACCAGAAATATAACAGTATTGGATTACAATTAAAAACTTATCGGTAATACAATTGGCGGCCTTATCGCACAAGGCAATCTCTTACAGGCAACCAGAGCTCCTGACGGACTTTATTCGTCAACGCGGCCTCGTCTTCGGGGGTTTGGGTGTTATCCCACTTCTTGGGGGTTCGGGTGTTATCCCGCTTCCCGGAAGGATTTGGGTTCTGTTTTATTTTTTTAAAGGGGAGAGGGGCGTATATATATGTTTATATAGTTATCACGCCACGCCACAGTCTAGGGCCTGTTTCTGTAAGGACGACGAGCAGCCCACCTTAGGTCCACTAGAAGCATCTATAGCCCCGCTTGATCAGTATTCTGTTAACGATTACTTTGTTAAGCGTCTTACGATACGATCAACCCTTAGATGGGTGACTGTTTTGACAATTGGTGACAATTCTATTTATGTGTTAATAGTTACTTAGCATTTCTCGACTGCCAGTAACATAATATTAATTGTTAAGTCAAGTGAAAGGCCTTTATTTTTAGAACATTCAAAATTGTGAAAAATCATTAAACAAGTTGACAGCGATTACAGCTGCAATAGTACCTATTTAAATATAGTGGTGCAACCATCAACGTATTACTTTTTCTTTGGGCTTATAGCCCAGTCATATTAGTGCTTTCACCTCGGAATGAAAGATAATAAGCTGCAAATTGGTATGAACCTTTGTTTTGTCATTCTAAATGTTGTCTCAAAAGTCACAATCGTTATCGTGTCCGCGTATCAAGATATTCAAGGTCAAAGGTCACAAAAATCGGTTTTTCGCGAATATCTGGCTTCCTATCGGTTAAATGAGATTTGCATTTATTATAAAAGTTGTAGGCTATAAAATTCCCTACAACTTTTGTTTAAACTTTTTTTTCATACGACCAACCGTTTTGAAGGTAGAGCGCGAAGTGCACATCGTACAGTCATATACGGCCTAATGCAAGGTCAAGCGTGAGTTATGGTTATCAGTACGTTATAAAGTCAATTATTTACTTGGAAATTATAATTATTAAACAATGCCTATTATTTATGTACTAACTATTAATTATTTATATTTAATTAAAGTAAGTAACTTGATTATTTATATATAATTATTCATATTTAACTATTTAAGTATAAAATATTATTAATTCTGGATTATATATTTTAGTTTTATTTTAAGTTAAAATGATAGTAAGAGTATATATTTTACACATATTTTTATTTATTATTAAATACGGCATAATATACATTTATCAAAATCTGAGTTCAAATATCAAAAGTATCTTTGTTGATTTTAATTGTAATGAAATTGGAAATGGAAGCTAATTATCTTCTTCTTCTTCGTCGTCTTCTTCTTCTTGTCGCTCAAAAATGTTCGATTCATTGTCATCATCCTCATTATCTGTCATGTTCATCTCCAAACCTTCCAGAATATCGGGATCATATGTATTTTCTTCATCGGGATTACTTGGATACAGTGAAGCGTTGAGGCAAGCTTGTCCGTTGCACTGGCCGCAAGCTAAAGAACATTGTAGCCCTGATTTTCTGCATCCACAGCGGGAACCACAACCATTTTTGCAATTGCAAAATATTACGTTTAGTAGTTCGGCTGGTGCTGGAGGTAATAACGTTCGTATGGGCTCCAGGATTTCATTTTCAAGCATCCAGCCCCATTCTTGAGGTTCTAAGTCCTTCCCTAACCACGTTTGAATCTGGTAGTAGACACGTTTTATGTGTTGATGAGCTGCTACACTTGTTGGTGGAAGTGTTGACAGTTGTACAGGTTTATTTAGTTTTGTAAATTTGATGAATTGCGTGTAGCGGAAATGATCAATGTTGTCCTCAGATTTTGGAGCATTATATAATGCCAACAAGATGCGCACTCCATTTTCTAATAATGTTTGTTTTGGGCAGTTTTCTTGTTGAAATACTTCCACCAGTTTATCTAAATCAGGATTTTTTTCCAATGCTCTAGTAACATTTTTTTTTCCTTTTTTAAATAGCGCAGAAGTCGTGTCACAGCCACTGAATGCGTGTAAAAATAAAATGTGCTTTTTAGTACGAGGATATTGGTCAAAACTTTTAGTAGAATATATTTGTGTTTTGACATTGCCTTTGCCAACTTTTTTCAAAAAAATTTCCTGATGATGTGACTGAGTACGTCCAATTAAAATAACGAGCAAATCGATATCTTCTCCTATGATGACAGCAGTCTTTTGATGTTCTGATAAGGCAATAGCTGTGTCAATGATGAGAACATCAGCATCATCTCTGGCTTGTTTTGTTGTGATATTAACAGTTTTAAATTTTTCAACAAGCATGTCGATAAATTTTTTTTTATTAGACCGATTTGATAAAAAATTTTCTTGACTGATTGGCACAACCATTGTTTCGTCAAAACAAACTTCATATGATTTTGAAAGTGCAGCAGTTCTTCTTTGTTGTTCCAGTGCTTTAATATTTTTACTATAGTCCGAATATCCGTCAAATACAACAACAATTGCTGAGCCATAATGTGTTTGTAAATATTTAATGTACTTATTTAAAATAATAGAGAAAGTATCGTCTTTGCTCCATACGACGCGATGCAGAAGAAATCCACCATCGATGATGTATGTTACATTATTTTCATCAAGATCGATAACGACAGGCATCATATTGTCATATAATTTTGCTTTCGTGGTTTTTCTCATGCCATTACTATCAAATAAAGATGTCGGATACGGGCTTAGTTCATACTGAAGATATTCTTGTAAATTACTTTCAAATTTTTTGCTTACAGTTATTCTCTGGAAAAGTAACATTGGATCTATAGAAACTTTACAATCATTAATTTTGACAGATTTGTTAATGGCTGAAAGCGGTAAAACCTTATCGACGCGTTTTAACTTTATTTCGTTGAAGTTCAAACCAGTTATCTTTACCATAGATTGCAATCCGATTTCATGGGCTCGGTGACAATTAATTTGGTCATTTCCAACGATTCCTGAAGCTAAGGATACCAACTGATTCGTATTTGGAAAGGGATTATGAAGCGTAAACCAACCAACCAGTTCATTTACATCAGTATCATCCCTTTTTATTCGTGAATCTCTAGCATCAACATGTTGGTCCACAGAATCGAAAGAAATGTTACAAAACCGTTCAATTTCTTCACAAATTGTATTCGTGGCATACATAGCATATACCCACTTACATAGAACACTTTCTTGTGTACTTCGGCCTCGAGATACTCCTCCTTCTGTCTTCATAGATTTCATCAGACTTTGCTCGATTACCATGTCTGTCCATGTACCAGAATTGAATTTTTCTGTTCGTTTTACAGTAAAGAATCCGTTTTTAAAGTTCTCAAAAGCCTGTTGATCCATTGTCTCCTCAAGTTTTAACATATCTTGAAGATACAAATGAGCTGATTTCGCATATAGGAAATGACCACCAGCATGAAAATAGGGCAGCATTTTTCGCACTGCATCCAAATGTTCTTGAAAAAGTCCCAGCCTTTCAGCGCGAATGAAATCTAGGGCTATTGATACCATTTCAAAATATTGCACCCATAACTGTGCCGTGGGACCTCGAGCTTTTAATTCTTTTAGTTTATCCTGAAATTGATCAATTAACGAGTTGGAGCTGCTCGTACATCCTTCAACATCTTCGTAGGAAACATCGCGACTAGTTATCTGTTCAATTAACTCATCTAACACACAATTTTCAATTTTCATCTCTTCAAAAATCTTTATTGATAATGCAAGTCGTAATAATATATGGCCTCTGATACTTCTTGCATAAGCGTGACCATTCAACATTTTGTCGACCGAATTTGTAGCATATATTTTACTTAAAGCTTCCTTGAGACCACTACCGTCCATTACATGTCCTATGCATCCAAGAAAAGACATGAGCATATGAAATCCTCCAAGTTTGACAACTGTTTTAGACAAGTCTGAGTTTGCATCTGACGCAGCAACCATTTCACGTGCTTTTGAGTACAGGGGCTGATCAAATGTAATTATGCACGTTTTTTGTTGATGTGACTTGGCAATATTTATAGCACTATGTAAAGTTGTATAAATTGTGTCTAAATTACTGGCAGGATGATCAATGAAAGGTAGAAATATAACCTGAGAAGTTGAAAAATTTTGATTATTTTTCGTAAGTTGTTGAAGATAGCCATTCCACCCTGGCAACGGTGAAAGATTCTTCCATTTTCCGTATAACCACAACAAATCAACTGCATTAAATTTTTTTTCAATCAGTACTTGTACATCATGTACATTTTGGACTTGAATCTTGCTGTACCCAGGTACAACTGGCTTTTCATATGCTAAAAGAGATACATGTGATATTGCTGCTAACTCTTTTGCACTCGGTTTAGTTGTACATTTTTTTATGCGATCATCATAAATTACAGCATCTTTCGGAGTAATTATTTTTATCATTCCCATAACGTGAAGAGTATTATTACCGTCAAGAGTACTGACATTAATATCTGCATTGTCTCCAACATATTGTACCAACGCACCAGACTCTGATGGTAAAATACGAGGTTGTGGATGGTAAACTGCTGAAACTTCATACTGTATAGTATTACTATATGATGCAGCAAATCCTAAAGATGATAAAACATCCAACAATTTTTTAGACCCATATCTTCTGTGAAGAAATACGGAAAGGCCCAACAGTAGCTGTGATGAAAATGAACGTGCTCGTATCGAAGCCATTATTGCGTGGCTAATAGATGTGCATTTCGTTTTTAAATGATCTACTTGTCCTTTTCTATTTTTTAATATCATTTCTTCCAAAAAATGTGATAATGTTTTTGGTATTTCTTCATTAATACAATCTAGCATTTTATTCGGAGGTGGATACGTTTTTGTTTCAACTACAGATGATCTGATGTCTTCCCTAATAATAGCCGCAGCAGCTTCTACAATCCGTAGACGTTCTTCTACAGGAGTACTTTTTTTATTTTCGTACCAAGCTTTTGATAATACGTTAAGCTGTGTATCACGGAAAGATATAATTGTAAATGATCCAATTTTTTTTGTGATTATTATATCAGTTAAATACTTTTGTTGTAATTTTGTAATAATTGTCTTATCGTCAGGTATGTATTCCGTAGGGACATCTTTAAGTTCTTTCAAAGTAAATTGAGAATCTTCATTATTTTCTATATAATAAAAAATCTCCTACATTGCTTGAGTGACTTGATCATCTTGGCGAGGCTTTTTATCTGCAGATGGTACTCGGGTTAAAAAGTTGGTATAGCAAATAGTATGATACTTTGCTTCAGCAGCGATCAAATCATACTCGTAATATATACGTTCCTTTACTAATTCTCCTAAGGAATCGTTTCGTTCTTCTGCTCTCTTAATTACGTTGTCTTTGAATGCAAGAGTACTTACATTACTTATTGTCCGTCTATACTTTAATTTTTTTTTCTTTTCTGCTATTTCATCAGCTTCTTGGCCACAAAATAAGCATAACTTTCCAAAATCAAAGACTTCATTTCGTTTTTTACGAGGTGCACTTGACGTTGAAGGTTCACTCTCATCTGTGCGTCGTTTTGATGCAATAGTAACATTTTTACTCGTGTACACTTTTCGACACTCGGAATGCACATTTACAGAACTTAAAGTATTTAAATAGTCTATATGTCCATCATTTCTTTCAATACTTGCAGTTTTTAAAGTTTGTAAACCACGTACGACATTCACAGAAACACCTTCTGAAAGTTTCTTATCACATATAAAACACAAATCAGCCATAGCTCTTAAAACCGTACGTCCGTAGTTGCAACGGTACAATTTCAAACTAACGAATAATCTTGACTCATACAAAGTGGAGAGAGTGGCCTTGAATACTATAGAACATCTGCCCCGGCAATGAATAGAAAAGGGCATAGGGTAGGGACAAGTATTTCCAGGTATATAAGTATTGAGAAATTTACGCGTTTTAAAGAAAAGATATATAATGTCGTGTTAACTTAAAATAAAACTAAAATATATAATCCAGAATTAATAATATTTTATACTTAAATAGTTAAATATGAATAATTATATATAAATAATCAAGTTACTTACTTTAATTAAATATAAATAATTAATAGTTAGTACATAAATAATAGGCATTGTTTAATAATTATAATTTCCAAGTAAATAATTGACTTTATAACGTACTGATAACCATAACTCACGCTTGACCTTGCATTAGGCCGTATATGACTGTACGATGTGCTTTGACCTTGAATATCTTGAGACGCGGACACGATAACGATTGTGACTTTTGAGACAACATTTAGAATGACAAAACAAAGGTTCATACCAATTTGCAGCTTATTATCTTTCATTCCGAGGTTGACCCCTTTTTTTACCTAATATGACTAGGCTATTAAGGGGCTCCACCAATATCACATTTGGTGGCTGACCGACCTCTTTTGCTAGCGGTGCACCTGCTAACGAAAAGATGAGGTAGCGATGCAAGCACCCTTACTGATTGGTAAGTCGAAGTCAGTCGCTCCAAACAGTGGCGAAAATCTAAAACCAAACAATAACTGCTCCTAGTAGTGAAGTAAAAGACCCCAGGCTCCAAATTCAGGAAGAGCTTAAACCAATTGGGTATACACTTAGATGATAAGAGACTACATAGCTTTTAGCCCTAGACATTTCTCAGGTTGCTTTTATGATGTAAATTAGTAATAAGAAAATAATTTTGATAATGTCGTTACTAAATTGACATCTCTGGGAGAAAATCGCTGAACAAGGTAAAGATGAAACTCACTACTAAGCTACGTCATAAAAAATACCATTAAACTTTACGATACTTGTCCTAGCCATTGTCATGTTACAGAAATATAAAAAAAAAACTATGACTACCTAAATTTGATCCCTATCATACAATATACGTATAATTAGAAAGTATAACAATTATAACAATGTATATCACTGTCAAAAACAACATTTTATTAAACAAAGAACTCTTGTACAAACCTGACAGCTCCAAAAACAAATCACCTAGTTCTAAGGTCGGCCGCATCTAAACGCGTTCATTCAACTTAAATCACAAAAGATTTTATTATATAATTGGGTTGTTTTACAACAAAACTCAATGAGTGCACACGACACAATGTTCTCAGAATTAAGCACAATAAATTTGTAAACGATACCACAAAACTTCTGTGTGAACAAAAAAAGCAACGATCTTCAAAACCATTCCGACCTGAACAAAATAGGTACCGGTTTCACGTACATTACGGTTGTAATCAATCGCTGCTTCACACCTAATGTAATAAACAAGCAATGAACGATTTGTAAATTAAAACAATCGTGTACGTCCGGGATTTGTAAATGGCTTTACACACCTGTGCATCGGTCGGCAGTTTTATGAGTTTATTGCATTACACCTCGCGGCTCGGGATAGAGACCCCAGCAGGTAATTGCTCCATGAGAGGTCTCATAAATGAAGGGTTTATTAGTCCAAAACAGTCGCATATTATTAGTTACAAACAGTTCTGTTAAATAACGTTTCCCTATTAAGGCTATTCACACATAGGTACAGTTAATTGCCAAAATAAAATAAAAACGCACTGCCAGCCTCTGAAATTTTTTTGTACCAAGAGAAAGAAATGGTTTTCCTTCTTTTACAACCGAACGTTCTCAAAGCGGAACAATATGTCGCCATGGCTTTCGGTGAGCTAATTATATATACGAGTATAAAAAAAAACATCACCTAGGTATATTATGATAAAATTGTTTGGTAGTTATACTCTATATGCGACTAAAATATATAGATAACTAGCGGAACCGACAGGCGTAGTCATGCAGTATACTGACTTCAGCGCCTTTTTATTTCTTTGATTTGTGAATCTAAGCCATTCAGGAAACGCATATAAAAAAAAACATTAAATCGGCCCAGCCGTTTAGGTACAGTTCAGTCACAAACACACGTACAGTAGAATTAGATACCTAAAATAAAAATGATAAAACTACCAGACTTGACAGTTACTCCAACCTTGGAACTCAATCAGCTACCGTATTGATTCTTCCGTCAATTCTTTAGATAGATCTTACTACTGGAATTAAATTTTGTTTTTTTTTAATAACAAACTATATTCACCTCTCGTAACATAAACCTTTATAAATTCAACAAAAGTATATTTGATTTTTTTCTCTGAATTCGATATTTGAATACACAAATGCATCGGTTTCTGCTCGATACAGTCAATACTAATTTGTGTATTGAACAAAATATGCATTTATAACAAACGCCTTAGGGAGTAATATGCTTACAACGCGGCTCCGATCTGGGAGGTATAGTGGACATGATAATGGTGACCGTAGCGGGGCGCCTTAAGGCTTTGTATGCATCGCTTGCATTTGTCATGTTAACACTGAACGTGTGAAGAGCCCTTATTAATGACGAACAGATTACGTCGGCTCAAGCCGCAAGCATTGTGCCATTGTAACCTCGGACTGGTGTGGCCACATTGAAAGGCACTTTTTATTCTATTTGCTTTGGGTTTCATTCAAATAATGGGATTTTCGGCTTGTGAACGTTTTAAAGCAGAAAAAACCTATTGAGGAAGCAGGTAGGTAAACATAAATCAAGCACCGAACATTAAACCGTTTCGGATTGATACAGCTAATGTAACTAATCTGTATCCCATTAACAATATGTTTTCACTTTTTATTTCATAATGATTTACATTAAGCCAATAATGATTAGGAAGAAGAGCTAGTATAGTCTTGTGCTACTTACTAAGCACATTCTAGAATCTATATATATCTAGTGCATTTGGTATCTCTAGAAGTAGTGATATATCTTAAAATGATTTTCGAGCCTAGGGGGTTCACTTTTATTCAGCTGCTATCTTCACGCTGTATCTCTGACAAGGTAGTCAGAGAGGACAGATCGCCAGGCTTCGCGATCCATGCATACTTCTTTCGTTTCCTGTTAATTCATTAATCGCTTCATACATGCACGTCTGGGTATCCGAGTACTTTAAACTTTACGTTTTTGAGCAACTAGCTCACGTGGTCCTCTTATGTAAGTCTCAGCCTACCCTCTACTTTCACACAATATATATTCCTCGTCAATCGTTCGTGTTTTATTTGGCTGCTAGGAGCGGAATCAATTGGTTTTTTTTCAACATTGTTAGATGTCGGCATTAGACGGCATCTCGTAAGGGCGCTTTCGTCATTGCCTCGTTTGTTATTCAGCAGGTGCACCGCTTGCGGTATCTAGGGCCACTACGACCTGTATAAGAACAGAGTAGAGGTATAACAGTCAGATCATGATATACTGAATCCAAATATTATTGCGAACGTTCATCCCAGTGGCTCGACTCCAAACGGCTCAAAAATATACTATTACTATTAACTTCTATTCTCTCCAACCAACAAATCATGAATCTTTTCTTTTCCGCAAACACAATTATTAAAATATTTTAGTACGTTGCAAGTGAATTTAGTACTCATTGTGCTTATATTCTCTAGATGAACGAAGCTTCAGACACCCAATATCAATGGCGTCTTCTGACGCAAATTACAGGTGATTCCATACAAATAATTTACAGCACTTAAAACAATGTCTCGTTTAACTTCGCAGAACATGCGAGAGGCGTTTCAAAAGTCCTATTGAGATATATTAACACCACATGAAAATAAAGAGCACAATATTATTTTAGGTACAGACACAGAATAATATTTACTAGCGGCTAGTTATAGTTTGAATATAAATGCTTTTAATATAATTAGAAAAATATTTATCTGTATCAAAAATACACTTTTATGTGTTTATCAATCACGCCTTGTCCCCAAAGGGTGGCAGACGCATATTACACGGCCATATTTCACCATGTGTATTCCTGTCCCACGTAATAGAGGGTGAGCCCAGTCGCATTAGACAGACGCAGGTTGTGGTTACCTGCTGTTGAAATCTTTCAAGCCGCCTATAAGGCGTTCAACTTGGTTTAACGACTGCCATGCTACTGGGAACCGGACCCAACGGCTTAAGGTGCCTTCTGAAGGACGTAAACGCTTGTAAGTAGAAATGCCACAAAGCTGTTAAACCTCCGAGGATCAGCCATATCAAAAATTGCTCAACGCAGTGATCGTTACAACACTTAGATAGCGAGGCTATGATCGCTTCTGCTTAAAATAACTTTTTAATTTGGTAATATTAAATCTGTGATCACACAATAACACAAATGAATCTAGTATTTCGTGATCGGGGCGTGTCCGTTGCGTATTAATGTACCCGCCGCGTCATACGATAAGCATCAAGAGGCTTTGTGTTACACCGGCGCGGGCGCATTGTGAGCTCGCGCTAAGCCGCCGCGAGAAAAGTAATTTTTAATAGACAATAAGGCTGCGTTTAGCGTTTTTATTTATGTAACACAATGCTACGTTTTACAAGATATGGATTGGTTACCGAAAACATTCAACCACTTAGTAAACATGCCAAATGATTTCGGCTTTTATCAAAGTTTTTAATAATAATTGATTCAAAGGTATTTTATGAACATTTTGGAAATTGAGTGGGAATTTTATGTACAATGATTAATTTAGAGGTTTGTTTGATTTTCTTTCTTCACTCATCATAATAATAGTGTTGTGACAAGATAAATTAAACAAATTCGTTATGAATTATAAATAATATAAATTATGTTGAATCGGATATGATTTATTTTAAAGTTAAATTGCTTTAAGTCATTAGTATACAATTTTGACTTCTGTGTTTAAATTTTGAATGTAGATTTATAAGAAATAAAAATGGCTTCCATATTTTTTTATACCACTGAGGTGGCAGACAACCCACCGAATGGAAAGTGGTCACCGAAGCCTATGGATGTTTGCAACACCAGAGCGCTGCCGAATGTCGTCGTCCCAAGACAGAATGGTCCTAAGCCTCTATACCAATTAATAATAACAATATAGTTGGGACAACTCACACAACGCCATCTGATTCCAAACTAAGCAGAGCTTATGCTATGGTACTCAGGTAACTGATAAACATACTTATATCTGTATGAATACACAAATATTATAGATAAATAACACCCAGACACAGAATAAATCATCGTGCTCATCACACAAAGTTTTATCCTGGGGGGGAATCGAACCCACGACCTCTTGCGTAGCAGTCGGATACACTCCTACCGCGCCACAGAGGCAGTCAAGACGTTACATCTTCATAGACACGACATGGGCTCTATAGACAAAGAAATGGTTACTTGCGTATACATTAAAATTCTGCCAACATTTACCCTGCTGGTTTCGACTCACCAGTCACTGGCTGATTCCCGAGTCAATGACAACAGTTAGGGATTCTACGGTACTACTACGGTATGGGAATTTACAGAAGCGGCATCATGTAACATGGCGGTGTCAAAAGTACTAGTATTGACCCGCGCCTTACAAAACGAAATCATTTTAACTCCAGAACTCTGGGAAAACTAAAAATGATGGAACTGTAATATTGGAAGTTTCCAATCAAAACAATACAACTATTACGTAAGTACGAAAGTGGTTAATTGAATGTTAGTATGAGTAATAGGTAATATAAATAAAATATTATATGACATTAAAGTTCTTTGGGAATTGTTAATAGTGTATTTTGCTGTATGTGTGTTTCTTGTGTGTTATTATCGCTAGCTGCATAGATCTTTATAGTTTTATAATTCTAAGCGTTGGTAAAAACTTGTTATTGGCCATTTTCTACTATACCTAGTCAGGTCATAAGTATTGTCACACAGTAAAAACTTTTCTTTTAGAATGCTGGCCACAAAAAAGTTTATTGAATTCGAATTTCGAATTCTTCATGAAAATAAAAATGTATACTTTTTAGAATTTTACTCATTTTTAAATATGGAATGGACGCTTAAAGAAGACCGTGCTGCAGTTATTGCGATGCATCGTTGCGGTTACGCGCCAATTCAAATTTTTGACATACTGAAAAATTTGAATATATCCAAAAGATTCGTTTATCGTACCATCAAACGATACAATGAAGACTCTAGTGTAGATGACAGGTCAAGAAGTGATCGCCCTCGGTCTGTTAGGACTCCAGCAGTGATAAAAGCTGTGAAGGCGCGAATTCAAAGAAATCCCAAACGTAAGCGAAACTGTTGGCCCTTCAGATGGGGTTAAGCAGAACCACGGTGAAAAGGGTGTTAAATGAAGACTTAGGGCTTCGGTCATATCGAAGAAAAACAGGACATCGTTTAAATGCTCGTCTAATGGACCTGAGACTGAAGAGATGCCGCGCTTTGTTGAAGCGGTACGCGGGAAAAAAATATCGGGTTATTTTTTTTCGGATGAAAAAATTTTTACCGTAGAAGAGAGCTACAACAAACAAAATGATAAGGTGTACGCACACAGTAGAGAAGAAGCGAGCAACCGTATTCCGCGTGTCCAACGAGGTCATTTTCCACCCCCGCTCATGGTATGGTTGGGAGTTTCTTATTGGAGCTTAACAGAGGTACATTTTTGTGAGAAAGGTGTAAAAACGAATGCAGCAACGAGTGTATCAAAATACAGTCCTGACGAACCTTGTGGAACCTGTTTCTCATACCATGTTCAATAACAAGCACTGGGTGATGAGAAATGAAGATTCGGCGCCAGCTCATAGAGCGAAGAGCACACAAGACTGGCTGGCGGCGCGTGAAATCGACTTCATCCGGCACGAAGACTGGCCCTGCCAAGATATGGCAACACTTGGAGGAAAAGGCGTGCTCAAAGCCTCATCCCAATTTGGAGTCACTCAAGACATCCTTGATTAAGGCAGCCGCCGATATTGACATGGACCTCGTTCGTGCTGCGATAGACGACTGGCCGCGCAGATTGAAGGCCTGTATTCAAAATCACGGAGGTCATTTTGAATAAACTTTATTGTCATAAGAATCGTTGTTTTGTTAAGTTTATTTTAGTATATAAATGGTTACATAATGAATAAACTTGTTTCAATTATTTTATATTATACATGTGACAGAATTAATGACCTGACTATGTATAACAATGCTATTTGGTTTGTTAGCTGTAAGTTTTCCTAAAAGTTATAAATAAATAAATAATGCGCATTAACAGAGTAAATGATAGATTCAGCAAAAAAATATTGTAAAGGAGCATACTTAACAGGTGACTACACATTAGGGAGCATATACACACTTTCGAGCATGACTCATAGGTACAAATCTTTCGCACTGATGTCAACCGCCATAAAAGATACATATACAATCTCATAATCATTGTTGTTTCAATTCAGCAAATAAAAAAATTCAAATTCTCTGATCACTTTTCTAAAAATGGTATATCATATATTATAGACTTTTGTATAACATAAAAGCTCGTGGCCATTTAAAAAATGTTTTGTCTTCGACTCAACCCCTTATCTATTCTATTCCGATATATGAATTGTTACAACATATGGAAAAGCGGTACTGAATTAAAATATACAGGTGTGTAGTAACATATGTAACATATTATGACTGCCTCTATGGCGCGGTGGGAGTGTATCCGACTGCTACGAAAGAGGTCGTGGGTTCGATTCCCACCCAGGATAAAACTTTGTGTGATGAGCACGATGGATTATTCTGTGTCTGGGTGTTATTTATCTATAATATGTATGCATTTAGAAATGTATAAGTATATTTATCACTTATCTGGTTACCATAGTACAAGTTCTGCTTAGTTTGGAATCAGATGGCGTTGTGTGAGTTGTCTCAACGATATTTATTTATTATTTATAACGTTTCAAACAACAAACGCGGCGAGCAGTAGTCGCATATCTACAACATACCCACATATCGTATACAAGTAGGTACATACTATAGTCGGTGTATAAATTAGTTGGTGAAGTGCCGCTCGCTAATTGTACCACAACACAAATATTTAATAACAATCCCAGATCCTCCAAGATGACCACTTATCTGTTCAATTGGAACAACGTCACGGATGGAGTTGCCGTGTGAATAGTAAGTATTTACTTTTAATAAAAAAAACAACAAATAAAATGAAGAAAATATATATCTGGAAGCGGGACTCAATGTTATGTAAACGATCACTGTGATAAGCAACTTTCGCTATGGCTGGTCATGGATGGGTGACCACTTTGGGGTATTTATATTTGCGAGCGTTTGCGTGATTCGTAAGGCACGTTAAGCCGTTAGTCCCGGTTGCCAGTAACATGGCAGTCGTTAAGTCAAGTTGAAGGCCTTATAGGCGGCTTGAATAATTTCAACAGCAGGTAGCCATACAACTTGCGTCTGTCTATTTCAACACGGCAATGGGCTCACCACTTTTTATTTGGGACAGGAATACACATGGTGAAAAGTGGGCACATAACAAACAACTGCTCTACAAGATAAATATAGATGCTGCGCCTATACAGCATGGAAGAGAACACGAAAAAAAAGCGCTAGATCAGCTATCTATACAAAACGATGTTGAAATTAGACCATGCGGACTTTTTATAGATCCCGAGATTCCATATTTAGGAGCTACTCCAGATGGGCTTATTGGGGAAGACGCGATAGTAGAGGTGAAATGTCCCATCTCAGCGCACAAGACAGGACTAGACGAAGCCATAGCTCAAAAAAAAAATTGGGTTAAAGATAACTCGGGCATTTTGCAGGTTAATAAAACCCACAATTGGTATTACCAAGTTCAAGGACAACTGCATGTGACTCGGAAAGCAAAATGTTTATTTGGAGTATGGTTTAATGAGTCAAAGCCTCTGAAAACAGAAACAATAATTAGCGACGATGATTTTTTTGAAAATAATAATAAAATAAAATAATGTACATTTTTAACTAGAAAACTAACGTTATTATTACACATTATAAATAAGTAAACGGGATTACTCACGTGCGTAAAGAGTGCTCGGCGAACGGTTCGCACCTCTGAAAAAGTCTGTCTAAATACAGCTGAAACCGTTCGGTCTATTACTGGTCGTAAAAACGTGAGTAATCCCGTTTACTTATTTATAAAATGTACATTTTATTTAAATTGTATTTTGCCGGAACTTTTGGATCCGCGGCACAGTCGAAATATGGCAATTAGAGATCCGCCATAAATTTTACAGGCAATAAAGAACAAGGAAGACCGGAAAAAGGTGCATAACTTACAAAAAACAGAAGACGAAAATATGTGCGTACTTCAAGAAGAAAGCCTACATGCACCACCTTCACCAACACTTATCCCAATAAATTACCAACCGACCTGTTCACGATATTTAAATTTCAGTGACTTTTAACGGGAAGAGTTTGAGATTTTGTCATTATTATACAATTAATTAATAATTATAATTGTAATAATTGCTTGACAGTGATAAAGAAAATAAAGGTGATTATTTATAGCTTATTGTTTATTTTGATAATAACCCTAACAATTTCAGTTACTGAGATCCAATAAGCACTTACCTGGTCATCATCAGACCTTCAAAAGTAAAGTGTAGTAGCACTAGTGCTCAATTAGATAAATGTTGAAAGCTACGTCATCCTTACTATTTCCGTTACTGAGAACAAATACCCACTTACCTAGTCATCATCAAACCTTCAGAATGTACCATGTAGTATCGCCAGTGCTCAATTAGATAAATGTTGAAAGCTAGTTCATCCTTACTATTTCTGTTACTAAGAACCAATAAGCACTTACCTGGTCATCATCAGACCTTCAGAATGTACCATGTAGTGGCACCAGTGCTCAATTAGATAAATGTTGAAAGCTAGGTCATCAAAAATATTTCCGTTACTGAGAACCAATAAGCACTTACCTGGTCATCATCAGACTTTCAGAAAGTATCATGTAGTAGCACTAGTGCTCAATTAGATAAATGTTGAAAGCTAGGTCATCCTTACTATTTCCGTTACTGAGAACCAATAAGCACTTACCTGGTCATCATCAGACCTTCAGAATGTACCATGTAGTGGCACCAGTGCTCAATTAGATAAATTTTGAAAGCTAGTGTAACAATGTAGTTTTCTTTTTTTGTTTAATTAGTCGATTATTGTTGACTGGTGAGGTCAATTCATTCCCAACACTATGGGATCAGTTGTGTCTCTTCACTAGTCGACAGAGTAGGGGTGTGGATAGTGGCCGAATAAAACGGTTGACTCCCAGCACATCAGCCTCTTTATCTCGCCACGCTCTCCACTTACACTGATCCGGGTAAGTTCCTATAAAACAATTTTAATAATTGCATTTTTACAGGGTCTTAACATTTTAGCATTCACAGGGCATCCAGTAAATCACGCTATGTTCGAAAACAGTGAAATTCTACAAATGCTATTTAATACTGCAGCATACTCGTTGTATGTTACCGGTTGCCTACCCACCTTCTTGCCGTGTTGAGGAGAGTACATTACAAGGGTTCCTGTGATTGAAATTTAATGAGGAGTTAAAGAGGGAGTTCATCTGTGTCCCGCTTAGCGGTATGTAAAATTACATACTGACACCTTTTCCTTTGTTCACAGGGTCTCGTCTTCTACATCACCTTCTCCCCGTTTTCGCCCGCCGTCGTGTCCGGTCGCACCAGCGCCGCGCCTACGCCACCGCCTCCTAGTTGACTAGGGGTAGTTGGTCTACCACCAACCCACCCCAACGTGACAATTTAAGGAAAATTAGGTGGGTGAGAGCTTGAGAGATAAATTAAGCGATGAGACAATTTAAATACAAAAGTAAGTATATTAGAGTTTTAAGTTCTTAGGTACATTCAGGGCCGTTTCGATGTAATGGTTTCGAGGAAATATCAGTTAATTATCACACTTGGAAGTCCGTCCGCGTGTCCGAGATGGAGGGAAGGACTTAGATTGCACTAAGAGGCGGCGGCGTAGGCGCGGCGCTGGTGCGACCGGACAACCCTGGATTAAATGGGGGGGGGGGGGGGGGGGGGGGTATTGTAACAATGTAGTTTTCTTTTTTTGTTTAATTAGTCGATTATTGTTGACTGGTGAGGTCAATTCATTCCCAACACTATGGGATCAGTTGTGTCTCTTCACTAGTCGACAGAGTAAGGGTGTGGGTAGTGGCCGAATAAAACGGTTGACTCCCAGCACATCAGCCTCTTTATCTCGCCACGCTCTCCACATACACTGATCCGGGTAAGTTCCTATAAAAAAATGTAATAATTGCATTTTTACAGAGTCTTAACATTTTAGCATTCACAGGACATCCAGTAAATCACTCTATGTTCGAAAACAGTGAAATTCTACAAATGCTATTTAATACTGCAGCATACTCGTTGTATGTTACCGGTTGCCTACCCACCTTCTTGCCGTGTTGAGGAGAGTACATCACAAGGGTTCCTGTGAATGCAATTTAATGGGGAGTTAAAGAGGGAGTTCATCTGTGTCCCGCTTAGCGGTTTGTAAAATTACATACTGACCTTTTCCTTTGTTCACAGGGTCTCGTCTTCTACATCACCTTCTTCCCGTTTTCACCCGCCGTCGTGTCGGGTCGCACCAGCGCCGCGCCTACGCCACCGCCTCCTAGTGCAATCTAAGTCCTTCCCTCCATTTCGGACACGCGGCGGGACTTCCAAGTGTGATAATTAACTTATATTTCCTCGGAACCATTACATCGAACCCGGCCCTGAATGTACCTAAGAACTTAAAACTCTAATATACTTACTTTTGTATTTAAATTGTCTCATCGCTTAATTTATCTCTCAAGCTCTCACCCACCTAATTTTCCTTAATTTGCTGACTAGGCGTAGTTGGTCTACCACCAACCCACCCCAACGTGACACTAGGTCATCCTAACTATTTCCGTTACTGAGAACCAATAAGCACTTACCTGGTCATCATCAAACCTTCATTATGTATAATTTATTAGAATGAAAGCTATGTCAGCAGGCATATTGCATCGTGTAGTTAAAAATAAATTATGATGTAGACAAATAAATATAAAATATAAACTATGATAGACTAGAAAAAGACAAGACTACAAAAACCAGACGAACAAAATTTGTCAGACCTCTCAGAGAGCAGATGAAATAGGCAAAAACGATGACAACTCTGCGACACATCTGTGTTCTTGAATAATCTTCAGTTCGTTTTTTTTATACGGTCGTTGGTTGGTAGGTGGCGCCAAAAAACAAATACTAGTACAGGGATCAAATCTTCAAGGTCAACGGGCAAAGTAATGGCCTTAAGGCTCTCAACTTGGCTTAACGACTGCTGTATTACTGGCAACCAACGGTGTAACGTGCCTGCCATAGCACAGTAACCAAGTCAAGACAAATTAAAATTTTGCTGTCGAAATACCACTCTACGCACATCTTTGTTCAAATTATCGCTGCACGATTGTTAAACATTATTACGTCGGGTGTTGTTTAATAGAAACAAAAATATCTGGCGGCGCGCCTCGTGTTTGATCTCGAGGTGTTCGCCCGTCGAGCGCTATTAGCTCTCTCTCAACGTGTAATCAAATGTGCCTCGGGCTATCTTTACCACGGCCATTACAAAAGGCTAAAAACAAATGCACACCGTACATTACTTGTTATGTTTAAATAATTTTCGTTCTGATCAATTTAAACTTGACATGTTTGATACGAAACTCAAAGCAGTCGAGAGTATGTGTCAGTTGTATTGAATAGCGACCGGCTTCGGCGGACGAAGCCTCTCATTTGCCCGCCATTTGTCGGTCATTTCGGTGCACCGATCATAAATGGAGCCTGCTCCGGGTCACGTTAGCGTCTCAGGAGAAAACGTGAAAAATCACACTTCCACGCGTGAAATTACTATTGAAATACAACCCTGCTTTTTTTAACATACTTAGATTTTAACAAGACTTCATTATGCTATATTGTGTATGTTATATTTAACACATTACCTTCGTATACCTGTTGGTCTACGAAGGTAATGTGTCGCCGCTGGACTTTTTCTGCCATATGTTTCTTTATAATTTGATCCTAAGTCTTAAATAAAATTAATTAATGCTGCCAGATAATCTGACAGATAATATATTCTATAATTTAAACAAAGTTTTAAAGTTAGTTCACTTTGACAAGTACCTACATAATGTACTTAGTTAAAAGACAATTTAAACACCATCTGTGTATGGCTGGAGAAGGCTGCATTTAGCTCAATTCTTAACAAGTATGTATTGGCACTGGACGTAGGTATTCGACGATATATATTCTTTTTAAAATTAGTAACACTATAAGATTGCTATGTATTAAAATACTGTATCAGATGACTATTGTCATTTTATTTCTAAGCAAACGAGTCTTCAATTATCTGTGCTCGTCCAATATGCAGCATCATTCACTAAACGATCAGCTCTAGTTAACCCACGCTGCAGGCATATCGTACATCAGACAGGACCAACGAGATTCTCTTACAAAAATTACATACCGCGGTACAAGGCCTTGCCGGTTAACTACTTTTGGATTTATTTATTTCACTTAAAGTGCATCGTAAATGTTGTAAGCGGCGTTCACTGAAGACAGACGACTTAAGACGCGGTACGATGCCGCGAAAATCATTGGCCGTGTATAAATGAATTTACCAAGAAGTGTAAAATTATTGGGCCCTTATTAAAGTTTAGTTAAAGGCTTATAAGGTTGGTTGTTATTTATTATCCGGCCTCGTTACTCGTGATAGTATAACGAGTAATATTGTCCATTCTAATACTAAGCAATTTTAAAAAGCATTTTTGATCTATGAGTCAGAAATAAATTCTGAAACACCATCACACCTTGCCTCATAAGTTAGATGTACCTCGGGGTAGTAAAAATTTTAAGGAATATATACTAACTTACCTGACCAATCAACAATGCAATACTATTATAATAAATACAGAAGTACAAAAAATGTTGTCTAGAAGCTTTTTTTTTTCAGAATGTCTATTCCTTTTGGGCAAAGGCTTGTAGCTTATAGAGCTAACAGAGACACCAGAAAAGGATGACTCTTTCACCTTATTTGTTAACCTAACTGGCGCCTTTCATCTTTTTCTACAGTATAGGATTCTGGAACCTAAGTCTCAACCTAAAGATAAGCAGTGACAGTGTAACACCTAATGTCAACTATTGAACCGTTTGTTCTTCTATATGTGATAAAATATTTATAGCTGATTATATTACGTACAGTTTTTGACAGTCTCTCAGCAGTCTCAAGTATTTGACAAGATGGTGATGACATACAGGTCAAATTCATTTGAATTTCTATCCAAAACATTTCTAAGCTTTAACCATAATGAAACAAGAAAGCTACACTATAAGTTACCATAATTACTAAAGGGAAAGATAATTTCAGTTTTGAGATGTGCCGGTGCAAAGCGAGCGCTCGCAGACGTGTAGGCGCAGCCAGAAAGAGACGAAATACGTATATAAGAAAAGGACATAAATACTGGAAAATTATACCCTTTTCGACTTTTTTTACTGCAATTAAAGCAGCCGACGATTGTAGAAATTACGGGCTGTTTGTTTGTGATCTTATTAGAATTAAAGAAACCGGTATTAATTGGTAAGTAGTACAGAGTCAAAGTTAACTAAACTTTATGCGGTGTATACCCGTGATTTCTCTCATTTTGAGTAAGTACCTACCTACTACAGTATAACTTGAGGGCCGCTGTGAATAGTCTTTTGGACTTTGAGAGTGGGAGAGAGACCAAAATTTGTTAAAAAAAGAAAAATAATCCAGTCGTCAAAAATGGAGACGGATTCCAATTGTTTGTTAGTCAACTCAACATCGCACCTGTTTTCGGAAAAATAAGTAGGTTCTTTTATATCTTTTATAGTTCATTTTATATATTTTTTTTGTTTTTTTTTTATACCACTGAGGTGGCAGAAAAGCATACGGCCCACCTGATGGAAAGTGGTCACCGTAGCCTATGGACGTTTGCAACACCAGAGGTGCAGCACTCGCGCTGCCGACCGTACTATATATAACCTATTATAACCTACTAATCTGTGATCATAACTTAACACTCATTATTATAATCTACTATATACATACGGAAGCACGGTTTCGTTCCTGACCCTTTGCGTCCAACTAATGCGTAACATGCGACGTTAGCACCACATCTCGAATGCCTGTAGGCGTCTTGCAGTGTGCTCTTGAAAAAAAAAATATATGAATTATAAATTCTACAATACTTAATGCATTTAAATTTGCCCGATTTATCGACATTTATGACTACTGCTCCGCTCTCCAAGGAAGTAGCGTTATGATATATAGCCTATAACCTTCCTCGATAAAGGGCTATCTAACACAATAATATTTTTTCAAATCCGACTGCTTCAGCTTTATAATATTCGTATAAATTTTTTCTTTGATCAATCACAATTTTTGAATTAGTAGGTATAAGTTGTAATGGTGAAATTTAGACCAATTTCCCTAAGTACTATTGAATAGCGCTTCTTTTACCTAACTTGGAGTTTCTCATTACATATCCTATGATATACCTAACATATAAAAAATTTGGAAGCGCTGTGGCCTCGCGGTCTCAGTGTTCTGTAAACGATCACTGAGTTACGGAACTTTCACTATGGCTGGTCCTCGGATGGGTGACCACTTTGTGGCATTTACATTTGCGAGCGTTTCCGTGCTTCGGAAGGCACGTTAAGCCGTTGGTCCCGGTTGCCAGTAAAATGGCAGTCGTTAAGCCTTTTTGAAGGCCTTATGGGCGGCTTTAAAATTTCAACAGCAGGTAGCCACAACCTGCGTCTGTCTATTTCAACACGGCAATGGGCTCACCACCTATTACGTGGAACAAGAATCCACACGGTGAAAAGTGGGCATATAATATGCCTCTGCCACCCCTTCGGGGATAAGGCGTGATGGATATTTATTTTATTTTTATTTTATATAAAAAAATTAAGTAGGTAAGATCAGATTCAGGTATTATTAGATTTCAGCAGCGCATTCAATTCCGTCGATTTTGATATTTTACTCGGTACACTGAAGTCCTTAAATTTCTCCACTTCTGCCATATCTTGGTTCGACTCCTACCTTCGGGGGCGCTCCCAGTGTGTTCGTATTGGTCGGACATGCTCTGATTGGTCTGGGCTATCTGCGGGGGTCCCTCAGGGTGGCGTTTTGTCTCCTCTTTTATTTTCTGTCTTTATCAACTCTGCTACGAGTCTTATTTCCAGTAACTTCCATCTCTATGCTGATGATCTGCAGCTGTATCGCCACTTTACACCTACCGATGCCGTCTCAGCGATTTCATCTATAAACCTAGATTTGGATAAACTAAGCAGCTGGGCTAGTTCGGTCGGATTACGTATAAACCCTTCAAAGTCACAAGCCATTGTCATTGGTAGTAAATACCAATGTGGTATTCTTCCGGTGTCAGAGATGAGTCCTGTTGTGTTGGCTGGTACTCGAATACCATTTTCGGATAGTGTGAGGAACCTGGGTGTGACTATGGATACTTCGCTTTCTTGGAGCGCTCATCTTAGCGACGTCAGCAAGAAGGTACATTTTTCGTTTCATTCCTTGAAAAGTCTCCAGAGCTTTCTGCCTTTGGGAGCTAAAATTGGTCTTGCTCAAACTCTTATTCAACCCATTATTGACTACGCTGATGCCTGCTATTTAGACGCCACTGAGGAGCTTCTAGATAAACTTGAGAGGTTGCAAAATTTATGTATACGCTTCATATTTAATCTTAGAAAGTATGATCATGTTTCCCATCTTCGCAAAAAACTCAAGTGGCTCCCAATCCGCCTTCGCCGTAACACTCGAATTCTCTGCCTCCTTTTCAATATCCTTTACAATCCTTCCTCACCTACCTACCTAAGGGAGCGGTTCACGTTTGTTCGCTCTGCCGATGCTTCTTGCAGATCAAATCTACGTTCCAACCTAAAGTTTCCAAATCATAGAACCAATTTCTGCTCCTACTCCTTTACTGTGCATGCGGTCAGATTGTGGAACTCAATTCCACCTATTATCAGAGACAGCAAATCTGTTACTACTTTTAAGAGGAAAGTCCGTGAACACTATCTCTCTACACTGTAAATCAATTTTATTTATATGTTTATAAATATTTAATTAGTATTTATTTATATGTGTAAGTATATTTATTTGGTATTTATTTATCTTATTTTATATTTATTTGTTGTTATATATTATATAGTGTTATTTAGTTACGCTCTTTTGTATGTGTGTTAATTTTATTTTCTATCTTTGCTCTCTTACTTACACACTTTTACTTATTATTTTCCTATTTCACGTTCTCCTATCGTCGGTCTGCTGGGAGATATTTCTTTTAGAAATAAGCAGTACCATTGTACCTATGTGTCCTTCAACTATTGATATATGTTACCTAGTGTGTACATAAATAAAATAAATAAAAAAAAAAAAATCAGTTAATCACCTCTTTTATATCTGAGCGCATTAAGCGGATGGCTTGCAACCCGCCCAACATTTACCAGCTTTACCACGAGTTAATGAACGCTCATTTGACGTGATGGATGACTGCCAAGTGCCATGCACCCAAAAGTGTTTGATTAGCCGTACAATCAGGATAGTGTGAGATAAGTTTGTGTGTTTGATGAGCCATATTTAAGCTGATAGCCATGATTATTGTAAGTTGCCAAAGACAACTTTTCAACTAGACCAAAAGCAAAGATAAATTTTCTGGTAATAGTCCGTGATTCTTGAAGTATTTGGGAAATTTATTATAAGTAGTTCACTTATTATCAGTACTTACTTGAAGCGTAGATGGAAATACTTATGTTTTGTCTGATTTTTTTGCGGTTTCTAATACATGTATGTAGGTACTTCTATACTTAGATACATGATAACATTTCAGTAGTAAATTTCCCTCTACACTTTTAAGTTCTAAGGTCGAGAATTGCCAGTGAAATGTAGCATATAGTGTTCCTTTGCCACCCCTTTGCGGATAAAAGCGTGAATGATAAACAAAATTAACCCTCAATGGTCAAGCTATTCTTTCACCATGCTACGAGTAACACAAATTAACTTAGTCAAACACGTATATTTGTCGTAATAATAAAATGAAATGATTGGTGTGTTCTAAAATATAACTAGCGCCATCTAGAGAAGCAAAAGTCAAACATGAGCAGGCGGTTTGAACACAGGTAAAAATAATTATTCGCGTATAAAAAAAAACAACAGCATGCTGTTAGAGGCTACTAGCGCCATCTGTTATAGAGTAGGCTAATTACAAATTGTCTGTATCCATAATATAACACATTATGAAAATAATTCGTGTTTAAATTAATAAATCGTAAAAGGCAAAAAGGTTTCCGTTAAATTAGATTACATTCCCTTTAAAATGTTGTACAACAGTAGCCTACAATCAATTTGCCACGTAGCGTTTATTCACCCCTTTTGGCATTGTGGCGGTCCCGTTCCCTCTGCAGCAGACAATATGTTTAACTCAATGGTTGTGACGCGGAATTTGCGTCACGCCGACTTCTCGACAACCTAAACTCATAATCGAGGGGGACGACCCGCGATTGTCATCCTTGCCAGTAAAAGGTTTGCCAACCAACTACCTACCGTACGCTCATTTAAAAAAGGAACATTTCGACTAGCGCAGTTTCTGCAAGCATCATAAACTTTATAGCATTTTAATACAGCCATTACAACACAACAATAATAGGGTAAATGTTTTGGTAAGCCATAAATGAATTGAATAACATCCCGCTGGGAGAAGACAAATTCGGCTAAACAATTTTATATCATTAATAAAACAATTTTGACAACATAGTGGAAAAAGCACAGATAGCAAATTATTTCCGGGTAATAACTTTATTTTCGTAACAATTTATGATGGTGCGGTATAATTTCCAATAACAATAGTAGATAAGCACATATAGATACACCTACCATGCCTCGCATTTAAGCTCTAATAATTATTAAGCAGGCATAACTATAGCTTACATAATTATAAAATTAGTAAGTAGGTATATAAGTAGTTCAAAGGGTTGAAAGGATTAAATACTTATTTCAGCAGCTAGTACTTAATAGCACCGCTAACATAGTGCTCTGTAAACGATCACTGAATTAAGCAATTTTTGCCTTGGCTGGCCCATCACATGGGCTACCCGCTTTGTGGCATTTGCATATACGAGCATTACTGTGGCACGTTTTAAGCCGTGGTCGGTTGCCAGTAACATGGCAGTCGTTAAGCCAAGTTGCAAGGCTTATGGGTGGCTTGAAGAATTTCAGCATCAGGTTGCCACAAACTGTGCCTGTCCATTTTTAACACGGCAATGGACTCACCAACAGTTGCGTGGGACAAAAATGCCTTTTTTACGGTTGACTATGAAATTTGGTAGTATGCCCCTGCCACCACTTCAGGGTTAAAGGAGTGATATGGATAAGTAGTACTTGAGCTTTTATAAACGAATAGATATACACACTACACAATCTACGACATATTATAAGTAGTATAGAAATCTGAAGCTTTTTGAAAAATCATAGTTAGTTATTCATAGACTATCACTTATTACATTATTTTGAAGTTAGTAGACTGAATTGAACTACAACGCACAGTTTTCGACTAAATTACCTATGATCATCAGGAAATTGTCGCAAGCACACACACGACTCGACCAAAGGGCTTGAACGGCTCAGTAGTTGCATTCGACAGGCCTTTAGCTTCTTTCAATCAAATATTATTATAATTATTCTCTATCTTGAAAAGTCTACTCTTTACACTTTTCAAGATCATCAGCTCATAGAGAGGGAGTCACAATAACGTTTGCAACTCTAATTAATTTGAAATGATAGACGTTGATTTTCTTTTTGTACAATATAGGTATGACAAAACAAATTTTGTATTTCTGGGTACGAAGCGGATATTTATAATAAGTACATACTTAGTAACATATATTTTCACTGAGAGAACCTGCTGAAAACAAAACTAAACATTGGATTTTTTACTACAATCATATAGTTAGTTTCATTAAACTTTCGAACTATTGATTTCACTAAACATTAAAATTATATTTGGCACATCGAAATGACGCCGAACAAAATTGCTTTTATGGTTTCCAAATTCTTAGTGTCTGTTATCCTTTCCGTCCAATCAATTAAGTATACTTTAATTATCATATTATAAATTAACAAAGAAACAAATAACTTTATTACTTTTAAAATATGTTAGTTTTTACAACATTTATACTATTAAATCGTCTTACAGCCACTTTGAAAAGGAATCTATAAAAGCTTCAATAATATGTATTTATCGTTGAAACAATAAATTCAGTAGATTTATGCGGGCCCGTAAATGTCTTGCTCCGCGCAAGGAAAGTGTGAACTGTTGTTAGCGGTAATTTTGCACAAACGTGGGATATTTATTTAAGAGCACCGGGCATGGCGGGTGCGGGAAAGCAAACTGTGCACTCACAAAGGAAATGGCCCAAAACTAATGTGGACTTGTGCCTATAATGTGTGCCCACCCAACGCCACCGTTCTCCCTTTGCAAATGCTAGGATGTAGTGACTAGCTAGAACAGACTAAAAATATTAAAATAATTTGGTATTATCCTCTTTTATCGCCGAGAGACAATTGGAGATATTATAGGAGTACTTCGAAATGATTTGACAAGTTATCGTCAGAGGTCGTCCGTAAATTATGTTACGCGATGTGGGGGAAAGGGTCGATAAAGTATGACATTGTGTGAGTTGGGTTTCATTAAATCACATTTTAAACTAAAATGTAAAGTAAGGATATGCGAAATTAGTTTTTAACAGTAACCCTGAAATTATTTTCAAAATGTTCCATTGGTCTTTGCCGACAACGTCACCAGATTTATCTACTAACAGTTAACCAAACGGTGAAGAGAATTTCATCTTATAACTATCCCAATAACTAAAACAATTACATTACAGGTAGGTAATTTTGTACTTACCTATAGTTTACGAAGATACGCTAAGAGAAATAAATACTATTTTCTTGACACATTTGTATTTGTTTGAGAAAATAAATTATTTTTAATGCGAACAAAAAAATAAGAATGCTAAAGAAACTGAAATTTGTAATATTATTTTTATTGGTTTACAGCTATCGTCCGGTATTGGTGCGTACCTACTCATAACATGTCGTAAAATGAAATGTGTCTATATCGAATTGTAAAGAAAATCGCGTCTCAATCTGCGGAAGGTTTTACGAGTTTGTAGTGTTAGTGTGAATTTAGTGAATCAATATTTACCGGGCCCAGACTGTAGCCTGCCCCTGATAAATGTAGTGGAACCCTCTAGAAATAAAGTGAGCGGTAATTTGTTCGGTTACTCTAGATGAAATATTTGGGTGTTCTGCTTGATGTTTTCAGTATTCTTGGTGTGATTTGTGAGGCCATTTTGGATGACTTACGATATATGTAGGTAGCCCGATATTGCAAAATCAGTCTTGTTTGTAATTTTTAAATTTGTGATTTGAATTTAACTAAAAATATCTTAGAGACGCTTTATTTTATTCATCGTGATAACCAACAGACTAATCCGGTCCATGACACTATGCTGGGCAATCTGTTGAAGAAACAAAAGTCTGTCATAATTTAAGTCCAACGTCAAATTTGACGTACAGTACACATGTCCCATTTGCACAAACTTCGTTGGTGCAAACATGTTGTGCAAACGTACATACTTCGTTGGTGTCGTGTGAACCAGCTATAATGCATATGTGTTGTGATTGTGATATTTCATTAAATACATTGTGTGTTATTAGTCGCCATTATCACCCGATATGCACTATTTTTCAATTAACTGTTCCCCCGGCTTCGACCATAACATACCTCGAACTCCTGTTGCAACCCGCATCTCTATACCATGCCCCTTGTTAGAAAACTTAATTCCGTCTTCATATCCCCATAATTTTTGATAGAGTGGATAGATTTTAATGAAATAAAGACTAAATGTTACCCCAAGATATATGGAGCATGAATTTATTCTAAATTTCTTAAATGGAATTCAGTACTTTTGGGGTGATGATATTTTGAACAAATCACTGCACTTGGTTAACTTCTACCTATATCATCACGACTTTAAATATTTTTTACTTACCTAACTAAAAACTAACTAACTATCTTCACGCTGTATCCCTGACGGGGTAGTCAGAGAGGACGGATCGCCAGGCTTCGCGATCCATGCATACTTCTTTCGCTTCTTCGAGATTCATCAATCGCTTCATACACGCACGTCTGGGTATCCGAGTACTTTTGACCTTTCCGTTTTTGAGCAATCTGCTCACGTGGTCTTCATATGTAAGTCTCGGCCTTCCCTGACTCCTTCTACCCTCTACTTTTGAACAATATATATTCTTCGTCAATCGTTCCTCACTCATTCGTTGGACGTGTCCAAACCAACGGAGCACGCCCTTTTCCAGCTTAACGCTGACACTTTCATTCAAACCTGCCATATTGAGTATCACTTCGTTACGTATTCGGTCGGCCAAGGTAACGCCGCACATTTTTCGAAGTGATCGCATCTCCACAGCATTCAATTTACTTTCATGCATCTGCTGACATACCCAGGTTTCGCTACCGTAAAGCAAAGTTGGCACTAGCACTGCGTTCTGAATCGCCATTCGTGCTTCTTTTACGATGTCGCTTTACTAACTGGGACAAAGCACCGTTAACTTTGTTTCCGGCAGCTACTCGCCGTTCTACATCCGAATCACATCTTCCATCCGCGCTAAACATACTTCCTAAATACACAATTTCATTCACTTGCTCTAGACGTTCCTGGTTTACCCTAATCTCGCATTTAGTTCTTACGTCACCTCTTTCAAATACTAGAACCTTAGTTTTACTTGCATTCAAGCGGAGACCCTTACTTTCACACCCCTCTTTCATATTAGTGACTAATGCCTGAAGGTCGGCTTCTTCTTACTTAAATTCTTTATCATATATATATATATATATCTTGGATGCAAAAATTAACGATTCAGTAGGTAAGTGTATATTGTAAAACTTGTCTAACTTACTAACTTTATTTTATTATACCTGTATCTACTATTATTATTAATTTGTAAATAAGTTATATCTGTACAATAAAGATTTTTTTGGTGTAGATATCCTCATAGATGTTATGATGGACTCTTACTGACTAAAACCACACGGTGTCCTTCCAAGCTCCTATGGCCGGGAGACCTGGATGAACCCTCGGGAGGATAACCCCAGGTCATTCCTCCGCCACCAAGTCTTCGTTTTTAACTTTCTTGAAATTATAAATGTGAAATTTCATGTAAAACTTCCTTTTATTTAGCTAAGATTCCTTTTAGTTATTTGGGATCCTGACAACTACCTTTTCAACTTTAAGGTTAATGTGGGTTTTTTTTACTGTTGGGTGGGTTCGATTCCTAAGTGATTGCTAAAAAATCTTTGTGATGTTTTTGATAAAAATGAAATCCTTTTTCAGTTCTACAATCTACAGTACCCAAATTACTGTCCCCTGTATCCGCGGCAAAGAAAATTATGTTTTACAATATACTTAGGCGGAGCCACGAGCTGACACTATTATGAAATAAGAAGAACAAACAATTCAAACGTACTTAACTTTTAACTAGCTGCTGTCAGCTAGATGGGGCGCAACACTTACGGTGCGAAGCGAGTTTTGCTTGGGGTGTCTTTAAGGGATAAACTCCGAAACAAATTTATCCGCCAGAGAACCAGAGTGGTCAACATACCTCGCACAGTAAGTGCAATAAAGTGGCAATGGGCTGGCCAGATCTGTAGCAGAACCGATGGCCGATGGAGCAAAGGAGTTCTGAAGTGGAGACAGCGACTCGACAAACGACAAATGGTAGGACGACTTCCCGCTAGATGGACCGACGACCTGGTAAAGATCGCAGAGAAGTACTGGATGCGGAAGGCTAAGGAAGGACCGTGTGTTGTGGCGTGAATTCGGAGAGGCTTACATGCAGCATAAGACTTTGATTGATATAGGTATGTTTTATTGTATTGTACTTCAAATTGAAATTACAATTTTACTCTTCTAGCTTTTTTTTCTGCAATCAAATCTAATTTTATATGCCATTCGATTTTCTATTGTCAAGATACAGGTCCGACAAACGTTCCTGGTTCTTAGATAATTGCAAAGAATTTTAATAAGGTTAAATTTGCTAAAACTTGACACACAGTTTGCGGATGTGTAAGCAGAGCAATATCTACACATACTAGGAAAGGCGTTCTGTAAATAATGTACGTATCCAGATGTTGCAAGAGATTTTTTTTCTGTTTGACTTTACAGATGCCAGCCAGAACGAGCATGTTGTTTGTTGAGTAGTATACAACACATCATTCATCTTTGACCATATATCTGTTGGGCTTGAATTTGACGCCCTGGGCGCGGACCCCGACTTGCCCTCTCCATATATCCGGGACTGTCCCCGACAAACAATACAACTTGAATATATTCAGATAGATAGATATATTTAAATAGGTAGATTTTAAATAGGTAGTTACATACAAATTATACATAGAAAACCCCGAAACATACATTTGCGAATCTCACAATATTTAATTGTTGCTATTCGAAATTTGAACCTGAGAGCAATAAAAGCAAAAGGTATTTAATAATAGCTAGTAAGTACCTAATATAACCTTTTTAAAATAAATATTGTAGGGTATTTTTGACACAGCGCTATCTAGCCCAAAGTAAGCTAATGTAAGGTTGTGGTATGGGATCTAGACAACGTAAAGACATACTTCCGAATTTCTAAATACTCACATAGGAAACACTTAAACTCCGAAACAAACAATTGCGAATCACACAAATATTTGGTTTTAAGAATCAAACTCACACTACCACTTCGCCACCGATTCAGTAAACTGGACAAAAACTCGCCGAAAGATTGTCATCGATGTTTTAATATCTCACCTACTAATGAGTTCACCACCGGTTACGTGAGACAAAAATGCAAACGGTGAAATGTGGGCGTATAGTATGCCTCTGCCTACCCCTTTGGGGATAAAGGCGTGACAATATGTAAGTATGTATGTATGTAGAATTGCTAAGCAGACTATGTACCTAAGTGACTGGCTAATAGGAATTAAACAGAACAGTTAAAAGCTCACCGCGGATGCGAAACAAAGGAAGCAATGCATTGTGGTCGCGTCCGTATGTCCATCGTCATTAGCACTAATAACTCCATACACAAGAACGTGTCGGCCTTGCGGTTAGTAGAGGAAACCTCTTTAGAGACTGAAGCCTCCTAATAATTCTATCAATAGATGCATCGTTGCGGTCGATGTGGTAATCGCGGCAGCAGAAAATGTTTGGAATGCTCTATAACAATTGGCACAGGAAGCCGGTGTCTACTGACGCGCCATTTGCCACGATCCAATGCGGTCAGTGAGGGTTGTTGAATAAAGTAGGCATTATTTCCTTTTAGCCGTTACGTTTATGTAATTAAGTTTATTAAAGTCTTTATGTGAGCTAGCACAGTTTAATATTAATTTGAGGCTATGTTCTATTTACAGCTCGGGTTTGGGGGACAAATTAATAATGATTTAGGTACTTCCATGAAAATTCTTAATGCCTAAGTATACCTAATGTTACTAAGTAAAAAAGACAAGACAATAGTTCCGAGTAGCTATTGGCGAGATGCATCTCGAATATCACAATCAAATGATCATTTGGGGTACGAAAACGAAGACTAGGTATTTCTTTAGCATCCTATCTCATGAAATGAAGTGCAGTAGCAACCTGCTTATAGCTTATATTAACCTGATTAGTTACTAAATTACTAGGCAACCAACGCCTCATGTCTATTATTTCAAATGCCCCACACAAAACCCGAAGTTAGATTTGTTTTCGGTTTTGTTGTCCAACGCTGCCATCTAAACTTTCAACCTTTTAACGTGAGCACGAAAGTCTCGTCCATTGACCAACTAGAGTAGGTTTATTCTATGGACAAGTCTAATAAAGCTTAACTTGTTTACGCTTACCACTTAACTGAGTTCGTTTTACAGAATACGGGTTTAAGTTGTTTGGGAAATTAGAAGCTATTAGACATCTCGATAAGACTAAATCACGGCTTTTGAACTCGATCGAGTTTACATTAGATTGAACTCGATGGAATTTACAAAAGGGAATTCATTTTTTCACAACACATCAGATAACAAAATACAACAAACTAACGCTATCTAGCGGATAATAAAGCAACTAGAAAATGCTACTTGACAATAGATGACGTCACATCATAGCATTATGGTCCTAAAACTTATAGTGAAAATAAAAGAAGTATTTCTAGTCCGTTAATAAAAGTGGTAAAAAGCTCGTTTCAAGTGTATTAATATCAGCATCCACTCAAATTATAGAAAGAAATATTTTAGTACGATATTTATTAAAAAAAAATTGATTGATTAAAAATATTTGAAGTCACTGTCACTGCCATCTGTCTTTGTCATTTTAAACCAATATGTCAAAATTATTAGAGATTTTTATTTTCTTGATTTTTTTATTTAAATAGTGGAGTTTAGTAAATCTACAGACGCCTTGTTATTATTTTGGTTGTATTTAGATTTTTCATATAGATACATGCAGTTTCAGTGTCATGTCCCTCTCAAGAATATTACTGTTTCACAGTCTTTTCACTGCAGAAAAACATGTACTGCTTCGCCGATGTCATTCTAAAAACACTGTAAATTTGTCGGACCCTGCTGTCCAGAGATATTTAAAACATTTAATTTTGGAACATGACAGCCTTTATGCCAAACCTCAGAGAACACAAGCAGAGGCTACGCGCCTGGTTGAGATAAAACCTATTGTAAGTGTATTAGAGGAGAGGATTACACTATTTGATAGCATTGATTCTCTAAAGGATCTTAATAAAAAAGATGGCAACGACCAAGAAATCATCAAAATGATTAAAGAGGAAGCTGAAATCTACTTAAAACGCATAACAGAAATTGATTCTGATCTACAAAGTGTACTATTGGCGCCAGCATACACAGAGGGTGGAGTTCTCCTTGAAGTAACAGCGGGCGCTGGTGGCCAGGAAGCCATGTTATTTGCCAGAGAGCTTTTCGATATGTACCACTCATATGCTGATTACAAACACTGGCAAATTGATATTGCTTCTATAGAAGCATCAGATATTGGTGGCATTAGAAAGGGTTCCATGCTGGTACGTGGCTATGGTGTGCCTCAGTTAATGAAAATTGAAGCTGGTGTGCACCGGGTTCAACGAATTCCATCCACGGAAAAAAGTGGACGAATTCATACAAGCACAGTATCAGTTGCCGTTTTGCCTCAGCCTACAGATGTAGAAGTAAATATCGCAGACCGTGATATTCTAATTGAGACTAAACGAGCCAGTGGAGCTGGAGGCCAGCATGTGAATACAACCGATAGTGCTGTACGTATTGTTCATACTCCAACTGGCACTGTTGTTGAATGTCAAGAAGGCAGGTCTCAAATAAAAAATAAGGAGATTGCGTTGCAAAAATTGAGGGCTCTGTTATTAGAAAAACAATTAGAGGAACAATCATCACAGATTCGAAATGAAAGAAAGTCACAGGTTAGTTTATTTTCATATGACTCAAACAATTGTGGGTAAGGGGTAACTAACTACTTACATTTATCATCCCTTGAATACCAGCCCACTTCTGTTTTATATTATGTTCAGGTTGTTCTATTTTATATTATGTTACAGTCGTGATTGCATCCAAAGTCAAAAATGTAGCCAAGCGTCTAGTTTTATCTTATTGTGGTAGCTGTTATGTTTTAGTATTTGTGTTTAAGGACTAGAATCATTTGAAGAAATTACAGCAAGTAATGTTGGCAATAGGTAGAACATTGGCCTGGTTTAGGCAAAAACCATGGGTTCAAGTCCTGTCTGCGACAACTGTCCTGTTTTTTTACATAAATAAAACTCTATATAAGTCTACAGGTACACCACTTGCAGGTTACGCTGGTTTGAGTACTGAAAACCTTGCTGGGGCCATATTAGTCCGTTGTGGTGACCATAACTGTTGCAACAAGCTTATGTCCATAACTTTTAATGGCACTCAATAAAAAATGCCTTTTTTTTCTCAATTATTTAATATATATATTTCCAGATTGGATCAAGTAATAGAAATGAGAAGATCCGGACCTACAACTACCCTCAAGACCGAGTAACAGAACACCGTGAGGGTGGATCTACTGTACATAACCTTAAGGGATTTTTAGCAGGAAGAGAGCCCTTAGAATCCATGCAAGAAGGTCTCCTCAGTCACCACAGACAAAAGTTATTCTTGAAGGAGGTAGAGGATTATATAGCAAAACACAAAGTGGAGACTTCTAGTTAAGTAGAATGGCTTTCTTTATACTGTAAATATTGCTGTATTTGTTGAAATTTGTTAGTTTTTAGTTTGTTAATTCAAATACCAATGTTAAATAATGACAATAAGTATTTATTTTGTACCAAATAAACAATCACATTTTGGTAATATACAGTACTTAAATAGATTTTTCACATCTAAGAAGTTATACATAAATGACAGAGATTCAAGGTCCTAAATTCTTATAATGATATTTGAAATAGAAATCTGCATAAAAACTATTTAAATTCAACAATCAAAACGACACAGTTATTGTTTTTTTAAATAACTATTCCATCTGGATTAATATTACCAGCGGACAGAACAAAAGTAATAATTTAAGGGCAAACAGTACTGGTAAAAAGAAACATTAATTTTACCCTCAAGTAATGTTATCATAATTATTTTATCAGTATGTAAATACTAGATGTTACCCCCGGCATTGTCCAGCACATACCGTTGCCATTTTTTTCAAATATTTCCATACAAACTTTTATGTTAATTATTTTTGATTTGCCTTAATGGATATCTACATCACATAAAAACTATTGTCCAATGTTATGTTTCTATCTTCAGTCGTTTTGGCTGGGTGTTGATGAGTCGGCCCACCAGCTTCTTTATATTCCCTTCACCATAGAGAAAATGTTACCTTACCAGTACAGTTGCAGGTCAATTTAAATGAAGTAGTAGATTCTTAAATAAATATTCACAAGAATAATCCATTCATGCAAAGAGCCAATTCAATACAAAAGCTAAATTTATTAAAATATCTAATTTTGATGGTTTATAATTACTTTTAAGCGTCTGCTACACGGATGTAATCCAGCGCTTGTAACTAGAGTGACTATACTTGTTGTCATTCATGTAGACGGCAGATGTAATCCATATAGATAACACAAAAGCGTCAAAATATTACTGTCAAATACAGCTAAAATTGGAGCGTAGCATGAACTAGCGTTGTCAGAATTTACGAGATTACGCGCGCGGCGCGCGTAATCTCGGAAATTCATATGTCATACGTCATAATGGGCGGTCATTCATACGTATGCGGTCACCCGCGTTATACGCACTTTGATCGTAAATATTTCAGCCATTAATTAAAAATATAAAAAAAACACAGTTTTTCTCGTAATTTTTTGTAGATAGTATATTTGGCATTTAAAGTAAAAAACGTTTGTCAGACCCATTACGTGATGACTTTATCATACTTGGTACATAAATAAATACAGTGGGACCTTTTCTTTACTCAGCGCCGTTTAGCCCAAAATAAACTAATATACCGTAAAACGTGGCAACTTGACCATATTTTTTCACAAAATTTTCTTCTGTTTTTTAACTAAATGTTGCATGAATAAGAAATCAATTTTTATATACGTAATACACTATTGGGTACCCTTTTCTGTATAAGTCGCTATCTAAAACTTATTAATTAAAGCTATAGAGAAGAATAAACAACACAGGTAAAATTGACACGAAATTGGTAAATTTACCTACATTTTTTTCTTGTATATTTTTTTATAAACTATTGCATATTTAATACTAATTTAGGTAAAGATGATTGTATCAAAGATTATCTTTACTATCAAAAAAATAATAAGGAAATAATTTAATGAAGGAGACCCAAAAATGACCGTAGGTATAGTTGCCACTGAAATTTTTGTAATTTACATACAAAAAGTTTCATTGCGTAGGGTTGTGAAAATACAAAAATTCAATTGTTAAATTTTTATTTACTTTTTTTTCCGCTTGTGCTCTTTTAATGTTATATTCCGTTCTTGAACTATTGGTCTCGATGTCGCTCAACAAAGTTCTTTTTCCACCATTCTCCAGGCGAATCGCCAAATGTATCAGTCCTCTTATTTTTTGCAAAAATTCATTAACGGCTATTCTGAAGTCTAGTTGTGATAGAGGAGAACCGTAATCAAAGATCACAATAAGGCTTTTATTGAAGTACAATTCTTCGTCTGATGTTGATTTTCTCTGAATGGAGATATTTTATCTTTATTTTTATAGTCCTACGTGGCATTTTAAATTTTTAGTCGGCCTCCTAAGAAGATATTTTGTTTATTTTAAGAATTTCAATAGCCAGGGCCGTCATTTCATCATTTTATTTTTTATATGACCTAGCGTTTTTTACTATTTTTGATTTTTTTTTTGTTCTAAATCAATGCACATGCATGAAGTAAAACTGGATATGGTTCATTTAATATTATGTACTACAAGCAATCTCGTTAAGATTATTTTACTTTATTTATTTTTGATTATTTTAGATTATTTTATTTTATATGACTAAAGAAAATCTTAATAATATCTATTATAAATGCGAAAGTTTGTATGGATGTTTGTTATTCTTTCACGGAAAAACTACTAAATAGATTTTATTGAAACTTTACAATAATATAGCTTATATATCAGAATAACACATAGGCTACTTTTTATCCCGGGAACAAGTTCCTGTGGGAAACGGGAACGGGAAAACTTTTCTACGCGGGCGAAGCCGCGGGCGGCAACTAGTTATAAATATAAATGTTTAATTTTTGAGACAACCCTAGCTACAGGTAAAGTTGCCAAGACCCACCCAGTGGTAACTTTACCTAACCTTATTAACAATACCCCAAGAGATATTTCAATAAAGCGAAGAAATAACAATTAGCTGATCTTGTAACAGAAATGCCAACCGTTTTTTACACATAATATCAAAATTTCACCAACCTACAACATATAGTTTAGCCTCTGAGACCACAATTTTACACCTATTACCAAAATACGTTATCACTATAGCCGACTTGATGCAGCCCTATTGAAGAAACTATCTGTGTTATTAGTTACAAAAATACAAAAATGTTGCCGGAAGATATCGAAAAACTATCACCATTACGACGAAGTATCTATCTACAGATAATGAAAAGTTATTTGTGTTTATGTCAAATACCTATGATGTGGTAAAGTTACCACAGGTTTGGTCAAGTTGCCACGTTTTACGGTATATAAGTATACATATATTTCTAAATACATACATATTATACATAGAAAATACCCAAACTCCGATATTAAAATTTATGGATCACACACCTCTGTTGGGACGCTGGTTTACAACCGTATAGTTGCCGTTTTTCTCCACAATTTCACTTTTGATATATCCGACGACAGTTTCATCTGCTGATATGACAATTTATTGCTTCCTATTGTGGCACAATGGGAGCATACTCTATAATTTAAGACATGATATGTGGGATCGACATGTATATTTTTAAATTTTACCTACTTACTCTAAGTAATAGCAGAGATCAATATAGTTATGATTATATACTTTAAAAAATTAACAAAAAATATTAACTATTTACATATTATTCAAAAGATATGCTAAAACAAAACAATTTTTTATAAACTATGTTATTTATAACAAAATTTAAAAATCTATTATTGTATATAAGAGATTTTTGTTACTATGTAAGTGTATGAAATACTTCTATTACGACATATTTTGGAACGAAGTTCCTTATCGCGCGTTGTGAAAGGGGGCTAGACGGAAAAAAATTCTTACGAAAAGCTGTCACGACACTTTTTGCTTTTTTTATTTTATATTTTTATTAATTATTTATTAATACATTAACATCATCTTTTTACATCTGTTGTTAGTTACATATTATATTATCTATAAAAAAAAAATATAAAAAAATATTTTTATTACTTAAAAAAAAATTAATTTTATTACAATTTCTTCACTAATTAATCGAAAGGAACTTCGTTCCATCCGGGTGTCCCTTGACACCTCTCAAGTTTTTGTTCTTTTTGTAACAGTCCAAACAGGTAAACTATGTGGGGTAAGATAGTTGAGTCGATTGATAATGAGTAAAGTTGACCAATCCTGCATATAAACTTATTAAATTAAAAAAAAATATCCCATAATGTGTCAAGCGCCGTGTGATAGTGCCACGGACACGTAATCTTGTTTTTAATTCCACGCACACACACACAAATTAGTCGCCGTTTTCATGCTTCACCCTCCTTCCATACGTTCAAAACGAGATTACTTTGAAAATTAAAAACTAAAAAAAAATAATTGAAAATAAAAATTAGTCTTTAAACCATGCAAATATTTTTAAAAGGGGCTACAAAAAGACTCGTTTGCCGCTTAATAATACTGCCGCAACTATTACCTACTGCCAAAAACTTTAACAAAATTTGTTTAAATATTTTACTTGGCAAATATTTTAACGTTTTATGTAATACAGTGTTCACAAAGCCCCCCACAGTTTCGTCATACACTGTTTGGACTAATTTAATCGACTTAAAATAAATAACACCTAAAACTCTGTTTATTAGGACAGTGAAAGATTTTTTTTATACTCTCTATTGGCAATCATGAATGAACATACGAACAATCGACAAGACACTCAGTATGATCCATGTTTTGGTATTGCTGGGTAGGCTGCCGCGACCGCACATATCGATGTTGCTTTCCTGTACACAGAATAAAATCGGAAATCTCACATTAACGATTTACACCTGTTAATAATAAATCTAATGAGTATTTTAAATTTGCTGCTTAAATTAATAAATATGAATTAAGAATTTTCGTTTACGAAATAAAAAGTAAATAGGTATTATGAGACTACTTCATTCTATTTGTAACATTCTATTTGAAGGGCTCGTGGTCCCGCGGAGTCAGTGTTCTGTAAACGATCACTGCGTTAAGCAACTTTGCTATGGCTGGTAACGGATGGGTGACCACTTTGTTGCATTTACATTTGTGCTTCGGAAGGCACGTAAAGCCGTTGGTCCCGGTTGCCTTACATTGGTCATACATTAACTGGCATGGCATTCGTTAAGTCAAGTTGAAGGCCTTATGAGCGTGACAATATATAATTATGTACCTACTATACAGCCTGGCAGATGTAATTGTACATATATTTATTACATTTTTATTTGTTAGATTAACAAGTCACGATGTACCTATGTGTTCTGTCCGAGTCCTGGCGGACGACAATATTCGGTGCGGTACACACTGTGAAAGTAAAAGTAAGTGGCGATTTTGAGTATAATAATGTATTGCGAGTATGACTTACTTCTGAATGATTTCTTATACATGAACTTGGTTGTTTCCTATACAACGGGTGTATGTGTTTCAAACAAGGCAGCGATTCATTGTACTGAACATCAGAAGCATCTATAGTCATGGCCATAACCTCTTCCTTTGGACAACTTCCATACACAACTATCATTAGCATATTCGTATAGTTGACTTGTTGAGCGTAGAAAGGACGACTGCATTCAACTAAGGGCTTGTTCAATTTTGCATCTAATTTGTTGTTTTGTTCCAATTGATACAGGAACATTTCCCTGTCGCAAGGAGTAGGCCTTGTTCGGTTTATTAAAACAAGTTTCTCGATGTCCCTCTCTGTTACTCGATTTGTTGGTCGCGACATGCCGTAAGGGTCATCTGTTTCTTCATCGTTTTCATAGGTCTGATACGTCACTGTATCGAGAAGAAAATAACGTGAGAAATAAATTTATTTAGCCATTGTATCCATGCAAGATCCAATATGCTGTAAATAGGTAAATGAAAAAATGAAATTAAAAAAAGAAATCAGTTGTTTAAAAACATGCTGACTTAAGTACTTATACAGGATTTATTACTGTTGGACCTTATAGGGTAAGAAGCATATTTATATAGGTATATGACTAAGTATAGGGGTGCGTTTCCACTGATACTGATTTGGGGAAGAGGAGAGAAGCTCCTCTCAGTTGAAACGCACCCTATAGAACTTTTCGTATCGTATATCATTTTATCAGAATTTTCGGTAAATAAATAACAAAGCAAGATAAACATGCAAATATCTATATTATTAGTAGAAAGTGCCTAAAATATACAATATCAACTCGATTTTTATACCTAACTACTAAGATCTATTACTCCAAAATTTTTCAAAGAGAAATATTTTCATGCAGAATATAAGATAAGTACGCCCACTCTACACGTTCATAAAACTAAGGGATAAAAGTAAAGGTTTAGTTTGTTCTAGAAACTTGAGTGTCGACCTGTGGACACATGCTACTGTGCATAACTACATGAAACTCACCAGTGGGTGTAACATAGTCTGAAAAAAGATGGAGTCATTACTACTTTCATATAACATCTAAGTCCAAATTTTGACTCCATGAATGAATTTTACTTTAGCTACGTTGTGAGAGAACCTGCTACAAGTTGGGTGCGGTTTGTTTATGTGAGTACTCGCATGCACCCAATATAATATTCGTGGTAACTTTGACGCGGGTAGTGTAACTTTTCTATCATAGTTAACTTTTAAATATTAAAACAGTATTACACATTATTCATTTCATAAAGTCATAAAGATACATTTCATGCACAGAAACATTTATAAGCACAAACTGCCTCTGGCGAAGTCTCATACACAGACAGACAATTTTGACTATTTAGAAGTGCACGTTGTCATGCAGAGTTGACAGAACATGCTCGACTCACGAGCAAAACCGAATTGGTACGCATATATCGACAACATTGATTCAATACGTACAACATACAGCCGTGTTTGTTTTCCTAAAGGGATAATGTCTTACTTTGCCAATTATTTATGTAATATGTGTTGAGACTTGCCTTATGTCACGGGCATCAGCGGATGGCAGTAATACCCTGTTATCTGACCCAGAGATCTGAGCTAACAGAGAGGTGAAACTAGTTTGACCCTAGGCTAGCTCCTTTAGATGAGATTATCCTTCCAAACCCATATTACACACATAGGTGTTGAGCCTGTAGCTTAATGTTACGAAAATAGGTAAATATCAGATTATAAGTACCTACATGATCTGTAAGGTGGGTTCTAAGAGTCCTCGTTTTCGAGTTAGCACAGAAATAAAGCATTTCTTGATAGATTTTACACTGACTAGAGTTATACATATCAGTAGGTAATTCTTGGGGACAATGGCATCCTACTGGGCTCTTGGCCCAACCAGCCTCACCATGTGGTGCACCTGATTAAGGACGAGGCAAAGAAGAAAAAACCGTTTGGCCGGTGTGGTACAGGAAGGCCAAACCTCCCCATAGCAACAATGAGGAGGAGGAGAGGCGTACATCCAGCAGTCGACTAGGGCTGATTTGTTCGTTTGATTGAGGTGTTTAATGTGTTGCAGTACTTACCATCATCATCAGAATAACTAGACTGTGCTAAACACGATGCAATTGAGTTGTAGAACCAGACCGTCGTAGTAAGAAACCACGCCACGATCAAGCGGAGGTTTTCAATTGGCTAGATAAATGTGAAGAACAAAAGTAAATAAGTAGGTAATGTTGATGTGGCGCCCAGCGCCACATAGCGTATAGTTATCGAACTACATCGATACTAAGGTCCGTATTCCAGAACGTTTCTCAATACTCGATCAACACTTGAGACTAGATTTTGCTTTATAATATCTACTCTCAAGTGTTTCTTGAGTGTTGATAAACGTTCTGGAATACGGCCTTAAGAATCATACATCGGGCTATAAGAGTTCTAGCGCTGAAAAATGAAATATGCAACAGCCCAATATCAACCGTCGGGTCGCGGTCCGCCAGGCGTGATCACCTTGCCAGGTCGGAGGATCCTCCCTTTGTGTCGGAGGAACATCTCCACCCGTTCCTCCACATTACTGGTCGCCACAGTTGATGTAGAAAAACTTGCTGATGTTCATTTAAATAAACGCGTCGATCGTCAAAAACTGGTTAATTGCTCAAGTGGTATCTTATTTTACTAAGGAACTGGGAAAAAGTAAGGTTCATTTGGTGGTATTGGTTTAAGTAAAAAGATTCTTGCATACAAGACTGTATCTAAACTTTAGGAACTCATGGCGCCTGGTATTCGTTTTGTTTTTTGACTTTACAAGGAATCAACAACCAATGAATCTTTAGAGCAAGCGCCTAAGTTCAGCCTATCCCAAAAAAAATGCTATGATTATAGTCTCCGCCCATGGTAGCATAGTATCAGCTAGCAATAGGGCTTTGATGCCCTCTTACGATAATAGTTTATTAGAATATTATTTTACGGTCAATAGCATTGTAGCGGGATTTGTCGTCTTTTTCTCCTTGAAGCAGACTGCCTGATAGTCCACGATGTGTACTGCCTTATATACCTCGTCCTCAACTAATTTCGCCATGATATCGGCCCGTACCTGAAAATATGGAATGAAGTGAATATTTTAACACGGCTCAACAAGTAGTGCAATGTAAATTATTGGTCTTTAAAACATGTAAGTGTCACTATCGTAGCGAAGGATACTTCGAAAAGAAAAATTTTAAACTGAAACCAGTTTCGTAACCAGAAGCGGTGGACACTTCGAAATCGCCTATGCACGTATTTATTCATGGTGTCCGAAAAAATAATGCCGCACACAGTATGTCTCTATCTCTTTCTTCTTCTTCTCTCTCTATCTCCTTCTAAGGTTCCTGAGAAATAAATAGCCACAGATGGACGGACGGACGACTGAACCGTTTTATAAGACTTTTCTGGGTTTAGAAGTCTAAAAATCTAATAGAACTTTCAAACATTCACTTGCATAATACAAGATGCTGGGTTGCACCAGCTGTGGTCAGAGCAGACTCAACTCTTGTGACCCAGTCGAAACGTCAAACGAATTCAAAGTAGGTAAATAAGTATAATCGCATGTGATTTATATTTACCTATTTGTAATAGAAATTGGAAGAAATAGAAAAAAGTAAGATACCGAACCGACTTACTTTGCCAAAGAATTGTCCTGTTTGGTTGACATCTTTGTTGTTAATAATTATCCAGCCGTTGCTATCCACTAGATAACAATCCCAGTTTTCAGACTGACAGTTTGTACAATTTTTGTTGTGTTCACACTGGAAACAAAAATGTTTTATGTGGTAGAGTGTTAGTGAACTGAGTCAATCAATCGATCAAATCAGTCTATAACAGTCCACTCTGGACCCAGGCGTCTCCCAATTTTGTGTGATTGGCCTTACTGCACAGGTCAGGCGGGTTAGTACAGTATCATCATTATCGGAGCGTCTGTCCCAGTTGCGTCTCGCGACGCTCGGGGTCCGCCTTTCTACTTTTTCTCCTCCATTTCGCACGGTCGTCGGCATCCCCTGTAGTGAGACCATTGGCACGCATGTCATCCCTTACGACGTCTAGCCAGCCTTCTTGGGTCTTCCCCTCTTATCAAGACCCGGCGAGGTGGACTGGATTTATGAAATACAGATCCCAGATATTTAACGTGGTCCGTGCGCTCGACCAAATCACCGCCTATACGGTCGGATGTGGGATCTGTAGAGTTTTGTGCCAAGTACTCAGTCTTCGCCACATTGTTTCAGACCGCCGTTCTCAAGCGTATCCTTCCACGCCTTCACACGTCGCACCAATCTGCCCCTGTCCGCGTCTGCCAGCGCAATATCGTCAGCATACATGAGTAACCATGGAGGCTGCTCATGCGAGTCCCTGATGCTGTCTGACAATACGTCTAATATCACACTGAACAGAAGTGGACTAAGGACCGAACCCTGGTGTACCCCAACGGTGATGGAGAAGGGTTTCGTGTCACCAACAGCGGTCCGAGCCGCGGAATCTAGGTCGTCATTTATCTCAAATAAAATCAAGTGTTAGTTACTAGCAAAGTTCCTTAGTATTTCCAAACGAACCTTAGTTTTGTAAATTCAGCTAAGTAAAATGGACACCCAGGCTTATAAAACTGCGATTTGATTTGTTTCGGACGTCCTTATGGCAAATAACTTAAGTGCCAATAAGAAGAAAGGACAAAAAAATGGATGTCGAGAGACGACATCAAGATCTCCAGCGCTCAAGTCAAGCTCATTTTAATGTTAGAGAGACTTGAAGCGGTTTTGAGAACTCTCAGATAAGCCAAAAGAATACAAATTAAGAAATTTAAAGTTGGGTATATTGAGTGTGATCAAGACTTAATGACAGAACAGAGTTCTATACTTACTGAAGAAGTGATGTTATTAAACCACTCGTTGAGGCGTTCATGCTTAAACTGATACCCTACCACCGCGGCGGGTGCTTTCCTGTGCCCTTCCCCGTGGAAAACTGCATGCGAAGCTGTGACCATTGCTTGGCCGACGTTGAGGGGGAATTTGTCAGTGTTCAAGTCTACACTGTACACGTAGCTTAGGGGATCTACATAATGCTGTTCCACTGCCCGTCGGTACCACACTTCATCGATCGATCGCGGCCATTGTTTGCCAAAGTCCAGTCTAGAAAAAAAAGAGCTAGTTTACTTAATAGGTACTTACCTACATCGAGTGATTATATTGTCATGGAATTAGGTGCAAACGGCGATCTTTACTTTATTAAAACCATATTTATTGAAGTGACGTCAAATAGTATTTTACTGCACACGGCGGTGTACGGCTAGGGAAATTGGCAACCTTCGAAATGAAATCCCTAGGACTCTAAGGAACCTCCTCGAGACTCTATCTATTGTGTGTATTATTTTTGTTTATTCAGTCTCCGAGTTGGGAAAATGTTTCAAGAAATTTTGTTTTCGCATAAAAATCTTAATTTTTTTTATGCGAAAACAAAATTTTGATTCTTAGATTTTGGGGTTTTGGTCACTATTTGGTATATAAAACATATAATACTTACGTTTCACTGTCGAACTCACTAGGTGGATGGGTTTGCCATCGAGTCAGTCCACTGTGGGTTGACAGGAAAGCTACAATATACCCAAACCGTTGGATAAACTCCACCCTGTTGATAATAAAACCCAGTTAAATAAATTTCTTGAAATAATTTTTTGAAATACTCAATGATCTGTCCATCTGTATTTGAGGCGGTTGTATTCGAAGCATGGGATTCAATTTCCTACTTATCTCAACTTCTCAACTCGCTAGGGTCGTTCTCTAACAAATGAAGCGAAGAATTTCTTTGAGCTAGATGTCTCCTGCTTTAGTCCAAAGCACGGCCCGACACTTCAAACTTATTTGTGGTCTTACTAAACGTGAGTTAACGTGAGTATATTAGGTGGACGCGACTCTCCCGCAGCTTATTCTCAACATCACAGGTATGAAGTCTGAAGCAGGTGCAAGACTTCATTATTTTTAAGTACCGATCTCAGTAATTGGTTTTATAGTTTTACAGAAAACACATCAACCAACAAATCTTATGATCTTAAGAATTACGTATATAATATACAAACCTTTTGTAAGCTGCGTGTTTTTGGGAAAAAATGTGTTAAGTAACATGTTCGCGACCCGCAAAATTATGGTATTTATACCTAGGTACACTAAAATTAACAATCTTCACGCTGTGTCTCTGACGGGGTACTCAGAGAGGACAGATTGCTGGGTTTCTTGATAAACGCATACTTATTTCACTTCCTGCAGATTCATTAATGATAGGTACCTGCGTAAACGTAACTTCATCTTAAACACAAAAAGGGGAAGTCCCTGCGCCTATACTATATTATGACATCCAATTTTAATAAAACACTGATGAAAAACAAGTTCATCACAGTTGGTCTGGTCTTGCATCAGAAAAACAAAAGGCACCCATATCGTTGTACCAGGTTTTACATAATATTCTAAATGAATGAAGAGTGACAGAATCTTCCTTGAAGGCTATGTGTGCATACTTTACCTCGGCAACAATCCAATCACTTTGGTCAATGGGCTATCCGTGTGAAAGTATTAAAAGGCATTCAAAGTAAATGAAATACTGTCTAAAAAGTCCAGTAGGTAAAACAAGAAAAATAGGTTTAGTACAATCTCTTAAGGTCCTGTCCATGTATAATTTAAGTTTCAGGTTTATGTGTTGAATAACTTGTATAGACTACTATTCGAGTCCCAGTGGACCATCCTATTCATGATTGCTAACTCATCGTTAGGTCCTGTAATAGGTAGGTATACTAAGTTATTTGAAAATTTATTAAGAGTAGGTATCCAATTTAACTTTTGACAGCAAGCACTCCATGAAGGAATTATTCAAATCAACATTAATCAAATATTTTTGATATTTACTTTTTAAAAAGATAATTAAATACGAACGATGGAACTTACTTAACTCTACGAGTGTGGTGACTAGGCACTTGAAAATAAGGAGATTGAATATAAAACTTACGCTTTTTCCTCCGACGCTGAATCCGAAATGCTTTTATTGAACCAAGCTGTGTTCCTGGCGTCGTACACTAAAGCTTGCATTAACCCGTGGTCACCTGGTCAACGTTTTGTTTATTTAAGTAAACAATTTTTTCAGTCGGTTTAGAGTTTAGACGTGAGGCGTTATGGAAATTTAAAAAAGGCGTATTTTTGATTTCCATAGCTAGTTGCAGTTACTGACGAGCTAGAACAGCTCGTTGGTCCTTGAACACGGTCTTCGGTACATATGGATTGGTAACGAGGCTATGCGGCAGTGATTTGGTCCTTCAATTTCGCTATTGTTGGGATCGACTACCGTCTTAATCAACCCTGGAAAGCCAGACCCTTGTTCATCTATCTTCAGGTGTAGTTGGTATCCTGACGATCATAGAAATGATCATGGTGGGGTCCGGGTACATGCTTACCCTAGTTCGGTATTGCAGCTACTTAAATGTAATCTATGCCCATTTCATTTCACAACTCGATAGCTGAAGTATGTTCAATACTCACAGTAATATTCGTTCCTTGGTGTGTTGTTAGTTGTCTTGCCTCTATCCCTCGCTTCTGGTGTGCCTGTAAAATTCGCTTACCGTCAGCTAGGCCGTAGTTAGTTGGTTACCTTTGTCATTGTAGTTATATGAAAGATAATCCTACCGTTGTTATGCCGCTCGTGTCCAGGCTTGTTCTTATGATGTTCCGGAGGGCGTGGCTTCGCAGGCCAACGCCAACCAGGTTTCGCAACTCTTTCCAAAAAGTACAATAATTCTTCCTCTGGAGTAGAGAATGTGCGTTCGTAATGACGGCAGTATAACCTGGAAATAGCGCGACAATTTTATAGACTGTCATAGACATCTATTAAACCAATATTTTAAGAGAAGTAAGAACTAAACTTCTAACAGAGACCCACATTCCTACACAATTCTAATACCTCCTTTCTGTTAGGGTGTACCCTGAAATTTACAATGTCCCAAAATTATTTTTCGTCACTCACCAGTCAGGGTGAACACTCCACTTATCCAATAAGTATTGCCTCGCCGATATGTTCTTTGATGTAAGAGAAAGACGGTGTATATCATCTGTAGGAGGTGGAGTTATACGATGTCTGCCGTAGTTTTCTGGGATGACCACCACTAGTGTGAAGGGTGAGTCACTGATACCCGTCCAGTAGTAATGTTTTTTTGCGCGGGATACTCGTTTCTGAAATAAAGTCGTCTCGAGTTAAAATGAGAAAACCATGATTTTTTCTGACTTTTGGTTTTACTCCTTAATCTTTGTCCATAAATCCTAGTTGTGTCTTAATCTACTTATTATTTTATAAAACCATTGGCATCCCTGATTATAAATCCATTGGCGAACTTATACCAATTTTAACTTATACCTCGGTCTTCTGCTTGAGCCCAGTAATAGCAGTTTTATGGATCAAATTTACCCTACCAAATGCTTCACAAGAAGTAATAATATACTTACCATATCTTCCATATGGTATTTGACATTCATCATTTTATTCCCAGTTTTTTGGTCAATAATATCTTGTCGTAGCTGCGAAGCAAAACAATGAAACAATTAAACTTTATTTGGTGATTTGGTTAGAAAATTATAAAAAAATCAATTAAAACCATGCCATGCCATACATGGGTAAACCAACTTAGATACATCTACTAAACGGGACGCTACGATCCAATAAGATTTATGGTGCCCAAATCAACGTTAACTAGTAGGTAACTGATTCGCGTGCCAGTAATTATTAAATTAAGTTAAGTTTATAGGTGACTTGAAAACTTTCCACAGCAGGTAACTACAGCCTGCCCCTGTCAATTTTCCACGCGGTTATAAAAAAAACACTCGGGCGATGCAAACGTACCTAAGCTTAAAAATAAATGTGACGTAATTGCATCGGCCTATATCGGTAAGAGGACATTAAAATAAAAAAAAAATATAAATGAAAACAACTTTTTTCAAGCCGCGCATGTTACTCGCAAGTGTAAATGCCACAAAGTGGTCACCCATCCGAGGACCAGCCATAGTGAAAGTTGCACAACGCAGTGATCGTTTACAGAACACTGAGTCCGCGGGGCCACTAGCGCTTCTTATACAACTTTGATGCTTGATAAGTGTCAAGAAAACTAGCATGATAACTACTAGGTTCATAGTCGCTGTTTGATCTTATTTATGTTGAAGATAAACTCGTAGAAACTTTAAACTTTTATAATGAAGGTCTGGGGATGGCGATGGAACTCTATTAGATACTTACTGCTGTCAGTTCTTTGCTAAAATTCCTGGGCCCTCGTTCATCATCAAAAAGTTCTACTTCAATCATATCAACACTGTTGTAACTTGGTTTTAATATTTGTTGAAACTGAAATGTAAAAGATAAAAGCTAGTTATCATACGAGTAAATCGGCCAAAAATTGAGGCAAGACTATAGATTCCGATCAATTGTCATCAACGTTTAATATCTGTTTTGAGATGGTATCTGCTGACAGTTTTGTACTGAGAAGTCAATCAGTCCATCAAACAAATTATCCTACTGCTTCATCTGCTGGACGTAGAATTCTCAAGTATAGACCATTTATTTAGGAAGGCTGAGGTAAGTATATCAGGCTGCTACCCAGGAAAGCGGAGAAATAATCATAAATATCATTATTCGGGAAATTTATGTTATTTTAAATTTATCTAAATGTATATTAAAATTAAAATTAAAATTATAATCGGAAAATATATTTCTGTAAGTTTAATAAATTACGGGATATATGGGTTAAATAGTTGCCACGAGGCTTTGAAGTACCTCATGGGCGAAGCCTTTAGCACAGCTAGTAATCACACAAAATAAAAAATACCATATTCGTTGAAAAATTAAATAACTAATTAATTATGGTATTACTTAGGTATACTAAAATTAACTACCTTTATGCTGTATCACTGACGGGGTAGTCAGAGAGGACAGATCGCCAGAATTATCGATTCATGCATACTTCTTTCGCCTTCTGCAGATTCATAAATCGCTTCATACATGCACATCTGGGTATTCGAGTACTTTTGACCCTTCTGTTTTTGAGCTGTGCTCACATGGTCTTCATATTTAAGTCTCGGCCTACCCTGTCTCCTTCTTCCCTTTACTTTCGCACAATATACATTCTTAGTCAATAGTTCCTCACTCATTCGTTGGACGTGTCTAAACCAACGGAGCACGGTGTTCGTTTTCCAGCTTAACGCTGACACATCTTCGATAATTAATTTAAGTATAAAATATTTATATTTAAGTCACACTTACTACGGGCCTCAGGTCTGGATGAATCAGAATGTATCCATTGTTCGTCACTATAAACGCGTATCCATTCACACCGATCTGTAATTAACCAATGGTTAATATTAGAATAATTACTTTCGTGAGCGTTGTTCAGCTGGTACCAGCGCAGCTTCCGACGTGGCTTGACGCTTCTCTTGAAAAAGGACCTCCATTAGGTCCGAAACTAGTCGGGAAATCTCGAAATATACACGTGAGTACAACCGTTTACTTAGTGTTAATGGTTAATATTTCCTTCATATTAACGAATAAAAAGTATAGGTACCTACAATTGAGGAAACTTAATCCGTTAAACTTTATGTATATTTAGCTTTCTTCCAATTTTGAGTAGGCCTACACTTGTAAAACGAAAGATCTTTCTTAGGTATTTCTATAAGTACCTTTTCTAGTTAATTATACCACTGAGGTGGCAAACAAGCATAAGGCACACCTGATGGAAAGTGGTCATCGTAGCCAATGGACGTTTGCAACACCAGAGATGCCGACCCTTTAAAAACCTTCTAAGACCACTTTTAAGGAACCCCATACTGTATATATGTAAACTCAAGTTTTTATATAAGTTGTAAAGGTTATCTTTAGAATGTATTAGATTTCATAGTCATATAATACACATAGTATAATTTTAACAAATAATATACATAAGAGACACCTATATACCTAATCCAATTCTCGCTTAACTAACAAAACTTAAATACCCGTCGCCATTAGTATTATCTTAATAAAATGCCAAGCTATCGTGTATTATTTGTGGGAAATCTATTTAAAATAAAAAACGGGCGAAGCCGCGGGCGTTACCTATTATAACAACTCAGTAGTTGTACCTACTGCTTGCTGTTGTGATTGCTTTTCGAATGAATGTATTGCAATAAGTTCAATTTTTTTTATTGTACTTACCTTGTATGGTGTCATAAGAGCTTGTATTTCAGAAAGAGCCACATCTGTGCCAGCTACTCCCAATAGTCTAGCAATACGCATCTGGAAATATCTACACATTAGTACGAAGAACTGGCATTATAAATGTAATAAAACAAATAACTCACATTAAGATATTCTGCAATAGAATGCTGCAGATTTTCTGCAGACTATGTTGCTAGCATCTACTTTGAATAACATTTTATTACTCTACTTTTGACATATAACATAGTGAAATAAGAAAAATATACTGTATATTATTTTATCATTATAAAATAGTAAAAAATATTCTAACTACAATATATTGAACTTAGGCCCTGTATTTGGCCATCAATTTAGTTCTACAGTTATAAAACAATATTAGATATTACAGTCTTGTAAAACTAGCAAATTACTGTTTAGCATCTAAGCCCCGTTAGGCGAAGTTCTATAGATTTATTCATATAGAACTACATTAAGGGATACTAGTATTATATTCATGGTTATTGGTTCTAGCAAAAAAAACTACTTATGTAATCAAAAATTTATATTGGAAACTTAAAAATCTACTCCAAACCCACTACCATTTTGATCGTGATTATACAAATACCCTTTGATAAGTGTCCTTGTTAGAATCTGTCTATATTTGTGAGATTAACATTGACTTTATTAGAAAAGAGACAATAAAATAAAAATTTTGTCAGTATAATTCCCAGTTACAATATATATGTTACACAAACATTGAAAGCAGTTGGAACCACGCTTGCAACCTCCTTAGTATGACACTGTGCCGACTGGTGCCCTTGTGCCAATGAAATTTAAAAAAGACCGTCAGGAGGTACCTGTTCCATTACTGGCACATTCGAAAGCCTGAGATACATTAGTCTATAGTGCCATGCTAAAGTTGCTGAAGGTGGAAGAGCACCGAGGTTCATTCGATCATCACCACGCTCATACATCTTCTGGTATATCTTTCGGAGGCGGTATGTCTAAGAACATGGCCTACCTCTTTCTGGCCGTTCTCCTCTACGGACTGCGATTGGTTGTGGACGTACGAATGCAATAAAATGTAATAATATATAGATAAATGCGTTGTAACAAATTCCGCTACAAATCAAAATGTCTTCTCTTTCAAAGAGACTAAATATGATAAAAGTGTTAATATTGAAAAATCGCCATTCTTAAGAAGATAATAAGTTTTAAAATTCAAAACATAGTTTAAGTAACAAAAGCCCAATACTAGTCACTTGTATGTCGGGCTGTGAGGCTTTTATTCAAAAAAATATTTACAATTAAATACTTGTTGTCATACAAGTCAATCTTTAAAATTGTCTCTACAAAGACATTACTATATCAGGCAAAATACATTATTCCATTAGATAGTGTGTGTAGTGTAATATAGATCATAACTCTTGCATAGAAAATTAACTTGATGATTGATAGAAAAGTCGTTCATAACACCCTAGTGGTCTACGCCTACGAGCTATTAGTAACTACAACTACTGTAAGCCAAAGGGTTAGACAACACATTGGCGCTGGACGGGCGAGGACAGCGCGGTGCGACCGCCGCACGCCCTCCGGCCGCGCTAACATCTATCGAGGACAGATGCATCGCTAACGGGGCCAAATAACATTGTACCGTTACTGAAATCCAAAAAACTAAATCATAAAAACTCTTTTTTATCTTGCAAAAACTTTACAATTAAATCATCAAAACTTTCTAAGTGTAGTACCTCTTTCGTAACCGATACCCAGTAAGCTTCATTTATCAGTACATTCTCTGTGATGTTCTGAGGGGAAACCACCAAACAAAACGGAGTTATTAAAAGACATTTACACGTTATAGAAGATAGATAATACAGATTCAAGAAGAAAGTAATCAGAAGAGATAGAGCTTACGTCCATTTTGGTAGAAAATACATAACCAATCTGTAAAAACCTTTGGAAATAGAAGACACGTTTATCATAGTAGGTTCATGCTACAAGGTAAATTTTGAATTTGGAAAAGACGTAATACCTATACAACTAAACAGCTGAGAAGAGATAAATCATTCGATATATTTAAAAATAATTAATTAAATAGATAATGACTATTTCGATTTAAGAAATCTGCTGCATTCAAATAATTACCTTTTCTCAACACTGTTTGATTATTAAAATTTTTGGGACTTTCAACTGGATAAGAGAGTTGGTATAGTAAACATAGAAAAACTCACCTCGTTATGACGCAGATCGTAGACAGGCATAGACACTGATGTCATTAACTGATACTGGGAATTTCCCAGTTCACTATACTGTCCCTGTTTCATCTGCAAAATAAGAATTCCTACTTAAATAATCACCAAAAAACGAAGTGGTTTGAAATGGAGTACACCAGGTTGTCTGTGGTCTTCAGACCTCGAGTGGTATACCGCGGATATCAATTTTGATGTGATAATAAAAAAAGTGATGCTGGCGAAGCAGCTGGCTTGACTTCATATACTTTTAAGGAGATCAAATAAACTCCTAACACAATCAATACAGTTTTCATTGAGTTTGTCCCATCCCATGTCAGTATAATAAATTTAATGCTACTCTAAATTATTGAAGCGTAGATGTCTAGCTAACATCTCAAGAACACAAGGTCTCGTTTTCTTAAAACTTCTGTATGAAATGCATTTACTCCAACGGACCGATAATTAGGTATTATAAGTAGTTGTAAACACTTAGTTTATTACCTGAGTAATTCTCCATCTTCTCTCCTGTTCTTTGTCAGAGTTGAAGAGGTGCCGGTCCCGGCGTTGACTCATGAATCGTTCCTTTTGTTCTGCACGTTCGCGTTGCTCCCACAGGTAATCTGCTACCTTAGGGTCCTGTTGGTTTTAAAATTGAATACATCAAGCATATCTAACATTTGCCTGCCTCTGTGGCGCGGTGGGAGTGCATCCGACTGCTACGCAAGAGGTGGGTTCGATTCCCACCCAGGATAAAACTTTGTGTGATGAGCACGATGGTTTATTCTGTATCTGGGTGTTATTTATCTATAATATGTATGTATTTAGAAATATATAAGTATGTTTATCAGTTATCTGGTTACCATAGTACAAGCTCTGCTTAGTTTGGAATCAGATGGCGTTGTGTGGGTTGTCCCAAAAATATTATTATTATTATATTATTATTTTACTAACGTGAATTCTACTATATTACGGATCAATGAGCGAGTTCATTTTTAAAACACGCTAACACAACGTTTTTCTTTTCTCTAAGATTGTATAAACACTTTATATTAACACGCAGTATTAATATTATGTAATGCTGAATGTTGATGTTCTGTGATAAGTTTATCACAGTTTAATATGGTTTGCCATGAATATCACATCCGCTTACGTACCTGAAAAACTACATACGTAGGAATGATGCAAGACTTGATACCAAACTAATTTTAGGAATAGTTTTATGTGTTTTATATATAGCACTAATCAAAACAATATAAAATAAAATAAATGCTTACCGTGACATTGGCGTATACAGGTGTCCACACAACGGGATGCTTCTCACGCTGCAACACGAGTGGTCTCGCCAGCACATTGACGTGTTCTAGGACACGTTCCCGAACTTCTGCCAGTGTACTCAAGTGCACGTAGAATCCTCTATTTGCACACGCCATCCACTTCACCTCTCTCACATCTGCCACCTACACAAGGCTTACTAAGAATTATCTGTTTTCCATATTTATTTACATCTTCTAAGAGCTTGTGGTGTTTAGTGCTGCGAATACTTACCTACAACGTTTCAACTAATACTGTGTCATGAGATTGTCGCAGCCTTGTGTTGATTAAAAATATTAACTCATCAAAAATAATAAAAAGGTAATCAAAGCGCTGATTAATAATCTCATCTTTCTCTAAACTAACTACATAATAAAACAATATTAATCAGTGTCTGATTGATTACCTATGATAAAAACTATTAAAGATACGAAACAGATGTACAAACAAATCTAAATTTAACTATGTATTTATATAATCTAGTCGATACTTTACAACATAAAGGGAAATCATACATATAAAACAGAAATCCACTAGGTACAAGCGTAAGCATGGTGAAAGTGAACATTTTGATCTTGTCATAATAATGAATTTGCATGCAGCATAGATAGACAGGACAAGAACAGACAGAATAGAGTACCACATTCTAGGTGTACTGGCACATTTTTACAAATAACGCAGGAAGGCATTATGCAGGTCGCACAATGACTACGACACACAGTAATACCCGAAGTGGTACTACCTTTACCTCGCGCCCTATCAGGTACGTAAACACCCGAACTGGAGTGTCATATTTCCAGTTGAATTTTTCAAATATCTCTTTGTAGTTGTATGGTACGCCATCAGTAACCAACATTATTGCCTGCGAACAATCGTAGCAACAATTTTAATATATGTACATTTAGCTGTGGTTTGTTTTCGGTAAATACATACTATACTATATACCTGATTACAATTGGCACCACCGCTGTTATTTCTATACATCTCTAGAAGTTCGAATGCTCGCGTTAAAGCTGCAGAAAAATTTGCTATTTCCATTGTTTCAAAATTATCCAAAGCTAATTTGAGTTCTCGCAGATTTCCAAGTGTAGCCTAATAAACCAGTTCATAAATAAACAGTTCATAAATAAATCAGTTATATAAAGTTATAAATATAATATATAGGATAGGTACTACATATCAAACACATGATTTGAGTAGACATAAAAATAAACACCTGAACTAAAGAATCTTCAAAACAAGGTACAATTTCCTCTACAGTATCTGCAAACGTCATCACATTGACAAAATCATTGTTTCCAAGCGTATCTAATATATTTGTGACGACATGCTTAGCAATATCTCTACGTTGACCAGTCATTGAACCACTGCGATCGACTAAAATGATTACATCCTTTGGACTGGCTGCTGCTTCCATATACCAAGCCCGAGTTCTACAATCGTAAATATCTACTGGATCGGCTCTCCATTTCAACGCTAGAACATAAAGAAATACGTAATATCTTTGGAAATTTCAATAATATGAAATCAGTACAGTTTATACTGTACTATACCTGGATAATGCCTCATAAATCCAGTTGAGCTGCCAAAATACTGCCACGATAATGTCGGATCGCTCTGATAATTATTAATGAAGTGTGTGTCCAGTCCTTCTGACCAATGAATGCCCTTGATAACTTCAGTTGCTGAAAACGTTCACATAATACTAGTTATTATAGAAAGTCGACCGTAAAACATTTAAAATAAGGTATAAACGCCATTGATTATTTACCCCAGGCATAAACATTTGTAGGCACGTGTACGCTGCTAAAATTAGTATTTACAGGAATGTTTGAGAAATGAGGATTTTGCTGGAGATGTGCATTTCTTGATGGTGGACGCACTATCCAACTTTCCAAATTGAAGTCTGTTTCAGTGGTTGTAGTCATTGCTGTCTCATCGAATGGTTCTTCCATATCTTTGCTATTATAATACTGAAAATCTTCTGGAACTGGTTCATTTTGTTTATCAAACGCCATATTCTCGGCTGCTTCCACTATCCTCTTAACAGCGCTAATTTTCAGTTCCATCATAGCCCGAATATCATCCGACATACTTTGTACTAATTTCTCACCATCTCTTGACTCCACTTGGGCTGACTTAAAACTCTGGATTGATTAAGGACCCATTCATATGAATAAGAATTGAAAGACAAATCAAAATGTGATGTTTGTGATACTATTTGATACTTACGTCTTGTACTTCTTTCTTCCTGGTGATAAATTCTCCAAAATGATATAATTCTGTGCCCAGTTTAACAGCCCATGCTTGCACCCTACAAAATGACATTACACTTAATTGCTACACACTGTATTCCATCCGACTCACACTCACCGTTTACGACAGATCAAGTCAAACATTTATTTCTACTTAGATATCTTGAATTTTAAATTGAAAAGAAAAAATGAATTGAATTAATAAATATTTTTGAATTTTATATTAACATAGGTACCCATATAGATTCTTATTTATTTTAATTTATTAACGTAAGATTTTAATATAAGTAATGACTTAATCTTTTTAGTCATGGGTCTAAAACATTGTTCTAATTTTACATCAAAACCTACCTAAGAATCTACGTAGGTAGGTAGGTAGATCGCGGTGGATAGAAGAATTTTCAATACTTAATTCAATAAACAGACATGTCGTACTTACGAGTTAAACGATATCTTGTTAGCGGCATCATTTTGGGCATTGGCCGAGCTCCTGGAGTCCAGGAACAAAATCAGCAGGAGTAACACAAAAGCGTCGACACACTTGCACATCAGATACGCTACGTTCTAAGTTCACAGAATAAAACCAATGCAGTAGAACATGTTAAGGTAATCTAATTACACCACTGATAATATTAAAGGTTAGTTAACTAAATGTCAGCACAATACAAGTAGACAAGGAACATTGATAAGCCAAATATGAAGGCGCTATTGAACGCAGGCGCGATTGAACGCGGGGCCAGCGAGCATGCGCTCTGGTTCCCTTACACGTCCCTACTGTGCCGAACACCGACTACCGTGCTCCGTCCGCACCGTGTTTATCTCTCATTTGTGTACATTATGCATGTAAGCGTAACTTGTGGATTCGCTCAACACCTGACATTGATTGATATCCCTCACTAGGTCACCATGTCGATCGGGCACGTCTGTTCGTTTGAGACAGCTTACTGCATTGTACTTACTTCCATCGTTACTACATATTTGTAGTCATTCATTTACACATACATACATCAAATGTAATCTTCCATTAATATACGATTAAATAATATGTAGTTATACGTATACATTTATTTTTGTGTGGGACTGACTTCAACTAAATCTAAGTTAATGGTGAGATGTGCTGTTTGAGACAAATTGACTAAAATCATTTGCTCCTTCATGACTAAATTGCGTATACCCTTCATACTAAGGTACTACGTTTAATTTATGGTTCAAAATATTCCATTTTTGAGCCTAGGGTTCACTGTTATAAATACACCTACCAAAACCAGAAATTACGCAAATGTAATAGTGAAATTAAATAAAAATCTTTGTGACCTAGGTACATGAAAAATTCAAGGGTCCAAAGCCTGCCTGGATTTTTATTAGCATTTTCACATGCACAAACACACACACACACACACACACACACAAACACCGTAGTATTGTTTAAAATATAAGGTTATTATACTATTATTTTGTAAGCACGTCTTGTTGATAACACTATTAAGTTAGGCAGAGCGGAGGCTGCTAACACAGGCATCTAATAACAAACTTTGCATTTATGTTTTCATTTGGATACAATAAAAAAAGAAGCTTGGGTTGCTAAATTCGAACCCCCTTAACATTACCTGAACCAGGATCCAACCAACTTGCTGAGCGCTTGCGGTTATCAAACACGATCCATTTTCATCGCAGGTAACAATGCGGCTCAAAATTCCTTCATTTGTGTGTCTGTTGAGCAGTGCAAGGCACGTCTCGACGCGTACTTTGCGCTGGCGATCATTGATTTCATGGGGCACCCATTTGTCAAGCTTTTTTACCTTGCCAATTTGACGCAAATGGACCAATATTGTTTTGACGTTAACGTCGAAAGTTGCTGCTAATTCAGCCGTAGATTGTGTATCATCAGCTTCCACAATCGCCTTTAATTCGTCATTGTCGACCAAAGTCTTCGGACAACCGCGAGGTTAATATTTCAAGTCGAAATTTCCAGAACGGAAGCGAGCAAACCAATAACAGGTGGTGCATTGGTTTGTAGTGTTAGCTCCGTAAACGTCGTTGATGTTGCGTGCCGCTTGTGCCGCGTTGCTGCCACGACGGTACTCATATTCCAAAATTACTAGTATTTTTAACGTATCCGTGATGACGAAAAAGATTGAAATGCGATGAAAATGTAACACTAAAACAAATGACTACTTTTGGAAAAAGAATTCCATGTTAATAAAATGAAATTAATTTGAAATTAGAATTCTTAGCCAAACAAAAATTATTTTGATTTGAAATGGCCAGTACTGCAGAACGGCAATTTCATAGGTACCTATTATTAATAACGTGACTATACCGGTTCGAAACGCGGGCCACCTGAGAAGAAATTAGTAAAGATTTTTTTTGATGGCCTATTTACGAATTAATATTATTTTACAAGCCTTTTTTTTAATCAAACTTAAATTTATTTAGTGGTAAATCACTAAGGTCACTGTGAAAGGTTTTTGTAAGAGCGTACACATTGACTTACCCTGGAAGGAATTGCTAATCTTATGCAGTCTACTATGGTGGAATAAAAGATTGCTTTTATACCTAGTATGGTTCAGCAGTTACTGTTTGAGCTGCGCTTTGATAGATCAATCAATCATAGTCGCCTTTTAATAGAACAATGAGAACAATTTAAACTTACCGTATCGTTACTCACAAAAGTATTTGTGAGAAGGAGATAGGGTCAAAGCGCTCGTGGCCCCGATGACTCTGTATTCTGTAAACGATCACTGCGTTAAGCAACTTTCGCTATGGGTGACCACTTTATGGCAATTACGTTTGCGAGCGTTTCCGTGCTTCAGAAGGCACGCTAAGGTTTTAATCATGATTGCCAGTAACATGCAGCGACTGATCAAGAGTTCCGACCGCCCTAGGCTAATTGTAAGGTCGCGCCCCCATCTGCCTAAAAAGTAGTATGTTAGTTTTTTTATGGAGAACCTCATATCTCATATACAGAACATATGACCTCCTACCGCCTGATGTGACGCGGTGATGGAGGTCCAAATGAGAAGATAGATAGAGCAGTGATGTGACTCCCACTGTCCTACCTGCCCGTCACTTGCCGGTAAAATAGATACATTTTTAAGGAATGTTGATGAATGTGATACATGTTGTAAGATGGAAGAAACAAGTGCGCAGGTAGAGAATTCAAAAGAATTTCGCGAAAAGTTGTAAGTACCAGAATTACCCTTCTTTTTTAACTTTTTTATGTCTTCGTATTATCTCTTTGCTTGTGCTATGCTATAAGACCTTGCTTTTAACTAAAATTAACAACTCTAGGTCAACCGGAAGTCCCTATAGGTTTTGAGTAAAAAACCTATATGGTTGTTCCCGTTAACCTAGAATCACGAAGGCGAAAAGCTAGTTCTTATAGTAGAAATAAAGGAAAAAGTTCCAAAAATACAAAAAGTTGAAAAGGCGTGTTCCAGTATACAACCGCCTGAGGGATCCTGCCTTATTGTAGGAGGTGTACGCATCGGAGTCGGGCCGTCCATGAAGTACTTGTGGCTGTGGCTCGATATCCGGCGGAAATATTTGGCGCATTTCCGAAATCCCAAGCTCAAGGGAGTGGCATTGCCGCTCTCACGACTACTGCCTAACTTGTGGGGGCCCGACAAGTCCTGCTGCTGGAGGAGGCTTTACGCGGGGATCGTGCGGTCTATGTCTTTACGCGGGGATCGTGGGGTCTATAATAATAATAAAAAATAAAAAAATACCCCTATAAAACCCCTCGAGGATAGTCGTTATCTTTTATAGGATTAACGCAACCCTATATGGGCATAGTAGATTCGCTTTTTGAGTCATCCACTTTCTGATATCAACAAAAAAAAATATCAGAAAGTTATTGAAAAGCTCACATCCGCAGGGCAGCTTGTGGCGAGCTGAATGTGATTCCTCAGAGTTCTGTTGCCCTTCTGCACCGGTTGGGCTAACGGGAGAGCAGTTAGAGTGCTACTCCCGGGAGTGCAGCAAATCTCAACTCTGACTTGCCATAATTGGCCGGTCAGAGAGAGGGAGCCAGAGCTATATGCTCGGGGGTGGAAGTGTCATTTTCAAGGCCATAACTACGGCCATCACCCGCGATGGTGAAACCGGCGCCGCACCGCTCGACACCCCAAGCCGCTCACACCGGTGTTGCCTCCTGTCGCCTTACAGGCTTATCATGCCTATGGCGATTGTATAGGGGGCCCATCTAGTGAGTTGGCGAGTCACCGTCTGCCAAAATTTTGATAATCAGATATTAAAATGGCAGACGCCGCCTTCATCCATAGTTATAATCACCTAGTTCATTAAACCCCCAACCCAATAGCCCATTTCATAGTTAGCATATTTTACAATAGTTTAACTCCCATTGGAGGTGGTCCATTATCGTTCTTCTACATAAGGCGGGCGTGGACTGTCTGCAGTGGGGGTCCCATTTCCTTTTAGATTAAAATTCTCAAAGGGCCTCTGCGTGTTAGACCAGAATGTCCCCATGTACGCCTACCAAAAGTCCGGGTATCTTCATAAAAAAAAAGAAGATACCCGTGAAAAGAAGAAACATAATAATAATATATATATCTGCCAGTAGTTTTATAATAATATATTAAAAAGGCAGACGCCGTTTTCATCAATAGATTAAATCACCCAATCCATTTAACACCAAACCCAATAGCCCATTTTATAGTTAGCACATTTCACAATAGTTTAACTCCCATTGGAGGTGATCCATTACCGTTCTTCTACATAAGGCGGGCGTGGACTATCTGCAGTGGGGGTCCCATTCCCTATTAGATTAAAATTCTCAAAGGGCCTCTGCGTGTTGGACCTATGTCTCCATGTAAGCCTACCAAAGGCCCGGGTATATTCAAAAAGAAAAAAAGAAGATACCCGAGAAAAGAAGAGACGTAATAATAATAATAATTCTTTATTATCGGGCAACACGAGAAAAGTTACAGATCTATGGCTTTACGTCTTGGGCCCCAGTACGGGCGGGGAATTTAACGGCCAGTAATGAAGCAACACTAAGACGTCTATTGCGGCTGCTGACCGTTAGGATTATAAGAGGATACCGCACAGTCTCTTTTGAAGCAGCGAGTCTCTTAGCTGGTACTCCTCCATGGAGCCTAGAGACGAGAGCTATTGCATCACTGTACCCGTGGTGTTAAGAGAGGATGGAGCGGGATCAGAATTCTACTCCATGAGTAATCGAGGAACAGCGATCCCAGCTCCACCAGGTGGTCGTGGAGGAGTGGAAGGAGCTACTCGGAAGGCCAACTGATGGGCGACATAGTTGAGACGATAAGGCGCCACGGTTACCTCTTCTACCGGCTGACGCAGGTGCTCACCGGGCACGGTTGCTTCTTCCTGCATCGTATACAGCGGGAGCCAACGCCTGAGTGCCATCACTGTGTAGGCTGTTCAGAACTCACACGCTGGCAAATTGCCCTGAATGGATGGAGCAATGGCGTTGCCCCTTGGTGGCCTTAGGAGCGGGAAATGTTACGCAGACCATGGTTCTGGCTATGGTCAGCAGTAAGAGGGCATTAACGAGTGTACACTTGTACAGATCTTCACTACCACACAGAGCGGACATCAACAAAAAAAATCAGAGTGCTCGGTGCTTAGTACGTTGATACGATGCGAGTGAGCATCATACTAACATAACAATGCTTAACTACCCCTCCCCGCGGGCGAACACGGGGGATGTTATCTATTTGTCGCAGTTCACGTGTTTATGTGATGCTCATATGTTTATGCTGTATACGTGTATATTAACAAAAACTGTTAAGCTCCCTTCGTGTCAATGAAATGTGTCAGTGTGTTGACTAACACGAAAACACGTTGCACCAGACGTGCCCTTACACGCGCTTTTATAATTAATACTAATTATAGTTTACTAGCTGTCCCGCCCGACTTCGCCCGTGACATACTTCGAACCCCGGCGCACCCATTAAATCCCGTTGTTTATTAATTTCACATTCTCCATGATATGCTGAAACCAACTAAAAACTAGTAAAAATGATAAGGATTAATAGCATATTTGTGTAAACCGCCTTCAAATTACCGCTTTATAATTGATGGTTTTTTAAAGTATTAAAATGGATATACCATGTTATTCTTAAAAGATAGACATATACCTTCTATGAGAATCACTCTAACTATTAAAAAAAACAGCGTCGTAATTCGTTGCGTAGTTTTAAGGATCTAAGCATACATAGGGACAGACGGCGAAAAGCGACTTTGTTTTATAATATGTAGTGATGATGATTGTTAAAATCAGGGAGTCCTAGGCTTTTTTAGTTCACAGCTCATTAAATTATATTTATTTCGTTCTAGTTTAAATATGTAGTGTAGATGCATTGATGCTACATTAATAGTGCATGCGTAGTCACGATTCGCGCGCCCGCCGGATCCTCGCGCCCTAGGCTGCAGCCTAATTAGCCTAAGGGGTAATCGGGCCCTGGTAACATGACAGTCGTTAAGCCAAGTAATTATGAGAATAAGAACGAATTATGGGCGGCTTGAAAATTTCAACAGCAATTAGCCACAACCTGCGTCTGTCTCTTGTCAACACTGCAATATGCTCACCACCTATTGCTTAGGACCGGAATGTGTCTGTCTCTGACTACCCTATCAGGGATACCTACAATTTCTATTATTTTTTCTTAATTCAATGCATATGCAAACAGGTGGTAGATAAATGTTCTAGTCAGTTTACCGATGATGAATAGTGTCTTTGTCGCGGCGACATAAACATCATCTGCTATCGCTGAGTGTATACACCTAAGTGCTACATGAAGATGCTACGTATCATCTTGATTTCCTAAAAGATGTAGACGTTTCCAATACTTTTCATAGTTTCTTTCACTGAGCTTAGGACTGATATATGACGTATGCTCCGGTACCTCAGTGTTCTGTAAACGATCACTGCGTTTAGTAATTTTGCAATTTAGCAGGAAGTTGTTTCAGCGAAACCAGTAAAAGCATAACTTAGAACCTTCAACGTGGCGGTCACTGTAATAAGTAATTCTATGATTTTTCAGGACATACGCCAATACTGATAGTCATTAAAATTTATTCACATACAGTCTTGGTGTAGGTAGTCCTCATGTGTTCTCTCTTTTCATATTGCTGATGAAATATGACTGATTGTTTGATTTGTTTCTTTCAGTGAAGCCCTGCTCTTCCGGAATATTTAGTTTTGGATTTTTATTTTCTTTTCCAATCAAATTTCGATTCGAAAAATTGCTAAGGTAATGATGAAACAGTTTCAACACTTGTATACTATGCACTATTCCACATTATTTACTTCTTAACTTGACTGGTTTGCCTTATGGCATTGTCATATGTGTCAACATTTGAAAATGCTGTTTGGCAAGATGAACAATGAAACGATTTCTTTCTTAAACCTTTTCAGTCGGTAAGGTAGTTTTCACTTTCTCTATGTCAACATGAATTTCCATCAGACTGGTGGAGTCGATTTGATGGGCTTAATATCGCCCAAAAAAAGTTTATCTTTAGGGATGACCTATGAGGATATGATAAGAAGAAAATAAAACTCAAAAGATTAAATCAACAAAAAGAGTGCAACAAGTTTATTAGTTAAGTAACAAAGGTACAAAATAGATGTGCTCTAGGAAGATGTGATTTTGCTGAAGGCTAGCAGACAACAGGCGACCAGTACAACAAGCAGGTCGCATCGCGCTGTGCTGGCGTTGCCACACTCGGTGATATTCCGTTCCTGCATATAAATAAACAAGTTAATAAATTTAAAATTAAAAACAGACCCAAAAGCAGTTTGACTTCACATAGCCTATGACATTCCGAGCAAGAACATAAATATAATGACACCACTTCAAAATCGGTCGAGCTATATATATCTATACTAATATTATAAAGCTGAAGAGTTTGTTTGTTTGGTTGGTTGAACGCGCTAATCTCAGGAACTACTGGTCGGATTTGAAAAATTATTTTTGTGTTAGATAGCCCATTTATCAAGGAAGGCTATAGGCTATATATCATTACGCTACTACACTGGGGAGCAGAGCAGTAGTCATAATTGTCGACAAATCGGGCAAATTTTTATGCATTCTTGTAGAATTTATAAGCGACGGGATTAAATAGGTGCGACGGGAGGTCGAAATATTCCATGGGCGAAGCTGTGTATGTTATAAATATCCTAAATCTAGATTTAGATGTAAGGGGTCCCGCCACGATTTCTGGGGCCCGAGCGACCTCACGTGCCATCTGCTGATTAATGAACGGGGCAACGAAGCTCATATGGGGTTAACGGGTCAGACGGGACCGAGCAATACCTAAAATTAAAAATCCGAATTGCTTCGAAATCCTATCTAGATTTGGAAATTCAGGTTTGGTTTGGAAGTAATTGAGAATACATCAAGATAAAGAAGAAGAGAAGACCCTATGTCAACAAAATGAAATTTTTAATCAATAGAACTGTAGAAATTTCTGGCTCAAATAGAAAATGAACTCAAAATAATTGAGTATTTATTTTCTAGTGTAAGCTAAGTGTAAGTTTATTGTCAAAACAGAACACGTACTCTAGAATTTGGATTCGATGCAAGCGGAATGGACTCAGTTTTTTTTTACAAATAAGGATATTAAATAAGTAGTTTTACTACTTCTCATACGCATCAAGTAAAAAAATAAATACTATACCCCGTCATGGTATGTGTAGCAACCCTCAAGTCTTCGTCGAGGCAGTCTACCCAAATCCAATTTGTGGCAAGGCTCTCGACTCCGAACCGATGGTTTAGTCGGCTGCGGCTTTGTGTCTCGCGGTGGTTGAATGCAGTTGTGATAAGTGTTGTCATCTATTTCAATAACCACTAGTAGTAGATTTGTCTTAGGGACGGAAGCAGCCCAGTACGCAGGGTGGCAATCTCCTGCCTTGTCTTTGAAAGTTGTAGGCGAAACTCCGGCCGCGGTCGCATCCAAAAAATATGATTGATTCAATATGTATAGCTGGATGCTGTGATCGCAGGAGAATAGTGTTTCATCTTTGATTTCTTTTTCTGTGTCGGTAATGTTCTCAGCAGGTGGCGGTGCCGTCGAAGATGACTCTGCGTGTTCTTCTTTGATTAGTTCGATATAGTCTGCGAGTGATACGATCATGCGGTTAAGTAAAGCAGAAGTATTACCATTTGCCATGCAGCATAATAAGTTTCTGTACGTGCAATTTTCGAATTTTCTATTATATCGTGAGATTTTTTTTGTACACAGCGTCATTTTATCCAATCGAACTTGTGCTTTGAGATCTATACAACTGATAAGCTTACTGATGGATTTCTAAATACATATCTACCTAGATATGTATTTAGAAATCCACCAGTAAATAGGTATCCCCGAAACAAACATTTGTAGATCATATTAATATTTGTTCTGACCCGGGATTGGAACCAGAGACCTCAACAAGACAGTCGCATACATCACCGTGGCGGTCAAGCTCATTGCTAGGTATTTTTTCTTTCAACTCAATTAACTCCCCCACGGACTCAGTGTTCTGTAAACGATCACTGAGTTACGCAACTGTCACTATGGCTGTTCCTCGGGTGGGTGACCACTTTGTGGCATTTACATTAGGAAGCGTTTTCGTGCCCTGGATCGCACATTACATTAAGCCGTTGGTCCCGGTTGCCAGTACCATGGCAGTCGTCAAGCCCAGTTGAAGGCCTTATGGGCGGCTTGAATAATTTCAACAGCAGGTCGCCACAACCAGCGCCTGTCCATTTCAACACGGGCTCACCACCTCTTACGTGGGACAAAAATGCATACGCCCCAATGTATGCCTCTGCCTACGCCTTTGGGGATAAAGGCGTGACAATATGTATGTATGCAATTAATTTAATAATTCGAAGTCCGAATAAGTACATCGAATAATTGCTGCACGCTTAGTATATCTTTTAATAATGATTAAGCCTCAATACTTAAATATTATTATTTATAGCTTCATATAAGTAGGGTTGTTGTTGCGTTGCTAGTTATTAAGTAGAATATCGGTAAGTGGCTACTAAAGCTGCTACGAGTAAGTGACTACCTTAAACACTATGTAAATATCTAACTTAACAGTTAAAGCAAGATGTTACTGCGGTCAAAGCTATGTAATCCAGCAGCCGAACCACGGTGGCCTTAGTTATTGCCATCTATGTAGACGGCAGATTTTATGATGACTTTCCTAGTCCTTGGTGGGACTATTCAAAGGTCACCTTTGTTAGGACGCAGAATTACAACCGTGTAGCAGACCCTTAAAGTGGCAGTTGATAATTTGTGAAAATATCATAAATAATTGAAAATTAATGCCCTTGTTAAGCGTTAAGTGCCCGTGTTGCACTTAACGATTACTGTCAAAGTACAAGAAAGGTTATGTCTCAGAAAATTGGCTAATAAAACTTTTGGTCTTATAAACACGGTCCTGCTCCCCAGCTATGTAACGTATCTTCCCTTCTTACTATCATTATTACTAGTAGAATCAATTCTAAATAATTCATAGCACGAGCTACCATAAAACCGCTTATTGTTATGATTTACTTACCATGATCTTCAATAACAGAAGCGTAGCTGTATTCCTTCCCGTGATACATATCGGTCAACAGCAACAATGCTTCGGTTATCAACCAACTCAGAAAGTTGAACGTTAGGGTGAAAGGCTGCAAAATTTTCATATAATTTGATTAGAAACAAATTTGAAAAGCAATAAGGTTTTCTAAATTTAAATTTTAAAGTAGAATTTTTTGTTCAGTCAACATCTGGACTCTAACTAGCGTCTTCTGACGCTTTTACCAACTACACCACCGTGACCAGCTCGAAACTGATGAATTAATTCACTTCTTTACGTCTTACAGTACTACTTTAGCTCGTGACTGAAAATTTTTTTCACATTAAAATTAAAAAAAAATCATTTTATTTTCTAAAAATATATATACCTATTATAAAATAAATAAATATCCATCACGCCTTATCCCCGAAGGGGTGGCAGAGGCATATTATACGCCCACTTTTCACCGTGTGTATTCCTGTCCCACGTAATAGGTGGTGAGCCCATTGCCGTGTTGAAATAGACAGACGCAGGTTGTGGCTACCTGCTGTTGAAATAAGGCCTTCAACCTGGCTTAACGACTGCCATTTTACTGGCAACCGGGACCAACAGCTTAACGTGCCTTCCGAAGCACGGAAACGCTCGCAAATGTAAATGCCACAAAGTGGTCACCCATCCGAGTTCCAGCCATAGTGAAAGTTGTGTAACTCAGTGATCGTTTACAGAACACTGAGACCGCGGGGCCACGAGCGCTTCATATCTACAGCGCTTATAATAAAATCCTAATATACCTATTAGGATTTTATTATAAGAGAAAACGTCAGTTGTTATTAGAACAATAAAAATAAAATAAATATCCATCACGCCTTATCCCCGAAGGGGTGGCAGAGGCATATTATATGCCCACTTTTCACCGTGTGGATTCCTGTCCCACGTAATAGGTGCACGTAATAGGTAATAGGAGCCCATTGCCGTGTTGAAATAGACAAAAATCAATCATATCATATTTTAGTACTAGTTATCTCTACTCTATGCTTACCGTTTTTAATGACCACGAACTGCTTTCTTTGAGCAGCTTAGACTCTGGACATAATGCCTGGTAGTTAAATACCTCCACGAGATCAAATATGCTTGTGTTGAGGAAAGACTGCAGTACGTACTTTCGTGCCTGAAATTACAAAAAAAAACGTCCAAAATGCTTATTACAACGATTTAGGTGATTTATTCTGTCTCCTTCTTTTATGACTTACATTTCTTTTATATCACTGAGGTGACAGACAAGCATACGACCCACTTAATGGAAGTGGTCACCGTAGGTCTTTAATTTTGAGAGAGTTTCAACCAGGTTCACTAGATTAGGAAACGCACATAGCACCGCTAACTTATTGTTCTGTAAACGACCACTGCGTTAAACAACTTCATCTATGGTTTGTCCTCAGATGGGTCACTGATTACATTTTCGTAAATTTCCCGTATTTCAGTTAAGCCGTTGGTTCCGGTTGTCAGTAGCAAGGCAGTCGTTAAGCCAATCTGAAGGTTTTATGGGCAGCTTGAAAATCTTATGTGCAGGTTGCCACGACCTGAGCCTGTCCAATTCATCATGGTAACGCGCTCACCTCCTATTACGTGGGATTAAAATGCATACGGTGAAATATGGGCATATAGTATGCGTCTGCCACTCCTTCGGGAATTATGGCGTTATTGATAAGTTTCCACTAATTGGCGGTAAATATTAAAAAAAAACAACTATGTAATTTTTTTACTTACAAGTTCATGCTTTCCAGGTGCAGATTTATGTTCTTGTGTTCCACCGAAGAACTGGCCGACCAGGTCCTTATCTTCTGACAGCACTATGTAGCCAGAGCTATCTATCACATAGCATTCATACTTGCTTGAGTTGCACACCGGATCCTTGAAGGAAACAAGTTTTATAGGTTATACGAAGGTACCTATATCTGCAAACGCTTAGATGTAGAGAGAGAGATAGGTAGATTTTTCCGTCTCTTTCTCTATGACATGTCTATCTATACTAAAATATTAAGTTATAGACATCGTTTGTTTGGTTGAACGCGCTAATCCAGGTCAGTCGGTTTGAAAAATTATTTTTTTGTTATATAGCCCATCATTTATCGAATAGGGCTACAGGTTATATATCATCACGCTACTACCCTGGAGAGCGGAGCAGTAGCCATAAAAGTCAACAAATTTTGTTGTGGGTTATTATGAATTATTGTAGAATTTATTAGCGACGGGATTAAATCAGGGCGACGAGAGTCCGAAGTATGTCACGGGCGAAGCCGGGGATGTCACCTAGTATTAAATAATAACATATTATTTGCATTGTACAGACCTTTTTTTATACCACTGAGGTGGCAGACAAGCGTACGGCCACCTGATGGTAAGGTCACCGTAGACTATGGACGTTTGCAACACCAGAGGTGCAGCACTCGCGCTGCCGACTTAACTTATTTTTTTTAGAAGGGGATCCAATATAAATTTGGAAGGGTATTAGACCTTTCTGTATCAAGCTGGCCGGAGGGGTAATTCAGAGATTTGTTTTGACTTTTCCTTTTCTTCACCATGACCTCTTCCCTTAGTTCGCAGGTGCACAACTCTCTAAGGAGTGCCCCTTGGCATCACATCGCATTATTTTGAATGCATTGCTGAATATTATTTTTCAAAACAAAGTTGGGCTTTTTCGGACATTTATAACTCAAGAACGTGTGGGCCGATTATTACGATTATTGTTGCTTTTAACTTATTGGATTTTCTCTACCCCGAATAACATAATGAGTAAAAAGAAATGTTAATGTTATGTCATATATTTTCTATAGAACAGAATTTTAATGCGGTGTTAAGCTCGTCGGGGCGTTAAGTTATAAATAAATGGGTTAATACCCATTATATCCTAGATTTTGAAGCAATTGAGCCTATTAAAGATAGTGATATTCCAGCAATAAAAAAAATCACCTGCGGGTTTTCAAATGTTTTAAATGACCTTCATTAAGCGAAGGACCATCTCAATTAGATAAATCGTTTTAGTCATTTAGGAGGTGTGCGATCCACAGAACATAATATAATAATACCTATTATTATATGGTCTGTGGATACATTCCAAACTTATGAACATTGGCTTCTTGTGTCAGGGATTAAAAATTATTATTCTAATCAACTTACGTCATTCCCACCAAAAGTAAATTCTTTTGTGATTTGTAAAAATCTTTCATAGAACTTCAAGTACGAATATTGGAAGCCAACGACCGAGGCCGGCGTAGACGAGTCTCCATCTTTATAAAATATGGCGTAACTAGCTGTCAAAGTAATGTCACCGTCTTCATTGATCACTGAAGGCTTATTTTTTACGACGTCATCTAAAATAGGCAGCGGCGTGGCTACAACTAGGGACTCCATGTTTATCATGTGTTGAAGTACTGCTGCCTTGTACCATGTTTCTTCAATAGTCTTGTAGTATATGTCCCCGAAAACACTGGAAACAAAGTCTCGTCAAAACATAACGTGAAAGATGAAATCAAGTTATAGATCTATGTACAGCAGGCATCGTAGTTTACGTAACGAGGTACATAATGGAAGTCACAGAATACACTGTGATTATTGCAGATATGATATCGACGCCAAGCTCCCAATAGTGCAATCACCAATTCTTATACTAACAAGTCAAATATTAATCTGTTCAAATGTGTTTCTTATCAGTCACGCCTTTATCCCAGAAGGGATGGCAGAAGCATGTATACACCCACATTTCACCGCAAGCAGTTTTGTCGTACGTAACAGGGGGCCGAGTCTACTATTGACAAGCCGTAGAATAGAACCAGAATCGCTGTTTTTAGCTGTCAAAATGTTAGTATACTATCAAAAATGCAACTAATTAGCGGCCACCGGCGCGGTACGAGTTAGTATAATTCTATCGGCTGACCGATAGAAGTCTATTGGAGTACGATTGTAATGGTACGAGTAAACTACGAAAAACTGTACCGGTGGCTTTCTATTGAGCGACGATTTCTATGATTTTCTGACGCGATTAAATTAGTAGACTAAGATTGATACACAATACTACCAATATACCAACAATACTACCTAGTACTGATGTCATTATTCCAAGTGGTTATAAAGTGGTAAAGTAAATTCCATTGTCTTGGTGAGTAAATGGATATTTAAGTTAATTTATTAGAATTTATTGAAGGTTGCTATTTAATCTTACTCTTGGTTATACTCCTTTATCCTTTTCCCATGATCATCAACTTTTTCGTTCTTCGTAGAATCAAATATGTAATGCCAGCGCGTCAACCCGCTAGAAGTTGCAATGAATCGAACGCTGACATTATAAGTTTTCGCTAATTCCCATTGATCTTCAGTTGCGTTCCAGTTCTCAAAATACGGGGCAGATAATTTAGCGTCAAAAACCAACTGCTTTACCAAATCTTCGTTGCAATAATATGCGTTTAAATCTAACGGAGTGGTACCGCAATGTGCTGAAAAGCAAATCAATATTTTTATATTTTACTCGTCGAAATGATGTTGCCTGCCTGATGGAATCATAGTGGTGTGATGGTATTAGGAATGGCCTTCATGTTTACGATCCTAAGATTTGCCTCTTTACACTCGACTTAAAGATTCTGGATTGTAAGACAGTGAAAACACGCGTGCTGAAGGAGAGTTTGAAGTTTTTATGGTAAGCTAGAATTGAGCAAAAGTTTTATTTGAATAATTTGGTTCGATCTTGTGCACTGTTTGTACTTGTACCTTGAATGTTCGTCAGAAATTTTACAAAGGGGCTAGAACAGTTACTTAGTTGTCTGTGCTGTTAGTGTATCTAAATATATAAAAACAGAACCTGGTTGACTGATCGATCAACGCACAGCTGAAACACTTCCAAGCCAAGCTTCCGAGACGCGAGTATTAACTAGTGTAACAATACAAGTATACTTACATTTCACAGAAAAACTTGAAGTGTCATTATCTTGTGTATATTGCTGCTTGGTAATGTTAATCTCATTTTTAGATAAACCCACAAAAAAGTTCCACGCTTCTTCTTCAGAATTTGGTGTTTCATGACCTTCCAAATAGTGATATTTACAATACACCCTATGAACAGAAGTAAATACCTTCATTATTTTTGCTTATGTTATTGAAGTACCTATGTGCTCCTTTCGGGTCGGATAGGGTTTTCTTAACACATTGTATATATATATTTTACACAGCGCCATCTAGCCCACAAAAAGCTTCAAGCTTGTAGTATGGCTTCTAGACAACTGATATACATACTTATACAATGTGTTTACAAAACCCTGTATGACCCGAAAGGGGCACATAGGTACTTCAATAACATAACCAAAAATAAATTAAAAATCATATTATTTATAAGTATAAAATAGTTATTCTTTTTTTAAATGTATGTTTTTAGTATCAGAATTAGTCCAATTTGCTTAAAATATAGTAAATTTTCAAAAACTGACAACGCATTTATTGGCATGCGGCGACGAGTGTATGTGATATCAAAAGAAGCCGCCGGCAGGTGTAGGCTGACCCTTTGAACTTGCATTTCCGAATGGCCCTTTCCCTGTGTTGCCATGTAACCACATTATATTAATTATAAATCAATTTTATTCGTGGTAAATTTTTGGGGTAATTTTTTGGGGTAATTTCTATAAAAGACTATACGAATAAAATCACATCTCGATACCTAACAATACCTTCACGGATCGGACATGGTTTTCTTAACACATTGTATATTTCTAAATACATACATATGAATGTATAATACATAAATACTACATAATACATAAATATAATTGAGACTAACCAGTCAGGATGTACTCTATAGCTGAATCTGAAGTAATCTGTGACATTGATGCCTGTCAACTCCTTGCCTTGCTTGGCTTCCAGAGGATTATCTTTTAACATAAGCTCTGTGTCTCCATATCCCTTAGGCAAGGAGATCCCCATTGAGAACGGCGTACCTTCAAGTTTGTTGAAGAAGTAATCATGTTTTACTCTTGCTATTCTCCTGAAATGTACAAAACAGTTTTTAAGCATCTGCAACTTGCCCAAGTTCTGAAATGTGTATCCTACCTATCAATATCACTAAAATAAAGAGTATAACTTACAAAAGTACCTTGAATTCCTTTTTTATAATAAATAAATATATATTGTGGGACATTTTTCTTTAACACAGTGCCATCTAGCCCAAAGTAAGCTTGTATTATGGGATCTACACAACTGATAATTATACTTAAATGTTTCTATTTGGTCCGTGGGGTCCTAGCGCTATAAGGCTTTTTAAGGAAAAAGGTTAGTAGACATCACAGGAGACCGAAGAGCTGGCAGCTACCTCGGACAACGAATTAGTCTAGCCATTCAAAGGGGGAACGCAGCCAGTATGTTCGGAACCTTGCCTAAAGGGACTCCTTTTAATAAAATATTTTAGTCATGTATCTTATTTTTAACGTTATATGTATATGTATAGAATGTAGACTAATTAATTGCTTCAATTTGGTATTATAACTTGATTATATCATTATTTTCTAAATACAAACATATTACGAGTATATATGGCAAATACCCGAACTCCGAAACAAACATTTGTAGATCACACAAATAAAGCAAATAAAGCTCTCGTGGCCCCGCGGACTCAGTGTTCTGTAAACGATAACTGCGTTAAGCAACTTTCACCATTACTGGTCCTCGGATGAGTGACCACTCTGTGGCATTTACATTTGAGAGCGTTTCCGTGCTTTGGAAGGCACGTTAAGCCGTTGGTCCCGGTTGCCAGTCGTTAAGCCCAGTTAAAAGCCAAAGTTTAAGTGTGATTCATATATGGTCATATATGATATATTATGATCAGTCAGAGACTACCAGGACTTTAATTGGTCGTGCTAATTAGTGTCTAGCACATAAGACCTTTTAGCCTTTTTGTTACCACCTCAGTAAAAAGGTAACAGGTCCAAAATTTTTTCCAAATTTAACATCTAAAATAGACACATTTTACTAAATTTATTCGACCCCAGTTCCGTGCTCCGTGCCGGAAGGTACGTTAAGCCGTTGGTCCCGGTTGCCAATAAAATGGCAGTCGTTAAGCCAAGTTGAAGGCCATATGGGCGGCTTGAAAAATTTCAATAGCAGGTAGCCACGGTTGTTTGTCTGTCTGTCTATTTCAACACGGCAATGGGCTCGCCACCTATTGCGTGGGACAGGAATACACATGGTGAAAAGTGTGCATATAATAAAGATAAACAAATATTTTTTCCTACCCCGGAAATCGAACCCGTGACCTAAGCGCGGCAGTCGCATACACTATCACTTACGCCACCGAGTCAGTCTCATATCATAATCGAATCATCATCAGTTGCGTGCCTCAAAAATATAGGTGGAAATAGACAAATATAATAGTACAAACCTCATATTATCATAATGATAGAGTACTTCAACTTGCCGCATATCACCATCATCTCCTAAAACCAGACTCTCCCTCAAGTGAGTGATCTTTTCTCCTAGTTCTCGTGAACCCTTACCGTCATCCACTTGTTCCACTTCCACGAAATCCACGCTGTTGTAATTGGTTTGTAATTTACCATTAATCTGGAATTTAGTACAATCTTCATTTAAACTGAAAGAAGTTAAGCTCCAGTAGCACACTCTTTAAGGACTTGAGATCAAATGAAATCATCGAAAATTTTATACCCTACACTACTTCAAGGCGTATAGCGCCTAGGTACTGCAAGTACCGCTACTAGTGTCTTTATTAAACTCAAGATTAAATTTAAAATTTAAATAAGGGGGTATTTTAAACGCCGAAAATTCTTATATTTTAAGGCACAACCAGTTTAAAGAACAAACCTTAAAAGTACTATTGAACCTAAATACGATATGTCTGATATGAGTTTTCGAAGAGCCGGGTTCTCTCGAGACCATTCTGGCTGCAGCATCAGCTCGAAGTTATCAATTAATTGACATTTAATGATTCACGCGTTAAGCGTTTAATCGAGTACTCATACGCCAAAATTCGTAAGGAAGCGCTCGTGGCCCCGCGGTCTCAGTGTTCGGTAAACGATCACTGAGGTACGCAACTTTCACTATGGCTGGTCGTCGGATGGGTGACCACTTTGTGGCATTTACATTTGCGAGCGTTTCCGTGCTTCGGAAGGCACGTTAAGCCGTTGGTCCCGGTTGCCAGTAAAATGGCGATCGTTAAGCCTGGTTGAAGGCCTTATAGGCGGCTTAAAAATTTCAACAGCAGGTAGCCACAACCTGCGTCTGTCTATTTCAACACAGCAATGGGCTCACCACCTATTACGTGGGACAGGAATCCACACCGTGAAAAGTGGGCATATAATATGCCTCTGCCACCCCTTCGGGGATAAGGCGTGATGGATATTTATTTTATACGCCAAAATTAACTTACTTCGTTATTGAAAAGAGCTGATATTCTTACACTCCTCGACCGATGTTAACCAAACATAGCTAAGAACCACCGCAACGAAACTGACTTTCAAATAAAAAAAGGCGCATCGAAATCGGTGTATCCGTTTGACAGCTAAGATGCCAGAAACAGACATACACACACAATGACATCAATGTCAAACTTATAACACCCCTCGTTTTTGTCGGTGGTTAAAAAAAGTAAGTAATTCTATTTAATAAAAAAATCGGACGAATTAAGTACCTTCCAACTTTTTTGAGTCTTTCAATAAACTTTACTAGCAGCACGCTGTGATGGCCGTTTTGACATATTCCAATAGTGATGATATTTTACTTGCTTTTCATAAGTACTGTGTTTTCTACCGTAGTATATATACCCTCTAACGTGGTCGACTACATATTCACTTATTTCCACAAATAAAATGTAATTAAAACTAATACGAAAGGACAAACGTCAAAACGGCCATTCGTAGCGTGCCGCTAATATAAATACACTAATGTGTCAGTTACTCAATCATGAAGCGGCAAAATGAGAAATATTTTAAAACAATAACAATACTCACCGTGGTTATCAATAAGGGATGTAGCAGCAAGTATCCATTGTTGCTCACGATGAATGAATACCCATTCACGCCAAGCTTAAATATACCATATTACATAAATTCAACAAATATCATTGCTTCGGATGGCACGTTAAACTATTGGTCCCAGTTGCCAGTAACTGGCTGTCGTTAAGTCAAGTCGAAGGCTTTATGGGTGGCTTGAGAAATTTTAACAACAAGTCGTCACAACCTGTGACTGTCTATTTCAACACGGCAATGGGCTCACCACCTATTAAGTGGTGTTCCACTTGTGAAAGAACACGATGAGAAGTGGGCGTATAATATGCCTCTGTCAATTCTTTGGGTATAAGGCGTGATTGATAAATAACAAACATCTGTTTCCTAATGGAAAGGACTTTTATGAATCCTTCCAATACATGTAAAATATTTGTTACTCAATCACGCTTTAATCGCTGAACAAATTTGACTGAAATTTGGGATAAGTACAGATAATTAATTCCTTGAATTAAAACACAGACTACTTTTTATGCCGAGACCAAGTCAAGTGGGAAAGTAGTATGGCAAAATTTAGCTATTTTATAAAGGACTAGCTGACCTGCACGGCTTCGTCCATAACATACTTCCAACCCCGTGGCACCCATTTAATCCCGTCGCTTATTACTCTACCAAAAATACATGAAAGTTTCCCCGATTTGTTGACATTTATGATTACTGCTCCGCTCTCCTGTGTAGTGGCGTGATGATATATATCTTAGAACCTTCCTCAATAAATGGGCTATCCAATACAAAAGAATTTTTCAAATCGGTCCAGCCGTTCACGCGTGATGGCGTGATCCAGGGAAACAGGGATTCATTTTTATATATACTATAAAGGAAAAGAAAATGATATATTTAGTAGGTACTTATTATTTATCACCGCTTGTACCGTTTCACAGAATTTACTTTGTAAACTTAACCAGTTACACTTCATGTAATCCTCAAAGGTTTTTAGATGATTTTACTATCCATAAATAACGGTGTTATGTATGTATATGATATCTTCACGCTTTATCCCTGACGGGGTAGCCAGAGAGAACAGATCGCCAGTCTTCGCGATTCATGCATACTTCTTCCTGCAGATTCATCGTTCGTTTCGTACATGTATGTCTGGGTATCCAAAATTCAGTAAAGGATTTCCTTTATTTTTTTATTATACTTTATTTAAAGTCTGATTGAGAAAATTTACCTGATGAGGTTGAGCTAGCTTGGCAATACTGTCAATAGGTACGTCTGTACCAGCTACTCCTAGCAGCATGGCATCATTGTTCAGCTCGTTGTACTTGTGATCGAAGGCTGGTATCGCTACTGACGTCACCAACTTATCTTCATCAGGCTTATTTACATCTCCACTTACTTTCCATGTTTTACGCTAGCAAAAGAAAATTATATATTTATTTTATGTTCCTGCTAAAGTCGCTCACTTAAACTCTATATCCCCGTAAAATCCCCTTCAAATTATGAAAGGTCTTGTGTGCAGGCACGCCACACTGTAACTTAACTTTACTATCTTTACGCTGTATCTCTGACGGGGTAGTCAGGGAGGACAGATCGCCAGGCTTCGCGATCCATGCATACTTCTTTCGCTTCCTGTAGATTCATTAATCTTTATACATACACGTCTGGGTATCCGAGTACTTTTGACCTACGAGTAGGTACACTAATATAAAATGCGCTCAAAAACTATAACTGTCAGCTATAATATCCTTAGAAAGTATTATACGAATTATTATACATTTGGAAGTCAGTCAGTCAAAGAGTTTGTTACCAGGACTTTGGACTAAAAAACTTTTGATTTGTTGACATTTTACAAGTAGATAACTATTTGATATAGATCACGGATTAATTTAAATTTGATTTTGATAAATACATACGTGAGTTATACAAAATCATGTTTCTAAAACAATAATTTGACAAGAAGTAGGATGTGCTAACAATACCTACTATATTAAGTATCACTATTTTGTAGTTTTTACTACACACGGTACCAAAAAAATTAAATTTTACGATGAGATTACTTACAGTGGGGTCGATGTTAGCGTGCGTCCAGGTCGGTGGCGGCTCCTTTTGTTCCAGGATCATGGGGCGAGCGATCACGTTGATATACTTTAACACTTGCTGCTGAACTTCCTCAACGGAATGAATATGCACGAAGTAACCTATTACATTAATAGTACAGTCATATATCTTTGCTGAAGATATTATTTTTAAATCTAATATACAGCTTTGGGTGTCAATCAGCTGTGAGACAACGACAGAGAGAAAGAGATACAACTGATAAAAAGTTTTTTTTTCTTTCGGTAAAGCATAAATATACACCCACAATTCGTCAGCTACTTTCAGTAAATTTTGTAGGCTACTTAGTGTTCTGCACAAGCATTCTATACCGTCCATTCTGAATTGGGGGACCGTTTATAATATTCACAGCAATACTGCATACAAAACAAAATAAAAAATGAAAATATATTTTGTTATATCAGTAAAAAGTCAATCAAACAACATATCGCAGTCTTCTGCTGGACCTCCCCTGATCTATATTGAGAGAGTGACTAGACGAATTTATACACTTAGTAAAATAGATCGGTTTGCAGGTCACATTACAATAAAATTGGTGGTCCAAACAACAAAGTAAAATGTAAAAATAAATAACAAACGTTAAAATTAACAAAATAGTTCGGCTTGCAGGACACACCTAATTAATGTAGATGCATACATTAACATTAATTTGTTGTGACCTGCAAACTGTACTATTTTATTGAGTGTATATAACCAGTGCTATCTGTAAGATATTTCACAAACAAAGTAAATGGTAGACTTTATGAGTTTGAAAAAAAAATTCAGCAGGTCGCCACAACCTGTGCCTGTGCATTTCAACACAGCAATGGGCTCACCACCGGTTACGTGGGACAAAAATGCCCACGGTGATATGTGGGCGTATAATATTGCTCCACCCACATACATACACATTCTGACAACCACTTTGGGGATAAAAAATAAAATAAATAAATATCCATCACGCCTTATCCCCGAAGGGGTGGCAGAGGCATATTATATGCCCACTTTTCACCGTGTGGATTCCTGTCCCACGTAATAGGTGGTGAGCCCATTGCCGTGTTGAAATAGACAGACGCAAGTTGTGGCTACCTGCTGTTGAAGTTTTCAAGCCGCCCATAAGGCCTTCAACCAGGCTTAACGACTGCCATTTTACTGGCAACCGGGACCAACGGCTTAACGTGCCTTCCGAAGCACGGAAACGCTCGCAAATGTAAATGCCACAAAGTGGTCACCCATCCGAGGACCAGCCATAGTGAAAGTTGCGTAACTCAGTGATCGTTTACAGAACACTGAGACCGCTAGGCCACGAGCGCTTCATAAAAAATGATAACGCGTGAATGAGTAGTAAGAGGTATACCTCGGTTCAAGCACGCCATCCACTGTATTTCCCGTACATTGGTAACTTCTTTGCCAATGAGGTAAGTAAACACCCTGACGGGTATATATGTTTTATTGCCGACAGTTTCCCTGTTGTACTCATCAAACACTTCAGTCAGGTTGCCTGGTACGTAGTCAGTGATCACCATCACTAGTTGATTACAACCCTGGGTACTGCTCACATTGCAATGCGATCTTTTCTAAAACCCATATTAAACACATATTTTTTTAATAGCGTTTAATATTAAATGGCAGGTAAAATCCGAATTATAGTTGCGAGAAATCATCGTCTAGTCTATAAGTACTTTTTCTTAAATATTGTCGGGCATTTAATACCGCACTAGCCTAAAGTAATCTTATTAAGCTATGGGATCTAGACAACTAATAAACATAATAGAATAATCACTTTCGTGAGCGTTGTTCATTATAACAAACTAATCGGTTTTACTCACGTGTGAATATCGGAATAGCCCGACTAGTTTCGGACCTAACGGAGGTCCTTTTTCAAGAGGAGCAACAAGCTACGTCGGCGAAATTCTCACGTGAGTAAACCAGTTTAGTTTGTAATAACTGATAAACATACTTATACAATGTGTTAAGAAAACCCTGTCCGACCCGAAAGGGCACATAGGCACTTCAATAACATAACCAAAATAACATTAAAAATCATATAATTTATAATTATTAAATAGTTATAATTTTTTTAAATGCGTTTTGTTTGTATCAGAAATAGTCGAATTTCCTTAATATATAGCAAATTTTCAAAACCTGACAACATCTTTGATGGCATGCGGCTACGAGTGTATGTGATATCAAAAGAAACCGCCGGCATTGTGCATTTCCGGAGAGCCTTTTCCCTGTGTTGCCATGTAAACTGCCACATTTTATTAACTTTTAATTTATTTTACTCGGGGTATTTTTTTGGGGTAATTTCCAAAAAGGATTAGACGAATAAAATCACATCTCGATACCTACCAATACCTTCACGGATCGGACAGGGTTTTCTTAACTTGTACCTTCATAAGTTTTTTTCATACAATTTATTTTTAATTTTCAAATTCAGAATATAATATATTTTCTAATACTAAACTACTAAACAAACCTTTGCGGATCAAAAAAATATTTAGCGACACACAAAAATTTATGTTTGTTTTTTACTCAGCTTTTACTAAAATTATCTACGAGTACTAAAGGCTCGTTTTACAACGTATTAAGGCAAAAGTTTTGTCATGACGTTTTACGAAAATCATGATAGTACTGCCATGACAATTATGGAACAATTTTTTAGTGAGCCATCTAGTCCCATGGTAAGCTAAGTGATATGCGATTTTTCCACACGTAAAAAAAAGATAACTTACATTATACTATATGGTACTTATATTTGACTAGCTTACACCCGCGGCTGCGCTTATGTGTTTAAGTTTTCCCATTTTGTTTCTCACAGGAACTTATTCCCGGGATAAAAGTTGCCTATGTGTTATTTACAAATTGTTATTACAAACTTTCACGTTTATAATATTTGATTATAGACAGCAAATGTAAGAAATCCAAAGATACCGAAGTTTTGGTACAAATTTAATAGTTGAATTACAGTGGGAATTCAACAGCCTACGCGACCAGTATCTATATAATCAACCCAAAATATTGAATTTTTTAAATTAGCTCTCTAAAAGAACGCCGCTTGTCTGATGGAAAGCCATGATGATATCCGGCGAATTGAGGGCCACTTTCACAGTCCACAAGACTAGTGACAGCGGTTTTCAAGTTATACCTTCGATTGATATTGAAAGTCCTACAAATAGCCTAAGTACCATACGCACCTTCTTTAGTGTAGTAAAAGCTTCAATGTACGCCGTAGTCAAGTTAGCGTTACCCTCCAAAGGCACTTTATGCTTTTTACCGTTGTCTGTAGGAGTAAGGGTTTCGATCAACGTCTTCACATTTTCAGGAGTTGCCTGTACAAGATCTTTAAAACATTGTACACTGAGACCAGTTTCATTTTTAAAAGTCAGCACATTAACGTAGTCGTTATTCGAAAGCGTCTCTAGAATGGATTGAAGAGTTCTCCTTGCTACATAGTTCTTAAAGCCTGTCATCGAACCAGACACGTCAAATAAAATGATCATGTCTTTTGAGCATGTTGCAGCTTCTATATACCATGATTTCACTCGGCAATCGTAAGTATCCGTTTCTTGAAAGTTCCATGTCATGCCGGGGTAAAATCGCAGTATTCCATGTGAACTGCCAAAGTACTGCCACGACAAAGATGGGTCTGACTTGTAGTTCTTTATAAAAATCTCGTTTAAGCCCTTGGACCACATTATTGAATTGAGTGCATTGTACTCTGAAACATAACACATCCCAATGATTAATATTAATATATGGTTATGGTTGCTGGAAGGGAAAATACTAAATCTGGTCTTAATGATACAACGCAGGTTGGTGTTAAAAACCTCAGACGAAAGTTGGCCATTGCTGTAATGCCACCAGTTTTATGGCAATATGACATTTGGATCGGGTTCTTTCATTTTTAATAAAAATAATTTTAATTTTATTTTTGACGTGAACACTTAAATTAAATTATTATTGTTAAAAATAAGGAACAATAATAAAACCAAGTTCACTATGAACGTTAATTTTTAAAACTGGTTTAATTCAAACTGATATGAACGCCTAGCTGCTCGCAATAAAACGCGGCGGTAAGAGAGCGGGAGAGAACCTTCTACAGGATTTCTGAATTCTGCCGCAAACTTGTCTTCGCCTAATACTATCGGCCTCCATGACCAGGGTCCTGAGGACGGCGGGTTGGCTCCTCGATGTTTTTACAGAAATATGCCCCTGACTTAAAAACTTGCTTCCATCCTAGTATATGTGGATTTTGAGAATCTTTTTAGAATGACAAAATACAAGTTTTTACGTGGTAGGTAATATACTGAATATGTCGATTTTGCAAGATATTCACTTAATTTGGCCTAAGATGATTGGAATAAATAAGCATGAGACGGCTGCATAACTCACGCCTCAAGTACCGGTAAAACACCGGAACCAACTCCCAACGAAGCGGGGTTACACCAGAACGCTTAGGCTAAACCGCGATAGTAGTTAAAGTCTCCCAAAAACCTAGGGACATCCTTTCGAGGAGTTACCGGCGGCACCCGGCTTAGTACCGATAAATAGGGAAAATGAAAATATCTTTATTCATGTAGGTCACAAAGTAACACTTATGAACGTCAAGATTATTGCTTCTACATTTACATTTACTGCTAGATTTGCAAAGCAATAGGTAGAGGCTGAGGAAGAACCTTGCAATAAAACACATGGCCACTCTTTTTTAATCGCCAGCAATTACATTAGTTTTCGTTTACATGTATAAAATGAAAATAATTTTAGACTAGTCAGTTCAAGTCCAGCTATTCGCAGACTTACCAATTATTCATAATAAGTAATCGAAGTAATTCGGTGTAAAACACTGTGACACGAGATATTTACATATTAGATTTTAGGTTAGTGCCATAGATTTCGAAGACATATTTTATTCCCATGGGAAAATACATTTGTAGAATAAACATAGAAAAAGAAGAATTACCTCCATCAAATATATTCGTCGGTACATGTACGCAGCTCGTATTTGTATTGACACTTATGTCATAGAAATGCGAATCCTTTTCGAGAGACACATTCTCGTACCGACTGCTATCGTTCTTTACATATTTAGGTATTTCAAAATCTGGACCCTTCTTGGGTTCGTCATTAGGATCTGCATATTTGAATTTGGAATATTTTGCTGAACAATATTGGAATCCACCTGCCAATTCATCCGTGAAGTTAAATTCCTTTGCTAATGCTTCTGCCGTCGCATGAATGCACTAAAATAAAATATAAAGCTATTAAATCGATCATCCTGTATGTTATGTTAGTCATATTCGATATTATGGAAGACCTGAGGGATGGAGACCTGGGGATGAAGAGTAGAGGGGATGAAGAGTAGAAGCGTGCACGTCGCCATCCCTGCCAGCTACGGCTGCAATTCTACTCCAACACGAGTGCCACCAGGGCGAATACTGCTAGGGCGTGCCTCCGAGGCGACGCGCACCAGTTCGTCCCCGCTGGTGCAAAAAGTGTGAGCCAGAGCGGCGTAGGGGACCGCCACCATACACGCGCGGCCCGACACGGCGGGAAGTGGAGGATGGAGTGCAGGGTAGCTGCGTGGAATGTTAGGGGAGGAATGACAGATAAGATGAATGAGTTGATGGATGTTATGAATGAGAGAAAGTTAGATGCAGTGTGCTTGACAAAGACCAAGCGCAAGGGCAGCGAAGTCTTGGAGCTCCCGGGTGGGATGCTCGCGCTTTGGTCTGTAGTACCAGATAGCGAGCATGGCAGTCGGGCGGTTGGAATTTTGGTGTCCTCGCGATTGGCCTCCGGTATGTATGAGTACAATCTGATTGGTCCTAGAATCCTCTGGATCCGTGTAAAACTTGGTTTGACGAAGATTTTCCTGGTAGCTGCTTACGCGCCAGTATCTTCGTCGAACGCGAGTGAGCTAGAGGACTTCTGGGAGAGTATGAGAGAAGCTCTAAATGTGATAGAAGGAGATGAAAGACTTATAGTATGTGGAGACTTGAATGGATGGGTGGGTACCGCTCGCGATGGTTTTGAGTCGGTACTCGGGAAGTATGGGGATAAAAGGCTGAACGACGCTGGCAAGCTAATACTGGCATTTTGTAAGGAAAATTATTTGTTTGTGGCGAACACAATGTTCAACCACAAACAAATTCATATGTATACGAGGAGATGTAAGTCAAAGAGAAGCATGATAGATCTATTCCTAATGGATAGTCGACTCCGTAAACAGGTGATGGACACAAGGGTTTATCGAGGCGCTGAGCTGGGATCAGACCACTACCTAGTCATAACTAGGATTATTATATTATTAGTACCGAGTGTCCTGAGCTTGAGCCGACTTATAGCATCAAAAGCTGGAAGCTGCAGGATGCATCCATTAGGGATATATATACTGAAAGGGTAGCCGAAAAGCTTGTCGACGTCAATGTAAGCAGTGAGAATGTGGAAAGTGAATGGCAGAACTTAAGGGATAGTATGATAAATGCCTCTGTGGAAGTGTGTGGAGAAACGAAAAGAGGCAGTAGTAATAAGCGTGATGCATGGTGGAATGAGGAAGTGAAAGAAGCAGTTCGAATGAAGAAGACGGCATGGCTAGACTACTTAGCCTCGCGAAATAATTTTAATATGAAAGAGAGATACAAGCTGCAGAAAGTTAACACGAAGGTACTGATAGAAGAAGCTCGTGAAAGGTGCAGAATGAAAGCGGATGGAAGGTTGTCGTCCAATTTCCGGGATAATGCCAAGCTCTTCTGGAAAGAGGTAGGCAAGACCTAGAGTTGTTCGGCAATCTGCAGTATGAATAAAGTGCTTAGTGTTAACAATGACGTCCTAACAGACCAAACTGACGTCCTGCAGAGATGGAGTGAATATTATGGAAAGATGTATGCAAGAAAAGACAGAGATGCCACATCGGGAAGTGGAGCTCACTTCGATGCTCCGGATCCCGATGTCATTGAAGTCATTAGTATGAAAGAAATAGAACAAGCGATAAGAAGTATGAAATGTGGTAAGGCTGCGGGAAAAGACAGAGTTACTGCTGAGATGATCAAGTACGGTGGGTCGCGTGTCTGGGATACACTATGTCTGTTATGCAACTTGTGCTGGCGGACGGGTGAGGTCCCGGATGACTGGCGAGTAGCAGTTGTAGTACCTATTTACAAAGGGAAAGGCTCGCGCCTAAACTGCTCCAGCTAGAGGGCGATCAGCTTGAACAGCTTAGCTAGTATGGTGTATGCAAAGGTTATAACGGCACGAATACAAGAAAAGTCTGAAAGGTATTTATGGGAGGCTCAATGCGGATTCCGACGTGGAAGATGTTGCATGGATCAAGTGTTTTCTCTCCGCATGATCGCGGAAAAGTTTCTGGCTGTTAGCCAGAAGGTTTTCTGCGCTTTTGTGGATCTAGAGAAAGCATTTGATAACGTTGTGAGAGAAATGCTGTGGGACTTGCTGCCCGGATATGGTGTGGACGGCTCGCTACTGCGGGCAATACAGTCGCTTTATAGGGACTGTAAGGCTTGCGTGCGAGTAGGGGGGATGTGTCACCTCTTTTTGATGTCTGTACAGGCATCAAACAGGGATGTGTCATGTCCGCCTGGCTGTTCATAGTGTATCTGGACAGTTGCCTGCAGAAGTTGAAAGATTTTAATATGGATGTGAATTTGGGTGACTTTACAGTAAACTGTCTGCTGTACGCTGATGATGCGGTGCTCATGGCCTCATCAGAAGCCGACCTTTAGGCATTAGTCACTAATATGAAAGAGGAGTGTGAAAGTAAGGGTCTTCGCTTGAATGCAAGTAAAACTAAGGTTCTAGTATTTGAAAGAGGTGACGTAAGAACTAAATGCGAGATTCGGGTAAACCAGGAACGTCTAGAGCAAGTGAATGAAATTGTGTATTTAGGAAGTATGTTTAGCGCGGATGGAAGATGTGATTCGGATGTGGAACGGCGAGTAGCTGCCGGAAACAAAGTTAACGGTGCTTTGTCCCAGTTAGTAAAGCGACAAAGCATCGTAAAAGAAGCACGAATGGCGATTCATTACGCAGTGCTAGTGCCAACTTTGCTTTACGGTAGTGAAACCTGGTATGTCAGCAGATGCATGAAAGTAAATTGAATGCTGTGGAGATGCGATCACTTCGAAAATTGTGCGGCGTTACCTTGGCCGACCGAATACGTAATGAAGTGATACGCAATATGGCAGGTTTGAATGAAAGTGTCAGCGTTAAGCTGGAAAAGGGCGTGCTCCGTTGGTTTGGACTCGTTCAACGAATGAGTGAGTAACGATTGACGAAGAATATATATTGTTCAAAAGTTGAGACTTCCATATGAAGACCACGTGAGCAGATTGCTCAAAAACGGAAAGGTCAAAAGTACTCGGATACCCAGACGTGCGTGTATGAAGCGATTGATGAATCTCGAAGAAGCGAAAGAAGTATGCATGGATCGCGAAGCCTGGCGATCTGCCCTCTCTGACTACCCCGTCAGGGATACAGCGTGAAGATAGTTAGTTATAGAAGACCTATTTATTTAGAAGCTTTTATAGCCACGCTTGCCCAGTAGCGAGTCTGTAAACGTTCAATATGATCATCAATCGTAAGATGGGCCCACAGACAAAGACAAAGACACCTCTTTGTATAGCATTAACATTTTCGTTATGCTGTTAGTCCTGGCTGCCAGTAATATGATAGTTGGTATACCACGGCGAACGTCTAATGGACGACTTCAAAAAATAAACTGCAAATAGTCCAATAAACCGACACTTGTACACACTGCATCACACCGATTTTTGGCATTTTTATTTACGAGCTTTTCTGTGCTCCGGATGGCACGCTAAGTCGTTGGTCCCGAATTAAAATAGCGGGTTGCTACAACTTGCGCCTGACCATTTCACCATAGCAATGTGCTCAACACCTGCAGCGTGGTATAAAAATGCATGCGGTGAAATGTGGGCCCCTTCAAGGATAAAGGGCATGACTGATAAATAAAAACTAAACTGATGGCACAGTATTGGTAGTATCCACAGCAGCTGCCTTACAACAAATGATAGCATACATTACTGAAAGAGAGAGGGACAGTTTGTGATAAACCTTGCCAGTTCGACAATGTTGCGTTTTAGTCAGATAGGAGGTTTTTTAAGTCAACTTTTCCTATAAAAACGTTTATAATATTTTCTATATAGTGTATATTGTTCCTATATAATACATACAATCATACAATTTCAAATGGGTTCACCACCTATTACGTGGGACAGGAATACATATGGTGAAAAGTGGGCATACAATTTGTATGCCTCTGCCACCCCTTCGGGGATAAGGCGTGATAGATAAATAAATAAATAAATCATGCCATTTCCACAAAGGGGTGGTCAGAAGCATTATGTTATGTATAAAAATACTTTATCAGATGTATTTGGTCCAATGTTGATTAAACGTTTAATTCGGTCGATACAAAATACTTTGTTGAACATGAAGTTGCAAAATCCTCGTAATATAGGCCTGGCTTACCTTGACAGCATTGATTTTCCGAGTGAGCATCGTGCTCACAGAACGCAGGGAAGATTCTAGTATTTGCTTACCATCTTTCTTCTTTACGCTTGCATTCATTTGTTTATATTTCTGGAAATCAATATAAAATATATGATTATTTAACGCCTGCTTTTTCTAAAAATACATTAAAAATCGACTTCAAATTATGTATAATGCATTATCTTAAACTAAAATATTGAAAGTAAGTGTATTTTTTTAAAGTAACTACACCATTTTATTTTTGTTTTTGTTAATTTTATTAAAAAGCGCTAAATGACTAAGGTCCCATTCCAGAACGTTTCTTAATACTCAATCAACGCTTGAGACTAGATGTTGCCTTATAAAATCTACTCTCAAGTAATAATAATAATAATAATAATAAAACCCCTCGAGGACAGTCGTTATCTTTTATAGGATTAACGCAACCCTATGAGGGCATAGTAGATTCGCTTTTTGAGTCATCCACTTTCTGATATCAACAAAAAATGTATCAGTAAGTTATTGAAAAGCTCACATCCGTAGGGCAGCTTGTGGCGAGCTGAATGTGCGTGGCTACACATCGGTCCCGATTCCTCAGAGTTTTGTTGCCCTTCTGCACCGGTTAGGATTTAATGGCCTAACGGGAGAGCAGTGAGAGTGCTACTCCCGGGAGTGCAGCAAATCTCAACTCTGGCTTGCCTTAATTGGCCGGTTAGAGGGAGGGAGCCAGAGCTATATGCTCGGGGGTGGAAGTGTCATTTTCAAGGGCATAACTACGGGGAAGCCCGCTCCGGGCCTGTCCCGCGAAGGTGAAACCGGCGCCGCACCGCTCGACACCCCAAGCCGCTCACAGCGGTGTTGCCTCCTGTCGCCTTACAGGCTTATCTTGCCTATGGCGATTGTATAGGGGGCCCATCTAATGAGTTGGCGAGTCACCGTCTGCCAATATTTTGATGATATTATATTAAAATGGCAGACGCAGTTTTCATCCATAGTTCAAGTCACCCAGTACATTTAACCTCCAACTCAATAATAGCCCAATAGTAGTTAGCATATTGTACAATAGTTTAACTCCCATTGGAGATGGTCCATTACCGTTCTTCTACATAAGGCGGACGTGGATTGCCTGCAGTGGGGGTCCCATTCCCTGTTACATTAAAATTCTCAAAGGGCCTCTGCGTGTTGGACCACTATGTCTCCATGTAAGCCTACCAAAAGACCGGGTATCTTCGTAAGAAAAAAAAAAGGAGATACCCGAGAAGAAGAGACAAATAATAATAATATATTAAAAAGGCAGACGCCGTTTTCATCAATAGCTTAAATCACCCAATCCATTTAACACCCAACCCAATAGCCCATTTCATAGTTAGCACATTTCACAATAGTTTAACTCCCATTGGAGGTGATCCATTACCGTTCTTCTACATAAGGCGGGCGTGGACTATCTGCAGTGAGGGTCCCATTCCCTATTAGATTAAAATTCTCAAAGGGCCTCTGCGTGTTGGACCTATGTCTCCATGTAAGCCTACCAAAAGCCCGGGTATCTTCAAGAAAAAAAAAAGAAGATGCCCGAGAAAAGAAGAGACATAATAATAATATGTATTTATTCGGTGCAAAAAATAAAATATAAACAAAAAAAAGAAAACAAAGTAGTAAAGATGAAACATAAAATAGAAAAAAAAAAGTGGTGAAAAGTGGGCATATAATATGCCTCTGCCACCCCTTCGGGGATAAGGCGTGATAGATATTTTTTTTTTTATAAAATAGAAAACTTTAACTGAATTCTTATCTAAATAAAACATTTATCTTGCACCAAATGGGCGTCCAGTTCAGCACAAGTCAGGAAGTGTCCTGTTAGGGCCTGACGCTGGTTTTCAACTGGACCCCTACACAGTTGAGACCGATGATGCTGTGCTGAGCGCTCTTCGTCTATGTACATTTTAAGCATGCACACTTAGATAAAAACTACATATAACATAGGTATCATACATACACATACACAAATCTACACATACATAGGCTGATACATAAATAATTATGATACACATACATCTTACACATATAAACACGGCAATGGGCTCACCACCTATTTCGTAGGAAAGGAATACACATGGTGAAAAGTGGGCATATAATATGTCTCTGCCACCCCTTCGGGGATAAGCCGTGATAGATAAATATATCATACACATAAACTAAATACCATACTACCTGAACAAACAAACAGAACAATCTAACGCCTAAGTGAAGAACAAAGGGGGCGTGCGTCTTTCATTTACATTATCCAACCTCCGTTGCGCCTTCAGAAGATATAGTCGGAGACGTTTTCTAAAAGTAGTTAAGAAATTAAGAGACTGCAAAGGTGGAGGGATGTTGTTCCAAATTTTGGTGGCTGAATAACGGAAACTGCCTCTGAATGACGCAGAACTATGCCGCTGCATCGACAGCGCCTTGAGCAAAGTCTTCTATCACCCGCTCTCCTACTGCCGACCCAAGCGAGCTTGGCATGTAGGTACTGAGGCTCAGCAGATCTAATGACACCGAAAAGAAGACAAGCCAAGTGCATCTTTCGCCTAAGTTTCATTTTGAGCATGGAGTGTTCACTAAGATACGGCGTGACGTGCCCTCTACTCGGTATCCTGAAACAGAACCTCGCACAAGCGTTTTGCACCCTTTGTAGGAGCCGCTCTGTTCGTGCCAGCAGACGCGGACCATAAACGACGTCTGCGTAATTTAATTTCGATAACACTAAGGATTCTACTAGCTGCACTCTCAACTCCTCCGTGAGGTATGGCCTCGCTCTATATAAAATCTTGAGCCTGTAAAAGCAGTTTCGAACTGACTCAGCTTTATGTTGTTCGTACCTCAGGTTTGGATCCACATATAGACCCAAATTACGTGCACCATAAACCCGACCAATAGGCTCTCCTATTATAATAAACTAATATTAAGGGAATCCGGTACCTTCTTGATCTGGCCTGGATCTGGTATTCTCATGACCCATGGGGTCTTGGATCGAATGCTGCAAACCATTTGTTTCTATTTCTTAGGGTTCCTTAGAAATAGATGCGTCCGGACGGGCAGACTAAACCTTATGACTTTTTTATACTTTAGCGTTTAAAAGTCTAAAAACAATCATCAAATTTAAGCGTAAGACACCAAAATTAGACATAGAGTCTGAACGGTTTAAATGTAATGGCTTTTGACCAGCATAATTTTTTGTTTGTACATTTAGCTCGTTATGTTGTACAAATGAATGACGACATTCAAAAGTTGAGAAACACCATTAATAGAGGCTCCAAGTTCAGCGTTCACGCTTCGCTTAGAATGAGATCAAAGAGAAACGTATATAAGAAAACATTAGAGTAATTGTTACACTGTTGATTGATGGCACTTGGTGGAACTTGCTACACATCTTGAACAAAAACACTGGTACTTATTTATTATTTAAACCTCACCGGTTTCGTCTTACGGCATTTTCAAAGGTTAGCACATATTTTATGTATTTAAGATACATTAAATATGTAAAGTACAAGTGTTTTTGTTCAAGATTAGAGTAATTACATCATTCGTTATCAGGCGAACTAAATAAAAGCTTAATAATTAAACTGAACGATTTGGCAAACACGATCCGAGCCACTTCGATCCACCGCACCTTTAAAATTATGCATAGATCTACACAAACACGCACCAAACTTCAAAGAAATCGATTCACTGGCATTCACGATCAATGTCACGAGTCCAAAGACACCATGTTGTATTTTAGCAATATCGATTTACTAAAACTTAGGTAGAAAGAAGGTAATAAATAGATAATCAGCCGTTCTCTTCATTAGTATCTGTCATTAGATAAAAGTACTTGGGCGCATAAACTACTTCGCCGGCTTATTTTGAAATCGCTAACCTAAACTAAGTTTAAGAGGCATCCATTATTTACATGATGTTATCATTTGTGGTGACTTTTTTACTTATTCTTTCCACCTGGTGAAATGTCGCGATATTTGTCACAAGTAATCCCACGTGACATCTGTCAAAATTGATATTTTTTGAATAATAAATCGGTGGATTAATTTAATAAAACACAATTTGCATAATTATTTTTTTTAATATTTTTTTAATAAAGTGGAAAAAGACAATTAGATTCGCGACGGATGGATTTTTTTTTAATACTAATACTTAGAACATTAATTAGAATTCAGTCCAATACTAAATAACTTTATATCTATGATGTATAGGACTAAAATTATGTCAGATTCCGGAATATTTTGTCTTTAAACATATTTTGCTCTAAATTAATCAGATATTTTACATTCCCACATAATTTTTTGCCCAAAAAAATGCAATATTTGCCAAAAACACATCTCTCATTCACGTAAGATTTAGTGAGATTAGGTTTAATGCCCCTGATCCCCTCACGTAAATAACTAACATTCTCTAGCTGGCTAATTATAAGTTCGTGTTCATACCCAGCAATTGCCGTAACACTACAAACGAACCCTTAATTTTCTCGTCATGAAGTGTCAATTTTCGTTATTCTATGGACTACAACATGGGAAGTGCGAATGGTACTTACGATTCTAATTTGATCAGACTTTGTGAGAGCTTCACTCAACTTCCATAATTCATCGCCAAGCGCCCTCGCCCATAATTTTACACTGGAACAAAGAACATATTGTGCTGTAAAATGTTTTCATACAATATTCAGTTAGGGCGGGTACAGTCACAAACAGTGGCCTTCATAAACCGTATATATCACAATTTCCATATAGCGTATAATAAATTTTATGTTACGTAACTATAAGACATCATTTACATTCTTTTTAAATGTTAAATTAATAATTAGGATATTTGAAGTAAAAAAACAAAATCCTAAATGACATATAATATTTCGCAATAACATAATGAGAGCAGGATTTACTTGCCAGAAAACTTAATAAGCAGATTTTGTATTTCTTCTTTTAAGTTTTTGGGTGACCACTTTGTGGTATTTACATTTGCGAGCGTTTCCGTGCTTCGGAAGGCACGATAAGCCATTGGTCCGGGTTGCCAGTAACATTGCCCACCTTAAGTCAAGTCGAAGGTCTTATGGGCGGCTTGAAAAATTTTAAAAGCAGGTAGCCACAACCTGCGTCTGTCTATTTCAACACAGCAATGGGCTTACCACCTATTACGTTGGACAGGAATACACATGGTGAAAAGTAGACATATAATATGTCTCTGCCACCCCTTCGGGGATAATGCGTGATAAATAAATTAGTTTTTCACCATGTCAGAATATGTGTGTACAATAAATTAGTAAATAAATTTAATACTTGATGATACTTGATGATTAAAGCGCTCGTGGCCCCGCGGTCTCAGTGTTCTGTAAACGCTCACTGAGTTACGCAACTTTCACTATGGCTGGTACTCGGATGGGTGACCACTTTGTGGCATTTACATTTGCGAGCGTTTCCGTGCTTCGGAAAGCACGTTAAGCCGTTGGTCCCGGTTGCCAGTAAAATGGCAGTCGTTAAGCCTGGTTGAAGGCCTTATAGGCGGCTTAAAAAATTTCAACAGCAGGTAGCCACAGCCTGCGTCTGTCTATTTCAACACGGCAATGGGCTCACCACCTATTACGTGGGACAGGAATCCACACGGTGAAAAGTGGGCATATAATATGCCTCTGCCACCCCTTCGGGGATAAGGCGTGATGGATATTTATTTATTTTTATATTTATGATACTACTTAGACTTATTTTGGACAATACTTCCTATCAGTCACTATATATCGATTCTATTGTTTGTATTACGATTAAAGGCTTGTTTTATTTAATACATGACGTGACACCTCGCGAACTTATTCAGCATTAAGGTATACCAGAATCGAATTAACTCAAGCCATACAGTGTTACTTCCTGTCTAAAAGTTTGTCCCCTCAGAACAAATAAAATACCTAATTTGTTCTGCGGTGGTCCCATTTAAGTGGATTGTCAACATAATACACAGCAATCTCTACTGATTATATCAGTTGGGGGATATTATACTTATAACCCGATCGAAATTTAGAAGTAGAAATCCCATCAAAATAATAAATGTAAATATATAAAGCTAAAGAGTTTGTTTGGTTGAACGCGCTAATCTCAGGAACTACTGGGCCGTAATTATTTTTGTTTTCAATAGTTTAATTATAGATGAAGGCTATAAGCTATATGTTTATCATCACGCTAACCAGGAAAACGGAGCAGTAATCATAAATGTCAACAAACCGAACAAATTTATACATTTTTGTAAAAGTAAAAGCGACGGAATGGATGCGACGAGGGTTCAAAATATGTCACGGGCGAAGTCGCGGGGGTCAGCTAGTAATAAATGTATAAATAATTATATTAGTTTATAATAATAAATGTATAAATTATTCTATTGACAATAATATAATATTACACCAAATTGTAGAGATAACGAATATTCGTAGTATGAACATTTAGCTGCGTCACTACTGTTATATTAGGTCTTTACCTACGAAATAGCCATATTGTCTGAAAAAAATTTAATTAAATCGATGTAATCACCCATGCAATCGATGGATCTATGTCAACGCAGTGGCAGTTTATTGATGCCCTTCTTAAAGAAATCAGCTGGACGGGAGGCAACAAATTCATCAAAGGCATTTTGTACTGCCTCTCGGGTATTGAATTTTTAGCGCCAAAAAGTTATCCAAATTCTGAAAAAAGTAGTAGTCTGTAGGCGCAAGGTCTGGTGAGTAGGGCGGATGACGGAGAGCTTCCAACCCCAGTTCTTGCAACTTAGAGACCGTCTGCTGTGTAGTATGAGGTCGCACGTTGTCGTGCAGGAGCAGCGGAGACGAGCGATTGACCAATGCTGGTTGGAGTTGTGCTTGCTTCTCCATCATTGTATTCAGTTCTTCAAAGTACACATCTGCAGTAATGCTCACCCCGTTAGGTAAGAAGCTGTGATGAATTACACCGGCGCTAGACCACCAAACAGTGACCATCACTTTTCTAGGGGTGAGTTTTCGTGATCCAACCAACTTGCTGAGCGCTTGCGGTTTTCAAACAGAATCTATTTTTCATCGCAGGTAACAATGCGTTTCGAAATTCCTTAATTTGTGTGTCTGTTGAGCAGTGCAAGGCACGTCTCGACGTACTTCGCGCTGGCGATCATTGAGTTCGTGGGGCACCCATTTGTCAAGCTTTTTTACCTTGTCAAGCAATTATACGCAAATGGATCAATATTGTTTTGACGCTAACTTCGAAAGCTGCTGCTAATTCAGCCAGTATTATCAGCTGCCACAAACGCCTTTAATTCGTCATTGTGGACCAAAGTCTTCGAACGTCCGCGAGGTTCATTTTTCAGGTCGAAATTTCCAGAACGGAAGCGAGCAAACCAATAACAGGTGGTGCGTTGGTTTTAGAGTTAGCTCTGTAAACGTCATTGATGTTTCGTGCCGCTTGTGCCGCGTTGCTGCCACGACGGTACTCATATTCCATAATAACTCGAATTTTTAACGTATCCATGATGACGAAAAAGATTGAAATACGATAAAAATAACACTAATCAATAAACAAATGACTACTTTTGGAAAAATAATTCCATGTTTTCAAAATAAAATTAATTTAAATTAGAACAAACAAAAAATATTTTGATTTGAAATGGCTAGTACTGCAGAACGACAATTCCATAGGTAAAGACCTATTATAAATGAGATCTGTCAATCTATGGGCCGTATTACAGAACGTTTTTCAATATTCAAGAAACGCTTAAGGATTAGAGTTTTATAACACTACTCTCAAGTGTTTCTTGAGTATTGAGAAACGTTCTGTAATACGGCCCTAATGTTCGTAGTAATCGATAGTCCCTAATCAAGACCAATAGATTGAAATGGGATCTTTTTGATGTTTGGGAACTAATAAAAAGATTTTCGATGATACCGTATCATAAAGGCTTGAGTATATTACCGTTTCAAGTGTTTTCTTCATCTTATATATATAATTCAGTATCACTTAAATAAGTAGAGCGTTGAAAAAGGTCCCTTGGCCGAGATGAGGACCATTATCTGAAAAGCGCTCTCGTGAAATTAATATTTTTCTAATATAACCACCTTTTTGCAGTTTTCTGAAGAAACTCCTTAAGGCTTGGTATTCCTGCCGAGGCCACGTTTTTGAGTTTTTTAAAACAATGTGAATCGTAGAAGAAAGGGTTTTTGATTCTGAAAAAACGTATATGTACGTATAATATGTTAGTTAAGGATTTAAGCTAGTCAAAATGGCTATCTGTTACAAAATCTAATAAACTTCCCTTGATAGAAAAACATCCCAAATTTGCCCCCTTTCGAAATGTTATTTCAATGCCAAATCTAAATTACAGATAATTTTAATGAAATTTTTATACACAACTATAGCTACTAAATATTTATAGACATAATGGCTTACTTTGACTATATACAGTGATTTTTATAGAACAAATGTTTAAATAATATCAGATTCGCGACGCTGAGGCCTGATCAGTCGCGCGCTGGCGCTTACTGAGGTAGGACCTGTGTTAGGTTAGTTTTTCGTTGCGCTCCCCTTGCTATTTTTTTTGCAATGGCACAGTATATTTATGAGAGCAGTAAGCATTCTATCATCATCCGAGCGTCTGTCCCAGTTGCATCTCGCGACGCCCGGAGTTAGCTTTATATAGTGTATATATATGAGAGTTATATACGGCAATGGACTCACCACCCATTACGTGGGACAGGAATACACATGGTGAAAAGTGAGCATATATAATAATATGCCTCTGCCACCCTTTCGGGGATAAGGCGTGATTGATAAATAAAATATATGATAGTTTTAATTTATAATAAAGTACCTACACTTCACAGAAGCGTTAGAATTATCCCTGTAAGTAGTATAAAATCGAACCCGGTACCTACAGGTTAGAAGATAGTTATATAACCAACTGAGCCAGTGGGCTGGCTCAGTTGTTTGAAGCACGAAAACGCTGGTAAATGAAAATGCTACAAAGCAGTCGTCCATCCAAAATCCGAGAGAGTTTCTTAAATCAGTGATCTTTTACAGAAACCGAGTTAGTAGGGCTACGAGCGTTTTTATATATGTTTTTACTTAATGTTAGTAGCCTTAAACAATGTATGACATTTCATGTAACTAATAATTAATTAATTAATAATAATGTAGCAATTATTACAAATAATATAATTTAAATTTAAGGCAAACTAAGTTTAGTCGACGGTTCTCACATAAATCCAAAGGAACAATGTAAGTGTAATTTTAATGTTGTAAGCCATACCTATTATAGCGTCCATTGAATTTCTTGCTAGATTCTTCTTCTTAAAGTGTAGGCTGCCCTTAGAACTGGCAACTAGAATAGCTCTAATTTTGATATGATTTTATACACAACATTGATTTTGTTTTTTGGTTTTGTATGAATTCATTACTATATAATTGGTCAAACATCATGTAACTCAAACTAATGTAATTAATGGGGGTTAGAAAAGAGTGGCCATGAGTTTTATTGCCAGGTTCTTCCTTAGCCTCTACCTATTGCTTTGCGAATCTGGCAGTAAATGTAAATGTAGAAGCAATAATCTTGACGTTCATAAGTGTTACATTGTGACCTACATGAATAAAGATTTTTCATTCATTCATTCAATTAATAATCCCAGCATTTTAATGCGAAGGTATTTTGCGCTTTAGTGGATCTGGAGAAAGTATTTGATAAAGTTGTGAGAGAAACTCTGTGGTACTCGTCCGTGTGGCCTGGCTGGCCGTCTACACCATATCCTGGCAGAAAATGGTGTGGACCTGCTGCTGGCGATACAGTCTCTTTATACGAACTTGATGAGATTTAGATGAGTTGAATGGAAAAGAATTTGTTGTGATTGAGATTATGATGTGTTGTAAAATGGAAATTTTACAGTACATTGTCTGGGGTGCCCTTTCGATCGCAAATTTTTTTTTCAGTTTATGCTGAAAAAAAAATTTAGTTTTGCGTAGTTTTGCATAACAGTTTCAGCATAAAGTTTTCTCGCATAAATTATGATAAGCAGAGTGTTATAAACGCATAATGGTTTTATTGACATAACATTAACTTATTCTAATTTTTTTTATCATAATTTTAATCAGCATAATTGTAATGGGTATAAATGTTATACGCCTAAAGATAATTTATCATAAAATACAAAACGCATAATGGAAGTATGGATAACCGTTTAAATCATAAATGAATAATAATTTGACTAAGAATATTTAAGAAATGATAAGACACCATTGTAAATAATCATCTCACTCATAGCCAAGTTTTTAAGCTGTAACTTATAAAACGATATTTTGTGTTATTTTTTTAGACTAGTCTTGAGCAAAGTCGTAAATAGGTACGACGACGAGCGAAGAGAGGAGGAGTGTTAGGTCACTTGTGACCACATCGCGCGAGCCGAGCGAGCGAAGCGAGCGGGCCGCGGCAGCGGCCGGTGATGCGCCAGAATAGAATCGCTCGTTTTAATCTACCTACTTTCTTTTTGTATTTTATTTATATATTGTATATTTAAGTGTTTACATTTTGAACTTCAGTAAAGTGACCATCGACTTTTTTTAATCAGTGGGCATTTCAATCTTAGAAAGTTCAAGCTTAGATATAAAAAAGACGTGTGGCACTCGGAGACTGCCGCGGTAAAGCTATTGCATAGTATACGTTTGTTTTTCTTTGATATTAATTCAAGTTACACTAAAAAACATTAAAAAAACCCAAATAATACCCTCACCCTCACCCCACCCTTACTCTCACAGTCACCCTCATCCTCAGCCTCACACTCACACTTACTATCATCACGTCTCGATCCGTGCGAGCTTTGTACAATCGTACCATATAATATATGTAAATATACGTTAAGCCAACGCTCGGCCGTGCTCGGTGAACTTCGGGTGACCTCGTCTCGACCTTCGTCTTAGGGTTTTTATTTATGTAATTTCTTGAGGTGGGCTTTGAGTGGAAACTCAAAGCCCACGATAAAAACTATGCAATAGCTTAATAAAAATATTTACTCGTTAACATTATGGTACTCTATATGTATGGCTTGTAATCTTTATGCGAGAGTGAGTGATATGCCAATAAATGTTATGATTAGTAATCGTTATTGTAAAAAAAAATATGCGTAAACATTTTATGCGGGTATATCATTATTATAAAAAAATTATGGGAAAATAAAGTATGCCTAATGATTTATTCTGTTTGAACGTTATGTGAAACGAAGAGTATGCCAAAAAACGTTTTGCAGTTTTAAGTTATGCCTCGAAAATTTATGCAACCCAATACGGACCCCATTGTCTGTTGTACGCTGATGATGCGGTAGTGATGGTCTCATCAGAAGCCGACCTTCAGGCATTAGTCACTAATATAAAACTAAAGGTCTTCGCTGCATGTTAAACTAAGAATCGGGTATTTGAAAAAGAAAAAGTAAGAACTAAAAGCAAGATTTGGGTAAACCGGCAACGTTTAGAGCAATTGAATGAAATTGTGTACTTAAGGAGAATGTTTAGCGCGGACGGAAGATATGTTCTGAACACAACGGTGACTAGCTGCCGAAGACAGGAACATAACATTATGATTTATTGATTTTAATATTATTTAAAAAAAAAAGAGTATAATGAGTACGGGACATTTTATTTGGTACTTGTACATAACTACCTAACTATCTTCACGCTGTATCCCTGACGGGGTAGTCAGAGAGGACAGATCGCCAGGCTTCGCGATACATACATACTTTCATCAATCGCTTCATACACGCACGTCTGGGTATCCGAGTGCTTTTGACTTTACCGTTTTTGAGCAATCTACTCACGTGGTCTTCATATGTAAGTCTCGGCCTACCCTGACTCCTTCTACCCTCTACTTTTGAACAATATATATTCTTCGTCAATCTTTCCTCACTCATTCGTTGGACGTGTCCAAACCAACGGAGCACGCCCTTTTCCAGCTTAACGCTGACACTTTCATTCAAACCTGCCATATTGCGTATCACTTCGTTACGTATTCGGTCGGCCAAGGTAACGCCGCACAATTTTCGAAGTGATCGCATCTCCACAGTATTCAATTTACTTTCATGCATCTGCTGACATACCCAGGTTTCACTACCGTAAAGCAAAGTAGGCACTAGCACTGCGTTATGAATCGCCATGCGTGCTTCTTTTACGATGCTTTGTCGCTTTACTAACTGGAACAAAGCACCGTTAACTTTGTTTCCGGCAGCTACTCGCCGTTCTACATCCGAATCACATCTTCCATCCGCGCTAAACATACTTCCTAAATACACAATTTCATTCACTTGCTCTAGACGTTCCTGGTTTACACTAATCTCGCATTTAGTTCTTACGTCACCTCTTTTAAATACTAGAACCTTAGTTTTACTTGCATTCAAGCGAAGACCCTTACTTTCACACTCCTCTTTCATATTAGTGACTAATGCCTGAAATCTTTTGCTATAACCTCGATGCGTTAGTTGTGAGGCCAGGGGATTGGGGTGATGTCGCAGTCGCCGGTGATAGACTAGCCAACTGTTTTTAATTTCGTCCTTTGCCATAACTATATATTATATATAATAGCTTAATAACACATAGGCTACTTTTTATCCCGGGAACAAGTTCCTTTTGAAAACAGGAACGGAAAATCTTCATCACGCGGGCGGAGCCGCGGGTGTCAAGTAGTATATCATAAACCTAAAATAAAATCCAACACAATAACACAGATGTTCCATTTCAATTGCTACTGCCAATCATTTTTACTGTGGCGTGCCAGCAGAAAATACATCGTCGATCAATCTTGGCGGGGGCTGAGGAAGCGTTGTGGTGCCTACGCGACTTGGCCTACCGGCCCTTAAGAAACGATTTTTATATTTTATCCCGCGGGCGTTAACTAAATCATACCTAACTAACTATCTTCACGCTGTATCCCTGACGGCGGACAGAGGACAGATCGCCAATCGCCAGACTTCGCAACTAAATAATATTAAATTAAATTAAAAAAATTAAAAAATCCAACTACTCAAAATCTTAATTTCCCTTTACAAAGTAAAATAAACATATTATTTTGTAAATTGTGCACGTTTTTTCATTTAAGACCCCACTCGAATATATTTTGCAGACATTCGGTTACCCTTCTCCTCTTTCACCCCCACAACTTTTAAACGGCTCAACCGATTTTTATCAAACATGTCTAAGAACACACGCAGGTACGTCACCTTTAAAAAAAACTAGTTTTATAGATTGCTTCATCCGTTCGGGAGCTTTGATGCCACAGACAGACAGACAGAGCCACAGAGACGCCAAACTTATAACACCCTTCATATTACGACGGGGGTTAAAGATAAGTGATGCGTCACGAGAACGTTCCTTAGCGCAACGTACACCTTTTTCTTCGAGATTATGTATGTGTATATGCAAATTTATAATCCGCTTACTTATGTTGTATACTTCATTGCAATGATATAAATAATCTGAACTAATTGACGCCCGCGGCTTTGCACGCTTGGTGAAATTTTCCCGTTCCCGTTTCCCCACAGAAACTTGTTCCCGGGACAAAAAGTAGCATATGTGTTAGTCTGATGTGTAAGCTATATTATTGTAAAGTTTCATCGAAATCCATTCAGTTAATTTTACGTGAAAGAGTAACAAATATCCAATATTACAAACTTTTGCGTTCACAATATTAGAAGGATTAATATTTATATAAACCTTGATTATTTTTAGCATTAACTCTCTTTTATAGAATCTGCACAATAATAGCTTTTAAGAAGTACCTAAATTAACATACTTGTGTTTTTTTATTTTTCATGTGTAGAATCCTCATGGACTTTAAACTTCTCATGTCAAATTCCTGGCGTGACCTAAGTGCCTGTATCGTCTTTTTGAGTGTGTACCTACAGACCCAAGTATTCCCGTGGAGGATGCCAAGTAATGACCAACCTAGCCTAATTGAGACCATTTTTTATTCTAGTCTGAATCACTTTTGAATTTAGAAAGAAAATCTTATTTCACAACAGAAACGGCGGCCATGAGTTTTATTGTCAGATTCTTCCTCAGCGTTCCTCAGAATGTAAAAGCAATAATCAAGCAAAAAATCTAAAATGTAGAAGCAATAATCTTGACGTTCATAAGTGTTACTTTGTGACCTTTATGAATAAAGATATTTTCATTACATTTAAACTGTTCCGATGCTACTTTTGAGGAACTTGGCTTTTTGAAGATGAAAAAATTGGTTGAGTAGTTCCAGAGTTTATCGATTATAAACAAACAAATCTTTCCTCTTTTCAATATTAATGTAAAGTAAAGGTTAAACGGTTTTTCTAAACGAAGAAAATAAACGTTATAGAAAATCGTATTTATTTATTTAGTTCAGACATTATTTTTAATAAGTATCCCAACAAACAAGATGACCTTATAAAGTAGATTCTATAAGGTCTTAACCATTTTATAGTAGTTTTAAAATGGCATCGATTACGACAATGTGCCTTATAATGACATATTAAAAGAGGATTTGACTAATATTACCTTAATTCTTATAATTAGGTTGGTTATACGTTTATAAACCCAATTAATATGACTAGAATAGGAATTCAAAAAGTATTCTTCTTATAGAGCCTAGTTACATTGCTTTTTAACCGTATAATAATCATAGTCATATCGTCGCTGATACTGCAATACTGCGTAACTAACAGTAGATGATACCGCGGAAATACAAAAGTAGCAAATTTGAGATTTCGCGGCATTGGGCAAAAGATGTCGATTGGCTACGTACCACATTCATAGATTCACGTTTCGTTCATTCAATCGGCAACAAATCACAATTAGCTAAAACCGCGCGAGCGATTCTGTCAAAAATATTTTCTAATACCGCGTATTCTCGCGATTATAACAAGAAGACGTATTGTTTCTGTGTGGCGCTACGGCAAATAAAAGTTTTTTTATGGTAATAAGAAGCTAATTGGTAAGTTTTTGATATTGTTTTAATGTGTGTTTATCAATGAATTCGGAAACTTCTTAGAATCTAGAAATTCGCTTATTTTACATGTAAAATGTCCACTAATTGTAGTAACGATAGTTCCGCGATTTTGATTTTTTATGTTTTACTTTACGTGCTAGTAATTGTATTTAGAAAACACTACTAGCCCCTACTTGGTGGAATTTGTTATACGTAATTGAATAGACAGCCTACTTTGCCCCTTTTTCTTTTCTTATTTTGTCCGGCTTTGATTCACATCATTGTCAAAGGTTTAATGCGACAGTTTAGAACACTAATAATATACACAACAATATTCGACGCTATTTTTCACATGTGGGTAGTTGCAAAACTATTCACTTGTGAATTACCCACATGTGAAAAATAGTGTATATCATGTAGATACGTACATAACAAGAATCAGAAACATTTATTTGCTAGAAACATGGTAAAGAAAATGGTAAATTACAATTTGGTAGGTCAAACATGTTTCACCGTACTTGGACAGTGTGCAAAATTTTAAAATAATAAAAATTTCATGAAGCTGTTATTCATATCAAATTCGTCATGGTCTAACGTCTAAACAATTACAATAAATTAAGAATCAAACAATCAGATACAAATAATAAAAAATAATAAATATCCATCACGCCTTATCCCCGAAGGGGTGGCAGAGGCATATTATATGCCCACTTAAACTAAAAAAAAAAAAAAAAAAAAAAAAAAAATAATCAGATTAATCAAATAATAATAAATTTAAATGTCAAGGAAATATAAATCATGAGGCAATGTCATTTATATTATTACATAATAATGATAAGATGTCTTTTTTACAAGATATAGCATGAGTGCATTAGTAAACTTTATTCAAGAGTGTCATCAAGAAAATCCGAGATTGAGTAATAACACCTAGCAATTAGTAAATCCTTGATCCGTCTCTTAAATAGGTGTAGGCTTAACATTTTAAATTGATCAGGAAATTTATTATATATTTTAAAAAGGCATAGTTCTTTATGCAGTTATATTTCAATGTTTTACATAACAATAAAAAAAAGTTCAGCAGATGTGAATTGATTACTGAGTTTTTAAAGTTTAAATCAAAAATAAGGAGGAATAGGTGGTTATAAAAGAAAAGTAAAAAAATATACGAAAACATTGTTGTGCCTAATCCCGCAACTTTCACTGCCCGAAAAGGTCAACTGTTACCAACGGACCATCCAGTGGTTCCGCAGAAAATACTACATAATGTACTATACAAAAGTCATTTGATGCGTGTACATTGCTCGAAAAAATAAAGTAGATATAGCAATCAATCAAATCAGCCTATGGCATTCCACTACTGGATGTGAGCCTCTCCCAATTCACGCCACATAGTCCTGCACCTTCCGCATCCAGTCCGTCCTAGCGACATTTTCCAGGTCATCGCTCCATCTGGCTGGGGTCGTCCTACAGTACGTTGGCCGAGTCGCGGTCTCCACTCCAAAACTCGTTTGCTCTATTGGCCATCGGTTTTTCTACAGATGTGGCCAGCCTATTGCCACTTTAATTCCTTACTTACCCTGCGAGCTGTATCGACCACTTTGGTCCTCTGACGGATACGCTCTTTCCGAAGTTTAAGTAGATATGCATTAAAGAAATTGATACTGGACATTCCTGGCATAATTGATTACTTGTACAATTTCATGTGCTGACATTTAATGTTAATTATTAAATATAATTCAGTATTGTACTTTATAACATTACTCCAATTTTTTTGTAAAATAAAACAACGAATTAAAAAATCAAGTATTTGTATCAGTCATCGTTTTTATTTTATTTCTGGCTGCCGAATTTCAAAATTCCTATACACGTAGAAGGAGGCTGGTTTTCAAATCAGGCATTATAAAAGGAAATTTTGTTAGAAATTTGCCAACGATAAACTAACATTGTGAAATCTGCGAAAAAAATATTTATTTAAATAATTTAATTTTTAATATAAAACGTGACTCGATAAATTAACCATATTTATAACAAAAAACCGCTTCAATCAAGGGCGCGTTGATAAAAAAAGATTCTGCGTATCACATTTTGTCATGCATTTAATTTCCCACACAGTTTTCACTACAACCAAGAACATAATTGACCTAAATTCATGAAATAAATTATAACTTACCGTTTTACTTTTATTAAAATGGTTGACGAGTTTCCTTTTTTTTTAAGTTTTGTTGTGATAATATAGATCACTAAACAAAAATACTTATTGCAGTGTTTTAAACACACAGTTTTAGACTGATCAGGTTTTTAAAAGCCTTTGTTTTGCTGTTAAAAGTTTTATTCTCTTGTTGTTGACCATAATAAAATACATATAAGAGTGATCACCCTTATTAACGTTATTAATATATTTCTTATAAGTACATTGACCTCTTATTTGCATTTTTGTGGCCATTATAAGTTTAACTATCCTGTTACTTGCCATAATAAAACACGTATAAGAAATAAAAGCTATAACTAAAGCAACTATAAGGGGATTATAATATTACTGTGCTTATAAATTGTGCCCAAACGCACTCTTATTAGCGATAATACGGCTCTTAAAAGAGTATTATTTATGGCTTTATTAGCCACTACAAGGAAATATTTTGTTAGTTGGGATGTAATTACAATCTCTTGAAGTTCTGAAATTAAGTTACTTTTTCAATAAAATTTAAGAATTGTAATTGGGTTTAAAAAAGGAATGGAATCTGTAAATAGCAGAGGAAGTTATAACAAGATCCTGTAAAACAAAATTACTCTCCCGTAAAGTAGAAATTATGCTAATGTAGCTTTATTCGATTTATGCTTCAGTCGATTTTATCATTCCTTCTTCAGGTAATACATATTAATAACTTGGAAAAGCATGTTATACTTTTTTGATTATACGGCATTCTGCATCGTGGAGGACACATTGAAAAATAATTTTTCATTTAAATTTTTGGTATTTAATGTATACCTTAGTTTTTTATTTAGAAATTTTATAGCTGAAAAAAAAATGTCGTAAAGAAGATTCACTTCTTACGTGTGTGCACACGCATATTTTTTCATTTCCTCTATCGCTTTTAATCCGCAGAGGATTAAGACATTTTGTGGAGTAGTTTAGTCGCTATGGTGGAACATACACAAGTAAATCAATCACATCAGGCATTGACAGCCCACTACTGGGCGTAGGCCTTGCTCAATTTTTGCTGTAACACACGGCCGCACCTTCTACTCGTACTGTGATTATTTAGTATACTTACATCTAAATATTAATATAGGTACATAAAGCTAATTTCTGTACCCCTTTTTAGTAAATAACGCGAACGGATGAACGTGTAATTTTACACAGTTATAGTTTATACATACCTACATATAGTAACCTCTTTATCCTCGTAGGGGTAGATAGAGAAAATTGATCACATTTCACCGTCTGCATTTTTGTCTGACATAACAGGTGGTGAGTCCATTGCCCATTTTTCAAGACCATAAGGCCTTCCACTTGGTTTAACGATTGCCGTGTAACTGGCAACCGGGACCAACAGCTTAACGTACCTTCCGAAGCACAGAAATGCTATCACAAATTCGTGCTTCAAAAAACACGTTAAGCTGTTTTTCCAGTTGCCAGTAACATGGTAGTCGTTTAGCTGTTGAACGCATATGTACGGTTTGATAAAATTCAATTTGTTGTTGTCCGTTTCCACATATATAACTAGCAAAAGGGTCGGCAGCGGAAGTGTTACATCTGTGGTGTTGCATTTATCAGCTGAGAACTTTCAATCGGATGGGCCGTAAGCTTTAAAAACAAACAATCTATTTTTTTTAGAACATATGTTTGAAGATGCGGGTTGATGACAAAATCTTAGTATTCAATTGGCTCTTACGTGTCAGCTTTCCAGGCAGGGACCGGTTCAGGCACAAAGAGTAGCGCACAAACTATCACATACTTAAAACTCAGCATATCTTTGCCGGTGATTCACGCACTAACTCCAAATACTACAAACTACATTTCACACGTAACTGTCTTATACAACGCAAATATTACAGGAATAAGGCACATCGTTACTATATTTGTAAAGTAAGGCTGTTCTATAATATATTACGACTATATGACACGCTAATATAGATATCTATGACTGATAAATAACACAGAGTAGAAAGCTTCCCGGGTGAGATAAAGAGCAAGGCCACTACAATTTTGAAGCACAGTAAACACTAAAACTAAAACTTTCACTTCTAATAATAGTTTTAACTATAATTTAGTATATATAGGCTTTAAGGTTCACAACACGGTTACATTTTAGAAGATTTAAAGATTAAGCGTTTTTTTTTTTCAAAATTATGAGGTCATATATGTTTGTATGTTTGTCGCGGTGCGGCGTGCGATGTCCAGGCACGCGGGACGTCTGTCGCGATAGACGCACGTGCTGCGTCTATTCTGGGCGGGCGGCGACGAAAGCTCGGCACTCGGCCGGCATCGAGCGAACTCGATCTAGGTCGGGCGGTGAGTGTCCATACACTGCTACCGAACGACATGCCTGCCGCTAACGACGCATCGTACGCTTATCATGAGTAAATCTTTATGCCGTATACAGGAGTCACTATTTATTTGTCACAGTCCGAGACTACCAGGACTTTAATTGGTCGAGCTAATGAGTGTCTAGCACTTAAGACCTTTTAGCCTTTTTGTTACCACCTCACTAAAAAGGCAACGGGTTCAAAATTTCTTTCAAATTTAACATCTAATTATACATTTTATTAAATTTATTCGACTCTTTAGACCCACCCAGTTTCGTGCTTCGGAAGGCACGTTAAGCCGTTGGTCCCGGTTGCCAATAAAATGGCAGTCGTTAAGCCTAGTTGTTGGCCTTATGGGCGGCTTTTCAACAGCAGGTAGCAGCAACCTGCGTCTGTCTATTTCAACACGGCAATGGGCTCACCACCTATTACGTGGGACAGGAATACACATGGTGAAAAGTGGGCATATAATATATATGCCTCTGCCACCCCTTCGAAGATAAGGATAGATAACGTGATAGATAAATAAATAAATTAATACTATTTATTTGTACGGCAATAGGAGTACTTCAAAAGGGGTCTTCGAAGGTTTTTAAAGGGTCGGCAGCGCGAGTGCTGCGCTGCACCTTTGGTGTTGCAAACGTCCATAGGCAACGGTGACCACTTTCCATCAGATGGGCCGTATGCTTGTCTGCCTTGTCACCTCAGTGGTATACAAAGAATTTACTCATAACGTGAGACTAAATTAAAGTTAACGTGTGCTCGTATACTATGTATCTATTAAAACCACTGTAGGTAGTGGTTTTCTTCATTCCCTTAAATGTATCTTTATTAACCCCTATCTTAAATTATTATTTCATTAAGTTATTAAACCAATTATTACTTGAATATAAAATAAATATACAAATAAGCTTTGACAGATTTTCTTACAATTGAGTTATTTCTACATAATTAGGATCTAAAATTCGTGTTTGTGAACTTTTTTCACAAATTAAGTTGGGATGTACTTTAAATAATTAAAAAAACTCTTTAAGTAAGTTACTTACTTTAAGTAAGTTTTCCGAGTATAACATAAAGGAAATCATACAAAAACATGTTTATTTCGTAACATTTAAAATATTTATACTTTTGTGTATCTCATCTCATCTTACCCTCATCACTCATCTTACCCGGTTTTCCCCGATTTATTCCCATGAAAAGTCATGAAACTAATAAAATAGTTAAGAAAGTGAAATATAATAGAACACATTTTAAAGAATTAAAAATAAACTATTTGTTACCAAGTTTAACAGAACATTTTTAGTTCAACTTACTCACTTTTCTCAGTATGTTATTATTAGTCACGTTACGTATACTGAAATCACAAATGTAAATGAAAGTTTACTTGTTACGCTTTCACGAAATAACTACCGATCATTATGAAACTTTGTACACATATTCTTGGAGTTATTAGAAGTAACATTAGATAGATGTAATTGAAAAAAAAAATACAAAAGATAATAAAAATTGCTTATTAAAAATCTCATATCTAGCTACTTTAACGCTATCTAGCATTCTTAGTAATAAAAAACCAATCCCCATCGCAGCCGCGGGCAAACCCGTTTTTCAAGCCTGTAATTTTTTCTTAAACATCACAAAGTTTCTGAAATCTAACAGAGCTATTGCAGTTTGAATTGAATTCCCAATTATCATCACCACATTAGCTGTAAGTCCCAGTTTCCCATTAGCTTCTACTTCTAAACAAAGACAGATTGCTGCGGCGGGAAAGCCCGTTCTGAAGGCCTTTGCTCCGTTTCAAGGATTCCTGCAAAAGGGACATGGATGGTTTCGGCATTAACACCATAACCTGGGAGTTACACGCTAGCCGGAGATCGGAATGGTGTCGTGGTTTGAGACTGGGTGCTGCGCGACATGATGAAGTCTGATTCGACAACTTGAAGCAGAAAATACTTCATCCGAAAACTTTTCTTCCACCTGATAATCGTTTCACGTGTGACAAATGTGGTCGGAAATGCCGTGCTGCTAGTTTATTTAGTCATAAGAAACGATGCTTAAAAAAATGAATGATGCAACACTGTAACAATCATCTGTAAAGATGCTGAGGCCAATGATAATGCTTAGGCCTAAAATGTTTGTTTTTATGTAATGTGCAACATGCTTGAACAAGTTTATATCTACTTTTTTTTTTCTTTTTTTAAAGTTAGCGTACTAATTGCTTTTCTAAATTGTTTCTAAGTTTATTTCTGTTTAAGTACGCATAGCATAAAAACAAAAAAATAACCCACAAACATACCAGTATACCTAAATATTTACAGAATACAAATTATAAAATGTAGTCACTTTCGTAAAATGAACTACATCGTGAGGAGTAGGTAGGGAGGATAGTAAGTCATTAATTATTTAATGCGGGATGTAAAAGAGGAACGTGAAGCTTCCATTACGGGCGTAAATAAACTACTTTGATATGCAAAGGGCGCCGGAAAATGTGTGTCAACATCGTACCTACAGGTAAATGTATTAACTGTAAAGCTTACCTTGGTTCTAATTTGACTTAATATTCGGTAGCTGTTCTGCTACATATCTGAGATGTAATTATTTTAAGAATATTACAATTTGTCACATCTATATCCTACTAATATTATAAACGCGAAAGTTTGTAAGAATGGATGTTTGTTACTCTTTCACGCTAAATCTACTGAATGGATTTTGATGAAACTTTACAGTAATATTACTGATGTGTAAACTATATAGTTTACACATCAGAATAACGCATAGGCTACTTTTTATACCGGGAACAAGTTCCTGTGGGATACGGGAAAACTTTACCACGCGTGCAGATTGGCGAGCGTCAACTAGTTATAACATATTAAAATGAATAAATAAAATATAATTGTCTGTTTGTAATTACAAATTTCCAACTTTTCACTAAATTCATATGAAAGTACGATAACAAACATTTTTCTTTGTCTTTCTTTTCATTTATTCCGGGTTATCCCTGTAACGGCTGTACCGATATCAACAGAATTTACACTGGCAGATAGCTGATGTTATAGGGAGTAACATAAGCTAAATATATTCCAAAATTCTCACGGTAACGGGTAGCTCGCGGGTGAAAATGCTGGGCGTCGCGTCCGCTAGTTTGAATTAGAATATATTTTTCCAGATTTCTTCTATACTCGTATTCTTCATTTTAATAATCTAGCCTAAACACAACTAAAACAAACTGTACTGTGCGTGTAAGGAGCCCAAGCAAAATCTCCGGGACCCAAACGAACTCACCTGCAAGCGGTGCACCTACTGACTCTCGGACGATACAACGATGCCGCTCTTATTAATAAAGGAGTTGAGAGCTCAGGCGGCAGTCGCACCTAACAATGCCAAAAAAATCCAAACAATGGCTGGATTCCTTCCGGCAGCTAAATATAATTGTACACCAAACTCAAAATACAGGGTTTGGATGCAACTGAGAATACACTAAGATGAAGAACTGGAACCTTTTTTAGGTAGTATATGCCAACAGTATCTATTTTATAAGGTGTGACGAATTCGTCAATTAATTAATGAAACTGTGGCAAGTATATATAAAAAAAACTAAACTATCTTCACGCTGTATCCCTGACGGGGTAGCCAGAGAGGACAGATCATCAAGATTCATCAATCGCTTCATACAACCACGTCTGGGTATCCGAGTACTTTTGACTTTTCCGTTTTCAGCAATCTGCTTACGTGGACTTTATATGTAAATATATACAATGTGTTAAGAAAACCCTGTCCGACCCGAAACTGTACTTTAACAACATAACCAAAAAAAAATAAAATTCATATTATTTTTAAGTATGAATTAGTTATAATTTTTTTAAATGCGTTATTTTAGAATGAGTATTAGTCCAATTTCCTTAAAATATAGCAAAATTTTAAAAACTTACACCTTTGTGAAATCAAAAGAAACCGCCGGCAGGTGTAAGCTGACCTTTTGACCTTGCATTTCCGAATAGCCCCTTCCCTGTGTTGCCATGTAAGCTACCACATTATATTAATTTTTAATTTATTTTATTCGGGACAAATTTTTGGAGATTTTTTTTTGGGGAATTTTTTTTGGGGTAATTTCAAAAAAAGATTACACGAATGAAATCACATCTCGATACCTACCAATACCTTCACGGATCGGACAGGGTTTTCTTAACACATTGTATATATACTCAGTTGTAGTAAATTTTCATTGTGGTGTGTTTACAATAACCCCATATATAACATCCTAACGCCCAAATCAACATTTGCGTATCACACAAATATTTGTTCCGACCTGGTATCCGAACCTGAGACCTCAGCATGGCAGTTGTATACATTTTAATTGCGTAACCTAGGCAGAAAATTATTAGAAGCTTTACAATTGGAATAGTCTAGATTTTCCTATTTCTGTACTCAGGAACTCATACGATGTTTATTTAAAATGATACTAGTTTACTTATTGCTTAATTCTACGAGAACTATAATATTGCTGCAAGAGCGCTTTCATTTCTATTCTTAGTTCATAAAATCTATTTGCAGCCAATTGCACGTTCGGTAAGAAAGTTCCGGTAAAAGAAGTTGAAGAGTACATTGCAACGTACCAAACTATTTACAACTAGCGGACGCCCCACGGTTTTGCCCGTTACCGTGGAGACACGAGGATAAAATGCAGCCAAGTTATTCTTTATAACAACAGCTACCTGCCAGTGAAAGTCTCGTTAAAATCAATCCAGCTGTTTCAGAGATTAGCTAGAAAAAACAGAGACTGAAAAAAAAAAGAATTGATTTGTTTATTTATTTATCGTATTATACTTTCATATGCGCTTAATGAAAAACTGTTAATTGGAAATGAAGTAGAAACAGACTTAAATTTTGGGCTGTATGGTTTTCTGGACCTGGACCGCGGTCGAACAAAGTGGCCTTCTATTCTAACTAATAAGTGAAGGTGAATTTATTACGGGACATGGTAACTTAAAATAAATAAATATCCATCACGCCTTATCCCCGAAGGGGTGGCAGAGGCATATTATATGCCCACTTTTCACCGTATGGATTCCTGTCCCACGTAATAGGTGGTGAGCCCATTGCCGTGTTGAAATAGACTACCTGCTGTTGAAATTTTCAAGCCGCCCATAAGGCCTTCAACCAGGCTTAACGACTGCCATTTTACTGGCAACCGGGACCAACGGCTTAACGTGCCTTCCGAAGCACGGAAACGCTCGCAACGTAACTTTAGAAGCAAATTACATTAGTTTAAGCTGGTCGAATCACCGTTCTGTCAGTGTTCAACAAGTGATGCCAAATATGGTCAAACTGCTCATCAATAAATCTGGGAATGTAGCATTTGGAGAAACAACAAGTTTCAATTATACTATGCGGATCTCCTGGCATCTAGGAGGAATTTTCGTACTTTTAGACGTTTTTGCCATACATATTACTGGAATCAAACATAGCTCACATAGGACCCGGTATATACTATTACCGTGGTGCTTCCCGTTTTCTATAAGATTTACACCTAGTTGCCTCCCAATTCACGTGCTTTGCAAAGGAGGGAAGAGGCGTTTAAAAGAAGGAGACTTTGTGGACCGCGGTCCCGGTCCACAAAATCCTCTTTCTTTTAAAATCACCCATATTTGACATACGAACCTAAATTTTATTTACACAGATAGATACGCGCCACAATAATAATTTTATTGATATGGAGAATGGATACGAATTAGAGTTGGAAGAGTCATCAGAAAGGGACTCATGGGAATCAGATAGTTCTTGATTGTCATTGTAAAACGATGCCGTGCAAAACTCTCCGCAATTAACGCTCGCCAAGTCTCTCAACTTACGTGGTGCATACGAGTATTGTATCTACGTGCTTGAATTCATACAACAGTCACGATTTTATCAACGAAAGGGCTGGCAGAGGCATTATTAGAAAAAAATCTAACAAACGCAGGCAGGTAAATAGTAGATTGTCTCTGAATACTACTCCGAAAAAATATTAATGTATGCCGGAGGCTTAATTGATAACTTTCTCCATAATAATCAAGCCTTTTTCCCTGAAAGGGTAAGGAGGGTAGCGCCATATTTTAAACGCCTACATTTCACCGTGTGAGTTTCTGTCCCATGTAACAGGTGGTGAGCCCGTGTTATTATTACATGCCTGAATACATATTTCCTATTCAAAACTTCGAGTTTCACATTATACCAACTCCTGTATATAATAAAATGATGTAATAAAGCTTGTAATGTAAATATTTTCACTATCTCATTTGTAATATCATGTTAATAGAGCGGTGAAATTGTTCTGGTGAGACTGAACAAATAAATAACTTCCAGATTTTTCGATAGATGAATGTTTTATTAAGATAATCGAATCATAACTCAAACTATGAATATAAACGTTGTATCGAAGTTGCAGGTAGATTTAGACTTCTTCTTCATCTTAAATGTTTTCTCTGTTGCTACTTTGGTGCAAATCCAACCTGGATTTGGAGTCTGGGATCCACTTTGGCTGCTAGGAGCGGCTATCGATTGGTTTAACTTTCGGTAGTATTGAAAGACATTTTTGTGGGACATTTTGTAGGACATTTGTTTTTTTCTTATACACCTCCGTCTAGCCATAAGTAAGCTAATAAAGGTTGTGTTATGGAATCTAGACGATTGATAAACAAACTTATATATTTCTTGTACATACATATATTATACATAGCAAACACCCAAACTCCGAAATAAAGATTTGTGGATCACACAAATTTATTTTCCGATCAGGGAATCGAACCCGGGACCTCAAGTCGCGGCAGTCGCATATACTACTACTGCGCAACCGAGGCAGTATAGATGTTTTCCCTGTTGCTAATTTGGTGCAAATCCGACCTGGAAATAGATACGCGCCACGATAATAATTTGATTAATATGGAGAATGGATACGAATTAGAGTCGGGAGATTCGTCAGAAAGAGACTCATGGGACTCAGTCAGTTCTTGATTGTCATTGTAAAACGATGTCCTGCCAAGCTCTCCGCTATTGATGCTTGCCAAGTGCTATTGTTGCTACTTTGGTGCAATTCCTACCTAGATTTGGAGCCTGGGATCCACTTTGGCTACTAGAAGCGGCTATCGATTGGTTTCTAACTTTCCGCAGTCTTAGCAGCGACTGCCGCATCACCTCCCATCCCCGTAAGGGTGCCTGCGTCGATGCCTCGTCTGTTATTCAGCAGGTGCACCGCTAGCTGGTGAGGCCGCCCTGGTGATCGCTTCTTACTTGATAGACTATATTATACTTACCTAAAAAGAATACAATCATACACCTACAAAAACTCATCAATCAGGCGTCCGGCATTTAAATGAAGAATTTTGGGGTAGGTAGAGGTAGTAAGTATTCATGGCTGCACAGAGTAGGTACTAGTTACCTAGTTGCATTTGTTAAATTTCTATCAAGTTACTTTAAACTTACATACATACATACATATTGTCACGCCTTTATCCCCGAAGGGGTAGGCAGAGGCATATTTAACGCCCACGTTTCACCGTATGCATTTCCGTCCCACGTAACAGGTGGTGAGCCCACTGCCGTGTTGAAATGGACAGGCGCAGGCTGCATCGACCTGCTGTTGAAATTTTTAAGCCGCCCATAGGGCCTCCAACTTGGCTTAACGACTGCCATTTTATTGGCAACCGGGACCAACGGCTTAACGTGCCTTCCGAAGCACGGAACTGGGGTGGGTCTAAAGGGCCGAAAAAAATTAATAAACTGTGTCTATTTTAGATGTTAAATTTGGAAGAAATTTTGAACTCGTTGCCTTTTTGGTGAGATGGTAACAAAAACGCTAAAAGGTCTTATGTGCTAGACACTAATAAGCACGACCAATTGAAGTCCTGGTAGTCTCGGACTGAAACTACTAAAACTACTTTAAACTTATCTATAAATATTAGCGATTAAATATCAGGATTATAATACTCGTAATATGGAGGCGGAAGTTTTTAAGTGTGTTAGTTTGTTAATTTTACTACACGGTCAAACGGCTTGGCAAATTTGGGTAATTTTGTACAGATCGAGCAGCGCACTTTTAAGCTAAATGGCGCGATTACAAAAAAAGTGTCCAACTGTATTTTCTATTTATTATCTGCTGACGCCCCGCGAAATATTTCTTATTTTTTTGTAAATAAACTCTTTCAAAAGAATATATTAAATTAGCTGAACATTGTCCTTACAATTATAAAAGTAAAATAAAACATTAACTAATTTAAGGTACATAAATAAGGTATATAATATTATAAATGCGATAGTTTGTATGGATGTTTGTTACTCTTTCACGTAAAAACTACTGAATAGATTTTAATGAAACTTTATAAAAAGATATTAAGATAACTCTTTATTGCACACCATTACATACAGTTTTCAGGACCTAAAACTACAAATGGGAGTACAATAGGCGGTCTTATCGCTAAAAGCGATCTCTTTCAGACAACCTTAGTATGCAAAGAGATGATCAGGAATGACAGAAAGAGGTAGTTGATGGCGTACTTACATAATATATAACTACGCAGTAAACATTTAAGTGTTTTTGTCCAAGACTAAAGAATATATATATATATTACCAATTTAAGCAAAACTAACGTCCCACACACCATTTTTTTCACTTAATACACAATTTAACTGCTACATCGAAATATATAGTAATTAAAACGTTATTTTCACTTAATCTGGTAGAGAACTTAAATGTCGAAAGTAAGTCGAAAAAAATGTTAGAATTGACGGTTGAAACCTTGACCAATAAGTCATAAACACTTGTAAGTGATTGCTTGGTATTTGCGATGTAATTATTTCTTATTCAGTGACCATTAAGGTCATCGATTCTAAGTTGAATTTGAAACCAATTTTGAAGTAAATCTCACCAATAGTAAATACCTAAATGCGTCGAGTGAGAGATACTTGTAATGTATTTGCAACACCGTTAGGTTATATTCTGATAACTTTAAAGTTAGATTTACTCAGTAATTTATCTTATAAGTCTTGGTGATGTTGGCGACTTGACGTTTATCGTGATTTAGTCAAATGTAAGTCAGTCTTCGGCAAACTACGACGTATTACTAGGGACCTATCTTTTATCATTAAAGTTTTACTTCTAATATGCAATGGACAAAGATAAAAAACTGTATAGACATTCCGCTTCCTACTATAGAAAATGTAAAAAAAAAACCTAACCTAACCACTCCGGGAGTGCCGACAGAAGTGAAAACTCAATTTATTAATAATTTATTTATCTAGACCCGTTGGTACATGCATATATGCACACACTATAGCTGCGTATCGTAACGGGGTGTAGCGAGTCCAGAGATATATCTCATCTAAAAAATTGCGTACCGCGCTAAAAGAAGTTTTTCCTTCAAAAATTGACCGGGATCGACGTTAATGATGATGATGATGAAAAATAAATCTACACTGAAAGACTCCTAATTGATTACACAGCATTATTTAATAAGACCTGTAGATGACCGGAATCAACGTTAGATGATGATGATGATAATGGTCGCGAGTCCAGAGATTTTATCTCATCTAAAAATAAGCGTACCGCGCTAAAAGAATATTCACTTCAAAAATTGACCGGGATGGACGTTAATGATGATGATGAAAAAAAAATTCTACTCTGAAAGAGTCTTAATTGATTACACAATATTATTTAATAAGACCTGTAGATGACCGGGTTCAACATTAGATGATGATGATGATTATAGTCACAAATCCAGAGATTTTATCTCCTCTAAAAATATGTGTACCACGCTAAGAGGCGTTTTCACTTAAAAAACTCAATTTATTAATAATTTATTTATCTAGTCGCGTTGGTACATGCATATATGCACACACTATAGCTGCGTATCGTAACGGGGAGTAGCGAGTCCAAATTTATCTCATCTAAAAAATTGCGTACCGCGCTAAAAGAAGTTTTTCCTTCAAAAATTGACCGGGATTGACGTAAAGATGATGATGATGAAAAATAAATCTACACTGAAAGAGTCCTAATTGATTACACAGCATTATTTAATAAGACCTGTAGATGACCGGAATCAACCTTAGATGATGATGATGATTATGGTAGCGAGTCCAGAGATTTTATCTCATCTAAAAATATGCGTACCGCGCTAAAAGAAGTTATTCCTTCAAAAATTGACCGGGATCGACGTAAAGATGATGATGATAAAAAATAATTCTACACTGAAAGAGTCCTAATTGATTACACAGCATTATTTAATAAGACCTGTAGATGACCGGAATCAACGTTTGATGATGATGATGATTATGGTCGCGAGTCCAGAGATTTTATCTCATCTAAAAATATGCGTACCGCGCTAAAAGAAGTTTTTCCTTCAAAAATTGACCGGGATCGCCTTGGAAGTGTGTGGAGAAACGAAAAGAGGCAGTAGTAATAAGCGTGATGCATGGTGGAATGAGGAAGTGAAAGAAGCAGTTCGAATGAAGAAGAAAGCATGGCTAGACTACTTAGCCTCGCGGAATGATTTTAATATGAAAGAGAGATACAAGCTGCAGAAAGTTAACACGAAGGCACTGATAGAAGAAGCTCGTGAAAGGTGCAGAATGAAAGCGGATGAAAGGTTGTCGTCCAATTTCCGGGATAATGCCAAGCTCTTCTGGAAAGAGGTAGGCAAGACCCGGAGTTGTTCGGCAATCTGCAGTATGAATAAAGTGCTTAGTGTTAACAATGACGTCCTAACAGACCAAAGTGACGTCCTGCAGAGATGGAGTGAATATTATGGAAAGATGTATGCAAGAAAAGACAGAGATGCCACGTCGGGAAGTGGAGCTCACTTCGATGCTCCGGATCCCGATGTCATTGAAGTCATTAGTATGAAAGAAATAGAACAAGCGATAAGAAGTATGAAATGTGGTAAGGCTGCGGGAAAAGACAGAGTTACTGCTGAGATGATCAAGTACGGTGGGTCGCGTGTCTGGGACACACTATGTCTGTTATGCAACTTGGGCTGGCGGACTGGTGAGGTCCCAGATGACTGGCGAGTAGCAGTTGTAGTACCTATTTACAAAGAGAAAGGCTCGCGCCTAAACTGCTCCAGCTACAGGGCGATCAGCTTGGTCAGCTTAGCTAGTAAGGTGTATGCAAAGGTTATAACGGCACGAATGCAAGAAAAGTCTGAAAGGTATTTATGGGAGGCTCAATGCGGATTCCGACGTGGAAGAGGTTGCATGGATCAAGTGTTTTCTCTCCGCATGATCGCGGAAAAGTTTCTGGCTCTTAGCCAGAAGGTTTTCTGCGCTTTTGTGGATCTAGAGAAAGCATTTGATAACGTTGTGAGAGAAACGCTGTGGGACTTGCTGCCAGGATATGGTGTGGACGGCTCGCTACTGCGGGCATTACAGTCGCTTTATAGGGACTGTAAGGCTTGCGTGCGAGTAGGGGGGGATGTGTCACCTCTTTTTGATGTCTGTACAGGCGTCAAACAGGGATGTGTCATGTCCGCCTGGCTGTTCATAGTGTATCTGGACAGCTGCCTACAGAAGTTGAAAGATTTTAATATGGGTGTGAATTTGGGTGACTTTACAGTAAACTGTCTGCTGTACGCTGATGATGCGGTGCTCATGGCCTCATCAGAAGCCGACCTACAGGCATTAGTCACTAATATGAAAGAGGGGTGTGAAAGTAAGGGTCTCCGCTTGAATGCAAGTAAAACTAAGGTTCTAGTATTTGAAAGAACTAAATGCGAGATTAGAGTAAACCAGAACCGTCTAGAGCAAGTGAATGAAATTGTGTATTTAGGAAGTATGTTTAGCGCGGATGGAAGATGTGATTCGGATGTAGAACGGCGAGTAGCTGCCGGAAACAAAGTTAACGGTGCTTTGTCCCAGTTAGTAAAGCGACAAAGCATCGTAAAAGAAGCACGAATGGCGATTCATAACGCAGTGCTAGTGCCAACTTTGCTTTACGGTAGTGAAACCTGGGTATGTCAGCAGATGCATGAAAGTAAATTGAATGCTGTGGAGATGCGATCACTTCGAAAATTGTGCGGCGTTACCTTGGCCGACCGAATACGTAACGAAGTGATACGCAATATGGCAGGTTTGAATGAAAGTGTCAGCGTTAAGCTGGAAAAGGGCGTGCTCCGTTGGTTTGGACACGTCCAACGAATGAGTGAGGAACGATTGACGAAGAATATATATTGTTCAAAAGTAGAGGGTAGAAGGAGTCAGGGAAGGCCGAGACTTACATATGAAGACCACGTGAGCAGATTGCTCAAAAACGGAAAGGTCAAAATACTCGGATACCCAGACGTGCGTGTATGAAGCGATTGATGAATCTCGAAGAAGCGAAAGAAGTATGCATGGATCGCGAAGCCTGGCGATCTGTCCTCTCTGACTACTCCGTCAAGGATACAGCGTGAAGATAGTTAGTTAGTTAGTTAAAAAATTGCGTACCGCGCTAAAAGAAGTTTTTCCTTCAAAAATTGACCGGGATCGACGTAAAGATGATGATGATGAAAAATAAATCTACACTGAAAGAGTCCTAATTGATTACACAGCATTATTTAATAAGACCTGTAGATGACCGGAATCAACGTTAGATGATGATGATTATGGTAGCGAGTCCAGAGATTTTATCTCATCTAAAAATATGCGTACCGCGCTAAAAGAAGTTGTTCCTTCAAAAATTGACCGGGATCGACGTAAAGATGATGATGATAAAAAATAATTCTACACTGAAAGAGTCCTAATTGATTACACAGCATTATTTAATAAGACCTGTAGATGACCGGAATCAACGTTTGATGATGATGATGATTATGGTCGCGAGTCCAGAGATTTTATCTCATCTAAAAATATGCGTACCGCGCTCAAAGAAGTTTTTCCTTCAAAAATTGACCGGGATCGACGTAAAGATGATGATGATAAAAAATAATTCTACACTGAAAGAGCCCTAATTGATTACACAGCATTATTTAATAAGACCTGTAGATGACCGGAATCAACGTTAGATGATGATGATGATTATGGTCGCGAGTCCAGAGATTTTATCTCATCTAAAAATATGCGTACCGCGCTAAAAGAAGTTTTTCCTTCAAATATTGACCGGGATCGACGTAAAGATGATGATGATAAAAAATAATTCTACACTGAAAGGTCCTAATTTATTACACAGCATTATTTAATAAGACCTGTAGATGACCGGAATCAACGTTAGATGATGATGATGATTATGGTCGCGAGTCCAGAGATTTTATCTCATCTAAAAATATGCGTACCGCGCTAAAAGAAATTTTTCCTTCAAAAATTGACCGGGATCGACGTAAAGATGATGATGATAAAATCTTACGCTTTTTCGATCAGGACATGTGTCCTGACGCGAGTTTAAGATTTTATACCCAACGCCGCTAAAGAAGTTTTCACTTCAAAAAAATTGATGCTCAGAAATCTGAAATAAGTACGTAAGAGAACATCAAAGGAAGGATCATGTCAATTGCCTGTAAATTTATTAGCATCCGATGCTCATACATCGGCTTCCACAACATCTTTTCATGAAAATGAAAAGATGGTGTGAAAAAAATAATCGGGGTCTCCGATTATTCCATTTAACCAAATATACAAACGAATTTCGTCAGCGACAGGTTAGTGTTGTCAACTTTCCTGTTATAAATTACCCGTTACTTAACTAATTACCTATTTAGCGTAACGGTAACGTACAGACGCCAGCACATAAAGCTACCCCAAACTGTCAAAAAATAAATTACACATGACAGCGAGAGAGTCTGCAAAAGCTGCTTCACAAGATGGGATTTAGTTTTAAAAATCTCAATCCAATCGGAAGGTTCCGAGCGTAATGAAATATCAGCTTGGAGAGCTAAGTACTTGCATGCAGTGTATAAAAATAATAAATCTACCCAGCCCGGCCCATAATTTATTTCGATGAGACCTATATTCACTCTTCGCATACTTCGGGTAAATGTTGGCAAGGACAGGGTGAAGACGGAGTATTGGAGCCTGTATCAACTGGATTTGTTACAAATGCACTACTTGTGTTTAAATCAAACACAAAAAGTGGCGATTATCATGACGAGATGAGTAGTACCAAATTTAAAAAGAGGGTTATAGAAAAACTTGTGCCTAATTTACGAAAGTCATCCACAATAGTGATGGTCAATGCTTCTTTAATTTCTTAAAAAAATATATTCAATTATGATTGACCCAAAAAAAAATTGACTAAGGAGAGAATTTGACTAAACCTCAACATTTAGAAATATTTAAGAGAAACAAGCCTCAACCTGTATATGAAATTTAAAAAAAAATAGAAGACAATAGACACAAATGCTTATATTTACTACATCATCACTGTGATCTCAAAGCCATTGAACTCATATGGAGCACAATGAAAAGAAAAGTTGCTGATGTAAATATTGTGCACAAAAATGCTGAAATACCCCGCCTAGCTTTTGACGCTATTACAGTTCATTAATTAAACACGTTCGCAGGTGAGAATACTTAAAACATGATTTGTATTTAGATAAACCTTTTATTATAGAAGTGGTAAGTGACACTGAAACCGAAAGCGATAGTGATTATGATGATATACGGAAATAAGCAGAGTATGGCCTCATAACCAGGATTAAGTTGTGTATGCAGGTTTATCTAAAGATCACATTACTGTAAACCTGGTTTTCAATAAATCATTGTAAAGCAATTTGTTTTTTTTTTATTACACTACACTACCACTATGTACCACTCCTAATTATAATTATTCAAATCCGGTGTTAGGGGTTAGGTACGGTCATAACTAAATGCTAGACATCCAGGTAGCTCAGGCAAGAAAGGTACCTACTTCGCATTAAATGAAAGTTGTATCCCCCCCGTGGAACATTACATCTGCAGAATTTCCACTTCATTGGATTACTTTTTAGATAAAGCCATTGTTTATTGCTGATGAGACTAAACTGTTAGCGTACCTACGTAACTGTAAATTATCAAATTCATATTATTTATTTTATTATTTTCATATTGGTGTCATTGTCTTTAATTTGAAAACACAATAATTCTTATTATACGATTATTTCAAATGTGAAATTTTTTTCTTTGAAACTTACTCAATTTTGGGCACCTTAAATTTATTAGCAACACTGAATCAAGGACTAGTTTTAGTCCTGTTAGTAAGTATTATATACGCGATTATAACTTTATGGTGGTTGGAATTATTGACTTAATTAGGTAACCTGACACCATTTAGTCGTAAATAAATCATAAATAGTATGTCAAATTAACCTAAAATTATTACTAGATACTTATAGGTCGATATTTAGGTTAATATAACGTTTTGGCTAAACCGCCATTTTATTTTAGTAATCCGAAGAAGTGATATTTCATAACGCATATTTTTTGTTGTTATTGCTGGGATATTATCGTTACACGTCACTATTACTGTCTAATATTCTGATAATTAGTTGGGTTTATTTATCTAAATACTGCTAAGGCATGATAACGAAAACTATTATTTAAAAAAATATTCATCTTGACATTTAAAAATAATAATTCTTCAATATATTTGAAGCCCATTAGTAGATTTCAACGTTAAATCAATACAAACGAAAAAAATTTCATCGCAGAAGATTTTGTCATAATATTGCGTTGCAATCGAGCGCGAAAGTTTATAAACTTAGCAAGCGCCATTATTATTTTAATGTTAAAGAGTTTAGCTTTTTAATTAGACTTTTTATTTTAAAGTAATAAAAATATATTTTTGTCTCTTTTACTCTCTATCGCTACCGATATAAACTTCACCTAAATATGTAATTAAATGGTAAAAAATACGTTAGATCCACGTTTAAAAGAGGTAAATGATTAACAAAATAGTAATTGCAACTACAAGGCACGTCGTGGTGACGTCGAGTTTACGTCGAAAATATGACCTATCCCTTGGCCTGTTGGTTGCATTCGCTAAAATTACGTTGAATAAAAGTCACCGGTACGTGCTTTTTTTCCCCACTTAGGTTGATTCCACGTCGATTCCAGGTATCTAATTTTGGTCGCCGTAAAAATTGACCTATTTTGACTTTTGACCTAATATGTTTGCTGGAGGAGGATAATAGTTAAGTTGTACACAGTAAAGGAATAAAAGAAAAGACATACAAGTAAAACTAAGTTGGAGGACAGAGAGTAGTTTTTAATCTTGTTATTAAAGATGGCAAGTGACTTCGCACGTCGTATACCTAATGGCAGCGTATTCCACATACGTATTGCCAAGACAGTATAGGATTTTCCTAAGAATGTTGTGGAATGTGACGGCATTTTTAGTCTTAGATTCTCCGATGATCTTAAGCACTTCGAATTAGTATCATGAAGGAATTCAAAGAAAAGTTTATGAGCATTCCGGCGAAGTCAGTGATGTGATCATATTTGTGTAGTCTAAATATAAATCTGATACAAAAATTCTGAAGACGCTCGAGTTTATCTAGCTGGCGCTCGGTAAGATCTGGATAGCTGACGTCTGCATAGTCTAGAATTGGGAGCAGGAGGGTGTTTGCAAGCGCATTAATATAGCTTATACATCAGAATAACACATAGGCTACTTTTAACGGGTAAACTTCTATACGCAGGCGAAGCCGCGGGCGTTTACTAGTCTATAATATATGGACAATTTGTAAAACTATTGCTATTTACAAGCTGTCAAAAAACTTAATTAGTCTGTAAGCTTAAATTTCCTAAGAATAAATAACAAAATAGAACTTATGCTACATTTTATTCTCGTATTCCCACGGTTACGGGATTTACACGGGCGAATCAGCGTTGCATCTACTAGTTTTATGTAAATCGAGGCTTTTAATTATAAGGCAGAGTGAAACGATTGCTCCAAGGACACGACGGCTGGCGACACGAGGGCGGGCGACTGGCGCCCAACTGCCGAGACTTCCCGCGACGTCTACAACTGTATTAATAAAGGATAGTGCTAAATAGATATACATACACACATACATATTGCCATGCCTTTATCCCCGAAGGGGTAGATAGAGGCTGACTACTTGCCCATATTTCACTGTATGCATTTTTGTCCCTAGTAACGGGTGGTGAGGCCATTGACGTGTTGAAATGGAGAGGCGCAGGTAGTGAGCACTTATTGTTGAAAATTTTCAAGGCCTTTAACTTGGCATAACGACTGCTATGTTACTAGCAACCGGAACTAATGGATTGACGTGCCTTCCGAAGCGCGGAAATGCTCATAAATGTCACTGCCAAATGCCACAAAATGGTCTTCCATCCTAGGACCCGCCACAGCGAAATTTCCTTAGCGCAGTGATCATTGTATCATTAACAGAACACTAAACGGGGCTATAAGGGCTTCTAAATATATAACACATATTTTCTCAGGAACAGGTGGACCTAGTAAGTTGAAATTTATACCAAATGCTGAGGTCTATAAGTTCCTATTAGGTGTATAAAAGGTACTGAGTCAACCCGTTAAAAAGATATCGACAAATTAAGATTTCCGCGAAGTAAGTACCAGAATTTACTTAATTTTTGTAATTATTTTATTTCTGACACCTAAATCTAAACATCAATATAAACTGTATTACTATAGTGACCCGCCCCAGTTTTACGCGTATTATGTAGTAGGTAATATGATGTCAGTGTGAAGTGAGTAATCCTTACTAATATTATTACTTTCCTTACTATTATTCTAATATTGGTTTAAAGGCACCTAAAACCCGTACGAGACACACCAAGTTATTTAATGTTCCTTCACATAGAACTAATTATGGAAAAAATGCTGTCCTTACTCGATTACCTTCCTGCTTCAACACTAATTTTAACGACATTGACATCTTCTTCCACTCTAAAAATGTATTTAGGGGACTTATATGCAAAAAATATTGTCTGGCGAGACAGCGGATAGAAATGAATGAGTACCTAAATGCTGTTGTTCTCAAGTGTTTTCTGTATTGCTGTATTTCGGTATGTATATTGTCACTTCATGCACAAATATAGTATGTTAAAGGTTTTACAACAAATTGCAAGGTATTTTGTAATTAATGTACTTATATAATTTTAGAGAATCATCACGTCGTGAAACTTTGTTATTGGCTAAGTGTCTATACATGTGAATTTACCCATGAATAATGTAAAATAGCTGTTAAGTTTACGAATAAATGAAAAAAAAATTACAAATATGAAAGTAACTCTGTTTGTCGCGCTCTCACGCACTACTGAACTAAACAGTTCCGAGCCCGAGAAAAAGGACACATGCTACTTATTGTCCCGTAGAAAGTTACTGCCTAAAGTTTAAGTGTTATACACATAGCCCCGCGCTTGAGTATAAGGGGCCCCACTAAAATCTTGTGGGCCCAAGCAACCTCAACTGCTATCAATGCACCTGCTGACTGATACGGTGACTGACGAAATGACGCAAGCAGCCTTAAGGGGTTGAGAAATCAGATAGAAGTCGCTCTCAATTCATGCAAAATTTAAAAGCCCCTTGTTCCAAATTTAGCCTCTGGGAAAACACTTAAGATGAATATGGCAATACGCCACTCCCATTGCACTGATAATTCTAAGGCCACGTGTTACAAATATAACCACACATTTGCGCACACATGGCGTGATGGTATTTACCGAATGAGGAAATCTCAACAACAAATGACCACTATTGTCAACATAATGACAACTGTATCACAACACTGATGACGATGACTAATAAAAGTGATAACCTTTTAAACTGTCCAACGAGTAGGTATAAAGTTTCGCGACCATCACTACGTGACGTTTGCGAGTAAAGTCAGAGCTTATACTATTGTACGTCTGTGCATCAGAGCCCTCTATCGTAAATGATACTGAATATATAGTAAGCGCTTAAAGATATGTTTAAATAAATAAATTAATTAATATAGTGGGAATTTTTTTTACACAGCTCCATCTAACCCAATGTAAGTTAATATAAGCTTGTAATATGTGATCTAGAAAATTGATAACTACCTATAAATACCTATCTAAATACCGAAATTCCGGGAATCGAACCACAGTACATATGTACTTTGATCGAACCGAGAACTCAGTGCTACATTCGCATACACTACTACTCCACCAACGAGACAAACATAATTTATCTTCAGTGATAAATTAAATTGAAGTGGCTGTTTGTATTACCAAATTATCAGCTTTTTACTAAATACATATATTATGATTTCGGTTAATCTTATGTTTGAACCGATTGTAATAGGACTTTCACTGGCAGATACCTAATGTTATATATTTTTTTGTGTTATGGGATCTAGGTGACTGATAAACATACTGTATATTTCTAAATACATACATATTATATATTCGAAGCACTCAAACTCCAAAACAAAATTTATTTGCATTAAAAGAAATTCTTGTAAATGAAGAGTTCTTATGGTTCTTATTTACGACTCGGCTTTGACTTATAATCGCGTTTGTTTTTTATTCTGGTTTTAATTTCAACTCGTACGTATCCAAATAATCACTTTGTATCATTCATAAACGTTTATTAAAATACCCCATTTTATAAAAAGGCGTACAGTGCCATCAACCATGAAAACAACCCTTTGAAGAATTCAACTTTACGCCATTCTATATTTGCTGAAATATTAAGTATATTTCTTTTAAAATAAATACATACAAATTGTCACGCCTTTATCCCCGAAGAGGGTAGGCAGAGGCAAACTATACGCTCATATTTCTGTTAAAAGTGGTGAGCCCATTGCCGGGTTGAAATAGACAAACGAAGGTTGTGGCGACCTGCTGTTAAAATTGTTCAACTCAAATTAGGCCTTCTACTTGGGTTAAAATAAAGTTTATAACATTAATTTTTTTTTACTCTCACACACAAGAACAGCAATCACAGAATAGATCTTAAGCTATGTTACACTTTTACGACATTACATTCTGTGTAAGAGACTGATATCTGTAGTAGGTAAAGGATATAATAAAAAATACATACATATTACACATAGGAAACATCCAAACTCCAAAAACAACATTTGTGGATCACACAAATATTTGTTCCGACCCGGGAATCGAACCCAGGACCTCGGCGCGTCAGTCGCATACACTATCACTGCGCCGCGCCACCAAAGCAGTCTTTGTTTTTTGCCTTCAATTTATTTACAGAAAAGCATCCCATCGCATTCTCGCACTTTGCCGATTGAGATATCATTAGTTTTAGCCTCCTTACCACGACGGTACAAACAAATATTTATTGCAACCCGGGATTCAAACTCGATACCTCAACAACTGCAGTTTCACACACTGCCGCACCAAGGCAGTATATAAATATATAATTATAAAATTTCAGACTATATACTCGTAGATAATAAAAATGCATGGGAATAAGTCGCTTTAAGTCAACACACATAAATATACCAATAGAAAAAAAATATAATAAAGAAACATAATAATCATAATGTAATAGACACTACTGTTCCAATAAAGAAAGATCATTTTAATTAGTTAAACGAAAACTAATGTAATTGCTGGCGACTTAAAAAGAGTGGCTATGAGTTTTATTCTCAGGTTCTTCCTCAGGCTCTACCTACCTATTGCTTTGCAAATCTGGTAGTAAATGTAAATGTAGAAGCAATAATCTTGACGTTCATAAGTGTTACTTTGTGACTTACATGAATAAAGATATTTTCATTTTCAAATAAACAATAAATAAAATATCCATCACGCCTTATCGCCGAAGGGGTGGCAGAGGCATATTATATGCCCGCTTTTCACCGTGTGGATTCCTGTCCCACGTAATAGGTGGTGTACCCATTGCCGTGTTGAAATAGACAGACGCAGGTTGTGGCTACCTGCTGTTGAAATTTTCAAGCCGCCCATAAGGCCTTCAACCAGGCTTAACGACTGCCATTTTACTGGCTACCGGGACCAACGGCTTAACGTGCCTTCCGAAGCACGGAAACGCTCGCAAATGTAAATGCCACAAAGTGGTCACCCATCCGAGGACCAGCCATAGTGAAAGTTGCGTAACTCAGTGATCGTTTACAGAACACTGAGACCGCGAGGACACGAATAAACAATAGCTTCGGATTTTCGGGAAATTCTCGAATGTACAATGTTTTCAAGCAAACCATTAACTGGAGTTTACTACTTACCATTACATTACAGGCAACCTGAAGTTCTTTGAGAACTTTGTACCCATTATAGGCCTTTATAAGACACCTATAGTCACCCGTATGTCACCCATTTTGCCACGGCCGATATTTGTGATATGTAATCCCAACAACACGTGTAAGGCAGAACCGCCTCACAGTCGGCTCGTAATTCGAATTTAGCGACCCGTCGTTCGTTTTGCTTTGACGAATCATAATACTTCGAAGCTGCATTGTACTCGTGTTTTCATTATCTTTAACTCTGGGTTCTTAAAGTGAAATTAAGAGGCATTATATTACCAACCTGAGCTTCAATAATGCCAATTGCCAATAAAATTTTTAAATGGTCACTTTGGTTTGTAGGCATTTACGAAAAATGCCGATAAATTATCAGTCATTGCTTAAGAATGAAAATGACAAAAAGATAATATTTTGAGAATTCATTGGTATTTTTATGAAACTTGGTACTAAATTTGGGGATGAAGAGTAGAAGCGTGCACGTCGCCATCCCTGCCAGCTACGGCTGCAATTCTACTCCAACACGAGTGCCACCAGGGCGAAAACTGCTAGGGCGTGCCCCCGAGGCGACGCGCACCAGTTTGTCCCCGCTGGTGCGAAAAGTGTGTGCCAGAGCGGCGTAGGGGACCGCCACCCTACACGCGCGGCCCGACACGGCGGGAAGTGGAGGATGGAGTGCAGGGTAGCTGCGTGGAATGTTAGGGGAGGAATGACAGATAAGATGAATGAGTTGATGGATGTTAGGAATGAGAGAAAGTTAGATGCATTGTGCTTGACAGAGACCAAGCGCAAGGGCAGCGAAGTCTTGCAGCTCCCGGGTGGGATGCTCGCGCTTTGGTCTGGAGTACCAGAGAGCGAGCATGGCAGTCGGGGGGTTGGAATTTTGCTGTCCTCGCGATTGGCCTCCGGTATGTATGAGTACAAACTGGTAGGTAATAGAATCCTCTGGATCCGTGTAAAACTTGGTTTGACGAAGATTTTTCTGGTAGCTGCTTACGCGCCAGTATCTTCGTCGAACGCGAGTGAGCTAGAGGACTTCTGGGAGAGTATGAGAGAAGCTCTAAATGTGATAGAAGGAAATGAAAGACTTATAGTATGTGGAGACATGAATGGATGGGTGGGTACCGCTCGCGATGGTTTTGAGTCGGTACTCGGGAAGTATGGGGATAAAAGGGTGAACGACGCTGGCAAGCTAATACTGGCATTTTGTAAGGAAAAGGATTTGTTTGTGGCGAACACAATGTTCAACCACAAACAAATTCACATGTATACGAGGAGATGTAAGTCAAAGAGAAGCATGATAGATCTATTCCTAATGGATAGTCGACTCCGTAAACAGGTGATGGACACTTGTGTGAGAGCGCCTCATAAACCCTTGGGTTTATGAGGCGCTGACCTGGGATCAGACCACTACCTAGTCATAACTAGGATTAGGGGTCTGTTCGCGGGTTGGCGTCATCGTACCGAGTGTCCTGAACCTGAGCCGACTTATAGCATCAAAAGCTGGAAGCTGCAGGATGCATCCATTAGGGATAAATATAATGAAAGGGTAGCCGAAAAGCTTGGTGACGTCAATGTAAGCAGTGAGAATGTGGAAAGTGTATGGCAGAACCTTAGGGACAGTATGATAAATGCCGCTGTGGAAGTGTGTAGAGAAATGAAAAGAGGCAGTAGTAATAAGCGTGATGCATGGTGGAATGAAGAAGTGAAAGAAGCAGTTCGAATGAAGAAGAAAGCATGGCTAGACTACTTAGCCTCGCGGAATGATTTTAATATGAAAGAGAGATACAAGCTGCAGAAAGTTAACACGAAGGTACTGATAGAAGAAGCTCGTGAAAGGTGCAGAATGAAAGCGGATAAAAGGTTGTCGTCCAATTTCCGGGATAATGCCAAGCTCTTCTGGAAAGAGGTAGGCAAGACCCGGAGTTGTTCGGCAATCTGCAGTATGAATAAAGTGCTTAGTGTTAACAATGACGTCCTAACAGACCAAAGTGACGTCCTGCAGAGATGGAGTGAATATTATGGAAAGATGTATGCAAGAAAAGACAGAGATGCCACATCGGGAAGTGGAGCTCACTTCGATGCTCCGGATCCCGATGTCATTGAAGTCATTAGTATGAAAGAAATAGAACAAGCGATAAGAAGTATGAAATGTGGTAAGGCTGCGGGAAAAGACAGAGTTACTGCTGAGATGATCAAGTACGGTGGGTCGCGTGTCTGGGACACACTATGTCTGTTATGCAACTTGTGCTGGTGGACAGGTGAGGTCCCGGATGACTGGCGAGTAGCAGTTGTAGTACCTATTTACAAAGGGAAAGGCTCGCGCCTAAACTGCTCCAGCTACAGGGCGATCAGCTTGGTCAGCTTAGCTAGTAAGGTGTATGCAAAGGTTATAACGGCACGAATGCAAGAAAAGTCTGAAAGGTATTTATGGGAGGCTCAATGCGGATTCCGACGTGGAAGAGGTTGCATGGATCAAGTGTTTTCTCTCCGCATGATCGCGGAAAAGTTTTTGGCTCTTAGCCAGAAGGTTTTCTGCGCTTTTGTGGATCTAGAGAAAGCATTTGATAACGTTGTGAGAGAAACGCTGTGGGACTTGCTGCCAGGATATGGTGTGGACGGCTCGCTACTGCGGGCAATACAGTCGCTTTATAGGGACTGTAAGGCTTGCGTGCGAGTAGGGGGGGATGTGTCACCTCTTTTTGATGTCTGTACAGGCGTCAAACAGGGTTGTGTCATGTCCGCCTGGCTGTTCATAGTGTATCTGGACAGTTGCCTGCAGAAGTTGAAAGATTTTAATATGGGTGTGAATTTGGGTGACTTTACAGTAAACTGTCTGCTGTACGCTGATGATGCGGTGCTCATGGCCCCATCAGAAGCCGACCTACAGACATTAGTCACTAATATGAAAGAGGGATGTGAAAGTAAGGGTCTCCGCTTGAATGCAAGTAAAACTAAGGTTCTAGTATTTGAAAGAGGCGACGTAAGAACTAAATGCGAGATTTGGGTAAACCAGGAACGTCTAGAGCAAGTGAATGAAATTGTGTATTTAGGAAGTATGTTTAGCGCGGATGGAAGATGTGATTTGGATGTAGAACGGCGAGTAGCTGCCGGAAACAAAGTTAACTGTGCTTTGTCCCAGTTAGTAAAGCGACAAAGCATCGTAAAGGAAGCACGACTGGCGATTCATAACGCAGTGCTAGTGCCAACTTTGCTTTACGGTAGTGAAACCTGGGTATGTCAGCAGATGCATGAAAGTAAATTGAATGCTGTGGAGATGCGATCACTTCGAAAATTGTGCGGCGTTACCTTGGCCGACCGAATACGTAACGAAGAGATACGCAATATGGCAGGTTTGAATGAAAGTGTCAGCGTTAAGCTGGAAAAGGGCGTGCTCCGTTGGTTTGGACACGTCCAACGAATGAGTGAGGAACGATTGACGAAGAATATATATTGTTCAAAAGTAGAGGGTAGAAGGAGTCAGGGAAGGCCGAGACTTACATATGAAGACCACGTGAGCAGATTGCTCAAAAACGGAAAGGTCAAAAGTACTTGGATACCCAGACGTGCGTGTATGAAGCGATTGATGAAACTCGAAGAAGCGAAAGAAGTATGCATGGATCGCGAAGCCTGGCGATCTGTCCTCTCTGACTACCCCGTCAGGGATACAGCGTGAAGATAGTTAGTTTAGTTTGGTACTAAATGACTTTGTACTAAATGAAACTTGGTAATAAATACCTGCGAGTACTCGCAGGTATTTAAATATGAATTCAGGCATTAAAACCCATTGCCATTGTACTCTTTTCATCACATAACTAAGTTTTATTATATTGCGAACGTAAACTGTTAAATAAATAAATACATTTACGGAAATTGCCTACTGCGGGGGACAGCAGAGTCGCATGTGTGGTACTCCTAGCCCCGAATCAGACAATCCATTAAACAACCACGGTGTCCACACATTGCCTGTGTAATGTACGGTCAGCCTCCATAAAAATCTCACCCCCTTATAATATATAAATGTAAGCATCTGGGGTGAGATTACTCTAGAGCTGACTTTACCATGGGAAGCACCGGTGAAGTCCACCCTACCTAGCACTTGTTAGGCTTAACTGGTGCTTCCCACATGGAGAGACCAGCAGGGTTGACTGTGGACACCTAGCCAACAACGCCCGATGTAGGTAGAGACATATGGAATAACGCCCTCACGTCCTGCTCCCGCTGGCTTCCAGTGAGATAAGACGATCGTATCGCCGTTCAGTAATTCCCTCTTAGGTCTGCGGTGTGACTATACGGTGGGGTTAACCTTTCACTTTTATTTCGCTGTTTTCTTCTGTAAAATTATTGCTTCACAAAAACTAGTAGCTTATATGCAACCTCGCTTTGCAGCATATACTTCACAATTGAGATCGCTGTACTTTTAGAAGTGATGACGCATTTCCACAGTATTCCATTTACTTTCATGCATCTTCTGTAATACCCAGAATTAATTACCGAATAGCAACGTTAACACTAGCACTGCGGTAAAATTGGTTGCTTTACTAATTGTTAATTTACTCTACTTTAATGATAATTTTAAAAACAATAATAAATCTATAAACTGCACATATAAAACTTAACTTAACTATCTTCACGCTGTATCCCCGACGGGGTAGTCAGAGAGGACAGATGGCCAGGCTTCACGATTTATGCATACTTCTTTTGCTTCCTGTTCATAACATCTATACTAAAATAAAAAATTAAGGAGTTGTTTGCTTGATATGTTTTTATTCTAGTTATTGTTCCGTATCTCTTTCTTGTCCGTCTGTCTGTTCTTGTGTCACCATCGTCTTTTTCAGGAACAGGTGGATCTAACATGTTGACCCTATTAACTGTAAAAATATCGAGGTGAGTCAACACGATAAAAGGATATGAGCTTTTTTTTTTAAATATCCATTTCTTTTTTTTTTTTCACTACTGCGGGCAATACAGTCTCTTTATAGGGACTGTAATGCTTACGTGCGAGTAGAGGGGGGTGGGTCACCTCTTTTCGACGTCTGTACAGGTGCTGTAAATGAAGCGCTCGTTGTGCTTCGGTCTCAGTGTTCTGTAAACGATCACTGAGTTACGCAACTTTCACTATGGCTGGTCCTCGGATGGGTGACCACTTTGTAGCATTTACATTTGCGAGCGTTTCCGTGCTTCGGAAGGCACGTTAAGCCGTTGGTCCCGGTTGCTAGTAAAATGGCAGTCGTTAAGCCTGGTTGAATGCCTAATGGGCGGCATGAAAAATTTCAACAGTAGGTAGCCACAACCTGCGTCTGTCTATTTCAACACGGCAATGGGCTCACCACCTATTACGTGGGACAGGTAAATCCACACGGTGAAAAGTCAGTCAATTTCACTTTAAGAACCCAGAGTTAAAGATAATGAAAACACGAGTACAATGCAGCTTCGAAGTATTATGATTCGTCAAAGCAAAACGAACGAGACGGGTCGCTAAATTCGAATTACGAGCCGACTGTGAGGCGGTTCTGCCTTACACGTGTTGTTGGGATTACATATCACAAATATCGGCCGTGGCAAAATGGGTGACATACGGGTGACTATAGGTGTCTTATAAAGGCCTATAATGGGTACATAGTTCTCAAAGAACTTCAGGTTGCCAGTAATGTAATGGTAAGTAGTAAACTCCAGTTATTGGTTTGCTTGAAAACATTGTACATTCGAGAATTTGCCGAAAATCCGAAGCTATTGTTTATTCGTGTCCTCGCGGTCTCAGTGTTCTGTAAACGATCACTGAGTTACGCAACTTTCACTATGGCTGGTCCTCGGATGGGTGACCACTTTGTGGCATTTACATTTGCGAGCGTTTCCGTGCTTCGGAAGGCACGTTAAGCCGTTGGTCCCGGTAGCCAGTAAAATGGCAGTCGTTAAGCCTGGTTGAAGGCCTTATGGGCGGCTTGAAAATTTCAACAGCAGGTAGCCACAACCTGCGTCTGTCTATTTCAACACGGCAATGGGTACACCACCTATTACGTGGGACAGGAATCCACACGGTGAAAAGTGGGCATATAATATGCCTCTGCAACCCCTTCGGGGATAAGGCGTGATGGATATTTTATTTATTGTTTATTTGAAAATGAAAATATCTTTATTCATGTAAGTCACAAAGTAACACTTATGAACGTCAAGATTATTGCTTCTAAATTTACATTTACTACCAGATTTGCAAAGCAATAGGTAGGTAAAGCCTGAGGAAGAACCTGAGAATAAAACTCATGGCCACTCTTTTTAAGTCGCCAGCAATTACATTAGTTTTCGTTTAACTAATTAAAATGATCTTTCTTTATTGGAACAGTAGTGTCTATTACATTATGATTTATTCAATAATTGAAAATGTGTAGCAAGTTCCACCAAGTGCCATCAATCAACAGTATAAATTACATTATGATTATTATGTTTCTTTATTATAATTTTTTCTATTGGTATATTTATGTGTGTTGACTTAAAGCGACTTACTCCCATGCATTTTTATTATCTACGAGTATATAGTCTGAATTTTTTATAATTATATATTTATATACTGCCTTGGTGCGGCAGTGTGTGAAACTGCAGTTGTTGAGGTATGAGTTTGAATCCCGGGTTGCAATAAATATTTGTTTGTACTGTCGTGGTAAGGAGGCTAAAACTAATGATATCTCAATCGGCAAAGTGCGAGAATGCGATGGGATGCTTTTCTGTACCCACGTGCAATCAACTGATGAAGGAAGCAGTTACCAAGTCAGATGCTAAGCTATGATGATATTTTATGATATTGATATGATGATAATATTTTATCATCTTTTTATGATATTTTACTAAAATCGAGCGCTGTAAATGTTGTTAGCAGTTGGCTAATGGTCGACTATGGATAAATGTCTATATAAATTGAAGGCAAAAAACAAAGACTGCTTTGGTGGCGTAGTGATAGTGTATGCGACTGACGCGCCGAGGTCCTGGGTTCGATTCCCGGGCAGTGGCAGAGGCATATTATATGCCTCTGCCACCCCTTCGGGGATAAGGCGTGATGGATATTTATTTATTTATTTTATTTTGTACAGATGCAAACAGGGTTGTGTCATGTCCGCCTGGCTGTTCATAGTGTAACTGGACAGTTGCCTGCAGAAGATGAAAGATTGTTAAATAGGTGTGAAATTTGGTGACTTTACAGTAAATTGTCTGCTGTACGCTGATGATGCGGTGCTCATAGCCTCATCAGAAGCCGACCTTTAGGCATTAGTCACTAATATGACAGAGGAGAGTGAAAGTAGGGATCTTCGCTTGAATGCAAGTAAAACTAAGGTTCTAGCATTTGAAAGAGATGATGTAAGAACTAAATGCAAGGTTTGGGTAACCCAGGAACGTCTAGACTTCTAGAGCAAGTGAATGAAATTGTGTATTTCGGGGGTATATTTAGCGCAGACGGAAGATGTGATTCAGATGTAGAACGGCGAGTAGCTGCCGGAAACAAAGTTAACGTTGCTTTTTACCAATTGGTAAAGCGACAAAGCATCGTAAGAGAAGCACGACTCGCGATTCATAACGCAGTGCATGTCAGCAGATGCATGAAAGTAAATTGAATGATGTGGAGATGCGATCACTTCGAAAATTGTGCGGCGTAACTTTGACCGACCGAAAACGTAACGAAGTGATACGCAATATGGAAAGTGTCAGCGTTAAACTGGAAAAGGGCGTGCTCCGTTGGTTTAGACACATCCAACGAATGAGAGAGGAACAATTGACGAAGAATATATATTGTGCGAAAGCAGAGACACGCATAATTTCCAACTATTTTTACTGATACATCCATAAAAAACCAATTAACATAGACCTCTTAGGTGTATGTTCGCTCATTAAATTCGGAGGTCTAACTTAATGGCTGTACACAGGGCGTGGTGTTCCGTCGCTTCCGCGGAGCGTTACCACCGGATCGCCAAGAGACATAGTGCGACAGTGAAGTGATACTAATATTACTATTAAGATTTTATATACTAACACAGTGTGATGTATTTATATGTATTCTTAGTTTTAAGGTATTTATCTATGGGCCGTCGAATAAGTTAATAACATCTGTTATTTTTCCTTATCCACTAATCCTTTTCCTACCCTGTCCTCGTCCCATCCTCTCTCCGCCAAGCGAAGGTTGCCATGGCGATGTGCTGCGTGGCTAGGGGCGAGCCTAGTTTTAAACGTGCTTGATTGTCCTAGGACCAGGCGACCCCAGAATAAGGCTAGCCTTACCTAGACAAACGGGGCTCTGTCTAGGCGGACTCTAAATTTCCCTAGCTTATCGTGGGTACGCTATGGATATAAGTAGAAATAAAATCCGAAATGGCGGCGATGTGGTTCGCGACCCGTCACGTCACGTTTCCCATCGAGGCGAAAAGTGGACTAGGGATAGCCACTTTGCTACATTGAATGTAAGAGGAGGAATGAGAGACAAAATAGTGGAGGTATGCAAGATGATGCGAGAGAGACGTCTTGATATTTTGTGTGTGAATGAAACAAAGAGGAAAGGATGTGACACCACTACACATGGACCCTATACCGCCTACTGGTCAGGTGTAGCCAATACCAGTACAGCGTGCCAGGGTGTTGGTGTGCTACTATCCGCTAGAATGAATGAATGTGTGACAGAATATGAATGTGTGAGCCCAAGACTCCTTTGGTTGAGGTTGAAGGTTGGACTCACCCGCATCTTTGTTGTAGGAGTTTATGCTCCGCAAGATGCGCGGTGGTACCGATCTTCAAGAGACCAAAGCGAGAGGCAGGCATTTTGGGAGAGTAAGAGTGATATTCCGAGTAAATGCAAACAGAGCGAAAGAATAGTAATGTTAGGTGATTTTAACAGTTGGGTTGATGTGAAGCGTGATGGATATGAAAGTGTATTGAGAAAATAAGGTGACGAACGAGTTAATGAAAATGGAGAAAGCTTGCTTGAAGTATGTTTGGAGAGGAATCTTGTGGTAACCAACACCATGTTCAACCACAAGGATATTATATTATTATATTATATTGTTGGGACAACTCACACAACGCCATCTGATTCCACACTAAGCAGAGCTTGTACTATGGTAACCAGATAACTGATAAACATAATTATATATTTCTAAATACATACATATTATAGATAAATAACACCCAGACACAGTATAAACCATCATGCTCTTCACACAAAGTTTTATCCTGGGTGGGAATCGAACCCACGACCTCTTGCGTAGCAGTCGGATGCACTCCCACCACGCCACAGAGGCAGTCACTTGTTTACGAGACAAGAAGGAAGCCAGAGAAGCATGATTGATTTTGTGATTGTAGATGCAACGCTGAGAAAGAAAGTGCTAGACACCCGGGCATACCGCGGTGCCGGTATTGACACAGACCACTTCTTGGTTATGAGTCGAGTAAGAGGTCTGTTTCAGCGGTAGCGGCACCGTGTGCATGAACCCTGTAGTGTACTAGAGCGCATAAAATTCGATAATTTGCAAGAGATAGGTATAAAAGAAGAATTTTTAAGTAAAGTGAGCAAGAAATTTGAAGATTTAGATGAGGTATGTGAGATGGAAAAATTATGGAAGTCGTTTAAGGAAGGACTCTTGAAAGTTGCGATTGAAGTGTGTGGAGTAAACAAGAGGAGCCAAGGATGTAAGGTAAAGAGAATGTGTGCAGAAGTCATGAAAGCGTTGTCCGATAAGAAGAAAGCATGGTTGGATTGGCAGACTACAAAAGTCAATCAAAGAATGCAGAAGAGAACGGATGAGGATGTAAGAATAGCAAAGGATAAATATAAAAGGTTTAAGCGTGTTGCAAAATAGGTGATAAAAAGAAAGAAGAAGGATGGCAGAGATGATTTTGACAACTGGTTATCTGATGATTTCCAAAAGAATATAAAATTCTTTTGGAAATCCATAAGAACAATGAGAGCTCAACAGACAACATCGCAGCTCACCCATATCAGAAACCATGATGGCAGTGTTGTGAAAGGTGAAGAATGTGTGCTCAAAAGATGGAAGAAATATTTTAAAAGTTTATTTGAAAAAGAGGGTATTCTATTTTTTTTTCGTTATTACATTGCTGGGAAGTGAGTGAAAGCGGCAATGAAAGTGATATAAGTATAGAAGAAATTATGGAAGCATTGAATAGTATGAAACTAGGCAAAGCTGCGGGAATTGATAGGATTTCTGTCGAGATGCTGAAAGCGGGACAGGGCGTGGTAGTTTGACAGCTGTACCGCCTTTTTAACCTATGCTGGAGGGGTGGCAGCGTCCTAGAAGATTGGTGTAATGCTGTCATCATACCGCTGTATAAAGGAAAAGGGTCGCAGCAAGAGTGCTAAAACTACCGCGGCATAAGCTTGCTCAGCATCGTCGGCAAATTGTATGCAAAAGTTTTGATAAAAAGAATGATGAATGAAACTGAAGGGATAATGTGGAATGTGCTAGCAGGATTTATGAAAGGAAGAGGATGCACGGATCAGGTCTTTTCCTTACGATGCGTAATTGAAAAGCTTTTGGCAAAGAGTCAAAAAGTTTATTGCGCATTCGTAGACTTGGAAAAGGCCTATGATAGAGTGGTGAGGAATGAACTGTGGTCAACATTGTCCATGTATGGAGTAAGCAGCAACTTGATACGAGCACTGAAATCTCTATATGAGGGATCCAGTGCTTGTGTCAGAATCAACGGAGCTTGCACAGACTTTTTTCACATCGAAAAAGGTGTGAGACAGGGTTGTGTAGCGTCACCGTGGCTGTTTAACCTATACATTAACAGTTGCTTGAAAGAACTGCAAGAAAGTGCGTATGGTTTAAAAATGACTGATCTGACTATCAAATGTCTTCTTTACGCTGATGATCAGGTAATACTTGCATCATCAGCGGACGAGTTGCAGTTGATGGTTAATATTATGCATGATGCGCTGAAAGGCAAAGGAATGAAAGTGAATGTAAATAAGATGAAAGTAATGGTTTTTGAAAGAGAGAAAAACATGTCAGATTGCTCGATTTTTGTGGAAGGAAAAAGAGTGGAACAAGAGAAAGAATTTATATACCTAGGCTCAAAATTTGCGAGAGATGGAAAGTGTGATGATGACATTGAAAGAAGGGTTTTGGCTGGCAATCAAGTGAATGAAATGAGCAATGTACAGCTTTATGGGCACCCAGAACGTGTCTAAAAAGGCAAGACTGGCTGTGCATAGAAGAGTGCTTGTCCCTACACTAACATATGGCAGTGAAAGTTGGGTATGGCAGAAGAAGCATAGAAGTAAAATTAATGCAGTAGAAATGAGGAGTCTGCGAAGTATAGCTGGAGTAAAATTGATAGATAAAGAAAGGAACAGCGTGATAAAGGAACATTGCGGTATGACAGAAGACGTAGTGACTAAGATAGAAAAAGGGATGCTTAGATGGTTTGAACACGTGGAGAGGATGGATGAAAATAGACTGACCAAGAAAATTTCTTTGTCAAAACGGCGTCGCCTACCTGATGGTAAGCAAAGACGACGACCCGTGACAGGTGGTAGCGATTGCCGTCGGACTTACCAACCCTATTAGTCAGTGCGTGCTCCATTAGCAGGTGAAGTCGCTTGGGTCACGTATATCTTGGTAAATCTATACTTAATATTATAAAGCTGAAGGGTTTGTTTGTTTGAACTCGCTAATCTCAGAAACTACAGGTCGGATTTAAAAAAATCTTGTCGTGTTGATTAGCTCATTTATCTAGGAAGGCTATAGGTTTTATATCATGACGCTATTACCCTGGAGAGCGAAGCAGTAATCATAAATGTCTATAAATCGGGCAAACTTTTATGCATTATTGTAGAATTTAAAAGCGAGAGGAGTTGGAAATACGCTGGCGAAGCCGTGGGCGTCACCTAGTACTGAAATATTTTAGTAAAATCCGCGACACAAGAACTAAAATGAATTAGATAAAGACATCCCGATTCTTATCTCAAACGAGTTCTAAACGGGGTCTGGAACAAAATGAGATGAAACTTTTTGATGAACTATTTTTTTATTTTCTTATTTTTATTAGTGGCAAGTAATTTACAAGCTGCGTCTGTCTATTGTAAGACATGCAGACACCAACTATTACGTGGTGGGACAGGAATACACACGGTGAAAAGTAGGCATACAATAATTATGCTTCTGCCACCCCTTCGTATTTATGGTCATACATATAAAACGTCACACTGGTTGCAGCAGATTTTGTTTAGATACGTAGTTACTAAAGTACTAAATTTAAAGACGATCATTTTAATATTGGAAAATTTATATTTAAATATTAAATAATGTTACTTATCGTTGTAACCTTGCTGATTAATGATGACACTCTAAATTACGCTAAATTTTTGATTAAACACAGATTTAATAAATCATATATAAATTAAAGTTTGTAAGAATGGATGTTTGTAACAAACATCCATTCATACAAACTTTAATCACGCAAAATCTACTAAATGGATTTTGATGAAACTTTACCATAATATAGCTTTATCATCATGCATCAGCATCAGAATAACACATAGGCTACTCTTTATCCCGGGAACAAGTTCCTGTGGGAAACGGTAACGAGAAAACTTCACAAAGCGTGCGGATCCGCGGGCGTCTACTAGTTACTTATAAATCCTTCGCGTTCCACGTTATTGGAATACCCATTACCTATTTATAACAACAAGGAAAATATGCTCCCATAGCAATCAGATAGCCGATCGAACTCTGGGAATACCTGAAGGTTAGCGTGGAAGGGTTGCTAGTATCGTACAATTGTACGAGGCAGACGGTTTGCGCATGTCACCGGGTGTCCAGCGTGGCTTCCCCAGCTCAGTGCGAACACATGCAAGGCAGCTGTGATACACAGTCGCCGGTACGCGCGTCTGCGAACACACGGCTCTCAAGTCTCATCCCAAGCATAATAATATTGATATAAACAAATATAATGTTTTATTAATGAATTAAAAATAAAAGACACTCGTATTAAAATTTTATAATAATATTATTAAATTAATTTACTTGTACCGTGCATAATAATTTATTAATAAAAATGTGTAAAAACGTTGTTATAGTTCCTATGAAAAACTCATTGGATAACGGTGAGTGTTTTTTTTTGTTCAGGTGTTACTGTTAAAGCGTGTTCTATTTTTAACTCATAACATTTACAATTTGCACATTCGCGCAGTTCTTTAGATTGTTATTGTAAATCTCGTACTCGTTTGTTATTAATCGTGTAATTGTTGCGTTTAATTAATCAATCGCACCATGCTCATGTAGTTCCGCGAATGTCGTTACCCGATCGCAGCGTGTTTAAATAACCTTCCATTTCAGAAATGGAAAAAGCTTTTCTCTTTTATCCATTATTTCTTGTGTTGCTTTACAACGTAACTCGCACCAAACGTAAGTACCAATGATGATATTTTATTTGCTTATTTCTGACAACAATTTGTAACGGTTTTGGAACGTCTTTATTTTGCTACACCATAGTCCAGCAAAAACAATAAAATTACGATTTGGTAAGTCCACCGCGGACTTTTGCGGTCCAACCAATTGTTTAAATTAGTAACCCATTTGTCCGTATTAAATGTCATGTGCGGCTATTAATTGTAATAGCGTGTCGATAGAAGTATTACGTGCGGTAGCATTGATCCCCGTGATTGTGACGGTTTCAAAGGACCGTTGTGGAACACTCGCTTAACTTGAAAATTAATTCGAATCCATCGAAATTGTATATCTATAAAAGGACGTGATAAAATTATAATACTGACGTTTCGAGGTGTGTTTCGATCGGCAGGAGACCGGTAACAACCGCAGTCCCACTTTGTTTATGCGAATAATCGCACATACTCGTGTAGTATTCTCTTTTTTAAAACATGCGATATGCGAATCGTACACACGCTGTATTTTTAAAAACAATGTAATGTGAACTTGTAAACAATTTACTAGCGTGATATTTTGATACTTCAAGAGTTGTAGGTATGTTAAGAGATAGAAAAAAGATGAACTGGCTGAAATTGAAGACCAGGCAGATTAGATACCTATATCACGAACATGATGCCATCTCTCCCTTGTTTATAAAAAAAAGCATTTTTATAAAACAAGTTGCTAAACATTCATAAGTTTCAAACATTGAAATTGGTAATGTCTGGAATAAGGTCTGACCAGTAATGTATGTGTGTGTAAGTGTGAGTCTCCACTAAGACACAGTAGATATATCTAAGTCATATTATGAATGCAAAAGTATCCTGACACAATGGATGAGGAACTTGTCTTATGGTGAAACGGAAGGGCTTATATCAGCGTGACGATATATATATACATACGAGTATATATATATATCATACGATGGGTACATAATTATACTGAGTCCTTGTAGTCTTCTTGATTTTAAATATTAACACGATTAACACGCAGACAATTAGCCGGTTAAATAATACTCAAAATCTAGTGGTTACGTCGAAAGACAGTTCCGAACCCAAGATGCCTATGGCGTCGTAGGACTAGTTGTTAGACATTGGATATTGCATCCTCCTATATACAATGGTATTTATTGCGCAAACATTAGCAAAAACTGTATTATCAAATATAATACAAAAAATATATAATTTCATGGCACACACACACACTCACTACGGACGAACTCCCAGACCAGTGGTCAATAGTGTCTTAAATATACTACATGTGTACTTAGCTATTAACTACATATTCTAAGTGCTATAATTGCCACATCATACTGGCTGGTATGTAAATGGAGCGATGTCTTCTAGTACAGGCATTACTATGCCTAAAAGAAGACGTCAAACATTTGTATATTGTGCAAAGGAAATGTGGTAACAAATAAAATATTTTGATTTGATTGATTTTGATTTGATATATAAAGATCTTGTGCAAGCGGTTCAGCTGCTGATCAACGGACTAGGCTACGGGCCAGGCGCCTACGGGGTTGAGATTTAGACAAAGACAGAGAATCAGCCGTTCCAATAATGCTAAATATCAGAAACCAAACAATCGCTGTACTGACTGCCTCTGTGGCGCGGTGGGAGTGTATTCGACTGCTACGCAAGAGGTCCCGGGTTCGATTCCCGGGTCGGAACAAATATTTGTGTGATCCACAAATGTGTGTTTCGGAGTTTGGGTGTTGCCTATGTATAATATGTATGTATTTAGAAATATATAAGTATGCTTATCAGTAATCTAGATCCCATAACACAAGCTAATATTAGCTTACTTTGGGCTAGATGGCGCTGTGTGAGAAGTGTCCCACAATTTATTATTATTACTGTTTTTTAACAATCAAATCAAAGTAGATCCCAGGCTCCAAATTCAGGTAGTGTTTGGAATAAACTGGGTACACATTATATGTACCTATATAGATGAAGAGAAGAAGTTGCATAACATAATGACCACATGAAACATCATTTACACTAGCGGCACGCTATGATGGACGTTTTGACGTTTGTCCTTTCATGAAGTTTCGTATTAATTTTAATTACATTTTATTTGTAAAAATATGTGAATAGTCCACCAAATTAGAGGGTATTTATACTACGATAGAGAACAGAGTATTTATGTAAAATAAGTAAAATATCATCACTATGGTACGAGTATTATGTCAAAACGGCTAGTATAGCTATAAAATAATGTACCAGTTGAAATATTATAATTAGATAGAACTAAGAGCATTTAAGTCTTCAAACGTTTCCAATAGTTGTAAGACTTGCATGTACGGTCATGAACTTTAATTTGGGACCTATTTAAGGTGGAATATCGTACCGCAAACTGAAAACGTTTAGAGTATGTTTGTTCGTTACGTATCTAGGGGCAGCCACTAACGGACGTTCTCTATAATCTATATACTGCTGGTTGGTTTTGGGTTAGTTATGCTTCCAACCTAGACATTCAACATTCGAACTTCTTTTTTTTATTGTGTCTAAAAATAATAATTATAATTCCCATTTCCTATAAGATTATAATTCTCAAAAGGCCTCTACGTGTTGGACCTGTATGTCCCCATGTAAGTTTACCAAAAGACCGGGTAACTTCGTAAGAAAAGGAAGATACCCGTGACATATAATAGAGAGACCTAATATTTCTTTATTGCTTAAAAGATTTACAAAAGTTCACATGCTCATGATACTATTACACTACACGATTTATAACCATTAATAGCTATTATTATGTAAGTTTTAGTAAGTGTAAAATAAGTAGGTAGCAACATACCAAGCAGTAACATATAGTAGAACCATACAATGCAAAGTTTGTTCGGAGACTACTATAAAGCAATAGCAACCTCCGCTCTTCCTAACAATAACCTAATAATTTTATACAATACTATGATGTGTGTGTGTCGTGCGTGCGTGCGTAAGTGTGTGCGCGCGTGTGTGTGTGGGTGTGTGTGTGTGTGTGTGTGTGTGTGTGTGTGTGTGTGTGTGTGTGTGTGTGTGTGTGTGTGTGTGTGTGTTATAAATATGTACCTAGTTATTTAGTAACCTCAAAAAAGAGTGCTTCTGGATACTCGTGTAAAAGAGGTTTCATCGAGTATATAATTTTCTTTTTACATATAAAGTGTTACATAATGTGTAAAACTAGTATTTTATGTATCCTATTATATAATTGTGAAGATCTGTGGTTAAACTGAATTAAAGAAAAAGTGTTTCTCACCTTGGCCAAAGTACGTAAATAATGTATATTTATGCACTTTGGCCAAGGCTTTATACCTATATGTATACTGTGCCTTGGCTGTCAGAGCAACATTAGGTATCCTTCTTTTTGTACAAATTTTTTTCGTGTCATACGTACCGTTTTGTGTTATATTTATATAATTTGGGTTATACTTAGATAATTTTCTGACTGAAAGTAAGTCGCTAATAAAATAAAGTCTTTTTGTAGGGTACCTAATTTTTAAATAAATTGATTTAATAAGTGCCCGTTGAGCTCTCTCGGCCTGTAGAAATTTGGTTATTGCTGCTCCTACCCAAACATAAAAACAATACAGTAAAATAGATTAAATATTTATAGTGCCCCAGACTAAATATATCTGTATTAAGATACTTATAGTGGAGTTTCTCTCGTCCCTCATATTTCTAGGTACAGTATGAATTCACTATTAACCCTGGTTGATTCGGTACGTTTTATGGGCTTAGGTAGAGTGGATACACGGTGTGACGACGTACTGCCTCTCAGATCCGCATAGGGCCTAGCTGCTTCACCAAATACTGTCCGAGCTGGTGGAAGTGGAGCCAGACTCTATGTGTTGTCACTGCCAAAGTGCCTATGGCGCCGTGGACATGCTTGCCATTGGCATTGTGGGCAGTGTTTTATATTTGTGTGCAATTAAGTTTATTCTGTTCTATTCTATTGTTGGTCTCTATCCATTGGTACTGGCCGTGGCGCGAGCCATGGTTAGCAGCCAACAGTGTTAGGCCATCTCGCTGACCAACGAGGTGATGGCGGCAAAGACAAAAGCACTAGAGCTAGAGCACGGTAGACTTGTTTGTCCCCCACAGCCGCAGTCCTGTTGGGGACTGCCGTCGCGTCTAGCGGTTTTCACGCTGTTGTCATAGGGCGACTGGTACTACTCCGTGTTTATTTATTTATTTATTTAAACTTTATGCACAAAGAAAGTACATTGGCGGACTTAATGCCTAAGGCATTCTCTACCAGTCAACCATTGGGTGGTGCAGAGCTAAATACGAGATTTACGCATTTATGTATAAACAATACTATTTAAAGTTTATTAATTAGCATTAACAAAGTACAAATATACACAAAATATTATGACCTAAGTATATATACTTATAATACATAATAAAAATTCATATATATTATATATTATTATAAATACATATAATTACTTATTAATATTGACTGCCTCTGTGGCGCGGTGGGAGTGCATCCGACTGCTACGCAAGAGGTCGTGGGTTCGATTCCCACCCAGGATAAAACTTTGTGTGATGAGCACGATGGTTTATTCTGTGTCTGGGTGTTATTTATCTATAATATGTATGTATTTAGAAATATATAAGTATGTTTATCACTTATCTAGATCCCATAACACAAGCTAATATTAGCTTACTTTGGGCTAGATAGCGCTGTGTGAAAAGTGTCCCAAATTATTTATTTTTATTTTTATTTTATTTACACACTTCCATAGAAATACATACATACCTATATATACATAAGAGTCAGGTAGAATTTCGAACAGTTTTTTGTTAATCTTACCTATCTTCCTCCGAAAAGAGTAATTGCCGCACTCTAGCCTTAAATATATTGCGAATATTTAACAGTCTGACCTCGGTGGGAAGCGCGTTCCAAAGGAGAACAGATTGGACATAAAAAGACGAACCTAAGAAAGTACTAGTATGTGAAGGACATAGGAGGAGCTGATTATTTGAAGAACGATGACTTCTTTCATGGTTCGACGACAAGAATTGGAAAGAAGAAGTCAAGTAAGTAGGAGAAGTAGGAGAATTAAGAATGTTATAAAGAGTAGTAAGTGAGCGTAACTTACGTGACGGATTTGCAACCACTTAAGTTTGGAACGGAATGAAGAGACATGATCATATTTTCGAAGATTAAAAACGAATCGAATGCAGTTATTAAGGAGGTGGTCATATTTATTGAGAAGGTCTGCATTCAGGTCGTAGTAACACACATCACTATAGTCGATCAGAGGAAAGATTAAGGTTTGGGCCAAGGTGACCTTTGTATTAGTAGGAAGGAAGTTCTTAAATCGATACAGGGCACGAAGTGTTCCAGTAACTTTCTGGCTGACGTGTGCAGCCTGTGCTTGCCAGTCGAGGCTAGAATCAATTATAAGACCAAGGTCTTTAACTGAAGTGCTGAATGGTATGTTTGTACCGTTGTATATTACAGGTGGTAAGGTGGCAGTATCCAACTTGCTTGACACCCATCTACTCCCCACAATAATGGCCTGACACTTGGATGGGCTTACCGTCAAACCGAACCTATACGACCAATCACTCAGATAGTCCAAATCTGCATTTACACGACGAATTGCTGTAGTTATATCACCTGCTGGAGCATGAGTGTAAAGCTGCATGAGTGTAGAGATGATACGAACATTAAAAATTATAGGTGACGAGATTAATAAAAATAGAAAATAATAAGGGAGAGAGAATACCGCCTTGAGGAACCCCAGAACCAATATCGCACCAACTCGATAAAGAGTCATCAATGCGAACCGATTGCTGGCATCCCTAAAGATAAGTTGAGAAAAAATCCACTGCTTCTGAAGACATATTAAGGTGAGAAAGTATAGCTAGTAGGAAATATATAAGTATGTTTATCACTTATCTAGATCCCATAACACAAGCTAATATTAGCTTACTTTGGGCTAGATAGCGCTGTGTGAAAAGTGTCCCAAATTATTTATGGGTGCGCATGAGGCCGGCTACTGGCTTCACGCGTACCCTTCGTCAAATACAGGAACATTTCTTGAGCCTGACACGCTTCGAATCGCAACCTGTCTACGGCTTGGGGTTCCGGTCTGCGTTCCTCATAAATGTCCCTGTGGCAGTGATGTCGACAAGCTTGGACATCACGGACTGTCATGCCAAAAAAGTGCAGGCCGCTTTTCGAGACATGCCGCACTAAACGATATCATTCGCCGGTCTCTTGCCACTGTCAACGTGCCAAGTCTACTTGAGCCGACTGGTATTGCAAGAGACGATGGCAAGAGACCGGACGGTATGAGTTTGATTCCATGGAAGATGGGCCGGGTGCTGGTATGGGATGCAACCTGTTCAGACACGCTGGCCCCTTCCCATCTACATGGAACCAACAACAGAGCTGGTGCGGCTTGTGAAGCGGCTGAAAAAGCTAAAGCATGCAAATACAGGAGTCTAGGCTCCGAATATGATTTTGTCCCATTCGGTGTCGAGACCCTTGGTCCGTGGGGTCCTAGGGCTACAAGGCTTTTTAAAGAAATAGCAAAAAGGTTAGTCGACGTCACAGGAGACCGAAGAGCTGGCAGCTACCTCGGCCAAAGAATTAGTTTAGCTATTCAAAGGGGGAACGCTGCCAGTATCTTCGGAACCTTGCCTAAAGGGACTACTTATATTAATATATTTTAAATTTTCATATTTTAAGGTTATTTAATAATTTGTTGTAAATAAAATATAGCTAGTAGGATTTCATGATTGACATTGTTAAATCTATCTATCTATCTATCTTCACGCTGTATCCCTGACGGGGTAGTCAGAGAGGACAGATCGCCAGGCTTCGCGATCCATGCATACTTCTTTCGCTTCTTCGAGATTCATCAATCGCTTCATACACGCACGTCTGGGTATCCGAGTACTTTTGACCTTTCCGTTTTTGAGCAATCTGCTCACGTGGTCTTCATATGTAAGTCTCGGCCTACCCTGAAATAAATGCTTAAATGCATTTGAAAAATCCACCAAGACTAGCACTGTAGCCTTAGTGTCCTCCATGCCAGCCCTGATGTCACCAGTTACTTTTAAAAGTGCGGATGAAGTACTGTGACCGGGTCTGAAACCTGATTGCAATGTGCTTAATAGGTGGTTTTTATAAATGAAAAGTGTGAGTTGTTTGTGCACACATGACTCAAGCACCTTGGATAAGAAAGGAAGAATAGAAATGGGACGAAAATGATTAGGTAGTAAAGGATTGGATATTTTAGGTAGGGGGATAATGTATGCCTTACGCCATTTAGATGGAAATGTTCTAAAAAAGATGGAAAAGTTAATAATGTGGGTGATAGCGGGAAGCAGATGGTCGATAATTGTGACAATCATACGTCGACTTATCATATCACAACCAACTGCATTCGACTTAATAGATAAAATTACCTTTTTAATGTCTTCAGTAGCAACCAGAGAAAATTTAAAAGCGTCTATACTAGGTATATCTAGGCCAGCTATGTAACTCAAAGTACAAAGTTTGGTTTGGTGATCAAAAGTGGTAGTAGAGGAGAAATGTTGGTTCAATTCATCCAAACCAACTGTAATTCGAAGATCCACACGCTGCTGTTTTCCTATACCCAGCGTACCAAGAAATTTCCAAACGCTGTCAGGTGAAGAAGAATTAACAGTTTCGAGAATATGTCGGCGTTTAGCATTACGTATCATCTGGTTACAACGATTTCTTGCTGCCTTAAAAAAGTTCCACCTCTCCTCTGTACGATTTGCTCGGAATTTACAAAATGCACGATCCCTACGTCTCATTACCACTCGTACCTCTTCAGTCATCCATGGAGCCGGTGGACGTTTAAGCTTCACTTTCCTTATTGGAGCGTGAAGATCGTAGAGATTAAGCACAGCGTTATTAAATTTTTCAACTTTATCATCGATGGTAGATGCCAACTCTAAGTCATCCCATTGTAACAACGCAGCATCCCTGCTCAACTGCTCAATCAATCAAAATCAAAATCTAGTCTTCTAGCGGGTACCTTCAGGGGCAGTCCCTCGTCTGATAGAGGAAAGCCCCAACCCGAGGCGTCCCTTTACCGGGTCGCAGTAAATTTACCTATAACCTATCCTGCGACACGGTAAGACGAGGCAGAATACTGTAGTGGTTTAGCCGGTAGGAAGAAGTCACGCTTCCGAGTTCGGGAGTTTCACACAAAATCGTACTGTTGCCCCCACAGCAGAGCCGAGCATTACTAAAAAGTCCCGCATTACCAAAAAACCCCGGTTTGATAAATTCCATGGTAATTCCCACACGTGTAATTTGGGCCTATCATTTTAGACGATAAAAATAATAAATTCCATTACACATGAATGTCATGATTCCACTTAAACTGTTTGTAAACAATTAATATCCAGTAATAAAAACATCGAGATCTGAATCAGTCAGTTTTTATCTTTGTAGCGTAGGTAGAACATCTTTTTCATTATAAAGCTTTTATGTAATTGCACTAAAAAGATTCCCAGCAAATCCTTTCATTTGATACCTATATTGTAAAATCATCAAATATTTTTGTCTGGTTTCTTTAGTTTTCCCTTCATCTAAGTTCCCAGGTGCATCCAAATTACCTGGATTTGAAGCCCGCGGTCGACTTTTATTTGCTGCTAGTAGCTGCTGGGGTCTATCGATGATTCTGAATAAAAAAATTATTACCAAAAAATTTCGTCTAATGGATTTCCTATTATATCACAAAGTTCCCGCTGTTTTAAACATTCATTCCTATGAAATTCTAAACTTCTAATGGCGAAGCCTTGTGCTCGGTATTCCCACGGGAACGGGAACTACGGGGGGTAAAACCACACACAACCTAAAATTTGGTGAACGCGTTCTTTAAGTACCTACCATAGATTCCCGGTATTCCCACGGAAATGTAACCTTACTAATATTATATAAATGTGAAAGTTTGTAAAGATTTATAAATTATTTTGACGTTTGTTATGTAGAACATTTCAGAAAGTTGATGCCCACGACTCCGCTCACGTGAAGTCACAAAGTTAGTACACAAAAGGTTTTCTGGCAAGAAAAAGAGATTTTCCGGGATATAAAGTAGGTATCATACGTAATGTATTCAAGAAATGTCTTGCACAGGATATTCAGTTCAAGCAGTTTCGCCCGCGTGTATTTTATTCAGTTGTAAGTACCCAACTCATCAACAAGTATTCCGATTTCATTTAGTTTTTTGTGGATAAAAAGCGTATACTTCAGAAGTTGTTTCATAAGAATAGCCTACGCGCCACCCTCTTTAACTAATGTCTTTTTCTTTGTCTGTTTCTCTAATGTGGCGCTAACGAAGTTGCGCGGGTCAGCTAGATAAAATATAAACAAACATGTACGTCAAACGACATATTTATTTGTACTGTAATAGTGAAGTACATACGATTAATTCTAGAAATAAGCACAAATTAGTACGTACTAGCGTTCGCAAAGAGATCATAACTCTTGCGGGTATAGTTGTGCGCTTCTGAAATAAAATCACAAGGACATACCATTAAAGAATTTTAAAATTGTTCTTAATAATCGTTACTGCTATGCATTTTTTATTGTTTATGAGTATTGTAATCTTATATAATATTAACTTACGATCATTACAATGTATTGTAATAATTTGTTAATACATATTGGCGATTGGAAAAGAGTGGCCGTGAGATATCTTTCCCAGATTCTTACTCATGACTTTCTTCTTTTTTTGTCTTCCGACCTATTGCTTTGCGAATCTGGCACTAAATGTAGAATAATTTAAATGACATTCATAAGTGTTACTAATGTGACCTAAGTGAATGAAGATTATTTTCGCAGTATTATGCAAATATTAATTTGCAATTTAAATTAAGATTAGGTACTCAAATTAAACTAAGATTAAGTACATTTGTGTTTAATTTTAATTTCAATTAAAATTATTGAGCTTATCCGAAAGAAACTCTTAGTTTCAGAATTTAAATAAAATAAAGTATCTATAACTGACAAGTAGTATAAATCAATATTAAGTATTTATAAAGCGCTCGTGGCCCCGCTAACTCAGTGTTCTGTAAACTATCACTGCGTTAAGCAACATTCGCTATGTCTGGTCCCGGATGGTTGATTGGTTTGTGGCATTTGCATTTTCGAGCGTTTCCGTGCTTCGGAAGGCAGGTAAAGCCTTTGGACCCGGTTGCCTGTAACATTGCAGTCGTTAAACCAAGGTGAAGGCCATATGAGAGGCTTGAAAAATTTCAAAAGCAGGTCGTAACCACCTGCGCTTGTCTATTTCAACACGACAATGGGCCCGCCACCCGTTACGTGAGACTAAAATGCACATGGTGTTGTGGGCGTATAATATGCTCCTCCCACTAACAAAGGCGTGAATGATAAAGTATTTTTTCATAAATATTGTTATTAGAAGATATTCCACATTATATAATTATATTTCTTCCGACTAGGTAGAAGGGCGTGATATGAGGATTGTCATCGATCCTCTACTAACAGGCGGTGTCGAGGCCCTTTGCGACAAGAGAGACTCCGACTCATTATGCGTGTTGTACAACGGTTTGTGCTCTCAGGAATTGTTTAATATGATGCCCACTCCTACATTCTATCACCGCACCGCTCGCCATAGACAGAGTGTTCACCCTCATATTTTGCATCCAAAGCGCTCACATACGGTTAGGTCCGATAGGGCCTTCATTCCGCTCACGCTTAGATTGTGGAATGAACTATTTGTCTGTGTTTTCCTGACCATATACAGTATGGGGTTCTTTAAAAGGGGTTTAAAAAGGTGTTTACATGGTCGGAAGCGAGAAAGCTGCACCGTTGGTGTTGCAAACATCCATAGGCTACGGTGACCACTTTCCATAAGGTGCACCGTATGCTTGTCTACCACCTCTGTGGTATAAAAAAAAGGATCTTAGCAAGTGGAAAGCAAAAGCCTCTGCCCACCCCGATGGGAGACAGGCGTGTATGTATGTTTATAAAAGAGGTAGAAAGGAAATAAAACTGTTTAAGTGTCTCATACGCAATATAATAACATTGTAAGATTATTTTGGCCTTCAATATCAATGCGTAATGGAGAGCATCCGACGCAGGAACGCGTCTAGTGCCTGTGACTGATTGACCTCACACAATACTACAGGCATATATCAATACCCTATACTAAAAAGCAATGGCGCATTCAGCTCACCGATCAAAATGGCTCTATGGTCACAAAATTTTACCCCATTGGGGGGTGTTCTATTTCCGAATCGCAGTTACTTCACCTCTGGTCCGTTCGGCGATTCGGTTTCGGCCAGGCGGAACACCGCGCTGTTTAGCGGATAGTTTAGTCCAGTTCCATCATTATGACCATTCATTTGAGGCCAAATATACGTTATGATGAGAGAAGATGAATGAACGAAGAATGAGAGAAGAAAATACCATACTGGTAATGGCTTTTGAGTTAGAAATAAATTTGAACACTGCCGGTGCACTTGTTTCCTTGTTTCCTCTTGTCTCAACCCTGAGTCAACCGAGCAGAGTGAAGAGAGAACAAGAACCACATTGAAAAAATAGTCGTAAGGCGGAACACCGCATTGTTTAGCGGATAGCTAGCCCAGTTACATCATTATGACCATTAATTTAAGGCCAAAGATACGTTATGATGAGAGAAGATGAATGAACGAAGAATGAGAGAAGAAAATACCATACTGGTAATGGCTTTTGAGTTAGAAATAAATTTGAACACTGCCGGTGCACTTGTTTCCTTGTTTCCTCTTGTCTCAACCCTGAGTCAACCGAGCAGAGTGAAGAGAGAACAAGAACCACATTGAAAAAATAGTCGTCAACTCTAGGTTCTCCGAGCAGAGTGAAGAGAGAACAAGAACCACATTGAAAAAATAGTCGTCAACTCTAGGTTCTCCGAGCAGAGTGAAGAGAGAACAAGAACCACATTGAAAAAATAGTCGTCAACTCTAGGTTCTCCGAGCAGAGTAAAGAGAGAACAAGAACCACATTGAAAAAATAGTCGTCAACTCTAGGTTCTCCGAGCAGAGTGAAGAGAGAACAAGAACCACATTGAAAAAATAGTCGTCAACTCTAGGTTCTCCGAGCAGAGTGAAGAGAGAACAAGAACCACATTGAAAAAATAGTCGTCAACTCTAGGTTCTCCGAGCAGAGTGAAGAGAGAACAAGAACCACATTGAAAAAATAGTCGTCAACTCTAGGTTCTCCGAGCAGAGTAAAGAGAGAACAAGAACCACATTGAAAAAATAGTCGTCAACTCTAGGTTCTCCGAGCAGAGTGAAGAGAAAACAAGAACTAATTTAAAAAATGGTTAATTAATTGAATTTAAACTGAAGTCAATGTCGGAACAGGAAAATAATTAATATATGTATGTATGTTAACGTAACTGTATGTTCTAGAAATAATTTTGTGTACGAGCTATGTGTTAATGACCTTGCTGTATAATTTAGTTTGAATCCTAATGTCCGCTAGGAATATACATATTTAAAAAACAACTGTAACTCTAAAAACGCACAGCTCAAACCCAAAGACCTTACTATAAATAGGTATAAGGTCTTTGCTCAAACCACATGTGTGGCATAAGTACATACTGTCAAAAAAGTATCGAGAATGGACGATTTGTTTATGGTTCCAAATTCCTTAAATTTTTGTTGTTGGATTCTTAATTCTCAAAACTGTTTTCAATTTTCGCACGGAGTTTAAGATGCATCAGTACATACTGACAAATGACAGTAATTTAGATTAAATTCTGTCCTGTTTTTAGTTGATCGTTTATTGTGTATTGAAAATTTTGTAATCGACAAAAATCGAACAAAAAACTGTCTTAAAACTTTGCAGCGCTGATTGAATTTCGCATTTGGAATCCCTGAAAACTGAAAATGTTACAGAATACTTAAGGTGCCGAAACACCTGCTGTAAAAATCAAATCATCCAAAATTGGTCGAGATGTGATGCAATGTTGACCTCGCTCTGATAGGCCATCATATTTACTGTTTTCCTTGCCTATCGTGGTCATCTCTTGCTGAACGGTCGAAATTAATAATAATATTATTGACACGTTTTTTAACGCGCCGTATCGTTTAAGACTATGAATCTGACAAAAACATCCACCCAGACCATCAATGGGAACTAGTGAACAATTACTTAACTAACTATCTTCACGCTGTATCCCTGACGGGGTAGTCAGAGAGGACACATCGCCAGGCTTCGCGATCCATGCATACTTCTTTCGCTTGTTCGAGATTCATCAATCGCTTCATACACGCACGTCTGGGTATCCGAGTACTTTTGACCTTTCCGTTTTTGAGCAATCTGCTCACGTGGTCTTCATATGTAAGTCTCGGCCTTCCCTGACTCTTTCTACCCTCTACTTTTGAACAATAAATATTCTTCGTCAATCGTTCCTCACTCATTCGTTGTACGTGTCCAAACCAACGGAGCACGCCCTTTTCCAGCTTAACGCTGACACTTTCATTCAAACCTGCCATATTGCGTATCACTTCGTTACGTATTCGGTCGGCCAAGGTAACGCCGCACAATTTTCGAAGTGATCGCATCTCCACAGCATTCAATTTACTTTCATGCATCTGCTGACATGCCCAGGTTTCACTACCGTAAAGCAAAGTTGGCACTAGCACTGCGTTATGAATCGCCATTCGTGCTTCTTTTACGATGCTTTGTCGCTTTACTAACTGGGATAAAGCACCGTTAACTTTGTTTCCGGCAGCTACTCGCCGTTCTACATCCGAATCACATCTTCCATCCGCGCTAAACATACTTCCTAAATACACAATTTCATTCACTTGCTCTAAACGTTCCTGGTGTACCCTAATCTCGCATTTAGTTCTTACGTCACCTCTTTCAAATACTAGAACCTTAGTTTTACTTGCATTCAAGCGGAGACCCTTACTTTCACACCCCTCTTTCATATTAGTGACTAATGCCTGTAGGTCGGCTTCTGATGAGGCCATGAGCACCGCATCATCAGCGTACAGCAGACAGTTTACTGTAAAGTCACCCAAATTCACAGCCATATTAAAATCTTTTAACTTCTGCAGGCAACTGTCCAGATACACTATGAACAGCCAGGCGGACATGACACATCCCTGTTTGACGCCTGTACAGACATCAAAAAGAGGTGACACATCCCCCCCTACTCGCACGCAAGCCTTACAGTCCCTATAAAGCGACTGTATTGCCCGCAGTAGCGAGCCGTCCACACCATATCCTGGCAGCAAGTCCCACAGCGTTTCTCTCACAACGTTATCAAATGCTTTCTCTAGATCCACAAAAGCGCAGAAAACCTTCTGGCTAAGAGCCAGAAACTTTTCCGCGATCATGCGGAGAGAAAACACTTGATCCATGCAACCTCTTCCACGTCGGAATCCGCATTGAGCCTCCCATAAATACCTTTCAGACTTTTCTTGCATTCGTGCCGTTATAACCTTTGCATACACCTTACTAGCTAAGCTGACCAAGCTGATCGCTCTGTAGCTGGAGCAGTTTAGGCGCGAGCCTTTCCCTTTGTAAATAGGTACTACAACTGCTACTCGCCAGTCATCTGGGACCTCACCCGTCCGCCAGCCCAAGTTGCATAACAGACATAGTGTGTCCCAGACACGCGACCCACCGTACTTGATCATCTCAGCAGTAACTCTGTCTTTTCCCGCAGACTTACCACATTTCATACTTCTTATCGCTTGTTTTCTTTCATACTAATGACTTCAATGACATCGGGATCCGGAGCATCGAAGTGAGCTCCACTTCCCGATGTGGCATCTCTGTCTTTTCTTGCATACATCTTTCCATAATATTCACTCCATCTCTGCAGGACGTCACTTTGGTCTGTTAGGACGTCATTGTTAACACTAAGCACTTTATTCATACTGCAGATTGCCGAACAACTCCGGGTCTTGCCTACCTCTTTCCAGAAGAGCTTGGCATTATCCCGGAAATTTGACGACAACCTTTCATCCGCTTTCATTCCGCACCTTTCACGAGCTTCTTCTATCAGTGCCTTCGTGGTAACTTTCTGCAGCTTGTATCTCTCTTTCATATTAAAATCATTCCGCGAGGCTAAGTAGTCTAGCCATGCTTTCTTCTTCATTCGAACTGCTTCTTTCACTTCCTCATTCCACCATGCATCACGCTTATTACTACTGCCTCTTTTCATTTCTCCACACACTTCCACAGCGGCATTTATCATACTGTCCCTAAGGTTCTGCCATACACTTTCCACATTCTCACTGCTTACATTGACGTCGCCAAGCTTTTCGGCTACCCTTTCATTATATTTATCCCTAATGGATGCATCCTGCAGCTTCCAGCTTTTGATGCTATAAGTCAGCCCAGGTTCAGGACACTCGGTACGATGACGCCAACCCGCGAACAGACCCCTAATCCTAGTTATGACTAGGTAGTGGTCTGATCCCAGCTCAGCGCCTCGATAAACCCTCGTGTCCATCACCTGTTTACGGAGCCGACTATCCATTAGGAATAGATCTATCATGCTTCTCTTTGACTTACATCTCCTCGTATACATATGAATTTGTTTGTGGTTGAACATTGTGTTCGCCACAAACAAATCCTTTTCCTTACAAAATGCCAGTATTAGCTTGCCAGCGTCGTTCACCCTTTTATCCCCATACTTCCCGAGTACCGACTCAAAACCATCGCGAGCGGTACCCACCCATCCATTCAAGTCTCCACATACTATAAGTCTTTCATTTCCTTCTATCACATTTAGAGCTTCTCTCATACTCTCCCAGAAGTCCTCTAGTTCTCTCGCGTTCGAAGAAGATACTGGCGCGTAAGCAGCTACCAGGAAAATCTTCGTCAAACCAAGTTTTACAAGGATCCAGAGGATTCTAGGACCAATCAGATTGTACTCATACATACCGGAGGCCAATCGCGAGGACAGCAAAATTCCAACCCCCCGACTGCCATGCTCGCTCTCTGGTACTCCAGACCAAAGCGCGAGCATCCCACCCGGGAGCTCCAAGACTTCGCTGCCCTTGCGCTTGGTCTCTGTCAAGCACACTGCATCTAACTTTCTCTCATTCATAACATCCATCAACTCATTCATCTTATCTGTCATTCCTCCCCTAACATTCCACGCAGCTACCCCGCACTCCATCCTCCACTTCCCGCCGTGTCGGGCCGCGCGTGTAGGGTGGCGGTCCCCTACGCCGCTCTGGCTCACACTTTTCGCACCAGCGGCGACGAACTGGTGCGCGTCGCCTCGGGGGCACGCCCTAGCATAGATCGCCCTGGTGGCACTCGTGAAACAATTACTTCACCAGATATAATTCCACCCTCAACCGTTGATAGAAGACTAGGAGAATTCGCGGCCAGAACTGAATTTGTTATTATTCTGGAAAAGCGTTAAAAAATGTTTTGATAGTGGATTATTCGTTGACGTAGGTGTATTATTTCCGAAGTAGCATACTTTGAAGGCGATAAAATAAATATAGATGAATAGCTATCATTTTCTATATTATTGATGATTTCCCGGTACTTTTTTGACAAAGTAGCACAGATACTTTAAACTTATACGTTCTGTATTAGGTATAGTTTGCGGCTTTTTTTCCGTGTAAAAAGTATTTTTGAAACTTTGCTCAACCCCCAACATTTTGGCTCTCGATTATTATGGTGATAGTATCCTATAAGAAAGGATTTTTGAATACTTCGCAACCTGGTGGAAATTAATTTCAAATGTTCACCTTACATTTGAAATTAATTTAGAAAAAAGTGCGGTTGAATAACCATTATAAATTCTTCTCTAAAAAGTGTATTCATTGCTGTTTTGATTATTAAATTATCCTCCTAGGTATAAGGATAACTACCATTACATAATAATCATTTAGCTTGTGAATAACAATGTTGCACAGGACGTCAGGCTGTCTAGCATCTGTCTAGATAAACACAAACCGCCGATTTATATAGCAATTTGAATCGGTGTTTTATAAACGTCATTCTTGTCTTTATAATTTACTAGCTGACCAGCCCGGCTTTGTCCGTGACATTCTTCCAACCCCGTGGCACCTATTTAATCCCATCGCTTATTACTTCTCCAAAAATGTATGAATGTTTCCCCGATTTGTTGACATTTATGTTTACTGCTCCGCTCTCCTGTGTAGCGGCGTGATGATATATAGCTTAGAACCTTCCTCAATAAATGAGCTATCCAATACAAAAATATTTTTTCAAATCGGTCCAGCTGTTCACGCGTGATGGCGTGACCAAGGGAAATAGGGATTCATTTTTATATATATAAATAAATTTACTAAGCAAAGTAATTAAGTGATATTCGTCAATTCAGAAGTAATGTTTCGGAATATGTTGCACTACTTAGTTTATGAATGAAAACTATATTGGTAAACAGGAAGGTTTTACCCTTCAACTAATTTAAAAGTTACCTAAGTTATTATGGAAATGGGGGATTTTGGTTTGAAAAGAGACTAATCTCAACACAAAATTATTGGTTTCAAAGTTCCCAGTCTGCTTGATTGACGACGAATTGACGGCCCAGAAATATGCCTTTTCACACTTCTCTTTTAGGACCCGGGATTGTAAGAGGAGGGAAACACGTGGGCTGGTAGAGAGTTCCATGGTTTTATGGTGCGGCATAAGAAAGAACTATGAAATCTTTCGGTTGATATTGTGGTATTTTTGCATTTGGTTGCTATGAGCAGCTATCGTTTGGTTTTTAATGTTCGGAGCGTATGCCATCTGACTTCCCAACCCTGGTCTGCCTGCGTCGTTGCCTCGTCCTCGTCGTTGTCGTGATGAGATCGCTTGGGCCCCGGAAATCTTTGAGCAATTATTTTTAAAATTATATTTAACTTCTGTCGGCACTCCAGGATTATTCCTGGAGTGCCGACAGAAGTTAAACTAAAAGAAGCTTTCTATTCTACACTGAAAGAGTCTTAATTGATTACACAATATTATTCAATAAGAACTGTAGATAACCGGGATCAACGTTAGATGATGATTATATTATTTAGTAGCAAGGTATTGAATTTACCAATTAACTAAATATCCATCACGCCTTATCCCCGAAGGGGTGGCAGAGGCATATTATATGCCCACTTTTCACCTTGTGGATTCCTGTCCCACGTGGTAAGCCAATTAACTATCAAAAAAAAAATTGTTTGCTATATGTAAAAGCATAGGAGTATATGCTTACACTATGGCTGCGTCTCGCAACGGTGTCGATTTTATCTCATCTAAAAACATGCGTACCGCGCTAAAAGAAGGTTTCACTTCAATAAGTCTCGAAGATATATCGAGAAAGAATTCAAATACAATGAGGTGATGACATTCACCTTCAGTGACTTTGTTGAGTCTAGGCCCCAGAATTTATATATTGATGAAAACATCGTTGAACTGCCGAATGCCGTTAAGATAGCAAAATTGACAACATCAATATCGGTGAGGTTAAATATAAAACAATAATTTTATCGATAAAGATTGCGTTTTGTAATAATTTACAAAAAGTGATAATGTTGGTGATTTTATTGAGCACTACTTTGTAGCATATATTTTATAAATACAATTACAAGTTTTTTTTATCTATAATTTTTTTTTATAATTTACTCGGTCCGATTTTAATAAAACTGAAATTATATTATTTACAATATAATTTCAGTTATATACTAATATAGTAATAATATACTAATATAATTTCAATTATATTAGTAAACCGTTTTCAACCACATGGTTAAAAATGTTAAGTATCTGTTTAAACTAAGATTTGACAAACCAAAATTCGACAAACTAATGTAAAATCGCTAGTCGGAATTGTCCCTTACCTTTGCAAGGGGCACGAGAGACTAGCTTCGAGTTGTTTCTGCTAGCGGACTCAGCCTCGGACTCTAGAATGGGGTAGATCAAATCAATTTTTCCGTTTCCATCTGGATCTTGCGCGACCATGTGCAGTACGTCCAGACCAACAGCATCAAGGATCACGCTCCAGCCTCATGCGATATGAATGCAGGAGGACCCTGGAGCGTCCTTTGCTGACGCTGATTCTGTACGATGGTTACATTGACTTACTTGTATGTTTTTGTGACTTATGAGCATTTTTACCTTACGCTGTCTTAAAAAAGGGGTAGATTTATTTTATTCTTGGTAATCTCTACAATTTCAAATTCCAAAGGTTGCTTCGTAAGAGATTGCTTTGTAGTGTTGAGGCCACTGTTTGTATTCTAATTGTATCTTGACTTTGGGGCTTCAGGCTCTAGGACAGTCACTGATACAAATAGTTTTTATTACAAACTCCATATTGATACACATACCTGTCAAATTTTTGCCTATTTTCTATTCCATAACAAACTGACAGCTGATTACTTAAATCTGTGGTGGCATCATTTCTACGATTTCATCGGAATTCCACAGTTTACAGTCAAGTACTTAGTATATTGAAATCCTTGTTACTCAAATTATAATATGTAAAATGTGGCAATACGCAAATCAATGGGGCGAGCGAGCCTCTCACAATTATCATAGAAATAGGTATTACTAACAACAAATCAACAATATCAAAACCAATCAAAAAATCACAGAGTACAACAAAGTGAGCAAATGCACATATTGCACATAAGTAAACACATTTTCACATCTTGAAGATAATTATGTATCTATGAAGAAGAGATCGATAATTTAAAAAAAAACTTAACTTTGCTCTAGCGATGATCATCAAGAAACTATATTGTTCACGGGTTGAATATTTTTGTAAGTTTTTTGCAAGATTATCTTTAGTTCATGTTCTATTACACGGATAATTGATTATCAACACACTGTTGGCTTATGCATGCAAGTGTTTTATAACAATATAAGTAAATGATGAAATTGAGTAGGTACTTTGGTTCATCAACATACAAATTTATCCTCTGACCATGAATAAAGTTAACCTTATCTCGAGACAAACAATATCAGCGCAGAATTGCAGAACGTTTCCAAAATTCTAGAAAAACTTATACATAGTTTAATAAAATATATTAACAATACTAACCTAAAGTAAGCTAATATAAGCTTGTGGATATATAAGACCCGGACAACTGATAAACATACTTATATATTTCTAAATACATAGGTACATATTATACATCGGGAACACCCAAACTCCGAAACAAACATTTGTATATTACACAAATATTTGTTCTGACCCGGGAAACGAATCCGGCACCTCAGCGCGGCAGTCGCATACACGTCCACTGCGCTACCGAGGCAGTCAGGGTAAATGTCTAGTTTTCATATGCTATACAGTTCCTGTTACAACAGATGATGGCCTGTTTAATCACATATATTCGAATGAAGAGCTAATGAGTGTTCATGGAAACAAGATTTGTAATACAGTGGGAACTGATTTTGATATGAGGTTAGATCTTTATCACTAATGACGGACGCAATCAACAGAGCGAGACACGATCACGACAGCGTCCAACTATGCATTTTGTATTCCATTGACTGCCTCTGTGGCGTGGTGGGAGTGTATCCGACTGCTACGCAAGAAGTCGTGGTTTCGATTTCCACCCAGGATAAATTTTGTGTGAAGAACACGATGGTTTATTCTGTGGCTTGGTGTCATTTATCTATAATATGTTTGTATTTAGAAATATACTAGCTGACCCGCGCGGCTTCGCCCGCGACATACTTCCAACCCCGTGGCACCTATTTAATCCCGTCACTTATTACTTTTCCAAAAATGTATAAAAGTTTTCCCGATTTGTTGACATTTATGATTACTGCTCCGCTCTCCTGTGTAGTGGCGTGATGATATATAGCTAAGAACCTTCCTCGATAAATAGGCTATCCAATACAAAAAAAAATTTTCAAATCGGTCAAGCCGTTTTCATGTTATGTCGTGACGACGTAAAACTGGTTTCATTTTTATATATATAGAAGATAAATTTGTTTATCAGTTATCTGGTTATTAAAGTATGAGCTCTGCTTAGTTTGTAATCAGATGGAGTTGTGTGAGTTGTCGCAACGATATTTATTATTTATTTATTTTATTGATCTAAAAAAGTGGTTGTTGCCCGCGGCTCCGTACACGTAATGAAGATTCCCCGTTTCCCACAGGAACTTGTTCCCGGTATAAAAAGTAGCCCGGTATAAGAATCTAGATTATCTCTGAACCAAATTTTATTTTAATTCAGTTCATTAGTTTTAGCGTGAAAGCGCTATAGACAGACAGAGTTACTTTCGCATTTACGAGTATAATATTAGAATTTTACTTAAAACACATAAAACGTACTCAAATTATTAAAAGATGATCTCAAATTATATTGGTCGTCGGATGGGTGACCACTTTGTGGCATTTACATTTGCAAGCGTTTCCGTGCTTCGGAAGGCACGTTAAGCCGTTGGTCCCGGTTGCCAGTAAAATGGCAGTCGTTAAGCCTGGTTGAAAGCCTTATAGGCGGCTTAAAAAATTTCAACAGCAGGTAGCCACAACCTGCGTCTGTCTATTTCAACACGGCAATGGGCTCACCACCTATTACGTGGGACAGGAATCCACACGGTGAAAAGTGGGCATATAATATGCCTCTGCCACCCCTTCGGGGATAAGGCGTGATGGATATTTATTTTTATTTTATTTATTTCAAATTATTTTATCTAAACTACCATTTCTTCTTGAACTAGGCTTACATACGTCGACCGTCCCACAATGCTATCCAATGTCATCAGGATAGTATTGTAGCATATTACAAAGATCATATCACACAGGACACAGCTTTTGCTATTCTATGTACAGCTGTTGCATCAGACTAGCTTTTTTTACTAGTCATACATACATGCACATACATTTTGTCACGCCTTTATCCCCGAAGGGGTAGGCAGAGACATACTATACACCCACATTTCACCGTATGCATTTTTGTCCCACGTAAGTGGGAGCCCATTGCCTTGTTGGAATGGACAGGCGCAGGCTGTGGCGACCTGCTGTTGAAATTTTTCAAGAAGCCTATATGTCCTTCAACCAGGCTTAACGAGTGCTATTTTACTGGTAACCGGGACCATCGGCTTAACTTGCCTTCCAAAGAATGGAAACGCGCGCAAAATGTGATGTGGTCACCCATCCAAGGACCACCTATAGCGAATGTTACTTAACGCAGTGATCGTTTACAAAACACTGAATCAGCGGGGCCACGAGCGCTTCTACACCAGTCATACCTAATAAATATTTAACTTCTGAGAGCTGATAGATCAATAAGTCTACTACAACCGAATTTTGTGGGTCAATGTACTATGTACCATAAAACCGAACACGATACACATATAAAAGCGCAAAAAAAAGAAACGAACGGCCAATAACCTTGGTACCTAAGGCTTGCTCTCTATCAACTATGACTAGCTATAAATTTGAGTGTTTACAATTGAAACCAGTAAAATTTGTCTCCAACTTTTCTATTCAAGCTATGATACCGTAGTTCTTCTATAGTAATTTCTAGCCTTGTGTACTAATTAGTATTATTATTTTGTGAACAGATGCGGCTCCCACTCGCTAATCCGTCCAATCGGCGCAGGTGGCTATCAATTTATTGTGCATTGACCTCGCTGAATATAAGTCCATCATCGTAGATGTCGTCAATTGATCTTTTGATATTAATCTTTGCTCGTTTGAGTAGCTTCAGTTCAATGTAAAGTGCAGCCACAGTTTCTTTATAAACATTAATGAATTTATTAATTTACGTGGCTTATCATAATTTTTACTGTTACTAAAATGTAGTACTTGCATAGCAACTTTCATTTCATTATCGCTTTGCTTAACCAATGTTAGTTGTGAGAACTTTTAATCTGATTTAATGTTGTGACCTGAAAGCATAATTCTGATTGTTGTGAAGTATTCCTCGTTCCCGTTGTTATCGCAACGTACGAGACCACGTAACTATTTCTTAATTAATGCCTTTATTGATCGCGTGCAGAACTTCGTTGATTCTCTTGAACTCACGTGGTTGGTTGGTTGGTGTTTTTTTTACTTCATTATATTACGTAAGATATCAGATTTAAAATTTATATTTTACATTATTCTCCTGAAAAAAAAATATTATTATTATATATTACTGAATGCTCAGTGACATGCATTAGATGTCATTGAGCATTCAGTGTAGGTATATTTACACAACTAGCTGTTGCCCGCAGCTCCGCAATTGTGGAAACCTTTGTATTACCCTTAAATTCGTCCTCTTTGTTCCCATATTTACAATGTCATTTTGTATTTAAAAAAATAATTGTTGATGCTGTCCGCAACTTGGATTAACTTCGACTTTAATTTTTCAGATTTCTCTTAACTTCTGATTGTATAAAATTTCACATTCTGTATTTGCCTAATTTAAAGAAATAGCATAGAAGACAATTATCTAATTTCTTCTCAGTACTCTTTATTACACGTATATTAAATTGTTGATGTGAGACCAGTGTGTGAACCAGGGGAATCCCCTAGCGCTTGGTTGCCTGTTCTCTACCTCTCTGATCTCAGCGATCCCTATAGATCCCATCGAGAGCTGGACGTGGCCGAAAATGCTTCTTAAGGAGCTTGTTGAGGGAGAGGAGTCCATCAGGCCTCTGAGGAGAGCCCCACCCCAGTTTGTCCTTTTGATGTAACACAGTGAATAAACCTCTGGCCTATAATAACCAAGTTAAGGCGATCCGAAAATGGGACACCCCGGAAGGAGTGGAACACCGTGGTTGTTTAATGTAGGCTGGTCCCTCTTCACAGCTAGGCTAATATAATAGTATATAGGCTCCGTAAAGCTTATTTTTATAAATCTAATATATAAAATTCTCGTTTCGCGGTGTTTGTGGTTAAACTCCTCCGAAACGGCTTGACCGATTCTCATGAAATTTTGTGTGCATATCGGGTAGATCTGAGAATCGGTCAACATCTATTTTTTATTCCCATATTCCCTCGGGAACGGGAAGTTCGAAGTATGTCACGAGCGAAGCCGGGCGGGTCAGCTAGTCTAATATATAAAATTCTCGTGTCGCGGTGTTTGTGGTTAAACTCCTCCGAAACGGCTCGACCGATTCTCATGAAATTTTGTGTGGATATCGGGTAGGTCTGAGAATCGGTCAACATCTATTTTTTATTCCCATATCCCATGGGAACGGGAAGTTCGAAGTATGTCACGAGCGAAGCCGGGCGGGTCAGCTAGTAATATATATAAGCTTCACAAAGCCGCATTGATACTCCCGTGCATTAGGGTAGCGAAATGCCCTTAATGCAATCACATGCGAAAAGAAAAACTGACAATCGTATTTCACGGTCTAAGTTACTTTCCAGCTCTCTACACTGCGGAGTCGAGGTCTTCGTCGAGCAAGCGAAAAAAGCCTCGGACTCACGCGACGGTGTATGGGTCTTGTGGTCGTTAGTTAATCATGCTATGTATTCTGCTAATGTGTCCTGAGACTTAGCACTTGTAGTTCGCTCGCTGAGAGCTTAAGCGAATTTAATAGTCAGTAAAGATCTCAGACTTTCGCGATCATGCAGAGTCTTAGGGACACCAGTAAACCTTGGTTCTCATTCTATAGATGTCTCCTGAGACCTAACAAATACTTACCGAGCTCTCTAGCAAATATGACTGTTAGTAAAGATCTCGGACTCACCTGTTAGTGAATGAACCAAATAATACGAATAGAAATTTAATGTGTCGAAATGAATTGTGAGACATGGTGAAGTATTAAGATTCTCGATACGCCAAAATGTCTGTAGAACCTAGTTCGGATTAACTTACTGGGATCCTCATATTTCCGTATTTGAAAAATGTAATCAGCGAAACATGTTCTAACTATATTCACTTCATTCGCCCTAGCCGACAAACGCTTAATATGTTACATTAAGTTATTAATATGTACATTATGCAACATTTAATAGGTACCTTGAACTACAATCGCTCAACTCCATCTAATATTGTAATAAAGAAATAATATCATACATTTTAAATATAATACATTGAAATTAAGCTAATAAAATATAATATGTAAATTGTAATAGGTCCAGCTCATACAGGACAGTTATTTTATCGTGTGGAGATCCCTACGGATGGTATACCGGATTCGACTACGCGTTTTCTACCTATCTGTCTAGCGCCGGGCACTCCGAGTAGCTCCTCTAAGGGTTTCTCCACGTTCCTGACAGACTTTGGCTACCACGGCCTAGCCTTTTATTTAAGGTTTAATCTTATCCGACGTTGTTAGGTAATAGGATACCTCGTCCAGGACAAGACAGGCTTGCCTAGTGAGCTGCCAGCAGTATGAAAAAGATTATACGTTTATATTTTTTATATCAGCAAGTCAAAATTGCGCAACCGGCCTGATGGGAAGCAAAAATGACTATTTAAATTAAGGGACCGCTATCCCGCTATTATAGCCAGCGGGGCTCCGTTAGCGGCACTTAGGTGGATGGCACAGGTAAATTTTATTTTCACTAAACCTCGGCCCGCAGCCGCTGAACCGCGAACATGGTTACTTGGGGTGCTTTCCGTGGCTATATAGTTGCACATCATGGTCAAAAAAATTTTGTGTGCATGCGCTGTTGGCTCGTCTGGTGATCAGCAGGTGCACCACGTACAGTTGTGGCCCAGACATGTTGATGGGTCTTACATCAATAAACAGTTATTTTTAAGCTATTGCATAGCTTCTATCGCGGGCCTTGAGCGTGGAGACCGTATCCAGAAATTCCCCCACTCCGACCGGCACAGCGGTGATACTTTTTAGTTTTGCCATCTATCGATGAATAGCAGAACTTTTAATGACTTTTTAAAATACCACGCTTGTCTCTTTAGTTCTGCAAATCGCCTCTAGGTGGCATTGGTTGTATCGGCGTTACTGCGTATGCGTAATCCCCCTCTTCGCCCCGCAATCTGGTGACTCATGCCTCGGTTTTTTTTTAGGGTTGAAAATACTTGGTACAAATGGTAATAAATTTCAACTTATCTTGGCTGGCGATTTCAACATCAACTTCGCTGATAAAAAATCAGAGCAGTTGACAACTTTTCTTTCGAAAATATTGAATTTAAAAATGAATAATGATCCACAAGAATCCACAACAAAATATGGGACCACCATTGACGCGGTATTTTCCAGATATTTAGAAGATATCAAGTCTCAAACTTATGTTTCTTATTTCAGTTACCTACCGTAAACCTATAGTTTCAATGATAAATATTCCTGAATAACCTACATGTATTGGAAGATAATAAAAATATTTTGACAATATTAACTTCTCATTTAAAAGAAAAAAAATCGTTTTCTTATCGGTCACCACGCTCAAAAAGTGTAACTTGAAATAATATCAAAGAAAAACAAAAGGAAAAAAAATACTGCATAAATAAAATAAATAAATAATTATAATTACATAAGTTGATAAAAAATGCTATGCAATAGCTTTACCGCGGCAGTCTCCGAGTGCCACACGTCTTTTTTTATTCAAATTCGAGCAATGGACATTGATGAAACTAAAAATAAAGACATATTAAAGCAAAGGATAGGCAGACAGTGTATTAATATTTCCAAAAAGATAACTATAATTTTGGATCAGTGCCAGATTGAACAACAGGGTCGGAAAAGCCAGTGAACAATTATTTGGTTTTGCAAATGTCACTTTTTATACGGTAGGGATGTATGCTTATTTGCCACATCAGTAGTTTAAAACTTGGACTGAATCATTTTACTGATACCTACCTATGTACCATACAATGATATTTTTTTAGTTTTCTTAGTGCATGAGTATTTGTATGTCAGAGTTCCATACAAAGAAGTACGTAGATTGGAAAGAATCTGGAGCCTAGTGATCAGTCTTTTTTTTTAATAAGCCGGCTGTTAAGAATACCGCATGAAGATATTTAGTTAATATACTTTGTCAATCTTATAATTTTTAATTTTGTAAACCTACACATGAACCTCATTCATAATTTTTAATTTTGTAAACCTACACATGAGCCTCATTCATATTTTTTTATTTTGTAAACATACACTTGAACCTCATTTATAATTTTTATTTTGTAAACCTACACATGAACCTCATTTATAATTTTTATTTTGTAAACCTACACATGAACCTCATTCCTAATATTTAATTTTGTAAACCCATGAACCTCATTTACAATTTTGCTGTTGAAGTTTACTGATTGAATATCTTAAATAACCCTTTAGTACGTAATCATATAACTGGATTACTACTAACTCTGTACCTCCCATTTTACAAAATGTTCACCCATCCAAAAGTCGACCGTGATTAGAATGCTCAACCTCACTTATCAATGTCAGTATGACGTTACGTTGGTAGTAGTGTTAAAATCTAGTCTAGTCTAAGTTTCATTTAATGCAACTGAATATTTTTATAATATTTAATCGAAAACGAATAAAATAATGGACTCATTTTCTTTAGATGGACATAATTTTTTGTTTATAAACCGATTGAAATAAAAATATACACTTATATCCGTAAATATTCGTATCAGATTTTGAGTGTTTCGTATGTATATCATGTATTAATTTAACAATATATAATTATATTTATCAGGTGTCCAGATCAATTACCACTAGCTTATATACGCTTACTTTAGGTTAGATTGCGCTGTGTAAAAATTTCCCACAATAATAATTTATTTTAACTTAAATTTGAAAAAAAAAAACCTAATTTTTCACATTATATTGTGACTATTGTCGACGTCTCACGAGCCAGTAGAATTCAAACGATCAGTCCTATTATGGTTTTAGTCTGATGAGGCCAGAGGTAAACAGTTATCTTGTCTTTGCTCTATTTGTTTTCCGACTTTCCGACTAACTTATCGACAACTACAAGTGGATTAATTAATTGGTTCTTTCTGACCAAAATAACTAGAGACTCGTTGACTTAAATAATAGATACATATAAAGCTCAATAACCTTTTATTCCTTATAACCTAACGTTCAACTAATCAATACTTGCCTACCTACTCATACTCACCACGAAAGCTAGTTCAGTCTATTCTGGTAGTACCTAGATTATAGAATAGTAGATGACCCCCGCGGCTTTACCCGTGACATATTTTGAATCCTCGTCGCATCCATTTAATCCCGACGGTTTTTGACACTTACTGATGATTACTGGTCCGCTCTCCTGGGTAGTAGCGTGATGTTATATAGCCTATATAATATTTATTTAATTCGGACCAGTAGTTACTGAGATTAGCACGTTCAACCAAACAAACAAGTAAACTCTTCAGCTTTAATATATTATCACGCTACTTCCCTGGAGAGCTGAGCAGTAATCATAAATGTCGACAAATTGGGGAATTTTTAAGTATTTTTGTAGAATTTACAAGCGACGGGATTAAATAGGTGCAACGGGAGTTCAAAGTATGTCACGGGCGAAGCCAGGGGGTTACCTAGTTAATAATAAAGAGTGCAATGTAGTCTTACCAAGATATTTGGACCCAAGCAAGCTGCAACCTGCTGTCTAACGGACGAGGTCATGGTGAAGAAAAGGAGAACTCTGTATTAACCCACCTGGTCAGCGTAGGAGAGCCCACGCTGACCAGATAGGTTAATACGGAGTTCTAGCCTACGTCCAACAATGGATTGTGATAGATTAATTGTATTGATTGATTGTAGTGTTCTCCTTCTACATCATGAATTTAACACACGGGCCACCTAATTCTCGAATATAAGACTTGAAAGCGGAAATTTGCTGGTGAAATTACAGTCGTATGGTCGACAATTGGGGCCCGAAGAGGTTACTTACCACCACTTCTTAACGCAACTTTAATGTTTACAGTGTGAATCGGAACGATCGGGTGTCTATTCAGAATATCATGACGGACGATTACATGTTCCGATTTACACTGAGAAAGTTAAAATAATATTTTCAATTTAAATAGTGATAGCACCCCAGGTCAAAGTTGTAAAGTAAAGTGGCCGACAAAGTGACACACTATTCTATTTCATGAAATCGATCGGCAAAACACACGCAGTTTCATTGAACGGTGTTACAATTAGAATTGATGTTACGATACATAGATGGACATTAAAATCGATCCGTTAGGCCGTCAATTTGAAAGATTATACCTACGTCACTGCCTAAATTGATAGTAAATAGAACTATTAAGCAAAAAAGTAGGTCCATCTGTGACATATAAATAAATTATCAATAAATTTCAATGAATTGGATTACGTCGCTATTTATTGGCTGTTTTTATTGGCCTTCCTACGACCTGTTTGTCGCAGTGATTTAACCTCTGGCCTATACTGGGACTCGGTAGAAGCCAGGAGGAACATCGAAGTAGTTTTGTTAGTAGTCGGGCCTTTCTCCAGGGCTGGGAGTCCGACACAAAGCCTCCACGCTACCCCTGCAGGTGACGCGCACAAATGTGTTCTACCACGCCAAAAAATACTTTCAGTTTCGGAGTTACATTTAAAAATAACTAGTTATTTTTCATGAATCATATTATGAAGTAAACGTAAGATGTTCCTTCTTTACTTTCAAAATTCCTTTTGATACCTAGTCTGCCAAACCGGAACTTCGGAATCTTACGATCAAAATCTGAAATTATTGACGTCAAACACGTTGAGAGAGAAATTTTATAACTGTAAAAAATAGTCAAGTTTCTTGGTTACGTTTTGAAGTGAAACTTCTTTATCATAAGTAAAACTTCTTTATCGACGTATGAGAGAAATTTTATAACTGTAAAAAATTTTCGTAAAGAAGTTTCACTTCTTACTTGTGTACACACAATTTTTTATCTTTTATTATCCTCTTCTTTAAATGTTTTCCCAGTAGCTTTCAAACCCTTTTTAAATTTGGAATCCTAAGGTCCACTTTTATTTGGCTGCTTGGAATAGCTATCGTTTGGTTTTTAAAATCGAAAGACGTCTGACCTCCCAATCCCGTAAGGGTACCTGCGTCGTCGCCTCTTCAAATAGATAGCAGGTGCACCACAAGCAGGTGAAGTTACTTGGGCCCTGAGGGGTCATGGTGAGGCCCCTTAAGATATGTCGTTCATCAATTTCTTAGCTTACTTTTTTAAAATATCTTTTATACAACTCGCTTAGCGCAAACAAACCAAGTGCCTTAGGAAATTTTCTTCCCCATAATACTGTGTGGCCAAACTCATATTAAAATTACTCAATATCCCTTCTGTTACTGGAAACCATTAAAACGACAACACAACTATGGAAATTGAAACTAAATTTTACGGGATTACTAGCTGACTTAGTGAACGCTGTTTAAAAAAAACACAAATCTTCATAAAATTCGATCAACCTTTTCCGAAGAGTTCAATAACAAGCGTTTTGGAAAACAGGAGATTGCTGAACCTAATGCTACTAATATTATAAACGCGGATTTATTTAAGTATGGACGGATGTTTGTTACTCTTTCACGCAAAATCTACTGAATGTATTTTAATGAAACTTTACAATAATATAGTTTATATATCAGAATAGCACATAGGCTACATTTTATCCCGGGAACAAGTTCCTGTGGACAACAGTGAACGGGAAAACTTCACTAAATAAGAACTTCTATAAAATAATAAGTATCAAGATAAATGTTCTAGGGTCTCAACCGCGTTGTCAACTCACAATTTCCATGTACATCCTAGATAATAATGTTGGTAGTATATTCTAGCGTCAAGTATGGACGATACTTAATACAATACTGTACAGAATAGACTTATTTAATCAAAACAGTATGCAGAGTTTTATTATACAGTATGAACGATGTACAGTGGACAGAGGATATTTATAATACGAGTACAAGGTAGAAAAAAAAAACGTAACCCTTTTAAGAGATACGGCGCTGCATACATTGGCGGAGTGTTCAGCGTGGGAGCTGCAGCGCCGGGACCTCGTTGCGGGTCTGGGCGTGGACATTCTCACGCTGGAGACCATGATATCGAGATCCATGATCTCTTTTTGCGAGCAAGTCATGCTCTCAAAAGAGGCGGCGGAGAGAAAGCGAGAGAGAACTCCTCCCCCCGAGTTCCGCAAGGGCGCCGCAGACTTGTCTTCGCCCAAGACTACCGGCCTCCGTGACCGGGGGCCTGAGTACGGCGGGTGGGCTCCACGCCGTTCTTACAGAATCAGGCCATGGAAAGTGGCGCAGCGTGAGGTTTACACGCACGCCCTTCACCCTCTCAATAGGGTATAACACCCACTTCCCTCAAAGAAGCGAGATAACACTCGATCCCCCCAAAGTGGCAGGATAACACCCTCCCCTCCCCTCCCCCCTGAACGAGCCTGCATTAGCAGACAAAGTCTGTCAGGAGCCTGGGGCTATCCATCCGAGGGCTCACCCTGGACTCCTGGCTATTTTAGTCGGAAGGCGTCCGGTATAGCATCCATGACGATATCCACACGAAAAAAAGAAAAAAACCATTTAAGATGTCCGTCTGTCTGTGCGTCACCGTTGATTTTAACGGGTGACCTAGAAAGTTGAAATTTATACCAAATACTGATGTCTGTTAGTCTCTATATGGTGTATAAAAAATCAGGGTCTTGAGTCAACAAATTAAAAAGATATGGGCAAATTTAGATTTTTAAGAAAAAAGGTTGACTAACTAAAGCCTGACTAGTCCACAAAAATGGAAAATTCTAAATTACTCGGATACCCAGACGTGCATGTTAAACGATTAATGATTCTGCAGGTAGCGAAAGAATGATTAATTGAGATGAATGGATTGCAAAGCTTGGGGATCTGTTCTGTCTGCGAGGCCTAGCAGTCTGCCCTCTCTGACTAATCCGTCAGGTAAACAGCGTGAAGATAGTCAAGTTAAAAAAAGTAACTTTTTCGTCTTTTTTACAGCAATGCTAAAGTCCTGTAAACCAGCGATGTTTGGGCGATTATGGCATGCTAGTCGCCGTGCGCTTAATCTGGAACACTCACCACCACACCAGTTTGCTTGCTGTCAGTGGCAGAGGAACTCACAACAGCCATCCTCTGCATATCTATTATATAGGTAAGCATTATGAAATTACCACATTTTAGACTTCTAAGCCCTAAAGTTTTCTAAACTTTAGGGCTTAGAAGTATATTACTGAGCGGTTATATATATATATAACCGGTCAGTCTGTCTATCCGTCTGTCTCTCTGTACGCATATATTTCTCAGGAACCATAAGCGAAAGAGACAAACGGTTTGCGGCATTCGATTCAGGTCACCATGAATACCGACGTGCTTAGGCGATTTTTAAGATAATGTTATTTTTAAACGCCCGGTGAATGTAAGTACAATTTTGTTTCGCGTGAAGTCCCGAGTAGTATATAAAACACGATTTTTAAGTTGCTACCATTTACGGTTTTGAAACTGGATTCGGTTTAGAAGTCGTCTGCGTTACTTGTTTTAACTTGGTGATTTTTTAGGCGATCCGACCATAATTCATCCAGGTGTGCTACTTATCTAGATCTCCAGGGCACAATCGACCTCAGATGTTAGCGGTGCGACCTGCTGACTAACAGACGAGGCTGCGGGGTTGTGAGATCAGACGGTAATCGCTCCCAATAATGCCGAAAATTAGAAGTCAAACAATGGCCTTTCCTAGCAACCAAATAAACGTGGACACTGACTTTAAATCCAAGAAAGGTTTGGAAGCAACGTATATCAGAAAACACTTAAGATAAAATCGGTCAAGCTGTTCTCGAGTTTTGCGCTTTGATTAACATTCTTTGCTCTATTTTCGACTGCCTCTGTGGCGCGGTGGGAGTGTATCCGACTGCTACGCAAGAGGTCGTGGGTTCGATTCTCACCCAGGATAAAACTTTGTGAGATGAGCACAACGGTTTATTCTGTGTCTGGGTGTTATTTATTTATAATATGTATGTATTCAGTAATATATAAGTATGTTTATCAGTTATCTGGTTACCACAGTACAGCTCAGCCTAGTGTGGAATCAGATGACGTTGTGTGAGTTGTCCCAACGATATTTATTTATTTTTATTATTTATTTATCCAATTTCGAAGTCGGAATTCTTTTTTTATTAGAATTCTTATTAAATTTCTTTTTTCGCAGATGGCTGTTATTCATTTTTGTGCTATCAGTCGGCATTGCAAGCTTCTCGTGCCAGCGCCTTCCGGCTAGCTACGATGGGCCTAAAGTAGAGCTTAACTACTTCAAATGGTTCATTTACTTCACTAACTGGGGCTTCCTCCTTATTGTGTTGCAATCAGGGTTGGCTCTTGCCGTCGTCCTTCGATATAGAGCTGACAAATTGAATAATTGTAAGTTGATATTATTGTATACGTTTAGCGATTACTAGACTTGTAGAATGGCGGATATTAGCAAATTAGTAGTATATACACAATCACGCATTTTTCTCCAATGAAGTAGGCAGAGTTAAGCTTTACGTACACATTCCACTAGATGTCTTTTGTCTGACGTAACAGGTTGAGAGCTCATTGCCGCGTTTAAAGGGATGGGCGCAGGTTATATGTTTTAAGGTGCCCATCCGGTCTTCAACTTGATTTAACGACTACCATGTTACTGGCAACCGGGACCAACGGCTTATCGTGTTTTCCAAAGCGCGGAAACGCTCGAAACCAGCTTATATCGAAAGTTTCTTAAAGCTGTGATCGTTTACAGAACACAGAATTTCCTTTGACGGAGTAACTGCTGATGTTACTAAATAAAGTTAAGCATATACAAAATATGTGGCAAGTAACTGTGTAGCTCAAAAAAGCTTTTAAATGTATCTAAGTAATGTCTAAATCCTATCAAATTAAGAAATAGTAAGATTACAAAATAAGAAAACAACCTTGCCGATTCGATAGATTTCATTATATCGACACAAACTCTTATTATATAACATCGCGATCGGTGTATTCGTTCGTACTCACCGTATGGACTAGGTGCATCCTTATTTAACATTAACCTAAGAAACGTCTCATATAAACATATAATAAAAAAGTGAAAAATAATCAATTGCTTTAAGATTTCGTTCTTTTAACTCGATATTGGTTTTCCTTTGGCCACCTTCGATACCAGGCCATAATCGAAATTTCTAAAACAATTTCTAAAAAAGAATTATACTTTGAACTTATCTAAAAAGATCCCTAACAGAAGATTACAAACACTCAATATCTAATTACAAAATCACGTGTACTTATTTTAAAACAACCCAAGAAAGCAAAACATTCCTTTTAACTCATAGTATAACACTGACAAGACATCTGAGTAGGCGTCTTTAATACACGTAATTTCCTTGAACGGAGTACCTAACTGCTGATGCGAAGTAATTAATCTGAATCATTGTGTGATGTAGTCTTCAAGAAAATACCTACTACTGGAGTTCCATTGATCACTGGTTTCATCTCTTTTTTTCGTTCACCCAACTTACATTAAGACGTCTAGACAGTTCATCAATTTAGCAGATAAATCGTAATGTTATCATTATTGACTTCGCCATTGTTTATTATTGGTAGATATTTATTTATATTGTTGGACATTTTTTTACACAGCGCCTTCGAGTAAGTAAGTAAGCTAATTTAAGCTTGTTATGGGATCTAGATGACTATTATAATAAACATTCTTATATATTTTTAAATATATATTTATTATACGTAGCAAACACCCAAACTCCGAAACAAACATTTGTGGATCACACAAATATTTTAATATTTCATTATCAAATATATAAATACCTAGGTACATACATACACATTGTCACGCTTTTAACCCCCGAAGGGATAGGCATTCTGTCCGCCTACATTTCACCGTATGCATTTTTGTCTCACATAAATATTTTTACGTCTACAATATAAATTTAAATATTAGTATTTAAATGTACCTATAATGGACTTGTCACTTTTAAACATAATGAATACGAGTAGAGAACACTTTGTACACCTTTTTATAGAAAATGCGCGAACGGATGAACGTGAAATTTGACACAGTTAAAGATTATATAAAAAAATATACATAAAGCTGTCTTTTTAACATAAAAAGCATTACTCAAATTTTAAAAATAATAACGGAATGTTAAAAGTACGACGCACGTATAAAAAATTAATCTGCAGGAAGCGAAAGAAGTTTGCATGGATCGTGAAGCTTGGCGATCTGTCCTCTCTGACCACTCCGTCGGGTATATAGCGTGAATATGAATCGAAGTTCGAGCAATTGGCTATTATTTTTCTTACTTGGCTAGTATTTCTAAAGCAGATCACGCAAAAAATATTTCACACTCTACAGTCTGTCAATTTAGAAGATAAATCATAGTCATAATCATCATTATCAATATTGGTATCAATCAATAATAGTATATTATTATCTATATTGATCTTTATTGGCATTACAAGGGCGTTTTTAATAGTGTAGTGTCATTTATAAGCGATTTTTGGTATATATTATCGGCTGTCAAAGTCTAATGTAAATGTTCTTTATTGAGAACAATTTCGCGTCAATTAACTTCTGTATGAGTCGGTCCGTTGTCAGTTGGACTTCAAATTGTGCTTATTGGTTCCTCATTCCGACAGAATCAAACTCATTGTGGTAGCATTATGCTGTAATTACCTGTTTTCAATTGACTTTGATATAATTGTACTTAATTGTACTCCTTTTCATAATAAGCTTACAACCTTAGAATAATAATATTAGAATTTCACAGTCTACCTAAACAAAAAGTGTAGTACAAGCTATTAACAAACTGACAAAAACCGTTGAGTTGACTTGTAAGTTTAAATAATAATGATAAATATTGTAGGACACTTTTTACACAGCGCCATCTAGCCCAAACTAAGCAACAGCTTGTACTATGGGATCTAGGTAACTGACATACTTACTTATATATTTCTAAATACATATATATTATACACAGGCAACACCCATTATAATTTGATGGCTAGACTAATTTCTTCTCCCTTCTTCTTAACATATCCCCAATAAAATAAATTGCTTCCAAATTCTGTCTAGATTGAGAGCTATTTTTTTTAGTGTGGAAATCCTCATGGATGCTACCGGTGACTACCGACTAAAACCACACGTATGCCTTCCATTTGTCTATAGCCGGGAGTCCCGGGTGAGCCCTCGGAACGATAGCCCCAGGGCTCCCGACAGACTTTATCCGCTTCCGCGGCCTCGTTCAGGGGGGCGGGTCCGAGTGTTATCTCGCTTCTTTGGGGGGAAGGGCCGTGCGTGCAGCTCTCACACCACGTCACCGACCGGGGCCTGCTTTTGTAAAGACGGCGAGCAGCCCACCCGCCGTCCTCAGGCCCCCGGTCATGGAGGACGGTAGTCTTGGGTGAAGACAAGTCTGCGGCGTCCTTGCCGCAGACTGCTGAGAGTTCTCTCCCGCTCTCTCACCGCCGCCTCCTTTGCAAGCATGACATGCTCGCAAAAAGATGAAGCGGCGTCCCACTTGCTCCCCCGGAGACCATAGCTTTCACCATGGTCTCCAGCGTGAGAATGTCCACGCCCAGACCCACAACGAAGTCCCGGCGCTGCAGGTCCCACGCTGGGCACTCCGCCAGTGTATGCAGCGCCGTATCCTCGCTGCAGTTCGCACAGTGCTGGCACTCTTGTGTTACCTCCCGGTTTATACGCCACAGAAACTTACCGAAGCACCCGTGCCCGGTAAGTATCTGTGACATCCGGTAGGTGAGGCTACCGTGTTGCCTCTCCAGCCACTCCTCCATGACCGGCTTCACCGCCTCGATTGTGCTGTGTCCCCACTTAGGTTGCTCAAGTCGTACCTTCCATGTCTCCATGAGCTCCTGGCGGAGCAGGGATCGCTGAGCCTCAATTTTCGGGGCACAGGTCTGTAGTCCCGCTCTAGCGCCTCCTTGCGCCATTGATACAAGGACGCAAGAGTCCTCGCTTCCAGGTCCCATGGAGGGGTCCCGGCTAGGAGACATGAAGTTCCATCGGCTATCGAGTACGAGCCCAAGATACTTCATCGAGGGCTCGATGCCGATGCTAACGCCCTCTACTTGTATGCTGGATCCCGTGGGCAGCCCCTTCCGAGGTCCGTGAAAGCACAGAGCCTCCAGACCCAGCCTCCGTTTTTGTCCCACGACTTGAGCAACACCTGCCGTGGCCCTTAGGACTGCTTCTCGGTGCGTTGCTCCTCGCACCGTAACAAGAGTGTCGTCTGCGTAACATGTTACGTTGACACCACTGAGCAACGGACCGCGCAACACCTTTACTTCTCGCCGTCCCGGCCCTAGCCAGCTCGGGTAAGCTATGGCTCTCTCGGACAGATAAGCCCCGACAATGCGACGGAGGTAGGGAGGCACTCCATGATAAATGAGAGCTCCAGGGCAAGGTGTTAAAAGCGTTGGTGATGTCAAGAGACACCGCCATTACCACTTCACCCCGCGATGTTGCTTCCTCTGCCAGGGCCCTGACACGCATGATCGCGTCCACGGTGGAGCGACCCCGACGGAAACCAATTTGGTTATCCGCCAGATGTGGCCCCGTGTGTGATGCCCGACGAGGCGCTCAAAGAGCTTACACACTTAGTCGAACAACACGATCGGCCGGTACCCAGATGGTGTGTCCGCCTTTCGGAACAGGACCAGTTTTCTACACCCTCGGAAACTGGCCTTTTTCGAGGCATGCGCTAAAGAGCCTTATCAGTCGAGGCCCAAGTTCTTCGAGAGCCAGGACCCACGCTCGGCCTTGAATGCCTTCCGGTCCAGGAGCGGTGCCCATGCGGGGTTTCAGCCGCAACACCGCCGCCCCTAGCTCACCCTCGGTGACTTCGGGTACATCGCTCTCGCCGTAATCCGCGTCGGACGCTTGAGACGGAGCCATCCGCGGAGGAATATGTTCCTCTGCTCTTGACGGAAACAGGGAGCCCAAAACCCTCTCTAGCTTCTGCGGCTGTAGGCTCTGGGTTAGCGGGGGCGCCTTAGGGCGAAGTTTGCTCCTAACCATAAGGTAACGGCGTCCCCATGGGTCCCGCTCCAGAGTCTCCAAAAGCTCTTCACGGGCTAACTTTTTGTCATCTTGGCCTCCTTGTAACCCTCGTGTAGCTCCGTCTCTCGGGCCGTCGCATCATCTGTGCGGAGTCGGAACCTGGTGTATCGACGGCGCGCGGTAACGCACGCTGCGCGCAGCTGTGCGATCTCCGGCGACCACCAATACACCTGTCCCCTTGCCGGTCTGGGCCTAGCCCTAGGCATCCCCGCATCGCAGATTTGCGACATGGCTCTCCTGAACCACTCTGCCTCTTCATCAACATCGGCAGGCCTCTCCGCTGCTGATCCAGGCCTGCACGATGGTTGCTTCCAGGAGAGCCTCCCGGTTCAGGTGTTTGACCGCCCAACGCGGTTCCGGGGGATTCGCGATTGTTGGCGGTAGGTTAGTTGGGGTGGAGACGTCAAACCGAATATACCTATGGTAGGAAGACGCCTCCTCCTCCACCACCACACGCCAACCTTGGACGCGGCGGGCAAGATCAAGAGTCGCAAACGATACGTCTACGACCAAACTGCGCTCCCGCCGCACCCAGGTGGCGACATTCCCCCGGTTTAGGATTTACAGGCGTTGAAGTCTCCCAGGACCAAGATAGGGCGAGGACGACATGCGGCAAGAACGATGTCCAGCTCAGGGAGCCATAGTTCAAACTGATCCTGGTCACGATTCGCCGAGAAGTAAACGGCTACGATGGCCACTCCGTTGTAATTCCCCGCGACGCAGCCTCGGCCCCTCGCAATGAGTGCAAGGTTCGAGGTGGCCGCAGCGGACCCCCTAAAGATTGTCGCCAAGTGATCCAGGGCCACGGGGCTTCCGGGGTGAACCCAGTACGGCTCAGTGACGGCGACCAACTTAATGGACCACTGTGCGATGCTCTATTACAGAAGATCCTGAGCAGCGGCGCAGTGGTTTAGATTTATCTGCAGGATGCGGATATATGTGTCTATTAATGGACGTTCATCTCTGCATCCTGCCGTGAACGAGCCTGCTCCTGAGCAGCACAACCCCGTGCAGGTGGATGAAGCTTTGGCCTCGATGCGGAGCAGGTTCAGCTGTCCGCTCGGTGGTACGCCGTTTTTCCTCCGCAACACACTTGAAGAGGTGTGGTGGGGCAACACAAGAACTGGCCTTGAGGCCGGGTTGACTGCAATGGAAGCTTGGGGGCGCTGGTGGCGCCGGATACCTCGAAGAGGCGAGCTCCGGTGCGGGTTGTCTTGCTTCGGAGTCCACCTGTAATGTCAAGGGTGGGTTGAGGTAAAAAAAAAAAGTAAAAATATCTTTATTTTGCATAGACCATTTTAACGGCGCTTACAAAATGTCATAAACTATTTAAAATATTTAAAGCGACCACCGGTTCGGAACGCGGCCAACCTGAGAAGAACCGGCAAGAAACTTAGGAAGGCATTTTTTTTGATGGCCTATTTACAATTTAATATTATTTCACTTTGCCAGCAGATCATTTCCAGGCGTCCCTGTCCTGCAAATAGTCTGTAACGGAGTAAAAACCTTTTTCACAAAGCTTGTTTTTAATAAACTTTTTAAATATATTTAATGGTAAATTTCTCAGGTCACAGGGAAGCTTGTTGTAAAAGCGTATACAGTTACACTGAGGTCCACAGAGGCTTTCATCTTCCTTAGGACATCGGCGTATCCCACGCCTCTCTCCACCCCCTCTGATGTCACCGTCAGGACGACGGCAGTGGAGCGTGGGGCGCGGAGCCTCTTCGGCGCCATCGCTGCGGCAGCTTTAGCCGCCCTCTTGCCCGCTTTCTTAGCGACCTTCGCCTTTTTCTTGGCTTCCGCTACCTCCCAGCCCTCCCCTCTGCAGGGTTCTAAAGATGTAGCAGGACCGGTGGCTGGAGTGGGGTCTAGATTTGGAGCTTGAAGTTTATTTTTATTTGGTTGCTATTTCGTTAGACTTTTTGTTTTCTGCATTAATGGAAGTCACTGCCGTCTCCTTACTCCCTAAGGGCACTTGAGTCGATACCCCGTCCGTTAGTCTGCAGCTAGATCCCTAGTAAGAGAGGTTCCTTGGGCCTTGTCATATCTTGAAAGACACCTTTCGACACTATAGCAATCTATAATGTGATCTAATATAGCGACGATTTCAATAAAGCTCAAGTAACTATCGGCCGGTCTCAATAACCTATCTGTCTTTTACTAATGTCTAAAATAATGTCAAAATAATTATCATCCGTACCTATCGAGGAAGATTTCGATTTTAATAACGATGAAGATGGATTATTGAAACCGGCCATTAATGTATATTAATTTCATTGTTAGTTACACCGATCTTCCTAGATTCGGTCTAGAATCTTGCAATTTAAATTTGACAGATATGTCACTATAATTTAATTTAGACACACGTGCAAAAGAATCAACCAAGAGTTATTCTTATTATAATAATATACCCGGGCGTTCTCGATATATAAAGTAACCTTTAGCACTCAAGAATACACTTTTCGAACAGTGAAAGAATTTTCAAGATCGTTCAGTAGAAATCCAGACATTATCACCGACAATCTTATAAACTACCTAGAAAGAAAAAAGAAAGAAAAGAAAGATTTACTTTATAATTCTTATAGATTTACCATAAAATCACTAGGAAATATTCCATGAAGTTGTTTAAATGCTTCTAAAGTACATTTTTTAATGAGAACAAACTGGTTTTCTAGGTTATGATGATGAAGAGATGCCCATGCCCGCGGGACGGCGGATACGTACTCCGTACCTTTGCCGCGTGTACTGGCTGGCGCACAACATCGCTACAGACCTCGCCTTCGTCATCTCTCTAGTTTACTGGGCACTAGTACATGATCCTAGTAAGTAATTTGCAAAGAATTTCACATTAGGTATATTACTCTACGTTGATATTTTTTGTTGCTCCCCGGGTTACTCGACTAAAATGGCAATGGGCCGGACATATTTCCAGAAGAGACGACAACAAATAAATGGTCGTACAGAACCCTCCTGTGGAGACCTCGTACAGGAAGCAGAAGTGCCGGCAGACCACCTGCCCGATAGTCGGACGACATCAAAAAAAATGGCACGGCTGACCTGGACCAGAATCACCGCTTCAAGAATCATCTTGGAAAGTCATGCAAGGGGCATATGTTCAGCAGTGGACTCTAAGATGCTGAGAAGAAAGAGAAGCAGATCTTTTTTATGCAGAGAAATTCACAGACAGGAAGGCCTTGACTATTGAATTCTAATTAAATGTAGAAAAAAATCTCAACAGGCCAAGCGAGATTTGGACTTGTATCCTCGTTCTATGCAGATCCGATTCAGATGCACTCCACTAAGCTAATAACGCTTAGCTCTAAAGAAATAACCTATACGTCTAAGGGCGATGACGTAGGTATCCAGTTTTGGTTCGGCTTACAGAATGGCTATGGATTTTCTTCTGTATATAATATATATTCTGTATATAATATGCCCGGTGATATCAAATTGGTGGTCGCCAATCTAGGGCCGCTCTTAATTTACGAATGAGGGGCCGTAGCCGCACGCTATTTAATTGAAAAATCATCGGCAGTCTTCATCCATAGCTTAAGCTATTCAATTCGTTAACTCCAACCCAATAGCCTTGTGTTTTATATATTTTACAATGTATTATTAGAAGCGCTCGTGGCTCCGCTAATTCAGTTGAAGGCCTATATCGCGGCTTAAAAAATTTCAACAGCAGGTCGCCACAACCTGCGCCTGTCTATTTAAGCATGGCAATGAACTCACCTCCTGTTACATGGTACAAAAAATGCATACGGTGAAATCTGGACGTATAGTATGTCTCTGCCTATATAATAATATATGTACAATATATAATTGCAGGCGGTCCATTACCGTTTTTCTGATTGACTGCGTGTTAAACGAGTAAATTCCTCATTTAAAACTTATAAAAGATCAGGTATATTCGTACGAAGAAAACGAAGGCACCCCATATTCAGACGGACAATATATAAATGCCCCTAACGATTTCAATACGGTATGCAACACAATAAACAATAAATAAATGAATAAATAATAAATTTATAAATAAATCAATAAACAATACGGTATGCAGCACAATAAACAATAAATAAATAAATAAATAATAAATTTATAAATAAATCAATAAACAATACGGTATGCAGCACAATAAACAATAAATAAATAAATAAATAATAAATAAATAATAAATTTATAAATAAATCAATAAACAATACGGTATGCAGCAGTTGGGTGGGCAGCATGATACTGTAACAACTTCCATAGGCTACCCTGACCACTTTCGATCAGATGGAATTTATAACTTGTCTGCAAACTTAATCTATGTAAATAAAAATGAAGCTAGGCACTCATCTCAGGGACTACTGTCGGAAATAAAAAAATCCTTTTGTTTTGGATAGCCCATTTACTGAGGAAGGTAATAAGTTATATATCATCACGCTACTACCCAGAAGGACGGAGCAGTAATCATAAATGTCAATAAATCGGGTAAACTCTTATACATTTTTGTAAAAGTAATAAGCGACGGGATTAAATGGGTGCGACGGGGGTTAAAAGTATGTCACGGGCAAAGCCAGCACGGGGGTCAGCTAGTAGTATTTAAAAATATTATCATTTATCTTGACGTACAATGAAACAAGGACAAGCATGCACACCTACGTTGATTATGTACGTACGTCAAGACCAGCGATCAATATGTATCCAATTTCTATTTCAACAGATCTTCATTCCCCTATATTTGTGTAACACTCTTGCGATATGAATAGGCGTTTTTGACTTAAAATTAATAGCGCCTATTACAATGCGACAAGCATTTAACATCACAGTTATTTGGTGAAGATATTTTACATAGCCTGCCAGCCATGAAAGATTAATTGAATGTCGAGTTTAAAATTCGAACAATGAAAATATGCAATGTCTCTATATTTTTCGGATTGCCCAGGGAACTTACCGTACCTTATCAATTTTATACATAAAACAAAGTTAATTATGATTAAAATTCCAAATATTCCAAATTATTATAGCTATAAGTTTTATCTTTATATATTTAACGATTTTACTACTGAAAAATCGTTAAATATATAAAGATAAAACTTATAGCTATAATAATTTGGAATTTTAATCATAATTAACTGATATATTGGTATAAACACGAAAAAGTCGGTAAAAAAATAAATAAACGTTATTTTTCAAAAATTTGCCACTCACACGAAAAACTAATATAAAACACTATTATTTTTTTTACATAATTAAATTCTTGGAATTATAACGATTAAAACGATATATGACACTAATAACTTATAATTATTCTAAAAAAAACTAAAAATTTGTTAACCCATTAAATAATAACGCAAAACTAAAAAAATGGCGGGAAAATGGCCGCCGGCAATGTTTATACCGCATTTACTTTGAATTTTGATATTGTGACATATAGATATTAAACCTCTAATACACGGGCTTTTTATCCACGATTCTAATGGTATAAAATTCATTCGTTAAAACCACAGACAACATTTTTTTAAAAATTTTTGAAATGAGGTCAGTTCTAAAAAAGAAAAGGCAAAAAAAGTCAGCTGCTTTAGCAGCTTGAACGTTTGAGTAGCTATGATCCTCGATTTTGTTGTATTTTTCTCTTCACCGAATAACAGAATTAAGTGAAAATAAAAACAGAAAATATTTAAAAATAATCTTAGGCTACGAATGCTTCACTCTTTTAAACAAAAGATAACTAACACGCAACTACATTGAAAATTAAAAAACATGTTGTTAATACTTATCGTTACAATTTACTCATTGCAGAAATACACGAAGTAAATACGCTTAACATCCTAGTCCATGGTGGCAATTCATTGATCATGCTTGTGGAGTTAGCTGTGACTGCGCATCCTGTTCGTGCGGCGCATGCGCTGTACAGCGCTGGTGCAGGCCTCGCGTACGGCGTTTTCAGTGCTTTCTACTGGGCGGCTGGTGGCACTGATCGGATTGGACAGCCAGCTATTTATCCAGCTCTTGATTGGAATAAACCTGGTAAGCTTAATTCATTATTTTACCCTACGAGTATTAATTCACTCTGTTGAATTCACTTCAATAGATGGGAATCTTCTATTACATTTGCAAAGAATGTCAAAATGTGTCTAAAGTACCCTACCGTGATCTTTGAGGCCCAAATCAGCTTAAACTGCATGTGGTACACCTGTTGACTTATAAACGAGACGACAACACGAAACAAAACCCTGTACTCGCCCTCCGAACATGATTCGGAGCCGTCTTTGTCCTGCAGTGGACTAAAATAGGCTGATATAATTGATATTTGTAAAAGGAATTCTGTACACCTGTAAAACAGATTGCAGCAATGACGGAATCATTTCCAGTTCTTCAGAACTAGTGAGACTTTTTTCCTACAAGTTCTATTACAACAAAATGATGAGTAGAACTAGTAACCAGCAAATTTCCGTCTACGCTATCAAGTCGTGTGATCGAGAATTGGGACCCTGGTAATAATTCCAATGGCTATCGTTTTTGCATGGCATTATTTTAATTTGCAATGTTTAATTTCCTTTACAGGTTCAGCACTAGGGTTCGTGGCCCTGTGCGCAGTAGTGATGGTATTTGCGCATGCTCTAGCGACATGTTGCGCGGCGCTCCGCGTTCGCTTGGCGCGACATCTGTGTGCGGGCCGTCAGCGCATGTGCGACCGCCTCACACTCCCCACGCATTGAAACAAGTCTAACCTAAAAAAGGCGCGAACTGACACATTTTCATCTCTTATAATTAAGATAACAAGTATTAGGACCACTTGAGATGGTCACAGGTTGAGGTGAGCCAGGTGGAAATCGTTCCTACTTTTTAGTTTTTACTCAGACATATCGATATTATTTTAAGTAGTATTCGCTTACTCGTATTTAAGGTTTGAGATGCTTTTGTATTTTATTAATTTGTGATAAATTAATATTTTTGTGTAACAGGTCAATACACAAGGAAAATTCTTAAACATGTATTTTTCTTTTATCATGTTTTTTTAAATATTCTCTCTAATGTCAAAGACATATTTTGAGATGCCCAATATATTTATGTATGCAAAATAAAAGCTGCATTTCTAGAGTGACATTGCCTAAGTTAGATACTACATACAAACAATTTTATTTAAAAAAAAACTAAGACCAAATTAAAATATTTAGTAATAAAATTGTCGACATAGTTTCTTCAATTATAAAAGTACCTACTTCATACTTCATTTAACTATAGAAATACGTAAATACTCACAAGCAATATTCCTAATGGGGGTTTTCTGTAGATAGTCATAGTCACGATTGACATATCGATAGTTATGGTGACTAAATACCTGAAAAATGTTGCAGCATTTACCTGGCATATGTTTATAATATTTGACGATATAGGTTTAGTAATATTTTATAATTATAACATTCCTATATTTCCAAAGAATAATAACTATAAGTTATTATTCCGAAATTGACATTTCGGCCGCAGAGAGATTACGTTTTGGATTGCGAGTGGATTATTGCTTTTGACTTCTTAGCTACATATTTATGGCTACTCTTTATTTATACCAAGAGAAAAAAAAATAGTTGCTTGCTACATAATGTGAGAAGCTCATCTAACGCCATCTCGGTGGCAGCGTTAATTTTTTAGAAATCTGGGTAGCATTAGAATAAACTAACGACAATGCATTTGATAATATAGTGCGTTTAAATAAAGAAATCTATTATTACTCGTTTAAACAACTTAGTAAGTTATTATTTATTTAAATATGAAATCAGTAAGCGTCAGATTTGTATACATTACATATATTTAAAAAAATGAAAAAGTATGGTGGTTTACGAAACCTACTGATATAGATTTGTTTAATATTTAATGTTTAGTCTGGTTTCCCGATTGTGATGTCTGGGTAAACATGTATAACATAAACAAGTACAAAACTTGTATGGATAATTAAATACGTGTAAATGGCTAATCGTAGGTGCTGTATGTATATTATACAGACCATAATACGATTAGCGGTATTCGAACAATTATACTGACACATGTACTGAAAAACCAAAGTTAAAACCAAAATTAGCGAGATGAACGATTAAGCGAAATTTAAAGTTTTTAATTATGCTTATTGATAAATTTCTAGATGACGTCAATTATAATAATTAAGTTTAATTAATTAAGTAAATGTGATTATTTATTGAAACTAGTACTTTAATTGTCATAATGATTTCATTGACCATAAAGACACATTTTATGAGAAAATAATTGACGACAACGAATAGAATTTGTCGGCCATCGGCAAATCTATTATTTACTTTATTGTCGACTTAGAGAAATCCTCTTAAACTATCGACGCTTGAGCCCAAATCAAAGCCCTGAAGGACTCCTTTAAGTAATGTCCTTAGAAATATGCTTCTTAGTTGAATAACCAAGCAACACATAATTCAATATTAACCAGACCGAAACAGCCAAAAGGCATCTTTTTTTCCTGTAGAGCATTAAAACATCCCGATAACCTGGCTATAGGAACGTTTTATTAAATTTAAAAAATCAATTTAGAAAATAAAAATACTACAATATTTAGTACCACAGTAATTTTACCACAGTAAAATGTTAAGGCGAAATTAAATGTGAAACATTCCTGTTTCTAGTAGGAGGCCATACGCCTCGAAATAGATGGAAATCTCAAACCTTGGGAAAAGGTTTCATAATTATGGAAACACAGAAAATATAGACATTTAGTATTTATAAACAATTGACGATAATAAAAAAAATGAAAAAAAAAAATGGGCTCACCACCACCTTACGTGGGACAGGAATCCACACGGTGAAAAGTGGGCATATAATATGCCTCTGCCACCCCTTCGGGGATAAGGCGTGATGGATATTTGATGATAATATTCATTAATAAATAATCTCATCATTAGTACTGGGGTAAGAAACACAACATAACACTAAATTATTTACTACTGAGGTTACGAGTAAAGAAACGTAATGTATGATTATCCTTATATTTAGTCATTACTCGAATTGTGATATTTATGTATTTTAAATAATAATATTATTCAATAAAATTATTTAAAATAATGGTTATAGTTATTTTGTAAATTAACACGTTCTTATCAAAGAAGAGTGCAGAATGCCACTGACTTAGAATCTAGAAAACACATGACAAAATGATAATGATCATCGATGAATATCTTATGTGGCTGCCTGGGGTAGCTAATTCGTAGTGCTTGCGACTGCCGTAATGAGCTCTCGGATTCGAATCCCAGGTTGGAATTAATATTTGTGTGCTCTACAAATTTTTGTTTAGAAATTGGAAAGATTGCTATATAAATAATATTTTTAAAAAAATCCATAATTTATATTGGCATAATGCTCGTCAAAGTGTTAAAATGTCCAACTGTCATTATGTCTAATTGTTGTATTTAATTTTAGTTAGAATGTAAATTTGCAAATAAATTTAAACCAAACAAGTGTCAAATGTACAAAAGTCATTTTGTACATCATTATTCAAAATGTTACGAGATAAATCAGTACGGTGGGTCGCGCGTCTGGGACACTATGTCTGTTATGCAACTTGTGCTGGCGGACGGGTGAGGTCCCAGATGACTGGCGAATAGCAGTTGTAGTACCTATCTACAAAGGGAAAGGCTCGCGCCTAAACTGCTCCAGCTACAGGGCGATCAGCTTAGTCAGCTTAGCTGGTAAGGTGTATGCAAAGATTTTAACGGCAAGAATGCAAGAAAAGTCTGAAAGGTATTTATGGGAGGCTCAATGCGGATTCCGACGTGGAAGAGGTTGCATGGATCAAGTGTTTTCTCTCCGCATGATCGCGGAGAAGTTTCTGGCTATTAGCCAGAGGGTTTTCTGCGCTTTTGTGGATCTGGAGAAAGCATTTGATAACGTTGTGAGGGAAACTCTGTGGGATTTGCTGCCCGGATATGGTGTGGACGGCTCGCTGCTGCGGGCAATACAGTCGCTTTTTAAGGACTGTAAGGCTTGCGTGCGAGTAGGGGGGGATGCACCTCTTTTTGATGTCTGTACAGGCGTCAAACAGGGTTGTGTCATGTCCGCCTGGCTGTTCATAGTGTATATTAGCTGCCGGAAACAGAGTTAACGGTGCTTTGTCCCAATTAGTAAAGCGACAAAGCATCGTAAAAGAAGCACGACTGGCGATTCATAACGCAGTGCTTGTGCCAACATTGCTTTACGGTAGCGAAACCTGGGTATGTCAGCAGATGCATGAAAGTAAATTGAATGCTGTGGAGATGCGATCACTTCGAAAAATGTGCGGCGTTACCTTGGCCGACCGAATACGTAACGAAGTGATACGCAATATGGCAGGTTTGAATGTAAGTGTCAGCGTTAAGCTGGAAAAGGGCGTGCTCCGTTGGTTTGGACACGTCCAACGAATGAGTGAGGAACGATTGACGAAGAATATATATTGTGCGAAAGCAGAGGGTAGAATAGATCAGGGTAGGCCGAGACTTACATATGAAGACCACGTGAGCAGATTGCTCAAAAACGGAAAGGTCAAAAGTACTCAGATACCCAGACGTGCGTGTATGAAACGATTGATGAATCTCGAAGAAGCGAAAGAAGTCTGCATGGATCGCGAAGCCTGGCGATCTGTCCTCTCTGACTACCCCGTCAGGGATACAGCGTGAAGATAGTTAAGTTAAGTTACTTATAAATTTTGTTCAATTTTATTATACTGGCTATGTAAATACACAGAGTTATAAAACTACTCTTGGACAATTTAACTTTGAAATAAATACAGTTTCACTCTATGCTATGACACTTTGGCTCTTGGTCTTTATATCACATCGTCGACTTTTTTTACATAATGACATTAAACATTTTAACACCTTAATGAAAGGTACTCTATTATGCATTTTTTATACCACTGAGGTGGCAGACGTACGACCTGATGGATAGTGGTCACCGTAGCCTATTTATTCGTAAGGGCCTTTTCACTATTTTTACTGATGTTATTCCTTGACCTGTACTGGAGATAATAATCCCTAAAAACCTTACGCACAATCTATGGCCCACTAAACTGACAATATAAGGAAAATACCGCTACTTAGCTATTCATTCTGCCTCTGGACACCCTGACTCGCATTGTTAATGCGACTATATGAGCCAGCTCTAGTTCAGGGCCAAAATAGTACACACACGCATTTCTGCTTGTATTCCTTCCTCTCTGTCACCACTTTTTTGAAAGCGTCACATCTGTTATAGGGTCACCATTGTGTAGATGTTTGTGCAGCATGCCAAGAATATAAACCTACCTGTCCCCACCAGGCCCGTAGCACGCAATTATTTCTTCAACCAATACACCGATCCAATTGGAATGTAAGTAAAGTAAACTTTGTGATGAGAATAATTAGAGAGATATACGTTGTAGGTACTGATAAGTACCTACTCAGTCACTGGCTAAAGATGGTGATAATAAATATAAAATTACTGCATTCTAATTAATAATTTGATGCCAACTGACTATATATTTAGGGTCGGCAGCGCGAGTGCTGCTGCACCTCTGGTGTTGCAAACGTCCATAGGCTAAGGTGACCACTTTCCATCAGGTGGGCTGTATGCTTGTCTGCCACCTCAGTGGAATAACTTTTTTTTTTTGTTTTTGTCAAAGTTCTATTGGATGGAATTTCATATTGTATTTTATTTCAGTTATTGATGACTTTTACTACCAGTACTTATAAAGTGATGAACCGATGATATTGTGTTACTGATAGACTATACCGGATCAAAGACTATACCGGAGCCGAAAAGTGAGGAATGGAATTAAAATAGAATAATTCTTTATTATAGGTACATCAAATAATAAATGTTTAAAAGATCCTTAAATGCAATGATGCGTCTACTTGGAACGATAGGCCAATATTGGCAGGCGTGTATTAAAAATGACTTCAAGGTCAACTTCTTGCTCTGATATATTCTTGCGTAAGGCATAGATAGTTGTTAGAGTAGAGGTTAAACTTGAAGTTCAAAGACGCATATACCTATTATTGAAGTTGAAAAAACTAATCTTACACAGTTTCACAGTTGCCCGAATTGCGCACTCTAGAGCTAGTGGTTAATATCACCAATGAAATATTTCACCTTATTCTTAAATTGAAACACGCGTTAATCTACAAATTTAAGTACACACTATTTAAAATACTGTTATTGTGCCATTGTTTAGCATTAGCAGTGAATGGTAGATTATCATTTGTTGTGATCAATAAATTTCGAAAATTTTAATTGTCAGGACTTAAATTCTAATAACATTCAAATGCAATGAAATGCCAATATAGGCGATGCTTATCTAGGACCAAGTATGTAATAATATGATTCTTAGTCCTAGATGCTTAGACTAAAGAGTTTCATAGTTAAGATTGACTTAAATTGTGTTTAGTGCAAACGGGCATTAATCTTATTTTAAAAGAATATTGTTTTTATGCGGCCATGAGTAATAGACCAAATAGAGAAGCTGTAAAGTTGCAATTTCGAACGCAATTTTTTAAATTCTATTCTTGATGTGTTGATCCAAATGTGACACAAACCTATTGTTTAATTCTCATTAATCTGTAGCTAATTTAATCCCAGTTAAAGTATAATTTTATAATACCAAGACTTAGTTGCAATGAAGCTTTTTTTTTAATTTCCTCGCCCATCTTTTATTTTAGTTATCATCTTAAAGTAGGTTAGATTTGTTTCTTTTTGGTGGGAATACATGGCATATGAATGGTGAAGTGAAATCTGATGAATCGTATCGCCTTTATAATTAAAATTGAACAAAACTCTGTGATGCATTGTTTATTATATGGTATTTTGTAAAATTAATAAGCAATAATAGATATACTCGTAATATGAGAGTGACATCCGTTGTAAGCAATAATTTTTATATTATAAAAATGGACTTTAATCGCATTTCTTTTATAGATTGTATCTATATTGTTGAGTACTAAATAATATATCATTTGAAAATAATTATACTATTTATTTTCGAGTATAGTGTTTTTGATTTTGAATAAAATGATCATAAACAATAATTTTAAAAAAATTACTGTACAATTATTTTAAAATTTAAAAAATAATAATTCAGTTATAGTATTGTAATAAATATAATATTAAAATAATTGCAATTATGAAAAATAAAGTTATTTATTTGCATTGATTATTATTTTTATAACCTTTATTGAAAAAAAACATACGATTATTTATAAACGAGCTGTTGGTTTTGGGTCAGAGTCAATTGTATGTACCTACCTACTAAGGCACCTAACCTTACAACTAGCGGTTTAAAAAAAATGGATTAATTTATCGTTTTTGGGACCCGTACCTCATAGAATTAAGCGCTCGTAGTTGGTAACTCAGTTTTATGTAAACGGTCACTGCGTTAAGTAATTTTCGCTATGGCTGGCCCTCGAACGGGTGACCGCTTTGTGACATTTACAGGCGTTTCTAAGAGCTAAGTTGAATTCCATATAGGCAGTTTGAAAAATTACAACACCTAAGCCACCACCTGCGTCTGTCTATCAATACGGCATTGGGCTTTGCACCTGTTACGTAGAACAAAAGAGAATACAGTGAAATTTTGTGAAATTTTTGTGTTTGTAGTTAAATAGGCGGGTCTGGCTGGGCCTGAGGACGGCGGGTGGGCTGCTCGCCGTACTTACAGAAGCAGGCCCAAGAAGTCGGCATGACGTGAAAATTTATCAAGTCATGCCGACGTGATAAACACACCTCATGCCCCAAATAGCGGGATAGTACCCGAACCAACACCCAAAGATGCGGGATAACACCGGAACCCTAGGTGAGGCCGCGGTGTTAGCCAAAGTCTGCCGGGAGCAGGAACATCTTTAAGAGGAGTTATCCCGGGCGTCTGGCATTAGACAGTTAGGCAGGGACCACAGAACAGAAAAAACAGTTTTTACTGTTCTGTGGGCAGGGACGGTTTAAGCCGGTTCGAGTCCGGCATGACATCCGAGGCGATTTCCATACCTTAAAAAAAATTTTGAGCTGGCTCGCACTTGTATTTTTTTTATATATGAAGATACGGTCAAACGATTTCAAACTTTTTACAGTTGCGTAAATGAGACAGTATCTGTACAAACCTTCCATTTCATAACTTTCTTCATATAGGGTCATTTTAGTTTAAATAATTTGACTGTAATTCAGTAGCTCAGGATAGGTAGATACAGTCAAATCAAACAAACTTGATACAAAGAAGTTTACTTGTTTTCAAACTAATTAAGTAGATGACGGTTTCTTATTTCATAAAATAAATTCCGTGTATCCTGTCTAACAAGATGAGCCTCAATTCTACTATTTACTACTATAATTCCTCTTTTACTAAAACAAATGGCATTTAAAAAAAAAACTTAACTATCTTCACGCTGTATCCCTGACGGGGTAGTCAGAGAGGACAGATCGCCAGGCTTCGCGATCCATGCATACTTCTTTCGCTTCTTCGAGATTCATCAATCGCTTCATACACGCACGTCTGGGTATCCGAGTACTTTTGACCTATCCGTTTTTGAGCAATCTGCTCACGTGGTCTTCATATGTAAGTCTCGGCCTTCCCTGACTCCTTCTACCCTCTACTTTTGAACAATATATATTCTTCGTCAATCGTTCCTCACTCATTCGTTGACAAATAAAAAAAAATAAAAAAAAAAAAAATGGCATTTACTTATGGATAATTTCTCAAAGTAGGTAAATGTCGATGTTTTAGAGGGAGATTTCAAAATGATAGCATTTACTTTGAGAATTTATCGTTATTCCGATAAATTCACAAAGAAAATGGTATAATTTACAACGACATCGACAGAGGAATGAAAATGTCGCTGCGGGTTCATAACAACAACATAATTGAGGATCTGGTTTAGTCTTCATAACAAAAGAACCTTATAATTACCTGGATGAAGGCCGGCCAGAAGATTAAAATCGATTAATTTTATCGTGATACTTTATTATCCATTGTTGAACAATCAATCCAGCAACTCATCCGTAAACTTTTATTGTGATCTGTCAATTGTTTTATACACTGCAATGTTTAAAAATACCTAGGATATTAATAGAAATATGACAGCGTGATAAACGAATGCAATGATTTAATACAATACTGCTTAGTGTCATACTTTTTAGAGCAAAAATAAAAACGCGATTCACCCAAATATACTGTTATCTACAATGAGATAAATACTTAGAACTTAACTTACTTATGTTTTATATATTTCGAATTGTTTAAGGCTATCTATTACGTGGGACAGGAATACACATGGTGAAAAGTGGGCATGCAATATGTATGCCTCTGTTACCCCTTCAAGGATAAGGCGTGATAGATAAATAATTAAAAAAAATGTTTAAGAACAGTGTACCTATACTTTTTTTAAATAGTACATATCTTGATGTACAAAATACATATTTAGATTTGTAGATAACGTTCTGCTAGACGAAGCAAATTTCGTTACTAATAATACGAGTGTTACGAGGTTGCTTGTAGTTATTGTAGAGAGAAAAATCGAAAAAAATAAAATTTACATTATAAGTAGGAAACCCATAAGGATGCTTGCTAAGAATTTCTTAGGAAAGAAACTAGAAGTCCCACTATAGTGTTTGATCGGTATTGTCGTATTTAAAACTCGACGTGCTGTTTACGCAGAGACTGCTCCTGAATATAAATATTAATGCCGGCTCTATATTTACAGGGCAAAAGCAATTGAATTGTAAACATAGAGCCAGGATTGTAAACGTGGAATATCCTTCCAGAGTGAGCCTGGTTCTCCAGCTCCAGACACTAATAAAAAAGCATTTGTGAACTGTATTAAATAAATAAATAAAAAATAAATATCTTCTCCATTTTATTCGTGATATCTTATTTAATCTACTTGTCCTTGTTCCCTGTTCAACCAACCTATTTTTTACAGAGAAAAGCAAAGAAGCATGTTGGTAATACCACTGTTTCGCGTATTATGTTTTTGGCTATGAATTATTTTTAGAATGGAAATTTCATTCGATAATTTCCCATACGTCAATGATTTTTTATTGGAGCGTTATGACCCTGGCAGAGCGGCAGCTAACCTTACTACCATGTTTTCACACGCAGCATCCAGCATAGAACGCCGAATGCAGTAGTTGTGCGGCAATCGTGCGCATGTATATACGCGCACGCGCCTATCGTACTTAGAAAAGTTTAGGTCGCCGCGTATTTTTATACGAACCATAATATTTGTATCAGCGAGATTTAAATTTGAAAATAATTAGGTTTCCGATTGGTGTTGTATGTGTGCATAATATAAAAATAATTGGTATGTAATTTTGTATAAATGTTTAGAAATAAATGGTAGTATAATAATGTCTAATATAGGAGATAAAGGTCTGGTCTTAGTCAGGGTCAGGTCATAATATTATTAACTTGATAATAATATTAATATAGTACACCTGTTACTGAGGCCCCACCAAGATTTTCATGGTCAAGCTAATGTCACCTGGAAATGGTTTATCGTTGACTGACTGACCAACGATCGAGGATCTAGTCTCTGGTGCAGGTGTACTTACAGGGTTGGGATTAATTGCCATGTGACCTCCCAACCCTTTAAAAACCCGTCCGTTAGTCAGGTGCACCACCAGCCGGTGAAGAAGCTTGGGCCCAGAAGAACAGGGTGAGGCTCCTTACATTCCGCTTAGGAGCTAAGGATAAATTACAACCAGAACACATCAACGTGCTGATTTTACAAAGAGAGTAGTAGGTAGGAATTGAACCCAGGACCTCCATTTTCGTAGCCTGATACTCTAACTATTAAACCACAAGGCCAATCAAAAGGGTAAATAATATAATAATAATGAATGCCAAACTCAAATGGCACCAAGAACAGTTGAGTTTATTTATTCCAAAATAACTAAACAAATATACTTCAATATAAACATCATTCACCTCTGTGACCTCTCAAGTTATGTTAGTCATGAATAATACACACATAATATATTTACTCATTAAATTCTTAACATGCCTTTTCATACGTAAAGCAAATATTCAATCCTGACAGCTTTTCTTTGTAGTTCTTTTTGTATATTTGGCTCGTCTAAGAAAGTCATGGCAACTTTCAAAGATTTCCACATTACTGTCATAAAGGGCATTAACAGCGACCCTCAAGTTGACGGTCTACTAATATGCCCCTTCACGATTCGCTTGAAGAACCACGGGTTGTATGAGAAAGGAAACACGTGCTCTGTTTAAGAATTCCAAGTTTCTATTGTAGGTACATCATAGAGAAGGCTTGTCGAGTCACTTTGTTTGATGTACATAGATAAATAGTTTAGGTAATTAGCAATTTAAAATATGCATACATAAGTTCAAAGCGACTCTCAGTGTACGAATATCTCAGGAAGCACGTTAAATTCTACTTGCAAATTAGTTTTTAATATCGCTAAAATGCTAGGTTACGGTTAATATCATGAAAAATTACCAACGTAACCTTTATGTATAGGGTTGTGATCACTTGCTAAGTGTAGCGTAAGCCCGATAAGGGACGGAAGGCTAGATCAAGGTGCATCGGATGCCGACGATCCTAAACGAACCACCGGCCTTTATTAGTGCAAATTTCGTGTGAGGAATTGGGCTAACCTTGCCCTAGCAGACTCAATAGAATTATTCGGTATAAGTATTGTTTTGGTGGGTCATCAGGAAAAATTGTGTATGTGTAACATAATTGCAATAACAATACCTACTTCTTTTCTAGAAAAGATAACAAACGCTTCGTCGCTTATAAATTCTACAATGATGCATAAAAATTTGCCCGATTTGTCGACATTTATGACTACTGCTCTGGTCCCCAGTGTAGTAGCGTAATGATATATAGCCTATAGCCTTCCTCAATAAACGGGCTATCTCACACATAAAGAATTTTTCAAATCCGACCACTAGTTCTTGAGATAAGCGCGTTCAACCAAACAAACAAACAAACTCTTCAGCTTTATAATATTAGTAATTGCATAAATAGTATAAATTTTTATTCTTCGCAGACATAGTATAAAATGAACTTACCTCCCGCCATGTGCATTATGTACAGTTAGATCTTTTAAATCGCTATGGATTTAAATGCTTCGCGAATTTTCACCATTAGATAGACTCGTTTAAGAGGAAAAATACATATAGTATAATATTGTACTTATTTTTTTAAAATATGGTAATAACAGTTCAAGAGGTTGCAATTGTCAAAAATGTCGAGGATAGAAATTTAACATAACTATGTATTGTATTGTTTATATGGCGGGCTGGTTTCCACACCGCGCGAGAGGGCTGTCTGTGATTCCAAAATCGGAAAGGTGTTTAATAGTCCTGTGATGACGGCTATATTCACGAGCAATTGCCGCTTGGTCAATTGTCGAAGTCGCCTAGTGAGTCTGTTATCGAGTACAGGGAATGCTTCCCTGGCCTGTCTGCACTTTACTAGGTTCTTCGTTAGTATCAGTATAAAGCATAACTATGTACAACGATATTACCTACCTAACTGAAACTAACTATTTTCTCGCTGTATCCCTGACGGGGTAGTCAGAGAGGACAGATCGCCAGGCTTTGCGATCAATGCATTCTTCTTTCGCTTCTTCAAGATTCATCAATCGCTTCATACACGCACGTCTGAGTATCCGAGTACTTTGTGTTTGTGTAATATGTCAGTCTCGGCCTACCCTGACTTCTTCTACCCTCTACTTTCGCACAATATATATTCTTCGTGAATCGTTCCCCACTCATTCGTTGGGCGTTTCCAAACCAACGGAGCACGCCCTTTTCCAGCTTAAAGCTGACACTTTCATTCAAACCTGCCATATTACGTATTACTTTGTTACGTATTCGGTCGGTCAAAGTAACGCCGCACTATTTTCGAAGTGATCGCATCTCCACAGCATTAAATTTACTTTCATGCATCAGCTGACATACCCAGGTTTGCTACCGTAAAGCAAAGTTGGCACTAGCACTGCGTTATGAATCCCCAGTCATGCTTCTTTTACGATGCTTTGTCGCTTTACTAATTGGGACAAAGCACCGTTAACTCTGTTTCCGGCAGCTACTCGCCGTTCTACATCCGAATCACATCTTCCATCCGCACTAAACATACTACCTAAATACACAATTTCATTCACTTGCTCTAGACGTTCGTTAACGATATTATTTCTTTTTATAGTATTTTTTTACCTGTGGAAACCCTCATGGTTGCTATGCCGGACTCCTACTGACTAAAAACGATACCCTTCCTATTTTCGGGAGCGAGAGTTTCGGGTGAGCCCTCGGAAGGATAACTCCAAGACGTCCAATAGACTTTTAGGGGGTTCGGGTTTCATCCATGGTGTAAGCTATCTCTATACCAAGCCAAATTAGTTTTGAGGTTAGAGCGTGATTGAATAACAAACATCCTCATCTTTACAAACTTTCACATTAATTATACCTAATAGTAGGATTTGGAACGCGTGCCAACAGTTGCGTCGAGAAAAAGCTGACCTATATCTAACTATTATTGTAAATAATGTTGCACCTCTTACAAATCGGTCAGCTATATTGGTAGTTCGGTCAAATAAATAGTGCCAAGAATATTTCGATACGTTTATTAATATTGGGAAGCGTTTTGCTCCGTGTTCTGTAAAAGATCACTGCGTTATGATACGGTCACTCTTAATATAAGTGACTGTTGCTGACATTTCCAAGCCTCAGAAAGTACATCAAGGCTTTGGTTCCGGTTACCAGTGGAAGACCTTATGGGTGACTTAAAAATTTTTCAACAGTAGATAGCCACATCTTGCTTCTGTCCAGTTTAACATAGCATTAGGCTAAACACTCTAATGGGAACAAAGTACAACAGGTAAAATGTAGACGTATAGTATTATGCCTTTGCCTAGCTCTTTTCAGAAAAAGGTGTGACTGCAAATGCAGTAAAATTTGGCATATTGAACGTTTAAAGTATGGGGTTTTTCCAAAGGGGTCTTAGAAGGTTTATAAAGGGTCGGCAGCGCGAGTGCTGCACCTCTGGTGTTGCAAATGTATACATACACATGCAAATGCAAACACAGACAAGCATACACATGCAAATGTATACATAATTTATGTGTATGCTTGTCTGCCAGTCAGTGATGTAAAAAAATGTTTATACATATATTCATTTTTTTACAGTCACATCTTCATTATACAAGCTTTTTACCCTTGCTTCTTCTCTCACAATCTGCCTTTCTACAGTCTCTCTCCACTGTGCACAGTCATTGCAATCCTCCACCATGACTCTTGCTTGGATACTGTAAAAGCGGCGTAACCCACATTGTTCTTCACGTATCTGGGTATTCCCCGTAAAACGAGACTACATCGGAGCTTAAGAATATTTATATCTTCTCGCATAATGTTAAAGACCATAAGGATATAAGACTACTGTCACATAGAGGCTTTACCTGAAGTGCTGGATTATTAGTTGTGTCTAACCTAACTAGATATGCAGCCTGGGGTTAACTTTTATTTGATTGCTAGGAGCAGCTGTCGTTTGGCTATTGATTTTTGGCATTCTTAGCTCCTAAGCTACTGCAGTCTGATCTCCCAACCCTGGAATGAGGGCCCGTGGATTGAGGGTCTGCGTCGTGGTCTCATGCGTAAGTCAGCAGGTGCACAACTATCAGATAAGGTCGCTAGGGCACCGAAGATCTTGGTGGGGCCCCTCATCCAAGACTAAACCTCGAGTGATTGTCGGTTCTGATGATTACAGATCCTCAATCTCAGAACGCCTCAGCTTGGCCCAAAGGGAAGGACGGCATGTTATTGTGATGTTACAAAAAAGAAAAGAATCACGAAACTAATAAACAATGGTAGTATTGTACTCGTATGTAGTTTAAATAGATTTTAATTATCTAAGTCATTAAGTGTAGGTAAAGAGCAATAAATTTGATCTAATCTATGAAATAGATATGCACAAACACATTTAGATTGGACCTTGAAAACTTAATTACTATTTTTTGTATTAAAAAAGAAATCTGAAAAAATATCCAATTATTTAATGTCTGTTAACTATATAAACAAAAATTAAATAAAACCTTATTCTGATCATAAACAAGCTGAGACATCGTTTGCACGCCCGGTTTTGTATAAACAACACCTTCAGTTTGACTTACTACAATATAGTTTAAATACATATTTAAAAAACCTATATGAACTTCCTAATATAGCATAAATAGCTTATACACTTGACCAACATACTTAACCACTAAGTACCCTTATCTCCATCCGTCTCTTGACATAAATAGTTCCTGATGAATATATCTTTTTAACTATAGGTACTATTAGATGAAAAAGTGTAAAACTAAAAACTTGTTTAAATAATATAAAAGACATCATAACAATAATTACAAACCTGTTCGAGAATAGATCAATGGGTAAATCGATCGGCAAAATCCTTAACATTCAAGCAGCAATAATACAAGAAGTAATTAAGAACCGTGCGTGATTACTAACTAGCGGGCATCCTAAGGTTAAGAGAAATAGTATTTGAACATTTTCCTCGATTTCTAAAAAGACCCTTGAACTAATTTTCCTTGCAGCATGCTCTTCGGCTAAACCGTTAAGGATATGGTGGTAATAAAGTATAAATTGAACAAGAATGTATGTTTCAATAACACTAGATTACAATGCTCATGTAATTTTCTTCAGTTTTCACACTTTAAATTTATATTAAAACTACGTTACGCTTGTAAACTTTATCTCTACTTAACATATGCTCTCTTAGCTTAGGCCTTCTAGAAGAGATCTCTGTAGAAATTAGTAGGCTGTTGAATTTTTTTATTGCTATCTGTACAAAAAACAAAAAAATAAAAAAAAGGCAGCTCTAAGATACTTTTAACTTAAAAAATGTTTGTACAAAAATTCATCAAGAAGGAAATCTTCTCTTCTGTTCATCTTACTTTATTCCCAGTTACTTGTAATCCATGCCTGGATTTGGAGTATGATCTCAAGAAACTGTTTCTAAGTATAGTAGCCGAGCTGCATCTCTGAAGCGCTCGTGGTCCCGCTAACTCAGTGTTCTGTAAGATCACTGCGTTAAGCAACTTTCACTGTGGCTGGTCTTTGGATGGGTGACTACTTTGTGGCATTTACATTTGCGAGCGTTTCCGTGCTTCGGAAGGCACGTTAAGCCATTGGTGCCGGTTGCCAGTAACATGGCAGTTGTTAAGCCAAGTTGAAGGCTTTATGGGTGGCATGAAAAATTTCAACAGCAGGTCGCCATAACTTGCGCCTGTCCATTTCAACACGGCTTAATAGGCTTTAACACCGTGTGACAAAAATGCATAAGGTGGAATGTGGATGTTCAGTATGCCTCTGCCTACCCCTTTGGGGATAAAGGTGTGACAATATGTATATATGCATGCATCCGACTAACAAATTTGATTGACGCACAACGCCCCTCACACCTAAATATTTAACAAAAACAAAATCATTCTCGGCCACTCCTCACCTGTTTATCAAGCCTCCCGCCCAACTGCCTACTGTAGCACAACTCCAAAACACGTAACGAAACTTAGTACCTGGCGCAAAGCACAGGCCATATCAGTATCAACTCTTCCAAGGCTTTATAGTTACAATTCGCAAAATTTTTCCAATTTTTCTAAGCACTTTACAAACATTGATCGCACAAAGGCCTTAAAGTTTTTGCGAATAGTTTAAAATGCATATTGTGATCCACAAATATTTGTTTCGGAGTTTTGGTGTTGCTCCTTTGTACAACATGTATGTATTTAGACATACATATATGTTTATCAGTTGTCTAGATCTCATAGCACAAACTAAGGGCTTGACTAGATGGCGCAGGTGCACGATTCCAAGAGGCATTCTCGACATGTTTCACAAATGGGCCACGGATGCATGCTACCGGTACACCTACTGACTAACAGACGAGGCAACGTCGCTGGCGTTCAAAGTGTTGGGATGTCAATTGGCGCCCCATATTGCTCCAAATCCAGGTAGGGTTACAAGCAACTCGGAGAACGAACTCGGAGAACGATACTCTATGAACAAATGTGAAGCCGAAGATGATACATATGCAATATACTATGCTATAACCGTGTGCATAACTCGCTGGCCATACTTTATCATACATGAAAGAAAGATTTAAATTCATACTAGCTAAAGCCCGCGCGAGTCTCTTTCCGTCTTACTTCCTAATATCTGATTACCTCACAGAGTAAAAGCAGCCTCTGTCTCTTTATCCAGTGTACAAACCAATAAAAATCTTAACGTAGTATAAAGTGAAGCCGCTTCCGCTGTCACTTCGCTTAGATCTTTTAAATTACTAAACGGATTTCAATACAGTTTTCAGCAGAAGATAGTGATTGAATCCCTATAAAAATCAATGCCCTTTCGAGAGACGTACACGAACTATTCGAGGTTAATAACTTTATAAATGCTAAGGACTAAGTACTTAATATTCATCACATAAATTACCATCATCTGACAAAGCCATTTATAGTCATCACCAAAGCAAGAAGGTTAGATGATGCATTGAAACGTAGTTTTTTTTTTTATTCAAGTTTTTGAAATAGAGAACTGATGAAATGCCCTAACTTTTAGGTGGGTAAGTTAACGGGACTCTATACACAGCTGTTCATCCCCTGATACCGACCAGGCGTGACTATAATTCATGTACGCTCACAATAATAGCATATATTTAGTTACTGAGATGTATCTCCCGTGGTATATTTCCGTTGATATATTATTAGAATAACACCCATTAGAAAGTAACCACCTAAAAAAAAATTATAAGGCTCTTTCAAATCATGCTATATGGTATTTTTTTGTTCATGGCTTTTACCTATGTTTGTAACTACATACATATTACCTAAACAAAGAAATGGCTCAAACTGTAAAACCAACAAAAAAGTCCCATTTACCTACTGTATCGCCTCAATTACAGGGCAAACGTATCTCCAACTCCAATAATAGTATAAGGATCTTTGGTGTCGAGATCTCTCGTGACGTCTATTACTGTAGTCGTTTAGATGATAAGATCAAGCTGGCCTCCAAAAAGCCCGGAATGTGCAACAGGGCGAGGCAGTACTTTATTGCGGTACAAACATTTCCTCTAAGTCGCAAGTGTAACCTCACATAAAGTACTGCTGTCACCTTCGGGCAGGCCTACCCGAATACCAGCTTCGTGAAAATTATCCACGATACTTTTTGTGAGCGGTGTCCAGCCCCTTCGCGATAGGAGAGACTTCGCATCCTTGTTCTATCGCCTGTACAACGATTTGTGCTTTGGGAAATTGTTTTCTTATATAATTTTACATTTGATGCTTACGGGTACATTTTACCATCGCACCCCTTGCCATTGACTGGATGTTCATCCTCACACTTTGCCTCACTGCCTTTTTTCCCGAATATATACAGAATGTGATTTTCCAATGGGGTCTTAGAACACCTCTGGTGTTGTAAACATCAAAAAGCTTTCGATCAAGGTGCCGTATGCTAGCCTGACATCCCCTCGGTAGTATGGTTCGACCCACAATCCAACCCCGAAGGCCCCAAACTCCTATCATCAAACTGCGCGCCATGTTCTATTCGAATAGCTTCTCTAGTACGTAGTACCTAATACGTTATAGCCCAATTATCCTAGACATCAGTCTATTCTCACCAAAATACATTTTGTTGTTTTTGCACAATCCTATTAATATTATAAACACAAAAGTAGTATGGATGTTTGTTACTCTTTTACGCAAAATCTACTGAATGGATTTTGATGAAACTTTACAATAATAAAGCTACATATCAGAATAACACATAGGCTAATTTTTATCCCGGGAATTTTTCCAGTGGGAAACGGGAACGAGAAAACTTCTCCACGCCCGCGGTAACGATAGGTAGAGTTTGTGGAATCAACTGTGTTCCTTGGTATAACTATTGATGCCAATTTGCAGTGGGGCCCGCACATAGAAAAGGTTAAGGTTCTCTAGGTTAAGTTCGGCTGCATACGCTGTAAAAAAGATCAGGACTCTAACAGATGTAGATACGGCTAGAATGGTTTACTTCAGCTATTTTCATAGTATTATGTCTTACGGTATTCTCCTTTGGGGGAGTGCTGCAGATGTAAATAACATTTTTGTTCTTCAAAAGCGGGCTGTACGCGCTATATATAATTTGGGCCCCAGAGTCTCCCTCCGAGAAAAATTCAAAGAAGTAAATATTCTAACCGTAGCATCACAATACATTTTTGCCAATCTTATGTATGTCCAGAAAAATCTATCACAGTTTACTAAACTCTGTAATATAAATAATATAAACACTAGACATAAAAACAATCTTTTAGTTCACCACAGTCGGCTGCATAAGATTGGCGATTCTTTCCAGGGTAACTGTATACACTTTTACAACAAGCTTCCCTGTGACCTGAGAAATTTAACATTAAATAAATTTAAAAAGTTAATTAAAAGAAAGCTTTGTGAAAAAGGTTATTACTCTATTCAAGACTATTTACAGGACAGGGATGCCTGGAAATGGTCTGCTGGCAAATAAAATATTATAGTCATAATATATTAAATTGTATATAGGCCATCAAAAAAAAGCTTTCCTAAGTTTCTTGCCGGTTCTTCTCAGGTGGGCCGCGTTCCGAACCGGTGGTCACTTTAAATATACTATTTTTATCTTTAGTTTTAGTGTATGACATTTTGTAAGCGCCATTGAAATGGTCTATGCAAAATAAAGACATTTTTATTTATTTATTTTTATTTCGGAGGATATAGAAAAACTAATGTTTCAAAAAGTTCGTTCAAAATGCGTTCTAACGATTTGTTCTACGTCATGTAATATGTCGGTGAAGGTTGCGTTTGCGCAATCGTGTCTATTGACAGTGTGAACTTAAACTTGAAAGTTGTGTTTACGGTTTGAAGAAACTAGTTCTTATGTGCATAGTTTAATACAAGTATAATTTTATATTACCGTTTTATATATAATGGAATTTAACCAAAAAATTTCAAGAAGCTTCTTTTAGCGCGGTACGCATATTTTTAGATGAGATAAAATCTCTGGACTCATAAATAAATCTTAATAATATTATAAATGCGAAAGTTTCTATGGATGTTTGTTACCCTTTCACGTAAAAACTACTCAATAATGTTTAATGAAACTTTACAATAATATAGCTTATACATCAGAATAACACATAGGCTACTTTTTATCCCGGAAACAAGTTCCTGTGGGACACGGGAACGGGAAAACTTCTTGCGCGGGCGAAGTCGCCGGCGTCAACTAGTTATTAATAAATTTTGTATTTACTTCTGTCGGCACTTCCGGAGTGCAACCTGTATTTTTTTTAAACCTTAACTATGTAGTTTGACGTGTCTGTGGCTCTGTCTGTCCGTCTGGGGTATCATAGCTCCCGAACTGATGAAGTGATATCAATTTTGTTTGTTTTGTATTAAAGGTGACTTGACTTACGTGCGGGGATCTTACTCGTAGACTTCTTCACGCTGTATCCCTGACGGGGTAGTCAGAGAGGACAGATCGCCAGGCTTCGCGATCCATGCATACTTCTTTCGCTCTTCGAGATTCATCAATCGCTTCATACACGCACGTCTGGGTATCCGAGTACTTTTGACCTTTCCGTTTTTATTATATATAATTTTTTTATTATATATATTTATTATATATATATATATATAATGGAATTTAACCAAAAAATTTCAAGAAGCTTCTTTTAGCGCGGTACGCATATTTTTAGATGAGATAAAATCTCTGGACTCATAAATAAATCTTAATAATATTATAAATGCGAAAGTTTCTGTGGATGTTTGTTACCCTTTCACGTAAAAACTACTCAATAATGTTTAATGAAACTTTACAATAATATAGCTTATACATCAGAATAACACATAGGCTACTTTTTATCCCGGAAACAAGTTCCTGTGGGACACGGGAACGGGAAAACTTCTTGCGCGGGCGAAGTCGCCGGCGTCAACTAGTTATTAATAAATTTTGTATTTACTTCTGTCGGCACTTCCGGAGTGCAACCTGTATTTTTTTTAAACCTTATCTATGTAGTTTGACGTGTCTGTGGCTCTGTCTGTCCGTCTGGGGTATCATAGCTCCCGAACTGATGAAGTGATATCAATTTTGTTTGTTTGGTATTAAAGGTGACTTGACTTATGTGCGGGGATCTTACTCGTAGACTTCTTCACGCTGTATCCCTGACGGGGTAGTCATGCATACTTCTTTCGCTCTTCGAGATTCATCAATCGCTTCATACACGCACGTCTGGGTATCCGAGTACTTTTGACCTTTCCGTTTTTGAGCAATCTGCTCACGTGGTCTTCATATGTAAGTCTCGGCCTACCCTGACTCCTTCTACCCCTCTACTTTTGAAGAATAAATCAAAAAAAATCGTTCCTCACTCATTCGTTGGACGTGTCCAAACCAACGGAGCACGCCCTTTTCCAGCTTAACGCTGACACTTTCATTCAAACCTGCCATATTATGTATCACTTCGTTACGTATTCGGTCGGCCAAGGTAACGCCGCACAATTTTCGAAGTGATCGCATCTCCACAGCATTCAATTTACTTTCATGCATCTGCTGACATACCCAGGTTTCACTACCGTAAAGCAAAGTTGGCACTAGCACTGCGTTATGAATCGCCATTCGTGCTTCTTTTACGATGCTTTGTCGCTTTACTAACTGGGACAAAGCACCACTTTGTTTCCGGCAGCTACTCTCAGTTCTACATCCGAACCACATCTTCCATCCGCGCTAAACATACTTCCTAAATACACAATTTCATTCACTTGCTCTAGACGTTCCTGGTTTACCCTAATCTCGCATTTAGTTCTTCCGTCACCTCTTTCAAATACTAGAACCTTAGTTTTACTTGCATTCAAGCGGAGACCCTTACTTTCACACCCCTCTTTCATATTAGTGACTAATGCCTGGAGGTCGGCTTCTGATGAGGCCATGAGCACCGCATCATCAGCGTACAGCAGACAGTTTACTGTAAAGTCACCCAAATTCACACCCATATTAAAATCTTTCAACTTCTGCAGGCAACTGTCCAGATACACTATGAACAGCCAGGCGGACATGACACATCCCTGTTTGACGCCTGTACAGACATCAAAAAGAGGTGACACATCCCCCCCTACTCGCACGCAAGCCTTACAGTCCCTATAAAGCGACTGTATTGCCCGCAGTAGCGAGCCGTCCACACCATATCCCGGCAGCAAGTCCCACAGCGTTTCTCTCACAACGTTATCAAATGCTTTCTCTAGATCCACAAAAGCGCAGAAAACCTTCTGGCTAAGAGCCAGAAACTTTTCCGCGATCATGCGGAGAGAAAACACTTGATCCATGCAACCTCTTCCACGTCGGAATCCGCATTGAGCCTCCCATAAATACCTTTCAGACTTTACTTGCATTCGTGCCGTTATAACCTTTGCATACACCTTACTAGCTAAGCTGACCAAGCTGATCGCCCTGTAGCCAGGCACTACAACTGCTACTCGCCAGTCATCTGGGACCTCACCCGTCCGCCAGCACAAGTTGCATAACAGACATAGTGTGTCCCAGACACGCGACCCACCGTACTTGATCATCTCAGCAGTAACTCTGTCTTTTCCCGCAGCCTTACCACATTTCATACTTCTTATCGCTTGTTCTATTTCTTTCATACTAATGACTTCAATGACATCGGGATCCGGAGCATCGAAGTGAGCTCCACTTCCCGATGTGGCATCTCTGTCTTTTCTTGCATACATCTTTCCATAATATTTACTCCATCTCTGCAGGACGTCACTTTGGTCTGTTAGGATGTCATTGTTAACACTAAGCATTTTATTCATACTGCAGATTGCCGAACAACTCCGGGTCTTGCCTACCTCTTTCCAGAAGAGCTTGGCATTTTCCAGGAAATTGGACGACAACCTTTCATCCGCTTTCATTCTGCACCTTTCACGTGCTTCTTCTATCAGTGCCTTCGTGTTAACTTTCTGCAGCTTGTATCTCTCTTTCATATTAAAATCATTCCGCGAGGCTAAGTAGTCCAGCCATGCTTTCTTCTTCATTCGAACTGCTTCTTTCACTTCCTCATTCCACCATGCATCACGCTTATTACTACTGCCTCTTTTTGTTTCTCCACACACTTCCACAGCGGCATTTATCATACTGTCCCTAAGGTTCTGCCATACACTTTCCACATTCTCACTGCTTACATTGACGTCGCCAAGCTTTTCGGCTACCCTTTCATTATATTTATCCCTAATGGATGCATCCTGCAGCTTCCAGCTTTTGATGCTATAAGTCGGCTCAGGTTCAGGACACTCGGTACGATGACGCCAACCCGCGAACAGACCCCTAATCCTAGTTATGACTAGGTAGTGGTCTGATCCCAGCTCAGCGCCTCGATAAACCCTTGTGTCCATCACTTGTTTACGGAGCCGACTATTCATTAGGAATAGATCTATCATGCTTCTCTTTGACTTACATCTCCTCGTATACATATGAATTTGTTTGTGGTTGAACATTGTGTTCGCCACAAACAAATCCTTTTCCTTACAAAATGCCAGTATTAGCTTGCCAGCGTCGTTCACCCTTTTATCCCCATACTTCCCGAGTACCGACTCAAAACCATCGCGAGCGGTACCCACCCATCCATTCAAGTCTCCACATACTATAAGTCTTTCATTTCCTTCTATCATATTTAGAGCTTCTCTCATACTCTCCCAGAAGTCCTCTAGCTCACTCGCGTTCGACGAAGATACTGGCGCGTAAGCAGCTACCAGGAAAATCTTCGTCAAACCAAGTTTTACACGGATCCAGAGGATTCTAGGACCTACCAGTTTGTACTCATACATACCGGAGGCCAATCGCGAGGACAGCAAAATTCCAACCCCTGCTATGCTCGCTCTCTGGTACTCCAGACCAAAGCGCGAGCATCCCACCCGGGAGCTCCAAGACTTCGCTGCCCTTGCGCTTGGTCTCTGTCAAGCACACTGCATCTAACTTTCTCTCATTCATAACATCCATCAACTCATTCATCTTATCTGTCATTCCTCCCCTAACATTCCACGCAGCTACCCTGCACTCCATCCTCTACTTCCCGCCATGTCGAGCCGCGCGTGTAGGGTGGCGGTCCCCTACGCCGCTCTGGCACACACTTTTCGCACCAGCGGGGACGAACTGGTGCGCGTCGCCTCGGGGGCACGCCCTAGCATCATTCGTCCTGGTGGCACTCGTGTTGGAGTAGAATTGCAGCCGTAGCTGGCAGGGATGGCGACGTGCACGCTTCTACTCTTCATCCCCTAGACTAGTACTCGTAGACTTGTTTGGTGAAAGTTGGTTGAGCCGTTTAAAATTTGTGGGGGTGAAAGTGGGGAATGGTAACCGAATGTATGCAAAATATACTCGTATGGGGTCTCAAATGAAAGAAAATTACAAAATAATTTGTTCATTTTTACCTATTAAAGGGAACCTAGGACAAAGAGTCGGGGGATTTTTGGAATATTTCATTTAAATTAATATTATTGTATACTTAATTTATGACTATTTATGTTGTACCACAAGATTCTGATTATCTTTACTGTATTAAAATCAAAAAGGTGAAAAAGACGGTATAGTTTTTTTTTCCTTAAATTAAAGAGGCTCCATATTAAATACTGACTGACACCCGCGGCTTCGCCCGTGATATGCTTCGAACCCCTTGGCATCCATTATAATTTTCGAAGTTTTGCACATTATGCACTACTACTTATTATTGAATAATAAAATAGATAACCCGTCGGTGCGCGAGTGCATACACCTTTATGTCCCAGATAAATACATACGGGGTACTGGCCGCAGGCATCATCAACTCCTTGCTTGCCCACCAACTTGGCGGAATCTGATTGCTGGCAGCTCTACTTTCAGAGCTATCCAATTAATTAACAATTTGTTGCAGCTGTATTCAGATGTAGATATGTTTTACGATAAACCGGGACCTATTGCCAGGTGTGTGAGGATGTTCCTGTGTAGGTAGTCAATCTAACACTATTATTTTAGAGAGAGAATTTTAATTTAATATAATATATAACATCGTAGGGACAACTCGCACAGCGCAATCAGACTCCGGAGTGGGCCGGGGCTTGTGCTGTGGTGACGGGATGGCTCATGGACATGCTTGTGTATTTCTGGGTGCACCCATATAGTTAAATAAATTAATTGTAGACAGACAAATATTGATGACAACCTTTATTATGTGTGAATTTATAAAATAATAATAATAGTCCTGTAATAATTAAAATAATGTATAAATACCTATAACAAATATTGTATATCCAGATATAGGTACATATATATCATGTAACGACACAACATACAAGCGCCTTGGTGCTCTGTATAACTTAAGCTTGTATGTTAAAAATGAATTGAATAAATAAAAATAAATAATTTGAATAAATAATCCCGTTGTTTATCAATTTTACAATAATGAAAATTTGCCGGGTTTATGATTATGGCTCCGCTCTCCTGTGTAGTAGCGTGATGTTAAGTAGAATATAGCCTACCTCGGTAGCTGGGCTATACGCAGCACAAAAATATTTTTTCATTTTGAATCAATACTTCCTAAGACAGCCCGTTCAACCAAACAACCTCGTCGCCTTGTATATTAGTAAAGACTAGCGCCCGCGTGGTGAAGTTTTCCTATTCGAGATTTCGTACAGAATACTAAATTTTTTGAAAATCTAATAAAGCCTATGTTACTCACAAATAATGTAGCTTTCTAATGGTGATTTTTTTTTAATCGGCCTATATTTGATTACAAACAAACTTACAAATCTTTCCTCTTTATGATATTAGTATAGATAAATATCTGTGTAATGGTTTTTTAAATCGGCCCATTTTTGATTACAAACAAACTTACAAATCTTTCCTCTTTATGATATTAGTATAGATAAATATCTGTGTCAGTCTCTCAATCTGCCTCAAGAGTCTCTGGTCTCTGCATAGGGTATAGTACCTATATTTTTTGTGACATCTTATATTTTCCTAACCTATATATTTGTCTAGTCTATACTATACTTATATAAATCTGTAAGTGGTCGCTGTCTGTACATCGAGAATAAATGAAAAAATATATTATGGGGGGTCTTTAATAAGGCAATAGATATCAAATCAATCATTTTTTGGAATTCTTTTCTGTTTGTCTGTCTGTTTGTGCATGCTAATTTCTGAAACGGCTTAACCAATCGATGTACGGTTTTTACTAAAATGTTGTGCAACTCTTCCCTTAACATTTAGTATTTATTTTATTTAAATCGGTTCATAAACAAAAAAGTTATGTCCATTTAAAGAATATGCGTCCATTATTTTGTTATTCGTGTTCAATAAAACATCATAAAAATTTTCATTTGCATTAAATGAAACTTAGACTAGACTAGATTTTAACACCACTACCAACGTAACGTGATACTGACAGTAATGTTAAGTGAGGTTAAGCATTCTAATCACGGTCAAATTTTAGATGGGTGAACTTTTTGTAAAACTTTTTTTTTTTTCGTAAAAGAAGCACGAATGGCGATTCATAACGCAGTGCTAGTGCCAACTTTGCTTTAGTGGTGCTTTAACTTTGGTAGTGAAACCTGGGTATGTCAGCAGATGCATGAAAGTAAATTGAATGCTGTGGAGATGCGATCACTTCGAAAATTGTGCGGCGTTACCTTGGCCGACCGAATACGTAACGAAGTGATACGCAATATGGCAGGTTTGAATGAAAGTGTCAGCGTTAAGCTGGAAAAGGGCGTGCTCCGTTGGTTTGGACACGTCCAACGAATGAGTGAAGAACGATTGACGAAGAATATATATTGTTCAAAAGTAGAGGGTAGAAGGAGTCAGGGAAGGCCGAGACTTACATATGAAGACCACGTGAGCAGATTGCTCAAAAACGGAAAGGTCAAAAGTACTCGGATACCCAGACGTGCGTGTATGAAGCGATTGATGAATCTCGAAGAAGCGAAAGAAGTATGCATGGATCGCGAAGCCTGGCGATCTGTCCTCTCTGACTACCCCGTCAGGAATACAGCGTGAAGATAGTTAGTTTTTTTGAGTTAATTGAACTTTTTGTGAAATGGGAAGTACACATTCAGTAGTAATCTCAGGGCCGTATTTTAGAACGTTCCTCAATACTCAAGAAATGCCTAAGGCTAGTTTTCGCCTTAAAATACTACTCTCAAGTGTTTCTTGAGTATTGAGGATCGTTCTAAAATACGGCCCTAACACCTTCTGTGATTACGTATTAAAGGGTTATTTAAGATAATTTATCTTCAGTAAACTTCAACGGCTAAATTGTGAATGCAGTTCGTGTGTAGGTGTCACAAAGCTTCTAAAAATAATATAATAACAGAAGATCAGAAGATTGTCCATTTTTTTTATATTCATGCGGTATCCTTAACAGCAGGGTACTTTTAGAAAGGACAGATCACCAGGTTTCAAATCCTTCCATACCTAAGTACTTCTTTGTATGGAACTCCGACATGCAAATACTCAAGTTATATAAAAACTAAAAAAAAATCATTTTATGATACATAGGTTTTCCATTAAATTATTTGACATTTGCAAAATAAAATAATAGTTCACTCGCATTTCTGACTCTGTTGTTCAATCAGGCACTGATTTAAAATTATAGTTTTCTTTATGGAAATATTACTACACTGGTGCTAATTCTGTTGTTGACATCACTAAACTAAATTTCTCTAAAATTTTCTAATTTTTGTTAAGCGATTGCCAAATGCTATTCTGTTATTAAGTCGAACTAAAGTTGGTGATATCATAAATAGCACTTAATTTGTATCTGATGTCACTAAAATTCATTTTATGCGATAAAATTGAACAAGACCTGAAAAATGTACATAGACAGTCGAATGTAAATACATGCCGACTAACTTGATGATTGAACTGCCTATGTACATTTTTCACGTTACAACGTTTTAAAAGTTTTCACGTTTCAAACGGTTACTAAAATTAATAAACGACCCACTAAAATTAGTCTTTTCACTAAAATTTTGTTAAAAGACTAATTTTAATTAATTAATGTTAGTGTAAATTTCTAAATTTTGTGTGACGTTAAATTTGTATCTGACATCACTAAAAATCATTTTATGTGATAAACTTCAACAAAAAGCGAAAAATATACATAGTTCAATCACTAAATTAGTCGTCATGTAAATACATGTTTTGTTGAATTATATCACTTAAAAGGGATTTTAGTGATGTCAAATACAAATTTAGTGCTGTTAATAATATCACCAAGTTTAGTTCAACGTAATAACAGAATAGCATTTGGCAATCTCTTAATAAAAATAAGAAAATTTTAGAGAAATTTAGTTTAGTAGTTTCAACAACAGAATTAGCACCAATGTCCTCCTATCCTTTGCTTTAATGTTACAGTCTTTTTTTGTAGTTTCTTCAATGTCCTTTGCTTCTATCTAAATAAAAAAAAACTCTTTGTTGATGTCATCAACATGTCGGGGGCCCAATTTTGCTGTGTCATTTTCTCATAATGTCAAACAAATTTTTTTGAACATACCATAGCCACGAAAACCATGTTAGCAGTTCAGCGGCTGCGGGCCGAGTTTTAGTAAATTCAATAAAAACAGCCGCTTACTGAATTTCATACAATATTTAAAATATTTAAAGTTACCACCGGATCGGAACGCGATCCATCTGAGAAGAACCGGCCAGAAACTTAGGAAGGCAATTCATGACAATTTATCTCGGTCATCAAACTGAGTGCCACTAATGGAGCCCCGATGGCTATGATAGCGGCCTTCAATGTCTCTGCTTCCCATCAGGCCAGTCGCGCAATTTCGACGGATATAAAGAAAACGTATAATCTTTTTCATACAGCTGGCAGCTGAATAAGCAAGCCTGTCCGTTCCCGGATGAGCAATCATATACCCTAAAAAGCCGGAAAAGATAAAACTCGAATTAAAAGGCTAGGCCGTAGTAGTTAAAGCCTGTCAGGAACCCTGACAATCCTTAGAGGAGCTACTAAGAGTGCCCCGCGCTAGACATAGACGTAGAAAATGCGTGATCGAGGCCGGCTTACCATCTGTGGGGATCTCTACACGATTAAATAACTTGCCTGTATGGGCTGGACCTATTACAATTTACAATGGATTATTTCTTTTTACAATACTAGATCGGGTTGAGCGATTGTAATTCAAGGGAATGTACATATTAATAACTTAATGTAACATTTTAAGCGTTTGTTTACTAAGGCGAATGAAGTGAATAAAGTTCGAAAATGATTTTATGATCAAACTTATCAAACCCTTATCTTAATTTATCATTCACTTATCATTCACTATCAGGTGAGTCCGAGATTTTTACTGACAGTCATATTTGCTAGAGAGCTCGGAAAGTATTTGCTAGGTCTCAGGAGACAGCTATAGTATGCCAACCAAGGTTTACTGGTGTCCCCGAGACCCATGCATAACCGCGAAAGTCTGGGACCTTTACTGACTATTCAATTCTCTTAAGCTCTCAGCGAGCGGACTACGAGTGCTAAGTCTCAGGAGACATCGGCAGAATACAAGGCACGACTAACTATCGACCACAAGACTCATACACTGTCGCGTGATTCTAGGCCTTATTTGCTTGCGCTCTAAAAGACCTCGACTTTGCAGTTTTGCAGTGTAAGGAGCTGAGAAGTAGCTTAGACCGTGAAATCCGATTGTCAGTTTTTCTTTTTGCATGTGAATTCTTTATGGGCATTTCACTACCCTGCGGCACGGGAGTATCAATGGTACTATGTGTCAGACTCCTAGCCCTGAAGAGAGACCAGGCATCTTTAAACCACCACGATGTTTCACTCCGACCGGGGCGCCTCAGTTTCGATTCGCCTTAACTGGATTATTTTAGGCAAGAAGTTTATTCACTGTGATACAGCAAAAGGACAAACCAGGATTCACAAAGAAAACCCTGGTTCACACACCGGTCCCACGCCACGCACACACGAGAGTAGACTTCTTCGTGTTTGGCAATGTGGTCATGCCCTCTGAATAGTCGTATGAGGTTGTCTTCCATGCGCCTTCTCCGCCTACAGCCGTAGGACGAGCATTTAGTTTGAAGCGAGTTAATATTTACAAAGTCTAGGCCCTAAGCTGAAAGGTGATGAAAATTAAAAGGTACATCCTAAGTGTTAGCTGTTATTTCTCATTTGTTGCTACATCTACAATTTAATGTACATATATACAATGTGTTAAGAAACCCCTGTCCGACCCGAAAGGGGCACATAGGCACTTCTATAATAGAAGCTTCGCAGTAAATTATATAACAATTGTATTCGATGCTATTTCTTTAAACTAGGCAAATAAAGAATGAGAAATTTTATACAATCAAAATTGTGAAATTTTATACAATCAAAATGAGTTAAGAGAAATCTCAAAAAATCAAGCAGACATTAACCCAAGTCACAGACAGTATCAACGATTATTTCTAAAAATACTAAATAACATTGTAAATACAGGAACAACGAGGACGAATTTAAGAGTAATAGAAAAAGATTCCACGCTTTCGAAGCTGCAGGCCACAGCTAGTTTTTTTGTAATAAATATATTTGTCTAGTTTAAGCTAAGCTTAAGATTTACGTAAAATTACGCAAGAATAGTTGAACTAGGCTGAAATTGTAGCCCTTATTTTGCCGTGCCTCATAAAATTAATTCTGATGAGCAAAAGTATTGCCAATGTGGTATGGCCTTTAAACATAACAATGAGCGTCTCACGCCAGTAGCTCAAGTGCAATGCTCGGTCACACACCAGTGGCTTTTCGAAATGTAGATACGTACCTTTTATAAACAAACAATTATATCCTTTAACCATGAACAGAAACACTGTAATGTATGCCCTGTGATTTATAGGAAGATTCGCCCCATGCAGACGTCAGATCTGAGACAGAGTCATGAAATGACTGTGAGCGAAACATTTGATGAAATAGGTACCCCAGGTGTCCCACAATATATATAAAAAAACCTGTGTTGAGGTAATATGATAAAACGAAACAGGGATAAAGATATATATATATATATATACATATATTTGGCATAAAGATAATCTTGTACTACATATTTCTCGTCTCGATATTATCAGCAATTCTTTTATGGGTCAATGTTTACGATTCTATAACAAAGTTCCTAACGAAATTTGAATATTGTCAATAAATATGTTTAAGACAACAGTCAAGGCTAAATTATGTAACAAAGCATATTATAAAATTTCAGACTATATAAATGATAAAAATGCATGGGAACGCACATAAATAAACAAATAGAAAAAAAATAAAGAAACATAGTAAATATTGTAATAGACAATACTGTTTAAAATAATAAAAAAAAAACAATTCCTTTTTAATTATGTAAACGAAAACTAATGTAATTGCTGGCGATTAAAAAAGAGTGGCCATGAGTTTTATTGCCAGGTTCTTCCTCAGGCTCTAGCTATTGCTTTGCAAATCTGGCAGTAAATGTAGAAGCAATAATCTCGACGTTCATTAGTGTTACTTTGTGACCTAAATGAATAAAGATATTTTCATTTTCATTCATTTTCATATAGGTTGTGCACTCACATGCATCTGTGCATACTTACTTCTTATAGGATCGATACACACACGCATACACACAGTTTACGGCATTTCGTTACGTGACAATTTCTACTAAATCGCACTACCTGTAAGCCTCGATAAAGAACAACAGCAGTTATAAAATAAAATTATTCACAAATTATTTAATTTAAATAGACACGTCGCCATCGACCAGAATGCTGACACTTTTTACACTAAGTTTAAACATTGTCATACAGCATTGGCAATGCTAGCAGTCTGACTCCAGCGGGATAAATGAGGACTACGATGTAAAGAAATTTCATTAGGCATTTAGGTTTCTAGTTCACTTTTTGTTTATTTACTAGTTGCGGTCTTAGTTATATCATGAGTTACAATATTATTAATATTGAATCAAATTTAAAAAATATATTTGTTTTTATTCACTTAACTATGTTTCGACTTAGTTCTAATTTACAATACGTTATTAATAATAATAATCTTTACTAATATATAAAGCTGAAGAGTCTGATTGTTTGGTTGAACGCGCTAGTCTCAGGAACTACAGGCAGGATTTTGGATTTGGATAGTCCATTTATCGAGGAAGGCTATATATCATCACGCTACTATATTAGAGAGCGGAGGAGTAATCAAAAATGTCAACAAAGACGGCAGGACGAAGTATGTCACGAGCGAAGTCGTGGGGGTCACCTAGAGTTTGACCCACTCTAGTATATCCGGCGGAGTTTCATAAGATGATATGGGACAAAAACATTCTTACATTGAAGGTTCTATCGCATGTTGTATTATTAAATATATATTACAATAGCATTATTATTACAATAGCATTATTTCAATGATAATGTACAAACGTTCTGGTATGGTGCGTGGCTTAAACTGCGGTGGGTAGTCAATTAACAAGATTAATTTAAAATTAAGTAATCTCTGAGCCAAGAACTATAGCTACTTATTGAGATTATTGTAATGAGCACGGATAGAATTACGTAAAAATATATATACCATCAAATTAATATTACATATTTTAATTAAGTAATTATAGATCAATCAGACTTGTGGAATTTCGTGAGATCCCTGTATAGTCTAAAAAGTGAGGTGATGATCTCCAAATTTTATAGCCAAGAACTGTCTTTTTAACGGGAAAGCATTATCACGCTGGCAGAGTTTTCTAAATAGTAGGTATTAACATATTTTTGTTTTTTGTCTACAGGTCCACAAACGCCTTGAAGGTCCACCGAAGATGTTATAGAATACAAAAAGTTCATTGTAATTTATGAAGACTGAACATCAAAGCAATGCAGTGTTCCTGGAGAAAAGGGTTCAATTGCATCACTGGTCTGTTTGACACAAATGAGAATGTATTATGCGATACGTTCACGAGACCATGTTTTGGACGGATTTCTCCTCTGTACTGGAGAGTACCCATTCTCCTTTGGGCCTTAATAATAATGCTCTGGTCCATGTCGTTCTTCTGGGGGCCAATAGAAAAGTTTTTCCTATATATGACACATTGGGGGCTGGCTTTCATTGTGCTAGAGACATCTTTTGGCATATACGTTACGTTTAAGCGTAGAGGCTTGACAGGTAATTATTCTAAAATTTTACATACATACATATCGTCACGCGTTTATTGTAGGCAGAGGCATACTATATGTCCACATTTCAACGTATGCATTTTTGTCTCACGGAACAGGTGAGCCCATTGCCGTGTTGAAATGGACAGGCGCAGGCTGTGGCGACCTGCTGTTGATTTTTTTAAGCCGCCCATAAGGCCTTCAACCAGGCTTAACGACTGCCATTTTGTGACTTCCGCAAAGTAAATTCCACAAAGTGGTCACCCATCCAAGGACCACCTATAGCAAATGTTGCTTAACGCAGTAATCGTTTACAGAAAACAGAGTTAGCAGGGCCAGGAAGGCTTCTAAAATTTTTAAAACTCTTTCTTGATGGGTGAGGTGGGAGCCTTGTCGGAGGCTCTGAGCCTTATCCAATCTTACCTGCAAGTGGTGCCCCTCCTGACTAGGTTATCGAGGTTATCGTCAAAAGCGTTCGAAGCAAATTCAACTAAGCCTTCTAAGGTGTGTGATACAACAAGGATAATAACCCTCCAAAATATAATATATGTTATGGCGAATAGTGCAGAGCGTTGTGTAAAATTAATTAGATTATTGATTCCTTCACATGTACAAGTTAAAACTTACTTTCCCAATAGGCCACATTGTATATAGTTTACTCATTAATCTGATGAATAAAGTTTCTGAGTATTCTATTATTTTCATTCTTTTATGGTCCCGTACCTCGAAAAGAAAAAAAGAACCCTTGTAGGATCACTCACCCATTCGTCTGACAGGCCACGTTATCTCAGAAACACGTGGAGAAATCAAGTTAAATCAATACTCAGATCTACTGTAGATCTGAGTATTGATTTAACCTGATCAATTTCTAGGGAGTCAACATTTATAGGGTATTTTCCAAGTATGGCAAGAAATTTGGCCAATAATTCCTACCTACGTCGAGGTTAAGTATAGGGTTAAAAACTTTAATAATGCCTTATTAAATCATAAATATTATATTTCTTATTTAAAGTACTTAATCAATCGTCAATAAACTGCGAGACTCGATGCCTGGCCCGACTGAAGTAGATTGTCTTTTGTCATTTTACTTACGTAAATATAAAAAATATCTAATGTCCCATATTTAGAGTATATATTATTGTTTAGAGTATATATTTATATTACCGTAGAAAAGTTATCACTGAAATTTGCAGCATGCCTGGAAATACGAACTAACATCGTAGGCTAGCACTATGCCACTTAATTCCCAAACTGTTGGCAAAATGGTTGTGCGGCTGCAATGCATTTGTCTCGGGTTTCAATCGCATCGCAAGTCGAAACATCGTGTGATCCGCAAATGTTTGTGTATGTTTCATATATATTATAACTAGATGACCCCACAGCTTCGCCCGTGGAATATTTCGACTTCCCGTCGCACCTATTTAATCCCGTCGCTTATAAATTCTACAATGCAGCATAAAAATTTGCCCGATTTGTCGACATATATGACTACTGCTCTGCTCCTCAGTTTAGTAGCGTAATGATATATAGCCTTCCTCGATAAACGGGCTATCTAACACAGAAATATTTTTTTTTATATCCGACCAGGCTTTCAACCAAACAAACGTAACCACCTGTAACAAACAATAAATAAATAAATTGAAATTGAAACAAACAAACAAACTCTCCAGCTTTATAATATTAGTATAGATATGTAAGTATTTAGACATATACATGTATGTTTATCTCATGGCACAAGCTTATATTACTTTAATATGAGTTAGATGGCGCTGTGTTAAAAAATGTCCCAAATTTGTTATTTCTATTCGTGTTAACTAATACTATGTGATTGTCTGCTACATTGTGGGTTTAATTAAACAATAATGGTTGTATTCCGTCGGCACTGATGCATTGTTAATCAACTGTGTTGCTCCACCTTGCGTTTCATATAACTTCCTGACAATATCAAGGTTTCGTGAAATAAATAGATGCTTGCACGTCAGATATGTTCAAAGTAATTACACCGCCAAGTTCCTATTGAAAAACATGTTTAATTTGGGCGCCGTTCAAATGACAGGTTATATTTAATTTTTTATGTTATTTTATTAACTCGCTTTGTTCTCGTACGAGTAGGTATGTCCATCTGAGTAATTTTAAAATAGATACAAGTAATTTGTATTATAAAAAGAAGTGGATCATAATAATAATAAAATAAAACTAAACTAAACCATCTTTAAGCTGTATCCCTGACAGAACTTAATAATAATAAAAATAAATATCCATCACGCCTTATCCCCGAAGGGGTGGCAGAGGCATATTATATGCCCACTTTTCACCGTGTGGATTCCTGTACCACGTAATAGGTGGTGAGCCCATTGCCGTGTTGAAATAGACAGGCGCAGGTTGTGGCTACCTGCTGTTGAAATTTTTCAAGCCGCCCATAATGCCTTCAACCAGGCTTAACGACTGCCATTTTACTGGCAACCGGGACCAACGGCTTAACGTGCTTTCCGAAGCACAGAAACGCTCGCAAATGTAAATGCCACAAAGTGGTCACCCATCCGAGGACCAGCCATAGTCAAAGTTGCGTAACTCAGTGGTTTACAGAACACTGAGACCGCGGGGCCACGAGCGCTTCTGATAATAATAATATAAGAAAACGGGAAAAAGAAGAAGAACTTTTTAGTGTGTTATAAAATAAATATAAAGGTACCATATACTTATTATCTTTTTTTTCCATTATACGCTTGTTATAGATACAACAAATTGACTTGACCATGGTCATTGTGTAAGTGCAAGTATTTTTACTGAGACCAAACATTATTTAATGTAGACATTAATTTTACTCGCATTTCTTTCTATTACAAAATAAGTAATAGTTTTCCCAAAAGCTCTTAAATCTTATCTGGAGTTGTGAAATTTGTTGAAACCAAGCTGCTTCTAACAGCCCAAAAATATAGCATATCTAGCAGCCATAGTTTGGGCTGGGGTATTAATTTCGGTACTTTAAAGAGCCATTGCCGTCTTAACTCACAACCCAGTTGTCTTAAATGACGTCCTAACAGACCAAACTGACGTCCTGCAGAGATGGAGTGAATATTATAGAAAGATGTATGCAAGAAAAGACAGAGATGCCATATCGGGAAGTGGAGCTAACTTCGATGCTCCGGATCCCGATGTCATTGAAGTCATTCGTATGAAAGAAATAGAACAAGCTATAAGAAGTATGAAATGTGGTAAGGCTGCGGGAAAAGACAGAGAATGAGTTTTATAACACTAGAAAGAACTTTATAGAACTTTATATTGCTACCCAGTTGTCTCTTTCGTTGGCTAGCAGGTGAGGTCGTTTGGGCCCTAGAGGTCTTGGTCCCCTTACATCCTATAGAGTGCCTCGGACTGTACAGAAACGAACTAACCGATATAATGGTATTTACTTGATATCGGGTTGCCATTGTATGCACGCAACTGCATTTGACTACACTCTTTTAACTACATTCTTGATAAACACATGTGCCGAGCCGGCTTCGTCACGCTTACTCGATTGTTATGCAAACCCATTAAAACCATAAATATTATCCAATTATTAAACAAAGAAATATAAAATATTTTTTTATTATATTCTTGAGGTTTAATTGTTTATGTATGTGGTTATATATTTTGGTTTAATTATACAGGAATATGACGAATGTGCTTACAAACTTAGAGCAATTAATACACAACACGCTTTAGTTTGTACAGAATCAAGTATTTTGGTTAGGCCCCCTGAAAAAAAGAAATATTTGTCTTCATTTGTCTACCTACATGTTGAGACTAAAAGAAAATGTAAGATTATACTCAGAAAATTAAAGAAAGAATTAATACTACATAGTACACTTTTGAAACCACGGGAAATTATAACATCAGATCAGGATAAAGAGGATTAAATAGCATTAAACCGATGTGACGCATAAAAATGTAAGAAAGGAGCAAAGTGGTAGACAAGTGAGGTTGATAGCCACACTATAAACTCCTCAAGCCAAACAGTCACAAATAAAACTTTGAGTATCAGAACACGGTAAACATATAGAGCTGATTATTGTCAAACATCCGACTGGATTTTCTGAAAAAAAAAAACATGTAGATACACAAGTTACATTGTGACACCCCTAAGAAAAATCTCAAGAAGTAACAATGAAAACAATCTTTCGTCACAACTGATGAAAAATCTGTGTCGCAAAGCCTTGATGATTGAATAACGGACAAGTTCATTGCAGTTGGAGTCTAGTTACAAGATCAAGTCTTATGCTTCACTGCTCGCAAATTTCACTTTCATTATTTAGTTTATTAGTAACTATTTCGGCAGTCGGTCATATTTAACTACGACGTACTATAAGATAAACATAACTTATCTAATAAAAATCAATATCGTTTGATGACATACATTTCGTAATGCTACTTTTAAATGCTTGCTTATTAGCTTTGTTGAAACCTGTTTATTGTCAATATGTTTTGGAATAAATATGTGAGAATTCAGTGTCTGTGGCAAAAGTGTCAGTTAGAACATCCGTATCCGATGGACTTCTACGTGAGCTGTTGGCAAAGTAACCGTTCGGCCATTTACTTGTTGTTTCTGAGGACTATCCTTTTCCTCTTCTCTACGTGTGTCCTTCTTGTGTCTGTGTACGTCGTGCCATTGACTTTGAGAATACATTTCGGCTATTGGTTTATATCCGTGACGCATTGGGGATTCCTGCTAGTTGTACTTACTACGGCATTTGCTACTGCAGTTTCGTCGTACTCTTATTTCAAACGGCCGATAGGTATGATTTTCTCCTTTTTATTATAATATAATAAAGTATAACTTACTGAGCTTTTTATGTGAATGTAAAAGTATTCTAAAACATATCTTGTCTAGTATGGTAAAGAGGTTTTCAAAGGGTGACTTGACTTCGAAAAGTGTATTCACAAGGTCCTATGTTAAAAGGTTTTATGTAAAACTTATCTACGTTAAATAATTCTATTTCTTTTTTTAATTTGTTAGTATTTATTTAATTAAAAGTAGTTACTGTTATTCGGGGTAGAGACAACAAATAGTGTACTTACTAACATGACATTGTTTATGTTCCTATAATCTTAATCTATATTTATAAAAATGACTCCCTATTACCCTTGGTCACGCCATCACGCGTGAGCGGCTGGACCGACTTGAAAAAATCTTTTTGTATTGGATAGCCCATTTATTGAGGAAGGTTCTAAGCTATATATCATCACGCCACTACACAGAAGAGCGGAGCAGTAATCATAAATGTCAACAAATCGGGTAAACTTTCTACATTTTTGGAAAAGTAATAAGCGACGGGATTAAATGGGTGCCACGGGGTTGGAAGTATGTCACGGACGAAGCCGGGTAGGTCAGCTAGTAATATTATAAATGTGACAGTTTGTATGGATGTTTGTTGCTCTTTCACGTAAAACTACTGAACGGATTTTAATGTAACTTTACAACAATGTAGCTTATACATCAGAATAACACATAGGCTACTTTTGTAAATATGTCCTACTTTTGTTTTGTTTTGAATAAGGTTTACTTATTTCTTCGTCACTCATCTTTAAACTAAACAATGACTTAATTCTGTACAGCAATTGAATATAATTAATCCCTAGACTCCCAAATCTCACGCTCGGCCAATGACATTCAGCTAATAGCACTTCGCTAGGCTGTGATGCATATAAATAGTACAATAGTAGTACTAAACAGTTGCCAAGTTTGGAGTGACATATGATGGGAAGATTTGTCACTCGCACACTCTACGTGTTAAGGCAAAGATCACGTTTTATTATAGTCGCGTGACCTTAATTTTCGAGGCTAGGTTGTAAGCCTCATTTCTTTGTAATTTTTATTCAAAACGTGAGTGCGATGAGACTCTAGCGAGACCTCTGAGGTGCACTTCTTGCTGACTAACGGATGAGGTCATGGTGAAGAGAATAATTGATATTGACTGATAAAGTGCTTAAAACAACGTCGGAAGTTGCGTCAAAACTGAAGGTGAAACTCCCAAAGCAATTAGACGCACTTTCTGACTAGTATAGGACCTAACAGATGTCCTTCATAGGTTAGGTCCGATACTAGTCTGGCTATCCTGATTTTTACAAGTCAGTACAATCCTTTGAAGTATGTTCTGTGCTCTGTAAACGATCACTGAGTTAAGCATCTTAGATGAGCGACTGCTTTGTGGCATTTCCATTTATAGGTATTTTCGTGTTTCGGTAGGCAGCCATTGGTCGCGGTCGGTGGCCAGTAACATAGCAGTATCTAAGCCAAATTGAAGGCCTTATAAGTAACTTGATAATTTACATAAGTGATCACCTCAACTTCCATATCCATTTCCACACGACAATGGAACAAAGTAAGTCAAAGGAGTCACTACAAAGAAAAATACATGTGGTAAAAAAGGCGTATTTAACGCCTCTGTCTTTATTCGGGAATAATGCGTGACTTATAAATAAGGCTACAATCGTTATGTTGGTAATTCCGTTTTCCTGGTAATTTAAAATTGTTCTCTTGCTCACGTTGCACATGGAAGTATTATCTCGTGGTTTAAAATGATGTAACTGTTTGCAGTTCCTTGAAACAACTCACCTAATACACACGTGATTATGATAATGGACTTTAATTCACTGAGTAAATTACTATGTGCATACCACTCCTCCTAGCCTTAAGCGCAATTGCAGCCTGATTCTCCCCTTTGACTTAGATTTTTTCGACATTAAAATATCTAATAACTGTCGCGAGTGCTGTTGATTATTAACTAAAAACTAACTAACTATCTTTACGCGTCCCTTATAGAGTCAGAGAGGACAGATCGCCAGGCTTCATGATCCATGCATACTTCTTTCGCTTCTTGCAGATTCATCAAGGGATAGTGCGTGATAGATAAAAAAATAAATTGTATAATAAACATAAAGACTTATATTGAGTAACTTTATACACAACGTCATCTAGCTCAACGTAACTTACTATGAGTTTGTGCACGGTACTCTGACGGACCTCACTTAGCTTAACATAGGGCATGACTGCTTTGCCAAGTACCTATGTGACTTGACGGTTGTAGAGCTGCACTCCGTGTGCCATCACAGTCCTAGCTGTGCCGTGAACATTGTCGTGTCCCTAGCTGTGACTCATTTCGGGACATTCTCTTTGCCGGGTCGCTGTGAATAGCCCTCGGGCCAATTCTTACCACAGTTGGTAAGAAGGCGGAATACCCTTCGGTGTTGAGCGGGTAAGACGTCAAGAGTCATAATACGGTCGTAATAGTATAGACCGCTTCAACAAAAAAATTATGAGCTGATGCTATGGGATCTAGGTAACTGATAAACATTTTATAAATTATTAAATCCATAATTCATACGATCAGGGGTGATTTCTTTTGTTAAGTGGTTCTGTTAGGCCATGAAGTATTTAAGACTAGAGATATAGTCACTTTTGAGAAGCTAAATACATCGATACAATCTCAAAACCCCTGTTACGGTTAAAAGTAGCTGCTCGTCTGCGGTATCCCTTACTTGTAAATGTGAGGGCGCTACTCTCGATAAGGCTTGACACACTTGATATTTGGATCCTGAAATTTACTCTTTTTCTTCCATCCTTTTTTTTTCTTCTTCTGATAATTACATTTAATTTGCAGAATCAACGTTTGGTCTACCGTGGTACGTGAAGACATACTGGCTCCTGTACAACATCACGATACCCGTCGCGTTCCTCATTACTGTCTTCTACTGGGGAATATTGAAAACTGGTAAGCTCATTGCTTAAGTAATATTATTTTTTTATTCATACGTATTTTAATGTCTATAGTGAATTGTTAAGATACGAATACTCTATCGGTAGAAATAATTTTATTTTAAACATCATTCTAATTATTCATCTCACGTGTATTATCAGTTGCATCCAAGCCGTTCCTGGATTTGGAGTCTAGGATCCACATTCATTTGAATGCTAGGAGCAGCTATTATTTAGGTGCTATCTGGCGTTCAAACGCCATAACCTGCATCGTTCGTCAGTCATCAGGTGCATCTCTAACAGGTCAGATGGCGTGGGCCCTGAAGATCTTGGTGGGGCCCCTTACACTGAAATTTCATTCACCCATAAGTTTTACTAAAAGTGATAGTTTTACCCCCGCGTTGTTATTTCATGTATATCACTGCGTAACTACCTATGTTGTGAAGGAAAATTTGTATTTATCTTTAATGTTGACTTTCAGACTTAACTGAGGCAAGATTGACTTTGACTTAAGGCTATACTAGACTTAAATATAAGGTCAGTAGAAGAGGGTATTAGGTCTTTGAAATAAATATTTATAAAATAAATACTACATTCTTAAGCTTAACAAAAGACTTGTAATTATCCAAGACTACCATCATGATCGGGGGACTAAGGACAATGGGAGGGATAACACCCAAACCCCCAAAAGAAGCGGGACTTCTAGAACCATAATCTTTGAAAAATCTATTCTAATACGTAAAGCAGAAGCTTTGTTTGATTGAACGCGCTAATCTCAGAAACTAGTGGTCGGATTTAAAAAAATCTTTTTGTACTGGATAGCCCATTTATCGAGCAATGCTATAGGCTATATATCATCACACTACTACCCGGGAGAGCGGAGCGTAGTAATAAATGTCGACCAATCGCTCAAATTTCTATTGTAAAATTTATAAGCCACGGAATGAAATAGGTGCGACGGGAGTTCGAAGTATGTCACGGGCGTAGCCGGGGGGTTTACCTAGTACTTATATATTACTTACTCCTACTAAAATTGGCTAAATCGCATCTTAATTTCAGCCAAGAAAAAAATTAATTACTCGCCAAATCCAGTGCTGGATATAATGCTGCACGGTATGAACTCGGTGGTGATGCTGATAGAGCTCCTGTGCTCTGCGCAGCCCAGCCGCCTCATGCACGTCATGCAACCGCTCTGGTTCGCCGGAGCCTATATGCTCTTCACTGTCATATATTATTTCGCTGGTGGACAAGACCCGTGAGTTCCATTTTTTTCTTGTTCTATTTTTAATTTTTTCTTTGCAGTATTTGTTTCATTCATATTTCTGTTTCAGCCACTCAATAACAATTTTATGCATTGTCCCATAAACACGTTTAAACTTTTTAAAACAAACTTTTTAAAAAAATTTAAAATTACTGCCTCTGTGGCGCGTTGGGAGTGCATCCGACTGCTACGCAAGAGATCGTGGGTTCGATTCCCACCCAGGATAAAACTTTGTGTGATGAGCACGATGGTCTATTCTGTGTCTGGGTGTTATTTATCTATAATATGTATGTATTTAGAAATATATAAGTATGTTTATCAGTTATCTGGTTACCATAGTACAAGCTCTGCTTAGTTTGGAATCAGATGGCGTTGTGTGGGGTGTCCCAAAAAAAATCGAAAAAAAAAATCGAATCCAATACTCTAAAAAATATTGGCAATAATTACTATTTCTTTAATTCGAATTTATATTTTAGCTACTATATATAAATCTAAAATAACATAGTATGTAATTATATTTGTATGGACCAACCATAATAGATGATTTTATCTGAAATACTATACTTAAATGATTTTTAAAAACCTAAAGATTGTCTACAAGACGTCAAATGTTTGATACTGCAGATACCCTTGGTACTGCATAATCAACGCATTAAATAGTAATCGTCACTGAGTCAATTGCACTTATACTTAGTAATACATTGATAATTGCCTATAAAGTAAACATTTAAAAGTTGAGGTCATACACATTTAGAATTCTCCTCCAACCAACATTTTCATTGATGTAAAGTATACATCTCATTTTTTGTAAAGAAACAAAAGCAGTCGCAGTTGACGTAAACAAATACTGAGTTTTCTCAGAAAATATTATGAATATTAACATATTGAAAGAAGAATACAGATATCAATCTCGTAATCTTAGAAATATTTAGCACTGTCAGTCTAAATCCTACTAATATGAATAGAATAATAATAATTTGAATAGAATGTATGGAAATAGGTTTGTTACTCTTCCACGGGAAACCACTGACAGGATTTTGATAAAACTTTACTATGATATAGCTTACACATCTGAAGAACATGTTCCCTTGGGAAACGGGCGCGGGCAAACTTCACCACGTGGGGCGGAGCCGCGAACACCAACTAGTATAATATTAATATATTACTGAAGCTTTGAGGTTTTCTTTACTAACCTACTTCATTGTTGATACTTTTTAAGCTTTGCCTACTCACTGCCCCGATACCAAACTATCATGATTTTTAGCCTTTGAGAGACATTGGTTTGAGAAACGTTCCGTTATACGGACCATAGATATTTCCGTTCACATAATAAGTATACCCTTCAGCTTAATTATATGTAAGTATTGGTTGATTATATAAGTAGTTAAAAATACATCATGTCTATAATTTCACAATCCCAAATGCGTGACGTTTAAAGACAGGCTTGCATCAACGAAAAGTTCAAGATCAAATTTATTAGCTTACGATCAATTGTTCGTTTAGAGCTTTGTATGTCGTAAGAATATTGGCAGTTATGAGTATGTTCAAAGACACGTGTACAACGCTATTTAAACTAAAACCAAAATGACATTGGTTAGTACATACAAACAAACAAGTAATCATGTTAACACGAAAATACATAATAAAAACAAGGTTAACCTAAGGTTCATGTAGACTAATGTCTTTTTTCCATATTAGGAATTTGACCTTGTTTCTAGCTAGGCAGACTCTCAGTAAAGTGACATACATCATTAATATTGACAGTTTTTTTTATTAATGTTTGTGTTTCATTACCAAGAGCAAAACAAGTAATGACAGTAATATTGATATCATTATAACTGGCAGTGTCTAATCAACTTCAAAATAATGTGAATACTAAAGCCTGTCTATTTTTAAGATGTTAATCAACCGGATTTTTCTATGTATCCTCGCATGTCTTAGCTACAGCTACATTAATAGTTTAAGAGAAAAATAACTTCAAAAAAATAACAAAATATTTACTAACGAAAATACTTATATGTAATAAAATATAATAAAACATAAAGCTCAAAGAAATAAAAAGTATTTTCCACAAAGATTCATAATAACAGTTTATGATGAGTTAACAATCATAAAATCTCTTTTTTTTCGAATACGATTGAAAATACCTTTTCTGTCCTTTGAACCTATTTACTTATTAAAAATAAATAAAATATATAAATATCCATCACGCCTTATCCCCGAAGGGGTGGCAGAGGCATATTATATGCCCACTTTTCAGCGTGTGGATTTCTGTCTGTGTGGTGAGCCCATTGCCGTGTTGAAATAGACAGACGCAGGTTGTGGCTACCTGCTGTTGAAATTTTTCATGCCGCCCATAAGGCATACAACCAGGCTTAACGACTGCCATTTTACTGGCAACCGGGACCAACGGCTTAACGTGCCTTCCGAAGCACGGAAACGCTCGCAAATGTAAATGCCACAAAGTTGTCACCCATCCGAGGACCAGCCATTGTGAAAGTTGGGTAACTCAGTGATCGTTTACAGAACACTGAGACCGCGGGGCCACGAGCGGGCTCACGTCTAGAAGATTTTGTTGAGTTGGTAAGCTTCAGAAAAGTGAAATGAAGGTTATAAAGATAAAATCTAAACAAATGTATTCAGTTTGTACCTACGGTTTTGCTGTAGTGAGAAGCATCAAACTACGCATCAAGGTGAAGGATTGACAAACAAATATTGCTTCAGCTAATTTTTTAATTATTGTAATCGTTAAAATTTAAGTTGCTTAAAAATTCAGAGAGAACGGATGATCATACATAAGTACTTAGATGTCAAAATCATAACCCTACCGTTTGCTTCGTAGTAGTTCGACAAAAAATAAAAGGAAATGTACTACGGTACAATTTTGAAGTTGTTCCAAAAACGTTTGCTATAGCTGGTCATATATACTTAAAAAAACTTAACTTAACTATCTTCATGCTGTATCCCTGACGGGGTAGTCAGAGAGGACAGATCGCCAGGCTTCGCGATCCATGCATACTTCTTTCGCTTCTTCGAGATTCATCAATCGTTTCATACACGCACGTCTGGGTATCCGGGTACTTTGACCTTTCCGTTTTTGAGCAATCTGCTCACGTGGTCTTCATATGTAAGTCTCGGCCTACCCTGACCTCTTCTACCCTCTGCTTTCGCACAATATATATTCCACGTGTCCAAACCAACGGAGCACGCTCTTTTCCAGCTTAACGCTGACACTTTCATTCAAACCTGCCATATTGCGTAACACTTCGTTACGTATTCGGTCGGCCAAGGTAACGCCGCACAATTTTCGAAGTGATCGCATCTCCACAGCATTCAATTTACTTTCATGCATCTGCTGACATACCCAGGTTTCGCTACCGTAAAGCAAAGTTGGCACTAGCACTGCATTATGAATTGCCAGTCGTGCTTCTTATATACCAGTAAATAATAATAATATTTCAATTGTCTTATTAATGGCGAGGAACCAAAAATAATAATAGATCTCTTATTATGGGGACATGAACTAACAAACAAACAAAAGTTATAACTCGTTTCAGGCGCCAGGCATTTCCAGGCGTTTCAGACATTTTTATTTACAAGCGATTCCGTACTTCGGAAGGTACGTTAAGCCGTTGGTCTCGGTTGCCAATGACATGGCTGTCGCTAAGCCGAGCTGAAAGCCTTGAAGCTTGAAAAATTTCAATAGCATGTCGCCACAACTAATGGACACAACATGTGCCATAATATGGCTGATAGTATGCCTCTGTCACCCTTCGGGAATAAGCCTGGGATAACGCATGACTGACTGATAGCCGTCTGACCTCCCAATCCAGTAAAGCACCTGCTTCGTTGTATCGTTCGTTAATCAGTAGGTGAATCACTGTAATCTCGAGAAGTCGCTTGAGCCTGGACATCTAAGTGGGCCACTTACACTTTACACCCAAATATATAAAATATTCTATAGAGATCTAAATAATTTAGATATATCGAGTTTTTTTGTTTTATAGCATTCCATTGTATCTTTAATTAACATATTGCATAAAATTACACGAGAACGTAAAATTTGCAACGTATTGTCTAAATAATGGACCAAAGAATCAGTTACACTTACACCATCTGTGAACTATTGAAACACGCTTTTGTTTCTCTCATATGCACGAGATTTCATGGGAATACATACTCGTATATCTATTGACCAGCTGACCCCCGCGGCTTTGCCCGTGACATACTTAGAGTAGTATTTATAAGGCAAAAACTAGCCTCAAGCGTTGATTGAGTATTGAGAAACGTTCTGAAATACGGGCCTTAGAATCCCCGTCGCATCCACTTAATCCCGTCGCTTATTACAAAAATGTATGAAAATTTGCCCGATTTGTTGACATTTATGATAGTATGCCTCTGTCACCCTTCGGGAAAAAGCCTGGGATAATGCATGACTGACTGATAGCCGTCTGACCTCCCAATCCAGTAAAGCACCTGCTTCGTTGTATCGTTCGTTAATCAGTAGGTGAATCACTGTAATCTCGAGAAGTCGCTTGAGCCCGGACATCTAAGTGGGCCACTTACACTTAACACCCAAATATATAAAATATTCTATATAGATCTAAATAATTTAGATATATCGAGTTTTTTTGTTTTATAGCATTCCATTGTATCTTTAATTAACATATTGCATAAAATTACACGAGAACGTAAAATTTGCAACGTATTGTCTAAACAATGGACCAAAGAATCAGTTACACTTACACCATCTGTGAACTATTGAAACGCGCTTTTGTTTCTCTCATATGCACGAGATTTCATGGGAATACATACTCGTATATCTATTGACCAGCTGACCCCCGCGGCTTTGCCCGTTACATACTTAGAGTAGTATTTATTAGGCAAAAACTAGCCTCAAGCGTTGATTGAGTATTGAGAAACGTTCTGAAATACGGGCCTTAGAATCCCCGTCGCATCCACTTAATCCCGTCGCTTATTACAAAAATGTATGAAAATTTGCCCGATTTGTTGACATTTATGATTACTGCTCCGCTTTCCTGAGTAGAAGCGTGATGTTATATAGCCTATAGCCATCCTTGATAAATGGACTATCCAATAAAAAAAGATTTTTTCAATTTGGATAATTAGTTCCTGAGATTAGTGCGTTGAACCAAACAAACAAACAAACTCTTCAGCTTTATATATTATGTAGATTTTGCCCAGTTCCATAATTTATTAGCGTTGGCTAACCACGTACCTACTGTTTCATTTTTATTCATTAACGATCTATGTATTAGATGAAAGGTCTGCAAGCTGAAGGCCAATTCATTAATGAGTGCAATCATTTTATGGTACCAATCACATAAAGTTGAGTTGTGGTTTCTGTGTCCGGAGGTCACCTCTAAATACTGTAATCAAATAGTAGGTACGTTCAACTGTCATTGTTTCGTATTCAATCAGCACTAATAATAAAAAGGCGTAAATTTGTAAGTGTGTATGTTTGTTACTTTTACATGCTCAAATGGCAGGACCGATTGGGATAAAATTTGGTATGGAGATAGCTGACACCCTGGATTAACACGTAAGCTAATTTTTACACCGGTAACAGGTTCTTATGCGGTTACGGGTAAGCTTCACAACGCATATTGTTTAACTTATACAGTAATATATACAGTATACTGTAAAATACATACATATTTTAAATGTTATGAATAAGCAATTCTAAAATTAGCATGTACTTAAAGCTAAAACCAACTCTTAAATTTTAGCATAACATAAAACACATTGTCCACGTTGATTTCTGAAATTTCAACGACTATTTTAAGTTTGTATGTTTTGGTTTATTATTATACTTCACGACGTAAACCTTGAATGTTAATCACAAATATGTACCATAGCTACACTCTTGAATGGTTGCTAAATATCAACTCTGCCCTTTATTTCAATTACTAGTTCTAGGGATTTAAATACATAAGTACATACGTGTGAATATACATAATAATTGGTCACGCCTTTGTCTTCCCGAAGAGCCACATTTCGATTTATGCATTTTTTGAAATTTTTAAATCCTAAGACCTTCAACTGGTCTTAACGACTGCCATTTTACTGGCAACCAGAACCAACGGCTTAACGTACCTTCCACAGCACGGAAACGCTCGCTTATGTAAATGCCACGAAGTGGTCACCCATCCAAGGACCAGTCATAGCGAAAGATGCCTAACGCAGTGATCGTTTACAGAACACTAAGTTTCAAAATTATTCAACTGCATTTCAGCTCGAAGCCCCGAGCTGAAATGCAGTTGAATAATTTTATTATAAATTTACATAAGTCGCATTATCTTAATATGGCGGTAAAATAAAACGGAAATTAATGGATAAACCAAGGAGGATGTAAATATAGATACAAGAAAAGCTGGTCATCATAACACATGAGGCACAATGCTAGGATGGTGACCCATTCAAAGTGTACACAACCATACAAACTGCTCACCTGTGTCTAAGCAAAGATTGTTTTTAATCAGAGTATTTTGTTGTATGGGTATATAAATAATAGTAGATTGTGCATTAAGGGATTAAAGCAATGTATTACGTCATGGGCGACATGTTGAACCCCGAGCGTAACGAGGGACTCTAAGGTCCGTATTTCAGAACGTTTCTCAATACTCAATCGACGCTTGAGAGTAGATTTTATAAGGGAAAAACTAGCCTCAAGCGTTGATTGAGTATTGAGAAACGTTCTGGAATACGGACCTAAGTTAGCTCCCGAGCGTAGCGAGAGAGATGACAATTAACTCCCGAACGAAGTGAGGGAGTTTATTGGAGTCCAGAGTGACGCAAGGGGTTCAAGTCGCACAATACGAAGACATGCTTTGATTCAGTGGTGCATACTCTACTTTTCACACCTTTCAGAGACAATAAAAAGCCAACAATACATATATAAAGTATTTATTTTGTAACTCATTAATAAATAATATTGCATACATGCATTGGTAAAAAAACAAAAGTATTTTTTTTTGTTTTTGAGCCTACTACAACTTCCATAAATGTAGCGAACAAAAATATTTTTCTATCCTTCCACAACTGGAAACCGTCTTTGTTTTAGATTCTTTGCAATGTCGCTTGTTTTTTAAGTGTTTCGCAGATTCTGCCTATTGTGGCCAGTGCCGTCTTTTATGTCAGATTTTCGAACGAACTCTGTAGGGGCACATTTTTACTAAGAGTTTGCTCACATGAATTCAACGTTCCAAATTCAAATCATTATAATCCCTTGGGAGTTTCATTCAAGTTTGTCTCACTTGGGAGGCAAAGTTGTGGTTTCCGTTGAGATTGTATGATGTGTAATTAGGCATTGTCGAACAGGTGATGTGAAAATATTTTTTCTTTCTTTACATGACTTTAAAATATAAAAAGCTATAGGAATGGCATTCGAGCTGCAACCAAATGTATTAAACGGAATACCTAATTAAAGAAACTACAAATAGCAAAATTTTAAATAGACGGCCTTGATCAGTCCTGTGATTCTATTGTGTTAAGGGATACCTCTTAAAGACTCTCTTACTTTCAAGATCTTAGACCTCATTGGAGTTAGGAACCTTATGAAGTTAACCGGCCAGCAGCTATTTGTTGCTAATAACATAACTCTGTCTGACTTTGACATTATCTCGTAGAATTAGAATCCAGGTCTTATTATGGTTAGAACGGTTTACTTCAGCTATTTTCATCGTATTATGTCTTACGGTATTCTCCTTTGGGGGAGTGCTGCAGATTTAAATATTATTTTTGTTCTACAAAAGCGGGCTGTACGCGCTATTTATAATTTGGGCCCCAGAGTTTCTCTCCGAGAAAAATTCAAAGAAGTAAATATTCTAACCGTACCATCACAATACATTTTTGCCAATCTTATGTATGTCCAGAAAAATCTATCACAATTTTCTAAACTCTGTGATAAACATAATATAAACACTAGAAATAAAAATAATCTTTCAGTCCACCACAGTCGACTACATAAGATTGCCGATTCTTTCCAGGGTAACTGTATACGCTTTTACAACAAGCTTCCCTGTGACCAGAGAAATTTACCATTAAATAAATTTAAAAAGTTAATTAAATACAAGCTTTGTGAAAAAGGTTATTACTCCGTTAAAGACTATTTGCAGGACAGGGACGCCTGGTAATGATCTGCTGGCAAAGTGAAATAATATTAAATTGTAAATAGGCCATCAAAAAAAAAGCCTTCCAGGGTTTCTTGCCGGTTCTTCTCAGGTGGGCCGCGTTCCGAACCGGTGGTCGCTTTAAATATTTTAAATAGTGTATGACATTTTGTAAGCGCCGTTAAAATTGTCTATGCAAAATAAAGAGATTTTTATTTTTTTTATTTTTTTTATGTTACGAAAGTCAATCTTCAACATATAAGTTATCTGTGCCTTTGTAATATTTCACCCATTGTAATTCTTCATTCACAGCTATATCTAAATGGAAAAAAAGTCGATTACAGGAATAAATAGTAACGAGATATATTTGTTTCAGGTGGGGCAACACTTTCATCTATCCCGTTGTCGACTGGGCGAAACCTGAGCAGACAATCATTGTGATTACTTTGACGGCATTGTTTCTAGCGCTTATGCACTTGATTGTGGTAGGCCTAGCAACAGCACGAGACGCAGTCGCTAGGCTAAGACGACCAGAACCAACTGGAGCTTACAACAACGATGCATTTGCGCCATAACTTAGTCGCTACCATGGTTCTTTAAGCCTTCTTTATACAGTATAAAATGAACTCGTTTCCGCTAACTGTTCGCTTAGATCTTTTAAACTACTCAACGAATTTTAATGCAGTTATCAACCATATATAAAGTGATTCAAGAGGACTTATTTATGAAGACCACGTGCGCAAGTTGCTAAAAAACGGAAAGGTCAAAAGTACTCGGATGCCCAGATGTTTGATGATTCGACTAATGAATCTGCAGGAAGCGATAGAAGTATGCATGGATCGCAAAGTCTGGCGATCTGTCCTCTCTGACTATCCCGTCAGGAATACAGCGTGAAGATGGATTCAAGAAGAAGGTTTATGTGTAAAACACATACATCTTTATTTATTTGCATCTGCACATTAGTATCTGATGGTCACACCGAGCCGGGTCGCTAGTTATGTATAAATAGTAATAGAAGATCCCAAGTTTTTCTAAAGTGGATTTTTCGTTAGGTAGGTTGGTCATTGAAAAATATTAAGTTTCAGGTCAGGTTGTAGAATGGATTGATGGATGATTTTGAAAAACTGATGGGTTTTTAATTTGAAACCTGCGACTAAAACTACAAACTACATAAATCAAGTAAGGAGTTGAGAACTGCAGTTAACTTTTGTTCTCCTCAGAGAATTTCTTTAAATTATTCCGAGGCAATCTAGCGATTACATCTTTGATGCAGGTACAATGACCTACTTATACTTCGTACCTACATTAATAACTTCATTTAACTGATTAAACTCAAAGCAAGTGTTGTGCTCAAATGTGATATAATATTATTTAAGTAAGTATAGAAGAATATGCTCAATATTATGGTATAGATTTAGGTTATTTTAAAAAATCACTTTTTAACATAGACCTAGAATTAGACTATTTTGTAAAAATTAAATTATTAACTAGATATTTAAGTGAATTTAGATTTGTAAACAAAGCGCACTGTGATTTTATTTAGGTCAAAGATTATGACATGTAGGTAATTATTTATAAAAATAAATAATAAATAAATAATAATTTTATCTGTACATCACAATACAACTAAAATTAGGAGGGCAGTGGGAGTAGCAACGGATATTGAGGTATTCTAAATTTTAGACTTTCGTGTTGCATGATACAATTAATTCAATAATAACGCGATCTATTACACCGGTCCACCACAAGCAATTTTTCTGTTTTGTAACCACCATAAACGGACTGTCTGCTTGTGACCACGCAGCCGTGGTCACAAACAAATAGTCCATTTATGGTACATACGTACGCTTGACGTTTCAACAGGGTTGTACGCTGGTACAACCCTGTTGAAACGTCAAGCGAATTCAAGGCAAATAAGCATGATCGCATTTACCAACCTATTTTATGTTTAATTGAGCCTTTTTCTATAATTCCCAATCTCCAAAGATCAAAAGAGGTGCTCTTTTGGGATCAGTTTTTACCTTTTATAACTACTTGTATTATTTTTGCTCACTGATGTCAAACATCTTTTTTACCTTAGGTCCAGAAACTTGAACTTAATATTATTAATAGTATTTCATTTGTATAAATAATAAAACACTGATATGACTTATAAAAGTGATTTCATTTACCTTTTTTCTTCGCTGCTGCGGGCAATACAGTCGCTTTATAAGGACTGTAAGGCTTGCGTGCGAGTGGGGGGGGGGGGGGATGTGACACCTCTTTATGATGTCTGTACAGGCGTCAAACAGGGTTGTGGGGTTGTGTCATGTCCGCCTGGCTGTTCATAGTGTATCTGGACAGTTGCCTGCAGAAGTTGAAAGATTGTGATATGGGTGTGAATTTGGGTGACTTTTCAGTAAACTGTCTGCTGTACGCTGATGATGCGGTGCTCTTGGCCTCATCAGAAGCCGACCTTTAGGCATTAGTCACTAATATGAAAGAGGAGTGTGAAAGTAAGGGTCTTCGCTTGAATGCAAGTAAGACTAAGGTTCTAGTATTTGAAAGAGATGACGTAAAAACTAAATGCGAGATTAGGGTAAACCAGGAACGTCTAGAGCAAGTGAATGAAATTGTGTATTTAGGGAGTATGTTTAGCGCGGATGGAAGATGTGATTCGGATGTAGAACGGCGAGTAGCTGCCGGAAACAGAGTTACGGGGCTTTGTCCCAATTAGTAAAGCGACAAAGCATTGTAAAAGAAGCACGACTGGCGATTCATAACGCAGTGCTAGTGCCAACTTTGCTTTTCGGTAGCGAAACCTGGGTATGTCAGCAGATGCATGAAAGTAAATTGAATGCTGTAGAGATGCGATCACTTCGAAAATTGTGCGGCGTTACCTTGGCCGACCGAATACGTAACGAAGTGATACGCAATATGGCAGGTTTGAATAAAAGTGTCAGCGTTAAGCTGGAAAAGGGCGTGCTCCGTTGGTTTGGACACGTCCAACGAATGAGTGAGGAACGATTGACGAAGAATATATATTGTGCGAAAGCAGAGGGTAGAAGAGGTCAGGGTAGGCCGAGACTTACATTTGAAGACCACGTGAGCAGATTGCTCAAAAACGGAAAGGTCAAAAGTACTCGGATACCCAGACGTGCTTGTATGAAACGATTGATGAATCTCGAAGAAGCGAAAGAAGTATGCATGGATCGCGAAGCCTGGCGATCTGTCCTCTCTGACTACCCCGTCAGGGATACAGCGTGACGATAGTTAAGTTAAGTTTAAGTTTTTTCTTTTATGGTACTGACAGCTTAGACCACAGAGCTAAGAATGTTGCCCGCTTCCTCTCGCTCGCGCATAATAGAGACAAAGGTAATAATGATACCGCGATCCTAGTTTACGTCAAACTACACTCCCGGACTCTTGAATCGAGCCACCTTACATTCCCGGGCCTAAAAGCCCAATACACAAAAAATATACAATATAACGAAAAGTTTTTATGCATTTTTAATGCTGGCATATTTCATCGTCTTTCCCGTATGTATTATTCCAAATTCGAATTTTAGAATTTAAAATAAAGAACAAAAGCCGAGCTTGGTCACTGATTTGAAAAAAATAATGACTGTTGAAAGTTGCTTTTGAAGCAATTTAATGTCGATTTGGTTTGAATTTTCGCAATTGTTGTTAACCAAAGTTTAGTTTAGTTATTTTTCTATAATTTGAACCATTTTTGGCTATAAAATTATGGATACTTCACCTGAAGTAGCCGCGCAAGCTGTAGCACTTCTTCAATCTGGGCTAAGTCAGCGAGATGTGAGTTCACAACTTCACATAAGTCGTTCCGCTGTTCAAAGAGTGTACCACCGATACCTGGAGACTGGCGGCTTCGTTCGGCGAACAGGAGGACCTCGTTACCGAGTGACAACGGCGAGACAAGATCAATACATTGTCACTACTAGCTTACGAAATCGACGCCTTAACTCTGTTCACATACAAGAACAGCTCAGGGACTTTCACGGAGTGGCTGTAAGTGCTCGGATCGTTAGAAGACGACTCAATGAACGTGGTTTAAAGCCCCATAAGCCAGCCAATGGACCCAAATTGACACGAGCACACCGAATAGCCCGTCTAGAGTTGGCGCGCGAACATCTAAATTGGACTCGACATCAATGGAGCCAGGTTCTCTTCACAGATGAGTCCAAGATAATGCTATACGGTAATGACGGAAGGAGTAAGGTGTACCGAAGACAGAACGAGCGTTTCGCGCAATGCTGTATTGACGAGAAAGTGAGTTATGGTTTAGGATCATGGACAGTCTGGGGAGGAATCTCTATGGAAGGCAAAACTGAGCTAGAGGTAGTGACGGGACCACGACTGCCGCCCCTAGATGGCAATAGATACATTCGCCAATGTTTAGAGAACCACGTGATGCCATATGCTGGATTTATTGGCCAAGATTTCGTTTTAATGCATGATAATGCAAGATAAATGACATTGGTATCACTGTTATTAGATGGCCAGCGCGAAGTCCTGATATGAATCCTATAGAGCATCTATGGGATGAGCTGAAGAGGCGTGTTCGAGCTCATCATCCTGCCCCGCAAACCATGCAGGAGCTCAAAAATGTAATTTTGGAAGAATGGGAGGACATTCCTCAACATGTCATACCGACATTGATTAATTCTATGCCAAACCGTATGAGAGCTGTCATAAATGTACTGGGAGGCAATACAAGTTACTAAATACCCATTTCTTTTTATGTAAAACATGTCTTTATTTAAAAATCGATTAGATTTTTTTCCTTGAAAAAAGCAAATTTGGACTTGTTTCAACGTAACTCGACTTTTAATAAACTGTAGTTCAAATTAAGAACAGTGGCACTCTAAATGAATGATGAGTATACAAGCTCCAAAACTGCATCAAAACATTTTCCTTCTACATACATCTTTTATAAGTTACAGTACTCCAAACCAGAAAAATCAATGATGTATATTATATTATCTGTGGTCAAACTGAAGGCCGACATCCATACCGTTCGTCAACAATTAATTTTTTTTTTTCTATTATGTTGTAATTATTATATTAAATAGTATATATTAATTATTATTACAATCTAGCCGTTAAGCTAATAAGTAACTTAGTTTTAACTTAATTTGCTAAATACTTAAATGTTAAGAATGTGACCAATGTCTCTTTTCTTATTGTCTCTATTGAAATAGAATATCACATTCTTAATGTGTTCTTTGGGCACTCACTTATTCTTGTAGCACTCACTGCACTGCACTAATATTAACTCTAACCATACTAACTCAAATGGTTTAGTTCTTTTTAATCTTCTTACTATGTCCATGGTGTCTAGCAGTTGAATAGCTTCAACATTCACATGTTGATGAAGCCTTTGTTGATGTGCTTCGGCATATCTCCTTATAACTTTAGCAACAAGGTCCACTCCTAAATCTCGGTGTATATCCTCATTTCTGATATACCAACGAGCATTTACTATACTCCTTAGTATTTTATTTTGAAATTGTTGTATTATTTGTACATTCGTTTGTTTGGTACACCCCCAAAGTTGAATACCATATGTCCATACAGGCATGAGAACTTGTTTGTACAAGATTACTTTGTTATGCACTGATAAATTGGAATGTGTACCCAGTAGCCAGCACATTTTTTTATAGCGTAGGTCTAGTTCTTGCCGTTTCTTTTTACATGAGCCTTACAGCGTAACTTTGCATCTAGGGTCATGCCCAGGTATTATGTCGTATTTTCATATGGTATTATGTGGTCATTTATGTATATCGGTTCATGGCTAGACCTTTGATTAGTGAAGTCTATATGAATCGATTTAGATTCGTTAAGTTTTATTCTCCATTTTTTCGTCCAACTGAAATAGAATTGACTGCAATTTGCACTTTTTCTACTGCTTCTTTGCGAGTAACTCCAGTTGCCATTATTGCTGTATCATCAGCAAATGTTTTTTTTTTTTTTTTCTTTCCTATTAAATCTGCAATCAGCCCCAGAGCTATAATCAGATCTTTTGAAGTACTAGTACTGTTGAGATTGCACATCCATTGATATTTAATCTAACTAACTAACTATCTTCACGCTGTATCCCTGACGGGGTAGTCAGAGAGGACAGATCGCCAGGCTTCGCGATCCATGCATACTTCTTTCGCTTCTTCGAGATTCATTAATCGTTTCATACACGCACGTGTGGGTATCCGAGTACTTTTGACCTTTCCGTTTTTGAGCAATCTGCTCACGTGGTCTTCATATGTAAGTCTCGGCCTACCCTGACCTCTTCTACCCTTTGCTTTCGCACAATATATATTCTTCGTCAATCGTTCCTCACTCATTCGTTGGACGTGTCCAAACCAACGGAGCACGCCCTTTTCCAGCTTAATGCTGACACTTTCATTCAAACCTGCCATATTGCGTATCACTTCGTTACGTATTCGGTCGGCCAAGGTAACGCTGCACAATTTTCGAAGTGATCGCATCTCCACAGCATTCAATTTACTTTCATGCATCTGCTGACATACCCAGGTTTCGCTACCGTAAAGCAAAGTTGGCACTAGCACTGCGTTATGAATCGCCAGTCGTGCTTCTTTTACGATGCTTTGTCGCTTTACTAATTGGGACAAAGCACCGTTAACTCTGTTTCCGGCAGCTACTCGCCGTTCTACATCCGAATCACATCTTAGATGATATTTAATCTCTTATTCTCAAACTCATCTTTGTGTTTAGATTGACGCCAGTCGCATTCTTTTCAAACGAAATATGCTGTCATTGGTATTTATTAGTTTTGCAGCTAGATGATTTCTATGTACTGTGAGTCTTTGTTTATAGGTCGAAGAAGAACTTTCTATTTCTTCCTTAACTGTCGGGATTTCCAGGTACTCATGGACCTCAGTGTTTCGTGTGAACCATGGTGCGTTGCAGAGAATTTTCAGAACTTTATTCTGGAAGCGCTGGAGGATTTCTGTGTTTGAGTGGCTCGCTGATTCCCACAGTTGTATACCGTATGTCCAGACCGGTTTAATGATACATTTATATATCAGGAGTTTGTTTTCCAGACATAGTGTCTAGTGTCTGCCCAGTAGCCAGTACATGTCTGCAAACTTTTTATTTGCCTGTTCTTTTTTTGCCTTTATGTGACCTCGCCATGTGAGTCGTCTATTAAGGTGCACGCCCAAATGTTTAACGGTCGTTTGGTGTGGTAGGATAGTTCCGTCAAGAGTGACTGGTGAGCAATCGTCTCTTTTTAGTGCGAAAGTAATGTGTACTGATTTCGCTGGGCTTGCTTGGACTCTCCACTTCTTGAGCCATAGTCCAATTTTATCCAGGCATTCTTGCAGTTTTGTAGAAGCTGTGTGTGGATCTTTGTTACAGGAGAGAACTGCGGTGTCATCTGCGTAGGTTGCAGTAACTATTTCTGCTGAGACAGGTAGGTCAGCAGTGTAGATTGTATATAAAATTGGACCCAGTACGGAGCCCTGCGGTACACCAGCTTCTATTTGATTGATCGATGATAGACAATCTTCGCATTTAACCTGAAATATTCGGTCTTGCAGGTAGGACTTCAATAGCATTAACGCTGTATTTGGGAGTAGCTTTAGCTTACATAAGAGACCCTTGTGCCATACACGGTCAAAGGCCTGTTTTATGTCGAGAAAAACGGCTGAGCAGTATTCTTTCCTTTCATGCAGTGCTTGCAGTATTGTATGAGCCACCCTATGTATTTGCTCTGTAGTTCCATGATGTGCACGAAAACCGAACTGGTGATCTGGTATTAATTTTTGTTCTTCGAGTATTGGGAGTAAGCGTCTCAGAAGTAGCTTCTCGAAGAGCTTTGATAGTAAGGGGAGAAGACTTATGGGCCTGTATGATGTTACTTCTGTGGCGGGCTTTCCTGGTTTAGCTACCATGTTTATAATAGACACTTTCCACAACTTTGGAAAGTATTGTATTCTCAATATTGCATTGAAGAGGATTGTGAGCAGAACAATGCCCTTTTTAGGCAATTGTTTTAGGACTTCTGCCGTTATTAAATCAAACCCTGGTGCCTTTTTTTGCTATAGACTTATTATTGTTTTTTTTACTTCTGCCGGTGAAACTGATTTCAGTGGCAAAGAAATCTGTTGGTCACTGTTGAGAAATTCATCAATTTCTTCTTCGGTCTGTGCGATGTCGGGTTCGTTAGGTTTAAACACGTCTTTTAGATAGTTAGCAAATAGCTCAGCTTTATCTTGAGGTTTTCGTGACCAGTTACCATCACCTTGTCTTAGTGGTGGTATGTGTTCTTTTGGTCTTTTTAATGAATTAGTCATTTTCCAGAGTGAATAATCCTCAGCTTTGTTTGGTGACAGGGTTTTTAGTTTATCTTGCAGGGTACTATTCTCATTTTCTTCAAGCATTTCTTTGAGCTCTTTATGAATTTTATTGAGTGCTGTTTTGTCTTCTCTATTTCTGCTGGTGTGCCACTGCCTTCTTAGTTTTCTCTTTTCAGTTATCAACTCTTGGATTTCCTGGGTAGCGTCATAACTTTGAGGTTTAGATTTTATAAACGGAGTTGTTAGCCAGGCTGCTTTTTGAATTAGGTTGGTCGTATACCACGCAGCGTTTTCTATGTCTTCTTCAGTTTTTTGTGGTATACACAGATTAGCATTTTCTTCGATGTATTCTCTAAAAGCCTCCCAGTCAGTTTTGTGGTTGTACAAGGTCTCACGTGGTTCTTTCAGTATAACTGTAGAACTCAGTGTGCAGATGACAGGTGTGTGGTCTGAGGAACCGTCTAGACACGATTCTACTTTTGTATATAGTCCTGATATTCCTTTTGTGATAAAGAAATCTTTAAGATTCGGAGTTTTTCTAGGATCTGATGGCCAGTGAGTAGGTTTCCCTGTTGATATTACATTGAGGGCATTGCTATCAATTGCCTTTTTTAACTCTCGGCCTCTTGTCGTCGTGAGTCGCGAGTACCAAAACGTATTTTTGGAGTTCCAGTCTCCACCTGCAACATATCTCTTACCCAGTGTTTGTAAAAAGTCTCCAAACATTCTCTCATCTATGCGGTGTCTCGGAGGACAGTACACTGCTGCCACATTTAGTGGACCCTGCCAATCATTTATTGAGATTACAGCGGCTTGTGTGTGTGCGTGTCTAAAGCTTGGTAAAACGTGGTGTTTTATGTTTTCCTTAACTATCACAGCCGCCCCAGCATGTGATTTTCCATCTGGATGGTTCGCGTAGTATATGTTGTATCCTTTAATTTTAACAACTCTTTGATCTGTCATGTGCGTTTCTGTGATTAGAGGGATATCTATTTTGTTATAGTTTATGAAAAGCTCAACCTCTTGCGTATTCGGAGATAAGCCATTTATATTCCATGAAGCAATGCGTAGGAGTTTCATTTTTTCTGTCAGGCTATGAGAGTTGTTAAAAGGCCCATTACGGTCCCTATTTGTTGGATGAGAATGTCTATCGTCTCTGATTGTTTAATAATAATTTGCTCGAGGGAGCTTGTTGACTGAGATTGTGTATTCTCTGTATTTCTATTCCAGTAATTGGTATTTGTGGTGTTGGACATATTTTCAGGTATGTTCGCTGTGTATCTTTCTTGATTAGAATGTTGTCTAGTGTATCTGCTAGGGTTTAGTGGAGGAAAATCATCTTTTTGAGGTGGTGGTATAAATGGATCCTGGAATCCTTTTTCCAGCTTGTGTCATTTTTCTTGCTCTGATCTCTTTATAAATTTGGCAGCCCTTGTAATTGGCTGGATGGGCACCATGACATAGAGTACAAGTTGCTGGTGTGTTCCGATCCTTTTTTGGGCAGTCAGTGGATTTGTGTCCTTTTGCACACTTGACACACCTGTATGGGCGCATTCAGTTATTTTTGGTGTGCCCATATTGTTGACACCTAGTACACTGAGGAATATCAGTTGATTTCTTTGGATCTTCGATCTTAACTCTTGTGTGGTATATATATTCTATATTTTTTATTTGCGGGTTATTGGGGCTAGGTTCTACATTTACAAAGAACATGTTCAGGAGCATTTTGTTTTTCTTAGATCTTGCACAAACAATTTAGCCTCGTACCTTGTTTCCCGTTTTTTCTATTTCTTCCATTATAGCCGATTTGGGGGTAGTGTGATGTAAGTTTTTGATTACAACTCTGTGGCATTTATTTTGCTTTTAACTGAATGTATGACCAATGAGGCATTTGGCACGGATTAGATCAATGAGACTTTTATATGTTTCAGCTGACTGTGTCATCACTCGTAGCTGGTCTCTATTAATAACTTTATATGAGTAGCTGCCAGTAGGTACAGACTTATCTAATAGTTCTGTTAATTGGGAGAGATCTTCTATGCCATATAATATTATGGGCGGTGGTTTGCTGACCTTTTTCACTTGATTAGAAGCAGCTTCAGTTGACTCATAATCAAGTAAATCTACAGGTAATTAACATTTTTCTTAATTTGCTTATAAGACCTGTGTGCCAAACTTTATCAAAAGCCTGTGCTACATCTAGAAAGACTACTGAGCAAACTTTCTTTTCCTCTAGTGTTTTTTCTATTGTATTTATGATTCTATGTACTTGATCAATAGTAGAATGATTTTCCCTAAATCCAAACTGGTAATCAGGAATTAATTTTCTATCTTCTACGATCGGTTTCAATCGCCTTAAAAGAAGTTTTTCAAATAATTTTTATAGCACTAGTAAGTGTGATATTGGTCTATACGAGGTTACTATATATAGAAGGTATATTATATTTACCCTATCCAAGCCCCTCTCCTACATCGTCATTTTCCTTTCCATAAATCCTTTCCCTACCTCATCCTCTCTCCGCCAAGCCAAGGTTGCCGTGCCTATGTGCTGCGTGGCTAGGGGCGAGCCTAGCATTAACGTGCCTTATGCCCTGGGACCGGGCGACCCCAGAACAAGGCTAGCCTTACTTGGACAAGCGGGGCTCTGTCTAGGTGGACTTTTGTTTTCCCTTGCCACTCGTGGGAACGCTATGGTGTATCAAAATTTTAAAACCCAAAATGGCGGTGATGGGGTTCGCCACCCGTCACGTCCCGTTTCCCATCGAGGCGAAAAGTGGGCTATGGATAGCCGCTTTGCTACGCTGAATATAAGAGGAGGATTAAAAGATAAATTTGAGGAGGTATGCGAGATGATGCGAGAGAGACGAATTGATATTCTGTGTGTGAATGAAACAAAGAGGAAAGGATGTGACACCACTACACATGGAGGGTCCATGTGTAGTAGTATACGGCCTACTGGTCAGGTGTAGCCCCGATCAGTACAGCGTGCCAGGGTATAGGTGTGTTACTATCCGCGAGAATGAATGAATGTGTGACAGAATATGAATGTGTGAGCCCAAGACTCCTTTGGTTGAGGCTGAAGGTTGGGCTTACCCGCATCTTTGTTTTAGAAGTTTATGCTCTGCAAGATGCGCGGTGGCGCCGATCTTCAAAGAACCAAAGTGAGAGGCAGGCATTTTGGGAGAGTGTGAGCGATATATTGAGTAAATGCAAACGGAATGAAAGAATAGTAGTGTTAGGTGATTTTAATGGTTGGGTTGGTGTGAAGCGTGATGGTTATGAAAGTGTATTGGGAAAGTATGGTGACGAACGAGTGAATGAAAATGGAGAAAGTTTGCTTGAGGTATGTTTGGAGAGGAACCTTGTGGTAACCAACACCATGTTTAACCACAAGGATATCCATTTGTTTACAAGACAAGAAGGAAGCCAGAGAAGCATGATTGATTATGTGATTGTAGATGCAAGGATGAGAAAGAAAGTGTTAGACACTCGGGCATACCGCGGTGCCGGGATTGACACAGACCACTTCTTGGTTGTTAGTCGAGTAAGAGGTCTGTTTCAGCGTTGGCGGCATCGTGTGCATGCACCTGTTAGTGTACTAGAACGCATAAAAGTTGAGAATTTGCAAGAGATAGGCATAAAAGAGGAATTTAAGTGTAAGCTGAGCAAGAAATTTGAAAATTCTGATGACGTATGTGAGATCGAAGAAGTATGGAAGTCATTTAAGGAAGGTCTAGTGGAAGTTGCGGTGGAAGTGTGTGGGGTAAGTAAGAGAAGCCAAGGATGTAAGAGAAAGAGAATGGGTGCAGAAGTCCGAAAGGCGTTATCTGATAAGAAGAAAGCATGGTTGGACTGGTTGACTACAAAAGTCAATCAAAGAATGCAGAAGGCAACGGATGTGGACCTAAAAATGGTAAAAGAGGAGTACAAAAGGTATAAGTGTGTTGCAAAAGAGGTGATGAAAAGAAAGAAAGAGAATGAAAGAGATGAATTTGATAAAAGGTTATCTGATGACTTCCAACAGAATATGAAATTCTTTTGGAAGTCCATAAGAACAGTGAGGGGTCAAACAGACGACATCGCATCTCAACCATATCAGAAACCATGATGGTAGTCTTGTGAAAGGAGAAGAATGTGTGTTAAAAAGATGGAAGCAATATTTTGAAAGCTTGTTTGAAAAAGAGGATATGCAAGTACAGACTAGTATCTGGGAAATGAACGAAATTGGTATGGAAGAAGTCATAAGTATGGAAGAAATAGCGGAATCATTGAATAGCATGAAAGTGGGAAAAGCTGCGGGACTTGATAGGATCTCTGTCGAGATGCTGAAAGCGGGACAAGGCGTGGTAGCTTGCCAGCTGTACTGCCTTTTCAACCTTTGTTGGAGGAATGGCAGCGTACCAAGAGATTGGTGTAAGGCTGTCATCGTGCCGCTTTATAAGGGAAAAGGGTCACAGCAAGAGTGCAAAAACTACCGCGGCATAAGCTTGCTCAGCATCGTCGGCAAATTATATGCAAAAATCTTGAAAAAAGAGTGATGAATGAAACTGAAGGAAAAATGTGGGATGTACAAGCAGGATTTATGAAAGGAAGAGGATGTACGGATCAGGTCTTTTCCTTACGATGCGTAGCAGAAAAGCTTTTGGCGAAAAGTCAAAAGGTCTATTGCGTATTTGTAGACTTGGAAAAGGCCTATGATAAAGTGGTGAGGAATAAACTGTGGTCAATACTGGCCATGTATGGAGTAAACAGCCACTTGATACGAGCACTGAAATCTCTCTATGAGGGCTCCAGTGCTTGTGTCAGAATCAACGGAGCATGCACAGACTTTTTTCACATTGAAAAAGGTGTGAGACAGGGTTGTGTAGCGTCGCCGTTGCTGTTTAACCTATACATGGACAGTTGCCTGAAAGAACTGCAAGAGAGTACGTATGGTATAAAAATGGATGAACTGACCGTCAAGTGCCTCCTATACGCCGATGATCAGGTAATACTAGCATCATCGGCGGAAGAGTTGCAGTTGATGGTTAACATTATGTATGATGCGTTAAAAAACAAAGGAATGAAAGTGAATGTAAATAAGTCGAAAGTAATGGTTTTTGAAAGAGAGGCAAGTATGACGGATTGCTCAATTGTTGTGGAAGGAGAAAGAGTAGAACACGTAAAAGAGTTTGTATATCTAGGTACAAAATTTGCGAGAGATGGAAAGTATGACAATGACATTGAGCGAAGAGTATTGGCAGGAAATAAAGTGAATGGAGCCATGTACGCCTTTATGAGCAGTCAGAACATTTCGAAGAAGGCACGATTGGCTGTACATAGAGGTGTGCTGGTCCCCACACTTATGTATGGCAGTAAAAGTTGGGTAAGGCAGAAAACGCATAAAAGTAAAATTAATGCAGTGGAAATGAGAAGTCTGCGAAGTATAGCTGGAGTGAAGTTGATGGACAAAGAAAGGAACAGCACGATAAGGGAACATTGCGGTATGACAGAAGATGTAGTGACTAAGATAGAAAAAGGGATGCTTAGATGGTTCGGACACGTGGAGAGGATGGATGAAAGTAGACTGACGAAGCAGATTTATGTGGCGAGAGTGAATGGGCAAACTGGTAGGGGTAGACCTCGGCGTACGTATTTCAATCAAATCGAAGACCTTTTGGAAAAAGGCCAGGTCAAGAGTACCCTTAACCGGCGAGCGTGTACGAAAACACTTATGAAAGTAGAAGAAGCGAAAGTGGTATGTCAGGATCGTAGCAAGTGGAAAACCATAGTCTCTGCCTACCCCGATGGGAAACAGGCGTGATAATATGTATGTATGTATGTACGAGGTTACTTCGTGAGGTGGTTTTCCAGGTTTAGGTACCATGATGACTTCAGCAACTTTCCATATGCTAGGCACATGTCTTAGTCGTATTGCGCCGTTGATAAGAGTCGTCAGTTTTACTATAGCTCTCCTTGGGAGGTTTTGTACTATTTCACAAGTGATGAGGTGATTTCCTTTTAACCAACGTTTTAATCATATTTTTAACTTCCTTTGGTGTCACGAGATTTATTTCAAAATCATCTTGACTGTTGTTACTTAACATTATATCTGTAGTGATTTCTTCATCGTTTATTTTAAATATTTCCTCTAAATGCTCAGCAAACCTCATTGCCTTCTGTTCATTGCTTATGGCCCATCGCCCAATAGTTCTAGTTTTAATCGGTGGACAATGTATGATCGGTTTATTTAATTTTTTAGTAATTTTCCATAGCGAATAATTTGTTGAACTATTACTGGTTAATGTACTAAGATAGTTCTTTGTAGATTCGTCATAATAATTCTGAATGGCTTTACTTAAGCTTTTTGTGAGATGAATTAATATGTTTTTATAAATAAAAAATAAATATCCATCACGCCTTATCCCCGAAGGGGTGGCAGAGGCATATTATATGCCCACTTTTCACCGTGTGGATTTACCTGTCCCACGTAATAGGTGGTGAGCCCATTGCCATGTTGAAATAGACAGACGCAGGTTGTGGCTACCTGCTGTTGAAATTTTTCATGCCGCCCATAAGGCATTCAACCAGGCTTAACGACTGCCATTTTACTGGCAACCGGGGCCAACGGCTTAACGTGCCTTCCGAAGCACGGAAACGCTCGCAAATGTAAATGCCACAAAGTGGTCACCCATCCGAGGACCAGCCATAGTGAAAGTTGCGTAACTCAGTGATCGTTTACAGAACACTGAGACCGCGGGGCCACGAGCGCTTCCAATATGTTTTTATCAGGGGGATATCTAGACTGTTGCCACTTCTTCCTTTGAGCTCTTTTTGTTATTATGAGATTCCTTATTTCTAATGGATATATATGACTCGCTACCCTTCTTTTAGTATCAGGTGTATTTGTCCAAGCGCATCGTTGAATATCAGTGATGAATTTGTCAACTTCTTGATTTAGCTGATGTGTACTTTTTAGTGGTACTTTGAGGTCTATAAAGTAGTCTAAATCACATTTAAACTGTTCCCAATCTGTATTTTTGTTAACAAGTGCTGGAGTTCTTTCTTTTTTTACAACTGTTTCACTTACAGTTAGTATAATAGGTGAATGATCTGAGTTCATATCATATCCCTCATGTATATCAATAAATGCTTTAGATAGATTTTTAAAAATGAAAAAGTCAATAAGATCTGGAAGCTTATGAACACCAGTTGGCCACCAGTAAGTGGGTTTTCCTGTTGAAATCACATTGCTTTTGTTTTCTCTGATGGCACAAAGTAATTCCTTTCCTTTAGTGTTTGTGAGTCTTGACCCCCAATGTGTATTCTTTGCATTGAAGTCACCTCCTAGTATAAATATATTCCCTAAACCATTCAATATGTAATTATACTGCTCTGTTTTCATATTATAGCGTGGAGGGCAAAATATAGCTGCCACTGTAATATTATGACTACTTTTGGTTCTTCAACTCGTTGTAATGTTTAAGGAGCCCGTTTGCGTTCCATAATTTTTAACTTGTTTTTCATATTTGATTTATAATAGGTAGTTGATTGGCACTACTTTCCAGGTTCCTAAGCCTATTGTCGAATGTTGTTATAAGGTTTAAAATCTTATTTATATTTTCTTCTGTCGTTGGTTGGCTGGGTTGGCCAGACATTTGTGGCTGCGAGTTAGATTTGGAAGTCTTTGTTACCTGCGCATAGGAAATATTATTACTTACTGTTTGGTAAGTTAATCGTGGTGTTTGGCTTTTGTTAGTACTTGCAGCTCGTAAACTTTGTTTATTGTAATTTTTTCTGTTATTTCTTAATAGTTGCAGTTCTTTCGCTACTATACACCCCCTATAGTTAGCTGGGTGTGGTTCACCACAGTGAATGCATTTTGGTTTGGTACACACACAACTGGAAAGTAGCAGCTCTTTGGAGTCAGCAATTAGTGTGTTCGTAGGAGAAAGGGGTGACGTTGTATGAAATATACATATAGTAAGACCACTACGTAGTACTATTATATATTCTGTGGTAAGACGTAGAGTAGAGTAGAATAAGAGTAGAGCGCGCACGAAATTCCTTGTTCTGTGGCATAGACGGTAAAATAGCTTAGATCCAACAAATAATCATCATCCGAGCGTCTGTCCCAGTTGCGTCTCGCGACGTTCGTGGTCCGCTTTCCTACTTATTCTCCTTCACTTCACACGGTCATCAGCATCCCCTGTATCGAGACCATTGCAACGCATGTCATCCTTTAAGAAGCAGAGCCAGCACTTCTTGGGTCTTCCCATTGGGCCGACATGGCCAGACATTTGTTTCCCACGTAGTCCGGCGGTTGCTGCAATACGCGACCATACCAGTGAAGCTTAGATCCAACGAATACCGGTTAAAAATTTAATGAGAGTTTCAAAATATTGTTATTTTATTTTTCAATAAATATCAAATTCATTCTCGGTATTGAAAGACAAAGGTAGATATTTTGGTTTTCTATAAAAAAAAACGATCGACACGCCTAAACGTCTTGTTACATTAGTTGAATATTTTTTGTAGTAAATGAAGTTATTTAAAAATAAAGAAAAGGGGGACTCCGTGAGTGCCGGCAAAACTTGAACATTATCGCATTTTTTAATATTTTGGAACGGTTAGGGAATAAATTGCTTTATTTATCAATATAAAAGTCTATCATTTATGTGGTAAAATACAATAGGTATCATCAAATATCATTTATTGCGGTACCGTACACAAACATGACAATTAATATTCCATTAAGAAATAAAAAGTGCTCGTATCCCCGGTAACACAGTGGTCTGTTAATGACCACTGTGTTACAAGTTAAGCCGTTGGTCTCGGTTGCCAGTAACATGATAGTCGTTAAGCCAAATTGAAGGCTTTATGGGCAGCTTGAAAAATTTCAACAGCAGGCTGCCACAACTTACGCCTGTCCTTTTTCAACACAGCAATAGGCTCCTAATTCGTGAGACAAAATTACATACGATGAAATGTTAGCGTAAAAATTTAACACCACAGGACTATTACAATTATTTAAGATTAAAAGTTTATCTCTTTTATTAGATGCACTAGCTTCGTTCAATTTTCATATTTTAAATACTTTATTTACATGAATTTTACAAGTACCTATACAGACGCTTGAGCCATCAGTAGTCACCATCAGTGGATACGCGTATCAGGCCGACATAGCATACAAACACACACTCACACTCGTGAAAGCGCCCTTTGCCACTTAAACGAAACAGCAGGAGCAGGCATACATTTTCGCCGCGTGGTAGAAAGAGAGAGGGATATTACTTCCTCTCCTACGCCGCACTGGCGGTCTACTCTCCTTCTTTTAGGTACTGACGAAAATTATTTTATTTCCATCCCGAAAACAACGCCACTAAAGAAGTTTGCATTTCAAATACGTTATCTGTGTACTTATTGTCGCAAATACCGATACGTGAATGATTAAGTACTGAAATCCACAAGTTAATCAAATCAGTTTTCGATAAGAAATACTGTGTGAGTGTCATTGTTCAAAAGTCGTACTGTCGATAAATAATAGCTAATTAAAAAGAAATAAAATGAGTCGTATTAAAGAGTATTTTAAGAAACAGTTCTCAAAAGATATGTTTTTGTTAGAACACGAGAGCGCTCCCGATTTTTACTTGACATGTTGCCAAAGGAACCGTTCTCCTGTACCTCTACTACTCGTAAGGACTATTATTTGTATAGGATGTGTCAGTATAATGGTCACGTCAATGGTCTTACTGACTCAACTGTTGAATTTTGGTACGTGGTTCATTTTTCTGACTCACTGGGGACTGCTTCTGAATACGTTGAATTCTATATTCGCGTTACTCATCTCTCTAAGGGCGATGTGTCTCGGATTTATTGGTAAGTACAGGTTTTTGATATCTTTATATTAGTACAATGAGCAAAGGAATAAGAACAGGGCGTCATTTTCGGTTTTGTTAGAAGCGTCTGACCCCCCAACCTCCTAAAGGTGCCTGCATCTTTGACTCGTCCGGTAGTCAGTAGGTGCACCGATAGTAGGTATAAGGCAGCTTGCGCCCTGAAAATCTTGATGGGGCTACCCTTCCTTTACTTCTTCAATATTTATTTATGAGTGCATGCCTGCTTACTACTTTTGATTTTTAATGATACCGATAGAGGCTATTTTAATGCTCATTATAGCATCAATATGGACACTGCGTGGGACCATATAGTTACAACTGGTGAAATATGGCAGCAAACCTTCGGAGAAAAGGCGTGACAATATGTTTATCAATCATCGATGAAGCCTTTATCCTCGAAGGGTAAGCAGAGGCATATTAGCGGTGAGCCTATTGCTGTGTTGAAATAGACAGACGGGTATCTACTGTTGAAATTTTTCAAGCTGCCCATAAGGCCTTCAACTTGTCTTAACGACTGCCATATTACTGGCAACCGGGATCAACTGCTAAACGTGCCTTCTGAAGCTCCCAAATAGAAATTCCACAAAGCAGTTACCAATCCATAACCAGCCACAGCGAAAGTTGCTTGACTCAATGAGCGTTTACGAAAATGTAAGTCAGGGGGGCCACGAGCGGTTTTTCGCGTGACAATATGTATGCATAACAATCGTATATTTACTTTTCAAAGTTTATTGAAAACTTCACATTTAATATAAGATTCATATAAGATACGGATATAAAAATTGTAACTGATAACTAATTAATTAATCAAGGCATGTAATTTAATAGAATTATCGTTATAAACTGGATGACATAACCAAACATAACCGATGTAGGTAGGCGTAGTGTAGAAAATTACTATCAATTTAACTTAATTAAAATAACTAGAAATTAATACATTTTATTAACTAAAAATAGTTTAAATACAATATATTTCTTTATATATGTTAAGCTGTTATCAAACTAGGTATTTATATAGTTAAGTTTAGGTATTGCGTTAGAATTTAAATGTACCTATGTAGGTTTCTTAACATACATGCATACATATATATTGTCACGCCTTTATCCCCGAAGAGGTAGGCAGAGGCATACTATACGCCCACATTTCACTGTATGCATTTTTGTCCCACGTAACACGTGGTGAGCCCAATGCCGTGTTGAAATGGAGAGGCGCAGTCTGTGGCGACCTGATGTTGAAATTTTTCAAGCCACCCATAAGGCCTTGAACCAGGCTTAATGACTGTAGTAATAGTTTTATTACATATATCTTATTAAAGTTATTTAAAATAGATTTTTTTTCAGATGGCGGTTCAGGACTACCGTGGTATATAAAGGCGTACTGGGTGTTTTATAATATATCCATACCATTGGCATTCTTTATTACCATTTTCTATTTTGCCTTGCTTACAGATCTTGGTAAGTTGTTTTGTGTCTATAACAGTACATAGCACAAACTGACTAATGTAGTAATTGACAAAAACAATATCAATCGAATGAAGACTCTGGCGAACAGCGGGTCTGGCCAATGCGTATTCTGATCAATCTGATGATAATATTTTTTTTGAAGTGAAACTTCTTTATCGACGTTGAGAGAAAATGTATAGCTGTAACAATATCCTAATTATTCGGTTACGCGTCATGTTGTTTTGAAGTGAAACTTCTTTATCATAAGTTAACCTTCTTTATCGACGTATGAGAGAAATTTTATAGCTGTAATAAAATGTCGTAAAGAAGTATCACTTCTTACCTGTGCACTCTGGTACACACACATATTTTTGTGTTCTTACCACTGAGGTGGCTAATAAGCATACGGCCCACCTCATGGAGAGTAGTCACCTAGCTGCCTACTGGAGCACCTACGCTGATAACCCTGTAAAAACCTTCTAAGATCCCTTTTGTAGAATCCATACTGTAGACGTTCGAGTAAACCCAGGCAGGGAGCTCATTCTCACCGTAGCCTATGCACGTTTGCAACCCCAGAGGCCTATCACCGGGCTGCAACGGACAAGAACAAGCTGTCGCTTTCTACTGCTAAAATTATTCAAATCACCAGTAAGCCTTTAACTCGTCTAAAGGGACTAAAGGGACAACGCGAAATTGCTCCTAAATAGACATATTCACCTATCTGATGACCGATCGTAACGCAAGATCCTTAACGCAGGAGGGGTAATAGCTCTTTAAATGTAGGAAGTTGACTTAAAGTGTCATAGAAAACTTTTAAATTCTTTTAGGTGATACATACGGCATAAACCCAGTACTGGATGTGTTCATCCATGGGGTAAATTCTATATTGATGTTTGCGCTTGTGGTGGCTTCGAGACATCCCACTCGACTGCTCCACTTCTACTGGACGCTTTGTTTCGGTTTGATCTATATGATTTTCACCGTCATCTTTCACTTCTCGGGAGCACTGAGTCCGTAAGTATTACAACAATTAATCAATATTCGACTTGAAAACAGAACATACTGTACTAATAAATAGCTCACAACCGCACTAAATCACGGAACTAGACAGACTTAAGTTAAGCTTTTGTTTGATTTTATAACCCCAGATACGAAAAGAGATATGTTATAAGTTTGAACGCTATGCGTATGTGTAAGTGTTTGCGGCACCATAACGCTCATACGAGTTCAAAAGCATGTTTTGTTGGAGTGGTTCTTGAATATGGTTTATCAAAATCTGTTATGACGTTTACTTCTGATAGGCATTCTTGTGTCTCGTTATTTTTAAAAAAATACCTTTCTACATACTTTTATGAACGAACTTCAAGCTCCACAGAATAAATCTAATATCCAAATATAAGTATGCATGTCATTTTTCCAGTTTTGGCACGAGTTGGATATACCCCATGGTCGACTGGGATAAACCGGGAACAACAATAGCTATCGTGATCGGTTGCGCTGTCGGACTTATTGTGATGCACATCGTCGTGGTGGCCATTACTCTCATCAGGGACGCACTTACCCGAAGTTGCAAGGAACCGAATAAAGTTTATTTGACTGACGATCGATACTATTAGATAGAGGCAAATTTCTGATTCCTACTTTGACGCAGAATGTGTGTGTGTGATGAACACCGACCTACTTCCGACGACACCGCAATTTCTTGTAGCTGAGCCTCCTGGTTGTATCCATAGCTTGGCTGATTTATTGGATGCAACAGCAGACTCGCTTTCATAGCGCCAGAACCAAGAAAACATATAAGTCACGCGTAGTTGTACGATCTCAACGGCAAACTTCTGCACTTCATTACCTAGTTAGTTTATTTATTGATATTTATTTTTAATTGCTAAATTAAAGACTGTTTTAAATATAACTTTGTTGTCCTTGGAAAAATTCCCTTGCCGAATGTAATACCTACAAGAATACTAAATATTTTTAGTGTCCTGTAGGTATAATAAATAATAATGTACCTTATTCATTATTCGCGTAGAGATGGTTTCCGGTTCCCGTTTACCACATGAACTTGTTCCCGGTATAAAAAGTCTAAGCCTATGTCCGTCTCCTGGCTCTAAGCTACCTCCCCACCAATTTTCAGCCAAATCGGTACACTCGTTGTTGAGTTATAAATAGTGTAACTAACACGACTTTCTTTTATATTATACTAGCTGACCGGCCCGGCTTCGCCCGTGACATACTTCGAACCCCGTGGCACCCATTTAATCGCGTCGTTTATTTATTTTACAATAATGTATTAAACGCGTTTAAATGTAGTCTAAGAAAAATTTTTAAATAAATAAATGATTTTTGTGCCTCACTCGACATAAATAGGTATAGTGTGTCGTAGACTTTTTTGTAGATATTTATAAGATCTACAATTAATTAGAACATTCTATGGATCTATCTTTTATATTTTAGGCAGCGTACGCAAAATGAGTAACTTGTCTCGTTGATTTTTTACACCTTGTGTCCGAAAACCCCAAATATCTTACGGAACCCTATTTTTTTCCAAAATAAAATATAGCCTATGTTACTCGTGGATAATGTAGCTTTCAAATGGTGAAAGAATTTTTAAAATCGGTCCAGTAGTTTTTGAGCCTATTCATTACAAACAAACAAATAAAGTTTTTTTCTTTATAATATTAGTGTAGATAAGTGCATTTGTAAAAAATTGGTTGTACTTCGTCCAACGGCTCTTATCGGTAATTGTCAATGGAGATAGATGAATGAATATCAAACACATTTATTTGCAGTTAAAAAAATATTATCTTACTGCGTTTACACTCTCGCACGAGCCGCGAGACGAGCTGCATGATGATCCGCGAGCCCCGAGTGTAAACGCAGTATGAGAAAAATAATCGGTAAATGTCATTCAGTAAGTGACATATGATTTTTTTTCTAGACATGTAAGTAACGTGGTTCCAAATCTAAAGCTATAGAACGCTGTTAGTGCTATGAAAACCTTCCCTGATACTTATCCTTGGTGTACACCATGGTTTCTCTTTGTGCCCTAAATTTGTATTTAGCGAGACAGGTCGAATACTACCAGAACAGCATCAATACAAATAGTGGTATTTGCTGATGATTTCACGTCAAACTAACTCTGAAAGGGCAGGCAGACCAAGACGACACACGCGTTAAAGGTGTTACTTGTGAACCACGCAAATAAGGTAAGATTACTTAATCACACTTCTAGTTTTGAATTTATAGTTAAGAAAAAAAACTCTATTAGCTTTTTGTTACTAATAAAAGTGGGAAAAGTTTCTATATTTTGACGAAAATTTTAAAAATACAAATCGACCACAAAACACACCCAAAATATTAATTAGCACTGATAAAATTACCACGCCTAAGGACTGTCTTGTATGATTTGACTTTATTTGGCCGGAAATAGAATAAGAATGAGTAATGTTCAAAGTATTTACTATTCTATTTTTTTTAAACAGCGAGACAAGTTTACAACATTATCTCCAAAAACTAGAGATAACAGAAGATCATGTCGTTGATACATAGCCTTCGCGATTGCTGATAAAAGTTGCGTCGACAGCGGCCAACAGACGTTTTAACAAAGCTATTGACTCTCAAAATAAAATAACTAAAAATGAGTGGTGTAAAAAAGTATTTTAATAAGGAGTTTAAAACGGATATGCTCTTTTTGGAAAATGATGATACGTTCGATTTCTATCTAGCTTGCTGGCAGGGTAACCGGTCTCCTGTACCTCTGTTATTGCTAAGAACTATTATTTTTGTGGGATGCGTTTGTATAGTGATTACATCTATGACTCTTACTGTTGTCGAATTCGGTATTGGAACTTGGTTTATTTATCTAACCCATTGGGGATTGTTATTTAACACTGTGGCGTCTGGATTTGCTATGTTCATCTCAGTGAAGGCGTTCAAACAAAAATCTGACGGTAACTATACTTATATTTTGTATACTACTCGGGACTTCATGCGAAACAATTTTGTACTTACATTCACCGACGGTTCGAGCGCGTTGCAGCGCCCGTGGTCGCGCATAAAATATGAGCACTTACAAACCGCGAATGTTTAAAAATAACATTAGCAAACTATACTTAATTTAACAAAATAAAACTAACAAAATATGTTCAGAGAATTAAGATGGATTTAAAAAGTGCCCTCAGTGTCCTAACAAACTGTTTTCCCATGGGAATAAAATGGTTATCCTGGATTAAAAGTAGCCTATATGGCTCTCCAGATCTACAATTTATCCAAAATCATGACATTTCTAACGACTTGAAAGAAAGATAAGGTTAATCACATAATCTATGAATCATCATTGTAATACCCAAGGAAGCGACACAGTAGTCATTTAATATCAACAAATTAGGCAGACATCATTCATTAGACATGTTTCAGACAAATTGGTCAGGGCAACGCGCAATGTTAGTCAATCAAAGAAAGCGGACTTGGACTTTAGAAACTTGGCTTTATATGCTACTGGGAAGATCAAAGATGGAGAGAAACACCCGCATTTGTCTTTTTCTTTACCAATAATATGAGAGGTCAACGGCAAACTACTCATCGTTTATATAACACTCCGTCTTCTCCAATGTAACTCCGTAAAAGTATTTAAAATTTTCGATAAAACACACTGCTTTTCCATCTTTCCAATTGTACTAAGGACAATTATTTAATTTTGAAAACAAGTCCCTGTACCTACCTTTCTTAATCTTAAAGTATACCTATCAGCTTCCAAATCCTAGCTGAACTTGGAGTCTGATGCCCACTTTTATTTGGTTGCTGGGAGCAGCCGTTGTTTAGAACTTAGGCGATATTACTTTCATCTCACTCACTTTATCATCCTTCTACGGAATTCAAAAAAAGCCTTACAGTATCTGCAGGACCAGAATACAATGTTCCTGCTGTTACTGTAAGATCGTGGTAGTAGTGTCAGTCATTTTCAATACGACATAGTTCCAGAACAAAGTTACTCAAAAATAGTTTAAAATTCTGATTTCACTGCACCTCCGCCTTCCCCGGGCCTAAAGCTGAGTACGCTCATAGGGAAAATTCCAATGTAATCAAGGGGATTGATTCTTCAAACTGTGCGTAAAAAGACTTATCTTAGTGCTATCAACTCGAGAGTCACTGTCAAATGCATTTCCGGCTATGATAGTGGCCCTTACCCTTTACATACCACCGTGTCTTTTCATCATTACCATTGAAGCGGACGGCAGTGTCGTTTTGACGAGCTAAGAGTTTAAAAATAAATAAAATAAATAAATAAATATTGTGGGACATTTCTTACACACCGCCGTCTAACCCAAAGTAAGCTAATACAAGCTTACTTATATATTTCTAAATACATAAATATTATACATAGAAAACCCCCACACTCCGAAACGAACATTTGTGGATCACACAAATATTTTTTCCGACCTGGGGAATCGATACCCGGGACCTCAGTCGCGGCAGTCACATACACTACCACTGCGCCACCGAGGCAGTCAAGAAAAAAACCAAATGCCTAAATAGTCTCGAGTTTTCATTAGCAACTTTGTGTTACGAGTATAGGTCGATTGCTCGTAAATTATGGGATGTATTATAGGGTAAGTGATATTAAATTGATACCAAGTAATAATCTTCTATCAAACTACTATGATAAGCAGGTATTGAGTAGTAATTTATGATAATCGTCATCGATAATATCAAAATTGCTGCATAATTTTCCAGGGTTCGCCTTATTTTCCTTTGGTCTTTTTGAGAGCAAATTTCGAGTGCCGATTGACCTCTTTAAGTCGTTGTATGTAACAAATTTGATAGGTTAATAGGTAAGTCTGTTAAAATTAAAACAAGTTGAGTCTGTCTTCGATTTTTCCAAATTTCAGTTTACATACATACATATTGTCACGCCTTTATCCCCGAAGGGGTAGGCAGAGGCATATTAAAGGCTCACATTTAACAAAAAGGCTAAAAGGTCTTATGTGCTAGACACTAATTAGCACGACCAATTAAAGTCCTGGTAGTCTCAGACCAAATTTCAGTTTGCACACGGTTGAAATCGACGTAATTCCAAACTCATTTTTATAGAGTTGGTATAGGTAAAGTGGTGTAGAAGAGTTTGTTTGATCTTACTTCTTCATTGCATTGGGCCTACAAGCTATCAGTCGATTTGATAAAATAATGTGAAAATCCTCATGGACGTCATCATTTGGAACTGTAGACGGGGTGGGTATGTCGAAGTCTTACCGACTAAAACTACACGGCGATCCTATGACTTAATTCTGGCAGCCTGGGTCTGGATCTAGCGAGGCCTGGATCTAGAGAGTACTCATCAGGCCGTGCCACTAGTTTTACATCGCAATCACTTCTTCGGGCGTATTTTAATAATACCTATTGTATAATTTCAGACGAGCGCTCGAAACTTCTCTGGTACATGAAAGTATACTGGGCATTCTACAACATCGCAGTTCCTATTGCCTTTTTCATCACTTTCTTTTACTGGATCTTGCTTTCTGAAGTCGGTAAGTTTGTTTAATTAATTATTAGATATACTTTTTCCCGACTACGGCCGGCAGCGTCAAAACAGTGAGAAATGTACTTGGCAGTTGGAAATTTTTTTGTCACTTGGTACCTACAATTTTTTAGTAACCAGTTAAAAATAGAATCTTCATAATTATCTACGGCTTGTTGATAAAAAGAAAAAAATGTAACGCTCCCTTCACTACCATAATTTAGGAATCAGCGACTTCTAAACCGAAACCAATCTCAAAACCGAAAGTGGTAGAAACTTAGAATCGTCTATGCACGTATTCATGGTGTCTTGAATCGAATGCTGCAGCATCTGCAGAACCGTTTCTTAGGATATGCTGTTAAACAGATGCGTACATGCGGACGAACGGGCTAATAGTCTTAGCGATTTTATAAGACTTTTTTAAACTTTAGGGTTTAGGTCTCTAGAATCAAAAATGCATAATATTATACCATGAACTTTCAGATAACTGTGTAAGTGGTGTAGAGCTTAGAAACGCCGAAGATAAATAAATAAATATTGTTGGGACAACTCACACAACGCCATCTGATTACACACTAAGCAGAGCTTGTACTATGGTAATCAGATAACTGATAAACATACTTATATATTTCTAAATACATACATATTATAGATAAATAACACCCAGACACAGAATAAACCATCGTGCTCATCACACAAAGTTTTATCCTGGGTGGGAATCTAACCCACGACCTCTTGCGTAGCAGTCAGATGCACTCCCACCGCGCCACAGAGGCAGTCAAGATAAGATCTAGGGCCGATCCCTTTAAAGAAGGTACCCCAGTACAATATAAATTATTGTGACCAGTTTAAAATACTGTTTCAGATGGTGAATACGCAATAAGCTTAGTACTAGATGTGTTCATCCATGGTGTGAACTCCGTGCTAATGTTGGCACTCGTGATAGTCTCACGGCATCCCACCCATCTGCTGCACTGCTACTGGTCTGTCAGTGTTGCCCTCTTCTACATGGTGTTTACAGTTATCTTTCACTTTTCGGGGGCAATAAGTCCGTAAGTCATCTTTTTTTATATATTTAGCTCGCCAAAATGACATCCTGATGGAAAGCCATGGTATCATCTAGCGAATTGATGATTATCTCACTGTCCACAAGACTAACTATTGACGGTGGTCCTCAATTTGGCGGCTTGATGATGTGCCTCTTGAAGCTCCGCTTGGAGAACGCGGGGTTGTAAGTGGAAGGAAACACGTGCAATGGCAGAGTATTCCAAATTTATATATCACTAGCTGTGCCGCCCGGCTTCGCCCGTGACATACTTCCACGTGTTCCATTACTAATACGTGTTTTTTTATATCCAATAAATAAAATAAAATAAAATAAAATAAATATCCATTACGCCTTATCCCCGAAGGGGTGGCAGAGGCATATTATATGCCCACTTTTCACAGTGTGGATTCCTGTCCCACGTAGTAGGTGGTGAGCCCATTGCCGTGTTGAAAATAGACAGACGCAGGTTGTGGCTACCTGATGTTGAAATTTTCAAACCGCCCATAAGGCCTTCAACCAGGCTTAACGTGCCTTCCGAAGCACGGAAACGCTCGCAAATATAAATTCCACAAAGTGGTCACCCATCCGAGGACCAGCCATAGTGTGAAGAAAACAGAACACTGAAACCGCGGGGCCACGAGCGCTTCAATCCAATAAGAATTGCATATACGAAATTTATAAGATCTACAATTAATTAGAACATTTTATGGATCTACCTTTTATAGTTTAGGCAGCGTACGCAAAATAAGTAACTTTTCTGGTTGATTTTTTACACCTTGTGTCCGAAAAACCCAAATATCTTACGGATCCCTATTTTTTTTTTTTTTTTTCAAAATAAAATATAGCCTATGTTACTCGTGGATAATGTAGCTTTCAAATGGTAAAGAATTTTTAAAATCGGTCCAGTAGTTTTTCAGCCTATTCATTACAAACAAACAAAGTTAGGAAAACTTTGTAATATTGCTACTTTATATTATTAGTGTAGACTAGGTCATCCCACGGCTTCGCCCGTGACATAATTCGAACTTCCGTCGCACCTATTTAATCCCGTCGCAAAATTCTATAATAATGCATACAAAATTGCCCGATTTGTTGACATTTATAGTAACTGCTCCGCTCTTGAGGGTAGTAGCGTAAATGTTTCCTCGATAAATGGGCTATTTAAAATAAAATATTTTTTTAAACCCGAGCGACTACATAGTTCCAGAGATAAGTGCGTTCTACCAAACAAACAATCAAACTCTTAAGCTTTATAATATTAGTAAGTACCTATAGATTCGCGTTAATATTAGTGCAATCAAAGTTACGGTGAAGCCAATATACATACACTGGCACAATTAGCGGAACAGAAAAAATTGCTAAATATTTATCAAAACAATTTTATTTTCACCATTCGCTGTCATAAATAAAATGCCATATTTAAAATTAAAAGGTACTTTGTTTGGTTTTATTTTTTTTTGTTTTCGCGGGGAATACCTTTACGCACCGTCATTCCTGTGGCGGGGGCAGCAGGGACGGTGTGTGAGGCTCCCGGCCCGTAGGAAAGGGGCCGACCTAGCCACTAAACCCCTCGGTGTTCCGCCTCACCTTAAAACCGGCTCGCAGGTTAGGCCTGAGGTTAAATCACTGCGAGCCGGCAAGGGGCACCCCAGAGTGGAGGGGTCCGTCTCCAGGCGGCCGGAAAAGTGACCACCCCGGAGCTCCCTAAGGAGCTGAAGAATCTATCCCGCACCTCCATCGCTCTCGAGCGCCCCTCTGAAAGCAGAGGAGGTAGATAGCCGCCGGTACGGGCGTGCGCTAAAGGGGCACCCCCTGGAACACAGAAAGGGTGCCCGTCGCCATGTGGCCAGTTGGGTGGGGTCCCCCGACCATCCGCCCACGGCCGTCATCGGCCCACGGCCACCATCCGCCCACGGCCACCATCCGCCCACGGCCACCATCCGCCCACGGCCACCATCCGCCCACGGCCGTACTTTGTTTGGTGCAATTTATTTAAAAAAAAATAAACATTACGGAAAAATAAACATACTTGAATTTTCATGGTGACTAAAAAAAAATAAAAAAAACTATTAAACATTTTATTTTTCATTGGAATAAAGGATAAACTCAGTATCGAGTATTTCTTCCACATGTCCTTATCTAAGTTTCTACCCGTCTTGACATGCTAAGAATAATGTTGTCTATCGTTTCTTGGGAAAGTGTCTGCCATTCCTCCAATACGGCATTTCGCAGTTCATCCAAAGTCACAGGAGCGGGTATTCTGGATTTCACCCCATGTTTTAGTAAGTCCCAGACATGTTCAATCGGATTCATGTCTGGTGATCTTGCTGGCCACTCCTTTACTGCGATGTTCAAATGATTAAGGACTCGCGAGTTCGCAGTGCGGTATGACGCCGACCATTATCTTGCATCAACACAAAGCCGTCACCGATAAAGGGGGCAAAAGACTCCCTCTATCGAACACCACTAAGTCCGTGCGAGCTCCCAAACATATCCCCCCAAACCATTGTGGACACTCCGCCGTATGCTACCATAGTTTCAAAATTTAACTGATTGTATCGTTCCCCTTCACGTCTCCATAATCTTTGACGTCCATCAATTTGATTTAAAAGAATTCTACACTCATCACTGAACAAAACTTTACGAGTACTCCATTGTTCCGTGGTCCAAAGACAATGCTCTCGGGCGAAATTGAGTCTGTTTCTGCGATGATGTACCTCGAGTTTTGAAACCTTGGCGGGCACGCGTGAACGCAAATGCACTTTTTCGAACTGTCTTCGTACCGTGCGTTCACTTACTGCTACTCCTCGAGCTTCTTGAAGAAGATTTCTGGCTTGCACAGCCGTCAAACGCGGATTCCTTCGAACGCGCAGCTGAATAAAATGGTCATCTCTCCTCGATGTACGCCTATTTCTGCCTTGCCCGCGACGTCTAACGAGAGAATTAGTCTCCCTGTATCGCTGAACACTGCGATGAATTGTTGAAACAGATCGACGTAGCATCCTGGCGATATCTCTGTAAGTTTGATTACTGTTTCTCATCTCAAGTGCCCTGACAATTTCAGTCGGGGTTAAATCAAGCATAATGATTCCCTTATCCTTCCGTAAGATTTAAGGAACATAAAAAGTCCAAAAAGTCTTAAATTAAATAAAAAATTAAGATCTTTACATACAAACTTGTGCATCCGTAATATGGAACACTTACTCGAAACTACGAGTATTAAAACGTCAATTAAAATTAAAACAATCACAGAAAAGAGTGACGATCAACAGTGTTCTGATTATTAAATATTTTTTTCTAAAATAAAATAGTCATAAACCAGCCAGCAACATTAATTGAAAAAGGTTACACTTTTTTTATGTTCCGCTAATTATGCCGGTGTGTGTAGTAGGAATATTACTTGATGGAAATTAATGCTATTTTTTATTAATTTCAATAGCGTGCTAATTTTTATCTCTTAGCATGCGACGTACTATTGCTATGCTAAATGATAATATGAACATCAATGAAGTAAACATCAACATGCTAGATCCTCCCGTTCCTGAGAAAATCGATGATGACACATGGATAGACAGACGGACTGACGTCCAGACGGACATAATAAAAAAAATTAAGGGTTGCACTCTGCAAATTTATTAATAATTTATTTATCTAACCTCGTTCGCGGATTTCTCTTCAAAAATTGACCGGGATCGACGTTAATGATGATGATGATGAAAAAAAAATTCTACACCGAAAGAGTCTTAATTGATTACACAACATTATTTAATAAGACCTGTTGACCGGGATTAACGTTAGATGATAATGATGAGGATTCTATTATTTAGTAGCAAGATATTGAATCTAAGTACCAATTAACTATCAAGACAAAATATTTATCTAGACGCGTTCGCGGTCTGCTATATGTATATGCATTTGCATAACGGTGTCGCGGGTCCAGAGATTTATCTCATCTAAAAATATGCGTACCGCTCTAAAAGAAGTTTTCAATTCAATAAAAAAAATAAAACTTTAGTTCCGTCGTTTTCCTTTCGAGAGACGGAACCCAAAAAATACATTTTGTATTTTTCACACGATTTTAGGGTTTATATATTCACAATAAAAGAATAATACAAAAAAAAACAAAGTATCTACAACTCGTAAAAAGTACGTACGAATTTTGACTTCTTACTCAACTCAATCGCTTTCACAGATTGTCAAAAAAATTTATACTAAAATGGAATAAATAACCCCAAACACAAGCATTTATTAGTTAAAAATAATGGGCTGAATATCAACCATGCACTTTTTCATTCAAACACTCCGTATTTCGCAATAGCACAATGACACGATCCATTCATGAATTAGACGTGAAAATGAATTTTAGCAATCGCAGCGACGCATCCTTCGCAGCTCGCCTGCCTCATGATTTAGTCGTCGCAGCGACGCAGCGTTCACAGCGCGCTTGCGATATGAATTTGTCGTGAATTATAATTATGAGTTTTGGCAATTTTATTTAGCATTCGCAACTCGCCACTCAGTAGCGGCGCGAACGTCGATGCGCTTAGTCATGTATTGGAGGGAGATTGTGGGTTCGTGACGATTGACAATTGTTACGTAATCGATGTCTCAGCAATAATTAATATTAGCAAGTACTGTTCATTAAATTAATGCGAATGGAGTCTTAGCAGTTAAATATGATTGCTATCGCTAATATTTCCTACACTTAAATACTACTTTGACAGGCTAGGCTTTCATTAGTATAAATATTTTAAGAAAATATTATTCTTAGACTGCAATTCCAGTTCAACTCTTTAAATATTTTTTTCTATAGTTAATAACACAGGTGAAGTTATAATTTGAAAAACAATGTTCAATATTTTAATATCAAGTCCAAATAATCGTAGCATTTAGTTCAGGTTGTATTTCAACTATCTACTTCGGGGACCGGTGTCCTTGTGGTCCCCTACATAAGTACCGTAAAACGTGGCAACTTGACCATATTTTTTCACAAAATTTTCTTCTATTTTTTAACTAAATGTTGCATGAATAAGAAATCAATTTTTATATACGTAATACACTATTGGGTACCCTTTTCTGTATAAGTCGCTATCTAAAACTTATTAATTAAAGCTATAGAGAAGAATAAACAACACAGGTAAAATTGACACGAAATTGGTAAATTTACCTACATTTTTTTCTTGTATATTTTTTTATGAACTATTGCATATTTAATACTAATTTAGGTAAAGATGATTGTATCAAAGATTATCTTTACTATCAAAAAAATAATAAGGAAATAATTCAATGAAGGAGACCCAAAAATGACCGTAGGTATAGTTGCCACTGAAATTTTTGTAATTTACATACAAAAAGTTTTATCGCGTAGGGTTGTGAAAATACAAAAATTCAATTGTTAAATTTTTATTTACTTTTTTTTCCGCTTGTGCTCTTTTAATGTTATATTCCGCTCTTGAACTATTGGTCTCGATGTCGCTCAACAAAGTTCTTTTTCCACCATTCTCCAGGCGAATCGCCAAATGTATCAGTCCTCTTATTTTTTGCAAAAATTCATTAACGGCTATTCTGAAGTCTAGTTGTGATAGAGGAGAACCGTAATCAAGATCACAATAAGGCTTTTATTGAAGTACAATTCTTCGTCTGATGTTGATTTTCTCTGAATGGAGATATTTTATCTTTATTTTTATAGTCCTACGTGGCATTTTAAATTTTTAGTCGGCCTCATAGGAAGATATTTTGTTTATTTTAAGAATTTCAATAGCCAGGGCCGTCATTTCATCATTTTATTTTTTATATGAATGAATGTTTTTTTTTTGTTCTAAAACAATGCACATGCATGAAGTAAAACGGACGGATATGGTTCATTTAATATTATGTACTACAAGCAATCTCGTTAAGATTATTTTACAATACCTTCGAAATTATATCAAAAACTATTATATATGACTAAAGAAAATCTTAATAATATCTATTATAAATGCGAAAGTTTGTATGGATGTTTATTACTCTTTCACGGAAAAACTACTAATATGTTGAAACATTACAATAATATAGCTTATATATCAGAATAACACAGGCTACTTTTTATGCCGAGAACAAGTTCCTGTGGGAAACGGGAACGGGAAAATTTTTCTACGCGGGCGAAGCCGCGGGCGGCAACTAGTTATAAATATAAATGTTTGATTTTTGAGACAACCCTAGCTACAGGTAAAGTTGCCAAGACCCACCCAGTGGTAACTTTACCTAACCTTATTAACAATACCCCAAGAGATATTTCAATAAAGCGAAGAAATAACAATTAGCTGATCTTGTAAGAGAAATGCCAACCGTTTTTTACACATAATATCAAAATTTCACTAACCTACAACATATAGTTTAGCCTCTGAGACCACAATTTTACACCTATTACCAAAATACGTTATCACTATAGCCGACTTGATGCAGCCCTATTGAAGAAACTATCTGTGTTATAAGTTACAAAAATACAAAAATGTTGCCGGAAGATATCGAAAAACTATCACCATTACGACGAAGTATCTATCTACAGATAATGAAAAGTTATTTGTGTTTATGTCAAATACCTATGATGTGGTAAAGTTACCACAGGTTTGGTCAAGTTGCCACGTTTTACGGTACATAATCACGCCTTTTTCCTGCAAGGGCAGAGGTATACTATACTCTAACATAGCACCAACTATGTTTATTTAGCGATGAGACTATTGCTGTGTTGAGACAAAAGAGACAAGTTGTGTCTATCTATAGTTGCCATTTTGGAACCGCGAGGAATTTAACGACCACACAGCCGGGAACAATGGTTTAACGTGCCTTTCATCACACTGTTTCTTTCTCTACCCTTGGCCCCATCTCTCTTACTCATCTTAAAAGAGAGAAGAAACTAAAATGAAATATTTTAAAAACTCGTTGTTTTTATACAACGTCTGCGGCTTCACACGCTACAAATATGGATTTACCACAAATATGTCTTCCCATAAAGTTAAGATATACGAGTGGAATCCAAAGAACTCCTTATTTACTATGTGAAAGAAAGACAAACGCGTACGACTATTCAGTATGATTGTTTTGTAATACAGGGTTGGTTACAATGCATAAGTAGTGTTTTTTATCCTGCAAAATTTTAGCGGGGCTCGTTCCCACGACATTATATTTGTCGGGTGAGCTTATGAAGACACTCGAAGCGACGAATTTGTCCACCTTCCGTCTTAAGGTGACGTAAGTGCCATCTACCGCCACTTTGTCAAATTATTCGGTACTAATGTATAAAATTACACCTATAAGTAACCATTCAATTTGTGATGACACCAGCGAAAGAGGAATTTCCCATTCGATTTTCCCTGTCTGCAGTGAGAATGCTGCAGACTTGTATTCTGTCAAGACTACTAGCTCTCATGACCGAGGCTTTTACTGGTCGCCCGACGTTAGACGGATAGGTAGAGACCGTGTGGTCTTAGTCGGATTGAGTCCATAACATTCGCAAAGATTTAGAAGAGAGCTGCCAAGTCCAGCAGTGAACTCCAATAGCAAAGATTGGACGATTTACAAATGGAAATCTTGTTGCAGGTTCTGTACATCATGGATATACCCAATGATAGACTGGAATGACACAGGAACTACGTTAGGTGTGGCGTTTGGATCAGCGGTGGTACTGATCGCTATGCACGTGATTGTTGTGGTAATAAGTCTTGTTAGAGACAAGCTCACGAGGAGATATCGGGAGACCAACTCTATTCACATTTCTGCCGAAGGTTACTGCTAGGTTAAAAGGAAGAGATTTATAGGTATTGACAAAGCAAGAAGTCACCTACTAGAGACGCCTTACTCAATACGTTTCATATAACCAAGCGTGTCAGGGGGCGCCACCCTTTTGTCTTACGAGCCAAATACTGACGCATTGCATCGTTGAGGCTTGTGGCTCCAAGTTATTATTTAAATTGCTAAAAATATGCTATGTTTACTTACCCGTGATATTGTTACATCAGAGTTGCGTTTATTAACCTTTTTACTATAATTATGACATTGCATACAGCAGATTGGGGCTTTTTAGATTTTTATTTGTCAAGTCGTCATCTGAGCGTCCTTTTTACCCCACGACTCGCACCGACAGGCCGCGTTTGCAATTTTCGCCTACTGCAATGCATGGTATAAATTGGCACGTGGTAATATTATTACTTTCGCTTCTAGTAGGGGGCTGCGTGTGACACAGATTTCCTGCTGTGTAATATTATAGTTAGATATATTGTTTAATCTTAGAGTAAATTTAATATTTATGGAAATATAAAATAGACAAGTAATCTCAATACTTCCCCATCATCAGTTTCAAACTGTAAACCTATAGTTTATTATTTAGTTTCTTCTTAGGCTTCATTTAGGTCCTTGCATCAACTCGCCCCTAATTTAAATATGTTAGTATATAAAACCGTCGTTTCGCCCCATCATAATATGTTTTAGTAAAATGTTATAAAAATGCATATGTAAAAAGTTATTACATATATACTTACGTACATATTGTCACGCCTTTATCCCCGAAGGAGTAGGCAGAGGCATACCTACTATACGCCCACATTTCACCGTATGCATTTTGTCCCACGTAACACGTGGTGAGCCCAATGACGTGTTGAAATGGAGAGGCGCAGTCTGTGGCGACCTGATGTTGAAATTTTTCAAGCCACCCATAAGGCCTTGAACCAGGCTTAATGACTGCCATTTTACTGGCAACCGGGACCAACGGCTTAACGTGCCTTCCGAAGCACGGAAACGCTCGTAAATGTAAATTCCACAAAGTGGTCACGCATCCAAGGAATAGCGAATGTTGCTTAACGCAGTGATCGTTTACAGAACACTGAGTCAGCGGGGCCACGAGCGCTTCAAACTTATTAAACTACAATATAAATGTATCTAGTTAGCACTTTAACTATAAGCTAATGTAGCATGATCAATGTTCACAATAGGCAATGTAATTAGGTTGAGCAATTAACTCCCTGCCTCGATATTTCGGAACGTCCTGCAGTATAGGGTTCCTGAAAAGGAATCTTAGAAAATTATCTGCAGAGTTGCATACGTCCATAGACAGCTAGGCTCCATATACAGTTTTGGAGTTATTTATATTGAATAATTCACATAACTTAGGTCAGAGTTATATTTAACTTGTACCATATCATCCCACCTAATACTTTTAACTATTTTTTGATCATTAAGTAGATCAACAGGGTATCTCTTCGCTAATTCAGTTTAGCGTTGTTGTATGACACTTGTTTTATTAATTTTTCTTAGGTCCTAACTTTTTGTAAATCAATGTAATTATATAAAATGTTACGATGAACTGTTTTATTGTGTTTTCTTCTCCTATTATATTAAAATCAAAATGCACTTTTAGGCACAATACCACGAGGTTTCTTCGTACAGGTGGGTGAATACATTTACGTGTGAACCACACCGCTGTAGGGGCAACAGAAAAATTCTAGCAGCAAATGTAGAATCAACACCTTTTTAAGTGTTACTGAGTACTATGTGACCTCAAGGTATAAAGACTATTTGGATTTTTTGTTATGATTTGAGAACAAAAAAATTTAAAGGATTACACTATCCAGTAAGCCACTGTGTTCGCCAGACAGCGGCAGGATAGGCCAAAGGTATAGTCAATGCTTCTACTTTTTACTTTACGTGAATTAAGTTAGTGTTATATTTAATGTTGTTGTTACTACCCGTTGCTTAACCACGACTAAATAAATCACACTATTTGATAAACGGACGTATGTCTCTGCAGATTTTCTATTTTTAATTTATATTAACGATTTGCCATTCTATATACAGAACTTGGGTGTAAGGGGCCCCACCAAGATCTTCGGGGCCCAAGTCAACCTCCCGTGCCAGTGCGTGCACCTGCTGATTAACGGACGAGGCTCTGGCGCTGGCTTTCCCCTCTGGGGTTGGGAGGTCTGAGGGCGTCGCTCCCATAAAAGCCACCCGCCGAAACAAATAATGAAAAGAAGTAAAAGGAATGCTGCTAGGGATAGGGCGCCGCCGCAAAACGGCGCGCAGGAGCCCCGCCCGACTCCTGTGGCAAGTGGGCTAGGGCTGCCGTGTGTCGGGCCAGCACGGCTAAAGAAGTTAGCCCCAACCCGAATCCGCTTCGCATCTTGGAACATTGGCACGCTGACTGGGCGTGCGGTAGAGTTGGCCGAAGTACTCTCCAGGCGGAGGGTGGACGTGGCGTTCCTGCAGGAGACTCGGTGGAAGGGCAACAGAGCCCGGCCTTTGCAGAAAGGCTACAAGCTGTACTACACGGGTGCGCCTGGTGGGGAGAACGGGGTGGCCGTGGTGCTCTCCGAAGGGCTGCAGAGCGGCATCTTGGAGGTGAAACGCTGTAGCGACCGGCTTATGATCGTGAGGGTGCTTATCGATGGGATTATTACCCACCTGATAAGTGCCTACGCGCCACAGGCCGGTTGTAGCGACGCCGATAAGATGTCGTTTTGGGGCCAACTCGAGGGAGTGCTTCGGAGCATTCCGTTGTCACAGGGAATCGTTTTGGGCGGCGACCTAAACGGTCATGTGGGTGAGAGGTGTGAGGAGTTTGAACGTGTTCATGGTGGTTTTGGATACGGCACCCGCAACACTGAAGGAGAAACTATCCTCAGAACGTGTGCGGCTGCCGATCTGGCCATTGTGAACACGTATTTCAAAAAGAAATCCGAACATCTCATCACCTACAAGAGCGGGAGGCGTACAACTCAGATCGATTTCCTACTCACTAGGCGACACAGCATCGGCAAGGTGGCCAACTGCAAGGTCATACCCGGTGAGAGTCTTACTGCACAACACCGTCTCCTTGTCATGGACCTCTGCGTGAAGCCTAAAGGCAAACGCATCGAGCGGTGCCAGCGCCGCATCAGATGGTGGCTGCTTGATGAAACTAGGTCCCAGGAGTTCGTCTCAGCTGTCGGTGACAAGTGCACCGACACTGAAGGCGAACCAGTTCAAGATTACTGGGACAAAGTTCAGGCGGCCATCCTTGGAGCGGCGAAGGTGGTGCTCGGTGAGTCTAAGGGTGGACGCAAATGTGACAAGGAAACTTGGTGGTGGAACGACGCAGTCCTGAGGGAGACCAGGGAGAAGAAAGCCCTCTTTAAAAAGTGGCAAGCGACCGGATCTTCCGAAGACCGCGACGCGTACAGGGCTGCCAAGCGCGCCACAAAGAGAGCTGTAGCCAGAGCCAGACGAGACCACTTACAACCTTTGTATGATAAGCTGGAATCGTCTGAGGGGCAGAAGCTCATCTATAAGCTGGCGCGCTCCAGGGTCAAAGCGGCACAGGATATATCCAAGTGTCGCTGTGTAAAAGACCCTGAGGGCAACCTGTTAAGCGAAGACCTCGCGGTAAAGGAGAGATGGCGCTCGTACTTCCACGAGCTGCTTAATAAGCAGCATAAAGAGGTGCAGCCTCCGGACCTCCCTCCGAATCAAGGACTAGTGCCACCGGTAACGCCTGGAGAAGTCCTGACTGCGCTTCGCCGCATGAAGAATCGGAAAGCTGTCGGACCCGATGGAGTCCCCATCGAAGCCTGGAAGGCGATGGGTCCTCGCGGTGTGGGCATCTTAGTAAACCTTTTTAACCGCATACTCCTCAGCGGGCAGATCCCAAACCAATGGAGACTAAGTATTATTACTCCAGTCTTCAAAGGTAAGGGGTCAGTGCAGGAGTGCGGGAGCTACCGCGGTATTAAGGTGATGTCCCACACCATGAAGATCTTCGAGAGGATTATAGACTCTCGGATCCGGCAGGAGTGTACTCTCTCGGAGTGTCAATATGGGTTTCGCCCTGGTCATGGGACCACGGACCCTGTTTTTGCCCTGAGGGTTGTCGCAGAGAAATACAGGTCGAAGAACACGCCTCTGCACTGTTTGTTCCTAGATATGCAGAAGGCCTTCGACTGTGTTCCTCGTGCGATGATCTGGTGGGCACTGCGGTCCAAAGGAGTTCCAGAGGTCTATATTGACACTATCCGGGACATGTACTGTGACTCCGACTCAATGGTTCGGACTGCCGTTGGCGACACGAAACCCTTCCCCATCACCGTCGGGGTACACCAGGGTTCTGTCCTTAGTCCGCTTCTGTTCAGTGTAATATTAGACGAATTGTCGGACAGCATCAGAAACCCGCATGAGCAGCCTCCATGGTTGCTCATGTATGCTGACGATATTGCGCTGGCAGACGCGGACAGGGGCAGATTGGTGCGACGTGTAAAGGCGTGGAAGGAGACGCTTGAGAACGGCGGTCTGAAACTAAATGTGGCGAAGACCGAGTGCTTGGCACTAAACTCGACAGATCCCACATCCGTCCGCATAGGCGGTGATTTGGTCGAGCGCACGGACCAGGTTAAATACTTGGGATCTGTTTTTCACACGTCCAGTGACATCGATTGCGATGTCAAGTCACGCATTGCTGCCGCGTGGGCCAAATGGCGGGAGATGACCGGTGTCATTTGTGACCCTAAAATGCCGATCCGGTTGAAGGGACAGGTCTACAAAACCATTATTAGACCTGTCCTTTTACATGGCAGTGAGACGTGGCCGATATTGGAGCGACACAAGCAGGAGCTGCGTGTCACGGAAATGAAGATGCTGCGGTGGATGTGTGGAGTCACGCGGATGGACCGCGTGAGGAACTCTCGCATCCGCGGCAGCCTTCACGTCCGTGACATTGCAGACAAGTTGCAAGAGTGTCGCCTTCGTTGGTATGGTCACGTCTTGCGGCAACCGCCGGGCTACGTAGGTAACAAATGTCTGGCCATGTCAGCCCCGCCGGGTCCCGGTAAGAGGGGAAGACCCAAGAAGTGCTGGCTTGACGTCGTAAGGGATGACATGCGTGCCAATGGTCTCACCACAGGGGATGCCGACGACCGTGCGAAGTGGAGGAGAAAATGTAGGAAAGCGGACCCCGGGCGTCGCGAGACGCAACTGGGACAGACGCTCGGATGATGATGATACAGAACTTGTGCGACATTGTTCTATTTGCTGATGATATGTCACTTATTTTTAAAGTTTATCGCACGCTTAGTAATTTTAACGGCTTAAATAGTTCACTTGCCCAAGTTGTAGATTGGTTTACGACCAATAATTTGCTACTAAACGCTAAGAAGACAAAATGTATCAGATTCAGCATGCCTAATATCAGGAATTGCGGTACAAATATAACATTCAACTTAATCTTGTAGAATCAACTGTATTTTTGGGGATAACTTTAGATAGCAAACTGCAGTGGAATGCCCAAATAATGTGTCTTGCAGGTAAACTCAGCTCGGCAGCCTTTGCCGTTAGTAAAGTCAGGCAGCTTACTGATGTGGCAACTGCCAGGCTGGTATACTTTAGTTATTTTCATAGTGTCATGTCTTACGGCATTTTGCTGTGGGGCAAAGCACCTGATCTACAAGTAATTTTTGTACTCCAGAAGAGAGCTATACGTGCAATATATAAATTGAGTGCTAGAGTGTCTCTTAGAGAAAAATTTAAAGAAATTGGCATTTTAACTGTTGCATCACAGTATATATTTGCAAATATTATGTTAGTTAAACAGAACATACATTTATACAATAGACACAGTGACTTACATTCGATAAATACTAGAAATAAGCATAAATTAATTGGAACGCATCATCGTTTACAAAAGGTTCACGACTCTTTTGTAGGAATTGGCGTACGCCTATATAATAAAATTCCTTTAAACATTATGAACCTGCCGTTACATAAATTTAAGGCGGAAATTAAGACACACCTCTTGAAAAGGGCCTATTACACAATTAATGATTATTTGAATAATAAAAATAAACGGAAATGAGTTGCTTGCTCTTCGCTCGAGCTATTTAGGATTCGAATGAATCTTGTGTTATATTCTACTTGTCTTGAATCTGCATTTATATGTTCTATTTTTTTTGACATTCTAGAGCATAAATATTTTAAAACGCCAGGCAACTAAAGGTATGGCTGCGTTTAGTCCCGGTAATAACTACATAATTATATGTAATTTGACATTGTTGTTGTGTGAGCACCATGTAGACTTAGTTATTATTTTGAAATTGACATGATATATGCTGTGCAGTTTTTGAGTATGTCATGCTCGCCTAAGTGTGCTGGTAGTGGTGGCGTATGTATCGGGTCGCCTTATTCCCTATAATACGGTTGAGTAGGGCGATGGCTGATATAATGCGTCATACCCGTGAACGGGTGCCGTCTGTTGGGACTGGTCAGCTCATAGCTGTTATAGCAATTATTACAAATAATCTTATTTATATTTAAGGTAAACTTAAGTTTAGTCGACTGTTCTCACATAAATCCAAAGGAACAATGTAAGTGTAATTTTAATGTTGTAAGCCATTCCTACATTTTAAAATGGCATCCATTGACCTTCTTCTTGACGATTCTTCTTAGAACCGGTAACTATAATCGTACTAATTTTCAACACAACATTGATTTTGTTTTTTTGTTAGTATAAATTCATTACTATATAATTTAGAAAAGAAAAGCGTTTAGAAAAGAGTGGCCATGAGTTTGATTGCCAGGTTCTTCCTCAGGCTCTACCTATTGCGTTGCGAATCTGGCAGTAAATGTAAATGTAGAAGCTATATTCTTGACGTTCATAAGTGTTACTTTGTGACCTAAACGAATAAAGATTTATTATTAGATAAGCGCCGCTTCTAGAAAAAAAGACAGGTACTTTGTTAATTTCGAAACTTGTCGGGCTTTTCCAACATTAGTACACCCCATTACACCATGGCTAGCATCATGGTCTCCAACAAAAGAATGTCCACGTCCAGACCCGCCACAGGATCCTGGAGCTAATGCGCTGACCTTGACAAATTTTACACTTATAAAAATATTAGTAGGATTAGTTCCAATCATAAGGATTGGACTAGTAGTTTCACGTATCCCACAATTCGTTTCACGCTTATCAATTTGACTTATACGGTCTTATTAATAAAAATGACTTATTCTTACTTTACTCCACTCTTACTCTTAGACTAGTTACTCCTAGATTAGCCAAGGAGTAACGATGTGTTAACTAAGTTATTAGTAAGGTCCGACTTACAAAGCATTCCTTACTCCTGCATTAGTGCTTATGTAATGGCAACATTTCAATAATAAACTGAAAATAATCTTATACCCCATTTGCACTCTCGCACGAGGTACGAGACGAACTGCGAGACGAGCCGTGAGCCGCGAGTGTAGACGCATATTTAGGTATATTTTCATTCAAACTCGCGGCTCGTCTCGTGGCTCATGCGAGAGTCTAAATGGGGTATACAACGAAGTACCAAAAAATAATGAAGAATTGACCGAACAAAACGTCATTTGACATTGTCAAAAGTAATTTACTTGACATACCTTGGAAAATATGTTTGTTTATCTTATATAAATGATTTTTGATTAATTTTAAACTGACCTTATAAAAGATTACATACATATCTAACGAATATAACAAAAAGAACTTGCAAGAAGAATGGAAATGTCAGAAGAGTGCCTCAGAAATGGCAATATTGAAAGGAAAGTTGTACTTGGATACCCGGACGTGCATGTGTAAAACGATTAATTAATAAATCTGTAGGCATCCAAATAGGTATGCATGGATCGCGAAGCCTGATGATCTGTGCTATCTGGCTATCCCATCAAAGATACAGCGTGAAGATAAATACATAGAAGTTATAAACTACTCAAATAGAGAAAAATGAATTAGCCGAAAAACAATTAAAAAATCTTGTGTTAAAATATAATAATATTTATTAAATTACATTTATAATTATTATGTTTATATATAGCTTATTATTAGGCACCCAACATAACTAAATCAATAAATCATGTCTGTCTCATTTCAATCTTTAAATTAGCGTATTCCTAATTCCTTACAAACCCTGCCTGCTTGTTTGTATATTATTGATATTGATGGTTGTCCCATGCCGCTTATATCACCTGCATATCTTGAATCTGTCAAAATACATTTTTTTTGACCTCGCTTACTTAATGTTCTGTAAACGATCACTGCGCTAAGCAGCTTTCACTATAGCTGGTCCGTGGATGGGTGACCACTTTGGGGCATTTACATTTGCGAGCGTTTCCTTGCTTCGGAAGGCACGTTAAGCGGTATTGGTCCTGGTCGCCAGTAAAATGGCAGTCGTTAAGCCCTGTTGAAGGCCTTATTGGCTAATTGAAAAGTTCAACAGCAAGTCGCTACGCTGCGACTGTCCATTTTTAACACGGCAATGGGTTCACCACCTGTTACTTCGGACAAAAATACATACAGTGAAATGTGAGCATATAGTATGCATCTGCCTACTCCTTCGTATGTTAGTTTCATTGATAAATTATTCATATAATAGTCTCTTTCCATTTTTTACTTCCTAAAATAAAATCTAAAAATGTCCTTTGAATAAAAATAACAATTTAATATTTCAAAATATAAATATCATCTGATAGCGTGCTCAATAGCCTTTACACCGTTCTTACTCCGTCGCTAAACTAGGCAAACCCCAGGTTTAACTTTTACACCAATAGTAGAGTCGGATTAGCTTACTCCGTCCTTACTCTGTGTTTATTAATAGTAAAATTTGTTACTCCTGTCTTAATACTCGGATTATAGTTACTCTAGGTTTACTCTATGTTTATTAATAAGGGTGATAAAGTATACCGTTATGTTGAAATCTGTTACCTACACACCTATAAGATTAATTTTGGCACCACGTTTAGATAAGCGTTTAGTCATACGATAACAATAAGGCGAACTAGATTGTCAGTTCCCTGTGTTCAATAGTTATTTACACCTGTGTTTTTCAAATCAATCACAATGAGTGGAATTAAGACATATTTCAAACAACAAACCGAATTTAGAATGTGTAAACTCCAACATCAAAAACCAACGGACTTTTACCTCAGCACTTGGCAACAAACGCGCTCTGCAGTGCCACTTTTGATTTGGCGAATAATACTTCTGGTAGCCTCAATGACTATTGTCCTATATTCGTCAATCAGTTACATATTGGGGGGAGAATTCGGATTTTGGTTTATTTATCTAACGCATTGGGGTTTGAGCTGTATACTTCTCACGACGGTGTTTGCTGTTGCGGTGTCTGCGCGCGTTTATCTATACGGACCAATCAGTGAGTACCTATTACATGTTGTAATATCGATAGATTATCTTGTTCTGTTGTGTCTTGTAATGTTTGAATTAAAAATATAAATATAATAGTACGTGGGTAAAAAACATTAGGTATAGATTAACATTGAGGCCAACCGAGGTCTTCGGGTCCAATTCAGCATCACCTGCAATGATGTTCCTGCTAACTAACGGGCGAGATCATGAGGAAAAGAGAATGAAATATCAAACCAAAACCCTGTACCAACCTGTCTGACCAGCGTGGTACAGTAAAGCCGAACTCAACAATATGATAACTAACAATAAAGTAATATGAAAACAACTCACAAATTGATTGGGAGTCTACGTTAGCAGTGAAGCACGGTACCCTACTTTGATTAAGGTATAATTACTGACAGTATCCGACTCAGAATTCCTATTTGGGGTTTCACTATAATTTAGAATATTATATTGGAAAACTTTTTATGCTAAATAATTATTTTCATTATTATATTCTTCCGAGCAATAATTTAACGGATTGGAAGTGTAAACTTTAAAAAATACGCCAATGTTGCTTGAAGTATACGTACATACCAATAACAATATATAAGTTGAATTGTAGTCGATAATATCCTCAGCACACTTTTGCTCAACACAATGATATATCTACTAAATTAAATGCATTTTTGAGAAAATATTTTGAAATAATTAGTATGCCATTTACATATGCTTGACTACACTTAAACCGTAGTCTGTCAAAGATGATGCCCTAACCACAGAAGTTACAAAACCGTACCAAAACCAGATGAAATTCTGCACTATATTGTTATTTGGTAATCACCTTTTAGACTTACCGTTTTTAGTTTAGAATAGTCTTATATAGCGGCTCAGTATGTCCGTCCGTCCGTCCGTACCCATCTATTTCTTAAGAACCATAAGAGATAGAGGCAAACGATTTGCCGCATTCGATGACACCATGACCACTGAAATGGAAGATTTAAAAGTTTCTACCACTGCCGGTTATGAAACTGGTTTTGGTTTAAAAGTCATCTTATTCTTTCGATACGATAGTGAACGACGTGTAAATTTCGTGACGTGCAGATTCCGAGGTGGCATGACGCTTCTCTTGAAAAAAAAAGGACTGTCGTTAAGTCCGAAACTAGACGGGCGATCCCGAAATTTACACGTGAGTACAACCATTTACTTAGTAATAATGAACAACGCTCAGGAAAGTTATTATTTTGACATGTTACTTGTTCAAGATCCGGCTAAACCAAGTTGGCAATGTCTTTTATCTACCTATTTTATTAATGTGGTTTTATATTATGGCCTTAACACAATTTTAGGCGCGGAGTTCATTTTGCCATGGTACATGAAGACATTTTGGGTGCTTTACAACATTGCTACACCTACCGCTTTCATGATTACTGTATTCTACTGGACGGTGCTATATGGAGGTAGGTGAATATCGCAGAATATACTCTTACAAATATTGTATAAGGTTCGTATTATTTGTACTTACGGAATGACATTGTGTATAACACTTACTGAAATTGTTATATATTTGCAGTTACTTGTTAGTACTGTTAATTGAATTAGATCTCTTTACTATTCTACGTATCTCTATTTGATCTTCTTTCAATTACTGTCCAATGAAGATTTTATGATGATTTTGATACTTGCACTTGATTACAAAATCGGAAGTAATTGTATTCGAGAAAATTGCGGACATATACAAAACAATACGTTAGTCCTCATGAGTGAATATTAAATCGTTGTGAATGGAGCAATATTACTTACTGCAAGTTAGATCACTTGGAACTATAACTTTAAAAATATATTACACTTTTTTATAAATACAGCGTGTAAATACGGGTTAATGATCACACATTTTAATCGATCAATAATACACAGACAATTGACTTCAGTAAATAACTTTTAGTCCACGTAGACAGCTCCAAAGAAATGTCACCCCCTTAGAATGTAAATGTTAACTACTGGAGGTAAGGTTTCTCTGGAGCTGACTGTATTAGCAATATATATACAATTATACATGATTATATAATTTACTAGCTGATGACCGCAGCTTAGTCCGCATTTTCCCGTACCCGTTTCTCACAATATTATATTAAGCTAGTATGTTATACCTAAAATATAGATGTCTATATATTAATTCTTAAATTCTTATAAAGCCTGTGATGGCATATGTATGCCATCACAGACTTTACTGTAGACTTATATAAGATAGATGACCCTAACCCGTCGTCACCCGTGACATACTTCGATCCGACCAGTAGTTCCTGAGTTTAGCGCGTTCAACCAAACAAACAAACTCTTTAGCTTTATAATATTAGTATAGATATACAATTCCACCCTATATTAATTTGTTATACATCAAAGGGTTTAGACAGCGTTTTCGTTGAAATCTCCCAGACAGCTTATTTAGTCAATGTATACAAAAACTATTCTAAAACATTCTTCGAGAACTAATCTACCCATTGGTATGAAAATCGGTGCAGTAGTTTTTTTTAATTTACGCGGCAGCGCAAAAATTACCACTGCGCCACCGAGCCACTATGAACTTTATTAACCTACAACTCTTTTTTTCTCGCTTTCCAGCTGGAATAGAAGAAGAGATGGGCCACGCACTAGATGTCGCTGTACATGGAATCAACTCACTAATAATGTTCCTGCTACTGCTCAGCAGTTCATTTCCCTCACGATTGCTGCACATATATCATCCTTTACTCTTTGGCCTCGTCTATATGCTCTTTGGACTCTTCTATCATGTCGGTGGTGGAAAAAACAAGTAAGTTTTATTTGCACATTTTCAGATTTCTTTGGGCGTGGACATTCTCACGCTGGAGACCATGGTGAGAGCCATGATCTCCAGCGGGAGCTAGTGGGTCACCGCTGTGTCTTTTTGCGAGCAAGTCATGCTCGATTATCATGCGACTTGAGGTGATCAGCTATTGACCAATTTATTGATATTAAATTGTACATACAATTTTTAAATTTTAGACTAAAGTACTTGTGAAATAAAGGGATTAGTGAACAAATACAAAACTAGGGTTCTAAGAGAGGGATTCAATGGCAAAACATTATCAAAACAAACAAAAGATAAAACGTGGCGTCAATCGATTAGACTCCAACATTTTCCATCGAAAATACATTCTTGTACTCCTTACTGAAATATTATCTCCAAACTTACCTTTATAAAATTATGCTTTCTGCTTTCAGAAGTGGAAACGCATATATATACCCAGTGGTGAATTGGGCTGACCCAGGATTAACTATGGTGGTTTTGTTAATAACTGCGCTACTGCTTGTGTCTCTACACCTTCTGACGATGGCTTTAGCTGCGGCACGTGATGCAATTTCTATAAAGTTATTAAAGAAAATGGAGAAAAAACCTACAGCTGAAGACATGCCGCTTCGACAACCACATAAAGTAGAAGTGTAGAAATGAGGACAATAAAAACTGCATATTACATCAATAGATATTAGAATCTCACATTTTTCTTGATAGTGATGTGGATTCTTAGGCTTCCAGTGAAACTAACAAGCCTAGCTTTAAAGATGTATGATATTATCTGCTCAGTGACCAGCCAGATCATTGTGTATGTTTCTAGCACATACGTACAACGTGGTTTCTAGATAGTTTCTCTAGTTATAAACGGAGTATTTATTAGGTAATTTATATTAGGAAATAATAATAACTTTAGATAGAGAAAATTATTTAAAAAGATTTGTCAGTCATGTTCCGACGTCGATCAACGCGGGGATGTCGATCAATCAAGACTGTTGAGAAGGACAGAGATAGGACTAGCTGTTGTAATTTTTACAAGCTTTTAATTAACTTGTAATGTCTGTATGTTTATTCTGGTGGAATCTTTCAACTCAAATATGAAGCAGAAAATTTTACTCGATTGAACTGACATTTTGTAAACATGTTTAGTTTAGATGACAATGGTTAGCTATGCGACGTCATTGGCAACATGATAGGACATTGGAATAAGCATTGGAACATTCAAGATGACAGAGTAATTATTTTTAATGCTTTGCTAAAATAAGATATTATTGAAAATAGCTAGGTAAAAAATGTGTCATCACTCTAAATTTAATATGGTGGATTACAAACAATTAAGATTTAAATGCTTCCCTACAATACGGTTATCAAATCAATTTATTTAATGATCAAGTTCCTGAAGCATTTACTATGAATATCTCTTAACTTATCCGTTCCACGTCATAACAATTTTGAAATGTCACTCTGGCAAAAATATCCAATTGCATTGAAAGCATTGAATACTTTCCTATCTTCATATCCTATCCCATTGAATTGGCAGAATTGTCTACCGTTATCGACAACAGGCCATTAAGAAATATTAAATTGACATAAATGTCAACAATGTCAACAACTGTCTGACTCTATTTCAGAAGTTTTATTTACATTGTTCTTTTGCCGGTACCCGCTCCGGCATAGGGGCCATAAGAAAAAGAAAAAAAAAACATTGTTCTTCTTATTTACGAGTACTCTATTATTAATTGTCAAATAACAACTAAAACCCTGAATAAACTTTATTATATATTCTGTTTATAGTATATCATTGTAAAAACGTTTGTTTTTTTACTGAATATTGTAATATGCAATAAGCAAAATGGCTTATGAAGTTTTGAGTGAATATGGGTAAGTATATGACATAATTATAATATTACAATACCTATCCTCCTTGCATAAAATGCTTTGCGATCAGACTATGTCAATTCAGATTTCCATTAAATCATGAATGAAACTGATAAACAAAGACCAACTAATACATAAAGAGAGCATATCAACTTTCATCATTGTACAGCGAGAGACTAGACAGCGAGAGACAACATATTAAGGGTCCGGGTGAGTTGGGTCCAATAATATTGTATGGTAGAAACACTTTTAAGCACAAATCTTCACCCTAGATTACGCGAGATCCACATAAAAAGACGTGAGAGTGCTCACGTCTTCCTGGCTGCCATGACCTGGGAGTAGCTAAACACATTTGTGATATGTGAAGTTTGTACGCATTAATACAAAAGGTGCAACTGCTAGCTAACTGAGGAGATCATGATGATGAAATACGAAACTAAATACTGTACCAACAGTCTTCCGAGCTGCCAGTAACTGGGCATAGCTAAACACATCTCAAGACGGTCACCACAAAACGTGCTCGTATCAGTGAATGTGAAGCTTGATTCCAATCACTCTCCCTCATTGATTGGAAGAGATCTACTTCCAGGGGGTTACCATCTCATAACAATATAATTTCACTATTACTGTAACTTTCATAGTGAGAACCGGATAGTCAGCGTCCGTCAGGATATTAGTGTGTTCTATTTAGGATATCCTAACAGACGCCAACTCCGATTCACTTTGTGAAAGTTAATAGTGAAATAATATGCTTTAAGAGATGGTGCCCCCAGTAATGGATTCCGATAGGCTGATTTGATTGATTGTGACACAAACAACATTTGTGTCAACCCAATGACTAAACATGTTTAAAATACAATGAAAAACGAACCGCTGTTAGCGATACTACAACAAGCTGTAACTTCTGCATTTGTAGCTGTAACTTCTACAACAAGCTGTAACTTCTGCATTGAGCTATTGGCAGCACGCCACTCATATAGTACTTACTTAACAAATAGCGTAGTTTTGCGATCGTTTCTGTGCTTTAGAAGACACTTTAATCCGATGGTCCCGGTGCCAGTAATATGGCAGTCGTAGAGTCAAGTTGAAGGCCTTATGGGCAGCTTGAAAACTTTCAACAGCAGGTCACAACAACCTGCGCCTGTTCATTTCAACACGGCAATAGGCTCACCACCTCTTACGTGGGACAAAAAGCATACGGTGAAATGTGATCGCATACTATGCCTCTGCCCACCCCTTCGGGGATTAAGGCGTGATAATATGTATGTATGTATGTATGAACAAATAGCTTATCTCCACGGGAATATTCTGAAGAGATTGATAACCCCATCAAGATCTCCAGAGCCCAAGTGACCTCGCCTACAAGCAGTGTACCTGCTGATCAACGGACAAGGTGATGATGCAGGGTTGGGAGACCAGTTGGCAGTAGCTCCCAACAATGTGGAAAATCTAAAGTAAAATGATAGTTACTCCTAGCAGCCAAATAAAAGTTAACCGCAGGCTGCGATTCCAGGTAGAGTTTTAAACCACTACGAAATATATGTTTACTTGGAATGAACAAGTCTTTTAAATATTTATTATATTTATTTTAATGCCTCACTACACAATGGAAGGTTTTAACTTTTAAATTAATTTAAACCTCAATTTAACTGTAGAAATCGCTTAATACTTCTTTGTGTGGTGTTGAGCGATTTCCTATATATACATTTTTTTTGTCTTACTGTGGATTGCATTTAACTCTTCGGCGCCTGATGTGGGTTCACCCAAGCGACTTCGTTTTTTGCTAATATAAGTTTTATATTTAAATAAAAAAAAATACGTGGTAGTCAGAGGGGATATATCGCCAGGCTTCGCGATCCATGCATACTTCTTTCGTTTTTTCAAGATTCATCAATCGCTTCATACACGCACGCTGGGTATCAGAGTACTTTTGAATTTTCCGTTTTGAGGCAATCTGCTTACGTGGATTTCATATGTAAGTCTCGGCCTACCCTGACTCCTTCTACCCTCTACTACCCCACAATATATATTCTTCGCTAATGGCTTTTCACTCATTCGTTGGACGTGTCCAAACCAACGGAGCACGCCCTTTTCCAGCTTAACGCTGACACTTTCATTCAAACCTGCCATATTGCTTATCACTTCGTCACGTATTCGGTCGGCCAAAGTTACGCTGCACAATTTTTGAAGTGATCGCATCTCCACAGCATTCAATTTACTTTCATGCATCTGCTGGCATACCCAGGTTTCGCTACCGTAAAGCAACATTGGCACTAGCACTGCGTTATGAATCGCCAGTCGTGCTTCTTTAACAGGGACTTTAAATTGGGACAAAGTACCGTTAACTTTGTTTCCGACAGTTACTCGCCGTTCTACATCCGAATCATAATCATTATATTCACTTGCTCTAGACGTTCCTGGTTTACCCTAATCTCGCATTTAGTTCTTACGTCATCTCTTTCAAATACTAGTACCTTAGTTTGCCTTGCATTCAAGCGAAGACCCTCACTTTCACACTCCTCTTTCATATTTACTGCCTGAAGGTCGGCTTCAGTAATATTAAAATACTGTTTAAGTAATATTTAAATACTGCTTCAATTGCTACGGTTTTAGTGTAGACATAAACATCATCGTCATCATCATCATCCGAGCGTCTGTCTCGGTTGCATCTCACGAAGCCTGTGGTCCTATATTTTCTCCTCCACTTCTCACGATCGTCGGCATCCCCTGTAGTGAGACCATTGGCACGCATGTAATCCCTTACGACTTCGAGCCAGCACTTTTTGGGTCCTTACCGGGACCCAGCGGAGCTGACATAACCAGACTTTTGTTTCCAAAGTAGCCCTGCGGTTGCCGTAATACGTGACCATACCAGCGAAAGCGACTTTCTTGCAGGTTATCTGCGATATCACGGACTTAAAGGCATTTCCAGGAATATGTCTATTCAGATATCTATTAAATTTGTGCAGTAAGCATTAATAAGTGCAGAGGCGTATTCTTCGTCTTGTATTTCTCTGCGACAACCCTTGGGACAACAACAGGGTCCGTGATCTCATGACCAGGCGAAACCAGTATTGGCACTCCGAAAGAGTACACTCCTGCTGGATCCGGGAGTCAATAAACCGCTCAAAGATTTTCACTTTTATATCGTGATAGCTCCGACTCTCATTGCAGCACACAGCACTGACCCCTTGCCTTTGAAGATTGAAGTAATAATAGTCAGCTTCCATTGATTTAGGATCCATACTCGAGATTCTCAAGTTCTTTACGTGACCCCTGCGTCATTGGTCGCTAGGAATCACTCCGAGGATTATAGTCTGGTCTCCATTCCAACAATCCTAATAATTCTTATTTTGACGACCAATTGTCTTTCCAAATCCAATTGTTAAGAGGGGCGTTTGGAACGTAGCTTCTTGTAATGCACACCTTTTGATACGACGCTGGAAATTCTTAATTCCTTTTCTTTTAGGATTCACAATGAGATCAATGAAAATGAGGCCGTGTTGTTAAATGAGACTTTCTTGAAATATGACCTTACAATATGTTCCAATTAGTAAGATCTGATTAGCGCAACTTCCATATTGATAGATGATGATATAACAGGTTTTTTTGGGCCAGGTCTACATATGCATTGTGGACGTCCAGTCTCCTCTCGAGGCGCGCTGCGCGTGCTCACAGGCCGTGAATATTATCAAAGCTCTCGCTCTCCAAATCTGTCCATTTAAAACGTCTACTGGCGATGAGAAAATCATTGATACACTTCCCTAGTTCGCTCCAGAAAGACATTTCTGTTAACTGCAACCAGACTGTGGTACAATATATCATGTGAGTGACGACCACATATAAAAGCACCTATACAACAATAAGTTGATCGCTTAATAGTTTCACGTCTCGCAGGTCTCCCTGGGGCACATCAGTAAGCACCACGGCCATCTCGTTCACCCCATGAGGAGCACTCATTTAGTACGGCTTAGCCTTTAGTCATATCGATATGGCACAACTACCTTTTCACGGAGCCTCTTGGACCACCGTGCACATAGCGAATACATCGGCCAACTCAGCCAAACGGAGGGCCAGTGTGATGATGTACCACGTTACGAAGCGAAGCTTCCGAGGGTTCTTTGGATGTACTTGCGTCTTCATGTAAATATAAATATTGCTTTTTCATATCCAAAAAAAACAATATTCGTTGTAGTTTTTCTGAACAATAATCAAAATATCGCAGTGACTGTTTTCCTATTTCGTTCATTCGAATTTGACGAAGTAGCAGTTATAATGGATTGTTATAGAATCGTGGTTACTTGTATTTACTGAGATTCTACATGGGATGGCATAATATTTGGTTTCTGCACGCCGGCGTACATACAGCGACGGTGAGCCTGCGCACACGCATCTCGGATCTTAATCTATACCTGTCGAATGGCAATATCAGTTAGCGTCCACAATCCCACGCGTTTGGATAGACATAACCGCCGCGAACCTATTCACTTCTATTATTTATATATCAACTAACTTTCTAGTGATCTATATTAATTAGAGCCATTACAACGCAAGATAGATAAAAGCTACCTCTAAGAATTACTATAGCAAATAGCATCGATCTTTTTCTAGAGCGTAGGATACAAAGAAATGTTATATCTTTGAGTTTGCAAAGTTTAGAATAACTAAAAAGAAATAAGTATACAAGTAATGATAAAAATGGTGCAATTTCATAGGAGAAATGTATCCTTTTCGGAACTACTGGTGACGGCGAACGATAAAGTAAGCGATTTCTACGCGTCGTCATGGCAACAAGGAGATTCACCAATGCCGTTACTAATAGTGAGACTTCTGCTGGCCGTCTTTGCATTGGCCATCCTAACGTGGTCTCTCGTCGAAGGCTCCAGTCTGTATTGGTTAATCTATCTAACAAGCTGGGGAGTACTGCTCGTCGCAGCTTCAATGATGACAGGCCTCGTTGTATCATTTGCATTTCTCTGCTCGAACCCAATTGGTAAGTATATTACAGCTAATTTTTGTACATTAACCATATTATAAAATTTAATAAAGTGGAACAAGACAATTCGATTCGAGATAAGGATTGAACCCGTAACCTTTGCCTAACCAGGGCAATGTTCTAGCCACTGAACTACCCGAACCGTATCGAATCAAGTTGAAATTCTCCACCAAATTTCAATCATCATTTTAAGAGTATGACCAGAGCCATCTATCACGCTAAGGAACAACTCCATACCAATGAACAGTGTTACAACCATTTTTAAACATTGATACAATGGACAATTTATAATATATATAAATATATGCATAATAATTGCTATAAAAATTTATCCATAGACTGAGTGAGTCTATGGATAAATTTTTATAGCAATTATTATGCTAAATTCCTCATAAATTTTTAATAAAGTGGAAAAACACAATTCGTTTTTTAGACGTAGATCGAACCCGTGACCTTTTCCGTGAAAAATTTATTAAACATAGTGAATGAAACTCATAAAGTGGTCAAACGAATTGCATGATTTTTTTAAATATTTCAAAGCTGTTTTATCGTAAGCGGTGGTCCTTGTTTAAGCCGTTCAAATTGCATATCGATCTTCAATTGTAAGATCGATAACGTTTATATTGAGATAACTTAGGTACCATATTTTCAGAAAGAATAGTACTGCCATGGTATGTGAGTTTGTTCTGGACGACTTCCAACATAGCAGTCACCGTTTCAGTGACAATCACTGGTCTCTACTGGATATTACTGTACAGTCCTGGTATGATGTAAACTGTTCTCTTTATTGCAAATTTTAAAATACTTGAGTTTTTGATAATATAAAATAAATAAATAAATATCCATCACGCCTTATCCCCGAAGGGGTGGCAGAGGCATATTATATGCCCACTTTTCACCGTGTGGATTCCTGTCCCACGTAATAGGTGGTGAGCCCATTGCCGTGTTGAAATAGACAGACGCAGGTTGTGGCTACCTGCTGTTGAAAATTTTCAAGCCGCCTATAAGGCATTCAATCAGGCTTAACGACTGCCATTTTACTGGCAACCGGCACCAACGGCTTAACGTGCCTTCCGAAGCAATAATATAATATAATAATAATTATCATTTATTCCAGGTAAAAACCCATATTTTTCATTCAATTATACATTTACAATACATAACCACATCAAACAAACAACCCAAAAACATGTTTACTTTTACACCCCTTATAAATACACACATACACACCGCCACGCCTCCACCCCTGAAGAGGCAGGCAGAGGCACACACATACATTTACAAAATGAAATTATAATTCAATACAATATACAAATCAGAGTCCATAAACTAAATTAATTAGAATAAAATTAAAATTCATGGATATAATTATAATAGCACACAAAAAAACATAATAGGGTACAAATTAAAATACAAAATAATTTCATTTAACGTTCATCTCATGGTGCACACCCACCTAATGCCTGAGAATGGGACTATCCAAATATTCAGCCAAGGTCTTAACAATAGAATTTTGCGAACAACGGATACGACCCCAAAACGATGCATCCCGTGACCTAATGATGGCAAAAAAATCAGGAATTCTAGCTGCAGCAAACATGCCAGACGCTTACGAATACTTATGGCTCGGTTGCTAGGATTTTTAAGCTAAATCTTTATTTTCTTCTAAGCCTTTAATATTTTACTATAAAAACCAAATTCCTCAAGCGGTACTGAGGTATATTTTCCTACTCTTCAATACTGGCCTGTTTTAAGGCTGCAGGTGTCAGAGGTTGTGGGGTTTCGCTTCCTGACCAGCCTTCCGAGCTCGTCCCATGCATGCTCTATGGGATTCATGTCAGGACTCCTCGCTGGCCAGGCTATTAGATCGATACCGACTTCTTGATATGAGGGCGAGCATTATCGTGCATAAGAAGTGAGTTATCGCCCTTATTTGTAAGGAAAGGACCTGCATGTTCATTCAGGATTTCCATTATGTACCTTTGCTCAGTTAGTTTGTCATTTTCAATGAAAACCAGGTCTGTTCGTCCTTCTGAACAAATGCCGGCCCAAACGTGGAGAGACTGGCCGCCATAGGGAACGATTTCCTTAGAACTTTACTTGAACAAAACGTTCTCCAGGACGTCGATCGACGGACAGGGTGTCCTGTCCCTTATATCGTTGGCGTAGAACGCGAATCTCGATTCGTCCATAAACAATACACGTGCCCAATCTTCACTCCAAGTAGCGCGTTCCGTCGTAAAACGCAATCTTGCAATTTTATGATGACGTTCGAGTTTTGGACCCCGGGCTGGTCTGTATGGTGTTAGGTTAGATTCTGCTAGGCGTCTTCTTACTGTATCATCACTAACATAATCTGTCCTGGAGTGTAACAGATGGTGTTTGATCGCAACTGCTGTTAGATGTCGATTCCATAGTGAAGTCGTGACGATAAAGTGATCTTCTCTGGCTGTTGTACATCTTGGACGACCATTTCTTGGTATTCTAAGATGTTGTCCAGTTTCTTTATATCTTCTCACAAGTCTTTGGACCGTGGAACGCGTCACATTTCTGTTTCTGGCCACTCTGCGCTGGCTCAGTCCGAGCTCCAGCATGGTGATGATCTGGTGCATTCTTCAAAACTTGGGGCATGATTTGAAAAATCAATTTTAAGGCCAATATTTATACAAAATTCTAAAAGTCGAATTTGAAAAAAGGAATCGCAAATTGAAAATGGAACGTTTTTATTTTGAACGTTTTTATAATGCCATTTCAGGATAAAATGTGAAATAAAAGCTTGCATGTAGTCTGCATATCTTCTCTTGGTTTAATTTCATAATCAAGAGAAATTATCTTCATGATTTCTTAAAGATACCAGATGTTTTCGTGGTGACCCTTTATTTTTGCGGACGAGTGTAGTACGAAATAAAATCGAAATTAAAAACAGTTTAATTTGGTTCCGATAGCATTCACGATCTGAACTCTGCAAAGCAGATCTAGAGGGGTCTCCTATAGGATATAGACCCATGTCCATGATTGGCTGGATTTAGGAACTAATTGTTAGAATTCCCTATATCTACATGCATTGAATCTGATCTAAGAAATCTTTTATTTCAGATATGCGACATGAGTTGGGGCTGCGTGGTTTTTGGCTGGACGTGTCAACTCACGGATTTACATCATGTATAGTAATAATTGAACTGCTCAGCTCGCGGACACCTGTCAAACTGGCACATATCTATCAGCCGCTCGGTCTTGGTCTAACATATGCTATCTTTACTATTGTTTACTACGTATTCGGTGGTACGGACATGTAAGTTTGCTAAAATAAATTAATTTAACTATCACGCCTCCTCCCCGAAGAATCAGGATATCATTCCTGTCCCACGTAATAACTAACTAATTATCTTTCCGTTTTTGAGCAATCTGCTCACGTGGTCTTCATATGGAAATCTCGGCCTACCCTGACTTCTTCTAACCTCTACTTTCGCACAATATATATGTGTCCAAACCAACGGAGCACGCCCTTTTCCAGCTTAACGCTGACACTTTCATTCAAACCTGCCACATTGCGTATCACTTCGTTACGTATTCGGTCGGCCAAAGTAACGTCGCACAATTTTCGAAGTGTTCGCATCTCCACAGCATTCAATTTACTTTCATGCATCTGCTGACATACCCAGGTTTCGCTACCGTAAAGCAAAGTTGGCACTAGCACTGCGTTATGAATCGCCAGTCGTGCTTCTTTAACGATGCTTTGTCGCTTTACTAATTGGAACAAAGCAACGTTAACTCTGTTTCCGACAGCAACTCGCCGTTCTACATCCGAATCACATCTTCCATCCGCGCTAAACATACTCCCTAAATACACAATTTCATTCACTAGCTCTAGTCGTTACTGGTTTGCCCTAATTTCGCATTTGGTTCTTACGTCATCTCTTTCAATTACTAGAACCTTAACTTAAAACTTAACTTTCTCCAGATCCACATAAGCGCAGAAAACCTTCTGGATAATAGCCAGAAACTTCTCCGCGAATATGCGGAGAGAAAACACTTGATCCATGCAACCTCTTCCACGTCGGAATCCGCATTGAGCCTCCCATAAATACCTTTCAGACTTTTCTTGCATTCTTGCCGTTATAACCTTTGCATACACCTTACTAGCTAAGCTGACCAAGCTGATCGCCCTGTAGCTGGAGCAGTTTAGGCGCGAGCCTTTCTCTTTGTAAATAGGTACTGAAACTGCTATTCGCCAGTCATCTGGGACCTCACCCGTCCGCCAGCCCAAGTTGCATAACAGACATAGTGTGTCCCAGACGCGCGACCCACCGTACTTGATCATCTCAGCAGTAACTCTGTCTTTTCCCGCAACCTTACCACATTTCATACTTCTTATCGCTTGTTCAATTTCTTTCATACTAATGACTTCTATGACATCGGGATCCGGAGCATCGAAGTGAGCTCCACTTCCCGATGTGGCATCTCTGTCTTTTCTTGCATCATCTTTCCATAATATTCACTCCATCTCTGCAGGACTTCACTTTGGTCTGTTAGGACGTCATTGTTAACACTAAGCACTTTATTCATACTGCAGATTGCCGAACAACTCCGGGTCTTGCCTACCTCTTTCCAGAAGAGCTTGGCATTGTCCCGGAAATTGGACGACAACCTTTCATACACTTCCATTCTGCACCTTTCACGAGCATCTTCTATCAGTGCCTTCGTGTTAATGCTTTCTTCTTCATTCGAACAGCTTCTTTCACTTCCTCATTCCACCATGCATCACGCTTATTACTACTGCCTCTTTTCGTTTCTCCACACACTTCCACAGCGGCATTTACCATACTATGCCTAAGGTTCTGCCATACACTTTCCACATTCTCACTACTAACATTGACGTCGCCTTTTCGACTACCCTTTCTTTATATATATCCCTAATGGATGCATCCTGCAGCTGCCAGCTTTTGATGCTATAAGTCGGCTCAGGTTCAGGACACTCGCTACGATGACGCCAACCCGCGAACAGACCCCTAATCCTAGTTATGACTAGGTAGTGGTCTGATCCCAGCTCAGCGCCTCGAAAAACCCTTGTGATCACCTGTTTACGGAGCCGACTATCCATTAGGAATAGATCTATCATGCTTCTCTTTGACTTACATCTCCTCGTATACATATGATTTTGTTTGTGTTCGCCACAAACAAATCCTTTTCCTTACAAAATGCCAGTATCAGCTTGCCAGCGTCGTTCACCCTTTTATCCCCATACTTCTCGAGTACCGACTCAAAACCATCGCGAGCGGTACCCACCCATCCATTCAAGTCTCCACATACTAAGTCTTTCATTTCCTTCTATCACATTTAGAGCTTCTCTCCCAGAAGTCCTTTAGCTCACTCGCGTTCGACAAAGATACTGGCGCGTAAGCAGCTACCAGGAAAATCTTCGTCAAACCAAGTTTTACACGGATCCAGAGGACCTACCAGTTTGTACTCATACATACCGGAGGCCAATCGCGAGGACAGCCAAATTCCTACCCCCGACTGCCATGCTCGCTCTCTGGTACTCCAGACCATAGCGCGAGCACCCCACCCGGGAGCTCCAAGACTTCGCTGCCCTTGCGCTTGGTCTCTGTCAAGCACACTACATCTAACTTTCTCTCATTCATATCATCCATCAACTCTCTGCCATTCCTCCCCTAACTGTCCACGCAGAAACCCTGCACACCATCCTCCACTTCCCGCCATGTTATGGCCGCGCGTGTAGGGTGGCGGTCCACTAAGCCGCTCTGGCACACACTTATCGCACCAGCGTGGACGGACTGGTGCGCGTCGCCTCGGGGGCACGCCCTAACATTGTTCGCCCTGGTGGCTCTCGTGGCGTGTAATAGGTGATGAGCCCATTGCCGTGTTGAAATTGAGACACGCAGGTTGTGGCTACCTAATGTGGAAATTTTTCAAACTGACCATTATAACTGGCCAGACCAGACCATAAACTTGACTTAACGACTGCCATTATGTTACTGGCAACTGGGACCAACGGCTTAACGTGCCTTCCGAAGCAAGGAAACGCTCGCAAATGTAAATGTCACATAGTCGTCAGCCATTCGTTACCAACCACAGCGAAAGTTGCTTAACACAGTGATCATTTACAGAGCACTGAGTCAGCGGGACCACGAGCGCTTCTCGATTACGAAAACATATTTGAACTTTTTTTCCATTCTCTTCATGTCTTCTTCGTCCTAAGAGTTCTGATCTTAAGGGTCTACCTAGTTGCTTCCAAAGAATGCATTAGGAGCCTGGGGTCCACATTTATTTGGCTACTAGGAGCAGCTATTTTTTGCCTTGTTGGAAGAGCTTCCATTTAAGCTCCTGATCTTGTAAGGGTGCCGGCGTCGTTGCCATGTCCATGAATCAGCAGGTGCACTAATAGCAGGTGAGGTTGCTTGGGCCCCACTGGTCTCGGTAGGGCCCTTCTGTCTTCTGATGAATTTCCATTCGGTGTTTGATGAAATTGTTACTCGACCTGGGACTTTACCGAGTTCGAGCTCGATATAAGTTATTTGGTGGTTGGTCATAGCTATATATCCTAGTTCATAGAAGTCACAGTAATGGGTGTGGCGGTGCGGGTATTAGTTCTATTTACTAGAACTTTTTGCTTTACTTGTGCTTAGATTTCAACGTCACGATATTGGGGTGATTGGCTTTATTTACTACGCAGGCCAGATGGATTATTAAGGGTTTTTGTTTCGGGTTTTACTTTCCTTCACCACAATCTTGTCCGTTATTCAGCACGGGTACCACTTGCAGGTGAAGCTGACTTGGGCCCTGAAGGTGGTAGGCCCCTATTGGACCCCATTGCAATCTACTGCATTCTGTCATCAGGAATAACTATAGTAAGTTACGAGAGTTTTGTTAAGTTAGCATGACTGATTACTAAGAATCCGTTTATTATTTTCAGGGCTGGCAACGTATGTATCTATGAAGTGCTCAACTGGCAATACCCGAAGCGCTCAAGCGTGTTAGTGATTTGTGCAGTAGCTGCTTTGATCATTTTGTATATACTGATATGGGGCCTCGCTTTTTGTAGGGACAAAATATCCATTAATTTCATACGAACTACAAGTCATGACTTACCTTTGTCTTCGGCGGACACCAAGATTCCGTAGGTCATGTACATTATTGTGCCATTAGATAATTTTAGAGATTTGTGGTCAATTAAAATCTGGTGATCTGTCCTTTCTGAATATCCGTCAAGGAAACAGCGTGAAGTTAGATCTTCGGGATTTATATAGAAACAGTGAATATAGTTTGTTTGAAAAAACATAATTGTAAGAGTTGCAAATATATATAAATAACAAAGTTTGAGAAAGACTGACGTTCACAAGACTGAATTGCTTGCCTTATAAAAAAATTAAAAAATTAAAGGCTAAGAACACTCTCCTGGACTGTTTTGATTCATTATCTGTGCCATAATCCTAAACTAAAGGTACTTAAAAGTTTTTGAGATAAGAAGAAACATCATAGAGACACAACACAGGTATTTCATCGTCTTCCTAATTGATTTGTATTATAATGACAAATTCCGTTATGAGCGGTCATGAAGTTTCCATCATCGCTTGCCTTCGGCAAATAGAAACCTTGACCAATTTCAGAATTATATTAAACTATAGAACATTAATTGTCCTCGAGGGTACCTACCTGCCATATTTTTATAACGAACTAAAAAAGTACGTCTTAGTTTTTCACATTTTCATGCATTGTCATCACGGAGTAGAGAATAAAAGATTGTCATCCACTGCTGAACTATGGTCCATATTTCAAGTATCTCACCGAGAAGTCATTTTAGAAAATTACACCCGTAATCAGTTACATGGTAATGAGAATTTTATTCGATTTGATTTGATTTAAAATAGGAAGTTCATCGGTCTTAGTTGACAATTTTAACTTTTGATAAGTACCACGAGGCAAGGATATTATACATACCTACTTTGTTACGAAATATTATGTTCACTATAACATATAAAGTTACAGTTTTTATATAAAACGGGTTTAAGTAATGAATAATAATAAAGATTTATCAATTTATGTTATTATGTGAGTTTTATTTAAGCTTTTAGATTTAGTTATATTTAAAAACTATAAAATGTTTGGGCAGCCTGGTTTTATGTTATTTGCCTCACTGATCGAAAACATGAGGATAGTAGTCTGAGAACTCTGCCTGTATGTCTGCTAAGCATTCACGTCTGAACCGCTAAACCGATTCTGATTATATTTTGGTTTAGCACAGAGATTGACGAGAGCTCCGAAAAAACATATAATTATGCTACATTTTATAGCAAAAAAAAATACATGCGCATTTGTGAATATGAATGTCATATTCAGAAAACCATAAAGTCACCATATTGAATTATTTAATTCTTACTCATTATTACTCATACACATTGGCGCTCATGCACAGACACTGATACAATATCGGTGTTTGCGCATGCGTAGACATATCAGCAATATGTCTACGCATGCGCAGCTCAGCTACCGAATATAAGGTAGGTACTACCTTATATTCGGTAGGTGCCTAATAACGGTAACTATTTTTGTTTTTAAGAAGTAGAGAAGAATTTGGGTTAAGACTACTTTTTATCGTGAAAATAGGTTTAAAGGTGTGGAAATAGAAAATGAGATGAATTGCATTGTCTTTGTTGAAGATCTTTTATCTATAGGTACTAATAAAATTACTGACTCGCCAAAATTCTTACACCTAGATACTTGAAAATTTTAGAGTAGGTTAGCACATGCATATATTCATATTGTTATCCCCGAAGGTGTAGAGCAGAAGCATATAGCCCACATTTTCACATGCATTTTTGTCCCACGTAATAGGTGGTGAGCCCATTGCCGTGATTCTTATAATATCGATAGATCGAACCACTAAGAAAGCTTTAGCAATTTCGGTAACAGGACTAAGGTGACCACGTGAGCGTTTGCTATAATTATATTTCTAAAAAAAAAAATTCGAAAACCGTTAGGTCTACGAGCTATGTTTATGAAATACGTTACAATTAGTGTTTGCTGTTTAAAATTCCACCCAGGGCAGTGAACCGTATATGGTTAAAGTATTTAGCGATTTTGGAAACTGTTAGGGCTGCAGTAGGTGTAGTAAAATAAGAATGTTTGCAACAATCTAAAAAAGTATAGGAGGTAACTAATACCACGATTCCCCTCTGGCCCAATCGCAACTGATAGTCGCAACCATTATGATAGAGGAAGTAATTTTAGATTTCGTTGTTACGATTATGCAGCCTATTATGAAGCAGGTTTATAAAATGTATTAAATGTGGTATGATAACTTAAGTAAGATATTTCAACGCCTGAGAGAAATCACATGATGTTTATTATTTCTACATTTTGCTAAGATATACTGAGCATAATTTATACAGGGTCATTTGTAAAACACCAACAACCTGCTAGGACTAGGTAGCCAACATCACAAAAACATGTTCAATGATTTTTTTTTTAATTTTATTGTATTTTTTTTTTCAAATTTAACTTTAATTTAATGTACTGATTGAATTACAGTAATACACAACTCGTGAAAATCACAGGGAATGGGGGTAGACCGGTCATAACTCCTTTGACCTTGACCATTTTCAACCGCATTGATGCGCGCACATCCATCGTTCATCGAAGCATGCAGTACGTGACAAAAAGAGGCCCAGGAGTTCTTTTAAGCGAATTACAAAAACATGTCCTATGAATTTTTTTTTTATTTTTTTTTAATTTTTTTTCAAATTTAACTTTAATTTAATGTACTGATTGAATTACAGTAATACACAACTCGTGAAAATCACAGGGAATGGGGGTAGACCGGTCATAACTCCTTTGACCTTGACCATTTTCAACCGCATTGATGCGCGCACATCCATCGTTCATCGAAGCATGCAGTACGTGACAAAAAAAGAGACCCAAGAGTTCTTTTAAGCGAATCCAAGAGCGAAAACCTATGACGAAGCTCAAAGTTTCAATTTACGATAGTACCTACTCGCTGTGTAACGAATTGCCAAAAGTGGTAGAACAAACGTTGCTGGTGTTTTACAAATGACCCTGTTTACTGAGTATTAAAAACAATTTAATGTGTAATTATATTTAGTCCAATTATTTAGTTGTTTTTTTTTTATTGGGACTAATCCCACCCTCATTCCCATTACTGTGACTCCTGTAACCCAACGAACAATATTTTACAATTTTGCAGCTATTAGGTAGATTTAAATATTTTTAAATGAGCCATAGGTCATCAAATGCTTATTTGTCAGACAATATCTATGTGCTATTTTGTAGTTTTGACGGGATTTCCTAACATATCGATTTCAATTTGTTTTTATTTTAATCATTGACCTCTACGATTTTTATTTGTAATGTTTTAAATAATTCATTTGTTTAACCTTTGAGATATTTATATAGTCATGTTCCAAGGTGATCATCACGGGTAATTATGTATATTAGGCTGGTAATCTAATGAACTTATCGCAAATCAGGACGTAGGCCATTTCATATTCTCGCGCTTCATGTTGGGAGGGTGTTTGGCATTATTATAGGCGTAGGCCAGTAGAGTTGGTACAGAATGTGTATCGAATTCCCCTCCTCTTCGCCAGGACTTCGTCAGATAGGTAGCAGATCATCTTCAGACACTTGCAGCTGAGGCGGTTTTGCGCCTCGTAGATCTTGTTGGAGCTCTCTTGCACCTTTACCGGCCTTTATTAGCACAGTTGACGTTATTAACAATTTTCTTCATGCAAAGGTTGCCTGTAAGAAATTGGTTTTAGCGATAAGATCACTCCTTAATAAAATACCGGCAACACGGATTTAAGCCGAAACGGTCAACAGGTGATTTTCTGGCATACGTTACGTACAGCAGGGCAACCGTAAGAAGCACTTTTACCCCGCTTTAATTTTGGGGGTTCTATGGCTGGGATTGGTGAATTACGAAATAAAAATAGCGATGCCAGATTATTCTTGACCGTTTATTCTTGCAACAATAATTAGTGCTAGAACTTTCTTCTATTTTTGCATATAGGATTCTTCTTCAGGATTTCTTCTGTAGTGGACTGTTCTGTTCCTGAGGAGTGCTCCTGGTTACTGTTACCGATTCACTGTGTCCTGTCGGACCTAGAGTGATCCTGCCGGGTGCCTTTGGGCCATTTCAGTGGTCACAGCGCACACTGCAACTGCAGGCGGGTCACTGGGTTGGGTTGATACGGTCCGTGGAGTTTGAATTGTGGCGCGGTCTAGCCCACTAGTGTGGGCGTCCAACAGCCGGCTTTCAGTGGGTAAGTCCGATGTGGTAGCTACAACCCATCGCTCAGCGAGGTCGAGCCCACTGGTTGTGATGTCAGTATCGCACCCATCAGCCAGCGACGAGAAGCGGTTGTTTCCGGGTGTGGTCAGTCCTCGGGGATCAGATCGCTCGGGAATCTTCTTGTCCGGCAGTCTAAGTCCCGCAGGTGCTGGGACCACGTTCCGTCGGCCCTCTCGAACATTTTTGAGCACAGGCGTCGAATGTATGCGTCGAGACGTTCAATGCGCAAATCCTTTGCAATGGTGTCGCTCTGCACGAAGCGTGGGGCATTACTGATCTAGCGGAGTACGAGCGACTGCTGTTACTGAAGTCACTCTTCCGGTCGGTCGGACCAGCTGACCGGTTCGTCGTGCAGCATCAGTGGAGGTGGGTGGTGTCCGCTGCCTGTTGTGAGAGCTTGCGGCGTGCCACACACAATCGAACGATTTCTCCATGTCGAGCAGCACCATGATGGGCCACTCGTGTTTGTTGCGAGTGACAGCGAGGGGATGTGTTACCCTCGCAACCTGCAGCGTTGTGGAGTGCTCGGCACAGAAGCCGAACTGTTCATCGCGTGGAGTCAGGTGGGGCGTCATGTGCAGCACCAGCTTCTCGAAGATTTTCGAAGTCATCGACAGAAGGGTAATAAGGTCGAGATTTGCATATGAAGATCACGTGAGCAGATTGCTCAAAAACGGAAAAGTCCAAAGTACTCGGATACCCAGACGTGCGTGTATGAAGCGGTTGATAAATCTTAAGGAAACGAAATTAGTATGCATGGATCACGAAGCCTGTATCCTTGACAATTTCATTTGTTTAATACATAAAAAAATTTAAATCACGCCTATCATTCACCGGGGTAAGCATAGACTTCTTCCATTTCTTTTACTTTAAATAAGTATTGTCAGTGTCACACACATTTTATACCTATTTCTACATTAAAATATTACAATCAAAATGTTTTTTTTTAATACGATCACTGAAAATTAAATGAAATATCTATCATGGTTTAATATTTTAACGCAAAACACTTTGAACTCACTTGTTGTAAATAATATAAACCTACTTACGTTCCCACCTACCTAAGTTATAAAAAAAATGTTTAATGGTGAACCATTAAACATTTTTTTTTGTTGAGCGATTACGTTTGTCCCAAGAAAAAGTCACTTGTCGTTGCTTTTTGAAATGTGGAAATCCCCATGGGTGCTATGCCGGACACCTACCGACTAAAACCACGTGCGTGCGTGTATCACGGCACACCACCGTCTAGGAGACTTCTTTATAAAATCTACATGAGATTGGAATTTATATATGTTTGGAAAAGCAGAGTCGTATTAAACTTGATTCTTTGTGTAAATATATTGTGCGCGATTATACATGCGCAAACTATCCCCACTAATTTTTGTAAGAGCTCATCATTCGCCGCGCGACCTGTAATAATGAGTAAGAATTAAATAATTCAATATGGTGACTTTATGGTTTTTCTGAATATGACATTCATATTCACAAATGCTCATGCATTTTTTTTTGCGATAAAATGTAGCATAATTATATGTTTTTTCGGAGCTCTCGTCAATCTCTGTGCTAAACCAAAATATAATCAGAATCGGTTTAGCGGTTCAGACGTGAATGCTTAGCAGACATACAGGCAGAGTTCTCAGACTACTATCCTCATGTTTTCGATCAGTGAGGCAAATAACATAAAACCAGGCTGCCCAAATATTTTATAGTTTTTAAATATAACTAAATCTAAAAGCTTAAATAAAACTCACATAATAACATAAATTGATAAATCTTTATTATTATTCATTACTTAAACCCGTATTATATAAAAACTGTAACTTTATATGTTATAGTGAACATAATATTTCGTAACAAAGTAGGTATGTATAATATCCTTGCCTCGTGGTACCTACTTATCAAAAGTTAAAATTGTCAACTAAGACCGATGAACTTCCTATTTAAAATCAAATCAAATCGAATAAAAATCTCATTACCATGTAACTGATTACGGGTGAAATTTTCTAAAATGACTTCTCGGTGAGATACTTGAAATGTGGACCATAGTTCAGCAGTGGATGACAATCTTTTATTCTCTACTCCGTGATGACAATGCATGAAAATGTGAAAAACTAAGACGTACTTTTTTAGTTCGTTATAAAAATATGGCAGGTAGGTACCCTCGAGGACAATTAATGTTCTATAGTTTAATATAATTCTGAAATTGGTCAAGGTTTCTATTTGCCGAAGGCAAGCGATGATGGAAACTTCATGACCGCTCATAACGGAATTTGTCATTATAATACAAATCAATTAGGAAGACGATGAAATACCTGTGTTGTGTCTCTATGATGTTTCTTCTTATCTCAAAAACTTTTAAGTACCTTTAGTTTAGGATTATGGCACAGATAATGAATCAAAACAGTCCAGGAGAGTGTTCTTAGCCTTTCATTTTTTAATTTTTTTATAAGGCAAGCAATTCAGTCTTGTGAACGTCAGTCTTTCTTAAACTTTGTTATTTATATATATTTGCAACTCTTACAATTATGTTTTTTCAAACAAACTATATTCACTGTTTCTATATAAATCCCGAAGATCTAACTTCACGCTGTTTCCTTGACGGGTATTCAGAAAGGACAGATCACCAGATTTTAATTGACAACAAATCTCTAAAATTATCTAATGGCACAATAATGTACATGACCTACGGAATCTTGGTGTCCGCCGAAGACAAAGGTAAGTCATGACTTGTAGTTCGTATGAAATTAATGGATATTTTGTCCCTACAAAAGGCGAGGCCCCATATCAGTATATACAAAATGATCAAAGCAGCTACTGCACAAATCACTAACACGCTTAAGCGCTTCGGGTATTGCCAGTTGAGCACTTCATAGATACATACGTTGCCAGCCCTGAAAATTATAAACGGATTCTTAGTAATCAGTCATGCTAACTTAACAAAACTCTCGTAACTTACTATAGTTTATTCCTGATGACAGAATGCAGTAGATTGCAATGGGGTCCAATAGGGGCCTACCACCTTCAGGGCCCAAGTCAGCTTCACCTGCAAGTGGTACCCGTGCTGAATAACGGACAAGATTGTGGTGAAGGAAAGTAAAACCCGAAACAAAAACCCTTAATAATCCATCTGGCCTGCGTAGTAAATAAAGCCAATCACCCCAATATCGTGACGTTGAAATCTAAGCACAAGTAAAGCAAAAAGTTCTAGTAAATAGAACTAATACCCGCACCGCCACACCCATTACTGTGACTTCTATGAACTAGGATATATAGCTATGACCAACCACCAAATAACTTATATCGAGCTCGAACTCGGTAAAGTCCCAGGTCGAGTAACAATTTCATCAAACACCGAATGGAAATTCATCAGAAGACAGAAGGGCCCTACCGAGACCAGTGGGGCCCAAGCAACCTCACCTGCTATTAGTGCACCTGCTGATTCATGGACATGGCAACGACGCCGGCACCCTTACAAGATCAGGAGGTTAAATGGAAGCTCTTCCAACAAGGCAAAAAATAGCTGCTCCTAGTAGCCAAATAAATGTGGACCCCAGGCTCCTAATACAGGTATTCTTTGGAAGCAACTAGGTAGACCCTTAAGATCAGAACTCTTAGGACGAAGAAGACATGAAGAGAATGGAAAAAAAGTTCAAATATGTTTTCGTAATCGAGAAGCGCTCGTGGTCCCGCTGACTCAGTGCTCTGTAAATGATCACTGTGTTAAGCAACTTTCGCTGTGGTTGGTAATGGATGGCTTACGACTATGTGACATTTACATTTGCGAGCGTTTCCTTGCTTCGGAAGGCACGTTAAGCCGTTGGTCCCAGTTGCCAGTAACATAATGGCAGCCGTTAAGTCAAGTTTATGGTCTGGTCTGGCCAGTTATAATGGTCAGTTTGAAAAATTTCCACATTAGGTAGCCACAACCTGCGTGTCTCAATTTCAACACGGCAATGGGCTCATCACCTATTACACGCCACGAGAGCCACCAGGGCGAACAATGTTAGGGCGTGCCCCCGAGGCGACGCGCACCAGTCCGTCCACGCTGGTGCGATAAGTGTGTGCCAGAGCGGCTTAGTGGACCGCCACCCTACACGCGCGGCCCAACACGGCGGGAAGTGGAGGATGGTGTGCAGGGTTTCTGCGTGGAAAGTTAGGGGAGGAATGGCAGATAAGATGAATGAGTTGATGGATGTTATGAATGAGAGAAAGTTAGATGTAGTGTGCTTGACAGAGACCAAGCGCAAGGGCAGCGAAGTCTTGGAGCTTCCGGGTGGGGTGCTCGCGCTATGGTCTGGAGTACCAGAGAGCGAGCATGGCAGTCGGGGGTAGGAATTTGGCTGTCCTCGCGATTGGCCTCCGGTATGTATGAGTACAAACTGGTAGGTCGTAGATTCCTCTGGATCCGTGTAAAACTAGGTTTGACGAAGATTTTCCTGGTAGCTGCTTACGCGCCAGTATCTTTGTCGAACGCGAGTGAGCTAAAGGACTTCTGGGAGAGAAGCTCTAAATGTGATAGAAGGAAATGAAAGACTTAGTATGTGGAGACTTGAATGGATGGGTGGGTACCGCTCGCGATGGTTTTGAGTCGGTACTCGAGAAGTATGGGGATAAAAGGGTGAACGCTGGCAAGCTTATACTGGCATTTTGTTAGGAAAAGGATTTGTTTGTGGCGAACACAATGTTAAACCACAAACAAATTCATATGTATACGAGGAGATGTAAGTCAAAGAGAAGCATGATAGATCTATTCCTAATGGATAGTCGGCTCCGTAAACAGGTGATCACAAGGGTTTTTCGAGGCGCTGAGCTGGGATCAGACCACTACCTAGTCATAACTAGGATTAGGGGTCTGTTCGCGGGTTGGCGTCATCGTAGCGAGTGTCCTGAACCTGAGCCGACTTATAGCATCAAAAGCTGGCAGCTGCAGGATGCATCCATTAGGGATATATATAAAGAAAGGGTAGTCGAAAAGGCGACGTCAATGTTAGTAGTGAGAATGTGGAAAGTGTATGGCAGAACCTTAGGGATAGTATGGTAAATGCCGCTGTGGAAGTGTGTGGAGAAACGAAAAGAGGCAGTAGTAATAAGCGTGATGCATGGTGGAATGAGGAAGTGAAAGAAGCTGTTCGAATGAAGAAGAAAGCATGGTTAGACTACTTATAACTATAAGTAGTCTAACCTAAAAAAACTATACTTCCTAACATATATAATATAGGCGCGTTCCACTAGAATACCCTATTTTAATCCCCTAGGGGATTGAAAAATACTTGCTATATTTATTTTATTTTTAAGACTTTTCAGTCATAAAGGTCTCTTTACATACAAGCTGCATGGCAGCATGATATGTATATATAAAAAAAAAACATTAACGAAGTCTCTCAACTGATCTGTAATCTGTTTGGTGTGACACCAAACTTGATGTTGAAAAACAAATGACCAATAAATCTATGTTAAGAGAATCCTAGAATTTTATTTCATTGCGTCTGAAATTAATTATGCGTCTGGGGCTGCCCAGCCTTCCCATTTATTAAGGATATTGGTATGGGAAATCGGTATAAGATACTATTTTACAAAAACAACTCATGTATTCCCTGTTCTGTATTAAGAATAATTATGGTTAGGTATTTTTATAGCGTATCCAATTACTGAACATTTTGCATGAATTCAACATGTTTTCCGCATATCATTCGATCGAGTCTTACAACGTCATAATTAAAACTTGTAGCAAAGGAAATACGCGTGGAAATACCCAACAGTTTAAGATAATAAATAGAATATAATGTTTTATATATCTTACCACAGTATTATTCTTTTACATAGTAATCTATTATGTCAGAGGTTCTGCAAAATATGGGTATAGTAACGCTACAAATGCGTAATTACTTCGTAGTTTTCTGATGACTAGCCTAAGAATTCTCAATAATACATCTCTCTTAATATTTAGGTAATTTCTATGTGAATCACTGATATTCTTATCAATGATTCACATATAAATTATATAATGTGAATCGGACGGTACGGCCTGTGATGTGAATGGGACAACCTTGTCGGCCAAGACAAATGTCGGATGTTATGAAACAGATGAGATTTAGATCACCTACAGTGGTCGGTGTAGCAAGCTTGTAGAAGGTGTAAGTGACGTTGCTCTGGTCTTCAGAGTTCTTGGTAGCACCACTGTTCATCAACATAAGGCATGGAAGTAAACTGTGGGGCGGTGAGAGTGTATCCGACTGCTACGCAAGAGGTCGTGGGTCCGATTCCCACCCAGGATAAAACTTTGTGTGATGAGCACGATGGTTTATTCTGTGTCTGGGTGTTATTTATTTATAATACGTATGTATTTAGAAATATATAAGTTTGTTTATCAGTTATCTAGACTCCATAACACAAGCTAATATTAGCTTACTTTGGGCTAGATGGCGCTGTGTGAAAAGTGTCTCACAATATTTTATTTTATTTACTTTTTACTGACCTCAGAATGGTATTGTTTAAAAATAAAGGACATATGTGAGGGCGACACTCCCACCACTCCACCAACTGTGATCCTATACCTTAAGGGCCCGTTTTTCCCGAGGTACGAAACCCTAAAACGATATTACGGTATAAAAGTGTCCATTTGGATAGATTGAAATCAATAAATATCAGCTTATCGCACTTCACTGCTGGATGCAGGCATCTCCTAATTATATTCTAGAAAGGAGATTGACCTTACTGTACCACCCTGGCGAGACGGTTTGATACTGGGTTTATTTCGAGTTCTCCTTTTCTTCGCCATGACCTGGCCCGTTAGTAGAAGTTAAAGTAATAATGAAATAATATTGCTTTATGATGATGTTGGAACCCCGCGTTTTAGTTTGAGTTTAGAGGGTACGCAGAAAATAAGTATATCACCACAACACGGTAAAGCTATAACCACAGCGAGCTTCAACGAGTGCTACCTTGAAGAAGTGAAACACAAAGTCGGTACTAGTTGTGCCGAAAACTGCGTGATGTGAAAAAATTGTACTTGTTGAAGAGAACTTCAAACTTTGGATGGAAAAAGGATTAGCGCTTGGATAAATTCAATAAATAAAAAGTAGTTTCCTGTTATGGCGCTATCTTTTACGTCGAATATGTAAACCAGTTTTACCTACTATATAACAAAACTGGACCGATTACAGAATTACCAGAATAAGTTACCTACGTAATGAAATTATTTTAAACTTCATAATTACTTGCGTAATTTCTATGACGCTGTTGGTGACAACAAAGGAACAATCTATACTAATATTACAAGGCTGAAATATTTGTTTGTTTGGTTGAACGCGCTAATCTCAGGAACTACTGGTCGGATCTGAAAAAATATTTTTGTATTAGATAGGCAATTTATCGAGGAAGGCTATAGGCTATATAACATCACGATGCTACCCTGGAGAGCGGAGCAGTAGCCATAAATGTCGACAAATCGGGCAAATTTTTATGCAATATTGTAGAATTTATAAGCGACAGGAGTAAATAGGTGCGACGGGATTTCGAAGTATGTCACGGGCGATGCCAGGGGCACCTAGTAAGAATATATAAAAGAATACTTTAGAAACAAATAGAAGTAGTCAATCTTCAGTCAAATTGAACTATTCCAGCATATCTTCGTCACATGCAATTAGTACTCTATTGAAATATTCTATAATTAATATAATTATATTATTATGGACACTGGCTCCGGCTCTATAGAGGGATTAAAAGAATCAGAAGATAGCCGTCGATATACTCCCGACAAAGTTGAGTGTTTTTTTTTACGTCTACACTTATAAGGAAATCCAAAAACGCAAATGATCTAAATTGTGATGTCACCATTGCGTGGTTGCGTCTAGGGGCTTCGTAGTTAAAGCCGGTAAACGGAATTTACGTCCAAATAAAACAGGAAAGTCCCATGACATTATAAAATCTACTTTTGGAGGTGAAGAATTAGCAACAGGACCAATTGGCAACGGCTAATTTTGTGCTTACTGATTAAGCACTAATGGTTACCAACCATTAGTGCTTAATCAGTAAGCATTCATATTGTCATCTACCAACTACTACAGCCAACAAATTCACTTCACTTGAAAACATCGCACTTTTAGGATTATAGTGACCTAATTAAAAAGGCATAAAATTGACGTTCTGTTAGGAAACTACCTCATCATCATCCGAGCGTCTGTCCCAGTTGCGTCTCGCGACGCCCGGGGTCCGCTTTCCTACATTTTCTCCTCCACTTCGCACGGTCGTCGGCATCCCCTGTAGTGAGACCATTGGCACGCATGTCATCCCTTACGACGTCAAGCCAGCACTTCTTGGGTCTTCCCCTCTTACCGGGGCCCGGCGGGGCTGACATGGCCAGATATTTGTTACCTACGTAGCCCGTCGGTTGCCGCAAGACGTGACCATACCAACGAAGGCGACACTCTTGCAACTTGTCTGCAATGTCACGGACGTGAAGGCTGCCGTGGATGCGAGAGTTCCTCACGCGGTCCATCCGCGTGACTCCACACATCCACCGCAGCATCTTCATTTCCGTGACACGCAGCTCCTGCTTGTGTCGCTCCAATATCGGCCACGTCTCAATGCCATGTAAAAGGACAGGTAATAATGGTTTTGTAGACCTGTCCCTTCAACCGGATCGGCATTTTAGGGTCACAAATGACACCGGTCATCTCCCGCCATTTGGCCCACGCGGCAGCAATGCGTCACTTGACATCGCAATCGATGTCACTGGACGTGTGAAAAACAGATCCCAGGTATTTAACATGGTCCGTGCGCTCGACCAAATCCCCCGCCTATGCGGACGGATGTGGGATCTGTCGAGTTTACTGCGAAGTAATCGGTCTTCGCCACATTTAGTTTCAGACCGCCGTTCTCAAGCGTCTCCTTCCACGCCTTTACACGTCGCACCAATCTGCCCCTGTCCGCGTCTGCCAGCGCAATATCGTCAGCATACATGAGCAACCATGGAGGCTGCTCATGCGGGTTTCTGATGCTGTCCGACACTTCGTCTAATATTACACTGAACAGAAGCGGACTAAGGACAGAACCCTGGTGTACCCCGACGGTGTTGGGGAAGGGTTTCGTGTCGCCAACAGCAGTCCGAACCATTGAATCGGAGTCACAGTACATGACATAGTGTCAATATAGACCTCTGGAACCCCTTTGAACCGCAGTGCCCACCAGATCATCGCACGAGGAACACAGTCGAAGGCCTTCTGCATGTCTAGAAACAAACAGTGCAGAGGCGTGTTCTTCGACCCGTATTTCTCTGCGACAACCCTCAGGGCAAAAACAGGGTCCGTGGTCCCATGACCAGGGCGAAACCCATACTGACACTCCGAGAGAGTACACTCCTGCCGGATCCGAGAGTCTATAATTCTCTCGAAGATCTTCATGGTGTGGGACATCGCTTTCCGATTCTTCATGCGACGAAGTTCAATCAGGACTTCTCCAGACTTTACCGGTGGCACTAGTCCCTGATTCGGGGGGAGGTCCGGAGGCTGCACCTCTTTATGCTGTTTATTAAGCAGCTCGTGGAAGTACGAGCGCCATCTCTACTTTACCGCGAGGTCTTCGCTTAACAGGTTGCCCTCAGGGTCTTTTACACAGCGACACTTGGATATATCCTGTGCCGCTTTGACCCTGGAGCGCGCCAGCTTATAGATGAGCTTCTGTCCCTCAGACGATTCCAGCTTATCATACAAAGGTTGTAAGTGGAGTCGTCTGGCTCTGGCTACAGCTCTCTTTGTGGCGCGGTTGGCAGCCCTGTACGCGTCGCGGTCTTCGGGTGATCCGGTCGCTTGCCACTTTTTAAAGAGGGCTTTCTTCTCCCTGGTCTCCCTCAGGACTGCGTGGTTCCACCACCAAATTTCCTTGTCACATTTGCGTCCACCCTTAGACTCACCGAGCACCACCTTCGCTGCTCCAAGGATGGCCGCCTGAACTTTGTCCCAGTAATCTTGAACTGGTTCGCCTTCAGTGTCGGTGCACTTGTCACCGAAAGCTGAGACGAACTGCTGGGACCTAGTTTCATCAAGCAACCACCATCTGATGCGTCGCTGGCACCGCTCGATGCGTTTGCCTTTAGGCTTCACGCAGAGGTCCATGACAAGGAGACGGTGTTGTGCAGTAAAACTCTCACCGGGTATGACCTTGCAGTTGGCCACCTTGCCGATGCTGTGTCGCCTAGTGAGTAGGAAATCGATCTGAGTTATACGCCTTCCGCTCTTGTAGGTGATGAGATGTTCGGATTTCTTTTTGAAATACGTGTTCACAATGGCCAGATCGGCAGCCGCACACGTTCTGAGGATAGTTTCTCCTTCAGCGTTGCGGGTGCCTTATCTAAAACCACCATGAACACGCTCAAACTCCTCACACCTCTCACCCACATGACCGTTTGGGTCGCCGCCCAAAACAATTCCCTGTAACAACGGAATGCTCCGAAGCACTCCCTCGAGTTGGCCCCAAAACGACATCTTATCGGCGTCGCTACAACCGGCCTGTGGCGCGTAGGCACTTATAAGGTGGGTAATAATCCCATCGATAAGCACCCTCCCGATCATAAGCCGGTCGCTACAGCGTTTCATCTCCAAGATGCCGCTCTGCAGCCCTTCGGAGAGCACCACGGCCACCCCGTTCTCCCCACCAGGCGCACCCGTGTAATACAGCTTGTATCCTTTCTGCAAATGTCGGACTCTGTTGCCCTTCCACCGAGTCTCCTGCAGGAACGCCACGTCCACCCTCCGCCTGGAGAGTACTTCGGCCAACTCTACCGCACGCCCAGTCAGCGTGCCAATGTTCCAAGATGCGAAGCGGATACGGGTTGGGGCTAACTTCTTTAGCCGTGCTGGCCCGACACACGGCAGCCCTAGCCCACTTGCCACAGGAGTCGGGCGGGGCTCCTGCGCGCCGTTTTGCGGCGGCGCCCTATCCCTAGCAGGTTTCCTATTGTACTTTACCATTATTTGTTTTGGCGGGTGGCTTTTATGGGAGCGACGCCCTCAGACCTCCCAACCCCAGAGGGGAAAGCCAGCGCCAGAGCCTCGTCCGTTAATCAGCAGGTGCACGCACTAGCACGGGAGGTTGACTTGGGCCCCGAAGATCTTGGTGGAGCCCCTTATACTTAGGAAAGTACCTAAAACGACCATTTATCTATGCTATGCCATTGTGGCATACTATAGTATGCTATAAAACCGTTTTTTTTTTAAATCAACACTTGTGTGTTGAAATGGTTTGACGGAATGGAATTTGTTTGGTGTTTTCTGTTATTTTGTCGTAATATGAAAACCCAAAAAATAAGATTTATGCTAATGACAACTCTTTTACCATGTCCATGTCATAATGTAAATGTGTACCGTTTAAAACTAATTTAACTTATTATGATTGATTTTTAAGGTACTCATTATGATTAATAAATGAATAAACTTGATCAAAAATTGTAAATAAATATAGTATTTTTTTAATTACTTAAAGTATAGCGTAATTTCAACACAGTACAATTATATTTCAGTAATTGTTATACTTATTTAAATTAAAACAAAATTACGTTTTAATCTAAGTCGTTAATTCCAATTTGCATTAAACTTGCAACGTCCACTGCAACCTGCTAAACTCCGTTGACACATCAATCTACCTAGTTTGGGTTGAGAAAACCAACAATTATATAAGTAAGGTTATTGTTTACGCAAGCTTAGTGCACTCGCAATACTATAGAGCGGCGCGTCGGGGCGGTCTGCTCCTGCACAGGGTTACCTTACCAAACACCAGTTTGCGTACTAGTGTCGGCGACACCGAGCGTCAGCGCTCGCGGAGTAATCCGCGATCTATTATTTATTTATTTTTTATTATAAATATTCTTCCATAATTTCTAAACAAAGTGGTTATTAAATTATTTACTTTTATTATTTAATAAAATTCTGGACACGCTGAATAAAAATAACTGTGTTCATTGAAAAATAATATTAAGTTAATGCAATAAATACAAAATAATCACGATAATGACAATATTTGATCAACAATATCTCGGTTTACACACTTCCTCACTTAAAGCAACACTTCTTCAATGATATTATGAAACATTATCACAACAATTGAAACTGAGACACTTATCTGATACAGTTCGTACTTACAACTTGGCCCTCTTAACAGTGCTCCACAAGATACTATGTGCAACTACACTCAAAAACTTTAAAAAGTGATTTTGTGTACTCAGTGAATTAAAGACAGTGGGAAAAATGTTGAAATTCATTAATAAAAACAAAAAAATAATTTCCGCACTTTGGGTGACGAAGCACGACAGTCCCAGCGACTTTTACTTGTCGTCATGGCAACGAGGAGAATCTGCAATACCTATGCTAGTGTTAAGGGTGCTGCTGTCTGCTTTCGCTCTGTGCATCTTGAGCTGGTCTCTCGTCGAGGGTGGCACCCCTCACTGGCTGGTATATCTCACGAACTGGGGAGTACTGATCGTCGTGACTACGGTGCTGTCAGGCCTCGCTGTGTCTATCGCAGCCTTTAAAAAGAAGCAATTCGATGATAATCTAAGTAAGTACATTTGAAGCTTTTCAGATAATTTTATGATATTTTTTAAAAAGCACCTACGTATAGAATAAAATGTAATGCTTGGCTACAAATGATTAATTAGAAACAGGCTTTACATGTATATTTATTTATTTATTGAATACTTTATTGTACACCAAGAAAAGATACAAAAAACAGTGAAAATATTGTTACAATCAAAGCAGTACAATGGGGGGCCTTATCGCATAAAGCAATTTCTGCCAGGCAACCTTTGGATGGAAAAAAATATGTCAGTAGGAAGAACAGGTAGTTGTTGGCATTCAATTAAATCTGATTAAAAAGAAAACATTTATAATACTACATAAATAATAGGTATAATATCATAAAATATCAGAATATATACACAGATACATACATACATGCATGCATACATACATACATACATACATACATACATTATACATACATACACATGTACATAAATGAACATAAATATAAAAATATCAAAGGAATTGTTTTTACTTCATGATAAATAAAGATTTTTAACCATAAGCTTAAACTTAGGCAAATTTTTGGCACGTCTAATTTCTACTGGTAGCTTATTCCACAACCGAATGGCTGTAACAGTAAAGGAACGGTCAAAGAATTTTGTAGAATGTTGTGGCATTTTTAGTTCTAAGTTTTCCGATGACCTCAAGCATCTATTATGCGAATTGTTAAGGAACTCAAAACGCTCCTTTAAATAGTAAGGAGTAGAGGGGTTAAATAAGATGTTGTACAATAAGGATAAAATATGAGTATTCCGCCGAAGTCGTATAGGTAACCACCTGAGCAGTGTACGAAACTGTGAAACATGATCATACTTGCGCAAGTCAAATATGAATCGTATGCAAACATTTTGAAGACGCTCAAGTTTATCTAACTGGTTTTCGGCGAGATCTAAATAGCTGGCATCGGCATAGTCAATGATAGGAAGCAGTAAAGACTTTGCCAGCGCAATTTTAGTAGAAATAAAGGAATTGTTGTAAGCTCCTTACCGAACCTGCAGAAGCGAAAACCTTCCTACTTACCTCCAGGATAAATTAGAGTCCATTGTTATTCCCAGATTTTTCACATTTTCACTAACAGGAATATTAGCCCCATCAAAAATAATATGTGGAACCTGTGACCAGTCAATTTTTGAAGTAGTCTTAGTACTTCCAATAATTAATACTTGAGATTTGAATGGGTTTACTTGAAGTCCATAAGATTTGCTCCAAGTAGCTATACGAGCCAAATCCTCATTCATGTTATCCACCGCCTCCGATAGTTGACTGAGAGGCGATTGTGTGTAAATCTGGAAATCGTCTGCATAAAGGTGGTAGGATGAAGTAAGTTTATTGGAGATTTAATTTATAAAAATTGTGAAAAGAAGATGAGAAAGAACGCCACCCTGGGTTACACCAACGCTCGTATTACACCAACTAGAAATCCGGTCTTCTACACGAATGTCGGCGACCGCACAGGTAACTACGAAACCAATCAAGAGCGGAGTATACAGAGTAGAATATCAAAATCCACTGTGTTAAAGGCATTACTGAAATCTAATAAAGAGAGAACAGTTAACCTTCCATGCTCCAAACCAGTCCTGATATCCTCAGTGATATTTACTAATTCCGTGGCTGTGCTGTGACCTGAGCGGAACCCTGACTGGAATGGATTGAGGAGATTATTTATACAGACAAAGGAGCTTAATGGATTTTTGACAAGGCGTTCAAGGACTTTAGACAAAAATGGTATTACGAGTACGTATATTGGACGATAGTCGGTTAATAACACGGGATTTCGTTTTTTCGGTAGAGGCGTGATTAATGCCTCTTTCCATGATGTTGGAAAAATGCCACTAGTTAAGGAAAAATTAAGGATATAACAAATGATTGAAAGGATTTCATCAAGGATAGGAAGTATCATATTCCGCCCTATACAGTCACCTCCAACAGCTTTAGATGTGATTGCCGTTATGCTTTTCTTAACATCACAGGCAGTAACTTGATTAAAATCAACAGGTGGATGGTTGGGGGTTGGAATGGATGAAAGATAATGTATTGTCTATGCCTTTAGAGTCCTATCAAATTTGGACAGGGCAGTAAATTGCTGGTTGAGAACTTTGATATTTAGATCATTTGGAATAACTTCTTGTCGAATTTTACCAACCCCCAATGTCTTAAGAAAATTCCAGACCTTTGATGAGTCGCAATTTTGTACTGAATTATGGATATATTGGCGTTGTGCATTTCTACATGCCTTACCGCAGCGATTCCGAGCTGACACATATTTCAACACATTTGCTTCGCTTGGATTAAGTTTGAATCGAAACTTAGCAGCAGCTTTCCTGGAAATTAGTGTTTTAATCTCTTCTGTCAGCCACGGAGACGGAGGAAGCTTTATTTTAATTGCTCGCATAGGGGCATGTTTGTCATATAGATTGGCAAGGTTCTTTGTAAATAGCAACCTGCTCGTCTACTGATCCCGAGGTAAACAGTGGTGTCCAGTCAATGTTAGCGGCGTCTTCTTTAAGGCTATCAACATTCATTCTACAAAAATTGCGCTGAAGAAGGATTGTAGGCTTAGCCTTAGGAGGACGGATTTTAAAAGAAAGAAATAGTAGGTCGTGATAAGAGAACTGGTCTGCTGGGTATTGTCTATGTTTAGCGACTTGCTCTGTGGAAGAAACTATAGTGAGATCTATGAGTGTAGGTTTACAGTTTGGAAAATGGTGTGTGACATTCGAAGGCAGAATGTTTAGGTTAAAGGACTTAATGAGATTTAAAAGAGAAGAGAAGCGAGAATCGTTTTTAAGCAAGCAAGTATTTAAATCCCCCATAATTATGGAATGATCGTAATAAGGTAATAAAGTCACTAACAGTGTTTCATTAGAGGAAAAGTAATTAATATTCAATGAAGAGGAATAATATACGCCGAGTAGGAGTTATATAATTTTTAATGAGGGACTGTATAAATACAGTCCCTCATGAAAATTCTTTCGGTCCCTGGAATAGGTATTATATATACTATAAGATATCTAAGTATCAGAGCATTTTAGGGATTTTTAGGATTCCGGTACCGTACAAAAGGAAAAAACGGAACCCTTATAGGATGACTTACGTAGTCCGTCCGTCAGTCCGCCTGTTTGGCAAGAACCTTCAACTCGGGAATGCGTGAATATATCAAGTTGAAATTAAAACTATATAGGTCTACGGTCAGTTCAAGCTGTGAATAAATTAAACTACTAAGTTAACGCAAAAAAGTTATGGCCGTTTATGACGCAAAAAGCGTACTTTTACGGAACCTCAGTGGACGAGTCCGATTCGCACTTCTCCGGTTTTTAAGTTTACTTTGCTTCGATTACGGCAAATCGCCTAGTTGATCGCTGCATGAATATGAATATGTATTAAAAATACTACAAAATTTTTCATTTTTAATTTTCAATTTAATAAAGTACTGGAAATAATTTTTAGATCGCGCAAGGTTTCGTTAGTAAACACTAACAGTAACCCTTGGGTCTAATCATAGTTGGCCACCCCTGTATTAGAACATAGTTGATATTTCAATGAAGGTTTCAAATAAAATATTTTAAATCGAATCTTTAAATGTCAACTAATTGTCATGAAATTAGTGCATGAAGTCAAAATTAAATACTACCAAATAGGAAACAGTATTTTGCCCACTGTACATCTCAGCAAGGCAAGTATTCTAAGGAAGTCGCTAGATCTATCCATAACTGCACGTATTCGGAGCCATCTTTCAATCCAAAAAGATCCATCTCAACTTTTCATTAAAGATTCTCGGTCTTATGTGCGTGCACACAATATATTTCAAGATACAGGTCGGTATCTTGAGGTAAATCGTGTCAAACTTATTTTCATTGTCTGATTTTGTAACACCCTTCTTTAGCTTTTAGGAATTATGACGTTGAAACCTTTGTCTATCCATGGTTTCGACAGATCACCTTTGACAGAGGCATGTAGGCAGTATTATTACGACATTGTAATCAAGCCAATTCAACTGTTTATTGTAATGCATATTACAAATTAATTAATTTGCTATTACGAAGAGGCTCTTTAGGACTTTGTAATAGCACTTTCATTTTCTTTAACAAATGCGGCATTGAAATTCTAGTTACAATAACATAGCTTTGTTTATGAATATTTGCATAACATTGGCCCTTCAATGGAGTCTGGTAGGAAGCTTTTTTTTGAAAATACCTGAAAATAGCATTTTGAGGTCGATTGGTAGTATGTGATTGGTAGGGAACGTGCCTGGACTTTATACTTAGGGCGCGAATATATATATTATACAGACTATAGATAGAACTAACTGTCAGTATATCCTAATACCCCAGTTACACTCGCAGCTCGTCTCGTGGCTCGCGCAGGAGTGTAAATGAGGTATAATAACCCTAAAAATAGCAGGATCTGGGTGATCCAATCACTTTCACAGATCTAAATGCCAGAAAACTAGTCAGAATAGCTTGACGTCCAAGGCCAGTGGGTAATCTTTAAACTACATTCCGAATCTATTTCGCAGACTATTTTATTTTAATGCCAGAAAACTAGTCAGAATAGCTTGACTTCCAAGGCCAGTGGGTAATCTTTAAACTACATTCCGAATATGGTTCGCCGACTTTTTTATTTCAAACGAATACTGTCCTTTTTAATAGATTTCCATAGTTTAATTCTAATAAAATCACGAAAGCACTAGCTCGTGTAAAATTAAGGCTCCTATACAGTTTAAAAGATTTTACAAGTTCACATTTTGATATTTTATTTTGTGAACGTGTGTACACAAGAAAAAATATTATGCATGAGTTCACAGTTCCAAATTTAAAACAATGATAAAATTTGGAACCGTTCTAACGACCATCTAATTTATACATTACGTAATTACATAATATATAGCCTGAAGCTGCTCAAGGTCTTTCAAACGAAATTTATTGTAAAATTATACGTAACTTTATACAATATTGCAGTCTGATAAGAAAATGTAAAGATTTAAAAAAATATTACCTTTTAGTGCAAAACCATCTACAAAATCTATGTTGATATTGAAGTTTGACTTTTTCACAGTTTCAAGGGACTGTAGAACTGAGTATATAGATTAAATTTCAACTTCGATACACACTTCGAACAACGAAGATATAGCTTCACGCGTTCCCGAGATAAGAGATCTTGACAGACAGACAGGCGGATGGACAGACATTAAAGTGATCCTCTAAGGGATCTGTTTTTTTGTCTTTTTGAGGTATGGAACCTAAAATATGAAGATATTTTTGGGACAACTCACACAACGCCATCTGAGGCCAATCTAAGCAGAGCTTGTACTTTGGTAACCAGATAACTGATAAACATACTTATATATTTCTAAATACATACATGTAATAGGTAGATAAATAACATTTATGTATTCAGTCCGAGACTACCAGGACTTTAATTGGTCGTGCTAATGAGTGTCTAGCACATAAGACCTTTTAGCCTTTTTTGTTACCACCTCACTAAAATGGCAACGGGTTCAAAATTTCTTCCAAATTTAACATCTAAAATAGACAAATTTTATTATTAAATTTATTCGGTCCTTTAGACCCACCCCAGTTCCGTGCTTCGGAAGGCACGTTAAGCCATTGGTCCCGGTAGCCAATAAAATGGCAGTCGTCAAGCCAAGTTGGAGGCCCTATGAGCGGCTTAAAAAATTTGAACAGCAGGTCGATGCAGCCTGCCTGTCCATTTCAACACGGCAATGGGCTCACCGCCTGTTACGTGGGACAGAAATGCATACGGTGAAACGTGGGCGTTAAATATGCCTCTGCCTACCCCTTCGGGGATAAAGGCGTGACAATATGATGTATGTATGTTGTTGTAAATAACATCCAGACACAGAATAAACCATCGTGCTCATCACACAGTTTTATCCTGGGGGAAATCGAATCCACGACCTCTTGCGTAGCAGTCGGATACACTTCCACCGTGTCACAGAGGCAGTCAAAGTTAAATTTTACTAGAAGTGGCTAATAAATAGTTTCATCGCGATTTACAGACTAAAAATGATAATTAATAATTTCCGGTCTTCGAAGAGAAGGTCGGATGCAACCGGGAATGGCGCCCAGATGATGATATAAATTAACATATTCTTTAGATACAGTTGGCTTGGCATCAATAAATATTTTCTGTTATCTCAGAGCTACACGTAAATATTGGCAAATATAATAATGTAGCACATTTTCGCATAAAAGTAATAAACCTAAATATTTCTTATTGTATTGTAAATATAGATAAACATTTCGAGTACGTATACTTATTAAGTACGTACTATGTAGGTAAATATCAGAAATAGCTAAATATTTTATCACACAATAAAACTTTGAAAATTTATGGCGCATCATATTTATACAGATAAATGAAATAGAAGTGTCTGTAATTTCAAATTAATACTTTTTCACTTAACGTACATATGAAAGAATATACGATACTTACATTAAAAAAATCTCTGGCTGTCTGTTTGTTTCGGCTAATCTCTGAAACAGTTGGACCGATTTAAGCGGGACTTTCATAAGCAGATAGCTGATGTTATAAGTAATAACTAAGGCTAAATTTTAGTCTCGTATTCCCACGTTGAGGCGTTCGTTAGTAGATAAATATAAATCTAGTATTTTTCTCTACATAGACATTTAAAAATGTGGGGCACCTTTTACACAGCCATGCCATTATTGCCATCAAGCAAAAACTAGACCCAAGAAGTGCTGGCTTGACGTCGTAAGGGATGACATGCGTGCCAATGGTCTCACTACAGGGGATGCCGACGACCGTGCGAAGTGGAGGGGAAAATGTAGGAAAGCGGACCCCGGGCGTCGCGAGACGCAACTGGGACATACGCTCGGAGGATGATGATGATGATCTAGCCAAAACTAAGCTCTAGCTTGTACTATGGGATCTAGATAACTGACATACAATCTTATATATTTTTAAATACATACATATTATACATATTATACACAGCTTCGCCGGTGGCATATTTCAAACCCCCGTCGCACCTATTTAATCCCGTCGCTTATAAATTTTACAATAATGCATATAAATTTGCCCGATTTGTCGACATTTATGACTACTGCTCCGCTCCCAGGGTAATAGCGTGATGATATATAGCCTATAGCCTTCCTCGATAAATAGGCTATCAAACACAAAAAGATTTTTTTAAATGCGACCAGTAGTTCCTGACATTAGCGCGTTCCGCCAAACAAACAAACTCTTCAGCTTTATAATATTAGTATAGATGGGAAACACCCAAACTCCGAAACCAACATTAGTGGATCACGCAAATATTTGTTCCGAACATTTGTTGATATTTGTTTTTATTAAATAAATATCCATCACGCCTTATCCCCGAAGGGGTGGCAGAGGCATATTATATGCCCACTTTTCACCGTGTGGATTCCTGTCCCACGTAATAGGTGGTGAGCCCATTGCCGTGTTGAAATAGACAGACGCAGGTTGTGGCTACCTGCTGTTGAAATTTTCAAGCCGCCCATGAGGCCTTCAACCAGGCTTAACGACTGCCATTTTACTGGCAACCGGGACCAACGGTTTAACGTGCCTTCCGAAGCACGGAAACGCTCGCAAATGTAAATACCACAAAGTGGTCACCCATCCGAGGACCAGCCATAGTGAAAGTTCCGTAACTCAGTGATCGTTTACAGAACACTGAGACCGCGGGGCCACGAGCGCTTCTTTTTTTATTATTCTGCTGGTACTAATTATTATTAAGAAATGTATGTATGTAGATACTCTGCGTCTGCAAATTTGGAGCTCCTGGTCTAAACACAGAACAATATAAAAATGCCGCATCAAATCGCAGACTTAATAAAATTGAACATACATTCTTATCCAAACGCGTATCTAATCTTTTAAAGTTTTATTTATACCTAGGCGCAAAGGTTAAAAGAAAATATGACCCCTATTTTTCGGTTAGACTTAGTTTTTTTGCCATGGTAGGATGGTGGAGTCCGGCATAGCATCCATGAGGATTTCCACACGAAAAAAAAAAATGGTAGGATGGTACCTAAAGAAAAAAGAGTTCTTATTTTCTTTTATTTTATTGTTCACAACGGAACACAAATCGTCACGTTCCACTTCCATACTGCATACAATAGAAAAAAAAAATTCTCCATTCTTCCTCAAGGTTTTCACAGTCCTTGTTATATATGTGCCTACCACCGCCTTCTTTAGACCATGTGAGCACATTGCTGAACAACGGAAAGGTCGGAAGTAGTCGAATACCCCGACGGCATGTTGGCATTAACAGTAATGAATATGTAGGAATTGTACCTATGCTAAGACCGCGAAGCCTGGCGATCTGTCCTCTCTGACTACCGATATAAACAGCGTGAAGACAATTTAAAAATTTTAGTAAAGGGCGGCTCCCGACGTAGCTCGACGCTCCTCTTAAAAAAGGACCTCCGTTAGGTCCGAAACTAGTCGGGCTATCCCGAAATTCACATGTGATACTGTTTAGTTTGTAATAATGAACAACGCCCACGAAAGTTTTTATTGTAATATTATTCAAATAATTAGTTAGTTAAAAACATTCTAAGATTTTAGGTATCTATTGATGGATTACAGTGGAATAAAAAGTAGATTTATCCAGAGGAGTAAAATATAATACCTACCTACTTAACTTTAACCTTAACTTTAACCTTACTTAAGTGGTTTTGTTATCGTACTTGTGAGTCATTCAACACTGATTGAAAAAAGTTTTTATGTATAGGATAACTTTATTACCGAACGTTAATCTTTGTTTAGCCAGTATTGTTTTTGTTTTTCTAAACTAAAGGACGCGCGCGGCTCCGTTACCGTGGTGAATTTTTCCCAAAACCAACCTGCGCTTGTCCATTTCAATACGGCATTGGGCTGCCACTGCCACCTGTTACGTGGTACAAAAATGCTTACGGTGAAATGTGGGCGTATTATAACCTCTGTCACCCTTTCGGGGATAAAAGTATTAAGATTGATAAACATGATTTTAATATTTTTATTAATACATACTGCTTTTCTTATCGGCTGAGCGTAACGGCTATTGTATTGTTATTATTACACGCCAGCACACACGTACGTAGGTACCATTAATTTCATTCTTTAGGTACGTTAGATACTTAGTTAATAAAAACATACCTGATCAGGCTGCCTTCCTAAACCGGTTTTAGCTACTGTAACAATAGGTACAGACTTGATCTAAATACATTTACAAGTTACGCTTTATCCGTGACGGGGTAGTCAGAGAGGACGGATCGGCTTCGTGATTCATGTTTTTTCTTTCACTTTCTTCCTGTTATATAGGATAACAAAACATAAAACCTATTGTAACCGCCCAGTAAGTAAGAATCATTATATACACGTGAACCGAAGACTTTGTTCCCGTCTTTTTTAACGCGTGGAAATCCTCATGAATTCTATACCGGTCTAAGGCCCGTATTCCAGAACGTTTCTCAATACTGAATCGACGCTTGAGAGTACATTTAATAAGGCAAAATCTAGCCTCAAGCGTTGATTGAGTATTGAGAAACGTTCTGGACTACGGACCTTAAAGTAGGTACCTCGAGTTCATCTATGCGGTCTAGTGACTAGCAACACGGTACTTTTCTATCTACCAATGGCCGGGAGACGCTCGTAAAGACAAGATCAGTGCTCTAGACAGACTTTGTCTGCTAGGTACGTCCTCGCCCCAAGGGTTTTGGATTCCGCTTCTTTGGGCAAATCTTCACATCACTTCTTTGAGAAAATCAAATAACAACAATACAAAGAAAGGAATCAACGTGAATTATATATAGTACAAAGTTTTTATGAAGAAGAAAGGCAATTTTTTTGGCTATTTTTTTTACATAATGGAGATAAAAGCGCTCAGTGTTCTGTAAATAGTCACTGTGTTAAACATTTTTTTTAATATTTTCGCTATAACAGGTCTCGAATGGGTGACCGCTTTGTGGTATTTACATTTCCGAGCATTTTTGTGCTGCAGAAAGCAGGTTAAGCCGTTGGTCCCGGTTGCCAGTAACATGGCAGTCGTTGAGCCAAGTTGAAGGCCGGCTATGGGCGGTTTGAAAACCTTCTACAGCAGGTCGCCACAACCTGCGTCTATCGATTTCAACAGTGCAATGGGCTCACCATCTGATACGAGAGACAAAAATGCACACGGTGAAATGTGGGCGTATAAGCCACTGGCATGCCGAAGACATAGATAAAAACTTACAAAATAAATAATGAATGATCGAATTTCGACCAATGGCCGACTACTAGTACCTAATTATTAATGTAAGTAAGATCAATCCTAATTGTAACGCGATCGTTCAGTTTCTCTTTATTCCATTGTTGAATGTAACACGCGATTAACAACCATTGTTATCGGATCAATCGAAACAACAAACTTTATACCGAATAATGGACATCCGCCATGCCACCTTCTTCGATTACAGAACCTGGCTGCCATAACTACGAAGTAATTAGGAAATTTGGTTACTGCACAAACGTGTTTTCCCGATGGGATAAGATGTTTACCGGGGTAAAAAGTAACTTTTAGCACTCTCCAATATTTCTATTCAGAAATAAATATGAAAAAAGGAGAAACAAAATTCAGTATCTCATTTATAGCTAGCTCGATATTCAGTACCTAAATGTGTTTTATATGAAACAATAAATGAATCTGCAGGAACCGAAAGAAGTATGCATGGATAAGAATAATTATATTTATTTCAATTCTTTCACCTTAAGTATACCTTACAATATTTCACTTCATAGTATATCAGGTGATTATGATGAATGATATTACAGCTAATTATAGAGATACCCTGATCCTAAACTAGGGCGAAACCTGTGCTATAGGAATCATTGCGCTTCCTCCCTTACTTAAAAATTACCCAGATTAGGCAAAACGTTATGATACCAATTTAAACTATCGCAAAGCTTGCTATCTGTCCCTCTGGCTACCCCGATATTTTTAAACTAAATCTATTAATAGCAAGTGTAAATGACCCCTAAGTGTCAGAGTGAATTTACCCCAAATTAAGTACTTACCTACCATGTTATATAAGTAACACTAGAACCGGTTTGCGACGAATACTTTTTTCGAAACAGAATTAGTTTTTAAATTGAGTCATACAAGCCGGAGAAGGCCTCGGTGACCTTGTCAGACAAAATGACCTAAATACGGTGTAGTGTATATACTTAGGCCCGTATTCCAGAACATTTCTCAATAATTAAGTAACACTTGAAAGTAGATTTTATAAGGCAACAGCTAGCCTCAAGCGTTGATTGAGTATTGAGAAACGTTCTGGAATATGGACCTTAGTCTCTGCTTTTTTATTTTAGAGTATTCCCGATTGCTTCTAAATTAGATTTACCTACCTTCGACTCGAGTTTCAATTTATATGACTGCTAGGAACGGAACTACCTAAGTGGTCCAAAGGGGTTCCAGAGGTCTATATTGACACTATCCGGGACATGTACCGTGACTCCGATTCAATGGTTCGGACTGCTGTTGGCGACACGAAACCCTTCCCCATCACCGTCGGGGTACACCAGGGTTCTGTCCTTAGTCCGCTTCTGTTCAGTGTAATATTAGACGAATTGTCGCACAGCATCAGAAACCCGCATGAACAGCCTCCATGGTTGCTCATGTATGCTGACGATATTGCGCTGGCAGACGCGGACAGGGGCAGATTGGTGCGACGTGTAAAGGCGTGGGAGGAGACGCTTGAGAACGGCAGTCTGAAACTCGACAGATCCCACATCCGTCCGCATAGGCGGTGATTTGGTCGAGCGCACCGACCAGGTTAAATACCTGGGATCTGTTTTTCACACGTCCAGTGACATCGATTGCGATGTCAAGTCACGCATTGTTGCCGCGTGGGCCAAATGGCGGGAGATGACCGGTGTCATTTGTGACCCTAAAATGCAAAAGGGACAGGTCTACAAAACCATTATTAGACCTGTCCTTTTACATGGCAGTGAGACGTGGCCGATATTGGAGCGACACAAGCAGGAGCTGCGTGTTACGGAAATGAAGATGCTGCGGTGGATGTGTGGAGTCACGCGGATGGACCGCGTGAGGAACTCTCGCATCCGTGACATTGCAAGTTGCAAGAGTGTCTTATGGAATCAGAACGAATTTTTCCACAATATTGCCTTCGTTGGTATGGTCACAGCCGCGGCACAAACCATATCCATGGTGGGTATTTCCTATACTATAATTGTTATTTAACCTTGTGATACAACTGGCTATTTTATGTACACATATCCTGTTCCATACATAAGTACGGCTTGTACGAACGTAATAATATTGTACTAGAGAAAACCCGCTGCTCCGACCACTTGGTTTTCCCGTACTCGGTGTATTTTGTTACATTATATTTTTTATTTATTTATCTATCACGTTTTATCCCCTGAAGGGGTGGCTGAGGCTGAGTCATATAATAAGCCCACTTTTCACCATGTGTATTCCTGTGCCACGTAATAGGTGGTGAGCCCATTGCCTTGTTGAAATGGAAAGGCGCAGGTTGTGGCGCCCCGCTACTGAAATTTTTCAAGCCGCCCATAAGGCCTTCAACTGGGCTTAACGGCTGCCATGTTACTGGCAACCGGGACCAACGGTTTAACGTGCCTTCCGAAGCACGAAAACGCTCATAAATGTAAATGCCACAAAGTGGTCACCCATCCGAGGACCAGCCATAGTGAAAGTTGCTTAACGCAGTAATCGTTTAAAGAACACTGAGTCCGCGGGGCCACGAGAGCTTCTGCTACGTTATAAATGAATTAAACTAGGCTTGAATAAACGCGTATTAACAAACGTTGTCTTTTGAAATATCCTAAAGTTAGTGTACCCGTGAGCAAGGCCGTACATTACCGTAATAGCTACCATCGACGAAGTCAACCGGTTGGTGTAATTCATTGCGCCATAATGTCTGTTATAGAGCCCTTCGCGTCTTAAGTAGTTGTCTTGGGATGTTGCTACATTCTTGAAGTACGACGAAATGCACATCATGCACTGCTTTATCTGAGAATTTGCTAAACAATCACTAAATTCCTTTAAAACATTGTCTTACTTTGTAATAAAATAATAATTACTAATAAAATAATAGTAAATAGTAGTAGGGAACATCCAAACTCCGAAACTAACATTTGTGGATCGCACAATAGTTATAGTCAAGTCACAACTAATGGCAATCTAATCTAAAATTTAATGAGAAAACTTGTGAGAATTAAATATTGTTTTATTTTCTAGATTTTTCGATACCTAACCTAACACTGCAATCTTTACTTATTACCTAAATAAATGAGCAGCAGTAGTAATTTAAGAGTAGTCACTTTTTAAAAATTGTATAAGATTTTTACTTATTGTGTTATTCAATGTAGAGACAAATCCAACAATGCAAATATCATTAAAATGGGCATCGGTAGTAACTGTTTTATAGAGATTATTGGGTTTAAGAGGCAGTTGCTATGGCTGTTTTTGGTATTGTTATAAGTGACTGCCGTGTGAGTTCCCACCAACTATACGAGCTCCTACGCTATTCCACTTCTTGTAGATAAGTTTGCCTATGGAGCTCCGCCATCGTGGTAGGAAGACTACTACTTATTACTAGAACTGATAATGTTAGTAGGATTTTGTTGTAAGGCTCTAGGAATTTCATTCCACGAGTGAATGGGTAGGTTTATTTACGTGTCGGAATTTTAGTGTAACGTTATTTTACCTCACCTTATGAACAACTAGCAGATAATTACTAAATGTCGAAACAGGAAAATGTCGCACAAATAACAAAATTTACCTGACATACGGACAGTCGTATAATTATACAAATATATACCTACCTAGTATACCACTACCATCAGCACGCCTTCATGTTGATGTAGAGAACTTCAAACAACCTTCCGGCCCCATCTCCACCCCCTATAATACTTGCTAGAGACTACATGCTACACACCGTGCAGATTTACGAATGGTTCCGGCGTGATCATGTTACGATCCTTGGTCGTTGTGATGTTTTTTTAAGTCGGTCTATCCGTCACACCGCTCTATCACATCCGTGTGATGATTAGAAAATAATCCACACTTTCAAGCCAGTGTTATAGTTAAGTCACGTTCCTCACCCTAAAACCGTAGCAATGTTCAATCAAGTGATCACTTTCAAATAACTAATTGAAACAGGCATAAATCCGTACAACATGGCGTAAATCCATTTTAAAAAACTATTATTTTTTTTAGCCACAACCTGCGTCTGTCTATTTCAACACGGCAATGGGCTCACCACCTATTACGTGGGACAGGAATCCACACGGTGAAAAGTGGGCATATAATATGCCTCTGCCACCCCTTCGGGGATAAGGCGTGACGGATATTTATTTATTTATTTTTATTTTATTATTTTTTTTGCAAAATTCGCGTTTTGAATCTTCGAATGATGTCGACACGTGTTTCACAAGAGGCGTTATCAAGACTGTTTGGCAGTTTCGCATCCATAACTATTTTCGTGGGCCCAAATTATTGAAATCTTTTCTAGGAAGTCGTTTATTTCCATCCTGTCTTAATTTCTATTCTCTTTCTCTTTAAATGCAAACGGTACCTAGGTACTTACAATAATAAAAAAAATACCGTAACAAGATCATTGTAGACGCACTCGTAGCTCCGTTGA